>CM061546.1:36063238-38860738 GCA_030864215.1 Capsicum pubescens
CCCACTAACCGGCTAAAATTTATGAATCGGTTCCGGGTTGAACCGGCCCGGCCCACTTAACACCCTTAGGTGTGGGACAGTTTCTCTTTTGTAACTGTCCCCCCCAAAATTCAAATTTTTTTTCTTTGATTTTCTTTTTTTCTCAGATAAATGAGAAAATGGGTCGGATCAGGTCGGTTCACTTAGGCGACCCATGACCCAAAATATCCAACAAGGCATCTCATAATTCATTCTATCTTGAATGTCTGGGTAGTTTTTGTTGGGTCATGGGTCTTTTTCCTTCCTATGTGGATAAATAAAGCCTAATTTAGGCCAACCCACTTTTACCCATAGGACCATTACAATGGGGCATATATATATAGATCTTTTTTCAGGTCTTATTCACCATCCACAAAAGAGTCTTTCAAAAGCCAAAGAGAGAAAAAGAAAGTTGATTTTTGCACCTAAAATTCCATCCACAACAGTCAACTTCAAATTGCGATTCCTGCTTCGTTTCTTGTTCGATTGAGATGATTTTTGCACAACTTGTTTCTCTTATCTCAATCTTCAATTAGGAACTAACAAAGGTAGATTTTGTGGCTTGTAGCTCGTGTTCTTCATTCCCGAACAGTACTTGCATTTCTGGTGCTTGTGCTCCTTTTTTATTCTATAGTTTGGTGCTATCTTGTTGTGTTGTTGCTCATTATTTGAAACTTGTTTTGTGGCCAATTTTAGAGAATATGGAAGTTTAGTCCCGTAATTTTTTACTCTTTACACCAAAGGATTTTCCACGTAAATTTGGTGTCTCATGTGATTGCCTTTATTCTAATCTTGTCGTATTTTTGTGGTTATATATTTGTTGCCTATTATCATTGTTTTGCTTGGGTTGATTTTTTTTCTCTTGGTTCAAGTTGAAAGTGAAAGTTTAGATTTGGATATTTTCCGCTGCTACCTTGTCGGGCACTTTGATTGTGCCCTTGCCTTTCCCAACAAAGTGGTATCAGAGAGTAGGTTGTTGTTGATTGTCGATTTGACTGATGGAGGCAAATATGCGCAAAATGGTGTGTTTGAATGGTAGTAACTATCATACTTGGAAAGACAAGATGAAAGATCTTCTCTTTGTCAAGAAAATACATTTACCTGTGTTTACGTCTACTAAACCTCAATCCATGATAGATGAGGATTGGGAATTTGAACACTTATAGGTTTGTGGCTATATCAGATAATGGGTTGAAGATAATGTTAGAAATCATATAGTGAATGAGACACATGCCAGAAGTTTGTGGGACAAGCTCGAGACACTTTAAGCTTCAAAGATTGGCAATAACAAGTTGTTCCTACTTAAGCAATTGATGAATATCAGGTGTAAAGAGGGCAGTCCTATTTCTGATCATATTAATAATTTTCAGGGTGTCCTTGACTAGCTGTCCGGAATGGGTGTAAAGTTCGATGAAGAAATTCAGGGACTTTGTCTTCTTAATACTCTGCCTGACTCTTGGGAAACTCTTCGAGTTTCTTTGACTAATTTTGCTATGGGTGGTGTTGTAACTATAGAATATGTTAAGAGTAGCTTATTGAATGAAGAGATGGGAAGAAGAACTTAGGCCTCATCTTCTTCATCTTCTCACTCTGATGTTTTGGTTACTGAAGAGAGAGGGAGAAATAAGTCCAGAGGTCCGAATGATAGAGATAAAAGTAGAAGAAAGTCGAGGTCCAAATTCAAGAATGTTACATGTGACTATTGTAACAAAAAAGGGCATATCATGAAATATTATTACAAGCATAAGAGAGATATGAGACGACAAAAGAAAGAAGACGATAATGAAAATCGTGTTGCCGTTGTTTTTAATGATGATCTTCTTGTTGCTTGTGGTGAGAATGCCATTAATCTTGTTCGTGATGAGTCTAGCTGGTTTGTGGATTCTGGTGCTACTTCTCATGTTACGCCAAAGAAGAAATTATTTTCTTCTTATACTCCAGGTAATTTTAGGATGTTGAAAATGGGCAATAATGAAGAAGTTAAAGTACTTGGCATCAACACTGTTTGTTTGAAAAGTACTAATGGTTCCAACCTAGTTCTCAATAATGTCAAGCATTTTGGGTTCATAGTATATTAAAGAAGTGTGAATGAAAAAATGGAGAATAAAATGGTGGAGGGGGAAGAGACACTAAAATGGAAAGTGTACTCCCAAATTAGAAAGTTTTCTCTTTCTCCCACATTGGTGGAAGAAGAGAACTTGAAAGTGTTTATAATTAAGAACACTTACTCCACATGGCAAGTGAGTCAAGAAATAATAGATGCCTCGCGCCATCGTCATCGTCGCTCGCTCGCTCGGCTTCGGCTTTGGATTTGGATTTGGATTTGGCAAATGATCGATCGATGAGATCTATCTTTTTGGACAAAGTTTATTTGACGGAAATTAAGAAATCCAGACAGAAATCTAATCCAAAAATATAAAAAATGTAGTAAAATATTTTCTGGTTTTGGTACTCCGTTTATACATGCATACAGAAGTTTGAACTGATGCAATACTTCATCAAACTGGTGCCACTATTTCGGTGAACTGATGCACTGCTTCAGAATTGATGCATTGTTTCGATGAACTGACACACTTATTCACGAAATGGCATGCTTATTCAGAACAGTCACATTATTTGGACGAATGGACATGAATTTTCAGAAAAAGTTATACCTTTTAGATGAACCTTTGCCTCTTTTCAGAAGAGGCATGTTGTGGCTATATAAACGTGGTTTCTTCCACAGGTTTAGTACAAAATTTTCAGATTAAAAACTCTCTTTTTGTCTCAAAAATATTCTGTGCGATCATTCAAAACGTTCTGTGAGTTCGAAGATATTCCAACCGTTTGAGGTACCGCTACTGTTGGTCTGCTAGCCATTTTATCCTGGGAGGAAAAATTCCACAACCTCGGGTACAGTGAGGGGGATTATTTTATTAAGAAAAATTCATGAATTCGGACGACTTGGCTATTTTTTGTTTCATCTTAATTTCTGCAAAATAAAATACACCTCTTGGAAAGGTCATTTGATCTTGTGTTGAGGGTATTTGATATAATTCATTGTGTTCTTGTTTATACTTGAACTCAAGTTGAAGTTGGTGTTGTAATATACAGATTCTGTGTACCCGAAGTACAAACGAAATAACAATCTTAAGGAAATAAATTAATTTTACAGAATCTGTATAACTTGTTTTTGGAGATTAAAGCTTTAAGCTTTCTACTCCGTTTGAATTTAACTAGTGATTAGAAGACATAAAATCTTCATCACAAGTTAAAGTTCACTTGGTTGATTATTTGAAGTTATAAAAACTTCATCGTTAATTAGAAACAAGAAGAAAAGTTGGAAAATTATTTAACTTTATAAGTAATATTATGAAAATACTAAATTTTTCTGTCTTATGTTGACAGGAAAGATGACTAACGAAAGTCAAATGATGGATACGACAAAGTCTGTGGGGGCAACTAATATTGCCACATCAAGTCGCACAAATGCTCCGCCAACAATGGCACCGGCGGAGAAGCCCAAAAAATTTTTGGGCATTGACTTCAAGCGGCGGAAGCAAAAGATGTTCTTTTACCTCACCACTTTATGTCTGCAACGGTTCACTGGCGAAGACGCTCCTGAGGTGCCCGAGGGAACCTCGGACAAAGACCGCTTCGTTATTGTAGAAGCTTGGAAACATTCAGACTTTCTTTATAGGAATTATATTCTGAGTGGTCTCCAAGACGACCTCTACAATGTTTATAGTGGAACCAAGACATCAAAGGAACTGTAGGGGGGAACTTGAATGAAAATATAAGATGGAGGATGCAGGAATTAAGAAATTCCTTGTTGCACGGTTCCTGGACTTCAAAATGATAGATAACAAATTTGTTGTCTCTCAAGTAAAGGAGATGCAAGTCATCATACATGATCTCCTAGAAGAAGGTTTAATTGTGAATGATTCTTTCCAAGTAGTAGCGATAGTTAAGAATCTACCACCTTTGTGGAAAGACTTCAAAAGCTACTTAAAGCATAAACGCAAGGAGATGACTGTTGAAGATTTTATTGTCCGACTTCGTATTAAAGAGGATAATAAAGCTGTCGAAAGAAGGTCAAAGGGGAATTCTACAATTAATGGAGCGCATATTGTAGAAGATGACCAAAATAATTCCAAGAAAAGGAAGAAATATAAACAAGGAAGCAATCAACCTAAGAAAAAATTCAAGGAAAAATGCTTCAACTGTGGCAAGATTGGCCACAAGTCCACAGATTGTCGTGCCCCAAAGAAAGGCAAGAAGAAGGATTAAGCAAATATGATTGAATCCAACAAAGAATGCGATGATCTGTGTGCTATGTTCTCAGAATGTAACTTGACGGGGAATCCTCGTGAATGGTGGATGAATTCTGGTGCCACCCGCCATATATGTGCCAACAAGGAGTTGTTTTCATCATTTTCTTCGAATCAAGCAGAAGAAATAATCTACATGGCTAACTTCTCTACTGCTAAGGTGGAGGGAACAGGAAAAATTTGCTTCAAGATGACTTCCGGCAAGGTCTTGACACTGAACAATGTGTTATATGTTTTGGAGTTACGTAGGAACTTAATTTCTATTTCACTCCTAGATAAGAACGGATTCAATGTGTAACCGTTTCTGAAAAAATTGTAATTAGCAAAGGAGAAATGTATGTAGGAAAAGGCTATCTGACCGAAGGCCTTAATAAGATGAATGTAATAACTGTTGAAATAAATAAAAGTTCGAATTATTCTTATTTGCTTGAGCCTTATGATTTATGGCATGAACTTTTAGGCCATGTTAATTACAAAACGTTATGAAAACTGATTAACTTAGAAGTTTTGCCAAACTTTGAGTGCAATAAATCAAAGTGTCAAATATGTGTGGAATCGAAGTATGCAAAGCATTCTTATAAGTCTGTTGAAAGGAATTTCAATCCCTTAGACTTAATACATACTGACATTTGTGATATGAAGTCAACACTATCACGTGGTGGGAAAAAGTATTTCATAACTTTTATTGACGATTGCACTAGATATTGTTATGTCTACTTGCTAAATAGTAAGGATGAAGCAATAGATGCGTTTAGGCAATATAAAACTGAAGTTGAAAATTAGTTAGACAAAAAGATCAAAATGATAAGATGTGATAGGGGCGGAGAATATGAATCTCCCTTTGTGCAAATATGTGTAGAGAATGGAATAATACATCAAACTACGGCCCCATATTCACCTCAATCTAATGGAGTTGCGGAAAGGAAAAACCAAACTTTGAAGGAAATAATGAATGCCTTACTTATAAGTTCTGGTTTACCACAAAGCTTATCGGGGGAGGCTATCCTTACGTCCAATCGTATACTCAACATAGTTCCCCATAGTAAGACACAATCAATTCCTTACAAAAAATGGAAAGGAAGGAAACCCAACTTGAAATATTTCAAAGTGTGGGGGTGTCTAGAGAAGGTTCAAGTTCCTATACCTAAAAGGGTTAAGATAGGACATAAAACGGTGGACTGTGTGTTCATAGGATATGCTAAAAGTAGTAAATCATGTTGATTTTTGGTTCATAAATCCAAACATCCGGATATTAATGAAAATACGGTAATTGAATCAGACAATGCTGAATTCTTTGAAAATATTTACCCGTATAAAATTAGACATGAACAGTTTAGTGGAGGATCTAAACGACCTCGAGATGAACCAAGTGAGAATGTAAATAATGAAGAAAATCCAAGACGTAGTACACGTCAAAGAACGTCAACTTCGTTTAGATCAAATTTTGTAACATTTCTCTTAGAAAATGAGCCTCAAACATTTAAAAAAGCGATGTCGTCGTCAGACTCATACTTTTAGAAAGAGACAGTCAATAGTGAGATAGATTCAATCTTAAGCAACCATACATGGGAATTGGTTGACCTTCCTCCTGGAAATAAACCGTTAGGTTCTAAATGGATCTTCAAAATGAAAATGAAGGCGGATGGTACTATTGACAAATATAAGGCAAGACTTGTAGTTAAAGGCTTCAAACAGAAGGAAGGCCTGGATTACTTTGATACATATTCTCCAGTAACAAGGATAACCTCGATTCGAATGTTAATTGCCTTGGCGGCGATATATAATCTTCAAATCCATCAAATGGATGTGAAGACCGCATTCCTAAATGGAGATTTGGAGGAAGAAATATACATGGAACAACCTGAGGGTTTTGTGGTTCCAGGAAAAGAAAATAAGGTGTGTAAACTTGTTAAGTCACTTTATGGACTAAAACAAGCACCTAAGCAATGGCATGCAAAGTTTGACCAAACCATGTTGGCAAACGGATTCAAGATAAATGAATGTGAAAAATGTGTATATATTAAAGACACAAAAAATCACCAAGTCATTGTTTTTTTTATATGTGGATGATATGTTGATCATCAGCAGAGACATTTGTGACATAAATGCAACTAAACGAATGCTCGAGAGCAAGTTTGATATGAAAGACCTTGGAGTTGCAGATGTGATCTTAGGTATAAGAATCTATCGAACTCCACAAGGGTTAGCATTTTCACAGTCTCATTATATCGAAAAAGTACTTGACAAGTTCAAGTATATGGAATTCGGTATTGCCAAGACTCCATTGGATGTGAACTTTGCACTTCAAAAGAATGAAGGTGAAAGTGACTCACAATTGGAGTACGCAAGAGTATTGGGATGTTTAATGTATATAATGAACTGTACACGACCAGACATAGCATGTGCAATTAGTAAATTGAGTCGGTACACGAGTAATCCCAACAAAACTCATTGGATGGCAATAAAAAGAGTTTTGGGATATCTTAAATACACTCAAAACTATGCTTTGCATTATAATAAATATCTTGCGGTACTTGAAGGATATAGTGATGCAAATTGGATCACCGGATCAAACGAAGTAAAATCCACAAGTGGATATGTATTTACTATCGGTGGAGGAGCAGTTTCTTGTAGACACCTAATTTTGTACCTCCCGAAGTCTAATTTTATTCATTTTTAGTTCACCTTACCATTTGTCCAACCCCATGTAATTATATCCCACAAAAATACAAAAATAAACAAAAAATACCTCTAACTAATTTATCTTGTCCTAACAACCTACCCAATCAAAAACGTCCACCTACCCTAACTACCCATGTGATTCCCCCCTCCTTTTTCTTGTCTACAAAGAAAGAATATATGGGGGACCCACCAAAATTCCCACATGATAACAAATCTATGCTCATTATAAAAGAAAAATTCTAAGAAGAAAAAGGGGCTCATTCTTTGATCATCATCTTCTCCACAATAACAACAATCACCAAATAATCTTCCTCACAAGAACAAGAATAACAACGAAAAAAAAAAAAAAAGTAACCGGTGAACAGTACCGGTGAACAGTGACGGCGTGAAAAGTGACGGTGAACGGGTCATTATTTGTCGAGTTGGATTGTTGGTGTTAAGGTTCGGCTCAAGGTTTCCGGGTGCGGACTCTCTTTATTCGAATAACATTGAGTTTGAAAGCTTTAAATTTAAGGTCCAATTCTTTCTTCTCTTTTATTTAATTCTTATGTGATTGTGATTGTGTGTGATTCGATACCGTGGTTTGTTGTTGATGTGAACTGTTGGTGACATTTGGGTGTGTGATGTGCTAAGCATGATTGGTGAATTTTCGTTATTCTCGATTGGTGGATTGTGTATTGAAATGGGTTAATCACGTGGTTAAAAATGAATTAAGGTGGGGATTAAAAATGGAGGAAAATGAATATTGATTAATTTGATGTATTGATAATGTTAAACATGATAGAATTGTGATATGTTGAACTTGGTAGGCAAACGTAGGCCGGTTAGACAAATTTAGGAATAACGATTTATTGGAGTGTTTGAATATGTGCGTGAATGGTACTTTCTACTTTATTGCACGAAAAGTTTAAATTGTACTCATTTGGCCGGGGAATGCCCCGAAGGATTTGTATTGATTTATCCGGGGAATGCCCTGAAGTAGCTTGTACGCAAAGGAGGCTCGTGATCAAGGCCCGGAACGTCGGGTGGAGTTTAGTTTAGGATTAGTTTAGAATAGAATAGGTTTTATATTTCAGCACCTCTTTTATTTTGAATTGTATAATTTGGACTGAACATTATTTTTGTTTGTTTTGAATTTTGTGTGATTTATTTGTTTGCTTGTTTTGTGTGTTTATGTGGTTTGTACATTTGTAATGTCAAATTAGCCGATACGCTCCACCAAGCGACCGTGGTCGAACCACGGGATCGAGGGGTGCCTAACACCTTCCCCTCGGTCAACAAAATTCCTTAGCCGGAATCTCTGTTCGTAAACCGGTTTAAAGAGTCAAATGGTTTTTGAAAAGGATTTTCCAATGGTGACTTGGCACACCAGATTATGCCAAGTGGCGACTCTGATTTTGAATGTAAAAACAATTTTTTTTTGGAACCAATCTTCATTTTGTCACTTTAATAAAAAAAACCTTTCAAACCTTAAAATACATATCTTTTTTTTGGAGTCGAAAAAGGGGTGTGACAGCTCTGGCGACTCTGCTGGGGACTATTTCAGAATTCGAGCTTTTTTTGGAGTCGTATAGGCTTTGTTTGGCATTACGAGTGTATAAGCATTGTTTGTGATTTTTGTTTGTGTTTTCATTTTTGTGCATTTTCGTGCTCTTTGTTTACAGTATTTATCCTATGTGTTACCGCTTTATATCTGACATCATTTGCATAACCCGAGTCAATTCTTTCCGCAACAAGTCTCGGAGCGCACGTCGTGCGCACGAACTCTAGTTGAGTCACCTTTATTTTAGGGGGGGAGCCGTTGGATGTATGGAGTAGGTGGAAAGCAAAGCAGCCACTATCGACCATATGCTCCCCCGAACGGCCTTATTAGTAAACCACAACGTAGGTCAGCCTTTAGGTCATGCTTATGTGCATCATATTGAGACCTAGCGGGGCCCACTTGGTCCTTTGTAGGAGACTCACCTCTAACGCATCCCTACGTGCTAAATGTTGCATCTTTGAGGGTAATGGGGTCATTTGACGGGCTGATTTGGTGAAAACATGTGTTAGAAGTAAGGTGCGTAGGCAAGAACTGTTGAAAAAAATAGAGAAAAAAAAGTGAAGTGAGTCGAAAAGAAGAAAAAAAAAAGAGTGTCGTAGCTTTTAGTGTTCTTTATGGCTTTTGTTCTTCACAATCCAAAAATTCAAAAAAAAAAGATTTTTACCTTTTGCACTCATTTCTCAAAAACGAAAATATCAAAAAGATTTTCCATTTTTCTCCTTTAGCATGCATTCATAATTCGAAATTAAAAAAAAAAAGATTTTTTTTAGCAGTTTTTATAAAAGAAAATACAAAAAATGGTAGAAATTTGTACATTTCATGTAATGAAAATACCAAAAAGATTTTTTTTTCCCTTCATAATTGTTGGTGTCAGTTTAGTTGAAGTGTCTAACTAAAAGAAAAAAAAATCTCAAAAAGATTTTATTCGTTTGTCTTTGGTTGTGCCCTTAAGTTAGGATCAATCTGTAAGTTAATCGTTAATTGTCCAATCTGGATGAACTACGCACCCCTGATTCTCCTCTCTCGGGAGTGAGATACGTAGGCAACCTATTTTAGGTTCGGGGATCTTATTTCAAAAATTCAAAAAAGATTTTCTTCACTCTTCATTTAGAGTAGGTGTCTCATGTACATCTTTAAAAGAAAGAAAAAAAAATATATTTTCCTTTAATGGGTTCAAGTTTCATTTTCGTATGAAATTTAAAATCTAAAATCCAAAAATATTTTCTTCGGTAACCATAGATTTCATGTTGTACAGGAATCTGAAAAATTCAAAAAGATTTTCTTCACTCTTCACTTAGAGTAGGTGTTTCATATACATCTCTAAAAGAAAACTACAAAAAGATTTTTCTTTAATAGTTTCAAGTTTCATTTTCCTATGAAATTCTAAATCGAAAACCCAAAAAAATTCTTCTTTGGTAATCATAGATTCCATTTTTGTATAGGGAGTTTAAACCTAACAAATGCAAAAAGATTTTCGTCAATTCTTTTGATAATTTGTTATTTTCTTTTCTTTTTAAAATTTCAAGAAAAAAAAAAGATTTCAATTGGCCATTTTGGCAAAACTTCACGAACTACGCACACCTGATTCTCCCCTTTCGGAGGTGAGATACGTAGGCGCCCTTCTAGGGTTCGGTGATTTTTCTTCAAGAAAAAATGAAGAAGAGGTTTTGAAGAAAAAAAAATGTTGAACTCTAACATATTTGTTACCTCTTGTTCAGTTAGTTTAAGGTGGTTGGTTTGTGGTTTCCTGGCTGGTCCTCCATATCACACCAAATCCAAGGAAGGGTTAGTTGTGTCCAACAAGGATATAGAGAGTGGCATCATGGATGAAACAAAGAGTCGAGAAATTGAGAGTTTAAAGGAAGAGAATTTGAGACTGAGACAACAAATGATGGGAATGTACCGAGCTTGGGCCAGTGGGCTGCCTCCACCTCCGTTCCCCACTTTTGACCCTGCAAATACCTTGAGTCTTCCACCAAAATCGCAAAGTTAGTTTCCTACTGTTGTTGATGCACCACAGCATGCCTCAGAATCCATTCTACGTCAAATTCACCTCAATACTTCCACCACTCTTTCTTTATCTCCTTAGTATAAGTCTACCACATTCACAGCACCACATACCGTCTGTGCTTTTGTTGCTCAACCTTCTACTAAGGCTTCCACTTTGTCTATCAATCCAACGATTGTGATTTACCAGTCCACTAGTGACTCCATGTTCAATACTGTTGATGATCATTGGTATACTCTTGAGCCTATAGTTAAGTTAAGTGAACCGCCAAAATTTCTTACTAAGAAGCCTAGAAAGCCAAAAGAGCCAGAGAAAATGGTTGGGAAAGTGAAGAGTGTAGAAAATGATATGAAAAATTCCCCTGGACTAATGGGCTATGAAGATGTTTCAAAAACTGGGGCATGTCTTCAAGTGTTAACCTTCCTCCCAGCTTTGAGACATCAAAATTTGGGGAGCCTGATGGACAGAAGGATTCTGTGAAACATTCGGGAAGACATTGCAATCAACCAAGGGAAACTGAAGGAAAGAAGAAGGAAAACACACCTATTGTCATGATAGGGACAAAGCAGAGTTTGAGAGGTTCAACCCACCAATACTGTCAGCCTCAATACCGAGCTTACCTATCAGATCCACATAACCACTTGCAACAAGGTTTCTTTCTCCGAAATCCAAGAAATCCCATTCCACTTCCTCGATATCCTGTGAACAATGCACAATTGTATGCTCATCCATCTTCTTATCCACAATGTCATGCCCCTGTCCCTCAACATCGTCCTCGACCCCCACAAATTTACCAAGGGACCTCTAAATCCAAATTTCATCTGAGGCCAGAGTTAGCAAAGAGGAGGAAGGAAAAAAATAATTTCACTCCTATTGGGGAATCCTATGCCAGTTTATTCCAGAGATTGGTACAGCAGGGCATGATTACTCCTCTCCTTGGGTATACTCCTGACCTGCATTCAAGAAGCTTTGATCCTAATGTGCGATGTGCATATCATTCTGATGTTCAGGGTCATAGTACTGAAGATTGTCGCACTTTGAAAAGAGAAATAAAAAAGATAATTCAGGATAAATTAATTTCGGTGCAAAACATTGGCCCTTCGACCATCCCACAGAGTTCTTCACCAAAACGCGGTACTGCACAATCTGTGGGAGGCAATGAGTTAAGCATGGGGATCCAGAGCTTATTTGTTGAAGGAAATGTGTCTGACAGTGGTGGAAGCTCCAGTCATGTTGATATGCAAACCAGTGGCTAAGATGTCAGGCTGAGCAATGGAGAAGTCACCCCTCTCCTTACCAGGAAGGGGTTTGGTAGTTTGTTTTGTTTTATTTTCTGTTCTCCGAATTATTTCAGGGTTGTAGTTCGGGATTTATCTTGTTTTGTCCCTTTGTCGTTTATGTTCAAACCCTTCTATCTTTCATTTTTATTAAATGGAGTGTCCCCTTTTTCTTTGTGTTTTAAATATGTGTTTTTTTTTATACATAGTACATTTTATGTTGACTCTAGTGATATGCTATGCTAGTGAAATTTACAGCTAGATCTTAACATCCAGTTTAAGAATGAATATTGAATCAGAGGGTTAAAGTTAGAAAAAGAGAGCATCTGAGGAAATAGATAAAGTGCTGGGGCATTTTGTGATCAAGTTGAAACCTTCTTTAAAAATTAAGGCTATTATTTTGAAAATCGTGAGAATAACTTGGTCATCAATTGAAAGACATGTCTTAATTAGGTCAAACAGTGTCTACGTGATCCTATCAAGAGGAACAGGAAGAAAATTAGCTCCACGAAGTCATGAGTCCTTCAGCATGAGGAATGTCAACAAAGTGGAGTTGTATGCTGGGCAAGTCTAGAAAAGAGGTGGCACACATGCTCGGGGAAAGTTAGTGTTGTAAAACATTTCATAAGTGATCTTGATCATGCACTTTCATATTGCATGATATGTACTTGAATTTTCAAAGATTGATATGACGAAGGCATTTCATTCTGCCATCCAAACATCGTGTCATCCTTTGTTTACCCCATTTGAGCTTTAGTTTTATTTTCTTTCATACACCTCTTTTGGAATCAATATAGTCATCAAAGCTTGAAGAAAAAAAATGTCGAGCAAAACAATAGTCAGAAAAGTTCAAAAAAAAAAAAAAGAGAAAAAAAGAGTGAAGAAAAATAGAGTCGGAAAATCCCCCAAAAATAAGAAAATAAAATAAAAATTAGAATCAAGCAAAATAAGCTGCCAGAACTACGCATGACCTGATTCTTCTCTCTCAAGGGTGAGATACGTAGGCTGCCCCACTCAGGGCTCGGTCCAACCCAAATAAACAATTTAGTGTCACCCAGTCAAAAGAAACTGGGGCATGAGTTAATCCTCATTGTTTGAGTCGATTCCAAAAGTTGTAAGTCCTACCCCACTTCAAGTGTCGTTTGGGCCCCATGCCATCCTTTCTTTCTAACCTTATCCAAAAGCCAAGTTACAACCAAAGAAAGACCTTCAGATCAATCTTTGAGGATGTTAAGGCGGAGCATACAAGGAATATGATGATGCATTTGGGAACTATTTGTCTTCCTCAGCATAGGGAATCAAGAGAGAAATAAAAATGAGAGAGTCTTATTGGTGAAAACCCTTACGGACACCATAAGGCGATGGTAAGTTGAGAGAAATAAAAATGAGAGAGTCTTATTGGTGAAAACCCTCACGGGCACTATAAGGCGATAGTGAGCCGAGAGAAAATGAAAGAAGCTTATTGGATAAAACCCTTCAAGGAGCCACTAGCCGATGGGGTATTAAATGCAATTGACCTACGAAAGTGACTCAGTTTCAAGGCCATTAACTCGACAACAATGGGTAGAAAGTTTGGATGAAAGGATCAAGCTGCTTAATCCAAAATGCATGGCATAATCATTAGTGTTGACTGTCATTTTTAGATGAATTTTTCGTTTCTTTGTTTTAAAAGGGGACATTCATTGTCTTTTCTTTCTTCTCTTTATTTTAATTTTATATTTCTTGAGTCAGTTATCAAAACAAAAATTGTCATTCTTTTTTTTGTTTCTTATCTTTGAGTCAAGTCCGTGTCAAAACAAGTGAGAAAAGATTTCAAAACTGGCTACCAGCTTCTTTAATTGCACAAAGCAAGACAAAAGCTAGCACATAAAAGAGACATTATTGTGAACCCAAAAAGGGCATGCAGAAAGTTTTGTCAACAGAGAAGTAGGGGAACTCATGGACATACCAAGGTTCAAAGGGTTTATTTGAGAAACACGACAAAGCAGAAATACTGTGTTTGTTTTAGAGTCACTCTTGATAAGCTGAGTTTGAGTCAATGATACAACAAATCAATGACATATGCTAATGGTCGGAAGCAAAGCTAAATGTGACGGGGGCAGGAGCAATTGCCTCAAAAGCCAAAGCCACAAACTAGCCACCATGTTTTTAAACTCACAAGTTTTCTTTGTATGTAATAGGAATATATGTTGCATTCAGATAAAGGATTTCAGAGCCTAAACATCAAAGGACGTAATTTCTCACCTCAACAAATGCAAGAGGCAAGGTTGCTGCACAGGTTTGGTAATTAAAACCATGGTAAAACTCATAATTCAAGATCTCTAGGAGACGCACTTCCTTGTTTTGGTAATTCAAGCAGCTTTGGTAAGGAGACGCAATTCATTGTTTTGATAATTCCAACAAAATTGATAACGAAACACACTTCCTTGATTGGGTAATTTGAATTTTTCTTCTTAGGTAATGAACTTCCTAACTTAAGTCTTGATTCCTAGAAGACGTACCTTTTAGTCGAGTCATTTCCCTTGATTCCTATACGACGTACCTTTTAGTCGAGTCATCCCCTTTGATTCCTAGAAGACGTACCTTTTAGTCGAGTCATTTCCCTTGATTCCTATAAGACGTACCTTTTAGTCGAGTCATCCCCTTTGATTCTTATAAGACGTACCTTTTAGTCGAGTCATCCCCTTTGATTCCTATAAGACGTACCTTTTAGTTGAGTCATCCCCTTTGATTCCTATAAGACGTACCTTTTAGTCGAGTCATTTCCCTTGATTCCTATAAGATGTACCTTTTAGTCGAGTCATCCCCTTTGATTCCTATAAGACGTACCTTTTAGTCGAGTCATCCCCTTTGATTCCTATAAGACGTACCTTTTAGTCGAGTCATCCCCTTTGATTCCTATAAGACATACCTTTTAGTCGAGTCATTTCCCTTGATTCCTATAAGACGTACCTTTTAGTCGAGTCATCCCCTTTGATTCCTATAAGACGTACCTTTTAGTCGAGTCATCCCTTGATTCCTATAAGACGTACCTTTTAGTCGAGTCATCCCCTTTGATTCCTATAAGACGTACCTTTTAGTCGAGTCATCCCCTTTGACCCCTAGAAGATGTACCTTTTAGTCAAGTCATCCCCTTTGATTCCTAGAATACGTACCTTTTAGTCGAGTCATTTCTCTTGATTCCTATAAGACGTACCTTTTAGTCGAGTCATCCCCTTTGATTCCTATAAGACGTACCTTTTAGTCGAGTCATCCCCTTTGATTCCTAGAAGACGTACCTTTTAGTCGAGTCATCCCCTTTGATTCCTTTAAGACGTACCTTTTAGTCGAGTCATCCCCTTTGATTCCTATAAGACGTACCTTTTAGTCGAGTCATTTCCCTTGATTCCTATAAGACGTACCTTTTAGTCGAGTCATCCCCTTTGATTCCTATAAGACGTACCTTTTAGTCGAGTCATCCATTGATTCCCATAAGACGTACCTTTTAGTCGAGTCATCCCCTTTGATTCCTATAAGACGTACCTTTTAGTCGAGTCATCCATTGATTCCCATAAGACGTACCTTTTAGTCGAGTCATCCTCTTTGATTCCTATAAGACGTACCTTTTAGTTGAGTCATTTTCCTTGATTCCTATAAGGTGTACCTTTTAGTCGAGTCATCCCCTTTGATTCCTATAAGATGTACCTTTTAGTCGAGTCATCCCCTTTGATTCCTAGAAGACGTACCTTTTAGTCAAGTCATTTCCCTTGATTCCTATAAGACGTACCTTTTAGTCGAGTCATCCCCTTTGATTCCTAGAAGACGTACCTTTTAGTCGAGTCATTTCCCTTGATTCCTATAAGACGTACCTTTTAGTCGAGTCATCCCCTTTGATTCCTATAAGACGTACCTTTTAGTCGAGTCATCCCCCTTGATTCCTAGAAAACGTACCTTTTAATCGAGTCATTTCCCTTGATTCCTATAAGACGTACCTTTTAGTCGAGTCATCCCCTTTGACCCATATAAGACGTACCTTTTAGTCGAGTCATCCCCTATGATTCCTATAAGACGTACCTTTTAGTCGAGTCATCCCCTTTGATTCCTATAAGACGTACCTTTTAGTCGAGTCATTTCCCTTGATTCCTAGAAGACGTACCTTTTAGTCGAGTCATTTTCCTTGATTCCTAGAAGATGTACCTTTTAGTCGAGTCATCCCCCTGGATTCCTATAAGACGTACCTTTTAGTCGAGTCATTCCAATTAACTCATAGAAATTGCATTTCTTTTTTTTGGGATAATTTTCTTTTCAGTTTTGATGTTATTTTAGGAGCATGCCCGAAGCACAGGGCGAATAAATGGAAAACCAAGCAACAAGGTGAAGATATTGAAAGTTAAACAGATTGAAAAATAGCAAGTCAGGAGCCCGCCTGCAGAACAGGGTGAAGAAATTGAAAGCATAGCAACAAGTTGATGAAATAGCAAGTCAGGAGCCCGCCTGCAGAACAGGGTGAAGAAATTGAAAGCATAGCAACAAGTTGATAAAAATAGCAAGTCAGGAGCCCGCCTACAGAACAGGGTGCAGAAGTTGAAAGCATGGCAACAAGTTGATGAAATAGCAAGTCAGGAACCCGCCTGGAGAACAGGGTGAAGAAATTGAAAGCATAGCAACAAGTTGATGAAATAGCAAGTCAGGAGCCCGCCTGCAGAACTGGGTGAAGAAATTAAAAGCATAGCAACAAGTTGATAAAAATAGCAAGTCAGGAGCCCGCCTGCAGAATAGGGTGCAGAAGTTGAAAGCATGGCAACAAGTTGATGAAATAGCAAGTCAGGAACTCGCCTGGAGAACAGGGTGAAGAAATTGAAAGGCAAGCAACAAGTTAAAGAAATAGCAAGTCAGGAGCCCTCCTGAAGAATAGGGTGATGAAAGTCGAGTCAAGAACCAATAGAAGCTGTATAGATAGGATTTTTGTAATTTCATTTGTGTTTTAACTTGTAATTTTCATTTTTTTTGATGTAATGACGGAGCCGCGGACCGGAACCTCGATGGAACCTCACTCGACTCTCCAAATCGGTATAGTCCATCTCCCTCCAAAAGTTGATATACTTGTCACTCGATCCTCTCATAATGTGAGTAGGTGGGATGTCTTAAGTCAAGACCCGGTTGTCCTTCTTCCTTTTGTTTCTTTCTTTGAATAATGGTCGGGTCAAAATTTGGTCTTGCTGTCTACTTCTTTGTCTGAAAACACTTTGTGTTTACATTCAAAGGGGGCATGATGTAGACACCTAATTTTGTACCTCCCGAAGTCTAATTTTATTCATTTTTAGTTCACCTTACCATGTGTTCAACCCCATGTAATTATATCCCACAAAAATACAAAAATAAATAAAAAATACCTCTAACTAATTTATCTTATCCTAACAACCTACCCAATCAAAAGCTTGCACCTACCCTAACTATCCATGTGATTCCCCCCTCCTTTTTCTTGTCCACAAAGAAAGAATATATGGGGGACCCACCAAAATTCCCACATGATAACAAATCCATGCTCATTATAAAAGAAAAATTCTAAGAAGAAAAATAGGGCTCATTCTTTGATCATCATCGTCTCCACAATAACAAGAATCACCAAATAATCTTCCTCACAAGAATAAGAACAACAACGAAAAAAAAGAAGAAGAAGTAACCGGTGAACAGTACCAGTGAACAGTGACCGGTGAACAGTGACGGCGTGAAAAGTGACGATGAACGGATCATTATTTATCGATTTGGATTGTTGGTGTTAAGGTTCGGCTCGAGGTTTTCGGGTGCGGACTCTCTTTATTCGAATAACATTGAGTTTGAAAGCTTCAAATTTAAGGTCCAATTCTTTCTTCTCTTTTATTTAATTCTTATGTGATTGTGATAGCGTGTGATTCGATACCGTGGTTTGTTGTTGATGTGAACTGTTGGTGACATTTGGGTCTGTGATATGCTAAGCATGATTGGTGAATTTTCGTTATTCTCGATTGGTGGATTGTGTATTGAAATGGGTTAATCACGTGGTTAAAAATGAATTAAGGTGGGGATTAAAAATGGAGGAAAATGAATATTGATTAATTTTGATGTATTGATAATGTTAAACATGATAGAATTGTGATATGTTGAACTTGGTAGGAAAACGTAGGCCGGTTAGGCAAATTTAGGAATAACGATTTATTGGAGTGTTTGAATATGTGCGTGAATGGTACTTTCTACTTTATTGTACGAAGAGTTTAAATTGTACTCATTTGGCCGGGGAATGCCCCGAAGGATTGGTATTGATTTATCCGGGGAATGCCCTGAAGTAGCATGTACGCAAAGGAGGCTCGTGATCAAGGCCCGGAACGTCGGGTGGAGTTTAGTTTAGGATTAGTTTTGAATAGAATAGGTTTTATATTTCAGCACCTCTTTTATTTTGGATTGTATAATTTGGACTAAACATTATTTTTGTTTGTTTTGAATTTTGTGTGATTTATTTGTTTGCTTGTTTTGTGTGTTTATGTGGTTTGTACATTTGTAATGTCAAATTAGCTGATACGCTCCACCAAGCGACTGTGGTCGAACCACGGGATCGAGGGGTGCCTAACACCTTCCCCTCGGTCAACAAAATTCCTTAGCCGGAATCTCTGTTCGTAAATCGGTTTAAAGAGTCAAATGGTTTCGAAAAGGATTTTCCAATGGTGACTTGGCACACCATATTATGCCAAGTGGCGACTCTGATTTTGAATGTAAAAATAATCTTTTTTCGGAACCAATCTTCATTTTGTCACTTTAATAAAAAAAACCTTTCAAACCTTAAAATACATATCTTTTTTTTGGAGTCGAAAAAGGGGTGTGACATTTCTTAAAAATCATTCAAACAGATTTGTATCGCTCGCTCTACAATGGAATCTGAATTTATCGCATTAGATAAAGCCTGTGAATAAGCAGAATGACTCCGGAATTTCTTGGAAGATATTCCGTATTGGCCCAAGCCAGTGGCACCAGTATGTATACACTGTGATAGCCAAGCGGCAATAGGTAGGGCAGGGAGCATGATGTATGTCACACCCCTTTTTCGACTCTAAAAAAAAGATATGTATTTTAAGTTCGAAAGGGTTTTATTATTAAGGTGACAAAAATGAAAAATTTGTTTCGAAAAAAAAGGATTATTTTCATTATTTTTTTTCTTATTCCGAGTCGCCACTTGGCATAATCCGGTGTGCCAAGTTACCTTTGGAAAATTCTTTTCGAAACGGATTGACTCTAAAAAACTGATCCGCGAACAGAGATTCCGGCTAAGGAATTCTGTTGACCGAGGGGAAGGTGTTAGGAACCCCTCGATACCGTGGTTCAACCACGGTCGTTTGGTGGAGTATATCGACTAATTTGACATTACAAATGTACAAACCACATAAACACATAAAACAAGCAAACAAACAAATCACACAAAATTCAAAACAAACCAAAATAATGTTCAGTCCAAATTATACAATCCAAAATAAAAGAGGTGCTGAAATATAAAACCTATTCTATTCTAAACTAATCCTAAACTAAACTCCATCCGACGTTCCGGGCCTTGATCACGAGCCTCCTTTGCGTACATGCTACTTCGGGGCATTCCCCGGATAAATCAATACAAATTCTTTGGGGAATTCCCCGGCCAAATGAGTACAATTTAAACTTTTCGTGCAATAAAGTAGAAAGTACCATTCACGCACATATTCAAACACTCCAACAACTCGTTATTCATAAATTTGCCTACCAAGCCTACGTTTGCCTACCAAGTTCAACGTATCACAATTCTATCATGTTTAACATTATCAATACATCAAAATTAATCAATATTCATTTTTCTCCATTTTTAATCCCCACCTTAATTCATTTTTAACCACGTGATTAACCCATTTCAATACACAATCCACCAATCGAGAATAACAAAAATTCACCAATCATGCTTAGCATATCACACACCCAAATGTCACCAACAGTTCACATCAACAAACAAACCATGGTATCGAATCACACGCAATCACAATCACATAAGAATTAAATGAAAGAGAAGAAAGAATTGGACCTTAAATTTGAAGCTTTCAACTCAAAGTTATTCGAATAAAGAGAGTCAGCACCCGGAAACCTCGAGCCGAACCTAAACACCAACAATCCAAATCGACAAATAATGACCCGTTCACCGTCACTTTTCACGCCAGTACTATTCACCGGCACTGTTCACCGATTACTGTTCACCGGTTACTGTTCACAGGTACTGTTCACCGGTTACTTTTTTTTTTTATTGTTGTTGTTGTTGTTGTTGTGAGGAAGATTATTTGGTGATTCTTGTTAATGTGGAGAAGATGATGATCAAAGAATGAGCCCCATTTTTCTTCTTAGAATTTTTCTTTTATAATGAGCATGGATTTGTTATCATGTGGGAATTTTGGTGGGTCCCCCATATATTCTTTCTTTGTGGATAAGAAAAAGAAGGGGGGGAATCACATGGGTAGTTAGGGTAGGTGGAAGTTTTTGATTGGGTAGGTTGTTAGGATAAAATAAATTAGTTAGAGGTATTTTTTTGTTTATTTTTATATTTTTGTGGGATATAATTACATGGGGTTGGACACATGGTAAGGTGAACTAAAAATGAATAAAATTAGACTTCGGGAGGGACAAAATTAGGTGTCTACAGTATGCCCCCTTTGAATGTAAACACGAAGTGTTTTCAGACAAAGAAGTAGACAACGAGACAGAATTTTGTCTCGACCATTATTCAAAGAGAATGAAACAGAAGGAAGAAGGATAACTGGGTCTTGACTTAAGACATCCTACCTACCCAAGTTATGAGAGAATCAAGTCACGGGTATTTCAAAAGATTGGAAAGAGATGGACTATACCGAGTTGGAGAGTCGAGTGAGGTTCCATCGAGGTTCCGGTCCACGGCTCTGTCATTACATTAAAAATGAAAATTACAAGTTAAAGCATAAATGAAATTACAAAAATCCTATCTATACAGCTTCTTTTGGACTCTTGACTTGAGTTTCATCACCCTATTCTTCAGGCGGGCTCCTGACTTGTTATTTCTTTAACTTGTTGCTTGCCTTTCAATTTCTTCACCCTGTTCTCCAGGCAGGTTCCTGACTTGCTATTTCATCAACTTGTTGCTATGCTTTCAACTTCTTCACCCTGTTTTGCAGGCGGGCTCCTGACTTGCTATTTTTCAATCTGTTTAACTTTTAATTTCTTCACCTTGTTGCTTAGTTTTCCATTTATTCGCCCTGTGCTTCGGGCAGGCTCCTGAAATCACATCAAAACTAAAAAGAAAATTATCCTAAACAAATATTATTATAAAGAGAAATTCCGTTTATTTGCCAGAAAAGTAAAGTTTCAAAAATAGAAATTGAACTTTTTCCCCAGTTTATCATCAGAAGATTTTTGGAAAAGTCACATCATACCTACTTGCATGTTGCAATGATGAATCAAGACTCTGACTAAGAAATGCATCTGTTAAGAGTAAAATTAAATAACCAAGACTATTAAGTGCATCTCCTAAGAATTAAAGTGAGGGATTCTAACTAGAAAGTGCGTCTTCTAGAGATACAAGTTTAAGTTAAAAGTGTGTCACCTGAAAAATGAAAACTAGCAAGGAAGTGCGTCTCCTAAGGATTAAGTGCAATAACTCGACTAGAAAGTGATTCTTCTAGGAATCAAGACTTAAGTTAGAAAGTGCATCACCAATGTTGCTTGAATTATCAAAATAAGGAAGTGCATTTCCTTACCAATGCCTCTTGAATTACTCAAACAAGGAAGTGCGTCTCCTTACAAATGTTTCTTAAATTGCCCAAACCAGGAAGTGCGTCTCCTTATAAATGTTGCTTGAATTACCCCAAACAAGGAAGTGCGTCTCCTTATCAAATGCCGGTTGAATTACCCAAACAAGGAAGTGCATCTCCTTACAAATGTCACTTGAATTACCCAACAAGGAAGTGCGTATCCTTACAAATGTTGCTTGAATTACCAAAATAAGAAAGTGTGTCTCCTTACAAATATTGCTTGAATTGTCAAAACAAGGAAGTGCATCCCCATATAAATGTTGTTGGAATCACCTGAACAAGGAAGTGCGTCTCCTTACGAGTGCCAATCGAATTACCAAACAAGGAAGTGCGTCTCCTTACAAATGTTGCTTGAATTATCAAACAAGGAAGTGGATCTCCTTACAAATATTTGCTTGAATTTTCCACACAAGGAAGTGCATCTCCATACAAATACCGCTTGAATTACAAAACAAGAAAGTGTGTTTCCTCACAAATGTTGCTGGATTTACCGAATAAGGAAGTGCGTCTCCTTACAAATGTTGCTCGAATTTCCCACACAAGGATTATCATAAGGCAGTATTTCATTTTTGAAAGCGTGGTCCCATTTTTCAGAGGAACCCGAACAGAAAGTAAAATCTCATTTTTCAATAGGATCCTGAACAGAAAGTAAATTCCCATTCTTCAGGAGGGTCCTGAACAAAAAGTAAAATCCCATTCTTCAGGAGGGTCCGGAACTGAAAGTAAATTCCTAATTTTCAGGAGGGTCCTGAACTGAAGGTAAAGTCCCATTTTTCAGGAGGGTTTTGAATTGAAAGTAAATTCCCATTCTTCAGGAGGGTCCTGAACAAAAAGTGAAATCCCATTTTTCAGGAAGGTCCTGAACAGAAAGTAAAATCCCATTTTTTCAAGAGGGTCCTGAACATAAAGTAAACTCCCATTTTTCAGGAGGGTCCTGAACATAAAGTAAAGTCCCATTTTTTCAGGAGGGTCCTGAACAGAAAGTAAAATCCCATTTTTCTGGAGGGTCCTGAACAGAAAGTAAAATCCCATTTTTCAGGAGGGTACTAAACAGAAGGTAAAGTCCCATTTTTCAGGAGGGTCCTGAACATAAAGTAAATTCCCATTCTTCAGGAGGATCCTGAACAGAAAGTAAAATCCCATTCTTCAGGAGGGTCCTGCACTGAAGGTAAAATCCCATTTTTCAGGAGGGTCCTGAACTGAAAGTAAATTCTCATTTTTCAGGAGGGTCCTGAACTGAAGGTAAAGTCCCATTTTTCAGGAGGGTCCTGAATTGAAAGTAAATTCCCATTCTTCAGGAGGGTCCTGAACAGAAAGTGAAATCCCATTTTTCAGGAGGGTCCTGAACATAAAGTAAAGTCCCATTTTTCAGGAGGGTCCTGAACATAAAGTAAAGTCCCATTTTTCTGGAGGGTCCTGAACAGAAAGTAAAATCCCATTTTTTCAGGAGGGTCCTGAACATAAAGTAAACTCCCATTATTCAGGAGGGTCCTGAACATAAAGTAAAGTCTCATTTTTCAGGAGGGTCCTGAACAGAAAGTAAATTCTCATTTTTCAGGAGGGTCCTGAACAGAAAGTAAACTCCCATTTTTTAGGAGGGTCCTGAACATAAAGTAAAGTCCCATTTTTTAGGAGGGTCCTGAACAAAAAGTAAAGTCCCATTTTTTCAGGAGAGTCCTGAACATAAAGTAAAGTCCCATTTTTCAGGAGGGTCCTGAACATAAAGTAAAGTCCTATTTTTCAGGAGGGTCCTGAACATAAAGTAAAATCCCATTTTTTCAGGAGGGTCCTGAACATAAAGTAAACTCTCATTTTTCAGGAGGGTCCTGAACATAAAGTAAAGTTCCATTTTTTCAGGAGGGTCCTGAACAAAAATTAAAATCTCATTTTTCAGGAGGGTCCTGAACATAAAGTTAAATCCCATTTTTCAGGAGGGTCTTGAACATAATGTAAAATCCCATTTTTCAGGAGGGTCCTGAACATAAAGTAAAATCCCATTTTTTAGGAGGATCCTGAACAGAAAGTAAAATCCCATTTTTCAGGAGGGTCCTGAACAGAAAGTAAAATCCCATTTTTCAGGAGGGTCCTGAACATAAAGTAAAATCCCATTTTTCAGGAGGGTCCTGAACTGAAAGTAAATTCCCATTCTTCAGGAAGGTCTTGAACAGAAAGTAAAATCCCATTTTTCAGGAGGGTCCTGCACTGAAGGTAAAATCCCATTTTTCAGGAGGGTCCTGAACTAAAAGTAAATTCTCATTTTTCAGGAGGGTCCTGAACAGAAGGTAAAATTTCCACGGATGTGCATTTCCAATGGTAGCTGAATTAAGTGAAACGAATTTGCCCTGTTTCATCAAAGAAAATTTTGTTAGTTAAAAACTTAGTGATGGCTTGCGGCACTTGTCTGTCCCGACACCTGCTCCAGTGTTCATTCCCTTCATTTTGTTTCAGATTGTTGGCACTTGCCCCTGCTTTGTCGTTTCATTGACCCAAACTCGGATTATTAAGAGTGACTTTGAAATAAACACAACATCTCTGCTTTGCCATGCTTCATGAATAAACCCTTTAAACCTTGGTATTTTCATGAGTTCCCAGACTTGTCTATTGGCAAAACTTTCTGCACACCCCTTTTTTTTTGGTTCACAATCATGTCTCTTTCATGCACTGGCCTTTTTGTTTTGCTTTGTGCAATTGAAGAAGTTGGCAACCAGTTTTGAAATCTTTTCTCGCTTGTTTTGACATGAACTTGACTTAAAAACAAGAGAAAAATGACAACAACTTTTGTTTTATTTGGATAACTGACTCAAAAAAATAAAAATAAAGATAAAGAGAAGAAAGAAAAGACAATGAATGTCCCCATTTGAAACAAAGAAATGAAATTTTTATCTTAAATGACAATCAACTCTAATGATTATGCCATGCATTTTGGATTAAGCGGCCTGATCTTTCCATCCAAACTCTCACAAATTGTTGTTGAGTTAATGACCCGAAAGTGAGTTTCTTTCTTTGGACAATTGCATTTAAGACCTCATTCGGCTAGTGGCGCCTTGAAGGGTTTTTGCCAACAAACCTCTCTTATTTTTTAGATCACCATTTCCTTATGGTGTCCGCGAGGGTTTTTCACCAATGAAACTCTCTTATTTTCATTTGTCTCAACTCGCCATCATCTTACAGTGCTCGTGAGGGTTTTCACCGATAAGACTCTCTCATAGTTATATCTCTCAGCTTACCATCATCTTACGGTGCTCGTGAGGGTTTTCACCAATAATACTCTCTCATTTTTATTTCTCTCAACTTACCATCGCCTTATGGTGCCCGTGAGGGTTTTTACCGATAAGATTCTCACATTTTTATTTCTCTCTTGATTCCTTGTGCAGAGGAAGACAAGTAGTTCCCAAATACATCCTCATATCCTTTACATGCTTTGCCTTAACATCCTCAAAGATTGATCTGAAGGTCTTTCTTTGGTTGTAACTTGGCTTTTCGATAGGATTAGAAAGAAAGAAATGATGGCATGAGGTGCAAACAACACTTGAGGTGGGGGTGGGACTTACAACTTTTGAAATCGACTCAAAAAATGAGGATTAACTCATGCCCCAGTTTTGTTTGACTGGGTGATGCTAAATTGTTTATTTGGTTGGACCGAGCCCTTAGTAGGGCAACCTACATATCTTATCCCCGAGAGAGGAGAATCAGGTCACGCGTAGTTCTGGTAGCTTGTTCTTTTGCTTTGATCTGATTTTTTTTATTTTTATTTTTTCTTTTATTCGCTTTTTTCACTTTGCGATTCTTTTTTTTCTGACTCTATTTTTCTTGACACTCTTTTTTTTGGAAACATTTTTGTCTCTTTTTTGTAACTTTTTGACTTTATCTTTTTACTCGACACTATTCTTTGAACTTTGCTTACTCTATCTTGATTCCAAAAGAGGGGTATGAAAGAAAATAACACTAAGGCTCAAATGGGGTAAACAAAGGATGACACAATGTTTGGATAGCAGAATGAAATGCCTTCATCATATCAATCCTTGAGAATGCAAGTACATAACATGCAATTGGAAGTGAGAGATGAAGATCATTTACGACATTTTTTAAAGCAGATTGAGTCTGTGCATCACTACTTCTTATGTAAACTCCACCTTTGTTGTACATTCCTCACATCAAATGACTCATGCTTTCGTAGAGCTGTTTATCTTCTTGTTTCTCTTGATATAGGGATCACACGTCCACTATTTAACCTAATTGGGACTTACCTTTCAATCAATGACCAAGGTGTTCTTGTGATTCTCAAAATAATTATTTTAATTTTCAAAGAAGGCCTCACTTGATCACCAAATGCCCCAACACTCTATCTATTTCCTCAGACGCTCTCTTTTCTAACTTTAACCCTCTGATTCAATATTCATGCTTAAACTAGACTTTAAGATCTGGCTAAAAATTCTGCAAGCATGTCATATCACTAGAGTCAACATAAAATATACTATGTAAATAAAACAAACAAACAACACAAATTTAAAACATAAATGAAAAGGGGGCACTCCATTTAATAAAAATGAAAGATAGAAGAGTTTGAACATAAATGACAAAGGGACAAAACAAGATAGATCCCGAACTACAACCCTGAAATAATTTGGAAAATAATAAAGAAGACAAAACAAACTACCATACCTCTTCCTAGTAGGGAGAGAGGTGAATTCTCAATTGCTCAGCTTGACATCTTAGCCACTGGTTTGCATATCAGCATGACTAGAGCTTTCCTCACTGTCAATGTTCTGTACCATGATTGATTTATCTTGAATCATCTTTTCAATTTCTCTTTGCAAAGCTCGACAATCTTCAATACTATGACCCTGAGCCTCAGAATGATACGCACATCGTGCGTTAGGATCAAACTTTCTTGAATGCCGATTAAGGGTATGCACAAGGAGAGGAGTGATCATTCCCTCTTGTACCAATCTCTGAAATAAACTGGCATATGACTCTCTAATTGGTGTGAATCTATCTCTCGACTTCTGCCTTATTTCATCATTTGGCTTGAATCGAAAATCAGGCTTAGAAGGGTTTTGGTATGTTTGTGGAGTTAGAGGACGACTCTGAGGAGTTGGTGTGTTCCACTGTGGGTAAGATGGGGGTTGAACATATGGTTGTGTACAATATACTAGATATGGAGGTGGGGAAAAAGAGTATAATGGATTTTGGGAGTGATAATGTGGAGCTTGGGCATAAACTTGAGCTTGCGCCTGAGACCGACGACGACATGGTCTTCTTGACCTTTCCTGCTGTCCAACTATAATAGCAAATGCATCTTTCTCATTCTTCTTCCCTCCAGGTTCCCTTAATTGATTGCAATATTGTCCCAAAGGTTTCACGGATTCCTCATGCCCATCTTGCACCTCAAATTTCGATATCACAAAGATTGGAGAAAGATTAGCATTTGAAGGCATGCCCCAGTCTTTGTATGAAACCTTTTCTTTACCCGCAGGTCCTAGAAAATTTTTCATAGCATTTTTTGTACTCTTCATTTTTCCAACCATTTTCTCCGACTCTTCTGGCACACTGGACTTCTTGTTCAGAAACTTTGGTGTTCCAGTTAACTTAAAAGCAGGCTCAAGAGTATAACAATGATCACCAAGAGTATTGAATATAGGTTCACTAGCAGCATGGGGACGCACAACCATTGGGCGAGCCGGTGTGGAAGTCCCAGTAAAGGATTGAGCAACAAGATCACAAACAACATGTGGTGTTGTGAATGTAGCAGGCTTATGCTGAGGAACTAGAGGCAAAGTGGTGGAAGTATTGAGATTCTTTTGGCTTAGAATGAATTTTGAGTCATGTTACGGTGCATCAACAACAGTAGAAAACTGACTTTAAGATTTTGGTGGAAAACACGATGTATTTGTAGGATCAATAAAGGGAAATGGAGGAGGAGGCAACCCACTGGCCCAAGCTCAATGCATTTCTGTCATTTGTTGTCTTAGCCTCCTGACCTCTTGCTTTAAACTCTCATTTTCCTGATTTTTTATTTGATCCATGATGTCACTCTCTATATCTTTGTTGAACACAACTAACCCTTTGGACTTGGTGTGATGTGAAGGACCAGCCAGAATGCCACAAACCAACCACCTTAAACTGACTCAACATAAAACAACAAATGTGTTAGAGTTCAACACTTTTTCAAAACCTCTTTTTTTATTTTTTGAAAAGATCACCGAACCCAAGAAGGGCGCCTACGTATCTCACTCCCGAGAAAGGAGAATCAGGTGTGCATAGTTCGTGAAGCCGTGCCAAAATGGCCAATTGAACTCTTTGTCCTTTTTTTTTCCTTTTTTCTTGAAACTTTAAGAAGAAAAGAAAATAACAAATTGTCAAAAGAATTGACTAAAACCCCTTTTTTTTTGCATTTTTTAGGCTTAACATCCCTAAAAAAAGTGAAACCTATGTTTACCAAAGAAACTCTTTTTGGGTTTTCAATTTTGAATTTCATGCGAAAATGAAACTTGAACCGATTAAAGGAAAAATCTTTTTTGTTGTTTTCTCTTAAAGACGTATATGAAACACCTACTCTAATAAAGAGTGAAGAAAATCTTTTTTTGGATTTTTGAAATAAGATCCCCGAACCCACAATAGGTTGCCTACGTATCTCACTCCCGAGAGAGGAGAATCAGGGGTGCGTAGTTCATCCAGATTGGACAATTAACGATTAACTAACAGATTGACCCTAACTTAAGGGACACAACCAAAGACAAACGAATAAAAACTTTTTTAATTAGACACTTCAACTAAACTGACACCAACAATTATGAAGGAAAATCTTTTTTGGTATCTTCATTATATGAAATGAACAAAACTTCTACCATTTTTCATTTTCTTTTACAAAAACTACTAAAAATCATTTTTTTGAAAATTTTGAATTATGAATGCATGCTAAAGGAGACAGTGAGAAATCTTTTGATGTTTTGGTTTTTGAAAGAATGAGTGCAAAAACTAAAGAAATCTTTTTGAATTGTGAAAAACAAAAGCCATAAAGAACACTAAAAGCTACAACACTCTTTTTTTTTCCTTCTTTTCGACTCACTTCACTTTTTTTTTCTCTATTTTTTTCAACAGTTCTTGCCTACGCACCTTACTTCTAACACATGTTTTCCCTAAATCAGTCCGTCAAATGACCCCATTACCCTCAAAGATGCAACATTTAGCACATAGGGATGCGTTAGAGGTGAGTCTCCTACAAAGGACCAAATGGGCCTCGCTAGGTCTCAATATGATACACATAAGCATGACCTAAAGGCTGACCTACGTTGGGGTTCACTAACAAGGCCGTTCGGGGGAGCGTATGGTCGATAGTGGCTGCTTTGCTTTCCACCTACTCCATAACACCGACGGCTCCCCCCCTAAAATAAGGGTGACTCAACTAGAGGTCGTGTACAACACGTGTACTATGGACTTGTTGCAGAAAAAAGGCCTGGGGGTAGACACATGATGCCAGATATAAAAGTGGTAACACATAGGATAAATACTGTACACAAAGAGCACGAAAACATTCCACAACGATAAAACAATAACACAAAACAGCACAAACAAAATGTTTATACACCTATAGTGCCAAACAAAGCCGATACGACTCCAAAATAAGCTCGAATTTTGAACAGGTCCCCAACAGAGTCGCCAGAGCTGTCACACCCCTTTTTTCGACTCTAAAAAAAGATATGTATTTTAAGTTCGAAAGGGTTTTATTATTAAGGTGACAAAAATAAAAAATTTGTTTTAAAAAAAAGGATTATTTTCATTATTTTTTTTCTTATTCAGAGTCGCCACTTGGCATAATCCGGTGTGCCAAGTCACCTTTGGAAAATCCTTTTTGAAATAGTTTGACTCTAAAAAACTGATCCGCGAACAGAGATTCCGGCTAAGGAATTCTGTTGACCGAGGGGAAGGTGTTAGGCACCCCTCGATCCCATGGTTCAACCACGGTCGCTTGGTGGAGCATATCGGCTAATTTGACATTACAAATGTACAAACCACATAAACACACAAAACAAGCAAACAAACAAATAAAACAAAATTCAAAACAAACCAAAATAATGTTCAGTCCAAATTATACAATCCAAAATAAAAGAGGTGCTGAAATATAAAACCTATTCTATTCTAAAATAATCCTAAACTAAACTCCACCCGACGTTCCGGGCCTTGATCACGAGCCTCCTTTGCGTACATGCTACTTCAGGGCATTCCCTGGATAAATCAATACAAATTCTTCGGGGCATTCCTCGGCTAAATGAGTACAATTTAAACTTTTTGTGCAATAAAGTAGAAAGTACCATTCACGCACATATTCAAACACTCCAACAACTCGTTATTCCTAAATTTGCCTACCAAGCCTACGTTTGCCTACCAAGTTCAACGTATCACAATTCTATCATGTTTAACATTATCAATACATCAAAATTAATCAATATTCATTTTCCTTCATTTTTAATCCCTACCTTAATTCATTTTTAACCACGTGATTAACCCATTTCAATACACAATCCACCAATCGAGAATAACAAAAATTCACCAATCATGCTTAGCATATCACACACCCAAATGTCACCAACAGTTCACATCAACAAACAAACCACGGTATCGAATCACACACAATCACATAAGAATTGAATGAAAGAGAAGAAAGAATTGGACCTTAAATTTGAAGCTTTCAAACTCAAAGTTATTCGAATAAAGAGAGTCCGCACCCGGAAACCTCGAGCCGAACCTTAACACCAACAATCCAACTCGACAAATAATGACCCGTTCACCGTCACTTTTCATGCCAGTACTGTTCACCAGCACTGTTCACCGGTACTGTTCACTGGTTACTGTTCACCGGTACTGTTCACCGGTACTGTTCACCGGTTACTTTTTTTTTTCTTTTTTATTGTTGTTGTTCTTGTGAGGAAGATTATTTTGTGATTGTTGTTATTGTGGAGAAGATGATGATCAAAGAATGAGCCTCCTCTTTTTTCTCTTAGAATTTTTCTTTTATAATGGGCATGGATTTGTTATGATGTGGGAATTTTGGTGGGTCCCCCATATATTCTTTCTTTGTGGACAAGAAAAAGGAGGGGGGGGATCACATGGGTAGTTAGGGTAGGTGTAAGATTTTGATTGGGTAGGTTGTTAGGATAAGATAAATTAGTTAGAGGTATTTTTTTGTTTATTTTTGTATTTTTGTGGGATATAATTACATGGGGTTGGACACATGGTAAGGTGAACTAAAAATGAATAAAATTAGACTTCGGGAGGGACAAAATTAGGTGTCTACAATGTACAATGGTAAATCTCATCACATACGACGGAGACATAATACCGTTAGGGAACTTCTCTCTAGTAGAATTATCACTATTGACTATGTAAAGTCAAAGGATAATGTGTCGGATCCACTTACAAAAGGCCTATTTAGAGAAGGAGTGGAAAGAACATCCAAGGGAATGGGTTTAGGGCCTAGGACGAGTCAGCATGTCGGTAACTCTACCTAGAAGACTGGAGATCCCAAGAGCTAGGTTCAAAGAGATCAAACAAAGTTGTGTCTTACAGGTTCAACATTGTCAATTACCCAACCCATTCTCATGATGTAGACAATGTATAGTAAACTAGGATAAGACTTAAGGTGAAAAGTCTTTTAATGATTATCTAAATTTGGCAGATTTGACCAAATATTTTAATCTACAGGATTGAACGTTTAGAAATCACCTATACGAGAGTGAAGTGGAAGCCACTTCAAAGAGAATGTTAGTAAAGGCCTATTCTCTAATCTCTCATGAAACCAAGACGTGTTTATGGCTGAAAAGAACAAAACCATGAGAACCATAAATGTTAAAAGACTGGTTGTGTGACATGTATTGTTTAAGTGTACATTAAAGCTCGACAGTTCAAAGATATCAAATCTATTGATTGACCGAGTGCATCCGATGCATGTTCACTACGGAAAGTTTAAAGGGAAACCCACTTATCCAGATGTAATCAGTCTTTGCTTGATGATCACATACTTGTCTGTAAATTTTTTATGAAAAATAGCCATTTTCCATTCATATGGGGGATTGTTGCATCCATAGTATATGAAAGAAGTGTGAATGAAAAAATGGAGAATAAAATGGTGGAGGGGAAAGAGACACTAAAATGGAAAGTGTACTCCCAAATTAGAAAGTTTACTCTTTCTCCCACATTGGTGGAAGAAGAGAACTTGAAAGTGTTTTTAATCAAGAACACTTACTCCACATGGCAAGTGAGGCAAGAAATAATAGATGCCTCACGCCGTCGTCGGCGTCGCTCGCTTGCTCGGCTTTGGATTTGGATTTGGCAAATGATCGATTGATGAGATCTATCTTTTTGGACAGTTTATTTGATGGAAATAAAGAAATCCAGACAGAAATCTAATCCAAAAACACAAAAAATGCAGTAAAATATTTTCTGATTTTGGTACTCCATTTATACATGCATGCAGAAGTTTGAACTGATGCAATACTTCATCAAACTGGTGCCACTATTTCGGTGAACTGATGTACTATTTTAGTAAACTGATGCACTGCTTCAGAACTGATGCATTGTTTCGATGAACTGACACACTTATGCACGAAATGGCATGCCTGTTCAGAACAGTCACATTGTTTGGACGAACGTACATGAATTTTCAGAAAAGGTTATACCTTTTAGACGAACCTTTGCCTCTTTTCAGAAGAGGCATGTTGTGGCCTATATAAACTTAATTTCTTCCACAGGTTTATCAGATTAAAAACTCTCTTTTTGTCTCAAAAATATTTTGTGTGATCACTCAAACGTTCTGTGAGTTCGAAGATATTTCAACCGTTTGAGGTACCGCTACTGTTGGTCTGTTAGACATTTTATCCTGGGAGAAAAAATTCCACAACCTCGGGTACAGTGAGGGGGATTATTTCCTTAAGGAAAATTCATGAATTCGGATGACTTGGCTATTTTTTGTTTCATCTTAATTTCTACAAAATAAAATACACCTCTTGAAAAGGTCATTTTGATCTTGTGTTGAGGGTATTTGATATAATTCATTGTGTTCTTATTTATACTTGAACTCAAGTTGAAGTTGGTGTTGTAATATACAGATTCTGTGTACCCGAAGTACAAACAAAATAACAAAGCATGCTCCAGATGTTTGCCTGAATTTAATTTCTGTAGGAAACCTTGATGATGAAGGTTATGTTAACACCCCTGGTACTGGCCAGTGGAAGCTTACTAGAGGTTCAATGATTGTGGCTCGAGGTAATAAGTTGTCTAACTTGTAGGTATTTCAGGACTTTATTTCTAGAGGCTTGATAAACTTGGTGGAGAATAATATTTCATCAGAGTTGTGGCATAGAAGGCTGAGTCATATGAAAGAGAAGGGGATTGATAGTTTGGCTAAGAAAAAATTGCTTTCTGAAGTGAAAAAATTTGCTTTCTGAAGTGAAACAAGCAAAGTTGAAGAAGTGTGTTTATTACTTAGCCGGTAAACAGAAAAGAGTTTCTTTTCAAAGTCATTCGCCTTCAAAAAGCTTGATTTGCTGGAGTTGGTGCTTTCTGATTTGTGTGGTCCTTTTAAAGTAAGGTTTCATGGTGGTGTACTTTACTTTGTGACTTTTATTGATGATCATTCTCGCAAACTCTGGGTATTTCCTTTGAAGTCCAAGGATCAAGTACTTGATGTGTTCAAGGGTTTTCAAGCCTTGATTGAAAGGCAGACAGGGAAGAAATTGAAATGCATCTGCTTAGATAATGGTGGTGAGTATATTGGTCCTTTTGATAGATATTACAGAGAGCAAGGTATTCAACATCAGAAAACTCCTCCAAAAACTCCTCAGTTGAATGGTTTAGCAGAGAGGATGAACAGAACTTTAGTTGAGAGGATTAGATGTATACTTTCAGATGCTAAGCTGCCAAATTCCTTTTGGGCAGCAACGCTTAATACTGCTGCTTATGTTATCAATTTATCTCCTACTATTGTTGGATGGTGATGTCACTGGCAGAGTTTGGTCTGATAAGAATGTTTCTTATGATAATTTTAGAGTCTTTGGGTGTAAAGCCTTTGTGCATATTCCTAAGGATAAAAGGTCAAAGTTGGATGTTAAAACTAGGCAGTGTATCTTAATTGGTTATGGTCAAGATGAATTTGACTATGTAATGACCCTATAAATTATTTTATAAAATTGTCCTATTTTAACCCATTTAGTAACTTTTAAACATTAATTTATAGTAATGGGCCACATTGATATTTTCATAACTCTTGACACCTATGTATAAAAATAAATTTTAGTGGGTAGGGTTATCATATTTATTAATACCATCAGGAAAATTAGGGGGAAGAGGGCACAACAGTTAACAGTACTATTTCTCTCATCTGTGTTTTCGAAGTAGATCTCTCAGCTAAGATTCAGGTTAGAGATATCTTGAGTTGATATACGAGATAATGTGATAAATATCATGAACCAGTTGTGAAAGGCTTCCTGGTGCCTTTAGCATTGAACAGTAATAGAAAAGAGGTTGGTATTCATTCATAGTGTAATGATTAGGAAAAAATGATATAGTTATCATGTTATGTCTTTATGCCTTTAGGTAGAATGGGCACGTGATCCAAAGTTAGGCAAAATCCATTAACTTGGGTGATGTATTCTTTAAGTACTGTTAGGTTTTCTTGTAAAGTTACTAGTTAAAAATGTTATATAAATGAACATGAGACAATGATTGTTGGCGATGATACTAAATCAAAATTAATGTTGTGAGGGTAAATCTCATGTATTCAGTGGCATGGCAGTGCGTGTGATTGGAAAAATAAGGCATAAAATTGATAGTTTAATTATATTTTATAATAATAATGTATTGATTATCGATCATTAGGCAGTGATGACAATTGAAAAGTAGTGATAGTATTAGTTTATGTCTAATAATTTCCATGCTTTTGAAGATTTTAAAGTTCTCTATTTTTTGAGTATTATTTTAGATTTCAAGATTTATAGAATTGAGTTTTAAAATCTAGAGTTCTTAAAGTGAGAATTTATTAATATGAAGATCGAATAATGATTCGCTTTAGTTGAAATTTGACGTACTAGTTCATACTATTATGGAGATAATATATTTGAATAGATTTTGATCATTCAGAAGTGTTACGGAAGGACAAGTTCATAAGTTGACATTTGAGCTCAGATTTGAGGCAAGTTGAGACTATTTTAGACTCTTTTTCAAAGTGCTTATTTGAATATTTATTAGTTATGTGTAATGAGAGTAATGGAAATTGGGGTTCCGTATAGATGATTGTGACGAGCATCTATACGGGTACCGGTGTTGTTTGAAGGAATAAAATAAGTTGATTGTATGTTTGAACCATGTTGAGAATACTCTTACTTGATAAGTTGATTCGACTTTGAAATTAATGTCTGATCTGACTTGAGACACGAAGTGCTTTGCTTGATTTTATTGATGATTTGGGATCGAAATTGCACGCCTGCACATTATGCATTGCATTTCATATGGGATCGGAGTGCACGCCTGCACATCATGCATTGCATTTAATATGGGATTGGAGTGTACGCCTGTACAATATTATATTTATTTATTGAGATCGGAGTGCACGCCTGCACTATATTATATATATTTATTGGGATCAGAGTGCATGCCTGCATAATATTATATATATTTATTGGGATTGGAGTGCACGCCTGCATAGTATATTTATTGGGAGCGGAGTGCACGCCTGCACAATATACATATTGGGATCGGAGTGCATGCTTGCACAGTATATGTATTTGCATTGATTCATTTGGTTCAGATTGGTTAAAGTATATTTGTTGACTTTGTACTTATTGTGTATGTGTTATTTATTTCACTGGCTTGAGAAATTCTTGGATTGTGGTATGATATCCTGTTGATTGTTAAACTTGACTATTCAGTTAAATTAAGGTAGTTTTCCTGAGCGCAGGTTATGTGTTTGTGTTTAGATGATTTATGTGGTATCACTCATCACTACTTTGAATTAAGGTCAGTCGATGATGCTTGCTGAGTACACGTGGTTCCGTACTCACTCTTGCTTTTTCTGTACCCTATGTGTAGGTACAGATCCGACGACCTTTGGATATTGATCCCTGTGGTTCCTTCTTTGCTAGCATCATCGGAGATTCGAGGTAGCTGAGAGACTACTGAAATCTCCTTCAGCCTTATTCTTATGCACTTTCCGTATTTTGAAAGACTCGAACTTTCTTTTTGTTCTATATTTTAATGGCTTGTATTAGTGATTTTCAGACCCGGGATCATCTACAAATTGATTTTTCTAGTCTATTTATCTACTTATGAGATTATTCAGGAGAGGTTATATTCTTATTTTCTTCCGCTTCTATGAGTTTGAAACGTTGTTCTTGGAATTGGATCTTTAGCTTACCTATCACGACGGATGGAATAGGTGCCATCACGATCCCAAATTTGGGCCGTGATAGGCTATCGTTTCTATGATCCAGTTGAGAAGAAACTTGTTAGAAGTCGTGATGTTGTGTTCTTTGAAGACTAAACAATTGAAGATTTTGACAAAGCTGAGATGGTTGATTCTCAGAGTAGTGAGAGTCTAGTTGATGTTGATCCAGTTCCTTTGACTACTGCCCCTGAAGAAAATCTTCATGATGATGAAAATCAAGTTGATAATAAAAATGATGATCATGTCTAGAATGACCAGCAAGATGTTGTTGATGCTATAGTGCAAGTTGATATGGTTGATCAACAACTAATTATTGATGATTCAGAGAGTTCTCTCAGACGATCTACCAAGAGAGAGAATACCTTCATCTCGTTATTTTCCTAGTGAGTATGTACTCTTGACTGATGGGGGAGAATCCAAGAGTCTTGATGAGGCCATGGAAAGTGAAGAAAAGGAAAAGTGGTTTAATGCTATGGAATATGATATTAAATTTTTGTATGATAATCATACCTTTGATTTGGTTAAGCTGTCTAAAGATAGAAAAGCTTTGAAAAATAGGTGGATTTTTTGGGTGAAACATGAAGATAGTAACCCAGTTCCACGGTACAAGGCTATATTAGTTGTGAAGAGATTTAACCAGAAAAAGGGAGTTGATTTTGATGAGATATTTTCTCCAATTGTGATGATGTCATCCATTCGTGTGGTTCTAGGCTTAGCTACAAGTCTAGATTTAGAGGTTGAGCAAATGGATGTTAAAACTACTTTTCTCCATCGTGACTTAAATGAAGAAATTTATATGGAGCAGCCCGAAGGTTTTGAAGTCAAGGGAAAAGAGAATTATGTTTGAAAATTGAAGAAGAGCTTGTATGGTTTGAAATAAGCTCCCAGGTAGTGGTAAAGAAAGTTTGGTTCCTTTATGAGTCAGCAGGGTTTCAAGAAGACTACTTCAGATCATTGTGTTTTTGTGCGAAAATTCTCTAATGATGACTTTATTATTGTATTGCTTTATGTTGATGACAATCTTCTTGTTGGTCATAATTCTTGCAGGATTCAAAAGTTGAAGCAAGAGTTGAGTAAGTCTTTTCCTATGAAAGACTTAGGACCAGCAAGACAGATTCTTGGCATGCAGATTCTCCGTGACAGAAAGGCCAAGAAGTTATGGTTATTACAAGAGAAGTACATTAAGAAAGTACTTCGAAGGTTCAACATGGATAAGGCTAAGGTTGTCAATACACCTTTAGCTATACACTTAAAATTGAGCACGAAGTAGTGTCCTTCCAGTGATGATGAGAAGGAAGATATGAAGAAAGTTCCTTATGCTTCAGCCGTTGATAGTTTGATGTATACAATGGTTTGCACAAGACCGGATATTGCACATGCTGTTGGTATTATGAAGAGAACATTGAAATGCTGTAAAGTGGATTATGAGATATCTTTATGACACTTCTAGTCTAAGTTTGTGTTTTGATACAGGGAAGCCGATTCTTTGTGGTTATACTGATTCATACATAGCTGGTGATGTTGATACTCGTAAGTCTACTTCAGGGTATTTGATTACTTTTGCAGGGGGAGCTGTGTCTTGGAAATCCAGGTTGCAAAAATGTGTTGCTCTATCTACTACAGAAACTGAGCTTATTGCTGCCGTTGAATCTTGTAAAGAATTTTTTTGGATGAAGAGATTCTTGAGGAAACTTGGTGTTGCTCAAAAGAGGTATATTCTTTATTGCGACAGTCTAAGTGCTATACATCTTGGAAAGAATTCTACATTTCATGGTCGGTCTAAACACATTGATGTGAGATACCATTGTATTTGTGATGTGTTGGATTCTAAGTTACTTGAACTTGAGAAGATTCATATGGATGAGAATGGTTCTGACATGATGACTAAATCTTTGTGAAGAGGGAAGTTTGAAGATTGTTGTATGATCGCCGGGACGGCGGTCTCCTCCACATAGTCAGGAGGGGGAGAACTGTTGGGTCATGGATCTTTTTCCCTTTCTATGTGGATAAATAAAGCCCAATTTGGACCAACCCACTTTTTCCCATAGGCCCATTACTATGGGACATATATATATATAGAGAGAGAGAGAGAGAGAGATATTTTTTAGGTCTTATTCACCATCCACAAAAGAGTTTTTCAGCAGCCAAAGAGAGAAAAAGAAAGCTGATTTTCGCACCTAAAATTCCAGCCACAACAGTCAACTTCAAATTGTGATTCCCACTTCGTTTTTTATTCGATTGAGCTGATTTTTGGATAGCTTGTTCCTCTCATCTCAATATTCAATTAGGAACTAACGGGGGTGAATTTGGTGGCCTGTATATCCTGTTCTTTATTCCCAAACGGTAGCTGCATTTCTAGTGTTTGTGCTCCTTTTTTATTCTCTAGTTTGGTGCTATCTTGTTGTGTTATTGATCGTTCTTTGGCATTTATTTTGTGGCCAATTTTGGAGAACAATATTGTAACTCTTGGTGATTATAGTGGAAGTTTGATCCTGTCGTTTTTTACTCTTCACATCGAAGGGTTTTCTACGTAAATTTAGTGTTGCTTTTTTATTCTTATCTTGTCGTATTTGTGTGGTTATATATTTGTTTCCTATTATCACTGTTTTGCTTGGGTTGGTTTGTTTTCTCTTGTTTCAAGTTGTAAGTGAAAATTTAGATTTGGATATTTTTCGTTGCTATCTTGTTGGGCACTTTGATTGTGCCCTTGCCTTTCTCAACAGATTTTTGTGAAGTTCCACATTTAATTCATACTAAGATGAGAACATTCATTTGTAGGAAAAGTAACAATCTAGCAAACAAAATTGGGACTACATAGCCGTTTGGCCATGAAAAGTTTTTACTTTTTTTTGGAAAATTATTTCACTTTAGTGAAAAAAGTGAAAACTGTATGTGTTTGGTCATGAGAATTCCAAATATAATTAAGGAATTGTATTTGGAAAAGTGAAAACAAGTTTTACTTGTTTTCACTTTTTTCACTCACTAGTTTAGGTGTACGCGCCTTGCGCGTGTACCTCACTTTAATGAATTCAAACATTATATTAAATAGGATATTTATTTAAATAATAAAGATGAATATAATAATTAAATTCAATATCTTTTGAGTATGGAAAGATGAAGAATTTATTTATTAATCCTAATCTTTATCAAAGATATTTTTAAAAGTCGATCGACATTCATCAACCATTTGTAAATTGTAACAAAATAATACAATGACAGAGACATTAAAATAATATAACTAAATCTAATCATTACACACCAAAAATTTCTCAAAGTTGTTCGACACTCATCTACCTCCTGTAAATAATAACAAAATAATACGATAATAGAGATAAAAATAATACAACTAAACTTAACCTTTACATAAAAAAATTTCTCAAAGCCGACCAATATTTATCTATCATCGGTAAACTGCAACAATAAAATACGATAAATGTGATATCAAAATAATACACTTAAACTTAAATTTTACACACAAAAATTTCTCAAAGTAGACAAGATTCATCTACAACTGTAAACTACCACAAAAGAACAAATTAATAGAGATATTACCATAATACAATTAAACCTAATTAAAAGCCAAAATTCATCTAGCATGTGTAAATTAAAATAAAAAAATAAGATAATAAAGATATCAAAACAATACAATTAAACCTAATCTTTACGCAAGAAATTCTTCAAAACCAATCAACATTCATCTACGAAACAAAAAATATAATAGTGATCACAAAGCTTTGATTTTGATCCGACTAACTCTTGTTTGAGCGAAAATTTTAACCCTAAAGAATGATTTTGAATGAAAACAAAGAAGATATCTAAATACACACATGTTGAATTCTATTATGCTGACAAAACAGTGAAGAAGTTGAGTGTTAGAAAATCAAGCATTCACCTTCTAGACATGCAATCGAATCAAATTAGATGAGCATCAATCATATTCTTCCAATAGGAAAACCATTTTGTTCTCTAGTTTAACGCACATCTCAATATTTATAAAAGTATTTTCTTAATAGAGTCCTATTTTAGGAGTATTTTTCTAATTGAACATTAGAAAGGAAAATATTAATTAATTCTCCTACTATATATTTTAGGATTTCCATATATTTTAGGAAGTCTAGTAGAAAGGATAATATTAATTAATTCTCCTACCATATATTTTAGGAAGTCTAGTTAATATAATAAAAAAATAATTAAATAATAAATTAAAAAATTAGTGAAAAGACAATTTTATCTAAAGAAGAGTCTTGTAATGAAGGGTAAAAAATTTAAATCATTTTTCTAAGGGTCTTCACACTTTTAATATATTAATATAATATTAATATATTATAGATATAGATTATAAATTATAGATAGATTTAGATTATAAATCATAGATGTTGAACAATTGATAAGATCTTTAAAAAAATAAATGAATAAATTTTTTAAATAAAATAACAGTACCTAATTAATTACTGAGTAATTTCGAAGGATCATACAAACAGATTTTGGCATATTACCATTGTTTCATCCGTTGATTGCTAAAATAAATATTTATACATATAACACAACTCAATTACTATAAAAAATTGTTAACTCTATGTGATTCTATGTAATGATTTATTATCGATCCAAATACACAATTAAAAACATAATGATAAAGAAACCAAAAATTAAAGGACAAAATAACTATTTCTACGTACCTTTTATTTACGTAATAATTTAATCATCGCATAGAAGAACTCCTTTTATGAAAGGAGTATTCATAAATTAAAAAAGAACTTAATTTTAGACTCCTATATAATTTGTATTAGAATATCATCCATTGATTGTCAAAGAGAAAAGAAGACTCCTATTTATAATAAAAAGGACTCCCATGTTAATTTTTATTTGGCAAAAAATAATTTCCAGCGACAGTTTTTTATTTACAAAAAATAAGATAATTTTTATTTTATCAAAAATATAATTTTATGACAGTTGGTCAAAAGTAATAACAGTTTTAGTTTGTTAAAAGTAATGACAACTTTTAAATTTTGCCAAATATACTCTACGTACAACTTTTAAATTTTGCCAAATATACTCCTACGTTTTTCTTTTGCCAAAAATTAAGACAATGTTTGTTAAGTCTTACCATATATTTTAAACTCTTGATTCCATATATTTTAGGAGATAATATTATAAATATAATTAAATAATAATTTAAGAAAATAGTAAAAAGACGATTTTGTCTAAAGGAGAAACTTTTAATGAAACGCAAAAAGTTCAAATCACTTTTCTAAGGATTTCACACTTTTAATATATTATAAATTATAAATTATAGATATAGATATTTGTCTCAAAAAATTTCAAAATAACTTTAATTTATATTCATGGCCAAACATAGGTCCAACTTCAACTCTAACTTCAACTTCAACTCCAACTCCAACGTCAACTCCAGAAAATTATGTTTTTCATGTCCAAACAGGGCAGTACAAGTTATTCATTTCTCAATTCAAATCCCAAAATTTCTACGAAATGAATCTGTTGACTAACCCAAGTCTACGAGGTTGAAGTTAATGGGGTCTGATCTCATCAATGACATGGTTTATCTAAAACCAGACTCAACTAACTCTATTATGCTTTAGTAGCATCTAAATGTGCAAATATCGTAGCACAAGCAAGGTCAACTGTATGCGGATACATAAACTGCTTGAATATAGGTTATTGGGACCCTTTTCTGTTAGAACTAATTCATTCTTATAAAGAATCTATTTTGGTACTCAGGGTTGGTGATAATCAACAAATATTCACATGACCTATGTTGCTCGAACTCTTCAAAAATATCCACAGTTGCATGTCAGATCTGACATGGTGCGGCAGCATTTTTTAAAGAGTCCAAGCAACATATCACATCAGATAGCTAGTTGTTTGTTGAGGATGTTACATCAGAACAAACCCAGAAACCTGCACTTACATTGCTGAAAAGAATGGTTGAATACTTCAAATTCTGTATAATAAAGAAATAAATAAACTGCCAATCATTACTTTTGACTTTCCAGAATTCTTCTACAAATGGCACCTTCTCATTTACAAATTACTTCTTTGCGTATTATTTAAGAAGCTAGTCAATGGATGATCTAATAAATTAATCACTTCTTTGGCTACTGATTATATTAATGGTTACTTCTTTCGACTGAAATCTGCATTTAAAATGGAAACAAAGAAATGAGAAACGACTAGATCAGAGTATAAGTAGTCACGCCTTTCTGGTTGTTTGAAAAAAACATAACAAGACCAAAACAAACAAACTTGTTTCCAGAAAAAGTTTTTAAGTTTTACTAGGAAACCTATAACAATGAAGATGTGCGGCCGCGGGATCATAACAACTTTAGCCATCCTTTCTTTCTTTTTTTCCCCTGCTTATGCTTATGATCTCAACCCTCTACAAGACATATGTGTTGCAGTTAACGACTCTAAGGCTTCGGGTAAATCATCCTTCTATGGTTTTTGACCTCTAACGAGGCATAGTTGTTGTATGTTGTATAATTTCTGTCACCTGTTAGCTGTTAATATCTGAATAATATGCTTAGCTTCATTTTATGTCACTCCTGCAGTTTTAGTAAATGGAAAGGTATGCAAAGACCCGAAGCTTGCAAATGCGGATGATTTCTTTGCATCAGGTCTTAACGTTAGTGGAAATGCAGTGCCTCAGTTTGGTTTTGCTGTAAATATTGTGGATGTAAACAATATGCCTGGACTCAACACTCTTGGTATTTCTATAGTTCGCGCTGACTTGGAACCACAGGGTCTTGTTCCACTTCACACGCACCCTCGAGCTTCTGAGCTGATAACTATCTTGGAGGGTACTATCTATGCGGGATTTCTTGCCCCTGATGCTGCAAACGTCTTTAAGAGTCGTCTCTTCTCCAAAATCATGAATCCTGGCGATGTGTTTGTGATCCCACAGGGGCTTATTCACTTCCAGTATAACGTTGGAAGCAAAAATGCTACTCTGCTTGCTTCTTTCAACAGTCAAAATCCTGGAGTTGTCATGATTCCTAGTTCAATCTTTGCTTCAGATCCACCTATTTTGGACGATGTTCTTGCCAAAGACTTCCAGCTTGATAAGAAAGTGATTAAAGAACTTCGAAAGAAATTCTCCTAGAATATGACAATAAAAATATGATTGTTTTTACTGAAAGTTGTTTGGAGCGCATTAAATTCTGGAGCGCGCTGCTTTCTAATGCTTTGTGAAAGCGTTGGAACAATACATTATTCTGTCATGCTGTTATTTGTTGAAAAGTGAAATTAAGTCAATGATACGTTGTTAATGTCTGTCGTGTGAATCACAAAATAATGTCGCTAACGCCTACTTTGTAAGTTCAGTGTTTTTTATTTAAAGTTAAATTTCATACGAAAGTATCATATAGTTTCTTACTTGTAAGGTTAATATATAACTCTCAGATACAATAAAGCAATTGATGTATTTGATAAAATAAATACTGACAAGCAACTTTTCTGTTAAAACCATTGAAACACCCTTAGGACTGAACATTAAAAATAATCTTATTGTTCAACATTTTTGAAGAGTCCGAGCAACATATCATATTAGATAGTTGTTTGTTAAGGATGTTACATCTGAACAACCCAAGACAGGTATACCTGCATTGCTGAAAAGATCAATGGTTGCTTACTTCTAATTCTGTACAATCAAGAAGTAAATAAACTATCAATCATAACTTATTAATTTGCAAAATTCCTCAACATATGCATGGAACATCCTCATTTACAAAGCAGTCAGTTTTTTCTTCTTTTAAAATTATTTAAGAAGCTAGTAATGACTGATCTAATTAATTAACCACTTCTTTGACTACTGATTATATTAAAGGTAGCATCTTTGGACTGAAATCTGCATTTAAAATGGAAACAAAGATACGATAAACGACTAGATCAGAGTATAAGTAGTCACACCTTTTGCTATAACAATGAGGATGGACTGGTTCATATCAACTTTAGTCATCATTGCTTTCAATTTTTCGCCCGCTTATGCTTATGATCTGAGAACCCTCTACAAGACATATGTGTTGCAGTTAACGACTCTTAAGGCTTCGAGTAAATCATCCTTCTATAGTTTTTGCTTACGAATGAGGCATAGCTGTTGTAAGTCGTATAATGTCTGTCATCTGTTATTTTTCAACATCTGAATAATATGCTTAGCCAGTGGCGGATCACATAACAACTTGCAGGTTCGCGGGCCAGTAGCTTTTGTTTAGACCATGCACGTATATTAAAAAATCTGCTAAATATCTTCAAATATACCATTGTGAAGCCAACTTATATTGTAGATTAATTTGAAGTTATTGTAGGAACTCAAATTTAAAATTCTGAATCCGCCTATATGCTAAACTATCCTGGAGGGTACTATCTAGCGATGTGTTTGTGATCCCACAGGGTCTTATTCACTTCCAGTATAACGTTGAACACAAAAATGCTACTCTGCTTGCTTCTTTCAACAGTCAAAATCCTTTAGTCGTCATGATTCCTGTTCAATCTTTGCTTCAGATCCACCTATGAGCTTGTTTTGGCAATGTATATGGATCAACTATACGAGGCGGAGCCATGATTTGAGGCTTGAGGGTTTTAAGTTTTAAGACAGGACAATGACTTCAAGATAATACATAATACATAGTAGCCGTCAAACTAATAAACGAGCACTAATACATAATGTATACTTAGGAAAACAATAAACCGCTTAATATTTTAATTGCACTTGGAGCTAAAAGTCGTGTTTGAAGAAGTTTGAGTCTTGAAAAAGTTTGTGATCATTTTGACTCGCTTAAAGATCCTATCATAAAATACGAGTTATGTGCCTATTTCTCATCGCCAACCATATCAACATTGCAAATTATGAAAAAGGAAAACAAATTATGCTATATATAAAAATAAAAAATAAGAAAGTCACATATTTATTGGTTATTGGTAGTTTTGGTGTTGAAATTTTGCTAAGAAAATAACAAAATTGATAAATATAATAGGACAATGTAGAGCAGTCATAGAATCAAATATTAAAAATAATTTTGAATTATATTAGTATTACACATTATAATAAACTGATAAAGAAAATGAAAAAAGTAGATCGAGGAGAAAGACTAAATAAATTTCATTTACATAATCACGATTGAAGGCCTGTTTTTGGTTTTTCTTTTTGCAATAAGTTTTTTTAGAAAATCTTTTGTATGTTGGTTCGCAGCATTACTATTTATATATATTTACTGAATTTGCAATACAAATATCCCATCGTGCACAAAAGGTTTACTGAGTAGCATGGAACGAGGACACATATGCAACTGAAATATACTCAGAAGGAATTGGAGGAAAACTTGCTGATCCATTTGATATTAGAAGTGGCATATGCAATATAAATGGAGCAGCAGATCCTGGTTTAATTTATGATATGGATAAAAATGATTATTCGATTTAACTTTGCAGTTTAGGCTATAGTAACGATAGGATTTATGATGTAAATAACGTATCATTCCGATTCGAAAAATTCTACTTTTTCAGCAGGCATTGTGTCACAAAGAAGTACATCCAGGTTGTATATGAATTTCCTACAACATCGATTCCAAATCTCAAGGATTTAGTTACTCTCAAGAGAACTATTCTGAATGTTGGAAATGTTAATTCTATATACAAATTAGTGATTAAACCTCCAAGAAATATTGCTATTAAAGTAACTCCAGACGTGTTGAAGTTTAATGCCAAGACCAAAAAATTCTTTTGAGGTAAAGATCACATCTACTTATCAAAAAAGCAGTAAATTTACCTTTGGGAGTTTGGCATGGAGTGATGACAAACATTTTGTTAGAATTGCTATTGCTATGACAAAGCAAGTAGATGACTAAAGGAAAAATACCTACTTAGATTTAGAAGTATGAAGTGGGGTGATGATACAAATAATGCATGGTACAAGGAAAAAAAAATTGATCATTATCTTCGAGGGTGGTGTTGGACAATAAAATTCTCGAGACCGAAAATAAATAATTCGGGATAAGAAAATATGTATTGCAACAATCAATTTATTGATTTCAATGCGAGTGTTACAATCTTTATGAATCCTCTGATTCGCCTTTTCGAATATAAATTCAAGGGCTTAAAGCTTGATCTTGAATTTGAACTTGATTTGATGGACTTGAGGGACTTGATCTTGAATTCAAGGGCTTTTGAGCTTGTTCTTGAATGTTGCGGTCTTGATCTTGAATCTTATGAACTTGATTTGAATGCTTGAGTTTTTTAGAAAAATTGCGGCGTTTGATCCACGAGCTTTCTCTTCTACTTGTTAGAGTTCCGGGGGCCCTTTTCTGAATTATGAGACCCCTATTTATAGTTGTAAGACTTCCTTTGACCAATCAGATTTAAGTGATGTGACGCCTTTTTATGGACTTTTATTTCATGGGTTGCTGCATCATTTTGACATGTGGCATGGTCCTATTAGCCTCATTCACTTGACTTGGCATGCCACGTCATTTGACACGTGTCACTTATTTGGGCCTCTAGAATATGAAAATATATTGGGCTTAGCAAAGTGGGCTCATCATTTGTAACCCAAATTAATGGGCTAGTCTAATAAAAATTGGACTTTAATTAAATCCATATATGTTTAAACTTAAATAATTAATTCAATTATATTAATCCGCAATATTTATTTGGGGAATAATATATTTTGAATTTAATATAGTCCAAATTTCGTACGGATTTTAATTTAATAAAATTTCATTGCATACAAAATGCCCCTTACTTCAAGACTTGTCGAGATAGTTAATCTTTTAGAGGCTAGTCTTGAAGTATAAATTTATGCTTTAACTGAAATCAATGCTAATTCATTTATATTTTACTCCCTCCGTCTCATTTACCCGCCCCAAATTGGGATGTCACAACTATTAAGAAAACAATGATTAGTGATGTAACTTTATCGTTTTGTCCCTCTTAATTGTGTCTTGTTATTAGTTTCAATATTGATGGATAGCTAATACCAAAACACCATTTATATTCTTAATGATGTACTCTTAATGATAATCCTCTTAAATAATATTTTTCAAGAATGCTAATAACAAAGACCAATCAGTTACACTAAGGGTATAATGGAGAATTTTTTTTGTCTTGTCTTGATAAATAAAAAAAGATAAATAAAATGGGACATCAAATTAGAAAATTTGAAATGGATAAAATGGGACGGAGGGAGTATATGTTAGAATTAAATGATGTCCAAAAAAATAATAATTAAGAGCATTATCTTATTCCAAACATCTGACCACCCGTAATAATAATAATGACAATTACAATGTCATCATAGATCCTGGCTACTAGCGTACAAAAGTCCAATTCCAAACATATTGGAATTGATTGGAATTGGTAGCACTTTAGCAGTTAATTTCCCTTTAGGAATCTAGTGACCATAATCCCATTTTCATTAGTTTTTTTTTCCCCAATCAAAATCCTTATTTTATTAATTCAAAGTCGAATTTAAAGAGTTAAAAAATGCAGAAGCATCTTTGACAACCTAACAAGGAAAATAAGAAGTCCACACTAATCTGTCTATCAATGTAAGAGAAAATTTAGCCATATTGGGCGCTACCATATTCCAAGATCTAGGAATATATATAACTGAAACTTCTTGAAACATCCTCATTAGCTTCCATATATCTTCGCACGTGGTATTTATCTCCCATGAAGCTACACTCCTCTTCATAACCATGTCCACTACATTCTTTGCGTCTGATAAAATCTGCACCTTTGTCCATTCATTTTCTTGAGCTTTTTCCAATGCAATCCGAATTGCAAGCGCTTCTGCAATGATGGTCTTCCCAACAAATTGAAGTGGGGAGCCAAGGGCTTCAAGCAAATTTTCAGAGCTATCCATAGCTGCCATTCCAATGCTTGCCATATTCTTCTCCTTTTGTAAACTAGCATCTGTAAACATAACCACAAAATCTTGTTCTACAATAATTGTATTATTAGTAGTATGGTCAGGACCCAATGTGAGAGAAGGAGTAGCAAGTGATTTACTTTCATATTCCTGAAAATCAAAAAGAGCCTTGTTTACTATTTCATTAGATTCATAGATTACCCCATTAAAGTTCCTATCGTTTCTAGCCTTCCAAATTTGCCACATTATAGAGACACTTAATTTAATTAACTCAATAGAATCAGGGTATTTATTAGTATTATCAAAAAGTTCTTTCCACCAACTAGCAAATACTGTGATATTTTCGAAGTTTGGCCATTTAATAGGACAAATTTTTCAAACCATCTGAGCCTTCCGACATCTAAAAAGCATATGTTCAATAGTTTCACTTTCCTCACCACAACTCTTACAAACATCATAATTATTTTTTAGCCTTTTAGAAATCATATCATTCACAGGAAGCACATTCAGGATATATTTACGAATGAAGTGTTTACACTTATTTTTGACATTCATAGACCATAAAAAATTCCAGATTTTTTTAGAAAAAGACTGATGACTTGATTGAGGTCTATCACAATTGGATATACTGCTTCTATCAATTTCACTCGCCAAATGATAACCAGATTTCACTTCATAGATTTCCGACTTAGTGTGATGCCAAATTATTCTATCTAGAGATCCAGTACTAGAGATCGGGATAGACAAAATGTCATTTATGTCCTCTATAGGAAACCTCTTCTGAAGTTCTTGAAGCTTTCAAGTGTGGTTTCTATGATCAATAAGGTCATTCACTTGTAATTCTAAATCCATTTGAGATTGAGAGAACCTAGGTTTGAAACCACATGTGTTGGGTATCCAAGGGTCAGTCCAAACCTTTACGCTATCTTCGGATCCCACCCTCCATGTAATACCTTTTTGTAAAAGGTTTCTTCCCCAAATGATGCTTTTCCATACCCAAGAGCTAGTAGAAGAGGAAGTAGCTTTGAGGAAGGAAGTATTCTGAAAATACTTACTTTTAAGAATTCTAGAGATAAGAGAATCTTCCTGGGTTAAGATTCTCCAAGCTAGTTTACCCAACAGGGCCTGGTTGAATGATTTTAACGCTCTAAACCCTATACCCCCATACGATTTAGCAATACAAAGGTTTTCCCATTTTTTAAAATGCATTTTTCTCCTACTCTCATCTTGTCCCCACCAAAAATTGGAAAAAATAGTGGTAATCTCTTTACACAAATTATCAGGAAATTGAAAACATGATAAAGCATAAGACAGTATCACCGGTAAAACGGATTTAAGCATTACTTCCTTACCCGCAGGGCTCAAGAAATTATGTTTCCAACCTTTGATTTTTGCTTTAACTCTATCCTTAATAAAATCCAACATTCTTTTTTTTTTTATTTACCTACTACTGCCGGAAAGCCTAAATACATCCCAAGATCAGTAGATCTTAGTTGCCCTATTGCTGCGATAATTTCACCCTTTTCATTTTCAGAAGTATTTTTACTAAAGAAAATAACTGATTTAGAAAGGTTTACCTTTTGACCCGAGCAATCTTCATATTTTTTAAGAATATTAGAAATATTCAAAGCATTTTGAATATTAGCATTACAAAATATAAAGGAATCATCAGCAAAAAATAAATGATTAACCGTCGGTCCGCTCCTAATCAAACTTAACCCTTGAATATCTCCATTCGCTTCCTCTTGGTTTAATATTCTAGATAATCCTTCCGCACACATAAGAAATAAATATGGAGATAAAGGATCCCCTTTTCTTAAGCCCCTTATAGGAGTCACCTCCCCCGCTACCTCCCTATTAATATTAAATTTATAAGTAGGGGTAGTAACACATTGCATAATCCAACTAACAAAAGTTTCATGAAAACTCATTTTTTTCATTAGTTTTTGTAAATAAGGTCAGTCCACTCGGTCATACACTTTGTCCATATCTAACTTTAGAGCCATATACTTATCCTTTCCTCGCCTTTTGTTCTTCAACATATGAATGAACTCATGTGCTATAACCACATTGTCCACAATCTGCTTTTTGCCAATAAAAGCCGACTGGTTAAGGGAAATAATAGTAGGCAGGTGGTATCTTTTAATTCTTGCAACTATAATCTTGGCAATAATTTTGTAAACCGTTGAACACAAACTAATGGGTCTATACTGGCTTATATCGCTAGGATTTTTTATTTTTGGTATTAGAGTAATAAGAGTTTGATTCCAAGAGTGAATCAGACGCCCTGAACGAAAGAAACTTTTAACCGCTTCACATATATCTCTTGATAAAATATTTTAATACTTTTGAAAGAAAAAAAGAGTCATACCATCCACTCCTGGTGCCTTTAGGGGATTCATATCAAACGTTGCCTTTTTAATCTCCTCACTCATAACCTCCCTAATCAGATTATCATTCATATCATTATCAACTACTGGATGAATTAAAGTCAGAATAGGGTCAAAGTCGGATGGTCTAGAAGTAGTAAAGAGATTCTTATAAAAACGTTGTACTTCTAGCACAATTTCTTTATGTTCAGAGATCCATTTTCCATATTCTCGTTGAAAGCCTTTAATCTTATTACACTTACGTCTTTGGATAGTCTTCATATGAAAGAAAAAATTATTCTTATCACCCACTTGAAGCCATAATGCTCTAGACTTTTGTTTCCAGTAGATTTCCTCATATTTATAAGCTTTGCCTAATTCTTTCTTAACCTCTTTCAGATTAGTAATATCAAAAGGTCTAATGTCATTTTTTAGATCATCAATCCTATTCTTAATCCCTTGAATTTTTTTCCTAGAGTTACCCTTACCATCTTGAAGCCAAGCTAGTAGCATAAGTTTATACTTTTTTAACTTGAAACTCACAATAGATTGCTTATTACCTTCTACACTTCTATTTCACATTTGCCCAATCGCTATATTTACTTCTTCTTTTTCGCTCAACCTTTTATCAAAAAAGAATCTTTTTTTCCTTTTTATAGGGCTAGGTTTAGAGTTTATAAGTAATGCCGAGTGGTCAGAAGCCTCCGTTTCTAGATGGTTGATGTTCGCTTGATTAAATTGAAGTCTCCATTCAGGGGAACATAAAGATCTATCAAGTCTTTCTTGAATAATCCCATCGTTTTCTCTATAACACCACCAAGTCTATGGTTTTCAATTAAAACCTAAGTCAATAGCGTCAATCTCCCATAAGAAGTTTTTAAAATCTGTAAATGAAGACTCATCTCGAACTCTACCACCTATTTTCTCAGAATTATCCCTAATGTCATTAAAATCACCATCCATAACCCACATTGGTCCCCAACTATTATATCTACCGCAAAGTTCTTGTAATTGATTCCTACGAATAGCTTTATCCATACTTAAGTATACAAACACAAACCATTGCTTACTATTCACCATTATATCATGCACATACGTTTCAATGTAAAATAAAGTAGAGTGATGTTGACATACCCGCACTTCGTCATTCCAAAGCAAGCATAGCCCTCCTGCTAGTCCAATCGGGTCCACAATGATTGCATGATACATATTCAATTGCCTCTGAACTCTTCGCAACACGTTTTCTTGATTCTTAGTCTCGCTTAGAAACACCATACTAGGAGAGTGGAGACTTATCATCTCCTTCAAAAAGGGAACTGTCAAGGGACCCCCAGGCCTCGACAATTCCATACCATCGTCTTCATTTAGGGGAAGGGAGCCATTTCGGGCTGGCGGCCTCTTGTTCCACCACAGTTTTAAAATTTTTAGCCTCTACTTCTAACATCTCATTATTCTCCACCTGTCTTTTATAACCCAATTTTTGGTACCTAAATCAGTCACTACCACCTCAAATAAGTTATTTTTTGAATTAGCCGTTATACTATTAACCGTACACCCTGTTCCTTTCTCTACTCTTTTTCAGTTCTTTTTTTTTTTCCTTTACTAGCAGTGTTGTTATCCAGTTGTACAGACATAAAATTATCTTCTCCTCCTTTACTCACCTCAACTGGAACATTTATTAAAGTAGGTATAATAGAAGTATAAACGTTAGGCTTTAATACCTGAGAGTTCGCCGTTTCTGACTTGGATTGGGCTATTGCTGGCTGCTCTTGCTTGTTGTTACTAATTTGGATTCCTTTATTATCTCCTTGCGCAACTCTCTGAAAGTACTCCTCAAAATCTCCTTCATCTATCGTATCACCGAAATGCATTTTCGATAAAATATATAACTCCTTTTCTGCTCTTCCGGCGCTTGTATCCGCAAATATGGGTTCCTCCTCCTTTTCGCACCGTTACAGTTATTTGGTTAGAATTTTTTTTAGTGATCCATTATTGCTGCTTTGCTCAAATTTTTCATGAAGTCATTAATTTATTTTTGAATATTTTGAAGATAAATTTTGAGTAAAAGTTAATGCTACAGTAAATTGATCCGGTAGAACAAAATAGTGATTGAAATCAATTTTTCAAGTTGATCAAAATTTATTTTTTGGAGTTCTGATTCTCAAAATTTATAGTATATTTGTATATGTGAAAATTTTGTTTATAGATAATTTGGTTGTGTTCGATTATGGAGGTTGTGACTTTGATTGTATTTAACGTTGAATAATAATTTTTAATTGTATTTTGTCTGAATTTTTTTTCTGTGTTTGTATTTTAAGTTTAACAAATATTTCGTAATTATATTTTTGGGAGTAGTTGTTGGCTGTAGAATTTTTGGGAGTAGTTGTTGTCTTTGATTGTATTTTTTCTGCAGTTGTATGTTTCATAATTGTATTTTCGGGAGTAGTTGTTTCGTAATTCTATGTTTATAATTGTAGAATTTTGTTTGAGTTTTTGTTGTGTAATTGTATGTTGTAACTATTAACAACTTACAAATATGTATATTTTTGTATTTTAGGTGAAATAAGTTAGCAATTGGAAGCATATCAATTCTCATGAAGCACTCTGAAAGGTTGACGTATGAAAAAAATTATGAAGAGTACGTCACTGATGCAATATTGTTGAGCATGACGATATCATTTAATGAACTACACAATCTTTTGTCATCTCACATAAATGTGGATTTGAGCAGCAGACTTATTCAAGTGGAATATCAAATTACTGGTAATGCAGGGCAAATACAAATACATAATGTATGTGTTGTTGAAAAAAGTGACGTCCAAAATAATTTGTATCAAGTGTTAAATACATCTACTGAAGGTGTTAAAATCGAGTTGAGATATGTTTGAAAAGAAGAACATCAACTTATGCAGTGGTTAAGGGTCTAAGGGTAACAATAGGCGTTCATGTAAAATATCGTAAATGCTATATTTGTTCTTCCGTATTCTTTCTTTATAATTTCTTTTGCACTTTTCATAAAAATGAACTCATTTGTGTTTTTTAAGATCTTTATAGATCATTTGCTATAATGCGTTATAAATAACAATTAGTAATACAGTTATGTATTACTAAATTTGATAAAAAAAAATACACATGCTTTTTATTTGAAAAATACTATGTTTTAGGGTATATATATTTGATAAATGAGACGTTTTTCAAATATGATCACTTATACATATTTGTAATATGAATGTATTTAAAAGTATTTGAAAGTAAATGAACAAAGTTAAATCTGAATATTACATATGTATATATTGCAAAATCTGAACATATTTACTTTTTAAGCTAAAATCTCACTGTAACATAAAAAAAATGAACACTGAAATAAAATACAGAGTACAAAATTATTGAAAATATATTAAATATAAAAAACCAAAATGAATTACTTTCATTCACTTCAAAATTAGTAAGTTTGATTCACTTCATATGTATTTTGAAAGTAAATGAACAAAGATTAAAATACATATGATGTTAACTGCATATGTATTTTTAAGTTAAATATGAATACTGCATATGTATATATTACAAAATCTGAACACTGCATATATATTTTGAAGCTAAATCACACTGTAACAAATACAATTGAACACTGAAATAAAACACAGACTAAAATGAATTACTTTCATTCAGTTTAAAATTAGTAACTTTGATTCACTTCATATATATTTGAAAGAAAATGAACCAAGAGTAAAATACATATGATATTAACTGCATATGTATTTTTAAGTTAATATGAATAATGCATATGTATATATTGCAAAATCTGAACACTGCATATGTATTTAAAGCTAAATCTCACTGTAACAAATAAAATTGAACAATGAAATAAAACACAGACTACAAAATTATTGAAAACATATTCAACATAAAAGGCTAAAGTGAATTACTTTCATTCACTTCAAAATAAGTAACTTTGATTCACTTCAAAACATAAAATAAGTTTCTACAATTAATATCAACATTCAGTTAAATCTTGTCAATTACACAATGTAATAAAATCATCAACCGTCAGGTTTTCAATACTTCTGTGACACTAGTAATCTTGCTTTTTTGCTAACAGGCCTCAATGATGCTTCGTCATCACTTTGAGCTTTTGCTTCTTTTTTCCTCATGATGTAATCCACAATAGTGAAACATATCTTGTTCAAAAAATATGTTGGGATTGCACTCAACTGAAGGAATGCCTTGACCATAAGAAAGACACTTTGTGTATGTAACCATATGCAAACCACAGTCCTTACAAAAAATATTGAATAATAATTAAAATATATTTTGTACAAACTTACAAATCCTCTACAAATAACACATCAATATTTCACATCAATATAAACTGTAAACTTCTCTCAATATCCTTATCACTGTAGCAGCACATATATGGTGCAAACTTGGAAGTTATCTTACAATGAATATTTCATCACGCAACGCCTATACAAAGCAAAACTACACCTTATTAAACTGTAAAAAATAATAAAACACAATCAACACACCAAAAAATACATATAAATATGCATATGTCTATTGAACAACACAAAACCATCACTAAGGCAAAATACATATGAAATTTGATATGTATGTATAAAAAATTCAAATGTTACCCTATACCTTAAAATGTATATTGAACCTAACAAAAATACAAATGAAAGTGCATATGTATCTATAAAATATACAAACTACATACATATACCTTAAATGTATATTTAGTCAATCATTTGTATATATGACAAACCTACATAAATTGTATTGAAAAATTATTTAAAAATATATTTGTATTTCAACAGATACAAATATGTCTATAACCACGAATGTATTTGTATATTTCAACATTCCAATATACTGAAAATACATATCAAGTATAATAAATTCCATATATGCAACTTAGTAAATTCATTTAACATACAAATACAACTAAATATAGTAGCTTTACAAAAAATACAAATAAAAATATGTTAACCCAAAATGTATATTTAACCTACCATCTTCAAAAATCAACTTTACTGAAATCCCTAAATACATATCAGCTGATCAGTAAATACATATTAGCTCACAAAAAAAATACATATTACCCAAAATTGATAACAACTTTACTGAAATCCCTAAATACATAACAATAACTAAAAATACATATACAAAAAAATACCTCTTCCTCCATGTCTTCTTCAACAAAAAATCAATCCAAAATCATCGACAATATTCATCCAACTCCGATTATCCTGCATTAATCGTAACAACACAAAACTCAGTTCCAATTCTCATCCAAAATCAATTTTTTCAACTATATCAACTCATAAAAAATCAAATTTCACTGAAAAACAAATGAAAAAACCAATCAACAATAAATCAACCCAAAATCATCTACAATATCCATTCAACTCTGATTATCCTCTATTAACGGCAACAAAACAAAATTCAGTTTCAATTCTCATCCAAAATTCAATGTTTTCAACTATATTAACTCATAAAAACGGCCTAAAAACGACCTTGATAATGATTTATAGTACAAAATATAAAAAAAATTATGAAATAAATAACATGCAAAAACTGAATTTAATAGTTACCTAGTTTTGTGGATCACAATCCTTATAAAAAATGTGAGGAAAGAAAAAAATTGAAAGTGAAATTTGAGAGATTTGAAAGAAAAAAGAGAAAGAGAAAAGGTAAAGTTACAAAGAAGGAGAAATATTGGGAAAAAAGAGAAAGAGAAAGTGAAAGAGAAAAGGTAAAGTTAAAAGGAAAGAGAAAGACTAGCATGCAATTGGCGTGAAATTCGCATGTTAAACATGGTAATTTTCCAGAGATGCACAAAGTGGGGGACCACACGTAAAATAATGCTAGGTTTGCTACACAAGGTAATTTCATTAAAGTGTTGCTATTTTTTATAATTTAAGTCTTAGGTATGCTACTCCATGTAGTTTTTCCTATAATATGTCATTCAATACTACTACATAAATAAATGAGTATAATCATCATAGACTAATTTAATTAGAGGTTTATGAATTCTCATAAATCTCAAATTATTTTAAGAACATTTATTAATGCCCAAGGAGAATCCAAGAGGCCAACAATTGCTTTTGGTCTACTTTGTTAATGAGTTTCCAATATATATATATATATATATATATATATATATATATATATATATATATATATATATATATATATATATATATATATATATATATATATATATTCTTGTATTGCTTTGATTTGCCTAACTTTCTCTTTAAGGAGTACTATCTCACCAGACGAAGAAATGGAAGGCTTGTCTAGAGTCTTTTTGAATTGGTCTAGATAATACTTCTTCTGATCGCAATCTTGTAAAATTGCCAATCATTTCTAAGAGGAGATATTGTTCTTTTATTAGAACATTGATCTTTGGTTGGTCTTCTTGATCAGACTGAGAAGATTCTAAGTCATTATTTTAGATTTGGTTGAATTCTTGATCAAATTCGTCAATAGCACTATCTGAATCTCCGCTTTCCTCTAAAAAGAGATGCTGGATTAAGCTAAGGACTGAGTCATCAAGGTTGAGGTTTCTAACCTTTTTAGACAATTTACAATATTTAACAATATAACCAGGCTATCCACACCTATAATATTTGCCACTATTGGGGGCAGAAAGAGTTGGTTTTACTGCCTGGTTCCATTTAGGATGGTGTAACACCCCGAGTCTGTACCCCGGATGCTACATGGTGCTCATAATTTCGAAGGACCGCAAGCTAACCCATGACTTACCTACTGCAATAGCTGAGTAATAACACTGTATTATACGGAATATGGGCTAAAATGCTATAAGGTTCAAATAGCTACAATAAAACTGAAATAAGGTATCTCAATACCAAAACTGAACATCAATGCTGAAAAACTAAATAATTGTCTGAACATCTAGTCTGAAAACTCTCTAACTGAATTGTCTGAACTATGGAGTTGATGGGATAATCCCCCAACTAACTCCATCTACTGAAATACTGAATGTAATGAGGTAATGAAATAAAAGTATATGCTCGAATGATAAGGACTCACTGCTAGTCTACCACTACTGGTTGAATCTGAAGCTATCTATGCATGATCGGGAACCTGAGCGTCCGAACCTATGGTATAAAACACCATAGCGCGAGAGAAAAATATGCGTCAGTACGTGTACTGGTATGCAAAGTGAGGTAAGGATGAATGCAAGGGTTCATATGCATGAACTATAACTGACTGAATGATATGAACCTGATTGTACATATATGAATACATAACTGTAACTGAAGTCATAAGGATTTTGAATACTGAGTTTATTGATAATATGGATTTTTGATAACTGATATACTGATAACTGATATACTATTACTGAGTGACTATTTTTTACAGTCCTGATTCTGATGGAACTAGCACCGTTTCGTACTAAGCCGAATGACTGTGTCTGACACTCCTGATATCTGTAGAACTATTTGAGTTCTTTACTGATGACTGAGAATGAGACTGTGGAAAGTAATCATCTAACCGACATGCTCCTTATTAAATAATTTGGGGTCCAACCTGTAACCCCAGTTGGAAGGGTGTCAATACCGTGCCACGCGTAAGGACAAGCTGAGACTTACCCTCATCTATAAGGTACTCTAATGAGAAAAGTGGGATTATCTCTGATAGGTTAAGCCACTTCATTAACCCTCAGCTGGAAGGTTTGATGTCTCAACCTATGCTGGCTACGTAGTTTTGGAATGCAAGGACTTCTTATAAGGATCACACCCTCTACTGGCAGGTGAGCCCTCATCCTTGGGTTCACTCAGTGCTGAATCCTACTCCCAACTAAATAGATACTGAAATGAGTATACTGAGTTCACTGAGTTCCGCTGACTGACAAAATACTACTAAATTCTGTGGACTGACTAAGTTTACTGAGGTCTGAACTGAATACTATTGAGTTTTCTTGAGTTCTGAGATTGACTGAGAGTACTACTGATCGTGACATAACTGAGATAGATTCTGTAATTGACACTGGCTCTAGGCACACAGCTAACTTGTCGAGTATTAAATACCCCCAGGACTCGACAACATAAAAATAACAAGACATGACAATTCTTGAATACTTGATAATATTCAACAACTCACAATACAATCATTGAGCTATTTCACCAAACATTTGAAAGTCACGAACTTGCACATGAATCGGAATGCATACTAACATTTCATAATTACATTAAACAAATCTTATGAGCATTCCATCAAACATTTGCAAGGTATAGCATTTGCACAGAAGTCATTATGAACATGTGGGTATAACATAAGTTCATCATTTAGATCACCAAAGGGTCATAAAACACTAAAATCTCAATTTAGCATTTTATCAAACACATGGTGGCCATAGCTTTATACTTGGGCATGAATAACAATGCTAATACCTCATGACTACTATATTCATTAATAATTCAAGGGTTTTAATATAGGAGAATCAAAATTCAACTTACATGCTATCATGATATCAAGAAATACATAAAGATTTCTACTTGGAATACATACCACAACATCAACATGATTACATTCAAGCCCACATCATGGAAATCACAATTCATGGTTTTTAAAATAAGTTTCTTGAACTCCAAGGGTGGAAGGGACTCTTGGATGAACACTTTACATACCTTATTGCTTGAATTTGGGAAGATTGATGGTGAAATCTCTTGAATTTGATTCTTGGATTAATAGCCCTAGGGTTTTGTTCTTGACGATTTTATGAATAACGAGTGTATTATGCCTCTAAAGGGGCTAAATTTCGTGTTATTGGGGATAAAGGGAGTGGAAAAAAAGATCAAAATACCCCCAAGGATGCGGTCTTTAAAGACTAAAAATTAGGCTACCGACGTGCAGGTCGACGCGGTGCATCAATGGCATCGATGCGATATCCAACGTGTCGCGCCAAGTTAGCATCAACTCATTGGAATTGCCACTGGTAGCTGGGGAAAATATTAACCAATGCAATATTCAATGCGGCGCGCCAAGATCGCATTGGTTCACTGTTTTGGGATTCCAAAAGAGCTTCAAACGAAGTCCAAAAAATCCAAAACTTGTTCGGGTTCACCTATTGACCTTCCTTATCATGAATTAACTCAAATATAGGTATTTAAAGGATATTAAGGTCATGAAGTAAGATCTCCAACTTTCGATGGCTAAAACTATAACTAAGTCTGAATACTTGCTAAATATTCTAAGTCTAGGACCCCCTTGACAAGCTTAAAGGACTGAATTAAGCTAAAAATTTTGTGGGGATGGGACGATTTTGATTTTTTTTTGGAAAATTAGGCTATATAATAATAATAATAATAATAATAATAATAATAATAATAATAATAAATTTTTCTAATTAAATATAGGATCAAAATTAAAGTTATTGAATTCTCGAGAACTTGCGGACCCATATAACTAGAAGCTTTTTTTGCACAAATGATAAAAGCAAGGGTCGAACATTAATTTAACTAGAATTGCCTAAACTATAGTTAAAGAAAATTCTTTTTAACTCCGCAAACAATAACAAATTGACGAAAATTGAAACGAAAGGAGTAACTAGAGAAAATTGAAGGAAAGGTGTCATTTAAGTCTTGAATGAAGGATTGATGACATTGACCAAATTAAAGGGTCAAACATAATTAAGAAACTTGATTAGGTTAATTGTGAACTTGATTAATATTTTTAAAAGGCAAAATAGCTCGGAGGACCCCTGTACTTGGTCTAATTTATAAAGTGGATACTCCTACTTATACATTTGTCATCTGAACCCCTCAACTCATCAAAATGGAATATTTGAATCCCTCTGAGCGTTGACCAAGTCTATGTGGCATCAAAATGGTGGAGTAGGACAAAGTGCATGATTACACGCGCGTGGGTGCGAGTGGGCATTATTTTTTACAATAAAATAATTTTAAAAAAATTTAAAAAATAGAAAAAGGACCCCCCCTCCCCCCAAATCTATTTCCTTGTTTCCTTTCTCCTTTGATTCGCACACTAATCTCACAAAAAAAAGGGATAGACACTAGGCAGAAACTCTATTTTTTCAATCTTCCACAATATACATACACACTCACACAACAAAATAAAAAAGAACCCTCATTGGAAAAGCACATACACAGAATAATATACACACTTCGCCATACGAACACATGACTTGGCTTCATACAGCAAGGTCTACACACACACATGAAATACACTGATGGACGCACACTAAAATGAAAAAAAGGGAGAATTGAGAATAGAGAATGGAAAAATCTGCCCGCGTTGAGTTTCTCGGCCCCCGTCCCCCGCCAAACCACCACCATTACAACGCCCCTGCTCCCCTGCTCCCCAAATTAGGTTTTCTTGATTTGCTTTATTTGTGCTAACATTTGATAGTTATGTGATTTAATCTTGTAATTTTCAGAGCTTTTTTTGCAGTTCTGTAATAAGTTGTTGTAATGGTGGTTTTGGTGTTGGCTTCGGATTTGGTGAGGGTCATGGAGGTGCAAATAATGGGTTTGACCAAATTATATGAGGCCTTAGTGGTGGTGGTGATGGAGGTGGTGGAGTTGGAGGTGGAAGAGTTAGTGATGGTGGATTTGGTTTCGACATTAAATATGTTGAGGGTGGTGCAAATGGTGGTGATGGAAAAGGAGGTGGAGGTGGAGCCGGCGATGGTAGTTAAAATGATGGTAGTGGTTTCGGTGGGGGAGGAGGATGGGGCCATGGTGGTGGTGGAAATTGATTCCATCATTAAAAAAATTATTTAATTAAAAAATAAAGTGAAATTTAATGCAATACTTAAAAATGACGTGGAAGCTGACGTGGGCCATGAAATTTAATGTAATACTTAAAAATGATGTGGAAGCTGATGTGGCAGCTGACGTGGGGTGGTTGTGTTACACACATCGTCAGAGAGGTTTAAAATATTACTTTTTAATGAGTTCAAGGGTCCAGATGACAAACATGTAAGCAGAAGTATCCGCATTACAAAACAGACATAGTACAAGGATCCATCGAGCCATTTTGCCTTTTCAAAACTTTCTAATCTTTTAAAAAATGTAAATCAAGCCACACCCCTCTCCTCTCCAAATCAACCATCTCTCTTCTCTCTCTCGATAGTTTCTTCTAACCAATAGTTCTGTAAATTTCTCCTTTCAATCCCTGATAACTTCAACCTCCGGTGATAAATAGTTGGGCTTCGAGTTCCTTTTCGACTTTCAACTGTCAATCGACATGACAATGTTGCTCTCCGGCCACAACAGCTTCGAGTTCTTCATAATTCCTTTTCTTCTTTCATAGGTAAAAAATTATGGTCTTTTTAGTTTTGAAGAAAAAAAGAAACTTGAGCCAACTTTTCTTCTACTATTGGTAACAATTTCAATATTTGTTGCTTTAATTTAAAACGAAGTCTGAATAAAACCCTAATTTCTGGTATTTCTTCTCTTCTCTTATAGGATTGAAAAATGATTTTTAATTGTTTGTTGTGTATTTTAAAGTTTGATTTTTGTTGTTTGTGTTTGTACAAACAAAATAACGATGTTGGAATTTTCGGTGTTGCGCCCGTTGCTGGGTTGGTTTGTTCTTGTTCTTGGTAAAAATGGTGATATTGCTGTTGTTCTATTGAACAAAGTCATGCTACTATTTTTTGGAGACATATTAACCTTCTGATGCAACAAATTAACCATCTGATGCAACAGATTAACCATCTGATGTAATAAATTAACTATCCAACGCAATCGATTTACCATCTAATGCAATAAAGGAACCATCGAATTAAAAATTTGATGCAACCGATTAACCATCTAATGCAATAGATTTACCATCGAATTCAATAGTGGAACTATTCGATTAAAAATCTAATCCAACAGATTAACCATCCGATGCAACAAATTTACCATCTGATGCAACAAATTTACCATCTGATGCAACAAAGAAACCATTGGATTAAAAATCTAATTCAACAAATTTACCATCTGATGCAACAAAGAAACCATTGGATTAAAAATCTAATGCAACAAATTAACCATCTGATGAATTTGTTGCACACACCAGTCACTTGTTTCAACAAATGAGTGATCTATTTTTATTGTTGCAACAAATTATTCATGTGTTGTAACAGGCTAGTTATATATTGCAACAAATAACCTACCCGGTGCACTAGATGTGTGATCTGTTGAAACTGTTATTTTACCATTGTACATGTTAGATATAATGTTATTTTTTTTAACGCTGCATTAATCAATTATAATTTATTTTATGTTCCTGTTATTTTTAGATTATATGACTCCCAAAAGAAAAAAAATGAATTAAGTCCAAGTAAAGGACCAAGTGAAGCAACTAGGCTATATCCACTACTCTATGAGGTTGCTTTATAAGCATTATCTTAATCAGGAGCAGAAGATGATGAACACGGGGAGGAGGAATATTTCAAAAGAGATGATCCAAATGCTAATAGACTTTCCATCGAAGAGTTGATCAAAACCTTCAGCATTGATAGTTATCATGTGAGAATGAAGTGCGATTGTAAGAGCCCGCAAAATCCTTAGCTTAAACCAGTCCTTTAAGCTTGTTAAGGGGTCCTAGACTTAGAAATTTTTTGCTAAGTATTCATACTTAGTGTTATTTTAGCCTTCGTAAGTTGGAGACTCTATTTCGCAACCTTTATGACTTTAGAGTATCGATCTTTAGGTTGATTCATGATCAAGAATGTCATTAGGTTTTCTCAGATAAGTTTAAGATTTTTCAGACTTCATTTGAAGCACCTTTGGAACTCAAAATAGTGTATCGACGTGATCTCGATGCGCTGTATCGTCTATTGTATCGATGATTATTTTTCTTAGCTCCTAGTGTAATTTCCAATGAATTGATATGGACTCGACGCGGCGCGTCGACCATCGGGTCGATCCCATCGACGCGGTGCGTCAGTCTGCACGTCGTTGGATCAGTTTTTAGTCATTATAAACCCGCATCCTCAAGGGTATTAGGGTCTTTTTTCCATACCCTTTAGCCCACAAAAACACAAAATTTAGCCTTCAATTAGCAAAATGCATCCATTCTTTCTCAAACCACTCAACAACAAAAAACCCTATGAGATCAAATTTCAAATTCAAAACTCAAGATTTCACCATCATTCTTCAAGAATTTAACAACCAAGGTATGTTAAGTGTTCATCCAAGGGTTCCCTTCCATCCTTGGAGTTCAAGAACCTTTTTTAAAATTCAAGTTTATGGATTTGATGAAATTCATGATTTAATGTGATTCTATTCATGACTAGCATGTTAATGGGGTTCCTAATCGATGATTAGTTGCAAGATTTATGTGAAATTATTAAATATATGTGTAGTATCATACGAAATCATGCTGTAATACCCCGTATTTTCGTGCTAGAATTCTAACCATCGTTCCTATGCGTCTAAGTTCTAATCTAAGTGATTCCCACATGAATATAAGTTTCATAATCATTATCATAGTTGTAACGCCCTGAATCTGGTACCTAAAATGCTACACGGTGCTCATGACCCCGAAGGACCACAACCTAACCCATGACTAATATCTGTACCTGTATACTGCATAAAAGACTGTAAAATAAGGAAACATAAACTGAAAGGCCATAAGGTTCAATACTAATACATAACTAAAAGTATGGTATACAATACCAAAACAAATCTGAAATAAATGTCTGACATGCTATAGTCTGAAAGCTTCTAAACTGTCTGAATAAGGAGTTGATTGGACATGTTCCCAACTAACTCCATCTACTACAATAAACTAAAAACTGAAAGAATAAAATAATCAAATAATATCATCCTCGAATGATGAGGACTCACTGCTAACTCTGTCTGCTGAAACCAGGAATGCTACTGACGCTCTGGATCTCATGCTTCTAAACCTATGGTATAAGACACCATAGCATAAATGAGTCAGTATTTTGAATGTACTGGTATGAAAGTGAGGTAGTTTGAATGCAATAGGTTCATATGCATGAACAATACTAACTGACTGACTAACATGAACCTGAGAATACATGCATGCATACGTAACTGTAACTGACATCGTGATAGGACTGAACACTGAGTTCTGACTACTGAGTCTGAATGCTGACAACATGATTTTACTGATACTGAGATACTGAATAACTGAGTTCACTGATATTGATATGCAATTCACTAATATATGAGGAACTGATACTACATTACTGAATAGATGAATGACTATTTTTGACAGTTTGAATTATGAAGAACTGGTTTGATTGACTGTGTCTAACAGTCCTGAAACTGAAAACTGATAACATGAGGTATGATGACTGATATAACTGATATGACTGCGATGATCGGCATAAGAGATGTAACTGACATTGAGCGACTGTATCTGGCAGTCTAAGTTCTGATGGAACTATCTGAGTTTCATTTTGAATGGAGTAACTGAATCTGAGATCAGTTCTTTCTAGCGGGTGATCTATGAGTATAATGATAATAAAGATGACTTGACTTAGTCTGAGATCAGTCCTACCTAGCGGGTGATCTCTGAATCTGATTATGCTGATACTGATTGTCCATAGTTAAGATCAGTCCTATCTAATGAATGATCCCGAAGTCTATTCATAATGGTAAGGATTGAATGTATCTGATAATCCTAAATCTCTACTACTGATCTGAATTGATCATATCAGACAGTCCTGATTCTGTAGCTGAAATTATGGGATGTATTCATCTAACTGACATGCCCCTTTCTAGCTAGTCTGGGGTACAACCTGTAACCCCAATTGGAAAGGTGTCAGTACCACACCACTGGTAAATACAACTGCTGTGGAGTCAGTCCTAATCTAGCGGGTGACTCTTGTGATCAGTCCTATACATTTAAATATGCTAACAGGTGATCCCTGAGTATGTCAGTCCTACCTAACGGGTGACATCTCATACATACGCTGGCTACGTAGTTCTGAAACTTAGGGATTGCTTCTAGGGATCTCAGTCTTATCTTGCGGGTGAGTCCCCATCCGTAAGCTCACTCGGTGCTGAATCCTACTCCCATCTAAAGGACACTAAACTGATTAATTAAGCTGAACTGATTAGTTGAACTGAACTGATTAACTGAACTAAACTGATTAGCTGAAATAAACTGATTAACTGAACTGATACTAGTGGTATTGTTTAGCGGAGCTAAACTGAGTTTACTGAGTTCCATTGACTGACGGAAACATTTCTGAGCTCTGATGACTGACTGAGAGTATTGAGATTATAGAGATTTCTGGGACTACTGAGGTTACGGAGATTTCTCAGTTTTCCTGATTCACATGACTGACTGAATTCTATAGATCTTGGCTTGACTGAGAGTATCGTTATAACATGACATGTATAGGCACACAATTATATTTTTGGGTACAAGTACCCCCAGGACTCGATAGAAGGAAACTGACACACATGACACTTCTTGATCATATGAATAACATCCACAATTCATAATACCATAAATAGGGGATTTCATACTACACATGGTTTTCATAGTCTTGTTCATGTGTAAGAATGCAAACATTCATAGCATAATTCCATACTTTAACATCATGAGCATTCTATCAACATATGCATGGCACAACAATAACATAGGAACCATTTAAGCATAAGAGAGTAGTATGCATTTATCATGTAGGTCATACTTTAGCTATTATGCATAAATTCTAGGCTCTTAGGCCTTTTATCAACCACCTTGCATGCACCAATTAGGGAATAGGCATAATTCCTCAATTAACACATCATAATCAACTCAATTCATGGATTTTCTCTTAATAACATGATTATAAACAACCCACATCATAAACATCATAATTTTGTAATTAGAAAAAAGATTCTTGAGCGTCTTGAATAAAAGGAATCCAAGAATCAATACCTAACATACCTTAGTTCGTGAATCTATGAAGATTGATGGAGAGAATTTCTTGAACTTGAATCTTCTATGAAAAACCCTAATGTGTTCTTGAGAGTATTTTAAGAAGAATGGGTATATTTTGGTGTAAAAATGGGTAAAATCCGGTGTTTTTGAGTATATATATAAGGGTGGAAAAGGACCAATGTTCCCCTTGACCCTTAGGAAGCTGAAACTGTGCATAAATGAACCTCACGTCATGACCCCTAGTTAGGTTAAGTAGACATCGCAATGCGACCCCTAGTCAGGTTAAGAAGGCCTCGTGTCACGGGGCTATTGCGACCCTTCACTTCCTCACATGGCATAACTTTTGACTCGGTTATCGGAATTTAGCAAAATTGGTATAGTTGGAAATCTAATTCAAATAAATTTCATTTGATATATAGTAGGACCTCTAATTAGTTATATACAAGGAGTTATGGCCGATTGAAGTTGACCAAGTTTTGACGCTTACTAAAACTTGAACGATAGGAAAGCTTTCAACTTGTCCTTGAGTTAAGGGATATATATGATCTAAATTCATGCTCAAATAGATTCCCACACTATATAATTGATTAACACACTAAATTTACATAGGGTTTGAGGCTTTTGGAACATCTACACATAGGAATGATGGATTTTCATTCTAGTCCGAAATGGGGGGTGTTACATTATCTCCCCCTTGGGAACATTCATCCTCGAATGAGACTAGCTAAGGCGGGAGAAAAGACAACTAACGTTAATATAGAGCATGAATGACTGATCATGATTTCATGGTTGACATGACTGATAATCTGAACATATCATACTGAACATGCATATCTGATGCATATGTAACTGATTCATAAGTACATGAGGGAGAGTATTGATAAGATGATCACACATATCTGATGTGTGAATATATGATTGAACTGGATCATGAACATGCGAATGAACATGCAATGGTAAAGATACCTAGTTTGAACATAAAATTGAGCATGGAATTGAAGATCAAGTTGATGATGGAATTGAACATGATAACTAAGTTTTTATCAAATTAAGAATGAATATCTGATGCATAATTACTTGACTGAACTAATATATGATTGTATGACTGAAATATGCAAGGGTACCTAGTACCAAGTTTGTAATAAAAATTTGATACCAAGTTCGTAATGGTAGTTTGAACATGGAGCTGAGTAGGTTCAAGAAAATTGTTATGGAAACTGAAAAGTACTGTTGAACCTACGATTATACTAGAAGTATGCATGAATGGAAACATGAGAACATAACTGAGACTGAAACGTGATGCATGAATTTGATACTGTGAACTGAATATCATGACTGATTTTGTAACATGGGACATGGACTGAGTATCATGAACTGAACTGAGCCATTGAGTACATAGCTTACTGCTGAAATTAGAGTTTGAGGGTCCACCTGTGAGTACCCACTACAGCAAGCTGGGTTTATTACATGAAGAGAAGAAAAAAGGTCTAGATCATAAAAGGTTGAGGGAATGTAATGTATCTCCCCCTTGGGATGCTAAGTCCCTAGAAGAATGCTAACTTTACTAAAAGACTGAGAAAAGGCTGGAATGATGCACAGGGCATCCATGGACTAAATCAAGACCGAATATCTGGAATCCGTGACTAAGACATGATACATAAACTAAGCTGAGCTTTCATATATTAGGATGCTCTATCTTGGAAATGGTTACATCCCTGAGATTTCTGTTAGTATGGCTGGATGGAAAGATGGGAGAACAACCCTTACCAATTTGACTGCCCGTCTGCTAAACTGATTTTATAGCTTGACTAACTAACTTATGCTGATAACTGAATACTGGCCATGTAATACTGAACTGATCTTAGTCGGAATAACTGAACTGAGACTATAGAATATTGTACACAGGAGGTAAGGACTAACTGTGCATCATGAAGTGACTGAGCATAAATCCATGGAGACTGTATCACTTGAGAATAAAGTGCCATATGTGTAACATAATTTCGAAAGATTTGGTAAACTGCGGTACTAAAATACTAATACCTGCATAACTGAAAACTGCACGCTATGGTAAAGTAAGTTTGAAACTGAACTGAATTTTCTGATCTGATTAATGAATTGAAGCTGACATTATAGCTAAGACTGTAACTGGGATCCATACTGGAAATAAATGTTGGGTCCTGATAACTGAATGTTGATAGCTGAGGGTTAGGCTGATACTGAAATGCTTGATTCTAAGACTGAACACTGATTACTGCAATTGTAACTGGGATGACAACTGAGTTATGATAGTCGCACAATGAAGGCTGACATAAGTCAAGGATCTGAATGTACATTTACACTCTAAAATTTCCCAATTTCTAAGCACTACCTCTTTCTAGACATTTACTTGCACACTAACATGACATTCAAGCCTATCTTCATAGCTACACCCCTGTGTAAAACAAGCATGCAACAATCTTCTCTTAACATGAATCATCCACTCTCTCATCTAAGCAACTAATCATCGCTACACTACACAGTTTTCACAATGAGAACTTACTGAAGGGTTAAATCAGGAGGACCTAAAGGATAAATGGACACTAACTGATCTTGGCACTTGACTGAAGCCTGAGGAATAGAATATAAACATCATGTGTTTCCTAAAAAGGTCTAAACTGAGGATATGCATTACATAGTATGAATTTAAATAGTTGGTAGGGACGTACCATGAGTCATGGAAGCTGAGTATACTGTAAAACATGATGTGCGTACATGAGTCATGAGCTGCATGACCTGCGTTGGGAGTTTTCTGCATTCGTGGGACATGATTTGTATTACTGAGGGGAATAGAATTGAACTCCTTATGCTGGGAACTAGAATCGTACATGATTCTATGGAAAGTGTGTGAATATAAGTTGGGTTCATGGAACTGAGATGTGAAGAACGCGTAGGCATCATGCTGACTGAGGTACAAAACTTTATGCTAGGATAAGGATGGGTTGGGAATCGTCTTCCCTTGCTGCTTTTCTATACATAATGGAGCTACTACTGGAATCTGAGAACCTGACTTGGTCACTAAATCTATCATCTCCCCCTTAGCTTAAAGTCATCATCATAAGTCTGTGAACACTTTACTAAACCCTGAACTGAATTGCAATCATTATCATATACTTACACTCTTCTAGACACCTACTTACCATACTAAACACCTTATGTACTTCTATTTCTTCATATACTACTAATATCATATCCCCTAAACTCAATCCACACCTTCATACTTAGTATCAAATTAATAAACTTAAATTTCTTGCTAGCACTGTTCAAGCCTAGTGATCTACCTTGGTATTTCTATCCCTATGAATACATAGTCTATTCACTCTGGATAATATTATCCCAACCCTACTACTGCTAAACTCCTGGGTTCATGCTTCTGACTCTAGGTCTATGCTATCACAAGATTCTGAGAAGGGATTTGATGACCTATCTAGATTTAGGTTCGAGAAGAAGTTGTCATGATCATGGATAAAATTGGGACAACTTTGGAACATAACTGAACTGATGGGATAATATTGAGCATGTTAGAAATCCCATAGCTGTCTACAGGGACTATCTGAGAAAGCCCTATCTGTAGGACTTTGAGCTTTATTATTTCTGTTACCTTGAAAGTAAGGTGGAGTTGACATAAGTGAAGCATGATGAGAACCTACATGAGTTTTCTTAGAGAACTTTTCTATAGCACGATCTGAGACATGAAAGAAGGGAAACTATTCCTAAAACATAAGTGTGGTGCACAATACATGCATGTACAAGACTCTACTAGATATGACTTTTCAGACTTCCTAGGACTCTATTGAACCTTAGGCTCTGATACCATGTTTGTAACGCCCCAAATCTGGTACCCAAAATGCTACATGGTGCTCATGACCCTGAAGGACCACAAGCTAACCCATGTTTGATATTTGTACCTGTATACTGCATAAAAGACTGTAAATGCGAAAACATGAACTGAAAGGCCATAAGATTCAATACTAATACATAACTGAAAGTATGGTATATAATGCCAAAACAAATATAAAATAACTATTTGACATGCTATAGTCTGAAAGCCTCTAAATTGTCTGAATAAGGAGTTGATGGGACATATCCCCAACTAACTCCATTTACTGCAATAAAATGAAAACTGAAAGAATAACCTAATCAAATAATATCATCCTCGAATGATGAGGACTCACTGCTAACTCTGTCTACTGAAAATAGAAATGCTATTAATGCTCTAGATCTTGTGCTTCTAAACCTATGGTATAATACACCATAGCGCAAATGCGTCAGTACTTTAAATGTATTGGCATACAAGTGAGGTAGGTTGAATACAATAGGTTCATATGCATGGACAATACTAACTGACTGACTAACATAAACGTAAGAATATATGCATGCAGATGTAACTATAACTGATATCGTGCTAAAACTAAACACTGAGTTCTGACTACTGAGTCTGAAAGCTGACAATATGAGTTTACTGATACTGAGATACTGAATGACTGAGTTCACTGATATTGATATGCAAGTCAATAATACATAAGGAACTGATACTGCATTACTGAATAGATGAATGACTATTTCTGACAGTTCAAATTATGAAGAACTAGTCTGATTGACTGTGTCTAACAGTCCTGAAACTGAATACTGATAACATGAGGTATGATGACTGATATAACTGATATGACTATGATGATCGGCATAACTGATGTAACTGATACAGAGCGACTGTATCTGAAAGTCTAAGTTCTGATGGAACTATCTGAGTTTTATTTTGAATGGAGTAACTGAATCTGAGATCAGTCCTTTCTAGCGGGTGATCTCTGAGTATAATAATAATAAAGATGATTTAACTTAGTCTGAGATTAGTCCTACCTAGCAAGTGATCTCTGAATCTGATTATGCTGATATTGATTGACCATAGTTAAGATCAATCCTATCTAATGGATAATCCCGACGTCTATTCATAATGATAAGGATTGACTGTATCTGACAGTCTTGAATCTGTACTACTAAGCTGAATTGACCGTATCTGACAGTCTTGATTCTGTAACTGAAACTGTGGGATGTATTTATCTAGCTGACATGACCCTTTCTAGCTAGTCTGGGGTTCAACCTATAACCCCAGTTGGAAGGGTGTCAGTACCGCGCCACTGGTAAAGACAACTGTTGTGGATTCAGTCCTAATCTAGCGGGTGACTCTTGGGATCAGTCCTATATATTTAAATATGCTAACGGGTGATCCCTGAGTATGTCAGTCCTACCTAACGGGTGATATCTCGTACCTATGCTGGCTATGTAGTTTTGGAACTTAGGGTTTTCTTCTAGGGATCTTAGTCCTATCTAGCGGGTGAGTCCCCATCCGTAAGCTCACTCGGTGCTGAATCCTACTCCCATCTGAAAGACACTAAACTGATTAATTAAGCTAAAATGAACTGATTAATTGAACTGAACTGATTAGCTAAACTAAACTGATACTAGTGGTATTGTTTAGTGGAGCTAAACTGAGTTTACTAAGTTCCGTTGACTGATGGAAACATTTCTGAGCTCTGATGACTGACTGAGAGTATTGAGATTATAGAGATTTCTGGGACTACTAAGGTTACGGAGATTTCTCAGTTTTCCTGAGTCAGATGACTAATTGAATTCTATAGATCTTGGCTTGACTGAGAGTATCGTGATAACATGACATGGCTCTAGGCACACAACTATATTTTCGGGTACAAGTACCCCCAGGACTTGATATAAGGAAACTGACACACATGACACTTCTTGATCATAGGAATAACATCCACAATTCATAATACCATAAATAGGGGATTTCATACTACACATGGTTATCATAGTCTTGTTCATGAATAAGAATGCAAACATTCATAGCATAATTCCATACTTTAACATCATGAGCATTCTATCAATATATGCATGGCACAACAATAACATGGGAACCATTTAAGCATGAGAGAGTAGTATGCATTTATCATATAGGTCGTACTTTGTCTATTATGCATAAATTCTAGTATCTTAGGCCTTTTATCAACCACCTTGCATGCACTAATTAGGGCATAGGCATAATTCCTCAATTAACACATCATAATCAACTCAATTCATGAATTTCCTCTCATATGCTAACGTAGTTTCATAGATTCACATAAAGATTCCAACTTGGGAATCATACAACATCAACAACATGATTATAAACAACCCACATCATAAGCATCATAATTTCGTAATTAAAAAGAGGGTTCTTGAGCTTCTTGGCTGAAAGGAATCCAAGAATCAATACTTGACATACCTTAGTTCGTGAATCTACAAAGATTGATGGAGAGAATTTCTTGAACTTGAATCTTCTATGAAAAAACCTAATGTGTTCTTGAGAGCATTTTGAGAAGAATGGGTATATTTTGGTGTAAAAATGGGTTAAATCCGGTGTTTTTGAGTATATATATAAGGGTGGAAAAGGAAAAATGTTCCCCTTGACCCTTAGGAAGCTGAAACTATGCGTAAATGACCCTCGCATCGCGAACCCTAGTCAGGTTATGTAGCCCTCGCGACACGACCCCTAGTCAGGTTAAGTAGGCCTCGCGTCGTGGGGCTATTGTGACCCCTCACTTCCTCACATGGCATAACTTTTGACTTGATTATCGGAATTTAGCAAAATTGGTATCGTTAGAAAGATAATTCAAATAGATTTCATTTGATATATAGTAGGCCCTCTAATTCGTTATATACAAGGAGTTATGGCCGATTGAATTTGTCCTAAGTTTTGATGTTCACTAAAACTTGAACGATACGAAAGCTTTCAACTTGTCCTTGAGTTAGGGGATATATATGATCTAAATTCATGCTCAAATAGATTCCCACACTACATAATTAATTAACACACTAAATTTAAATAGGGTTCGAGGCTATTAGAACATCTACGCATAGGAATGGCGGATTTTCATTCTAGACTGAAATGGGGGGTGTTACAATAGTCTATGAAGGGTTTTAGAGGTGAAAAATGTTCATAGCAATGACTTAGAACAAAGTTGAGCTAAGATCATTTGGTTCGTCCAAAATTTGACATTCAATTCTACAAGGGTCTACTTTAAATGTGTATAACTTTTTATATTTATGAAATTTTTCATCTAAAGACCCACCAAATTGTAGATAATTGAATTAGCTTTCCAATGATACCAATTTCTCCAAAATCCGATACCCGAGCTAAAAGTTACATCTATTTTTGTGAAGAGGCAAGTAAGCCGAGGCGATAAGACCGCGGCGCCTTGCCTATCCCGGCCAGTGTAATTTTCTGTAGTCAAGATCCACGTCCAAGAGGGATATTTGGGTCATTTTCCACCCTTAAATAGCCCCAAAAATATGAGATTCAGCCCCCAATAGTCACTTTCTCCCAATTTCTCTCAAGAACAAAGCTTAGGATTTTAACCCAATATTCAAGAAACTCAAGATTTTCACCATTGGCTTTCCAAATTGATTCAAGAATTAAGATCCCTAGACCAAGAGCTTCAAGAGTCTACCTTCAAGAACACCATTGAAGATTCAAAATTTCAAGTTTTTAACATTCAAAGCATCATAGGAATTCAAGATTCAAGCTTTCTCATCTAAGATCATCAATTAAGGTATGTGGGGTTTGAACAAGGATAATCCTTTCGTCCTTGTGCCCAAAACTTATTTTAACTTATAAAGTACTTAATTTTATGTGATTCCTCATGAAATTGAAGTTAGAGTTTATACCCAATTTATATTGTTTGAAGATTAGGAAATTTCAAGTGATTGAATGCTGAATTACATGACTTTCCATATATTTATGCATGTAATGTGATTTTCCAGATTTTTCCAATTAAGTTTAAGCATGATATTGAGATTCTTGATCTTATTATTTTAATGGTATTGAAGTATTTTCATGAAACATGTTGAGCATGATGTTTTACTATGAATTTGAGTGTTTATACATGAATTATAAATTGGGATTCATACCCATTATTACTATTTACAAGATTATGAGTTTTGAGATATTTTAAAGATAAATTTCATGTCTATTCTCATATTTTCATACCTATTGTAGAAATTTTCATATTTTGAGTTAAATTATTATTGAGTTCATTGACAAGCATGATTATTATGATGTTTTGACATAAGTTTGAAGCATGGGATTTAAGTCCTAAGATTGAGTTTTGATATTTCAAGAAGCTTATATTTTTAACATGCTTTGATAAGCAAGATTTGATCTTTTGATCCTAAGCTAAGATAAGGAATACACATTATTCATATAGTTCATGATTTAAAGAAAAGAGAAACGTAATTGGTTTTTATTATAAACCCTTATACTATTTTATGATGGATTTACTAAAAGTTCTGAGCAATAAGTATGGGAGTAGTATTTAGCACCGAGTTGGGTATGATTCCAAGGCCTCATGAACCATAACTACGTGCCACTGTAGGATTAAGATTATTCCCACTTCTATATGGATGACTAAGATAGTGATCACTTAAGCTAAGGTTTTATTCCGATGGCAAGGGTAGAACAACTCTCCCCAATATGGGTAAGACGTTGGACTACATGAAGAATGCTCACATGGTTTATGTCGGTTAGAAGAACCTCTCAAAAGATTTCCTCCACTCTTGAAATAGTTTAATTGTTTAAAGTTTTGAGATAAAGTATTTTCTATGCAGAATGAGTCCAGATTTCATCTAGCTTACAAGATTTGAGAACAAGAAGAGAATACAGATTTTAGAAATAAGTGTAATGACACGAGATTTATACTACATACTTTACTATTCATGATTTCTGAGTTTTAGATTTTAGATTACTCAAGCTATGTGAGTCATTTACATTTATCATGCATGATTTCATAAATGATGATTATGAGATATTGTTTTACTCATTGCATTTCACCCCCATATGCTCAGTACATCCTCAAAGTATTGATCCACATATATGTCTATGTGCTACATTGCCTCATAATGTTGGTACAAGATTTAGTAGGCACATTCAGACTCAAACAGTTGCAGATTCCAGCCAGTAAGATGATGAGTCCTCCTACTTCGGGGACTTCAGTTAGATCTATTTATGTTGTGTCTTTTCTTATTCATATGTATTGATTAATGATAGTTGGAGTAGCTTCCCAACTATTTATAGTCAGTATAGTAGAGGCTTCACAGATGTCAGTTAGAGTTAGTATTATAATTTCAGTCCCTTTTTTTAGAATTTATTAGAATGTAAAAGTTGTATCAGTATTGTGTTTTACAGATTTCAGCATTTCTCTATGTTTTCGCACAGTAAACTCAGTAATTTATTCATATTTAATCAGTTGCTTAATAGTATGCCATTAGAAGGGTTAGCTTGGGATCACTTGTGGTCCTAAGCACCGTGTGATATCTTGGGATAGATTTTCGGGGCGTTACACATGCTTAAGCCTCCAAATTGTGAATTTGGTATTTGAAATTGTGTTTCTCACATGTTATTTAGTATTACGTGCATATATTATGCCCTCCAAGTGTTTGATGAATTGTTCATGTGAATTGAATAGTGAAATCATATCATGTTAGCATGTATACAAGTTTATGTCATGCAAGTGTTTGCTAAAATGTCCCAATGAATGAATGATGACCAAGTAGCTAGTTATCATGTTTTAAGATTGTGCCATGTCTTATAATTCATGCTATCGAGTCCTGGGGGTATTTAATTCCCGACAATTTAGTTGTTTACCTAGAGCCATGGTCAGTCTCAGAATAGCATCAGTCATGTCACGATCAATAGAATTCAGTCAGTTATAGAACTTAAGAAAACTTAGTAAACTCAATATCAGTCCAGTCCAGTAAAATCAGATCAGTTTAGTTATACAACACAATTAGTAACAGTTCAGTTCAATCTAGTACAGTTTAGAATCCAGTTCAATGTCTATTCAGTTGAGAGTAAAATTTAGCATCAAGTAAACCTAAGGATAGGAACTCACCTGCCAGTAGAGGGTGTGATCCTTAGAAGCAGCCCTTGTGTTCTAGAACTACATATCTAGGTAGGTTAAGACATAAACCTGCTAGTTTAGGGTTGATGAGGTGTTTTAACCTGCCAGTTGAGGGTACCACCATTCTCATTTAGAGAACCTGCCAGATTAAGGGCGACTCTTCAGCTCGTCTTTACCCGTGGCATGGTACTGACACCCTTCCGGATGGGTTTACAGGTTGGACACCAATCAGTTTAGAGAGGGGTATGTCGATTAGATGATCACCTCACACAGTCTCAGTTTCAGTTCTAGTATCAGTATAGAACTCAGTTCAGTTCTACATAAATCAGGATTGTCAGACACAATCACTCAACTCAGTATGAAACTCAGCATAGTTCCACAGAATCAAGACTGCTAGATATAGTCACTCAGTTATCAGTAATACAGTATCAGTAGACTCAGATATCAGTTAATCAGTACTCAGACTCATTATCTAGTGTTATCATGATCTCAGTTATAGTTTACGTATCCATGCATGTACTCTCATTCAGTCATACTCATGTCACTCAATCAGTATTGTTCATGCATATGAACCCATGTATATCAGCCTACCTCACTTAGCATACCAGTTTATTCAAAGTACTGACACATACGTTTCTTTTGTGCTATGGTGTTTTACATCATAGGTTTAGACGCAAGGCTCCCAACCATACTTAGCAGTTCAGATTCACATCAGGCAGAGTTAGTGGTGAGTCCTCATAGTTCAAGGAAATGATTATTACTTCATTATTTCAATAGTTGGAGTTAGTTGGGGACTTGTCCCATCAACTCCACTTTCAGACAGTAGAGGCTTTTTAGGCTAGAGTATTTTCAGACCGATATTCATTTTTAGTATTGATATATTGTATTCAGTATTTATTTACAGTTTTGAACCTTATGGATAGTTTTTGCCTAATTTTTGCATATTTACAGTATTATTATTTAGTTATTGTAGCAGGTACCAGTCATGGGTTAACTTGTGGTCCTTAAGGACTATGAGCACCGTGTAGCATCCGGGGTACAAACTCGGGGCATTACAGTGATGGCACCACAGATTTAACAGGTGATTTCATGGTTAAGTCATCCATGAGAAAATCTTTCGACGCCTTTAGAAAAATACTTCGAGAATAAAATTTGGATGCTTATTTCAGGGAATGCTACTTTGGGCAATATCTTAATTTGCTGGAGGACAACAATGCTCATTTCTAAATATAAATGATATATGATCTTCTCAAGCGTAGGTTTATGTATGAAAACAAAGATAAGATGGATGAGGTGTGGATGAATTACTGTGGCAAGTTTGTTTCTTTTGGTTGGAAGGAGTTTTCCATAGTTACTGGACTAAATTGTTATTCTTATTCTCCTTCTCAAGTTATACCTATTCTAACCCAAAAAATCACCCCGCAACTCAAAAAGGCAAATACAAGTCAAGTGATCGTGAAGACTTGGTGTCACTTGTTGGTCCAAGCTTCAAAAATAAAAATTTGATAAAAGCGTTGAAAGATAAAGACTTTCAAAGAATTACAAGCAATCATTATGCTTGGTTTAGTTAGTATATAATATTGTTTTGGCGAGAGACATTGACAACTATCCTTGGGGTTATGAAAGCTTCAAAATGACTGTCAAATATTTTTTGACTCCATTAACACCAAAGATAGTCATCTTATATGTCTTTTCATGGGCTTTCATGGTAAATATTTCTTTTATTATGATATGATTTATTTTTTATTCAATAATGCTTTTGATTTATTGGCATTATTTTATAGTCTTGGGTGTTTGAAGTCATTCCTTATTTGAGACAACAAGTGAGCTACCAGGAAGAAGTTTCCTGTCCAAGAATCTTGAGATGGTTGTTGGCCAAAACTAATAAAAATTCAAATTTTCTTGATCTCTTCAACCCTTTGAAGGATGCAGTAAGTCTAATTCTTATTATTTTTTTTAATTACTTATTTTTTTGAATGATTTAATCATCATTCTAATATATGTACCGATTTATGTTAGATTGTGCATCCGTCGGTTGTTCCGACCAATCAAGAGTTGAAGATGTTATTTTTTCTTACTTTATGATCTGTGCAAACTTTATCAGACTTTAAGTCTTTGACAGAATAAAAATAAAATTGTTTGGAGCAACAACCATCACAAGAAAAATATTTTTGGAGGGTGGGCTTGTTATTATTGATAGTGTTAGGGGTGATAAAGTTAGTGGTGGTAGTGGTACTGCTGTTGGGGCTAATGATGCTCCTCTTACAATTTTTAAAACAAACCATTATGAGTATGATCATACTGGTTATATAAATTTTTTCCCTCCTAGCGAATGTTCTGCATACAAATGTCAAGATTGCAAGGCCAAACATATAGTGATTAATGTTATTAATGCATTAACTATTCTGCATGGGAATTGACATCTAATAGAGGTGGCATTCTATCAAAGAGGATTTCATATCCATCCACTCTATTAGAGATTAAGTCTAATAGGAGAAGGAAATTATTTTCCAAGGCATTATCAAACATCCAAAAAAACAAAATTGCAACTCTTTTGTCTGTGTGTTGCACTATTGAGCAATATACAAGGGTCGAAAAAGAGAAACATGAGCTGAAGAAGGTGAATATACAACATCTTTTCCAACTAATAAGAAAACACATATTTATTTCCACAGATGAAATATCTTCTAAAAATTATCAAACAGATATATACATTTGTTGCAATAGTTCACTAACCAATTGCATTAGATACAATATCTGTTGCAACATATGTCTCATCTATTTTAGCAAATCAAATAGCTCTACGTACCATTTTTATTTGTACCAACAGATGACCTATCTACTGCAACAGATGGTCATCTATTGGGACAAATTAAATCAAGACTTTTTACTATTTCAATTTTTCCAGACAAATGAGTCATATGTTGCAACAGATGGTTCATCCGTTGAAAATTATCATACAGGTCTTCCTCATGTTTTAATTTGTCCCAATAGACGATCCATCTGTTATAACAAAAAGATAATCTATTTGGGATAATTTAAAATAGGAGGAAGACCTATTTGATTTGCTAAAATAGATGAGTTATCCTTTTCCATTTTTTGTATCTCTGTGATTAGCATTGACAATTCTGACTTTCTAGGTGGATATCACAGTAGAAGCTACTGCTAAACAACATTGATAATATTCTCCTTTTTTCATGGAAATATAGAGAATTGAAAGCGCAGAAACCGTATGCAAGAGACATTAAAGATCCATAACGACTAAAGCCAAATTTCATAGCACCGGATGAACAACTTGTCCATATTGAGTAGATCCTTATATCTTGAGTCAGTCAAAGTAATAATCTCACCTATCCTTAGGAATTATTAGCATTAAAACTTAAATTTTTGATTTACTTATTGAGATCTGTACCCATAACAATTTTTTTACATCTCACTTATTTATTGGTTTATTTTATATAATTTCTGAAGGCTTTGATTTATTTTATTTTGTCTATGAATTTTATTTTATCCTTAGATTTGAACATATTAATTAAAATGGAATACTAGGTTCAAATATTGCAACAGATAAGGTATCTATTGCAACAAAAGACATATCTGTTGGTAAGTATCAAACAAATTTAGACATATGCTGCAACATGTAGGCCATTTGTTGAAGATTATCAAACAAGTATTCCCACTGTTGCAGCAGATAGACTTAAATAGAAACATTAGCATAATGTAACAGATGATCAACCTATTGCAACATATAAACTATTTGTCATAATATATAGAAGTTAAAATAGATAGACAATCTGTTGCATTATAAAATATTCAACTTTCATCAGACAAAAAAAAATTACCACTATAGGTAAAGTGAAGTGACTTGAAATAAAAAAATTATTATGGTGTTTGTGTTTCTACATCTTCTTATTTATACATAGGCTCTAAGCGTGCAGTTAGTAACCCATAAGCCCAGACCTCTTGCATGTTTATCAAAGTGTTGTCACACAGAAAGGTCATTGGCTCGGCTATTTCTGTGTCGATAAGTAAACATTTGATGTGTACAAGCACGTACGGCTCACACGCGGTAACAGTTTCATTTTTTGGAAGGTCCATGTCCTTGTTTCGACATTCAAAATCCCATGTTTGCTTTATCAATATTTCTGCTGGAAAATGATCCACCAGTTTACTTTGCCTTAACAAGTTGGGGAACAACTCCAACAGTGGCTGCATCAGGTAAGTTATTGTCATAAACCTTGATATTTTCCTTCTCGAGTAGTATCTCAACAGCCAGAAAATATATGACGTCCACGTTTATGACTGCAAGAATTCTCTTTGTCTTGGTCCAGCTCTTGTCGTGTGGATATAGCCTTTCCCCTCTAATATATTTAATCATTTCTTCATTTCATTGGAACCCAGAAACTAATGAATAAAATCCCGAGACATTGGGAGTTGATGCTTGCTTAATGAGCTCATCGTATCTATCCTTGAAATTCTTGTAGAAGTTGAGGTCCATTATTCTATCTGCAACATCATAAGCTTTTAGGTACGCTAATTGCCTGCCCCTCTAAGACAGAGAATTTCTTCAACATACGGTTATAAAAGAAGATAATTTTTAAATAGGTTAGTAATTGTAAACAAGGAAAACATAGTGGAAAAATGCAATAGATGGTCCATTTGTTGCAGAGGGTTATTTGAATCTATTCACAAATTACCCATCTAACGCAACTAATGCAACAGATGAGTAATATGTTGCAACAAAACCACCACCAGTTGCACCAGAATACCCAGTTATTGTAATATATGATACATCTATTGTGTAGCTTCTTCTTCATGGAGTAGATTAGAAGGCTAGATTAGGAAAAGTAAACTTACCTTGTCCACGTACCACGTATGCATATCTGTCATATTATTGTAGTCTTGGGCGAAAAAGTATGCATGGTGTAATCTTGTGTGCATTGCTTGGCATTATTGGTCCGTCGCAGATCACTCTTCTCTTTGATGACATGTTGCGCGTATATGTCCACCTTCTTTAATGGCCCCTGAACTTCAACAACTTTTGGAGAGGGAGGAGTTGCGATTTTTTTTGGTTTTTGATTGGAGAGTATTTGTCTAATTGCTCTTTTCTTTCTCCTAATAGCCACTGTAGGAGTGTATGGCTCCCTCATCTTCTTGGATGGTATGAAACCCCTCTTGAATTTTAATTCCTCGCCAACTTTAGCGATAGTTTCTATTTTTTCAAAGAGTTTATCCTATCTATCCTTGCACTCTTCATATTTGCAATGAGAACATAAGGGTAAAGAAGGGTGAAAGGGACCACTATAAGGTTAAGAGGGACCGGTGTAAGAGTGAGAGGGTCCTGTGTAAGGGTGAGAGAGACCTATGAAAGGATGTTTTCAAAAATATTTATTTTTTCTTGACCATCAAGATGCTCATCATCACAACTGGCATCAACATCAGCATGGGTGCCACCAACATCAACAACTCCACCAGCAACACCTCCAGAAGCAACACCCGAATCTATTGCAGTAGGTTGGTCATAAAGAGCCTCAACATTAGGTTGACCTTGACTAACTTCTCTTCTTATGATTGTTTCTCCAGCCAATTCCTTCTTTATTAACTCCACTGTTGGGTCTGCTATTGTATCAAAAAGACCTAGAGTAATAAAAGAAGTCATCCCCAACTCCTGCTCAGTAGGCATGATCCATGGATGTACAACCTATAAAAAAGAATGATACATTTAAACCATATAATAATTTGTAGTCAGTTGGGTTACATGATAACACAGATAACTTATATAACAAATGATCTTTCTGTCACAACAGATGATTCATATATGGAAAACAACTAAATATATGTTGCATCAGATTACCCATCTGTTGCATAATTTATAGTAGATGGGTAATATATTGAGTCAGGTTCATAGAATCAAATAAACAGATGGGTAATCTGTTGTAAAATATGAATCATCTATTGCAACAAATTATCTATCTATTACACCAGTTGCAGTAGATGGGTAATTTATTGCAACAAATAACCCATCTGTCACAATAGATGTCACATCTGTTTCAATATCTTTGTTTGAGTCAAATTATTTTACTTGAAGGAAGACTTAATGCATCATCCGAGGGATTAAAGAGATCAGTCTCCTTAATTCTTGTGTTGATCTTTGCAGTCAACTACCTAAAGATCCTTGGATGAGAAACCTCATCCAGATAATCCTTGACCTGATTTTAGAGGGGAGGAATGACTTCAAATGCCCAAGCCCACAGAAATATAAATAGGAAACAAGCAAAAAAAGTCATAATAATTATTCAATATAACTTAATGGAAGAGTAAACAAATAGTGATTAACTTTACCATGAAAGCCAAAGAAAGTTGTATAATGTGATCGTCTTTGGGGATAGCTTTGACAATAAGTATTTGACAGTCAACTTGTAGCAATCATATCCCCAGGTATAATAGTTGCATTTCTCAAACTCCTCAACAAGCTTCAATAAATCATCTTCTATGACTTTGTTGACATCTCTTGACAATATAACAGAATGGGCAAACCAAACTAAGCACAATTGCACCTTGTACTTCTTTGATATGTTTTTATCCTTAAGATGTTTTAACAATATATTGCCTTTGTACCCACATCCAACAATGTCCAACAACCCATCTATTTTTTCCTTGCGTTTGTTGGTTTTGGTGGGTGATCTCTTGGACAATGTATTCCCTCTATTTGATAGTGATGGTTTGGCTGTCCTGCTTTCCTTGGACCTTTTGTGGGGTGTTTTCGTAACTCTTTCAAGCCAAAAAAACCGGCATGCCACAGTAGTTGATCCGAATTTCATCCATATTTTTGCCCCTCTCCTTCGAAGCATCCCCCACGTACTTGATCCTACACTTGAGAAGACCATATACCATGGTCATTTGGAAACGAGCAGTGAGGTCCTTAGGAAGCTCAAGAAAGTATCCAAAGCATCTCTTCTTAAAAATTTTGTGCATGATTTCATTCTTCATAGTATTCCTAAATTATCAAAAGGTTTCTCCAACTGGCATTTAAGTACAAGATCACCAGTTAGTTCTGCAGGTCATCTATCGGCATCACAACTTGAAACCTGTCAATACTAATAGTTTTGACAGCCTCATGTTGGGAGTTTTATATTAAATCATGCCCCATTGGTGATACATTGTCATCATGTTGATCAGCATCCTCTTTCTCACTTTCTTCTTCCTCCTCACTTTTATTTCCCTCATCACCATCTATAGACTCTTGTCCACCTCCCTCAATGTTGTTTTCATATCTTTCATCAATGTCACTTTTCCCTCACTAAGATTATTCTAAAAGCTCCTCCAAATCCATCTGTACTCTAGCCTTTTTTCGTTAGGTGGTCAAAAGTTGATCCTCTTTCACTTTTTTTCTCTTGGGAGACAAGTTTTACCTATAAACAACAAAAAAATAAAAGATAGATTACAATTGATTTATGCATAAATTTAAAAAATACATTACAAACACCACCAATATCGGCACTACCAACATCCACCACAAACACTACCAATACTAACACCATCACCACCACCCCCACCAACATCCATTAAAAATACCACCAATACCACCATGATGATCACCACCACCACCACTAGTGCCACTAATACCACCACTAATACCAACACCACCTCCAATGCCACCTATACCAACACTACCATCAACAACCACCAACACTCCACAAACACCATCTAACAATACCACTACAGTCAACGAAACACTGCAATAAAAACTAGGATTTTTTGGGTTCTTCCTATGATTTTAGCATCAAAACTCAAAATTATTTACCCATTCTCAAAGATAATATAACTAAAAGTCTTCTTTTCATCATTAACTAAAAAACCCTTATTTTTAGAAAAAAATAAATGTAGAACTCTTCTCAAACTCTATTACCTACGAAGACAGAGAAAATGATGGATACAAGCAAGAATAAAGTTGAAAATAGCAATTATGTAGTCGAAAATGGAAAGAAAATCAATTTGTTATGAGGGGTTGAGCAATATGTTGAGTAGTTGTTGTCTGTATTGTTGAAAGAGAAAGAAAAAAGTGAGAACTCAAGATTTGAAATAATAAAATATTTTTTTGCAAATGAATGATTTGTATGGGTTGATTCGTATTTTGAAAAAGAATGACAAGTTTTGAAAATATTAATTTGGTCCGAATAATTTGCTCATCCCTAGTTGTAGCTAAATCAATTTAGGTATTTCAAATAATACACTAATATGAATTATTTCAACTCATACTGGTCCATTGATGACTCAGATCAGGAGGAACACACTACCTATATCATGCAATATATTTGACCCTATCAACTCATCTCGAGTTGTAGCTAAATCAATTTGGGTATTTCAAATAATAAGCTAATATGAATCGTTTCAACTCAGATTGATCAATTGATGACTTAGGTCAGGAGGAATACAATACCAACATTATGTAATATAGTAGACCCTATCAACTGATCCTTAGTTGTAGATAAATCAATTCAAGTATTTCAAATAATAAGCTAATATGAATCATTTTAACTCAGATTGATCGATTAACGACTCGGGTCAGGAGGAATGCAATACCAACATCAGGCAATATAGTTGACCCTATCAACTTATCCATAGTTGTATCTAAATCAATTTAGGTATTTTAAATAAGAATCTAATAGGAATCATTTCAACTCAGATTGATCGATTGATAACTTGGGTCTGGAGGAGCGCAATACCAACATCATACAATATAGTTGACCCTATAAACTCATCCTTAGTTGTAGCTAAATCATTTAGGTATTTCAAATAATAAGCTAATATAAATTGTTTCAACTCAGATTGATCGACTCATGACTCAGGTCAGGAGGAATGCAATACCAATAACAGTGCCCAAGAACACACCCAAGTGTACGTGGTCTACCAAGTAGTAAAGTGGCCTTAAAGAAAGCCAAGCATCGATCCCACAGGGACTTCATTCAACAATGATTCTATTCTAGTTCATAATTAAGATTCAATTGATACAAGCGTAACCAAAATATGGGTTTGAATATTGTAAATTGCAAGTAAAGTAAACAATGCGTAAAGTAAAGATCTTGAGACAATCAATAGGAGAAAAACACAGAGTTAAAACACTTTGAACAATCATACTACATTATTGAACTTCATTCATTAACTTTCTTATCTTGGTTGTTGATTCATAGGGTTAATTGCATCATCATGGTCTCCCGACCTCTAACCGTTTACCTAATTTGAATATTACAACTACATTGTTGAGTGGGGATGTAATAATTCAATTAAGATTTTTAAGCCATCATCCTACGTATGAACCAAGTAAGGCTTCTAAGTACATCTCTGTCCTAGTGTAATTTCCCAAAAAGGGGTCCCGACACATCACACGGTGCTCCGAACTACAAGAAGTCCCAAGCTAACCCTGTAAGCCTATTACTCATTTTGAAACTCAAAATAAAGGAAATCTAAGCATGCAAAATACTTAAATACTGAATCTAGCACTTGAACTGGACTGAATTTAAATGAACATGATTTCTAAAAGTATTGAACTAGGAATCTGAAAAACCAACACTGTAAGTCTGAAATGTATCTAATAGTCGGATAAGCCTCTAACACTACTAACTAGAGAGTCGCTGGTACAAACCCCAGCTGGCTCGAACTGACTGAAAGCAACTGAATTAGCTAGTTTATAGAGCTAGAAATATGAATAACTGGGTCCCCAAACTATGAGGACTCACCAAATGTCAGAATGTAGATAGGGATGTCGTGGTCAACCATGCTTCTAGAATTGAGCACCTGAACCTACATTATTAAAAAATGTAGCACATAGACATATATGTGTATTAGTACTTTTGGAATGTACTGAGCAGATGGGGGTGAATGCATTAGTAAGACAGTATCTGAAAGTACATGTAACTTGTAAATAATGCATGATGAGTGTAAATAACTCATATTAGCTTGAATAATGTAAAAGATGCAAAATATAAATATACTGTAATATAGCATAAATGCAGTCTTTGTGAGCCATTACACTTAGTTCTAAAAGTTGTGCTATTACTCTTTCTATTTATAACATAAATAGGACTAAAGTTAAGTATACTATCAAATCATACATGATAAGTGTAGAAAGGAATCACCTTTATCATATGAAAACTAAAAGATGAAATACTGTAACTGAGGTCTTAAGTAAGACAATATCTGAGTAAATCTGTGAGCCTTTACACTTACTTTCTAAAAGTGGTTTTGTTATTCTGTTTTAAGACTTAGGGATGTTATTATAATCAACATACACCATGTGAGCTATCATGGTGTACAACATCTAGTTTACCTAAGGGGAACCTCACGTTGAGGAGAGGTGTCATACTCTTGCCAGGAAGTATAATCTGAGCTGAGTGATCACAATCTGTATCTGCATCTATATAAATGGGAATAATCTAAATCTGTACCTACGTTGACTCGTAGTTCTGAGGCATGTGTACTAGGACACATACTCAACTTGGTGATAAATACTACTCCCTTTTATCAGTATGCTCATTCTGTCGGAAATCGACCTTAAAATAACACAAGGGTTTATAATGAAAACTAGTTATGCTTCAATCTATTTTAAACTGTAATCAAAACTAATCTGTGTAGATTCCATATCTTAGTTGAGGATCAAAAGACTTCATGGTGGGTAGAAGTTAGAACTCCAAAATTCTTTCCTATTCCCTCATTCACTCATTAAAAAATTAGAAAGTATTTGCTCTGTTTCTAAATAAATGCTTTTTTTTTCTTAATTTTGTTATAAAGAAGTGTTTGTTTAAGTCTTTAAGAATAAATTGATCATGTTCTTTTAAATTTACCCGTATTTACATAAATATAATCAATGTCAACTTAAAAAGAGATAAATTTAATAATTAAAGATAAATAGATTAAATTACCTTTCATTTTCTAAAAAAATAGTAATTTATTAAAGAATGTGTTCAACCTAAAAAGAGAACGTATTTAGGAATAGATAAAGTATGTTCTAAAAAATTTGTGTAGTGTTTATGCGTAGCAGGTGGGCTTGGATGGGGAGGAGAAGAGACATTTTTGGGAGGCTTTGGGTGAGGTGGTGAGAGGCGTGCCTAGCGTTGAGAAGATTATTGTAGCAGGGGATTTTAATGGGCACATCAGGGTGTTATCGGGAGGCTATGATGATGTGCATGGTTGTTTCAATTTTGGGGAGAGGAATGAAGAGGGAGCATCTCTGTTGGATTTTGCGAGTGCCTTTGTGATGGTGGTGATGAATTTGAGTTTTATGAAGAAGGAGTATCACTTGATTACCTTTCAAAATGCGGCAACTAAGATGCAAATTGACTTTTTACTGCTTAGGAAGGAGGATAGGGCACTGTGTAAGGATTGTAAGATTATTCCGAGTGAGAATATTTCAACCCAGCACATGCTTCTGGTGATGGAGTTAGGCATAAAGAAGGATAAGAAGAGAAGGGGTGGAGAGGGTCAGCCCAGAATAAAGTGGGGTGGTTTGATGTTGGTGAATGCACTGGAGATAAGAGAGAAGGTAGCGAGAATGAGGGCATTGGAGTGTAGGGAGAAGTAGATGGTATGTGATATAGGGCTGCTAGATACATCAAGGAGGCTGCTAGAGAGGTGTTGGGTGTCTCAAAGGGTTGGTCTGGACAACATCGGGAGGACTGGTGATGGAATGAAGAAGTTAAGAAAAAAGTGAAAACTAAGAAGATGGTGTATGCTAAGTTGGTTGAGAGTAAGGATGAAGAAGATAAATGGGTGAATATAAAGGAGTATAATTTAGGTAGAAAAGAGGCTAAGTTAGTAGTTACAGCTACTAAGACGATAATATTTGAGAGGTTGTATGCGGGGTTAGAGGAGAAAGCCGAAAAAAGGTTGTATAGGCTTTCTAAGGCTAGGGAGAGGAAGGTTTGTGACCTCAATCAAGGGAGTACATTAAGGGGGAGAATGGTAGAGTGCTGGTGGAGGACGTTCACATTAAGAAAAGATGACAGTCGTATTTTTATTGACTCTTGAATGATGAAGGGGACAAAGACATTGTGTTATAGAGATGGAGCACTCAGAGGATCGAGTGTCATGACTTCAATTATTGTAGATGTTTTAAGGTGGTGGAGGTCATAGAGGTTATTCGCAGGATGTGAAGGGGTATGGTGACGGTGCCTAACGAGATTTCAGTGGACTTTTGGAAATTTACTGGCATGGCTGGTTTAAGTAGGCTGACTGAATTATTTAACAACATTTTCAAGACTGCAAAAAATTCGTGAGTCTTAGATATGGAGTACTATGATTCCTTTATATAAGAACAAGGGTGACATCCAGAGTTGCAACAACTATAGGGGTATTAAGTTGTTGAGTCACACCATGAATATTTGGAGAGAGTGGTCGAGCGGAGGTTGAGGAGGATAGTATCTATTTTAGAGAATCAGTTTGAATTTATGCCCGATCAATTGATGACAGGGGCAATTTACCTGGTGCAGATGCTAGTAGAGCAATATAGGGAAATGGAGAAGGACTTATATATCGTGTTCATTGACTTGGAGAAGACGTACAACAAAGTTCCTAGAGAGGTTCTTTGGAGATGCTTGGAGGTAAGTGGGGTCCCGTTGGCATACATCAGATCGATTAAGGAAATGTATGATGGAGCAAAGACTCAGTTGAGGATGTCGGAAAGAGATTCAGAGAATTTCCCTATCTTGAAAGAGTTGCATCAGGGATCGACTTTTAGCCTTTTTTGTTTGCGTTGGTGATGGATGTGTTGACGCGGCGTATTCAAAGAGAGGTGCCTTGGTGTATGCTTTTTGCGAATAATGTAGTTTTATTGATGAGACGTGGGGAGAGGGTGAATGATAAATTGGAGGTTTGGAGACAAACCCTTAAGTCTAAAGGGTTCAGGTTGAGTAGGAGCAAGACAGAGTATATGAAATGCAAGTTTAATGACTTGAGGCAGGAGAACGAAGTGGTAGTAAGGTTGGATTCCCATGTTGTTTGTAAAAGGGATAGTTTTAAGTATCTTGGGTCCATAATTTAGGGAAATGGAGAGATTGATGAGGATGTCTCCCACCGTATTGGGCAGGATGGTTGAAGTGGAGGCTTACCTCGGGAGTCTTGTGTGATAAGAAGGTGCCGCCTAAGCTTAAAAGTTCAAATTCTACAGAGTGGTTGTACGTCCGGCGGCCATGCTGTATGGAGTGGAGTGTTAACCAGTCAAGAACTCCCACATTCAAAAATTGAAGGTGGCAAAAATGAAGATGTTGTGTTGGATATGTGGGCTTACTAGGGGTGATAACGTTTGGAATGAGACTATCCGGAGAAGGTGGGAGTGGCTTTGGTGGAGGACAAGATGTGGGAAGTTCTATTGAGATGGTTTGGGCATGTGATGAAGAGGGGAACAGATGTCCCAGTTCGTAGGTATGAGAGTCTAGCTTTGGATGGTTTTAGGAGGGGTAGGGGTAGGCCAAAAAAATACTAGAGAGAAGTGATTAGACATGACATAAAGCAGTTACAGTTTACTAAGGACATGACCCTATATAGGAAGGTATGAAGGACACGAATTAGGTTAAGAGGCTAGTGCGTATAGGTGAGTCATAGTCAATAGTTAGGAGAGTTGTGGGGTTGCCGGGCTGGTAGGCTTAGGGATATGTCCATAGGTTGGAGCTCCTAGTAGGAGGGTATGAGGGTGGGGGGTCTTTGGTTCGTTAGTGTAGGGTATTACTTTGTGGGTGGCTTATTCTGTTATTCCATTTTGTTTCATGCTTTATTACGAAATTGTTACTATTTTTTGTCATGAGCCAGGGGTCTAACGGAAATAGTCTTTCTATTTCTCGGGAGGTAGTTGTATGGACTGCGTATATTTTATCCTTCTAGACCCCACTATATGAGAATACACTGGGTTTCTTGTTGTTGTATGATCTAAAAAAAAGTTTCCATTTTTAAAGGAGTAAAAGGAGAATAAGCAATGTATTTGTATTAGAGTGAGTGGCTACTATGTACACTTGATAAACTAGCCACACATTTATTTTTGTTGTTTTGTGTGGTGAGTATAAGCTATTTAATGCTTAATAGATTATAATTATTTTTTCTAATTTCGTTAACCAAATTTGATTTTAATTCACCCAGAAGTTGGGTTATCTTCTCCCCTTTCATATTTTTTATAGAAAGGAGAGAAACAAAAAAAAAATGAATAATCCACCTTCTTCTCTTGCTATTTTGTTTTTCTTGTTAATCTTTATTTGTTTATACGATATAACGGCAAAAGCAGACGATGCCGATACCAAGGTATATTTTGAATTTTCTTGAATTTAACATTGTTTTATTTTTTTGATTTATTATTACTTTTAAAAAAGATAGTCCGATGACTAAAGCTTTCACTGTACATAAGGTCGGAAAAAGAATCAAACCACCAGAGTTCATTATCTGTAGCTTTGCCTCATCATATTATCTCTCAATATTTATTAAAGCAAGCTAAAATAAATGAAAAAAGTAATCATTTTTTCTTAATTTTCTAAAATAATAAATATATTTAAATAATCATTTTTAATAAGCGCAATAAGTAAAGTGGGAAAAGAGGGAGTAGTATTTTTTGTGATGTGAATGAGTGATTTAAAAGTTAGCTTTCTTTTGATTTATAGGATATCCATTCGTTTGTTTAACGATTATAGATAATATTAATATAATCTCTCTCATTGAAATTCTTTTTCTTTTTTCGATTATATATATTCTTTTATGATCTGTAGCTTTACGTCGTCTACTTGGGACACAAACCTCACAATGATCACGAACTTATCACCAATTCACATCATGAACTTTTAGCTCAAGTGATTGGGAGGTATGTATATTCTTTATATAATAATTAATGTAATTTAATTAATGAAATTCAGTAGATTACTATATTAACCAATACTTATTAGAGAAATATTTACTTCTAATTACCCTATAAATGTGTGTGCGCGTGTGCGTGTGCGGGGTGTGCATGTGTAATATTTGACTACATAAATGTTAAACTCGTCATGCAGCAAGGAAGAAGCTAAAAAAAGGATGGTGTATAGTTATAGACATGGTTTTTCTGGCTTCGCTGCTAAGCTCACCAATTTTCAAGCCAAACACTTTGAAGGTATTTGAATTCTCTGTTATCACACATGTTTTTCTTAAAACATTAGTAGAGAAAATTATTGAAAATACAAAAGAAAATAAAGTAATTTTATTAATAATTAAAGATTTTATGCATTATACTATTAGTTTATATACGTGTTATAATTGTATTTCAGAATTATCTGGTGTGGTTCGAGTTATACAAAATCGTCCTTACAAGACTCATACGTCGAGGAGTTGGAATTTTTTGGGTCTTTCTAAACATGATTCCAATGGTCTTATGAATAAAACAAATCAAGGTGATGGAATAATTATTGGCATAATAGATACAGGTTAAGTATCTTCCATTTTCTTTTCACTTTGTCTTTTTTTTTTCTTCCTTAAACCAAGAAATTTATCTACAACTAATGATCAATCTTGTTAAAAAAGGATTTAAATAATATGGTAAACATATTTTAAATTATCAATGTACTTTATAATCCTATTATGACCAGTGAATTAATAATATTTCTCCAGGCTAATATCATATAGGAAATTATTCTCAAAGCATTCAGATAATATTTTATATATATTGTTAGTGTATAAAAGTAAAACTTTATTTTGTAGGTATTGCATGGGGGGATAATTCAAAAGCTTTTAACGATAAAGGCCTAGGTCCAATTCCATCTCGATGGAAAGGTAACTGTAAATCCGAAAGTAATTTTAGAGCCACAAAATATTGTAATCGAAAAATTATTGGAGCTCGTTGGTACATAAAAGGAATGATGGAAGTCAATGGACTAAATCAGACAATGGTTGATAAATTATATAAATTATCACCACTAGATGACATAGGGCATGGTACTCATGTTGCCTATACTGCTGCTGGTTCTTATGTTAACAATGTGAAGTATTATGGTCTTAATATGGGGACAGCACATGGAGGAGCACCACTTGCACGATTAGCAATTTATAAGGTATCATTAATGTAGAATTATTTTTTATAATTATCTTTCTTAATATAAAAGTTTAAGATGTAAGAGAATCAAAAAATTATTTTATTTACTTATTTATAATATTTTTAATAGGTTGGCTGGGAAACAGAAGGAACAATGATTAGTAATATCGATGTTCTTGCTGCCATTGATGATGCAATAAAAGACGGAGTTGATATATTATCAGCATCTATTGGTGCTGATGGCTTTATTAGATTTGATGACTTTAATGAGGACAATATTTTGGGGCTAGGATCTTTTCATGCAGTATCCCATGGCATTCCTTTTATTGCAAGCGCGATGAATAACGGACCTAAACCTTACACAGTCGAGGCTACTTCTCCATGGTTGATAAGTGTTGCTAGTAGCAATTCCGATAGAGAAATTGTTACTCCTTTAACACTTGGCAACAACAAGACAATACTAGTAACTTCTTTTGTTTTTCCTAAAACTTTATTTGAAGGAACAATATGTCAATATTTCATCTAGCAAATTCACATAATGCAGGTCGTTTTAAAAAAAAAAAAACTCTGAGGTCCATAAAAAAACAAGTAACCAAAATTTTGAATGTCGTATTCAACTTTTTTGAAAATTTTTTATGCTAAAAAAATCAATCTCCAACTGTCACAAAATCAGTTTGTGACCGTTAAATTAATAGTTTTAAGAATTATATTTTTAGTCCTTTAAGTTCATAAGTTTGTTTGTTTAGTAATTGCACTTCCGTCCAGTTTTTATTGCAATTAAGTCCCTCAATTCTGTTAGGAGAGAGATTATGTGTCTTAGTCTTGTTTAGAGAATCTCATTTCCTGAATAGTTGTTGCATTGCTCATTTGAAAAATCATCAGAAATCAGAAATTAATCTCTTTCCTTTTCTCTTCTCACAACTCTCTCTCTTAATTCTGGTAATGAGAGATTCCTCTTGTTACAATGGCATCAGAGCCACCACCGTTGCCCCCACTTACCGCCCTATCGCCACCATTGGAATTTCAGACTTCACGAGATGAAATTAGAGCTATTCGTAATCAACTCGGAGTGTTCTTGGACGACACGAGTAAGCGTTTAGAATCATTGGAATTAAACCAAAATACTTCCAGGAACAACTCAATGAGGTTCGTGAAATCAATAAATGTCTAGAATTCATCATCTCTAACATGAGTATACCAGGGTTTCCATCTTCTCCCGCTCAATCACCAGTCGATACTACCCCAAATAGCACACCAACATGAGCTTCTTCAAGTCGAGCTACTGTTGAAATCAGTCAAGCAACCTACAGTAAGTTCCCTTTGGTTTCTCAGTCACTTGTCACTCCGTCGACTTACCCTGTTGGTCATGGGTTTACTTTTCCTCCATCTCCCCTGTTTTCTAGCCTGTCAATTTTCCAAAATCCTTCATACTCCTTGTCCCTAATCTTACTGACCCTTATTGTGCACACCGACACTGGTACAAATTCTAGAACTCTTAAACCTAAAATCAACTTTCTCAAATTTGATGGAGTTAATCCAAGAAGTTGGTTGCGCAAATGTAAAATTTTTCTTGAACTGTACCACATACCTGACCAGGAGAAATTGGGATTTTCTTCGATGCATATTGGTGACCAAGTAGATATGTGGTTTGATAGTTTCATGGTTCACCATGGGAGAAGGGTGACTTGGTCAAGGTTTTATACTTAGATCTGTAGGAGGTTTGGCACTCTCAGACCCCAGGACAATGTAGATGATCTTATAAACTCATCCAGGTAGGAACAATAGCACAATATCACCTTAAGTTCGAGGAACTTGTTAGCTATATGATGGTAATCAACCATCTACTGAATGAAGCTCACTATGTAGCAAGCTATATTAGTAGTTTAAAAACTGAACTCAAACCTTTCGTTAAGCTGGCCAATCCCACATCTTCAATAGATGCATTTAAAGATGCTTCCTTGTATGAAGAATCCTTAAGGCTTTGATTCCATTTGTTCCTTTGAAACTATTCCAAAACTACACCACTAGGCCACCAATACCACAAATTACATACCTAAGAAATTCCCAGCCTTACTCAACCAAACAAGTCTTAACCCCCACAAACAATCAACCCTTGAGAATAACCTATCCGTATAAAACACCTGCCAAAGCTCTTATCAAACTAAATACCTTACCTCCAAATCTTAAGGCCTTAAGGGAGCAGGGTCTATGCTACATATGCAAATAGAGGTACTATCATGGACATCAATGTAAGCAAAGGATCTTGCATGCTTTATAACGTGATAAAGTAGAAGTAGAGGGTGAACAACATGAGGAATTTATGGATGTAGCTGAAACCTTAGATGAGCTAGTAGAAGACCAGGCTGAGATATCCTTAAATACTTTGATAGGATTGAATACTCCTCATGGTATGATCTCAACCATCAAATAATTGATTATGTTCGCAAAGTACCCATGACTGTCATGATTGACAACGATTCAATACATTCTTTTGTGGATCCCCACATTGTAAATCTACTTAAACTACCGATACAAAGATATTGGTTGCAAATGGATAGATAATGAGTTGTCACTTTGAAAGTCTTTCATTTCACTAGACTATGCAGAAATAGCATTTAGATTTCACACTTAGGTTACTGAAGGTTGAAGGGTGTGACTTGATTTTAGGTATGGATTGGATAGATATGGTTGCACCGATTATCCTACACACTAGACCTCTCAGTCTAAGCTTTTTAACTGATGGTAGGATGATCACTCCTTATGGTGTGACAGATGATATTGAGGTGAAACCAGTAGATACGGAAGCACTTAAAAGAATGTTGCAATATGGAACTTATAAGGTAATAGCTGAGCTAACCATGGTAAATTTTGAATGTACTCCTAATAGTAAAGAAGCTCACCCTGCAATCAACCGACTATTGACCTCTCATCAAAAAGTATTTCAAGAACCACAAGAATTACTACCAAAAAGAGAATGTGACCATGTCATAAAATTGATACTTAGAGCACAACCATTCAACCTTAGACCCTATAGATATTCTTTTGATCAAAATCATGCTATAAAGTAAATTATTCAAGACATGCTTAAAGCTGAAGCAACGATGCAGAGTCAATCCTCTTTTGCTTCACCAACTTTGTTGGTCAGTAAGAAAGATTCCACTTGGAGATTGTGTGTTGATTAGAAGATATTGAATAATTTAGCAGTTAAAAACAAATATCCAATCCCAATGATTGATGACTTGTTGGAAAAACTATTTAGAGCAACTGTATTCTCAAAAGTTAACTTGAGAGCCGGATATCATCAGGTGAGAATGAAGGTTGGAGAAGAGCTCAAGATAGCTTTCATAACTCACCATGGATTATGGGAGTTTAAAGTCGTGTCCTTTGGGCTGACTAATGCACTAGCAATATTTCAGTCACTCATGAACAGTGTATTTAAAAACCAAATGAGGAAATTCATACTAGTATTTTTGGATGATATACTAGTATATAGTAAGACTATGGGTAAGCATGTTAAGCACTTGGAGATTGTCCTAAAGTTACTAAAGAAAAACTAGTTGTTTGCAAAACAAAGTAAATGCGAATTTGTCCAGTCTCAAGTGGTATATTTAGGGTGTGTTATATCCAGGGGTGGAGTCAGTATTGATCACTCAAAGATTAAGGCAATAATGAAATGGTCTATTCCAAGAAACTTGAAGGAATTAAGAGGTTTTCTTGGCCTGACTGATTATTACAAAAAATTTGTGAAAGGATATGCTATTTTAAGCAAACCTTTGACAAACTTGCTAAAAAAAGTGAATTCACATGGAGTATTGAAGCAACTATATCCTTCAAGAAGCTTCAAGGAGAAATGACCAAGACACCAGTATTAGTATTGCCTAATTTCACCAAAACCTTTGTACTTGAGGTGGATGAAATTAATTATGGGATTGGAGCTGTTCTGATGCAGGATAAGAGGCGTACAACCTACATGAGTTAATCCTTAAGTGTAAAACATCAAGGGTTATCCACCTATGAAAAGGAACTTATAGCTTTACTCCAAGTTGTGGATAAATGGGGACACTAGTTACACTCTAATCACTTCATAATCAAGACAGATCACTTTAGTTTGAAATTCCTGTTAGATCAGAAAATCACCACATCATTACAACACAAAGGCCTCACCAAGCTAATGGGGTTAAGTTTTGAAATCTACTATAACAAAGGGATAGAGAATACAGTGGCAGATGGACTATCGAGAAAGGTGGAACACTAATGTTTAGTTATTTCACAGGTACAACCTAAATGGATAGAAGAAATCATAGATAGATATGAACGAAATTCTGAAGTGCTGCAAGCTATAACTAATTTGAGCACTAATTAGGTGACAAACACAAAAATCACTCTCCAGTAGGGAATACTAAGGTGCAAAGGAAAGGCTTGGATTGGTAATAAATGATCTTTTATAAAACAACTGGTCTTAACCATCCATTCTTTAGGATTAGGAGGTCATTCAGGCATTTGGGCTACCTACCAAAAAGTGAAAGCCTTTTTTTACTGGCTAACCATAATTGAGACTATTAAGGAGGTTGTGTAGGAGTGTGATATTTTCCAGAGAAACTAGGAGGAACAAGTAGCAGATTCGGGGTTATTGCAATGTTTACCTATACCTAATAGAACTTGGGAATACATATCTATGGACTTTATTGAGGCTTTACCAAGATCAAAAAGACAAGATACTATATTAGTAGTGATTGACAAGTATAGCAAACATGATCATTTTATTTCCTTGCCACACCCATTTACTGCTTCTAATGTGGAAAGAGTGTTTATGGATAACATTTACAAGCTGCACGGACTACCCAAAAGCATAGTATCTGACAGGGACAAGATATTTTTAAGCAAATTTTGAAAAGATTTGTTCAAATATTTGCTGGTACAATTATTGCACAATTCTGCATACCATCCATAAACTTATGAGAAAACTGAGAGGTTAAACAAGTGTCTTGATTAAACTATTTGAGATGCATGACTAGGCACAGACCAAAAGAATGGAACAAGTGGTTAGCTTTGGCTGAATTTTGGTACAACAGTAATTATCACACAACCTGGAAAATGACCCTTTCAAGGTGTTGTATGGTTATGACCCTCCACAACTCACTTTTGAATTGTTAGCACAACCTAAAGTGAAAGATATTAATCAAGTACTAAGAGAAAGACAGATCATGGCTAAAGTGTTGAAGGAAAATCTAGAGAAAGCTCAAAACAAGATGAAAGTTAATGTAGATAAGAAGAGGACTGAAAAAGAATTCAAGGTGGGAGATTGGGTGTTTCTAAAACTACAACCCTATAAACAAACTTCAATAGTTGTAAGGAAGAGCCTCAAGTTAGCATTACTATGGACCCTATCAAGTGGTAAAGATGGTTGGATTGGTTTCTTACAAACTTGAACTACCACCAAATGCCAAAATACATCCAGTGTTTCATATTTCTCAGCTTAAATGGAAAATTGGTGTTAAGGTAATTTCGTCTATTGATCCTTTTGTATGTTCCAATGAAGGAAAACCTTTAGTACATCTTGCAGCTACACTAGAAAGGAGGATATTGAAAAGAGGGAATCATGTTGTGACTCAGTTCTTAGTTCAGTGGGTCAACTTGTTGCAAGAAGAAGCCACCTGAGAAGATTATCAGTTCATCAAATCTCAATTTCAATATTTTGTTGATTCATGAAAGCAAGAGCATTTTTTAATGAGGGTGAAATGTCACAAAATCAGTTTGTGACCATTTAATTAATAGTTTTAAGAATTTTGTTTTAGCCCTTTAAGTTCATAAGTCTGCTTGTTTAGTAGTTCCACTTTAGTCCAGTTCTTATTGCAATTAAGTCCCTAATTCTGTTAGAAGAGAGGACACGTGTCTTAGTCTTGTTTAGAGAATTTCATTTCCTAAATATCTGTTGTATTGCTCATTTGGAAAATTATTAGAAATTAATCTCTTTCCTTCGCTCTTCTCTCAACTCTCTCTCTTAATTCTGGTAACAAGAGATTCCTCTTGTTACACTGACATTCGATTTTATTAAAAATACTAGTACATATATATATATTTTTTTACATTTTTGGAGTTATTGTAGGCTGTGGGACTTAATAAAGGGAATCAACAATCTTTTGCTCCATTGGTCACTTTTGCAAATATAACGAGGTAAGTGAAATATATATTGCATCATCCAATTAATACACTTTATAAGTTATTAATATTGTCCACATTTTTAATTGGTTAAAAGAACCCATTCTTTTCTTGAAAAGAAATGAGCTGTTTCATTAAGCTTTGAAGAGAAAATGAATGATTTTGATAACTAGCTGAAATTGTTTTACAAAGGCTAAAAAGATTTACTTATCTTCAAAAATATTTTTGAGAAAAATAAAGTTTAAAATAGTCCTTAAAACTTGGTTAAACACTAATTATTGTTAAAAGATGCTTTTAAAATTTAATATTAAAATACAAATTGCTTCTCACCAAAAGCACAATAATAACAACAACAACACATACCCAGTATAATCCCATAAAATAAGGCCTGTGGAAGATTGGGTGTACGCACAGCGGCGGAGGCAGGATTTCTATCAAGGGGGTTCAAATGCTGGAACTGAAAAAGAAAAATCTATCCTGAATGGGTTTCGAACCCAAGATCGTGAGGCCATCTGCATGAAAGTTTGCGCACCCTTTGTCATTAAACCAAGTTTTTTGCTTGTTTCAAGGGGTTCAATTTAATATATATGCGCATAGAAAATAAAAAACCTTATATATATATATATATATATATATATATATATATATATATATATATATAGTTCGAACAACCCCCTAGAGTCCACGTAGCTCCACTCTTGTGTACGCAGAGCTAACCTCTCTAGAGGTAGCGTGATTGAAGCTTCTCGGCAAAAGCATTTTTTAAGTATTTATCCATACATGTTAATACTTCATTTTTTAATTGCAGAGTCGAAGACATTAAATTTATTGCTAGTGGACTAAAAGGAAAAGTTCTAATGCTTTTCTTTAAAAGCAATATAGATGCAAGTCGTTCTTTGAAGGCTCTAAAGGGTACAGGAGTTTTGGCTTGTATTTGTGCTACACTACCTGTTATTCAAATTGATGAAACTCCTATACCATTTTTAACCGTTGATTTCGAGCAAGGAAATCAAATTTTTGATTATTTTCAACAATGTATATCTAAGTAAGTATATATTTCTCTTGTTCCGATTCTTCTTGTTTTTACTTTTTTCCTACTTTTTAATATTTTAGGATGTATTTTGTAGGAAGAAATATTTTTTTTTTTTTTTTTTTTTTTTTGTTAAAATGACTTTTATATATCATGTCAAGATACCTTTAGTATTGTTTTTGTTATATTATAAATCACTGAAAATTGACTCATCATTTGTAACAGCAATCAAGATCCTATTATTAAATATGGACAAGCAGAAATTCTTGAGGGTAAGGAGACATATATAAAAGTGCCTCAATTCTCCTCAAGGGGCCCTAATTCCTTTGCCCCAGAAATTTTAAAGGTAAATATAAAATGATTTAATAATTTATATCTTCTTTTAATTTGATAATTTTTCTTGATGAATTATTTTAATATATTTTTTAAAATAATTAATAAGTTTTACTCAAATATTTATCAGCCCGATATTGCAGCTCCTGGTGCTAACATACTCGCAGCATATCCTCCTTCTCTCGGAGGAGACAATGGCTTCAAACTCCTATCAGGAACATCCATGGCAGCTCCTCATATCACGGGAATCGTTGCACTTCTTAAAGTTGCACATCCTGATTGGTCTCCAGCAGCTATTAAGTCTGCACTTATGACAACAGGTAATATCTTATGAATTTAAATTATATATACTGATAACTCTTTTAAAACTAAGCCAAAAGATGAATATTATGAATAATAAAGTAGACAAAAAAGTATTGAGAGAGAAAACAAGATATGAGTGTTTTTTATTCTTCCAAATATCAAATGTGCAAGTGTATACAAATTACAATATAAACCCTTATGCCTCTATTTATAGTGTCATATAAAGACATGCAAAAAATTGTCATCAACATGATATTAATAATTAACATAATGGAGGAGGTTATGGATGTTGGGTTCATAGTATATGAATGAAGTGTGAATGAAAAAAATGGAGAATAATTGTGGAAGGAAGGAGATACCAATTTAGAAGGTATACTCCCAAAGTGGAAAGTCCACCAATTCTCCCACATTGATGGGAGAAGGAAACCTTGTAGTGTTTATATTAATGAACACTTACTCCACATGATAAGTGAGGCAAGAAAATAGAGATGCCTCGCGCCATTGTGGTCGTCGCTCGCTCGGCTTTGAATTTGGATTTGGCAAATGATCGATCGATGAGATCTATCTTTTTGGACAAATTTTATTTGACGAAAATCTGATCTGAATATATGTAAAACGCAGGAAATATTTTCTGTTGGACTCCATTTATATTTCGAAACAGTGTTTCGAAACTGGGCAGTGAACAGTGTTTCGAAACTGGGTGTAGGCACTGTTTTTGAACTAATGCTGCTTCAGAACTGCTATATTGTTTCTGAACTGATGTACTGGTTGAACAAACTGATGCAACCATTCAACAAAAGGACACACTGATTCATGAAAGAAGATGACTGTTCAGGAAAAGATGCAATCTTTCATGAACAGACATAAACTTACAGCAAAGGTGCAACCTTTGGATTGAACCATTGCCTCTCTTCAGAAGAGGCATGTTGTGACTATAAATAACCTGCTTTCTTCCACAAGTTAACATAGAAAATTTTCAAAATTACAAGCTTCTTCTTCTTCTTAAAAATACTCTAAGTGTGATCATTCAAACCGTGAGTGTGTTCGAAGAATCCGCCTATTTGAGGTACCGCTATAGTCGGATTGAAGACCATTTTATCCTGGGAGGAAGATTCCATAACCTCGGGTACAGTGAGGGGAATTATTCCTTAAGGAAAGTCCGTGAATTCGGACGGCTTAGCCTTAACAATTTCTGTTTCATCTATATTTCTGAAATATAAAATACACCTCTTGGAAAGATCATTTTGATCTTGTGTTGAGGGTATTTGTTCAACTTCACTGTTTTCTTGTTCATACTTGAACTCGAGTTGAAGTTGTTATTCTATTATAGAGATTCTACGTACCCGTATTGTGGAAAATAACAATGGATGTGTAAGGTCACAAAAATGATGGCCATGAATGGTGGAGATTATCTTCATAATGGAGGAGAATAATAGAGACAAGTTGTGGAAGTGTAGTGCACATTCACACTTATTAATTTTATAACAATAACACAATTTAACTTAATTCTCATAAATACTAAATTACCATATCAAATTCTATATGAAAAGTTCTCATTGCTGTACATTAATTTAACATAAAAGAGAACACTACTGTCAATATACATAAATTATACTTAAATGATTTAACCTTCCAAGTTTCACTGAGAAAATGACTTAACTTACGTCTATTATTTTTATTCTATCAACATATTTTAACCTATTATGACAAATTGTTTACATTATTATTAGTAATTGCATTCTTTTATACGTCACTTTAATGAATCCCAACGTGCAGAAAGGTTTATATATCTACCAAATGAAATTAATAACATTATATTGTATAACTTATTTTTACTTTGACTTTTGATACCATATTTCTACAAACAAAGTTACTGTACATTGTGTAATCTGGGCACAACCAGTTTAATTAAGTAACCTTTTACTCTTTTGGAAACATCAAAATTTACAAAAGATATAATAATTTTTTGTTAACTTTGTAGCATGGAACGAGGACACATATGCAACTGAAATATATACAGAAGGAACTGGAGGAAAACTTGCTGATCCATTTGATATTGGAAGTGGCATATGCAATCCAAATGGAGCAGTAGATCCTGGTTTAATCTATGATATGGATACAAATGATTATTCGAATTATGTTTGCAGTTTGGGATACAGTAATGATGAAGTTTACAATACAACTACGTATCATTCCGAAACGAAAAAATCTACTTCTTCAGGAGGCATTGTGTGTCCCAAAGAAGTACATTCTAGGTTGGATATGAATCTCCCTTCAATATCGATTCCAAATCTCAAGGATTCAGTTACTCTTAAGAGAACAGTTACGAATGTTGGAAATGTTAATTCTGTATACAAATTGGTGGTTAAACCTCCAAGAAATACTGCTATTAAAGTAACTCCAGATGTGTTGAAGTTTAATGCCAAGATAAAGAAGATTTCCTTTGAGGTAAAGATCACATCTACTTACCAACAAAGTAGTAAATTTACCTTTGGGAGTTTGGCATGGAGTGATGGCAAGCATTTTGTTAGAATTCCTATTGCCGTGAGAAAGCAAATAGACGAGTAAAGGAAAAGTACCAACTTATTAGCTTTAGATGTATGAGGTGGAATGAGGGTTCACATCTTGGTACAAGGGAAAAAGACTGTTGGTCATTATTTACAAGGGTGGATTTAGGGGGGTGTTCACCCAAACTCTCTCGACAAAAAATTATATGTATATATAATTCACCTTGAGGTTCCTAGATCAAACCAAGTATTATCTTTGTATTTTTCCAACCTCCAAGGTGAAAATTTTGATTATTTATGTATGAGTATAATTTTTTCATATGAAAGCAAGTGGATGTCCAAACAACTTGCAAAAATTTCAACTCCCCCTCCCCTTTCTTCCTCTCAAGTTTTTTTTTATGTAAAAATAGTGAAAGAATTAAATAAGATTGACTTTAAAATATACTTCCTATGAAATATCGAAGAATGTTATTTAATTTTTTTTGGGAGTTTATGACTCACTATTGTTCTATGTGGCCTTCAAGTCGAATAGTTTGAAGAATATTTCATGTGGGTAGAGAAGACTTGAAATATTCACTGTATCCACAAGCTTACATATATAATGATAAAATTCTCACCCAAATTATGATCTGTTAATCGGGTCAATAGAAATATTGGATGTATACCGTGAAACCTCACTATAGTGGCAGGGTTAGTCTGAAAATTTTCATGATTATTGTATGGAGTTTGTTATATATGTTCACTGTACACTGATATTTGACATTTAGATTTCATTTAATTTTTATAAAGAAAAGTACGGAAAAATTAGTTTAATGATTGTGTATCAAGAATAAAGTATGTATTTGATTGATCATTAGTCGAGTTGTCTTGGACATAAAGCACCTATTAAAAGATTGAACCATATCAAGAATCAAATATATTTGCCGAGATGATTATATGCAAGGGAATAGGGATCACACTGACAAGAGGCAGTTGCTAGGATGATGAGCACCCCTCACTTTGAACCTCACTTTCAATTTCTATAGTCCGCACACAACTTCAAGTATTGAAAAGCAAAAATAATTAAACAAGAGTTCACCAAGTATTTCTGAAATAGACAAGTTCTAATCATCTATGACTGAAAGTTTGAATCTTAATCAGGGTCAGTAAACTTTTATATACCGAATATCAAATTAAGGAAATCTATATCTTACTGCTAATTCCAGATGGACACAGAAATTAAATTAGTGCATATATGTTGATAGACATCTAGGTGTACTTATTTAATTAATAGATAGCAGTAGCAGCGGTAGTCCTGCAAGTTGTTGCAAGTGTTTGTGTTTAATTCTACGGTTAAGGTCGAAAACACATCTAATTTATGGGGAGAGTTTTCTAAAAGTCTACTTTGAGGACTTATTTTGATATTTAGACAAAAGTTTTGAAACATTGAGAAAATGGACAACTTAATGGGTCCACAAAAAAAATATTAACCCTAGCACTTAAATTTAAAAATGTGCACTTTAGTCTCACTCCCATTTCAGCTCCTATTTTTTAGAAACTACACTTTGGTTCATGTCTAAAAATATAAATATTGAATATTTTTTTTTTTTTAAAAAGGCTCAAGCTTCTCAACCAAGCTCCACTACCAACCACTATTTTGCCGATTTTCGGGTCATTTTTCATTGATTTTTCCGGCATCCATTGGAAAGTGACATTACCTCCATTGTTTTAAGTCATTTTCTCATATTTTTAGCCCCACATTTTCATTAAAAAAACTTGAAAATCAGTTCCACATTTTGAAATTGATTCTAGGCTCAATAAAAACATTCCAACATTCCTTCATACCTTAGGTTGTTTCTAAGTTGTAATCCGTTGGATTATTCCGGTGGTCGTCAAAAAAGGCGAGATCAGGTACTATATGGAAAACAGCTAAGAAGAAGATAATTACAGTCTATTAAGTCTAGGCTCATAAACCACTGTTTGGGTATATTAAATACTATCATCGAGGTATATCATGTTTATTATAGAATACGTGGTTGTTGTTGGTGTATTTTTTGGTGAATGGGAGGAAACTCCTAAATGTTGGGTTTGGAAAACTGCGTCTAAGGAGACAGTGTCCATTGCCCTTCGTCGCAATATTTCATACGCCGATTAAGTTAAAAGTGTAATAGACAGCAGTGAATTAAGTTGTGATCCAAGCGATGTGGTCATTAGTTACTTGATGAACGGGGGGGGGGGGGGGGGGGGATCTATCCAACGTTCATAAGAAATGACAGACACGTGGAATTAAACATGCTTTGCAATGATTGTAATAATTTCAGGCCTATATTGCGGGTTAAAGTTGTTGAAAGGTCCGGGAAAGAAGCTTCAACTTAGCCCCACCCCCGGCAGTGGATGATAAGTCAATGGGATACGATTGCATGGATAATCATGAATGGGATAATTGTAGATTTTGAAGAAGAGGAGTATGGAAGAGGTGAGGAGAGGTAGTCTGGACCACAAGCAAGTCACTTTTTCTTAGACAACATTGATCTTTGTGCAGGACAAACATTCAAGGACAAGAAAATATTGAAGCTTTTCTTGAAGAAGGCGTCAGTGAAAATGTCTTTCAATTACACAACAGAGAAGAGTTGTAAGAAATACTTCAGGGTGAGGTGTGTAGATCCTACTTGCTGGTGGATGGTGCACGCATGTACGAACAGAGCATCGAGTTGATTTCAAATCCACAAGTATGTGGGAGAACATAGTTGTGGCATTGAACATGTCACGGGAAAGCACTCAAATGTCACCGCGGACGTCATTGCCTCACTTTGTTTGAATTTTTTCATCGACAACAAAGGTATAGGTCCGAAAGAGATTAAGAGAATCGTATTTAGGGAGCCACATTATAGGCCGGGCTATTAGAAATGTTGGATGGAAAGCGTCATTGTGAAGAACATAGTTCGAGGAATATTTGAGCACGGATATGCAGTTCTGCCTGCTTTTTAATATATCTTTAATGACCTCAATCCTGGGTCTATAAATTTTCTCATGGTTGAGGAGTCGGGCAAGTTTATGTACTACTTTATAGAGTTTGGGGTTTCCATCCGAGGATATGCACACATAAGAAAAGTCATTGCCGTTGATGGCACGCATTTGTTCGAAAAGTATGAGGCTGTGATGTTGTCCTCTGTCACGCAAGATAGGCAGAATCATATCTATCCCTTAGCGTATTGTGTGGTGGATAAGGAGAATGATACGTCGTGGGGCTTCTTGTTTGAGAAACTTAAGTCCGTTGTCGTCGACGAACCAGAATTGTGCGTTACTCCGACATACTCGTAAGCATAGCCAACGACCTCGCAAAGCATTATCCGCTTGCGCATCATGGTGTTTGTATGAGGCATCTCGGTGAAAATATTCAAAAGAATCACCATTGTGCAGATTATCTCCATTTGTACTACCATACGGCCAAGATGTACACGTTGAAAGAATTTAGTAACCGCTTCAACGTCCTTAAATAAAAATTCCCCGATGCAGCAGCTTGCCTTAAGCATGACGTTGGATTTGAAAAGTGTAGTCGGGCTCACTTTCCAGGATATAGATTTAACGTTATGACCACAAACATCGCCGAGTTGATTAATGCAATGTTGCTCGATGAAAGAGAGTATCCAGTGACGGCCATCTTCAAATTAATTGCACATAGGTTTAGTGAAATATTCAGGAAGAGATATGCGGAGGTGAACAATTCAAGAACTCCATTCGTTCCCGAAGTCGAGAAGTTCTTGAGGAGAAACATGACCGAGGGCAACAAGTTGTATGTGAGCAACATAAATGGAAGCACCAACGAATTCACCGTGCTTGGTTGTGGTCCTTTCGTTAAAGTTAATTTATCGAAAATGTCATGTTCTTGCAGGAAGTACAACTTGATAAAATTGTCATGCGCTCATGCAATGGCATGTAACACCCCAAATCTGATACCCGGAATGCTACACGGTGCTCATGACCCCAAAGGACCACAAGCTAACCCATGATTGATATCTATACCTGAACACTGCATAAAATACTGTATAAATGTAGAAATAGTACGTTGAAATATGCCATAAGGTTCAAAACTGATAAACATCTGATAAAACCATATCTGAATAATGTGGTACATCAATACCAAAACTGAAAGAATGTCTAAAAACATCCATTCTAAAAACACTGTATTCTGAAAGCCTCTAAACTGTCTGAATAAGGAGTTGATGGGACAAGTCCCCAACTAACTCCAACTACTGAAATAAACTAAGTACGGAAATGATAAAATAATGCTTTTGTCCCCGAAAGATGAGGACTCACTGCTTACACTAACTGCTGAGTACTGGAATGATAATGATGCTCTGGAACTCGTGCTTCTGAACCTATAGTATAAAACACCATAGCATAAATGTGTCAGTACGATTGAATGTACTGGTATGCATGTGAGGTAGGTTGAATGCAAATGGGTTCACATACTTGAACTACACTAAGTGACAAGATAACATAAATGTGAGAATACATAATAACTGTAACTGAGTTCGTGATAACATGATTACTGAGTCTGAGTACTGATAACATGAGATATTGATAACTGTATCACTGAAATAACTGGTACTGAGCGACTGTATTTGACAGTCTAGATTTTGATGGAACAAGCTGAGTTTCCGTACTGTTCTGAGTTGATTGTATCTGACAGTCCTGAATTCTTTAACTGAAACTGTGGGAAGTAGTCATCTAACTGACATTCCCCTAATAAGCTATTATAGCTGTTTTGGGGTCTAATTTGTAACCCGAATTGAAAAGGTATCAATACCGCGCCACTGGTAAAAACAGGCTGTGGGTAACCCTCATCTGACAGTGTCCCTAAAAGAGAACGGTGGGGTCCTCATCTGACAGTGCTTATCCACCCCATCAACCCTTATCTGACAGTGTTGATAACTCAACCCATGTTGGCTACATAGTTCTGGAATGCAAGGATTGCTTCTAGAAATCACACCCTCATCTGACAGTGTGTGTTCCCATCCTTAGGTTCACTCGGTGCTAATTTCTACTCCCATCTGAATAGACACTGAACATGATTAACTGAACTGGACTACACTGCATTCATGGAGTTCCATTAACTGACGGAATACTATTGAGATTGCTGAATTACTGAGCTTTCCTGAGCCACATGACTGACTGAGTTCTATGGATCATGTCTTGACTGAGGATATCGTGAAAACATGACACTGGCTCTAGACACACAACTAAATTGTCGGGTACAAGTACCCCCAGGACTCGATAGCATAAGAGAAATTCATGGCATGAATGATAAAGCACAATAATGGCTACACATACATCCATAATTCATTGACTAAGACATTTCATCAAACACTTGACATACATAACTTGTACATGAATGGGGATTTCTTATTATCATACTAGTATGGCACTCTTCCTTCATATAGGCATTTAATCAAACATATGGGGAGCATGATTTGGTTATACAATCATCAACACATCTAATAATCATGGACACATCAATCAACTTGTAAATTGAAGGTTTTATCATGAACATCACGTAATTCATCACATATTAGAATCAATTCTTGTAATTAATAGTCTATAACATGGAATAAAACCAAACAATAACATGAACATCACTTTTCAATTCAATCAAATCATAAACATTCATAAATATACAAATTTTGGATTTTGAAAAGAGATTCTTGAGCTTCATGGATGAAAGAGACCCATTAATCAACACATGACATACCTGAGTTAATGAATTTGGAAGGATTGATTGAGAGTTCTTGTGATTTGGCTCTTGAATTTGAGAGTTAGGGTTTCTTGGCTTGAGAGAGAACAACTCAATTTGGGAAAAATAGAGTGAATAATGATATCCTTAGGTCATGTAGGGTTAAAATTTGTGTTTAAGGATGAACTAAAATCATGGAAAAATACCCATTTAACCCTGGACGCATCTTTTGATTTTTGTGAAAATTTCCCGACTTGGACCCCTAGCGCGAAGCGGCGCTGTCGCGGAGTTTCACTGGAATTTGACAATTAGGATTTGGGATCCCTCCAAAATGCGGTGAAATTGCGGAGTCTTACTGGAAATTTACAAATGTTATTTTGGCTTATGGTGCGATGCGCCACTGACTGAGATGACGGTGTTTTACGACTGAATCTTTAAATCGCCATAACTTCTTACCCGGTTGTTGGATTTAGGCGAATTTGGTATCGATGGAAATCTTATTCAATTTACCACGTGATAAAAAGTGAAAATCTTGCAAATAAAATATGTGTAAAAGTGGATTCATCTTTAAAAAAAGTCTTTGACATATTTAGGATGAATTTAAGCTAGGTAGAAGTACGGGGTATTACAATATCTCCCCCTTGAGAACATTCGTCCTCAAATGAGACTGATTGAGATGGGAGAAACGATAAGATGAAGTACATACTGACATGAACAACTAAAATAGGACTACATGACTGGCATTTCGGAGATTCATACTGAGCATGCATATTTGATGCATGATTTCATGACTAAACTGACTCATGAATACATGACTGAGATTTCTGATAACTGAGTTTCTCATAAGGAGAATGCATGTATGATCCATGAACACATGACTAATTTAATGCATGAATATATGGTTGAATATGCAATGGTAATTGATACCAAGTTTATAACTGAAATCTGAACATGAAACTGAAAGGCTTAAGAAAAGCTGCTACCTTGGGCTGAGTCTGAATTAATAGAGAAGAGGTGAGTCTACTTGGTACGCATGTCTGCTTCTTCTTCCCAAGTATCTCCCTCAACAGACTAATTTTTCCAAAGGACTTTGACTAGAGGGACTCCTTTGTTCCTCAGTCTGCGAGTCTGATAGTCAAGAATTTCAACCAGAATCTCTTCGAAAGAGAGGTTGTTCTACATATCTATGCTCTGAATAGGGACTACAACTGCTGGGTCACCTTTGCATTTCTTAAGTAAAGAGACATGGAATACTGGATGAACTGAGGCTATATCTAAAGGCAATTCTAGCTCATAACCTACCTTGCCGAAGTGACTGAGAATTTTGAAAGGACCGACATATTAGGGACTGAGCTTTCCCTTCTTGCCGAATCTCTTCACTCCCTTCATGGGAGAGATCTTTAGATAAACATAGTCACCAATCTCGAACTCGAGATCCTTTCTGCGCACATTTGCATAAGACTTCTGTCGGCTCTGAGCAGCCCGAAGTCTATCTCTGATCATATGAACTTTTTTGAAGGCATCGAATACTAAGTTAGGCCCTATAACTGAGGCCTCACTAACTTCTAACTAACCGACTAAATATCTACACCTCCTACTATAGAGAGCTTCGAATGGAGTCATCTTAATACTGGAATGATAGTTGTTGTTGTATGCAAACTCAATCAAAGGCAAGTGGTCATCCCAACTACCCTTGAAATCAATTGCACACGCTCGCAGCATATATTCTAAAGTCTAAATGGTTCTTTCTGCTTGACCATCTTTATGAGGATGGAAGGCTGTACTGAGATAAATTTGGGTACCAAGACTCTTTTGGAATGCTTTCCAAAAATGGGAGGTAAACTGGGTACCTCTGTTTGAGATAATAGATAATGGAACACCGTGCAATCTGACCAACTCTCTGATGTAGAGTTTGGAGTAATCCTCGGCAGAATAAGAGGTATGGACTGGAAGAAAATGAGTTGATTTGGTCATTCTATCTACAATGACCCAAACTGAATCATGCTGATGATGAGTACGAGGCAAACCCGTCACAAAGTCCATATTCACTTCTTCCCACTTCCAAGTAAGAATAGTGAACTGCATGGACCCACTAGGCTTCTGATGCTCTATCTTAACCTGCTGACATGTAGAGTACTTAGCCACAAACTCTGTGACATCTCTCTTCATCCCACTCCACCAATAGATCTCCCGCAAGTCGCGGTACATCTTAGTGGACCCTGGATGAATAGAGTAGTGTGCACTATGCGCTTCTTCAAGAATTTATTGCCTCAAGTCATTACACCTGGCACGCACAGACGATCCTGACAGCGCAATACACCATCTCCCTCTTGGGAGAAAATCTCAACTTTCTGATCCTTGACTGACTCTTTCAACTTGACAAGGTTGGGATCTCTATCTTTTTTTTCTTTTACCTCGGAAACTAGAGATGATTCTGAACTACTCTGAGCCCATATATCACCCTCCTCTGAATCGACTAGTCTGGTAAGATGATGGACTTCCTGAGCTAACTTCTTCTTACTGTCCTCAACATGAGTAACACTACCCATAGACAGTCTACTAATAATATTGGCTACTACGCTGGCCTTGCCCGGATGATAAAGGACACTCATGTCATAATCTTTCAAGAGCTCTAACTACCTTCTTTGATGAATATTGATATCTTTCTGAGAAAAGACATACTAAAGGCTCTTATGATCTATGAACACATCTACATGAACACCATATATATAATGCCTCCAAATCTTTAAGGCAAATACTACGGCTGCTAACTCAAGATCATGAGTAGGATAATTCTTCTCATGGGGTTTAAGCTATCTGGAGGCGTAGGCTATGACCTTACCATGTTGCATGAGGACACAACCCAAAACTACTCTGGATGCATCACAATACACTACGAAACTATCTGAACCGTCTGGAAGAGCCAAAACTGGAGCTAAGGCGAGTCAAGTCTTCAACTCCTGAAAACTCTTCTCGCAAGGATCTAACCACTGAAACTTGACTTTCTTATGAGACTATTTGGACATAGGGGATGCAATAGAAGAAAATCCCTCAACAAACCATCTGTAATAGCTTGCCAAACCTAAAAAACTCCTGGTATCTGATGGAGAGATAGGTCTGGGCCAGTTTCTTACTGCTTCAATCTTTTGAGGATCAACTCTAATACCATCACCGGAAATGATATGACCAAGGAATGCTACTGACCTTAGCCAAAATTTGCACTTACTGAATTTGACGAATAACTGATGATCCCTGTGAGTCTGAAGTACGATTTTGAGATGGTCTGCATGATCATGCTCACTGCGGGAATAGACAAGAATATCATCTATGAAGGCTATGATGAACATGTCCAAGTACTTCTTAAACACACGGTTCATCAAGTCTATGAAAGTTGCAGGGGCATTGGTAAGACCAAAGGACATGACTAAGAATTTGAAGTGACCATACCGAGTACGGAAGGCTATTTTTGGGATGTCAAATTCTATAACTCTGAGTTGATGATAGCTCGATCTGAGGTCTATCTTAGAGAAATACCTGGCACCTTAAAGTTGGTCAACTAAGTCATCGATTCTGTGAAGTGGATACTTGTTCTTGACCGTGACTTTATTGAGCTGGCGGTAATCAATGCACATTCTGAGAGAACCATCTTTCCTGCGCACGAATAAGACTGGTGCGACCCATGGGGATACACTGGGTCTGATGAATCCCTTATCTACGAGATCCTTCAACTACTCTTTCAGTTCTTTGAATTCTTCTGGTGCCATTTTGTATGGAGAAATAGATATAGGCTGAGTATCTAGAAGAAGGTCAATGCCGAAGTCTATTTCCCTTTCGGGAGAAATTCCTGGAAGATCTTCGGGAAAAATATCTGAATATTCACTCACTACTGGGACTGATTCAAGACTGAGAGTCTCGGAACTAGAATCCTTAACATGAACAAGATGATAGACACATCCCTTAGATATCATTTTTCGTGCCCAAAGGTAGGAAACAAATTGGCCTCTGAAAGCTGAAGTATTACCCCTCCACTCTAGGACAGGTTCATTCAGAAATTGAAACTGAACAACCCTATTTCTGTAGTCGACTGTGGCATAGAAGGAATGAAGCTAATCCATGCAGAGAATGACATCAAAATCAGTCATCTCTAATTTGACTAAGTCTGCTGAGGTGACTTTCTAAAATATCATAACCGGACAGTTCCTGTATATCCGTTGGGCTATGATAGTTTTACTCACTAGGGTAGAGATTGAAAAGGGCTCTGCTAGAATTTTGGGACTGACTCCGAAATCAACTACTATATAAGGAGTAACAAAAGACAAGGAAACACCTGGATCTAGCAAAGCATAAACATGCACATGAAATATCTGTAACATACCAGTAACTACATCAGGAGAATTTTCCTGATCTTGCCTGGAATGGAGAGCATAAAGTCGATTTGGGTGTTGCCCACTAGTAGCACTGGAGGTGTCACCCTGCTGATTTGGGCAACCGGATTGGGCTGAGGAACGGTTATGCTAACCCTGATAGCCTGAATGGGGATAATATCTAACTCTGTGTCTTGGCTTACCACATCTGAAATAGACATCGCTACCAGCTCTGCAAGCACCCTTGTGGTTCTTACCACAAGTCTGACAAAGGGGATTAGTTCGGGCATTCCTGATACTGCCCTGAGACTTAGAGCCTGGCGCTTTATCTCTATTACCATCCCTGAACTTAGGAGCTGGATCACTAGCTGAAGAAGGAGTTGTAACTGATGACTTGGGACGGAATTGAGAACGATTCCCTCCTTCTAATTTGGGCTGAGCAAAGTTGAAACTACCTGTCCTTGCTCTCTTATTTTGCTTCTCCCTCATCTTAATCTTTTTCTCTTCTATCTCCTGAGCATGGGTCATAAGCCTGGCTATGTTCATGTCACTATTCAACATCGCAGACCTGCATTCATTGACCATACTATCATTTACCCTTGAAACAAACTTATTTATCTTGGCTCTATTGTCTGCAACTACATGAGGGGCATATCTGTCTAATTGAGTAAACTTAAGAGAATACTCTTTCACCGACATGTTGCCCTGCCTGAGGTTGATAAATTCTAACACCTTAGCCTCTCTAATCTCTTGGGGAAAGAATCTATCTAAGAATGCAGTGGCAAACTCCTCCCACTCAATAGGTCCTACATCAACTGACCTCTCTGACTTCTACTATTTATACCAAGTGTAAGCCACATCCTGCAACTAACATACAACTAGCACAACACTCTCACTCAAAGTAATCCCCATGATAGTTGTAACCTTCTAAACCTGATCAATGAATTCCTGATGGTCCTCGTTTGACTTAGACTTGAAAAAGGATGGAGGATTCATTCGGGTGAAGTCCTGAATCCTGGCTGCAGCTGAATTGGCCACTGGGTTGGCCGGAACGGCAACTGGTCGTTCATTCTGAGAAGCAACTGAGTTAGCAAGAGTGGTGAATACAACTCGAAACTCTGCATGAGAAACATGTTCGCCCAAAGAATCTTCGTGCTGAGGGGCTGACTGATTCCCGTTTCTTCTTTTGGGAGGCATATTTTGTAGAAGAAAGAGAGAAATGGATTAGACTGAGAGTTGAATTTGATCTCATGCTCACTGGAATGACATAAATACTGAAAGAAGGGAAATTGTTCCTAAAACATCTCATAGTTTCCTGTACATAAATGTGGCGTGCAACACACCCATGCATAAGACTCTACTAGATGCGACTTTCAGACTTCCTAGGACTCTATTGAATCTTATGCTCTGATACTAAGTTTGTAACACCACAAATCTGGTACTCGGAATGCTACATGATGCTCATGACCTCAAAGGACCATAAACAAACCCATGACTGATATCTGTACCTGAACACTGCATAAAATACTATATAAATGCGAAAATAGTAGGCTAAAACATGCCATAAGGTTCAAAACTGATAAACATCTGATAAAACCATATCTGAATAATGTGGTATATCAATACCAAAAATGAAACAATGTCTTGAAATATCTAGTCTGAAAACACTGTTGTCTGAAAGACTCAAAATTTTCTGAATAAGGAGTTTATAGGAAAAATCCCCAACTAACTCCAACTACTGAAATAAACTAAGTACGAAAATGATAAAATAATGCTCATGTCCTCGAAGGATGAGGACTCACTGCTGACTCTAACTGCTGAGTACTAGAATTCTACTAATGCTCTAGAGCTCGTGCTTCTGAACCTATGGTATAAAATACCATAGCGCAAATACGTCAGTACGATTGAATGTACTGGTATGAATGTGAGGTAGGCTGAATGCAAAAGGGTTTACATGCATGAACTATACTAACTGACTAGATAACATGAACGTGAGAATACATGCATGAATACATAATAATTGTAACTGAGTTCTTGATAACATGATTACTGAGTCTGAGTACTGATAACATGAGATACTGATAACTGTATCACATAAATAATTGGTACTGAGCAACTATATCTGACAGTCTAGATTCTAGTGGAACTAGCAGAGTTTCGTACTATTCTGAGTTGACTGTATCTGACAGTACTGAATTCTTTAACTGAAACTGTGGGAAGTAGTCATCTAACCGACATTCCTCTAATAAGCTATTATAGTTGTGTTGGGGTCCAATCTGTAACCCCAATTGAAAAGGTGTCAATACCGGGCCACTGGTAAGGACAGGCTATGGATAACCCTTATCTGTTAGTGTCCCCAAAAGAGAATGGTGGGCCCCTCATCTGACAGAACTTATCCACCTCATCAACCCTCATCTGACAGTGTTGATGTCTCAACCCATGTTGGCTACATAGTTTAGGAACTCAAGGATTGCTTCTAGAAATCACACCCTCATCTTACAGTGTGTGTTCCCATCCTTAGGTTCACTCGGTGCTAATTCCTACTCCCATCTGAATAGACACTGAACATGATTAACTGAACTGGACTACACTGCATTCATGGAGTTCCATTAACTGACGGAATACTATTGAGATTGCTGAATTACTGAGCTTTCCTGAGTCACATGACCGACTGAGTTCTATGGATCATGGCTTGACTGAGGATATCATAAAAACATGACACTGGCTCTAGGCACACAACTAAATTATCGGGTATAAGTACCCCCAGGACTCGATAGCATAAGAGTAATTCATGGCATGAATGATAAAGCATAACAATGGCTACACATATATCCATAATCCATTGACTAAGACATTTCATCAAACACTTGACATACATAACTTGTACATGAATGGGGATTTCTTATTATCATACTAGTATGGCACTCTTCCTTCATATAGGCATTTAATCAAACATATGGGGAGCATGATTTGGTTATACAATCATCAACACATTTAATAATCATGGACACATCAATCAACTTGTAAATTGAAGGTTTTATCATGAACATCACGTAATTCATCACATATTAGAATCAATTCTTGTAATTAATAGTCTATAACATGGAATGAAACCAAACAACAACATGAACATCACTTTTCAATTCAATCAAATCATGAACATTCATAAATATACAAATCTTGAATTTTGAAAAGAGATTCTTGTACTTCATGGGTGAAAGAGACCCATGAATCAACATATGACATACCTGAGTTAATGAATTTTGAAGGATTGATGGAGAGTTCTTATGATTTAGCCCTTGAATTTGAGAGTTAGGGTTTCTTGGCTTGAGAGAGAGCAACACAATTTGGAAAAAATAGAGTGAATAATGATATACCTAGGTCATGTAGGATTAAATTTCATGTTTAAGGCTGAACAGAAATCATCGGAAAAGACCTATTTAACCCTGAATGCGTCTTTTGATTTTTGTGAAAATTTTCCAACCTGGACCCCAGGCGCGACGCGGTGCTATCGCGGAGCTTCACTGGAATTTGAAAATTGGGATTTGAGAGCCCTCCGCAATGCGGTGAAATCACGGAGTCTTACTAGAAATTTACAAATATCATTTTGGCTTATGGCGTGATGCGCCACTGACTGAGATGACGATGTTTTACGACTGAAACTTTAAATCACCATAACTTCTTACTCGATTGTCAGATTTAGGTGAATTTAGTATTGATGGAAAGCTTATTAAATTTCTCACGTGATAAAAAGTAAAAATATTGAAAATACCATATGTATAAAAGTTGATTCATCTTTAAAACAAGTCTTTGACATTTTTTATACGAATTTAAGCTAGGTAGAAGTACGGGGTATTACATGGCAGCATTGCGTTTACAACACAGAGACGATTACGGTACTAGAATTTACAACTAATCTTTGCCCATATATTCATAAGAGTCATACATCCTTTCAACTTGGAACCTATTTGTGTAGTACCTCTAGAGTCAGACTGAAGCGTGGCACGGGAGTATCTAAAAATGCCAGTTTTTTCACCCGATTTCGATCTCAAACTAGGGAGAAGGAAATTTAAATGTGTTAAGGGTGTGTTAGAGTCTTCAAGGCCCAAGAAAAGGAACAAGTTCTTCAAGTTCAAAAGGTTGGGACATAAGAGAACAACTTGTAGCCTTAACATAGAAAAATAAGATTGGCATTGTAGTTTTTTTTATTTTGTCAAATGCACTAAGACAGTTTGTTAAATGTATTCTGTTTTCAAAGGTAATGAACTGCAGTCAAAATAGACTTCTTTTGTTGTGCATTATCGATCTCAATTCATTTATTATATACTATGTACTAAATAGATTATACACTATAGCCATCGATTAGCCTCGTAATATATAATAAATCAATATTTGGTCTACAGAGTAAATATTCAATACGTAGTGTATAATAAACCTTTCAAGTTGTCTATTGAACAAATTCTTTTCTTTGTACACTGAACATTTTAATGTAACAATGACGCTTTGAAAAAGGCACCATTTTGAAAAGACCCCTCTTAATTTATTTAATAAATATTATGTACTAAATAGATTATACAGATTACTCATCAACTAGATTCATAATATATACTAAATCTATGTGTGGTCTACAGAGTAAAGATTAAAATATGTAGTAAATAATGCACCTTTCTAGTGGTCTATAAACGAAACACTTTTTTCGTACATTGAATATTTCGATGTAATAATGACTCTTCAAAAAAGGCATCATTTTGAAATGACTCGACTGCCGCGACTTTCATTACCTATTCCCACATGTATTTTCACCTTCCCTATGGTCTATTTAAAGAGGCCAATCATTGATTGTAAACCAACTTTTACTACATCACTAAGTAAGAAGAGAAGTAGAGAAAAAATGGCAAGGAGAAGGTACCCTCTTCGTCCCATATACAGGATGATGAAAACCCGTAATCTTGATTTGCTTCGACTGAGGAACGACCTGGATTTTCTTTTCCAAGGTTTTGCCGCTGATCAACAAAGGTTATACATGGAGCTCCGGCAGATGACCTATTTTCTTCGGGCCATAGCCGAGAGGCTCCACTTGGACCCCTATGACCTCATCACCTGATGAGTGGTAATTTTACCACTCATTTGCACTAAATATTTGTGCACACTATCATGTTTTATATAAGTAAATGAGACAAAATCATGATTTGATGCACTAATGTCCATATTTTGCAGATATAGAGTTGGTGGGATGGAAAGATGTGGATTGAAGCTAAAAAGGGATCAAATGGAAACAAAGAAGTACAACTGAAGACCTGGAGCAGTCATCAGCATCAGTAACCATCGTGGGCCACAGGCCGCGATCTCGATCAGTTAAGATGGTCAAGATAACGCGATCACAGAGCACAACCGTGGTCGCATTAGTCGCGATCGTGGACAACAAAACGCGATCACGGCTAAGAGAGAATGTTACCCAGGGTAGTTTTGTAAATTCACATGGATGAATCTCAAACATTATATAGGAAAAATCCTTTCTTCTTTGGGTATTGCTTACCTCATAGATATTTTTGAATTCAAAACAAGAACCCTAGCTGGGCAAGTTTGTAACTAATTTTGGAGGCTTGAATTCTTGGTATTTTATGAAGAATGGATGCCTTAGATAATACTTATCGTATATTTTTCTCTACTTTCTTCATTAGTAGCTAAGTAATTTAGTCTTGGAATTATGTTGAACTAAAGTGTAATTGTATATGGATATTGTTATGTTTGCCTGATTTTTAGTTGTTGAGTATGGATTCCACCATTTCTTGAGCTTTTAATAGTTGGAATTTGTGGGTGAAAACCCCAAATCTCCAAATGGGTTTGATGGGTAAAAACTCCAAACTCTAGAAAACAGCCATAATCCTTGAAAGGGGGATGAATGTGAAGTTATGGGATCCTATAGCATCCTTGAAAGAGGGATATAAGGGGACAAGACAATGGTGGACAATTAAGCCTTTGTTTTACTACCTCTTACAATCTTAGAAATAAGTGTGATTGGAATGTAAGTTATGTCAAGGGTATCTTCCTAGAAATAGGGATGTCCGATTGAGGTTTTGGGTTACTATGAATGACAACTCATTAGGTGCTCTAAAGAACCAATGGGTGAAATCTTTGTGGTTTTGATGAAAGACTAACCACAAAGTTCTTCGACCTAGCCTATCCTTTACTAAACAACTAAGTTTCATGTTAGACCATCATTAACCTACACACTTTTTACCTTTAGGTAGGCGTAATCCCAAGATTATTCTCTAAACATTGTTTTTAAATCAAAAGTGCTATAACTAGTGTATTTTTGGACTAAAAAAATTGTTACAAGAAAACTCCAAACAAGCCCCCCCCCCCCCCCAACTTTACTTTAAATGTTGTTTTTGTTTGCACTTCGGGTACCTTTTTAGTAATCAAAGCACCCATAGGACTTGAAATTTGCATTTCAATCCTTGTAGATTTGACCCCAATGCTAGTTGGGTTATTGACAACGATTGCCTCAGCCCTCAAACATGGGAGTGATTTGAGAGTTATCAAAATGGTGTCGTTGCTGGGGAGTGGACTATAGATTTCTCTTGTGTGGTGTGATTCTTACTTGGGTATACTCGAGGTGGTGTAATTTACTTTATTTGTTATTTTTTGGATTTTTGTAGTTGATCAAAGTATTAACGGAATAATGATCCACAATGCTAGAAACATGGGCCCCTTTGATGATGAGGTCTAACTAAATGAAGTGGGCCAAACGAGTGTAATCCATATCCCACCAACCAATGAGAACAAAGTCTTCCATGTGACTAGCATCTTGCTACACATGTTGCTAATGAAAGGGTTGTATGGCGGTCAAGCTTATGAGGACCCAAATGTCCATTTGAAGAATTTCGTGAAAGTTTGTGCGTCATTCAACATAACACACATTAATCAAGAGTCCATCCGTCTTTGCCTCTTCCCATTCTCACTAATGGGCGAGGCGGTGTTATGGCTCTACTCACTTCCACTCGGCTCAATCACTTCTTGGGATGAGCTTACTACAGGGTTTCTTGATCGATGCTTTCAACCATCTAAAATACTTCAAAAGCGTGACGAGATCGTGAATTTTTGGAAATTGAATGGGCAGTCATTGTTTGAAGCTTGGGAAAGGTTTAATGGAAAATTAGCCCAATGCCAAAATCACGAGGTCCCAGAGAAGATGCTTTTTGAAATCTTCTATTGGGCCCTTGATCCACTAAAAAAAATTATGGTGGATAATGTGGCGAGAGTCTCCATAGTGAAGATGCACCACCATGCGACCTTTTTATTGATAGGAGAAGTGTCAAAGAAAAATCGAGGTTGGCATACCCGAGATACCAAATTTCCCAAATACATTTGTGGTTGACAAAAGAAGTAAAGAAAGAGGGATAAAAAGAGAGAGAAAAGCATGGCAAAGATGATGACCTAACTTGAGCTCTTGACCAAACATGTTATGGGTGCACCAGGGAAAATGGTTAATATTATAGCATCAAAAGCATATGATGAAGATTAAGAAGCTAATAAGTTGGATGAGGAGATCCAGTATTTGGCGAACTACTCAAGGGGTTCCCGCCCCTCCTATCAAAGAAAAGGTGAGAATCAAGGTTGGATAGACTGGGAGCGTGATAGAGATTAGAGAAATAGAGAGCGTGATTATGACCGTTATTTTCCTCCATGACCAGTCTAAACACAAAGATTCAAACTCCATTGACCTCGACAAGTTCAAAACCGAGGATGTCCTAGAAAAAATCTTGAATAGATTCGAAGGAACAGAAAAAATGATTCGTGAGTTTAAAAGGTGACTTCTGTCAACTCTCTCAAACCGTGGTGTCTCACTCCACCTCTATCAAGAAATTGGAGATCAAAATTGGGCAAATCTCTACTCAAATTAATGCTAGATCTAGAGGTGGACTCCTAAGTGACATGATTGCTAACCCAAATAATGATGCTCAAGTCCTATAAATCATCACTAGGAGTGAGAAGACACTTGATGAGCCCTTTAAAGGAGACTTGCATGATAAAATGCCCAAGGCTAAAGCAAAGGAGGTGTTACCTCAAAATCAAGAAGAAGATGATGAGAAAGAGACCGAGGAAAGTAACGAAGAAGTGGTTGAGGCTGAAAAAACATAAAGTGAAGAAAGGCCCACAATATAAGTGTCTCCCTTATTCTCTCAACGATTGCATAAAAAGAGGAGGGTGACAAGTTGAGGAAATTTATGGCAAAGCTTAGCAACCTATCGATAAACATCCTATTGCTTGAGGCGATCCAAGAGATCTAGGGATATGCTAAGCAAATGAAAAAGTTGATGACCAAAAAGAATCTCTTCGACAGTGACACCATTGAGTTCACTCATGGATGTAGTGCTTTAATGGATAGCAAGGTTTCGGAAAAGAAAGATTACCCCAGAGCGTTCACCATCCCTTGTACCATCGGGATGCATGAGTTTTCAAAAGCTTTATGCGACATTTGTGTGAGCATTAACTTAATGCCTTTTGTCATCTATAAGAATCTTGGATTGTATGCCCCTACACCGATCATTATACGGCTCTTAATAGAGGACCGATCTATCAAAAGGCCGGTGGGAATTTTATTTGATGTCCTTATTAAAGTGGAAGAGTTTATACTTTCGATGGATATTTTGGTCTTGGAATGTGAGATGTACCAAGAGGTACCCATTATCCTTGGTCTCCCATTTTTATCCACTTGAAGAGCCACTGTTTATTTAGAGATGGGGGAAATAAAATTTAGAGTGCAAGAGGATGAGGTCTCTTTTAAAGTGTGGAAGACAAAAAAGCAATCCACGGAACTTCAAGTTGTATCCATGGTGGATGTTGAGGTTGAGAAGGTGAGTGAATATGGGCTTGAGGAACCACCTTGAGAATGGATGAATAAAGATGTCGTGCCACGACGATAACTAAGGCACTATGTGGGAGGCAACCCACAAATGCCACGAAAGTGGCTCGTATCCTTTTGTTATTATTTTGTAGCATAGATATTAGTTATTACATTTGAATAACTCATGCATTTGTTGCACTATGTAGTGCATTGGATGACCTTACAAAGGGGTAAGTGTGAAAATTTTTGCATTGAAAAAAGAACAGGGGAAAATCTGTCAATTTAAGAAGAAAGTTGCACAGGAGAAAACAGTGGAGAAAAAATGCCCTCGGTTACCGCAATTGCGACCCCCTAGGCGCAATCGAGGTCACCCACATGTCCGCGGTTGCAGGAAACTGATCGTAATCCCAGTTACTTCAGATATATGACCACTGATTTCTCCCCATTTCCCTCACACTCTCTTTCAAGCTTTACCCTCTAATTGGACCAAATTCCAGTCAAGTTTGTGAGCTCTCCAACAGCATCCTTGCACCCCTCTTGCATCATAAATCCGGTAGGTTCCATGAATCCATGCTTTAATTTTTTAAAATAGGCCATAGAAATGCATGATATAGAGAGGGCCTAACTCTTTTATTTTCATGTATCTATATTTTCATACTTGGTATTTGTGTGGTGTTAAACTACTAGAGTTTGGTGTGCACACAAATGGGGAAGACTTGAGTACCCAAAAATGTGTGGAAAATGGGTACAAATGAAGTATACACACCAAATATTCGATATATTGCCCAAATGAATATTCAATGATGGTTTTGCATTCGAAAGGGTATAATCGAGCATCTAATAGAATTTCTCAATGGCCTTAAAGTGAATCCATATTGTAGAGCATACTAGTGGCCTAAAAATTTGGAAATTTCGAACATGGAAAGATGGTGAGGAACTGGTCTCAGTTACTACGATCGTGGCAATGCAAACACGGCTATGGCCAGCGATTGTGGTAACCGAGGAGTTTTTTTACCATAACCAAAAATCCTGCACTCCAAATTTTTAGCCAAACACCACAAAGTACCCATCCAATGAACTTTGGTGGACAATATGGCATTGTTTGTGCATAAAATATCATTGATTACCATAATGTGTGCCAAGTTTTTTCAGGACAATCTCATGGACAAGTATGATCGTATTCGATTCATAGCACCCGAGTGCCACACTCTCTACTATAGTGATTTTTTTAGGACGAAGTTGCTCCCGAAAAGAGGAATTTTCTTGAACAATGTTCCAAAAAAGCTTTTGGTATTTCATGACAAGCTTGAGACCACATGGTGGCGATGTTTTGCCCCGGATCCATGCAATGCAAATGAGCAATGGGTCCGTGAATTCTATGCCAACATTAGCAAAGCTTCTTTCTCGGATCCATCAAACATGACTGTTAAGATCCAAGGAAAAACAGTGTGCTTTGGGGCAAGGAAAATCAATGATATTTACGGGCTCCCATATGCAGACATAAGGGAATTCAAGGCAAAAGGGTGTAAGGTGGGAAATTGGTTAATGGAAAGATTGTGTCACGAAAAGAAAGTCTCTTGGGCGAAAACTAAAAGCAACATCTCTATGAATGACTTCACCTTTGAGGCTCAAATTTGATTGCACATTATCTGTAGCTGAGTCTCCCCATGCACTCACATGACAGCAGTCCCAGATCTGTACGCTAGGATGGTTGTTTGCATTTTAGACGGCATTTCTTTAGATTTTGGTCAACTAGTGGTCAATGAAATGGACCACTTTAAGAACCAAGGTGGTACGCATATATTATTTCCCTTTATGATTAATAAGCTTTACAGGAGAGCGGGGGTTGAAGAGTATGCTGGAGATACTTGGGTGTGTACTGGCCCCCAATCTACTCTTTGAGTATTTGAGGGGGGCGCACTTGGCAAGGGCAAGAAGAGAAAGATTGACTTGAGGAAGTCTACATGTACTGAGTCTAGTTTCATAGGCCATCCAACACCGATCCTCCTGAGGATATTGGAGTTGATATAGCAGACATCAGAGAGCTTGTGTCTAGTTTAACCCAGGAACCGAAAAAGTTTTCCACCTCTCATCATTCATATGTGTCATGTTCTGATTATAAGAAGTATAAAGAGGACCAAAAGAAACAAGAAGCTACCATTGCTAGGCTTGAAAAAGCCTACTCCTCCTTGGCAGAGTCACATCGAGACCTCCAGAGCGCATATGAAAAGATGGTCATAAGGGAGAAGAAGAGGGATGAGTTCTTTATCAAGATGTGGAAGGGGGTGAAGGGCCTACGGAAGGTGCGAAAACCCCGGGATCAACTTCCTTCCTATTGGGTGAAGAGTGATGAAGAGGACCCAGTCAAGTGGTCTGACCTTGAGGAGAATGATGGTGATGCAGAGTCTGAGAGCGATAGCAACCCTTGATACAGTTTCAGGGAGCACCCTTATCTCTTTTATCCTTGATTTTTATGCAGTGGGGACATTGCTACCTTTTTAGTTGGGGGTGTCTCCGTATTCATTTGGTTTGGGCCTGTATTATTGATATTTTTGCATATTTTTCTGCTCTTTTGGATGATTCTTATTTTTATTTGATCTATAATATTCTGGCACTCTGATGGTTCCCACATTTGCATGGATTAGTTACTTTATTCCTAGATTGTTTCTTTATTTTATTTCTAATTTACGAGATTTTCCCTATGATAAACTGAGTGACAACATTCTTAAGGGAAAAGCATCGTGATTGGATTTTTTATCCATGGATACAGGGGAAGTCGAGTACTCGTGGCATCAAGGTCAATGCAAGGGAAGTTTGAGTACCTGTGGCATCGATGATTTGGCATCGCATTCATACCCATTGAAAAAGTCAGAGTAGCCATATAGGTGGTTCACCCGTATTAGAGCCACAATGTGAGACAATAACTTGGGTTGTTGCCATGATTATCAAATTATGTGTGGTGCCGATGCAAAACAAACACCCCCATCCATCCAAAATTTTTGCAAATTATGAGGGCATGGATGTGAGCAACCTTGTAACAAAAATTTTCCTCTTTTTATGACTCTGAAAATTGACTTCGGAAAGTTAGTTGGTACTCTATTTTTGTCTCAAGTGGGAGGAACAATTGAACCCCCTCGACGAGATTCGCATGCCATGTGTGGGAGATTATTTGTCTATATCTCATGTGTACTTATAGCATCTAGAACTTACCATATTAGTCTCTCAAGGCTAAATTTTGATTGTATTTGGTTGGCAAAATGATCCTAGGCCATCTTTGTGACATTGGAAGCCCATTTTATCTTAAAAAACTACCAATACATAGAAGTTATCCCTAGTCACCAACGTTGAGCGTTTGGATTCTTCTTTGGCACACACATTGCAAGTTGTGACCCTTCAATTATTCCTCTTTTGAACCCTCTCCTTCTTGAACTTAAGAATACAAATTGAGGCTAAAAGCCTAAGTTGGGGGTGGTAGAAATTGAAGGAGGTATTATTGAGGCCATGAAATCATAAGAAAGTGCCTACGAGTTTAAGAAAATAAAGAAAAATAATTACAAAAAAGAAAGGATACAACAAAGGAAAGAAAGGCATGAACTATGCACAAAAAAAAAAACTAGGTAGACCAAGGAAGGAAAAGTAGTCACAATAGTGAAAGAAAAGAAGTGGCCCAATAGAAAAAAAAGTGAAAAAAGGGTGATGTAGATATTTCAAGGAGGGTTTAGCCTTGTTGTCCTAAATTGATATCCTACCCTACCCTAAACCTACATTAGAGGATCAAAAAGTCCTTCCTGATTCCCAACCGAATATGATCATTATAGTGGTAATTGAAAATAAGTGCAAACCTATAGCATGGTACTTGTGAGCATTGAGAGTTCTTGGGAGAGAGTGTTTTCACTTAAATTCCTCGTTTCTTAGGTGATAACTTGGTGTATGAAATTTTGTTTCTCTTAAGGAGGCATGTGAACTAGTTGAGGTGGGCGATTTTGTTACCTTCCAAAAAATGAGACAAATAAAGTATAATGCGGTAAAGGTTGAAAGGTGAGTCATTTCTAGAGTGTTAGTAGTTTTCACATGGTTTCTACTTAAAGTCTATTGCGTCTTCCAATATTTCATTTTACATTAAGGTGTAGTTAAAATCATTTTGCCTATGTATGAAGAGCTTTTTGTGGTGGCAATCAAGTTGAAGTCATCATGATCATTGAGTACTAGGTTGTGAACATACGTGTGAAAATTGTCTCATGGTAAAGGGTGGTGTTGCTTGAGGACAAGAAAGGTTTTAAGTTGGGGTTATTGATGAGTGGTGATTTTACCACACATTTTCACTAAACATTTGTGCATACTACTATATTTTGTATAAGTAAATGAGAAAAAATCGTGATTTGATGCACTAATGTCCATATTTTGTAGGTATAGAGTTGGTGAGATAGAAAGATGTGGATTGGAGATAAAAATGGATCAAATGAAAACAAAGAAGTACAGTTGAAAACCTGAAGTAGTCGTTAGCCTCAGTCACTGCGATCAGGGCCACAGGCCATAGTCGCGGTCAGTCAAGATGGTGAAAAAAACGTGATCGCAGAGAACAACCGAGTTCGCATTGGTCGTGATCGCGGACAACCTCACGTGATTGCGGCTAAGCGAGAATGTTTCCCAGGACTGTTTTGTAAATTCACATGGACGAATCTCAAATCTTATATAGGCAAAAACCCTTTCTTCTTTGGGTATTGCTTATCTCATAGACATTTTTGAATTCGAAACAAGAATCTTAATTGGACAAGTTTGTACCTAATTTTGGAGGCTTAAATTCTTAGTATTTTGTGATGAATGGATGCCTTAGATAATCCTTATGATATATCTTTCTCTATTTTTTTCATTAGTAGCTAAGTAATTTAGTCTTGGGATTATGTTGAACTAAAGTGTAATTGTGTGTGGGTATTATTGTGTTTGCATGATTTTTAGTTGTTGATTATAGATTCCGCCATTGCTTGAGCTTAATAGTTGGAATTTGTGGGTGAAAACCCCAAATCTCCAAATGGGTTTGATCGGTGAAAACCCCAAACTCTAGAAAACCTTCATCATCCTTGAAAGAGGGATGAAGGTGAAGTTATGGGACCCCATAGCATCCTTGAAAGAGGGCTATAGGGAGATAAGATAATGGTGGACAATTAAGCCTTTGGTTAACTACCTCTTACAATCTTAGAAGTGTGATTGGAGTGTAAGTCATGTCAAGGGCATTTTCCTAGAAATAGGGATGGCTGATTGAGGTTTTGGGTGACTATGAATAACACACTCATTAGGTTCTCTAAAGAGCCAACGGGTGAAATCTTTGTGGTTTTGTTGAAAGGATAACCACAAAGATCTTCGACCAAACCTATCCTTTACTAAACAACTAAGTTTCATGTTAGACCATCATTAACCTACACACTCTTTACCTTTAGGTAGGCATTATCCCAAGATTATTCTCAAAACATTGTGTTTAAATCAAAAGTTCTATAACTAGTGTGTTGTTGGACTAAAGAAAATTGTTACAAGAAAACTCCAACCCCCTCCCCCTCCTCCCCACTTTACTTTAAGTATTATTTTTTGTTTGCACTTCGGGTACCCTTTTAGTAATTAGAGCATTCATAGGACTTGAAATTTGCATTTCGCTCCTTGTGGATTCGACCCCAACTCTAGTTGGGTTATTGACAACGACCGCCTCACCCCTCAAACATGGGAGTAAATTGAGCATTATCATCATCCCCCCTACTTTCCCCCTAGTCTAGTGTAGTTTAGGAGAATGTAGCTCATTGCGGAAGCTTTCATGGTGGCTCCATTTTTAAATGAAAGCTTTCCTTTTTTTTTTTTTATGTTGGGATTTTGTCCCAACATTAGTATATGTAAATGCAATAAACTTTATAATGAAATGCAATAAACTTTATCTTCAGTATTCTGTTTAATTTATCTACAACCAAATTCCTGTTTATTTTATTTTCCATTTATGTATAATGAACTTTATGTCTTTGTTGATGATTCATCAGTACAGTATGTTTGAACATTTCTAAAGACTGTTTCATTAAACGTAAGAAAGAAAATATCGAAGATATAATCGACCACACGAAATATAAATTATATACAGATGTCTTTGTTGATGATTCAGTGTATAGACTTATTATCGATTTAATAGAATGTTTATTATTGACCTACGCAAGGGTCTATGCTCAACTTACTGAATACATGGACAGTCTAAAAAAATAACAAAAAAAGAGAAATAAAATTAAATAAAATTAAAGTATGTCAATTAAAACCACTCAAACATTGTAAAGCAATTTAGATACATCAATTGTGACATCCGATCACTTTTGAACGTGATCAAGTGTTATCGAAGGCACTCTATAGTCGTAGATCATTGATATGTGATTAAAAAGGAGAGAAATAAAATAAAATAAAATAAATATAAATCATTCAAACACTAAAGAACAACTATATATCATGACATGAGATTAGACGTGTGTAATGAGCATAAGAAAGATTAATGGTTGTCACTAGTGGGTGTTCATGGAACAAAAAAGAAAATAATCCATATTTTTCGACTCACAAAAAAGAAAAACTAAGTTGAGTTTTACCTAGAATCTCCCTTAGCATAAAAAGGGAACAACTCATTAATTACTACTTAGTTATACATGTAATTACGTGTCTCAAAAAAAAAAAACTAGAAAAATAAAAGCTATTCCTTCGATTCTTTTTCACAATATGAAGTAAAAGTTGTTCATGTGATTCTCGTTCACAATGTACATTAGACATAACAAAAAGATTGTGATACTCATTCAACAACTAGATGGGTAGTGCTCATGCATGCCTGTGTCAACTATATTAGTGAGATTCAAAATCTAGTTGAAGAGCATGTATTTGTTATCAACCAATGTTTCAAAGAAGCTAATCAATTAGCAGTGTCGGACCCAAGATTTAAGGATAGTGGGTGCTTACAAAATTTAAAAATTAAAAAAAAAAATTCACCTCAATGAGGTTTGAATCCGAGGCATCCGTTCTAGTGGAGAACCTTAAAATCAACCTAAATGTCCTTGCACCCAATCGACTTTTTATTTTAGTGAGTGCTTTTATATATTATACCTATTTTTGTATATTTTCTATGTAATTTTACCTATTCCGCATCGAGTTTAGTGGATGCCGGAGCACCCCACAAATGAATGTAGGTCCGCCCCTGTCAATTAGCGGATAAGTGACCCTCCATAAGCTTGTAAATAAGTAGACGTTTGGCACAAATATTATTCACAATATTCCAAAATATATTTTCACTTTATTTAGGAATACTTGTTTGGCCATGAATTCAAAAACGTATTCCGAATACGCTTTCACAATTTTTTATTTTTTGAAAAACACCTCAAGCAAGGTGTTTTCATTCTTTTTTTTTTTGGACTCAACTTTTCCTATCAATTTATTAACAAATAAATCTAAAGTCTAAAATATTTTTAAAAACACTACAGCCAAACACAATTCCAAATCTATTTTCAACTTTTAAAATATCAAATAAAGTAAATACATTCTTTATGTTCATGGTCAAACGGGTTAGGTACTTAGCCCATCTACAGAGATCTCTGAATCATGTACCGAATTTGGTATGACATTCTCTTTGTAACTTTTTGCACATCAATAATTAATCGAGATAGTTTAAAAAAAAAAAAATAGCACGGGCGTGTACCTGATACTAGTTGTCATTTGGAATAATTGAATTTTTGTCATGTTTATTAACTTGATTAGGACATTTAATTGTATGAAAATAATAGGAACAATTTTTTGTGAATTTGCCATTGAGAGCATTCATACTCTAGTTTTAGCTCATTAGAATATAATTAGACTATCTTATTAAAACTAAATAATTAATATGCCTAGTTAGAAGCATTCACATAGGGCTTTTTTTTTTTTTTTGGTTTCCCAAGGTATTCCCACAGTCGGCAGTCGTGAGACTAATCCTCCATTTCACTGTCAGCGCATTAAGCGGTAGAGAACTGGCCACAGACTTTTCTCCATTCACCAGAGGTGGGGATCGAACCCCCAACCTCTTGCTTAAGGGGTGAGGTGCTGAACCATCACACCAATCTTTGTGGTTGACATAGGTTGTTTTTCTTGTTATGCCGTATTGTATGTGAAGAATAACACAAGCAAACAACCTACATTGTCACCTCACCCATAAGAAATAATACATTATAGTAGTATTAAAGCATAAGTTCATTATTGCAGGGCATATGTTTTTCTGGAATTTTATTTATTCTAATTGTAAATAGTTGTCACATGTATTATTTTATTCTATGAAATTTTCCACTATATAAAGTTAGTGCTTTACGTTTTTAAATTCTAATGATTGGTGGTTTAAGTGACCATCAAATAGTGGCCCCACTAGTGCATTACAAATGCCCACTTGTTAATGGACACAAGGTTATCAAAATTCTTCTCTTCTTCTCTATTTACGTGAGATAGTTGAAATTTGAGAGTCAATTAATTTTTTATTGATTAAAAATTTTATACAATCTTCAATCTTTTAAATATTTTAAGTTTTAAGTATTGTGGTTTATAGTAATTTTCATGCAGTTTTCAAATATATAAATTTTATTTCAAAAAAATTATAATTTTTATATCTGAATTTACGATTAAAATTCAAAAGTTTGAATCTTAAAATTTTAACCGTGACACAAAAATTGGAACAGAGAGTACTATAAATGGTAGACATTCTTTCCAAATTAAATATGACAAGCCCAAAGGACACAAACTTGTTTCCAAATATATTGAAAATAGAGTTTGCTACAACAATGAGCATGAACTTGTTAATAACAACTTTAGCCATTCTTGCTTTCTTTGAATCCCAATTAGCTTATGCCTATGATCTCCACCCTCTACAAGACATATGTGTTGCAGTTAAAGACCCTAACACTTCTGGTAAATCATCCATTTAGTCAATGATTTTCTTTTTTCACGTTTTAAAAAATATGAGTCCGTTTTAATTTGTTTGTCTTACTTTCATTTTAGTCTTCTTTTTTTTTTAAAATAAATGTCATTTGTTGTTTTGACAACTCTTCTAACTTTCATATAACATATTTAGGACCACAAGATTAAAGGATATTTTGGTACTTCGATATATCCTTTTAAGACCACGAGATTCCAAACTTTCTTTACTTTCTTAAACTTCGTGTCAAGTTATATGATCAGTACTGTTGCTAACAGTGATTGCTTCGTTGGAAAGAGATATGCTAAGTGAATGCCTTAAATGCATGTATGCTTTATTGCGGATAGTTCGTGATGTTCATATTGATCAATCTAGCATTGGATAGACCTCATACAATAAATGTCCTACCTCTATTATATCTTTTGTTTCATTTTTTCAGAAACAATCACAAACATTTCTTTGATAATAAAACTACCACCAGAAATTCAATGTATATTCTTGAATAATCTCATTTTTCAATATTATGACCTTTATTTTATTTCACTTGTACAGTTTTCATGAATGGGAAATTTTGCAAAGATCCAAACCTTGCAAAAGTAGATGATTTCTTTGCTTCAGGTCTTAATATAAGTGGAAATGCAGTGCCTAAATTTGGTATTTTTGCAAAACTTTTGGATGTAAACACAATTCCTGGACTCAACACTCTGGGCATTTCTATAGCTCGTGGTGACTTCGAACCAAAGGGACTTATCCCACCCCACACACACTCGCGAGCTAGTGAGCTCATAACTATTTTGGAGGGAACTATTTACACGGGATTTCTTGTTCCTGATACAAACTTTTTTAAGAGTCGTCTCTTCTCTAAAGTCTTGTATCCTGGCGATGTGTTTGTGATCCCACAAGGGCTTATACACTTCCAATATAATGTGGGAGACAAAAAAGCCGTTATACTTGCTACTTTCAACAGTCAAAATCCTGGACTCGTCGTGGTTCCTAGTTCAATCTTTGCTTCAGATCCACCTATTCTTGATGATGTTCTTGCCAAAGGTTTCCAGCTTGATAAGAAAGTGATTGTAGAACTTCGAAAGAAATTCTCCTAGTAGCTTTTATTTATTTAATTATTTATAGAAATGACAATATATTCTCCTAGGACAATATATATGTCGTTGAAATAATGTTTTCCTATTTTTATCACTGATGGTGTATTTGCTATTCCAATCATTCTGTTATTGTGTTCACTTTTCCAATATTTTTCTCCTATTTTAAAAAATGTTTGTTGGATGTTTCCAACCTATTCTCTTCTTCCATCATGTAAGGTCTTCTTTATGTCCTGTGACATTTGGTAGAATTTGCTAAATTTAATCCAAAGTGCATAAGAAAGATACTCATTTCCATTATATTATTATGCAATGAAAACTAACATTTTCTCCAATAATGGAATTTATGATGTTATAAGGTAAAGTTCAACCACTTTACCTAACAAAAGAAGGTTTTATGACTAACTTTAGTAGGGGCATGATACGAGAATGACCACGGAGATGGACATATGTGAGATATATTGAACCTGAGCCTTGGAGCGTGCAAATAAAGTGCAAAGGAGGGCCTAAATAGTCTCCAAAACAGTCCACAAACTACACTCCAAGGGCACCTAAAGTGAAGCCTTTGACTAAGGGGTCTTTTGGACATTTCACACAATTTTTGTAACCTACTATAAATAGAATATATTAGTTCATTTACTACTTAGATTTTGATGATATTTGTAAGTTGTATAACACTTTGAAAGACAAGTCCTCTCTTCTCTTTACGAGGCAACCCGAAATTAGAGTGATACTAGTGTGGAATCACTAGTGTTGTATTCATGGCTTAAGACGTTGGTGTTCAGAGGAAGTAAAGTCCCTCTTGTGTCAACGTAGGAGTTAGGTTAACCATTGCATGTAGTGTTAAGGGTCCAAGAGTATCACATGTTCTTTGGTTCTTAAGATTATACCAACCAAGGTCTTACTATCTATCCTTTGTTCATTTTATTCTTATAATCATTTGTACTAGTTTGTTTTCATTTCTAGGGAATCCATGAGTTGTTGTTACAATATTGTTGTGTTCTTCTTCTTGTTTTGTAACTTAGTTTGGTTGTTTTGTGTTTTTCCTTGCTTTTCTTGTATCATTTGGTATCAAAGTTTGCGGTTGATTTTGTTCCAACAGAATCAATCTTGGGCTTGCTAGAAAAATCAAAAAAAAAAAAAAAGAGGGAGAAGTATTCTTGTGGTTGACTTGGCCAAGAGTTTTGTGACTAGATCTAGTATATTTTTTCTTGTCTAGTGTTGGTTTCTTTCTCACCAACACTAAAAGTGTCTAGATCTAAAGTTGGGCTTATAATATTGAATAATGTTGTGGTGACTTGAAGTTGGCCGTGTGTTGAAGATTGGTGGACGATTGGTAGTGTTGTTGTTGTGTTCTTGAGAAGTTATGTTCTTGAAGATTGTTATTATGTTCATCTTGTTCTGCACCTAGTCTTATAATTTAAACTACAAAAAGTGCAAACTTGATTCAAATAAGTGAAGATAAAGTTGTAAAGTTTGTTGGTGAGAAGACTTGAACCATTACTTCCTAGACTTGACATAAACTTTTTCAACTACCATCCTTAAATCAAGGAGCTTTGTTTGGTGGAACACTACAAAAAACGGGTATAATTGCGGAGGTTTATTTATGGGGTTACTTTAACCCCTGCAAAACTATATTAAATGTGAGGGTTAAAAATCCTCCGCTAAAATTTTTATATTTTACAGGGATTTTAACCCCCGCTATACATCAAAATAATACCGTCAAAAAATATATAATTTACGGGGGCTTTAACCCCCGCTATCCATTCCCAAAAAATACCGCTAAAAAATACCGCGATATTCCCCCCCCCCCCTTTTTTTTTCAAAAGCATTTTTCTCTCTCTTACTTTCCCTAAAATATTTCTCTTATTCTACCATCTATAGAAACATCTCTCTTTACAAGCGTACTTCTCAAATACGTTGTTATTGGACTTCCGCTAATGCTGAAGAAATCATCAAGGCTTCTAATACAGGTAAAGTTTCCATTGTATATGATTGACAGCTGTAGTAAAAAACAGTAGTCATCATCTCCATAGCTTAATATCTTTACTCTATGCTCAAACAATCCAAATAGTCGATCCAACAATTATCAATAGCCCAACTTGTTTCTGCCTCGGTTGGCTTTCTAGTGTTTATGTGGGATATGCTTTAGTTGATTTGTATGCGAAATCCTCGTGTATCAAGAATGCAGCTATGATGTTCGATGAAATGCTTGTTATAAATACTGTGTGCATGAATGCACTTCTTTCGGGTTATTCTGAAGCTAAGATGTGGATGGAGGGACTGGCACTGGTGAGGAAGATGCCATGTTTAAATCTAGGTTATGATAATTTTACTTTTTCGGCTGCTTTGCGTGCTTGCGTTGGGCTCTCTGCATTTGAGTTTGGTAAGCAGGTCGATGGATGTGTGTCACACCCCTTTTTCCGCTCGAGGAGCCGAAGTCGAAGGGTATTTCCAATTAAAGTGACGGTATTGAATAGAGATTAATTTATTAACAGAGTTATGGTGTTTCAAGTCACCTTTTTGAATCTATACTAAAAATGAAATGACTCTTATTTTTGGTCTGCGAAAACAGAGGATCGAGTAAGGAATTCTATTGACAGAAGGGAAGGTGTGAGGCACCCCTCGAGTCCCGTGGTTCTAGCACGGTAGCTTTTATTGACTTATCTTGTCTTAAATTATTTTAATAAATTATGTTAAGGGCTAGGTTCGCTCATTTTTAATATCTGAAATTTGTCTATGATCTTATATTAAATAAATCAATGAAAATTAATTTTGAAAAAATATTTGCCAAGATGCATTATTGCTTCCTTGAATTTTTAAATGTTTCGGAAAGATGCGTATGCCGCCTTCTCAATTGAGACATATTTTAAAACGTGTCTAAAAATTATCCAGCGTTAAAGGCGTTAGTTTGTATACTTAAAATGCTATTCAACCTTAATAATAGACCAAATTAATATTCATTTAAAGTAATTAATTAATTAACAACTAATTATTAAGTTTTATTAATAATAATAAATAAAAATAATAAAAAATAAAAATAAAATAAAATACACAAATCTATCCATATTATACTAAATATTATCTTCAAATTTTTTATTTTATTTTATTTTTAATAACTCAAATTATATTTTTATTAGACAAATTAAACACAAAAAACCCAGTAATCTAATTTAAAAAATAAATTAACTAAAAGAATAAGCAGCCCAAAACAAAAGATACATAAATCTGAGTGAAATACAATTATTTTAAAAATTAATAGGTTCAAGTTAATGCCATATTTTAATTAAGAGTCGATAAGTGGCAAAGACATTACCATATAAGGGCATTAAGATTAGTTCCAGTGAAAGCAAAAATAAAAAATAAAAAAAAAATCCTAAAACTATCTGGAATTAATATTTTAATAGTCACATTACATAAAAATCACATGAAATTAATATTATTAAGGTTACCGGAAAAAAAAATTAAGATTAAATTGTTTGTGTTATCATTTAACTAATAATAAATAGATATTATCTCATATTTATTTAAATCTCTTCGATATTTTCTTGGAACAAAAGAAACGGTGGTGTCTGTGTTTGTCAATTTATGGTGTGGTTTTTTAATTTCAGTGAAGTGTGTTTGTGTATCTATTTTCTTTTCTTCTTTGTGATTCTTCTTTAAAAATTTGACAAAATTAACATACAGTATTTTAATTTCAACATATCTACGGAACGAATATATAAAAAGTCGTAATATAATATAAGATATAAAAGATTTACGTAATCAAACATGTATACGTACTAAATCATGCATTGATATTATTCACATATTTTCATTCATTCTTGTTCATAATAAATTATACAAAAATAAATAATTCATGATTGAATAAAATCTGTGATAAAACAAGAAATCGTTACCAAAACCAAAACTCGAACGAAAATATGAAACTGAGATTCAATGCTTTTTCTTTTTTCTCTCTTTTCCTGATCTCTTTTTTTTTTTTACTCTGTGTTTTTCTCTCTGGTTTTTGATAATCTGTAGGTATCTGATAGATCTCTGGTTTCTGATGTTGTAGTGTCTATTGATAGAATAATGTGTTGGTAAAGTACTATATCTTTTTGTGATGTTGTAGAGTCCTTAAATACAGGGTCTTTTAGGGGAGACAGATACAATCTGATAATGGAGGGGGATTTTAAATTTTGAAAATAACATTATTATTTTTTAAAAAAAGAAGATAATAAATATAACAAATAAAAATAAAATAATAAATAAATAAAATAATAATAATAATAATAAAAATAAAAATAATATAATATAATAATAATTAATTAATTTTTATATTTAAAAAAATATAATAAAAAATTAAAAATAGCCAATAATAAATATAATTAAGATAGTACTAAAACTACTAACTTATTTATTTTAAAAAGAAACATATTTTTTAAAATTTTTGTATTATTTTTAAAATTGAAATAAAATAAAATAGTATCCTAAAATTAACTTCATTTAGTTATTTATTTTTTAACTAAAAATTTATTAAAAATAAAATAAGAATTAAAATAATATCGGATCAAATATAAATATTTAATATCGAAAAATATAGATATTACGCTTTGAGAGGGTCAAAATCACGTGTCTACATTTTGCCCCTCTTTGTTTGAAATCTCGAAGAGTTTTCATACAAAGAAGTAGACAAAGATATGATTTTTGATCCTCCTATTATTCAAAAAGTGAAGATAAAATAAAATATAATAAAATAAAAGATGTGTCTGAGTCCTGATTTTGAACCGCCTACCTATCCTGGGTTATAAGGAAATCAGGTCACGAGTAGTTCAACAAGGCAAAATGGGGAGACAATGAGCTAGAGGTTGAGTCAGGTTCCGTCGAGTTTCCGGTTCGCGACTTCTGCTTTTACATCCAAATGAATAACAAAAATAAAATTAAAAAAAATAAAACGAAGATACAAGTGAAAGATCCTATCTATGCTGCTTTTTTTGAATTTTGACTTGAATCTTCATGACTTCTCAAATGGTGAGATAGTCATTATTCTGAGTTGAAGTTGATACACGAAATGTTCCTCCTCGTTGGCTTTTGGCATTAGAAGGGAACTTGATAATTGGTTTATTCTTCAGATTTTCTTTTGGCTTGGACTTGAAAATCTCCACCCTATTCTTTAGGTGGGCTCCTGAACTTGCAACTGATAATATTCACCCTATTCTTCAGACGGGATCTTGATTTGCTTTTCTCCACCCTGTTCTTCAGGCGGGCTCCTGGACTCAAAGTAAACAGTAAAACAAAAAAATATCTCCTCATTCTTCAGGAGGGTCCTGAGCGTAAAATAAATTCTTATTCTTCAGGAGGGTCTTGAGCTGAAAGTAAAGTTCAATAAACACAAACAGAATGTTTGACCCAGTTTGTACTTAGAAAATGACTCAACTAAAACGTACGTCTTATAGGAATCAAGAGGAATGACTCGACTAAAAGGTACGTCTTATAGGAATCAAGAGAAATGACTCGACTAAAAGGTACGTCTTATAGGAATCGACTAAAAGGTACGTCTTATAGGAATCAAGGGGAATGACTCGACTAAAAGGTACGTCTTATAGGAATCAAGGGGATTACTCGACTAAAAGGTATGTCTTATAGGAATCAAGGGAGTGACTCAACTAAAAGGTACGTCTTATAGGAATCACGGGGAGTGACTCGACTAAAAGGTTCGTCTTATAGGAATCAAGGGGATGACTCAACTAAAAGGTACGTCTTATAGGAATCACGAGGAGTGACTCGACTAAAAGGTTTGTCTTATAGGAATCAAGGGTAATGACTCGACTAAAAGGTGCGTCTTATAGAAATCAAGATAAATGACTCAACCAAAAGGTACGTCTTGTAGGAATCAAGGGGAATGACCCGACTAAAAGGTACGTCTTATAGGAATCAAGGGGATGACTCAACTAAAAGGTACGTTTTATAGGAATCAAGGGAGTGACTCAACTAAAAGGTACGTCTTCTAGGAATCAGGGGATGACTCGACTAAAAGGTACGTCTTATAGGAAAAAAAGGAATGACTCGACTAAAAGGTACGTCTTATAGGAATCAAGAGGGATGACTCGACTAAAAGGTACTTTTTATAGGAATCACGATAAGTGACTCGACTAAAAGGTACGTCTTATAGGAATCAATGGGATGACTCAACTAAAAGGAACATCTTATAGGAATCAAGGGGATGACTCGATTAAAAGGTACGTCTTATAGGAATCAAGGGGATGACTCGACTAAAAGGTACGTCTTATAGGAATCAAGGGGATGACTCAACTAAAAGGTACGTCTTCTAGGAATCAAGGTTCAATTTAAGAAATATATCATCTAGCAATTAAAACTGAAATACCTGGACAAAGAAGTATGCCTTTGAGGGATATATGATGATAAATTTTTATCATAATTTGATTATCAAACCTGTGCAACAACATTGCTTCCTGCATTTGTGAAAATGAGGCATTGCAACCCTTGATATTTATACTCTAAAGTTCTTGATTTGAAAGTAACATGTTTTCTGTTTCATCAAAGAAAACTTGTGAGTTCAAAAACATGATGGCAGGTTTGTGGCTTTAGCTTTCTTGGCAATCACTCTTGGCCTCGTCATATTTAACCTTGCTTCTAACCATTATCATCCATCACTGACTTGCTGCATCATTGACCCAAATTCATATTATCAGAAGTGACTTTGAAACAAATACAGTATCTCTGCTTTGTCATGCTTCTCAAATAAATCTTTGAACCTTAGTATTTTCATGAGTTTCCAGACACGTTTGTTGACAAAACTTTCTGCATGCCTTATTTCGGCTCACAATCATGTCACTTTTATGTGTTGACCTTTTGTCTTGCTTTATATAATTGAAGAAGCTGGTAGTCAGTTTTGAAATCTTTTCTCACTTGTTATGACATAGACTCGACTCAAAGACAAGAGAAAAATGACAGTAATTTTTATTTGATGACAAAGATACCAAAAATAAAAAATAGAAAAATAAAAAGAAAAGGAAAAAAATAATAGGCACTTTTTTTTTTAAACGACAGAAGAAAACTTATTTGGGTGTGGTAGCCAATTTCAGCAATCATGACATGCATTTTGAATTAAACAACCTGATCTACCCATACTAATAATTACAACTCTTGTCCACTTATTGAGTTTGAAATGAAATCAATCTTGAATATACTCCCTCTAGATCACAATTCTCCTTCGGCTAGTAGCACCTCAATGGATTTTTGCCAAAGCCTATCTCATTTTCATTTATTTCTCAGCTCACTGTCGCCTTATGGTGCCCAAAAGAGTTTTCACCAATAAGACTCTCTCATTTTTACTCATTCATTTTTTTTTCATTCATTTTTTTTTAAATAATGCCCAACATACGAAACATCATGCATCCATAACATGTTTAGCCTTGACATTCTCAAAGATCGATCTGAAGGTCTTTCTTTGGTTGTAACTTGGTTTTTGAAAAAGATTAGAAAGAAAGGAAGGCATGAAGCTAAATTTTTTACATAATATTGGGTGAAACATACAACTTTTGGAATCGACTCTTTTAAGAAAATAAACTTTTGCCCCAATTTCATTTCATTCTGGTTAATTTGAATTTTTTTTTTCACTTGGTTGGACCGAACCCCAGAGTAGGACTGCCTACGTATCTTGTCATAGCAAGAATCAGATCAAACGTAGTTCAGAAATCTTGTTCTTTTGCTTGATTTTTTTTTTTACTTTTCTTTTTTTCTTTCTTGAGAGAGGGAGAGATGTTTTTCCCGACTTCATTTTTTCTTGACACTTTTCTGACTCTATTTTTTTTCTTGACACTTTTTTTTCGACTTTATTTTGATTCCAAAAGAGGAATATAAAAGAAATAAAACAAAAGCTCAAAAGGGATAACAAAGGATGACACAACATTTGGATAGTAGAATAAAATGTCTTCGTCATATCAATCCTTAAAAACGCAAGTACATAACATGCAATCTAGGAATGAAACACGAAGATCATACGCATCTTTTCAATATTGACCATGACTAAGCACATGCACGTGTGTCACTTCTTTTAAACTTGTAAACATACAGGTCTACCTGTATTGTACTTTCCTCACAACAGATAACTCTTTTTTTTAGCTAACTTCCTTTTGCTTCTTCTGACAATAGAAACTATATATCCTCTGATTGATCTCATTAAAAAATGTTTGAGTTGAACCTTCTCATTAAAGATCAAGACATTTTTTATTCATAAAGTGATTGCCTCAAAACATTCAAGTGAGGATGTAACTAAGTCCCCAAAACATCTCAACACTTTACTTATTTTTCTTACATTTTTTTTTCAACTCTAGGTTCTTGATCGAATGTTTCAACATTAGATTGGGTTTTCAGATCTGGCTGAAAATTCAACATGCTTATCATATTACCAGAATCACCATAGAAAGATCTCTTTGAAGAAGAAAAAAGAAAGATAATATTTATTGAGAAATAAAAATAAAAGGGACACACATTTTGTTGACAGAAAGATAGAAGGGTTTGAACAAAAACGATAAGGAAATCAGACAAGATAGGTCCTAAACTACAATCCTGAAATAATTTGGGTAACGAAAAAGAAAAAAAAAACTACTAGACCTCTTTCTAGTAGGGAGAGGGGTGACTTCTCAATTGCTCAACCTGGCAACTTAGCCACTGATTTTCAAATCAACATGACTAGAGCTTCCACCACGATCAGACACATTCCCTTCAACAAATAAGTTCTGGGTCCCTATACTTAACTCATTGTTTCCCACATATCGTGCAGTACCACGTGCTGGCAAAGAATTCTGTGGGGCGGTTGAGGTGCCAACGTTTTGCACTACAATCAATTTTTGTTGAATCATTTTTTCTATTTCTCTTTTCAAAATACGACAATCTTCAGCACTGTGACCTTGCATATTAGAATGATAAGCACATCGTACATTAGGACCAAAATATTTTGAATGTGGATAGGGAATATACCCAGGGATGGGAGTAATCATGCCCCATTGCCTCAATGTCTGGAAAAAACTGGTATAAGACTCCCTAATTGACGTGAAATTATCCTTTGTCTTTCTTCTCATTGCAAACTCTGACCTCGGATGAAACTTGGATTTAGAGGATCCTTGATAAATTTGTGAGTGTCGAGGAGGATGCCGAGGATATGGGGAACGCCATTGTGGATAGGAAGACAAATGAGCATACGATTGTGCATTGTTCAAAGGATATTGAGGAAGTGATATGGAATTTCTTGGATTTTGGAGAAAAGAATCTTGTTGTATGTGGTTGTATGGATCTAATATGTAATCTCGGGATTGAGACTGATAATATTGGTGGGTTGGATCTCTCAAACTCTGCTTTGGCCCTGACATGACAATAAATGTGTTTTCCTTCTTATTTTCTTTTTCAATTTCCCTTGATCGACTGCAGTATTATCCCAAATGCTTCACAGAATCCTTATGTCTATCATGTTCCTTAAATTTCGACATCTCAAAGCTTTGAAGAAGGTTGACACTTGAAGATATGCCCCAGTCTTTAATAATGGGGAACGGAGGAGGAGGATGCCCACTGTCCCAAGCTCGATACATTTCCATCATTTGTTCCCTTAATCTTAAATTCTCTTCCTTTAAACTCTCATTTTCATGACTCTTTGTTTGATCCATGAAGTCACTTTCTATATCCTTGTTGGACACAGTTAAACCTTCTTTAGATTTGGTGTGATGTGGAGGACCAGCCAAAATACCACAAACCAACCATCTTAAACTAACTGTGTAAGAAATAACAAAGGCGTCAGAATGCAATATTTTTTCAAAAACTCTTTTTCTTTTATCTTCTTTTTTTAAGAGATCACCGAACCCCATAAGGGTTGCCTACGTATCTCACTAAGATGAGAATCAGGTGTGTGTAGTTCTCGAAAATTGGAGATACAAAGAAATATACCTTCTTCTTTTTTGAATAATGAGAAATTTATTTATTTATTAAATATTTTTTTTTTCATTTTTGAAAATAACTTTTTTTTATTTTTAGTTTAAAAGGAAAGACAATCATTTTTTTAAAGATCACCGAATCCATTAAGGACTTCCTAAGTATCTCAATAAAATGAGAATCAGGTGTGCGTAGTTCTTGAAAATTATGTCGTACAAAACTCAGCCTCAAGACTCCTAAAGGTTCAGGACTGTTAAAATTTATATATATTTTTTATTTATTTTGTAAAACTTAACCTAATGATCCCTAAAGATTCAGGGCTATTTAAGATATATATAAAAATTAAAACTAAGGATAAGAAAAAAAAACAATTATTAAAGTACTCATATTTTTAAAATATTTCTCGATAAATCTATGAATAATTTTTCAAAAGATAAGGACGTATTCTGGGAAAGATTTTCTACGTATCCCACTAAAGAGTGAGAATCATACCCTCGTAGTTCATGAAGACCGTAAAATTATATACCTATATATTTAAAAAATTTCCTTTCTTTTAAAAAAAATAATTTTTTTCTTTTGAAAAATAATTCACTAAATTTGAGGATAATATAATCTCTTGCATTTTAAAGTTGCCTAAAGCCGGTCAACAAACAAACAACTTTTCAAACAAATGTCAAAAAGCACATAGGATGCACATGTTGGTCTTTATAAAGTAGGTCACCTGTCCTAGACAGACCCAGCCCCTGTGCTGAGTCCCGCTAAGTCAAATGCATATGATGCAAATAAAGCAACACCAAATAGGGATAATCAAATTCTGAGTTTTCAGTTCTTCTAAGTTTAAGCCTAATAGGGATAGGTGTCTAGACTGTCTTACCCGAGCGGACACTCGAGTCGGGGAGGGACAATTTGGTCGGTAGCAGGGCAACACCGCCTTCGTTGCCGATCCGAACCCCGCCTAACATGTGTGACTATAATCCTTCGCCAGGTGCCTTGACACTCCGGCTATCTAAAAAATAAAGTAGGATGCATGCGCTGCATTCCTTCTATCCTATTTCAGAGACTCAGAGGGGGTGCGTGAGAGAAGATAATTTATAATACAGTTCAACAATATCAAAGAAGTAAATGAGCAACAAGAAACACATAAGGCCAGTAAACACAATATAACAATAATTAAAGCAAGTAAAGTCACTATCAAAAGCTCGAATACTTATTATTCCCCAGCAGAGTTGACAGAGATGACACACCCCTTTTTTCGCTCGAGGAGCCAAAGTCGAAGGGTTTTTTCAATTAAAGTGATGATATTGAATAGGGATTAATTTATTAACAGAGTCGTCACTTGAAATTGAGTTATGGTGTTCCAAGTCACCTTTTTGAATCTCTAATCAAAAGGAAATGACTCTTATTTTTTGTCTGCGAAAACAGAAGACCAGGTAAGGAATTCTATTGACAGAAGGAAAGGTGTGAGACACCCCTCGAGTCCCGTGGTTCTAGCACGGTCGCTTTTATTGACTTATCTTGTCTTAAATTATTTTAATAAATTATGTTAAGGGCTAGGTTCGCTCATTTTTAATATCTGAAATTTGTCTATGATCTTATATTAAATAAATCAATAAAAATTAATTTTGAAAAAATATTTTCCAAGGTGCATTATTGCATCCTTAAATTTTTAAATGTTTCGAAAAGATGCGTGTGCCGCATTCTCAATTGAGACATATTTTAAAACGTGTCTAAAAATTGCCTAGCGTTAAAGGCGTTAGTTTGTATACTCAAAATGCTATTCAACCTTAATAATAGACCAAATTAATATTCATTTAAAGTAATTAATTAATTAACAACTAATTATTAAGTTTTATTAATAATAATAAATAAAAATAATAAAAAATAAAAATAAAATAAAATACACAAATCTATCCATATTATACTAAATATTATCTTCAAAATTTAATCTTTCTTTTTTTTTTAATTTATAATAACTCAAATTATATTTTTATTAGACAAATTAAACACAAAAAACCCAGTAATCTAATTTTAAAAATAAATTAACGAAGAAAATAAGAAACCCAAAACAAAAGATACATAATTCTGAGTGAAATACAATTGTTTTAAAAATTAATAAGTTCAAGTTAATGCCATATTTTAATTAAGAGTTGATAAGTGGCAAAGACATTACCATATAAGGGCATTAAGATTAGTTCCAGTGAAAGCAAAAAAAAAAAAAAATCCTAAAACTATCTGGAATTAATATTTTAATAGTCACATTACGTAAAAATCACATGAAATTAATATTATTAAGGTTACCCAAAAAAATTAAGATTAAATTGTTTGTGTTATAATTTAACTAATAATAAATAGATATTATCTCATATTTATTTAAATCTCTTCGATATTTCTTGGAACAAAAGAAACGGTGGTGTCTGTGTTTGTCAATTTATGGTGTGGTTTTTTAATTTCAGTGAAGTGTGTTTGTGTATCTATTTTCTTTTCTTCTTTGTGATTCTTCTTTAAAAATTTGACAAAATTAATATACAGTATTTTAATTTCAACATATCTACGGAATGAATATATAAACAGTCGTAATATAATATGTGATATAAAAGATTTACGTAATCAAACATGCATGCGTACTAAATCATGCATTGATATTATTCACATATTTTCATTCATGCTTGTTCATAATAAAGTTTACAAAAATAAATAATTCATGATTGAATAAAACCTGTGATGAAACAAGAAATCATCACCGGAATCGAAACTCGAACGGAAATATGAAACTGAGATTCAATGCTTTTTCTTTTTTCTCTCTTTTCCTGATCTCTTTTTTTTTTACTCTGTGTTTTTCTGATAATCTGTAGGTGTCTGACAGATCTCTGGTTTCTGATGTTGTAGTGTCTGATGATAGAATAATGTGTAGGCAAAGTACATATATCTTTTTCTGATGTTGTAGAGTCCTTAAATACAGGGTCTTTTAGGGGGAACAGTTACAATCTGATAGTGGAGAGGGATTTTAAATTTTAAAAATATTATTATTATTATTTTAAAAGAAGATAATAAATATACCAAATAAAAATAAAATAATAAATAAATAAATAAAATAATAATAATAACAATAAAAATAATACAATAATAACTAATTAATTTTTATATTTAAGAAAAATATAATAAAAATTTAAAAATAGCCAATAATAAATATAATTAAGATAGTACTAAAACTACTAACTTATTTATTCTAAAAAGAAACATATTTTAAAATTTTTGTATTATTTTTTAAAATTGGAATAAAATAAAATAATATCCTAAAATTAACTTCATTTAGTTATTTATTTTTTAACTAAAAATTTATTAAAAATAAAATAAGAATTAAAATAATATCGGATCAAATATAAATATTTAATATCGAAAAATATATATATTACGCTTTGGGAGGATCAAAAATCACGTGTCTACAATGTGTTATTCGAAAAGTTCATGACATGGAAACTGAAACGTGACTATTGTTTTTGTGCTGGTGAGCACATTTTTTTCTCAATCATATGGCATTGTAAATGAAGTTGTTGTATTGTATCGTATTGTATTGTAGCAAGTGACAGAGGAGAGCCGAGGAGCGCTGCCAGAGGCAGAACTCCTCATAAAGTACTACCGATTGAGGCGCCAGTTTTCACGTTGGATGAACTGAACCGAATGATTGGAAATTTCGGTCAAAAAGCTTTGGTTGGTGAGGGATCTTATGGCCGCATTTTTTGCGCTAAATTAAGCAATGGAAAGCAAGTAGCAATCAAGAAGTTGGATACTAGTTCCTCACCTGAACTTGATTCTGATTTTGCAGCGCAGGTTAGTGAATTGATGCTCCTTTTTCGCGAATCTGATGAAAAGAACACTTGTACATGAAATATTTTGACTTATTTCAGTTATCAACGGTTTCAATACTTAAAAACGAGCATTTCATGACTCTGATGGGCTATTGTCTCGAGGGGAACAATCGTATATTGGTCTATGAGTTTGCGACAAAAGGATCTTTACACGATGTTTTACATGGTATGTTGAAAGCTTCTCTCATAATACTTTAGATAGTTGTTGTATGAATCCTTGCTTAGTTGATTGTGGACCTCGACTTGTTTGGAACTGAAGCGTAGTAGTAGTAGTCATTGCTTTGTTGATTTGTGGTGCCTATAAATAAATTCATAATCAGTATGCTTCCTCTACTAGCTTTCTTCAGATTATCAATTGCATTTATTTGCCTGTACTCTGATAGTTGTGACTGTTAGTTTCTTCAAATTTTGGCTAATGTAAACCCCTGAAAAATAAATACTCATCAATATTATTGGAAAACGAAGACCTTACAAATGCGGAGTCCATTAATGGGACAGAAGGGCATTCTGCTGGTGACAGAGCTTCATGGACAATGCCAAAAGAACAAATACAACAGTGGAAACAGAACCGACGTGCCTTAGTATTCACAAACTCACATTCTCATGCTGCATGTTTCGGCGCTTTCAAGTTATAATAGTGCCAGCTTGCAAATTGACGTTCTTTATTCTTGTTCCTTCTAATTGATCAAACCATGATTAGTCTTTAATTCAATCAACTTATGTGTGAAATATTTTCTATAGGCATATTCTACTGTTAGAACTCTTGATTACATGGCACCAGAGGTTTCGTTGAAAAAATGATATGAAATTGAATGTGATTGGTGGTCTTTGGGTGCAATCCTGTTTGAGATACTTGTTGGGTATCCTCCCGTCTGTTCAGAGCATCCAAGAATGACAGCTTGTAAGGTATTTAACTCTTCTGTTTGTTGTTACAATGAAACTAAGGGACAGCTGGGACCTCTAAAATGATCTCCAAATTGGATTCAAATAGAACTTTGTAAATCGAGATTCAAAAAAGGAATTCTTTTTCAGTCAATCGGAAAAAATTGAAATTGAAATGATTGTTTTTGTATAGACTTCATTTTCTTCAAAAGGAATGCTTCCAAAATTGTGTTGCAACATCTTGTTTGGTTTTACAAAATACACTCATTTTGGGGATATATCATATTTGTTTTTGTTGTATTAGATAATCAGTTGGAGAACATTCTTGAAATTCCCAGACGAACCAAAAGTATCAGATGAGGCTAAGGATCTGATTTGTCATTTATTTTATGATGTTGAATCAAGAATGGGGACTGGGGGAGTGGAAGAAATAAAGGTAAATATCTATTAGTGAAGTAACGCCCGTGCAGGAACTATCTGCAGAAATATGCCGCTTAGTTCTAGAAATATTTTTTTCACTTAACGAAATACATACAACCTCTTATCATTCCTGAAATTACTGTACTTTGTGTGCAAAGATCTATTCCGAGTAGGGTGAGTGATTATGCTAGCTCCTTGTTTGAGTCTTCTTACTAGAATAAAATTTACTGGGTTTTCAGGTTGATCCTTGGTTCAAAAGAGTCGACTGGGACATGCTTTATGAAACGGAGGCTGCCTATAAACCTATTGTTACTGGAGAGTTAGATACTCAAAATTTTGAGAAGTTTCAACCTGATGACCATGAAGATCTACAAGTTTTAGTTGTTATATCTCGTCCCCAATGAAAGTGTAAGTAACCTATGTTGAACAATAACTTCCATCCTCCATTGTACAGATTATCATATATCAGTTTGTCCATGCATAATATTTTTTGTTAACCTGTTAACATTTTACTTAAATATTTTTGTTTTTATGCTTTCCCAATGGTAAAAGATTAAATATCAATTTCACCTCCTGATAAGGACCAGTACTTGGACTACATTAGAGTTGAGTCAGGAGTTGTTCTAATGTAGTTACACTTATGTTACTGACTTGCAGTATATGCTTCTATTGATTTTCCATAATATCAAACTTAAATGTTCGTTCTTTTTAAACATGTACCTTAATTCCCCTAAATAAATACATAATAGTTACACTGATGGCACTGTACTTAATTCCCTTCTTTGTTGTTCTCATGTTAAGTATTTTACATCTGTTCCTCTTTGGAATTTTAGGACATTAATCATTCAAATTTAAGTATATGCTAATGTATTATGCTTTATAGGAGAGTTGCAGTAACATAAGCATATCTTCTTCTCACATGAAACAATAACATAATATGTAAAGACAATATGTAGCACAATAAATATTTTATAATAAGGACTAAAAGTTTATCGATTGATTCTTATACTTTGCATTTTTATGTAGCCAAGTGATGCGGCTAGTAGACCTATTTCGCCCATGGATGCAAGGAGATCACGTGATGATAATGATCCTAATGACATTCTTCGATTTCGTTGTATTTGTCTTGGATATTCAATTATGATGATGTAATTGTGTGGTTGGAGTGAATCTTAGAATATTGAAGGTTTTGTGTTTAAATTTAATTTTGTAGTTTGAAGATACTAGTTAAAGATGAAAATTTGGAGTTTGAAGATGTTTACGTTGAAAATTTAATTTTAAAATTTAATGTTCAATGTATTTTTAATATGCTTGTCAATTATAATGTTTAATTACTCTGTTGTATTAATGATATATGAATTGAACAAATATTGGGTTGTAGGTTATGCCTAAAGGAATAATTAAATTTGAACTAAAATTAGAATCCATAATTAGTTACTGAAAATTGATGGGCCCTACTAAATTTTTTAAAAAATAAATTGCAGAGGTTTTAACCCTCGCAAGTTTTAAATAAAAATTTATTATAAAAAGAATTAAATTTAGAATAACGTGGGTCAATAACCGCCGCAAATTAATTACGAGGGTTGTAACTGCCGCAAAATAACCCTCGCAAATTAATTATGGGGGTCGAAAAAAAACTGCCGCAATTCGTTTGTGACGGCTCGTATTCTGGGGGTTTTGGGAACCCCCGCAATTATATTTTGCGGGGGTTTTAAACCCCCACAAACCGCAAAATTAACCCCCGCAATTTGACCCCTTTTTTGTAGTGGAACTATTACAAGTCAAGATCATCTTTTTTTTTTTTTAGAATAAACTTACAAAAGACTCAAGACTTATACTTTCCCTCCAAAACCAATTGTCTTTCATTCTAAATTATCTGAAGGTTGAAAATTTCAAATTTGTGACTAAGTTGTGTGGGCCAGAGACAAATTGCATACTTCTATGTCACCACTTTCTACTGTTCATGTCAATAATTAAGCTCAAATTTGGATTTTTCTAGTTTTTAATTGTTGATTCTTGGTTTCATTAGTTGATCCTAAAACTAATTAACAAACTAGTAAACTCCTACTAGATTGTCAATTAGTCATTTGCATCCGTTGTTCGTGTCTACGTTATTTTGTGTTTTTCTTGTTTTTGAATTGTAGAATTTCTTGGTTCAAGTTCGGACATCATTTTCTTGAGTCTGCAAACAAAGAATCTATTTCGACCAAGGAGTAGACTCACCTCTCGACTCATCACGAACTACAAGCCGACTTGCAATACTTGTGAATCCAAGTATGATACGATCAAGTATGTGAGAGTGTGGTGAGGTTGTTCCAAACTAACTTGTGCTTTTCTTTGTAGGCTTGTTATTTTCTTTTTTTTTTAGGTACAATTACAAGGGAACCCGCTACTTCAACCTCTCAACCCATAGACAAAAATGCCACCAATGTCATTTTGGCCTACCTTGACACTATGTCCCGAGACCTAGCTATGGCAAATGAAAGGTTAGATCATATGGTAGGTCAAAAGGAGCAAGTGGGATGCCCAGACACACGTCAAGAGGAAGGCTGTAGCTCATATGAGCTACGAGGTAAAAACGTTATCCCCTACACACCTATGAACTTAGTATGTTGTGTTGTGGCTAGTAAGAGCCAAGTAGGTGCAGTTGCGGCTTTGCCTAGGGTAGAGGTGCTCGATTCATCCTTTTGTGATACTCTTGGTGATGTTAGGTCGCGGGAGGATCAAACTCTTGTTGTAAGTACGCAAGCACTAGTTGATCCTTTAAATGACGAAATTGATTCTTCTCGCAAGAATAATTTTTGTCCATTTAGTACTAGCCCTTATAACTCGAGTAAGTCTCCATTACCAATTGATGAGAGTATTCACACACTAGTTGACCCTTGTGCGAGCCAAGGTGAGTCTATGTTGGTATGTGAGTTGCCAACAACTAGTGAGGATGTGAATGAAGATCAACTTACTCATGAATGTATTCCACTACTTGAGCATATGTGTGGTGTGCTTGAAAAATCTCAAGTTAGTGATGGTGTTTATAGGGTTGATCTTGATGGTGCACGTGACTCTTTGAACATCTTGTGTGGTACAGGCCTTGCTAGTAGTTTTGTTCATAGAGATCATGTGTATGGAAATGTTGTAAATGATGGTATATGTCTTTTTTAGGTAGGACTTCTAGGTCGTATCTCTCTATTCTTGAATATTAGTCTTCTCTTAAAAGAAAATGTCATGCGTGATTGAGGGAGTGACATTCTAGGGGAAGGAAGGGTTAGCCTCGACTTAGACCCTTGGCTACTTCTCCCATTTGACCCCGGCACCCTCTCTAAATGTGGAAATTTCTATATTTCCCACTTGATACTTGGTCAAGACGAAAAGCAATGTTTGATTGTGGGTGATAATAAAGGAAGGCAAGGTTCTTCCTTACCTCTTTTTGTTGATGATGACCTCTTCCTTTGTGCCATTTATACTAAAGTTTTCATGTTCAACACAAAGGACCCGTGGGTATACTCCAAGTTTGTCCCACCTCTGCATGGCATGTGATGTGTGTATTTTGCTAATCCTAACCCTCATGTCATGAGGATATTTTGCTTGTTTTTCCTTTTTTAATTTTGCAAGGAGCGGATTAGAGGTCGAATCCTTTTTTCAAGAAGAGGAGGATGATACGAGAATGACCACGGAGATGGACATATGTGAGATGTGTTGAACCCGAGCCTTGGAACGTGCAAGTAAAGTGCAAAGGAGGGCCTAAATAGTCTCCAAAACAATCCACCAACTACACTCCAAGGGAACCTAAAGTGAAGCCTTTGACTAAGGGGTCTTTTTGACATTTCACACAATTTTTGTAACCTACTATAAATAGAATATGTTAGGTCATTTACTACTTAGACTTTGATGATATTTGTAAGTTGTATAACACTTTGAAAGACAAGTCCTCTCTTCTCTTTAGGAGGCAACCCGAAATTAGGGTGATACTAGTGTATCACTAGTGTTGCATTCATGACTTGAGATGTTGGTATTTAGAGGAATTAAAGTCCCTCTTGTGTCAATGTAGGAGTTAGGTTAACCATTGCGTGTAGTGTTAAGGGTCCAAGAGTATCACATATTCTTGGGTTCTTAAGATTATATCAACCAAGGTCTAACTATCTATCCTTTGTTCATTTTATTCTTGTAATCGTTTGTACTAGTTTGTTCTCGTTTCTAGGGAATTCGTGAGTTGTTGTTACAATATTGTTGTGTTCTTCTTCTTGTTTTGTAACTTAGTTTGGTTGTTTTGTGTCTTTCCTTGCTTTTCTTGTATCAGGGCATATCAGTTATCTTATTATGATATGATAAATGAATCTCGAATCTAATTCACATTCTTAGACAGGGAGTATTTCAAATACTGCCCCACCCCACCCCACCCTACCCTACCCTAATTGGTTCGGGGCCTACACATCAGATGGACTTGGCTATAAGTACTCCATGGATCAATTTTCTCATCGATCTGTTAATTCTCTTCAATAATATCTATGAATGATAAATAGAAATTGAACCTAACTCAAATTCGTGGATCAGGAGTATTTCCAACACCTTTTCCCCTTCAATTGGTTTGAGAGCCCACCTTGGATATGAGCCTGGTTATGAGGAGTCTAGTGATCTCATCCTTCACCGACATGGTATTTCTCCCAACACTCGTGCACTCTACACATGCTCGGGCCCTTTTTCGGATTGAAGCAAGGTTACATTCGTGTATTGGGGGTATTTCCAACCCACCCCACCCCCCATCCCCCCACTCCTCGCCCTCCATTTTAATTTGTCTTCCGGGACCAGCATTGGATGGGTCTGGGGCCCATATGATAAATAAACTTTAGACTAATTTCATCCCTTGAAAATTAGCTCAAATAAAAGAGGATTGTCTAACCCTACAAAGAGTGCAAAAATCCCATTCCTCATCGATGTGATGTTTCTCTTCAACCTAATAAAAAATGATTTATTATGACTTCACTACAAGTGAATAAAATTAGCTTAGGGTTATTCTTTTGAGCTAAAGCGATAACTAAAATGGAACAAATAGAGGAATTATTGGCAAATACTTAAATAAGACGACATGCTCAGATTAACAATTGATCAATGGAGGACTTTTCTTATTTTTCCAAACTTTCTGCGAAATGTATCAATTGACTAACCTTTCATTGTTTGTTAAGGTATTTAAGTTCGATAAGTATTTATTCTCATCGGTTGTTTATATCAAATTAATTTAAGTAATGAAAAATTAATGAGAAAAAGACATCACTTGATCATGGTCTAGTGACTCGTCGTTATAAATTTATATGTAGAAAAATATATATTTTATAATCGTTGATTAGTGTAAACACCCGATATGAATAACTTTTTACCTTTAATTTCAATAAATTAGCCCAAATTTTTGAAAGTTCAAATTTACCATGCATGTGCGCGGAGCTGTTAATTAAGTTGAACGTAGACTGCTGAATTGGTTACCTTAAACAGCAGACCACATAAATTCCGAGTTAATTACTCAAATGGTCACCCAACTTTGGACTTTTATCCCAAAAGTTACTCAACTTTGATCTTTGATCTTTGATCTTTTCACATTTTACTCAGAAAGTCACTCAAACTATTTAATCATTTTTTAAAATAACATTTGCTTATGTGGAATTATTATTTAAATGCATAATTTAGAAAAATAAAAAATTATCTCTTAATGACCCTTTTATCCTTATTCCCATAAATTAATTTTTATTTCTCATTTTTTTCTCCATCTCACATATTATAATTGATTCAACATTAAATATGCCTAATAAAATATTAAAAGATCAAATTAAATTTAACAATAATCGAAGGATAAAAAATTATTAATATAAATTATATTAATACGATGAAATATAACTAAATAATACGTAATTTAATTCATTTGTTACTAAAAGTCACGTGTACGTAGTTATTACATACATATAATGAATCCCTATAACGTAGGTATATTACTAAAAATATTTAGTTATGGATATAAAATCCCTAATTCATCATACATATACATATAGTACAATATTTTTTTTCATACATATAGTAAAGATATTTATAAAAAAGGACATCTACTTTAGAGTGAAGACAGGAAGGGGGGAGGGGGGTTGTATCGTTGAGAGCGCCGCATTTATAATAAGCTATATAATGTGTAGATTTAAATTTAATTAGATTTCAATACGAACATCAATATCAGATGAAAAAAAAGAAGTTGAATTTAGGATTGAAAAGGTAGAGCAAAATAATTATAATTTTAATTCTTTGGTTATAGTTAAATTTTAAAGTGATCCTTTGATATTTTATTAAACATATTTAATGTTAAATCAATTAATGTTAAATCAATTAAAATATGCGAGAAGGAGAATAAAAATGAGAAAGAGGAGGGGAGATACTAAATTTATGGGAATAAAGATAAAAGGGTCATTAAGAGATAATTTTTTATTTTTCTGAATTTTGCATTTAACTAATAATTTCACATAAGTAAATGTTATTTGAAAAAATAATTAAATAATTTGAGTGACTTTCTGAGTAAAAATGTGAAAGGTGACTTTTGAAGTAAAGTCAAAGTTGAGTGACTTTCTGAAATAAAAGTTTAAAGTTGAGTGACCATCTGAGTTATTAACTCCATAAACTCTTGATTAATGGTTACTTCTTGAACTTGACCCTGCATTTTAAATTTTAAAATGAGAAAAGTACCTTGACTTTCATTTTAAAGAAATGACTAAGATGGACAAAAGGGATAATTAAACAGACCAGTTCAAATTATAAAGGGTGGTTTGATAACCTAGTAAAGAAGCAAGTTATTTATGTATTAATTTATATATGTATATGATACATAATTAAAGTTTGGTAACCAATTGGGAAATAAGTTCTTTATGTATAAAATTAAAAAATGTTTAATTTGCAATTTAGAAACTCATATAACTAATATATGTATAACAGTATAAGTTATGTGGAAATATTATTGGTGCATTATATCTTTGTAAACTAGAAGATTGAACAACTAAATACTAATACCTGCATAACTAATACGAATATGGGGGCCTAATACAAATATAGAATACTACCATAATTAATACTTGCAAATAACTCCTAAGCAATAGGGGCGAATACGAATATCGAACCGGACTAAAACCAAAAAGAAGTTCACCATGCATGTGCAATTCTGCATAGAGTAATTGTGAATAAACTGACTTGTTGACTTTGACAAGAGAAGATAATTAATGAGATTGATTAATGGTTACATCTTGAACTTAAACTTGCATTTTAAAAATGAGAAATATACGTGGAATTTTCACTTGACAAATGACTTAGACAACTATAAATGGTACTAGACATTCTCCTTGGAAAAATAGAAAGGTATAAGAAGCACAATTAACAACAACAAAAAAAAAACCTTGTTTGCGAATTTAATTACACCACACTTTTGCTACAACAATGAGCATGAGGTGGTTAATAACAACTTTAGCCATTGTTGCTTTCTTTACACCCCAATTAGCTTATGCCTATGATGTCAATCCTCTACAAGAAATATGTGTTGCAGTTAAAGACTCCAACACTTCTGGTAAATCATCCTTTTATAGAGTAATTTTTTAAGCTAGTTATACATTTGGTCGATCGTTTGATCAATCGCTACCAATTCATGTATATTCTACGTATATTATATATTTATTGACTATTATTTTGGGTGGCAGCTATACGATTTAAAAAAGTACCTTTTGTTTCAAGAAATCCTAGAGGGCTAGTGGTGCATGTTTGAAAGTCAGATGGAAATATGCCTACATCTCTACCTTTACAGAAATTTTCACCAATTATTCCTTTGAAGGATATCTGTTTAGTAAATCAACATCTTTTGTATTACTTGCGGCTAATAGACCTTTTAGACTACAGTCTAAACAATTTTTTTGAACAAACTGAAAGTCTTATAAGAAAATGATAGACCGCGGTCTGTCTAAAATTTTATAAGGCATTGCAAATGTTAGACGACCGACAATCTAATGTTTGTCTATAAGATTTAGAAATATGTGAGAAAAACATTAGACCTGAGACTAACGTCATCCGAAAAAATAATTTCCTAAAGAGGGACAAAATCTAAGTGAGACAATAACCCTGCACCTAAGCACAAAGCTTTCACTTATAACAGGTTTGAACCCATGATCTGCAAATAACTCTCACATCATGCATTGAACTTTTATGATCACTAGACAGAAACCCTCAGGCTTAACTAATTCATTATATATATATATATATACCGCCTTGAGGCGGGCTTTGACCAGTACCCTAGGTATTAATATCCAAAATAGTAAATACAAAGAGGAGGGGGGACATAAAACCTAACCTCCGCAAAATACATTTGGAAGATGGATAAACAATATGTTGTATAATTTGAATTTGTGTAATATGTTAGCTCTTAATATGGTAACTTCATTTTATTTCACTTGTGCAGTTTTTGTGAATGGAAAGGTTTGCAAAGACCCAAACCTTGCAACAGTAGATGATTTCTTTGCTTCTGGTCTTAATGTAAGAGGGAAATTAGTGAGGCAAAAGTTTGGTTACTCTGCGAATATTGTGGATGTAAACAATATGTATGGACTCAACACTCTTGGCATTTCTTTAGTTCGTGCTGATTTCGAACCAAAGGGTCTTATCCCACTTCACACGCACCCTCGCGCTACTGAGCTCATAACTGTTTTGGAGGGTACAATTTACGCGGGATTTCTTGTACCTACTGAAAACATCTTTAAGAGTCGTCTCTTCTCTAAAATCTTGAAGCCTGGCGATGTTTTTGTGGTTCCACAAGGGCTTGTTCACTTTCAATATAATGTTGGACGTACAAATGCTACTATACTTGCTAGTTTCAACAGTCAAAATCCTGGATTCGTCATGATTCCCAATATAATCTTTGCTTCTGATCCGCCTATTCTTGATGATGTTCTCGCCAAAGGTTTCCAGCTTAATAAGAAGGTGATTCAACAACTCCGAAAGAAATTCGCCTAAGTTATGTCACTACAAATGTTATTGTGTGCTGAATAAATTCTCCTAGGTTATGTTACTACAAATGTTATTGGGTGCTGAATAAGTTCTCCTATAGGTTATGTCACTACAAATGTTATTGTGTGCTGAATAAATTCTCCTAGGTTATGTCACTACAAATTTTATTGTGTGCTGAATAAATTCTCCTAGGTTATGTTACTACAAATGTTATTGGGTGCTGAATATATTCTACTATAGGTTATGTCACTATAAATGTTATTGTGTGCTGAATAAATTCTCCTAGGTTATGTCACTACAAATGTTATTGTGTGCTCAATAAATTCTCCTAGGTTATCTCACTACAAATTTTATTGTGTGCTGAATAAATTCTCCTAGGTTATTATGTCACTATTGTAGACACGTGATTTTGACCCTCCCTCGAGTTTAATACATATATTTTTTGATATTAAATATTTATATTTAGTCCGATATTATTTTAAATCTTATTTTATTTTTAGTTTAAAAAATAAATAACTAACTAAAGTTAATTTTAGGATATTATTTTATTTTTATTCTAGTTTTAAAAAATAATACAAAAACTAAAAAAAAAATCTTTTTAATAAATAAATTAATAGTTTTTAGTACTATTTTATTATATTTATTTTGGCTATTTATAAATTTTTATTATATTTTCTTAAATATAAAAATTTAATTAGTTATTATTATATTTATGATTTTATTTATTTTTATTATTATCTTCTATTTTTTTTTTTAAAAAAAAGGGGGATAATTTTGAATTTCAAATCTTCTCTTATCTGATCCCTATTCCTAACTACTCCCCCCCCCCCCCCCCTCCCGAGAATCCTATTATTTAAGAATTGTTCCCCCACCCCCAAAGAACGTACAATCTACACTACCAGATACTGCATCAGACCAAAAAACCAGAGTCAACACTAAAGACAGTGAAAAATCAGAGAGCAAAAGTCAGAGAAAAGAAAACATCAGAAACAAAGAGAGAAAAAGAAAAAAACATTGAAATCGAATTTCAGATTTCCGTTCGAGTTCTGGTGACAGCATTCTTGCTTCCAAATTAGTTTTTAATTTATCAGGTTCATATCAAATCTGCACTCTTTATCTTTAAGTATTGTTGTGAATCAAAGTATGATAAAAAATTATTTAAAAGATTTTGTTATTATTTATTTTTTGTAAATTTTATTATATATGTGATTTTTTTAATTTTGGTTACATGTTTAAATATTTTATTTCTTCTTTCTCTTCCGAATTTGAAAGCTGTATATAAATTTAGTGTACATAAAATACTAAACATGATTCAACTATGTTTGAATTAAGTAAACATTGTTAATTACTCTTTAGTGGAATGAATGTTTGTTGTTTCCTTTTGTTGTTGGACGTAAAAATGCAGAATATTGAATATTCAAATCTACAATGAATGAAACTTCTGGGCATTATCATTTTTTTTTTCTTTTGCATTAATTTGCCTTTTTGTATGTACCTGCAAAAGAGTTTACAGACACATTTCACGGGGATAGAAAATCAGAGAATTTAGTAAAGAAGTGAGGGAGATCGGATATGGTTTCTTGTTTTTCTCCTCAGTTTTTCGTTTCTTTGCGTTAGAATAAAATTTTGGAAATTAGAGTTAATCATAATTTACAATTTAAGTTATATTAAATTAGAAAAATAAATTTGATAAATCATACTTGAAATTAGCATAATATGGTTAGTTATGTATTTGCATTATTTTATTATTATTATTATTATTATTATTATTATTATTATTATTTTATTTTTATTTTGTCTCATTATTATTAACAAAGTTTAATAATTTTATTATTAATTAACCGCTGTAAATAAGTTTGCTTAAGATTTTTGTTAAGATTAATTATTTTAAATAGATAAAACTATTACGAATTTATAATGGCTTAACCACGCTTTTAATGCTAGGTAAATTTTAGATACGTTTAAAATTTTCATCTCAATTAAGAATGCGGCGTACGCATCTTTCTGAGACATTTAAAAATAATTCAAGGATGCAAATAATGCAATAATGCACCTTGACAAATATATATTTTTTTAAAAAAATAATTTTCACTAGTTTAATACACGAGTTATAGACAACTATTAGACATTAAAATATGAGTGAAACTAGGCCTTAACATAATTTAATAAAATAGTTTAAGTCAAGATAAGTCAATAAAAGCAACCGTGCTAGAACCACGGGACTCGAGGAGTGCCTCACACCTTCCCCTCGGTCAACAAAATTTCTTACCCGGTTTTCTGTTTTCGCAGACCAACAAAGAGTCATTTTCTTTTGATTAGGGATTCAATAAGGTGGCTTGGAACACCATAACTCAATTCTAAGTGGCGACTCTGTTAATAAAATAATCCCTATTCAATATCGTCACTTTAATTAGAAAAACCCTTTCGACTCGATTTTCTCGATCGAGAAAAGGGGTGTGACAACTACAAATGTTATTGTGTGCTGAATAAATTCTCCTAGGTTATGTCATTACAAATGTTGTTGTGTGTTGAATAGATTCATCTAGGATCACTTGTTTTTGTTGTATGTTTCTAATATTGTTTCTGCTCTTCCATGATGTAAGGTCTTTTATATCTAAATACATATTTGAAAGATTCTTGCAAATGTAATAAATTTAGCAATTATGTCCTGTGATGTGTCATTAAGTAGCTTTACTTATCTAAATCCAAATGCATAGGCTATACACTTATTCCATTTATGTGTAATGAAAACTACTTTTCCTCCGTCCATCTTTATTTGTCCAGTTCGAAAAATTAACGGATAATTTACCTATTTACCCTTAGTTAATAGTTATAGTAATTACTCAATAAATTTATCAAAATATTGAATTAATTATATTCAAACGATGATATAATAATGATACTATTACCCCTATCAATTGCTATTTCTTAAAACGTGTGTCAAGTCAATAATGAACTATTGATGGAAGGTGGGAGTAACAGTTTCCCCAATACTAGTAGTTCACGAGATATAAATGTGATACATAGCACCAAAGTTTTTTGATTCCGCGATTCAATCTATGATCGATTTATAATTCAGGGACCATTCAAATTAACTTAATTAAGATGACATAACACTAAGGGCCCGTTTGGATAGGCTGAAAAAAGTGTCTTTTAAAAAGTTTTTTAAAAGTGTTTTTGAAAGTGCTGAACTTATTTTAAAAATAAACAGTTATATGTTTGGATAAAAGTGTTGAAACTAAAAAAAAATGTTTTTAAGCACTTTTTTTGGTCAAAATGTAGAGTTAATTATTATTAGTTTTTATTTCTAAAATGATTCTAATTAAAATTAATATATATATTTTTAATTCAGTTTCAATATATATATATATATATATATATATATATATATATATATATATAATATAATATAATATAATATAATATAATATTTTCATGAATGACTAATAAATTTGTGCGCTAAAAAAATCTTTAGAAAAAATTAAATTATTTAATGCTCGATATTTATTTTTGAAACCTTATTAATTTAAATTCATACTCTTTCTTATCAGGGATGGAATTAGAATTTTGAATTACAAATATTTAAGATAAAAAATATTTCGATAAAAAATAGGTTTATCAAATTTTTTAGATAAAAAATAGGTTTATCAAATTAATGTTATAAGTGATAATTATAAGGGCTACAAGAGGATAATTTTTGAATAAGTGAAAATTATAAGGGATACAAAAGTCATTTACTTGATCAACTTTCAATAAATTATAAGCTAAAAAAAATAAGTAGGGAATGACCAACTTCTAGCTTTTGGCTTAAAAAAAAGTCAAAATTAACTTTTTTTAAGCAATTATAAAAATTACCAAACACTTTCAAAAACAAAAAATAACTTAAAAGCCACTTGACCAAATTATAAGTTTACCCAAATATCCATCTAGAGTAGTAGTTTATTTGCTAGAAAGAAGCTCAAAGAAATTGACTGGATTCGAATAAGTGGTGAATCATATATGATTTAATTTCACGTGAAACAAATAACCTTATCAGAATTTGATATTCCACCAATAGTCTTGAAAGAGAGGGGTGCCTTCGGAAAATTTGGACATATAATAGATTTATTTATTTTATTTTGCAAATCCAAAAACTCTTTTTTCATTCTATTGATCACCATATTATACTCACCTAGAACTTAATTAATTATTTTATTCTCTACCTGCATGATATCAAGCATCAATCAACAAGCATTTGATGTTGAATTAAGGTAATATATCAACTTCCATTTTTTCTTTTATTTTAAGGGAGCAAGGTAAAATAGTTGAATGAGGTTTATATGTCACAAACAAGTTATTATCAATGTGGCTATTTTCAAGAAAAAGAAATCAGTCTATCCAATACGAAATTAACAAGAAGGAGCAGCAATTGGGACTACTGGAGGAAAAATAATATAGGAAACTTAATTCCAAAGTTAAATGCATAGATATAAATCCAAAGAAAATAATAAAAATGGTTCTTATGTTTAAGATAATTTCAAAATAGTCCCTTAAATATATACCCTCGTGCATTGTTAGTCTGTTAAGTTCACTTTATCATTGTTAAAAAAAGCTCTGTCTATTCAATTTGAGGGGAATTATGAAAAATAAATAAATTATTGTGTAATTTCCATAGTTTTTGTTGTTTCGAGTCTATTTTAAGAGTGTGACGTAATGTGGCTTTCTAAAGTGCAGCTTATGCTATTTTGTATAGTTTTGGTAGGTAATGCATTTTTTTCGCATTGAGTTTCTAGTAATTGATTTAATATTTCTGGTTAAATTTTTGGTAATAGTTTCAGTCTATATAATTAAAAAATATTTGCATAAATCAAAAGTTCTCACTTTTAATTTGACAAACTTAAATGACCAAAATAACTCAAATATATATTTACAGGACTACCTTAAACCTACCCCAATATATAAGGAATATTTTCGTCATTTTGTCTTACAGATTATGTTAGGTCCAAAATAATCAGGTGTCATGCGGAAGCTAGCAAAACAAATCTCAAAGGACACCAATAAAAAGACATGTGAGAAATACACTAAAAGAGACACAATAATTTAACGTGGTTTTCGATCAATCGACCTACATTCACAAAAGAAGATGAACAATCCACTTTATAAAGAGAGTACAAAATCTCGAGAGAGACAACCTCATACAATTCACTCAGAATAAAAGAGGTTCTCACAAGTGATACTGCAACACTTGTGTCTCATAAATTCTCTCCCCAAACAATACTCTCTAAATCCCTAGGACTACACATTAGATGCTACCAAACTAGACAAAATTAAGAAACCTCTATTTATAGAGTCTACAACCTTTTTCCTACACGTACAAAGATTAGCCAAATATGAAGAATATGTTTTCCTTTTACTAAAGAAAACCTAATTATAATACCTAACGGAAAACTCAATTATGATGATAAAAAAAAAAGTCACGAAAAACACTCAACGGACTACACACTTCAAGTCTTCAACATAACAAATATTTTTTCTTAAAAAAAAAAATTACACAATAGTGACAACTGAACTATATATCTATAAATAAGCTCAGATTTTTAGTATTATGAATTAATCACCTTTAATTAGCTATTATATTAATCATCCTCAGAAGAAAAAAAGAAAGTTTTCCAATGGCTCTTTGCCTACTAACATTTATTCTAGTCACTTTTGGTCTTCTTTCATCTTTTGTTTCTTCCTTTGATCCAAGCCCTTATCAGGATTTTTGTATTGCAACTAGTGACTCCAAGGCTGCAGGTAATTATTTCGCTTTTCAGATCGCTAATTTCACTTATATATACGTGCAATTAAATGTTTGATGATTAGATAATATAAAAATTCATTTATATTATTAAGGACCTTTAGTCTGGATAAAAGAAATAATTTCATGTATAAAATTATCTTATTTCGTGTTTGGTTGAAATTTTTGATTTCAGGTTTAGTAATCTCGGATTTTTTAATATTTTAATCTTGGCAAGACCATATTCAACTCATACAAAACAACCAAATGACAAATATGTCATTCTTCCAATATTCTTTAAGAAAGTTAAGGTTAAAATGAGAAATAAAAGCTTATTCAAATTTTGCCCAGTTTCAAACCAGAGCATGCTCAAATTAAAGCATGGATATATATTAATTTCACTATTACAATTCCTGAATTATATTTTAGTCTATTATCTACGAACCATCCTTCAGTATATATAAATTAAAACTCTTTTCCTTTCGTTCTTTTTTCTCTTCAGTTTTTTGTTCTAAGGTATTTACACAAATACATACTCAAAATTTATTCGAATTTATTTTGCAGTGTTCGTGAATGGAAAATTTTGCAAAGATCCAAAATTAGCCACAGCAGACGATTTCTTTCTGGCAGGACTTAACGTTAGTGGAAATCCTTTACCAGGACTTGGATCATTTGTCAAATTAGCCGATATAAATAGTCTTTCGGGACTCAACACTCTTGGCATTTCACTTGTTCGCGCTGATTTTGCACCGTATGGTCTAATTCCACCCCACACACACCCTCGCGGTACTGAAATTATTGTTGTCCTAGAGGGCACTCTCTACGTTGGATTTTTGGCCCCTGACACTATGAATCCATTCAAAACTCAATCATTTACAAAAATATTGAGTAAAGGGGATGTATTTGTGTTCCCACAAGGATTAATTCACTTTCAGTATAATGTTGGACATACTAATGCAACTGTTTTAGGTGCTTTGAATAGCCAAAATGCTGGGCTAATTGTGGTTGCTAGTGAACTATTTGGATCAAATCCACCACTACTTGATGATGTTCTTTCAAAAGCATTCCAATTGGACAAGAAAATGGTGAAACAACTTCAAGGTTTATTCTCCTAGAGGATAGAATTAAACAAGAAAAATTGTTTCTTAAAAAATAATAAAGTATACTATGTGGGGGAAATCTTAGCAGCTCATTTGATTGGCTATCTTGTTGGTGATGGTTCGATTCCTCAATCGATTCCGTGTTTCCCCTTCCCCTAATAACCCCCATTTTTCTAAGAAAAAAGTATACTACGTGGGAATTCTTGGTTGTGTTTAAGATGTAATTGTTATCGATTTTGTAATATTTGAGAAATAACTTAGACCATGTGTGGAATAATAATGAACTTGGTGTTACTTTACCACTTACCATTCATAAGTGAAGTGTACACAACTTTATTCGTACCTTGCGAGGTAGTCATATTGTTCTACTTCAAATAAATTAAATCATGAGCATATGCGAAAAGCAATAAAATATATGCTAATAGAAATTGAGGATTCATTTCTACTTTTTGGAATCGAGCGAGTAATGTTTCATTGAGCTTATATTATTTGTCCTTAATAATTTAGATTGGTTTAACAGAAGAAAATTGAAAATACCATTGTTGGGTTTTATTAAGATTCAAAAAAAAAATCACTATAAAATACTGAAATTACCTATGAAATTCGTCAATTATGATAATTTGTTGTTAATCTGTCGCTAAATAGAATTAGTGACGATTTTTTTTCTCAGCTACTGAACTTGCCGATCGCTCATTTCTTTGTTTTTACAGTGATTTTTAAAGAAGACAAGTGGATCTAACAATTTTTGAGGTTATGCTGAATCTAATTATTGAAAATTGTTGGAATTGATTTTTAAAAAGTTAAAGTTGTTAATCAAATTTGAAGCAAAAATAGGATAGTGAATTTTTATACATGTTATGATGATAACCAGAATTAATTTGATCAGAGATCATGATGAATTTTTATACAGAATTAATTTCATCGTAGTTGCTATATCCTTACCCTTTGAAGCTATCATCTGAAGTTTGGATTTTCTGTAGTATTTTTTTTTCTTTTTATGTTCGATCCTTATTCTTTTATGTCGGCAGACTCAAGGTGGATGGGGCTGTTCTTCGTTTTCTTTTGAAGCTTTTGGCAAGTAGGACTGTTTTGATAATAGCATAGCAGTATGCTTGGAATGTGAATGAGCTTATCAAAGAAAAGCTCATAGAATTTAATGAATTAGGATTTACCATAGATCAATCTAAGTATTGTGGTCAGTGGGTGATAGACCAAAAAATGAGCGTATCATTGTTATTTTTATGATGTTGTATGGTTGCGACGTTTGACTATGGTCCTTTGTCTTGAGCCGGGGGTCTATCGGAAACCGTCTCTCTACTTCTTCGGAGGTAGTGGTATGTACTACGTACATTCTACCCTCCCCAGACCCCACTAAGTGGGAATATACTGGATTTGTTGTTGTTGTTAAATCCTTGTCGAACTCAAATAAGAAATCCTGAAAATCACTATAAGTAATCCTAATACCCGTCTCCAATTTGTGTAAATTACCCAAGGAACATCGATAGGCTAGGCTTGGGTTCCTTTGGACTGGACAAGTCATAGGGCCAAGGGTCCGGGTCACATTTGTCATTTCAAAAATGTAAATTAGGAATTAAACAATAATAATAACATATCCTGCGTATACCCTCAAGAATTAGTTAAACTTATTGTAGACACGTAATTTTGTCCCTCCGAAAGATTATTTTCGCCTATTTATCTTATTCTACCATGTACCCTTAACCGTGTAATTATCCTCAACAAAAATACAAAATAACAATCCCTCTAACCAATTTTATCTCACCCTAACAACCTCTTCAATTAAAGGCGGACACCTCACCCTACACCCTACCCCTACCCTACACCCATGTGACCCCACCCCACCACGTCACATATTTCTTTGCCTTACCCACAACAGAATGAATAATTACAAAATAGAGAGGGGCCCACTAAATTTTCCTCTTACAACATATACACATACTGCTAATTCATAAAGAAGAAGAAGAAGAAAAAAGGGAGCATATAAACATACACTCACGGGTCCCACTAGGATACTGACCATATATATCATCATCCACAAGAAGAGGGGGGGATTCTGCTTCTTCTGGAAAAAATATGTACATACCCACATAAAAAGATGATCCACGCAAGGACACAAGAAAGAGCACACACTAAAAATTGATCTTCTCTTTCTTCAAACAGATAGGTAGAACACACACTCACTTAGAATAAGGGCGTGAATGTGATACTGAGAGGTGAAAAACAGACAGAATTAGAGAGCTTTTGGAAGGAAAATCGAGAGGGGAAGAGAGAGTTCGAGAGAGAAACCTAGCGAAGAGAGAGCAGCTGAGAGAGAGAGAGAAAGAGAGGAGATCGAGAGGGAAACGGTAGGTTCGAGCTTCTTCGACGAGCTCATCGCCGTACCAGACCATTTCTTGGTCGTTTTCTGATTCTACCAGCTCAAAGTCGCACATACACGCATTAGTGATAAAAAAAAAGAATGAAGACTATTTGGGAGGGAGAGATCCGGACGATTCGGGTCATATTTCGGACTGTTTGGGGGTCAGATTTCTATTTCTTCGGGTCAACTTCGATTCGTTTGGGTTTGATTCCGGTAGATTCGGGTCAGATTTCGAACTGTTTGGGGTTGGATTTCGATTACCTCAAGTGGATCCCGTCTATTTCGTTTTGCATTCTGTGTGTTGAATATTCTCAGTCTGATTATAATTTTCGATACCGAGTTGGTTCATTGTTGGAGTCCTCGTTCGGAGGTTTTCGATCTCGAATTTCTTTATTATCGACAAGGAAAAGTTTCATTGAGGTCCATTTCTTCTCCTGATCTTTACTTTATTTTTATTCTTTATTGATGTTGTGGGTGTGGATGATTCATGTGTTGTGTGCTTAGTTCGAATCTTCGTTGGTTGTTTGCGTCAATGTTGGTTTCGGATTTTGAGATGTGAATGGATAATAGAAGCATGCACTAATCATGTGGTTACAAATGGGATTGGGGGTGAGAATTGGAAACTTGATATAATTGGCGATTTTGGTTAGTTTGATTTCATTGTTCGTATAACTTGAAATGAACGTTAATTGATTTTGATAGTATCATGGTACGCCGAGTGGTTTAGGCAAATATATGTTGGGTAGGCAAATGTTTAGAATCGGCGGCTTTGGTTGACTATTGGAAATTCCGTGGAATGTTTGAAATTTTGTTGAATAGTTTGATCTTCTTGCACTAAAAAATGTATTCATTTGGTCGGGGAATGCCTCGAGGAATCTGTATTGATTTATCCGGGAAATGCCCCGAAGTATCTTGTACTTGGAAGATGTTCGTGATCAAGCCCGAAATGTCCGGTGGAGAAGTCCATGAAGCGTAGTTTAGGATTAGCCTAGAATAGAGTAGGATTTACATTTTCGCATTTTTCTAATTTTGGGACTGTATAATTGGACTGAACACTATATTTTTGGACTTGTTTTATTTTGTTTGTTAGATTGATTGTTTTGTGTTGGTTTATACATTTGTAATGTCAAATTAGCCGATATGCTCTACCAAGCGACCGTGGTCAAACCACGGGATCGAGGGGTGCCTAACACCTTTCCCTCGATCAACAGAATTCCTTAATCGGAATCTCTATTCGCGGATAAGTTTAAAAGAGTCAAAAATTATTTTGAAAAGGAATTTTTAAAGGTGACTTGGCACACCGGATTATGCCAAGTGGCGACTCTGAATAAAAATGTAAATAATCCTTTTTCGAAACAAAGTTTCTTCTTTTTGTCACCTTAATAAATAAAACCCTTTCGAAACATAAAATCTAATCTTTTGGAGTTGAAAAAGGGGTGTGACAGCTCTGGCGACTCTACTGAGGACTTTCAGAATTCGAGCATATTTTTTTAGAGTTGTATCGGCTTAGTTTGACATTATGGGTGTGTAAACATTGTTTGTGTTATCATTTGTTGTTTATTTTATCATTGTTGAGTTCCTACGTGCTCTTTGTTTACAGTTTTTCTCTTATGTGTTACCGCTTTATAACTGGCATCATGTGCATAACCCGAGTCAATTCTTTCTGCAACAAGTTCTATAGTACACGTTGTGTACACGACCTATAGTTGAGTCACCCTTATTTTAGGAAGGGGAGCCGTCGTCTGGTATGGAGTGGGTGGAAAGCTAAAGCAACCACTATCGATCATACGCTCCCCTGAACAGCCTTGTTAGTGAATCCCAGCGTAGGTCAGCCTTTAGGTCATGCTTATCTACATCATATTGAGATCTAGCGGGACCCACTTGGTCCTTTGTAGGAAACTCACCTCTAAGGCATCCCTACGTGCTAAATGTTGCATCTTTGAGGGTAACGAGGTCATTTGACAGACTGATTTGGGCAAAAGCATGAGTTAGAAGCAAAGTGTGTAGACAAGAAAGTGCTGAAAAAAAAGAGAGAAAAAAAAAGGTGAGCCAAAAAAAAAAGTGTTTCGTAGTTTGTTTAGAGTTCTTTATGGCTTTCGTTTTTTCAAAATTTAAAAATCCAAAAATAAATTCTACCTTTTGCACTCATTTCCCCAAAAAATCATCAAAAAGATTTTCCTTTGTCTCTTTAGTAAGCATTCACCATTCGAAAAAGATTTTTTTTTACAATAGTAGTTTTTTATAAAAGAAAATTCAGAACTGGTAGAAGTTTTGTACATTTCTTATAACGAAAATACCAAAAAGATTTTTATTCATAGTTGTTGGTGTCAGTTCTACGTGAAGTGTCATTTTGAAAACTCAAAAAAAATTTATTAACGTTGTTTGTGAATTGTTTGTGGTCGTGTCGCTTAGGTTAAGGTTCAGTCGGTTATCTAATCTTTATTTGTCCAATCTGGACGAACTACGCACCCTTGATTCTCCTCTTTCGGGATGTGAGATACGTAGGCAACCAATTGTTGGTTCGGGGATCTTATTTCAAAAAAAAAAAGAAAAATATTTTTCTTCACTCTTCATTCAGAGTAGGTATGTCATATACATCTTCGAAAAGAAAATCACAAAAAGATTTTCCTTTAATAGTTTCAAGTTTCATTTTCATATGAAATTTAGAATCGAAAATTCAAAAAGAGAGTTTTCTTTGGTTGTCATAGGTTTCATTTTGTATAGGAAATTTAAATCTGAAAAATGCAAAAAAAGATTTTCGTCAATTCTTTTGATAATTTGTTATTTTCTTTTCTTCTTAAAGTTCCAAGAAAAAGAAAAAGAGTTTAATTGGCCATTTTGGCAAGACTTCACGAACTACGCACACCTGATTCTCCCCTCTCAGAAGTGAGATACGTAGGCGCCCTTCTTGGGTTCGGTCATCTTTTAAAAAAAAGGAAAAAAAAGGTTTTGAAAAATTGTTGAACTCTAACGCATTTTGCTATCTCTTGTCCAGTTAGTTTAAGGTGGTTGGTTTGTGGCATTTTGGCTGGTCCTTCATATTACTCCAAGTCACAGAGAAAGTTATGGCCAACAAGGATGCCGAGTTAGTTGTCACTAATCAGATAGGGAGTTTGGGAAATGAGAATTTAGGTGATAATGAAGAGATTCGGAAATTGAGGCAGCAAATGATAGAAATGCATCGAGCTTGGGCTAATGGGTTGCCTCCTCCTCCAGTTCTCACTGATAATCTGAAATATCTTTCTAGCTTGCCTCCTGTGTCACATGCACAATTTCTCATTTTTGTTGATATGCCACAACATGCATCAGGATCGACTCCGGGGCAACAATATCCAACCACTTCCGATGTTCATTTCCTTGCTCTCCAATCCAAGACTACCACCTACTCGGCTCCACCAACTGTTCGTGCTTTTGCGATGCCAACCCCACCTGAAGCTCCTACTTTTGATGTTCATCCATAAGTTATGCCTCCCTACTCTACAAGAGAGCCTGCATTGAATATTACTGGTGATCAGCGTTACACTTTCGAGCCTATATTCAAGTTGGCTGGTCTTTACGGTGACACTCACCCGCCTGAATTTCCTTCTAACACTGAGAAACCTGTTATGATATAAAAACAAGAGGAAATGACTAGAAAATTGAGAAGTTTGGAACTGGCTATGAAGAATTTGCAAGGACTTGGGGGTTACAAAAGTGTCTCATATAAGGACTTATGCATGTTTCCAGGTGTCAACCTCCCTCTTGGCTTTAAAATGCCAAAGATTGAGAAATATGATGGACATGGGGACCCAGTGGAGCATTTGAGGCGCTATTGTAACCAATTAATGGGCGCTGGAGGGAAGGAAGAACTACTCATGGCTTATTTCGGGGAGAGTCTTTCAGGCCTAGCTTCGGAATGGTTTGTTGACCAAGACATTGACAAGTGGATTAGTTGGGATGACCTAGCTAATGGATTTGTGCAACAATTTCAATACAATGTGGAGTTGATCCCTGAAGAAAAATCCCTAACTAGTAAAAAAAAAAGAATACTGAGAGTTTCAGGGAGTATGCGATCAGATGACGCGAACAAGCTGCTAGAGTAAAGCCGTTAATGAAAGAAAGCAAAATAGTTAGAGGTGTTTATTCGAGCGCAAGATGAAACATATTATCAACACTTGTTACCTGCATTAGGCAAGTCATTTATTGAGGTCCTTAAAATGGGGAAGATGATAGAAGAGGGAATTAAGACTGGTCGAATTGTGAGTTTTGCAACATTAAAAGCGACAACTCAAGCAATTCAAAAGGGTTCAGAAAGTGTTGGGGAGAAAAAAAATGAGGAATATGCATCTTCTATTGTAGTTGGATAGCAGGATAGGTCAAGAAGACCATGTCATCGTCGCTCTCAAGCTCAAGCTCAAGCTCAAGCTTATACCCAAGCTCCACATAATTACTCCCAAAATTCATTATACTCTGTTCCTCCACATCCATATCCAGTGTATAATGCACAAACACATGTTCAACCCTTATCTTACCCACAATGGCATACCCCAACGCCCCAGAGTCATTCTCTAATTCCACAAACATACCAAAGCCCTTCTAGGCCAGATTTGCTATCCAAGCCAACTAATGAAATGAGGCAGAAGTCGAGAGATAGCTTCACAGAAATTAGAGAGTCATATTCCACTTTATTTCATAGATTGGTATAGGAGGGCATGATCACTCCTCTCCTTGGGCACACCCTTAATCGGCGTTCGAGAAATTTTGATCCTAACGCACGATGTGCGTATCATTCTGATGCTCAGGGTCATAGTATTGAAGATTGTCGAGATTTGAAAAGAAAAATTAAAAAGATGATTCAAGATGGATCATTTGTGGTGCAGAACATTGATAGTAAGGGAAACTCTAGTCATGCTAATATGCAAACCAGTGGCTAAGTTGTCAGGCTGAGCAATTGAGAAGTCACCCTCTCCCTACTAGGAAGAGGTTTGGTAGTTTGTTTTGTTTTATTTTCTGTTATCCGAATTATTACAGGGTTGTAGTTCGGGATCTATCTTGTTCTGTACCTTTGTCGTTATGTTCAAACCCTTCTATCTTTCATTTTAATTAAATCGAGTGTCCCCTTTTCCTTTGTGTTTTAAATATATGTTGTTTGTTTGTTTTCTTTACATAGTATATTTTTTGTTGACTCTAGCGATATGACATGCTAGTGAACTTTTCAGTCAGATCTTAAAATCCAGTTTAAGCATGAGCATTGAATCAAAGGGTTAAAGTTAGAAAAGAGAGCGTCTGAGAAAATAGATAGAGTGCTGGGGCATTTGGTGATCAAGTTGAAGCCTTCTTTGAAAATTAAGGCAATTATTTTGAGAATCGTGAGAATAACTTGATCAGCATTTGAAATACATGTCTCAATTAGGTCAAATAGTGGATGTGTGATCCTACATCAAAAGGAATAGAAAAATTAGCTCCACGAAAGCATGAGGAATGTACAACAAAGATGGAGTTTGCAAAAGAAGTAGCGACGCACAACCTCAGTTAAAATTAGTGCTGTAAAAATATCACAAATAATCTTCATCTCTCACTTTCATATTGCATGATATGTACTTGTATTTTCGAGGATTGATATGATGAAGGCATTTCATTCTGCTATCCAAACATCGTGTCATCCTTTGTTTACCCCATTTGAGCTTTAGTCCTATTTTCTTTCATACCCCTCTTTTGGAATTAAGATAGAGTCAGCAAAGCTCAAAAGAAAAATGCCAAGCAAAATAATAGAGTCAGAAAGTTTCAAAAAGAAACGAGAGAAAAATGTGTCCAAAAAGAAAAAAAGAGTGTCAAGAAAAATAAAGTCAGAAAAGTCCCAAAGAAAAAAAAAGTCAACAAAACAAAACAAGTCCGAATCAAGCAAAAAAGAACAAGCTGTCAGAACTACGCATGACCTGATTCTTCTCTCTCGGGGGTGAGATACGTAGGCTGCCCTGCTCCGGGCTCAGTCCAACCATATAAACAATTTAGAATTGCCCAGTCAAAAGAAACTGGGGCATGAGTTAATCCTCATTGTTTGAGTTAATTCCAAAAGTTGTAAGTCCTAACCCACTTCAAGTTTCGTTTGGCCCTCAAATCATCCTTTCTTTCTAACCCTATCCAAAAGCCAAGTTACAACTAAAGAAAGACCTTCAGATCAATCTTTGAGGATGTTAAGGCAAAGTATGCAAGGGATATGATGATGCATTTGGGAACTACTTGTCTTCCTCAGCATAAGAAATCAAGAGAGAAATAAAAATGAGAGAGTTTTATTGGTAAAAACCCTCATGGGCACCGTAAGACGATAGTAAGTTGAGAAAAATAAAAATGAGAGAGTCTTATCGGTGAAAACCCTCACGGGCACCGTAAGACGATTGGTGAGCTGAGAGTAGTGAAATGACAGTCTCATTATTGAAAACCCTCACGGACGCCATAGAAAAATGGTGAGCTGAGAGAAAGAAAATGAGAGAGGCTTGCTGTCAAAAAATCCTTCAAGGCGCCACTAGCCGAATGAGGTCTCCGAATGCAATTGGCCCAACAAAGTAACTCAGTTTCCGGGCCCTTAACTCAACAATAATTGGTAGAAAGTTTGGATGGAAAGATCAGGAAGCTTAATCCAAAATGCATGGCATAATCACTAGAGTTGACTATCATTTTTAGATAATTTTTTGTTTCTTTCCTTCAAATGGGGACATTCATTGTCTTTTCTTTATTCTCTTTATATTTATTTTATTTTTCTTGAGTCAGTTATCCCAAATAAAAATCATTGTTATTTTCCTCTTTTCTTTGAGTCAAATCCATGTCAAAACAAGTGAGAAAAGATTTCAAAACTGACTACCAGCTTCTTTAATTGTACAAAGCAAGACAAACGCCCAGCACATGAAATAAACAAGATTGCAAGTCAGAACAAGGGGTGCAGAAGGTTGTTGTCAATAGAAAATTTGGGAAAATACCAAGGTTTAAAGGGATTTTCTGAGAAACATAGCAAAGAAGAGATATTGTGTTTATTTCAGAGTCACTCTTAATCATCTGAGTTTGAGTCAATGAAGCAACAAGTCAATGGCATATGCTAAGGGTTGGAATCAAGATCAAATGTGACCAGCGCAAGAGCGATCATCGCGAAAGCTAAAGACGCAAACCAGCCACCACATTTTATACTCACAAGTTTTCTTTGGTGAAACAGGAAACATATTACCTTCAAAGTAGGGAATTCAAAGCATAAATATCAAAGGTAGCAATGCCTCATTTTTACAAATGAAGGAAGCAATGTTGCTGCACAGGTTTGATAATCAAATCATGGTAAAAAATCATCATCTTATATCCCTCGGAGACACACTTTCTTGTCCAGGGATTTCAGTATTCATTTTCTAGGTGATACACTTCTTAAATTGAACATTCACTCCTAGGAGACGTACCTTTTAGTCGAGTCATTCCATTTGACTCTTAGAAGACGTACCTTTTAGTAGAGTCATTCCCCTTGACCCCTAGAAGACGTAACTTTTGGTCGAGCCGTTCCTTTGATTCCTATAAGACGTACCTTTTAGTCGATTCATTCCCCTTGACCCTTAGAATACGTACCTTTTAGTTGAGTCGTTCCTTTGATTCCTAGAAGACGTACCTTTTAGTCGATTCATCTCCCTTGATTCCTATAAGATGTACCTTTTAGTCGAGTCATCCCCCTTTATTCCTATAAGACGTGCCTTTTAGTTGAGTCATCCCCTTGATTCATATAAGACATACCTTTTAGTCGAGTCATTCCTTTGATTCTTATAAGACGTACCTTTTAGTCGAATCATTTTCCTTGACCCCTAGAAGACGTACCTTTTAGTCGAGTCATTCCCTTTGATTCCTAGAAGACGTACCTTTTAGTCGAGTCATTCCCTTTGATTCCTATAATACGTACCTTTTAGTCGAGTCATCCCCTTGATTCCTATAAGACGTACCTTTTAGTTGAGTCATTCCTTTTGATTCCTATAAGACGTACCTTTTAGTCGAGTCATTCCCCTTGACCTCTAGAAGACGTACCTTTTAGTTGAGTCACTCCTTTGATTCCTAGAAGACGTACCTTTTAGTCGAGTCATCTCCCTTGATTCCTATAAGACGTACCTTTTATTTGAGTCATCCCCCTTGATTCCTATAAGACATACGTTTTAGTCGAATCATCTCCTTGATTCCTATAAGACGTACCTTTTAGTCGAGTCTTTCCCTTTGATTCCTATAAGACGTACCTTTTAGTCGAGTTATTCCCCTTGATTTTAGTCGAGTCATTCCCCTTGATTCCTATAAGACGTACCTTTTAGTCGAGTCATTCCTTTTGATTCCTATAAGACGTACCTTTTAGTCGAGTCATTTCCCTGGATTCCTATAAGACGTACCTTTTAGTCGAGTCATTCCCCTTGACCCCTAGAAGACGTACCTTTTAGTCGAGTCATTTCCCTGAATTCCTATAAGACGTACCTTTTAGTCGAGTCATCCCTCTTGATTCCTATAAGACGTACCTTTTAGTCGAGTCATCCCCTTGATTCCTATAAGATGTACCGTTTAGTCGAGTCACCCCCTTGATTCCTAGAAAATGCATTTTCTAGTCGAATCATCGCAACATACAAGTAGTATTGATTGGATGTGCTTTTCATAAAAGTTTTCTGATGATAAACTGGGAAAAAAATTTAATTCTTGTTGTTTGAAACTTTACTTTTCTGGCAAACGGAATTTCTCTTTATAATAATCTTTGTTTGGGATAATTTCCTTTTTAGTTTTGATGTGATTACAGGAGCCCGCCTGAAGAACAGGGCGAATACATGGAAAGTCAAGAACCAAGGTGAAGCAGTCGAAAGGCAAGCAACAAGAGGAAGAAATTGAAAATCAACAGTTGAAAAATAGCAAGTCAGGAGCCCGCCTGAAGAATAGGGTGAAGAAGTTGAAAGTCAAGAAACAAGGTGAAGAAATTGAAAGTCAACAGATTGAAAATAGCAAGTCAGGAGCCCGCCTGGAGAACAGGGTGAGGAGATGGAAATCCAAGCAACAAGTTGAAGAAATTGCAAGTCAGGAGCCCGCCTGAAGAATAGGGTGATGAAACTCAAGTCAAGAGACAAACATAAACTGCGTAGATAGGTTTTTGTAATTTCATTTATGTTTTTAACTTGTAATTTTCATTTTTGATGTAATGACAGAGCCGTGGACCGAAACCTCGAAGATACCTCACTCGACTCTCCAACTCGGTTGTCCTTCTTCCTTCAATTTTTGGGTCAAAATTTTGTCTTGTTGTCTACTTCTTTATTTGAAAACACTTTGTGTTTACATCCAAAGGGGGCATGATGTAGACATGTAATTTTGTCCCTCCAAAAGATTATTTTTGCCTATTTATCTTATTCTACCATGTACCCTTAACCGTGTAATTATCCTCCACAAAAATATAAAATAACAATCCCTCTAACCAATTTTACCTCACTCTAACAACCTCTTTAATTAAAGGAGGACACCTCACCCCACACCCTACCCCTACCCTACACCCATGTGACCCCACCCCACCACGTCACATATTTCTTTGTCTTACCCATAACAGAATGAATAATTACAAAATAGAGAGGGGCCCACTGAATTTTCCTCTTACAACATATACACATACTGCCAATTCATAAAGAAGAAGAAGAAAAAAAGGGAGCATATAAACATACACTCATAGGTCCCACTAGGATACTGACCATATATATCATCATCCATAAGAAGAGGGGGGGATTCTGCTTCTTCTGGAAAAAATATGTACATACCCACAGAAAAAGATGATCCACGCAAGGACACATACTAAAAATTGATCTTCTCTTCCTTCAGACAGATAGGTAGCACACATACTCACTTAGAATAAGGGCGTGAATGTGATACTGGGAAGGGAAAAATGCACAAAATTAGAGAGCTTTTGGAAGGAAAATCGAGAGGGGAAGAGAGAGTTCGAGATCGAGAGTTCGAGAGAGAAACCTAGCGAAGAGAGTAGCTGAGAGAGAGAGAGAGAGAGAGAAAGAGAGGAGATCGAGAGGGAGATGGTAGGTTCGATCTTCTCCGGCGAGCTCATCACCGGACCAGGCTGTTTCTTGGTCATTTTTTTATTCTACCAGCTTAAAGTCGCACATACACGCATCAGTGATAAAAAAAGAGAGAGAATGAAGACTGTTTGGGAGGGAGAGATCCGGATGATTCGGGTCAGATTTTGGACTATTTGGAGTCGGATTTCAATTTCTTCAGGTTAGCTTTGATTCGTTTGGGTTTGATTCCGGTCGATTCGGGTCAGATTTTGAACTGTTTGGGGTTGGATTTCGATTACCTTGAGTGGATCCCGTCTGTTTTGTTTTGCATCTGTGTGTTGAATATTCTCAGTTCGATTATAATTTTTGATACCGAGTTGGTTCGTTGTTGGAGTCCCCGTTCGGAGGTTTTCGATCTCAGATTTCTTTTTTATCGACAAGGAAAAGTTTCATTGAGGTCCATTTCTTCTCCCGATCTTTACTTTATTTTTATTCTTTATTGATGTTGTGGGTGTGGATGATTCATGTGTTGTGTTCTTAGTTCGAATATTCGTTGGTTGTTTGCGTCAATGTTGGTTTCGGATTTTGAGATGTGACTGGATAATAGAAGCATACACTAATCATGTGGTTACAAATGGGTTTGGGGGTGAGAATTGGAAACTTGATATAATTGGCGATTTTGGTTAGTTTGATTTTATTGTTCGTATAACTTGAAATGAACGTTAATTGAATTCGATAGTATCATGGTACGCTAAGTGGTTTAGGAAAATATAGGTTGGGTAGGCAAATGTTTAGAATCGGCGGCTTTGGTTGACTGTTGGAAATTTCGTGGAATGTTTGAAATTTTGTTGAATAGTTTGATCTTCTTGCACTAAAAAATGTATTCATTTGGTCGGGGAATGCCTCGAGGAATCTGTATTGATTTATCCAGGGAATGCCCCAAAGTATCTTGTACTTGGAAGATGTTCGTGATCAAGGCCCGAAATTTTGGGTGGAGAAGGCCATGAAGCGTAGTTTAGGATTAGCCTAGAATAGAGTAGGATTTACATTTTCGCATTTTTCTAATTTTGAGACTGTATAATTGGACTGAACACTATATTTTTAGACTTGTTTTATTTTGATTGTTTTGTGTTGGTTTATACATTTGTAATGTCAAATTAGCCTATATTCTCTACCAAGCGACCGTGGTCAAACCACGGGATCGAGGGGTGCCTAACACCTTTCCCTCGGTCAACAGAATTCCTTAACCGGAATCTCTGTTCGCGGATCAGTTTAAAAGAGTCAAAAATTATTTTGAAAAGGAATTTTCAAAGGTGACTTGGCACACCGGATTATGCCAAGTGGCGACTCTGAATAAAAATGTAAGTAATCCTTTTTCGATACAAAGTTTCTTCTTTTTGTCACCTTAATAAATAAAACCCTTTCGAAACATAAAATCTAATCTTTTGGAGTTGAAAAAGGGGTGTGACACTTATAACTTACTTTTGTCACTTAGAAAGAGGATTAAAAGGTCAAAAGGAAGAAGTTAAATCCACATAAAATGTAGTTACTAATATCATTAACGTTTATATATCAGGATTAATAAGAAAAGGATAAAACAAATTCAGACGACCTAAATTGGTAATACATGAATGCATGTTCACATTATGGAAAACAAAGCAAATTAAACAACTCTAGTTTTATATTTGTTTTGTAATACTCTTCGATTTAGATTGATTTTCTTAGCCTTGAATACATAAGGTTGACTAATTAATTGATATAATCCATAATCATAGATTCAGGAGTTGGTGCTGAAACTTCGGGAGAAGGAGCTGGTGCAACAACATGTGCAGGTTGTTCGGATGGTTGGTCAGGCTGATGATGTTGGTGCTTATGATTACGATGGTGTGAGTGATGATGGTGCTTATGGTGATGGCCGTGATGATGATGGCGATGGTGGTGGCGATGGTGTTCAGGCGCAGGAGTTGGTGGTGAAGTTGGTGGAATAACTGGGGTTTCTGGAGGTGGTGAAATTACTGGTGTTTCTTCTGTAGGCGGTCGACTACCCGGGGTTTCTTCTGAATGTGGTGGTGGACTATCCGGTGTTTCTTCTGTGGGTGGTGGTGGACTACCGGGGTTTTCTTCTAGAGGTGGTGGACCACCCGGGGTTTCTTCTAGAGGTGGTGGACCACCCAGGGTTTCTTCTGGAGGTGGTGGACTACTCGGAGTTTCTTCTAAAGGTGATGGTGGACTATCCGGTGTTTCTTTTGTTGGTGGTGGTTGACTACCGGGGGTTTCTTCTAGAGGTGGTGAACCACTCGAAGTTTCTTCTGGAGGTGGTGGGTTATCCGGGGTTTCTACTGGATGTGGTGGAGGACTATGTGGGGGAATTGGAAGATCATCAAAAGAAGGTGAAATATTTGTTGTGATTTTATGATCATAAAAAACAGGTCCATCTCCAAAAGGGTCTCTTCTCATGGAGAGAGTTGGAGGAAAAAGCAAGACAAAGCTAATTAGGAGAAGAAAAAGATGTGAATATGAAATAGCCATATTTGAAAATCACTAATGAGTTATGCTAATGATACTTCAATTGTGAAAAAGTATGAAGAAAATAGTGTCTTATATAGTGGAAGAATGGTCTTGTAGAATTAAATTATGCTTTATCTCCTACATGTATTCTATTCACTTGTATTTACTCAACATTTGACTCAATCTAGTTTAGAGCTTTGCTAGCATTAATGTATATATGCGGTCTATTTTATTTATCATATTTTTCTTTTACATATCCGAGTAATTTAATTTATTTTTTCTTATTTATTTTTAATATCACTCATTTTTAAGCACAATAATTTCTCCACATTTGTTGAGTATGTCACACCCCTTTTTTACGCGTACTCCAAAATATTATGTTTTAAGTGCGAAAGGGTTTTATTATTTAAGTGACAAGAAATGAAAATTTATTTCGGAAAAGGATTATTTATAATTTATTTAGAGTCGCCACTTGACATAATCCGGTGTGCCAAGTCACCTTTGGAAAATCCTTTTCGAAAGCATTTGACTCTTAAACCGGTTTGCGAACAGAGATTCCGGCTAAGGAATTCTGTTGACCGAGGGGAAGGTGTTAGGCACCCCTCGATCCCGTGGCTCGACCACGGTTGCTTGGTAGAGTGTATCAACTATTTTGGCACTACGAAATGTATAAACCAAACAAAAGCACGCAAAATAATCAAACAATAAACAAAACAAAACAATCAAAAATGTAAAGTCCAGTCCAATTATACAGTCCAAAAATAGAAAAATACGAAAATATAAATCTTATTCTAAACTAAATCTAGACTAAGCTCCAATGCCTTACCCGATGCCACGGGCCTTCATTACGAACGTCCTCCGGGTACAAGATACCTCGGGGCATTCCCCGGTGAATAAATATATACAGATACTTTGGGGCATTCCCCGGCCAAATCAATACAAATCCCTCAAGGCATTCCCCGACCAAATGAATACATTTTTAATGCGGGAAAATAAAACTATTCAACAAAATTTCAAACATTCCACGGAATTTTCACCATTCAACCAAAGCCACAAATTCTAAACTTTGTCTACCCAACCTATGTTTGCCTAAACCAATCAACGTATCATGATACTACCAAGTTCAAATAATGTTCATTTCCAAGCCAAACAACCAATGAATCAAACTAATCAACCATTATGTCAAGTTTTCAATTCTCCCCGCCCCACTTGTTTCATTTTTATCAATTATACCTTCAAAGTTACTCCGATTCATTTCGCTTATCAACAAAATCACATTGTTAAAATTCTAACATCATAACATCAACCAAAAATCCAACAATCACCACGGATAATCACAACCGATTCAAATAATCGAAAAATAAAGAACGAGGAGACGGATTAAAGAAATGGACCTCGATAGAACGTTCTTGTATAATAATAAAGAGATCCGAACACCAAAATACTTGAACGGAGAACCTCAACTGCGAATCCCAAATCCGAACTCGGTATTGGAAATAATCAACGGACTGTTCCAAACAGTGAAAACAAACTTTAATAGTAACTCAGATCACAAATGTTGACCCACTTTGAGTTCGAAAACCCTGAGAAACGATATCGACGATGAGTACACAAAAATAGATGAACCCAGCCCAACAACTTGACCGTAAGAGCCGAAACTCGGCGTTGACCGAACTCCGGTGAGTTCCAACGACGAAACAGATGGGAGAAGACCGGATTCTAGCTGAATCTCATCCCAATATTGAAAGAAAATTAGGGATTTTCGCGACTATAGGACTGATTCGACTAACCAAGAGTTTGATTCCGGCGGATCTCACTATTTTCCGACCAGATTCTCGCCGGTGATGGCGACGAAGGTGTGGTGGCTTAGGTCGTCGGTGGCTGCTGACGGCATGGCGGTTGAGGGAGAAGGGAAGAGAAGGCTAGCCGGTTCTGAGCTGGCCGGCGTCGGCCATGGATGCCGATGGAGAGGAGAGGAGAGGGGAGGGGTCGAGAGAGAAGAAAGAGAGAGAGGGAGTTCGGGCCTTTTTCTCTCTCTGTTTTCCCTTTTCTGACCCCCCTGGTGTATGTGGGTATATATTGTGAGGGTAGGTAGTGGTGAGGTAGGGTAGGTGGGGTCCACGGGTAGGGGGTAGAGTGTGGGGTGGTGTGATTTATTTTGATTGGGTAGGTTGTTAGGATAAGATAGAATTAGTTAGGATAGGATTTGTTATTTCATTATTTATTTATTTTTTTGGTATTTTGTGCGGGTATAATAACATGGGTGAGGGTACGCGGTAGAATAAAGATAAAAATGGGTAAAAACGACATCGGGGAGGGACGAAATTAGGTGTCTACATCATGCCCCTTTTGAATGTAAACACACAGTGTTTTCAGACAAAGAAGTAGACAACGAGATAGAATTTTGTCCCGACCATTATTCAAAGAAAGAAACAGGAGAAAGAAGGACTACCGGGTCTAGAATTAGAACAGCCTACCCACCCAAGTTATGAGAGGATCAAGTGACAAGTATCTTCAAGGATTGGAAGAGGTGGACTATACCGAGTTGGAGAGTCGAGTGAGGTTCCGTCGAGGTTCCGGTCCGCGGCACTGTTATTACATCAAAATGACAATTACAAGTTAAAACATAAATGAAATTACAAAAATCCTATCTATACAGCTTCTGTTGATTCTTGACTCGACTTTTCATCACCCTATTCTTCAGGCGGGCTCCTGACTTGCAATTTCTTTCGACTTGTTGCTTGGCTTTCAATTACTTCGCTTTGTTGCATGACTTTTCCTTTCTTCACCCTATTCTCCAGGCGGGATCCTGCCTTGCTATTTCATCACCCTGTTCTTCAGGCGGGTTCCTGACTTGCTATTTCATCACCCTGTTCTTCAGGCGGGCTCCTGACTTGTTATTTCATCACCCTGTTCTTCAGGCGGCTCCTGGAACCCAACATTAAAACTAGAACAAAATTATCCCAAACAAAAATTATAGTAAAATAGTATTTCACTTTTGAAAGCGTTGTCCCATTTTCCAGGAGGGTCCTGAGCAGAAAGTAAAATCTCATTTTTTAGGAGGGTCCTGCGCATAAAGTAAAATCCCATTTTTCAGGAGGGTCCTGAACTGAAAGTAAATTTCCATTTTCCAGGAGGGTCCTGTATTGAAAGTAAATTCCCATTTTTCAGGAGGGTCCTGAACATGAAGTAAAATCCCATTTTTCAGGAGGGTCCTGAACAGAAAGTAAAATCCCATTTTTCAGGAGGGTTCTGAACATAAAGTAAAATCCCATTTTTCAGGAGGGTCCTGAACAAAAAGTAAATTCCCATTTTTCAGGAGAGTCCTGAACATAAAGTAAAATTCCATTTTTCAGGAGGGTCCTGAACTGAAAGTAAATTTCCATTTTCCAGGAGGGTCCTGAATTGAAAGTAAATTCCCATTTTTCAGGAGGGTCCTGAACATGAAGTAAAATCCCATTTTTCAGGAGGGTCCTGAACATAAAGTAAATTCCCATTTTTCAGGAGGGTCCTGAACATAAAGTAAATTCCCATTTTTCAGGAGGGTCCTGAACATAAGGTAAAATCCCATTTTTCAGGAGGGTCCTGAACTGAAGTAAATTCCCATTTTTCAGGAGGGTCCTGAACATAAAGTAAAATCCCATTTTTCAGGAGGGTCCTGAACAGAAAGTAAATTCCCATTTTTCAGGAGGGTCCTGAACATAAAGTAAAATCCCATTTTTCAGGAGGGTCTTGAGCATAAAATAAAATCCCATTTTTCAGGAGGGTCCTGAACATAAAGTAAATTCCCATTTTTCAGGAGGGTCCTGAACATAAAGTAAAATCCCATTTTCAGGAGGGTCCTAAGCATAAAGTAAAATCCCATTTTTCAGGAGGGTCCTGAACATAAAGTAAAATCCCATTTTTCAGGAGGGTCCTGAGCATAAATTAAAATCCCATTTTTCAGGAGGGTCCTGAACATAAAGTAAAATCCCATTTTTCAGGAGGGTCCTGAGCATAAAATAAAATTCCATTTTTCAGGAGGGTCCTGAGCAGAAAGTAAAAATATCTAAACAGAAAGTAAAGTCCCATTTTTCAGGAGGGTCCTGAACATAAAGTAAAATCCTTGGATATGCATTTCCAATGGTAGATGAATCAAGTGAAACGAATTTGCCCCTGTTTCAATCAAAGAAAAATTTGTCAGTTAAAAACTTAGTGGTGGCTTGCAGCTCTTGGCTTCTCAGGTATCTGCCCCAGTACTCGTTCCTTTCATCTTTGTCCCAAATTGCTAGCACTTGCCCTGTATTACCGCATCATTGACCCGGATCTAGATTGAGGGAGGTGAGTTCTGACTCGAACAATGGGCTTCCATTTTACCATGCCTCTGAGGTGCACTCTTTTCCCAAATCTGAATGCTTTCACGAATCTAATAGCCTGTCGGTTGATAGACTTCCTTTGCTTCGCGTTGAATTACGATCATATTTCTTTCTTGTGCTGTTCCTTGGCTTTTCCTCATATAATTGGAAAGACTGGTAGTAAATTTTTGAAATCCTTTCTCGTTTGTGTTGACACAGACTTGACTTAAAAATGTAAAGAAATGATGGTGACTTTTGTTTTGATAAATAACATAAGAAAAGACAAAAACATGAATATGTAAATGAAAGAAAAGGGCAATGTCCCATATTCAAAAAGAAAACTTATCTGAATACGACAAACAACTCCAATGAGTATGACATGCATTTTGGATTGAGCTGCCTGATCTTCCTATCCAAACTCCCCATTTGTTGTTGAGTTCGTGCCTTTTTCCGCTGAGCCGCTTCTTCAAATCCATTGGACTCATACATCACATTCGACTGATGACATCTAAAAAGACTTTCGCCAACAAATCTCTTTCTTTTCACTTTCCGCCTTTCTCTTAAACTCTCCATCGCCCTACGGTGCCCATGAGGATTTTCACCAATAAGACTCTCATTTTTGTATTTATCTCAACTCACCATCGCCTTACGGTGCCCACAAAGGTTTTCACCAATAAGACTCTCTCTTTTTTGTATTTCTCTCAACTCACCATCGCCTTATGGTGCCCGCAAAGGTTTGCACCAATAAGACTCTCTCATTTTCATTTTCTCACAACTCACCCCCGCCTTATGGTGCCTGCAATGGTTTTCACCAATAAGACTCTCTCATTTTTGTATTTCTTTCCTGATTTCTTATGCTGAGGGAGACAAGCGGTACCTCACAATGTATCATCAATATGGATTGCATGCTTAGCCTTAACATTATCAAAAATTGATTTGAAGGACTTTGTTTGGTTGTAACTTGGCTTTTGGTTAAGGTTAGAAAAAAAAATGGTAAGGGGCTCAAACGATACTTGAAGTGGGGGTGGGACTTACAACTTTTGGAATCGACTCAAACAACATGTTAACTCATGCCCCAGTTTTTGTTGACTAGGTGAATCTTAAATCTTTATTTGGTTGGACCGAGCCCGAAATAGGGCAGCCTACGTATCTCACTCCCGAGAGAAGAGAATCAGGTCGCACGTAGTTCCATCAGCTTGTTCTTTGTTTTGATTTGATTTTTTCTTTTATTTTCGAACTCTTTCTTTTATTCTTATTTTCTTGACATTTATCTTTGACTCTATTTTGATTCCAAAAGAGGGATATGAAAGAAAAATAAATGAGGCTCAAACGGGTAAACAAAGGATGACACAATGTTTGGATAGAAGAATAAAATGCCTTCATCATATCAATCTTTAAAAATGCAAGTACTAAATATGCAATAAAATCAAACAAAGGACCAAATATCATACATAGTATCTTTTGACCGCATCAGCATTGATAGCCATTTCTGCCATTTTGCCTTCAATATCTGTCAAATATAAGGATTCATTGGGTAACACTTTCTTCACAACGAAGGGACCTTGCCAGTTAGGGGAGAACTTGCCTTTCGCTTCAACCTGGTGAGGAAGGATACATCTCAATACCAACTGATCAACTTCAAAATTCCTGGGACGAACCTTTTTGTTATACGCACGAGCCATGCTCCTCTGATACAACTGTCCATGACATACGGACGTTAGCCTTTTTTCCTTGATCAAACTCAAATATTCCAGTCGGGCTTTTACCCATTCGTTATCATCGATCTCTGCTTCTACAATGACTCGAAGAGAGGGAATTTCAACTTCTACAGGGATGAATGCTTCTGTCCCATACACTAATAAATATGGAGTTGCCCCTGTTGAAGTGCGAACAGTGGTGCGATAACCTAGCAATGCAAAAGGCAACTTTTCATGCCACTATCTAGAACCTTATACCATTTTTCGCAGTATCTTTTTTATATTTTTATTGGCGGCTTCTACAGCACCATTGGCCTTTGGGCGATATGGAGTAGAATTTTGATGTGCGATCTTAAACTGTTGACACACTTCTTGCATCAAATGACTATTGATATTGACAGCATTGTCTGTAATAATCATCTTAGGAATTCCAAATCTACAAATGATATTGGCATGAACAAAATCTACCACAACCTTCTTTGTCACTGACTTGAAAGTTACTGCTTCCACCCACTTTGTGAAGTAGTCAATGGCTACCAAAATGAATCTATGTCCATTTGATGCCTTCGGCTCAATCGGTCCAATCACATCCATTCCCCAAGCCACGAACGGACATGGAGCGGCCATTGCATGCAACTCAACAGGAGGAGAATGTATCAGATCGCCGTACACCTGACATTAATGACACTTTCGAACAAATTGAATAGAATCCCTCTCCATAGTAAGCCAGTAATAACCTGTTCGAAGAATCTTCTTTGACAAGACATGACTGTTCATATGCGACCCGCATACTCCAGAGTGTATTTCAACCATGATTGCCGAGGCTTCTTTTGCATCTACACACCTTAAAATTCCTAGATCTGGGGTCCTCTTATACAAGATTCCCCCACTTAAGAAAAATCCACTAGCCAAACGCAAAATAGTCCTCTTTTGATCGTTGGTGGCATATGCTGGGTATTCTCCTGACTGAATGTACCGCTTGATATCCAAAAACCAAGGTTCTCCATCGAGCTCTTCTTCAACCGTACTACAGTAAGCATGCTGATCACGACTCTGTATATGCACTGGATCGATATAGGCTTTGTCAGGATGTTGGAGCATTGAAGACAGAGTGGCTAAAGCATCAGCAATTTCATTATGAATCCTTGGAATATGCCTAAATTTTACTAACACAAATCGTCGACATAGCTCCTGCAAGCATTGTCGATACAGGATGAGCTTCAAATCTCGCGTCTCCCAATCGCCTTGAATTTGATGGATGAGCAAATCCGAATCTCCCAACACCAATAATTCTTGGACTCTCATATCAACAGTTAACCTCAAACCAAGGATGCAGGCTTCATACTCTGCCATATTATTAGTACAGTAGAATCGAAGTTGTGCTATTACCGGGAAATGTTGTCCCGATTCAGAGATAAGAACCGCACCTATTCCGACTCCTTTCATATTGACAGCTCCATCGAAGAATAACCTCCAACCTGGATCAGCATCTATAACGACTTCATCGACATACGACACTTCTTCATCAGGAAAATATGTCTTTAATGGCTCGTACTCTTCATCGATGGGATTCTCAGCAAGATGATCTGCCAAGGCTTGGGATTTCATGGCGGTTCGAGTCACATATACGATGTCAAACTCGGTAAGCAATATTTTCCACTTTGCCAATCGACCTGTCGGCATAGGCTTCTGAAAGATATACTTCAAAGGATCCATACGGGAGATGAGATAAGTAGTATAGGATGAGAGATAGTGCTTTAACTTCTGTGCTATCCAAGTTAGGGCACAACATGTCCTTTCAAGAAGAGTATACCTGGCCTCATATGCGGTGAACTTCTTGCTAAGATAATAAATAGCCTGCTCCTTTTTGCCTGTGACATCATGTTGACCCAGGACACAACCGAAAGAATTGTCCATGACTGATAAATATAAGATCAAAGGCCTACCAGGATCCGGGGGTACCAACACGGGCGGATTTGACAAATATCTTTTGATTCGATCGAACGCTTCCTGACATTCTTCAGTCCATTTTACCGTAACACTCTTTTTCAGCAACTTGAATATGGGCTCACATGTGGTTGTGAGTTGAGCAATAAACCTGCTAATGTAGTTCAGTCTACCAAGCAAACTCATCACCTCCGTTCTATTCTTGGGCGGGGGTAAATCCTGAATGGCTTTGATTTTTGAGGGATCCAATTCAATTCCCCGACGGCTGACTACAAACCCCAACAGCTTTCCAAATGGAACTCCAAATACACATTTTGTCGGGTTGAGTTTGAGATTATACCTGCGAAACCTCTCAAAGAACTTTCTTAAATCTTTAACATGGTCGGCCTGACTTTTTGACTTAATAATCACATCATCCACGTAGACCTCAATCTCCTTATGCATCATTTCATGAAACATAGTGGTCATGGCTCTCATGTATGTTGCTCCAGCATTCTTCAAACCGAACGGCATCACTCGACAACAATAAGTTCCCCATGGTGTGATAAAAGATGTCTTCTCCGCGTCTTCATCATCCATAATGATCTGGTGATATCTGGCATAGCAAAAGCGTTACATATGTCTGGTGGAGATCATATTCACGCCGGTACCGTAGTAGGTAAACTTGAAGGTGAAAGAGACATAACTTTGGGCTTTGTTGATTTATTGCGTGATGATTTTGTTGAACAAGATCGAAGTCGCGGTATTTATTTCACTCAAGATTGGGTCTCTTTACCAGGTGTTCTACCTGTGGCTTCAGGAGGTATTCATGTTTGGCATATGCCTGCTCTGACCGAGATCTTTGGGGATGATTCCGTACTACAGTTCGGTGGAGGAACTTTAGGACATCCTTGGGGTAATGCGCCAGGTGCCGTAGCTAATCGAGTAGCTCTAGAAGCATGTGTAAAAGCTCGTAATGAAGGACGCGATCTTGCTCGGGAAGGTAATGAGATTATTCGCGAGGCTTCCAAATGGAGCCCGGAACTAGCTGCTGCTTGTGAGGTATGGAAAGAGATCGTATTTAATTTTGCAGCAGTGGACGTTTTGGATAAGTAAAAACAGTAGACATTAGCAGATAAATTAGCAGGAAATAACGAAGGATAAGGAGAAAGAACTCATGTAATTATCCTTCGTTCTCTTAATTGAATTACAATTAAACTCGGCCCAATCTTTTACTAAAAGGATTGAGCCGAATACAACAAAAATTCTATTGCATATATTTTGACTAAGTATATACTTACCTAGTGATGATAGGAGAATTTACGCACCTATATCAATATATTTTGCCCATATTTTAGCCTAGTTTTGAGAACAAATTATATATTTTATGCACTTTTAGTCCTTTTTCCTGTAAATGAGCTAACGAACATGATTAGTAAAGTTTCAGGTATAAATGATGCATAATTCAGCATTTTATGGCTTACTTGACGCTAAAGAAAGCTCACGAAGGAAGGGAAGGGAGTTTACACGCCTAAGGACCAAAACTGCTGCATGGAAAATCTGTCCCGGGCTAAAACAGCATTTCTGAAGACTTTGGGGGACCAAAACTGCTGCATGGAAAATCTGTCCCGGGCTAAAACAGCAATTCTGAAGACTTTGGGGACTTACAGACACAAAGCTGGATTTTGACAATGATACATTAACCTAGTACAATTAGGTTATGTATTTCATTATTTTATGTGGATTATGATAATGTTACCTTAACCTAGTACATTTGGGTTAAGGATTTCATTAGTCTAATAGGATTTGGTTATTTATTTCATTAGCTTAGTAGGATTAGGATATGGGTATTATAAATACCCTATCATGCTAGAGATTTTAGAGAATAAGGAGGGAGGAAGGAGGGAGAACACAATACTTCCTTCCATCCCTCACATCTTCTTACATCTTCTATCATCTTCTACAACATCTTCTTAACTTCTCATCTTACAATTCAATTCTATTTTTCTTCTTCTACTCTTCTATTCTTAATTTCCGCAACAAGAGAATCGTTACCTTGCTAAGGAATTCACGCCTCACGCCTACCACTTACGCCACACGAAATTAATCAATCTTGTGGTATAACAACAATGTCAATCGTGATCTCCTTCGCATTCATGGGTAACTAAACCTCTCTGTTGGGGTTATGGAAGCCGAATGAGTTACTATCTATTGCTGTGAGTTTGTGAGTTCGAGGCACGTATATTGCTTATATCATTATTCTCTTCATCTTAATCTACATTCTTTGCGGTTGCAAACGCAAGAATACGCCAGTCTAACATTTAACTTGTTCGAGAGAAAAGTTATTTGTCTGGAAAAGAGATAATGTCAAGGTAGTAGGACACCCTTTCCTATTAAAAAGCTAGTGCCGTAACTGGACTAACCTCTTGGAGAATTTGTACCGTTAGATACGCTTTAAGCTCGAGAGAGTTAAAGTGAAATAGTCCTTGTTTAGGTCGAGAGACGCTTGGATTTACCATCGACTACAATTCTCTATAAGCAATTGCATGACAGAATTCTACACACTCATAGCCAATAGAGACGTATACCTCAGAAGGTGGACATAACCCCAACGCTTCAATTCTCATTGTTTACAACCAACGTAACAATCTCTCTCTTTTTACTTGATTATTTTCAGCTTTTGTTTACATTACTTGCAAACCAAGAATCCCCCCTTCTTACGAGACTTGCACCAAAAGATTAGTAATTTTACTTACTTGTTGGCCAAGCTATTCCCTGTGGGATCGACACCCAACCCAGGTTGGGTTCTATATTTGCTAACGACCGCTTTACACTCAAACGAGAGCTGTAGATTGAGCGTTATCAAAAATTGGCGCCGTTGCCGGGGAATACAAGTGTCAATTAAGTTCGTAATAATTACTAGACCCTTTGGTCGAAGACTCTCGTACTTTTACTTTTAGTTTTTGTTTTTGTTTACTGCAGGTTTTTGTTCAGTGCATCAATGGATGCACAACGTGAAATACCGTTCGATGATGTTGATGATGATCTTGATGGTGCCGGAGCCACTGGAGCTATAATTCCACCACCATTAGCGCCCGGAGCCAAGTTCAACATCACAAGCACCATGATTCAGTTATTGCAACTCAAGGGATTATTTGGTGGACTAGCAGGCGATGATCCGAATATGCATCTCATCAACTTTATTTCTACATGCAAGTCTTTTGACAATCCTGGTGTTGGTCAGAATGCAATTCGATTACGTCTATTTCCATTGTCTCTGTCTGGGGAGGCAACACTATGGTTGAATGGGCTGACTCTTGATTCAATTACAAATTAGAGGCAATTGAGAGACGCTTTCCTAGAAAGATTCTTTCCGCCTTCCAAAAGGGCACAATTGAGAGATGAAATCAGCAACTTTCGTCAGCTTCCCACTGAGCTCTTCATGAAACATGGGAGAGGTTCAAGACAAAGCTAGCGAGATGCCCAAACCATCACATGACTAATGTTCACCTCATGGAGATATTGTATAGAGCCTTGAATTCAATAACTAAGTCAGTGGTGGATAACGCAGCTGGAGGATCTTTTATGGACCTCACCTTTAGTCAAGCAAGCAATATGCTAGATCGCATGACGAAACAAAGTAGAGCTTGGCATACCAGGGATTCTGAGGTAGCAAGCCCCACTTTATCTATAGGCATGACTGCAGACCAAAGAAGAAGACAAGAAGAATGTGATCAAGATTTAGCGCACATGAAAACGCAAGTGGATCTTCTGACAAAGCATTTATTATCAGGGAAGACCGAAAAAGTGAAAGCTGTGGCGCTAAAAGGAAGAGACGAATCTGATTCGAAAGAGGAGGCCAACTACTTGAACAGTCAGGGGGGTTTTCGTGGGAATACCCAAGGAAACCAAGGTCGGAACTATTATGATAAATATGGAAGCAAAGACCAAGGTAGTTGGAAGAAAAACAATGAAAAGAGTGGTTTGTACGTTCCCCCTGGTAGACGTGATACCACCACATCTAATTCTGGAAGTATGGAAGACATGATGGCTAAATTATTGAAAGGAGTGGAAGCAACGAGCGCGGGAGTTACTGAGGTAATTAATGATTTGTCCTCCATGAAACAACTAGTTGATTTTCATTCCACTTCAATCAAGCAAATAGAGCAGCAATTGAGCCAACTCTCAGCAGCACTCAATCAAAGAAAGGCTGGCACTTTACCTAGCAACACCGTGCAAAACCCAAGGAATGATGGGTCATGCATGGCTATTACTACCCGAAGTGGTAAGGTGCTGGAAACCTCATCTAAGGGCAAGCAAGTTGTTGAAGAAGTAGTGGACATTGATGATACGGTGAAAGGGGAAGATGCCGCAGCAGCTGATCCTGACGTCCATAACGTCACCCCTCACGATTTGCAACCTGTAAAAGCTGAAAAACGGAAGCAAGAGGAGAAGAAAGCCGTGGAAAGAACAATTCCATACCCACCACCACCTTTTCCTCAAAGATTGAAGAAGGTGGCGGATGATACAAAGTTCAGCAAATTCATGACCATGTTGAAGCAGCTGACCATTAATGTTCCGTTGGTAGAGGCGCTAGAAAAAATGCCTGGGTACACTAAATTCATGAAGGACCTGTTGACAAAGAAGAGGGCAGTAAGCTATGAGACGGCAGATAATATTCATCATTGCAGTGCAATTGCCACAAGGTCCTTAGTACAAAAGAAAGCAGACCCTGGTGCTTTCACTATTCCTTGCACGGTTGGATCTATGAATTTTGCTAAGGCATTGTGCGATCTGGGTGCTAGCATTAATTTGATGCCACTATCCGTCTACAAGAAGTTGGGGCTAGGAGATCCAACACCAACCAATATGAGGCTCGTGATGGCTGATAGGACGGTAAAACGACCTGTGGGTATCTTGAATGATGTGTTGGTGAAGGTATCTTCATTTATCTTTCCTGCAGACTTCGTTATTCTGGATTGTGAGGTGGATTCTGACGTTCCCATAATCTTGGGACGCCCCTTCCTCGCAACTGGAAGTGTGCTTATTGACATGAAAGATAATGAGCTTTTGTTTCGAATTAATGACGAAGTGGTCCACTTTGATATATGCAAAGCCATGAAGCAGCCCAGCGATATGAATGAGTTATCTGTAGCTAATGTTCATCATGAGGATATGAAAGCATTATCTATAGAGAAACAGCCTACTGTTGAGCCATTGTCTGCTGCGCCACTGAAAGTTGAGCATGAGGATAATGAAGATTATGAAGAACTTATGGGTGCTCTAATAGAAATAGAGTCTTATACTCCTAAGAAACCGGATTGTGATCCCAAGAATCAACCAACAGCGAAGACTCCCATTGACGAGACACCAACACTAGAATCGCAAGAGCTCCCCGATTATCTAAGGTATGTGTTCTTGGAAAGTAGAAATATACTTCCGGAGAGTGCAGATGATTTAAGTGAACAGCACGTAGAAGCTCTCATCTCTGCTCTGAAGAGATACAAGAGAGCTATGGGTTGGACTATTGATGATATAATTGGTGACTCTCCGGGGAAATGTATGAGCCATCTCGAAGAAGATCGCATGCCCACAGGTAAGCCTCATTGTCGTCTAAATCCTTTTAGAAAATGATCCTCCATTTACCTCGACGAAGTCTGAGTACTTGAGGTAACCATGTCGTGCTACGACAATAAATAAGGCGCTAGATGGGAGGCAACCCATCGTTTATCGTTTTTCATTTATCGTTTATCGTTTTTCATTTTTCATTTCGTTCTAGTATGTGTTTTGCTTTTGATAAATAAAAATCCAAAAATAAGAGTCGTGCCACGACCAAAACTAAGGCGCTTGATGGGAGGCAACCCATCGTTCTAATCGTTTTTATTGTTTTTGAGCAAATGTAGGTGCAAGAGGTATTCAACGAGGAGATTGATTTCAATTGACGATTTGGACGCATTGTATGGTAAAGTTGGTAAGTTAGGAATAGTGATGCATAAGGCTATAGATTGAGCATTGCTCATGCCAAACTAGGCATCGAGGAAGGCTAGGCCTAGGTAAAACTAGGCCACGAACGATGCACAACCTATCCTATAGCCTAAGGTCTCGGAATCTAGTGTGCTATACACTATGCGCCGCCTATTCCTAGGTATGCTTTTGACTATGTGCCGCCTATTCTATGGCATTTGGTCTCAGTATCTCATATGCCATAGACTATGCGGCACATATGTCTACAAATGCCATAGACTATGCGGCGCATATGTCCCATTATGCCATAGACAATGCGCCGCATATACCATGACTATGCCAAGCATTATACGCCGCATATGTAGCATTTTTGTCTCCAAAACCGATTGTAAATGGGTCAAAACCCGACCCATTCTCTTCCTATATAAAGGAGACTTAGTCTTGAAACACAAACACATTGAAAACTTGACCTAGGCGCCGCATATACTCTCCAAATCATCTCAAAACTTTTCTTTTTGCTCTCCCACTTCACAAGAACATCTCCAAAGACTTCAATCACGTAAGTACTCTTTTGTTCTTCATCTATTCTTCGTAAGTGCTACGTTGCTATGTCTATTACGAATTGCTACATCTTGAAGAAATATTGGTGATGTTAATGTGTTTGAATTGTTTATACAAAACCAAGTGAGTGAACATGAACGTTAGGATACTCTTAACTTGTTTCCAACTAGAAATTGATTTTGATGCATTGTTATACTACTTGCGGAATTGCTATAGTCATGAACATTGCATGCTCTTGTCACTTGAATACTTACATGTTGGGATGTCTCGCTCATCGGAATAAGACTTATAGTTGCCTACCGATATAGGAGATTGTGATTATTGATAGAAACTATACCATGATGTAATCCCTATGAAGAAGTCTTGATATACCTAACATGAAAGTATTGCAAAGATTGCAAGAAGTGTTACATATCTGAATTTCTTGTTGGAATATAGCCCCTAAAACGTATGTCGATGAAGTCTGAGTAATCGACCACTTTCACTTCACTAGTCTGTACCAACAAACTAAGTGTGGGGTGGTGCCACTACTGCTTGTTTATAGATTGTATCTATCGAGATGATGCTAACATGAACATTTTTTTTTAGTCTCAGGTACAATGGCACCCAAAGCAAGACCACTTCACAAAAAGGCAAGAAAAGAGGCCGAAAAGAGCAAGGAGAACCCTCCTCGCTGCAAATACCTCGACTCACTCTTGGAATTAAGTGGGATACTTATGAGGAACTTCTGAGAATGACGACTCTGATGAGGATTCCGATGCAAAGGGTATGACCCCCGACATTGAGGACGAGTCCGACTGACCAGGTTCTTCGTATTTATTCTCCACTGAGGATAGTGTCCCGACTAAGTGTGGGGTGGTGTTATTGCATGCTATACTTCTCTACTCGCATCTATGTTTGTTTGCTTTGTTTTTGTTTCATAGTAAATTTTTTCTAGCTTCGTATGAAATTATTTTGATAGGCAGCATGAGATTATAACAAGAGTACGTGCTACAATTGTGACTATTGAGACGTTTAGGCTCTAGTTGTGACTCATTATGTGATATTGTGTGGTTCAATTCCTTCACTTGTTGGGTCGAGAGTCTATATTACTTCCAAGCAAGTCGACCATGTGCCTTGTGTGTGTGAGATAATCGTATATTCTATGTGTGTGGCTGATGCTAGAACTTGCCTGGTATGTATGCAAAGCGAAAATAAGGAGTGTAAGTTTAGGATATGATTTAGGCATTTCTTTGGCAACCTATATTTGTTTACCTTCAGTTTTACCTACCCATGGACATCATCCTAGTTAAACCCTTTTGAGCCTTTAGCCTATTTTCTTTGACAACCTTGTATGTAAGCCTAATCCATTTCTTTCAAGACCGTAATTTGATCCAAAATCCTAAGTGCTTTAAAGTGAAAAAGTCATGTGACAACATAAGAGGAAATTGGGTGAGTATGATGCTATAAATTGTAATGGTGCTTGAATGTGTTATGAAAAAGAAAGTGCTATCATAAGAGGTATGTTGTGAAAAGAAAAAGGAAAAGAAAGCTGAAAAGCGAGTTGTGCTTAAAATTGAAAAACAAAAGAGGAGAACAAGGGTGGTAGAATAAAAGAAAGAAAGGTTGTTTGAAAGAAAAGTGTTAATGATACAAAGTGATGTATTAAAGCGCTTAGGAACTTAGTCACTATTCCTGGCCAAAATAGTCCTACCCGTCCCTTAGCCTACATTACAACCATCAAAAGACCTACTTGATCTTAAGCTTAGCATTCTGACATTTAGTAGAGTATTACATTAAGGGCAAGCCTATGGTCATCAGTTGCTTCATATGAATTCTTTGTGAGAGCGAGAGCAAGGATATTTTGATACCCATGTTTGAAAAATATGCTATACTTGTGAGTGATTATGGGTACTATAGTGTGAGACACACATGGTTGATGAGTTTTGGGTAGTTGTGTATGATTCTTTGTGCCTTAACATTTGCATGCGAGTTGATCACCATCACGAGTCTATGCTAGAGGTTAAACTGTTTCTACTTATAATCGAAAAGATACACTTTGTTGATAATTGTTGTGCTTGTCTTGACGAATATTTTGTGTTGTTGCTGTAAAACCCTAAGTTGACGTTTAGAAGGACATGATAGTTTGTTCGAGGACGAACAAAGCTCTAAGTGTGGGGTGTTGATGATAGGCGAATTTACGCACCTATATCAATATATTTTGCCCATATTTTAGCCTAGTTTTGAGAACAAATCACTTTTAGTCCTTTTTCCTGTAAATGAGCTAACGAACATGATTAGTAAAGTTTCAGGTATAAATGATGCATAATTCAGCATTTTATGGCTTACTTGACGCTAAAGAAAGCTCACGAAGGAAGGGAAGGGAGTTTACACGCCTAAGGACCAAAACTGCTGCATGAAAAATCTGTCCCGGGCTAAAACAGCATTTCTGAAGACTTTGGGGGACCAAAACTGCTGCATGGAAAATCTGTCCCGGGCTAAAACAGCAATTCTGAAGACTTTGGGGACTTACAGACACAAAGCTGGATTTTGACAATGATACATTAACCTAGTACAATTAGGTTATGTATTTCATTATTTTATGTGGATTATGATAATGTTACCTTAACCTAGTACATTTGGGTTAAGGATTTCATTAGTCTAATAGGATTTGGTTATTTATTTCATTAGCTTAGTAGGATTAGGATATGGGTATTATAAATACCCTATCATGCTAGAGATTTTAGAGAATAAGGAGGGAGGAAGGAGGGAGAACACAATACTTCCTTCCATCCCTCACATCTTCTTACATCTTCTATCATCTTCTACAACATCTTCTTAACCTCTCATCTTACAATTCAATTCTATTTTTCTTCTTCTACTCTTCTATTCTTAATTTCCGCAACAAGAGAATCGTTACCTTGCTAAGGAATTCACGCCTCACGCCTACCACTTACGCCACACGAAATTAATCAATCTTGTGGTATAACAACAATGTCAATCGTGATCTCCTTCGCATTCATGGGTAACTAAACCTCTCTGTTGGGGTTATGGAAGCCGAATGAGTTACTATCTATTGCTGTGAGTTTGTGAGTTCGAGGCACGTATATTGCTTATATCATTATTCTCTTCATCTTAATCTACATTCTTTGCGGTTGCAAACGCAAGAATACGCCAGTCTAACATTTAACTTGTTCGAGAGAAAAGTTATTTGTCTGGAAAAGAGATAATGTCAAGGTAGTAGGACACCCTTTCCTATTAAAAAGCTAGTGCCGTAACTGGACTAACCTCTTGGAGAATTCGTACCGTTAGATACGCTTTAAGCTCGAGAGAGTTAAAGTGAAATAGTCCTTGTTTAGGTCGAGAGACGCTTGGATTTACCATCGACTACAATTCTCTATAAGCAATTGCATGACAGAATTCTACACACTCATAGCCAATAGAGACGTATACCTCAGAAGGTGGACATAACCCCAACGCTTCAATTCTCATTGTTTACAACCAACGTAACAATCTCTCTCTTTTTACTTGATTATTTTCAGCTTTTGTTTACATTACTTGCAAACCAAGAATCCCCCCTTCTTACGAGACTTGCACCAAAAGATTAGTAATTTTACTTACTTGTTGGCCAAGCTATTCCCTGTGGGATCGACACCCAACCCAGGTTGGGTTCTATATTTGCTAACGACCGCTTTACACTCAAACGAGAGCTGTAGATTGAGCGTTATCACCTAGATATACAAGATTTGAAATACAAAATCTAGAAAACTAAATAAAAATCTAAGACTCAAATCTTTCTATTGTTGTCTTGGATCCACAATAAATCCTACAGATTCTTAGGATTGGTATATTTTTTTCTATCCTGTAGTTTGTAGTTTCCCTGAATCAAGCCAAGTAGCACAACTCTTTCTACCCATCCTGTATATTGTCCCCTTTGTTCCGTTCCGTGTTGAAATGGAAGCTTAATTTATTACTTATTATTTTATTAGATTTTAGATTAGTTAGTGGTTAGATATTAGTATTAGACGAGATTTTAAGAAATTTTTTTTGATTTTTTTATAGGAGTATAGGAGAGGACAAATCTCTTTTTTTCGATGCGAATTTGACACGACATAGGAGAAGCCGCCCTTTATCAAAAATTATATTATTATATTTATATTATTTTTAATAATAAAAGGGGGTTCCGACATATTAATATATAGTGAAGTGTTCCCCCAGATTCAGAACTTTTTTTCAATACTCACTAATAATCCTACTAATAATCCTAGTGATTGGATTTCTATGCTTAGTCTGATAGGAAATAAGATATTCAAATAAATAATTTTATAGCGAATGACTATTCATCTATTGTATTTTCATGCAAATAGGGGGCAAGAAAACTCTATGGAAAGATGGTGGTTTAATTCGATATTGTTTAAGAAGGAGTTCGAACGTAGGTGTGGGCTAAATAAATCAATGGGCAGTCTTGGTCCTATTGAAAATACCAGTGAAGATCCAAATCGAAAAGTGAAAAACATTCCTAGTTGCAGTAATGTTGATTATTTATTCGGCGTTAAAGACATTCGGAATTTCATCTCTGATGACACTTTTGTAGTTAGTGATAGGAATGGAGACAGTTATTCCATCTATTTTGATATTGAAAATCAGATTTTTGAGATTGACAACGATCATTCTTTTCTGAGTGAACTAGAAAGTTCTTTTTATAGTTATCGAAACTCGAGTTATCTGAATAATGGATTTAGGGGCGAAGATCCCTACTATAATTCTTACATGTATGATACTCAATATAGTTGGAATAATCACATTAATAGTTGCATTGATAATTATCTTCAGTCTGAAATCTGTATAGATACTTCCATTATAAGTGGTAGTGAGAATTACAGTGACAGTTACATTTATAGGGCCGTTTGTGGTGGTGAAAGTAAAAATAGTAGTGAAAACGAGTGTTCCAGTATACAAACTCGCACAAAGGGCAGTGATTTAACTATAAGAGAAAGTTCTAATGGCAGTGATTTAACTAATGGCAGTGATTTAACTATTGGCAGTGATTTAACTAGCAGTGATTTAACTATTGGCAGTGATTTAACTATTGGCAGTGATTTAACTAGCAGTGATTTAACTATTGGCAGTGATTTAACTATTGGCAGTGATTTAACTAGCAGTGATTTAACTATTGGCAGTGATTTAACTATAAGAGAAAGTTCTAATGATCTCGAGGTAACTCAAAAATACAGGCATTTGTGGGTTCAATGCGAGAATTGTTATGGATTAAATTATAAGAAATTTTTTAAATCAAAAATGAATATTTGTGAACAATGTGGATATCATTTGAAAATGAGTAGTTCGGATAGAATTGAACTTTTGGTCGATCCGGGTACTTGGGATCCTATGGATGAAGACATGGTCTCTCTGGATCCCATTGAATTTCATTCAGAAGAGGAGCCTTATAAAGATCGTATTGATTCTTATCAAAGAAAGACATGATTAACCGAGGCTGTTCAAACAGGCATAGGCCAAATAAACGGCATTCCCGTAGCAATTGGGGTTATGGATTTTCAGTTTATGGGGGGTAGTATGGGATCCGTAGTCGGAGAGAAAATCACCCGTTTGATTGAACACGCTGCCAATCAAATTTGACCTCTTATTATAGTGTGTGCTTTTGGGGGGGCGCGCATGCTGGAAGGAAGTTTGAGCTTGATGCAAATGGCTAAAATATCATCTGCTTTATATGATTATCAATTAAATAAAAAATTATTTTATGTATCAATCCTTACATCTCCGACAACTGGTGGAGTGACAGCTAGTTTTGGTATGTTGGGGGATATCATTATTGCCAAACCCAATGCCTACATTGCATTTGCAGGTAAAAGAGTAATTGAACAAACATTGAATAAAACAGTACCCGAAGGTTCACAAGTAGCTGAATACTTATTCCAGAAGGGTTTATTCTACCTAATTGTACCACGTAATCTTTTAAAAAGCGTTCTGAGTGAGTTATTTAAGCTCCACGCCTTTTTTCCTTTGAATCAAAAGTCAAGCAAAATCAAGTAGAGCACTAAGGCCATTATTTTATTTTATTTGTGTTTGTAGCAAAAAAGTAGTTAGTTTATCGGAATCAAAGTAAATAAGATAATAGTAAATAAGATACAGTAAATAAGATAATAATGGCCCTTTCTTTGGTGATAGAAGATCTAATTGTAGAAAGAATCAAAACTAAAGTTGAGGATAACTCTTTTTTGACCTATATTCCTGATTACGAATCAAGAAGCCTTTATCACCAAGAGTGAGTTCTTCCTTTCGTGAAATTAGGAAAATAAAATGAATTTCTTCTTGTCTTAGGTATATAATTTTAAATTAAAATATAGATAATAGAGTTTTGTATCTTTCTCTATCTCCCTAAAAACCATTTTAGCTAAAAATTCATGTTGGGTCGGATTCGAACGAATCTTTCGATAATCTCTTTATCTATTTTTAGAAAATTAGAAGACAAGAACAAAAGACCAAGAAATGAAGAAAAATAATAAAGTTTATTATGATACATATCTTTCTCATGTAAGAGATGAATAAGTCCATTTATTTAGTTCTACATTCTTTGCACTTATTCTTATTATACGTACTCAGTTAGATTTAGATATATAGATACTTAGATCTATACTAAGAGTTTCAAATTCTTCAAATTCTATTAATAATAAATATTATATATTATCTAATTAGAATTCAAATTCTTAATTTAATTATAATTATTTAATTATTACAAGATATCTTTATTTATATAATAACATAATAACAGATACAATATAGTAAATCGAGGTACCCCTTCTATGACAAATTTGAACCTTCCATCTATTTTTGTGCCGTTAGTAGGCCTAGTCTTTCCGGCAATTGCAATGGCTTCTTTATTTATTCATGTTCAAAAACACAAGATTGTTTAGATACGCTGGGACCCAATCTCATTCATTTTTTTTTTAAACGTGGACTTGTATCATAACACGGATATCTATTTATTGGAATAGAGTATAACATGTGATTTCTACCGAACAAAAAGGAAAAAACTCTTATGCCTGCAAAAACATGATATATGGATACATCCATTCTAGTAATTTTCTAGTAATTTTCAAATAGATCAGGATCACTGGATGGCTGAAATGTAGTCGGTTAATCTATATGTATATCGATATGTATAGTGGGATCGTATTAAATAAAGAGTATGTTATTATTTTAGATTTAACCAATTTGATGAATTACTCCTAAAGGTTGACATCAAACTAGTGCTAGTTCACCTCAAACTAGTGCTAGTTGATGAGAGTTACTTCGGAAACAAAAAAGTAAAGTCAAATTTCTATGGGGTATTATCTCAATTCCAATAAAATGCAATCGGGTAAAGTATGACTTGGCGATCAGAACATATATGGATAGAACTTATAACGGGGTCTAGAAAAATAAGTAATTTCTGCTGGGCCTTTATCCTTTTTTTAGGTTCATTAGGCTTCTTATTAGTTGGAACTTCTAGTTATCTTGGTAGAAATTTGATATCTTTTTTTCTGCCTCAGCAAATCATTTTTTTTCCACAAGGAATCGTGATGTCTTTCTACGGAATTGCGGGTCTCTTTATTAGCTCTTATTTGTGGTGCACAATTTCCTGGAATGTAGGTAGTGGTTATGATCGATTCGATATAAAGGAAGTAATAGTCTGTATTTTTCGTTGGGGATTTCCGGGAAAAAATCGTCGCATATTCCTCCGATTCCTTATAAAAGATATTCAGTCCGTTAGAATAGAAGTTAAAGAGGGTATTTATGCTCGTCGTGTTCTTTATATGGACATCCGAGGCCAGAGGTCCATTCCCTTAACCCGTACTGATGAGAATTTGACTCCACGAGAAATTGAACAAAAGGCTGTTGAATTAGCCTATTTCTTGCGTGTACCAATTGAAGTATTTTGAGAAATTGAGAATCAGAACGTTCATTCAATTAAAGAAAACGTATATGAAAGAACCATAAAACGAAACTCCTTTTATGGTCTTTATGCGTATGTAAAACCACGCAATTCAATAACAAATAATAGATTCATCTCAGATGGCAAACCATTTTGAAATCAAGAAATTTTTTTTAGTTCAATATTTGTTGGAATTGACACTTTAGATCCAGATAGATCATATCTTGTAAATTGGAAATTCTTTCTTTTGTATTCTTTAATGACCAACAATTGGATTTCTTAATTAAATAATGAGAACTAGCCAATTTATCTTTTGCCAGTCATTTTTTTTTATCATCGTAATATCTTTCCCTCAATTATTCTATTCCTGACTATGGGTAATTAGTGAAATTTTTTCGAAATATTGGATATTTTGATAGCAAGGGAGTTCTTTCTTCTCAAAATCTGAACAATATTCATTACTTAAAGTGGTTCTTTCGATCATTCATCGAAAGGAGACACTTGATTTTGAATTTGACCAATTGAGATATTAGGAAACAATATTCTCAATTTCTTCATTCGAAGTGAATTCTTAGCCTATTTCTGTATTCTTTCTAGATTCAAAGACTAACCACAAAATCACAAAGAAAATAGATTCATAAGTTCGATACCTTGTATAAAACTCATGTGTGTAAGAAATATTCGATCGCATAGAGTGTACGGATGGGTTGATTAACAATTCATAGATGAAAAAATGGCAAAAAAGAAAGCATTCACCCCTCTTTTCTATCTTGCATGTATAGTATTTTTGCCCTGGTGGATTTCTTTCTCAGTTAATAAATGTCTGGAATCTTGGGTTACTAATTGGTGGAATACTGGGCAATCCGAAATTTTCTTGAATACTATTCAAGAAAAGAGTCTTCTAGAAAAATTCATAGAATTAGAGGAACTCCTCTTCTTGGACGAAATGATCAAGGAATACTCGGAAATCGTTAGCATAGTTGTCTAGCAAAATGTGGATATTGGGCAGTGGAAAATCATCTTTCGGACTTGCTCTATTCAAATCGCGGTAATCAACACACACTCGAATTTTGCCATCTTTCTTTGGTACGGGAACAACATTGGATAACCACATGGGATAACGAGACACTCGAATTACTTTAGCTTCAAGTTGTTTCATGATTTCCTCTTTGATTTTAATACTTACATCGGTTTTAAACTTCCTCAACTTTTGTTTGATAGGGGGGAACGCGGGATCAGTTGGCAACTTGTGAGCCACTAATTTTGTGCTTAAACCGGGCATATCATCATAAGACCATGAAAAAACATCCTTATAATCAATTAATGCTTGAATCATTCCCTCTTTTAGCTGTGGCAAAGCATGTACACTGATTTTAGTTTCCCTAACATCTTCTTGATCCCCTAGATTTATTGGCTCAGTTTCATTCAAATTAGGATTCGGTTTGTCTTCAAACTGTTCCAACTCTTTGCTTATTTCTTCTAGTGTTTGTTCTTCATCATATTCCCCATCCTTCTTCATTACATCTTGATTAGTTTGGATTTTAAAATTAGGCTGAAAATTCCGCATGCATGTCATGTCATTAGAATCAGCATAAAGAGAACTGTGTAAGAAAAGAAAAACAAAATATATTAGACACCAAACAAAAGGGACATTGCATTTCATTAAATAAAAGATAGAAGGGTTTAAACATAGACGCCAACATAACATAAACAAACTAAAGTCCGAATTACAACCCTGAAATAACTCGGATAAACAGAAAAAAAAACAAAATAGACTACCAAAGCTCCCTCCTGATGGGGAGAGGAGTGATTTCCCAATTATTGAGCTGGACAGCTGGACCTATGAATTGCACGTCTGCCATACTGGTACCTTCTCCTGCTTCGACCATATCAACTTCGATACAAAGGTTCTGGAAGTCATCAACCAATTCAACCTCAAATTCTACATGCTTCGTGACACCGCTCTTAACAAATAATTCACTGAGTAGTGGCATTGGGCGAGGGAGTGACCATATTTCCTTTTTCCTTCCCTTGGCTTTCTTCAGATCCTCAGCTGTAGGCTCAAATCCCAGACCAAACGTGCCCACGTTCTCATTCGGACATATGGGATGAACTATACCGTGCAGAGACGCTCCCAAACCCTTTCCTAGCTCAAATACGTATTTCCAAAGTTCACTCACCATCATGATAGAAGCCGAAGATAATTGCGGTCCCGGTATAGCCTGCCATTCAAAGATACGATTCACTGGCACTGTATCAAAAATTTGATAGACGAATGTCTCCTCTACGTTATTTGCTTCAATAAGAGACAAGGGAGAATCTTCGTAGGCTGACAAATCTCCTTCACCATGAATAACTACTTCTTGCCGGTCATGCTCAAACTTAATCATTTGGTGCAGTATAGATGCAACCACCTTGGCCTTGTGGATCCACGGCCTTCCCAACAACAGATTGTAAGAGGAGTCTACATTCAATACTTGAAACTCTATGGCGAACTCAACAGGCCCTATGGTCAACATTAGTTCTATTTCGCCAATGGAATTTGATTTTGCACCATCGAAAGCCCTGACACATACATTGTTGGGCCTGATCCTCTCCGCACCAATATTCAGCTTTTGCAAAGTAGAAATAGGGAAAATGTTTGCTCCTGAACCTCCATCAATCATAACATTAGTGACATAGAAATCTTCACACTTCACTGAAATGTAAAGGCCCCGATTATGCCCTGTACCTTCAACAGGCAATTCATCATCAGAAAAGCTGATCCGATTGACCTCAAAGATTTTTCCAACCATTTTCTCAAGCTGGTTGATTGTAATCTCCCTTGGAACATATGCTTTATTTAATACCTTCAGTAAAACATCACGATGCTCCTTGGAGTGCAACAACAAAGATAAAAGGGAAATTTGAGCAGGGGTTTTCTTCAGCTGGTCTAATATTGAATACTCTGGCAATTTCATCTTTTTCAAAAATTCTTCAGCTTCTTCTTCGGTGATAGGCTTTTTGATAGATGACGGTCCACTCACCGTTGGCTTGGACTTTCTTAAGCTTTCAGGCACGAAACATCTTCCTGACCTAGTTAAACCCCCTACCTCATCTACATCTTCCACTACTTCTTTCCCTTCACGGTCCACCCATAATTCCAGGGAATTCTTTTCGTATCAACTATCGGAGGCTGGGTCACCGGTTTGAGGACAATAGGCGCTGCCAGTGCTCCTTTCATCGTCAAGCACCACCTTCAACTTAGGTTTATCCTGACTTGAATCAACATACCTTCTGGCGCCTTGTACTGTGATCAGGGGCTTCTTTGTTCTTTCTTGGGCTTTATCTTCTCTCATTCCTTCCTGGCTCAATGACATTTCTTTTAAAGACTCCGCTACATTCACCGATTTCTCCTCAATGGTCTGTATCTTGACAATAGGATTATAACCCCTCAAAGATTCTTTCCCATCATATATCAATTCTAATATATTGGCTTCAGCATGGGTTGGCAACGGATTCTGGTTAATGTTTGGACCCTCCGGAGCCTGGACTAGCATCTGATTTGTGTCAATTAAATCTTGGACAGCTCTCTTTAAATGTCAGCATTTCTCGATATCATGGCCTGGCATATCAGAAAAGTACACACACCTTAAAGAATAATCGAGATTCCTTGGTGGTGGATTTGAAAGTCTTTCTTGAATTGGGCTTAAAACCTTCAACTTTCTCAACCTATCAAACAAGCTAGCATATGACTCCCCAAGAGGTGTGAATTGATTTTTTACCACCTTCTCCTTCTTATACTTGGGCCTAGGTTGAAAACTGGGTCTGGAAGGGTTTTGGTAATTTGGTGGAGCGAATGGGCGATTTTGTGGAGCTTGCGCGCGCCACTGCGGGTAAGAAGGGGTTTGGGCATATGGCTGCGCGCTATATACTGGGTATGGTGGTGGTGGAATGGAATATAAAGGGTTTTGTGGAGGGTAGTAATGGTGGGGAGGAATATATGGAGCTTGGGCGTAGACTTGGGCTTAGGATTGGGGATAGGGGCGAGGTGGTCTTTTGGGATAGGAATGGGTTCCAGCTACAACAGTCGCCACGTCCTCCTTCTTCTTTTTACCTCCAAATGCATCAGATCCACCTTGAATCGCTTGTGTGGTGGCTTTTAATGCGGCAAAACTCATTATTCGTCCGGTCTTGATTCCGTCCTCTATCATCTCCCCCATTTTGAGGACTTCCATAAAAGACTTTCCCATTACCGGAAGTAAATGTTGAAAATAGGTCTCATCCTGCGCCTGAATGAAAACTTCTACCAACTTACTTTCTTTCATTAGAGGTTTTACCCTAGCGGCCTGTTCACACCACCTTATCGCGTATTCCCTAAATCCTTCAGTGCTCTTTTTCTTCATGTTGACCAAAGATTTTTCGTCCGGAATCAAGTCGATGTTGTACTGAAAATGTTGAACAAATTCAAAAGCCAAATCATCCCAACTGTTTCATTTATCGATATCCCGATCGATGAACCATTCTGAAGCCAGATCTGAAAGACTCTCGCCAAAGAATGCCATGAGTAGTTCTTCCTTTCCTCCTGCAGCCCTCAACTGGTTGCAATAACGTCTCAAGTGTGCAACAGGATCACCGTGCCCTGCGTACTTCTCGAACTTAGGCATCTTAAAACTGGGGGGCAGGTTGATGTCTGGGAACATGCACAGATCTTTATAGGAAACACTTCTATAATCTCCGATTCCTTGCAAATTCCTCATAGCTTGTTCTAAACTTTTCAACTTCCACGCTATGACTTCCTGTTCCTCTGTTGTGACAGGTTTCTCCGTATCAAATGGAAATGCAGGCGGCTGAGTGTACCTATACGGTTCATTCAATTGCAAAGTAGGCTCCGTAGCATAATACTAACCATCTGAAACGTTCAGTACTGGCTCACTGGAAGACCGAGGAAGCCTCATTGTGGGACGCACAACATATATAGGAGTTTCATGTGGTGGCGGGGCCACGAAACCAGTGTGATCGGTGGCGCTGGCTGAGCAGCTGGTCTTGATTGGGGAGCTTCCAAGGGCACACCAGAATTGCCAGGATAATAATGTCGGAGTGAATCCTGGCGCGTACTCAGGTGACTCAGTACGAACAGAGAACTGTGCCTGAGAGAGCGGTGGGCAATTAGAGATATTCCTAAGACCTTCAGGGAGCGGAGAAGGAGGCATTCCGCTGGCCCATGCCCGGTGCAAATCTATCAGTTGTTGCCTGAGCCTTACTACCTCATCATTATGTTTTGAACTTTCTTCCCTGTGATCCTGATCCGGGTCAATGAGCGAATTTTCAATCTCCCTGCTAGCCATGTCGAGCTTTGCTTTGGATCTAGTGAAGTATGGGTGACTAGCCAGAATGCTGCAAACCTACCACTGTTATCTGAAAGAACATGCTCATCAAAGACGACATCCGTTAGGATTAGGGTATACCAAAAGCATGGGAATCACATTGGAAAAATTGCCCTAAGTTCATGTTCATTTCTACCAACTTTCAAGGGGAGCGAAGTCATTTTAACATCATCCCGATTTTACCTACACTTATTTTTATCTACACCTATTATTATTTTTTATTCTTCTTTCTCCTTTTTTTTTCGTATCAATATCTGTTCTTTTCCTCACGTTATCTACCTTTATTTTATCATTCTTTATGGCTTTTGTTTTCCTTAAAAGAGAAAAAAAAATAATGAAAAACAACAAAACAAAATGATTAAATCGAACCCAAAAGTAGGTTGCCTACGTATCATGTTGTACATGAATCAGATCTTGCGTAGTTCGGGCAGCTTTTGCATAAACATTACACAATTGAAGGTTTTTTTTTTTTCACGAAACACGAAAACAAGTAAACAAAAGAAAGACGTAACATCCTAACATTTCGATGAAAGACAACAAACATACGACGAATTTAGGACGACTTTAAAACTAAACAACAAGTACAAAACAACACTTTAAACCCCTAACGACATGTGTGCAATAAAGACCCGAATATCAAAAACAACTTGACTCCGACTTAACACAGACACCAACATACAATGACAGAAACATAAAAGACTCAAAACTACATAAAGATAAGACATGCTCTTTCAAAATGGTGCTCTGTGTGATGTCCCCGGCTGAGATGAACCCATCTGTGAAGTCCCCACTTTTCCACTTAGACTTTGCAACATGTCTTGCAACGACGTTTTGATACTCGGAAACAAATTTCTTACCCGTATCCCCGCCTCTTGGAGAGTACACCCGCAAAGGTTTCTCTGACACCCATCCACAGTTGTGATCAAACGCGACAACTGAACTCTCAAAAACTCCACCTTGGCACTCGGATCTTCCTGCTCATCATCTTCTACCATGATTGCTTCCCGTATTCGCCCTCTAAGTTGGGCTGGTAAGGGTCTACTAATGCCATGGGGCAGAGATTGTAGCCAGATTTCATAGTTTTGAGTGCATCCTGGATTTTCCTCGAAAGTATCGACACCTAACTTTATCGCGTTATTCCAGAATTGCTCATATTTGCTTTCCCCCACGGCTTGGTCTTTAAAGTACTCTACATCCTTTAGAAGGTCCATTATTGGGGGACGTCTTGCATCCTACCCAACTGACGCATCACCCTTCTTGGACTGTAAGACCTAGTGCAGTTAAGTCCTATCAAAACTAGAAAGAGTTGCATTTGAGATCCAATCAAGATTTTCTTAGGAAAAAACCACATATAGCACCAAAAAATGTTGTTTGGAGTTCTTGATTCGAGAAATTCAATCCAAGAATTGACTCCAATAGGAAAAGAAAATTTGTCAAAATGCATTCTTTCTTGCATGGCTTGCACTCGATCATTCAGACAACGGTCGATCATATCTTCTCTAATCAAAGAAGGCGTATGCAAGTGCTCAATCATCCACAGCTGCAATATCAGATTACTCCCCTCAAAAAATCGTACCCCTCCTTTTACTTCAGTTAAAGCCTTATATATTTCTGTTAAGATCATTGGTACAATGCTGACCTCATCTTTTTTCTTGAATAAAGTTATCACCACTGATTGCAGATGAGTATTGATACACCTCTCATCTAACGGGAACACTAAGATACCCAACAAAGCCAGACAGAAAACCTCAAGACGACGTTGTTCCCAGATTTTTTTGGTAGTACAGAATTCATCCCAAAAGCAGTTGAAACCCTCTAAAGACCCAAATCTAGCAAACAAATAGTCCAAGGAAATCCAAGATTGTTTGAGACATCCCAGATGCTTGTTATCTTTTAATCCACAGAGTCGAAGGAATTTCTTACGAGTATGATTGCGGGCTAAAATCATCTGCTGGCCCAAGTAAGTCAACCGAAACAAACGAGATATTTCTGCTAGGGTAGGAGTCAATTCACAACTTTCGAACCTAAACACCAAATTATTTGGATCCCACAAAGTCAACGCAACTTCTATTAAATCCGGACGAGGCGATCCATGAGTGTTACAAGATTGCCTAACACTTTCCTCACTTCGTGCTTTTCAGAGTAATTGAAAGTGCCCCACCACTTGATCAACTTTTTGGGTACCTTGACAACCATAAGGACTCTAGACTTTGTGGACAGATCCATTCTGTAGTAGCAAATAAGAAATTGTCTCAAAATTTGATAAGAGCAAAAGGTTCCCAACCAATGGGAATTTGATGCGGACATACGTCAATGAGACAGACGGCTTCATGACTCCAAATCGCCGAACAGTAACGCTGAATAAAATCAGCCTACTTGGCTAACAACTCTAGGTTACGGAATAAAATACCTAGCCTAAGACTAAGACGAAGACCAAAATAAAGGTTACCGGACCCACCGAGGGTTGCCTACGTATCCCGCCCCGAGGGACGGAAATCAGGTATGCGTAGTTCGTCCAGTTTGGACAACTAACGATTAACTAATAAATTGACCCTAACTTAAGAGACAAAACCAAAAACAAATGAATAAAAACTTTTTGGATTTTTCAATTAGACACTTTAACAAAGACTGACACCATCCGTTATGGAAAAAAATCTTTTTGGTATTTTTGCTTTTGACAAATACGTAGAAAAAACTTTTTTTTCTTTTACGGTACTTTGCAAAAATGTAAAAAAAAACTTTTTGAGTTTTGGATCATGAAGAGCAAAAGCCATAAAGAATTCTAAAATAAACTACGACACTCCTTTTGATTCATTCTTTTCGACTCACTTTTTTTTTTTTCACACTTTACTTCTAACACATGTTTTCCCCAAATCGGTCCGTCAAATGACCACGTTACTCTCAAAGATGCAATATTTAGCACGTATGGATGCTTTAAAGGTGAGTCTCCTACAAAGGACCGTGTGGGCCCCGCTAGGTCTCAATATGATGCACATAAGAATGACCTAAAGGCTGACCTACGTTGTGGTTTACTAACAAGGCCATTCGGGGGAGCATATGGTCGATAGTGGCTGCTTTGCTTTCCACCTACTACATACATCCAACGGCTCCCCCCCTAAAATAAAGGTGACTCAACTAGAGTTCGTGCGCTCCGAGACTTGTTGCAGAAAGAAGGCCGGGGGATGGACTCATGATGACAAATATAAAGCGGTAACACATAGGATAAATACTATAAACAAAGAGCACGAAAACGCACAAAAGTAAAAAAAAAATAACAAAATAATAATCACAAACAATGCTTATACACTCGTAATGCCAAACAAAGCCGATACGACTCAAAAATAAGCTCGAATTCTAAAAATTCCTCAGCAGAGTCGCCAGAGCTGTCACACCCCTTTTTTACGTGTACTCCAAAATATTATGTTTTAAGTGCGAAAGGGTTTTATTATTTAAGTGACAAGAAATGAAAATTTATTTCGGAAAAGGATTATTTATAATTTATTCAGAGTCACCACTTGACATAATCCGGTGTGCCAAGTCACCTTTGGAAAATCCTTTTCGAAAGCATTTGACTCTTAAACCGGTTTGCGAACAGAGATTCCGGCTAAGGAATTCTGTTGACTGAGGGGAAGGTGTTAGGCACCCCTCGAACCCGTGGCTCGACCACGGTTGCTTGGTAGAGTGTATCAACTATTTTGGCACTACGAAATGTATAAACCAAACAAAAGCACGCAAAATAATCAAACAATAAACAAAACAAAACAATCAAAAATGTAAAGTCCAGTCCAATTATACAGTCCAAAAATAGAAAAATACGAAAATATAAATCTTATTCTAAACTAAATCTAGACTAAGCTCCAATGCCTTACCCGATGCCACGGGCCTTCATCACGAACATCCTCCGGGTACAAGATACCTCGGGGCATTCCCCGGTGAATAAATATATACAGATACTTCGGGGCATTCCCCGACCAAATCAATACAAATCCCTCGAGGCATTCCCCGACCAAATGAATACATTTTTAGTGCGGGAAAATAAAACTATTCAACAAAATTTCAAACATTCCACGGAATTTTCACCATTCAACCAAAGCCACAAATTCTAAACTTTGTCTACCCAACCTATGTTTGACTAAACCAATCAACGTATCATGATACTACCAAGTTCAAATAACGTTCATTTCAAAGCCAAACAACCAATGAATCAAACTAATCAACCATTATGCCAAGTTTTCAATTCTCCCCCCCCACTTGTTTCATTTTTATCAATTATACCTTCAAAGTTACTCCGATTCATTCCTCTTATCAACAAAATCACATTGTTAAAATTCTAACATCATAACATCAACCAAAAATCCAACAATCACCACGGATAATCACAACCGATTCAAATAATCAAAAAATAAAGAACGAGGAGACGGGTTAAAGAAATGGACCTCGATAGAATGTTCTTGTATAATAATAAAGAGATCCGAACACCAAAATACTTGAACGGAGAACCTCAACTGCGAATCCCAAATCCGAACTCGGTATTGGAAATAATCAACGGACTGTTCCAAACAGTGAAAACAAACTTTAATAGTAAATCAGATCACAAATGTCGACCCACTTTGAGTTCGAAAACCCTGAGAATCGATATCGATGATGAGTACACAGAAATAGATGAACCCAGCCCATCAACTTGACCGTAAGAGCCGAAACTCGGCGTTGACCGAACTCCGGTGAGCTCCAACGACGAAACAGATGGGAACAGACCGGATTCTAGCTGAATCTCATCCCAATATTGAAAGAAAATTAGGGATTTTTGCGACTATAGGACTGATTCGACTAACCAAGAGTTTGATTCCGGCGGATCTTACTATTTTCTGACCAGATTCTCGTCGGTGATGGCGACGAAGGTGTGGTGGCTTAGGTCGTCGGTGGCTGCTGACGGTGTGGCGATTGAGGGAGAGGGGAAGAGAAGGCTAGCTGGTGCTGAGCTGGCCGGCGTCGGCCATGGATACCGATGGAGAGGAGAGGAGAGGGGTCGAGAGAGAAGAAAGAGAGAGAGGGAGTTTAGGCCTTTTTCTCTCTCTTTTTTCCCTTTTCTGATCCCCCTGGTGTATGTGGGTATATATTGTGAGGGTAGGTAGTGGTGAGGTAGGGTAGGTGGGGTCCACGGGTAGGGGGTAGGGTGTGGGGTGGTGTGATTTATTTTGATTGGGTAGGTTGTTAGGATAAGATAGAATTAGTTAGGATAGGATTTGTTATTTCATTATTTATTTATTTTTTTGGTATTTTGTGCGGGTATAATAACATGGGTGAGGGTACGCGGTAGAATAAAAATAAAAATGGGTAAAAAAGACATCGGGGAGGGACGAAATTAGGTGTCTACAGAGTAGGGTAAAGAGGAACACTCCAACATCATCCCAATACACTATTTTTTCTTCATTAACATACACAAGCAAAACACTTCTCCATTCCAAAAATTATAAGAGTCGACGTCGGCTGAAACTCCATCTCTGACGAACTTGCGTCGCTGGAGCAACCACAATAGCTCCAAAACCATCGCGAGCTCTAACCTTTTAAACCCACCACCTCCAATCATTGTTCCAATTTAATTCTATACCCAAAATCCAATAATTTTCTCTTCTCCATCGAAAAGCACATAACCTTCACCACCACCATCGCTTCAACCAGTCAATCAGTGAAACACCACCATCCACCGAAATTCACACACAAGTCCACCCAAAAAATTACTGAAATTGATACATAATTCTTATGTATCTGTAACACAGATCTCATTTTGATATATAATTTTTGTGTATCTGTCATGATCCATACTGAAGCCCTGTCCGCAATGGACACACCAAACCACGAAGGTTTGAGAAGCCACTTAGCATTCAATCATAAGCATAATTCATATGGAATGCAAAAAATATAATGAAATTCAAGCAAATCTTATAAACAAATTCTAATCATAACATCATAACAAAACCTCTATCACACCCAGTCTATGATGCCTCTACTGATGAATAAAGTGTCTAGGCAGGGACAAGGCCCGACAATACCATAAAAACTGAAAGAACTTAATGTCTAAATAGAATGTCTTTCGAAAAAATGAATGGCTCACCAACTCTGACGTTTTGGGAGATTCTACTGCTATGCTGGAACACGAGAATGTGCCTTAGAACCTACATTATAAGATAATGTAACCGCCCGAGCACGATCAATACTTGAAATATATTGTCATGTAGAATGATAAAAAATAATGATAATGATAATAGAAATAATGATATCAATGAGAGCTTTAAATAAAATTCATCATAAACATACATTTAGTCATCAAAATACAATATGAGGATTCGAATAAAGATTGGTCTGCTGAAACTCTATTATGATTTCTTTACTTTTGAGCTAGATGACATTCTCGATATTTATACTACACTATGGACTATATGGGTTCGACTTTAACTTATCGGCCAAGCCCCTAATTAGAGTTTGATGCGAGGATTAGAGTTTTCTACATTCTATTCTAGTATACCGGTGTCTGGAAAAAGTATATAATGATCATCCATATTTCAGGATTAAATCAATCCCGTATAGGCAAAACACGATTTTGGGATATAAGCTTTCCAACTCATGCCTTATCGGGCAACCATCTAATTCTCTTAAAGCCCATTTTTTAGTTCTTTAAAAACATCCTTCTTTCAAAACCTCATTCTAATTTGAAATGACAATTTCTGAGTTGGTATCGCCGTACCAAGACTTGCAAGTCACATAAAACTCTTACAGATGGTCATCTCTTTCATAAATTCATACAATTCTCATTTGGGAAAAACAAGAGCATTTAAAAATGCAAAACATACTCTTCAAATCTGTATAGGTGGACAATGCACAATTTGGTAAAGAAAATATTCAAAACTCAATCTTCTTATCATTCACTAAATAATCCACAATATAAATAAAAATGCTTAATTCTCATCATCGAAAGGGTTCATAACTCATGCTCTTCAATTTAGATGAAATTTCATATTTTATAATGAAAATCCATATTTTATACACATTCTAAATGTTTAGAAAACATACTTTCATACTTAGTATAAGTATGGTCGTTCAACATACCTTTTGACGGAAGAAATTTGAGAAAACTTGACTTTGAGCCTTGAATTTGAAATCCTAGCTTAAAATTGATGTAAAGACTTACTTGATTGGTTTTGTTTCACTTATCTTTATGACTAATTGATGAGAAAACATTGAGGAGTAAGCTTAATCTTTAAAACTTCTTTAAACTTTAGGATTGAGAGTTCAAGGTTTTTGGGAAGAAGAGTAATTATGAATTTTAGAATGACTCTCATAGTCTAGGGAAATTTTTGGGATTAAAAACGGATTGAAAAAAGTTACATGGGTGAAAGGATCATTTTGCCTTTTATTTAAGGATAAATTACACAAATTCCATACTTAAGAGACTATATTACCTAATATCCCTTACTTTTTTAAAATTTACATGAAATCCTATTTTTCAACTTTACTCTTGATACATATCAAGAAAACTTCGCATCCTATTACGAACTTGATATCGATAAATCTGCGAATCTAGAAATTCATTTCGGTTAATTGAACCTTCTCGAACAGTTTCTTTTTAAGAACCAAAAAGAGTTGTGCCAAAATAACAGATGCCAAGAATAACAAAAGTCCATGGACACGTAATGGATCTTGAAGTATTATTTCTGCATCTCCCTGACCAAATTCGCCTACATTAGGATTACTCGTTAATGGTTGATCAAATTTGATAAATTCTCCCTCGAAAACAAGGAGTTCTGGCCAGGGAGGGATAATACCAACCACTTAACGTCCCTCCGATGCATCCGTTATGGTTATCTCATATCCCCTTTTTCTTTTCGTATGATTTTGCTTACTATACCTGTTGTTGTAGCATTATAAACCGTATTGTTACTCTTGCTGCCATCGGGATAAATCTGACCCCTTCTCCTGTTCCTGCCTACGTATATAGGATATTTTAAGAAGTGAACATCCTTCGTAGTAGCAGGGTTCGGGGAAAGAATAGGGAAGGTTATTTCACTATATCTTTTACCAGGGACAGGGCCTACCACAAGAATATTTTTTTATTGGGGTGATAGCTCTGAAAAGATAAATTGTCAATCTTTTCTTTCATCTCGGGAGAAATACAATCGGGAGGAGCTAATTCAAATCCCTCCGATAAAATAAGAACAACCCCCATGTTCACCCCCCTCCTTTTACCATTAGTAAGAACCTGTTTCAGTTGCATATCATAAGAAATTTGAACAACTGCTTCAAATACAGTATCAGAAAGTACCGCTTGTGGAACCTCAATCTCCACGGGTTTATTAGCTAAATGGCAATTGGCACATACAATACGCCCAGTCGCTTCTCGTGGATTTTCATAATCCTGCTGTGCAAAAATGGGATATAAACTTGAAATGGATGTCCAAGTTAAGATATATATCATGAGAGATACGGAAATAGATCGAGTAATCTGTTTCTTTAGCCAAGAAAAAGCATTTCTAGTTTGCATGGTCCAATCATTGATCGTGAAAATTTCTACAATAAATTGGGAAGGTCGCTAGTATAGTTCCCTAGCCACGATTCTGCTATTTGCTTGAATAATCTGGAAATAATATAGGATGAATCTTCCCGATGGTTAGAAATAGAAAGATAAAATACGATTTTCAATACTTTGCTTATGTACAACTACAAAGTACCAAGCATTCTAATTGGATTAGATTAATATCAATGGATCCTTTATCAATCATTCATTGAATGATAAATAACTACAAGTGACGGAGATAGACGATTTAAATAATGGAAAATCCAATATTTAAAAATTGTATCGAGAATGACTGGGAGGGTGGAAACAAGACCAGATATAATTTGATCATTATGAACAAACCCAAAATCCTTATAGATAGATCCAATAATTAATTTCCAACCGCGGGGTGAATGGAATCCAATACATAAATCAGTTAATAAAAGAATAGATAAAGCTTTTACTGTGTCACTTACGTTATATAGGAATTCCTGAGCCCAAGAGTTAAGAATAACAAGTTTTTCATTACCCAAAATTGAATACCCTCTTAGAATAATAAAACAGATGATATTTGTTGAGAAGTGCAACATCGTATGGATATGATTCTCATTTTGCATCTTGATTAATTGGATCGTTTCTTTATGGATTCCTATCCTAAACTCTTCGAGATGTGTTTTCAAGTATTCCTTTATCATTTCGTCCAAGAAGAGGAGTTCCTCTAATTCTATGAATTTTTCTAGAAGACTCTTTTCTTGAATAGTATTCAAAAAAATTTCGGATTGCCCAGTATTCCACCAATTAGTAACCCAAGATTCCAGACATTTATTAACTGAGAAAGAAATCCACCAGGGCAAAAAAACTATAGATGCAAGATAGAAAAGAGGGGTGAATGCTTCTTTTTTTTGCCATTTTTTCATCTGTGAATTGTTAATCAACCCATCCGTACACTTTATGTGATCGAATATTTCTTACACACATGAGTTTTATACAAGGTATCGAACTTATGAATCTATTTTCTTTGTGGTTAGTCTTTGAATCTAGAAAGAATACAAAAATAGGCTAAGAATTCACTTCGAATAAAGAAATTGAGAATATTATTTCCTGATATCTCAATTGGTCAAATTCAAAATCAAGTGCCTCCTTTCGATGAATGATCGAAAGAACCACTTTAAGTAATGAATATTGTTCAGATTTTGAGAAGAAAGAACTCCCTTGCAATCAAAATATCCAATATTTTAAAAAAAAATTACACTAATTACCCATAGTCAGGAATAGAATAATTGAGAAAAAGGTATTACGATGATAAAAAAAATGACTGGCAAAAGATAAATTGGATAGTTCTCATTACTTAATTAAGAAATCCAATTGTTGGTCATTAAAGAATATAAAAGAAAGAATTTTCAATTTATAAGATATGATCTATCTGGATCTAAAGTGTCAATTCCAACAAATATTGAACTAAAAAAAATTCTTGATTTCAAAATGGTTTGCCATCTGAGATGAATTTATTATTTCGATTAGTTATTTGTTATTGAATTGTGTGGGTTTACATACGCATAAAGACCATAAAAAGAGTTTCGTTTTATGGTTCTTTCATATACATTTTCTTTAATTGAATGAACGTTCTGATTCTCAATTTCTCAAAATACTTCAATTGGTACACGCAAGAAATAGGCTAATTCAGCAGTCTTTTGTTTAATTTCTCGTGGAGTCAAATTCTCATCAGTACGGGTTAAGGGAATGGACCCCTGACCTCGGATGTCCATATAAAGAACACGACGAGCATAAATACCCTCTTTAACTTTTATTCTAACGGACTGAATATCTTTTATAAGGAATCAGAGGAATATGCGATGATTTTTTCCCGGAAATCCCAAACGAAAAATACAGACTATTCCTTTCTTTATATCGAATCGATCATAACCACTACCTACATTCCAAAAAATTGTGCACCACAAATAAGAGCTAATAAAGAGACCAACAATTCCGTAGAAAGACATCACAATTTCTTGTGAAAAAAAATGATTTGCTAAGGCGGAAAAAAAGATATCAAATTTCTACCAAGATAACTGGAAGTTCCAACTAATAAGAAGCCTAATGAACCTAAAAAAAGGATAAAGGCCTAGCAAAAATTACTTAATTTTCGAGACCCCATTATAAGTTCTATCCATAGATGTTTTGATCGCCAAGTCATACTTTACCCAAATGCATTTTATTGGAATTGAAATAATACCCCATAGAAATTTGACTTTTCTTTTTTGTTTCTGAAGTAACTCTCATCAACTAGCAGTAGTTTGAGGTGAACTAGCACTAGTTTGATGTCAACCTTTTGGAGTAATTCATCAAATTGGTTAAATCTAAAATAATAACATACTCTTTATTTAATACGATCCCACTGTACATATCGATATACATAGAGATTAACCGACTACATTTCAGCCATTCAGTGATCCTGATCTATTTGAAAATTACTAGAATGGATATATCCAAATATCATGTTTCTGCAGGCATAAGAGTTTTTTCTATGTTCGGTAGAAATCACATATTATACTCTTCCAATAAATAAATATTTGTGTTGTGATATAAGTCCACGTTTTAAAAAAAAAATGGATGAGATTGGGTCCCAGCGGATCTAAACAATTTTGTTTTTTTGAACATGAATAAATAAAGAAGCCATTGCAATTGCCGGAAAGACTAGGCCTACTAAAGGCACAAAAATAGATGGAAGGTTCAAATTTATCATAGAAGGGGTACCTCGATTTACTATATTGTATATGTTATTATGTTATTATATAAATAAAGATATCATGTAATAATTAAATAATTATAATTAAATTAAGAATTTGAATTCTAATTAGATAATATTTATTATTAATAGAATTTGAAGAGTTTGAAATTCTTAGTATAGATCTAAGTATCTATATATCTAAATCTAACTGAGTACGTATAATAAGAATAATTGCAAAGAATGTAGAACTAAATAAATGGACTTATTCATCTCTTACATGAGAAAGATATGTATCATAATAAACTTTATTATTTTTCTTCATTTCTTTGTCTTTTGTTCTTGTCTACTAATTTTCTAAAAATAGATAAAGAGATTATCGAAAGATTCGTTCGAATCCAACCCAACATGAATTTTAAGCTAAAATAATTTTTAGGGAGATAGAGAAAGATACAAAACTCTATTATCTATATTTTAATTGCAAATTATATACCTAAGACAAGAAGAAATTCATTTTATTTTCCTAATTTCACGAAAGGAAGGACTCACTCTTTGTGATAAAGGCTTCTTGATTCGTAATCAGGAATATAGGTCAAAAAAGAGTTATCCTCAACTTTAGCTTTTATTCTTTCTACAATTAGATCTTCTATCACCAAAGAAGGGTCATTATTACCTTATTTACTATTAGCTTATTTACTTTGATTCCGATAAACTAACTACTTTTTTGCTACAAATACAAATAAAATAAAATAATGGCCTTAGTGCTCTACTAGATTTTGCTTGACTTTTGATTCAAAGAAAAAAAGGCGTGGAGCTTAAATAACTCACTCAGAACACTTTTTAAAAGATTACGTGGTACAATTAGGTAGAATAAACCCTTCTGGAATAAGTATTCAGCTGCTTGTGAACCTTCGGGTACTGTTTTATTCAATATTTGTTCAATTACTCTTTTACCTGCATATGCAATGTAGGCATTGGGTTCGGCAATAATGATATCCCCCGAAATACCAAAACTAGCTGTCACTCCACCAGTTGTCGGAGATGTAAGGATTGATACATAAAATAATTTTTTATTTAATTGAAAATCATATAAGACAGACGATATTTTAGTCATTTGCATCAAGCTCAAACTTCCTTCCTGCATGCGCGCCTCCCAGAAGCACACACTATAATAAGAGGTAAAATTTGATTGGCAGCGTGTTCAATTAAATGGGTGATTTTCTCTTCGACTACGGATCCCATACTACCCCCCATAAACTGAAAATTCATAACCCCAATTGCTACGGGAATGCCGTTTAGTTGGCCTATGCCTGTTTGAACAGACTCGGTTAATCCTGTCTTTCTTTGATAAGAATCAATATGATCTTTATAAGGCTCCTCTTCCGAATGAAATTCAATGGGATCCAAAGAGACCATGTCTTCATCCATAGGATCTCAAGTACCCGGATCGATCAAAAGTTCAATTCTATCTGAACTACTCATTTTCAAATGATATCCACATTGTTCACAAATATTCATCTTTTATTTAAAAAATTTCTTATAATTTAATCCATAACAATTCTCGCATTGAACCCACAAATGCCTTTATTTTTAAGTTACCTCGAGATCATTAGAACTTTCTCTTATAGTTAAATCACTGCCCTTAGAACTTCTCTTATAGTTAAATCACTGCCCTTTGTACGAGTTTGTATACTGGAACCCTCGTTTTCACTACTATTTTTACTTTCACCACCTCAAACGGCCCTATAAATGTAACTGTCACTGTAATTCTCACTACCACTTATAATGGAAGTATCTATACAGATTTGAGACTGAAGATAATTATCAATGCAACTATTAATGTGATTATTCCAACTATATTGAGTATCATACATGTAAGAATTGTAGTAGGGATCTTCGCCCCTAAATCCATTATTCAGATAACTCGAGTTTCGATAACTATAAAAAGAACTTTCTAGTTCACTCAGAAAAGAATGATCATTGTCAATCTCAAAAATCTGATTTTCAATATCAAAATAGATGGAATAACTGTCTCCATTCCTATCACTAACTACAAAAGTGTCATCAGAGATGAAATTTCGAATGTCTTTAACGCCGAATAAATAATCAATATTACTGCAACTAGGAATGTCTTTCACTTTTCGATTTGGATCTTCACTGGTATTTTCAATAGGACCAAGACTACCCATTGATTTATTTAGCCCACACCTGCGTTCGAACTCCTTCTTAAACAACATCGAATTAAACCACCATCTTTCCATAGAGTTTCCGTAGACTTTTCTTGTCCCCTATTTGCATGAAAATACAATAGATGAATAGTCATTTGCTATAAAATTATTTATTTGAATATCTTATTTCCTATCAGACTAAGCATAGAAATTCAATCACTAGGATTATTAGTGAGTATTGAAAAAAAGTTCTGAATCTGGGGGAACACTTCACTATACATTAATATGTCGGAACCCCCTTTTATTATTACAAATAATATAAATTTATTATTAAAATTAGTAAAAATAATATAAATATAATAATATAATTTTTTATAAAGGGAGGCTTCTCCTATGTCGTGTCAAATTCGCATTCAAGATTTCCTTCCCTAAAATATTTCCCTAATTATCAACAATTAAATCATCTTCCTTCCTGATTTTTTTTCTTCCATTAATGCTTAAATCACCTTCCTTCCTGATTTTTTTCTCCTCCATTAATGCATGCAACTTTTTTTTTCCCTCCTAAAATCTCTCCCATTTTTTTTAAAAAAATCTATTGATACATATATAAATTTATTTAGTTATTCATACATGTTAGTTTTTTAATGGTGATTCATATGAATGATAAATATGATATCATTACATGGGTATTATGGTGATTCATACGATAAATATATTTTGTATGATTTTAACATGTGATACATATGATATTAATGGGTGATACATATTGTATTATGGTGATTCATATGGTAGATACAATAATTGGGTGATTCATATGATATTAATGGGTGATATATATGGTATTATGGTGATTTATATGGTAGATACAATTATTTATTTCAATTATTGGGTGATTCATATATATGGTATTATGATGATTCATATGATAGATATAATTGTTCATAGATACAATGGTATTATGGTTATAAACTGGCAATGTAGACAATTGGCAATGTACATTGTTTTTCCCTGTAGTTTGTTTTCATAAAGCAAGGTTTTCACTGATTGGCATCAAGAAGATGCAATGGTCACCAACAATGAGGTATTGCTTCCTCCAAGCCAGTCTGGTCATCTATATCTGTTTAGAGAATCATTTGTTCACCAAAAGTATCCAAAGTTAACAGTAACTGAAATAATGGTTGTTTCATATCCTCTGAAGCCTTAAGATTTTCTGTTTATCTTTTGATGTTGAACTTGTAACTAGTAACTTCCAGTAATCTTCATGAGTTGATTAGTTCGAGCGAAGTTACTTCATCTTCATGAGTTGATTAGTTCGAGCGAAGTTTTTTCTCTTTACACATCTACAAGTGGTTTATAAGAACTAGGTACTTTGTGAGCTCCTAATTTTTTGGCTCCTTAATGATGAATAAAGAGTTGTTTTTTTTGTATATGCCCCTGCTATTAACATAAAGTCCTGGTACACCGTACAACATAAAATGCATATTCTCCTGCTCTGTGTCCAATCTTTACTGTCTACTCTTCGTGTTCACTTGTTTGAAATTTCTGTTTAGTGGTAACTACTAAGTTCTCACATATTTATTTTCACTTTCTTTTAGAGAGCATAGTTGTTTTTTTAACCTTCTTATGAAATAAATTTTAGGATTTTGGTGGCATATTTTACTTAACAACTAATGATTTTATTTATCTGAATTTCAGCTTTTACAGGAGTCAAGAATTTACAAATTATAAACTCAGCAAACACTTGTATCCAGGTTATTCTTTTGTTAATAGTTTGTTTGTTCTCTTTTACAAAAAATTCTACTGAGTTTACACTTGTATCCAGGTTGTTCTCTCACTTGTATCTCTGAAATAATTGGACTTAATGTCTACTGATTCAGTCTTCAATATTTATATTATCATATGTTCTTGCCCTCTAGCCAGCGGGCATAGAACGTCAACCCTCTCGTGGTTTGTATTCTGGCACAGTGTGTCCAGATCCCTGAAGATTTTGAAAATCAATCTATTAGATCAATGAAAAAAGAGATATGAACATACCATAATGAACAATATTTCGTGATATGAACATATACCTTAATAGTCAGAAAAGTGAGGTTGTCAGCATGACCTTGTATGTAACTGCACAAAAGATTTAACCATTTGAAATGAATTATACAGAATTGCAGCACATTAGAGAAGTTAAACATGAGCAGAATTTAGAAGGAGAAAGCACATACATACCCTGCAACTTGTTCATTTACATACCAAGGCCTCCATTCATCTACGATCGGATATCCAAGTGAACTTGTCCATTTTTCTGAACCAGAGTATGGTACACACATATCGTGATCCCCACTGCAAGAAACAAAAAATATAACATAATCATTCCGGTTGTAGCATCAAAAAGGATCTCGGATAATTTGCATACGATCTAAGGTACATTGCTCATTAACAACATTTACCTTATGCATCCTACTACAAAGAGTACAGTGGCAGAAAATGTTATAAGAATGGTTAAGTAATGACTTTGAGTTCTTGAAAGTCATAACAGTATTTTAAGGAAGGAAAAGTATTGAAACAGTGACTACTGCTTATTGAAGCTAGTAGAAATTGCCAAACTTCCATTTGAATTGAAATAGTAGAATAAATCTATTCTTTTCATATTCTAGTAAAATATGAAGCAAAAACGCAAGAAGTCAACACAATCATTGTTAGCGAGCTTACGAGGAAGGCAAACTGACAACCATAACATAACTTCTCAAGATTTGGATCAACAAGATGACCATGTTGTGTATGAGAATATGACAACTCCTACTCTCAGTGATGACAATTTAATTTCTTCTTCAAACTCTAATGATGAAGGTAGCTCAAAAGTGAAAGAGGAGACGCTACTTGTCAAGATTAAAGGTTAGAAGTAATTTCATTTTATTCTTTATTCTTTATTGTTATTATTACTTTCAATTAAAGCTAATTGCTTGCTAAAATGATAGATACTTCGACCGGAGAAATTACAACTCAAAAGATGCAAGTAGATCGAGTTTGGAACTTAGAAAAAAATAGAAAAGTCATGGTGGAACTCAATGGAGATGGACAAGGAAGTGATAATGGTTCAAACTTGCTTGTGAGATTTCTTGGCAGACTTTCTCAAAAGTCTGTATTTTGTCCCATATCCATTGTGAGATGGGATAGAATGCCAAAAGAGAAAAAAACAAGTAATTTGGGAGCTTATTGAGGTAACTACCTAACTTTATTGTCATTTAGTTTATTTATTTATTTTTTGTTGATATATATTGATTTAGGAATACAAACAAATTTGAAGGAGCATTTTGAGTTTGATTATGAAGCTGGAGTTGATTGGGTGATGCATTCTTTACGCGATAGGTGGAGGTCCTTTAAATATAAGTTACGAAATGACAACTTCTATCCCAACAAAAGTAAAGAAGAGCTACTTGAGAAAATTCCCAAAAATATTGATTCTGTTGTTGATTGGACTGCTTTTGTGCATCACTATAATGAGGAGAAGACGAAGGTAGTGGATTAAATAATCACTCAAGATTTTCTTTTTGTACAATTTTGTGTTTGTGCTCCTCTACTGCTAATAATTGAATTCATGTTTGAGAATTACAGAAACAATGTGCACAAAATGCAAAAAACAGAAAGAAACTTAAAGTCTCGCATGCTGGTTGTAGCAAAAGCAATGCAAGGAGAGGTCGTCAAATATGGTAAGTTTCTTAATTTTAAATTCTATTTGAAAATTATTGTATAAAATGTGTCTCATGTTACTTATTTTTTATTTATATATACATGGTTAATGGTAGGAACAAAAATTGGGAAGGCCTGTGTGCCGAAGTGAGGTTATTTTGTCAACTTTACTAAAGAAGGATGGCAATTTTGTGAATGAAAAAGGGAAGATTTTAGCTGTAAGATTCATATACTTGTTCATATTTAAATTTCAGTCCTGGTGTTGATTTATTCATGTCTAATTTTACTCCACTAGCTTCACTTTGTGTTAAATATTTTAGTTTCTAAATTTATGTTATTTGATCAAAATGTACTGTCCTCGGTGATTTTTGCTTAGCAGAATTGTTGAACTCATCAACCACCTCACCATTTTGCTGTTGACTATCACTTGTGGCATCTGTTGTCTGTGCAAAGAGCATCTGAGTTTCCTTGTTCCTCAATAGCCTTTGATTCTTCCAAGCCTTTAGTATTTTTGCACTTAGATTCTTCAGTTCCAACCTCATCAACTCCATGATTTGCATTTTCATCCAAATCTAACCTTTTCTTCTTCTTCAAATCCTTAGAATCAGTAGCTCCTCTCTCTTCCTTGGGCTTCTTGTTTTTAATCTTTTTAGTTGTTTCTGCAGCAAGATCATTATTATCATTGTCTATAGGGTTTACACTTCCTATTACATTGGATAAAATTGTGGGATGCAATTTATGTGCTACTCTTACCATCGATTGACCTCTAAAGAGTATGTCGTGGACAATGATTCAGCATAAGGTCTTTACGTTCCTATTCTTGTATTGAATATCCTTCAATTCATTTCTTGCCATTATGGTAGACACAACATGTGGTAACGATTTAGAGTATAACTACAGCGGCTCATTTGCCTTTAGTACTACTTGCAATCCATGCCAACTCCTCTCTCCATGTTAAGGCCTGTCTGGATATCCCTCGTTAGATTATTAGCTTACTCACAACTCAGCAGAGAAATGGCGCTCAAAGAACAAATGTGGAATTGGGCCAAGCCTTCCTAAAAAATATGCATTAGAACCATCACAACCTGGACCTTTACCTTCGTAAATATCCAGCATTGCTTTTATGAATCCCCTCTCTACTGATAGTCTTAATGAGCTGTAGCTGCTGTTGTCTAGTCAGGCATTTCCTTAGTTGAGATTCCTAATAAGGTTTGATATCATAGTCAGCGTGCAATAGGTTGCCATTTGAGTCCAGTAGCAACCTGATATGGTTCTGATTCTGTCTGTTTTTCATGCTAGCATAGAAATACTTTGAATTAGAATCAACAACTTGCTACCACTACATTCTTGACTTTTGTCTGAGGATGCTTTCCTCTATCAAACTGCATTTCTCCAGCTCCATTTTGACAGATTTTTCTTCTTCAAACAGGACTTGGGATTGTTGTGGGGCACTCATGGTATCCTGCAACTTATCTAGTTGTTCCCTTCATCTCTGTATCCTTCTCTTGATACCAGAGAACATCTTATTCAGCTCCTACATTGCATTTTTCATGGCTTTCAACTTCATCCAAACTCTCTGCATACTAACTTCAGCATTAACAATAGCCATGTCAATTTTACTAAGGACATGTCTCTATTTATTTAATGGACAATTGCTTGAATTAATACCCAACTTTATTACAGATAAGTCTTATCGGTACAAGGATATCTTATTTATCTATTTTGCTTGTAGGATAAAATATCGGAGCATCTACCTGAAGATCAAGAACTTGCTATCAGTTATGGTGTTCCCTTGAAGATACTAGCTCATCCTAACGACGCCATTGGAAAAGTGTATGGAGCTGAACATTCTGGACGTGTGCGTGGTTTAGGTGGTAATGTTTGTCCTTCAAAAGCTTTTGGAATGTCTAGAAATAGTCATGTGAATCTTGGTATCTCTAGCAGTATATCTCGTCAACGTGTTGAACACCTTGAGAAACAGGTAGAAACCTTGAAAGAAAAGTTGACTGGATATGAAGAGATCAAAGAAAAGCTTGTGCAAAATGAGAATCACTTGGCAGCGCTTCATAGATTTGTACAAGCTAAATTTGGTAGCGAGTTGCCTACTTTGAACTAATCTTCTTAGCCTTTAGTATATTTTGAAACAAATGACATATATAGTGTTCCTTTAACTCTTAACACTAGTATTTATGGTATCTTTTATGAATATTTAAGTTTTGGACCTTATCTTTTGTGACAATGTATTGAACAATATCAGAACTTTGTTAATTGTGTTACAATTAATATCAATCTTGTGTACTATCCCATGTCCCATGCTTGACAAAGTTCTAGTTGCCTTTCTTGTTTTACTTTTGTAATGAAAATTGAATGATGGTTTTAGTAATGTCTAGTTGAAACTGCTAAAGTTTTAGATAAACCAGAATAACTTTAGATTTGCTTCTTATGATTTATTTATGATAGAGTATATGGTTGTAGTAGTTGTTGAATGTTGTTGAGATTGTGGGTGTTGTCATTTGTGTCTCTGAGAAATTGATTTAGAATTGCTTAGAGATTTGGGGTTTGAGTTTTGGAGAAGGACTTTGCCTGAATTGTCAAGGCACAACTTGCCTTGAAGTGTTTGATCATCTGTGTCATTTAATCAGGTTTTGTAGAGTACAACGATTAATGTGTTTTTAGTTTTACTTTATTTTTCTGCAGCACTGTTGTTTTCTAGTGAAAATCGTGCTCATATTAGAAAAATCTAGTTGACTTGCTTCTTGAGTCATCTGCTCTATGATATATGAGTGACATTTATAAGTGAATGTCTATCATTATTTAGGATTTAGTATCAAACTATTAGCGTATTTAAAAGGGAAACAATTGCAATATCTATATCTATAATCTATAATATATTAAAAGTGTGCTTAAAAAAGTGATTTGAACTTTTTGCTCTTCATTAAAAGAGTCTAACAGACAAAATTGTGTTTTCACTTATTTTCTTCAATTATTATTTATTTTTATAATATTTAAAATTAAGGGGTTCTAAAATATTTTTGTACAAGAATTTTTTTTTAAAAAAATTGAAGAGTCCTATATGATTTGGTAAGAAAAAATATGTGGTAAAAAATATTAGGAGAATTAATATTTAAGGAATCCTAAAATATATGGTAAGAGAAAAATATGTTTTAAAAAATTAAGAAATTCTATAATATAAGTCCTAAAATATTTGGTAAGAAGCTATCCAATTTTGGTAAAAGAAAAAACATTCAAAGGTAAAGTGATATTAGAAAGGATTTAGTCCTTTAAAATAAAAAATTTCAAAAGCTAAATTTGTACAATTTTTGTACAAAACGTGTGAGGATGCATGTCGGTCTGCTTTGAGGCAATTTTTGTGTAAAGATTAGTTTAATTATATTGTATTGATGTCTCTATTATTATATTATTTTCTTGTAGTTTACAAGTGATATATAATGTTGGTTGGCTTTGGGAAAATTTTTGTCCAAAAGTTTGGTTTAAATTATATTATATTATTTTAATATTTTATTATGATATTATTTTGTTGCAGTTTACAAGTGGTAGATAAATGTCGGTTGGCTTTGAGAATTTTTTTTGTGTAAAGGTTGGTTTAATTATATTATTTATTATGTTGATATCTCAATTATCCTATTATTTTGTATGTTCTATCGGACTTTGACAAATTTATTGATGTAAATGTTAGACTTAATCTTTTTGTCATAATTTCTTACTATTTGTTGTTTTCTGCTTAATATAGGTGCTAGATGAATGTCGGTCGACTTTGAGATTTTTTTTTTTTTGTAAAGACTAGGTTTAATTGTATTGTTTTGAAATCTCTATTATGTCATAGTTTACATGTGCTAGATGAATATCGGTTGGCTTTGAAGAAACTTTTGTAAATGTTAGATTTAATTGTTGTTTTGATATCTCTATTATTATATTGTGTTGTTTTAGTTGACAAATGGTAAATCAATATCGGTCGACTTTGACGAGAAAAGTTTTGTGTAAAGGTCAGGTTTAATTGTGTTGATTTGATATCTCTATTATATTATTATTTTGTAGTAGTTTACAAGTGGTAGATGAATGTCGGTCGGCTTTGAGAAATTTTTTGTGTAACGCTTAGGTTTAATTGTATTTTTTTTATATTTCTATTGTCCTATTATTTTGTGGTAGTACTGTTCACTCAAAGTAGATAAATGGGAGATGTTTGAAATTGTTTCTGTTGCTACTCATACAGTGAATACATTTATCCACTAATAATGATAATAAATTTTTTTCTCTTAATTTTGTCCAATATTTTGTGTAACTAATGATGTTTCAGTTGCTTGATTTATAAATATGTTGCACAGCGAGAGAGGCATGTGAATTTGATCATATTGGGGTCAAAAGTTATTAAAAGTGTATTCTCGTGGCTAAGATTTTTTATTTACGTTTTTTTATTTGTGATTTGTTAAAATTAAACATGTATTAAAAAAATTGGGAAGTAAATTACTTTTATATTTTAATTCTGCTCATATTTCTTATACAGGTATTGTATGAAGCTTGTGAGAATTCACCATGCCATTATTTTTTGTTATCTTTTTTTGTTGTTTAATGTTAGAAGTTGTTTTAGATTTACAACCAAAATAATATATTCATGGTACGTTGAATGTACACATATTTAATTCTTTAAATTCTATAAACAAAAAGTCATTGTGATATTTTACTTTTACATACTTGTCTTCTATGAGGATTAAATTTAAGTGACCTACACTACCAAAAAAATCGCGTTTAGCAACAGACCGATAACGTCGCTAATCAACATATATCCGTCGCTAAAGCAATTTAGAGACGGATCAACGACGGAATATGTGACGCTGCTATATTGCGCGTTGCTAACCATTTAGCAATGGAAAAAATGAAATCCGTTGCCAATTTTGCAACGTCATAGAGACGATCTATATCCGTTGCCATTTTGTAGCAATGAATATATTCGTTGTTATATTTATAAATGTCGTTACTAATTTCATGTTGTATTTCGTTGTTTTGACTATTTTGTGACCAAATATTTCATTGCTAGGACGTCGCTAAATTTTTTTTTATTTAGTCCCCAATTTTTGTGACAAAAAAATATTTTCCTCAATCCGTTGCAAATGTTTTTTCTTTGGTAATGATTAAATTTGTCGCTAAATCTGTCGTCATTACTTTTCTTCCAATACCTTTTTTATTTGTATTTACATACACCCTGTTGAATCATATTAAAAGAATATTATAAAATTCTTAAAATATCCAACATTCATATAAAAGAACCCACATATATAGATAGCAAAATCTTTTTAAAATATCCAACATTCACGTAAAAGAACCCACATATATAGATAGAAAAATCTAAATCTCCACAATACCAAACATAGCAACATCTAAACACGTAATTATGTCCATCTTCAGCTAGACCAGGTACAACAGTTGAGAGTGGTTGTTGTTTCCATTGGGGGTATTCGTTCCAGTTAACTAATTTGCTCACCCCAGGCCAGAGTTGTTCATTAGGAGTACTTAGCAACCTGCACCGCAGTTCTGTTAAGATTAGAATGGTGGAACAAGTGAGGAACAAAGCTCAAAAGCAAGTGATTTTTAGCTCTAAACCTGAAAATGTAAAACACTTGTTGCAACTCAGAGTTTCCTGGGAAGAGGGCTTGGTTTGTCACTAGTTCAGCTGAGGTTGAAAGTGAACCACAAAAGAACATATATAATTCCATGATTAATAATAATATAATATTATACAACCTAAAAGGAGATAAAGATCACTAAGAAGAGGATTATGAATAGGTATTTTACCAAATTACTAATAGTTGTTATACAACCTATAATGTTAATGTCACTTCCTATATATAGAGTCCTCCACTTGGAGAGTAACAATCCGACAAGCATTACCTAATCTCTGTGATCCACATTTATTCCTGTCATACAAATGTAACAGACTGAAATGCTACACTGTTAGTAAAGTAAGATTAAAGTAATGTGGCCAACAACAAAAAGAAAAGAATGTAAATCATACTCGTGTTGAAGTTATGGCATATAACAGAGAGGTACAGAACAAATTATCATATAACAAAAAGAAACCAATAAGGATTGTGGGCCTGAAAAGGAGAATATAAGTAAACAGATGCACCAGATGAATGAACAAGGAGGATTAATACCTACAATAAGCATGCTGAACAGCAGTAGCCCAACTACTGCACAACATCACACAGGAATAATAATATAGAACAATCATAGTAAGAACAAAGAAATAAATGAGGAGGAAAAGGAGAATAATGCAGAAACTAAGATGGATAATAGCAATCTTGCTATTGCACAACAACTCACTGCAACAAACAACGTGGAAAAAGTAGAAGTTAGCAGAAACACTTCCCTTTTAATTCAAATCAGAAATATTTTGGACTGTCAATTATTGTGACTTATCATTTTTTATGGACGGACTTTCTATAGAACCTGTTTTATTAACATGATTTATCACTACTTTAGAAACTTTGGCGACTTGGCCTATGAATCAACTAAGATGATCAAGAAACCTTAAACTGCAAATATTTAGTAGCTTGTTGTTCAAACATATTTTAGCTAGTTTACCACATCTTTTGACCGTAAATTGCTTTTCGGATTCAACATATTGCCAAGCGTAGAAGAATTACTATTTCAACTTTGCGAGAAATGAAAAATAAGATGATGAAAAATACCAACCATTTGACACTCCAGTGCACCTGGAAAAAGATTGCAGCTGAACATCTTTCTCTGATCAGTGTCATGTTGTTCCAGAGATTGCAGAAGTACGCTTTGTGGTAGTTAGGACTCGAGATCTAAAAATACAGCGATGATAGATGAGAGAGTTAAACAACAGATAGTGATTTATTAACCTAGTCGACTTATAATTTGTACTTTCTATTCCACGAAGTTAAAACAACCATGATTAACGGAGGGCGTACCTTGTAAGTATTCACAACATTGTTTCTCGAACAGTTAAAGACATTTGCGTCATAGAACAACCCCAACTTTCCATCTTCATTTTCATTGTCTAGCTCCTAAAATACCAATATCGAAACAACTATTAAGAGTTACTTCATCAACTAACAAAGTAAAAGGGCCAAACTCGTTGTTTTAGTACACAACCAGACATTACGGACCAACATGCATATAAACAATGGAAGGTCTTTTTTATAGGCAAATAGATTATCAGGTCCACCCATCAAAGAATTTATTAGGTGACCACTTTACCCAAGATTACTCCCTTCGGCCACAAACTCATTTTATCAATTAAAATCACTTTACATACTTTTTTTTTATAAAGTTTAATCACTTTAACTTACTGTTAACCTGCAACTTTGGATTAGCAAATTAACATATTCATCAGTTGGTTACTTTTATCTATTAGAAACAGCCTCTTTACCTTGCATAGGCCAGGGTAAGGTCTGTGGAAATCCTACCCTTCTCAGGCACCAATTGTGAAATTATACTGAATACTTTATTGTTTATCAAACGGTTACCTATGTTGCTATCTGTAGTATACAACTGTTCAACATGGACCGCTATCTTGACCTCACTTCACCTGTCCATGCGACAATTGGTGTTTATAAGAGTTTATCACCTATGAGTCAATACCACTTTAAAAATTGTCCTCCTAAAATCGGAACACAGAGAATATCAATGTTCAACATCTATCATATTAAGCATATGTACATGGCCTAAACTCCGCACAGAACAAACATTAGTAGCTTTCAAACTACTAGTAATGACATCAAAATGCAGAGAACAAATAGAAAAATCTTCTACTTATAAGCTTCGATGACCGATATGATTACATGATAAAAAACGAGTATTATAACAAGCAAATCCACAATACATTCTAGTAACAACATGAAAATATAGATAACAAAGATAATTCTTCTATAAAAGAACAGTCTGTTATTTATAAGCTTCGATGATCAATTCGATTACATGATCAAAATCATGCCTTTCACTAACAAGCCAAGACTAAATGCAGATTTTGGGACTTACCCGCATTCCGAAAAAAATACCTAAATCCGAGATACTGAGAATTCATGTAAGCTTCATAAGTTCCAATAAAATTATAGAACAAGCGGGGCAGAATTTAAAAGACACTATCTTAAAAAAGGAAAAGATAAAAGAATAAAAACGAAGAATTACACTGTGGGGAGCTAATTCTTACACTAATATTCCAATGTCATCCTCCCTTACAATATAGTCTTCAACTCATTTGCATAAATATCACCTTAATAAATATATCAAAATTAAACACTTACGCGCCATTGAAGGAGCTAGCATTCACTTCCAGTTTCCAGTGGATTTACAATGATGATAAACGCATTCATCTTACTATCTTCTAACTCCATTATTAGCTTCAAAACCCCAACCTCTTCGCCTTTTTGACGTAGCAAGAAACACAAACGACATTGAACTTCTTCTGCTTTGATTTATCGAACTACTTTTACTTTGTTTTGGGGTTATTTAGCAAGTTGCGTTAATTATGATTTATGTTTGAGCAATTAAAATCTTTCTGCAGAAAGTTCTGGGAGGCTACAAGCAGGGAAAACATATGATTTATGTTTGAGCAATTAAAATCTTTTTTATATATACTTAACTTTCAGAAGTGTTGCTTACTATTACACTTGTTATTCTTTTTAAGAAAATAAGTCCATCCCAGTTACCACATAATTCATTTTCAAGCATCTCTCTCTTTCTGCTCACGAACTCTCTCTCTCATTTTCTTTATCCTCTCTGTCGACCTAGTGTGTGTGTATGTGAATCGATCCTAACATTAAGTAGTAGAGCATATAAAAACTTGGATTTTCTCCTGCTAATGCATAATGATGTACTTGTGCAAACACATTATTATTGTGTCCTGAAGGTGCCCCGGACAGGATAGAGACCAAATGTACAATGCAATCGGCTACAATAAGATTTTGAACAAATTCATTCATCAAGATATCACTAAGCTAGGACACAAAACAAACTAAGCAATATGTGATTGAAAACTGCAGGAAAAAACTCCAAGGGATGTATCTAGGAACAAAGTGTCACACTCAAGTGAGTCATCATCCAAGGCTAACTCAAAATTTGAACAAAGTAAAACACCATAACAAGAGCAACCTTTTTGCATTCAAAGAAACTTACCAGAATCTCTCTCAAAAATTCTGTCATACAAGCATAAAAGATCTCTACATTTGAATCCAGATCAAATTTTCTTTTAGGGGATCATAAAATATCTTTCAACGTTGTAGCAAAGATGATGGGGCCAAATTTCATTCCCTCAAATGAAGTCGAGACAGTGATACCTAAGTCTTTATCTGCCAAAGATTCCATTTCAGTATTGACAAAAACAACTGAAAAGAGCAAGAATAATCAAGTCACACAATAATCGAACAACCCTAAGTGAAAGAGCTCAAACAACCCACAAATAGAACCTAACATAATCAGTGTACGTAAAAAAATGAAAATTAAACAACACAAACAGAAATTCTGTTAAAGAAATTTCAGATTGATAAACTTGCAACAGAAAATATCAAAAAACCCACAAACAGAAATTCTAAGAAAAAATTTGGTTCCAATTTTGAGTAAATAACCATCTATCGAACATTTTAACACAATAATCAAACAACCCTAAGTGAAAGAGCTCAAACAACCCTAAACCTATCATTTACAAGTGACTTCTAACTTGGAAATTAAGAAATTGAAAGAGGAAAAACAACTCACTTTACGAGATTTAGAATCGTACCTCTAATTTAGATTCAAAACTGAGCGATTGATTCCCTTTTCTATTGATATTAAGTGATTTTCTTTTCTCAATTGAGAGAAAAGGAAGAGGAGAGTTTGTTTTGGAAAAAGGCAAAGGATAGTATGTATTGGAACAAAGTGAAACAAAAGAGTTTGCCCTAATATTTAATTGGCAGGGCGACGGATTCAGCAATGGATATTTTATCCGTTGCTAATTATTTATTAAAAAATTTCTAATATATTTTTTAAAATGGTAAAATAATTCTAGTGACAATAATTTCGTTGCTATTTCCGTCTCCACCATGTCAAATTTTTTCTTTCCTTTTATGTCGCTAATTTTGTCACCAAGATAAAGGCGCCAATCTTTACCGCCAAAATATAGCAACGTATTTTACTTTATGGCGCTAATCCGTCACTAATTCGTCTATTAATTTTAATTTCAATTATTTAGCGGCAAAAGTTCTATTTTGTTGCAACTCCGTCGTTAATTAGCGACGAAAAAGTACTTGTTGCTTCAAATTTGTTGCTAAACGCAGTTTTTTTTGTAGTGCTAAAAGAGGTGGTAGTAAAACAACAGTAACACCAAGTAAACTTTTTAACGTGTATGTTTTATGCAAATCATCATTCCTAATGTCTGATATTGCATTTCAATATGTGAGATGCTTCTTGTATTCTTCTGTGTTACTTAACCAATCGGTATATTTTTATTACTTATTTGAGGTGCTCAAATTTTCTTCCTTAATATATTCTTATTACTCAGACATACTACTTTATTATTTAGAACCTACAACACATATTATTAACTCCTTTTTGATATTTATCTAAATAAAGAGAGCTTTAGATGTTGCAATCCAACTCAGCTAACAAGATAAATTTGATGGAACACATAAACATGATCTATAAATTATTCTCTATGATCATAATTGATCTATAGTATTAATTATAGGATAAAACATGACGCGCTTGAATTGAAGTAGCGCCTTTGGAATATGAGTAGGGCTCCTAAGTGGTGCGTTCGTGGAGGCAAACCGTAAAATATATATAGTTTTATTAACTAATGTGAGACACGCGTGCAAAGCACGTACACTAAACTAGTATATATATATATATAAAGAGCTGGACACTTGCCACGGTTAGAACCGTGCCACGGTTAGAACCGTGGCAAATTTATATGTAGAATATATATTTTAAAAAAAAATTGGGCACTTTTGCCACGGTTCCGTGGCAAATTTAAATGCAATATATATATATATATATATATATATATATATATATTTAAAAACTAGTCACTTTTGCCATGGTTAAAACCGTGGCTAATTGATATGATGATAGGAAAAATGGAACAAATTACCCATGGAATGGCCGTGGCTAAATGCACCCAAAAACCGTGGCTAGTGAGATGTTACCACAGACGTTACAACCGTGGCTAATTCACTCGCTACACCCCCGTTGGACACACTTTTAATCGTGGCTAAAGAACCGTGGCTAAACTATTTAGCCACGGTTTTGGTACCATATAGCTACGGTTTTGCACGTGGCTAAAACACGATTTTTTTGTAGTGCGACCTGACCCGAGGCCCTAGCCGTAACGAGCGTCCCGATCAATGAAGATCGAGGCGCTCTTCTAAATCTGGTAATCATGCACAATAATCATATAGTATAAGAAACTTTGCCGAAAACCATACATGACGGATCCATGGTCAATCTAATAACTTGAACAATTTAAAAGGGAAATTCTGAATATTCTAAACATGTGACAACCATCTGCGAAATCTCTATTATTACATTAACCATCATACGTCTGAGACAAATCAGGGACAAGACCACCAGTAGACCATAAAAAAAATAATGAAATCTGAAAATCAGGCCTTCCGGAAAAGAGAAGGCACACCAACTGCAACTTCTGACACACACGGATCAACTGTTCTGTGGGACCAGGGAACTAAGTTTTAGACCCAAAGTATTGGTACGCAAAGCAATTCAAAATAATGAATTTACATATATAAAATAGATGAGAGCGAGTCATGAAACATAATGCATGATATACTTTAAAATACATGGGCGAATCTTTGATAATCATAAAAACATTCTTGTCAATGCAGTTCTGATCTTTGTATTACTTCTAAGTTAGGTGGCATGCCCCTACAAGTCTGATATTTCATGGGCTATATAAAATACGCCATTGACTCGGTGGGGAAGCCCCCAACTCGAGTTTTCTGCAAGCGTTGGAGTATCTGAGTATGATACGCCATAGGGCACTAGGCAAGCGTAAAATCCCTCTAGGGGATGTAATAACCCGTATCGGCAAAACAAGGTTTTGGGCAATGAGTTATCTGAACTCGTTCCTTCTTTGGGGAACGACCTAGCGTCTCTTTATGCCCAATTTTAGCCTTTTCTAACATGCATCTTTCTGAATTTAAGATCTGTAAGTCTGAGTAAAATTTGATTCTAGTTTATTCTGTGTCTGTTATGGCATTGTCTGTATTGGTATCGTCATACCAAGACTTGCAAGTCGTATATTTGAGCCATATGGTATCATGCAAGATTCCTTCATTTAAAACAATGTTCAGACCACCAAACCATTTAGACAAGTATAAGAGAATTCATATTTCAAAACATAAGTAAAAACCATGCAAGGATTCTCATCTTTTCAACAATTCCAACAAACATGTGGTGGTCATGTATTTTCGTCAAAACCCTGCAATTCTATCATTATATATTTTCAGCATTTATCAACATGTAAAACCCCCTCTCTTCAATTCAAAACCATCATCAAGTCATAAACAATAATCAAGACATTTGTATCATGCTTCTCAAAATACATTCGAAATAATCCATATCGTATGAAAACAATGGGGAAATCATAGCAAAAGAGGGATTCTATATTTTCATGCTCTCAATTAAATATTTAACTCAATTTCATACATACATATATACAAGTACAAATCAATTTGGGGAAAAGGCATCAAGACCAAAACAATAATATCATTAAAGAATTCATAAAGCAAAATAGTAACATAAATTCCAAAGCCCCTTCAAAAACTCATGATTTCACAATGTTTAAATGTTGTTGAAACAATTTTCTTGTGCCCATGTAGTTTAGAAAAAACGCAAGTACCTTAGATTTCGTAGTTAGAAGAATGGAATCCGAATCTTAATTAGTTTTTTCTGGAATTCTTGATCCTAGAGACGAGTTCTTGATTTTTGGGGAAGGAGTTAGGGTTTTGATTTTGAGAGGAAGAGTGATTAATAGGCAATTTTGGTTCCTTGGGACTGAAATCCTATGTTATAGACAGATTATGGGTGAGAGAAAGTGACCAAAATTCCCCTAGACCCATTAGGAACTGAAATAATGCGTAAAATAGCTCTAAATTTGCGTCAGGTTTCATGTCGAGGCGCAATCGACGCGACGCGTCAAGATCGTGTCGGCTTACTGCCTCACACGGAAAATGCCATAACTTTTCGCTCGGTTATCGGTTTTTGGAGAAATTGGTATCGTCGAAAAGCTAATTCAATTATATACAATTTGGTAGGTCTTAAGCTGAAAAATTCTATGTCTATCAAAAGTTATACACATTTAAAGTAGACCCTAGTAGAATCGAATATCAAACTTTGGATGAATGAATGACTCTTAGCTCAACTTTGCTCCAAGTGATTTTTATGAACACTTTTCACCTCATAATCACTTCATACACCAGGAGAAGGATCATGACACATGAATTTAAATATATACCATGGAATTAGAGCTTACGCACGTAGGAATGATGATTCAATTTCTAGCTCAAAAATGCGGGGCGTTACATTATCTCCCCCCTGGGATCATTCGTCCCCGAATGATAGGTAGGGACTTTTGAGGATCTAAAAGTGTAGAATAAAGAACGTAATCTCACATTGAATAATTTACATCATCAAAACATACAAAGGCATCAAACGAGTTTCATGGTTACCCCGAGTGAAATGTGTAAGTACGAAACATGGGATAATGAGACTTTACATAGGGATGATCTTGCACATGAGTTTTATGCACCATAATCATCACAGCATAAGGAATGGATTAATTTGATGATCATAGACCTAATTTATATCGGTACTAATCATGAACTAAGATTTCGTGGAAGATCGGGATAGAAGCATTCTCCACCCCTTAGGATACAACAAATAGACTTAGCTTAAAGGTACCACTCAGCTATGCCCCAACATTAAATAAAATATTTCGTCCTTACTATCTTACAATTCTCCTATCACACATCTAACCACAACAGTTTGAGTCTTAATGCAAAGCACTTTTATGTTGAAGACTAACTCGGAGTAACACGGTGGTAACTTAAGTTACAGGACCTTGTACTATACATCCCCTTAAGAATATTTCTTCACCTTATCAGTATCATCAAACACCCTCGAGATTTAATTTAGAGATTACTAACCACATATCACATAGATTTGTATTTTTAGCAACCATAACATTCAAGCCTAATTATTACTACAACCACTACATGGATTCCCCCACTAAGATCAACAATTTCAAACACTCTCACAAATATTTTCGCCACATTTCTCCTTCTTAGCTATTTCACTCCACAAAAGTTCATCTCCTTCTTTTCCCTTTCACCTATAACCTTAGCTCGAGAATTCACATCAAATTTTTCACCTTCAAGAACATATACTCCCCTACCTAACACATCACCACTCTTCCACATCCACCATCATACTATCATACGGAGGGTCATTAAGGGACCCGAGAATAAATGTCAAGAATGGAAGAAACATTACTCAATTATAACCCATACCTGTTGACCTACATCAAAGTGGGACATGAACTAAATATATGATAAAATAGACCCGAAGTGCTCCATATATCAAGTGTCTAGATCATAAGTAGAGAGTAATTCGGAAGAAACACAATACAACATGAATTCTTAGGATAGAGAACAGTGAGAAAACATTGGTGCATATATCAATATAGAACAAGGAAAAGATACTGAATTTCCCTCTTGGACTCGGAATTCAGTAAGATGAATTGGGCACCTGACACGTTAAGTGACGCGCCGCGTCGGTCCCTACCGATGCGGTTCCTGGCATGACCTATCAATATCGCGTTGGACCACTATTTTGATTATCCAAACATGCCTTAACCATCATTTGAAAAATCTGAAACTTTCATGAGACACCCCCCTTTGCACCCCTGATGATGAATCAACTCAAAAATCAACGTTTCGGGGTCGGAAAGATCAATTTGAAAATCATGAAAGTTAAGAGCTCATAAATATGACTAAGTCTTTTAACAATTAGAAAAAATTTTAGGTTATCAACTCTCCATATATGCATCCAAGAGTGGTATTGCGTCAAGAATGCTACGGGGTGTTACATTACAACTAAGACAGAGATTGCCGCTTGAAGCAATTGCTCCTCATTTAAGGAACTGAGATTTGCCATGAGTTTGCATAAACTTTATCACTTTGGCTAATCCCGACATAGGATGAATCGGTGACACATAGAAAGATATTTCCATAGGACCAAGCATGCTGAGAGACATAGATTTGGATCATGAGCAACATAACATATGGCTTGAATACATGAAAAACTGGACTTCTGAGAGACATAATTGCTTCTAGTTTGGAGGTCAGATCATAAACATTAGTCCATAGAGAACTCGAACCATAGGCATAGGCATGACTTGAACACATGACGTAGGACATTAGCAGGACAATCTATGAAATAGAAGTAGGAGGAGTATGCTTGAGTAGGAATAGATTTATCATGACTCCTCCCCGCAATTTGTCGAATTGAGAAAAATTTTGGGAACTAACTTAATTCCTAATCTCCCCCTTAGATCAAAGCCACAATCCTAGACTTACAGACATATCCCCACATCAAAATCTATAGCCACAACTCTCAACATAAAAGAGATATCACCATACACTTAAACTCTAAACTCTCCCTGAAAAACTATACTCTGAACGCCTTGCTATTCTGTAAATTCTACTCTTAACATCCGCTAACCTCTATAGCCATCACTCTACAACTCCCACTCTCAAGAGTGTACGCATCCACACTCCTTATGACAAATGGGATATCAGCATATACATGAGCACGAACTCCTCTCATTAGTTCCTAATACAAGGACACTAAATTACCTTCTAGGACATCCCCTTTCAGGTACACTAATCGCAACTTCTTCTAACTCCCAAAGTCATCACCTTACAACTAACAATTTCATGGTCATAGACACCCACGCTTCAAATACTTAACGCTCCATCTTCGCTCCCTTAGAATACTATTACTACACCTCTAATCACATAACCTACAAATGCATAATATCTATAAAACTATACCAAGGGCGCATATTGCCTACCTATTTTTTCCTCAATTTAACTCTAAAGAGCATCATACAACAACTTCCCAGACTTCTCCATACTGCAAGATTCATAAACACAAGCTGGGTACACATGACACTTATACCATACAATCTTATCTAACAACATGCTATCTTGGGTTCAACTTATTCTTATATGACTATCACCCTTATCATCTTAATGACTCTACCATAATTCATCATTTTTTAACACTAGTCCTCATGACTATATACGTATCACAATTATTCACTCCTTATTTCGCAAGTCGCCAACCTAGGCTATTTCAAACACTACACCATACCAACTAATTCATTCCCACAAAACATGCATCATCAATCCGAGATACTATTCTCACCACTACACTCCACATCTAAAGTTCAAGCCTGTTGTTTATCCTTAATTATATACGACCGATAAAGCATGCCACATACTACACTAGTCCATCAAATTGGGAAATCAACCCAAATACTTCACTTAACAACTAGCTACAATCACAACCCTGCCATAACCTCGCTATTACAACTCAAAATCCACTACATACCTTCTCACTTGAAGTGATAAGGACCAACAAAGGGGTAAAGTCACATGATAGGATTAGTTGATCTTAATCTTATAATATAACCCATCTCAATCATATCAACATATCCTAATTTCTCACATCTTACTTACTTACCTAATCATACATCACAATGATCTTCAAAATTCAACAAACACTAATGAGTCTCGACCTAAAACTTAATAACTAATCTACTCTTTTCCATTCACAGCCTATATATGATTTCTAAAACCACCATAACCATTCATTCTGAGATCCTTCCCTATTCTGAACAAATAATAATCATATCTTGTATCTTCCTTCACAGACTACCATACAATCTACAAATATTGCTACACATTAGTCTATCACTATACCACATTAGTCTATCACTATACAATGGCAACCCACTCCCCAATCCACGATTATATAACTAAAACTATTTATTTACACACAAGTCACTCTCACTCTGACTTCTAACCTTGGGACTTTATTTCAGCAACTTCTTGGACAATCTCACTATCCATAGGTCATGAAACTTTAATATAAACTACTAATCGGGTGGAAATATAGTTCCAACATTCTTCTACACAACATTACCCTTATGGAAGACATTTGTAATAAGAATTTTAAAAGGGGACTGAATAGACCTTGTACCTCAGGCTGAAAGGCAAGATTTTATCAGAATAAAGGCATACACTCAAATCAATACATTTTGAAGCACTAATGGACTCCTCTCTAGTCCTTGTGCTATCTCATAACTTTATAAATAACCCAATCAGAGAGAATCACATCATTGGGGGGCTAGACTGTTAGTCTTGTATCGCTTCAACAGTGAGGCATATCCCTTAAGAATTAGGACGAGGAAGGAATTTGAATAACTCTCTTATGGATGACTCTATAGCACGATCTAGAGTATGAAAGAATAATAAACAACTCCTAAATGTCCAATAGCCTCCTGATTATAAGTGTGGTGCACAATACACCCATAAGCAAGACTCTACTGGATACGATTTCACAGACACCCTGGGACCATGAACTGTGCTCTAATACCAAGTTTGTCATGACCCGAGCCGGGGCCCTAACTGTAACAAGCATCCCGACCCATGAAGTTTGGGGCGCTCTTCTAAATCTGGTAGTCATGCACAATAATCATAGAGTATAAAAAACTTTGAGAAAAACCATACATGACGGGTCCATGGTCAATCTAATAACTTGAATAATTTAAAAGGGAAATTCTGAATATTCTAAACATGTGACAACCGTCTGCAAAATATCTAACATTACATTAACCATCATACGTCTGAGAAAAATCTAGGACAAGGCCCCCAGTAGACCATAAAAAAAGAAATAATGAAATCTGAAAATCAGGCCTTCCAGAAAAGAGAAGGCTCACCACCTGCAACTTCTGACACACACGGATCTACTGTTGTGTGGGACCGCAGAACTAAGTTTCAGACCCTAAAATGTAGGGGGCCAATACAAAAGTACTGGTAGGCAGAGCAATCCAAAATAATGCATTTACATATATAAAATAGATGAGAGCGAGTAATGAAACATCATGCGTGATATAGTTTAAAATGCATGGGCAAATCTTTGATAATCAAAAAATCATTCTTGTCAATGCAGTTCTGATCTTTGTATTACTTCTGAGTTAGGTGGCACGCTCCTACAAGTCTGATATTCCACGGGTTATATGAAATCCACCATTGACTCAGCGAGGAAGCCCCAAACCCGAGTTTGTCGCAAGGGTTGTAGTGTCTGAGTCTGATACGCCATAGGGAACTAGGTAAGTGTAAAATTCCTCTAGGGGATGTAATAACCCGTATCGGCAAAACACGATTTTAGACAATGAGTTATCTGAACTCGTTCCTTCTTCGGAGAACCACCTAACATCTCTTTATGCCCAATTTTAGCATTTTCTAACATGCTTCTGAATTCAAGATCTGTAAGTCTGAGTAAAATCTGATTCTATTTTATTTTGTGTCTATTATGGCATTGTCTTTATTGGTATCGTCTTACCAAGACTTGCAAGTCATATATCTGAGCCATAAGGTATCATGCAAGATTCTTTTATTTAAACCAATGTTCAGACCATCAAAACATTCAAACAAGTATAAGAGAACTCATATTTCAAAACATAAGTCAAATCCATGCAAGGATTCTCATCTTTTCAACAATTCCATCAAACATGTGGTGGTCATGTATTTTCGTCAAAATCATGCAATTCTATCATTATATATTTTCAGCATTTATCAACATATAAAATCCCCTCTCTTCAATTCAAAACCATCATCAAGTCATAAACAACAATCAAGACATCTGTGTCATGCTTCTCAAAATAGATTCAAAATAATCCATATCGTATGAAAACAATGGGGAAATCAGAGCCAGAGAGGAATTCTATATTTTCATGCTCTCAATTAAATATTTAACTCAATTTCATACATACATATATACGAGTACAAATTAATTTGGGGAAAAGGCCTCAAGATCAAAACAATAATATCATTAAAGAATTCATAAAGTAAAATTATAACATAAATTCCAAAGCCCCTTCAAAAACTCATGATTTCACAATGTTTAAATGTTGTTGAAACAATTTTCTTGTGCCCATGTAGTTCAGAAAAAACCCACGTACCTTAGATTTCGTAGTTAGAAGAATGAAATCCGAATCTTAATCAGTTTTTCTTGGAATTCTTGATCCTAGAGATGAGTTTTTTATTTTTGGGGAAGGAGTTAGGGTTTTGATTTTGAGAGGAAGAGTGATTAATAGGCAATTTTGGCTACTTGGGGCTGAAATTCTATGTTATAGACGGATTATGGGTGAGAGAAAGTGACCAAAATGCCCCTAGACCCATTAGGAACTGAAATAATGCGTAAAACAACTTTAAATTCGCGTCAGGTTTCATTTCAGGGCACAATCGATGCGATGCGTCAAGATCGCGTTGGCTTACTGCCTCACACGAAAAATGTCATAACTTTTTGCTCGGTTATCGGTTTTTGGAGAAATTGGTATCGTTGGAAAGCTAATTCAATTATATACAATTTGGTGGGTTTTGAGTTGAAAAATTCTCTATGTATCAAAAGTTATACACGTTTAAAGTAGACCCTAGTAGAATCAAATATCAAACTTTGGATGAATGAATGACTCTTAGCTCAACTTTGCTCCAAGTGATTTTTATGAATACTTTTCACCTCATAATCACTTCATACACTAGGAGAAGGATCATGACACATGAATTTAAATATAAACCATGAAATTAAAGCTTACGCACGTAGGAACGACGATTCAATTTCTAGCTCGAAAATGCGGGGCGTTACAATAAATATTGTTTTAGCCCTTTTAAAAATAGGGAAAATAAATGGTGGCTTGGGCACATCTTTCGTTAAAAAACGAAAAAGTCAAACTGTGTGTTTTGTACAGGTGCACACAGACATGGTGATTAATGAAAAACTTTCATTATCAAAAAAAGAAAAATCATAAATGAAGCTATATACTGCCAACTGATTCAAATGCTAAGGCACAATCTCTTCGGAATTTCCTTAGGTACAACGTTAATGCTAAATCTGACGGACAAGTCACAGAGCCGAAAACACTCTTATGAATTTGTCTTCATGCTGAAGCTCATAGCCTTCGTCCTTAATTTCATGAGATTGGACGACTAACTCTGCAAGCACCCATACATCACGTACTAAAAACCATCAAGATGCTTAAACAATAGAATGGAAGAGAAAAAGAAAAAAATCATTACCCAAATTATTTTCTTCCCAGAACCGTTTGGTAATGTCCAACCCAAAGATAATAAGACCAACACCTCATGTGTTTGGTCCTCTACCGGGCAGAGACAGTGGGTCACTTCCCAATAAATCGCACAACATTAAACATGAAGCAGACCAAACAACTTTATTATAGTATTGTCACACCCCTTTTTTAATCAAAAAGAAAATATTTTAAAGTTTGAAAAGCGTTTTATTATTAAGTGACAAATGAAAATTGTTTCGAAAAAGATTAATTTTACAATTAATTCAGAGTTGTCACTTGGCATAAATCGGATGTGCCAAGTCACCTTTGAAAATTCTTTTTCAAGACGGTTTGACTCTAAATCTGATTCGCGAACAAAAATTTCGATTAAGAAATTCTGTTGACCGAGGGGAAGATGTTAGGCACCCCTAGATCCCGTGGTTCTACCACGATTGCTTCGTGGAGTATATTGGCTAGTACGAACACTATGAATGTATAAACCACATAAAACACACAATAATCAAAAAAAGAAACACAAACAAAATAAATCCCAAAAATATAGTGTCCAGTCCAATTTATTACAGAGCCAAAATAAAGAGGTATTGAAATATAAACTTATGCTAATCTACACTAGTCCTAAACTACGCTTCAATGCTTTACCCGATACCTCGGGCCTTGATCAAGATCCTCCTTTGTGTACATGATACTTCGGGGCATTACCCAGTGAATAAACACAAATATCTCGGGGCATTCCCCGGCCAAATGATACATTTGATTCAAAAAGCAATAAAACCAAGTCATTCAACACATATTTCAAGCATCCAATATTCCATATGTCCTGAATTTGCCTACCCGAATCTATACTTTGCCTATCAATTTCAATCCATCATGATACTATTGCCTTTAACAACATCAATACTCATTTCGAATTAAACGATCATCAATGAATCAAAACAATCAATATTCACCTTTTCGCAATTTTCAATCCACGCCCCCAATATCATTCTCAATCACATGATTACTCAATTTCAATATAAAATCAACTAATCAGGTCCCGATAATTATAGAAACTCTAATATACTTCAAAATGAACCTTTAAATCACATCATCAACCATATGAATCACACAATTATAGCAATCAACACACCACAAAGATTCAAACATGTCAAGCAACAAATCATTCACATTCACGTAAAAATTAAAGGGATAGAAGATAAAATTGGACCTCAAATGCTTTTTGAATGGAAATAATTCTTCTGACTTGAATCGCGATCGAAATCTCAAATCAAACCTCAAACCACCAACTCAATATGCCATCTTATTCCATTTTTGAACACGAATCAAAAAGCAATGACCTACCTGAGTCCAACTCAAGTTATCGACGAGAATTAATAACCGACGTTAACCCGAACCTAACTAGGAGCATCGTCAAGAGGTACGTGTATTGTCACGATGGATTTTGTTCGCCGGTTTGATTTTCTACAATGGGATTGCTTTGACTGGTTTCATGTGACGGGCGACAGGACGATTTTCTGGTGGAGCTGGCCAGAGGAGATCGATGATTCCGGTGAACTATTCTTCGGAGAATCTAACTTAAGCTATTTTTTTCTCCTCTATTTTACTCTTTGTTTTTCACTCTCTTTCTTCTATCTCCCTCTCTTAAATTCTCATTGTTCAATCTCTCTTTTTCCTCTCTATTTTCACTCTTTACCTCACTATTTTCCTTTCTCTCATCTAGGTGTGTATTGTTTATGTTACTTGGAGTGTGAGTGAGAGAATCTGTGAAGGCATATATGTGTTGTGAGGTATGAGCTTGGCAGTGTGTATATGTGGTTTTTTCTGAATTATGTATGAGTGAATACTGTGTGGGTGTATGTGTGATGATGGAGGATATGTGTGTGCAGGTATAGTTTATGTGTTGTTGTGTTTTTGTTGTGTATCGATGGTGAATAGTGTAGAAGAGAAGAAATATGGAGTCCCTGCTCCCTGTGTGCCTATGTACTGGTGGGTATTGTGAATGGAAAAAGACGGCCCCATATTTTGGTGGGTCCCATGAGTATTATGTATATGTGAGGCAGTGTATATATTGTGAGGAAACCGTGGGGTAGGGAGGTAGGGGTATAGGGAGTGGGGTGTGAGTTGGTTAAGATAAAATTTGTTAGGATAAGGGAATATTAGGGATTCAATTTGTTAGGATTTGTTGTATTTATTTTCTTGTAGGGAAAGTGTAGAATTGGTGGGAGTACGTGGTAAGGTGAACTAAAATGAATAAAAATTGAACTTCGGGAGGGACAAAATTAGGTGTCTACATCATGCCCCTTTTTGGGTGTAAACACAAAGTATTTTCAGACAAAAAAGTAGACAACAAGACTAAATTTTGACCCGACCATTATTCCAAGAATGAAATAGAAAGAAGAAGGACAACCGAGTTGGAGGGTCGAGTGAGGTCCCGTCGAGGTTCCGGTCTGCGGCTCTGTCATTACATCAAAAATTAAAATTACAAGTTAAAACATAAATGAAATTACAAAAATCCTATCTATGTAGGACATTTGACCCTTGACTTGCTATTTCATCACCCTATTATTCAGGCGGGCTCCTGACTTACAATTTTTTCACCCTATTCTCCAGGCGGGCTCTTGACTTGCAATTTCTTCAACTTGTTGCTTCGTTTTCAATTTCTTCACCCTGTTCTTCTGGCCGATTCCTGACTTGCTATTTTTCAATCTGTTGACTTTTAATTTCTTCACCTTGTTTCTTGACTCTCAACTTCTTCACCTTGTTTCTTGACTTTCAACTTCTTCACCTTGTTTCTTGACTTTTTATTTATTCGTCATGTTCTTCAGGCTGGCTCCTGAAATCACAACTAGAAAGAAAATTATTCCAAACAAAGATTATGATAAAGAGAGATTCCATTTGCTAGAAAAGTAAAGTTCCAAATAACAGGAATTAAAATTTTTTGCCCCAGTTTATCATCAGAAGACTTTTGTGAAAGTCACATCATAACTACTTGAAAACCCCAAACAAAGAAATTTATCTTCTATGGGTTAATTGGAATGATTCGACTAGGAAGTGCATTTTCTAGGAATCAAAGGAAATGACTCAACTAGAAAGTACACCTTCTAGGAATCAAGGGGACTGACTCGACTAGGATGTACAAGGAATCAAGGGGACTGACTCGACTAGGAAGTACATCTTCTAGGAATTAAGGGGAATGACTTGAATAAAAGGTATATCTTATAGGAATCAAGGGGAATGACTCGACTAAAAGGTACATCTTATAGGAATCAAGGGGAATGACTCGACTAAAAGGTAAGTCTTATAGGAATCAAAGGGAATAACTCGACCAGGAAGTACATCTTCTAGGAATCAAGGGGAATAACTCGATCAGGAAGTACACCTTTTAGGAATCAAGGGGAATGACTTGACCAGGAAGTACATCTTCTAGGAATCAAGGGGAATGACTCGACTTAAAGGTACTTCTTATAGGAATTAAGGGGAATAACTCGACTAAAAGGTACGTCTTATATGAATCAAGGGGAATGACTCGACTAAAAGGTACGTCTTATAGGAATCGAAGGGAATGACTCAACTAAAAGGTACGTCTTCTAGGAGTCGAAAGGAATGACTCAACTAAAAGGTACGTCTTCTAAGAGTCAAGGGAAATGACTTGACCAGAAGGTACATCTTCTAGGAGTGAAGGTTCAATTTAAGAAGTGTATCACCTAGCAAATGAAAACAGAAATCCCTGGACAAGAAAGTATGTCTTCGAAAGATATAGGATGATGAATTTTTACCATGATTTGATTATCAAACCTGTGCAGTAACATTGCTTCCTGCATTTTAAAAGTGAGGCATTAAAATAGTGATATTTATGCTCTGAAGTCCTTGTTTTGAAGTAATATGTTTCCTGTTTCATCAAATAAAACTTGTGAGTTTAAAACATGGTGGATGGTTTGTGGATTTAGCTTTTGCAGCGATCGCTCTTTCCCTCATCACATTTAACCTTGCTTCCAACCCTTAGCATATGTCATTGACCTACTACTTCATTGACCCCAAAATCATATTATTAAGAGTGACTCTGAAACAAGAACAGTATCTATGTTTTGACATGTTTCTCAGATAAACCCCTTTGAACCTTGGTATTTTCATGAGTTCCCAGACTTTTTTGCTGACAAAACTTTCTGCATGCCTCATTTCGTCTCACAATCATGTCTCTTTTATGTGTTGGATTTTGTCTTTCTTTGTGCAATTCAAGAAGATGGTACCCAGTTTTGAAATCTTTTCTCACTTGTTTTGACATGGACTTGACTCAAACACAAGAGAAAAATGACAATGATTTTTTATTTGGATAACTGACTTAAGAAAATAAAATAAAAATAAAGAGAAGAAAGAAAGACAATGAATGTCCTTATTAAAAGCAAAAACACAAAAAAAATATCTAAAATGACAATCAACTCTAATAATTATGTCATGCATTTTGGATCAAGCTGTCTGATATTTCCATCCAAACTTTCTACCAATTGTTGTTGAGTTAATGGCCTTGAAACTGAGTTACTTCCTTAGGCTAATTGCATTCGGAGACCTCATTCAGCTAGTGGCGCCTTGAAGGGTTTTCGCCAACAAGCCTAACTCATTTTCTTTTTCTTAGCTCACCATTTCCCTATGGTATCCGTGAGGGTTTTCAATAATGAGACTCTGTAATTTCTCTCAACTCACGGTCGTCTTAAAGTGCTCGTAGGGATTTTCATCGATAAGACTCTCATTTTTATCTCTCTCAACTTACCATCATCTTATGGTACCCGTGAGAGTTTTCACCAATAAGAATCTCTCATTTTTCTTTCTCTCTTGATTCCTTATGCTGAGGAAGACAAGTAGTTCCCAAGTGCATCATCATATCCATTGCATGCTTGGCCTTAACATCCTCAAAAATTGATCTGAAGGTCTTTCTTTGGTTGTAACGTGACTTTTTGATAGGATTAGAAAGAAAGCATGACATGAGTCCCAAACAACACTTAAAGTGGGGTAGGACTTACAACTTTTGGAATTGACTCAAATAATGAGGATTAACTCATGCCCCAGTTTCTTTTGACTGGGTAACTCTGAACTTTTTATTTGGTTGGACTGAGCCCAGAGTAGGGCAACCTATGTATCTCACCCCAAGAGAGGATAATCAGGTCTCACGTAATTTCGACAACTCATTTTTTGCTTGATTCTGATTTCTTTTTCTTCTTTTTTTATTGACTCTTTTTTCTTTTGGGACCTTTTTGGCTCTATTTTTTCTTGACACTCTTTTCTTTTCTTTCTTTTGACACATTTTTTTTCTTTTTTTTTTGAAACTTTTATGACGTTGTTGTTTTGCTCGACATTTATCTTTTGAGCTTTGTTGACTCTATCTCGATTCCAAAAGAGGGGTATGAAAGAAAATAGAACTAAAGCTCAAATCGGGTAAACAAAGGATGACACAATATTTGGATAGCAGAATGAAATGCCTTCGTCATATCAATCTTTAAAAATACAAGTACATATCGTGCAATATGAAAGTGAAAGATGAAGATCAATTGTGACACTTTAACAACACTAACTTTAACTGAGCATGTGTGCCACTTCTTATTTCACACTTGTCAAACATACAACTCCACCTTTGTTGTACATCCCTCACATAGAATTACCCATGCTTTCGTGGAGCTAATTTTTTTTCTGCTCCTCTTGCTATAGGATCACGCAGTCACTGTTTGACCATGTCTTTCAATTTATGACCAATTTATTCTTATAATTGTCAGAATAATTGCCTTAATTTTCAAAGAAGATTTTAACTTGTCACCAAATGTCTTAGCGCTCTACCTATTTTCTTAGATGTTTTTTCTAACTTTGGCCCTCTGATTTAATGTTTCATGGTTAAATTGGATTTTAAGATCTGACTGGAAATTTCGCTAGCATGTCATACACTAGAATCAACCTAAAACGTAATTTGTTAAAAAAACAAACAAACCACACATATTTAAAACACAAGGGGAAAGGGGACACTTTATTTAATTAAAATAAAAGATAGAAGGGTTTGAACATAAATGACAAAAGGAACAAAACAGGATAGATCCCGAACAACAACCCTAAAATAATTTGGATAACAAAAAAGGAAACAAAACAAACTATTAGACCTCTTCCTAGTAGGGAGGGGGGTGACTTCTCAATTTCTCATCCTGACATATTAGCCACTGGTTTTCATAACAACATGACTAGAGCTTCCACCACTGTTAGACACATTTTCTTCAACAAACAAGTTCTGGATCCCCATGCTTAACTCATTGCCTCCCATATATTATGCAGTACCATATGTTGGTGAAGAAATCTGCGGGACGATTGAGGTTCCAATGTTTTGCACCACAATTAATTTTTCTTAAATAATCATCTCTATTTCTCTTTTCAAAATACGACAATCTTCAGTTTTGTGACCTTGAATATTAGAATGATAAGCACATCGTACATTAGGATCAAAATTTTCTAAATGTGGATTGGGAGTATACCCAGGGATAGGAGTAATCATACCCTATTGTCTCAATGTCTAGAACAAACTGGTATAGGACTTCTCAATTGACGTGAAATTATCCCTTACCTTCCTCCTCATTGTGAACTCTTGCCTCAGATGAAACTTGGATTTAGAGGTTTCTTGGTAAATTTGTGGGGGTTAAGGATGACGTTGAGGGACAGGTGCATGCCATTGTGGATAAAAAGATAGATAACCATCCAATTGTGCATTGTTCAAAGGATACTGAGGAACTACAAAGAAATATCTTGGATTTTGCAAAGAGGAACCTTGTTGCAGGTGAGCATGTGGATCTGATGTGTAAACTCGGGTTTGAGACTTACAGTATGGGTGGGTTGGACCTTTCAAACTCTGCTTTGGACCTGGTATGAAAATAGGTGCGTTTTCCTTCTTATTCCCTTCAGTTTCCCTTGATTGATTGCAATATCGTCCTAAATATTCCACAAATCCTTCTGTCCATCAGACTCCCCAAATTTTGATGTCTCAAAGCTTGGAGGAAGGTTAATACTTGAAAACATGCATCAATTTTTATATGAAACATCTTCATAACCTACAAGTCCCAAGGAACTTTTCATATCATTTTCTACACTCTTCACTTTCCCCACCATTTTCTCTGGCTTTTCTGGCATGCTAGGATTCTTGGTAAGAAATTTTGGCGGTCCACTTATAAGCAATGATCATTAAGAGTATTGAACGTGGATTCACTAGTGGATTGGGGAAGCACAATCGTTGGATTGATAGCCAAAGTGGAAGCCCCAGTACAAAGTTAAGCAACAAAAGCATAGACGGTATGTGGTGCTATGAATGTGGTAGGCTTATACCGAGGAGGTAAAGAAAGAGTGGTGGAAGTATTGGGGTGCATTTGACATGGAATGAATTTTTCGACACGCTGTGGTGCATCAACAACAACAGTAGGAAACTGACTTTGTGATTTTGGTAAAAGACTCAAGGTATATGCAGGGTTAATAATGGGGAAAGAAGGAGGAGGTATCCCACTGGCCCAATATCGATACATTTCCATCATTTGTTGTGTTAGTCTTAAATTCTCTTTCTTTAAACTCTTATTTTCCCGATGCTTTGTTTGATCCATGAGGACACTCTCTATATCCTTGTTGGACACAGTTAAACCTTTCTTATATTCGGTGTAATGTGGAAGACCACTAGAATGCCACAAACCAACCATCTTAAACTTACTGGACAAGAGATTGCAAATGCGTTAGAGTTCAACATTTCCTCAACCGAGTACACCATAAAATCATCTACACCATTTGGAAGGGTCAACACAGGGGCCGAAGTGAGTCGAGTCTTCAACTCCTGAAAACTCTTCTCGCAAGAATCAGACCACAAGAATTTAACTTTCTTTTGGTTCAACCGAGTCAAAGGATACGCAATGGAAAAGAAACCCTCAACAAAACAACGGTAGTAACCATCTAGACCCAAGAAACTCCTAATATCAGACGGGGAAATAGGTCTAGTCCAATTTTTCACAGTTTCTATCTTTTGAGGATCAACTCGAATACCTTCAGAAGAAATAATATGACCCAGAAAAGCAACTGACCTTAGCCAAAATTTGCACTTGCTAAATTTGGAAAATAGTTGATGATCTCTAAGGGTTTGCAAGACTATTCAAGATGATCTGCATGGTCGTTCTCACTTTGGGAGTATACAAGAATATCATCTATGAACACAATAATAAACATATCCAGGTACTGTCTGAACACCCAATTCATGAGATCCATAAAAGCTGTTGGGGCATTTGTTAGCCCGAAGGACATGACCAGGAACTCAAAATGACCATATCGGGTGCGAAAAGCTGTCTTTGGAATATCACACTCCCTAAATTTAAGCTGGTGATAACCAGATCTCAAATCTATTTTTGAGAAATAGTTGACACCTTGCAGCCGATCAAACAGGTCATCAATTCTAGGAAGAGGGTACTTGTTCTTGACTGTGACCTTCTTAAGCGGATGATAGTCAATGCACATCCACAATGAACCATCTTTCTTTCGCACAAACAGAACGGGTGCACCCCAAGGAGATACACTAGGCCTTATGAAACCCTTTTCTAGAAGATCTTTGAGTTGCTCTTTCAAGTCCTTAAGTTCTGCGGGGACCATACGATATGGAGGAATAGAAATAGGCTGCGTATCGGGGGGAAGATCAATCCCGAATTCTATCTCTCTATCGGGAGGTACCCCTGGGAGATCTTCTGGAAAAACATCACGAAACTCATTAACAATGATGATCGACTGAATGGTCGGAGTCTCGAACTTAGTATCTTTAACTCGAACCAAATGATAGATGCAACCCTTGGATATCAATTTCCTAGATTTAAGATAGGATATGAAATGACTCTTGGGAGATACAGAATTTCAGGATCACTCAAAGGATGGCTCATTGGGAAACTGAAACTTTACTACACGACTACGACAGTCTCTAGACGCATAACAAGAGTGAAGCCAATCCATACCCAGAATAATGTCGAAATCAACCATGTCTAGCTCAATCAAATCTGCAAACATGACTCTGTGAAGGACAGTGATAGGACACTTCTTATATACTTGTTTAGCAACAACAAGTTCACCTACTGGAGTAGAAACTAGAAAAGGCTCAGGAATCTTTTCAGCATCGATCTCAAAATTCACAGCCACTAACGGAGTAACATAAGAAAGACTTGACCTAGGGTACATCAACACATACACATCAAAATGAAATACACGGAGCGTACCAGTAACAACATCTGATGAATCCTCCTGCTCCTGGCGGGGTGGTAGAGCATAAAAGCGATTCTGGCGCTGACCACCGGCAGAACTAGATGAGGCACCCTGAGGAGGAGTAGGATGAACTAAAATGGATAGAGCACTAATAGCCTGACTCTGGTAACGAACATCACGGCTCCCATGTCTAGCATATGGACAATGTCTGAGTCTGTGGCCCAACTTTCCACAACCAAAACAACCTCTCTGCTCATACATACACTCTTCGGGATGCGTCCTACCACACTTAGCACACGAGAGATAGTTAGGTTTATTACTCACACTGTCCTGAGACATGGACACAGTAGGTCTATTACCCTGCTCCTGCCTGACTCTGGATACAGGAGCACTAGCTGATGACGGTGCTGGCATAAAAGAACGGCTCTGAAACTGAGGGCGGATCCCTCCAGAAAATCTCTCTTATTCCCTCTCACTGTCTCTTTTTTTTTCACCTTATTCGTTCAATCTTCTGAGCATGTATCATTAATCTAGAAAAATCCATGTCCATATTGAGCATAGCGGACCTACACTCTTTCACAACATAACTCGATACGCCAGTCAAAAACTTACTCATACTGGTCCTGGAATCAGCCAACATACCAGGAGCATACTTAGAAAACTAGTTGAATTTAAGATAATACTCCTTAACTGTCATGGAGACTTATCTTAAGATCATAAATTATTCTAGTTTCGCTTCCCTCAGCTCCGGGGGAAAGAATCAGTCTAAGAACACGTCCTGGAATAACTGCCAAGTCATGGGAGCGGCATCCTCTCCTCTACTTTTCCTCCACATCTCCACCCAATCATAAGTAACATCTTTCAAGCGATAGGAAGCTACCTCTACACTTTCTTCTTCTATCACATGCATAATTTAGGTAATCTTTTTCACCTCATCAAGATACATTTGTGGGTCCTCACCTGCCCTTAACCCATAAAACTCTGGCGGATTCATTCGCATAAAATCACGAACCTGAGCTTTCACTGAATTACCTTCTTACGGAAGTGGGACTGCGGCCTGAATATTGGCCTAAGCATTGGCGGTAACTGCCTGGGCTAGCGTCTGAAAAACTGCCCAGAATTTGGCATGAGTCACCGTATCATTTAAAGGATCAACGGGTTGAGGTTGTTCATTGTTTCTGCGAGCTCTACGAGGAGGCATTTTCTTTCATAAGAGCACGAATTAATAGCAAAGAGAAACTATCATAGGCACGATAGACTTTTGAAAGAAACAAATGACTTTTCCTAAAATGTCCCATAGCCTCTTGCTCATAGATGTGGCGCGTTACACACCGATGATCAAAACTCTACGTAACGCGGCTTGTCAGACTCCCTAGGACTCTTTAAACCTTAGGCTTTGATACCAAGATTGTAACGCCCCAAGATCCCATCCCAAGACGTCACACGGTGCTTAAGGCCACACGCGGCCTCAAGCTAACCCTCTGAGCCTACCGTCACTTCTATAAATCACTATGACAATAATCAAGTTGTAATAAGGAAGAATAATCTTGTCATGAACATACTGGAATACGAAGAAATACTATCCTATACAATCAAAATACCGAAGTTCTGTACATACTGGTACTCTAGTCTGACAAAGCCTCTACTACATAAGACTTAGGAGCCATTGGGACAGATCCCTAACTGACTCGTACTGAACTGGAAATAAACCACCATTTATTATCAAGACAAAAATCAGGGACATACGTCCTCAAACCATGAGGACTCACCAATTGTATGAATGTAGATGGAGGTACTCGAAGATTACTGTCGCTGCTGAGACTAAGCACCTGAACCTACATCACGAGAAAATATAGAACATAGAAGAGTATGGGAATCAGACCTTGGGAATGTACTGAGTATGTGGGGGTGCAGGAAACATTTAAATAATATCGTAAATGTAAAAGAAAATCATGCATGCTAATAATAATGACTCTCATCGCTTGAGTTACCTGGAACATATTTTCCATAAATCATTAATAATAACACATGCTTCATAAACCTCATAAACTATTGGAGTCAACTCAAACTCTTTGACTCATGACTTAGAGTGACTTAGTAACTCATGGAACTTGGACAATTATGGACTTGGGAGTTTCTTACAACCGACATAAACCATGTGAGCTTACATGGAGATTAACGTTTTGCCCACGTTGGGGAGAGCTGTTCTATACTTGCCATCAGAGTAGAACCTTAACTTTAGTGATCACTGTCTTGGCCTTTGGACCTTAATCTTAATCCTACAGTGGCACGTAGTTCTGGGAAAGTAGGATGCGCTGAACCCACACATCCCGCTCGGTGCTAAATACTACTCCTAGACTTAAGCTCAGAACGCATTAGGAAATCCACCTTAATCAACTCAAGGGTCTATCATGAGGACTAAACTATAAATATATATCTCATTTGTAAATCATAATCAACTTGTGGATTCCTAACTCGACTCAATCTCAAAATAATCTTTCTCAGCATCAAGTACACTTGCTTATCAAATCATATCAAGTATCAAAATCTTCAAGAAAACATCATAGCACTCGTTCTTGACTCTCAAGATCAATATCAATATATATTCAATAGAAAAACTTCTCATAGAAAAACACAAATCATGACACTTATCATAAATCACTTAGAAATCATCATTTCATGATAACAATATACAACTCATGGCATAAATTCTTAATTTAAGAAATAAGACAATGAAGTAGTCATATATGTCAATCTTGTATAGCTCAAATCTCATAAATCCTTGATAAATTAATTTGGGTGTAAACCCACTTTGCAAAAATCATGAAATTCAATAGAAATTAAATCTTTGGACACAAGAATGAAAGAAGTGTTCTTGTTCAAAACCCCACATACCTTAATCGTTGAAATTGGATGAACTTTAGTGCTTAAGACTTTATCCACACTTGAAATAAATAATTCTTGAAGCTCACACTATGAGGAACTTGGTTCTTGAAATTTTTTTGAAGATTTATGGATGATTCTTGGAATATTTATGTTCTTGATAAAACCCTAGATATATTATCTCAAGAGAATTGGAAGAGAGAATGATGGAATTAGGGTTTGGATGAGGATTCTCATATATATAGAGGCCTCCAAAAGATGGGAAATACCAAAATACCCTTGCAAAAATGTCTCTAAATTGCTGAAAAAAAATAGTTGATGACATCCGTGACAAGCCGCCAGGCCCATGATAGGCCGTCACGAATTGTCGTAACAAAAGGGGTGGATTTTGTGACTTTCTTCCTTAAGGTTACGACATTTTGTGACGGGCCGTCAGGCTTATGACGAGTCGTCATAAAAGGTCGTCACGGATTTTTAAGGCTGACACACTTGAGTAAAATAAGCATAACTCTTTGCTCCGATATCAGATTTTGACGAAATGGGTACCGTTGGAAAGATAATTCAATTATCTATATTTTGGTAGGTTATGAGATCAATAATTCGTAGTACAATAGGAGATATGCTAATTTGAAGTTGACTATGACAAAATCTTTCTCAAGAATTCAATTGGTAAAGAATGTTTTGATTCGCCCAATTGTTAGGACATATTTAAAGCCTTAAAACACATCACCCTTGACCAGAAAACAACCAAAACACTATAATTTATTTCTCATGAGCTTGATTCATGGTTGCACTATTGGTTAGAGTCTCGGGGTATTACAATATCTCCCCCCTTGGAAACATTCGTCCTCAAATGTTGCTAGATAGGCCGAGAACAAGAGAAAATGAGGACGTATAGCTGGAACGACTCACTAAAAGGGGCTTATTTCACTCTAAAATTTCAAGTACTTCAAAAAATGCACGAATCATAGAGAGAATAACCATAAAGCTTAATACACTGGATTAGAAGGAAACTGAATTAGGGAAGAATAGTACCTTTGGCTTGATTTGAACTCACGGAGAAGAGATGAGGGTATCTGGCTCGCATATCTTCTTCTTCTTCCCAAGTAGCACCCTCGACTGATTTATTTCACCACAAAACTTTAACCAAGGGAACTTTCTTATTTCTTAGTCTACGAACTTAATAATCTAGGATTTCAACCGGAACTTCATCATACAAAAGGCTATCCTAAACATCAAAATTTTCTGACGGATCAACAACAATAGAATCACCAATGTGCTTTTTGAGCATAGAAATGTGAAAGACAAGATGGACAGCTGACAACTCGGCAGGTAAATCAATGTCATAAGCTGCTTTCCCAACACGATTCAAAACTCTATAAGGGCCAACGTATCAGGGACTAAGCTTCCCTTTCTTACCAAATCTTTTCACCCCCTTCATGGGTGAAATCTTTAAGTACACCAAATTATTAACCTCAAACTCAAGAGATCTTCTTCTCACATCTGCATATGACATCTGACGACTCTGGGCTGTCTTCAACCTTTACTGAATTAGCTTAACTTTCTCCATAGCCTTAAACACAACATCAGGTCCACTCACAGCGGATTCACCCACTTCAAAACAACCTATGGGTGATCTACATCTCCTTCCGTATAAAGCCTCAAATGGAGCCATTCCAACGCTAGCATGAAAACTGTTGTTGTAAGCAAATTCAATCAATGGAAAATGTTCATCCCAACTTCATTTGAAATCAAGAACACATGCCCTCAACATATCCTCCAAGGTCTGGATGGTTCTCTCAGCCTGACCATCGATCTGCGGATGAAAAGCGGAGCTAAGATGAACTTGGGTATCGAGACCCTTTTGAAAAGCCCTCCAAAAAAGAGAAGTAAATTGAGTACCCCTGTCGGAGATAATAGACAAAGAAACTCCATGTAACCTGACTAATTCTCGAATGTACAGCTTAGCATAGTCCTCAGCAGTGAAAGATGTATGCACTGGCAAGAAATGCGCGGACTTAGTCAACCTGTCTAAATCGAATCATGATGACGTCGAGAAGGAGGTAAACTAGTCACAAAATCCATATTCACTTCCTCCCACTTCCAAGTAGGAATACTGAATTCTTGCATCATTCCACCGGGTCTTTGGTGTTCTATCTTAACCCATTGGCAAGTTGTACACTTCTCTACGAATTTTTCTATATCCTTTTTCATACCATTCCACCAATAGATTTCTCGCAAATTACGGTACATCTTGGTAGCACCGGGATGAATAGAATATCACGCGCCATGCGCTTTAGCCATAATTCTCTGCCTTAAATCTTCAACATCAGGCACACATTATCTATTCTGAAATCTCAATACACCATCTACCCCTTGGGAGAAAACCTCTGCCTTTTGGTCTTTAACTGACTCCTTCAGTCTGACCAAACTAGGATCCATATCTTGCTTCTCCTTTACTTCCAAAACTAGAGAAGACTCGGAGCTACTCTGGACCCAAATATTACCCTCAGCTGAATCAAGCAATCTAACTCCCAACCTAGCCAGACGATGCACCTCATGAGCTAACCCCTTCCTATCTTCCTCGACCTGTGCTACACTACCCATGGACGACCTGCTAAAGGCATCTGTCACTACATTGGCCTTGCCCGAGTGATACAACACATTTATATCATAGTTCTTTAACAATTCTAACCATCACCTCTGACGAACATTCAACTCTCTCTGAGTAAACACATACTGCAAACTCTTGTGATCCATAAAAACATCAACATAATCACCGTACAAATAGTGTCTCCAGATTTTCAAGGCAAAGACCACTGCAGCTAACTCGAGGTCATGGGTCGGGTAGTTCTTCTCATGCTGTTTCAACTGTCTAGAGGCATAGGCTATAACATTACCTTTCTTCATCAACACGCAACCCAACCCAACTCCAGAAGCATCACAGTACACCACAAAATCATTTACACTATTTGGAAGGGTCAACACAGGGGCCGAAGTGAGTCGAGTCTTCAACTCCTGAAAACTCTTCTCCCAAGAATCAGACCATAGTAATTTAACTTTTTTTTGGGTCAACCGAGTCAAAGGAGACGCAATGGAAGAGAAACCCTCAACAAAACGATGGTAGTAACCAGCTAGACCCAAGAAACTCCTAATATCAGACGGGGAAATAGGTGTAGGCCAATTTTTCACAGCTTCTATCTTTTGAGGATCAACTCAAATACCTTCAGAAAAAACAATATGACCTAGAATAGCAATTGACCTTAGCCAAAATTCGCACTTGCTAAATTTGGCAAATAGTTGATGATCTCTAAGGGTTTGCAAGACTATTCGGAGATGATCTGCATGGTCATTCTTACTTCGGTAGTATACAAGAATATCATCTATGAACACAATAACAAACATATCCAGGTACTGTTTGAACACCCGATTCATGAGATCCATAAAGGTTGTTGGGGCATTTGTTAGCCCGAAGGACATGACCAGGAACTCAAAATGACCATATCGGGTGCGAAAAACTGTCTTTGGAATATCACACTCCCTAACTTTAAGTTGGTGATAACCGGATCTCAAATCTATTTTTGAGAAATAGTTGACACCTTGCAACTGATCAAACACGTCATCAATTCTAGGAAGAGGGTACTTGTTCTTGACTGTGACCTTGTTAAGATGACGATAGTCAATGCACATCCGCAATGAACCATCTTTCTTTTGCACGAACAAAACGGGTGCACCCCAAGGAGATACACTAGGCCTTATGAAACCCTTTTCTAAAAGATCTTTGAGTTGCTCTTTCAACTCCTTAAGTTTTGTAGGGGCCATAAGATATGGAGAAATAGAAATAGGCTGCGTATCGGGGAGAAGATCAATCCCGAATTCTATCTCTCTATCGGAAGGTACCCCTGGGAGATCTTCTGGAAAAACATCAAGAAACTCATTAACAATGCTGATCGACTGAATGGTCGGAGTCTCGAACTTAGTATCTTTAAATCAAACCAAATGATAGATGCAACCCTTGGATATCAATTTCCTAGCTTTAAGATAGGATATGAAATGACTCTTGGGAGATACAGAATCTTTGGACCACTTAAAGGCTGGCTCATTAGGAAACTGAAACTTGACTACACGGCTACGACAGTCTATAGACGCATAACAAGAGTGAAGCCAATCCATACCCAGAAAAATATCGAAATCAACCATGTCTAGCTCAATCAAATCTGTAAACATGACTCTGTGAAAGACAGTGATAGGACACTTCTTATATACTTGCTTAGCAACAACAGGTTCACCTACTGGAGTAGAAACTAGAAAAGGCTCAGGAATCTTTTCAGCATTGATCTCAAAATTCACAGCCACTAACGGAGTCACATAAGAAAGACTTGACCCAGGTTCTATCAACACATACACATCAAAATAAAATACACAGAGCATACCAATAACAACATCTGGTAAATCCTCCTGCTCCTGGCATGGTGGTAGAGCAAAAAAGCAATTCTGGACTGACCACCGGCAGAACTAGACGAGGAACCCTGATGAGGAGTAGGACGAACTAAAGGGGCTAGAGCACTAATAGCCTGACTCTGGGAACAAACATCACGGCTCCCCTGTCTAGCATATGGACAATCTCTGAGTCTGTGGCCCAACTTTCCACAACCAAAACAACCTCTCTGCTCAGCCATACACTCTCCAGGATACGTCCTACCACAATTAGCACACGGGGGATAGTTAGGTATATTACTCACATTGTCCTGAGACCTGGACATAGTAGGTCTATTACCCTGCTCCTACCTGACTCTGGATGCGGGAGCACTAGCTGATGATGGTGCTGGCACAAAAGAATGGATCTGAAACTAAGGACAGATCCCTCCAGAAAATCTACTCTGACTATACCCCTGCTTCTCTAATCTAACTCTTTTATTCCCTCTTACTCTCTCTCTTTCTTTTACCTTGTCCACTTCAATCTCCTGAGCATGTATCATTAATCTATAAAGATCCATGTCCCTATTGAGCATAGTGGACCTACACTCTTTCATAACGTAACTCGATACGCCAGTCAAAAACTTACTCATACTAGTCCTGGAATCAGCCATCATACCGGGAGCATACTTAGACAACTAGTTGAATTTAAGACAATACTCATTAATTGTCATGGAGCCTTGTTTCAAGTTCATAAATTCTTCTAGTTTTGCTTCCCCCAGCTCCAGGGGAAAGAATCGGTCTAAGAACGCATCCTGGAACAACTGCCAAGTCATGGGAGCGACATCCTCCCTTCTACCCTTCCTCCACATCACCACCAAATCATAAACAACATCTTTCAAGCGATAGGAAGCTACCTTCACACTTTCTTCTTCTATCACATGCATAATTTGGGTAATCTTTTTCACCTCATCAAAATACATCTGTGGGTCCTCACCTGCCCTTGACCCATAAAATTCTGGCGGATTCATCCGCATAAAATCATGAACCCTAGTTGCCGCTGAATTATCTTCTTGCGGAGGTGGGACTACGGCCTGAACATTGGCCTGAGCATTGGTGGTAACTGCCTGGGCTAGCGTCTGAAAAGCTGCCCAGAATTTGGCATGAGTCACCATCTCATTTAAAGAATCAACGGGTTGAGTTCGTTTATTGTTTCTGCGAGCTCTACGAGGAGGTATTTTTTGTCATAAGAGAGCACAAATTAATAGCAGAGAGAAAATATCGTAGGCACGATAGACTTTTGAAAGAAAGAAATGACTTTTCCTAAAATGTCCCATAACCTCTTGCTCATAGATGCGGGGCGCCACACACCGATGAGCAGGACTCTACGTAACGCGGCTTGTCAGACTCCCTAGGACTCTTTAAACCTTAGGCTTTGATACCAAGCTTGTAACTCCCCAAGATCCCATCCCAAGACGTCACATGGTGATTAAGGCCACACGCGGCCTCAAGCTAACCCTCTGAGCCTATCGTCACTTCTATAACTCACTATGACAATAATCAAGCTGTAATAAGGAAGAATAATCATGTCATGAACATACTGGAATACAAAGAAATACTATCCTGCACAATCAAAATACTAAAGTTTTGTACATACTGGTACTCTAGTCTGACAAAGCCTCTACTACATAAGACTTAGGAGCCATTGGGACAGATCCCCAACTGACTCGTACTGAACTGGAAATAAACCACCATCTACTATCAAGAGAAAAATCAGGGACATAGGTCCTCGAACCATGAGGACTCACCAACTGTACGAATGTAGATGGAGGTACTCGAAGATTACTGTCGTTGCTGAGACTAAGCACCTGAACCTACCTCACGAGAAAATATAGAACACAGAAGAGTGTGGGAATCAGTACTTGGGAATGTACTGAGTATGTGGAGGTGCAGGCAACATTTAAATAATATCGTAAATGTAAAAGAAAATCATGCATGCTGATAATAATGACTCTCATCGCTTGAGTTACCTGAAACATATTTTTCATAAATCATTAATAATAACACATGCTTCATAAATCTTATAAACCATTGGACTCAACTCAAACTCTTTGACTCATGACTTAGAGTGACTTAGTAACTCATGAAACTTGTACTATTACGGACTTGGGAGTTTCTTATAACCGACATAAACCATGTGAGCTTACATAGAGTCCAACATCTTGCCCACGTTGGGGAGAGTTGTTCTATACTTTCCATTGGAGTAGAACCTTAACTTTAGTTATCACTGTCTTGGCCTTTGGCCCTTAATCTTAATCCTACGGTGGCACGTAGTTCTGGGAAAGTAGGATGCACTGAACCCACACTTCCTACTCGGTGCAAAATACTACTCCCAGACTTCAGCTCAGAACAGGTTAGGAAATCCACCTTAATCAACTCAAGGGTCTATCATGAGGACCAAACTAATTAACTTGTGGATTCCTAACTCGACTCAATCTCAAAATAATCTTTCTCATCATCAAGTACACTTGCTTATCAAATTATATCAAGTATCAAAATCTTCAAGAAAACATCATAGAACTTGTTCTTGACTCTCAAGCTCAATATCAATATATATTCAATAGAAAAACTTCTCATAGAAAAATATAAATCATGACACTTATCATAAATCACTTAGAAATCATCATTTCATGATAACAATATACAACTCATGGCATAAATTCTTAATTTAAGAAATAAGACAATGAAGTAGTCATATATGTCAATCTTGTATAGCTCAAATCTCATAAATCCTTGATAAATTAATTTGGGTGTAAACCCACTTTGCAAAAATCATGAAATTCAATAGAAATTAAATCTTTGGACACAAGAATGAAAGAAGTGTTCTTTTTCAAAATTCCACATACCTTAATCGTTGAAATTGGATGAACTTTAGCGCTTGAGACTTTATCCACACTTGAAATAAATAATTCTTGAAGCCCACACTATGAGGAACTTGGTTCTTGAAGAAATTTTGAAGATTTATGGATGATTCTTGGAAGATTTATGTTCTTGATAAAACCCTAGATATATTATCTCAAGAGAATTGGAAGAGAGAATGATGGAATTAGGGTTTGGATGAGGATTCTCATATACATAGAGGCCTCCAAAAGATGGGAAAAGACCAAAATACCCTTGCAAAAATGTCTCTATATTGATGAAAAAAATTAGCTGACGACATCCGTGACAAGCCGTCAGGCCCGTGATAGGCCGTCACAAATTGTCGTCACAAAAGAGGTGGATTTTGTAACTTTCTTCCTTAAGATGAAGAAATTTTGTGACGGGCCGTCAGGCTTGTGACGAGTCATCACGGATTTTCCAGGCTGACACGCTGGAGTAAAATAAGCATAACTCTTTGCTACGATATCGGATTTTGACGAAATAGGTATCGTTGGAAAGATAATTCAATTATATATCTTTTGGTAGGTCATTATCTTAATAATTATTAGTACAACGGGATATATTCTCATTTGAATTTGACTATGCCAAAATCTTTCTCAAGAATTCAATCGGTAAAGAATGTTTTGATTCGCCCAATCGTTAGGACATCTTTAAAGCCTTAATACACATCACCCTTGATCAGAAAACAACCAAAATACTATAATTTATTACTCATGAGTTTGATTCATGGTTTCACTATTGGTTAGAGTCTCGGGGTATTACAATATCTCACCCCCGAAAGGGGAGAATCAGGTGTGTGTAGTCGTGAAGTCTTGCCAAAATGGATAATTAAACTCTTTTTTCTTTCTTTTTCTTTTTCCTTAAACTTCAAAAACAAAAGAAAATAACAAATTGTCAAAAGAGTTGACGAAAATCTTTTTGCATTTTCAGGTTTAAACTCCCTATACAAAATGAAACCTATGATTACCAAACAAAAACCTTTTTGAGTTTTCGATTTTGAATTTCATATGAAAATGAATCTTGAAACTATTAAAGAAAAATCTTTTTGTAGTTTTCTTTTAAAAATGTATATGAAACACCTATTCTAAATGAAAAGTGAAGAAAATCTTTTTAAACTTTTTCAGCTTTAAAATCTCTATACAAAATGAAATTTATGATTACCAAAGAATTATTTTTTTTTAGGTTTTCGTTTTTTTATTTCATACGAAAATGAAACTTGAAGCTATTAATGAAAAGACTCTTTGTGGTTTTCTTTTAAAGATGTATATGAAACACCTACTCTAAATGAAGAGTGAACAAATTTTTTTAAATTTTTTTAAATAAGATCACCGAATCCTAGAAGGGTTGCCTACATATCTCACTCCCGAAAGAGGAAAATTAGGTGTGCGTAGTTCATCCAGATAGGACAATTAAAGATTAAATAACCAACTGCACCCTAAATTAAGAGATACGACCACAAACAGATGAGAAAAAAGTTAATAAAATCTTTTTTAGGGTTTTTCAATTTGTGACTTCATATAAAAATGACACCAACAATTATGAAAGAAAAATCTTTTTGGTATTTTCGTTATAAGAGATGTACAAAACTCCTGCCATGTTTTGCTTTTCTTTTATAAAAATCTCCTATTAAGAAAAAAAAATCTTTTTTTTTTGAAATTTTTGAATTATGAATGCTCACTAAAGAAACAAAAGAAAAATCTTTTTGATGTTTTTATTTTTGAAAAATGAATGCAAAAGGTAAAAAATCTTTTTGAATTTTTAAATTGTGAAAAAAAAAAACAATAAAGAACTCTAAAAATTACAAAACTCTTTTTTTATTCACCTTTTCTTTTCTTTTTTTCAATTTTTCCTTGCATATACACCTTCTTTAATTCTAGCACATGTTTTTCTCAAATCAGTCCGTCAAATGACCCTGTTACCCTAAAAAATACAACATTTAGCACGTAGGGATGCTTTAGAGGTGAGTCTCCTACAAAGAACCAAGTGAGTCCCGCTAAGTCTCAATATGATGCAGATAAGCATGACCTAATGGATGACCTACAGTGGGGGTTTAATAATAAGGTTGTTCGGGGGAGCGTATGATCGATAGTGGCTGCGAAATCTTTCCACCCACTCCATACGTCCAACGGCTCCCCCTCCTAAAATAAGGGTGACTCAACTAAAGTTCGTGTACATGACGTGCACTCTGGGACTATTTACAGAAAGAATTGACTCAGGTTATGCAAATGATGCTAGATATAAAGAGGTAACACATAAAAAAAGACTGTAAACACAAAGCACGTAGGCACTCAACAATGATAAAATAAAAACAAACGATAACACAAACAATATTTATACACTCATAATGTCAAACTAAGCCGATACAACTCAAAATAAGCTCGAATTCTAAAAAATTTCCAGCAGAGTCGCCAGAGCTGTCGCACCCCTTTTTTAACCAAAAAGATAATATTTTAAAGTTTGAAAAGGATTTTATTATTAAGTGACAAATGAAAATTATTTTGAAAAGGATTAATTTTACAATTAATGTAGAGTCACCACTTGGCATAAATCGGGTGTGCCAAGTCACCTTTGAAAATTCTTTTTCAAAATGGTTTGACTCTAAAACTGATCCGCGAATAGAGATTCTGATTAAGGAATTCTATTGACCGAGGGGAAGGTGTTAGGCACCCCTCGATCCCATGGTTCTCACATGATCGCTTCATAGAGTATATCGGCTAGTACGAACACTATGAATGTATAAACCACATTAAACACACAATAATCAAACAAACAAAACAAATCCCCAAAATATAGTGTCCAGTATAATTTATTATAGACCCAAAATAAAAAGATACTGAAATGTAAACCTACGCTAACTTACACTAGTTCTAAACTACGCTCCAATGCTTTACCTGATGCCTCGGGCCTTGATCACGAGCCTTCTTTGCGTACATGATACTTCGGGGCATTCCCCAGTCAAATGATGCATTTGATCTAAAAAGTAATAAAACCAAGTCATTCAACATATATTTCAAGCATCTAATATTCCACAAGTTCGGCATTTGCCTACCCGAACCTAAACTTTGCCTATCAATTTCAACCCATCATGATACTATTGCCTTTAACAATATCAATACTCATTCCGAATTAAACAACCATCAATGAATTAAAATAACCAATATTCACCTTTTCTCAGTTTTCAATCCACACCCCCAATTTCATTCTCAATCACACGATTACTCAATTTTGATATAAAATCAACTAATCAGGTTCTGATAATTTTAGAAACTCTAATATACTTCAAAACGTATCTCTAGATCATATCATCAACCATATGAACCACACAATTAAAGCAATCAACACACCACAAAGATTCAAACATGTCAAGCAACAAATCATTCACATTCACGTAAAAATTAAAGGGAGAAAAGATAAAATTGGACTTTAAATAATTTTTCAATGGAAATAATTCTTCCGACTTGAATCACGATTGGAATCTCAAATCAAACCTCAAACCACCAACTCGATATGCCCTCTTATTCCATTTTTGTACCCGAATCAAAAAACAATGACCAACCAGAGTCCAACTCAAGTTATCGATGAGAATTAATAACCGACGTTAACCTGAACCTAACTCAGAGCACCATCAAGAGGTACGTGTACTACCGTGATGGATTTTGGTTGTCGGTTTGATTTTTTCTGATGGGATTGCTTCGACTGATTTCAGGTGACAGGCGACAGGATGATTTTTTGGTGGAGCTCGCCGGAGGAGATCGATGATTCCGACGAACTTTTCTCTAGAGAATCTAACTTAAGTTGTTGTTTTTCTCCTCTATTTTACCTCTTTGTTTTTTATTCTCTTTCTTCTATCTCCCTCTTAAATTCTTATTGTTCAATCTCTCTCTCTCTTCTCTCCATTTTCACTCTTTGCCTCACTGTTTTTCTTGCTCTCAACTGGGTGTGTATTGTTTTTGTTACTTGGAATGTAAGTGAGAGAATCTATGAAGGTGTATATGTATTGTGAGGTATGAGCTTGGCAGTGTGTGTGCGTGGCTTTTTTTTAATTATGTATGAGCGAATACTGTGTGGGTGTATGTGTGATGATGAAAGATATGTATGTGCAGGTATAGTTTGTGTGTTGCTGTGTTTTTGTTGTGTGTCGACGGTGAATGGTGTAGAAGAGGAAAAATGAAGTCCCTGCTCCCTGTGTGCCTATGTACTAGTGGGTATTGTGAATGGAAAAAGACAGTCCCCCTATTTTGGTGGGTCCCGTGAGTATTATTTATATGTGAGGCGGTGTGTATATTGTGAGGAAACCGTGGGGTAGGAGGTAGGGTTAGGGGTATAGGGTGTGGGGTGTGAGTTGGTTAAGATAAAATTTGTTAGGATAAGGGAATATTAGGGATTCAATTTTTTAGGATTTGTTGTATTTGTTTCCTTATGGGGAAAGTATAGAATGGGTGGGAGTACGTGGTAAGATGAGCTAAAATGAATAAAAATTAAATTTTGGGAGGGACAAAATTAGATGTCTACAAGTATTATTGAAACACCTAGGTAATTGGACCTTTGCAAAATTTCTTTGGTTTTGGACTTTCTGGACTTGGTACGACTCAAGGGTACCAATCGTACCCTTGGATATAGTTTGGGGATGGTTCACTCATAAGTTGGGTAGTAAGTTTGGATTGGTTACTATCCAAGATACGACTTAACACCATACGAGTAGTATGGTTGGATACGAGGTGTACAATGCCAAGTCGTATGATGCTTAATGGTTGGCCTAGTTGAAACTAACCAAGATACAGATTGAGGTATGATTTAGGGTATCACTCATACCCTTAGGTGTGAGTTGGACTTGTGTTCTCGTATGTTGGTCAGTATAAGGGACTATGGTGAAGGGTTGGGTATGAGTTAGGGTACCACTCATACCCTAGGGTATGGGTTAGGAGGTTAGGTCGTACCCTGATGGGAAGTTGATTTTCAGCTTTTAAGTGAGGGTAGTCTGGACATTTCTCACCCTAAAACCCTTATGTCCCCATGTTATATAACCCTTGGTTTCCTCTCACAACATTTGTTAAAGGGTCGAAACACTTCAAATACTCTCTCAAACTCACTCCTGCAGATTGGAGGCTAGGGTTTCTACAAGTGTTCTTCAAAGGGCTGAAAAGTCAAGTTTCTCTTCGAAATCCTCTTGTATAAGGCATGTACTCATCCCTCATTGTTAGTTCCAATTAAAGGCATGAATTAATATGTTTTAAACATTAATTTACTGATTAATAATGGTGGTTTTGGAAACCAATGTTGAGGGTCTTGATGAATATTATTGTGTCTTGGTTTAAATTATGTTTTCACATGTTTTTGGTGATGGTTTGCACATGTGGTGCTCGTTAGTTATGGTTTAACAAATGGATCATGATTAACCCTAAACTTGATGGTTATGCTTAGGTTTTGGTCTTGGTAAAGGTATTCCCTCAACATGTTTAATAAAATTCCTACGAGAATGTTTTTACTCTATTGTTGAACTTTCATTGGAACTATTGCATGGTAGAGTATGGTAATGGAACCCTAAATGGATTTGGATGGTTTTGCATTGGTTTAAATGATTTTGAATGATCTAAAAATAGTTTTAAATGATATGTATGGTGTGAATGGTTTGGAATGGTTAAATAGAAAAACCTTGGTGGTTATGAAATTAATTTGGATGAAAACCTTGTTGGGTACATGGGAATCCCCCAAGTGAATGAAATGATGAAATTGGTTTGAATTTTTGAATGACTTGTGGGGTAAAAGGAAATCCCCCAAGCAAATCTTAATAATGAAATACTTGTGGAGTACACGGGAATCCCCCAAGTAAGCTTAATGATGATGTACTTGCGAGGTACATGGGAATCCCCCAAGTAAACTAAATAATGTAACCTCTGGGGTACATGGGAATCCCCTAAGGTTGGCTAAGGACATTGCTTGCAAGTTATAGTCGGTATGACAATGCCATTACTCATAGCCTTGGTTAATAATAATGGTATAATGGTTTGGTTGGATGAAAATGATTTTAATTGGGAAATAATGGCGGGGTGTGATAGCTAACCTGAAGGTACGAGTCCAATGGACGAACACTGGAAACTCATGTTTGCCGACATGAGGGGTTGGTCATGGAGACCACATATGATACTATGAGGTACATGGGAATCCTCTAAATACATTTTACATATGTATCATGGAGAGCGAAGGGTACTCGGGAATCCCCTACTCTTATGGTATCTCCGATTTGTGCGGCTACACCCATCGGGACCCGTTCAGGGGGTTACACTAGAACCATATAGCCCGTGGGTGGTTCTAGGACGGTTAATCTACACATACCCAGATTAATGATTTTAAAAGCATGCTAAACCCGATTTTCTTTTCCGACATGATTATATAAATATATATGTATGATTTGTATGCATATGGTTGGTTTACTTGGTTTTAGAGGTTGACATTATTTTATCCTTATCTTGAGTGCATGCTAGCATTCACCTGCTAACCCGTCTTCGCCATTTGTGTCCCCATGCAATGCAGAAACCGGCTATACTACTCCTTCTGCTCTTTGATAGAATTTGGGAACAATTAGTGTTAGATTGAAGTGGTGAACTTTCATAGTTTGGAAGGCATCTATTTCATGTCATGGATTAATTTATATATTTTTATCTTGCATGGACTTTGGTTTTTGGCTATGGTTGGGGGCATGTCCCGACTAGGTACACTTTGGATTAGTCTAGAGGCTTTGTATGGACAATTGTGGACTTGGGTATGGATTGATAATGTTATATATAAATATATATTGGGTTATCAATTTAGTTTTGGTTTATGGTTTTGGCATGGTTATTGGTTGAATATTGGATGGGTTGACTTGGTTGGGTTGGCCTCAAATGTAGGCTTATCCCAAAGTTATTGCTCGGTTAATGCACTATCTTGTTATATGTTCGGAGTTCATCCGACTCACGATATATGTTGGTTGGATGGGTTGGGTATCGGGAGTGATCTCCAGTCCGAGCTGAACTTGAGATTACTCATTTACGACAAGGCCCCGATTTGGGTCGTGTCAATTATAACCTAAAGGACTCGTTTGGTTGGGCATCCCGAAGGACTATAGAAGAATTACATCAACACATTAAGCAGTTATAAATTTGGAAAAAACAAAGTTGCATCATGAACCATTAGGATCAAACTTATCAGCAAGAAAATGAATTTATAATATATTAAAAGTGCAAAAGACCTTAGAAATATTGTTTAAACTTTTTTCCTTCATTAAAGGTTCCTGCTTTAGATAAAATTATCTTTTCACTGTTTTTTCCTAATATTTAAGAATTAAAAATTAATTAAATATATTTATGACAAAATCTTTCCTTATTAGAAGTCATCAGAATTTCAATATTATTTCCTTATTTAAGAGTTGAAAATTAATTAAATATATTTATGATAAAACCATTCCTTATTAGAAATCATCAAAATTAATGACAATTGATATTTTTTCATTGGATTAAGAATTGTAAATCAACTAAATTTGATTTTAAGAAGATTTGATAACTGTAGAAATAAATATAAAACTATTAAAATAAGAAAAATTTAAGAAGTACCACATTTTTAAAAATTTTAAGTACATAATAAAAATGTAATCAGTGATTTTGTAAAGATTAGACTTTAATCATGTCTCTTTTATGTGTTTGCTTTTGTCTTGCTTTATGCAATTAAAGAAGCTGGTAGCCAGTTTTGAAATCTTTTCTCACTTGTTTTGACATAAACTTGACTCAAAGACAAGAAACGGAAAAAAAAATGATAATTTTTGTTTGGATAACTGATTCAAGAAAGATAAAATAAAAATAAAGAGAAGAAAGAAAAGACAATGAATGTCCCCTTTTGAAATAAAGAAACGAAAAATTCATCTAAAAATGACAGTCAACACTAATGATTATGCCATGCATTTTGGATTAAGCAGCTTGATCTTTTCATCCAAACTTTCTACCCATTGTTGTTGAGTTAATGACCTTGAAACTGAGTTGCTTCCTTAGGTCAATTGCATTTAAGACCACATTCGGCTAGTGGCGCCTTGAAGGGTTTTCGCCAACAAGCTTCTCTCATTTTCTTTTCCTCAGCTCACCATTGTCTTATGGTGTTTGTAAGGGTTTTCCACTAATGAGACTCTCTTATCTTCGTTTTCCTTAACTTACTGTCGTCTTACGGTGCCCATGAGATTTTTCACCGATAAGACTCTCTCATTTTTATCTCTCTCAACTTACCATCGTCTTATGGTGATCGTGAGGGTTTTCACCAATAAGACTCTTTCATTTTTATTTCTCTCCTGATTTCTTATGCTGAGGAAGACAAGTAGTTCCCAAATGCATCATCATATCCCTTGCATGCTTAGCCTTAACATCCTCAAAGATTGATCTGAAGGTCTTTCTTTGGTTGTAACTTGACTTTTGGATAGGGTTAGAAAGAAAGGATGGCATGGGGCTCAAACGACACTTGAAGTGCGGTAGGACTTACAACTTTTGGAATCGAATCACACAATGAGGATCAACTCATGCCCCAGTTTCTTTTGACTGAGCAATTATAAATTGTTTATTTGGTTGGACCGAGCCCAGAGTAGGGCAGCCTACGTATCTCACCCCCGAGAGAGGAGAATCAGGTCACGCATAGTTCTGGCAGCTTTTTTTTTTTTGCTTGATTCTGACTTGTTCTTCTTCTTCTTTTTTTTTACTCTTTTTTTCTTTGTGATTTTTCTGACTCTAATTTCTTGACACTCTTTTCTTCTTTCGTGGACATATTTTTCTCTTTTTCCCTTTTTTTTGAAACTTTCTGACTCTATTCTCTTGCTCGATACTTTTCTTTTGAGCTTTGTTGTCTTTATCTTGATTCCAAAAGAGGGGTATGGAAGAAAATAACACTAAAGTTCAAATGGGGTAAACAAAGGATGATACAATGTTTGGATAGCAGAATAAAATGCCTTCGTCATATCAATCCTTGAAAATACTAGTACATAGCATGCAATGTGAAAGTGCACGATCAACATCTCTTATGACATGTTTTACAACACTAACTTGCCCCGAGCATGTGTGTCACCTCTTTTTCTATACTTTTCAAACATACAACTCCACATTTGTTGTACATCCCTCACTTTGAATGACTCATGCTTTCGTGGAGTTGATTTTCTTTCTGTTCCTCTTGATAGGATCACGCAGACACTATTTGACCTATTTGAGACATGTCTTTCAATTGATGACCAAGTTATTCTTGTGATTCTCAAAATAAATGGCCTTAATTTTCAAAGAAGGCTTGAACTTGTCACCAAATGTCTCAGCACTCTACTATTTTCTTAGATGTTTCTCCTAACTTTAGCGCTCTGATCCAATGTTTCATGGTTAAATTGGATTTTAAGATATGGCTGAAAAATCCGCAAACATGTCATATCACTAGAGTCAACATAAAATGAACTGTATAAAGAAAACAAACAAACAACACATATTTAAAACACAAAGGAAAAGGGACAATTCATTTAGTTGAAATAAAAGATAGAAGGGTTTAAACCTAAACGACAAAAGGACAAAACAAGATAGATCCCGAACTACAACCCTAAAATAATTCGAAAAACAGAAAAGAAAACAAAACAAACTACCAAACCTGTTCCTAGTAGGGAGAAGGGTGACTTCTCAATTGCTCAGCCTGACAACTTAGCCACTGGTTTGCATATCAACCTGACTAGAGCTTCCCTTACTGTCAATGTTCTGCACCATAATTGATCCATCTTGAATCATCTTTTTAATTTCTCTTTTCAAATCTCGACAATCTTCAATACTATGACCCTAAGCATCAGAATGATACGCATATCGTACATTAGGATCAAAATTTCTTGAACGTCGATTAAGAGTACACCCAATGAGAGGAGTGATCATACCCTATTGTACCAATCTCTAAAATAAACTGGCATACAACTCTCCAATTGGTGTGAAGCTATCTCTCGATTTCTGCCTCATTTCATCATTTGTCTTGGATAAAAAATTAGGCTTAGGAGGGTTTTGGTATGTTTGTGGAATTAGAGGACGACTCTGAGGAGTTGGTGTGTTCCACTGTGGTAAGATGGGGGTTGAACATGTGGTTGTGCGTTATATACTGGATATAGAGGTGGAGGAGCAGAGTATAATGGATTTTGGGAGTGATTATGTGGAGCTTGGGCATGAACTTGGGTTTGAGCCTGAGAGTGACGACAACGGGGTCTTCATGACCGTGCCCACTATCCAACTACAATAGAAGATACAACTTCCTCATTCCTTGTCTCCCTAATACTTCCTGAACCCTTTTGAATTGCTTGAGTTGTCGCTTTCAATATTGAAAGACTCACAATGCGACCCGTCTTAATTCCCTCTTCTATCATCTACCCCATTTTAAGGACCTCAATAAATGACTTGCCCAATGCAGATAACAAGTGTTGATAATATGTTTCATCCTGCGCTTGAATAAACACCTCTACTATTTTTCTTTCTTTCATTGGCAGTTTCACTCTAGCAGCTTGTTCGCGCCATCTGATCGCATACTCCCTGAAGCTCTCAGTATTCTTCTTCTTCATAGCAATTAGGGATTTTTCGTCAGGGATCAACTCCGCATTGTATTGAAATTATTGCACAAATTCATTAGCTAGGTCATCCCAACTAATCCACTTGTCGATGTCTTTGTCAACAAACCATTCCGAAGCTAGGCCTGAAAGACTCTCCCCGAAATAAGCCATGAGTAGTTCTTCCTTCCCTCCAGCGCCTCTTAATTGTTTACAATAGCGCCTCAAATGTGCCACTGGGTCCCCATATCCGTCATATTTCTCAAACTTTGGCATTTTAAAGCCAGGGGGAAGGTTGACACCTGGAAACATGCATAAGTCCTTATATGAGACACTTTTGTAACCCCCAAGTCCTTGTAAGTTCTTCATAGCCAGTTCCAAACTTCTCAATTTTCTGATAATTTCCTCTTGTTCTTCTGTCATAACAGGTTTCTCAGTGTTAGGAGGAAATTCGGGCAGGTGAGTGTCACCATAAAGACCAGTCAACTTGAATGTAGGCTCGAAAATGTAACACTGATCACCAGTAATATTCAATGCAGGCTCTCTTGTAGATTAGGGAGGCACAACTTGTGGATGAATATCAAAAGTAGGAGCTTCAGGTGGGGGTGGCACTGCAAAAGCATAAACAGCAGGTGGAGCCGAGTATATGGTAGTCTTGGATTGGGGAGTGAGAAAATGAACATTGAAAGTGGTTGGATATTGTTGCCCCGGAGTTGATCCTGATACATGTAGTGACATATCAACAAAAATGGAAAATTGTGCATATGACACGGGAGGCAAGCTAGAAAGATATTCCAGATTATCAGTGGGAACTGGACGAGGCGGCAACCCATTAGCCCAAGCTCGATGCATTTCTATCATTTGTTGCATTAATTTTCGAATCTCTTCATTATCTCCTAAATTCTCATTTCCCGTACTCCCTATCTGATTAGTGACAACAAACTCGGTATCCTTGTTGGCCATAACCTTCTCTGTGACTTGGTGTAATATGGAGGACCAACCAAAATACCACAAACCAACCACCTCAAACTAACTGAACAAGAGATAGCAAATGCGTTAAAGTTCAACACTTTCTCAAAATCTCTCCTTTTTTTTTTGAAAAGATCATTGAACCCAAGAAGGGCGCCTATGTATCTCACTCCCGAAATAGGAGAATCAGGTGTGCGTAGTTCGTGAAGTCTTGCCAAAATAGCCAATTAAACTCTTTTTCTTTTTCTTTTTCTTGAAATTTTAAGAAGAAAAGAAAAATGACAAATTGTCAAAAGAATAGATAAAAATCTTTTTTTGAATTTTTCAGCTTTAATAACCTATAAAAAATGAAACTTGTGATTACCAAAGAAACACTTTTGGGGTTTTCAATTTTGCACTTCATACGAAAATGAAACTTGAACCTATTAAAAAAAAATATTTTGTAGTTTTTTTTTATTGATGCATATGACACCTACTCTAAATGAAGAGTGAAAAAAAATATTTTTGGATTTTTGAAATAAGATCAACCAAAGATGAAACCTACGACTATTGAGGAAATTTTTATTTTTTTTTGTATTTTTCTTTTCAAGACATGTATGAAACACCTACTCTAAATGAAGAGTGAAGAAAATCTTTTTGAATTTTTTAAATAAGATCTCCGAACCTATAATAAGCTGCCTACGTATCTCACTCCCAAGAGAGGAGAATCAGGGGTGCATAGTTCGTCCAGATTGAACAATTATGGATTAAATAACCGACTGAACCCTGACAACAGTAAAAATCTTTTTTTGGGGTTTTCACTTTGACACTCTACATAAAAACTGACACCAACAACTAGGAAAGAAAAAATCTTTTTGGTATTTTCATGAAATGTACAAAATTCCTACAAATTTTGCATTTTTCTTTTATAAAAAATCCTATGAATGAAAAATCTTTTTTGAAGTTTTCAAATTGTGAATACTTGTTAAAGGAAACAAAGAAAAATCTTTTGATGTTTTTGATTTTGACAAATGAGTGCAAAAGGTAAAAATCTTTTTGAATTTTTTGATTGTGAAGAACAGAAAACATAAAAAAAAAATCTAGAAAAAACTACGAAACTCTTTTTCGATTCGCCTTTTCTCTTTTTCCCTTTATTTTTAAAAAATAAAAAAAATTTCCTTGCCTACACACTTCCTTTAATTCTAGAACGTGCTTTTTCCCAAATCAATCTGTCAAATGGCCCCGTTACCCTCAAAGATAAAACATTTAGCACGTAAGGAAGCTTTAGAGGTGAGTCTCCTACAAAGGACCAAGTGGCTCCCGTTAGGTCTCAATATGATGAACATAAATATGACCTAAAGGCTGACCTACGCTGGGGTACACTAACAAGGCTGTTCGGGGGAGCATATGATCGATAGTGGCTGCTTTGGCTGTCTACCTACTCCATACCAGCCGACGGCTCCCCCTCCTAAAATAAGGGTGACTCAAATATAGGTCGTGTACACAGCGTGTACTACAGAACTTGTTGCAGAAAGAATTGACTCGGGTTATGCACATGATGCCAGTTATAAAGCAGTAACACGTAAATAAAAATTGTAAACAAGGAGCACGAAAACGTACAACAACAATAACACAAATAAAATATTTATACACCTATAGTGCCAAATTAAGCCGATAATACTCCAAAAATAAGCTCGAATTCTAAGAAAAATTCCCCAGAAGAGTCGCCAGAGATGTCACACCCCTTTTTACAACTCCAAAAAGAATTGAATTTTAAGATTTCGAAAGGGTTTTTATTATTAAGTGACAAAATGAAGATTTGTTTTGAAAAGGACTTTTATATTCAAAACTCAGAGTCGCCACTCGACATAAATCGGGTGTGCCAAGTCATCTTTGGAAATCCTTTTTTAAAATGATTTTGACTCTAAAACTGATCCGCGAACAGAGATTTCGGCTAAGGAATTCTGTTGACCGAGGGGAAGGTGTTAGGCACTCCTCGATCCCGTCGTTCGACCACGGTCGCTTGGTGGAGCGTATCGGCTAATTTAACATTATGAATGTATAAACCACATACAAAACACATCAAACAATCAATCAAACAAACAAAGCAAAACAATTCAAAAATTAGTGTCCAGTCCAAATTATACAATCCAAAAATTGAAAAATGCGAAAAATATAAAAACCTATTCTAAACTAGTCCTAGACTAAGCTCCAATGCTTAACCCGACACCTTGGGCCTTCATCACGAACCTCCTTTGCATACATGAGACGTCGGGGCATTCCCCGGATAAATCAATACAAATACCTCGGGGCATTCCCCGACCAAATGAGTACATTTTTAATGCGATAAAAATAGGGAAAATCACTCAACACAAATATTTACACTGTCACGACCCGAGCCTAGGCCCTAGCCGTGACGAGCATCCCGAACCATGAAGGCCCGGAACACCCATTCTCTATCTGGTTATCATGCACAACATTCATAATCATAATAAAATGCGGAATTGAAACTGAGTACGGAAAACATGGTCAAGTCCTGCAATATTTCTGAATAATACTATCTGACATCAGTCTGCGAAATCTCTACTAGGAACATAAACATTTTTCTGAAAAGAAGCTAGGACAAGGCCCCCAGTAAACCAAAAACATAATAAATAAGATAGTGTCTGACATAATTAGGCCTTCCGAATAATAGAAGGCTCACCACTGTGAGATCAAGTCTGCAAACCCGAGAATGTCTACTGAGTAGCTGGACCCCTAGACTGTCCTCAGGACCTGAAAGGAGGGGGGGTCAGCACAAAAGTACTGGCACGCGAAGCAATCCAAAAGTAGTATAATGGAACATACATATATATATATATTAAGGGAAAGCAATTTTTCATCAAGACATCATGTATAAAACTGTTTCTGAAAAATACATGGGCACTTTCTGAAAACATGCAACCTGTCTGTTCATTTCAAATAATGATCTGTGTTTTACTTCTGAGTTAGGTGGTATTCCCCTACAAGTCTGAATATTCCACGGGCTGTATGGAATCCGCCATTGACTCGGCGGGGAAGCCTCCAACCCAAGTGTGCCGCAAGGGTTGGAGTGTCTGAGTCTGATACGCCACAGGACATTTAAGTCAGCGCATAATAATATACCCGGGTCGGCAAACCACGGTTTTAGGCAAAGAGTTGTCTGAAACTCCCGCCTTCTTCAGGGAACCACCTAAGCTCTCTTTATGCCCTATTTTATCCTTTTCTGAACATGTATCATTCTAAAATTTCTAAATCATGAGAGTCTGATAAAAATCTGATTTCTGAACTAGTCTGTGTCTGTTATGGCATTTGTCTGAGTTGGTATCGTCATACCAAGACTTGCAAGTCCTATTTCTGAGCCATAATGTATTAAGCAAGAGCTTTCATTCAAAACATAGTTTAGACCACCAAAACATGTAATTTGCATTAAAGATGTCATGTTCCGAAACTCAAGTCAAATCCATGTAAAACTTTCATCAAACATATGGTGGTCATGTGCATTTTTGGCAAAACCATGCATTCTTTCATTACATGCATATTCAACATTCACAACCCTCTCTTTCGTGTTCAAAACATTGTATATTACGTGAAACATGGAAAAATTTACATTAAGAGAGAGGTTTCATGAAAATCATGCTCTAAATTCATATTTCAGGACAGACGCATATATATATATACATATAACTTTCAAATCACTTTGGGGGAAAGCCAAAAGGCCAAAACAATATCATTAAAGCTTCTGAAACATGAGTATGTACATGAATTCGAAAAACCAATTCTTAAAACATGATTTCTATGCCCATGAGATTTTAGGAAAACCCCGCGTACCTTATTCTCCACGAATTTTTGGTGTCTATCGAAGCCTACGTCGAGAGGATTCCGAATCTGTAATTTGTTTCACGAAGAAGTTTCGGAATGATCGGTCCTTCAAGCTTATTTTCTCGAACCCTAGTTGCTCCTTCTCTTAAGTTCTTGAAGGATTAGATTTTTTTGGGATTTTATAGGAGGCTTTAATGTTGTTAATAAGCCCAAATCCGTTTAGGAGTGGGTAAGGACGATTTTGGGTTTTGTAAGGACTAACTTGCACTTAAAGTAACTCAAAACGGAGTGTTTTCGTCACCTGAAACCATAACTATGCGCCGCCCTTTGCATTGCCTAAATTTACATAGGCGCCGCCCTATGCATCGCCTATATTTGCATAGGCGCCGCCCTATGCATCGCCTATATGTGCATAGGCGACACATTCAACTTTGAAAGGCCATAACTTCTTCACCGGGTGTCCGTTTTAGGCGAATTGGGTATCGTTGGAAGGCTTATTCAATTATCTACAATTTGGTATATAGTAGGCCACCCAGTTCATCATATACAATGAGTTATGGTCAATAGAATTTGACACAAATTACAACGTCCACTAAAACTTAATCGATCGAAATAGTTTTAACTCGTCCTTGAGTTGAAGGACTTCTATGGTCTAAATTCATGCTCAAATGGATTCACATACTACAAACTTGATCAACATGCCAAATTGGTATAGGATTTAAGGCTCGGGGATTAACAACGCATCAAAGTCATATATTTTATTCTAGCCCGAAATGCGGGGCGTTACATATTCGATGATTAGAATCTTATGAGTTGCCTACTTCAAAACCTAGGATTTTTCTATCGACTTAACGGCCTAATCATGCTACTACCGTGTTCAATAATATTCATACTTAAACCAAATTAAACCAAACAACAATAAATCAAAGTTACTCTAAATCCACCCTTTTATCAATCTCGCAATTTCATCCCAAATTCATTCTCACCCAATGATTAACACATGCTTTGATTATCAATTCCCCAAAATTTTATTTAAGGTTGCAAAATAACAGTTCAAGATTTCCATTTTTTCAACAATCCATAACCAAATAATTCCACATTAATCGTTCACATCACACTCAAAATAAGAGAAAATTGTGACGATAACAATCAATCACACACTAAACTAAAGAATTAGTGGAGAATAAGAATAAGATAAGAGATGACCTTAATGTGGAGATTTTTACTGCATTTACGAACTCAGATTGAACAAGAAACAATTCCGGAGTCGAACCAACAAATCAAGAGCAGCCAAGACGACCAAATTAAGAGACACAACCGGAACTTTGAGCCGAACCTCAAACGAGCAACCCGAAATTCGCAAGTACGAACCAATTCTAGCACAAAAATCCCTTAAAATCCAATTTGAAAGAAGACCCACGATAACCCGAAAGAAAAATAGAACAGTGGTGTTGTTTGGTGCGAGTTCGGATCAGATTTACCACCGGTCGTGTCGCTTTCCGGCAAGTCTTGACGGAACAGTGACTAAACTCGCCGGAGAAACATCCCCTCTCCTCGATTCTTCTCTCTCCCCACCTCTCTCTCTCTCTCGCCTAAATTTCAGTGGGTTTCTCTCCTTTGCCTCTCCTCTCTCGATCTCAGTGTGTTTCTCTCCCACCTCAATCTCTGTACGTGGGTATGATGACGAAAAAGGAGAAACCTCCTTCCCCGATCTTCTCCCCCAATATCGATATCTTCCTCTCTCTCTCTCCGAATCTGTGTAGTGTGTGTATGTGCTAATGGTGAGTTTCTGTTGTGTGTCTGTCTATGTGGTTGTATGTATATGTGGTTGTGCGTGTGTGACTACTATGAGTGACGAATGAAAAAAATGAAGATGGAGCTCGCCTCTATATTGATGGTGAAGTGGGGAGTATATTGTTAAAATGGAAAATGGTCAGTGAAATCCTTTTTTGTTTTTTTTGTGGGACCCGTGTGTATATTTCTATATATATGGAGGAGGATGTATCGAAAAGAAATGGGATTCTTTCTCCTCTTTTTTTTCTCCTCTCGTTCAAACAAATTTGAATACGTAATACATATTCGAAAGATAAAATTGGTTAATTGTTGAAAGGCTCAAAAGTCGAATTCAGGGGGTTGAAATAGACAAGATTCAGCTCAGATCCAAAGAAATAGAATTTGATATTCTATCATTTATTTGTTTTTTCTTTCATATTCGATTTCTTCATTTCAGATTTCTCCATCCCTTCCTATATGTCCTTCTAGAACCCGTCTAAGTAATGTGCGCAGTACAAAGTTCATGATGCAGAACTCATTTGGTTCATCCTATTGGTATGACTCATCCGAAATAAGTATCTTCCAAATAATTTGTTCCCATATTTTGTTAAGAAAAGGGCATAACATGTGATTGGGTGGGGTAGGGGTACACGTGATTGGGTGGGGTAGGGGTACACGTGGTAGGGGTAGGGATGGGGTGTGAGGTAGGATAAAATTTGTTAGAAATTTTGTTAGGGTTCTATTTTTTGTATTTTTGTGGGATATAATTATACGAGTGAGGACACACAGTAAGACGTAGGTAAAATGGTAAAAGTGCTACCGGGGAGGGACAAAATTAGGTGTCTACAGGGAAAGAGGTACTTATACGGGTGAGAACACGCAGTAAGACGTAGGTAAAATGGTAAAAGTGCTATCGTGGAGGGACAAAATTAGGTGTCTGCAGCAATAAGGGAAAGAAGTACTTTATGACAAATGCAAATGTAGTGATCCATCAACCACTTGAAACTTCTGGTGGTAAATCATATATGTGTATATGTTTATGTTTACATTATTATATTAAAGTGTGAAAAAATTTTGAAAAGTGATTTAAACTTTTACACTTTATTAAAAATCTTTATAATAGACAATATCATTTAATTTTAAATTATTAAACGCTACACATGCGACTCACGTGCGGTTAAACTAGTAACAACAAAAGTCTAAAGCATAGCAACAACAGTTATGGGTCTCTTCACATATCATAAATTTGACTCTGTTTCTTAAATTTTGGATTAAGGCGTCAAACAAAAAAATTCAAAAAAGAATACCTTTTTGCTGTCATGAAAAAACATGGTCATCAAATTAAATGACCAAAATTCAAGTTCTGAAACAATAACACATTGCACAATCAGTCAAACCTAACTAGATCAATCAGGCAAACCTCGCTTGATCACCTCTACTATAAGGGTAACTGTACATTACTACTCGAATTATGAGTCCTAGAACGCTATTGCCAGTCATATTTGAAATTGCCCAATGCTTGCTTTTCATAGAACTGAGTTTAGTTGCACAACTATCAGCATCCACAGGCAGCAAGAAATCAGAACAATACATCACAAATGAACTGTAGAATGTGAAACTTTATATTGGGAAACAAGTTACAATCAAAACTTACCCTTCTCCGGGGCTCATGAAACCAGTCAATGAGTCTGATTAATGTCATCGAGCTTCACGCCATCAATAGCGAAAAGGCCTCCGTGTACTACAAAGCAAACCAGTATAGCCTTTCTTTAGGTCTCCCAAATTTGGAGGCCCCAAAAAAAATTAATATAAATTTAATTTCACTTAAAATAATATTGAAAACTGTAAAATGTAAAAGGTATAAAATTTAAATTAATAAAAAAAGACAAAAGAACTAAGTAGAGAAGTGGAATAGAGAGAAAAGAGAGAATAATTCTTTATTTCTTCTTGGAGATTTTCTTGGGTCCTTGAGGATGATTTGCAATGAATAAAACTTTCTATTTATAGGAAAAATTACTCCTAGTTTCTCTCTAAAAGATAGATACTTCAAATCCTGATAGATATCAATTAAACCTTGATAGATCTTATCTATATTCTTGATAGACATTCACTGTAATGTAAATACATTTATAACACTTCCCTTTGAATTTTTAATTGATAGATAATGTGCTTCATCAAAACTTTACTAGAAAAAACTCAGTAGCAAAAAATTTAATGAAGAAAAAAGAGTACACATCTTTAACAATACGCATATAGGTTGCCTCATTAAAAACCTTACAAGGAAATCCAGTGGGACAAACCCTCGTAAGAGAAAAAGAGTGTAGTACGTATTAAATTCCCCTAAGGAGAACATCCTTGAGCCTTTGTATTCCGATCTTGTGCATCATCTTCTTGAAAGTTGCATTTGAAAGAGACTTGGTGAATAAATCAGTTATATTATCACTCGAATGAATCTGTTGCACGTTAATATCACCATTCTTTTGTATCTCATGTGTATAGAAAAACTTTGATGAAATGTGCTTCGTCCTATCTCCTTTTATAAATCTTCCCTTAAGATGTATTATGCATGCTGTATTATTTTCATATAAAATTCTGGGTACATTGACACATTTCAAATAATATTTTTCTCGAATGAGATGTATCTTGGACCTCAACCATACACATTCTTGGCTTGCTTCATGAATAACTACTATCTTAGCATGGTTCGATAAAGTAGCTAGATAGACTGCTTTGTATATCTCCAAAATATGGCAGTATCCTAACATGTGAGCACATTGCATATTTGAGACCGAGATTTATGCGGGTTAAATAAATACCCAACATCAACATAATTAACAAGATCGAGATTGCAATCTTTAGAATAAAATAAAATCATGTGTTTGATCCCATTTCAGTGTCTCCTAGTGGGAGCAGAATTATACCTTGCTAATAAATTAACCAAAAAAATCTATATCAGGTCTTGTAATATTTGCAAGATACATTAGTACATCAATTGTATTAAGATATGGTACTTCATAACCAATTCAATTCGGTATATTTATCATATCACAAATAATTTATTGCTTTGAAAACTCTCCAAAAGTTTCAATAATTTTTAAGTTATAAATTTATGCAATATAAGAATTATAGATAAGTTTTCCAAAAACTTTTATATGCTTCAAACATTTTGAACCCTTATGTCACTTGATAAATATTTCTACGCCAACATGCTTAAATGAGTGTAGAATTCAGATCTTCATAATCTTTTACAGTACTACACCAATATTGTATCAAAAATACCGTTAATGATAATATCATTCTGTATCGGTTCACAATGCGACATAACATTCTGAGATCTCATCACTTCATTATTTTCAGGTAACTGAACCTTTCATAAGGGTTCATGAAGTGTTATGTCGTAGGCTCTTCAAGAGCACATTGCCTTCTTATTATGATTATTTATACCTTAACCTTTTTTAGGAATATTTTATTTGGAATCGAATGGTCTACCATGTTTCACGCATGCATAGATTTTGTCCGTTATGGACACAAAATAGGAGCACTTGTAGCTCAAATATGAGATGCTTTCGACATTTGACTTAAATTATCTTTTGAATGAGGATCGGATGATAGATAATTCCTAACATATTTCATAGTCGCTTATAATCTCTCACTTAAGTTAGGAAAACTAACATACATTCTTCATCTTCTTTGAGAAATCCATCTTTGTGCATCATGGTATATTCATTAAAGGTATACCACACACCAAAATTATTAAATGGACAGTGTATGGTTCCTGACTCAGAACCAACTTTGAGGAAAAATTAATCATAATTTATTGGTTTGATGCATACTAGTACTTTTATAAATAATATATCATATTTCAAACCAACACATGAAGTTTTGTTCTCATTAGCAATGATTCAACTATTAATCAAAGACATTCAACGTCAAACCAACATTATCAAAATGAATAGTCTTGATTACACAATCTGAAAATTATGCTCTTAACTCAATTTTATTTAGCAGCAACTTTATGAATGTCAAATTGCAGGTTGACAATAAACCTACAAGTGATCATCTTATATCGATGCATCTTAATAGATCACATCACTGGTGAATGGGCTCATATTCACCTTTTATACTTTTCAGATTCTGAGGGATCAAATTCTAAAATTAGTTGATCCAACTAACTTGTCATGAGAACAAGCAACATAAACAATTCTTGAAGAATCTTCTATTTCTTCAACATATGTCTAGTACTCAATATGCACATTTTTGAAATGTAGCAATCGTTCATGTCAATTTATGAACTTTTATACTAGTAAACTCCAAGTTTACGATGACATGTGCCTTTTTGCTTTAGTAAATTTCAGATTTACTATTACATGAATAAATTTTTAAATTTACTATTTCAGAAGTAGATTTCAAAATAACTTGTGTCAGTTATTCTGCCTCATTCAGAGGTGAGTTGTGATACCATTAGAATCAAATGCACATTTGTATTGAAACAATCAAAATTCTCATTACCCAGGAATGAAATATAATTGTGCCCTAAGTCTTTCAAAATTTTAATAGCTTATAACCTCTTTTATGATATTACTACTTCAGGAGCAAATCGAGACATACATATATTGTAGAGAATTTTTCTCTGACATATCTTATAGTCATAATAAGCGTGTGGAAATATTATCACTTTTGATGATTATTTTCATATTGTCCCTTCACGCTTATATTCATACATTCAATCACTTGCCTTCTTTCATACATCTTATGCACTAGTATCACATTCCTTTCAAGAATGAAGCAAGTTATCAACTTTTAGATTCATCATCTATTGCTACCATATTCACTTCATGGGACGTCTTAAACTATTACTCGATGGGACTTAAACCCAACATCTTATCATTAACCAATGACATCAAAGTTCAACAGATACATCCCTGATTATTAATTTGGTGAAATAAATGAATTCAATTTGTTCTTTTCTGGCACTGCCTCATTGGATCTGATAGGTAAATTAACCTTTATCTTGATCCAACATCACCAAGTAAACTTGTTTGTATGCTTAGATCGAATATGATTATAAGTGAGTAAAATCAAAATAAATTGATATTCAATCTACAAGATACATGCAGTAGCAACATTTTATCTTGCTCTTAGTTGTATTATTATTCGATCAACACCATGGATTCGTACACTGCAACTCAACGTGGAAGTCAGATATAGAAATACTAATGGAGTTTACTAATATATCTACCGTGCAGAATGAGATCCAATTTACAAAATTATTTAGAATAAGTTTTACAAAATTAATAATATATAAACAGTACTAATTCAATAACAATAGCGATTAGCGATATGCATGACACTTTTCAATTTTGCCGTACTCAAAACGGCACACATAAGGAGCAATTACACATGTATATGTGCAGTGCAACTGGCACATGGACCAAAGACAATTGATAACAAAATCAACTTATTTTACTAACCTTAGATAAGGCTCCTATAAACATCCATAAGGCACCAAAAATTGAAGCACAATAATTATGCATACCTTTTCGTAAGTGATAGATTCATTTATAGTTAGGCGTGATGAATATTAGAGTCTCGTGCTAATAACATGTTATAAAATATAAAGTAAAAATAAGAAGAATAGAGAGAAAAGAGAGATTTATTCTTATTTCTCTTGACGGATTCTCTTGGGGTCCTTGAGAATGATTTACAATGAATAAAATCCCTCTTTTTATAGGGGAAATTACTTCTAGTTTCTCTCTAAAAGATAGATACTTAAAATCTTAATAGATATCAACTAGATCTTATCTATATTCTTGATAGAAATTCACTATAATGTAAATACATTTATGATACTATCTACTTTTTATTAAGAAATATTTTAGAACTTTTTTTCAAATCTTCATATTAATAAATAAAGTTTTCACAATAATATTCAAGTTAATGCATTGCAAACAAATGACTAACATCTTATTAATTAAAACTAATCCTTAGTTTAAAAAATAATAAAATTAGTTAAATGTTTAATATCTTCAAAGAATACTATACCAAGAAAAATAGTACGTAGCAATCAAAAATAACTTTATATTAATAATATTTTTGTTATGTGCATATGTTTAAAGATCTCATATCAAAATATGGTTTTAGGTCACTAATTTTACTGAGACGGACTTGCTACAAAGACCTTGACATTAATCATGAGCTAGTGGCAAGCAACAAAATAGCTCAGCAAATTGGTCAATGAAAATTTCAGTTAGCTTTGATCTGACCTCACCCTGAAACCTGAATATCTCATTCATACTCTTGCTTTCGTGACTTCCTCGGACGAGGTGTATAGCTGAAATTGAAGCAATGGTCAATATTATGAATATGGAGGCAAAAGAAAACTGCATAATATAGCAAAAGATAGCACAATATACACGAATTATCTAATAACTAGTGACAAAGTTAGAGCACAGGAAAATTCTAGGAAAAATTACACGAAACCACAAACTTAAGAGATCATATTACTCAAAATTCCTTACCTTTCAAACAATTACTTAAAATCTTGAATTTACTATTTTACTCTTGATACATATGAACAAAACCTTACATTCGATTTTTACTCCACCATTAGCACATGCAAGTCGATTTTTTTTAAAAGATTTTCTCCCCTAAAATCTCTCCCAAATTATCATTAGTTGAAACAACTTCCATCTCCATTACTCCATCTTCTTCAAACCGTCAATGTATTACATTAAATTATAAAAAATTTCAGTTATTTCAAAAAGGTGAGTTAATTATTTAAGTGGATTTTAAGTTAATATTTAACAATACAAATCATTATTCTTATATGCTTTAATCTTTGTTGTGTTAATTTTTCTAATTTTCAATGGCTAATGAAGATCCACCCTCATTTAGTTTGGGGATTGCCCAAATTGAAACACAAAAAGGTGTTTTTGCAAGTCACCAAATTGTGAATTTTACTCCGGATAACTTTAATTGCACAGAGAAAGATTTTCGTGAAAATAAGTCAAAGCACCGCAATGACTCATACTACAACAAAAGACATCTATAGCTACATAATATGTCGTGGCTAAATATGAAAAGTTGTGTAGCTAGACATTTTAGCCATATATTTTTCTTCTGTATCATTCGTAGCAAGAAGTGGCGTAACTAAAAGTTAGCTACAGTCTTTACACGATCTGTAGCAAAGGACAAATACACACAACTACAAAAAAATTATATTGTAGTTGTGATGGTAAAAATATTTTGCTATGAAATATATACTTATAGCAAATAAATTTACTCTTTGCCACGACAAATAGAATCTATAGCAATATATATATATATATATATATATATATATATATATGCAATGTATTCTATTGTAGAAAAAGACTTGATTTTGGTGAAGGTTCTTAGAGAATATTTTGGTGCAATAAATCAAGAATTGGTCATGCAATTCAAGTGTTTCTCAACCATCCAAGTGTTTCTCAACCATCAAGGATTAATTCACTTGGATTGAGAATTAGAATACATTTCTCTATAAGTGCATGCTTGTATGAATTCTTAACACCCATAGGTGATACATTTTTTTTGTTAATGCGCTTGATACATATACAAATTATTAATTTCTCGATACATTTTCATAGTGTAACGGTGATTCATATGAATGATACTTTTACTATCAGTATATGGGTGATACATTTGTTGATAGTGTATAGGTGATACAATTTTTTGTTAGATTATTGGGGATACATTTTATTGACAATATATGAGTGATAAATTTTTCTATATTTATTATATTTTTTAATTTATTTATAAATGGGTGATACATTTAATATAGAGAAAAGACATTAATACACCATTGAAGTTGTCACGGATTTTTAAAAGACACTTATACTTTGTTAGTGTCCTAATACCTCCCTCCCCCAATAATCTTGAACTGCTATTACTACATCATTTTCGAATGAATCTTAGTTTCAAAAAATAGGTGCTAAACAAGCACTAATTAAAATTTAACACATATGACTTAATAAAAAATACATATTTTTCATTTTTTTTTTGTTACACTTTTTTCTTCTTTCTTTTTCCTCTCTATTACTTTTTGACTTTGTTTTCTCTTTACACCAATCATTCCGCACCACTTGTTTCCTCTACAACCAATCCCCTTTGGCTTCACATTTCTTTTCCTTCTTCTCCACAAAATCTCTCCATTTCCACCGGCCATTATACAACAATTAGAAAGTATTTTTATAAAAAAAAAATAAAAAAATTTAGCACTTTCTCAACTTTGATTAAGTTATTAATAATTCTTTTATCTGAATAAACTTTGATATTCTAAAAAATTCATTAATTAATTCATCTCATTTTTATATAGTTTTAGCAACGAAGATTTTGAGAAAAATAATATCAAAATTAAAAAAAATTATAAATGAATCAGATAATTTTCTGAAATTCATAAATAGTGTATTGAAATGTAAATAAAAAAATAATACTCCTAATCATCTTAAAATATATTGGATTTTATAAAATTGTTCAAAATATAAAAAAAAATTAAAATAAGAACTTGAAATTGAAGAATGTAAACATGATGATAGTAAAAAGGGTGAGTAGAGTTAGCAACAAAAATTATGGAGCATTGAATGTGGAAGGTCCATTAGATATGGCAAGAATTTTAAGAAGAAGAAAGATGAAAGAAAAGGAAAAAGAATAAGAAAATAAATTTAAAATATATAAGAAAATACAAAAATACTTTTATTAGGAAAAACTTGTAAAATTAAAGTTAAAATCCTTTTTTTAGATTCTACATTCTCTTTTAAGAGAGTAGACTCACGCTCCATGTCAGCTGGCTTTAAATTGATGTAACAATATCGGTTCAAAATTGTTTAAGGGGGTATTAGGACACCCGCAAAATTCAAGTGCCTTTTTGAAAAAATAATCCAACTTTAGGGTGGTAATTATGTTTTTACTCTTTAACATATGAATACATGAATAATCTTTTAAATTGTGTTTTTCTCAATATTTGTTTTTGGCTGAACTATAATTTGATTATAAAAAATAGACCTTCCCATAACTTAAGGTATGATAGTGCACACAACCTCAATATAGTAGAGAGCCGTACAGAAGTTCTGAAAGATCAAGAAATCAGAATCTTTTAAATATATGAATTTTACATAACTGACTACTATCACTCCTAAACTAATTTATTGATATGTTGTAGGGATTGTGGATTGTTTATTATGGCATATGCTGAATTTTTAAGTGATGAGCTTCAAATAACATCTTCAAATTTTAATTTGGAGTTGCATCGTACTAGATATATTTTATTGTTATGGAATTATGGGGTGAACAAGGCATCTAATGGATATATTAGTGACAACTAGGATCCTCCTAGGCATAAATGCACCTTCATTCCATCAGAGGATATGGAGATGATAGATATTGAGCCGTAATTGTCTAGTAGTTATTGTTTGACAATTTGATTTAACTGTTTGTTACGTGGTTAGATATTTTGGATATTTCAAATCTACTAGTTTTAAGTTTTTTGAATAGATGTCGAGACTATCATTAGTTATTTTAAGTTTTAAGCGGTCTAGTAGTTACTGTCATGATATTTTTGATTATGAATGAAGCGTTCCTATCATTTTTGGACCATATTTATGCTATATTTATGTTATGATTGTGTTTGACATTGTCTATTATATGTTTGATACATATATTTGATTTAATGTAAGTACTTGTGTAGCATATTGACTACACAAGTTAGTGAAACACATATATAGTTGATTCATATATTGCAAATTTGTTATAAATAATATGAATCACAATTATAATTTTTTTTTCATAATTGATTTAAGAGGATAACATATATATATCGCATTTTTTTCTACCCGAAAAATGTATCACTAATATATCAGCTATATCAAAATGTCTTAAAAATAATTTAGGCACTATTAATATGAGTGATATAACTTTCATAAATGTTTAACAAGTATCATATAACATTCACAATTGTCTGAATCACAATTATAATTTTTTTTAAAAAAAATAATTATGGAGTTTAAAACGTATCATATATATGTATCACATTTATTTCAACTAGAAAAATGTATCACTAATATAAGAGATAACCTCTTAAAACTAATGCAAACAATATTAATATGAATTACATAACTTTCATAAACGTTTAATATGAATCATATAACTTTCATAAAAGTTTAATATGTATCAACTGCAAACAATTATTTGATAACTCATAAAACATATTTTTGAGAGATAAACTCAAATTATTGAATTCATAACATTGAACTTCATAAATATTTCATATTCAAATTCAAACAAAAATATCACATCTCCCTTGGGAAGTAGTTGTAGGTGCAGTATGACCTTCACGCCCACACTTTTCACAATAATTTGAGGTTGACGAAAACGTTTCACTACTTTTCTTTTGTCTCTTTTTCTTAGGTCTTCCTGGCGGTCTTTTATATTTGAAGGCAAAACCACTTCTTTCAACACCTCCGTTGGTACATGTCAATTCAGTTTATTGGGTATTGGACAAAGTGTCATTTCATATGTCTTGACTAGTTTTTTTTTTTGTAGTAATCAGAAATGTATGACTTCATTTTCTTTACATGTTTGTTTCTCAAAACAGCAATTACATGCACGTCAGGTATCTCGTCAAGCTAAAATATCTTACTTTGAAAGTATCAGAACTAAGCATACATGAAACCTTGAATAGACAACTACATTCTGGAGATTTACACATCAAAACATAACTGAAAGAAAAAAAATTAAAATATATCATAAATATGAATCTCTATTATACTGTTATTAAATATATCATATATGTTCTAAAGGTATCTCACAACTTTTACACTAACTCACACTCTTTAAATATGAATCAAAAATTTCAAACTTCGGTATAACCAGACCAAATAAATTATGTTCTTCAATTTTTTAAGCTAATTCAACAAATATAGTCAGACCAAATAAACTATCAGTATGAATCTCTAATATTAATCTAAGGTTAAACTACAAGTAAACAATATGTAAGTTAAACATTTTAAATATTTCACAAGTAACAATTAACTAATAAGAAAATCAATAAATCTCTGTAAAATCACATAAGTATCATATGTATCTCAATTTTTGTTATAATTTATCCACAAAACACAAAGCACTGTAAATAAGAAAAAATATGAATCACACTTTTCAACATGCGATATCTAGGTCAATGCTTATAAAAGTATCACAAACATTAACATATTAAAACTGAAAACAACAATGCACGATAATATAGGAAAATGTATCACATAATTTTCAGATGTATTACTTAAATAAAATATCATTCACTGAGAAGTAGCAACTCAATTGCAATATCATTCATGTCGGAAGTATCACTATCAATTACAACATCAGTTGTTGTAATACACAATGGATACAATTTAAATTTTGGTGCATGTTTCAAAATTTCAAGAAAATATTTTACAGGCATATCATTATGAATCTCCATTACTGATGAAATGCTCTGAACAACGTATTTCGCATGAATTTTTTCTGAGATTCATCAATTTTCAATTGAATTGATATAGCACCCATTAATTTTCAGTACGAAACTTTTGCATGAATCACAATACTGTTAGCTCGATAGTTATCGTACCTAATCTCTGAAATTCAAACATCAAAAAATCGAAAGAACACAGATATGATTACCATTGCAAATGATCAGAAAATTGGAGACGAAAGAAGGAAGAATTTTTTTGATACAATTGGAATCAGTACATATGGTTTGCTTGAAATTTGAAAGTTGATCGAGGGTATTGCTGATTTTGTGTATCTCAAAAGTTCGCCGTGTAACTGATTGTGCGTGATTTGCTCCCTAGAATAAATGATAATCCGTTACTTCCTTAATTAAATAACAAATCTGTTTTAGATGTATCACAATCTATATATATATCACGGTATAACAGATGTAGTAAAAATATTAAAATCCGGGATATGATGTAATTAAACAAAGTTATGAGAAAAAGTGTTAGAACCCATTAAAATTTTGAGATTTATATAAATTACCGAAAATTCTATTCTATATAGCTTATCACAACACTCCACTTTACAAACACAATATCTCAGGACGACTACAGATATGAAAGAAGGTTGAATATGGAAATCAGAGCACTTTGTGATTGAGAATATGTAATTTTCTCATGATTACGACAATTTTAGAGCAAAAATATAAAATTTCTATTACAACAACTTTACAGTAAAAATAAAAACTTTCTCATGATTAGAACAATTTTACAGCAAAAAATGTTTTTATTATTACAGAAAAAACACAAACTTTCTCATTATTCCCAGCAATTTTTTTTTATAACCGTGGTATCCAAATCAACTTTTGCACACCTCGATTAATTTCACGGGATATCTATCACCTCCCACTGTATAAGATAATTTTGTTCACCAAGGCAAAAATACAAACTTTTTCATTATTACAATAAATTTATTGCAAAAACACAAACTTTCTCATAGTTCAAGCAACTTAACAGCAAAAATACAAACATTCTCATTATTACAACAATTTTACCGCAAAATATGATCTTCTCATAATTAATTAATTTTACTGTCAAAATACAAAGTTTCTCATTATTGCAGCAGTTTTACAGCAAAAATACAAACTTTCTGATTATTAGATCAATTTTACAACAAAAATATAAACTATCTTAGGAAGTTTTCTCAAGAAATAATAACTACATAGTGAGTTCAACTAGACAAGACATTACTAGCAGTATCGAAGGCACAACAAGACAGGTGCTGCAGATTTAGTAAGTCAGGTCAATAATTCGTTCTTCCAGGAAAAAGAACTTCATCAAATCTAATGATCTAACTGTTGGGTTGGAAATCGAGAGGGCGTCATGTGGAAGCAATTAGTTGCAAACCATAAAGACAATAACTCAGATGACAAAGAAAAACATACTAAAAACATAATATTATTATGTGATTTGGCCAATTGGCCTACATATAAACCCTAATATTAAAAATAATATTAAAAAGTATAAAAATAATATTAAAAAGCATAAAACTAATGAGAGAGAAAATCCCCTAAACGAAACTCTTAAAGACTACATCGTGGATGTTATTGTGTTATTGTATGAGAATAGGGGTCTTCTATTTATAGATGTCCAAAACCTTTCCTCCAAGAAAGAGGTTAGCCAAATATGGAAAAGAATTATATTTTTTCTTTCAGTAAAAGTAAAAGTAATTTTGGTAACTTTTATTTTCCTTCTAAGAAAAAGTAAAACTTAAATATAATAAGAAAATCAGGACAAAAACCCTAACACTAACGACCCATCAGAGTTGTTGTGCTGTCAACAACATAAATGTAGAAGAAGACTCATATACATAGGGGTGGGCGTTCGGTCGGTTCGGTCTGATTGTTTAATATCGGTTCGGTTTATCGGTTTTCGAATTGACAAAAATGACATCCATAATCTATTTCGGTTTGGTTCGATTTTTACAAATTCGGTTCGGTTATTTCGGATTTTTATTTTGGTTTGAAATATTAAAGTAGTTAGCCTCTTTTTTTCATAACTGAGCATTTAAAATTGACGGATTTTTTTAGAAAAAATATTTTTTTCAAACCTGTTTTTCATTCCCAAATATAAATAATTATAAATAACTCAACATGGATGAAACGAAATGAAATAATCATAAGCTTAACATAATACATAACGTCATTAGTCATTACATATAATATAATCTTGCATAAATAGTCTACAAAACAACACAAAACTCGTAAAAATAGTCCTTGAAACATAATATTATGTTATATATATATATATAATATAATATTATATTATATATATATTATTTATTTATTTATAAAATTTCAGTTTTTCGGTTTAAACCGATTTTTTTTTTAAATCGAAAATCGAACCGAAAAAACGAAAAACCGAAATTCTAAAATTACAAATCGAATCTGTTCCGAAAAACCGAAAAACCAAAAAACCGAAATCAAAATTAAATTTCGGTTTAAACCAAAATATGCCCACCCCTACATATACATTGCAATTGAACCATAGAAAGAAGTCCAACGGATTATAGACAACCTCATTGATAAGAGGCACAAGCCTTTGGAGTTTGGAAGGAAAAAAATATTGGAGCTCTTTCAAAATCTTCCACTAAAGACTACAAGCCTACTCTACTTTTTTTTTCTTTATGATCGACAAATCCATATGTAGCCAGACCTTTGGACTAACTGCAGCCTTTGAAACTTGGGGATAATGAGCCCTCCCCTCTACCCTTCTCCACATAAATACTATGCTTAGTTGCATGGCACAAGTCTCAAACATGTGACCAAAGTCACAAGGCCCCCAACCTTTGCCACTTGAACAAGCCCAAAAGATGGAAAATGCAAAAAGATAAAGACATCCAGAGAGGCATACTATCTCGCTAAGGTGGGAGATATCAGGACCCAATCGAGAAGGAAAAAGCTATATGCGTGTGCTGACGTTGGTAGAACAGTTTTCTAACATGGTTTTATAGTAGTGTGCTAGAATATGAAAAGTTCATAAAGCCCAGGAGAATTTGTTTGATCCATATTATCAATAAGTTAAACCAACAGAATCAGTAATGAGTACAACAGTTCATAGAGTGCTGGCTTAACAAAGTCAAAGAAAGATTATCTGCATCCAATCATCTTGTACTGTTTGCATCCAATCAATTTATTGAACATAAAAGTAAACTGTTTAATAGAAGCAATACTCCTTGTTCAATAACTTACCTAAAAAAAAATAAAAAAGATACGCACAACAATTTCGAAATGTCTCGTGTTTTTTGGACAAATTGATACGCGTCAGATTGTAAAGTAATAATTTAGTCCTATACAATTGGGTCGTTTTTTGGTAATGTAATATATAGTGGATTATATTTTGTAATGTAACATTGTTGGGTGCACTTTATATAATTTTTCTTAATTTTTTTATATTACTCCTATTAATTGTAACTCATTTAAATGTTGAAAAAAAAAAAAGATAATAGTATTTAATAATAGGGGTAAAATAGACACAAAATGAGAAACTATCTCTTGATTTTTTAAATTGGACAAGAAAATCAATAGATAATTTCTCATTTTGTATCTATTAAAATTGAACAACCTTTTTTAGAATACACATATGAAATTGGACAATTATTTTAAAATAAACTAGACAAAATATAGTAATATTAGTAGCGTTTATATATCATAATTAATTAGAAAAGGGCACAACAAATTCAGGCCACCTACACTGATAGTACATGAATGCATGTTCACATTATGGAAAACAAAGCAAATTAAACAACTCTAGTGTTATATTTGTTTTATAATACTCTTCGATTTAGATTGATTTTGTTAGCCTTGTATACACAAGGTTGACTAATTAATTAATTTAGTCCAAAATCATAGATTCAGGAGCTGGAGTTTCTTCTGGAGGTGATGGACTACCGGGATTCTCTTTTGTAGGTCGTGATGGACTATCAAAAATTTATAATAATTAATTAGAGATGATCTAATAAATTACAAAAAAACAGCTCACGAAGCAAACAAGAGAAACAAGCATGAGAAGCAAGCATGTTGGCGGAAACGTGCCTGCTTCTCCTGCCCCATTCCCTCTTATTAGATAAGATGCCTTAAGAAAATATTCAGTAAAAGAATAATTTGACTAAGTTTTCTTTACTTGTTCTTTGATATCAATATGTATACTCTCCTCACCCTAATTTATGTGGCACTTTTCTGATTTTGAGATTCAACAAATCTATCTTTTATCGTAATCTTTTTCTCATATCTTTTAAATATTTTGAATTGTCAATTATTGTGACTTATAGCATTTTTTATTTATCTTTCAAATATATAAATTTTATTTCAAAAAATTTAGTGATATTGCGCCCAATTACAATCAAACTTAAATTGTTTGACTTTTAAAAAGCAAAAAATACCACATAAATTGAGACAAAGAAAGTAATTAATTTCGATCTTCAACACATTAATCCCTCCTCATATTTATGAAGTAAGCTAAAGGTGAAAATTATATCTACAATTTGATATATTGTAGCCTCAGTCCATTCTTTTGAAGTGAAGAGTTCTTTAAGTACATGAATTTGTCGGGGGGGGGGGGGGGGGATTTGTGGGGGGGGAATTGGAGGGAGTAGTTATTCAGGAATCAGATAAGGAACACTTTAAATTTTGAATTATCCTTTTTAAAAAAAATAAAAGATAATAATAACAATAAATAAAATAATAAATATAATAATAAATAATTAAATTTTTATATTTAAGAAACAATAACAGCAACAACAACAAACCCAGTATATTCCCACCTAGTGGGGTCTGTGGAGGGTAGAATGTACGCAGTCCATACCACTACCTCTAAAGAAGTAGATAAACCCCCGGCTCAAGACACAGGACAATATACAAAAATATTCAAAGCATGAAACATGATAAAACTAACATAGATACAACATCCACAAAAGTAATGTACAATACCAAACAAAAGACACCAAAACCCTCCTAACTACGGACTACGATTCATCCACCCACCTTATCCCTCTATCCTAGTGTTTTTCCTCCAAACCTTCCTGTCCAGGGTCATTTCCTCGGTGAGACGTAACTGCTCCATGTCACGTCTAATCACTTCTCTCCAGTATTTCTTCGGTCTACCCCTACCCCGCTTGAAACCATCTAACGCTAGTCTCTCACACCTACAAACTGGGGCATCCGTGCCCCTCCTCATCACATGACCAAATCATCTCAACCTCACTTCCCACATTTTTTCCTCCACCGATAAATATAATAAAATAGTATTAAAACTATTAATTTATTTATTAAAATTTAGAAAACAAAATATATTTTTTAAAATTTTTGTATTATTATTATTATTATTATTATTATTATTATTTTGTTTAAAAATAATAATAAAAAAAATAAAATAAAAAATATAAAATATATTTTTTTTTTCAAAAATTAACATTACTTATTTATTTTTAACTAAAAATTTACTAAAATTCAAGTAAGAGTTAAAATAATATCGGATCAATAAAAATATTTAATATAGATAAATAAATTAAAATTCGGGGAGGATAAAAAATCACGTGTCTACAATGTCGTGGATTACTTTGCATGCTTTTGTTTTCTCATAGACTTTGTTTTTTTTTGCTATGGTCGGGGGCATGTCCCAACTAGATATTTTTTGGTTTGGTTTAGAGGCTTTGTATGGACAACTATGAACTTGAATAAGGATTGATGATGTCATAAATATATATACACACACACATGTACCTTGGGTTATCCTTTTGGTTTGGTTGGTTATGGGATGGATTGACTTGGTTGGGTTGGCCTCGGATATAGGCTTATCCCAAAATCATTACATTTTTAATATGCTCTCTTGTTATATGTTTGAATTCATCCAACTCAGGTCATATGTTGGTTGGTTGGGTTGGGTATAGGAGGTGGTCTCTGGTCTCGATTGGACTTGAGATCGATTTGGGTCGTGTCAAACACCTTCAACATAAGTTCAAAATGAATTATCAAAGAAGTACGTTTATCTAAAGAAAATAAGATGAAGTAGAAGTAGAACTAAGTCCTCCGATTTCATGGAGTGTCCTTAAGGAATTAATTTTTCTCAAGTACCCGAGGTTGTGGAATTTTTTCTCTCAGGATAAAATGATTCACAATCTGAAGATAACGGTACCTCAAACTTTTAGATTCCTCGAACAGACTCAACAACTGATGATCACAAAGAGTTTTGGAAGAAGAAAAATGTTTTTTCAGCACTTACATTATCTGCATCCAATCATCTTGTATTGTTTGCATCCAATCAACTTGTCGAACATAAAAGTAAACTGTTTAATAGAAGCAATACTCCTTGTTCAATAACTTACTTCAAAAAAAAAAAAAAAAAAAAAAAAAAGATGGCACAACAATTTCGAAATGTCCCGTGTTTTTTTTGGATAAATTGATACGTGTAAAGTAATATTTTAGTCCTATACAATTGGGTCATTTTTTGGTAATGTAATATATAGTGGATTATATTTTGTAATGTAACATTGTTGGGTGCACTTTATATAATTTTTCTTAATTTTTTTATATTACTCCTATTAATTGTAACTCATTTAAATGTTGAAAAAAGAATAGACAATAGTATTTAATAATAGGGATAAAATAGACACAAAATGAGAACTATCTCTTAATTTTTTAAATTGGACAAGAAAATCAATAGATAATTTTTTATTTTGTATCTATTAAAATTGAACAACTTTTTTTAGAATACACATATGAAATTGGACAACTATTTTAAAATAAACTAGACAAAATATAGTAATATTAGTAGCGTTTATATATCATAATTAATTAGAAAAGGGCACAACAAATTCAGGCCACCTACACTTATAGTACATGAACGCATGTTCACATTATGGAAAACAAAGCAAATTAAACAACTCTAGTTTTATATTTGTTTTATAATACTCTTCGATTTAGATTGATTTTGTTAGCCTTGTATACACAAGGTTGACTAATTAATTAATTTAGCCCAAAATCATAGATTCAGGAGCTGGAGTTTCTTCTGGAGGTGGTGGACTACCTGGGGTGTCTTTCGGAGGAGGTGGTGGACTACCGGGAGTCTCTTTTGTAGGTGGTGGTGGACTACCCGGGGTTTCTTTTGTAGGTAGTGATGGACTACCAGGGGTTTCTTCTGGAGGTGGTGGACTACCCGGGGTTTCTTTCGGAGGAGGTGGTGGACTACCGGAAGTCTCTTTTGTAGGTGCTGGTAGACTACCCGGGGTTTCTTTTGTAGGTCGTGATGGACTACCAGGGGTTTCTTCTGGAGGTGGTGGACTACCAGGGGTTTCTTTCGGAGGAGGTGGTGGACTACCGGAAGTCTCTTTTGTAGGTGGCGGTGGACTACCCGGGGTTTCTTTTGTAGGTCGTGATGGACTACCAGGGGTTTCTTTCGGAGGAGGTGGTGGACTACTGGGAGTCTCTTTTGTAGGTGGCGGTGGACTACCCGGGGTTTCTTTTGTAGGTAGTGATGGACTACCAGGGGTTTCTTTCGGAGGAGGTGGTGGACTACTCGGGGTTTCTTTTGTAGGTCGTGACGGACTACTGAGGGTTTCTTCTGGTGGTGGTGGACTACCTGGGGTTTCTTTTGGAGGTGGTGGTGGACTGCCTGGGGTTTCTTTTGGAGGTGGTGACACAGTGGGAGTTTCTTTTAGAGGAATAAGTTTTTGGTCATCCATAATAGGTGCATTTGTAAAGAAGTCTCTTCTCAAGGAGAAAGTTGGACTAAAAAGCAAGACAAGACTAATTAGTAAAAGAAAAAGATGTGAATGTGAAATAGTCATTTTTTGAATCACTAATGAGTTGTGCTATTCAATTGTGAAAAAACATGAAGAAAACAGTGGCTTATATAGTGGGAAATGGTCTTAAGAAAATAAATTTTGCTTTATCTCTTCTATATATTGTATTTACTTGCATTTAATACTCAATGCAGTTTAGAGCTTTGGTAGCATTAAAGTAAAAGTGTGGTATATTTTACTGCTATGTTTTTCTTTTAAATGCCTGAAGAAAATATTAAGTAAAAGAATACAGTAATTTGATTAAATTATCTTTACTTGTTCTTTGATATCAATTTTTATACTCTCTTCATCCTAATTTATATGGCACTTTTAGATTTCAAGATTCAAACAAATCTATATTTTACCTTTTTTTTTCTTATATCTTTTAAATCTTTTGAATTGTCAATTATTGTGACTTATACTACTTTTTACGTAGTTTTCAAATATATAAATTTTATTTAAACAATTTAGAGATATTTTGCTCAAATGTACGGTCAAACCTAAACTAATTAACTCTCGAAAAGCAAAAAATGCCACATAAATTTAGTCAGAGGAAGTAATTACTTTCGATCTTCAACACATTAATCCCTCTTCATATTTATCAAGTAAGCTAAAGCTGGAAATTAATCATTAATTTATTTTAATGTTCTAAAATGAGAACTATTAGATAATTTATTTTAAGTAAGCAAAACAACTAAAATAGATCGAAGAAAGTATTTTCAAATGTCTACTTATATTGAAGAAATTTCAAGTCCAATAAGACATCATTTTTTTTTTTTCGTTTTGGATCTTTTGGTTAAGAAAAATACTATTGTAAATCTTCTGATCAAGTCAGTGGTAGATAATTAGTCTGAACTCATGGTAGAAATCTGGTTGAAATGTTGATGGTTATAATGTGAAAGGGAATAAGATCAAAATAAACTTCTAAGCCAAAGAAAATTAATCACCAAAAGAATTATTTTTTTTGTTCCATATCCATTACTTTCTCCATTTATCTTTATTTGTTGATATTTAATTTGACACATTCCTTAAAAAATAATAAGTAAAAGAGTCATTTAATTTATTGTATCACCTCTATTAGATACAAGTCAACTAAAAATTAAAAAATGAATAGTATTTAAAAACAAGGATGAAATAAATCAAAAAATGATAAATTATCTTTTGATTTTATAAACTAGATATGTAAAATCGAACAACTATTTCTAGTATAGTTGACAAGTAAAGATGAACGGGAGAGGAAGTAGTTATATATTGTTTTGTCTCAGTATCGAATTATTCTTTGACCTTTATTTTTTATATGTTTTTTTAAAATATATTAAATTATTAATTTTTGTACAAATGATGTTTTTATCTTTTTATTTTATTTCAAAATTAATGGTGTTTCACATAATCAAAAAGATATTGATGATATTTTTTTCAATTTTATTCCTATTTAAATACAGGAAATATATAAAGGAAGGCTTGGATATCGGGTCCTACATGTTTATTATTTCTTTGATTTTTGTTTGTTTGTCTGGTTTTGACTTAACATAACATTTAAGAAAATAAAAAAGATTTTTTAAATCTTGTGATCTTAAATTAAAAATATGTATAATGTATCAAAATTTCATTTAATCTCGTAAAAAAAAATGTCTATTATACCAATTGAGTAATTAAAGTGTCCTTTTAATCAAGAGATCAGCATTAATACTGCCTCATCTCATTTAATTGTCAGTATGAATTCTTTGGGATGATCCTATAATAGAGATATGGTTGAGAATTTAAACTATTCCGACGATAACTTTAAGAGAAATTAAAATTAATGTCAAAGAATAAAAACTAATATTTAATTTAAAATTAATGTTAAATTAAAATTACAAAAGATTTCTTTATTCAGGGGCGGATCAAGTTGTTGGGTGAGGGTTTCTGGAAGTCCAGTAACTTTTTTTGCGGATCTTGTATTTATATTGAGAAATCTACAAATATATAAGAATTATAAGTTGAAAACTCATAAGCAGAGTGTGTTATTGGTCTAGTGGTGCAAAGGAACTTGTTAAAGTTTTGTTGATCTCTTGATTGTGTGTTTTGAATCCCCCCTGCTATTTGACATTATTTTTTTACTAACTTTGAAAAACCACAAATGTTAAATCTTATTTTCGCCTCTGTATTTGATTGTTAATTTTCATTTTTAAATAATTAATGGTACGGAAAAGGGCCTAAAATGCCCTTTAACTATCTAAAATGAAGTAAAAATGCCCTTCATCTACCTATTGGGCCTAAAATGTCTTTTTCATCTACCTATTGGGTCAATATTGCCCTTCTATTTAACAGCTACCTATTAGCCCCACCTCATTTATGACATGACATATTCTTATTGGACAATTAATATTAAATTAAACTAATTAATTTTATCCTCAAAACCTAACCCGCCCCAGCCAAATAACCCGACCCAACTAAGACCCGCTCCAATTTCATTAACGAAAAAGAAATCCCCATTCATCATCCTAATCTGCTCATCTCCTCTCTTTTCTCCACTTCACCATCTTTTTGTTAAAGGTATTGGAGAGGGTCTTAGTTGGGTCGGGTAATTTGGCTGGGGTGAGTTAGATTTTGAGGATAATATTAATTAGTTTAATTCAATATTAATTGTCCAATAGGAATATGCCATGTCATAAATGAGGTGGGGCCAATAGGTAGTTGTTAAATGGAAGGGCAAAATTGACCCAATAAATAGACGCAAAAAGCATTTTAGGCCCAGTAGGTAGATGGAGGGCGTTTTGCACCATTTTAGATAGTTGAAGGGCATTTTAGGCCCTTTTTCGTTAATGATATAATGTTTCCTTCTTTTTTTTTTCAAACTAAGAGATACAATTAGCCCCAAAAAAAATTATTATAAATGTATTACTATATATAGTGAATGTCTATTTATGAAAAAGTTAGAAACCTCAACTTCTAAGATAAAATTAGTCTTCTCCTATAAATAAAAAGATTTCCCTTCATTGTTATTGACTCCTCAAGAGAACCCTCAAGATATTCGTCAAGAGAAATAAAAATTACTCTCCTTTCTCTCTCCATTTTTCGTGTTCTTACTTTATATTTCATCATAAATTCACTATAGTAGAATGAATAATATCCACTAAAGTAAATTGTTAATATCTATATATTGATTTTAGTTTTAGTAAATAAATGATTTTATCACAAAAAGAGCTATGTGTGTATAATTGATGAGTAAGCATTGAACAGGCCTAGTCTTACTTGGACTAAGTTGTCAAATGCCAAATTTTAAAACTTTGTTTGTCATTAGACACAAGTCTAGAAAAATTGATCAAATAGACACCATTTATGATATCATCATATATTCTTTTCAGCTTAACAAATCTAACACACACGTTTCTAATAATACACTTTAGGCCCCCTCTTCTCATCCATAATTAATTCAAAATATCCTTCCAAAAATAATTTTTAAAATGATTCAAAAGCTTAAAAAAGAAGCTCCCAATTTTCCTTCAAAATTTTCCATTTTAGGCATAATTCTGATTTTTTTTTCAATCAGCTCAAAATCAGTTCACAAATATCATAAACTTATCCATTGCATCCTTTGTTACCTTATTTTTTTGTTATCTTCTCAAACACACTTTTTACCACTGTTATAAAGCTTCTAAATTACTCACATTATGCAAAAACCTCTTTAGAATGTACATTACAGTAGCTCAGGTGACTCTAACTTCGTGTCTCTATTCCATAAACCCAACGATCGTTGATTAGAAGCAGTTTTTGCACTTTCACTATTTTGTACGGATATCTACCCAGTCATCAACCATTCATATAATAGACATATACCACTAGGAGAATTGAAGATCGACTTTAGTTTACTTCTAGAATGTATATTGCAGAGGTTGTTCTTGTTTTTGGTGATTTCATGGGAGAATGTAAGGAGACTCTCAATGTTGAAAATGAAAATATTTTACTAAGGTGACATTGTCCATTGCAGTTCGCTGCAATGGTTCATACGACTACTTGGTTGCAAGCATAACCGAGATCAGAGATTTAGATTGTGAGCCAAGTGACGTGGTAATTATTTATCTAATGAACTCGGGAGAAAAGGTGCATCCAACTATTATAAATAAAGATAGACATGTGTCCTTGTACATGTTGGATGTTGGTGTTGATGGCTTTAGGCCTATCTTAAGAATAAATATAGTTGATAGGCCCTTTTTAAGAGTAGTTGAATTCATCACTACCCCCACTCCAACGTCCATCAGCCGATGACGATTCGATTGAATATGGAAACGAGGGAGATCATCCAATGAATATGGAAGATCATTCTATGGATATGGAATATGATTCATTAGACTCAAAAAGTGTTGAAGAAGATTGTGGATCAAAATAATAACCAAATCATTCCTTCTACGATGAAATTAATTTTTATCGTGAACAAATATTCAGCAACAAGAAAGATCTAAAAATGCTACTAGACGAGCGTCGATGAAGCAGTCTTTTAATTTTATTACGGAGAAGAGTAGTAGCAAATTCTTGAAGGTGAAATGTGCATCTTGTAGCTGCGGCTGGTTGTTGCGGGCAAAGAGTATGAATACTTGGACAAATTTTGCACATACAAGTATGTTGGGGTTCACACTTGCGGTGTTGAACACGCCACGGACAGACATAAGAAAATCTCGTTCTAGATCATTATTTCACTATGTTTAAATTATTTTTGCGATGGTAAGGGTCCAAGCATAAAAGAAATTCAAAGGATTGTCTTTAGGGAGATGTATTACAAGACAAGTTATTGCGTGTGTTGGAAAAAAAAGTGTAATTGCAAAGAACATTATTCGTGAGACACCGGAGCACGGGTATCCTTGATTGTCGGCTTTTTTCTACATGATCGAGTCATTGAATCTCAATTATTCTTATTCTATCATGGTTAACAAGAAAGATCGATCCTTTGTGTACAACTTTTTAGCTTTCGAAGCTTGTATATGGGAATACGTCAATATGAGAAAAGTAATTATTATTTATGGCACACATTTATATGGTAAGTATGAGGGTGTTGTTGAGCACCGTTGCACAGGACATCAAAAATCACATTCATCTAATTGCCTTTTGTGTTGTGGATAAAGATAACGATGCTTCTTTGACATTGTTCTTCGAGAAGTTGAAGACTATAGTAGAAGATGATCTAGATTTATGCATCATCTTCGATAGCAACATTAGTATTGCCGATGCCTTCTCTTGTGTTTACAATCATGCGTATTATGGACTTTGCTTGAAGCACCTCGGTAAAAATATTTGAGTAAATCAACACTATAAAGACCATCTTTATCAATTACGTGCGGCAAAGGCTTATTATTTAAATAAGTTTAGAAAGTATTTTGTGAAATTCAAGGATAAATGCCCTGAGGCAGCACATACCCTTGAAAATGTGGTTGCTTTTGAGAAGTGGAGTAGATCACACTTCCTGGATAATAGGTACAATGTCATGACCACAAACACCACCGAGTCACTCAACTCACTATTGACGGATGAATGGGAGTACCCTGTGTCATACATATTTAATTCGATTTCTAAAAAGTTTGGTTAAAAGTTCAGGGAGTGACATGCATATGTCACCAGTTCAAAGAACAAACTTGTGCCCTGTGCGGAAAAAATCTTAAGGTATAATAAGAGTGTGAGTGAATCCTTGTATGTGATTAATGTGAACAGGGATCTCGACCAATTCACCGTGTTCGACAACAGTGTTACTGCCAAAGTCAATCTTTTGGAGAAGTCTTGTTCTTGTAGAAAATATGACTTGGTGAAATTATCGTGCGAACATGTGATGGCTGTTTTGTGATCAAAATATGGCGACGACGACGGTTATGATAATTCTATCTACGAGTACTCTTCGTTTATTCATAAAATTAAAATGTACCTCCTTGCATACTGTGAAACTATTAATATTGTCCCCCTAGAGTCCGAATGGATTGTGCCAAAGGAATTGCAAGGCATAAATATGTTTACAACCCCTATGATCTCAAACTTGAAAAGAAGAGATTCAAATGCGTTAAGGGCATCGGTGAAACTTTCAGGTCCAAGAGGAGGAATAAGTGTTCAATATACAAGAGACTCGGGCACAAAATAACTACGTGTAGCATAGATGAATGTTAGATAGGCTTTCTCTTCTTTTGTAGCTCAAGCTACTATTTTTGGAGACTCTCGTTGTCATGACCCAAAAATTCAAGGGTCATGATGGCACTTGTCACGACGAACATTGACAAGTAAGTCTATCCCACAAACTGATACAAAAGGGAACATAATAGAAATAACTCAAGTAAGGCTTCTAGAATGAAGCCGAACCATATAATATAGTAAAGCGGATAGACATAATCAACAATATCATAATCCCAAAACTTGGTGTCACAATGTAATAACATCACTAGTACAACTCGAAATCAAATACATAAGATATTCAAAACATGAATACTCTGTCTCTGAATATGAATAAAGTCATAGACTAAATAAAGAAAGGTAGTAGACAACTCTGAAAGTAAGAATCCAATCGCTACCTCGAATAAATATTAAAGTAGCCCGAATTAACTATCGTAAGACGCACTTGAGTCAAGTATACACTGAAAGAGTATCGTAGTTGTGAGTGCGGTCCATTTGTACTCAGTAGGTATCATAGACCAACAGAGTTGTAAGACCCCATAAAATTTCAAGCCTAACTCAATCCTTTATAGCATAGAAAGAGGCCCCAGACTTAGAAAATTTTAAGCTAAGTATTGTCACTTAGTCTTATTTTGGTCTCGATAGTCCCATGAACTTATTTTCGACCCTTATGATCTTGAAATATTGATTTTTAGGTTTATTCATGATCAGGAATGTCATTAGGTGTTCTCGAACGAGTTTTGAATTTTTCGAACATCGTTTAAGGCACGTTTGGGAGTCCAAAACAGTGGATCGATGCAATATCGATGCATCGCGTCGACCAAAACTTTTCATCATCCTTCAGTGCAAATTCCAGTTAGGCAACGCGATATTGACGTATCGCGTTGGCTATCGCATCGACCATCGACGCGGTGCGGCGCCCAGTGCGTCACTGGGCACGATTTCTACTCATTAAAAATCTGCGTCCATAGGAGTATTTGGGTCATTTTCCAATTTTTATTCATTCCTAAAACACGAGATTAAACATTCCAAAAGGCAAAATTACTCACTTCCTCTCAATTTCTCTCAAATTTCGCTCAAGAACAAATCCTAGGACATTAAATTTCAAGTCCAAGCTTCAAGAACACTCCCTCAATCTTCACGAATTTATTTACCAAGGTATACGAGGTGTTCATCCATGGGTTTCCTTCCACCCTTGGAGTTCAAGAACCTCTTTAAAATTTCAAGTTTATTATTTTCATGAATTCCATGATTTAACGATATTGTATTGATGTTCATGATAATTGTTTGGGTTTCAATCCATGATAATTTATAAATTTTTGTGAATTAAAGAGAATATGGGTAATCTTATGTGATCTCATGTTAAAACCCTTGAATTTGCAAGTTAGAGTTGTAATCATGATGTTTATATATGTTGGTTATTATTATGTGCATAAATTATGCCTCCAAGTGTTTGATAGAATGTCCATGAGGGTGAGACAGTGAAATCATGACATAATAGCATGTGTACAAGTTCATGCCTTACAAATATCTGATAAAATACCTCAATGAATAAATGAGTTATGACAAAGTGACAAGATATCATGCTTACAAGATTGTGCTATGTTTTACTATCTACGCTATCAAGTCCTGGGGCATTCAATACCTGAAAATCTAGTTGTTTACCTAGAATTACAGTAACTTCAGAAGAGTTTTAGTAATGTCATGAACAATAGTACTCAGTCAGTTATAGAACTCACTGAACTCAGTCCAATTCAGCCAGTTAACATGATCAGTAACAGTTCATTCCAGCCTAGTACAATCTAGTGATCAGTTCAGTGTCTGTTCAGTTGGGAGTAGGATTCAACATCGAGTGAACCCAAGGATGGGGGCTCACCTTCCAGTTGAGGGTGTGGTCCCTAGCAGCAGTCCGTGCGTTCCAAAATTACGTAGCCAACATAGGTTGAGACATTAACCTGCTAGTTAAGGGTTGATAAGTTATTTTACCTTCCAGTTGAAGGTACCACCGTTCTCATTCAAGGAACCTACCAGATGAGGGTGACTCTTCAACTGTCTTTATCCATGGCACGGTACTGACACCCTTCCAACTGGGGTTACAAGTTGGACCCCAATCAATTCAGAGAGGGGCATGTCGATTAGATAACTATATCCCACAATTTTAGTTTTCGATTCAGACTCAGTATAGAACTCAGTTTAGTTCTACAGAACCAGGACAGTCAGACACAATCATCCAACTCAGTATAAAACTCAGTTCAGTTCTACAGAATCAGGACTATCAGAAATAGTCACCTAGTTAACAGTAATACAGTTATCAGTAAACTCAGATATCAGTCATTCTATTATCAGAACTCAGTACCCAGTGTTAATATGATCTCAGTTACTGTATATATAGTTATGTGCATAGTATTGCATAATCACTATTTACAGCAATTTTAGATATACATGTACTCTCATTTAGTTATATTCATGTTACTTAGCCAGTTACTGTTCATACATATGAACCCATGCATATCAGTCTACCTCACTTAGCATACCAGTATATTCAAAGTACTGACGCATACCTTTTCTTTTGCGCTATGATGTCTTATATCATAAGTTCAAACGCACGGGCTCCTGATCGTACTTAGTAGCCCAGACTATCAGTAATAGATTTAGTGGTGAGTCCTCATAGTTTGAGAATAGAGTTATCATTTCAGTATATTCAGTAGTCGGAGTTAGTTAGGGGTTTGTCCCATCAAATCTATGTTCAGAAAACTAGAGGCTTTCAGACTAGATTATTTAGACAGATGTTCAGTTTTTAGTATTTATTTATCAGTATTTGATTCTAGTTATGAACCTTATGGAAGATTCAACCTAATTTCTGCATTATTATAGTGTTATTATTCAGTGACTGCAGCAGGTATCAGTCATGGGTTAGCTTGTGGTCCCTCGAGTTTATGAGCACCGGGAGACATTCGGGTTGTAGACTCGGAGCGTTATAAAATTGGTATCATAGCCTAAGGTTCAACAGAGTCATGGGGAGTCTGAAAGCCGCGTCTAGTAGAGTCTTGTGCATGGGTCTATAGCACACCACACTTATAGATAAGAGGCTATGAGGCATTTTACAAAAAGTTTCCCTTCTTTTAGTATTCATATCGTACGAGTGAGCATGAGCTCAAGTTAAACTCTCTGTCAAATTCAAGTTTCCCTTTGGTTGACAGAATATGCCTCCCAAAAAGACTAACGAAAGAAGAACGAGAAACCAGCCAACTCCTCCGCCTATCCAGCCTTATCCCCTGGATGAGCATGTTTCCCATGCAGAATTCAGAGAAGCTTTCACCACTTTGGCTCATTCTGTGGCAGCTCAGAATAAATATCCCGTGGCTATCCAGGACAACCCAGTGTCCAATACTACTACATCCAGATATCGAGACTTCACCCGAATAAATCCCCCATCATTTACAGGGACTAAGTTAGATGAGAACCCACAGGAATTCCTTGATCAGGTGTAGAAATTCACAAATATTATGGGGGTAACTGCTATTGAGAGTGCTAAGTTAGATGCATATCAGTTGTAGGACGTGTCTCACTCATGGTTCAAGCAGCGAAAGGCAGAGAGGTTCGCAGATGCATTGCCCATAGAATGAGAGGAGTTTGCTACTGCTTTTCTGGATAGGTTCTTCTCAATGGAGTTGAGGGAAGCGAAGGTTTTGGAGTTTATTAATTTGAAGCAGGGAAACATAACAGTGAAAGAGTATTCTCTCAAGTTTACTTAGTTAGCCAGATACGCTCCTCATGTGGTAGCGGATAACAAATCTAAGATGAGTAAGTTTGTGTCGGGTATGTATAACAGTATGGTCAAGGAGTGTAGGACCGCAATACTGATTAATGAGATAGACATATCTAGGATCATGGTCCATGCTCAGCAGATAGAGGAGTCTAAGGAGAGGGGAAAAAAGAGGGAGAACAAGAAGGCTAGACTAGGTAGCTTCAACTTCTCTTAGGCTAAGTCAAAAGGTGGAAATCACTCTCAGTTCCGCCCAAAACCATCAGTTCCAACTCCGTCCTCATCCAGTGCTCCAGTGCCAAAATTCAGAGATGGTAATAAAGATAGGGCGCTAGGCACTAAACCTCAGCGTAGTGTTAGCAGTCCCTGAACAAATCCTTTTTGCCAGAAACGTGATAGAAACTATCAGGGTGTCTGCAGAGCTGGCAACGATGTATGTTTTGGGTGTGGCAAGCCAGGTCATAGAATCAGAGATTGTCCTTAGTCAGGTTCCCAGGGTCAGTATAATCGTCCTTCAGCTCAGTCCGGACGCTCGAATCAGCAAGGTGTCGCTTCCAGTGCCACTAGTGGGCAGCGCCCAAACAGACTTTATGCACTTCAGTCCTAACAGGATCAGGAAAATTCTCCTGATGTGGTCACTGGTACGTTACAAGTTTATTATTTCCATGTTTATGCTTTGCTAGATCCAGGAGCTTCTTTGTCCTTTGTAACTTCTTATATAGCTATTGATTTCAGAGTCAGTCCCAAAACCTTAGCAGAGCCTTTCTTAGTCTCTACCCTAGTTGGTAAATCTATCATAGCCCGACGGGTATACAGGAACTGTCCGATTATGGTATTTCAGAAAGTTACATCAACAGACTTAGTATAGCTATAAATGACGGATTTTGATGTCATTATCGACATGGATTAGCTTCATTCATGTTATGCTTCAGTGGATTGTAGAAATAAAGTTGTCCACTTTTAGTTCTCGAATGAACCTGTCCTAGAATAGAGAGGTAGTACTTCATTACTTAGAGGCAGCTTGTTTCCTACCTTAGAGCGAGGAAAATGATATCCAAAGGGTGTGTCTATCATCTCGTTCGAGTTTAAGACTCTAGTTTAGAGAACCCTAATCTCGAGTTAGCATCAGTAGCATATGAATTTCCAGATTTGTTTCCCGAATATGTTCCTGGGGTGCCTCCCAAAAGGGAAATTGACTTTAGAATTGACCTACTTCCAGATACTCAACCCATATCTATTTTGCCATATAGAATGGCTCCAATAGAACGTTGAAACATCTCCCAGATAAGGTGTTCATCAGACCCAATGTTTTCCCGTGGGGTACACCAGTTCTATTCGAGCGTAAGAAATATGGTTCTCTTAGAATGTGTATAGACTACCATCAGTTAAACAAAGTCACTATCAAGAACAAGTATCCACTTACCAGAATCAATGACTTGTTTGACCAACTTCAGGGTGCCAGCTACTTTTCTAAGATAGACCTCAGATCAGGCTGTCATCAGCTCAGAGTCAGAGAATGTGACATTCTAAAAATAGCTTTAAGAACTCATTATGGTCATTCCGAATTCTTAGTCATGTTATTTGGTATTACCAATACCCCAGCAGCTTTCATGGACTTGATGAACCACGTGTTTAAAGTCTTGGACATGTTCGTTAAAGTCTTCATCAATGACATTCTTGTCTACTCCCACAGTGAATATGATCATGCAGACCATCTCAGAATAGTGTTACAGACCCTCAGAGCCCATAAGTTATTCGCTAAATTCAGTAAGTGTGAATTTTGGCTAAGGTCAGTGGATTTCCTTAGTCATATAGTTTCCGATGATGGCATAAGAGTTGATCCTCAAAAGACTGAAGCAGTGAGGAACTGGCCCAGACCCATATCTCCATCAGATATCAGGAGTTTCTTGGGTTTAGCTAGCTATTACCGATGGTTTTTTTAGGGATTTTTTGTCTATTGTATCCCCCATGTACAGATTGACTCAGAAGAAAGTTAAATTCCAGTGGTCAGATTCTAGTGAGAAGAGTTTTCAGGAGTTGAAGACTCAACTCACTACAACTCAAGTTTTGACGTTACCAGATGTTTCAGATCGGTTTGTGGTATATTGTAATGCCCCTAGAGTCGGTTTGGGGTGTGTTTTGATACAGAGAGGTGAGGTCATAACCTATGATTCTAGATAGCTTAAGCCCCATGAAAAAAATTACTCCACTCATGATCTTGAGTTAGCAGCTGTTTTTTTGCCATAAAGATTTGGAGGCATTATTTAGATGGAGTACATATTGATGTGTTAACAGACTATAAAATCCTGTAGTATGTATTTTCTCAGAATGACTTGAACCTGCGGTAGAGAAGGTGGTTAGAGTTGTTGAAAGACTACGACACGAGTCTTCTATATTATCCAAGCAAGGCCAATATAATTGTTGATGCTCTCGGTAGGATGTCTATGGGTAGTGTTGATCACGTGGAGGAGGTTAGGTTAGGAAGTTCATCAGCTTACTGGTTAGGTGTCCGCTTAGTCGATTCAACCGAGGGTAGCGTATAGGTGCAGAATAGTTTGGAATCATCTCTGGTTTTCGAAGTAAAAGAAAAGTAGGACAGGGATTGATACAAGTACAACTACGAGGATGGACGTGTGAAAGTGTAATGAACCCAAGGCTTGGAGTGTGCAAGAAAACTGCAAAAGAAGGCCTAAAACACATACCAAAACCATACCTACACTACACTCCATGGGCTGCATTTTGAGGCTTTTCATTAAAGGGCCTTTTGGTCATTTTGTGTTTTAGTTGTAACCTAGTATAAATTAAATATTGTAGGTCATTTTGTCTTAGACTTTGATGATATTTGTAAGTTGTATAACACTTTGAAAACACTTCTCTCTTGTGAGAAAGACCCCTATGGCCGAAACTTGTAACTAGGGCTTTCACAAGTGTGGATTTCACTTGTGTTGCATTCAATGCTTTGAAATGTTATTTTTTAGAGGAGGTAATGTCCCTCTTGTGTCAACGTAGGAGTTAGGTTAACCGTTGCGTGTAGTGTTAAGGGTCTAAGAGTATCACATGTTCCTGGGTTCTTAAGATTATACCAATCAAGGTATAACTATCAATCCTTTATTCATTGTAATCTTATGATTATTTGTAATCGTTGGTGTGGTTATACACGTTATTATCTCATCATTGTGTAGCATTCTTGGTTTTTGGACTTGTTTCCAACTTGTCTCGATTTTGTATTGTGTTTGTAGACTATTTTTGTGGTTGTTTTGGTACAATCCATGTTGTTAGTGTATCACTTGGTATTAGATCATGGTTTGATCTTGTTCCCACAATATCAATCTTGGGCTTGTTAGTTGAAAAATAAAAATAAAATTGGCAAAAACTGAAAATTTCAGAAAAATAGCAATCTGTCCATTGTTGTTGTCTTGGCCGAAATTGTGTTCTTGTTATGTCTTGGCCGAGATTTTTACTTGTCTTGTTGTCTCTAAGTGTTAGATTTTATTCTTCACTAACACTTGAGTCTAGATCTATATTTGATCCTTAAAAATTGATGTTGCTGTTGTGAACATAATACTTGGCCACTTGTTGTTGAACAATTATTATGACGGACTGTTTTGGGCCTTGAGTTAATGGATTTATTGTTGGAGTAGAGTTTATTGTGTTGTTTTTTTGTTCTTGAAATATTGTTGTGGTGGTCTTGTTGTTCATCACAACCTTCATCTCTTGTAAAAATTGAAAACACAACACAAAAGGGGTCTTGGCCGTGGGATTATTGAGCTTGTTGTTGTGGATTTGGTTTAAAAAAAACATTGGGTGTGTTGTTGGTGTTCTTCAAAAATTATTGTGGTGTTCCTGTTGTTCTTCATCCACTCTCATATCTTGACCAACAAAAAGTGCAAATAGATTCAAAAGGAGTGAAGATAAAAGTTGTTAAGTGTGTTTGTGAAAAGACTTGAGCCATCACTTCCTAGACTTGCCATCAACTTTTTCAACTACTATCCTTAAATCAAGGAGCCTTGTTTGGTGGAACTAGTACAAGTCAAGATAATCTTTTTGAGATTAAACTTACAAAGGACTCAAGACTTATATTTTCCCTTCAAATACAATTGTCTTCCATTCCAAATTATGTGAAAATTGAAATTTCAAATTTGTGATGAAAGTTGTGTGGGACCGAGACCAATTACATGCTACCACATCACCTTAATTACTATTCACCATCAATATTAAGCTCAAATTTGTATTTTTATAGTTTCTAATTGTTGATTCTTGGTTTCATTAGTTGATCCTAGAACTAATAAACAAACTAGTAAACTCCTACTAGATTGTCAATTAGTCATTTGCATCCATTATTCGTGTCTACGTTTCTTTTGTGCTTTTGTCATTTTTATAAATCGTAGTACTTCTTGGTTCAAGTTCAAACATCATTTCCTTGATTCTTCAAACAAAGAATCCATTCTGACCAAGGAGTAGACTCACCCCTCGACTCATCACGAACTACAAGCCGACTTGCAACACTTGTAAATCCAAGTGTGAGACGATAAAGTTTGTGAAAGTGTGGTGAGGTTGTTTCGAACTAAGTTGTGTTTTGCTTTGTAGGCTTGTTCTTTTCTTTTCCTTTTTTAGGTGCAATTACAATGGAACCCGCGGCTCCAAGTGCTATTTTGGCTAAACTTGAAGTTATTACCCGTCAATGGGAAGTTATAAATGAAAGGTTGGATCACAAGGGAGTTCCAAGGGAGCACGTGGGCTTCCCGGACACATGTCAATATGACGGTTGTATCTCATGTGAGCTACAAGGTAAAAACACTATTCCCTACACTCCTATGAACTTATAATATCATGATGTGGCTATTAATGGCCAAAAGGGTGTAGTTGTGGCTTACCCTCTTAGGGAAGAGATTAGAACATCTTTGAAACCTTATAATTAACTTATAAAGAGTGATCTTTCTTGTCCCAAATCTTTCCGCGGGATAGAACCTTCTCTCTTTAGGTACAATGTCTTGTTTGAATAAAGTTTAATCTCTCCTAATAAACCTAGTGGTTCAAGTGATGTTGACGGCATAGATTGCCTTGGAGGCTATAGCCTATATTCCAACCCACTATGGTGTGACAACATTCCTCCTCAAGATGGAAATCTCTTCTTGGAAGATGAGAGTACTCTTAAGGGTAGAGAATGTGAAGTCTTGGAAAGGAATAGTCAATCGGGTGAAGATGAGCTTGAATTGCTTAAATGTTTAGGAAACCCAAAATGTGATTGTTCTTGTTCAAATATTTTTGTGTATGATCCCTTTGCTGATCATGGTGATTTATATCTATGTGGGTATTACTCTTTTGAAAGAGAAAGTGTTGCATGCCTAGAAATGCCATCTACTTCTTCTTCGTGTGTTTACTATGTTGACCATACTAATGACAATGAACTTGAAATTAGTAAGTACATGCATAAGGAAACCATAGTTGAAGTTGACTTGTGTGACACATTTCTCTATCCTCTTTGTGCTTGTGATATTTTCCATAGGGATATAGAGGGTATGCCTAATTTTGAAGACGATACCTTAGGGGAAAGTGAGAGTAGCCGAGACCTAAGACCATGGTTACTCCACCCATTTGATCCCGGTACCATCTTAAGGTGGGAAAGGATTACTTTTGGCCTATTTTCATTTTGTCTTGATACTTGCCCGAGCCACCTCCTTTGTAGCATTTGTACTAATCTTTTCATGATTAAAACAAAGGACCCGTGGCTATACTTTAAGTTTGTTCCGCCTTGGCATGGCATGTTGATGTTTTATTTTTTTTGCTAACCCTAACCCCTCAGTCATAAGGATGTGTGCTTATTTATCTTCTCTTAATTTTGCAAGGTACGGATTTGAGGTCGAATCCTTTTTAAGAAGGGGAGGATGATACAAGTACAACTTCGAGGATGGACATATGAAAGTGTAATGAACCCGAGGCTTGGAGTGTTCAAGAAAAATGCAAAAGAGGTCCTAAAACACACACCAAAACCATACCTACATTACACTCCATGGGCTGCATTTTGATGCTTTTCAATAAAGGGTCTTTTGGTCATTTTGTGTTTTAGTTGTAAACTAGTATAAATAAAACATTGTAGGTCATTTTGTCTTAGACTTTGATGATATTTGTAAGTTGTATAACAATTTGAAAACACTTCTCTCTTGTGAGAAAGGCCCCTATGGCCGAAACTTGTAACTAGGGCTTTCACAAGTGTGGATTTCACTTGTATTGCATTCAAGGCTTGGAAACATTGGTTTTTAGAAGAGGTAAAGTCCTTCTTTTTTCAATGTAGGAGTTAGGTTAACCGCTGCGTGTAGTGTTAAGGTTCCAAGAGTATCACATGTTCTTGGGTTCTTAAGATTATACCAACCAACGTCTAACTATCTATCCTTTGTTCATTGTAATCTTGTGATCGTTTGTAATTGTTGGTGTGGTTATACATGTTATTATCTCATCATTGTGTAGCATTCTTGGATTTTGGACTTATTTACAACTTGTCTCGGTTTTGTATTGTGTTTGTAGACTGTTTTTGTGGTTGTTTTGGAACAATCCATGTTGTTAGTGTATCAGGGATCCCAATTTAGTTAAACTGAAGGATTTATTCAGAGATCAGAAAGTAGAGGTTTGCTCCCAAGTGGGAGATGGCGTGTTACACTACCAGGATAGACTATATGCTCCATGTGTGGATGGTGTAAGACAGCGGACTCTTGCAGAAACGCATGGGGCACGCTACTCAATTCACCCAGGAGCCACCAAGATGTACTGTGACCTGTGGGAAGTCTATTGATCAAGTGGGATGAAGAGAGACATTATAGAGTTTGTAGCTAAGTGCTTGACATGTCAGCAGTTTATGATTGAGCATCAGAAATCTAGTGGATCTATACAGGAGTTCAGGATTCTCACTTAGAAGTGGGGGGAGGCGAACATGGATTTTGTGATAGGCTTTCCCCGTACTCATCGTCAGCATGATTTGATTTGGGTTATTATGGATAAAATGACCAAATAAGCTCATTTCTTACCAGTCCATACCTCTTATTCAGCCGAGAAGTGGCAATTATGCCAATTTCAATGTCAGAGAGTTAGTCAGATTGCATGGAGTTCCGTTGTCAATCATATCAGATAGAGGTATGAAGTTCACCTATTATTTTAGGAAAGCCTTCCAGAAGGGTCTTGGTACCCAAGTTACCTCAGTACAACCTTTCACCCTCAGATAAATAGTTAAGCAGAAAGGACCATCCAGATTCTAGAAGATATGTTAAAAGTGTGCCATTAACTTTAAGGGTATTTGGGATGACCACTTGCCTTTGATTGAGTTCGCGTATAATAACAGTTATCATTCCAGTATTCAGATGGCTCCATTTGAGGCGCTCTATGAGAGGAGATGTAGATCTCTCATCACTTGGTTTAAAGTGAGTGAGGTCACAGTGGTAGGGAGTGACTTGGTACTTAATGCCTTAGAAAAAGTTCAGTTGATCAGGGAGAGGCTTAAGACAACTCAGAGCCGACAGAAATCGTATGCAGATGAGAGAAGAAATAATCTCGAGCTTGAGATTGGTAATTATGTGTATTTGAAAATATCTCCTATGAATAGAGTGAAGAGGTTTGGAAAGAAGGGGAAGCTCAGTCCCTGATATATCGGTCCTTACCGAATTCTCAGCCATTTTGAAAAGGTAGCTTACGAGCTTGAGTTGCCTTCAGACTTAGCTTCAGTACATCTAGTGTTTCATGTCTCCTTGCTACAGAAGTGCATTAGTGACTCAGTAGTTGTAATACCTATACAGGGTATAGATGTTCAGAACAACCTCTCTTATGAAGAAGTTCCAGTCGAAATCCTCGATCATCATATTTACAGTGATCTCATGTTAAAAACCTTGAATTTGCAAGTTGGAGTTGTAATCATGATGTTTATATATGTTGGTTATTATTATGTGCATAAATTATGCCTCCAAGTGTTTGCTAGAATTTCTATGAGAGTGAAACAGTGAAATCATGACATAATAGCATGTGTACAAGTTCATGCCTTACAAATGTCTGATAAAATACCTCAATGAATGAATGAGTTGTGAAAAAGTGACTAGCTATCATGCTTTCAAGATTGTGGTATGTTTTACCATCTACGCTATTGAGTCCTAGGGGCATTCAATTCCCAAAAATCTAGTTGTTCACCTAGAATTACAGTAACTTCAAAATAGTCTTAGTAATATCACAAACAGTAGTACTCAGTCAGTTACAGTATTCAGTAAACTCAGTCTAATTCATCCAGTTAACACGATCAGTAATAGTTTATTCTAGCCTAGTACAGTCTAGTGATCAGTTTAGTGTCTGTTCAGTTGGGAGTAGGATTCAGCATCGAGTGAACCCAAAGATGGGGGCTCACCTGCCAGTTGAGGGTGTGGTCCCTAGCAGTAGTCATTGCATTCTAGAACTATGTAGCCAGCGTAGGTTGAGATATTAACCTGCCAGTTGAGGGTTGATAAGGTATTTTACCTAGCAGTTGAGGGAACCACCGTTCTCATTTAGGGCACCTGCCATATGAAGGTGACTCTTCAGCTGTCTTTACCCATGGCACGGTACTAACACCCTTCCAACTGGGATTATAGGTTGGACCCCAATCAGTTCAGAGAGGGGCATGTCAGTTAAATGATTATCTCCCACAGTTTCAATTTCATATTCAGACTTTGTATGGAACTCAGATCAGTTCTACAGAATCAGGACTATAAAAAATAGTCACCCAATTAACAGTAATACAGTTATTAGTAAACTCAGATATCAGTCATCCAGTTATCAGAACTCAGTACCCAGTGTTAATATGATCTCAGTTACAGTATACGTAGTTATGTGAATAGTATTACATAATTAGTATTTACAGTAGTTTCATATATACATGTACTCTTATTCAGTTATATTCATGTTACTCAGTCAGTTACTGTTCATGCATATGAACCCATGCATATCAGATTTAGTGGTGGTGAGTCCTCATAGTTCGAGGACAGAGTTATCATTTTAGTATATTTAGTAGTCGGAGTTAGTTGGGGGTTTGTCCCATCAACTCCATGTTCAAACAGCTAGAGGCTTTTAGACTAGATTATTTCAGACAGATGTTCAATTTTTAGTATTTATTTATCAGTATTTGATTCCAGTTATGAACCTTATAGCTGATACAACCTAATTTTTGCATTATTATAGAGTTATTATGCAGTGATTGCAGCAGGTACCAGTCATAGTTAGCTTGTGGTCTCTCAGGATTATGAGCATCGTGTGATATACGGGGTACATACTCGGGGCGTTACATGAGTAAAGTAGAAAATAAAGCATACAAAAGGCACGTCACCTGCAATCTAAAAATATCCCACAATGGTAGCCCACACCATTTCCACTAAAAGTTCTATAATATTCACATACATCATAGAAAATATGATGAAGGAATACAAGTAAATCGATATCACATATACAAGTACTAGGGAAGGGATTACACATAGATAAATATACACCAAGAGAGATAATATAATACAAATAAAAGCATAATGTAACAAAAATGCAATGAAGATGATGATGATAATGGTAATGATGATAATGATGATGTGATGTACGTGGTTATCGCACAACCTACGTATACACTTATGAAGCTAAGTCTTTCCAACGTAGGACCTATGGAGATTCGTCAACCCATATATAATTAATATCTAATCCATATCCATATCTCCTCTTCGGCATATTCTTCTGTAGAGGGTTTTAAAGACATCATATTTTCTGTCAGAAAAAGCTAGTGCTTTCACTATTTCCATAGTAGTACCAATGTTTCATGAATGTATATGATATGAGTATGTAATGCTCACAACTAATTAGAATGAGTATTTCCAAGTCCAATTAATATACCAAACAAGTGAGCCAATAATCCATTCAATGTTTCCAACCATCATGAATTTTAATATAAACTTTATGCCAACAGAACGAAACATATAAAAATACACCATTGATATCACATTAGGCTTTCTCATCAATCAAGACATGACTAATTTATGTGCACACAACCAACAATATCATATAGGATCCCAGACGGTCACACATATCAAATAGTATACCAAGACCATCAAATAACATAATTATATAAGCCCTCACACGAGCACAACACGATAATAAATTCATTTTTTATAATTAGTTCTCACACTCTTAAAATAATTTTGTATCAATATCCACCACCCAGCCCAGTCTGAAGAAAGTTAAGCAATAACCTACCTCAAATGTCAAAAATCAATCCGCACGCCTTCACTTTGAAGCCTTATCCTCCCGGCCGAACGAACTCGAAATTAACTAAAATATGAAAATATTGAACCAATGCGTTAAAAGAAAGTCAACGATACCCATATTGTATATTTTCAAGTCGGGGTCAAAGAGGACCCCCGAAATGGATTTTTAAAAAAGAAGGACAATTATAATTTTATATTTGAAACATGTTCCCCATATTACAACTTATAACTCAAGCGAAAACGAGTTAAAAATGAGGTCCAAATGGAAGAAAAATCATGTTTATGTTATAAATGTACCATATTTAGTGAATGTCTACTTTACCATATATAGTGAATACCTATTTTACCATATATTGTGTATGTATATTTATGAAAAACTTACAAACCCCAAGGTCAGCTTTCCCTATAAATAAAGGGACTTTCCCTTTATTGTAATGAACTCCTCAAGAATCCTCATGAGAAATAAAGAAGTCTTCTCTCTTCTCTCTCTATTCCTCTTCTTCTTTACTTTATATTTCATAAAACGTGATCAGCACGAGTCTCTAATTAATTAAGATACATTTTTTAATTTGTTCGATGAAATGAGACTCCACCACAGAATGATCTTTGAAGGTATAGTTTTGATTAAAAAGGAAAAAAGAAAAAGGTAAAAGTCTTTATTTGGCAATACATATTGAGAGAAAATTCCTTTCTCTTTCTGTCTTCATGATCCATATATGACCTTTAAAAGGTAAAAGTCTTTATTTTACTAGGTATTATTAATTTTATTCGTACTAACACATTCCTTATGTTTATGTTGGAGGGACACAATTTGTGCAGTTTTAAATGGATGAATTGCTAAATTATATTTTCGATCACTATCATAAATTACATACTTAAATATTTTTATTGGCTCGTATGAGTAAATATGGTAATCATTGGTAACCACTAAAGGTGGTACTAGTTTTAAAGGCACAGGGGTCATCGTACTAAAAAAGTAAGACATTGGGTTAGACTCTCAATGCACTATGATAATAAGATATTGGGTTCAAGTCCCATCAATTTATGCCTAAGACATCTTTATATGGATAAGACGTTGGGTTGAATCTCAATGCACCATATTGATGATATTATGATGGCTAAGGCAAAATAATGTGATTTTATGAAAAGTTATGAAACTTGTTCATTGAATATGCTCTATTCCATGAAGTGAATATGGTAGCAATATATGATGGGTCTGAAAGATGACAATTTGCTCCATTCTTGAAATGAATGTGGTAGTAGTATATGATATCTTTGACAGATATGTATGCCTCAATGTGCTCCTGAAGTAGCAATATCCTGAAAGAGGTTATAAGTTATCAAAATTTTATAGTCTTAAGGCACAATTATATTCCATTCCTGGGGAATGAGGATTTCAATTGTTTTAATACAAATGTGCACTTGATTGTGATGGAATCACAACTTACCCCCGAAAGAGGCTGAATAAATTAAGAAGAGTTATTTTGAAATTTACTTTTAAAGTAGTAAATATGAAATTTATTCATGTATTAGTAAATATGAAATTTACTAAAGTAAAAGGTACATGTCATGGTAAACTTGGAGTTTGCTAGAATAAAAGTTCATAAATTGACATGAATGATTGTGACATCTCAAAGATGTGTGTATTGAGTATTGAGCATATATTTAAGAATTATAAAATTCTTCATTACTTTTAATGTTGCTTACTAATTTTGGGATTGGATCCCTCAAAATCTAAAAAAGTATAAAAGGTGAATAAGGGTCTATTCACCTATCATGTGATATGTTGAAAAGATGCATAAATAAGATGATCATATGTATATTTATTGTCAACCTGCAGTTTGACATTCATAAAGCTGTTTGCTAAATAAAATTGAGTTAAGAGAATAACTTTCATATTATGTAATCAAGATAATTCATCTTGATGATGATGGTTTGGCATTGAATGTCTTCAATAAATAGCTAAATTATTGATAATAAGAACAAAACTTCATGTGTTGGTCTGAAATATGAAATGTTGCATACAATAGCACTTGTATGTATTAGACCAATAAATTATAATTATTTATATCTCCCCTCTCAATTGGTTTAAGGTCGGAAACCAACTATTCCATCTAATAGTTTTGATATGTGGTATAGGATTAATGAATATACCATGATGCACAAAGATGGATTCCTCAAAGAAGATGGAGGATGTATGTTAGTTTTTCTAACATAAGGAGGAGATTATAAGAAACTATGAAATATGTTAGGAATTATCATCAGATCCTCATTCAAAAGATAATTCAAGTCAAATACCGAAAGCATCGCATATTTAAGCTGCAAGTGCTCCTATTTTGTGTTCCTAAATGATAAATTCTATGCATATATGAAGTGTGATAGACCAATCGATTCTAAATGAAATAATCCTTGAAAAGAATAAGGAGAAAACAATCATAATAAGAAGGAAATGCGCTCTTGAAGAGTCTAGGACATAACACTTCATACAACCTTATGAGTGGTTCAGGTACTTGAAAATAATAAAGTGATGAGATCTCAAAATGTTATGTCATATTGTGTACCAATGCGAAATGATATATCATTAATATCTTTGATACGATATTAGAGCAATGTTGTGAAAGATTATGAGGATCCGAATTCTACATTTACTTAAGCATGTTGATGTAGAAATATCTATCAAGTGTCATGAAAGGATGCATTTTGGTAAGCGTAAAACTTATTTGATTTGCAGTCCAGATACTTGAAGATGTCACACTTGACATGTTGGATATTGTCACTTAACAATAATCTATATTAAAATTCCTAAAGGATTCAAAAATGTCTGAAGCATATAAAGTTTCTGGAAAACTTGTTTATAAGGGATAAATTGATGGTTTGAAAATCATTGAAACTCTTGGAGAGTTTTCAAAAGCAATAAGATTATTTGCTAAAATGAGAAACATACCAAATTGGATTGGTCTTGAAGTACCATATCTTAGTCCAATTGGTGTACTAATGTATCTTGTAAATCCTACAAGGCATGATATAGCCTTTTGGTTACATTGTTAGCAAGGTATATTTCTGCTCCTAATAGGAGACATCAAAAAGGGGATAAAAGACATGAGCTTACTTTATTCTAAAGCTTGCAGTCCCAATCTTGTTGGCTATGCTGATGTTAGGTACTTATTTGATCCGTATAAAGCTCGATCTTAAATAAGCTTTATGTTCACATGTGGGGATACTACCATATCTTAGACATATGCAAAGTAGTCTATCTAGCCACTTCATTGAACCATGCTGAGATAATAGCTATTCATGAAGAAAGCCAAGAATGAGTATGGTTGATATCCATGATACATCTCATTTGAGAAAAATATAGTGTGAAATGCGATAATGTACCCATAATTTTATACAGAGATAATGCAATATGCATAGCATAACTTAAGGGAGGATTCGTAAAAGGAGATAGAACGAAGCACATTTCGCCAAAGTTTTTCTATACACATAAGCTCCAAAAGAATGGTGATATTAATGTGCAACAGATTCATTCAAGTGATAATGTGACTGATTTATTCACCAAGTCTCTTCCAACTGCAACTTTCAATAAGATGGTGCACAAGATCAGAATGTAAAGGTTCAACGATGTTCTTATTAGGGGGAGTTAATACGCGTTGCACTCTTTTTCCCTTACGAGGTTTTATTTCACTGGGTTTTTCTTGTAAGGTTTTTAATGAGGAAACATTTATGTTTACTATCTATCAATTAGACATTCAAAGGGGGAGTGTTATAAATGTATCATATATAGTGAATGTCTACTTTACCATATATAGTGAATACCTACTTTACCATATATTGTGTATGTCTATTTATGGAAAAGTTACAAACCCCAAGGCCAGTTTTTCCCTATAAATAAAGGGGTTTTCCCTTCATTGTAATGAACTCCTCAAGAATTCTCATGAGAAATAAAAAAGTCTTCTCTCTCTATTCCTCTTATTCTTTGCTTTATATTTCATAACAGTTTAAGCTTTACCAATAAAATTTATGAAAATCCTGATCTAAAATTATTTTGAAAATGAAATCGAGAGAAAACTAATAATTATAAGATTAGAAACTTACTCGAATAAAAACGAATTAAAAACGGGGCTTGAATCAAAGAAATACAAGTTTTAGGCCTTCTAGGTCAAAATCCCCAATTTTTTACTTTAATTTGTGTTAAAACAAGAATTAGATGATAAAATTGGAGTAAAATAGTTGAAATAGGTGTTTGAAAGCTTACCCAAGCTTAGAAATGAAAGAAAATGCTCAAAAGTGTGAAACCCTAAGGTCCAAGTCTCAAAAATAGAAAAAATAATGAAACATAGGTATATATAAGGTTCAAGTCTCTGCGGACCCCTCAAAATTCATCTGAAATCCCGTGAACGCAAAAGAAATATTCTACCTCATAAAATTTGATGCTCCGGCTCAATGGCTATATCAAATTTTTGAAATAATATCATTTTTCATAAAGTTGACCCCCGAAATTCAATTTCAAATCGAGGATCGAAATAAAATTTAAAAGACATAAAACCACACCAACCATGTTACCAACCTAAAATTATCGTTCTAGACTGCTGATGCAGTCCATTTTCTCATCCAACGGAAAGATCAATAAGTATTGATCGGAGTCAAATATAAGGCTCTCAAAGCCATCAAAAACCACAATTTTACATAAATCATGTCAAAATGCATCAGAAACCATAGCAATATCTTCACACTCCAGAACTACTACAAAGAAATTACGGAAAGGGATAAAATGGTTAAAACACACCAAAATGAATATTTCACAAAAATTAACAAAAAATTAGATCGTCACACTCGTATTTCTGCCGAATTTAATGTTCAGTTGTAATCGACTCTATGCATTGTCTATGATAGACCACACTAATCTATCATATATATTTCATGTGGTCCATTAAAGAAATATTAAAGTATCTATAATTATTCATCAAACACGTTATATAAGTCTTTTTACCATCATATCACTCCAATCGATGCATTTAACCGTCGTTTGATGTTTTTGATTAATTAAAAGTTGCACTACAAGTCAATTCACATTAAAAATAATTGTTCTATGCAATTCAAATGCCTTCTATTCCTACACGCGTCGACTACTCATTGGTTGAAAATTTGAAACGCCACTTTCTATAGATCTATTTATACAGTGATGTTTTCTATGTGACCAGTCACTCCACCAACACTACACAGTGCAATAAGTTTTTCATTTTCAAACAAGAGTCATGCCTTCAAGAAGAATCCTCATTCGTTTAATCAGGAAAATGAATATCCATCGCCACTACGATGTTCTTCTCCTGCGCAATGACCTCGATCGCCTCTTCCACGAGTCTTGAATATGAACTTTGCCACATCTCTCATTTTGTACAAACAATTCTGGATAGTCTTGGTCTGAAAGCCAACGACTACATCACCCTCCCTCCCTACCTCCCCCCAATCCCTCTAGTTTAGTTTAAATTTTTGTTTTTATTTTTTTGGTTATTCATTGCAGAAGAAGTTTTCTTAGTTAGGATTTTTGTTAGAAGAGAAAAAAAATTCGCCCTTTTTGCTGGTTTTGGTGTTGGTAAATGTATGTATTTGCAATGAACAATATCAATATTATGATTTCAGTTTGTTAAATATCATTGTCCTTTTCTTTAAGATTGTTGTTTTTATGTTGGTAATCTTCTTCTTTATGAGTTTTGTTTTTCTGCATTGACAGCTTTTTAAATTTTTATTGTTCAATCAATGAATATAATTATGGATTGCCTTGATAAAATATACGAAGATTTAAACTATTTGCTAATAAATGTAGATCACATATATAGTCTATCGTAGATAAGACGTTTGGTCTACGCTTAACCAGCTTATTTTATAAGAACTATCCTCTATCTTGACCTCTGTCAATCCTCGATCATACAAACTGCTCAATCATAGACCAGATGAATCGATGGACCATCAACAACATATTTTTTAAAAGAAAACAATTAAATTATAAAAAAGTTTAAAAAAAATCACGTGATCGAAGGAGTATGTGGGTGGTTAGTGGTTGAACAAAAACATGAGCACAACATACTTGTACTTTGAGGGTCTATTGATTCGTACAATCTTTCGTAGATTTATATGCTCAGTCGAATATGAATTATTGTCTAGATCGATAGTAGACCTCGTAGTTCTATGTATATGGTTTTAGACTCTTAGTAGCATGTTTAAAAGAAAATAAATAAATTGTGAAATTATACATATATGAAGCAGTTTAAACAAGTCAGATGATCATGTAATAGTCTACATAAATTGGGGATGGTGATCAAAGGGGTATGTGGATGGGTAGTGGTTGAATAAACAACATCCTCAGAGTAATGTTTGTCAAAGCACAAGTATGTTTTGAGGATGTTGTTTGTCAACCACTACTCATCCACATGCTCATTCGATTACCACTCCCAATTTGTGGTGGCTCTAACATGATCATGTAATTTGTTTAAACTTCTCCATATATGTAAGATCCCACAATGTAATTATTTTTTATTTAGTTATTTCCTTTTAAAGATCATGCTAGTGTTGGTATACAACAATATACATAGAACTATGGGATCTACCTTCGATATTGACAATTGTCAATACTCGATCAGTTATATACGTCTCTATTGTAGACTAGTGAACCGGTAGACCCTCACTAGCATATTGTTTAAAAGAGAATAATTAAATTAAATTAAAAATAAATAAATTATGAGATTCTACACATATGAAGGAGTTTAAACAAGTCTCATGATCATGAAATAATCCATATAAATTGGGGGTGGTCATCAAAGGGGTATGTGGATGGGTAGTGGTTGAACAATCAACATCCTCAAAACATACTTATACTTTAACAAACATTGCTCTGAGGATGTTGTTTATTCAACCACTACCCATCCAAATATCCCTTTGATCACTACCCTTAATTTGCATGGTCATGTGACTTGTTTAAACTCTTTCATATGTGTAGAATCTCACAATTTATTTATTTTTTATTTAATTATTTTCTTTTAAAAAATATGCTATTGAGGGTCCATCGATTCAGCGAGTTTACGATAGACTTATATGTCTGATCGAGGGTTGACATAGGCCAAGATCGATGACAGTCTATCAAGTGTCTCCAAACAGTTCAAAAAACATTATTACTGTTTCAACGGTAACAAACGGGCTGACTTTTATACTTTTTAAACGGTAACACTTCTCTTTACTTCTTTACTTCATATATAAGTTCCTCCATCCCTTATTATTTCCTTCACTTTGTTTTTATTTTAAAGTCTTTCATATGCAAAGGTTACATTCTTCTTATAGTTGTACAAACATCAAACTCTATTGTCCACAAAAGAGTAGTTGTGTGACTTTGAGCTATACGATTAAAGGATGATTTTACATGGAGGTTCCATCCACATAGAACGTATCTAGAACATCTCGAACAATTCGTATAGAATTCATAAACAGATCTCGAATTATCATATCTTGAAACTTTTTGATACATATCTATAATGTATATGTTGATGTCTTTTCATGATTGATGCATAGCATAGTTATGTATATATATGGGTTAGACATTGCTGAGCTATCTTATATCAACCTATATACATAACTCTGTTATGTATATGAGATGGTTTAGTCATTGGTCATTTGTATTATCATTAGCTGATGCATAGCACAGCTAAGTATATGTATGACTTATACATTGCTAAGTTGTTTTATTTCAACCTATATACATAAGATGAATTAGTCAATGTTCATCTGTATTACCATAACAGATACATAAACATAATGTCTATGTATCTTTAATTACATATACATAACAGATCTTTCAAATTTTTGCTTAAAATTATAAAAATTGATATTGTTTGATCGACTACCTTAATTTGGTGTTTCAAAATTTTGAAATTCAAAAGATATTATTGAATTTAATAAATTCATTAATCACACTTTAATAATTATAGCGTTAATAATTAAAGGAACAACTGTTATATCCATATATATCGTTAAATTAGTTAGTTTATGTATATGATAGTAATGTATATGGTAAGTTTGGTATGTATATGCAGTCTCACTGAGAGAGAGAGAGTAATTATGGAGCAAATCATTGGATTTTTGTTATTTAATTACAAAACATATTGAGGCAAAGGAAAATTGTGTATTTTAAGCATGCGCATCACAGATATATGCCAATTCGGTTTGTGTATCTCAAATATATGCAAATTTGGAGGTCTGAATACACACAATTTTGGTCTATGTGTATCTCAAATATATCTGAAATTTGATTTGTATATTTGAATAATTACTTCGATATATCATGTAATTATTTAAGAAACTCAATAGTTGCCTTGTAATTAGAGGTCAAGCCTCGTATATTTTTGTTGTTTGTCCTTAAATTACTTACTACCATAATTGTCAATTTCTAAAACTCCATTTAAGAAAAGAATTATTAAAAATGAAAATCAACAATCAAATAAATTATATATTTGCTTCGAGTTCGATACATGGAAATAAGGTCATATTTAAGAAGTTAAAGAATGATTAATAATATTCCAATAGGCAATAGCCATGATCCAAGAAAATTGGAATCAATAACAAATCATTCTTTCTAGCATTTCTAATAAAAGATATATTTTTCATTCTACTTTTTTTAATAAATAGATTTATTTTTCTAACCCTGGATATATAGTATGGTATTACGCCAGTAAGAAAGAAAAATCATCCGAAGATTCAGAAGTGTCGGTTGAAACTTCAGCAGAAGGAGCAGGTGTTGGTTGATCATGTTCATGGTGATGATGACGATGGCGATGGTGATGATGATGGTGGTGGTGATGATGATGATGATGAGGATGTCTATGTTCATGTGGAGCAGGTGCTTCAACTGGGGCATCTATAGGTGAATCTTGAGGTGATGGTGATATAGTAGGTTCTCCAGAAGTTGGTGGGCTAGTTGGGGTATCTATGGGTGAATCTTGAGGTGATGGTGGAATAGTAATATCTCCAGAAGTTGGTGGGCTAATTGGGGCTTCAATAGGGGATGAAACAGTTGTTGAAGTGTCATCACTTGGAGAAGGGGCAATTGAAGTATCTTCCAATTCCAAAAAATTTTGCAAGAATATTGGAGTATCTTCCCAAAGTATATGTCTAGAGAGAGTTGGAGTTGTGAGAAAGAAAAGGCCAATGAAAAGAGAGAATAGTAAATATGAAGAAGTAGCCATTTTTGTAAATGACTAAATTGTGTTGTAATTGCAATGGTGAGAAAGAAGTGTGAAGTAAACAATGGCTTATATAGGGGAGACATGGTCTTTTGGTATTGAATTTTATTCCATTTTTTCTTGATTCCCATTGGATTTACTTTCCAAGAATCAAGATTACCTTAATTTTATTAAAAAGTTGGTGGTACTATAGTTTAATACCCCCTCCCCCCCTAGACTTTATTTGTCACATTGTTCTTTACCAAAGTTAATTTGATTATATTTCAGAGTTAGATTGAATTAGATTAATTTAATGTTTAAAATTTAGATACTTGAAAATTATATGAAAAAATAATACAAGTTAAAATTATTCTTATATTACTATGATGAAAAAGTAGTTCTAAAAATGTTGGTCAAAGTTCATATAGTTTGACTCTCATAAAGCGAAAGATGAAAAGAAAAATAAACACAAATAACACCCTTTGTTAAAAGTCAAACTGAAGAATATGTTTTGAAAGATTCATTATGTAACATAAATATGTTGAGAGTATTTAATAACTGTAAGTAGGTATTTGACCATGAGATTTGTGAGTGTTATTTCAAGTTCTGATTTTAAAGAGAAAAGACATGATTTTCCCCCTGAACTTGTCCGCTCAACTCACTTTAGCACTTAAACTAAACTTTTGTTTATTTACCCCTCTTAACATCTTTAAAGTGTATTATTTTTACCCCTCAAAACTGAATACCACTCTCACAACGGAGAGTGTGTTACACTCACCAACACATCAACGCCGCGTCAATGCCACGTCGGAGCCACGTAAGAAATTACTATTTTATAAAATAAAATTAATCCCCCATACATTATTTTTATATATTTTTTTAAAAAAAAATAAAAAATATGTATTTACTATATATATATAGACACGTAATTTTGTCCCTCCAACGATTAATTTTCACCTATTTACCTTATTCTACCGTCCCCAACCGTGTAATTATCTCTCATAAAAGAACAAAAATAACAAACTCCCTAACAAATCTTATCCTATCCTAACCAACTTTATACCTTACCCTATACCCTACCCACCTACCCACATGACCCCCCTCCTCCTCACCTTTCTTGGACACAAAGCAAAAAAAGGAAGGGAGGCCCATGGGAATTGGGGGATACAACTCATAGGGATCTTTTCCATTTTTATATACTCCAAAAAAAATACCAAATTGAGGAAGAGAATTAGAGGACGGACCATCACTCTCAATGGACAGGCACGACAACACTCCATTTTCTTTCAATTAGTATGCACACTACATCACAAAAGAAGGGGAATACCCAATCAACACCACATGTGCACAAAAGAGAGACGGGAGAACCTCCATTTTTTAATTCACTAGAAAACTCTACCAATCGAAACATCGAGAGAGATCGAGAGAGAGAGAGGGATCTGGTCGGAGAGGGAGAAAAGGTGAGGAGATTTAGTGGGTTTCAGTTGATTTTCAAGTTTTCCGTCCAATTATCAGGCTTCTCCAACGAAAATTTTCATCGGAATCGACCCTAATTCATCGATTCGGCCGACCCAATTCCTAAATCCCCAATTTTTTCCATTTCCCATGGTTTCTAGGCAAATTCGGTCGGAAATATGCTAAAAGTCAGCGGACCAACCTTGCTCCATCGATATTCACGACCTTCCGAGTTCACCGAAACTCTGGGCATATAGTTCTCTTGGTTTTCTTGTAAGTTTCAGTTTTTGGGTTCATTGTTCTTCGTGGTTTTGGTGTTTCGAATCGGATTTTGGAGATTTTCATATCGGAGTTGGCTCATAGTCGAGTTGTGGCATTCTTTGAGGTTTTGGGACAACTTTTATTATCTTTTTAAGTCGATCAAAAATATTCGGAAGGTCCAATTCTATATCTCTTATCTCTCTTTTCGTGAATATTTTTGAATGGTGTGATTTTTGGTTGAATCTGATTGAAGTGATTTTACTCGTCGTTATTTGATTGTTAATTCTGGAGTGAAGTATGTTAATCACGTAGTTGATTTGGGGTTAAGTTGGATTTAGGAGAAAAAGATCGAAAATTGTTAAAAGTGAATATTGATTTATGTTGGGTTAGTGACGATTGCTTGATTCGGAATAAACGTTGATTTTGTAAGTTCGATAGTATCATGTTCTAGGTCGTGAATCGTTAGTCAAACGATAGGGGTAGGCAAACTTGAGGATTGTGAAATTGGTGAAATGTTTGAAATATGTGTTGAATGGATTTGTTTTATCGCAATTGAAAAAATGTACTCATTTGATCGGAGAATGCCCTGTGGTATCTGTATTGCTTTATCCGGGGAATGCCCCGAGAAAGTTGTATTTGAAGACGACTCCCGGTCAAGGCCCGGAACATTGGATGGAGTGAAGTACGGGAGCTTATTTAGGATTAGTGTAGGTTAGAATAGGATTTATTTTTCGCATTTTTATTTTGGACTGTATAATTGGACTGGACCCTATATTTTAAATTTGTTTTGTTTTGTTTTGTTTGTTTGATTGATTGTTTTATGTGTTTTGTGTGGTTTATACATTCGTAGTGTCGAATTAGTCGATATTCTCCACCAAGCGACCGTGGTCGAACCATGGAGTCAAGGGGTGCCTAACACCTTCCCTTCGGTCAACAGAATTCCTTAACTGGAATCTCTGTTCACGGATCAGTTTTAAAGTCAAACTGTTTTGACAAAGGATTTCCAAAGGTGACTTGGCACACTCGATTTATGTCAAGTGACGACTCTGAATTTAATTGTAAATAATCCTTTTCGAAACAAATTTTTATCTTTTGTCACTTTAATAATAAAAACTCTTTCAAACTTTCAAACTTAAAAATCAATCTTTTTTGGAGTTAAAAAGGGGTGTGACAGCTCTGGCGACTCTACTGGAGATTTTTCAGAATTCGAGCCATTTTTTTGAGTTGTATCGGCTTTGTTTGACATTATGGGTGTATAGACATTGTTCGTGTTTTTTTGTGTTATTATTCATCATTGTTGAGAGCTTACGTGCTACATATTTACAGTTTTCTTTTATGTGTTACCACTTTATATCTAGCATCATGTGCATAACTTGAGTTAATTTTTTTTGCAACAAGTCCGTAGTACACGTGTCGTACACGACCTCTAGTTGAGTCACCCTTATTTTAGGAGGAAGAGCCGTCAGTGTTATGGAGTAGGTGGAAAGAAAAGCAGCCACTATCAACCATAAGCTCCCCCGAACAGCCTTGTTAGTGCACCTCAGCGTAGGTCAGCCTTTAGGTCATTCTTATCTGCATCATATTGAGACCTAGCGGGACCCATTTGGTCCTTTGTAGGAGACTCACCTCTACAGCATTCCTATGTGCTAAATGTTGCATCTTTGAGGGTAACATGGTCATTTGTCAGACTGATTTGGGCAAAAGCATGTGTTGAAAGTAAAGTATGTAGGCAAGAATTTGTTGAAAAAAAAAGGGAGAGAAAAAAGAAAAGTGAGTCAAAAAAGAGTTTCGTAGTTTTTAGAGTTCTTTATGACTTTTGTTTTTCACAGCCAAAATATTCAAAAAGATTTTTACCTTTCGCGCTCATTTTTTCAAAAAAAAAAACATCAAAAAGATTTTCCTTTTGTTCCTTTACCATGCATTCATAATTCAAAAACTCCAAAAAGATTTTCTTTCAATAGGAGCTTCTTATAAAGGAAAAAATAAAAAATGGTAGAAGTTTTGCAAATTTCATGTAACGAAAATACCAAAAAGATTTTTCTTTCATAGTCGTTAGGGTCAGTTTTATGTGAAGTGTCAATTTGAAAACTCAAAAAGATCTTATTAACGTTGTTTGTCGTTTGTTTGTGGTCGTGTCTGTCAAGTCAAGGTTTTGTTGGTTCTATAATCCTTAATAGTCCAATCTGGACGACTGCGCACCCTTGATTCTCCTCTATCAGGAGTCAGATACATAGGCAGCCTATTATTGGTTCGGGGATCTTATTTGAAAAATTCAAAAAAAAAGAGTTTTTTCACTCTTTATTAGAGTAGGTGTTTCATATACATCTTTAAAAGAAAACTACACAAAAAGATTTTTCCTTTAATAGGTTCAAGTTTCATTTTTCATATGAAATTCAAAATCGAAAATCCAAAAAGACTTTTCTTTGGTAATCATAAGTTTCATTTTGTATAGAGTTTAAACTTGAAAAAGACAAAAAAAAAATCGTCAATTCTTTCGACAATTTGTTATTTTCTTTTCTTTTTAAAGTTTCAAGAAAAAGAAAAAAGAAAGGAAAAAGAATTAATTGACCATTTTGGCAAGACTTCACGAACTACGCACACCTGATTCTCCTCTCTCAGGAGTGAGATACGTAGGCTCCCCTCTTGGGTTCGGTGACCTTTTCAAAAAGAAGAAAAAAAGTGTTGAATTCTAACGCATTTGCTATCTCTTGTTCAGTTAGTTTAAGGTGGTTGGTTTGTGGCATTTTGGTTGGTCCTCCATATTGCATCAAGTCACAGAGAAAGTTATGGACAACAAGGATATCGAGTTTGTTGTCATTGATCAGATAGGGAGTTTGGACAATGAGAATTTAGGAGCTAATGAAGAGATTCGAAAATTAAGGCAACAAATGATAGAAATGCATCGAGCCTGGGCTAATGGGTTGCCACCTCCTCCGTTTCCCACTGATAATCTGGAATATCTTTCTAGCTTTCCTCCAGTGTCACATACACAGTTTCCTATTTTTGTTGACACACCACACCATGCATCAGAACCTGCTCCGGGGCAACACTATCCAAACATTTCTAATATTCATTTCCTCACTTCTCAACATAATGCTACCACATACTCGGTTCCACCCACTGTTCATGTTTTTGCAGCACCACCCCCACCCGAAGCTCCTACTTTTGAGGTTTATCCACAAGTTATGCCTCCCCACTCTGTGAGAGAGCCTGTATTGAATATTTTTGATGATTAACATCATGCTATTGAGCCCACATTTAAGTCGACTAATCCTTATGGCTATACTCACCCGCCTGAATTTCTTCTTAACACTGAGAAACTTGTTATAACAAAAGAACAAGAGGAAATGACCAGAAAATTGAGAAGTTTGGAACTGGCGATGAAAGACCTCCAAGCACTTGGGAGGTACAAAAATGTCTCATATAAAGATCTGTGCATGTTTCCAGGGGTTCATCTTCCTTTTGGTTTCAAAATGCCGAAGTTTGAGAAGTATGATGGACATGGAGATCCTGTATCACATTTGAGACGTTATTGCAACCAACTAAGGAGTGATGGGGGAAAGGAAGAATTACTCATGGCATATTTCGGTGAGAGTCTTTCAGGCCTAGCTTCGGAATGGTTTGTTGACCAAGACATCGACAAGTGGATTAGTTGGGATGACCTGGCTAATGAATTTGTGCAACAATTCCAATACAATCTGGAGTTGATTCCTGATGAGAAATCCCTAACTAACATGAAGAAAAAGATCACTGAGACTTTCAGAGAGTATGCGATTAGATGGCATGAACAAGCTGCTAGGGTGAAACCGTTAATGAAAGAAAGTAAGATAGTGAAAGTATTTATTCAAGCGCAGGATGAAACATATTATCAACACTTGTTACCTGCATTAGGCAAGCCATTTATTGAGGTCCTCAAAATAGGGGAGATGATAGAGGATGGAATTAAGACTGGCCGCATTGTGAGTTTTGCAACACTGAAAGCGACTACTCAAGCAATTCAAAAAGGTTTGGGAAGTGTCGGAGGGAAGAAGTATGAGGAAGAAGCGTTTGCCATTGTAGTTGGACAACAGGCACGGGCAAGAGGACTACACCATCATTACCCACAGGCTCAAACCCAAGCTTATGCCCAAGCTCCACAGAATCTTTCCCAAAATCCATTATACTGTATTCCCCCACCTACATATCCAATATACAATGCACAACCATATGGTCAATTCCCTTCTTACCCACAATGGCGTACACCAACTCTTCAGAGTCATCCTCAAACTCCACAAACATACCAAAGTCCTTCTAGGTCCGATTTTCGATTTAAGCCAAACAATGAAATGAGGTAGAAGTCGAGGGATAGCTTCACACTAATTAGAGAGTCATATGCCAATTTATTCCAAAGATTGGTATAGTGGGGCATGATCACTCCTCTCCTTGATTATACTCCTAACCCGCTTTCAAGAAGCTTTGATCCTAATGTACGATGTGCCTATCATTCTGATGTTCAGGGTCACAGTATTGAAAATTATTGTGCTTTGAAAAGAGAAATTGAAAAGATGATTCAAGATAAATCAATTATGGTGCAGAACATTGACAGTGAGAAAAGCTCTAGTCATGCTGATATGCAAACCAGTGGCTAAGATGTCAGGCTAAGCAATTGAGAAGTCACTCATCTCCTTACTAGGAAGAGGTCTGGTAGTGTGTTTTGTTTTATTTTCTGTTGTCTGAATTATTTCAGGGTTGTAGTTCGGGATCCATCTTGTTTTGTCCCTTTGTCGTTATGTTCAAACCTATCTTTTATTTTAATAAATTGGAGTGTCCCTTTTTCCTTTGTATTTTTAAATTTGTGTTATGTGTTTGTTTTCTTTACATAGCACATTTTATGTTGATTCTAGTGAAATGACATGCTAGCAGAATTTTCAGCCAGATCTTGAAATCCAGTTTAAGTATGAATATTGAATCAGAGGTTTGAGTTAGTAAAAGATAACATCTGAGGAAATAGGTCGAGTGATGAGACATTTGGTGACAAGTTGAAGCCTTCTTTGAAAATTAAGGCACTTAGTTTGAGAATCACAAGAATAACTTGGTCATCAATTGAAAGACATGTCTCAATTAGGTCAAATAGTGGTTGCGTGAACAGAACAAAAATTAGCTCCACAAAATCATGAGTCATTCAATGTGAGGAATATGCAACAAAAGTGGAGTTGTATGCTATAAAAGCGCAGAAGAAATAGAGACGCACAGACTCGGTCAAAGTTAATGCTGCAAAAGGTGTCACAAATGATATTCATTTTTCACTTCCATATTGCATGATATGTACTTGCATTTTTAAGGATTGATATGACGAAGGCATTTCATTCTGCTATTCAAACATTGTGTCATCCTTTGTTTACCTTATTTGAGCTTTAGTCCTATTTTCTTTCATACCCCTCTTTTGGAATCAAGATAGAGTCAGTAAAACTCAAAAGAAAAGTGTTGGAAAAAAAATATGTCCAAAAGGAAAGAAAAGAGAAGAGTGTCAAAAATAGAGTCAGAAAAAAATCCCAAGGAGAAAAGAAAAAACAAGAAACAAAAATCAGAATCAATCAAAAGAACAAGCTGCCAAAACTACGTATGACCTGATTCTCCTCTCTCGGGGGTAAGATACGTAGGTTGCCTTACTCTGGGCTCGGTTCAACCAAATGAAAATTTAGAATTGCTCAGTCAAAAGAAACTGGGGCTTGAGTTAATCCTTATTGTTTGAGTCTATTCCAAAAGTTGTAAGTCCTACCCTACTTCAAGTGTCGTTTGGGACACATGCCATCCTTTCTTTCTAACCTATTCAAAAGCCAAGTTACAACCAAAAAAGACCTTCAGATCAATCTTTGAGAATGTTAAGACTAAGCATGCAATTAATGTGATGACGTATTTTGGGAACTACTTGTCTTCCTCAGCAATAAGAATTGGGAGAGAAATAAAAAATGAGAGAGTCTTATTGGTGAAAACCCTCACGGGCACCGTAAGACGATGGTAAGTTGAGAGAAATAAAAATGAGAGAGTCTTATTGGTGAAAACTCTCACAGGCACGATAAGACGACTGTGAGTTGAGAGAAATGAAAATAAGAGAGTCTCAATGGTGAAAAACCCTCACAGACACCATAAGGCAATGATGAACTGAGAAAAAAAACGAGAGAGGCTTGTTGGTAAAAACCCTTCAAGGTGTCACTAGCCGAATGAGGTCTTAAATACAATTGACCTAATGAAGAAACTCATTTTCAAGGCCATTAACTCAACAGAAATTGGTGAAAGTGTGGATGGAAAGATCAGGCAGATTAATTCAAAATGCATGGCATAATCATTAGAGTTGACTGTCATTTTTAGATAAATTTTTCATTTCTTTGTTTCAAATGGGGACATTCATGGTCTTTTCTTTCCTTTCTTTATTTTTATTTTTATTTTCTAGAGTCAGTTATCCAAAAAAAATCATTGTCATTTTTCTCTTGTCTTTAAGTTAAGTCTATGCCAAAACAAGTGAGAAAAGATTTCAAAAATGGCTACCAGCTTCTCTAATTGCACAAAGCAAGACAAAAGCTAGCACATAAAAGAGACATGATTGTGAGCCAAAATAAGGCATGCAGAAAGTTTTGTCAAGCAGATAAGTTTGAAAACTTATGAAAATACCAAGGTTCAAGGGGTTTATCTGAGGAACATGGGAAAGAAGAGATACTGTAATTGTTTCAGAGTCACTCTTGATAATTTGAGTTTGGTCAATGATGCATCAAGTCGATGACATATGCTAATGGTTGGAAGCAAGGTTAAATGTGATGGAGGCAAGAGCGATTGCCGCAAAAGCTAAAGCCACAAACCAGCCACCATATTTTAAACTCACAAGTTTTCTTTGTATAAAACAGGAACACATGTTACATTCAGATCAAGGATTTCGAAGCCTAAACATCAAAGACCGTAATTTCTCACTTCTACAAATGCAAGAGGCAATGTTGTTGCACAAGTTTGGTGATCAAAACCATGATAAAACTCATAATTCAAGATCTCTAGGAGACACACTTCCTCGTCAAGGAAATGCATTTCCTTGGAAAATTCAAGGGACATTTGTAAAGAGACGCACTTTTTTGGGTAATTCAAGAAGCATTTGTAGAGAGACACACTTCCATATTTGGGTAATTCAAGTGGTATTTGTAAGGAGACGCACTTTCTTGTTTGGGAAATTCAAGCAACATTTGTAAGCAGACGCACTTCCTTGTTTGGTAATTCAAGCGGTATTTGTAAGGAGACGCACTTTGTTGTTTGGTAATTTAAGTGGTATTTGTAAGGAGACGCACTTTCTTGTTTGGAAAATTCAAGCAAAATTTGTAAGGAGACGCACTTCCTTGTTTTTGGTAATTCAAGCAACATTTGTAAGGAAACGCACTTCCTTGTTTGGTAATTCAAGTGGTATTTGTAAGGAGACGCACTTCCTTGTTTGGACAATTCAAGCAACATTTGTAAGGAGACGCACTTCCTTATTTTGGTAATTCAAGCAACATTTGTAAGGAAACTCACTTCCTTGTTTGGTAATTCAAGTAGTATTTGTAAGGAGATGCACTTCCTTGTTTGGGCAATTCAAGAAACATTTGTAAGGAGACGCACTTCCTTGTTTGGACAATTCAAGCAACATTTGTAAGGAGATGCACTTCCTTGTTTGGGTAATTCAAGCAACATTGGTAAGGAGACACACTTTTTTGTTTTGGTAATTTATGCGGCATTGGTAAGGAGACGCACTTCCTTATTTTGGTAATTTAAGAGACATTGGTTAGGAGATGCACTTTTCTGTTTGGGTATTTCTGGAAACATTTTTAAGAAGACGCACTTCCTTGTTTGGGTAATTCAAGCAGCATTGGTAAGGAGACACAATTCCTTGTTTTGGTAATTTAAGCGGCATTGGTAAGGAGATGCACTTTCTTATTTTGGTAATTCAAGAGGTATTGGTAAGGAGACGTACTTTCCTGTTTGGGTATTTCTAGCAACATTTGTAAGGAGATGCATTTCTTTGTTTGGGTAATTCAAGCGTCATTTGTAAGGAGACGCACTTCCTTATTTTGTTAATTCAAGCGGCATTTCTAAGGAGATGCACTTCGTTGTTTGGGTAATTCAACCGACATTTGTAAGGAGATACACTTCCTTGCTTTTGTAATTCGAGCAACATCTATAAGGAGTCGCACTTCCTTATTTGGGTAATTCAAGTGGCATTTGTAAGGAGACGCGCTTTCTTGTTTTGATAATTCAAGCAACATAGGAGCCCGCCCAAAGAACAAGGCGAATAAATGGAAAGTCAAACAACAAGGTGAAGAAATTGAAAGTCAACAAATTGAATAAATAACAAGTCAAGAGCCCGCCTGGAGAACAGGGTGATGAAATTGAAAATCAAACAAAAAGTTGAAGAAATTACAAGTCAGGAGCCCGCCTAAAGAATTGGGTGATGAAACTCAAGTAAAAAAGAAGCTGCATAGATAGGATTTTGTAATTTTATTTATGTTTTAACTTGTAATTTTAATTTCTGATGTAATAACAGATCCGCGGACCGGAACCTCGATGGAACCTCACTCTACTCTCTAACTCGGTATAGTCCTTCTCTTTCTAATTCTTTGAGATACCCGTGACTTGATTCCCTCGTAACTTGGCTAGGTAGGATATCCTAAGTCAAGACCCGATTGTTCTTCTTCCTTCTATTATTTCTTCTTTCGAATAATGATCGGGGCAAAATTCTGTCTCGTTATCTACTTCTTTTTCTGAAAACACTGTGTGTTTACATTCAAATGGGGCATGATGTAGACACGTAATTTTGTCCCTCCGAAAGATTAATTTTCGCCTATTTACATTATTCTACCATTCTCAACCGTGTAATTATCCCTCATAAAAGAACAAAAATAACAAACTCCCTAACAAATCTTATCCTATCCTAACCAACTTTATACCTTACCTTATACCCTACCCACCTACCCACATGGCCCTCCCTCCTCCTCACATTTCTTGGACACAAAGCAAAAAAATAAAGGGGGGGCCACGGAATCGGGGGATACAACTCATAGGGATCTTTTCTAATTTTATATACTCCAAAAAAATACCAAATTGAGGAAGAGAATTAGAGGACGAACCATCACTCTCAATAGACAGGCACGACAACACTCCATTTTCTTTCAATTAGTACGCACACTACATCACAAAAGGAGGGGAATACCCCATCAACACCATACGCGCACAGAAGAGAGACGGGAGAACCTCTATTTTTTAATTCACTGGAAAACTCTACCAATCGAAACAGCGATCGAGATCGAGAGAGAGAGGGGGATCTGGTCGGAGTGGGAGAAAAAGGTGAGGAGATTTAGTAGGTTTCAGTTGATTTTCAAGTTTTTCGTCCAATTATCAAGCTTCTCCGGAAAAAAATTTCGTCGGAATCGACCCTAATTCATCGATTCAGCCGACCCAATTCCTAAATCCCCAAATTTTTTAATTTCCCATGGTTTCTAGGCAAATCCGGCCAGAAATATGCTAAATGTCAGCGGATCAACCTTGCTCCATCGATATTCACGACCGTCCGAGTTCACCGGAGCTTCAGGCATATAGTTCTATTGGTTTTCTTGTAAGTTCTAATTTTTGGGTTCACTATTCTTCGTGGGTTTGGTGTTTCGAATCGGATTTTGGAGATTTTCGTATCGAAGTTGGCTCATAGTCGAGTTGTGGCATTCTTTGAGGTTTCGGGACAACTTTTATTATCTTCTTAAGTCAATCAAAAACATTCGGAAGGTCCAATTCTATATCTCTTATCTCTCTTTTCGTGAATATTTTTGAATGGTGTGATTTTTGGTTGAATCTGATTGAAGTGATTTTACTCGTCGTTATTTGATTGATAATTCTAGAGTGAAGTATGTTAATCACGTAGTTGATTTGGGGTTAAGTTGGATTTAGGAGAAAAAGATCGAAAATTGTTAAAAGTGAATATTGATTTTTGTTGGGTTAGTGACGATTGCTTGATTCGGAATAAATGTTGATTTTGTAAGTTCGATAGTATCATGTTAGGCAAACGATAGGGGTAGGCAAACTTGAGGATTGTGAAATTGGTGAAATGTTTGAAATATGTGTTGAATGGATTTGTTTTATCGCAATTGAAAAAATGTACTCATTTGATCGGGGAATGTCCTGTGGTATCTGTATTGCTTTATTCGGAGAATGCCCCGAGAAAGTTGTATATGAAAACGGCGCCCGGTCAAGTCCCGGAACATCGGATGGAGTGAAGTACGGGATCATAGTTAGGATTAGTGTAGGTTAGAATAGGATTTATTTTTCGCATTTTTATTTTGGACTGTATAATTGGACTGGACCCTATATTTTGAATTTGTTTTTTTTTTGTTTTGTTTGTTTGATTGATTGTTTTATGTGTTTTGTGTGGTTTATACATTCGTAGTGTCGAATTAGCCGATATTCTCCACCAAGCGACCGTGGTCGAACCACGGGATCGAGGGGTGCCTAACACCTTCCCTTCGGTCAATAGAATTCCTTAACCGAAATCTTTATTTGCGGATCAGTTTTAGAGTCAAACTGGTTTGAAAAAGGATTTTCGAAGGTGACTTGGCACACCCGATTTATGTCAAGTGGCGACTTTGAATTTAATTTTAAATAATTCTTTTCAAAATAAATTTTCATCTTTTGTCACTTTAATAATAAAAATTCTTTCAAACTTTCGAACTTAAAATCAATCTTTTTTGGAGTTAAAAAGGAGTGTGACAATATATATATATATATATATATATATATATATGTATATATATATATATATATGTATATATATATATATATATATATTAAATAAAAAAGGCACCCACACCCCCCATTTTCTTTCTTCTTCACACCCCCCACCCCATCCGCCCACCCCGCCCTCTCTACGTTTTCTCCTCTTTCAGCCCTCACCCCCACCCCCTACCCTGCAAACGCAAGCCCCCCCCTCCTCTTCTTCCAGCGCCCCACCCCCTAGTTTTCCAATTGAATCTCGATCATTTTTTCAAAATTAAAAAAAAAAAAAAAAAAAACTTCATTTTTTTAAGAGGACAGGTGGGTCTTTTTCTTCCATAGTCTTGGACCAAAGCAAACATAGTGGATAAATTACAAATATAAGTTTGATTGTGAGGGCTAAAGATTTGATTTTGAAACAACATAATCGCTATGATGATCTCAGACCAATCACATAATTTATTAATTATGGTTTCCAAAATCAGAAAAAAGCAAAGCAAAAAAAAAAACTCCATTTTTTTCAAAGCTTTCAGCTGAAGGGTGATATTTTTTCTTTTTTTTGGTATAAGAATGTTGAATTATTACATCTAAATCATTACATCTTGTGTCCGATTAATTACCATCTTGAAAGTATTGATGGAGAATGTGTGTGAGATTGTTAATGGAGAAATTAATGGTTGAAGAAAATGGGTGAAGTTGTTAATAGGGAAATTAATGGTTGAAGAAAATGGGTGAGATTGTTAATGGAAAAATTAATGGTTGAAGAAAATGGATGACATTGTTAATGGAGGAATTGATGGTTTAAAGAAAATGAGTATTGTTGTTCTTGATCAATTGGAGAAGAAAAGAGTGTAGGGTGTGGGTGTGGGTTGCCATGAGGAAAGTGAGGGCATTGAAGAAGAAGGATACTTTTTTTTAATGTATATTAAAATAAAAAGTGGGATTATATCAGTTTTTAATTTAAAAAATGCGGGTTTTTTTTTCTTTTTAATAAATAAACGCGCCCCTTTCTTTAAAATAATGTCACGTCAGTTTTAGGGGTCAAACAAATACACTTTAAAGATGTTAAGGGGGGTAAATAAACGAAATTAAGTTTAAGTGCTAAACAGAGTTTGGAGGACAAGTTCAGGGGGGAAAAGATGTCTTTTCTCGATTTTAAATTAGTGTTTTTTTATTAAATATGCATAAAATTTTAATTTCAACTTCAAATCATAAATTAAAATCTCAAATTCTCTCTCAAAAAGAATTATTTTTTTTCAAAATGTGATTTTAATTTTTATTTTAAATATAGAACTTGACCCATAAATAAAGAAAAGGGTCCAAAGATACATTTGAATCATTTCACATATGTCAAATTTATTGTCCCTTACATTTTTATTTAAAAATCCCTCATAGTTACATTTTTTACTGAAAAACACTCTCCAATTAGTCAAATAGTTCAAAAGAAGAAAAAAGATAAATGAAGATGCTTCTCTTCCTTCCTCCTAACATGGTATTTGCCTAAATCTTCTTACCATATTTTAGTACCTTTCCAGGGAAAGAAAATTAAAGTATTACCGTAATTATTTTTATATTTTTTGAAAGAAAAATATAATTTTTTTTCATAGTCGATTATTCTTTTCTTAGAGAAAAAATTTGGACATTCACAAATTAAAAATCTTTCTTATCATATCGTAACACAATAGAATTTAATATGTAGTTATTCAGAGAGTTTTTGTTTAGGAGAGATTTTGTCTCAATTATTTTCTTTCTTTTATATTAATTATTTATATATATGCCAATTGTCTCACTGGTATGTTGTCGTTGTTGTAGAACAACTGATCAAATCATATAATAATATTATGTTTCATTTTGTACAGTTTTTTTGGTCACCTAACTTATTGCTGCCTTGATTTGCAACTATTAACTTCTATATGACATTTGATTATTTCGCTACCAAGACTCCCCAGCCTTCCTCTTTCTCCTTCTTCTTATAATAATTTTGAGCACAGTTAATATTTTTATGGTAACAACTGTGAAATATTATTTCCAAGAATCAATAAAAGAGTTACAAACTAAGAGCACCGGACCACCTAACCACCTCCCAGGGAGAGATAGCAGGATCAGGCCTCACTCAACAGCCAAACAAGCAACAACTAATTCTGTAAACTATACAAAAAACTCCTACTACTATTAGCTTTCTTTGAACCAATAAATGATTCTAATCTAATAAGAAAATCGCTCTTAATCTGTAACAATGCTTCTGCTGGTTTGATTAATATCCCTCTGAACTGCTTATAGTTTCGTGCTTTTCATGTAGTATAGTAAACAGCTCCCCAAATAGCAACTAGCACCTCCCTCATAGACTTATTATATCTTCGGAATTTAATAGCTAGTAAGACTCTCCTTACTTCCCTAACCTAAATTATAATGCATGTCCATTGGTTCTATTTCTTTCTTAACCTCTTTAAATCAATCACAATGCCAAAATAAATGATCTGTTGTCTCCTGCACTTGACTATCACACAAACAACAATGATCATCAGCAATGGGGATGTTCAGTTTCTGCATTCTAGCTTTAGTGAGTAGCTTGTTTTTAGTTGCAAGCCAAACAATCACTCTGTATTTTGGTTGTGCCACTACAATCCAGATGAGTTCAGCGATAGAAAGCCTCCTTTGTGGTCCTAGCATCTCCAAGTAGCTTCAAGTAACTGAGTAGATCCCTTTCCCTTGCAACTGATTGATATCTATCATTAATATACCATGTCTGCATTTTAGCTTTGAGAGAATGAATATTCCTCTAGAACCAGCTGCAGTCAGGAGGTACCCTATGTGTAGACATCTTCATGCTCTTTCATATACAACTCGTGTACCCATTTTACCCAAATTGATTCCTCGTTAACTATCAATTGCCATAGTAGTTTTCATAATCTGTAATGTTTCACATTCAAACCACCAGTTTTCTTTGTATGACATATTTCTTCCCAAGCTACAAGTGATACTTTCCTTCTATTAGTTATAGACCTCCTTAAGTAATCCCTACACTTTCTATCCACTTCTTTCAGTATGCTTTGAGAAAGGATGAAAACTGCTCCTCAGAAGTTGAATATTGCAAAAAAGAATGAAATATGTATTTTTGAAAAAACAATTAGCCCATCATTTTATTTGTGGCTCATGAAATTGTATGGGTAAAATTTCTTTGACCTTTTATCTATTATATTCCTAATGAATATAATAGTTGAAACCGGCATTGTTGAATTTGTGTAGAGCTTGAAATTATTTTTTTTTGTTGAAGCAGATTAAATGATTCATTAATATTTGAAGGTGTGATCTGACTTACCTAATACATATAAGATATTTTTTTGTCAAAGGGAATTTGGGTGGATATCTTTGACACCATCTAGATTCGCCTCTGTATAAAATGTACTAAAATGTCATTGAATAAGCAAGCAGTGGACAACCCCAATCTTACTATACTACCTATAACCACAACCCAAATCCTACTGGCTACTTTAATTATGGAAACTAGAAACTATAAAACTTTTAATCATGTAAATTTGACTGTACAATTCTAAACAATTTAAATTTTGTATTCTAATTTTAAATTGGTGCTTGACAAAAAAAAAAATTCCTTATGATGATCAATGTGATACTGATTAAATTAATTACTACAACAATAGAGAAATTCTAAAACTCTATTCAAGTAAAAGACCAGGGAAAATGAAAATCATCAGTCATATAAATTATTATATCTACTTTAGTTAGATATATGGAATAAGGCCATATTTAAGAAATTAATGAATGATTAATAATATTCCAATAGGCAATAATAGCCATGATCCAAGAAAATTGAAATCAATAACAAATCATTCTTTCTAGCATGTCAAACAATGACATCTTCTTCACTCTACTTTTTTTTAAAAATAAATAGGTCTAGCTTTATAACCCTTGTATATATAGGATGGTATTACAACATTAAGAAAGAGAAATCATTCGAGGATTCGGAAGCGTCACTTGAAACTTCAGCAGAAGGAGCAGGTGTTGGTTGATCATGTTCATGGTGATGATGTTCATGGTGATGATGACCATGGCGATCTCTCTATGTTCATATGGAGAGGTTGATATAGTTATATCTCCATATTAAAATACTTGTAGTTGATTAGATATTAATTGAAAAAATAGTTAGAGAAAGAGTGAGCTGGCACTAGGAAGTTATAGTTGAGTCGGTTAGCAGCAGCTTAAGCTGACAGCTGGCATAACAAGTTGAGCAATATATGTGTGCATTCTATCATGTAAAGATCAAGGCAGTTACAATGCATTGAAGATATTTTCCTTCCCTCTCTTTTCCAAATACATTAACTGCTATTACATTGTAACTTCAAGGTAGAAATTTGACATGGTATCAAAGCATCGATCGTCGTCTTCGCTGTGAATTTGCCATTGAAGCTCACAAACAGCCATGGGAGAAACTAGAGAAACCTCTATTGAAGCAGAACCTACTGTAACTATCGATCATCATCATCCTCTATATCTTCAGGCATCTGATACACCTAGAGAAGTGATTATACCAATTAAACTCACAGGACCAGAGAATTATGGTATGTGGAGTAGATCCATGAAATTGGCACTAAGAGGTAAAGGGAAGCTGGGATTCATAGATGGATCATGTGCAAAGCATAGATTTAAAGGTGAATTAGCCGAATTATGGGAGAAATGCAATGCAATAGTACTCTCATGGATTGAATGTACCGTTGCGGATGAGTTGATGCCGACTATTCTCTACGCTTCAAATGCGATGCAAGTTTGGATCGATTTCAAGGAACGATTTGACGCGAATTTACCATCTTTGGACAGAAATTATGACTCTGCGACAAGGTATGGACTCTGTAGCCACCTATTATTCGAAGATGAAAGATGAATGGCATGAATTGGATATAATGGCACCATTACCTCATTGTGATTGTGAGGAATCACGTGCTTATTTGGAACACTTATGATCCCAAAGGTTACTGCAATTTCTCATGGGATTGAATGAAAGCTTCATTCAAATTCGAAGTACCATACTGGCTAGGGCACCTGTTATCACAGTCAATGAAGCTTATGCCATTGTTGCACAGGAAAAAAGTCAGAGAAGTTTAGGGGTGATAGATGACAAAAAGGAAACTATGGCATTGTTTGCAGGGAAGTCACAATCGAACAAATTTGATTTTGAGAAAGAAGCTACGAAGAGGTTTGATCTGTTTTGCGAGTATTGTGGATATAAAAATCATGTGAAGGAAGATTGTTATAAGTTGGTTGGGTACCCTAATGATTTTTAGAGTAAAAAATCAGGAGGGACTACGATTCGACTGAGTGGAAATATCCAGGCAACTGATTCCAATACATATGTAAATCCTTCATATCAGTCAGGTGGATTTAGATCACAAGGGCAATTTTAGAATCACTTAAGAGGATACAAACCACAGGGTCTTTCTTATAATCAGTTAGGAGGTTACAGACCACAAGAGAACTCTTATAACCCCAGACCTGTAGCAAAATCTAGTTATAGACCTCGAGTCAACACCATTAGTGCTGAAAATGAAACTTCTACGACCATGAGTCATTTCTTTTCTGAGTGGCAGTATAATTAAATGATGAACCTGATGGGTAAAGACAAGTCACCTGAATACTCTTCAAACTTAGCAGGTATCACTGCTTTACTATCCAATGCCTTTGTATCTGAGTGGATAATAGACACAGGTGCATCACACCATATTACTCCTTTCAAAAAACTTCTAAATTCACTTAGAAGCCTACAGGATGATCTTTCTAACAGAGTTCAGGTTCCTACTGGTTCTAATGCAAGAGTCAGCACTGTAGGAAAGACTATGATTTTAAGAGATCATGAAATACATAATGTGTTACATGTTCCAGAGTTTAAGTTCAATCTACTCTTAGTTTCAAAGCTAACTAGAGAGTTATGTTATGTTGTTACTTTCTTCCCTGATTTCTGTGTATTTTAGGCACTCTCCAATGGCAAGGTCATGGGGATTGATAAGTAAAGAGAAGGCTTGTACATTCTAAATAATTACACCAAGTCTACAGCTGGTGCGTCTGCAGTGTTCAGTAACAGTATAGAAGCACTTTGTGGGGCTATAGATTGGGACATCCATCAGGGGCAGCAATGCAACACATCACCACTCTTCACAGAAGAATTCATCCTCAAATACATGACACTTGTGAGATCTTTCCACTAGCTAAACAACATAGATTGAAATTTCCTACAAGTACAAATAAAGCATCAGCCTTTTTTGAATTAGTGCACCTAGATGTATGGGGTCCTTACAAGAAGCCTACACATGATAGGAAGCATTTTTTATAACACTGGTTAATGACTATAGCAGGTATACCTGGATTTGCTTAATTCAGTCTAAATGTGAAGTCTTTTGTGTGTTGAAATTTTTTTTGTCCTTGATAAAGAATCAATTTGGAGTTTGTGTTAAGGTGTTTAGGTCAGATAATGGTACAGAATTTGTTAACTCTCAATACACTGACATGTTTAGATCCAATGGAATCATTCATCAAACTAGTTGTGCTTACACACCCCAACAAAATGGGACTGTAGAAAGGAAGCACAAGCATATTTTAGAGGTTGCTAGAGCATTAAAGTTTCAAAGTAGAATACCCATCAGATTCTGGGGGAAATGTGTGAGAACTGTTGTGTATCTCATTAACAAATTACCTTCCTCAGTTTTGAATGACAAAACTCCATATGAAATGTTGTTTGGAAGACGAATAAAAATTTATCACTTAAGGGTATTTGGTTGTCTTTGCTATGCAAATGTTTTACCAAAAGGTGATAAATTTCAAGAAAGAGCAAGAAGAACTGTTATGATAGGATATTGTGAAAATCAGAAGGGATATAGGTTATATGAACCTAGCACTGGTCTTCTTTTTGTTAGTAGAGATATGACATTTAAGGAACTAATTTTTCCTTTCAAGAATGAAGAACATGGAGATGATGAAGAAATATTCACAGTTCCTCCACCTGTTAGGGACAATTATGATCAACAAGCAACTTGGTTACTAGATATGATCATGCAGGATGCAACACCAATCATAGTTACAGATTCACCAGTTAACAGGAGTGAATTTATTGAACCAAAATCTGCAGTGGTCAGCAATACAGATATTGATCAAGAGAATGATCAACATGACATGGATGTGGAGAATACACATAAAGAAGTGTTAATTCCTACAACTCAGCCTGCACAAGGAAGACCCTTAATAAATTTTAAGCCTCCAATTTGGCTTAGTGATTATGTGAAACCTGCCAAGTCCACAACAAATTGTTCATATCCAATATCTAACTGTGTGGCTTATTCTCACTTATCAAGTTCATACCAGGCATACTTGAGTTCATTCTCAGCAATACAAGAACCAAAAGATTTTGAAGAAGGTTCACAACATGAATAATGGATTAAGGCAATACAACAGGAAATAAATGCTCTAGAAGGAAACAAGACCTGGGAGCTAGTTTCATTACCACATGGTAAGCAGCCTATAGGATCTAAATGGGTGTACAAGTTCAAACTCAAAGCTAATGGAGAAATTGATAAGTATAAGGCAAGATTGATTGCAAAAGGATATACACGGAGAGAAGGTTTAGACTATCATGAAACATTCTCTCTTGTAGCTAAGATGGGAACTGTGAGGACAATAATTAGTATAGCATCTTCCAAAGATTGGAATCTTTTCCAAATGGATGTGAGCAATGCTTTCTTGCAAGGTGATTTGTATGAAGAGGTTTACATGTCATTACCTCAAGGATTTCGCAGGAAGGGGGAGACTAGAGTATGCAAGCTATTAAAGTCGTTATATGGGCTCAAGCAAGCATCAAGACAGTAGAACATTAAGTTGACCACAACTTTACTTGATGCAGGCTACAACCAGAGTTCACATGATCACTCTTTATTCACCAAGTTATGTGGTGATGATATAGTGATATTATTGATTTATGTGGATGACATTCTTCTTACAGAAAGCAGCACAAAACTTATAGATGAAGCAAAGAAGTCTCTGTACAACCAGTTTAAAGTCAAGGACCTTAGAGAGTTAAAATATTTTTTGGGGATTGAAGTCTTGAGATCACAACATGGAATCTTAATGAATCAAAGAAAATACACATTAGAGATTATTTCTGATGTTGGATTGGCATGAGCCAAACCAGTTCTTACCCCCTTAGAGGCCAACACTAAACTCACCTTTGTTGAGTATGATGAATATGCAGGAAAGCAGGATGATCCTCTGTTTGATGATGTGAGTAGGTACCAAAAACTTATTTGAAAGTTAATATACCTGACCATTACTAGGCCAGACATTTGCTTTGCAGTTCAACTACTTAGTCAGTTCATGCAACATCCCAAACAATCACACTTGATGGCAGTATTAAGAGTGGTAAGATATATTAAAGGTTCACCTGGACTGGGTATTTTCATGAAGAGAAGTCCTATAGATAATCTGGTGGTGCATTGTGACTCTGATTGGGCGGCATGCCCTAACACAAGGAGGTCAATTACAGGCTTTGTTGTACAACTGGGATCTTCGTTGGTTTCTTGGAAATCGAAGAAGCAACATACTGTTAGTCATAGTTCAGCAGAGGCAGAATATCGCAGCATGGCAGCTGTAGTCACTGAAGTCATTTGGATGATAGGTCCTTTAAAGGATCTGTCAATTACTGTAACCACTCCCATTCAACTCTATTGTGATAGCAAAGCAGCTATGCAAATTGCTGCAAATCTCATGTTTCATGAACGTACTAAAAATATCGAGATCGACTGTCATTTCATCAGGTAAAAGCTCAAAGAGAGTCTCATACATCCAATTCATGTGTCTACTAAATTCCAGCTTGCAGACTTGTTGACTAAAGGTCTTGGATTAGCTCAACACAATTTTCTGTTATCCAAGCTGGGGGTTCTTGATAGTTTTCACCCTCCAGCTTGAGGGGGGGGGGTATTAAAATACTTGTAGTTGATTAGATATTAATTGAAAAAATAGTTAGAGAAAGAGTGAGCTGGCACTAGGAAGTTATAGTTGAGTCGATTAGTAGCAGCTTAAGCTGACAGCTGGCATAACAAGTTGAGCAATATACGTGTGCATTCTATCATGTAAAGATCAAGGCAGTTACAATGTATTGAAGATATTTTCCTTCCCTCTCTTTTCCAAATACACTAACTGCTATTACATTGTAACTTCAAGGTAGAAATTTGACACTCCAGAAGTTGGTGGGCTAATTGGGGCTTCAACAGGTGATGAAACAGTTGTTGAAGTGTCATCACTAGGAGAAGGGGCAATTGAAGTATCTTCCAAAAGTATTTTTCTAGAGAGAGTTGGAGTTGAGAGAAAAAAGAGGCCCATGAAAACAGAGAGCAGTAAATATGAAGAAGCCATTTTTGCAATTTACTAAATTATGTTGTAATTTCAATGGTGTGAAAAGTGTGAAGTAAACAATGGCTTATGTAGGGAGACATGATCTTTTGGTGTTAAACTTTATTCCCTTTTTGCCTTGATTTACTTTCTAAGAATCAACATGGCTTTAATCTTAATAAGAAGTTGGTGGCATTATAGTTTAACACTTCCCCCTTAGACTTTATTTGTCACATTGTACTTTACTAGAGTTAATTCTAATATATTTTTGAGCTAAATTGACTTAGATTAATGTGATTTTTAATATTTAAAATTAAAAATTTAGATGTTTGAAAATTATATGAAAAATACTATAAGTTTTACTTCTTCTCATATTAATATTATGAAAAATACATCTTAAAAAGTTTGTTAAAGTTCATATTTTTTTACTTTTGAAAAGCGAAACTTGACAAGTAAAAATGAACATGGAGAATACTCTTAATTAATTTAATTGTGTTCACATCGTTAGATTTTTCATAGTAGGTTTTTGACCATGGGATTTTAGAGCATTATTTCAAGTTTGATTTTAAATCAGTGTTTGTTTATTAAATTTGTACTAAATTTTCATTTTCAATTCCAAATCTCAAATCCTCTAAAAAAAAAAAAAAAGTAGGATTTTTAATTCCAAATTGTGATTTAATTTTATTTAAAAAATATAAAACTCGAAATATAAGCTCATATTTTTTTAAAATAATAATAATGATAATAATAATAATAATGATAATAATAATAATAATAATAATGATAATAATAATAATAATAATAATAATAATAATAATAGTTTTGAATTTTTGAAAAAAAAAAAAGAGAGAGAGATGATCTTCGGCGTGAAAATATTGTTTATAACATGTGGAATAAATTTAATCAAACCAAAAAAAATAGCTACTTGCTACCGTCATTGATTTATTGGACCTCATTTCACTTTGTAATACTGACCTCAACTGTTTACAATCTACACTTACCTTATTCATATTATTTTTTTGTCACATCTTTTTAAAATCTATTTGCCACTAACTTAATTTTACACTACTCCCAATTTATCCTTACTAATGTACTCTTTTATTTAATTAATTTAAAGAAGTTCCCTTTCAATAAATTATTTCAGAATTAAAAAATTTAAACTATTGAGACACTTATTCAATTCTTGTTCTTGTTCTCAATCTTCTCATATCACATGTAGTTTAGCAAGGAAAAAGTATGCTTCCTTAATTATTCGAGACGCAAAGATTTTACAGAGATAATTAACCAAATAAAACTTTGCAATATATTATTCAAAATTCTCGACCACGGTTTTCGTCGATGAAAAGTAAGGTTAATTATGTGAGATGAGTAATATTAAATAACCAAGCTAATATATATAAAAAAAAAGTTTAATTTAGGGGAAAATTTGGTCCTATAGATGGAAGAAGGACATTATTGAACCATTTTTAATACGCTACAAACATTTTTAATCCAAGAAGTAAAAGAAAAGGCAAAATTTGAATCATTTCTAATATGTACAACGACATTTTTATCCATTTCTGAAACCAAAATTAATTAAATTGATATACGTAAGGGTTGGATAAATGTGAATAAGGTATTGTTTAAGAAATTCAAGTATGATTATAGCATTCCAATAGGCAATGTCCATGATCCAAGAAAATTGGAAAATGATTTTCTTTCAAATCAATAACAAAACATTCATTCTAAAATTTCAAATAAAATATCTTCTTTTTTTTTTTTTCAAATTTCCTTAAATAACTCTAGTTCATATTTATGTAACCCTTCTATGTAGGGTATTACAAACAATAAAAATTAAATCATCTAGATTCAGGAGCTTCACTTGAAACTTCATAAAAATGAGTTGGTGCAACTGCTTGATCATATTTATGATGGTGGTGGTAATGATGCTGATCGCGAGGAGCAGAAGCAAAAATACGACTTTGAGAAGAGGGTGAAATAGTAGTTTTTTTATAAGTTAACGAGCTAGTCGAGGCATCTATTAGTGAAAAATCTTGAAGAGATGGAGAAATTGTAATTTCATTGAAAGTTTGTAAATTAATTGGAGCTTCAATAAGTGATGAAACAATTGTTAAAGTGTCATCACTAGGAGAAGGGGCACTTAGAGGGTCATTTAAAAGTATTTTTCTAGAAAGAGTTGGAGTTGAGAGAAAGAAAAAGCCAAGGAAAAGAGAGAGGAGTAAATATGAAGAAGTAGCCATTTTTGCAATTCACTTAATAATTGTGTTGTTATTGTAATGCTGAGAAAAATGTGAAGTAGACAATGGCTTATATAGTGGAGACATGGTCCTTTTGCATTAAATTTAATTTAATCCATTTCTTCTTTAAGTTTCTTTGGGGTTACTTTCTAAGACTCAAGATTGCATTAATCTTGCTAGAGAGTTGATAGGATTATATATAGTTAAATTAGGGCCGGCTCAATAAGAATCGGTTGTTTAAAGCCGAACTTCATAAAGAGCCTCTAAATTCTTTTAACTTCAACTTTAAATCATCAACTTTAAATCATGATTTCAATTTTCAAGCCTCAAATTCTTCATCAGTAGAATTTTAAATTTTAAATTTCAAATTTCAAATTGTGAAGGAAATCTTTTAAAATGAAAAATTTGACCCATAAATATATATATATTTTGTAAAAAAGAAAAATCATCATATTAAATTTTGTAAAAAGACTTATGCTCGACTTGAATAGTTTGTCAGCATTTATGAAAGAAATTATTAAAGAATAGCTAGTCACTACTATTATTAATTTTTCAGATCAGTGAATCTTTGTAAAACTAAATGTGGTTGAAAGCTTGTAATGGCATATGATATCAAGGATCTATTTATAAAAAAGAACACGAAGATGTATGATTTATAAAATGATGTTGTAAAATATTTCAATATCTTATTTGTGAACTATGATTTATTCATTTGATAAAATTGTATAAGAGTTAGAATAAGTTTTTGATATTTTTTAGAATTTAAATTGGACCAATATTAAATCAAATGTGTGGGTGAAATTTTTTAGCATCGTTTCGTTATTAGCTAGGAATTTTGAACTACTTGTTCCAAAATTACTATACAAGTTGTACTAAACTCTTGAGTAATTCGTCAAAACTTGTAGGACACACATATCCATCATTTTAATCATGTAAGTTTCTCTTAAATTCAATTTCAATGCATTTTAGGTTAAGATTTTGTACTTTACTTTTCAATGTAACATAGATGTTTCAATTCACATTTTAAGAAACAATATATATTAAACGAGCAACATTATTTTTATTGAAAAAAAAAATCTATTTTGTGATTCACATTATTGATAGTTATTGTATGAGATTTCTTTGTCTCAATAAAATAATGGATCCAAAATTTCTAAGCCCAGTATTGCAAGATTTGAGTCTCACTTTTTTGGTGACACAAAAAATCCCTTTAAGTTATAATGAATTAGATAAAGGGAAAAGGACAACCGTAGCACTTTTTAAAAATAATGGTCCAAGTTTTAAATTTTGAACAAAAAAAACATTTTGAATTTTTTTAATACCATCTATTAGCCCTTCTTTTAATAAGGCTTTCTATTAGCTAAAGGAAAAAAAAGTCCTACAAGTGTCCTTTTCCCGAAAAAAAAAAGACTTAACTGCTAAGTACAGTGTCCTTTTTCGAGTATTTTTTTCGAGTAGAATTTTTCAAAGTTTGTCGTGATGAAATTAAAGAAAAATCTTAATATTGATTCGAAATTAGCTGGTAAAGATATTAGATATGATCCTAATTTCATTGTTAGTGATGATGATTTTGAAGATTAACAAATCGTGATGTTCAATTGAAGGAATTGAAGAATGTTCATTCTACTTCTAGTCGAATTACTAGGTCTCAAGGTAAATTATTAGGTAATCCATCAATGCCGGAACAAAAAAAATTAGCTTAAAAAAGACAAATATAGACTGAGTGATGAAGTAGATCTTGTTGTTCTTCCCAAAAAAATCAAAAAAAGGAGTCATTCAAAAAATGATGAAGATGATGGTAAGTCATTTAAAGAAAAGAAAAAGTTAAGTGTGAATGATCAACACTAAAAAAGAAAAATTAATTTATGGGAGTTATTTTGTCAATTTGTGGCAGTTTATGGCCCCCACAAATTGAATTGTGGCGATTTTAGAAAATGTCACAGTTAACCTTGCCATGAGCATATTTGCGGCGGTTCTAATAAACCTCCACGACACCCCCCATAATATGACTTTTGAATTTGTGGAGGTTTTTAATATCAATTTGTGATGATTTAGAACCTTCACAGTATGATCTCAATATTTTAAAAATTAGATTTGTGTGAATTTATAACTGTCATGATATGAGATCAATATTTGCATACTTTAATTTATGGAGGCTTACAACTGCCACATAGTATCATTTTTTAAAAATAAGAAAAATGTGAAATTTGATTTACTAAATAACACATTCAATATAAATCAAATTTCATCTGATGAAGTCATATTAATAAGTTTCACAAGTCCAAATTCATGTTAAATTGAAGTAATACAAACTTGTGTATAATAACTTAAATATTACAATTTAAATTCTTAAGAATCTACATAATTCCACAATAAATAAACATTAAAAGTCTAAGCATTTTCTTAGTGATTTGAGTAGTACACTTATAGTCACTCAATCTTTTGTTTATGGTGAAGTGAACTCAATATCTGCATCTGACTAAAACAATGAAAATTTTATAAATGACTAGATAAATATATTGATGTACATCTTGATTAAAAAAAGTGCAACATTCATTTCAAACACAAGTATGTATATATATATATATATAAAGACCATAGATGATTGAGAAATTGTATAATGTTCACAAAATAATATAGAAAATTGCATGATTCTACTAAAAATAGCAAATATCAACTGATTGATAACATTATAACAAGAATATATAAATATTTAAAAAAAGAGTAAAAAGAAAACATAAACATTCCTTAAGCTTACGTTTTCCAAAATTATACAACGATGCTCATTTTACTTTAGTATATTGATTCAAGTATTAAACAAAAACATTACTTAAGCTTACGTTTTTCAAAATTATATAACGATGCTCATTTTTTTTAGTATATTGATTCTAGTATTTTTCACTTCTTCTAATTTATAAATTGAACTCTCCTCCACGACTTTATTTTCAAGTTATACCAATATTGAACACAATCTATTCTTTAAAAATGTCCTTTAATTTGTCATAGTTAAATCAATCAAAATTACATGATACTTAACTAAACAACAAGAAAACTGAAGCATACCTAAACTCAATTAATGATCGAGTATGAATGATTTCATGATGTTGTAAGAATTCAAAAAAATCTTAAAATATGTAAAAGTACAATGAATTAAGTTTACCAACTTATAAAGTTTGCCTACGAATTAAATAATAAAAAGAATAAATATAAATTTCAAATAAGTGACAAAATATTACCTTTATATTCAGAAAACTATTTAATATCCATCCCGTCTTATTAAATCTGTAAAAGATAAAATCAATTATCAAAAATCACATTTAAAAAATAATTAAAGTGTACCAATATATGAGGTAAGGATAGTTGATGCTCATCCTCCATGTGCAGGCACAAAAAGAAATTAAAAAAGAAAAAGAAGAAGAGAGATAAAGCATGAAAGGTTAGAGACGAAGGGAGAGGAATTAGGGGAAATAAAAGAGATGTGGGATTTGGTGCTTGTATGTGGGAATTGGAGGAGTGGTTCATTAGGTTAGTTTTTAATTTTTTGGGGGGGAACTTCTATCTTTACTAGTATTTTATTTCTTTATTTTTTTAAAGGAGGAAAAGATATTAAGATTTTGGTTGTGTTTAGATGCAAATACAAAATAATAAAAAATTTATTTTGGTGCATAGAATAATTTTTTTTTCAGAAAATTTACTAGTATTTATTCATTAAAATATTTTGCCTTACAAAATTAATTAATATAGGAGCATACATAAAGTTAAAATGCATACAAAATAAATATAATGAATATTACTATTAATTTGGCATCTAATTTTTGTTTTAAAGAGCACATAATAAATATATAAAATGTGTTTGAGCCAAAATTGGCCAAACAATATTTGTCTTGACTTTAATAGTTATGAAATTTAAATTATTGTGTGATATGGCAACCAAAATCACCAATTTACATAAATATCTAATACAAAATAGTAATGTATAAAATAAAAAGTTCAAATGAAATTGAATATACAAGGTAAAATATATATATATATTCCGAGAGTATTTTAATAGAAAAGAAAAATAGAGGATAAAAGAATTACAATCCTATTAAAATGAAGAAGGAGAAGGGTGTGTATTTTTTTATATATATAATAAGTTAATTATCAATGTTAGTTATTATATACCATATAATTTGAATATAATAAGATAAAAAATACAAAAAAAATATAATTTCAAAAGTAACAAAGTTTAGTAAATTTATGGGAGTCATTAATCGCCATAATTTATATTGTATTGTGCCAATTTTCTAACCTCCGTAATAAAATTGACACAAAAAAAATTACATTGTGGAGATTAGAACAAAACGTCTCAAAATGAATTATTAGTGGTGTTTTTAAAAACTTCCACAAATAAACCACTACAAATTGCTCATTTTTTTATAGTGGAAGGAGATACTCTTGTTCCCCCAAAAGATAAAAAAAAAAAAAAAAGAAATCGACCGAATAATGGAGAAGATGATGCTCAATCATACAAAAAGAAAAGTAAAATAATTTTTGTTCATTGGAAGAGAAAAATATTCAAATTATCTGATTTTGAGGTACATTGTGTGTGCTTTCTATCTATTAATTATGTATGATAGATATTTCAATTTTTGTGTAGAATTTGTGTATGTTTGAAATATGTGTGTTATTCTTGTATATAACATGTGTCAGTATTGTGTATGAAATATATAGGATTGAGATATTTGTGTAATTTACTGTACAGTGGTTGTATAATTTTGAGATATGTGATGTTTTTATTATGTGTATCAGCATTACATAAAAAATGCGTATAATTTGAATATTTGTATTGTTACTATGTAAAATTTGTAACAGTGTAGTAATAAATACTGTATGAGTAATATATGTAGCTTTTTGATCATTACACTTACTTATTGCAGGTTTGGGATTTGTTTCTTGGTCCATCTGATCATTACAAGTGTCAGCTCAGTGTGTACATAAATTGTTGTATTGTGACTTCTTTGAAATTTAAGTTGGATAAGAAGCAACTTGATTTGTTTAAGAATAGTTGCTTTGGATATTTCTTATCTTTACGAAGTGTTTTTACTCAAAATTAACTTATTCATGAAATATTGCTTAGAGAACATATTTTTGAGAGAGCTGATGAAATATGAATTAAAGTGAATAACACTAAGTTACGATTTGTCTTACAAAAGTTTGCTATAATTAGCGGCTTAAAATGTACTGAAAATTACAATAATGAGTTTGCTCTTACTCAATAAAGTAAGCTGATGTATTTTTCAGAAAATTCCAAGCTACAAAGCTTGATTTTGAAGAGTGTTTCATGGAAATAAAGGTGGCGATGTGATGAAGATGCTTTACAAATTTCTATTTTGTTCTTTATTTATATCTTTCTTTTTTCTATCGCTTATAGTGATGTTATAACAAAGAATAATTTTTAATTGGGTGAATCTGAAAACTATGAAATATTTTCGTGAAAAAAATTATGTTTTCGTCTGATGTTGGAGTTAACGAATTCTAAGGTTTATCAGAGAAAAACTATGTATCGTTGTGTTGGTTTTTCCTTAGCATTTCAGTGTTGGTTTTATGAGTGTTGTCCTTATGCCGATGGCCATCTTCCTGGTTGAGTTGGCGCTAGTGTGCCACATATACTTAATTGATTTGTAAAGCATAGACCAATGTACAAGGAGGTCAAGTCTGCATTTTTTTATATTAGGCAAGAGTAGGTATATAGATATTTTAAAACATAATGTATATATGTTTTGTGAAATGATTATGTGCTTTTTAAATATCGAGTGTTGTTTTGTATGTGCAGATAGTGTTGAGTAATATTACGCAGACGGTTCTTGAAAAATCAATACTTCAATTACCTGATTTCAAATCTGTGGATGCGATTGTGAACTTTGTTGATTTGCCTGGTACCAGTAAACAAGAATGTAGTTATTTGAGCGCAGATAATGAATTGACACTTCTGAAAAGTGATGTTAAAATGGTATTTGGAAGATTTTTATTAATATTTGTATGTTTTTGTTAATTGATATTTTGACATTTTTCTTTTTATGTTTAGTTAACTGAGAAGGTTTCCTCGATGGAGAAGTTTATGAAATTCTCATTTGAATTGATTTTTCAAGCTCTACATATAAAGAATGAATCTAAGGTATTCTTTTCCTGAATTTTTTCTATTTTTTTAACAAAACTTATATACACTATTATAATTATTTTATAAAAAAATTTGTACAACTTGCTACATCAAATGGGGATAACAGTGAGGACAATTCAAAGAAAAAAATGATGATACACCTAATGTTGGTGGTCTAGGTGATGATCCACCTAATGTGGGACAACAAAATATTATTGCATCGGTACTGGATCATATAAGTGATAATTTGATGGATGATGTAGAAAAAAAAAATAGATTATGTAGGTGGTGATATATTTGATCATTTGGTGGATGACCGCGTTGAAGAGAAAGTTAATTTTGTAGGTAATTGTGTAGTTGGTCATGTCGATGTTGAGTCTGCGGGCAAAACTTTTAAGGATGGTGCTTGAAAGAACTTTTTAAATTTTGATTTTTTGAAGTTCATACAAAGCTCAGGTGAAAATAAGGTTATAGGGGAGGATAGCAATTGTCAAGTTGATAGTGATTGATCTAATTTTACTGATTCAAAAGTTTTCAAATTTACTCAACCTTTTCGTAATAAAAATAAATAAAAAGAAGGTGATGCGGTAATGCTTATCCAGATTGAGCTTGATTGATCAGAAATTTCAGACGCTGAAATTTCTAAGTTCACTCAACCCTATAAGAGTGTTACAATGATTGATGCAACTAGTATAGTATGTGATAATGTTAGAAAGGTTAATGCAAATGCATGTGATAATGTTAAAGGAATTGAGAAAAATATGGTGGATGCTTCTGTTGTTATGTTAGATGAAACACCTATTATTCCTCGCCGATTACATAAGCCAGCGGTAGTATGTGAATCTCCATTTGTGTCAAAATTTGATTCTGATTGTGGCAAAGTTGAAGGTCAACCATCTAAGCGTATAGAGAATGCTCATCCAAGTAAACGCCTCTTGTCTATAAAGCATGCTTTTGTGAAGAGTATTACGGAGAAAATTGATGATATGAAAGTGACATTACAGTTTAACAGGTTTGTTGCCAGATCGTTGCGCTTTAAACAAATGTAAGTTTTCTGTTTGTAGTTTCTTTTCGTTTCACTATATTTTGTCATATATTATAATTTTGTAATATTTTTTACAGGCCTGTTTATTCAGATTTTGTCAATGCTCTCCCAAATAATTCGACTATGAAGTTGATACCATTAAAATGAAAGAGTGATACTTCACATTGGCATATCCAGGAATACCTTAACCGATTCAGTAAGTAATGAATTTATTAGTTAAGTAGGTTATATAATTTTTATGTTTGTACTTGATAGTGATAAGCTAATTGGAATACTGAATTTTGTATATGATGCATGTTATATAAGTAGTTCGTATTTATTAAATTTTAATTAGTGTTCTGTATTCATTTTAGCATTTTAACGTGATTTTATTGTTCATATTCTCATCATATTAATATTATCTTTTACTATTTGCGAAAGAAGTCAAACTACGAATCTGTTGGTGATTCAGTTAAATTTACAATAATCGATTGTTGATTTAACTGCTTGATTCAGACTTTGTATAAGTGATTTGTGGAGAACAATAGAGATGTAACACTTATCACTCAAGAACATCAAATTGGTGAGTACATGCTTGATTTTTTTATGAAATGCAACGTCTCGTGAAATAGCGTTGACAACATTTTTTCCCAATTAATTTTGCTGAGGAATTTCACTGAATTTTGAAGAGGTTGTATTTTAAAGACCAGTGCATAAATGTGTATGATTCAATGCATGGTGCAAGGCATGCCGTTCGTGTTCAAAAATCAATTGCAGCGTATTCAGAGTTAATTTCACACTTTCTTTCTTGTATTCAATTTTGAAAAAGTAAGAGCGGTGAACTTTCAGTGGCTAATTCTTTTGATATTCATATTATTGATGGACTACCAACTCAATCCAACATGTAATATATTGAATGTAAATTTAATTTTTATTTTTAAATAATTTTTTATCAATTATACTGATGATGTATTATGTTGCAGAGATTGTGGTGTATTTGTTGTTGCCTTTGCTGAGTATTTGCTTGATGATCTTGAAATTTCTAATCATCTAGATGATATTGATGCTATTCGAATTCGGTATGCTTTGTTGTTGTGGGATTATGAAAAAAAGAAACAAAGGCAATGCGCAGTTAGTGAAGATGAATCTACTGGTTGATTGTTAAAGAAAAATGATGGTGTGCAGCAAATTTAGTTAGGAATGTCTTTGAAGCATAGATGTAAAATATATGTTTAGTGTTGAAATACTTAGTGTTGTTTTTTATTTTTGTGTTGATACACTGAAGATTCTTATCGTGAAATGTTATGTTGAATATTATATGTTTTGGCACTTGATACAATTCTGTACAAGTGATTTTTGATTTTATGAAGACAATAGCACTGCATCTGTTAGATTATTTTGATCATAATTTATATGCAGTATAGCTCATATGCAGCATTGATTCAGTTTCTATTCAATAGTTACACAGTTAAAGTGCAGTATTTATTCAATTTCATACATTTATCCCAACCACATATAGAACTTATGTATTGTTGAAATAAAATAGTTATATAGTTTATAAAAGTAGTTTTATAATTTATATTTAAAATATAGAGGTTCTATGCATTCACTAATTAATTTTGGTTCTATATCCAAACCATATAAAGGTTCTATATATGATTGACCCATGATTTATATCAGTGCAGTATAAATCTACCTTTATTGTTTTAATTTGTGAAGTGTTATTTAAGCAAGGCGTTAAAGAAAAAATAAAGTGAAAGAATTTAGATGACTATTCTGATGATTAAGCTGTTAAATGTATTTTTTTTAAATGTGCGAAAAATTCAAAAGACAAATACTACTACTTATATATATTCAACCTGTATATAGGTATTGTACATGATTGACACAGATGATATGCAGTTTTTTTAGGTATTGTAGAAGAAAAATTACACTCTCCCAGCTCAGAAGAATTGATTAGTGCATATCACGAAAGAATGTGCCTAAAATGAATGAAACACTATAATGCACAGATTTCTACATTTAAAGTACGAATGAATTGAAATTAGATAATTTCACCATAAAAAAGACATAAGCATTATTCTATAAACTGAAAGCGTTGTATTTGAAGTAAAATAATATCGTTGTAGCGGAGGCTATTACATTTCTATGAAAAGAATAGTATTTTTGCAAAAAAAAAATGAGAAAGATAAAAGTATTCTTGTAGCAGCATCCTATTAGATTTTTGTTGGAGCATTTTCACATGTTCTTCGATTGTGTCCTGTTTTTTCTCACCGTCCACGTGAATTTTGTTGCTTAAAGTAGTTCATAATGCCTTTCCTCGATTGTTATTTTTTGATCTACCTGATTTTGATTTCCAGATTGATGGCAGTACTATATTAGCTGATATCTCTGGTGGAATGTGCCAAGTTATTTCATCAGGAAGTGGTATAACTGAAAGTTCATATGCTTTCAAGATTTTTTTTTTTTTGTATGAGCACAATAGCTTTGTAAGTCTATATGCGTGTAAGTTAGCACCACCATAGTATGTGGACAAGGTATACCATTTACTTGAAATAGTAGGAAGTAGCATTTTTTTCACGCATGCACACAATATTTAGTTTTCCAATTTCATCAATCACTACATAAGAATAGTGAGTAGAACCCATCACCTGCAATGTACAAATGTATTAGTAAATAGTGTGGCACATTAGAATATGTAAGCGTTTGTAAAGTATAAATAAGAAGTTATACCTTCATGTTATCTGAAAGAATGATATTTTTCCTCATTATTATATTGTATTTGTTTTTCAGTTCTATAAATGTTGCTTCTGAATGTTGTCTATGTTTATTATTTCATCTCATGATCAGATCCATCATATATTGTAACAATTTTTTAATTGGCAGGTCTCTAGCATCTCTATTTGATGATTTTAAAGACTGTGTGATGTTTGAAGTCATGAACATCGACTTGTTGACATGGGAATGAGCTATGGATCATTTTTCATAGCCTATATCAAATAGATACTCCTTCACCCTATTATCGATTTTGTTTATTTCTATTATAAGTCGATCAAAGTCTGTCTTTATATATGTTCTGGACATTGTAAAGAAGATTCTCTTTAATTGTTTTTGATTCTTCTTAAATCGATCTTTGATGTTGTTCCATAGATGGTAGATACATATACAGTGAGCTACATTTGGATATACAATTGCAACACCTTTTAATATGGTATCATGCCTATCAGATACTGTGCACATGGCTTCTCTTTCACCAAAAGTAATGTTAAATATGCAAAAAAATTATTCCCATGAAGCATTATTTTCAGAATCAACAATAGCATATGCTAGTGGAAAAATATGTCCTGATTAAGCAAGTAGAAAAGTGTCTATCAGTGCATGCCAGCAATACATAATTTTATCTAAAAAAAAATCATAAACTTACTTGTTGCATCCAGCACACTAGCAGACAACATTCTCCCCTTGTATGCATATTTTAGAAGAGTTCCATCAATAAAAATGGTAGGCATACAATATCTGCAGCCCCTAATTGATGTGTTTAATGCGACAAAAGCATATAAAAAGTGATTGTCCTCCATTTTGTGTAGCCTTGTGAATGATCCTGGATTTATTGTGTTTACCATGTATAGGTAAGCTAGCAATTTAACATAAGATTCACACAGGGAGCCTCTCACCAGTTCAAGTGCTTTTTCTTTGGTTATATATGCTTTTTTGTAGTTCATCCTAATTTCGTATAAGTTTCTCATTTCATCCATGATCTCTGCTGGAGTGTATATTGACTTTAGAATTAGATAGTCGTGCTTCACCATTTTAGCAATAGTTAATGAAGTAGCATGCCATTGTGAAAGCATTCTGTTCGCAATTGGACAGGTGTGATCATCGATAAATTTTATCTCCGTGAACACTTCTGAATTTTTTTGACTTGAAGATCTAAAAGTTCAATTGCATCTTTGATTGATACACGTAAGATAGTACCTAGATACATTTATATACAATAATGATACATTTATATAATATGGTATACAGTAGGTACACAGTTCATATGCAACAGTTTATATGCAGTATATATACAAGTCCTATACAGTAAGTACACATTTTATATGCAGTACTTTATATGCAGTATATATATAGGTCCTATACAGTAGGTACACAGTTTATATGTAGTATATATACAAGTCCTATACAGTAGCTACACAATTATATGCAGTATTTAGACAAGTTTATACCTATATTCCAACAAAATATAAGCCTTCTACATTGTTGATATGAGTTATATAAAGTAGTTATATAATTTAATATTCAATATTATGCAGGTGCCCGATAGTAGTTACACAATTTATATGTAGTATTTAGGCAAGTTGATAGCTATATACATTGTTGATACAGGTTATATAAAGTAGTTATATAGTTTAATATCAATATACATATCGATAAATTTTGTCACCATGAAAACTTCTGAATTTTATTGACATGAAGATCTAAAGTCCAATTGCATCTTTGATTGATCCACTTAAGATAGTACCTAGATATATTTATATACAATAATGGTACATGTATATAATATGGGTATACGGTAGGTACACAGTTCATATGCAGTACATTATATACAGTATATATACAGGTCCTATACAATAGTTACACAGTAGGTACACAGTTTATATGCAGTACTTTATATGTAGTATATATAAAGGTCCTATACAGTAGTTACACAGTAGGTACACAGTTTATATGCAGTATATATACAAATCCTATACAGTAGTTACACAATTATATGTAGTATTTGGGCAAGTTTATACCTATATTTCAATATATATACAGAACCTATGTATGATTGATGCAATTCTTATACATATATTTTCCTGTTTATAATGAAGATTTATACATTGATGATGATGATCTTTTCACCTTAAATTGGAATCTCTCACGGATTGCATAATATTTCATCACACTTGATATTGTATTTTTATCCCAATACAGCTGCTCTTCTTCAACATCTCTATGAAGTGGATCCTTTATTATAGATTTGGGCTCTTCTTTCATTTCTTCCTCAAAAAAATTATCTTCAATTGTATAATCAGAAATAGGTATCGAATGAACTTGAATAGCAGTCAGAGATGTTTCGATCAAATTTTCAATTGAGGATTCTCCATTTTCAAATGCGTTTTGTAGTGTTATACACAATGAAAATTCATTTATATTCAAAAAAAAATTCTTCATCTCCATATAAAGTCTAACACTCATATCATTGTAAATAGTCATAGATCCACTCTTTACAATGTATTTTTTTATCATTAAATCAGAAGTTTGCTGTAGATTCAACTGCTTATACAGTTCATCAACAAAATATTCGTACTTGCAATTCGAATTCAAAAATACTCCATTGATTTTAAATTTTTCAAATTAACTGCACATCACTTAACCACTCTCCTCCGTATTGTATCATAATTGAAACTAAAACTGAACTTTAAGCTATTATTTCGTATCAATTTTAGCTAATTGTGAATGAAAAACACTTTATGAAGCTAATTGACGGAGTATTTTTATAGATTTATATATAATTTATGAAAATATTTAAGGTAATGTGTTGTATTTGAAAAAAGGAATTGTGAGGTTTTAATGAAAAGGAAATCCTGAGGTAAAATTGGGAAAGGAAAGTGTGAGTTTTAATCGAAAAGGAAAGATATTTATTAGGCCAAATTTTGCGGCTTTTTGTAGCCGTGTTTACAATATGACTAGAAGATGGAATTAGTTTAACGGCTATTAAGAGGGAATTAAAATCAGAGGCTATTTTTACGAAATTAGTTTTATGCGAAGGGCAATTTTGTCCTTCTCCCTTAGATAAAATGAAATAGAGAAAACAGAACTTTTTATCCATGTGTTATTACTATATTTCACTTTATATATGAATTTGATCACGTGAGCTTGTATTCTTCAAAGGAAAGAGATAAATATGGGAGGAGAGAACTCAAAGGATTATAGATGAATTAGAAAAAGTGTAGTGCATTGTAGAAGAGAACACAAGTTCATTCTAGTGTCATGTGCGTAAGCCCACTTTTGAAGTAATTACTGAAGTACAAACAAACTAAGAAGTAAAACATCAAGATTGTCCTTTACTGTAATTAATCATTTGTTAATTGTTCTGATCTCCATTATGTAAAAGGCTTAAGAATATACATTATTTAATTGAAGGTCAAATGTGGAGAGAACACAAGTTCATTCTAGTGTTGAATGAGTAAACCCACTTTCGAAATACTAGACCGAAGTACAAACAAACTAAGAATTAGAATATCAAGATTATCCTTTAGCGTAGTTAATCATCTGTTAATTGTTCTGATCTTCATTACGTAAAAGGATTAAAAAAAAACACATTATTTAATTGAAGGTCAAATGTGTTGAGTTGGATAACACAAAGACTAAAAGTCAAATATAACAACATAGGGACTAAAAACGTTGTTTTCTCAGCGGAATATGATAGAAAAGCTAATTTTTCAGAAATTTTTTACTAGACTTTTGATAAATTTTGATTTTCTGCTAGTTCGACACTAACCCTTCAATATATTTCTTGTTGGAAGTACCCCCGATCACATTGATAATGAATGGGCTCAAATAATTCAATCGGGGTAATTGTTGAACTATACTACATAGTTTTGGCAACAACAAAAACTGCAAAAAAATCACAACAATACTATTGGAAAGGACGATTTCAACATTTCTCATTCTTTGGATAGACGTTGTGGTGGACAGACACTAAGATAGAATAGATTCGTTAATATGCCCAATATTCCTACTGCAATATGATGAGTTAATTATGTGAGACAAATGATAAAGCTTTATGTGAGACACATGATAAAGCTTTTCGAGGTAGGACATTATTCAGTTCTATTCATCCTTGTCTCAAATATTGGAACTCGTATGGTATAATGAAAAATCAGAAACCAAAAAATTATAAAATATATAGCACAAACAAAGTAAAAAATGTAATCTGAAATTTTAAATTGTCACACTTGGAATAATTTTCTGCTATGATACTTCTTGTAATTTTTCTCTTTGGTTGATACTTCTAATCTCCAGTTGTCATCTGAAAAAATTTATGGAGCTATTTTACTTTTCCACTTTCAAAATTATGAAATTACATCCATTATTTGCTTTCACTTTTCATTGGGAGGTAGATTCAGATTTAAATGTTATACCATTTAATTTTTGAAAAACTTAATACTAAACTGACTATAGTTTAAAATTACTAGATTAGATCTATTATTTGAACAATAAAGAAGGTTTACACATAAATTTATGCTTTTATGTCAAAAGCATTTGATTCAGATGAACTAGTACTACAACACTCTATTCCCCTTTGGCTTCACCTACATGCAACAAAATTTCACATACATCCCTTTTCTTTCATATCATTTTTTCTAATAAATAATTTCGATCTATATTTGTAGCCCTTTTACATATAAGGTATTACAAAACTAAAAAGGAGAAATCATCATCAATTGATTCAGAAACTTCACTTGAAACTTCAGAAGGAGCTAATGCAGGTTCTTGAACATGTGGTTGATCGTGTTCGTGATGATGACCTTCGTGATGACATTTAGTGTAGGGTTTATGGTGGCCAATCCCTGGTGGGTGATGTCCCTCATGAGGATGACCGCCACATATACGCTCAGGAGCAGGAGCAGGAGCAGGAGCAGGAGGAGAAGGAACAATGTCACCTGATGAATCCCGAGGAGATGGTGAAATAGGAATTTCTCCAGAAGCTGAAGGGGCTTCAACAGGTGATGAATCCCGAGGAGACGGTGAAATAGTAACCTCTCCAGAAGTTGATGGGGCTTCAACAGGTGATGAAACAGTTGTTGAAGCGTCATCACTAGGAGAAGGTGCAATTGAAGTATCTTTCGAAAGTATTTTTCTAGAGAGAGTTGGAGTTGAAAAAAAGAAAAGGGCAATGAAAAGAGGAAGGGTTAAATGTTGAGAAGTGGCCATTTTTCCACAATCCAATACTAATTTGTGATGTTATTGCAATGGTGAGAAATTGTGAAGAGAAAACAGTTGTTTATATAGTGGAAAATATGGTTTTGTTATTAAATTATGATTTATCTCTGCATTTAGTAGTTAAAATTGTCAAACTTTGACTACTAATTTATTAATTATTCTTTTTTGCTCTCTTTTAAAAAGTCAAAACTGATGAGATTACATGCATGTGATACATAGTAATGTCCATTTGAAGTTCCCAACTGAAGAGATATTTGAATTAGAGTAAACAACAGAAAACTCATTATAGTATAGGAGCTAATTATTTTCTCAAACACAATTTTTTGAATTATATTTTATAGGCAAAATGACCTCCTGGACCCCTATACTGTGCCGGTTTTGTAAATTGGACACTTCTACTTACATGTTTGTCATCTGTACCCCTGAACCTACTAAAAAGCAACATTTTAAACCCTTTTTTGGTGAGTGTAACACACTCTCTCCCAAATCAGCTGCCACATCAGCTGCCACGTCAACCATGTCTGCCACGTCATCTGCCACGTCATTTTAAAAAAAATAAATTAAAAAAATAGAAAAAGTATTACATTAAATTCCAAGTCATTTTTAAAATGTTATATAACAAATTAAATATTAAAATAAATTTAATTAAATAAGAAAAATTTATTAATTGTAGAAAATTTTGAATAATCATGCTTTTAAATTTTGAAAAATTTGAATAATAATTTTTAAAATAAAAAAATAATAAAAAAAGTATTACATTAAAATTAATTAAATATTAAAATTAATTTAATTAATTTAAATTTAAATTAGTAAAAAAATAATTAATTAAAATTCTTAAATAATTAATTTATTTAAATTAATTAAATCTTAAATTAATTAAATTATCAAATTTAAAACTCTTACCTAATTTAAATAAATTTTACTTAAATAATTAATTAATTTAAATATGATTTACATATTTAAAATATTTAATTTAAATTAATTGTGGGGGGAGGGGCTGGGGCCTTGGGGAGGGCTGAGTGGGGTGGGGTCTGGGGGAGGGGGTTGCGTGGGGCTAGGTGGGGTGGGGTGGGGGGCTGAGGGAGGGTTGGGTGGGAGGCTGGAGAAAGGGGGTTGAGTGAGGTGGGGGGCTGGGGAAGAGGATGCGTGGGGCTGGGTGGGATAAGGACAGACTGGGTGGGGTGGGGGTCTGGGGAAGGGGGAGGGGTTACGTGGGGCTGGTTGGGCTGGGGAAGAGGGGTGGGTGGAGCTGGGTGGGGTGGGGACGAACTGGGGTGGGGGTGGGAGGGGCTGTAGAGGGGGTGGGGTGGGAAAAAAATTTAAATTTATTATTTTTAAATTAAAAAGTATGGAGGAAAAAAAGAGAGGATGGGGGGTGTGGGGGTGGGGACGGGCTGGGGTGGGGTGAGGAGGGAAAAAAATATTTTTTAAAATTAAAAAATCATTTTAAAAATATTTTTAATTTTTTTAAAAAAAATATTTTTAAATTAAAAAAGATGGAGGGAAAAAAGAATCATTTTTTTTTATTTTTTTTTTAAATTTTAAAAATATTTTTAAACTTTTTTAAAAAATTTAAAAATATTTTAAAATTATTTTTATATTTTTAAAAATAGTTTAAAATTTAAAAAGATGGAGAGGAAAAAAGGACCCTTTTTTTTAATTTTATATTATTTTATTTTTTTTAATTATTTTAATGTAAAATTGGCCAAAAATTGACCCCCACTCGCATCCGTAGGCGAGTGGTTACACTCTCTTTGTCTTAGTCACCATGACCTTGCCACATAAGCAAGGTCAATGGTCAAAGGGTGCGAAATGTTGCTTTTTGATGGGTTCAAGGATCCAGATGACAAACATGTAATTAGAAATGTCCAACTTACAAAACTGATATAATAGAGGGGTCCAGAAGATCATTTTTCCTATTTTATACCATTAAAAAGTATCTGAATACATAATTAAAATGTCCAGATACATGTTTAAGACGTTCGGATATATGGCTAGGACGTCCGGATACATGGTTCAATAGCCGTACATCCAAGTATCTCAGGCGCATGTATTCGAGAAGTTACAACTAAGTCGCAGTAAATCTATACATATATATTCAAATACATGCGCATGTATCCGGAAAGTTACAACTGATTGTAGACAATCAGGTATCCAAAATTATTAAAAAATTAAATAGGACATCATGTAATTAATTTAAAATAGAGAGAGATCAAATAGTTATGACTAGGATGTTTGATTTGTTCTCCCTTTGAATTATGATTCACTTGGGCCAATAACAATAGTAAATTGGGCCGAATAGGTAAATAGGTTTGCTATAACTAGCCCAAATGAGACGGATCATTCCCACTAATATTCTATTTTCGGGTGGTATTTAATTTTCACATCTTTAATATGTGATTTAAAATTTTTATTCTTCACTATTTTAAGTAACAAATAAGTGATCGAAAATATCTTTGATATAGAAATAACAAACAACTTTTCATGAGACCTAAATTTATACTCTTGTATCTTAATATCCCATAAGCTATGTGGCATTACAAATTATGCCCCTTACCCCGAAAAAATAAATATTTTTTTCTGTTGCATATGCTTGTATGTTCCTATCATCATATCCCACGAATTATGAACTAAAATTCATAACAAGTTATGTCATATGTCGAGAGAGCAATGTCCCACAAGTTAGCTGAGTACTGGTAGGAGATAATGTATTTCCACGGGAAAAAAATATAACACACAAACCCATATACGAATAACCCGATGCACTAAAGTTATCGCTATGCGCGGTATCCGGGGAAGGGCCCCATCACAAGGGTGTATTGTACGCAGTCTTACCTTGCATTTCTGCCAGAGACTATTTTCAAGGCTTGAACCCGTGACCTCTTGCTCACGTAGCAGCAACTTTATAATATACTCTATTATAACAAATTCTAAAAATACTACATAATTTATGTCAGATAGCTTAATTTCTACAAAACTTATGTCAACCAAAATAAAAGTTCTTTAAACTTATGGCTAATGAATTTGGTTTAAACTTTAAATAGATAAGGGTGTCTTGATTTAGAAATTTTCATCAAATGAGTAGCAGGGGCAAAATTTAAAGATCATCATATTTGAAGGTAAAAAAAAAATCCATCCTAAAATACGCATCTGCATAAAAGATTGAAATGAGCCGTAGTATGAAGATAATCATTTAATTGCATGATATTTTTTTCAAATGATCTAGCCTTTAATCTTTTGCCCTTCAAATGGACTAAGCTTTAATTTTTGTCCCTAAAACTTAGACGTCGCTGGACATAGAGTTTTTTTTTAAGAGTGAGACATAACTTGCGAGATATAATGAAATAAAAATATAATTGGTCATGTCCATCCCAGTTTATATATCCTCAAGTTATTGGTCATGTCCATCCCAGTTTATCCTCGTTTAGAAAAAATGTAATCAATGCCAATTTGAAAAGAATAATTTAATTAGAGATAAGTTGATAAAGTTATTTTTTATTTTATAGGAGTTGATAATTGGTTAAAGGGCGTGCTAAACTCAAAAGGAGCAATTATTTAGAAAAGGAGGGAGTATGGTCTTAAACATGTCATATAAAAATTTAAATTGAAAAATTATCAAAAAATAAAGAAATATTTTTTCGAGGCCAAACACATCACTAAACCCCTAAATTGGCACAAATTTAACTTGACATCTAAAGTGAACGTTGTTCATTTTAAACGCCTAAACCAACCTCGAACTGTGTCATTTGGACGCCTTTTGCCTAGTTGATTTGTCGCATGAAACTCACCCTTCAAAGCCACGTTGAAGGCCTTTTTTCGTTGATGTGACATTCTAATTGGCCACCAACAATAATGTTGACTCATATCCACCTATATTTATCTTCTTCCTCATTTTCAATTATCTAATTTCGCCCTAATTTCTTAAATTCTTGAAAGATCAATTTTTTTCTTCTCTTCTTCTTCATTTGTGTTTTTTCAAAAATTCTCTAAAAACGGTTTGTATATTCTAACTAATGTAGAAAGAAAAATTGAAAGCTCTACCAAATTGATTAAAAGAAACCCGAAGGAAAAAGCTTTTAGCATATGTAGTTAACTAGTACATATATATTTTCACTTTGATTAATTACACTTTGATATTCATTTTTTCTGACAAAAATGATGGAGAAGGTGATGGCAGAGTTGAAAAATAATACAATGAAGAAGAAGATCAAAAAATAAAACATCAATCAAAGAATAGATTTGAATTAACATCCGACCTTCATTAAAGAATTTTTTGAGGAAATGATGAAAGCTTGTTTCACATTTTAATGAAGAAGGAATCAGAGATGATCTTGGGGGAGGGGAGAGGAAAGTGGTGTTAAAAGATTTTAAAATTATTAGTTTTTTAATTTCTTTTAAATCAGAGGTCATTTTAAAAATTTAGATGCCACATGTAGTTATTTTATTGGTTGCCTGCCACGTCATCGAAGAGTGTATTACATTCACTTTATTTGTTTAATTCATTATTAAAAAGGTATCAAAATGACACAGTTGGAGGCTAATTTAGACATGTATATGAACAACGTTCACTTTAGATATCAAAGTAAAAATTCGTGTCAAGTTTAAGAGTGTGATGATGTGTTTGACCTTTTATTAACAACATAAAAAAGACAAAAAAATAAAAATAAGGGTGTACTCCCCCCCCCCCCCCCCCCCTCTTCCTCTTCTCTTTTCAGAGGCGAACTCAGAATTTAAAAATCACGAGTGCACTATTAGAGGTGGATGTTGTTAGTACAGAGGTGTTGGCCCACGCCTTAATGCTTTTGTCAAAAAAGTTAAACCAGTATAAAACCAAATTAAGGTTGTATCCAAATAAATATTAATTAAACGAAAGTATGACATACGTTATTGTGTGGTTATGATTTTGATTGTTGAGTGTACATTTAGGGATTGAGGTTGCAAGTTCGAATCTAGTATGAGTGTTTAATAAGCATTTATTTTGAAAAAATAACAATAAAAACATCAAATAGAAGTCAAACCTGAAATTCCTCGCTTGCATAGAAGCACAAGGTTAAGCTGTAGACCAATGAGTCCGATTAACGCTTGTACTTTAGGATGCACAATTTAATATTTTATCATTATTCAGGTATATATATGTACATATACATATATTAGATCTAAAACCAAAAGTATGAGTTCTATTAAAGTGTCAATCAGAAATTAGAACTAAAACCAAAAGTAAAACTATTAAAGTGTCAGATAGTATGAGTTCTTTTCTTTTAGTACGTTTTTTGCTAATTATGTAGTACATTTATTTTTTTTAAGATTTGTAGATAATGTCAATATCGATTTCGCTATTTTAGGACGATTATAGTTATGATCACCGTTTATTGAGACGTCCTTAAATCACCAACTTCCATGACCATCCTTCACTGAGCATTGAGCAAGCATCATCACTCATATGCCTTCCTTATATTTTTAGCAAACAGTCGTCCAGACCTGATCACTATGACCCTAATTCTCATTGGCAATTGAATTTTTGACCGAAATCCGATGCAAAGATGGACAAGGAACATGATATATTAAAGCTTGTTTCTAAGTGTAGACAAACATACATCATGTGTTACAACACAAGCAAACACTCCACGCCATCACAGTACACTATTGCACGCAAGATGTTTTTAGGTTTACACCTAAGAAGAAGAAGAAGAAGAAGCTCTCCAACCTCTTTTTCTAACTAACATTGGTTGCCAAAAACGAAAGAGTATATAATGTTGTGTATTGATCGTGTGAAGATTTTTTTTTATCATTTTAGAAAAAATTAAGTAAAAATAACATAAATTCCAACATTAATTTATACGTAAGTGGATCCAAAAACTAAAATTATATTTACAAAATGGTGAGGACCTGACAAGGCCGTAATGAGGTCCATCTTAATATAGAAATAAACTTCATTCGTTCACTTTTACTTGTCAATTTTGAAAAGACAAATATACTATAGAATATGTTATTCTTCAACTAGAACATACTATAACACAAAATATCTGGCCCGTGCTTGCACGAACCTATCACATAAAGTAAGAAGTATGCAATACCAAAATAAAACAAGTAATGGTGACTATTTGTTTATTAAGAACTTTTAAAGAAAAGGTAAGCAATCAATCGAAGTTAGAGGAGTCTAAAGTACTATAATTTTGAATAAATTTAAGAATATGAAAAAAGCTAAGCTCGCAATCAATATATGCTTTAAATTTTATGATTAAAACATTGATTTTTAAATAAAGTATTTTTTATTTTTGAAAAAAAAGAGATTATTTTCATGATCAAAAGGATTATTCGGAAATAAAAAGGTAAAGGACTATAATTCATCTTATAATTTAGGAGGTGAAAGGCGCAATTAAGACATAAATATACACTCAAATTTAGATGGAAAGCTAAGTAAACCCTCCAATTTTGAGAATACACATCTAAACACCTTAACATGATTTTCAACTGGTAATTGAACACTTTATGGTCTCAAGTCTTAAGTGGTAACTAACTCATTTATACTATATTTCATGGACATCTGACATTATTGTAACACGTCAATTTTAAAGATGTTTAAATAATTATTTTGTAAATTGAAATATTTAACTGATGCAATATTGATGTATTGACATCTATAGATTATCATTTCTCCTTTTTAAAAACAAACTAATTGAAATGAAACGAGTATTTTGATGCCAAGCAAATTCATTTTTTAAAAAAGAAATACTCTATCTATTTATTTTTACTTTTCACTGATTATTAAAATAGATCTTTATTTTCACTTGTCACTTTTGATATATTAAGAGAAGATAATTTTTTTTTCATATTTTATCTTTAATATTAATTATTTATTCTACAAATAACTTTCAAACATAATACTTCACCAATTAATAAAGAAATAATCATATTAATAATTACAAATAATTTTGGGAAAAAGGTGCGAAAAATACCTATACTTTAGCGAAATTTGTAGTTACGCATCCTGAACTTTGTGGATAGCCTATGAACTCCCAAAATGTTTTGTATCGTATTTAACTGACATATATTTGGCCATTTGAATCACTGCATGTATTCCATGCGCATTGAGCGCGTAAGAAAAAAATGTGTGATAAGGGGCAAATATATGTCAGTTAAATACAGTAAAAATAGTCTGGGGGGTCATAGGATTCCCGCAAAGTTCAGGGTGCATAATTGCAAATTTTGTCTAAGTACAAATATTTTTCGCATGTTTCTTCCTTTCAAACATAATACTTCATCAATTAATAATAATAAAAAAAATTCTAATAGAGAGAAGCCAAACCCCATCTCTCTAAATAATCCTTTCGTTTTATAGTCACTAAGAACGGTACCCATGATTAACCACCAACTCCCCATAAATTCAATTACCCCTAAACCTCCCGATCCCCCCCGAATGAACCAATTTGCCAAATGGCAATTCACACTCCAGTCAGAAAGGTTTTAACCTATAGTGAAATTGTGAGTGATAAACCCATTTACCCAGAAGTTGTCAACCACCTTGACAAAAGCATCGAATCCCCCGGAGATTCAAATCAAGGGTATGTAAGCTCTATCCATTGATGATAAGAGAAGACTTTATAACCCTTGACAATTCTCAATTATTATCAAAGTTGTAGGGAAAAAATTCAACCACCAATACTTGAAGACTAAATTGACGGATCTCTGAAATCTTAAGGAATGCTTTGCGCCGATTGACCTAGGGTCCGACTACTATACTATGAAGTTGGGGGATATTCTCTCTCGGGGAAAAAATTACCTAAGAAAGGCCTTGGTTTTTGCGGGTTTCTACCTGTCATTCAGAGTCTGGGAGTCAAACTTCGTACCCAAGGAATCACAAATCCAAACCACTGCTATTTGGATCTGGCTTCCTCAACTCCCAACCAAATTCGATGATAGAGTTATCTTAGAGAAGGTAGGAGATAAAATTAGAAAACTGTTGAAAATTGATGTGTGCATTTCTGTTACTTTGAGGGGTAGATATAATCGCATATATGTCCAAGCACCTCTAGATACCCCTTTAATAAGCTCGATCCACATAAAAAACCAACAACAACCAATCTTGTATGAAGGTGAGGGTTTCTTGTGCAAAGGGTGCAGTCGTATAGGGTACACTTTATCCTCATGCTCCTATTCAAAATCAAGATCGACGGATCAACCTTCGTCCTCGGAATACTTTAGCGAAATTTGTAGTTACGCATCCTGAACTTTGTGGAGGTCGTATGAACCCCCAAACTGTTTTGTATTGTATTTAATTGGCATATATATGGCCATTTGAACCACTGCGTGTATTCCACGCGCATTGAGCGCGTAAGAAAAAAATGTGTGATAAGGGGCAAATATATGTCAGTTAAATACAGTAAAAATAGTCTAGGGGGTCATAAGACTTCCGCAAAGTTCAGGGTGCATAACTGTAAATTTTGCCTAAGTACAAATATTTTTTGCATATTTCTCCCTTTCAAACATAATACTTCATCAATTAATAAAGAAATAAAATTTCTAATAGAGAGAAGCCAAACCCCATCTCTCTAAATAATCCCTTCATTTTATAGTCACTAAGACCGATACCCATGATTGACCACCAACTCCCCATCAGTTCAATTACCCCTAAACCTCCTGATCCCCCGATGAACCAATTTGCCAAATGGCAGTTAACACTTCAGTCAGAAAGGTTTTAACCTATAGTGAAATTGTGAGTGATAAACCCATTTACCCAGAAGTTGTCAACCACCTTGAAAAAAACATTGAATCCCCCAGAGATTCAAATCAAGGGGATGTAAGCTCTATCCATTGATGATAAGAGAAGACTTTATAACCCTTGGCAATTCTCAATTATTATCAAAGTTGTAGGGAAGTAATTCAACTACCAATACTTGAAGACTAAATTGACGGATCTCTAGAATCTTAAGGAATGCTTTGTGCCGATTGACCTAGGGCCCGACTACTATACTATGAAGTTGGGGGATGTTCTCTCTCAGGAAAAAAATTACCTAAGAAAGGCCTTGGTTTTTTGCGGGTTCCTACCTGTCAGTCAGAGTTTGGGAGTCAAACTTCGTACCCAAGGAATCACAAATCCGAACCACTGCTACTTGGATCCGGCTTCCTCAACTCCCAACCAAATTCGATGACAGAGTTATCTTAGAGAAGGTAGGAGGCAAAATTGGAAAGCTGTTAAAAATTGATGTGTGCATTTCTGCTACTTTGAGAGGTAGATATGCTCTCATATATGTCCAAGCATCTCTAGATAACCCTCTAATAAGCTCGATCCACATCAAAAACCACCAACAACCAATCTTGTATGAAGGTGAGGGTTTCTTTTGCAAAGGATGCAGTCGTATGAGGTACACTTTGTCCTCATGCCCCCATTCAAAATCAAGATCGACGGATCAACCTTCGTCCTCGGAACAGCTGGCAAACCAAACAACAGAAAAGTGGAAAACAGTTGCTTTTAACAGAAAAAAAACCCCAATACGAATCACCAAAAGCAGAAAATCCCAGGTAACCAAAGCCATGTGCAAAACATCAAAGGTAGAATTATTCGATGCCACTTCAGGTAAGATTATGAAAATCCAAAATTTTCAATATACCTCTAATAGAGGTCAGGGCTACACAGCGACTCGAGTCTTGGAGGACCACTAGGGTCATGACCCGAGTAGCCTGCGAAGTCAAAACTCCCCACCCCCAATTAGGCCCAAGTATTCTAAGGAGTCGAAGTCCACCACTAGGCCCACTAGCAACCATCGTAAAAGGCCCATGGGAAACGATGCCAACTAATTTGGGCCTATGGGTCATATTACTTCCACCAACCCGGAACATAATAATTAGGGGTGTTCATGGGTTTGGTTAAAAAATCGATGTTATTTGGTTTGGTAATGATTTTACTTAACAAAATTCGTGAAAATAACCAAACTGAATCGATAATTTTTTTTTTATATATATATTATAATTATTTATATATAATTTATAAATAAAATATAAATATTTTATTAAATTTAATCTTAAACTAAATTTTAATCTATGCCTATCCCAATCAATACTTTATCTCAATTGCCCAAATCCCCAAACTCAAGCCCAACTCTACCTACTATTACTAATAAGTTAATCCTACGGTCCCTACGTCACTTTTTCTACTTCAACTTTCACAATACGTAATACATCAACTGTTGATTCTTTTATTCTTCATTGAAAGGAAGCACCGCATTAGCTTCTTCTTTTCTTCATAGAAAGCAAACGATAAAAAAAATTTCTTTTCAGTTTTTCATCTCACAAGGAAAAACAAAAATTTCTTTCCAGTTTTTCCCTCTCGTTTGTTTTGTGTTGATGGTCCATGCAACTGGAAGTGTTTCACTTTCTTCCTATTGATTATACTTGTGCCATGTCTTTTAGAGTCTCGGCTAGCTCAGATATTGCAATATTTTTTTGTTTAGTCTTAACCCCCTATATTTCGTTTTCGTAGTGTAGTCTTCTCTTTATTTTTTGTGGGATATTTTTGGTGATTAAATCTGATTCTATTCTATAGTAAAATCTCAAAGTTTCATGGGATGAAACTTTATCCAAGCAATGGTGCAGCCGTGCAGAGGGATGGCATGAATGATGTATGGTTTGTGAATGTATGGTTTGTGAAATTTCATATATGGTTTGTGAATAACCCAAGAGAGATAGCATGAATGAGGACTGAAACTGTAATCCATATGCTGCTTCATCTTTGGTCACATAAACAAAGAATCTTTCAAACCAGGTAGTAGTTACCATGGTCCCTGGTTCAATTGGTAGTTTTATGTTTCCTTGTTTATTTAATCTTTTCCCTATATGATTAGCTCACCTAGATAGTCTATAAAGTAAATAGATAACTCAAATTTGCCCAACTTTATCTCTTCTTACAATATACTGCAACAGAATACAAAGCTCTATTTTACAATGTACATGTATGTGTTTGTATATTGTTGGATAATCTTAGTGCCTACAATACAAAGTTGGTGCTTTTCATCTCAAAGATAGTTTTGTTTAATGTGTTTGTTCTAATTTTTAAGAGTTTATAGTGTCCTGGTGCTTTTCATCTCAATGTTGGTTTTGATTATTGTGTTTGTTCTGATTTTTAAGAGTTTATAGTGTCAATTTGTTCATCATTGTACAAATATTTCATGAGAAATTGTTCAATGTGATACTCTTTTCTATGGGTTAAAAAAATAGTTTATTCCAAAGATGGTTAAAGTAGGCTAGTAAATAACCAAAAAACCGAACCAAACCGACAAGAACCAAACCGACAGTTATTTTCTTTTTGTGATTTGGTTTGGTTTTCAGATTTCAAAAATCAACTAAATTGGTTATGGTTTTAAACACTAACCGATCCAAACCGACTCATGAACACCCCTACTAATAATGACCTCTCTCAAGGCCCATTTTTTTACCCAAAAATGCCCATAGGAGTAATGCCTCTGCCCCGAGCCCATCTAAAACAGCTTCCATGATAAGCTGTAATAATACACCCTCTAAGGATGAGGTGGAAACTAAGAAATGCCACATCATCCCTCTATTCTCCTCAAATACTCAAACGTCTCCACCTTTTTCCAAAGATCTGCCGACGCAAATCATCAACAGTGACACAACTGTCACTTTAATAACACCAGTATTTGTTACCAAACTCAATGGTAATGATGAGCGTATCTCAAAGGACTCCCCTCAGACCTTTTCTTCCTGCAAAACTCAAACTACTCTTACTGATTCTCTCTCTAACTCTCTCAGAACAATAGTGAAACCTCCCCAAGAACTTTTTAAATTTTCGACAATCTCTCTCCCTCTGGACCATCAGTCATTCCCATGGATGGAAATGTACATCTCTCAAATAGCGATTCTACTGAAACTCATAATAGGAAGCAAAAATGTCCAGATAATGATTCAGGACCCTGCATACCTTGCCTAGATGGTAATGGAGGGTCTCAATCAGGGATTTGTGAATTACGAACATACATTATGGATGTCCACAATGATGAAAATCATCAACCACCAGCCCCAGACAGGCTTAACACCAGAAATGGTCAACATGGAACTGACATCCATGAGTCAATGCCAACCATTCCTCCCTCCAAGGATCTCCAGAATGTTGGAGATGGGCCCAATTTTTGCTCCAAGCTTTGAGGGGCCCTCCCAACCAATGACTTCAAATCCTTCAGTTCCTGCTCTATTCTTAGAAATGTAAGAGAGGGAAAGGACTATCCCAGCTCTAAAGAAAAATAACAGAGAAATAGAGAGAATTTTGTTCTCTCTCAAAACACCAAAGGCAGACGTAGTCACACTAGAAAGACTTCTAAATCACTCATTCGAGGAGCTTATCAGTGAGATGCTTCTAGTTCTACTTTTACTAGAACTGAGCAAACTCGACTTGGAGATCTTCCACCTATGACAGAAATCTTCTACAAACCAAGGTAACTACCTTAGCAAGAAAGAGAAAGGAACCTCATCCCACCCAAGAAACATCATCCCTACTGAAGGGGGAGACGGTGATGACATACCCACTGCATCATATGGAATGTTAGGGGTGAAAATAACTCCAAGTTCAGAAGATAATGCAAGGCTATAGTCCAAATGCACAACCCTTCACTCTTGGCCCTTCTTTAGACTAGAATGAGTGTCTACAAAGCCCTCACTAATGATCTTGGATTCAATAGCCAAATCCAGTTTCCCACTCTAGGCAATTTCGGAGGCATTTTTATTATGTAGGATAACTCTACTTTGAGCATCAATGGCATAGCCATCCTCCCTCAAGTGAACTATATCTTTGTTAAGGTTAGTGACCCTTTCCCTCAGGTTCATAAGTATTATTTATGCTAATAACCTATTTGAGGAGAGGAAAATCTTATAAAATAATCTCACTGTCTTTGTTGACTCTATATAAAATATCTTCCACAACTCTTGAATTATAGGAGGAGACCTTAATGAAGTTCTTAAAGCTTTTGAGAAAATTGAGGGCCATAACATTAACAATAATAGGGTTGCTTGATTCTAGGACTGTATTAATACTTGTGAACTTGTAAACCTAGGTTTTAAGAGTAGCAAATTCACTTGGACTAAAAAAAGGTTCAAAAACTGCCACTCTTTCATCCTACAGAGACTAGATAGATATCTAGCAAACAACTCTTGGATCAGAAAGTTCCCCGAAGCCTCTATTACTCGCCTCCCCAGAACTCACTCTGACCACTGCCCCATCTTTATCTCCCTCCTAAGCTACTCTTCTCCCTCCTCTAAAAAATATTTTAGGATGGAATCCATATAGTGCTCTCACCTTACTTTCATAAACCTGGTAAGAGATTCTTTTACTCCTTCCCTTCCACTGAATGAAACCATCTCCTCTTTTGAATGGGCTACAAATACTTGGAATAGGGAGGTCTTTGAAAATATCTTCCAAAAAAAAAATCCTAACCAGACTCTCTGGTATCCAAAGATCCCTAACTATGCCCATAATAATTTTCTCCATTCTCTAGAATCTTCCCTCTAAAATAATTTTAGTAATATTCTCAAAGATAAGCAAGAATTCTGAAGGATGAACTCCATAATAAACTATCTCACTGAGGGAGATTCCAACACCAAATTTTTCCACACCTCTACTATTAACAGAAAGAGAAGAAACAGGATTAGAGTTATTCGGGATAATACTGGAAACTAGTATCATTCCCCTGAGGATATCCCCAACTCTATTCTTAGCTTCTACTCTAAACTCTTCTCCGCCGATCAATCTTCTTCCCCCTAAGATGTCAGAACAATCTCTTTGCTTATGGCTTCATTAACGTTGATGACTACTCTCTCTTGATCAGTCCTCTCTCTAGTGTTGAGATTAAAAAGATTCTCTTTTCATTCAAGCCTTTTAAATCCCCTGGACCAGATGGGATCCACCCCCGTATGTACTAAAAAATATTGGAATATTATGGGTCAGGCCACTATCAAGTTCTGTACAGAGACCATATCATCTGCCACCATGGACCCCAAGGTTAATACCACCTACCTTTGTCTCATCCCCAAGTGACCTAATGCCACCAACCTAAGGAACTTCAGACCCATTGGACTTTGTAACATTTAATACAAGATTGTTACAAAGATCATTGCTAACAGGCTGATGCCTCTTCTCTCAAAGCTCATAAGCCTCTCCAATCTAGTTTCCTCCTCAATAGGAGAACTTCTGACAATGTCATCATTATCCAGGAGATTGTAATACACTTTAGGAGGATGAAAGGGAAAAATTCCAACATGATCTTTAAGATTAACCTTGAAAAGGCCTTTGATAGGTTAGAATGGTCCTTCATTAGACAAACCCTCCATTTATTTATGTTTCCCCCAACCTAGCCAAGCTCATCATTTCTTGTATCTCTACTTCCTCCATCTCTGTCCTCATTAATGAAGGAAAAACCCCTTTGTTTACTCCAACTAGAGAGATTAGACAAGGTGATCTCATCTCTCTCTATCTCTTCATAATGTGTATGGAACTCCTCTCCAGAAGAATTGACCATGAGGTGGACATCCTAGATTGACATCCCATCTAAATCAGTTGGAAAAGACCTAAAATCTCTCACATTTTCTTTGTTGATGGCCTCATCCTTTGTGCTATTGCTAATGAAAAAAAATGTTAAACTATCAAAACCACTCTTAGCAGCTTCACCTTCCACTCTGGCCAAAAGATTAATACCCTTAAATTTAAAGTGATCTTCTGTAAGAACTGCACCCAAGAGGTTAAAGATAAGTTGTCCTCCATCTTAGTCACTCATGCCAAAGATAAGTTTGGCAAATATTTTGGTTTTTTCATCTTCCACCAAAAACCCAGTAATAGAGATTTCCAATTCATCCTGGATAATCTTAAAACTAAGCTGGCTGGGTAGAAAACAAAATTCCTTAACATAGATGGTAGAACCATCCCCACTTGTCAGCATTCCAACACATATCATGCAATTCATCATGCTTTCCTAAAAAATTCATAAGTTGGTTGATAGAGCTCAAAGAAATTTTATCTGGGCACCACCCCTGATAAAAAAAAATGTATCTCATCAATTGACAAACCTTGACAAACAACAAAGTTAGTGGGTGATACGGGAATGATCATGACCTTAGATATTTTTTGATAAACTTGAAGACCAACTAAACAATGGACAAGACCAAGTATGGATGAGGCCCAAATCAATTTTGAATGCACTCCATGGGGCGGCCTTGAGGCCTTTTTGATGGAAGGGCCCTTTTGTCATTTATCTATTATTTTGCATTGTAATATAAATATAACATGGTAGGGTTTATTGTCTTAGTTTATGCTTGATATTGAATAACACTACTCTTGTGAGAGAGAGCTCTCAAAACTGAAATTAGGGCATAGCATACGGGTGGATTCTCTTGTGTGTTGCAAAGCTTGAGACTTTGGTGCTTTGAGAGGTGGATGCCCCTCTTGTGTCATTGTAAGAGTTAGGTGTTTGTTGTATAAAGTGTTAAAGGTCTAAGAGTGGAATATGCTCTTGGGTTGTTAAGACTACATCAACACTTGTCTAACTATCTATCTTTGTTTCTTGTCCTAATCTTGTAGTTTGTGTTGTTGTTGTTCAAGCCGTTTGGTTATTGTTGTTGTAACATTGTTGTTCTTCATTTTTATTGTCATAATATACTTTGGTTTGCTGCTGAAAAAATAGGTGTTAAACACCTCATTACATGGTCTTCTTATTGTGTTCTTGAATCCGAGAGAGGTCACCAAAAAAGGGTCCATAATTCTTGAACTAGTAAACTGATTTTTGTGTTTGTATTGTTGTGTTCTTGGGGAGTTTTGTATCATTTGGTATCAAAGAAAGGTTGGTTGTGTTCCTACACTACCAATCTTTGGTTCTCTTGGACGAAAATTTAAAAAGAAAAAAAAAACTAAAAACTGAAAAAAAAATCCATAAAAGTGTAAATCTGTCCATTTTGTGTTCTTGGTCAAAAATTGTGTTGTTGTTATATTGGCCAAGATTTGTTTGTTGTGTGTCTAGAACTTGTAGTCTTTTATTTGTTTAGAGTGTTTCTAGTGTTGGTTTCTTTCTCATCAACACTAAAAAGTGTCCAAATCTAAGATTGAACTTGAACTTGTTGAAGTTGTTGATGTGAACAAGGTGTGGCCAAGTTGGATGTTGTTGTTACCTAAACCTTGGCCAATTTGATGGTCTTGTTGCAGTGGAGTTGGAAACTGAAATTGTTGTTGTTCTTAGAGTTGTTGTTGTGTTCTTAAGGTTCTTCACCCTTTTATCGTCTTGTTAATCCTTAAAGTGCAAACTAGATCTAAAAAGGTGAAAGACAAGCTTGTAGTAGTTGTTAGTGAAAGACTTGTCCCTATCACTTCAAAGACTTTTCATCTACTTTTCCTTGATTTAAGGACCTTGTTTCAAGGAGAAAGTTCAAAGAAGTCAAGTTTTGCTTTTGAAATTTGAACAAAAAGTCTCCAAGACCACTTTTCCCTTCATTAACCAAATCCACCAATTCCAAATTGTATATTGATCAAGACTTGAAATTGGAAAATAAAACTTTGATAAAACTCGAGGCCAATAGTGGACTGCCACGTCACTAAAGTACTGTTCACACAATATTTTTTAGTTCAAATTTTAGATTTTTCTTAGTTTCCTATTATTGTTTCATAGTTTTGTTTGTTGACTCGACACTAATCGACAACCTAGTAATCTCCTACTAATTTGTAAGTTAGTTTTGTAACCATTCTTCATGTTTACTATCCTTTGTATGTTCTTTTGTTATTGTTTCCTTGAGTCGTTATAGAGTCTTAGTTCACCTCTCAAGTACGGGACTCCATCAAGCTTGCACACTTGTAAGGTACATTTGCAAATGGAACCACCACACATGGAACCTGAAACTTCCAATGCACAAACCATGGATCATAATGTTATGAATGCCCTTGTAGCTAGTCTTGAGTCCTTGTCTCGGGACGTGGCTAGAGTGAATGCTACAGTTGAGAAGTTGGGAGTGGAAGTGGCCTCTATTAGTGGCCGAATGGAAAGAGTAGAAAGTCAACGGAGTTCTCGTCCCTCAACTCCCCAAAACACATACCCAACCATTACCCCCGAAGCCACACACCAAAGAATGTACCTGCCAAATTCCGTACCTTAAGCACACTACTATTCACAAGGCCGAGGCCTTGAAGTACCTAGCCACTCTACACATTACCAAGCCCCACATGACGAATTTGGAACCCAAATTTCACCCTTAAATCCGACTCCTCCAAACCAAAATCATCCAATCCAAAGACTTCCACCACTAAATGCCAATCCCCCATACCAAATTCCAAATATCCAAAACCCGCCAATGCAAGAAGAGGGATTTGTGAGGGAGAACTGAAAGAGAGGGTATGGAATGTATGATGATCAATTTTTTATGGAAGATGGGATGAGAGGTAGAAGGGTAGAACCTAGGGATAACCGAGGGCTTGAAGGTAGGGGCGGCCAAGGTGTTCGGGAAAGGGATGTTGGCCTCAACACCATAAAAATGAGGCTTCCGATCTTTAAGGGAGAAAGTGATCCTGAAGATTTTCTTGCATGGGAATCCGCATGCGAGAAAGTCTTTCAAGTGAATGGTCTCACGGAAGAGAAGAAGAGCTGCTACGCCATTGCTCATTTTGAGGGATATGCTACCATGTGGTGGGAGTATGTCAAACGTTTTGGCAATGTATTAATTGAGGGGAAACCCCCTCCTTGGTTTCGGTTAAGGTATATTATGAGGCAAAGATACCTTCCCGAAAGCCATCAACATGAACTCCTTGCAAAATTGTACAACTTGAAGCTAGGAAACAAAAACGTGGCATCCTACTATAACGAATTTAACAACTCATATTGAAACTTGATCATAGAGGAAATCTCCACTCGCATGATGCTTCACAAATTCAACACCATAGAGGGTATCTTCCAAGCGGCTTTAGAGGTGGAGAGAGAGCTCAAAGAGAACTCTTTCGTGGCTGGCCAACCCGAAATCCCCAAGGCTGTCCAAAAACATCCTCCAAGGTATGAAGGTAAATTGAATTCTACTTCCAATCCCAAGGGATTTCAATGCTTCAAGTGTCAAGGGTGGGGGCACAAGGCTAGTGAGTGTCCAAATCGAAGGAATGTGATCCTAAGGGAGGGAAAGTTATACTACCTAGGAGAGAAAGTGGTGATTGAATCGGCTAAGGTTGATGGCAAGACTCAAGATGGAGAGAACGAAGAGGCTGGGATTTAAGTTGAGGAGGAAGTAGAAGATGCGTGGCCGTGTGAGAGGCCGTCTGAAATACCTCTCCAAAGAGGTGAGGTCGTGAATTTGTGGACAAATTCCTCTCAAAATGGATAGGATGATATGGTAATGATCATGACCTTAGATATTTTTTTATCAACTTAAAGACCAACTAAACAATGCACAAGCCCAAGTATGGATGAAGCCTAAAACAATTTTGAATGCATTCCATGGGCAGCCTTGAGGCCTTTTTTATGGAAGGGCCCTTTTGTCATTTATCTACTATTTTGCATTATAATATAAATATAACATGGTAGAGTTTATTGTATTAGTTTATGATTGACATTTAATAACACTACTCTTTTGAGAGAGAGCTCTCAAAACTGAAATTAGGGCATAACATAAGGGTGGATTCTCTTTTGTGTTGCAAAGCTTGAGACTTTGGTACTTTGAGAGGTGGATGCCCCTCTTGTGTCATTGTAAGAGTTAGGTGTTTGTTGTATGAAGTGTTAAAGGTCCAAGAGTGGAATATGCTCTTGGGTTGTTAAGACTACATCAACACTTGTCTAACTATCTATCTTTGTTTCTTTTCCTAATCTTGTAGTTTGTGTTGTTGTTGTTCAAGGCGTTTGGTTATTGTTGTTGTAACATTGTTGTTCTCCATTTTTATTGTCATAGTATAGTTTGATTTGCTGCTGGAAAATACGTGTTAAACACCTCATTACATGGTCTTCTTATTGTGTTCTTGAATCCGAGAGAGGTCACCAAAAAAGGGTCCATAATTCTTGAACTAGTGGACCGATTTTGGTGTTTGTGTTGTTGTGTTCTTGGGGAGTTTTGTATCAGTGGGGTTCTGGGTATCCAAAAATCCTCCATCCGAAACACCACTATGCTGACCAGTCAGGCATAGAGACTATACAAGCATCCCAACAGTTTCTGGGCTAAAATCCTTAAAAACAAGTGTAATCGCAATGGCATGGCTTGCAAAACCACCAGTTCTAGAACTTGAAAAAACATCCTTTGGGTTGGGAAATTTATAAATCTGCTTCCTCTTGGAATATTCATAAGGGGGAGAGGGGAGTCAACTTTTGGACTGATAGGTGGATCCCCCACTGTGAACCTCTTCTATCTATCATTCATGCCCTTCTCCCCCAGTAATCCCAAGACACCAAACTTTCTGAGGTCTGGTAAAATGGTTCATGGAACCTCCAAAATCTTCCAATTGAAATCCCTGAGGATATTATTCAAATTTTCACTAACTCCTTAACGCCAAATCCCACTGCAAAGTCTGATGAACTCATTTGGAACATCACCGAAAATGGTCTTTTCTCCAGTAAAAGTGCTTATAGTCATAATGCTAAGAACTCGGAGAACTGCCAATCCACCCTTTTTCGTTGGATCTAGAAGGCGCAAATCCCTCAAAAGCTCAAGTTCTGACAGACTTCCCAACAACCTCAACCTCTCTAAGAGAGGCATTAGTCAGAATGCAAACTGTGCCATCTACAATCACCATCAGGAAGACAACATCCACATATTCTTTGAATGTCTCATCCTTAAGTATTTTTTATCTCTTGTTATCATCAAAATGAGCCACCTCAGCCACCTTACTATCATCAACCTCATTCCCTCAAACTAGCAGACTATCTGGAAAGCCTTCCAAAACTTTAAATTTGATGGTCTTTTGGATTGGCAGGACATCATTTTCGTTAGTCTCTGGATAATCTGGAATACCAGAAACTCTAATACCTTCAATAACAAGAAGGACCCTCCTAACTTTAACCATGCTTACTCCCAAGCAATTAAGTATAAGCATCTTACATGAAAGAAGGGCTCCCTTCGACAGAACCAAATTATCAACATCAAATGAAATCCTCCCACTAACCACGGTTTTAAGTTGAATACTGATTTTTCCTGCCTTTGGAACCCGGGAAAGGGTGAAATAGGGGTATAGTTCGATCCAGTAATGGGGATGGGTGTTATGTTTCAACAAAAGTTTTCATAAGGCCACCAATAATATGATGGAACTAATGGCCCTCATTCAGGGTATTAAAATGGTTGAGCAAAATAACCTCCTCCCTAGAAGTTATAACTATGTTAACTAACGGCAACCTTTACTACGATACTTTGATTTTGGATTGTAGGTCAAGACTAAAAAGGCTAGAGAACCCAGAAGTCAGCCACTGTTATAGAGAATAAAATGGAGTGGCGGATGCATTAGCGAAAGATGGAGCAAGGGCATGCAGATTTCATGAAACCTCCTTTTTTGAAGTTCCACTGGTGTGTGCAAAAGATGCAGTTCAGGCAGACATCTCCAGAACTTTTTTTTAGAGAACAATTAGTTTTAGCACTAATGACTCTAACTGGCAAAGCCGAAACTATTCCTTTTTGAACCCTTTCTAATCATCAAGATGTATGTAATTAACTTGTGATACTCCCTCCGTTTAAAAAAGAATGACTTACTTTCCTTTTTAGTCCATTTAAAAAGGAATGACCCCTTTTCTTTTTTGACAATACTTTAATTTCAACTTTTCACATGACATGTTTAGGACCACAAGATTAAAGGGCATTTTGGTACATTTGAAACAACTTTAATTTAAGGTCACAAGATTCAAAAATCTTCTTTATATTCTTAAACCTTGTGTCAAGTCAAAGTAGGTTATTCTTTTTTAAACGGAGGGAGTACTATTTTTATTAATGCATTTCCTTTCTACCAAAAAAATAATAAAGAAATAATCATATTAATATATATATATATTTATTTATTTTTGGGATAAATGTGTCTTAAGTCAAAATTTGATCATTTGAGCTCACATAGAACGTGTCGAAAACGTGTTAAAACGTGTCCATTTGGCAAATTGTGTCACTATATATACACCTGTCCTCCGTTTGCACCGCTCGACACTTTTCACTTTCCATTGCTCCATATGGCATCATCAGTAGCATCGCCCTCTTTCCTCATCGGTCCACCGTCCCTCCGCCATCAGCCGCCGTCCTCCAGCACCGTCACCCCACCACCCACCTCCGATGCCGATCCCAAACCCGTCGTCTCTGATGAACGCCCCTCCAATCTCGATCTATCGAGCCTTCTTGCCAAGCTTCCGTTGCGCGGTTGGACGGAGAACAATTCCGCCACGTTCATATCTTCGGCGAACCCGTGCCTAGATTTCTTCTTTCACGTCGTCCCCGACACGTCCCCCGATGATCTGATCGGACGGTTGGAGTTAGCTTGGGCGCATGATCCGTTGACAGCGTTGAAGCTTATTTGCAATCTTCGGGGAGTAAGGGGTACTGGTAAGTCTGATAAAGAAGGGTTTTATGCAGCAGCGTTTTGGTTACATTATATTCACCCTAAAACCCTTGCTAATAATGTTCATGCAATTGCTGAATTCGGGTATTTTAAGGATTTTCTGGAAATTCTGTATCGAATTCTAGAAGGTCCTTTTGTGAGGAAAGAGGAGAAAGAGAAAAGGGGAGTAGCGAGAAGTAGTCGTCGTGGTGGTGGTCGTGCTAGATTCAAGAAGGTTAGTAGGCCTAGTAGTGAGGAGAAGAAGGAGAAGAAGGAGAAAGTTAGGAGGAACTTGGAAGAATTGAAGGAAGAAATTAAGGTAGAACAAGAGAAAGCTAGGGTTTTGAGGAAGGAAAAAGAGGTGGAAAAGGCGAAAAAGGCGTTAGACAAGTATAATTCGGATGAGTATTATAGGTTTTTACATGATAAGATATCGGAATTTTTTGCGGAGTTATTGAGGGCTGATATTGAGAAGTTGAAGTTAGGAAAGAGTAATGAGATTAGTTTGGCTGCTAAATGGTGTCCAACGGTTGATTCATCGTACGATAAGGCTACTTTGATGTGTGAAAGCATCGCGAAAAGGATGTTTCCGAGAGAAAGTTATAGCGAGTATAATGGGGTTGAGGAGGTTCATTATGTTTACAGGGTGAGAGATAGGTTGAGAAAAGAGGTGCTCGTGCCTTTACATAAGGCGTTAGAATTGCCGGAGGTGTATATGAGTGCTAATAAGTGGAATTCGTTGCCGTATAATAGGGTAGCGTCTGTGGCTATGAAGAACTATAAAGAACTCTTTTTGAAGCATGATCAAGAAAGGTTTAATGCATATCTTGAGGATGTGAAGTCGGGGAAGGCGAAAATTGCAGCTGGAGCTTTGTTGCCTCATGAGATTATTGGGGCGTTGAGTGATGAAGATGGTGGAGTAGTAGCTGAACTTCAATGGAAAAGAATGGTTGATGATCTTTGTAAGAAAGGAAAGTTAAGTGATTGTATCGCGGTATGTGATGTTTCTGGGAGTATGAGTGGGACACCGATGGAGGTCTCTGTGGCCCTTGGTGTCTTGGTTTCGGAATTGAGTGAGGAACCATGGAAGGGGAAATTGATCACATTCAGTGAGTCTCCTGAACTGCAGAAAGTTGAAGGTGATACTCTAAAAGAGAAGACCGAGTTTGTGAGAAATATGGATTGGGGTGGGAGCACAAACTTCCAGGGAGTGTTCGATAGGATTCTGGAAGTGGCAGTACAAGGAAATCTAAGTGAGGATCAAATGATCAAGAGGGTGTTTGTGTTCAGTGATATGGAATTCGATCAGGCATCAGAAAATGCATGGGAGACAGACTATCAGGCAATTCAACGAAAATTCGCAGAGAAAGGATACAAAAATGTGCCCGAGATCGTGTTTTGGAACCTTCGTGATTCAAGGTCGACTCCAGTTTTGGAAAAGCAGAGTGGTGTAGCACTTGTGAGTGGGTTTTCTAAGAATCTGTTGACCATGTTCTTGGAAGGTGGTGGAATTGTTGATCCTGTGCAGGTTATGGAGCTTGCTATTTCCGGTGAAGAGTACCAAAAGCTAGTTGTTTTTGATTAATGTGTGAGTTGCTCAATACATTTTGGTTTTAGTTTTGAAACTATATTGTCCAACTTTGTTACGTAGTGTCTCTTAGATGAAAGAATTGTGTGTTACTAAAACGTCAACTGGTGACATTGAGCTTTGCGTTATGGATATGGAGTAAAGTTGGATAATCTTGTGTTTTGTGTTTCTTCTATATCTTGTGTTTTATGCATTTTCTATTATGTTCCCTTTGAAATATGATAGAATGAATACCTTAAGCTTGCTTGCGTTCTTTCTTAGATGTATGTTCTGCATTGTAGTGCATTTCACCAAAAGGGTGAATTTGTTTTCTTTCATAGTTAGTTGTTGGCGCGGACTGATCCATACTCAATATTGCCAAGGAAATGAACACGGTTTCTTTGCCTAGTTTTGTTCTAGGAGTACCCTTTTGCAACAGACTATCATTGCTCTACGGGTTTCTGGTTAATTCGTTTCTGATTCTGAAACAATTCTTTGAGATTATTGGTTCTTAAAATGCCTGAGTGGCGTTAAAGCAAGTCGCAGAGTGTCAACTGATATTGAATATCCATTTCAATGAGATGAATTGTGAGGCTCTGGATATTAAGTATCAGTCTCCCGGTTCTATATTTGGGAATCTTGATATCAGTTAATCTTCTTGGGGTTATGTTTGTTAAAGTGAAAATGTGCAATGAAGCTAAATTATAAGTTGGCACTTTGGTATATTTTGTAAAATGGTAAAGAGTTGGTACTTCTGTCCAGTTGTGCTTTTCAGAAATTTCGAACCAGAGAACTTCAATAAAAGTCCGCCTTCGATTCTTGAGAAGTTAAACCAGATGAACTAATTGCCGCACCATTTTCATATACAAGATCAAGTGTTGCAAGTCACATAGGTCCTGTAAAATAGCGTAACAGCAAGATACCACAGAGGGATATCGCTATATATAGCGTTCTGTAAATTGTAGCACTTGGTAAAATTCTTATCTTTGCTGATCTGGAGATTTCTTTGTCCATTTTGAGCCTTATTAGCTTGTCGTAAGCTTGATTAGCGCCGATAAGAACTGTTTATCAGGACTAGAAATATATGTTACAAGAACTCAGATGTGCATGTACACAAGTATTGACATTTCTCGTATAATTTGGTACATGGCTGAAACTTGAAAGGAATTGCTGGCTTTTGATGCTTGGAGTGTTCCAAAGGAAGCCATAACCAATATTTGTCGGTTTCTTTCTGAGCGCAACTTACACATCAGAAGTGTAAGAAGTTTTTGTATTGTTACTGTAATTTAACGCACCAGGCTGCCTTAGTGTAACCTATGCTGACCCTGACCCTGCGCATAACTTAATCACTTTGAATTTGAGGCCACATCTTTAAATGGTAGATCCGAACCATTTAAAAAGAAACTCTGTTCAGAAGAGTGAAGTGAATTGTTACATACTGCTCGACAATTTTCTCACGAAAATAAATGCCATAAATTAGATTTAATAATAATTTCTGTATAACTAAGAATGGGTATTATATAACATTCACACAACTTTGTCAAAATATGCTAATTGTAATGTTCTTGAATATATATAATCCCCGCAAATTTTATCTGTATCTTATTTACATTTACCGCAGTATTAACAGCTAATGTGATCGCACTATAACAGCTTGTGTATAAAAGGAAAAATAAAATGCATGAAGATGGACACACAAACGTAGAGGAGCTCATATTATTTCTCATTAATAGATAGAAATTAAGCCACATCTATCACAATTTCAACAAATTATTTTCTTACATTCAATCATACACTACAAGTTTTTCATACTCTTCACCAGAAATAGCTTGCATCATCACACTTTCAGGACTCAAAACTCCACCTTCCTCCAAGAAAATAGTCACAAGATTCTTTGAAAATCCACTAACAAGTGCCACTCCTTGTTGATTACTAGGTACTGGTGTTGCCTCTGAATTCCTCAAATCCCAAAACACAATTTCAGGTACCTTATTATAACCTTTTTTCTTAAACTTCTTTTGTATCACTTGATAATCTGTCTCCCATGGAGTTCTTGATGCCTGATCAAACTCCATGTCACTAAATACAAACAATCTCTTTATCATTTGTTCTTCACTCAATTTCCCCTTCACAGCAACTTCAAGTATTTTATCAAATACTTTTTGGAAGTTCGTATTACAACCCCACTACTCCATTCTCCGAATGAAATTAGTCTTCTCCGATAAATTTTTACCTTTCACCACATGAAATTCTGGATCCACGCTAAATGTAATTAGCTTACCTTTCCAAGGTTCATCACTAAGTTCAGAAATAAGCAACCCCAGAGCCACAGAAACTTCCATTGGTGTCCCATCCATGCTACCTGATACATCACAAATCGCCGTACAATTCGTTAACTTGCCCTTTTTGGCTAAGTCACTAACCATTCTTTCCCATTGAACTTCTGCCACTGCTGTCCCTGTGGGATCATTCAATGATGCAATTATCTCATGTGGAAGAAGAGCACCAGCAGCTATCGTTGTTTTCCCTTCTTTCACATCACTAACATACTGCTCGAATCTTTCTTTATCGTGCTTGTAAAACAGTTTCCTGTACAATGTCATCGCGACTGAGGGAACGCGTTTATAAGGAAGTTCACCCCATTTGTTTGCACATATATACACTTCAGGAATCTCCAGTGCCTTGTGCAATGGCACCAGAACTTCCTTCCTCAATCGGATCCCTCACACGATAAGCATAATGCGCTTCCTCAACATCCTCGTACTCAACATACTCCTCGCGTGGGAATACTTTCCTTGCAACACTTTCACACATTAACAACGACTTATCATAGGACGAATCAAGAGAGGGACACCACTTAGCCGCGAGGCTAATATCGTAAAATTTCCCCTCATTATACAACTTCATGTCATCCCTCAATGCATCACAAAAAAAAAACTAGATACATTATCATACAAAAACTGAAAATCACTATCTTGATCATATCTACTCAACAATTTCTTTGCTTTATCAGCAATTTTCTCCAATCGAAGCCTTTTCGCCTTACTTTTACACACATAAGAAATAGTACTCCTATTTTTTTTCTCCAAGAAACCACTCTCTTTCTTTTCCTCCCACTCTTCTTTTTCATTTTTTCTTACATCATGACCTTCAACTAACCTATACAAAATCTCCAAAACATCCTTAAAATACCCGAAATCCGCAATGGCTTTAACATTGCATGCTAGGGTTTTAGGATGATAAATATGTAGCCATAAAGCACATATATAAAACCTATCTTTCATTGATTTTCCAGTGCCTCTAACACCCCTTAAGTTACAAATAAGCTTAAGGGTTATTAAAGAATCAAAATTCCAAGAACATTCTAATCTTTTCAACAAATCTTGTTGTGGTGTATCAGGAACAATATGGGAAAAGAAGTCTAAACAAGGGTTACCACTAGATAAAAAAGTTGCTGAGCCATTCTCCGTTAACCCCATAGGAGGGAGAGTGCTCGATGCATTAAAGCTCTCGTTATGGATGGAGCGAGGAGAAGAGCCGGGCGACAAGGGCTCTGGGGTTAATATGAGGGAACGAAGGGTGGGTGGTGGGGTGGTGATAGTTGTGGAAATTCCATGAACTTCTGGTGGACCAAGAAGCAATGCAGGTGGAGGAGGAGCCATTGTTTGTTTGAAAGAGTAATAAGGTTTAAGGAGAATAAGGAATTTGATAATCAATATATATATATAAAAGAGAATAAGAGACCTGCCAATGTGGCACTCTCACAAGTCAGGATTTCTATTTATCTTTTTTTCTATTTTTTTGAATTTTTCTTTCATTCTTCTCTTTAAATTATGAAAGTAAATTAATAAACAAACACTGATTGCTATCATTCTCTTTTCTAAACGTTTCTTACGTTTCAGTTCATCTAGGTAATAAAGGGTTGTTTTGTTTTACAACAATACCAAACTTAGCTAATATTGCAAAATCTATAATGGAGAACCCATCAGTCAGTTCAAACATCCACCACAACAAAGCTAAAGGTACCTGAACTTGCTTTATGAGAAAATCACTATTATTCAGTTCGTCGGCTAATGACGCTAAAGTTGAAATCTCTTTGGCTTAAAATTCTTTTTGTTTTTCTGTATTTCAAATTTCTGTTAACTAATGGTTCTTTTTCAGATTAACTTCAACTCTAACAACAGCCAAGGTATAAAATTCTTGAAAAATTATTCAGTTTGTCGGCTAATGATGCTAAAGTTGGAATCTCTTTGACTTAAAATTCTTTTTTTCCTGTAATACAGATTTCTGTTAAATAATGATTCTTTTTCAGATTCACTTAAATTATAACAACAACGAAGGTATAAAAATCTTTTATGTTTGAGTCATTGTTGTTTGATTTCATGGGTTTTAATATTTAATTTCTTTCCACCTTCTTGCATCAAATTTTGGTAGTTTTACATGAGGAATATCACCACCATAATTTGACTGGATAATGTCTCAGGTGAGTATAAGATTAGTATTAACTATATATGGATGCACGCCTTATATTTGATTTATTTCCTATAAGATGTTTCAATCTTTTTCCTTTTTTGGTTTTTTCTTTTACATTGTTTGATTTGTTTTTCCTTCCCTAATTTCAAGATGGTAAAGAAACATTTTTTTATTGTTGAAACTTATAATAGGATAGCAAGGCAACAACATGTTCTTCACAAGATAAAGTAAGGCGTAAAAGTCATATAAGCGCAAGGTGTACTGATCTGCATAGCATGTTGATATCCTTACTTATGGAGAACCAGTCTAAGGGTATTAGTCTTAAGGTAAGCGTCTGAATTGAAATTAGACCTTTCTTAATTTAGCTAGCATTGTAGTGTAAGAGGTGGAGTGTAAGTTCAGAGAAAAGATGTCCTTTTTCCTTTGGTGTATTGCTCTTTTCTTGACATAAAGTACTTGGTAAATTCTAAAGTATATCTCTATGCTGCATCAGACTCCTCTTTTCCCCCTTTTAATATCTTGTGGGCTCTTAGGCAGTGGAGAAAGTTGTTGGAGACATGTTCTCGAACTCAGCCAAGCATATTGGGCCCATTATGAAAAAGGTAAATGGTACATGTTGTTGCTATAATTCTGTTAAGTGTCCATAACACAATAGTTATAACACTCCGCACATTGATTTCTGGTGCCAGATTGCTATATATCAAGCTCCAGGAAGATATTTATTGAAACCGGAAGTAGATGCTGAAAGGTTTCTGAAACCTGCCCCTGAAAGTGAAAGGTACAAATGTTTTTTAGGTTGTTTGTTATTTTATTTTTGTCTTTTCTATTTGAATTCAAATTGTATCTGTCATGGAGAGATAAATCTGATCTGCATTTAGTACGAATAGTCATATTGAAGTCTCCCTAAGTACACCTGTAGGAGAAAAGAAACTTTCAATCGGAGAAAGACATAGAAGACGTTTGTGATACTATTAGGCAAACAAAACATGACATTTTCCCTTCATTTTGAGCTGGAATAATCTAGGAGCATATACATGTTTTTGATGTTACAAATTTGAATTCGTCCTTTCTTTCGATTTCCAATTTAAATGGTATGATGCTAGCATACATAGATCATATCTGTACGTATTTTCTTAGCACGTTCCCCCCCTTGTGGGGGGTGGGGGAGAATATTTCTGATTAAAATATTCGTTTGGACTTCTATATCTGTTTCATTTGATGATCTTCAGTATTGTGGTGATGAACTATTTTCCCTGAGAGAACAAGATCTCCTTCCACAGTAAAAAGAACAATATATGCACGCTTTCTTCATTAAGAAAAGATCCATGCATGTGTATGAATTGGTTTGGTTTGTCACCCAATTTCTTTTGCTTTAGTCTGTTGATTGAATTCTGTAATATGTTTCGTGTATCACTCTGTAACTATTTATAGGTGTTGCAGACATTAAGTTAACTTGAAATTCTTATGTATCTCTTCCATGTTGGTGTTGTTGGGGCCACACCACTAGCTTATTATGTCCTTAATAGGAGAATCATTTTTCTGAAAAAGATTTGTGCTTTGATTGAAATGATCGGTTCTATGTTTACTGAAAATTTCCTTGCGCTGACGTTTGTTGCCCCCAACTTTTCTCCTAAAGATCATGGTCATCCGTCCTCCGCCCTTAAAAAATTTGACCAACTAGCAGTGACGCCGTCATCTGCAACCAGTCTTACCTGTAAAAGCTGATAGCAGTGAGTTGGAAAAGGGGGCAATGAGCAATTCTAGAGCTCAAGAAGCGTCTGATGCCAATGAAAAAATTGATATCCTCCATACTTAGCGATCGTGATAGTGAGAGCAGTGATAGTGGAAGTCAAAGTAGAAGCCGAAGTAAAAGTGTGGCCAGTAAAAGTAGTCTTTAAGTGAGTTTCATATGGGTGGTGTTTCAAAAGGACATTTAACAAATTAAAATTAAAAAAGTCATGTCATGTCATTGAAAATATCAACTTGCATCTTTTAAGATGATATACTCATTTTCCTTTTTGTAGGGCTTATCTACGCTACAAGTTGTTGTAGTATCATCTATGGAAGATAAGAAAAGTATAAGATTGTGTATGCCCCAACTGGAAGCTATAGATGACATGATATTCACATGTGTTGTTGCAGTTGAACTTATGAACTTACATCTTGTTTGGATGGTGGTTTCCCATGGTATGGTATGGTATGGTTACCATGGGAATCATGTTTGTTTTCATGGTATCCTAAAAATGATGGTATGATTTGGTACTATTCCATGGTTTGGGAACCATGGAATTCCTCATTTTTTTGAACCACCAATTTGGTGGTATGCCATGGTTTCCCTCTTTTTCTTCCAATTATCCCCCTATATAATTTTGTTTAATCCTATTTTATCCTCCACCCTATTTTCTTATTCTCTTTTCTGCTCTTTGCAATAATCTTCCAGCAGCTTTAACAACAACAAAGGCGAGGCTTCTGCTAAAAGACCAAGAAAAGAAAAATAATGGCGAGGCTTTTCTTTGCAGTAAGCCTAAGAAAAGAAAAACTTTGATCCTTCCGATAATTCTGCTAAAAAGTGATCTAAGAGGCTTCAAATTTTAGTTCAAAAGTTCAAACTTGGAAGGGTACCGATGGTAAAGTTTACAAGAACAAGAAGGGAATAGTCAATTTTAGCAATAATCAAATAAGGATATTTTAGTAAATTTACCTGTTACCATACAATACCATACCATCAAACCAAACAAAAAAACTATTATTAAACCACAGTGAACGATACAATCAATCCAAACATGGTATTGTACCATACTGCACTGTACTATACCATACCATACTGTACCATACATTATGAAACCATGGCAAACCACCATCCAAACAAGTTGTTAAACAATCAAGTAAGTTTCTGAATAAGGGAACATTACAGATTCTATAATGTATAACATTTCATTTGTGTTCAAGTGGTAGATACTAGAAGCCTGAACAGGATAGAAATGATCCGTATGAAAACTATAAGGGATAGGCCAGTCATTATTGCGTTGCTTTCTTGTAGGAAAACTCTAATGAAAACTGCATCTGGTATTGTTCGGAAGTTTTGTCTCTGTAGCATCTACTTAAACACCAAGGTAAAGAATTCATGGATTTTATTTTCTTTACATTTGATATCTAAGTCATTAGAAATGTGTATGCAAATAATCTTTTTAATTTATTTTGCAGCAGAATACGAAAAGATAGTAACGAAGTATTTTATAGTTCAACAATCAATTGGTCGATAAGCTAAACACCTCAATATCTTAGTGTATAATCTTCATGTGCAACTGAAAAATAGTACGAATTAGGTTGTTAAAACCTTCTAGGGATTGGCTTAATTAATATGTATTGGAGAACATTGATTGTTTCCTTTTCACATATCGTTAGTTATGAGCAGAAAAACTGAATCATGTAACTTGATGTAATTTGGTAGGATACAACCAAAATCAAAGAGATTGAGAATAAAATTGTATAAGAAAAATGAAAAATTTATTAATGTGAACAACACACTTCTGGTCATATGAGGAGTGACGCGACCCTCTCTATAACTAAAATATATACGTATTTTTCTTTTTTCTCGATTTTTCTTTTGATATATACAAAAGATTAAATCTCAAATGATTAGAGCTACACCTCCTTCTCTTCGTCTTCTTTCTCTTATCTCTCTTCCCTAACACTAGATTTTACGCATCATAGTTTCAAATTCCTGTATATTCTCTGTTATCGAAGGTTCTATCACCATTGATATTTCATATTTGGAGTTGCTCAGGAAATATACAGAACTAAAAGTAATGTAATTTTCTTGGCGTCGGCTTTCTCCTCCCCTTGTGCGTTTTGTTAAGCAAGATCTTCAAAATGGAGAAACATAGAAAAAGTTGTCTGCAATCATGTTGATCTATCAATATCTTCTCTCCGGTGATAAATTTTTTTCAAATTCATTTCCCAACATAGATAATAAGGATGGAGTGCCCCAGGAAGTACAAGGTAAGTGGCATTGTTCAGCGACCATTGATGTAAACATTGGGGCAAATCCATCTGCTACATATATGGGTGAAGATCAAGGTATTGAGGATTCAACCAACAAGGTTGTCTATATTATTGACTCTTTAAATATTCAGGAGCAACTTTCTTCTGAAATAAGAAGTTTATTGGGTATTAAGAAATACATTCAGAATTCAGCAACCAAGTTCGATGCTAAGAAGCAAGAAATTTCAAAGAACATTGAATAAACAATCAAGTTTCTTTTGTGAAAGCATAGTGATCTTCTATTCTTTGTCGATGAGAGCATAGTTGATCGATGATGCAGAAAAGGTATTTTTATACTGTAAGTATGATGACATTGATCCACCTTTTGTCAACTTTGCATATGGACTGAAGTATGTCAAGTGTTGATAAGTATGATCTAGACCATGAACGTTGAATGTTGAAGCTGAAAATGCTTTCTGATTTTTGATGAGGTTCATACACCATCAATTATCGGCTGTAGTTTAATTTTTAATTTTGTAGTACAAACTTATACTATAGTAGTTTACATGTGGGTGATCTATATATACAAATTGGTTTGGTTGAAGAATTAATACATGTTGTATGATTTTATTCAAGTCTTTTACTATGTTGCTTTTTAGCAACATTTAATGTTCGTGTTGTGGCTATAAATCTTCTAGAAAGGCCAGCGTGTCCTCAAAGATTTATGCATCATAGTCCTTTAGATCCAAGAACAGAAGAGGAGAAAACCAGTTCCATCTGTATATTTGTAAAGTAAGAAATGTTCTTATCTTGGGCATTTTTGTAGGAACTGCATCAAAATCACTACACATGATGTGAGTGATATTTATCAGATTACTTTTTTCATTTTCTCATGAGATTTCTAAGTTCACCAATTTTGCTTGCAATGCATTTGTATCACAAGTGGCTTGGACCATTGTTCCAGATTAATTTATGTTACTTTTTACGTATTATTTTATTTTAATTTATTACATAACACCTCCATCATATTCTCAAAATTGGAGTTTAGTGAAGTTGGAATTATACACATGTCACGACATAAAAATTAGTTCATGATAATACTTATCGTGGTCTAACCTTAACAAATAAGTCGATCATCAAAATTGATAACTAAAAATCAAAACAACAACAATATAGCCCAAGATGAAACTTCTAGAACAAAGTCAAGCAAATACAAGCATAATTAATACAAAAACTGAAAGAAAACTCATATATCCCCAAGATCTGGTGTCAAAGTATAAAAATATCTAATACAATATCTGAAAATGCACATCTGCCTCGAAAAAATAAAAGTAAAGACAAATATAGGTAGATGAGATCCGAATTGGCCCCAAACTCTGGAACGAATAAGTACCTCGAAGTCTAGAAATCACTACAAAAAATCAACCGTCACGGGAGGTGCTCGTACTAGGTTCTGCAGCGAAAAGGCACAGTATGAATGAGTACGAGTCTACTGATACTTAGTAGGTATCATACGCCGATTAAGAAAAACAGGATATAATATAGATAAAATAGACTATGAGAACATATCCTGGAAGCAAAAAAAGATAAAATAGACTATGAGAACATAACCTGGAAGCAAAAAAAAATTCAAACGATAGCTCACACTATCTCCACTAACAGTTTTAAATATGGCACAGAAATAAACAATACAAGTATACAGGAAAGAATATGAGAGACTAAACACAAAATCATGGAAAATATGCCCATGCAATGCAAGTGAATGCAATAATGATGGAATGGAATCGTTAAAGTCATTGCATGACTTTCTATATACACCTACCGAGTTCGCAACAACGCAACAGAACCCATATATGTCAATTTCCATCTTCTCAATATAAATCTAATAGTAAAAATAAAATTTACTAATAATCTTTGATGACCACGCGAAGCGCGGATATGTTTTCTAATTTTGATTATGAAGAGTGTAATGTATATATAGGGTTATTTGTTACTTGGTGGCCAAGTAGTATAAATTTTTGGATTAATTCTTTACCGACTAACACGAGATTAGCGAAAATTTTAACCATATTAGAATTAGTTTGAGGCGGTTTAATTCTTATTTATTTATTTATTTATTTATTTATTTTGGATTTTATTTACCTGTTTCTCGATAAAAAAGTAATAGATGAGAAACTAGACTTAGGCTGCATTTGTTTTTTTTCAGATTCACACGTCTGAATCTGAATGCACAATGATTAAGATGTCGTCTCTAGATCTGAAAACTGAATGATTAAGACTGTTTGTTTTTCAACATCTCAATGTGCAAACTTTTTTATTTCTACATATAATAAAATAAAAAATACGATTCAAATAAAAAATTAATTATATATTAGAAAGTATGTAATTTAATACAACAAAATTATTATTTGATTGAGAAAAATCATTTATATTTGTTAGTGATAGTGGACATGATTTATAATGGTGGTTGCGGTGACGTTGATTGATGTTAATGATTAATAATGTTGGTGGTGATAGTTGTGACGGTTGGTATTGTAGTAACTGTTAAGATGGTGGTGATTGATGTGGTGATGGTGGTTGTGATGTGACATTGCTTGATGTTAGTAGTTTGAGGTGTTGATTGTGTTGGTTGAAACATGAATGCATGATGTTTGACGATGTGTTGGTGCTAGTTGGAGATGTTGTTTGTTGTGATGGTGGATATAGTTGTTAGTAGAGATAAATTATAATGATGGTAGTGGTTGAAGTGGTGATAGAGGTTGCGTTACTAGTGACAATGGTGTTGGCGGTCGAAGAATGTGTGGAGGTTGTGATGTATTAGTGATAGTTAATGGCGGTGTTAGTTGTGATAGATGAGTTGGTCGGTAGTAGAGATTGGCCGGTAGTGGTTGATGATGGTGGTGCTGTTGACGGCTGTAGTGGCGGTGCATATAATTAGAATAATAGAGGTAGTAGGTGTGATAGCAGTTGACAATAGTGGTTGGTAACGACATTTGTTGTCGATGGCAGTTATGATGGTGGAGGTGGGTGGTGGTTGACAATAGTAGCGGTGACAGAGGTGGTTAGTGGTGGTGACTGTTGATTATGAATAGAGTGGTGAATATCCAAAATATTTCTTCAGACCTAGTAAGACTTGGTTCTAGATCTGAATGATTAAGACCTATGCAGACCTATTAAGAGCTAAAATCTTAGTAAAATATAAATGCACTTAATGGCCTGAATTCTGAACCATTCAGATTCAGACTTTCATTAAGTGCAAACAAATGAGGCCTTAGGGCTTAGGGTGCTTAATAAATGGATGGAGCGGATTATTACGTTTAATTGTCCATCTATCAATTATAATATATTAATCCACTAATCAATCGATAAAATATGTGTGTAATGACAGCATCGACAAAAAACTATTGTTAACTGTAAGCATCAATATATATATATATATATCTAAAATATATGAAAAGATTTTCCTAATTTGATATATACGTATATTTTTATTTGAAGTTAAGTGTCATTATGGAAAGATTTTCTTACTTTTTCTAATTTGATATACATATTGATGGACGAGTAGTACATAAAAATGACCCAACCAAAAGGATCATTCTTCTTCTTTTTCTTATTTTTTTTCTAATTTTTGAGTTTTACATGTGAATTAATTATATATCTCTTGATGAAATCCTATAATATGCATACGATTTTTATTTTGTCTGTGGTCCCTGTCTGATGTCTTTATTTTTTTTTTATTTTTTTTTTTATTTTCAATAAATTGAACACGTACTTCTGCATGCCTTTGAATTTTAGATTTTCATTTTACTTTTATCATTGTAATTAATGATGAATGATTTGATGAAGTTTTACATGGATCTTCAGTGTTGTAGATGACCATGAGTCCTATTTTTGATTGAAGAACAGTGGATAATTTAGCTCATACAAGTTGCATAAAAAACTTGAATAGATTTAACGTTGCATAGTAATTTTTAAATCCATCTACTTGGTGAGTGATCCCTTTTAGTCTCTATTTTTTCTTACAGAATAGTAAATTAACCACCTTTTTTCATATGAATTGATCTCAAAGATCTTCAATTGAAATTATTAAAAGGTTGAAGTTTGGCGCAAAAATATATGAGATAGGACTTTAAATATATCACAATTTTTTCTTAAATCGAGAGTCCTAAAATATATGATAAAAGGTAACTTTTATTTTTAAATTTATGTAGGTTTAAATTTTACGTACCTTTTAATAAATATTAATATATTGTCATATAAAAATTAGGTCATGCACATGTTCTCTTTTTCGTCTATTGGACCGGTGAAATTTCACATCTTTAATGAGATCTTGAGGTAATAATACAAGGCTTGAATCATCTTTGTTTGTATGTCCTGCTATAGAAATTGAATGCTTGTAATCTCAACCATAGTAATAAGCTATTATTTATGTTCTTAATGGCGCAACATTCAAATCATTAAAATATCTTACATTTGATTTATTTTTTAATAATTTATAAACCTTTGATTTTGACCAACAGATAGTGATTTTATCACTGCTGGCGACGTGACAACCATTGATCAGTCCGTTGCTGCCTATAATAAATCCATGTTGAGAGACGAGGATGTATTACCTAAGTAACAAACTAAACTATATTACTCCTTAACATGATATTTTACCTATTGTGCATAACTTAATCTTTGCTACTTTTTGTTTTAGGTATTTAAACAATTTGTCCATCAGCTTAAACTTTGTTATCCGTCTAACCATAGTATATTTGGTGTATACTACCATCTAGGCTAAATATTACTATGTTTTTAGTCACCTTAGTCCTAATCGGTTGTTTTGTTAGACTTTGCTCTTATATATATACACTTTTTTACCCTACACTGTATACTAAGTGGATATTTTGAAACTGAATTATTAGAGAAATAGATCCATCAGATAAGGTGAAATAGCAAAAGTAGATCCATGCTTTGAAGTTGAACTATATATGACTCTCCTCCTTGGTTTGAGTTAGGGGTGTCTAACGGGCCGGGCCGGGCCAACCCGGAACCGGCCCTCCCATTTTACCCAGGTTCCGGGCCGGTTCCGGGCCGGGTTTGGCGTTAACCGGGCCGGGTCGGGCCAAACAGTAAAAAAATTAAAACCCACCCGGACCCGGCCCACTAAACCCAATCCGGTCAAACCCACCAAGACCCGGTCAAACCCGTTTAAAAAATAAATAAAAAATCCAATATACACTATATACACTCCAATATACAACATATATTTTTAAAAAAATATATAAAGTATAAACAATTACACATATATACGTACCATTCAATATATAATTATATATGACTATACGTACTACTTTAAATAAAACATTTGTTATAATAGTATAATATATATATATATATACACTACAATATATATATATACTAATTTATAAAACATATACACATGTATACGTTAAATATATACTACTTTAGAAGATATATACACATATATATGCACCATTCAATATATATGTACTACTTTAAATAAAATATATACTACAATATAGTGATATACATATATATATATACAATAATATGTATATATATATAGTTACATACTAATTTATAAAACATATACACTTGTATACTTTAAAGATATACGTCTATAGAAGATATATACACATATATACGCACCATTCAAAAGATATGTACTACTTTAAAAAAAGTATATACTACAATATATATACTAATTTATAAAACATAAAGTAATGTATACGTTAAATATACACGCCTATAGAAGATCTATTCACATATATACACTCTATTCTATGTATATGTAATACTTTAAATGAGATATATGCAATATATATACATTACAATATATATTTGTATAGTTATATACTAATTTATAAAATATATACACATGTATACGTTAAATATACACGTCTATAGAAGATCCATTCACATATATACACTCTATTCTATGTATATGTAATACTTTAAACGAAATATACTATAATGTATATACATTACAATATATATTTGTATAGTTATATACTAATTTATAAAACATATACGCATGTATACATTAAATATACACTTCTATAGAAGATATATACACGTGTATACGCACCATTAAATGTATATATACTACTACTTATAAAATATACTACATTATATATACATTACAATATGTATAGATATACTTATATACTAATTTATAAAACATATACACATGTATACGTTAAATATACACTTCTATAGAAGATATATGCACATATATACGTACCATTCAATATATAATTATATATGACTATACGTACTACTTTAAATAAAACATTTGCTATAATAGTATAATATATATATATACACACTACAATATATATATATATACTAATTTATAAAACATATACACATGTATACGTTAAATATATACTACTTTAGAAGATATATACACATATATATGCACCATTCAATATATATGTACTACTTTAAATAAAATATATACTACAATATAGTGATATACATATATATATATATACAATAATATGTATATATATATAGTTACATACTAATTTATAAAACATATACACTTGTATACTTTAAAGATATACGTCTATAGAAGATATATACACATATATACGCACCATTCAATATATATGTACTACTTTAAAAAAAGTATATACTACAATATATATACTAATTTATAAAACATAAAGTAATGTATACGTTAAATATACATGTCTATAGAAGATCTATTCACATATATACACTCTATTCTATGTATATGTAATACTTTAAATGAGATATATGCAATATATATACATTACAATATATATTTGTATAGTTATATACTAATTTATAAAATATATACACATGTATACGTTAAATATACACGTCTATAGAAGATACATTCACATATATACACTCTATTCTATGTATATGTAATACTTTAAATGAAATATACTATAATGTATATACATTACAATATATATTTGTATAGTTATATACTAATTTATAAAACATATACACATGTATACATTAAATATACACTTCTATAGAAGATATATACACGTGTATACGCACCATTAAATGTATATATACTACTACTTATAAAATATACTACATTATATATACATTACAATATGTATAGATATACTTATATACTAATTTATAAAACATATACACATGTATACGTTAAATATACACTTCTATAGAAGATATATGCACAAATATTCAAAATTTATTCCAAAAAAAATAAAAAACAACGACTAAGGACTGAATGAATTTGGGGAATTTTATTGATTGCAAAATGATTCAAAATTTATAATTTGCATGAATGAAAAATCTATAAATTATGCATCATTTTTTCCAACTCTTTCATGTTAATATTAATGGGAACTTGCATAGGATAATCAAAGTCAACGGGGGCAAAACCATGCATTGGACTTGATTCTGTTGAGTTCTCCCGTGAAGTCATAATTTCTTCTAGTTTCAGCTCGTCGCTCGGCTCCGGTTCCATTCCTTGGTTTCTTCTTTCCGCTCTAATCCAATCTCTGAGGCAAACTAGAACATTCATTGCATTGCTTCCCAATGAGTGTCGGTTGTCTCCAAGCTGCTGTCGTCCCTGACTGAAGGCGCTCTCTGATGCAACGGTTGACATTGGAACATTCAAGATATCTCTAGCTAATCTTGAAAGCACAGGATATTGTGATTCATTATTCCTCCACCAATCCAGCGTGTTGATCCGTCGTCTGCGATCCTCTGGTGCCGTCCGAAGATAATATTTCAGCTCTTCCCGATAAGTTGATGTGTAAGTTCTCTCATCAACACTGTTCCAACAATTTAAATCATAAAACGAATCAGAAAAACCACTATGTGCCGGCCTTTTAGAAGATGATGGCTCCTCGGGAGGATGAGGAGCGACAGTTGGAGTGATATTTGTAGGTACGGCTGAATCAAATAAATCAGCATAGTGATTATATAATTTTTCTATATAATCTTTTGCATCAGCCGTAGCCGTCCACAAATCAGGCTGTACTTGTTCAGAATCATGGTTAGTATTTATTTCTAAGTTAGTATAAATAAGAGTACTAAAGTGACACATATTATTATATTTCATGCACGGATTTAGCATAGCACCAACCAAGTAAATAGGGGGAATCGGGAAAAAATATTTTTTAAATTTTGTAAACATGGCGCCAACAGCTTCTTTATAACCTTCTTTATTTTTATATTGTTGGAGCAAACCAGAAATATCGGCTATATATGCCAAAATATTACAAACAGTAGGATAGTAAGCACCGGAAAATTCAACCGTAGCTACATAAAAATTTTCTAAAAACATAACAAGATCATTAATTACAACCCAATCAGAATTATGTAGCATGCAATCAGCAGAATCAGCAAATGAACCGCAATGTTGGTTAAAAGCTAGTGTAATAGGAATTCTATATTTATAACAAGTTTTTAAAAATTCATACGTAGAATTCCATCTAGTATCAATTTCCTCAGGCATCAAAATCGGTGTAAGTCCATTTTCTTGACATTTAACTTTAAATTCTCTAATTCTCGATCTACGATTATTTCCTTGAATAAAACCAACGGCAAGACGAATTTTTTCAATATAAAGCTCAAAAAACTCAAGACCATCTTTTACAATTAAATTATATATATGACATGCACACTTAATATGAAAAATTTCAGGCAAGGACGGAGATAGCGTAGATTTTATTTTTGTTATAGCAGTTTTGTTGTTAGAAGCATTATCAAAAGCAATACATAAAATTTTATTTTCTATACCATAGTATCCGGCAATTTTAACAATAGAATCAGCAATAAATTGTCCAGTATGTTTACGATCTTCATCATATAAAAAAGCAAGAATACGTTTTTGCATCACGAAATTACTATCCATCCAATGACAAGTAACGATTAAATAATCATTTTTATTTACAGCACGACCAAGATCAGAAGTTAGGGACAATCTACATTGAATATTTTTTAACAATGTTGATAAATAAAAACAATATTGTGAATGGAGTCTAAAAATATCAGACCGACAAGTAGTTCTAGGAATACCATTAAACATAGGATTATAAATTGCTTGTATATAACGAATAAAAGCATCAGAAGAAGGAAAACTAAAAGGCAAACAACCCACAGCTACCATTTTAGCTATTTCTTCCCTGTCCCTCAATTTATTATACTTTTTCGCTACTTGACCGGTTGTTGGGTCCATTCTAGTTTGCGTTGACCCACCAACATCCCCACCACCTTTTGCAATATTTAACTCTCTTTTGTGATCTTCATCTATATGTCTCATTAACGTACTCATACCCCCTTGCTTGCCTCCACTTCTATGCTTATATATTTGTTGACAAATATTGCACTGCACCTCAATATCTGATATACGTTCAAAAAATTGCCATGCAATACTAGTTCTTTTACGAGGTTTTGGGGCACTGGGAGGACGGGAAGGGAGATTAACTGATTCAGATCTAACGTTAGCATCTCCTACTGCGGGTGTTTCAGCAATATTTTCATTATCTTCGTCTAAATTAACTGCATCTACTTCATTTTCTTCTTCTATACCATAATTTTCCTGAGCTTCTACATAATCCATATCGTGAGCACCTACACCTATTTCTTCCTCAAAAGGTGTACCAAGCGGTACCGGAGGCGAAGGCACACAGGTATATCTATTACTTGAACTACCTCTACCACTAGTAATTCGCTTTTTACTACCACTACCGCTTCCGGGACAAAAAATTTTAACACCTTTAGCAGCGAGGTTTTTTAATTTATCCATAATATAAATTAAATTAAACTAAAAATATTCAAAATACACAAATATAATAAAATTAAATAATAAACAATTAATACAATAAATAAAAATTAAACGTAAGAGATGGAACGACAATACCAAATTTTGGAAGTATCCGAAGATTGCGACTTTGGAAACTTCCGCTCGTACTTTGTAAACGAAAATTAAAAAATTAAAGTGAACACTTTAAGAAATTAAATATATTGAATATTAGAGAATTGAGAATTGAGATTTGAGAGAGAATGAGATTTGAGAGAGTGAAAAATTGTGTGAAAAATGATTTGAAGTTGTAGGGTATTTATAGATTTTTTTTGGGGATTAAAAAATATTTTTTAAAGTTTTTTTTTTTTCTTTTTAATTAAATGGGCCCAAACTAGCCGTTTGGACCCAAAAACGGCTATATAGCCGTTGGGCCAACGGCTAGTTGGCCCATAATTATTTTTTTTTAATTTTTTTTTATATTCCGGGCCGGGTCGGTTAACCGGCGGGCCTAGACCGGGCTTGGTCCGGGCTGGATTAACCGGGCCCATTTAAAAAAAAAAAAACGACCCGGGACCCGGAACCCTTAAGCCCTAGGGCTTACCGGGCTGGGTTAGCTAATAGGGCCGGGTCGGGATGGGACGGGCCGGGTCGGGCCGGCCCGTTTGACACCCTTAGTTTGAGTTGAACCTATTTTGTATTGTATATGTAAATAAATATTAACATAAGTAGATAGATATATTCAGTATTATGTTATTCTTTCAATGTGTGTTGTGATTACCCTACAAATTCTACAATCATGCTTCTGATGATATTTATACTGATAATTACAAAATAATTAATTTGTCGGTGTTTTTTTTTTTTTTTAAGAAAACTTTTTAACAAAACACAACAGATAAGGAAAATATTGCTTCATAAATTATAGTGTTTTAACACGAAATAATGAAATGCTTATAAGCTTAGAATGATTTTTTCCCCTGAAAAGATCTAATGCCTTTTATCAACTTCATCTAAGTTCTATTAGTGTCGAAAAGTGATTGTCGATTCTAAAGATTTATATAACCATATTACTTCTCAAACCAAAGGTGGAAACAAATTTATGAATAATAAATTTGATATATATCTCCATTTGTTGTCTATTGTGTCGTAGTTACCGCATTAGTTCACTATTGTTATTGTGTTTTTTTCTGAGTGCTATGTATTGTTTTTTCTTACTAATTAACATGTTGTCTACACTTAAATTGTTGCTTGGACTCTCCAAAAATATTATCGCACCCGTGTCGGATCATTCAAAAAATACACTATTTGTGAAGAATCCGACACACGCCCATAGACATTATAAGGTTTTCACTATCGTACTTTTTTTCATAATATTTTTCTAACCCTATCTCTAAATTGCTCCTTAGAACATCAACATATGCTTCAGCATTCATACAAAAAGATTTGGTACATGACTACGGCTCTTTTAATCTCAACCCAATATTCTTAGAACTTTTTATTTACTGGTATGTTTGTTTCTAACTATGTATATGTAGGGGCAGCTCAATAGCATATTCATGGTCTAAGGCGAAAATCAAACGGAGGCCTTAAATTTTAAGAAAAAATAACTTTCTTTTAATGAACTCTATTTTTAAAATTATATAATCGATTTTTTTTTAATTATTCTTTTCTAAGTAATAATATAATCAATGCATTTAATCTTTCTTGAGACATTGTACACTAGATATATGAACTTCTTATAATAATTATTTCCTTTTATATAAAGAAATTATTTTTTCTGTAATTAATATTCAATTTTTTTTAAAAAAAAATTATTTATATTATTATAAAAAATGAGCCCCCCTCAAATTTGGGGGGTCTAAGGCGGCCGCCTATTTCTTTACCAATTTGAGCCGCCCCTGTGTATATGTGTTCCGCCGATGTCATGTACTTATTTATATGTCGTTGTGGATGCCGTTGACTTATTAATATGTCGTTCTGAATAATTTTTGTACGTTACAAATCTTTAGCTGTATTTTATTTTTTAGTTTTGCAATTGGAGCTTTCCTCTCTTTCGTGCAATCAAATTTTTGCAAAATTTTATAAAGGTGTTACCATTTAACTTCTCAAATATGTATTAAGTTAAGTGATTTTCAGAGAGGCGAAAGTAAGATGATTTAAATATGTGAAAAGAAATGTTTAGATGATCAATATATTTATTTTTATTTTAAATATATTTCTTAATATATTTATATACATATTTTTAAAGTTGTTTGTTATTAATTTTAATAGAATGAATTTGTTCCTTTTATGCATTCAATTTTCTTTTTTAACACATGTGCAACGTATATGTACACTAAATCCATTGTCTTGAATATAAATGAATTTATGTACATATAATTTTCTTCTTTGATATTATACATACGTGCAACAAACATACAATAAATTAGTGTATAGTAATAATGACTAAAGATCTGCTAATACAAATTAACTGTGTAAAGAATACATATAAAATATGGCAAAGGTAAAAAAGGATAAATATTTAGAATGATGTACACTCAATATAATATCATGAATATGAAATATGGTAACGTAGTATGAGTTAGGTATAAGTCTATTAGAGTGTGTTAGCTATAAGCCTATTAGGGTGTGTTTTAGTACCAAGAAAATCTTTCTCACGAAAAGAAGTATTTTAAGAAAATAAGTGTTTGTTATGTGAGCAGAAAATATCATTCCTAAAAGTCATGAATGACAAAAAGTAATTGAAATTATGAGATTTTGAAATTACATAAGCCTATTAGGGTGTGTTTTAGTACGAAGAAAATGTTTCTTACGAAAAGAAATATTTTAGAAAAATAAGTGTTAGTTATGAAAGCAGGAAATATCATCCCTAAAATTCATGAATGAAAAAAAAAAAGTAACTAAAATTATGAGATTTTGAAACTACAGGTTTATAATATGGATTAATGTTTACACTTTTTGAAAAGTACATACTCCAGTTATTTCATAATAAATGGATCTAAAAGAGCGAGCAAATTAAAATCCTGAAATGCCATACAATGTTTATCTCAATTGAGACAAAAATATGAATACTATCAGCTTAATACACAAAACTAAACCACATTATTATTTTGTTTCCAAATAAATAAATCTCACATTATTTTAAAATAGATAGATTCGTAAAATGATAGAGACCATCTCAACTTATAGAAAAAGATTAAATCATATAATTTAAATGAAAAATATATATTTGGCTACATCTAATTTTGCTCCTTAATTGTTTGTGTGATGGTGATTTATGATGTTTCTCTTTAATTGACTACACCTTTTTATCTTTAAAATTTTATATTATACTTTATTTATTTTTTTGTACTTCATAAAATAACGTACACACAATAATTTTTTTATATATACATTTATTTTCAATTAATGTTTGATACACGTGCAACACACGTACACTGAGCTGATTTTTTCAAAAGTTATTTGAGCTGAAATAAGTTAAAAAAATGGATTATAAATTATAACTCAATTCTTACTATTTTGTATTTCTTTGTTTGAATTTATAATTGTTATAGAATTTAATAAAACTGTTTTCGTTATTTATTATGATTATACCTAACATATCAAATAAAATATATATCAAAAATTCAAAATGTTTCATAGATAAATTAGAAAAGGCTCAAAAATACCCCTGAACTATTTGAAATAGCTCAAAAATGCTCCTCGTTAGATTTTTGGCTCAAAAATACCCCTCCGTTAAATATTTGGCTCAAAAATACCTCTCCCTCTAACGGAATTCGAAAAAGGATCAAAAATACCCCTGAACTATCTGAAATGGCTCAAAAATACCCCTCTGTTAAATATTTGGCTCAAAATATCCCTCCCCTTAACGAAATTCCACCAAGCATGCCACCTAGATAAAAAAAAAAAAAATACGTGACTATGCCACATTACCATCTACATGTAAAATGTAAGTATTTTTTAATTATATGACATTCCTTTCTTCTTTATTTTTATTTTTATTTTTATTTAAAAACGTCAGTGAAACGGACAAAATTTACACGACTTTTTAATTTTTAATCAAAGTAGACAAACGGTGGTTACATAATATTTGTTTTGAAAAAATTTATTAAATGTAACATCGATATTATCAAATTCCTTTAATCATCTAAAAAACAAGTTTTTTTCCTGTTAATAGGTTTAAAAGTGTGAAACCCAACAAAAGAGTCTTATTAAACTGATAAACCCATTAATTATTACGTCAGTATAAAAGTTAAAATTAAGATTTACTCGTAAAAGTAACAAATTTCAAACTAAACTTCAAATTAGTTACTCAAAAGATGTGTTTGGTTTTGCTAGCTTTTACTCAAAATGTTTATGTTAAAATGATTTAATAAATACCTCCTATAATCTAAAATTAATGAATCTTTGAATGTGGCACACATCTTCAAAAAGCTAAAGAATGACATAATTAAAGAATAATTTATCAATATTAAGTATCATTTTACTTCTTTTCAAACATGTTCTAAAAATAATAAGATTATTCATCAAAACTGAATTTAGAAAAATGAATTCATTTCGAATGATTAAACAAGTGTTAAAAGGAATTCATTTATTTTGAAAAAGAATTTGCATGTAGTAAATTCAACTCAATTATTAGTACATCAACATTTGCTAGCTTAAAAGTTAAAATTCTAGCTCCTCCTCCGAGTCAACATCAGATCAAGATAAAGTTGTCCCTCATCCCAAACGACAATAACAAGATGAAATTTAGAACTTTTAAAACACTAATGAAAAGGTGAAATCTAGAACTTTTAAAACACTAATGAAGTAATTAGCAAAAGATTAGTTTTTTGGTTTTTCGGTTTCACTGATTTGAAAAAAAATAAAAACAAAGAAGAAAGGAATGTCATATAATTAAAAAATACTAACATTTTACATGTGGATGGTAATGTGGCATAGTCACGTGGTTTTTTTTTTTATCTAGGTGGCATGCTTGGTGGAATTTCGTTAAAGGGAGGGGTATTTTTTAGCCAAATATTTAACAGAGGTATATTTTTTAGCCATTTCAGATAGTTCAGGGGTATTTTTGATTCTTTTTCGAATTCCGTTAGAGGGAGAGGTATTTTTGAGCTAAATATTTAACGGAGGGATATTTTTGAGTCAGAAATCTAACGAGGGACATTTTTAAGCTATTTCAGATAGTTCATGGGTATTTTTGAGCCTTTTCCATTGATAAATTTACGTTGTATATCAGCCTAACTTTTATGGCGGAAATGAGTTGGGTTAAACTAATAAATAGGCATATCAATAGTCAATCCAAACTTAAAGGTTTGAACAAATCATATTAAATTACACAAATACACAACTTATGTTTTCAATATTACAAAAAATTCCAACTCCCTAAATATATTACAAAAATCCCGCATATACACAGAATGTTATGTATATGTCGGCTATGTTATGTATATTAATAGGGAGAGAGATTAAAGTAATTACAAAAAGTAGGAGAGAGTGTAATTACTTTTAAAAGGTTGGTATTTATGTTATTTAGCCTATTTTTATAGCTAATTTCACACCCCTAAATTCATCCTCTATTTAATGTATTTCTTATACACATCTAATAATCTATGAATTGCACGTCTAAGTGTCTAATTAAGTATTGTATTTTTTGTTTGTATCGTGGCTAAGAGTGGTGCTTAAAGAAGAGATTTTATAGTTTAAGCCTCAAAAAAAATTTCGGAGAGCGCATCTATCCACCGGTCCGTGGGCTAACACCTATCGAAAGTCACAAAAAATCATCAATTTCTGTTGTTTTGCTTGTTTGACCTGTAGCCCACGGTTCCAGGGATGGGCACGAGGTCCGGGCGTGCTGTGTGCCGAAAATTAATCGGGGCATGCCAGGGAGGTTGGGGAGCGGCCTAGTGTGGTTCGTTTAGGTGGGCGGGGCCATTTGGGTGGTCAAGTAGGCAAAATGGCGAGAATGGGGCATTTTCGAACAAAATTGATGTGCTATAGTCCACGGGTCCGGGGTGTTCCCGAGGTCAAGGTGTGTTGTGGGTTGGATTATTTCATTTCTTCTGGAATAATCACAAACACTTTTCTTATTATGGATCTACTACCATAAATTCAATGCGTAATCTCAGCATTCAATGTGTATTCCTGAATAATCTCATTTTTCAATTATTCAACCATTTAATTTTACCAAGTTCAATGTTAGCCAAATTAGTCAAAGAAGATTAGTAGAGAGAGAAGAGGGAGTAATTCTTATTTGTCTTGAGGGATCAATTACAATGAAGCAAAACCCCTTTATTTATAGGGAAAATCTAATCTTGGAATTTGTAACTTTTCAATAAATAGACATACACAATATATGGTAAAGTAGTTCACTACAAAAAAAAAACCGCGTGTAGCAACGGATTTCTAGCGATAAGCTCATTTTCGTCGCTAATTAACGACAGAATTGCAACAAAATAGAATTTTTGTTGCTAAATAAATGAAATTAAAATTAATAGCCTAATTAGTGACGGATTAGCGACAGAATATTAAATGCGTTGCTATTTTTTGGCGGTAAATATTGGCGCCTTTATTTTGGTGACAAAATTAGCGACATAAATGGGGGGAATTTTTTTTTGACATGGTGGAGACGGAAATAGCAACGGAAGTTTTGTCGGAAGTTCTATTTCTCATAATTTTAGTTGTTTCTCCTCTTTTAATTTCTTAATTTCTATGTTAGAAGTCACTTGTATATGATAGGTTTAGGGTGTTTTGAGCTCTTTCACTTAGGGTTGTTAGATTATTGCGTTAAAAAGCTTGATAAATAATTATTTACTCGAAATGGAAACGTTTTTTCCTCAAAATTTCTGTTTGTCGGATTTTTGATATTTCCTGTTGCATCTTTATTAATCTAAAATTTCTTCAACAAATTTTCTCTTTGTGTGGTTGAATTTTCAGTGTTTTCCGTACACTGATTATGTTAGGGTTTTTTATTTTTTCTCAGAAGATCTATTTGTGGTTTGTTTGAGCTCTTTCACTTTGGTTTGTTAGTAGGATATTGTGCTGATAGGCTTTGATAGTATGGAAGAATTTTTGAGGTGAAAGCGCTAAAAACGTAATTAGTACTGATTTCTACACAATTAAAGCAAGAAATTAAAAGATTGGCTCTGCTCCTGGGGCATGTGCACAGTTATGTAGTTTTTAAAAGGGAAGTTTAAAGACTAGCTTTTTTGCTTTTTAGTGTTTGTGACATTGCTTCAAATTTAGTAACCAATATTTAGTAAAACACCGAAGTGCATTTTAGCCTGGTATGTTGCTCCATCATTTCAGTATATATGTAAGAGTTGCCCGAATACAAGCTAAATTTAATAGTTTTGCTGGTGTCCTCACTATTCTTTGTTTCTAAGTTGATGATACTCCCTCCATTTCGGTTTTACTTGTCACTTTTGACATGGCACACTCATTACGAAAATGATAATTGGTATAGTAATTTTACCACATTACTCATATTAATAGATATTTAGCAATAGGTATTGAAAAATAATTTGAGGAACAACTAATTAATGCTAAGTGTAAAACATGAAAACAAAATTTCGGCTTTACTTGATTTGTCAAAAATGACAAGTAAAAATAGTAATCAAATTAGGAAAATAGTGACAAGTAAAAGCGAACGGACGGAGTAACATTTTTTATTGTGCCAAGTAATTAAGGAATCTTGTGGATACATAAGTAAATTGATGTTATGGTAAAGTCCCAATTGTTTGCTTTAAGGATTCATATGTATACTGTTTTGGAGATACTATATTTGTCCCAAATTATTTGTCGTGATCTAATTTTTACTGGGAAAGTTGATAGAGCACTTGTTTTGGTTGACGATTATGTAGTGAAAAAACTACGTTTCTCCATCATCTTGTTTGCCACACAATGGCATCCAATCTTCGGGGTTATGTCGTGAACCTTGATCCTGCTGTCTTGACCCTGCCATTTGGTGAATCGATATTGGAGACACTGTTCGATACAAGGAAGTCATGAAGCAATTAAATCTTGGGCCAAATGGAGGAATTCTTACTTCACTGAACTTGTTTGCCACAAAGTTTGATGAGGTAAATTTTGATGTGATCTGTTTTTTATTTTACTGAATAGGCTGTGAGACGATGTTTCCTATCTTTCTTGTGTAAGTACATAGATAGCCCTTAAACTTTGCATAAATTGTCTGTTAGATACTTCGGTTTTACTAGTGGTCGTATAGACACTTCAAGTAGGGAGGAATGTATCGCGTGAATATAGAAGTCTGACATGGCATACAACTTTATCACTCAATTTTAAGCACTTAAAAGGCTTAAAATGAGATGACATAGAGTTTCTTCCCACACTTCTTTTTTACTCTCTCTAATTTTTATCAAGTTGTGTAAAGGGGTGATACGAAAATCAAGTTAGGGTGTTCATTTATTTAGTTGTGTAAAGGGATGCTAAGAAAATCAAGTTATGGTCGTTTTCTTTGATAACCAAATTGCTACTGATTTCATAGAGAGGATATGCATGATTATATTTCTTGACTAAGTACATCAAAATTAATTATGCTCATTTTTATGGTCTTGTCAACTTTGCAGATGAGAGACTTAGGTGATGCAAGGATCATCACTAGAATATAAGTCTCATAATCTCATGCAATTTTAGAATTTTTCTTGTTTACTATTAGTCTAAGCTTTTTCCTGGAGGATATATGAAAGTATTGATATATGTTAACGTTTCAGAGGACGCACGAAATCGTGAAGTAATAGGTCGGAATATCCTAGCCCATGTTTTCTATTCAGGATGTAAAATGCTAATCGGGTGAATATTTGTAAGATACTAATATTAAAGATCATTTGATATTTATGATAAAAAGACGATTTTGTTGCTCTTTTTACTCCAGCCAACTGGCATAGGTCGACAGATTCGTTTCACGAGGCTACAACTCCTGATGGATCTTCGGTTATTTAGGATAGTGATGTTTAGCACATGGTATTAGACGTCAGCAAAAAAAAGTAAAACTCTTCATATATTCAATGTCTAGATTACAGGTTGAACTTGTTGAGCCTGCAGTAAAAGGCACAGTTAATGTTCCGAAGGCATGTTCTGAGAAAATATTAAGAGAGTTGTATTTGTATCTTCTGTTGCTACTTCTGTCTTGAAACCCAACTGGCCGAAGTTCAAATCGATGGATGAGACTTGTTGGTCTGACAGAAAATTCTGCAAAGAAACAAATATAGAGTTTGTGAATTTGACGTCTGTGTAAATTTAAGATTATTATTCATGTTTCTTGCATACGATACGTAATGTTGGTATAGTAATATATGATCTGTATATTTATTACTTAATTACTTGAGCAGTGTGCTGTCTTATTGAGTTAGTTCTTATAGTATAAATTCAGATTTGACTCTTAAGTGCTTATTTTGCTAGAGAAGCTCCCTATCTGAATGCGCTTTGTGGTTTCAAATGCATGCAGAACTGGTACTGTTAACTGAGAAAGAAGCTTGGTCATATGCAAAGCAAAGGGGAAAATATATGATAACTGTGCTCCCAACACTTGTTATAGGATCGATGTTACAGAAGACAAAAAATGCAAGTAATTTGGTTCTCATTAAGCTGCTGAAAGGTACCAAGAAACCATAGTTATACTTCACTATTTTAGTGTTTCTGCATCATTTCTTCTTCTTCTACATTTCTTGAATGAGTTGCTTTGGGAATAATCAGAATTCACTTTTCCGCACAATCTTCTTAATTATTTTTTCCTTGCAAGCATGAACGTATATTTAGCATGCAGATTGTCATTTCACTGTTGTTCCTTCCGAAAAAATTAACACAGGATGGTATTGTATCAGTTTCTTGAACTGAGTATTAGATTGGAGGATATTAAGCTGATGTGTGTTAGCTAGATTGTTTATAGTCAAAATAATATTTTTCTCCTGATGTTTTATTCAATTTGATAACGTTCCTGCTTGTAAAAATACCAAGCAAAAATCCTTTATGGTGGCAACTACAAATTCAACCAAAGTCCTAATAAGAGTTGCTTCTCTGCAGATAGCTTTTACTTTTGTTGTTTATCCATCATTAATTTTTGCTTATATGGGACAAGCTGTGTATCTTTCCAAGCATCACATTATTGAAAGTGATTACCACATAGGCTTCTATGTATCAGTACCTGGTACATTTGCATGTTCACACACATGGTCATTAAGGAAAATCTTTCAATGATGAACATTTCTGAATCGTCCATGTAAGACTAAATCTTAATGTAGTAGTTTACTTAATTCTTATTTTTTAGTTTAAAGTAGTTGTGGTATCTAATTATTTTTAAGTACAATCCGTTATAATTTCACTTCATCTATTACAGGAAAGATATGAAGAAATATTATGAGAAAAAATATTTTCAGAATCTGATATTGTTCAAATTGAATCATATTACCAAGTTGTGGGGGGAGAAAAAAGTGAAGACTATTTGGTCTTAGATATGAAGCAAAAGGCTACTACTTTGGACGATCTTGATTCCTTAGTTGATGATTGCAATCTTGATCAGTTGTGATACTTTTGACGATCATTACATTGGTTTTTGATGGTCTATTTTGTTGAAAATGTTTAAAATTGTGCAACAACAATATACACTTGATGGATGTGGGTTATTTTAAGAATAATTTGTAGATGTTTGGACATAATTGTGTTTAGATGGGTGTTGTGATACTATGGATGTTTTGGACATAATTGTGTTTAGATTTTGCTATCTTTGGTATTATGGATGATGTGGGTTCTTTTAAGGATAGTTGGTAGATGTTTGCAATGGATTGAAGAAAGTAATCTTTTGTCACAAAAAATTGGGGACTAAATATAAAAAAATTTAGCAACGGACTAGCAATGAAATATTTGGTCACGAAATAATCAAAATGACGAAATACAATATGAAATTAGTAACGGCATTTATAAATATAATAATGAATTTATTCGTTGCTACAAATGGCAACGGATATAGGTCGTCTCTATGATGTTGCAAAACTAGAAACGGATTTTATTTTTTCCATTGCTAAATGATTAGTAACGCGCAAAATAGCAACGACACATATTCCGTCGTTGATCCGTTTCTAAATTGATATATCGACGGATATATGTGGATTAGCAACGTTTTCGGTCTGTTGCTAACCACGATTTTTTTTGTAGTGGGTATTCACTATATATGGTAAAGTAGACATTCACTATATATGGTATATTTATAACACTCCCCCTTGAATGTCTAATTGATAGATAATGTGCCTCGTTAAAACCTTACTAAAAAAAATCCAGTGGAAAAAAAATTTAGTGAAGAAAAAAGAGTACACATCTCTAACAATACGCATATAGGTTGCCTCATTAAAAACTTTATAGGGAAAACCCAGTGACCTCATAAGAAAAAAAGAGTACAATGCGTATTAACTTCCCCTAATGAGAACATCCTTGAGTCTTTGCATCCCGATCTTGTGCACCATCTTCTTAAAAGTTGAAATTGAAGGATACTTGGTAAATAAATCAGCTACATTGTCACTTGAACGAATCTGTTGCACGTTAATATCACCATTCTTTTGTAGCTCATGTATGTAGAAAAGCTTTGATGAAGTGTGCTTCCTTTGATGAAGTGTGCTTCGTTCTATCTCCTTTTATGAATCCTCCATTAAGATGTGCTATGCATACTACATTATCTCTGTATAAAACTGTAAGTACATTGTCATATTTTAAATCATATTTTTCACGAATGACATGTATCATGGACCTCAACTATACATATTCTCGGCTAGCTTCATGAACAGCTATCATCTCATCATGATTTGATGAAGTGGCTAGATCGACTGCTTTGTATATCTCTAAGATATAGAAGTACCCCCACATATGAACACATAGCCTATTTGAGACCGAGCTTTATGCGGTTCAGATAAGCTCCCAACATCAACATAGCCAACAAGATCAGGATTGCATGCTTTAGAATAAAGTAAGCTCATGTCTTTTATCCCATTTTGATGTCTCATACTAGGAGCAGAAATATACCTTGCTAACAAAATAATCGAAAGGCTATATCATGCCTTGTAATATTTGTAAGATACATTGGTACACCAATTGGACTAAGACATGGTACTTCGGGACCAATTCAATTTGGTATGTTTCTCATTTCAGCAAATAATCTTATTATTTTTTAAAACTCTCCAAGAATTTCAATAATTTTCAAACCATCAATTTATCCCTTATAAGGATAATAAACAAGTTTCCCAGAAACTTTATATGCTTCAAACATTTTTGAATCCTTTAGGGATTTTCATATAGATTATTGTCAAGTGATAATATCCAACATGTCAAGTGTGACATCTTTAAGTGTCTGGACTGCAAATCAAATAAGTTTTACGCTTACCAAAATGCATCTTTTCAGGTCACTTGATAAATATTTCTACGGCAGCAAGCTTAAATAAACGTAGAATTCGGATCCTCATAATCTTTCACAATATTGTATCAAAGATAATGATGATATATTATTTCGTATCGGTTCACATTTTGACGTAACATTCTGAGATCTCATCACTTCATTATTTTCAGGTACCTAAACCTCTCATAAGGTTTCTTGAAGTGTTATGTAGTAGACTTTTCAAGAGCACATTACGTTGTTATTATGATTATATGCTCCTTATTTTTCAAGGATTATTTCATTTGAAACCGATTGGTCTACCATGCTTCAAACATGCATGAACTTTGTCATTTATGAACACAAAATAGGAACACTTGCAACTTAAATATGAGATGCGTTCGGCATTTGACTTGAATTGTCTTTTGAATGAGGATCTGATGATAATTCCTAACATATTTCATAGCGGCTTATAATCTCCCCCTTATGTTAGGAAAACTAACATACATCCTCCATCTTCTTTGAGGAATCCATCTTTGTGTATCATGGTATATTCATTAATCGTATACGGCACATCAAAACTATTAAATGGAATAGTTGGTTTCTGACCTTGAACCAATTGAGAGGAAAGAAATAATCATAATTTATTGGTCTAATGCATACAAGTGCTATTGTATACAACATATCATATTTCAGACCAACACATAAAGCTTTGTTCTCATTAGTAATGGTTTAGGTATTTATTGAAGGCATTTAATGTTAAACCATCATCATCAAGATGAATTATCTTGATTACACAGTCTCAAAGTTATGCTATTAACTCAATTTTATTGAGCAAGCAACTTTATGAATGTCAAACGCAGGTTGTCAATGAATGTACATGTGATCATCTTATTGATGCATCTTTTCAACATATCACATAATAGGTGAACGGACCCTTTTCACCTTTTATACTTTTCAGATTTTAAGGGATCCAATCCCAAAATTACTTGGTCCAACCAACTTATCATGAAAACAAGAAACATTAAAAGGTCATGAAGAATTTTTGAATTCTTCAATATGTATTTAATACATAATATGCACATCTTTGGGATGCCGCAATCGTTCATGTCAACTTATGAACTTTTATACTAGTAAACTTCGAGTTTACCATGACATGTACTTTTTTCTTTAGTAAATTTCATATTTACTATGATATGAATAGATTTCAGATTTACTACTTGGAAAGTAGATTTCAGAATAACTCCTCTCAATTATTCTACCTCTTTCGCAGGCGAATTGTGGTACCATCACAATCAAGTGCATGTTCGTATTGATAAGCTTTACTAAATATCATCACATTCACCCCAGGAAATGGATCTATGCTTATAACAATTAAAATTTTTATTCCCATAAATAAAATATAATTGTGCCTTAAGCCTATCAAATTGATAGCTTATAACCTCTTTTATGATATTGCTACTTCAGGAGCAAATCAAGGTGTATATAATGTAGAGAATTTTTCTCTAACATATCTTATGATCATAATATACGTGTGAAAATTTGATGATCATTATCATATTTTCACTCCACACGTATATGCGTGCATTCAATCACTTGTCTTCTTTTAGACATATTATGCATTGCTATCATATACACTTCAAGAATGAAGTCAGTTGTCGTATTTCAGACTTATCATATATTGTTACCATATTCACTTCATGGAATGGAGCATATTCAATGGGACATATTTCATGACTTTTCATTAAAAACATATTATTTTGTCTTAGCCATCACAATATCATCAATATGATGCATTGAGATTCAAACTCAACGTCTTACCCATATAAAGGCGTCTTAGGCATAAATTGATGGGACTTAAACCCAACATATTATCATCCATTTTGATAATATTGTTCTTGAGGAATAAATTTAAAACTTAAATGGTTCCAAACCAATTATTTTTCCTCAAATCCAACAATAATTATACCATTTAGTAGCAAAAGACAAATTACTTAAGAAATTACTAACCTTGAAATTACCTTTAGATTAATAATCTCACCTTGTTTGACAGAGTCTCTGATAACGTGCTATGACATATAAAGTAAGAACAAGAAAGAACAAGAACAAATAGAGAGTAATTCTTATTTCTCATTCTTGAGGATGATTTACAATGAATAAAGCTCTTCTATTTTTAGGAGAAATTTGCTCTCAGTTTTTTATTAAAAGACAGATACTTTAAATCCTGATAGCTATCAACTAGATCTTGATAGATCTTATTTGATAGGTGTATGTGAAAAGTGTCAAACAGTAGTAAATTGTGTGTTCTCACCGTCGCTTTGAATTAGGATCAGTCAACAATGTTTCTGAGTCATATCGATTAGTACCCACGCTTGCTTATTTCTTGCACCTTGTGTGCAATTACCAAGCCCTGTGTTCCCAACATTGATTCAGTAGCATTGTTCGATACTTTCACTCAGAGATTCTGATATAGTTGTTGGCGAAATCCATGGCTTATCAAATATCTTCTATCATCTTTGTGTTGCTTCCTTATGTTGAGATACTTGACTCTTAGTTGTATTTAATATTCATAGAATCTTGTACAATTGACTTTTATATTTTGGGTAGACTAGTGTTACTTACTGATTTCCACTTGTGAGTAGTGATTATGAGTATTGGTAGGTACCAATTAAGCTGGAGGTCTATCGAAAATAGCCGCTCTACCTCTACGAGGTAGCGGTAAGGTCCGTGTACATTTTACACCTCCCCAAACCGCACATGTTGGGATTACACTGGGATGTTGCTGTTGCGATTATGGGTACTTAAATGCTTCATTTCCGTGCTTATTATTTCATTTTTTGTTTAGTAAATTTGGCTGACAAATCATGGGGGTTCGGGTAGATGTCAATACGATATTGTGATTTGGTCGTGATAGGGAGTCCACGAGGTGCAGTGATTCTACCGATTGATGGGTCATAAACATGTGACATTGGTATTTGTCACATTTTAAATGAACACTTTCGCATCCTGCTTCATTTTCGACTAGTAGTAACCGACCTTGACCAGTTTTTAGATGAGAAGCTCAACTTTCGAGTGATTATAGTAGGCTTTCGTGTACTTTCCTCTTCATCTAACTGTTCTCCCTGGCCTTAAGCATCTGACTATGGTACCGGTGAAAGATCTTCACTATAGTCGTTCATCGACCAAATAATATCGTGCAACTACTTTTGTGTGAATGCTCGTGACTCCTGTGCGTCATCCATCGACTTCCCTTCTTTTAGGTACTCAGTTTACTAGTTCATCCAGTCCTATGTAAGGCCTGTACATTTTACCTCGTCATGGATGATGTTGAGGGTTGATTTGGTTAATTGAACCACATTCTCTTAGTTATTTTCTCCTGTGTCCAACGAAGTCACCGAGTTGGCTAAGGCGTCTACTTCTGCGTTTGCATTTATTGTATATGGGTCACCGCTCGTTCCTTTACCCTCTGTTTGGATGATGGTTTCCACGGTATGATATGGTATAGTTATTAAGAGAACCATGTTTGTTTTTATTGTTTCTTAAAATTAGTTTAATCACGTTTAACGTTTGATTATTTAAAATTAAATAATTTTATCTATTGCAGAGATTTTTAATAGTGTAAAAGTTCAAATCACTTTTCAAAAATCTTTCACACTTTAATATATGTAAACATAAATATATATTACCACCAGAAGTTTCAAGTGGTTGATGGATCATCACTTTTGCATTTGTCATATAGTAACTCTTTTCCTTTTTTGCCACATGCTAAGAGAGACGCATCAATTTGAATCATATTTGTGTGACGATTATTTTTCTTTTTTTATATATTCGGTTACTCTGTCCCTGGTATCCCTTTCTTCCCCTTCATCTTCGGGCAAGCAAGTGAACTCATGGCCTATTCCCTATTTGATTCTCTAGGCTAATGGTCCCTTTTTGTATTTATGTGATAAAATATTTATTTACCTTAGTCTCCATCATACGCATGAGACAAAAATGCTAGTCATATTTGACACTGAGTCTCCAGGTCATACGCTAGTCATATTTGACATTGAGTCTCAGGATCATTGCCAATTTCATAAGTAGTAAATTGATATGGCTCGTGATGAGATGGTTGGAGTCTCACCGTCCTTAATAAATCATCTCAAATTCTTCAACTTTAATGCATCAAAAGAGTTTGTTGCTTGATACATAGCATTAACTAAATTGTTTTCATTGTTTTATTCATCGATTGTGTATATATTATCATCGTCATTGGTCTTCAAAATACCTCTAAAATTAATGCAAAAGAAAATCAATTACTATTAATAAATTTTTTTAACGTTAAAAAATTGAATTCTAAATCCATAAAACAAAGAACAACCTTAAAAGAAAAAAAAAATTGATCCCTGAGTTTTTTGTTTTATGCGGACATCGGACTTATTAGAATTTTAAAAAAAACTTAAATAGAATGGTAGATCAAAAGATATATATAAATGCACTCACATAATTACTAATACTAGTTTAGGCATACGCGTCTTGCGTGTATACCTCATTTTAATGAGTTCAAATATTACATTAAATACAATAAATTGATTTAAATAATAAAAATAAATATAATAATAAATACAATATATTTTGACCTGCAAATTTCACCCCACTTAAGTAGATAGTAATTGAACTTTAATTGAATGTTATTCCAACTTTGTTAACATCTCATTTTTTAGGACTCTATTAATTATTGTTCTCCATACCAAAAAGATCATCGTAAATGGTATCTGCTTGTATCATATGTTTAATGAAATTAAGTTATTTTTTAGTATCCAAAGTAATGAAGTTATTTATATTATTATTTATATATAGATTTACAACAATATTATTAGTATAAATACTATTAACACAACCAAGAATGGAAAGTAAAATAAGAAAAGAAGAAAAGAAACACGGTAAACTCTATCATTACTTTAATTTAGATTTCAACAAATCAAAATTTTGAAATTTATGAAAAAAAAAAAACATCTTTGAGTCATATTCCTAAAAGAAGCAAATAAAAATTTAGTATGCCTTCCTTTTTTTTTTAATCTAAATGCCTATTTTTAAATTTTATTTAGTATTGTAATTTATTTAAAATTAAGATTTCTTTAATCAATTCATTAATAATATTTAGTTTAGTTGTCTCTCTTTATTTAGGTTTAGATTATTCTTCAAAAACTACCGCATGTAGAAAAAAGAAAATATTTAGGTTTAAAATTTTATCATCAATTAACTCTTGATAGTATCTATGATTATAGAGATAAATTTTTTTGTGATTTAAGTTATGTTTTCTAAAGTCCTAATATGTTTTTGAAGTTAACAATAATAAATTATCATGTATTATTAATATACAATTGCAAATTGAGAAGATTAAATGTAAATAGGAATACCTAGAAGGTCAATAATTTCAACAACTTGGTGTTTGTTTCCATGTTTTTCATGATCATGGCCTCGTGGATACACTACATTCGAAATAAAATTGAAGATTATTAACATGTTTAAGAGTTATACACGCCACTCTTTTCATAGAAATTCAATTGTAAGCTAGTACACAAATTAAACATACAGAAAAGAATCACACAAGATTGACGATTATAAAAGAAAGTCCAAAGTACAGAGAAAATACAGATAAAAAAAAAAACTTGTCAAACAAACTTCATGTAAGCAAAAAAAAAAAAAAGTGTGACCCTATTGAACACATAAACAAAAAGAATTCGTAAATAAAAAATTTGACATTCGAGTCCTATATAATTTATATCAATGCGTATATATGTATGGTACGCCTATAATTGAATGAAATTTTATTTTAATATAGTAGACAACTTTTATTTTTTTCATAAATAGTCGTGGTTTTTCAATAAAAAAAAAGTAATATTAGCTTACTAAGTTGAGAAAATTGAAGAATATGTGTCTTTTAAGTCTTGAATGAAGGATTGGTGACATTGACCAACAGATAGGGTCAAACATTATTAGGAAACTTGATCAAGTTAATTGTAGACTTGATTAATATTTTCAAAATTTTCTAATCTTTTCAAAAATACAAATCAACCCAACCCACACCCTCTTCAATCCAAATCAACCACTCTCTCCTCTCTCTCGACAGCTTCTCTCAACTCTCTTCCAACCAACAGTTCTGCAAAATTTCTCCCTTCAACCCCCAATGACAAATAGTTGGGCTTCGAGTTCCCCTCTTCAATTCAATCAACTTGTCCCTCATCCCTCTCTCGACAGCTTCTCTCAACTCTCTCCCAACCAACTGTTCTGCAAATTTCTTATTTCAATCCTCGGCGACTTCAACATCCTACTACAAATAGTTGGGATTCCAATTTCTTTTCGACTTCAATCGACGTGACAGCCTTGCTCTCCGGCCACAACAGCTTCGAATTCTTCATCGGTCTTTTTCTTCTTTCACAGGTAAAAATTTATGGCCTTTTTAGTTTTGAAGAAAACAAGGAACTTGAGCCAACTTCTCTTATAGTATTGGTTAACAATTTCAATATTTGTTGCACTAATTTGAAATGCGGTTTGAATAAAACCCTAATTTTTGGTATGTTTTCTCTTCTCTTCTCTTTTCGAAGTGAATTATGATATTTTGTTGTTTGTTGCATTTTTTAAAAGTTTGATTTTTATTGTTTGTGTTTATAAAAACAAAAGAACAATTTGGTTTGATTTGTTCTGTTCTTGTTCTTGGTAAAAATGGTAAAATTGTTGTTTTTTGTTTAACAAAATCGTGCTACTATTTCCTCCAACTGATTATCCATCTGGTGCAACATATTAACCATCTGATGCAACAAATTCATCATATGATGCAATAGATCAACCATCTGATGCACCAGAGGAACCATCAGATTACAATTCTGATGCAACAGATTAATAAACTGATACAACAGCTTTACCATATGTTGCAACAGATTAAGCTTCGATAAAAAATCTGATGCAACTAATTAACCATCTGATGCAATGGAAAACCATTAGATTAATGATCTGATGCAACAGATGAATATCCTGTTGGATAAAATCCTACCAACTCTTCCTACAGGAAAAGTCCAAAACTTAATTTTTCCAAATGATCATTCATCTGTCATGATAGACGACCCTATGTTGGAAGAAATCTAAACAATATTGACCGTTGATAACTGTTCCAACAGATCACTCATGTGTTGCAACAGATGTGTGACCTGTTGCACAGACCATTCATCTTTCTCAACAGATGAGTGATATGTTTTGTATTATCACAACAGATTACTCAGCCATTGCTATTGATTATTTAACTGTTCCAACAGATCACTCATATGTTGCAACAGATGATGTCACAACAGTTGTATGAACTGTTGAACAGAACATTCATCTGTCTTAAAAGATGAGTGGTATATTTTGTATTTTTCAACAGATTACTCATCCGCTACAACAGTTTGGTTATATGCTGCAATAAATATACTACCTGGTGCAACAGATCGGTGATCTGTTGCAACTGTTATTTTATTGTTTTTCATGTTTGATTTACTGTTATCCTTTTTTAACGATGCATTAATCAACAATAATATATTATTTTATGTTCCTATTAATTTTAGATAATATGGTTCCCAAAAGAACAGAAATCGAATCAAGTCCAAGTAAAGGAACAAGTGAAGCAGCTAGGCTACATCCACCACTCTATGAGCTTGCTTTACAAACGTTATCTCAATCGAAAGCAGAAATGATGAACACGGGGAGGAGGAATATTTCAAAAGAGATGATACAGATGCTAATAGCCCTTCTACCGAAGAGCTGGTCAAAGCCTTCAGCATTGATCATTATCCGGTAAGAATGCAGTGTGATGGTGCCGCAGATTTAACGGGTGATTTCGTGGTTAAGTCGGCCATGGGAAAATCTTTCGACGCCTTCAGAAAAATATTTCGAGAACAAAAATTGAATGCTTATTTCAGGGACAGCTGCTTTGGGAAATATCTTGATTTGCCGGAGGACAACAATGCTCGTTTCCAAATAAAAATGGTATATGAACTTCTCAAGCGTAGGTTTATGTATGAAAACAAAGATAAGATGGATGAGGTATGGATAAATTATTGTGGCATGCCTGTTTATTTTGGTTGGAAGGAGTTTGTCATAGTTACTGAACAAAAATGTTATCCTTCTTGTCAAGTTATACCTATTCTAAACCAAAAAAACCACCCCGCACACCCAAAAGAGGAAAAGGCAAGTCATGTGATCGTGATGACCTGGTGTCCATTGTTGGTCCAAGCTTCAAAAACAAAAATTTGGTAGAAGCGTTGAAAGGTAAAGGACTTTCAAAGAAGCACAAGCAGTCATTGTGCTTGGTTTGGTTTGTACATAATATTCTTTGGGCGAGAGACGTTAACAACAATATAAGTCTCGATTTAATAAAGCTCTCCGAGGATCTTGAGGCGTTTAACAACTATTCATGGGGGTATGAAAGCTTCAAAATGACTGTCAAATATTTGTTGACTCTATTAGAGCCAAAGACAATCAACTTATATGGCTTCCCATGGGCTTTCATGGTAAATGTTTCTTTATTCTATTATGATATCATTCATTGTTTTTTGCTCAATAATGGTTTTGATTTATTGGCGTTATTTTATAGGTTTGGGCGTTTGAAGCCATTCCTTATTTGAGACAACAAGTGAACTACCAGGAAGGAGTTTTCTGTCCAAGAATCTTGAGATGGTTGTCGGCCAAAACTCATAAAAATATAAAATTTCTTGATTTCTTCAACCCCCCGAAGGATGCAGTAAGTATAATTATAATTAATTTTTTCTTTTAATTAATATTTTTTTTTGAATGATCTAATCATCATTCTAATATATGTAATGATTTATGTTAGAATGTGCATCCTTCGCTAGTTCCGACCAACCGAGAGTTGATGATGCTATTATTTCTTACTTTACGGTCTGTGCAAACTTTATCGGACCCTAAGGTCATCGACGGAATAAAAATGGAATTATTTGGAGCAACATCCATTTCAAGAAAAATAATTTTGGAGGGTGGGCTTGTTGTTGTTCATGGAGCTGTTGGTGGTGGTAGTGGTACTATTGTTGGTGCTAATGATGCTCCTCTTACAGTATTTAAAGCAAACCATTATGAGTATGATCATACTGGTTATACAGATTTTGCCTCTCCCAGCGAATGTTCTGCATGCAAATGTCAAGACTGCAGGGCAAAACATGATGTAGTGATTAACGTTATTAATGAATTAACTGCTTCTGTAAAGGAATTAACATCTAAGAGGGGTCTCATTCCATCAAAGAGGATTTTATTTCCATCCGCTCCATTAGAGATTAGGGCTAAGAGGAGAAGGAAAGTGATTTCCAGGGCATTATCAAGCATTCAAAAAAGCAAAATTGCAACTCCTCGGTCTGTGTGTTGCACTGAGCAACGTATAATGTCCAAAGGAGAGCAGCACGAGCTGAAGAAGGTGAATATATTATGTCTTCCAGCTGACAAAACAAACAAACACATATCTATTTCAACAGATGACACATCTGCTGAAAATTATCAAATAGATATATACATCTGTTGCAATAGTTGACTAACCTGTTGCACCAGATACTTTATCTGGTGCAACATATGTCTCGTCTGTTTTAGCAAATCAAACAGCTCTTCGTACAACTTTTATTTAAACCAACAGACGACCTATCTACTGCAATAGATGATTCATATGTTGCAACAGATGGTTCATCCGTTGGAAATTATCACACAGGGTCTTCCTCATGTAGAAATTTATCCCAACAGATGATTCATTATTGCAGCAGAAATATAATATGTTTGGGATAATTTAAAATGGGAGAAAGACCTATTTGATTTGATAGAAGAGACGACTTATCCTTTTCCATTTTATTGTATCTCCGTGATTAGCATTGACCAATTCTGGCTATCCAGGTGGATGTAGAAAAAGACACTGCTGAATAGAATTGACAATGTGCTACTCTTTTTATGGAAATACGGAGAACAGAAAGCGCAGAAACCATACGCAAGCGACAATGAAGATCCACGACGAGCAAAGCCGAATTCCATAGCACCGGATGAAGAACAACTTGTCCATACTGAGTAGATCTTTATAGCTTGAGTCTGTCAAAGCAATCCTTGGCAGTATACTTAAATTGTTGTTGATGTATTTGTTGAGATCTGTACCCATAACAATTTTATTACATTTTATTTATTCGTTGACTTATTTCAGCTAATTTATGAAGGCTTCAATTTATTTTATTTTGTCTATGAATTTTATTTATTCCTTAGATTTGAACTTATTAATTGAAAAGGAATACTAGATTCAAATATTGCAACAGATAATGTATCTGTTGCAACAGAAGACACATCTATTGGAAAATTCAAAGAGATTTAGACATATGTTGCAATAGTTAGGTGATCTATTGAAATTTATCAAAAAGCTCTTCCCACAGTTGTAATAGATGGACTTTAGATAAAAACATCAAGCTAATGCAACAAATGACACATCTATTAGGAAAAAAAAGAACAGATTTAGACATATGTTGCAACAGATGGACTTTATCTGTTGCAACAGACGACACATCTAGTGGAATAATCGAAAATATTTATACATTTGTTGCAACAGGTAGGTTATCTATTGGAATTTATCAAACAGGTCTTTCCACTATTGCAACTGATGAACTTTAGATAAAAACATCGAGATAATGCAACAGATGACCAACCTATTGCAATAGATAAACTATATGTCAGAATAGGTAGGATAACTGTTACAATGGATGGAGAATCTGTTGCATTATAAAAATTCAACTTTTGTTGGACATAAAAAATTTCCACTACGTGTAAAAAGGTTAAAGTTAATTGAAATAAAAAAGACACAACCCATCGACGGTGTTCAGTTCAAACACCTAAAATAAAATAGGCATCAAGTAGACGTGTTCATTTTAAACACGTAAAATAAAATAGGCATAAAATGTGTTAGTGTCAGTCCTGGCACATTTTGCTGACTTGCCGTCACTTGGCCCCCAACGGTCATTTTTTTTTCCTCCATTGTCTTATATATTCATCTACCTCCTAAAATTTAACCCTAAATTCCCAAATCTTCTTCTTCATCGTCATCTTCTTTTATCTATCCAAATTCTTTAAATTATTACTTTCATTTTTTCCAACTGACCTTGACAATGTCGATCGCATCTTCCACTGTTTTTTGTGATAAAGATTTTCGATATTGTAAGTGCGGTCATGAAGCTCTGTTAAAGACTTCTTGGTCTCAATAAAATCCGGATCGTAGGTTTTTTACTTGTAAGATTTCAAAAGTAATATTTTTTTTATTTAATTAATTGATTAATTATTGACTTATAATTATTTTGTAATTGTGCTCTCTTTTTTATAGAAATTGGGTGGATGCGATTACTTTGATTGGTATGAAGAACGACACCTTTCACAAGCAAATCGTGTAATCTGGAATTTGTTGAACAAAGTCAAGGCTTATGAAGAGAAACAAAATCGAGCAAGAAGATACTACATTGTTGCCGTTATTGCTACTGATTTGGTGTTGTTGGGCACATGGATATTGAAGCCTAATTGCTAAAAAATTTATGGTGGTGTGTGTATTTGCTACTGGTTTGTTGTCGACGAGCACATTGATATTCAAGCGTAACTGTTAGAAAATATCAAAAAGATTTAGGCATATGTTGTAAAATTTAGGTCATCTGTGGAAATTATCTAATAGGTTTTCCCACTGTTGCAACAGATTAGACTTAAATTATTAGATTATTCATAGAAATAACATCGGCGTAATGCAATAGATGACCAACCTATTACAACAGATAAACTATCTGCCAGAACGGATTAAAGATATTTTACAACAGATTGACAATCTAATCTATTGCATTATAAAAAACTCAACTTTCATCAGAAAAAAATTATTTCCACTACATGTACATGTAATAAAGTGAAGGGTGACTTGAAATTAAAAATTTCTATTTCACAGGCTTTTCTATATACACAGGCTTCAAGCGTCCAGTTAGTACCCCATAAGCCCAGACATCTTGCATGTTTGCCACAGCGTTGTCGCACATAAAAGTCGTTGGCTCAGCCATTTCTTTGCCGGTCAGCAAATATTCGATGTGTGCAAGAGCGTGCGAGCCGCTCGTTTTAGCGGTATCATCTTTTGGAAGGATCATTCACCTGTTTCGACCTTCAAAATCCCATGATTTCTTCATCAACACTTCCTTTGGAATATGATTCATCAGTTTACTCTCCCTCAATAAGATGGACAACAGCACCATCAGTGGCTCCACGATGAAAAAAAGATCGAAATCGTGGACGAGAGGTACGTTGGAGTCATAAACATTAATCTTTACCTCCTCGAGTAGTATCTCAACAACCCGATAATGCATGCCGTTCATGCTAATGACTGCAAGAATCCTTTTTGACTCGGTCCAGCTCTTACCATGTGGATTTGGCATGTCCCCTCTAACATATCTTAACGTTTCTTCTTCATCCAAGACCACCGTAGGAACTAGGAAATCAAGTCCCACACCAAGGGCGGACGCCTCTCCATTGAGTTGATCGTACCTATCCTTGGGCTTCTTGCAGAAGTCAAGGTCCGTTATCCTATCGGCAGCGTCATAAGTTTCCCGGTACATTAATTGTCTTTTCCTCATAAGGCAGAGAATTATGTCAACATGTTGTGAGATAAGAAGTCAATTTTTAAATAGATTAGTAATTGAAAAGATGCAACGGATGGTCCATCTATTGCATAGGGTTCTCTGAATCAATAATCCAATGTAACTTATGCAACAGATGGATAATAAGTTGCAACAGAACCACAACCAGTTGCACCAGTATACCCAGCTGTTGCAACAGATATGAAATTTATTTCATAGCTTCTTCTTCATGGGGTAGATTAGAAGATCTAGGTTAGGAAAGGTAAATTTGCCTTATCCTCGTACGGCATATGCATATCAGTCATAGTCTGAAAGTCTTAGGGGGGAAAGGGAGGCCTGGGGTAATCTGGTGCACCTGGCTTGGCATTCTTGGCCTGTCGCAGATACCTCTTCACTTCGGCGCCAAGTTCCGCGTATATTTCCACCTTCTTGACTGGCCCCGAAACTTCAACAACTTTTGGAGAGGGCGGAATTGCAATTTCTTTTGATTTCTGAGCGGAAAGTACGTCTTTAATTGCTCTTTTTTTTCTCCTAACCAACATTGTAGGAGTGTGTGGCTCCCTCATCTTCTTGGATGGTATGACACATCTCTTGGATTTGAATTCCTCGATATCTTTAGAGATAGCCTCTACTTTTTCAATTTATCCTATCTGTCCTTGCACTCTTCGCATTCGCAACGAGAACACGAGGGTGAAGAGGGGTGAGAGGGACCTGTGTAAGGGCGAAAAGAGGTGTTTTAAAACATATTTATTATTTCTTGAGCATCAACATGCTCATCATCACGAGTGGTAGCAGCATCAGCATGCCTGCCACCAACAACAACAACTCCACCAGAAGAAGCACCCGGATCTTTCTTAGTAAAAGGTTGGTCATGAAGAGCCTCAACATTAGGCTGACTTTGCCTAGCTGCTCTTCTTATGGCTGTTGCTCCAGCCAATTCCTTTTTTATTAACTCCACCGTTGGGTCTACAATAGTATCAACATGACCTAGGGTAATATAAGAAGTCATCACCGACTCCTCCTCAGTAGGCACGATTCATGGATGCAGAACCTATAAAAAAAAGACAGATGCATTTAAATCATAAAATATAATAATTTTCACAGTTGGGATACATTTTAAAAAAAAAAAAGACCCATTTGTTGCATAGTTTGCAGTATATGGTTAAAATCCGTTTGAGTCTGGTTCAGACAAATAGAGCAACACATGGATAATCTGATGCAAAATATCAATCATTTGTTCCTACAGTTGCACAAGACGGGTAATCTGTTATGCAACAGATGATCTGTACGTCGCAACAGATGAATGATATGTTATTAGATTAAACATCTTTTGTATAATTTGCAGTAAATTGTTAATCTTTTAGGAGTCAGGTTCAGAGAACCAAAGCCACGGATGGGTAATCTGATGCAAGATATACCCCATCGCAACAGATGTCCCATTTGGTGCATCAGATATAACATCGCATGCACCAGATATAACATCTGTTCAATATCTTTCGTATCTTTGAGTAGAATTATTTTACTTGAAGAAGATGTATTGCATCATCCGGAGGGTTAAAGAGATCAGCCTCCTTAATATTGGTGTTGCTCTTTGCAGCCAACCACCTAAACATCCTTGGATGAGAAACCTCATCCAGGTAATCCATTAATTGCTTTCGAAAGGGAGGAATGGCTTCAAATGCCCAAGCCTAAAAAGTGTAAACAGAAAGCAAGCAAAAAAAAAATCATAATAGCTATATTCAATATAAATTAATGGATGAGTAAAATTAGTGATTAATTTTACCATTAAAGTGCAAAGAAAGCCATATAATATGGCCGTCCCTGAGGATAGCTTTGTCAGTAAATATTGGACAGTCAAGTAGAAGTCGTCATATCCCCAGGGATAATTGTTGAATTTATCAAAATCCTTAGCACGCGCCAACAAATCATCTTCTATGATCTTGTTGACGTCTCTTGCCAATATAACTGAATAGGAAAACCAAACTAAGCACAATTGCTCCCTGTACTGCTCTAGTATGGTTTTATCCTCGAGATCTGTCAACAAATCCGATGCTTTATATCCACGTCGAGCAATGTCAAACAACCCATCTATTTTTCCCTTGCATTTTCTTGCCTTGGATCTTTTGCGGGGTGATGGTCCTTCTGGACGATGGCTTCTCAGGCCCGTCACTATGGAAAACTCTTGCAAGCCAAAACAAACAGGAATGCCATAATAGTTGATCCAAATTTCATCCATCTTCTTTTTTCCCCCCTCTTCCGGATCTTTATCATCCCCCGTGTACTTAATCCTGCGCTTGAGAAGACCATATACCATCGTCATAGGGAAACGGATATGGGCAGAGGGGTCCTCAGGTAGCTCAAGAAAGCGTCTAAAGCATCTCTTCTTAAAAAGTCTGCCTATGTTTTCGTTCTTCATAATTTTCACAAAATATTCAAAAAAATTCCCCATCTGACATTTAAGTACAATTTGACCAGTTAGTTGTTTTCCTTCTGGGTCATTTGTCGGCATCACAACTTCAAACCTGTCAATACTAAAAGTTTTGACAGGATCATGCTGGGATGTCGATATTAAATCACGCCCCGTCGGTGATCCATTATCATCATGTTGATGATCATCCTCTTTCTCTTTTTGACTCTTCAATCCCTCATCTTTCTCACTTTCATTTTCTTCATCACCATCCACGGACCCTTGTTCACCTCCCTCAACGTTGTTTTCACATCTCTCCTCAGCTTCACTTTTCCCTGATTGAGATTGTTTAGGAAGCTTCTCCGAATCCCTTTGTACTGTAGCCTTTTTTTAGTGGTCAGACGTTGATCCACTTTCACTTTCTTTTCTTTTGGGAGACATGTTTTACCTACAGACAAAGAAAAACAAAAATTACATTACAGTTGATGTATGCATAGATTTCAAAAAATACATTCCAAACACCACGAATACCGACACACCAACAGCGACCACCAACCAATGCCAACAAATAAATAAACACCATGAATACCGACACCACCACAAAAACCACCAACCAATGCCACCACCGGTGCCACCACGACGACCATAAACACCAACAGCAACAACACCATCCAACTATACCACGACAGTCAACGGAATACTGCGATGGAAACTAGGGATTTCTCGAGTTCTTCCTACAATTTTACCATCAAAACTCAAAATTGTAAACCCATTCTCAAAGATAATACAACTAAAAGTTTTATTTTTCATCATTAACTTAAAAGCCCTTATTTTTTAGAAAAAAAAACAAATATAGAGCTCTTCTCAAACTCTGTTGCCTACGAAGACAAAGAAAACGACTAATACAAGCAAGAATGATGTCGAAAAAAACACCTATGTGGTCTGAAATGAGAAGAAAAGCGATCTATTGTGGAGGGTTGAGCAAATTTGTTGAGTAGTTGTTGTCTGTACTGTATTGTTGAGTGAGAATAAGAGAGAAAGAGCCAGACCTCGAGATTTAAAATGATGAAATATTTTATATGGGTTGATTTGTATTTTGGAAAAGAATGACAAGTAGTTTTGAAAATGTTAATTTGGTCCGAAATGATCTTAATTATTTTTAAAATCATAAAATATATGTGTAATTTTTAAAATCATATAAAAACAATTGAAGTTGTAGTTGACCGAGTACTCTAGGAGGTGACCCTGTGAAAACTCACCTCTGGTCCTAGATTAATCAATTTAGGAGTCTAACATATGAACTCAATTGAAATTGTAAAAAACAAATGTTCAACATGTTGCGTCAGATTTCTCATCTGTTGTAAATTATCAATCAGATTAGGTAACAACAAATTACGAATCTGATGTAAATTATCAAACAGATTAAGTTATCAGTTGCGACAGATTACCCATTTGTTGTAAATTATCAAATGGATTGTCATATATCGCAACAGATTACCCATATGTTGTAAATTATCAAATAGGCACTGCCATCTGTTGTGGCTGACCCTATGAGAACTCACCCCTAGTCCTAGATTAATAATAGTTTACTCTATGAGAACTTACCTCTAGTCCCAGATTATTCAATCAAGGTATTAGTACCCTAGTCCTAGATTAATCAATTAAGGTATTAATCTAACATATGACGTAGTAAGAATCGGTTCGGCTCAGAGCGATCGATCGACGACTCTAGTCGGGAGGAACGCAGTACCGTTTCATCATGCAATTGACAAAAGACTCAATTAAAGTTGTAGTTGATCCTATGAGAACTCACATTCAATTAAGGTATTAGTCTAACATATGAACTCGATTGAATTATATATAAACAAATGTTCAACCTGTTGCAACAGATGTCTTTTCTGTTGGATCAAATAGATTATGTAATTTGTTGCAACATATTACACATTTGTTGTAAACTATCATACAGATTAAGACATTTGTTGCAACAGATCATGAATCTATTGTAAACTATCAAACAGATTAAGTCATCTGTTTCAATATATTACCCATGTATTGTAAATTATCAAATGGATTGAGTCATATGTTGCAATAGATTACCCATCTATCGTAAATTGTCAAATAGGTGTTGTCATCTATTGTAGTTGACATTATGAGAACTCACCCCTAATCCTAGATCAATCAATTAAGGTATTAGTTTAACATATGAGGTAGTAAGAATTGGTTCGGCTCAGAGTGATCAATCGCCGACTCTGGTCGGGAGGAACGCAGTACCGTTTCATCATGCAATTGACAAAAAACTCAATTGAAGTTTTAGTTGACCTTATATTCAATTAGGGTATCAGTACCCTAGTCCTAGATTAATCAATTAAGGTATTAGTCTAACATATGAGGTAGTAAGAATTGGTTTGACTCAGAGTTATCGATCGACAACTCTAGTCGGGAGGAACGCAGTACCGTCTCATCATGGAATTGCCAAAAGACTCAATTGAAGTTCTAGTTGACCTTATGAGAACTCACCCCTAGTCTCAGATTATTCAATCATGGTATTAGTACCCTAGTCCTAGATTAATCAATTAAGGTATTAGTCTAACATATGGGGTAGTAAGAATCGGTTCGGCTCAGAGTGATCGATCGCCGACTCTGGTCGGGAGGAACGTAGTACCGTTTCATCATGCAATTAACAAAAAACTCAATTGAAGTTGTAGTTGACCCTATGAGAACTCACATTCAATTAAGGTATTAGTCTAACATATGAACTCAATTGAATTATATATAACCAAATGTTCAACCTGTTGCAACAGATGTCTTTTCTGTTGGATCAAACAAATTATGTAATCTGTTGCAACATATTACACATCTGTTGTAAACTATCATACATATTAATCCATTTGTTGCGATAGATCACGAATCTATTATAAACTATCAAACAGATTAAGTCGTCTGTTGCAATAGATTACCCATCTGTTGTAAATTATCAAATGGATTGAGTCATATGTTGTAATAGATTACTCATCTGTTGTAAATTATCAAATAGGCGTTGTCATCTATTGTAGTTGACATTATGAGAACTTACCCCTAGTCCTAGATCAATCAATTAAGGTATTAGTCTAACATATGAGGTAGTAAGAATTGGTTCGGCTCAGAGTGATCGATCGCCAAATTTGGTCGGGAGGAACGCAGTACCGTCTCATCATTCAATTGACAAAAGACTCAATTGAAGTTGTAGTTGACCCTATATTCAATTAGGGTATTAGTACCCCAGTCCTAGATTAATCAATTAAGGTATTAGTCTAACATATGAGGTAGTAAAAATTGGTTTGACTCAGAGTTATCGATCGACAACTCTAGTCGGGAGGAACGCAGTACCGTCTTATCATGCAATTGCCAAAAGACTAAATTGAAGTTGTAGTTGCCTTATAAGGACTCACCCCTAGTCCCAGATTATTCAATCATGGTATTAGTACTCTAGTCCTAGATTAATCAATTAAGGTATTAGTCTAACATATGAGGTGGTAAGGTATTAGCCCTAGTCGGAGGAACGCAGTACCGTGTCATCATAAAATTGCCAAAAAACTCAATTAAAGTTGTATTTGACCCTACGAGAACTCACATTCAATTAAGGTTTTAGTCTAACATATGAACTCAATTGAAATTATATATAAGCAAATGTTCAATATATTGCAACATATGTCTTTTCTATTGGATCAAATCAAACAGATTAGGTAATATGTTGTAACATATTACGTATCTGTTGTAAACTATCAAACAGATTAAGTCATCTGTTGCACTTAAATATTTTTTTTATCCTTTTTTTTATAAAGCAATTTAGGTATTTTCTGTCCGAGATAAAATAGTTAAAATACTAAGGCGGTAAAAAATATTACTCGGTACAACTTTGATAACTCAAAAATCTCCTGAGTGAGTAGTCTTATCTGGTCTTTTCAATGTCACCGTCTCCTCGTGCCCCTCAAAAGTTATTAATGAATATTTAAAAAAAAACCATATCTAGAACTCTCTCTCCTTCAGCTATAAAGTAGTCTAGACTAGACTCAACTCATAACTCTTTTTTATTTTTTATTCTAAATTATCTTTGTTATTTCCTTTTTTCCTCTCTTTTCTCTCTTTTTTCGGATGAGGATCCTTTGAATCTCAACCAATCAATATCTTTTATCGACTGAACTGGATGTTCTGACCGGTTTGCTTTTTTGACATTGCAGGTATGGTTCAAAGTTGCTCTTTTCATCTCGTTTTCTTCTTTGTATGTCATTTAAATTAGTTATTTAAATCTGTTTCTATCAATGATTTACCCATTACCAGTTTGATATTTATTGAGAAAATTGAAGAAAAGGTGACTTTTAAGTCTTGAATGAACGAATCGTTGTTTTTATTAAAATATGCGAAAAAAGTCATTTGTTGGGAGAACTTAAAAAGTCTTGTTATCAGTATAGTTTTATTTTTATGTCTTTTGTTTGGTACTTTGGTGGTGGTGTTGTTGGGGGTGGTGGTTGTGTTGGAACATGTGATGTTTGTGTTGTGGATAGTGTTGGAACATATGGTGTTGTTTTGTTTGTTTCTTTATTGTTGATGCTATTGTTGGTGGTGTTGCAACAGTTTCCTCAACTGTTGCAACTGATGAATCAGCTGTTGGAACAGACGAAGCAACTTTTTGAAGAAATCAAACCAGAAGCAAGGCTGGTTTGATTTATTCCAACAGATGGTCTATCTGTTGCAACATGTCATCCATCCTTTATAAATAATGCCTCATCAGTTGAACAAATGGGTAATCTGTTGCATCATATTGGTCATCTGTTGATTCATTCAATTTTGTGTTACCCTTTTGTAATGTTCTTTTTGTTCTTCTCTTATTTGACATCAAATGTATTTCTTTTGTTTGCAGACAAAAGGAAGTGAAATTGGATCCACTTTTGCCTGGCCATCATTAAAGGCTAAAGTAAAGATGGGTTCGGAGGAATAAGCTGCTTGCAGATGGAACCACTTCGTATGTGGGAGGTATGTATTACTGATCAACCTATCATGAAAACACACATCCAGTACAATAATTTTGTGAATGTTTGTTATTTACCTATTACGCATTAATTCTTCAAACAAGATATGGAATTTTACAGTTAAGATTGTTAGGTTCGAACTGGCAAGGCTGAGGGACCAGGACGGTGGTGTCGATACCCCGTTACAATTTAATGACACGATTCATGCACATATTTTTGTGTAAATATCCTCTTAAACAAGTACTAAGATGATATATGGCCTTCTCAACCTCTCTTTTCCCGCACAGGTTTTCTCCCAAACACCTTTTGTTGTATAATAGTCTCCTCCACCAATCCATCCATATAAATTTGGACCAGGGAAATTTCTATTGGTTCTATCGTTGTTTGCTGCATTGCGAGGCTTCGGAGGCCTTTCAAGAATTCCATTGTGCCATTAAAATCGGTCCAATCACTATTGGATATTTACATTGCCGCCAAAAATTTGAACCCTTCCCCAAACTTGACACAAAAATATGTGCATGAATCGTGTCATTAAATTGTAACGGGGTAGCGACACCACCATCTTGGAACCCTTCGCCTTATCAGTTTGCACCTTCAAACTAAACTGTAAAATTCAGGATCTTATTTGAAGGATCAGTGTCTAATAATCGGTAAAAAACTGCATTCACAAAATCATTGCACTTTATGTGTCTTCACGGTAGCCTGATCAATAATATACATAACTCGCATGCATGAAAATGGGATCCATTGCATTCATCTTATTGTTCCTACCCCATCAGGACATGTCAGTTTTGTTTATTCACCTGTACGAATGTGATGACTATTAAAATGAAGGTGTGAAGAGTCGTGATTTTTTATCTTAACACATTCAAAATAGCTGATGAATCGAAATATTCATATGTTGCAACTGACAATCAGTTGTTGGAAGAAATCAAAACATCTCCTCCAAACATATGGTCCATCTGTCGCAACAGATAATCTATATGTTGCAACAAATGGTAAATCTGTTGTGATAGACCTGACTTTTTTTTAATTAATCTGCACGCATGTGATTACTTCTTTCTAAATATGTTTGTTTCAATTTAGTTTTTCTATTTATAAAATCAAGAGAATTTTATTATATTCCTTCAAGATTACCCCTACTATTAAATGACTACATAAAGTATATTATTCACATTTATACTTTCTAATCATAATTAATAAGGCCAATTTGGTAAAACAATCACCGAATTTATATTTTTATTAATTGGTGTGCCAAGACCATGGGGCCCAACTAATACGTAACGGAGGGACTATTAAAAAGAGGTGAAGATTTTTTATCTCACACATTCAAAACAGCTAATGAATCGAATACTTCATCTGTTGAAATTGAAACTAATGAATCAGCTGTCAGAAGATATCAAAACATCTCCTCCAACTTATACATACTGTCCATCTGTTGCAACAGATAATACATAAGTTGCATCAGATATCTTATTTGTTGCATATACAAACCATCTATTGCAACAGATGGTAAATCTATTTTGACAGTCGTCTGTTGCACATTCAATCCGTCCATTTGTTGCAACAGATGCTAAATCTGTTAAAAATGCTAGACGATCTGTAGCAACAGCTCAATAATAACGTCTTTTATCGAGTCTCAAACATCTATTAAAAGGTAAGAAGTAATTAGTGTAAAAGAAAAAGTCGCGACTTTTCACAGAAAATAAAATGCCACCAGTTTGAATGTAATTAATACAATGGAGATGAACAGTCCTGCCTTTTGGCCTGACACATCCAGATTATATTATTGGTCCCTCAATCTTCATTCAACTCTATTTATTTCTTGCATTTTTTCCATTTGTGTGACATCTTCAACCACTTCTCTTCAAAGAGCATATTTCTTTCTTGTTGAGGTAAGTTTTTTTCTAGTGTAAATTTACCAGTTGGTCGTATACATTGTATTACATTGTGAATATTTTTCTTTACATTTGTCAATTCATGCGTGTTCTAGATATGGCTGATCCTTTTCTAGACATTGCTATTCTACGTGACACAGTGCGGGAACTTCAAAGGCAGGTTAATGACCTGCAGAGCAAGTTGGTCGCTGTGAGAGCGACAATGTTCAGAGATATGCAGAGGCTGATGAGAGCCCTGCTGCTGCGAGTTGATTGGCCGGTTGTCATTAATGATGATGATGATAATAATAATTAGAATGTATTTTTTCTTTTAGCGTATGTATTTTAATTTTTCTATATTGTATCTATACCTAATGTATTTTATTTTTCATTTAATGAAAAATTTACTTTTAGTCAGACTTTGGCGTTTTAATTCCTATTCAATTTTCATTCTGTTTTCTTCTAATCTAATACATGTTAACATGTCGACGATTGGAGGCAATGTTGAATCCAGTAGCACTAGCAATTTTGGCTTTTGAGTTCTTTCAATAGTTGGAACCGATTGGCCATCTGTTGGATTTCAACAGATTATCCATCTGTTTCGAAAGATTTTCATCTGTTGGAGGAAAGAATTCCAGTTGTTTGTGCAACCGTTGAGAATAATTGTGGTCGGTTGTATTATTTAAGTTCATGTTTTGCCTCATTTTATTGATGCACAAGTTATTTTAAAAAAAAAAGACATTTTATATATAATAAATGATAACATTAGGTTTACAACAATGAGTTAAATATATAAAAGTCCACAACAAACAAACTAACAAACAACAACACAAGTTTCTGCAATTACAACGATCATGGTGGATTATGATTCGGGCATGTAGTTCTTTTGTGGTCAGCGCACTTACATATAGAGCACTTGTTTCTTCTTGATGAAAATGATTCTCCAACTCCACGCCTCCTTTTATATGTATTTCTTCCCGATTTAATAGTGCTCGGGTCAATACATGGAGGAGGTATTAATCTCCCCATAAGCTCTACTGGAACAACCCAAGATTCTTCGGAAGGCACCGGAGTAATATGCCCACTATATGCTATTTCATATTTTTCCACCAAATAATATTGAGAGAAGTGCTCGTAAACTTCAGGTCCATATTTATGGCCGTATTGAGCTTGAAGAGCTGCCATAGCATGTGGACAAGGTATTTTGTCCAAGTTAAAAACTCTACACCTATAAGATCTTGTTTGAAGATTGACCGTGGCAGCATCACCATGACCGGTGATACGGAATTCGTAATCTGCTATTTTATGAGAGAATAACCTATTCCCCAAACTGAAGTTCATTGATATTTTGTTTTCAATTTCGAGAACAAATCGGGTTCTTTTTTCTGGGCACCTGAACTGCACACGCCTTTCGTTAAAAAAATCTCTATATTTCTCGCTTATTTTTTCAAACATAGCCTTGATGGGAAATTTTCTTTCATCGCCAAATAATGAATTCACCGATTTAGCTATGTTTGATGTCATAATATTGTACCTATAGAAAAGAATCACTTAATACGACATCAAACTAAACTTGTAAATCAAACAAGACATTAAATTCATAAAAATGTACCTATTTCCTGAACAGAATGCCCGACTCCATCTCTCAAAACCGACACGTGCAAGAAATCTGCTACCTTGGGATTCACATCCGCTATTTGATTGAAATGGTCTAAAAACTCCTTTCTACTATATGCTTTAATTGCTCTATAAAAAAGGGTGACGACCCTTTCGTTGTGATAGTTGTTTCGAATGTTCTCTCCAAGATGCCTGATGCAACAACCAAAGTAAGTTGAAGTGAAGAAAAGTGAACCCATCTTTGGAATACTTAGATGCCTATCCGATACAAAATACAACTCTTCGGTATCTTCGACGCAACGTCGCAGTTGTGCAAAAAAATCTATAAGAGGCATCACATTCCTTGTTCGCTACACAAAAAGCGACAGGAAAGATGTGATTCTCCGCATCCTGCACCACCGCCGCTAGCAGAACTCCATTATACCTGCTCCTCAAGAAGGTACCGTCGACGGCTATGCCTTTTCTCAAATGTCGAAAACCTTGAATCCAAGCACCATAGGATACAAAAAAGTACTTGAACCTTCCGTTTTCATCCAGATGCAATGTCGTCTTACTTCCCGGATTTGTGGAATCAATCGTGTAATGGTAAGCATCCAAGACTTCATACCCATGCTCGAGTGTCCCCCGAACCAGGTCCTTGGCAATCCCCATGGCCGTATATACCTTCCAATAACTGACCAGGACACCCAAATCCGTAAGGAGTTGATTGCCCATAAGCCTTGTTGAAGGGCCTTTGCCATCGGGGAAACTACTCCTGAAATATTCACCTAGGACCTTTGCCGTGGCGTGAGGATTTTGGCCCGAGATGTGCTCCGAACCACATGTGTGATGTTTTTCATGTTTATGAATGACTAATCTGTCAGAACTTGCGTAATTCACCGCTCTCAACCACCACTTGCAGTTTGAATTAGCATATTTGAAGCAAAAGACACTGCTCGAATTAATCACCTTCTTTATTCTGAAATCTTTTTTCACGGAAGAAATAAACAAAGTGTTAGATAGTTCATTCTTGTCCTTGAATGACATTCCAATAAAAAAGCCGGTCCCGTCGTCTTGAAGATTTCCAGATTGTGTCGATTGAGAAGAACTGCACATCGTATTGGTCGCATCAATGGGCGTAGGTGTTTGATCATCATCTGGAATATTCATGTCTAGATCATCCAACCTATCATCAAAGAAGTCTTCTTTTTCTTCTTCTTCTTCTACGTTCTGGTTCTCATTCTCTCTCATTTTTTCAACCATGTACACCCTTAACACCGGCCTGGTTGAATCACTTAGATAAGAACGCAACCGAACCTGATCGGTTATCTTGAAAGGCAGTACCCTCTGATTTTCAAAGGAGCTATGCATGTAGCTGATGGCGAATTCTTCCGGTTGATAATTCAGTCCACAAAAGTTGATGATTAAGTTCACCAAATCATTATACGAAATATCACTTTGGACTGTCATAGCTATCGTCTCTAGCATTTCACCCTCCTTCCAACGCCATACATATCGATTGCTCTTCTCAACCCAATGACCATGATAATCCACCCCTATTGTTATTAATCCCTCCATTAGTGGTACCTAAATAAAGTCATTTGTTAAAAAAAGTTGATAGTGATTTCATAGTGTCGTGAATGAATCCCAACAGATGTGTTATATGTTGTAACAGGTAAGTGATGAGTCGCAACAGATTCTTACCTGCTGGGATTCATGTTATGGGTCTGAATATCTGTTGCAACAGATAAATCGCCTAATGGAATTGATGTTATAACTAAATCACCTTTAGAGCTGATTCCAACAGATGAGTGACAGTTGCAACAGATAATTAACTTGTTGCGACAGATGACTTACCTGATGCAACAGGTTATTAATCTGTGTAACCTATGTTGGAATCGTGTTCAGGTTCTGTTGCAACAGGTAACTAATCTGTTGCAACATATATGTCAAATATTGCAACAGATGAGCCATCTGTTTAAACATGAATCCAACATATCAGTCTTCCTTTGAAACAAATGTCTCATCTGTCGCAACAGATGATTTATCTGTTTAAACAAATGGATTATATGTTGGATTCATGATTGGGTTCTATCCATTGTTGGAAAACAATAACACAATAGCAGTTACCCAGATGACAAATTCAACTAAAAATCATAATTTGACTTACCAACGTCTCTTATGAAGTAATGTCAAAGTGGAAAGTGATGTTAGAAATAAAATTTGACCTAAGAAATTGGTCAAATAGCAACAGTAGCGGTAACAACAACAACAACAAATGGTCAACAAGAACAAGATGAAGATGATAATGAAGTAGAAGATGATGATAATGAAGCAGAAGATGATGAATGAAGCAGCAGCAACAATGAACAACAAAAATCATTAAGAGAGAGAAATCAACAAAGGGTGGGAGGAGAGAGAAAGACGTCTTTCTTTCCCTCCATTTTCCGTTATATAGGCTAACATTTGGATCAAAGTGTAAATTTAAAAACTTGTGGGTTATTTTTAAACTTCCCCAACTTTCTTAATTCATAATAAAGTAATTGTCACCTCCACCTAATAATTAAGACTTGTGTCACCTACACCTCATTTTAAAACTCTTTTGTCACCTGTGGCCCAAACCTCCAAGTTATCACATAATTTACGATACATCATAATAGCAATATTTATATTAGTTTTGTTTTCAAAAAATATATTTTTTATATTTTAGGACTCTTAATTCCCTCCATATATTTTAGGACTCTTAAATTTCTTTCCATATATTTATTTATTATCGGTTTTCCATATACTTTACGAGACTTTAATCTTTAATTTAACAAAATAATAATTGAAGAAAAAAATAAAAAGACGATTTTATTTATTTTAGAGGCTTTTAAGGAAAAGGCTTTTTTTAATTATTATATTATATTATTTTATTTTCTTGGTTTCACGTAGGGGTGGGGTTCTTTAAATTACATTTTTTTATTATTATATTATCTTGAGGGTTTTTTTAATTATAATTTTCTTGTTATTATTTTTTTTTGGTTTCACATTGGGGGTGAGTTTTTTATTTAATTATTATTTTTTTGGTTTTAGGTTGGGGAAGGAGGTTTCACGTTAGGTTTTTCTTTTTTTATTACTATCTTTTTGGTTTCAAGTTGGGGAAGGATTGGTTTCAGGAATTATATTATTGTGAGGAAAGGTTTTTTTTTTTTTTTTGGTAATATAGTTAATATTTAATATTATTAAAATAATAAAAAAAGGGTGAAAAGATGTTTATGTCTAAAAAAAAATATTTAATGAAGGATAAAAAGTTCAAACAAAATTTCTAAGTTCCTTCACATTTTTAATATATTAATTATAGATTATAGATATAGATATAGATATAAATTATAGATTTAATATATATATATATATATATATATATATATATATATATATTCATCTACTTCTTTGACCAGAATCTCCATTTATCTTTTTCTCATTTTTAAATTTTTTTTTTTCCTTATATTTCAATTGGAAATCTTGCATCACTGTCAATGCGAATGTAGTCAATATACAAGCGTGGGACCGCTCATAGATTAGGAGCCACAAATTCAAATCTTAAGTTCTTTTTGGGCTATCTTTGAAAGTGGATTGGTCAAATCGTATGGATGATCGTGGAGTGATGAGATTGATTCACTCTTAGTTAGAGATTTCAGGTTCCAGTTTAGGGTATGGATAAAATTTTATTGGGAGTGTCACTACAAAATAAACTTTCTAGTACGTGTTTGGATTAGTCAGAACTTTAATACAGATATCAAACATCGGATGAAAAATTAAAAAAAAATGAATGAACAAATCGTTAAAAAAAATAGTATAAAGTTGTATTTGGCTTTTATTCACCTTTTCGAGAAAAAGGTCACAATTTGATTGCTTAAAACTACTTTAATGATGAAAATTTGGAACCGAGAGAATTAAGGAAAAGCTTTCCAAGTATAGAAATGATGAGAAAATGAGAATATGGTTGTAAGGATAATACTTCTCCTTTCTTTAAGATGAGAAAGAAAAAGATTATCGAATATCATACACAGTCGAATTTTTTAAAAGTAAAGTAATTATATTCGAATATTATTCTATTTCATTATAGATCTAGAACATATAATAAAATAAATAAAAACTTGATTATAAAGAAAATTTCATTGCTATAATAAAATGTTATTATAGAAAATTACTGTTCTAGATTGTGCAATAATAAATAGTGTGAGTAATTTTATTAATTAATGTTATAGAGAAATTTAATTGCATATTTATAAAATATTATGAGTACATTTTATACTAAAAATATTTTAGAATTTTTAATTAAACTATTTAAATCTTCATATTAATAAATAAAAATTCTTATAATAACATTCGAGGTAATAATTACAAATACGTGATAATACATTTAATTTTTTTGCTTGATAATAATAATAATAATAATAATAATAATAATAATAATAATAATAATAATAATAATAATAATAATATACTATATATAGTTGAAACAAAATACCCCTTAACATGTGCAACTTGTAGGTATATGAATTTATTTCATCTTTCAATTCTCGAATTAGAATTACACAAACGAGTTGTCATATTATTATATTATATTATAGAACCCTTTTCTGATGAATGGTACTTCCTTTTTTTATTTTTAGTAATACTTCCTTCTTCTTCTTTTTTTAAGTAATAATCATTAAAATAGATGTGCATTTCACTTCCTGTCATACGAAATCAAACTCTGTTGTACACCTTGGCTTTAAAGCAAAATTGATATGCTTTAAAGCTCTAAAATGTATATTTCATCGATATGTTAGAAATAATTGAGAACAATTTTTTGTTTTCTTTTCAATTTACTCATATATGTTGCCTACATTCCCAAAATGTTCAAAGGAGCGTCCGAATTAACGGCGTCTTTCTTTTGCTCCGAGTCGATATTTCATTACTCATTATTACTACTTCTTTTATTTTTCCTGAATTGTCTTACATTTTCTTATTAAAGTATACTACTAATCAATGTAATAAATATTTTTATTAAGTGGTAGATATTATTATAAATAAATGCTAAATAGGCCTACTTAAAAAAACTTATTTAAAGACTCAAAATGCAAGTATATATCTTTTATCTCAATTTTAAGTTCTTTTTCCTTAATTTTGAACTAAAAACTTGCATGAATGCATTAATTCCTTAATTTTAAGTTATTAAATACAATAGTTATGAGCATTAGTGCATGAACCTCTTTTTATAAACGTTTCTTTTCAATTAAGTAGAATACTAATTTTACCCATGTTTCTTTCTTACAAAATCGGTCAGTTACAACTTAATTAAATACAATTGATGGCTCCATAAATATAATTGAATGAAAAATAATGATTCGTTTTCCTTCGATGACTTTTTTTCCTGTTACATAGATTCAACACTCTAATTAATTGATTCATGAAACTGTCAAACACACCCACAAGAATTCGCCATGGTCGACCCATAAAATCTATTTCAGTGAATAGTGTTGTTGTGACTTATGATTTCAAGAAATCATTATATGCCTCTTTATATTGTTTCTTTAGATACTTTACTGATATTGGATGTAGAATAAATTTACTTTATAATTATATTTCGATTTTGATAGGATTTACAATACTCTAATATCTTCCAACTTTAATCTAATTTAATGTATTTTCAATTTCTGAAGTGAAAGTAATGGGTGAATATAGGTGGTAGGAGTAGCTAATTAAGGAGAATTTTTTTGGAGACATCAAACTTATGACGAGAAGAATGAAATTATTTGAAGAAGATTTAAAGGAGGAAGAACGAACATTCGACATGAAGATTGTGCGTAATGTAAAATGGGTAGAGATTCACCAACAACAACAACATGCCCAGTGTATTCTCACACAGTAGGGTACAACGAACAGACCCTCGGTTCGAGATAAAAACAATCCAAAAAAGATTTAAAAAATATATAAAAGACAATAAGGAGTACCACGATAATATATAGTCAATGGGGGAGAGATGGACAAATGAATTTGTTTATCAATATTTAACCTTCTGTTAATGAAGAAGGGTGATATGATATATCTCTTTCGTCCCTTTTCTCTGTCTTTTATTTGACTTTTTTCTTAAAAATTTTAATTAGAATTTAATAATGAAAGAGCATAATAACTACGAAAATAAATTTAAAAAAATAAAGTTATCACTGAATTTTCCTCATGAAATTCTTGTAAGATGAATATTATGTCACCAATTAAAATTGTAAGATATGCAATATATATATATCCCTCTTCGAAAGACAAAATGTCTCAAGGAATTCTTTTGAACCTGGAAATTTATTTGTACTATCCTTTTCTATTTTCTTCTTTCGGTTTTTTCATTTAATTTTCTTTGTGTGACATGTTAAAATAGGAGAAAGCTAATAGAAGTAGAAGTTCCTATATATCTTTGACGGAAAAATATCAACATTAAGTGTGTGAAATAAAATGAAATAAAATAAAATAAAATAAAATATTCATAAAATTATATAGACGAGTTTCACAAATTATCTGAAATATAAATAATATTATTGTAAACTTTTTGTAGACAAAAATAAGGCTATGGTTATAACTAGATGTCAAAAATGATTTTTTGTTAAACAATATTTGGAAACATCAAAATATGTAATTATAAAAAGAATGGAAAAATTAGGAATACGTGTAGAGTGCTTATTTTTTATTATTCTTAATTTTCAAATATTAGATAAAAATATTTTATGAATTTAATAAGATGTTCTATAATCGCGCGAAGCGCGAACAAAATTCACTAATTTAGTATAAAAAGTGAACTAAGCTTTGAAATGTTACTCTAACAGACTCAAATTATTGTACGAGCCTAATAATGAGAGTAAATCGATATATTTCTTGAACATTCAGAAATCATAAATCATGTTATATGAACTTTTTGTTGAATAACTTAACCTAAAAAATAGTTAGAGAGAGGGGGACCACCTTCTCTCTAGATCCCTCCCTTCTGTGTCATGACCACCCCCTACTTCCCCCCCCCCCCCCCGACTCCGTCGGAGTCCCTCGACCCCTCCGATGAACAAATGGCGGTTGACCCCCCTGGCAAACCCCTCTTTAGAGAAATAGTAAAGGAAAATTTCTCCCTCTCCCCTACCCCATCATTGCAATCAGATCCCCCTTTCCTTTGAAGGACAGGATCCATCGAGCCCAATAGTCTTCTCTCCGAAAGAAAAGCAAAAAATCTATTCTCCATGGAAATTCTCGGTAATTGTCAAATTATTGGGGAAAAAGTTACACCACCAATACTTCAAAAAAAAAACTTATCAAGTTATGGAAATTGAAAGAAGTCTTTCCCTTAATTGACCTAGGACTCGACTATTACACAGTCAAACTCAAAGATCAAGAATAGCAGAAGAGGGTCATGCAGGAGGGGCCTTGGTTTGTCGCTGGAGCCTACCTCTCAGTCCGCTTATGGGAGTCAAACTTTGTCCCTAAAGAGAATTCAATTGAAATAACTACTACCTGGCTACGCCTCCCCACCGAATTTTTCGATAGCAAAGTGCTCCATCGGGTAGTTCACAGACTGGGAAGACTCCTCAAAGTCGATGTCTGTACCTCTTCCGCCCTCAGAGCACGCTATGAACGTCTCTGTGTCCAACTTTCGTTGGATACTTCTCTAAAGTCCTCAGTACTAATAGGCAGCCATGCACAATTAGTACACTACGAGGGGGAAGGTTTTCTCTGCAAACATTATGGTTGTTTGGGACACACTATGCAAAATTGCCCCAAGGCGATCCTCAATTCATCAGACTCACCTCCAAAAGTCGGTATAAAGATCAGCCCCGAGGGTGAAGAATGGACAACGGTCAAATTCAACCACAGGAAGAAGAACCGTCTCCCTTCGGGACAGGAAGGTAAGCAACCCCAATGTGATATCAAGACTAAAAGTTTCGACCTCCAATCTGGTAAGTTCCTTGAATTGAATCATGATTCTCAAGCTCCGGCAGAAAACTTCGGCGTTTCGGTTAATGCGGCGCCAGGTAAGTCCTCGAACTCCCTCTCCCCTAAACCTAGTGGACTGGGTATTCTGAAACCCATTCTCTCTATTAATTCCCAGCTGGGCCGCCACGATTCTCAGCCCAGCTCGAAAGCCTATTTAGGGCATTTTATCTCTTCTAAGTCTGACTCTCTTGGGCCAACCTTTCTCCCCCTTCCAATAAGAAGAGGCCTAATTCGTTGGGCCAATCTTACGCGGGGGACACTCGAACCCACTCGACACCTAGTCACACTACCAAAAACTCTGAGTTGGAGTCAACTTCCACCTCTTCTCTCTCCTCTCAAACGATTGAGCTCCCCTCTGAGAAGCTTTTGTCGGCGCACATCAATCAAACTTCTCAGCAGGTCTTTTCCAACAATCCAGCATTAAATACTCAACTTCAGTGTAATAATGAGAACAACAGTACCACATTTAACACCTCCCCTCTCTTAATCATCAGGTATCTTCTACCTCTATTGTTCCTTCGACTAATAGTCTATATCCTTCTTCTCCCTCCAATGGCCTCATCAAGCCAGAACCAACCTCAGACGTTTGTCTTCTCCACCAAACCCCTTGAACCAAACCACTTCCCAGCATCTTGGTTGGAGATATACCTATCACAACAAACTATCCCGTTGAGACTCAATATGGAAAGAAGGCACATCACCCTTATAATCTAGGACCCCCACTACTTGGCCCAACTGATAAAGGAGGGCATGAACTAGGTCCTGGTCAACTATGGCCAAAACGTGTGGATGACAACGTTGAGGAGTATCTTCAATCAGGGTCTAGCAACCAGCTGGTCACCAGACCTGATAGATACAGAACTCTCCAATATGAGTTAGAGTCTTCTCTTTTTCCCTCTACCAATGCCGAAATTCTCCTAGAAGGTCCTCATTTTGTGAAAAGCTCTGGAGGGGCCCAACGTCAGTACCACCCTCACCATCAAACAAGATGAGGGAACGGAAGAGGACCTTGGAAACCCTAAGAGAGAGAAACAGAGAGATGGAGATCATTCTAGCCTCCCTGAAGCCCACTCACACAGAAACCATCCTCCTAAAAAGAAAATCTATCACTCATTCGAGAACCTTACCAGCGAAATCCTACTAGGACTAATCCCAATGGACCTCTGCAAGCTACGCATAGAAGTAAATCTCCCAGAAACAGACATCTTCTATTCTACAGAACTGACTTATCTCTCTTGGAAGAGGAAGGAAATGTCTATTCCATCTCCCCAGTTGGACAAGGGGAAAAGCATGATAGAGAACCTTTTGTCCCCTCTCAATATCCCCTTAATGAGCATCATAATATGAAATGTTAGAGGGGACAATAACCCTGAATTTAAGAGACACTGCATGGCTATGATCAACTCCCATAAACCTACCCTGATGGCACTGCTGGAGACTAGAATGGCTGAGAATAAAGTATGGTCCATTCCCTTGGCTTTAACAATCAAATCTAGTCCCCTGCTTCTGGGAATTTTGGTGGGATTATTATAATGTGGGGCAACACTTCTCTTTGTGTTAAGGGTATTACTGTCCAACCTCAAGGGATTGACGTCGAGATTAAAGTACTCAACCCTCCCTCTTCCTTTTTCTTTAGCACTATCTATGCTAGTACTGATTTTTGTAATAGGCTCTTTCTTTAGGACCACTTGTGTAATTTTGCAGACTCCCATGTCTCCCCCAGCACTAGCCCCTAGTTAATTGGGAGGGACTTCAATGAAGTTCTTTGAGCTTCTGAAGAATTTGGGGGGAATAATATTAATAGGAATAAAGTTAATGCCTTTTGGGACTGCATCAACTACTCTAATCTAGATGACCTGGGTTTCAAGGGTAGTAAGTTCACTTGGACTAATAAAAGATATAGAAATAGGAGGTCTCTCATCCTTGAAAGGATGGATAGATGCCTAGCTAATACTGATTGCTACATCTCTGTCTTAATGCCACTGTCACTCATTTGCCTAGAACCCACTCTGATTACTGCCCCTTTCTGGTGACCCCTGCGAGGTCCCACCCCATCTCCAATAAGCCTTTCAGAGTAGAATCCATGTGGTATTTCCACCCCAGCTTTATTCAAGTTGTCCAATGCTTCTTTGGGGGTAACATAAATCTTACTGAGGCCATCTCCACCTTTCAAGAGAATGCCATCATCTGGAACAAATTGACCTTTGGCAACATTTTAAAGGAAAAGGGATACCCTTGCCAAACTCTCTGGTATCCAAAAATCCACCAACTACCCCACTAGTCTCTTCCTTCAAGATCTTGAGAGAACCCTCACTAAGGAGTATAGCCTCATTCTTAGACAAGAGCAGGAGTTCTGGAGACTCAAATCCAAAATCTCCTAGCTTGCAAAGGGGGACTCCAATACCAAATTCTTCCATGCCTCTACTATTAACAGGAGAATAAGAAACAGAATCTCTGTTCTTCAAGACGACTGTGGTAATTGGTTAATGTCCCCTGAGGATATTAAACTTTGCATCACTTCTTTCCACCAGTCTCTCTTCATGACTGACCATACCTGCTCTTACAGATACTGCCAGTCAAACCCCCCTCCAAAGGATCCATCCCTCTTGAGGACCACCCCCTCCTGGACAACATGCCCTCCCCTCTGGAGATTAAGAATCCTATCTTTTCCCCTAAACCTGACAAGGCCCCTGGGCCTGATGGCCTCCACCCCTTTGTCTATCAAAAGTACTGGGATATTCTTGGACCCTCTGTTATCCAGTTCTGTACTAAGACATTCTCCAAGGGGTCCATTGACCTTGCAGTCAACTCCACCTACCTCTGTCTAATCCCAAAATGCTCTAATGCCTCTAGCCTCAAGAACTTTAGACCTATTGAACTTTGCAATACTCAGTACAAGATAATTACTAAACTGATTGCTAGAAGGCTCAAACCTTACCTGGCCAATATTATTGGCCCTAGCCAAGCCAGCTTCCTTCCTACTAGGAGAACCTCTGATAATGCTATTATTTTCTAAGAGGTGATCTCCCATTTCCAGAGGATGAAAGGGAAACTGGGCAACATGATCCTTAAGATTGACTTGGAGAAGGTCTTTGATAGAATTGAATGGTCCTTCATTAGGCAGTCCCTCCATTTTTTCAACATCCCTTCCAAACATACCTCCTTGATCATGTCCTGCATTTTTACTACCTCTATATCCATCCTTATAAATGGCCAAAAGACCCCCTACTTTTATCCCTCCAGGGGTATCAGACAAGGAGACCCCATTTTCTCTTACCTCTTCATCATGTGCATGGAACTCCTGTCTAGGAGAATTGACCATAATTTTGACCTTCTTACCTGGACCCCCATTTCCATCAACAAGAAAGGCCCTAACATCTCTCACATTTTCTTTGTTGATGACCTTATTATCCTTGGCAAAGCCACTGCTGACAACTGTGGTATTATCTCCAAAGTTCTTCAGCAGTTCACTGCTCACTCTGGCCAAAGGATCAATCACTCTAAATCAAAAGTCTTGTTTTCCAGGAACTGTTTTACCCACACCAAAGACCATCTCTCTTCCATCTTACCATCTCTCTTCCATATTCTCCATCAACTACTCTGATTCCTTTGAAAAATACCTGGGCTTCCCAATTCTTCACAAGAAACCCTCTAAAACTGACTACAACTTCATCATTGACAACGTTAATTCCAAACTGGCTGGATGAAAGACCAACCTCCTAAGCATGGCTGGCAGAATAACCCTTGCTAAGTCTTTCCTTAACAGCATCCTTACCCATGCCATGCAATTCACCTCTCTCCCCTGTGTTGTCCTCTCTCATATTGATAGGATCCAAAGGAATTTTGTCTGGGGTACCTCTCCAGGTAGAAGAAAACTCCATCTTTTGAGTTGGGACACCATCTCTAGACCAAAAAATAAGGGGGGTTGGGCATACAAAGAGCCAGGATTAGGAATGATACTTTCAATGCAAGCCTTGGCTGGAGATTCTACCACAACAAAAACAGCCTTTGGGTCTCTGTCCTAAAAAATAAGTACTCCAAGCCAAACCCCCCTAGGTGTAGACCCCACTTTAAAATTTGGAAATTCATCTCTCAGGGTACTGCCCTGTGTAAGCTGGGATCCCAATGGGTAATCAAGGATGGTAGTCATATCAACTTTTGGATGGACAGATGGATCCTTAACTTTCTCCCCCTCAGATCCATTATTCATGGCCCCCTCTCCAGTCCTGAGGCCAAGTTGACCTTAGCTGAGGTATGGAAGGATGAAACCTGGAATTTCTCCAACCTTTCCTTCTAACTCCCTACTGATCTCATTACCAACATACAAAACTCCTTTACCTGGAACCCCAACCTCAGACATGATAAGATTATTTGGAGTCTTTCAGGCACTGGGTGTTTTACAACTAGCTCCATGTATAACCTTCTCTTCTCCCAGTCCACAGGAACAAATGAGGGATAACCCTTCATATGGATTTAGAAAGCCAACTGCCCCCCTAAAATCAAAACCTTTCTGTGGCTAGCCCAGCATGACAGGCTTCCTGCCTCCTCCTACTTTCATAGAATAGGTATTATTGATAGTCCTGCCTATAATTTTTGTCATTCCCCTGTTGAATACCTTATACACATCTTCTTTGAATGCACCATCTTCAAGGACTCCTAGGATCAGTTACTTGTTTCTAACTCCAACTCTTTTGGCTTGAATAGAAACAGCCTTTCCCCCCAGAACTGGGCCTCCTCCTGGTCTAAATTGCACTACAAAATTTTTGACAGTAACCTGCTCTGGCATAATATCATCCTCTTTAGCATTTGTTCTATCTGGAGAAATAGAAATCAAAACCTCTTCAAGAATCTTACTAACTCGCCCTCCTATAAGCAGATTTATGATGAGATCCTAGAATTCATCACCCCTGTCTCCCCTAACAGCCAGGATAGGAGGATTATGGACATCCATCTCAAATGGATCAGCCCCACTCAGGACTCTTTTATGCTCAATACAGATGGTGCTTGCAAAGAAAATCCTGGTAAGGGTGGGATAGGGGGGGTCATCTGTACCTCCGATAGGAACTAGCTTCTGGGTTTTGCAAAAGCTTTCCCTTGGGCCACCAATAACCAAATGAAGCTTATGGCTCTGCAGGAGGGCCTTAGATTAGCTGAGGAGAACAACTACGTGCCTATTGAAATTTACATTGATTCCACAGAAGTCATTAAATGGCTTGCCAATGGTAACTTAATGTTTGACTCCATCATTGTTGATTGCAGGTCAAGACTAAGAAGACTAGGAAGACCCAAGGTGGTACACTTCTTTAAGGAGCAGAACGGAGTCGTGGATTCTATGGCTAAACTAGGATCACAGATGAAAGTCCAACAGGAAAGCAACCTTTTTGAAGTTCCCCCAATGTGTGCGCAAAGAGCCTTATGGGCAGACATGGTGGGAACCTTTTTTGTAAGATCTGTAAATGAAAATTATGATCCTCAGGTCATGGGCTCTAACTTCTGCTATGTAATTGAACCAGACTAACCTTGGGACCACAGTCCCCCCTTTTTTTATTTAATATAATCTTCTCAATCAAAAAAAAAAAAAAACTTTTTATTGATAATAAATTGAAGAAATAGCTAACAATAATATTATATGTGATGAGATGTTTTGCATTTTACCAGTTTGAGTTAATATATGGATATAGTTGTTTGGTTTCTTCTCACTTAATCTTGTAAAGTAATATTTTACTTTTTAGATTAACCTTTTAGTTTAATTATTAACAAGAGAATTTTATTCATTACTATGCATCATTGAGAGGTACAGCAGTAGCTTTTGCAAGTTTAGTAGTAGTCCGATATGGCCTATTACTACTATTACAAACCGGATATTGAGGGGACACAAAAGGCCCTACAAAAGAGGATCCCCTAATGTCGGCTTCCATTAGAGATCTAACAAACACCGATGGAGAGGTTCAAGTTACAAACAAGTTATTCAACATTAGGTTATGACTTTCCTTAGCAAGTTTATCAGCTACTCTATTTAGACAACGATCTTCATGGCTCATGCTGCATCTGCGGACTCCCCAGACTGAGGAGAAGATCCCTGCAAGACAGAACTAGGCTACTATTACTATGTGAATGTGGATCAAGTATGTTAATTACCGCAAGAGAATCCGTGGCCACTTTGAGTTGGGAGACCTGCATATTGTTAGCTATCACAAGAACATAAAATAAACTGGACAATTCTGCTTCCAATGGTACTTGTCCTATTGTTGTCTCAAGATGTAAGTTTAGGCTAATAAAAATGTAAATATGATGATTCCTAAAGGGTTCCAAAAAAGAAATTACGTAATCTTCTTTGCACTGATAAATCATTAATTATAAAGTTTTAATCTATGCACCATTTATTAATTCAATAACCCAATATTAATAAGTTAATAAGTCAAATTTAAAACTGAATTATCCATTACAATTCGATTTTAAGCAATTTACTAAACTATACAACTTGGAAGACAAAATGAGTTGTCACCCCTTCTTGATTACTACATTACACATAACATATGTATATAATATGTATATTGGCTACATATAAATATTTCAAGTCAAGCCACCAAATATGTTTCTTGAAAGTTTTTAATCGTTTTCATTTTTTATCTTTCAATTAGCTGTTACAAACATGTCAACCAAACCAAGTGACTAACCAATACTGTTTTGTACTGAAAAAATATGGAAATAGCCATTTTATTTCTAGCAACATAAGTCAATAAATTGAGCCCAAATAAGGCCTAATAACGGCCCAAATAATGCACCTACTCTTTAAACTTTGTCTCTACAATAAAAGTGAGCCAAATTTCTTTTTTAAAAGGCCATTTGTGCAAATTCCCCAAGATAACATTAAAACTATGGTATTATGAGCTCAAATTTTAGGTTATTTCTTCACTATTGCTAATTTGTTACCCAGTTTTTTTTGTTTTCCCATCCAGCATGTCATATCCGTATGGAATATGGCTAATTCAGATTCGCATTGTGCAGAGCTCCTCGGAAAAAACGCTTTCTACCAAAGTTTTTTACATACTCAAGAATCGAAATTGAGACCTCTGATTAAGGATGAGCAACCCTATCCGCCGAACGCATGCACCATAACCACAATTTCCCTGGGCACAAAGAAATTTCTGACAAACGATTCACCAAAAATTTCAAAATTAGTCATACACTTTCGCTTGAACAGATTGGCCTGGTGCATTTTTTCTATTTTCCACCTTGAGCGCTGCTTCAAAAGTATCTTTTAAAACACTGCCTGAATTGACAATATATATATATATGTTAGTCAAGTGTACGTACTTTGCACGTGTGTATAATGTTAATATGAATATTGTTTATAAAGTGACTATGAGCCCATTTGGATAAGATTAAAAAAATAGTTTTTTAGCTTAAATGATTAAAAGTTTAAAATAAGTGCTTATAAATTAAGCAGATAAGTGTTTGGATAGAAGTGCTGAAACTGGAAAAAAGTTGTTGATGCGTTTGATAAACAAGTGATGTTAAGCACTTTTTTGCTGTTAAAATTATTTAAATGTCCTTAAAGTTGTTAACACCATAAATAAGGTGAATTATTTATAATTTATAATTTTAAAATAAAATTTTTGAACAAACTTCCGATTAATGATGGATTCGATGAAAACAACAAAGAAAGATGAAGATGAAATTAGAGGGAAGAGATGAAGCGAAGCGGCAAAGAGAAAAAGAAAAAAACTATATATTTAAGGACTACAAGTTTAGGATATTGTTGGAATTGGAGGAAAATATAAGGGATAAAAAGCTAAATGTTTTGGTCAAATCTAAAAAAAAATTAATCTAAAAAACAAAAAAACTGGGGGTACCCAACTTCTCACTTTTTGATTCTTTTAATCAGTTTTTAGCTTTTTTTAAGCACATTTTAGTTTTACCAAACACCTTAAAAAGCCAAAAAAGAGATTAAAAGTTGATTTGACCAGATTTTAATCCTATCCAAACGGACTCTAATTGTTATGAGTGTGTTACATTAAGAAGTACAAATTAGTTTTTAAAAGTAAGTAAAATATTTAGGATTAAAGGTGTATTAAAAAGGAATGTGAGATACATAATTTATAATAAAATTTATTTTATTTTATGAGGTACCATATAATCTTGAGTATCACACAAGTTCCTTCCTTATCGGCTAAACGTGTTGAGCTAATTTGTTTCATCATTAAGCGAATGAAATTGTTCTTCAAGTCCATCGTGTATTAATACTACAATATCAATTATTATTTATATCAAACTAAAAAAGAGAAAAAAAAATAGTGTTATAAATATATTATTATATATAGTAAATATCTACTTTACCATATATAGTGAATGTCTATTTATGAAAAAGTTAGAAACCCCAAGGTTAGTCTTCCCCTATAAATAAAGGGATTTCCCTTCATTGTAATTCACTCCATTAAGCATCTCTCAAGAGAAAAAAGAATTACTCTTTGTTCTCTTTACTCTTCTTCTTTATTCTTTTATATTTCATAGCACGTTATCAGCACAAGACTCTACCAAACAGGGTAAGATTATAAATCTAAAGGTAATTTCAAGGTTAGTGATTTCTTATGTTATTTATCTTTTGCTACTAATGATATAATTATTGTTGGATTTGAGGAAAAATAATTGGTTTGGCACCACTTATGCTTTCAATTTGTTGATGAAGAACAATGTTGTTAAAAGATATGATGATGAATTTAAGTCTCATCTCAATAAGAGGGCAAGACATTGGGTTAAAAATTCCAATACACCATGATGATAAGATGTTGGTTTCAAAATCCCATTAATTTATGCCTAAGACGTCTTTATATGGATAAGACATTGAGTTTGAATCTCAATGCACCATATTGATGATATTATGATGGCTAAGACAAAATAATTTGTATTTCATGAAAAGTCATGAAACATGTCCTATTTTATATGCCCCATTTTTGAAGTGAATATGGCAGCATTGTATAATATGTCTGAAAGAAGACAAGTGATTGAATGCACGAATATACGCGTGAAGGGACAATATGATAATGATCATCAAAAGTGATGATATTTTCACACGCATATTATGATCATAAGATATGTCAGATAAAAATTCTCTAGATCATATATATGCCTCGATTTGCTCCTGAAATAGCAATATCATGAAAGAGGTTATAAGCTATCAGAATTTGATAGGCTTAAGGCACAATTATATTCTATTTTCGAGGAATATGAAGCTTATTAATGCAAACGTGCACTTGATTGTAATGGTATCACAACTCACCTCCGAAAGGCTGAATAACTGAGAAAAATTATTTTGAAATCTACTTCTAAAGTAGTAAATCTAAAATTTACTATAGAAAAAAGTATGTCATGGTAAACTTGGAGTGTACTAGAATAAAAGTCCACAAATTGATATGAACGATTGTGACATCTCAAAGATGTGCATATTGAGTATTAGACATATATTGAAGAACTAGAAGATTCTTCAAGAATTGTTTATGTTGCTTGTTTTCATGATAAGTTGGTTGGACCAACTAATGTTGGGATTTGATCCCTCAAAATTTGAAAAATATAAAGGTCAATGTAGGCCCATTCGCCAGTCATGTGATCTATTAAGATGCATCAATATAAGATGATCACCTGTACGTTTATTGTCAACCTGCAGTTTGACATTCATAAAGTTGCTTGCTCAATAAAATTGAGTTAAGAACTTAACTTTCAGATTGTGTAATTCATCTTGATGGTGATGGTTTAGTTTTGAATGCCTTCGATAAATAGTTGAACTATTGCTAATGAGAACAAAGCTTCATGTGTTGGTTTAAAATATGATATAGTATATACAAAAGTAATTGTATGTATCAAATTAATAAATTATGATTAATTCTACCTCAAAGTTAGTCCTGAGTCAAGAAACACATGTTGTCCATCTAATAGTTTTGATGTGCAGTATACGATTACTGAATATACCATGATGCACAAAGATGAATTCCTCAAAGAAGATGGAGGATGTATGTTAGTTTTCCTAACATAAGGCAGAGGTTATAAGAAACTATGAAATATGTTAGGAATTATCATCAGATCCTCATTCAAAAGATAATTCAAGTCAAATGTTGAAAGCATCTCATATTAAGCTGCAAGTGCTCCTATTTTCTGTCCCTAAAGGACAAAGTCTATGTATGCATGAAGCGTGGTAGATCAATCGGTTCAAAATAAAATAAATCTTTGAAAAGAATAAGGAGCAAATTATCATAATAAAAAGGCAATGTCTACGACATAACACTTCATGAAACCTTATGAGAGGTTCAGGTACCTGAAAATAGTGAAGTGATGATATCTCAAAATGATATGTTGCATTGTAAACCGATACGAAATGATATATCATCAATATCTTTGATACAATATTGTGAAAGATTACGAGGATCCAAATTCTGCTTTTATTTAAGCATGTTGATGTAGAAACATTATCAAGTGACATAAAAGGATGCATCTTTGTAAGAGTAAAACTTATTTGATTTGCAGTCCAGACACTTGAAGATGTCACACATGATATGTTGAATATTGTCACTTGACAAAATTTATATGAAACTTTGTAAGGATTCAAAATGTTTGAAGCATATAAAAGTTTCTGAGAAACTTATTTATAATCCTTATATTGTATAAGTTTATAACTTGAAAATCATTGGAACTCTTGGAGAGTTTTCAAAGCAATAGATTATTTGCCGACATGAAAAATATACCGAATTGAATTGGTTATGAAGTACCATATCTTAGTACAATTGATGTACTAATGTATCTTGCAAATACTACAAGGCCTGATATAACCTTTTTTGGTTAATTTGTTAGCAAGGTATAATTCTGTTGACATCGAAATGGGATCAAACACATGATCTTATTTTCTAAAGATTGTAGTCCCGATCTTATTGGTTATGCTGATGTTGGGTACTTATCTGACATGTATAAAGCTCGATCTCAAATAAGTTATATGTTCACATGTGGGGATACTGTCATATCTTGGAGATATACAAAGCAGTTTATTTAGCCACTTCATCGAACCATGCTGAGATAATAGCTATTCATGAAGCAAACCGAGAATGAGTACGGTTGAGATCCATGATACATCTCATTCAAGAAAAATGTGGTGTGAAATGTGACAATGTACCAATAATTTTATACGGAGATAATGCAGCATGCATAGCACAACTTAAGGGAGGATTCATAAAAGGAGATAGAACGAAGCACACTTCATCAGAGTTTTTCTACATACATGAGCTCCAAAAGAATGGTGATATTAAAATGCAACAGATTCGTTCAAGTGATAATGTGGCTGATTTATTCACCAAGTCTCCTTCAATTACAACTTTCAAGAAGATTGTGCACAAGATCGGGATGCAAAGGCTCAAGGATGTTCTCATTAGGGGGAGTTAATACGCGTTGTACTCTTTTTCCCTTACTAGGTTTTGTCCCACTGGGTTTTCCTTGTAAGGTTTTTAATAAGGCAGCCGATATACGTATTGTTAGAGATGTGTACTCTTTTTCCTTCACTAAATTTTTTTCCACTGGTTTTTTCTAGTAAAGTTTAACAAGGCGCATTATCTATCAATTAGATATTCAAGGGGGAATGTTATAAATATATTACCATACATAGTGAATGTCTACTTTACCATATATAGTGAATGTCTATTTATGAAAAAAGTTAGAAACCCCAAGGTTAGTCTTCATCTATAAATAAAGGGGTTTTCCTTCATTGTAATTCACTCCATTAAGAATCCCCATGAGAAATAAAGAAATCTCATCTCTTCTCTCTATATTCTTTTTTTTTTTTTTTTACTTTATATTTCATAACAAATAGAAAAAAGTACCCAGCCTTTGTAGCCTGTGGCCAAACTTCTAAAATTAACTTACTTTGAAAAGTTTTATTTTAGAAGTGCATTTATAAAAGTACTTTTGGTTTTGTGTTGTCCTTTTTATTTTAGTTCCTCTTACGAATTCAAATTTAAGAGATTTGATTTCTGACAAATTTTCATTAAATATAAGGTAAAATTTTTATTAAATATAAGGTAAATCTTTTGAAATTTATGCCATAATGAAAAGAAAAAAATCTTCTTTTATGTCTTTGTTCTTAGTTTCCCCTTTTGTTTTATTCTTTCTTCATAATGATTTATTTTCGATAATAATCTAATGACTTAAAAAGTCACTTTTAATATGAGGCAAAAAAATTCGTATATATCCCAATAATAAAAGAAATATTACGTCTAAAAGAAATTGAATTGTGCAATGTCCAAAATCAAAGGACTAAATAAAGTTTTAATTGATTTCAAATTATCATAAAAGTTAGGACTCTTCAATTATTAATTCTCCTAATAACTCTTGTCATATAATTTCACTTATCATATATTTTAGAACTCTTTAGTTCTACATATTATGAAAATAATTAATTTATAATTAAAAAAGGGATAAAAAAATAATTTTATCTATTGCAGAGTATTTTAATGAAGGGTACAAGTTCAAATAACTTTTCTAAGGCTTCACACTTTTAATATATACGAGACATTGAAGGCTCGTGCTAGCAGGGGCCCGATATATGTTATTTTTTTAATCTCAATTAATGTGACACAAATATAATTTAGATAATTAATTATTAAAATAATTTTAATTATTGTGATTTATAATACTATTTCTTCTATTTCAATTTAAGTGACACTGATATAATTTCAAAAGTTAACTTATGTGGAAGTAATATAATTTCGATAGTCACTCAAATGTTTTATGTTGACTTATCATTTTGTGTTTATTTTATGAAATATTATTAATTTTCTAATGCGATCATAATAATTAATTAAGGGTGATATAATAAAATCACGATTGAAGCAGCGAAGAACTCATGTCTTAAATGACTTATAAGAACTAATTAGAAGTAATATAATAAAATTACTATAAAAAATACTTGTGAAAAAAGCATAAATAGGCATCATATAACACATCAAGTTAATTTAAAAGATCAAAAGTTAATTTAGTATTTTTTGTCAATTTTATATTTTTTATTAAATATTATAATTTTTTTAATACTTAAATAACTTATAGTAATTAATTTGGGGTAATATAATAAAATTACGATTGAAGCAGCTGAAGCAAGAAACACAAGTAGGCATGTCAATTATTTTATATTTTTATTTAATATCATAATTTTCTTAATACTTAAATAACTTATAGTAATTAATTAGGGGTAATATAGTAAAATTACGGTTGAAGCAGCTGAAGCAAGCAGCGCGTGCCTGCTTATTGACACTTATTATATATAGTAATAATTAGGGGTAATATAATAAAATTACGGTTGAAGCAACTGAAGCAAGCAACACAAGCAGGCATATCGAAGACGTGCCTCCTTATTGACACTTATTATATATATATATATATATATATATATATATATATATATATATATATATATATATAAAGCTAAGTCACTTTCCTCATTTGTCTTCTTCAATCCATCAATCCCTCGATTATTAGTTGACAAACTCGATTTGTTATCATATTTGGAGTCAAATCGTAATTAAATTACTGTTGTTTTTTTTAAAGATTTGGGCTTCGTATTAGAAAAGTGACATCTAGCTATCACTATTGAATCAATTTGAAGAAGTGAAATTAAATTTCTTAACTCTTAACTTTTGTGATTAATTTTGGATAACCATAGTTTAGACTTATTGAAAATAATTCACCAACAAATAATGCAAGGGCAAAACAACATAAATTCTGATAGTTTGGAGTTCAATTACAGAAAATTTCAATACATTGCATAATTACTGAAAATCTCGATTTTGAGTCTGTCGAGATACATAATTAGCTCCCGATATATCCAACGAAGATATATTTTTTCCGTTGTAAGGATACATAATTAGCTCTCGATACATTTTTCTAATTTTAGGCCTGTCGAGATACATAATACATCCAACGAAGATATGTTTTTTCATTGTAAGGATACATAATTAGCTTCCGATATATTTTTTTCGATTTTGAGTCTGTCAAGTGACATAATTAGCTCCCGATTTATCCAATGAAGATACATAATTAGTTGAAATCTTTGTAGTTACTTTGTAAGAGTAAAAATTTATGTTAATATGATAAATTCACATTAAAAGATCGTCTCGGTAACTCACTGCGTATTCTGCACTTCACCTCTCAAAATATTAGTAAATATTTGATATATTTCAATGTCATGTTGTCACACTAAATATAGTTATACAATATGATAACGCATGCTTCAAATGATAGGGGGGAAATATTAATTAGTCTACAACAATTATACTTATAGTTACTAATATATCCTTATTATAAAGTTCTTTGGTGTCCCAAAAAATGTGGCCAAGTTCAGTTCACCCCTTTTGCTAATAAGATTATTTTAATATGTTAATTAATTAATAACGTCCATAAGAAATAGTAGTACTCTATGTGTGTTGCTTTTTTTTCAGTTTTTTTTTATAAATAAACTAACAGTAAGGATAGTGACAGAATGAGAACTTTGAATTTGAATTGAATTTGAACCAAGAATATGATTTCTTTGTTTTTTTTTCTCCTTTTTTGTTCTTTGAACTTTAATTAGGCACTGTTTATAATCACGTGATAAATTTAATAAAGTCTTTTTGATGATATTATCAACTTTGCAAGTTGCAACTCCCAACCCTACGTGGAGTACTATTCTTCCAAGATTTTTCTAGAAGAAACTATATATACGATAATAGTGACGGAGGCAAAAATTTTATTAAGGTGGTTCAGAAATAACATACGAACAAATCGAAAGGAGTTCAACATCTATTATATATACATAAAAAATAATTTAACTATATACAAATAGTATAATCATCCATCCGAACCCCCTCGCCAAAGGATAGCTCCGCCCCTGCATGGTAACCCGTAAGAATAGAAAATTGATGCAATAGGTGATATCTCATAAAGAAGAACAAAATTATTTTTTTCTGAACTCGTCATATCGAATTTACTTATGCATCTCTTGTGTGATTTGCTGATAGAAATCGATTTACTAAGTACACACTCGGAGAATAGCTAAAAAGGAGAGAAAATTCATATAGTATCTATATTAAAAGGAGAAAAAGAGAAAATGTTATAAAATTAACTATAGCGCTCAAAATATTTTGTACATACTTTGATTATTTTATCGAATATATATTATTGTCGTTTGTATATATACTGTGCAAAATAAATTATACCGATAAAAAAAGTTACCTAATATTTTTTGTCGTCATTCATTTTAGTCTTATTAACCCTTCTTTCCTTTATTATCTTTCCTCTAGCTATATCTGTCTTTCAGCAAAAAGTATTACACAAAGTAAAACATATAATTACCAAATTTTATTAATCATAATATATGACTGAATTCGTATACAATATAATTCATGTTTGATTATTCAAACACATGATACGAGCATTTGATTCTTTTTATTTTTATTTTTATTGTGTGATAGGGACAAAATTCAAAGATTTTAGAGTTTTTTTCAAACACACATATTCCTCTTGCATTGCTAACACGAAGAATTTTCATGTGCAATTGGCTGAATTGGGGGTTTCAAAAAGAACATGTCATTTAATAAGGAACAATAAAGTAGGTGATGTAGTGACTTTACGAGTTACGCCAACCATTATTGATTATTATTCTAAAATCTAAACGAAAATAAATGTCATACAAAAAATCCAAACAAGACTTTCTAATGAAATGTTTAATCGATCCATTCTATATTAATTGAATTAATACAAAAATTATAACACTCACTTAAAAAAAAAATAGACCTACCAAACGTAAAGTAGGTTTTAACCAATGAACAAACATAAGATAATATGTTTATGCTTATCTGAAAAAGTTAAATTCATGAATGAGGGACTCATTGCTCCAAATAAAAAAATTGTTCTCCAGTTAATTCTTTAATTTAAAATAATACTATATGAGATAAGCAATACAATGATGATCTATGTGCTTAGATTGGATTATACACTTTTCTACCTAAGTGGGATTTGACCTCTAGATAATATTAAGAATAAAATATTTCATAAAAGATCCCAAGTAAATTATGTACGATGCATTTAGATCACCTATACTTTTTAATAAAATTATAGGATATGATAGCTTCTATAGCTTTTAGCTCTACCTAACATCAAGGACCAAAAGAATCTTCTTTTTTCTTTTCTTCTAATTTTCTAATTTTATTTTGTGTTTGATAATGGACCAAAATAGTAACCATTTTATGTGGAAAAGATTTAGGGAACTTCCAAGAAGGCTCTATAAATCTAGCATATTGTATTTTCTTTGTTAAAATTATGCCAACTTGCTAATTTTATTTGTCAACCTATGCATATTGCACATTTCTTTGTTTGTACTTCTAACTTTATATGTGAAAACTAGAAGTCAAATTCTTTGTGGGAATAGTTCAAAAATGTCTTATCAATTTAGGTTTGTTTCTTTGGATTTACATGTTCTAGAGGAATGTAGATGTTGAAAATGTTATACACAAGAAGCTCAATTTATTTTCACTATCCAAAATTTGACACGTTTTATACAAGTCTATTATTACATCTTTTAATATATATATATATATATATATTCTTTTTCATTAATCCGCTTAATTGGCTCGTGACAGATAAATTTTATGCACGTACACATTAAAAGAACTCTTTCCGAAGTGCATAATAAAACTACAAGTGTAACGCAAATGGGATCGTGTTGTTTAAAAGTGACTCAAATTCATTTGTCATCTTTTGTAGGTTACGTAAATAAGAAAATTTTATTATCTCTTTCGCAATATTCTATTGCAAAATCATAACCCCAAGAAAAATTCGACAACGTGAAAATGAGTCTATAGTCAACTAGCAAAATCACATAAAACTTGAATACAGCCATGACCAAAATTTTTACAACAAAGAGATGGAATTCCCCCACTCCTAAAGAAAAAAAAAAGAAACAAAAATAAAATAATAAATAATAAACATGGATAAATCTTGATTTACCATGGACTAAAATAAGTAGTAGCAGCATCGCAATCACAACTACTTTGATCGCTTGAACTACTAGTACTCAAAAGTTGTTCCAAATAATCAGGCCCCAAATCTTCAAACACCACTACATTATTTACATTCTCCATTTTAACTTCCCTCATTACTTTATTATTATTATTACTACTACTACTATTGCACTTCTTGGAACTACTAGTAGTGTTCCTTTTTCTCATTGAGTGGCGCTTTTTAAGCGCCACTACCGGAGAACAGTCTTGGTCCATGTGGCATTTCATGTCACGTAGTGACTCTCTAACCGTCTCCACTGGGAAATTCAGTATGGCTGATGTACCCCTCATTGAAAAAGCGGCTTGATCATAAGCTAAAGCAGCTGCCTCCGCGCTATCAAATGTCCCTAGCCAGACTCTCACACCATTCCTCGTTGAATCTCTTATCTCTGCCGCGAATTTCCCCCACGGCCGCCTCCTAACACCTCGGTACGACTTCTTCTTACCGGGTTTCGATTCGACTTGGCTGACAACCTCGGATTCGGAGTTAACTTCCTCTTCCTTAACAACGGGGTACGAGGTAACTGTCTCTGAAGTTGTCTCTTGAAGAACACCATAAAGTAGCATCTCTTCGGAGTCGTCAACGTTGAATGGAAGAGAAGAATCAGAAGAATATAAATCAGAATTCATAGGGTAAAAGAAATGAGAAGAGCAAGAAGAAGGAGTAGAGTCCATTTTTTTTGGAGGGATAAAATGCTCTGTTTTTGCTCTGTTTTTTCAAGTAATGTTTGGTCCAATACTAGGAGAATTTTAACTTTGGGGTTGGCTGGCCTTGTGGCTTGTATATATACCCAAAATTTGTGTGGGGTCTACTAGGAAAATCCAAAGGCTGTGAAAAAATTAATTAATTTAATTTAATTTGTAGGTGGAGGCAAAAATTAAATAAATAATCCCTTTTTTTTAATTCGTTTGACTTATTTTGATTGACCAGAAAATTTAATGAAGTCGAGAAAATTTTGAATCTTACAGTCTGAAATTTAAGATATCTCAAATATACCATCAATGAGTCGGAGATATACTCGTACTTAGTCAAGCGGGTTAGGCCTTTTCATGTGTGTGTGCATCGTTGTTGATTAGTCTGTTTTTGTGATTTTAAGCATGTTATGTGAAAAATTGACATTAAAAAGCTACTAAAAATAGAAATGACTAGAAAAAAGAGGGAATGCTTAGAAGAAAAAAAACCTAGAGAATTTTGACTTTTTGAGTTTGTGTATGAATTTTTCAATTGAACTATCATTAGTAACTATTTAACAAAAATACGCATAAACTATCAATTGTTAACTTTTTCTATTGAAAGTTCAATTATGAAGCTCAATCAATCAATAGTTTGGATGCATTTTTCTAAATAGTTGGTGATAATATACGCATGAAACTCACACACCAAATAGTTAATATAAAAAGCACAAAAAATCAAAATACTTTAAATGTGTTTTTCAGAATTAGCTCCAAGAAAAAAATAAAAAGAAAATCCAGTCAGCTATTAGTTTAAGATTTCTAAAAAAAATCCATAGTCGTTATCCTTTAGATCATGGATATTGAGTTGATTTATTTACTAATACATACTATTACTATTTTAAATAACTTGGTAGGTTAAACTCCACATCGTTTACTCAAATAAATTGAATTTCATTTGCATCTCAATTTGTTTTATTTTTATTTTTTGCAATAGAAAAATAAGCAAAGTGTGGAAAAGAAGTAAACTATACCTTTTCTTTTACCTAATGTAAGCTCACTGAATTATTTGATGTTAAAAAGTTGGACACTGTTATTTTTCCCATAAAAAAGAGTCATAAATTTCTATAGGGTTTGAAGCATGTTATGTGAAAAATTGATACTAAAAAGCTGCTAAAAATAGAAATGATCACTGTTTTGAATAAACTGAAAAAGAAAGTAGGTCAAACAGATTGAAACATTGGAGTAAATAGAAAATTAGGGGTAAAATAGGCAGTGAAAGAGAAAGAAAGGGTAAAAAGGTGAAAATGAAAAAAGAAGAGTGACCAAGGAGGATGTTTGAGAATATTAAAATATTTTTTATTGTTGATTATTTTAATGGCAAATTGAGCCAATAGGCCAATACCACACGTGGGTCAAATCAATCTAGGCGGCCAAGTCAAATAGAGATCCAATTAATGACGTCAGCAACCTGGACATTTTCTTGACTTCACTTATTTTCATTTTCATTTTTTTTTTTAAATGGGTGAGCAAAACAATGTAAATAAATCAATAAAAATAAATCAATAAATATATGATAGTATATGTTATGAAATCTATTAAGTAACATACTCGTAAGCGTGATCTATGTTATGAAATCTATTAAGTAACATACTCGTAAGCGTGATCGAATTGGTTAGGTAAACGATCTAATATGAAAGTCACACTGTCAAAACTCTTCATCGTATTTTCTGATCAAGCTCGTCAAAAAAAAATTTAACTTATCTAATATAGTTTACTTCTTCAGAGCAATTTAAGAGTTATTATATTAAAATATGATTTAGTTATGCACGTTCGAACACTAACGATTGCGATTCTCATATCAACCCGGAAAACAAAAACAATGAACATGAAGTACACGAAGCGAACTCTATAGCTTAACAATTTTAATTCGATGTAATTACTAGATAAAGGATAGGGAATGAAATTAACAAAATTATGAATTCTTGAAATGAGTAGCTTCGTCCGAATATATATTTATATTATTAGGGGCGATTTATGACTTTTTTTTATGCTCCAGCATCTGTTAAATTTAAGATAGTATAAAAACATTTAAAAATTGGTATAATTAGTGCTCTAGTTTCCAAGCAGTATCTTAAAGCTTCGGGCGTCAATATACGTGTTCGAACTTCCCGACCACGATCCCTAAATCCTGAGTCTGACGTTGTATATTATGAAATTTATTAAATATGTATAATTGTATATTGTTAAGACACGTTTACTGCCTTCGATAGATGAAAAAAAACTCAAACGGTCTATATTTAAAATTTGAAAAAAAATTAAATTCTGATTTCAAAATTGACTAGGAACAGAGGGGAAAAACTCTTTTTTCCCAACTGACTTGAACTTACACACTTGTTTTCTAAGGATAGTTGAATTTATTATATTGAAAACGGTATAAAATAAAGTTTTTGACTGTTACTGTATTTATTTAGACTACATAGGCTCATTAAAAAGTAAAGAAGACTAATTAAATTTTAATTAGGCTAAAAAAAAAATCTTTTTGGGTTTAACATTGAGATTCGACTACTTTCGAATTCGTGCATGCGGGACGTTATTTTTTAGGATGATACTTTCAATAAAGTCTTTTTCATTTCTAAAATTCGAATTCGATACTTTTGGAATCGCAATCATCTCACCACAACCGTTGACACCATCAAAATATTCAACATGTAGATAATAAGTTATTAAATTTTCTTGACTAAAAATCATATAAGGTACGTGCCTTGAGAAAAAATATAACGCACGTTCCAAATTAAAAAAACTATATATTAACTCATTTTTATAAGTTTTTCCATGAATGAATTGGTTGAATTTTGCTGCAAAAGAAATTTCAATCGTGTAAGTTTTCAAAGTAGAATATTCAAGAATTGTCTACCTTTTATTTTTTATTCCTTTTTTGTTTAATTTTTTAATTTCTTTCTAATAAAGGTAGTTTATTAGGTTTATGAAATGGGTAAATTTTTGTGGGTCAATGCAGTAATAGTTGTTCAATACTTATATGGTTTATACAGAAATTATATTTTAGGGAAAAAGGGGATTTCATTTGCCTTGGAATATGTTGACCATTATTTTGGATAAAGTTTTATCTCTCTTGCTTCTAGAATAGTCACATTTTCTGTTCGCTGCAAGAATTATTTTTGAGGCAGTTTGATAGATATATTTGTGGGGTATAATTTGAAACGAAGGAAGTACTAATACGAGAAAAAAAAAACTTAAAATATTGATCAAAATTGAATTTAAGTATAATTATAATTTTTTTTTACATAAAATGATATAATTAATATTTAATTATTCGTGTAAGAAAAAATAATTGCTATAAAAAATTCATGCAATATTATTTGAGTGAAGACATCAAAAGATACTATAGCCATTAATAAATTATGCTAAACAATGGTAGAAAAGGATTTTTACTAAAAAATTTAACAATTTAAGAAATGCACACACAAAGAAGATGAATATATTAACATCTAGTAAATATACAATATAATTTTTGAGGAAAAAAATAATTCAGATGAATCCTCATCCTCTTGCATTCTCTTAGCTTCGCCCAGAAGTTAATATTTAGAGTTAATAATTCTTTCATAACATAATAACTTTATAATAATCAATTCCATATTAATCATCATATAACAACCTTTTTTCTCTCTTTATTATTATTTTAATCTCTGCAAAATTTTATTAAAATTTCACCTTCCAAATTTAGGAGTTGATGTTCGTTAATAATACTCTTCGATAGTGACAGACCAATTATCATATTAAGAAAAATAAATGTACTTAATTGACAGGAATAGTTAAAAATCTTTTCTAAATCTAGAATACAATTGTCTGTCGTGTCAACCATCATTTAAACTAAAAAAAAAAAAGATGCCTATGTATATCTTATATGCATAATCAAAATATAATCTATGTATATGACTACAAAAAGAGTGAATGCTTACAAAAAAAAAAGCCTAGAGAATTTCGATTTTTTGAGTTTCATACCTGAACGGATGTATGAATTTTTCAACTGAACTATCATTATTTTTTTTTTGGTTGTCCAAGGTATCCCCACAGCCGGCAGCCGTGAGACTAATCCTCGGTTCCTCGGTCAGCGCATTTTGCGGTAGGGAACTGACCACAGAGTTTGCTCCATTCGCTAGAGGCGGGGATCAAGCCCCCAACCTTTTGCTTAAGGGAGATAGCGCTGAACCACTATGCTAACTCTGGTGGTTAACTCTCATCAGTTACTATTTAACAAAAATACGCATAAACTATCAATTGTTAACTTTTCGACTGAAAGTTCAAGTTCAAGTATTACTCAATCAATCAATAGTTTTTGGATGCATTTTTCTAAATAGTTGGTGATAATATACGCATGAAACTCACACACCTAATAGTTAATATAAAACACACACAAAAAATCAGAATACTTTAAATGTGTTTTTCAGAATTCTCTCCTAGAAAAAAATAAAAAGAAAATCCAATCAACTATTAGTTTAAGATTCCTAGAAAAATCCATAGTGGTTATCCTTTAGATCATGAATATTGAGTTGATTTATTTACTAATACATGCTACTATTTTAAATAACTTTGTAGGTTAAACTCCACATCGTTTACTGAAATAATGTGAATTTCATTTGCATCTCGATTTTTTTATTTTTTTTGCAATAGAAAAATAAGCAAAGTGTGGAAAAGAAGTCAAGTATACCTTTTCTTTTACCTAATATAAGTTCACTGAATTATTTGATGTTAAAAAGTTGGACACTGTTATTTTTTCCATAAAAAAGAGTCATAAATTTCTATGGAGTGAATCATCAAATTTTAGTTGCGTGTTTTATCTTAATTTGATTTGTTACACTTTTTAATTTTTAGTCAGCATTTGCGCCCTTTATATATGGGATTCATGTGAACTTCTAAATTTTCTTTAAGTCTAAAAATATGCCAAATTCACGTTAGTTATTCACTAACATGTCAAGCTATGGAAAATGACATTTTATGGAAATAGCCATAAAATGGAGTACATTTTTCCTTCTAATTATTCCATATGGAATATTTTATTATATAGGCATGCACGGTGATTAGAGGTGAATTTGGAATTTGAAATTTATGGATTATTCTAGATTTAAATTTTGTTGGTTAGAAGTTTATTATAGATATGTATTCCGTGGTTTTCTATATATAGATATGTAGGGTTTGAACCAACGTTATTCGGTTATGCAAAATTCTATTGTATTGTTCATGCTACCTCTATTTCTAGCGGATGCAAGGCAACGAGTTCATTCGAGAACACAATATTTTAAAAGTGGAATGTGTGTGTATGTGTAATCAATTAAATTTCAAAAATATTAAATCTGAACTTATACTTTTGAAATAACATTGAGTTTCCCGCATCTGGCGAATGAAGCAAATTCTGTGTCCAGTTTTCTACCGTAAAATGCGTTGATCGAGGAACGGGGGATTAGTCCCACGGCTGCCGGCTGTGGGGATACTTTGAAAAAAAAAAAAAAATAACATTGAGTTCAGTGCTTAGAATCTTACAAGCCAAACCATGAACGAAGCCATCTTAGGTGGGTGGTCTGATGCACACTCTTTGCAGGAAAATCATGTGGTATACAAAGGTTAAGTTTCATCTATTTTCAGTGATATTTAATTTTACGTACTCATAACTAAATTTCTGATTATGCCACTGAATTGAACACGTCATATTTAAATCTTGAATAAGCATACATTGTATTTTCTTTTTCTACGAGAGACTATAATAGGGTTCATTCACTCTTTAACAAAATGGGCAATTGTCAATTTTAAAATAAAAACAAAAAATATGAAAAGGATATGGAAATTGAAATGTCCAAATACAAACCCCCTTGAAATGTGACAAAAAAGTCATAGAAACTTGGATAGTATTGTTGAGGTTTGAAAGTCCTCCTAAAAGAAAGGATACTGTGCACATTGATATTGACTTGTCCATCAAGAGTGACTTCCCACTTGGCTACTACTAATCTTTTAGGCAATTTCTTGGAAACTAATTCTCTATTCTTTTCTCTATATTGTTTTCTCTTTAGTGGTGCTACTCTTGGCATTATTCTATATGGCTCCTTTTTTTGTCTACAAAATATATATGTTTCCACTTCTTAGGATTAATTTGACCAATAGTGTAATAGGATGCTTAGTATTGCTAAGGCAAATTCATAATTTAAAGTAAATGAATTTCTATATCGATTTTAAGTCAATGTTATAACAATAAAAACATTGTATCCAGTATAGGCTCACAAGTAAAATTTGGAGAAGGTGTGTATACATAGTTTTAAGTCTATCATCTGAAGGTAGAGAGCATGCACGGTTATGTGATAGAATTGTCCAATATCATGGAAAGAAAGTAGTTTTGATTCTAAGTAGTTACATGTTTGTAAGTATATTTCGTTAAAAAAAATTGAACCGATCCTTTGATTTTATTAAAGTTTCTATGTCGATTTTTAATTTATTGAATCCGATGAACAGGGCTAGTTGTCCCCTTGATTTTCTCTGACCTTGTCCGATCCATCGATTTTGTGAAACTAACTCAGGCCAAACCGATAATGTATAATTTTTCGATTTGGGATCGATACGTTCATATAGTATCGACCTTGTACGTCGGTTTTGACCCATCTTTTAGTAGTGTCATCTCATGGATAGTTCTTTTCTTTTTTCTTAGCATTAAACCCCTCTAGCCATGTATATCTAAATTCAATATTCTCAATGTAGAACATACAATTTTCAAAATACAATTAATTTAAATATAAAAAGCTTTAAAGACTAAATTAAAGAATTTAAATTTTGAATCCACTTTCAACATTATGAGTAATATATGTAGTAATTCTGCTCGTTTATACAGGGGCGAAGCCACCTTGTACCAAGGGTGGTCAGGTGAACAACTTTCGCCGAAAAATTATACGATGTATATAGATAAAATGTTATTCTATTTGATTAAATATAAAGGTTTGAACAACCTTAAAATATTTGAGGGATATAGTTTAGCGGTGGAAGGTGTTCAATTAAAGACAAAGGCGGGTCTGCACGCGGGTTTGATCTCCAGCGGCTGCAATCTGATTTTACCTTTTTAATATTTTCAAAGGAGCTTCTATTTTATTAACCACTCTTTCTAAAATTTCTAACTCCGCAGTGTGTTTATAGTAAAACACTAATTTTAGGTAAACTATACAACAAATAAATATAGTTACAAAATAAGCATTCTACCACTAAAATATACATCAAGCCGTCAAATCTATATTTATATCTATAATCTATATCTATAATCTATAATATATTAAAAGTGTGAATACACTTAGAAAAGTGTATTGAAATTCTGCCCTTCATTAAAAGTCCTTACTTTAGACAAAATCGTCTTTTTTGCTATTTCTTCCTAATATTTAAGAGTCAAAAATTAATTAAATATATTTATGGTAAAAACTTTTCCTTATTAGAAGACATCAGAATTTCTATATCTTTTGTCTAATGTAAGAGTTGAAAATTAATTAAATATATTTGTGATAAAACTTTTTCTTATTAGAAGTCATCAAAATTAATAACAACTGATTTTTTTCCTATTAGTTTAAGAATTCTAAATCAACTAAATTTGATTTTAAGAAGATTTGAAAAATCTAAAAATAAATATAAAACTATTAGACTAAGAAAAAATTAAAAAGTTCTAGATTTTTAAATGTTTTAAGTACGTAATGGAATGTAGTCAATAAATTTATAAATATTTGACTTTAAAAATAAGAATTTTTTTTAAATATATATATATATAAAAATAATCGTAACACAAATATGGTTCAAATTTATACGTCTCTCTTAGCCTGTGGCAACAAGGGAAAGAGGTACGCAAATACAAAAGTGATGATCCATCAACCACTTGGAATTGGAAAACATATATGTATATATGTTTATGTTTACATTATTATATTAAAGTATGGAAGATTTTTGAAAAGTGATTTGAATTTTTACATTTTATTATAAATCTCCGTAACAGATAAAATCATTTAATTTCAAATAATCAAACGTTACACGTGTGAGGCACGTGTGATTAAACTAGTAGCGTTAAAAACACTAAAGGAGGAGTATATAAAAACTTCAATTTCAAGATATATATTTCCACATTATTAAAAAATGAAGTCGCACCGGGGTTCGTAAAAGAGTCAAATCACAAGAGTCTATTATACCCAATTTTAAATTACATTTGTGCTATTTTCACAAATTAAGCGTGTATAATAGATTCATTCTGTATAATAGCCCAGCTACTTCAAGGCTCCCTTCGTATTTTTACATTATTAAGGAAGTTAATTTCTTCTATTTTTTGGTCAAATTGAGTGACAGTTTGGCCCTAACTTATTGATTGTTTAGTCCCTCAACCTTGCAAAAAGACAATAGAAGCTACTTTCGTAACATTTCAGGATTTCTGTAAACCGCTAGTTTTAAAATAAAATAAAATTATATTTTAATACTTAATTGTCTTTCTCTTTCTTTCATTTATTATCAAGATTATAATATGTTACATAGTTTTCTTCGAAAATATTGTCACGTATCCAAATTTATATCAAAGAGACAAAAAAGGTTAATTGATTGAATGGTCCAATCTGTAAATTGGCGTAGAAAGATACTTTTACGTTGGTGTAATAAGTAATTTATCTTACTTTTAATGTTACAAAATCTCATATTTTTTTTAAAAAAATCCAAGTATCTTTTTTATTAATCTTATAATATAATTACTTTTTGCACTTTATGATATATAGAATTTTTCATTATTAGACTCTTGAACAATCTCTAGAAATAATCATAGCTCATTCCAAAAAAAAGAAAAAAAGAAAATTAATTGCCAAGATCAGTAAAGAATTCACAATTTTCACTAAAAGGATTGAAAAATATAAATATAATGCATGGGGTGTGAACTCAGAACTTCAAGATGGATTTTGAACGTAACCCCCTAAACCACTAAGACAACCTCCAGGCTTGTGCTCAGGGATTCGAAAAATTTATGGATATATATATATATATAATTGAGGATAAATTAGGCATCAAATGCAAGATAAATTTGTATACACAATACATGAGACCTTTGTGGTCCAGGGCTCTTTCCCAAATTTTATCCACAGCGAAAGCTTTAATCCACCGTACCGAGCTGTCCTAAATTTACTTAATAAGGAAAGTTTAATTTGTCCTTCTACTAAAATAGTCCACAAACTTGTGGGTGTAACTAGGGGTGGGCGTTCGGTCTGATTGTTTAATATCGGTTCGGTTTATCGGTTTTCGGATTGACAAAAATGACAACCATAACCAAACTGAAATAAAATCGGTTTGGTTCGGTTTCTACAAATTCGGTTTGGTTATTTCAGATTTTTATTTTGGTTTGAAATATTAAAGTAGAGAGCCTCTCTTTTTCATACTGAGCATTTAAAATTGATGGATTTTTTAAGAAAAATAATTTTTTTCAAATCTATTTTTCATTCCCAAATATAAATAACTATAAGTAACTCAATGAAATGAAATAATGTCATCAAGTTCTTTATGGTAACAAGCAATGTCATCGTTGGGACTAACATACGGAGTTTCTTGGGTGATGCAGTACTCGTTTCCATTCCAAATGTAAAATAAAGAAAATGCAATAAACTACCATGTTAAGCAGAAAATGCCATAAACTCACCTGAATGCTCCTCTTTAGACACAAACACGAAACACCAAATTCGTGAGTCGCGGGTTGCAGTTGCGGGTCGTCGGTCACAGTGTCGTTGTAAAGAAAGGGAGTAGATCGCCGGTGCTTCGTCTATTTCGCCGAATCGCCGGTGGTGTAAATCGAAAACGGCGCCTTGGATTTATTGTTTACTGTTCGTGAGTGTTGAGACTTGAGTGTGAATGGTAATATGTTTACTGTTTAGGGATTTAGACACCTTGGAGTTGGAATTAGGGTTACTAAAATGTATATATAATTAATATAATATATGAATAATATATATTATTTTATATATATAATAAATTAATAATATATATATATATATATTATAATATTATTTATATAATTTCGGTTTTCGGTTTAACCGAATTTTTTTTAAAGAAAACCGAAAACCAAAAATCGAATCGTTTAACCGAAATTTAAAAAATTGAAAATCGAAATCAATCCAAAAAATCGAAAAACCGAAATCAAAATTAAATTTCGGTTCGATTTTACGTTTTTTTTGTTTTTTCGGTATTTATGCCCACCCCTAGGTGTAACACATGAAGGGACCCCTAAACCACCAACTAATATATTTATGTGATTAATTAGGTATAAATAATTAATTCCTATCACCTTCATATTTATTAAGATTTAGTAGTCGCATTTAGCTCAAAGTTGAATTATATTTTTTTGTCAATTTAATATTAATTGGAAGCTCATTCGAAACTTCTTTGTACTTAGACTTGCTTTAGGAATCTCATAATAGGAAATTCTATATTTAAAGCATAGGATATACAGCATTCTGAATTAATTAATTAATTAATTAAGTGTTGAATTGTCCGAATTTTAATATTGAAATGCACATTGTATAGATTATAGCTTAATTATTCTAGATGGAATCTAGTACTCCCACAAACAAAAATGGAAACGCCATTCCTTTTAATTCTATGATTGTCTATTAAACAAGGAGTCAGTACCAATTTTTATTTTTTTTTAAATTGTAATGCATTTTCTATAATTTGTGTTTTTATGCTATTTTTTTCTTTTACAGATTTATTAAATCAAAAAAATTAAAGATTTATAGGATTTCCGTGCACCATATCTCAAATCTTATGTCTCTTATCGTATTATTATTAAGTAAAATGTCTCCCCTTACATTTCAAGAAACTGACCGTCAATTGAGGTGAAAATATATATTAATTAATTATAACAATATTTTTATTGAAAACAGTTTACGTAATATTCATATAGTTAGTGTAAACATTTCCATTCTAAAGAAAAAATATATTTCAAGTTCTATGTGCATGTTCTAGTTCTTTCTTTAACTCCCATATGACGTTTTACCGAAGAGAAAAACTTCAAGTGGAAAATTTTTAAGGGAATAGATAAATGATATAAATAAATCTTCAGATTCACAACGAAAGTTTAAATTTTTTTAATTTCATGTTGGTCCTTCCGTTTGATATTTTAAAAAAAAACATAGATATATCTATTCCTTCATTTTAATTTATTCGTCTTATTTTTTATTTTAAATCTGTTTTAATAGACTATATATATAATTATTAAATACATCTGGGTTATTCTGTAATTAGTTATTCTTCAGTTCTCTATATATACAGCTGTAACCCCTTCAATATTAATGAGAGATCAATTATTATTAAATCGTATCATGGTATCAAAGCTAGGGTTTCTTCTTCCGCCCAAACCCTAATCTCTCCTCTTTTCCGACGTGTGTGCGCCGCCGCCACCGTCTACACCACGCCGCACGGCCTACCTCCTCCGCCGTAGGTCGGCGCCATGGACAAGGTTATTGATCCTCTGTCAAAATTACCGTCTGGAGTAAAATTACTGCTCAGGAATCTCCACAATCTCATCCCCGAAAAATTATCTGACAACAACTACCCGGCCTGGGCACTTAACGTCCGCACCGCCCTCGCAGCCAACTTGCTGCTCGGATGGATTGACGGTGCGGAGAAGCCGCAGCCCGAGACAGCCGAGCAGGACGGCGTCAAGCTCCCAAATCCCGACTACCTTCCGTGGATGATCGTAGACACTCAGATCCGAGCCTGTCTTCTCGCAGTTATTAGCCCCTCTGTGCACAAACACGCCCGGGGTTTTCTCACATCGGCTTCACTTTGGGACGCACTAGCCACAAGGTACAACTCTGTGTCCACGGCTCATATTTTTCAGTTGCGTGACAAATTGCATACTCTTAGGAAGGGAACGAAGACGATGACTCAATACCTTGATGATGTGGCCTCTATTCTGTCTGACCTAGATGCTGTGAACGAGATTATTCCTGAACGAGACGTGGTGAATGCCGTGATACGTGGTCTTCCGGCTGGCTATTCCTCTCTCAAACAGCATATTCGTCTCTCGCCTGTCGAAATCACTCTGAATCAACTGTCTGGATGGCTTAATGCAGAAGAATTGAATCTAGACATGGAACACAAATTACTGCTCGGAGAAGCCAGTTCCACCCCTGGCGTCACGGCTCTTTACTCGGCTGGCAGCGGAGGCTCGGCCAGGGGTCGCGGTGACGATCGCCGTAACCAAGGGCGAGGCAGCGGCGGCGGTGACCGTCGAAACACCGGGCAGCAAGGCAGAGGCGGGCCTCCACCGAGGGACGGCTTCCAGTCAGGCCGCGGACAGGGACGAGGAAACCAGCGGATGCCCACACGAGATCTTCCGACGTGCCAAATTTGTGCTAAACGGGGCCATTCTGCGGCTAATTGCTGGTATCGTTATGATGACTCGCAGAATGTAAATAGCCAGTCCGGAGGATCAAGGGCGATGCATGCGTCCACAAACGCTCAATCTGGCGATTGGTATCTAGACACAGGTGCTAACACCCATGTGACGTCGGATTATTCACAACTTCAAGCTCCTCATCCGTATCATGACTCAGAAACTATTACAGTAGGCAATGGTCAATCCCTTCCCATCACAAACACCGGCTCTGGGTATGTCTATACCCCAAATGGTAAATTTCATCTCTCAACCCTTCACCACGTCCCTTCCCTCACATCCAATCTTTTATCTGTTTATCGCTTTACTAAAGAAAATAACTGCACCCTCATTTTTAATGACACCAATTTCCAGATAGTGGACAATACCACGAACCGGGTGCGGTACACGGGCCGCTGTGAGCATGGGCTATACACTCTTCCATCCAGGTCTCCGTCTGTTGTGAGTCAAGCCATTCTCTCGTCAACCTGGCATCGCCGGCTTGGGCACCCATCATCCGCCATCACCAAATCCATTTTATCTTCCTTAGGTTTTAATTTTTCAGAAAAATTACATTGCGAGTCCTGTTCAGTGTCTAAATCTTGTCGTTTACCTTTTTCACTGTCTGAACACAAGGCCACTGCGCCATTTCAATTAATTCATTCTGATGTTTGGGGTCCAACCTCAGTTCCTTCTGTTCAAGGTTTTCGTTATTATATCTGTTTTGTTGATGATTACAGTAAATTCACTTGGCTTTATCCTCTGAAATTTAAATCCGAAGCTTATACTATTTTTGTAAACTTTGACCGAATGGTTCAAAATCAATTTAATGCCAAAATCAAAATTTTTCGAAGTGACAATGGCAAAGAATTTGTCAACAATGCATTTGGTGTTTTTCTTCAAAATCTAGGGGCTCTTCATCACACTTCATGTCCATATACCCCTGAACAAAATGGCGTTGCTGAGCGCAAACACCGTCACCTAATAGAAACAGTTGTTGCGCTCCTCCATGATTCCACCTTACCTGTTTCCTTTTGGGTTGATGCCCTTGCTACTGCCAACTACCTCATAAATCGCATGCCCACTCACACTCTCTCCAACTCCACTCCATATGCCCGTCTCTACAATCATCCACCCGACTATATCCATCTCCGCCCGTTTGGGTGTCTAGTTTATCCCTGGTTGCGTCCGCACACTCAACATAAACTTCAACCTCGGTCCACCCCTTGTGTCTTTCTAGGCTATCATCCCACTATCAAAGGTTACAAATGTTTCGATCCTGTATCTCAGAAAACATATGTTTCCCGTCATGTTCGTTTTGTGGAGGAACAATTTCCTTACACAAGTCTTTCCTCTACTCCATACTCCCCCAATCCACTTGGCGTTGTGCCATTATTTCCGTCCTTTTCTCACGCTCATGCTCCGGCTCACTCGGCACCTAACCCGGTACCCCACTACACCACTACCCACCCGAAACCCCAAACCTCCCACCCGAACACCCAGCCGACTGCCACACAACCCACCACTTCCCTACATCATACTCCTAACACACATACAGCCACCCCATCCACCGCTGCACATCCCAGCTCCCACGGCAGCCCCACCCAACCCCCGCCCACACATCATACAACTCCACCACCCCTTCCTAATCACCCTCCACTCAACACTCATCCTATGACAACCCGAGCCAAGGCCGGTACCTTCAAACCAAAAGTCTACCACACTCAAATACCCTTTGATGCACATCCCACAACTGAGCCTACTACCTACAACCAAGCCTCCAAAAATAGTTTCTGGTGCCAAGCTATGGATGAGGAATTTCAGGCTCTGAATGAACAACGTACATGGGATTTGGTACCTCTGCCTAGTAACCGAAAGTCTATTGGGTGCAAATGGGTGTTTCGCATCAAACGAAATTCAGATGGATCTCTTTCTCGCTATAAAGCACGTCTGGTTGCAAAAGGGTATCATCAGGAGTATGGTGTGGATTATAAGGAGACCTTCAACCCTGTTGTTAAGCAACAGACTATTCGTCTGGTCTTGTCTCTTGCTCTTCACTATGATTGGCCGCTTCATCAGCTAGACGTCAGCAATGCCTTTCTTCATGGTCATCTTGAGGAAGAAATCTATATGGTTCAGCCACCGGGATATGTTAATCCCAACCGTCCTCACTATGTTTGCAAGCTTCGCAAATCACTGTATGGCCTGAAACAGGCCCCTCGAGCCTGGTACACACGTCTCTCTACTTTTCTGCAGGGTCTTGGTTTTCGCACCTACCATCATGACAACAGCCTCTTCACCCTTCACTGTTCTCGAGGGACAGTCATCATTCTTATCTATGTGGATGATATTGTTATTACAGGCAGCTCGTCGTCACTCATCACTGAAATTACTGAAGCTATGCATCGTGACTTCAAACTTAAGGACCTCGGTCCTCTGGAGTTCTTTCTTGGCCTCGAACTCATCCGCAAATCGGGAACCATATTGATGCATCAGACAAAATATACCCTTGAACTTCTAAATCGGGCTGGAATGACAGACTGCAAACCCGCGGTCACTCCCATGGCAGTCCGCCAATCCCCAGGGCCGAATACTCCCTTTGCCGATCCTACACTATATCGGAGCCTCGTCGGTGGACTTCATTATCTTGCTGTTACTCGTCCGGACATCCAATATGCAGTCAATCGAGTCTCCCAATCAATGCATGCTCCCACAGAACAACACTTTCAGGCCTTGAAACGCATTCTGCGCTATCTTCAAGGTACTCTTCACTGTGGAATTTTATTTCAAAAGGGCTCGTTTGATATATCTGTTTTTTCTGATTCGGATTGGGCCAACGACAAAGATGATCGAAAGTCCACTACTGGATATATTGTTATGATGGGACCGAATCTGATTTCCTGGTGCACCAAGAAGCAAACGCGAGTGTCCCGTTCCTCCACAGAAGCAGAATATCGTGCCATGGCTGCGGGTGTTGCTGAAGCCATGTGGTTACGATACCTTACGGATGCACTTGGCATTCCCCCGACGAAACCACAGATTTATTGTGACAATCAGTCCACTATTTGTGTTACCAAAAATCCAGTCCTTCATGATCGTATGAAGCATGTTGGGTCTGACTGTCACTTTGTTCGCGATGAGGTACTTGCAGGAGCGATGGCCACGCACTATGTCCCATCTACTGACCAGCTTGCTGATATTCTCACCAAGCCTCTTCCGTTACAGCCTTTTCAGTCTCTCTGCTCCAAGCTGCCCCTCGTTACCGCTGATCAGCTTGCGGGGGGATAATAGACTACATATATAATTATTAAATACATCTGGGTTATTCTGTAATTAGTTATTCTTCAGTTCTCTATATATACAGCTGTAACCCCTTCAATATTAATGAGAGATCAATTATTATTAAATCGTATCATGTTTCAAACTAAATATACCTTTTCTTTTAACAACTCTTTCGTTTTAATTTTTGCATGCCATGATTAAAATTACAAGATTAAAAAATATTTTATACATTCAATATATATTTTTAGTTTAAAACTACAAAATTCAAAAACATTCTTTACTCTTTTAAACTACAGAAAATTATTTTTATGTGACCAGAAGGTAACGTTCAAACCTGGAAACAACCTCTTGCAGAAATGCAAGGTAAGACCCTCGTAATTCGATTCCTCCCTAGATACTCTACGTAGGGAAAACTTTAGTGCGTTGGATTACCTTTTTACTCTTTCAAACTATATATAAAATTAAAAATCAGATAAATAAATTAAACGGAACAAATATTAATTACTTCATCACAAAATCCGTTAAAATATAGCGCCGCCACATAACGATAACTGACAACAATAAATTAAACAAAGTGTAAATAAAAAAAAAAAGTTAAATAAAAATTAAAGTCATGATGATGAAGAAATGCTAAGTTTGGTTAGGCAAATTAGGACAGCAACAGATTCATGGTACATAGTCCATAGCTATATTGTATCTTGTTTTATTCCACGTATGTAATTAATTCATAGGTAACTATGACTACTACTTTGGTCCCCTCTTTTAATGGTCAACACTTGTAACAAGTATATAACAAGTTGCTACTGTTGTTATCCTAAATTTAAAGTAACACTACCTTACTATGGTCACTTTCAATCATTATTTTATTATTATTATTATGACAAAATTGTCACCAATGTATTGAATCCTATTTCACACTCTTTTTTGAGGTTATGGATTTGGTCCTTCTATATTGGAATCTTGTAGAGTCTGACTTGATTTGTAATTTAATGAAGTTGGACATTAATTTTTGCAGTCTATTTAAGAATAAAATTTTTTATCTTGGTATGGATAAGTCAGTGGTTTGTGGGACTTGAGCAATATGAGTTGAGATAGTTCGTGGACCGGTTTATTAATCAAATACATATAACTATTTAGATTGCTCATTAGTATTTTTATTTGGTTCGAAGAATATCATGTCAAAAGTTATTTAATTTCATTATTAAGATTATTTTTTGTGGTGTTGGAGACTTGATTAACAAGTATTAATACTATGTAATATTGTCCGGTAATATTTATGTTTATTATCTAACATTAAATTATAAAATATTATTTTTTAAAAAGTGGGCTGGTCCGTGAGGCCCGCAGTCCACAGAGTAATGGTGTGGGCTTGGTGTTTTTTGGCCCATCATTTTGATGGGCCAACCCAGCCTGGCCCGACCCGTCAAACTCAAAGTCCGGATGGACTGAACCGGCTGTATTGACAGCTCTAGAATCTTGAGTAAGTTTGGCTATGTGATTGTGCCAGAAAATTCTTGAGTCGAGGGTCTATCAAAAATATCTTTTTATCCAATAAAGATAGAGATAAGATTTGTATATTTATAAAACTAAATGTATAGTATGTTGTTATTAATTGTCATTATATTAGTCTAGAGGTGAATTCAAGATTTGATGGGTTCGACTTTAAAATGTTGCCCCGGTCTGTTTGATTTATTTGGTCTGAACTCTATTCAGATTTGGTTATTGGTTTTCAATTCTATGAATTTTTATCCCTCTTCATTAGGACTTAGGAGTAAAAATTAGGTTAAAAAACATTTTTCATACGTTAACTATGCCATCATATTTGTAGAAAAGTTACCATTATGTGATGTTATTTGGACAAAATATGGATCTTGTTGAATACTATATGTAGACGATTCGCGAGTATATGTTGGTGTTGTGGTTGATATCTCAGGAGTCACGACAGTATTGATTTTCTTTTCGGTAATAAGGGGGACCCACAAACTTTATCTGTCATGTATGCTCTGATTAAATTTCACTTTAATATAATAACCACAAATCTTATAAGAGATGTAAATCGATTAACAGAGCCCCGTGTGGTGTTTTTGATTGTAAAATACAATCAGATGGTATGGACCCTTGACCAACTCGATCACCACCAAAGTGGAGATATTGATTTATCTTTTTTACCATTTTGTTTTTAATCGAGGCGAGCTCATAAATAAGTAGACAACAAAAGGGAAAAAAAAGATCTTTGATTAAATTTGAGCGAGGAAGAGAAGAAAAAAGAAGAAGAAGAAGAAGAAGATCATTTATGTTTGGAAATAAATTAAAAATAATCCTTAAAGTATGCCGTAAATACTTTTTTTTATCTTTAAAAATTTGTCAAAAGTTAGCACTTTGATCTCAGTCAAATATTTAACGAACTCTATTGGTTAAATTTGATAACTGTGAAGCTTTCTTTCTTTTTAGGGAAAACTCACATTGGAGGCACATTTTTTTATTTTTTTTTTGTTGATAATTTCTGCTATTTTTGGTCTCTTTCTATAGTTTGATGTAGTTATTTTGGTGCAATTTCTACTTTTTTGCGTTTAGTACTATAATGTTTTGTGCTGCAATTTTTATAATTTGATGAGATTTTTCTGACTTGTTTGAGTATATAAAATTCACGTTATCATCAAATCTAACAGAAAAAGTACGTTCAACATTTGGCGGAGACTAAACATACTAACTTTTGATAAACTTAAATGACTAAAATTGTTCGTAGTATATATATATATTTTGGGACTTTTGAACGTAATATTAAATATAAGGGATCATTTTTCTCATTTTCTCAAATTTTAGAAAGTATCTTTTGGTTTTATTGTTATAAGGTAATAGAGACTAGTCTATTTGTTCACCTTTAATCAAGCATGTACCTAGCAAAGGAGACTCACCTAAAATTGTAGTACAAGATTTTTTTTTTTTCCATTCTCAAATACTCGAATTCAAAATCTCTGATTAAGAACAAGGTACTCAATCATTCCACCACAATTCACGTTAATAATATTAATTAGTTATTTTAGTTATATAGTACTAAATTAAGCGAAGAGCAGTGAGTGTGGCCACTCTTGTTGCAACAACACAAAATGAATAAAACAAAATAGCTAAAATAATTTTAAAAGTGCAATAAACATTTTAATTTTTTTTTTATTTATTATGAAAAGAAAGGGTTGAAGATACACGTTATTCTCATTAATAGATATTGTCCACGAGATAAATTGAATCTGGAACATAAGAAAATAGTGAATAATGAGCACACTTGTTATATTATTTTTTGTCAAGATTTTATCATATCAAATGATAGATGCAAAGTATTGGAGGGCCAATAAAACCCCACAGCATAGCATGCAACTTGCCTCTTAAATTGTCCTCATTCTTCAATTGCAATATTTTATATACTTTCGTTGGATTTATTTTAATTGTCATGGTTATTAAAAATAATTTTATAAATATTTTTCCTCTAGCAAAAGTTAAAATTCTAATTAAAAAAAAGGAAGTATTTTCTTAAAATTGGGTTCTTTTAGTCCAAAGTTGACAATCTCAAAAGCATGCCAATCACTGGCTTCAACTATTTGATTATGTATGGATATGATATGTGGTGGATATATAAACTTGTTTAAGAGAAATAAATAAATATTTATTTAATGCAATATAAATCACCTCATTTCAAAAGAAAAGTCAAAAAAAAAAAAAAAAGAAGAGAGTAACTCTCACCTTCAGAAGTTTGGTTTTAAGACAACTACAGATCTTTTCTCAAATTTTAAAGTTAAATTTTCACAGAAATTACTGTGATTTATGTTAATCAAACTATACAAAAGATGTAGCACCAAAATATTTTCTCCCCAAAACGGCTGTTGCAATTTTTATCTTTTACTTTAGATTTTTTTTTTTTTTTTACCACTAATTCAAAAATATTAATCAGAGATTATCATTTTCCTTTTTTTTGGGGTCCCATATGGTATCCAACTTGAAGCACCACTAAATTTGGATTCGTAAAACACTCCTAACAAAGACAACTCTGGACTTAAGGAGACTCGAACCTGAACCTCTAATTAAGAATGAAAAATAAGAAAATATAATTTATCTACCAAAAAGTAATTTACAAGCTAAGAAGATTATCATTTCCATTCGAAAAACAAAACAAAAAAGCATTATTTCCCAAGCCTTAAATACTAAAGGAGTAAAATAAAATTATTTGCACTTCTTTTTATTTCTCAAGCAATATTAGAAATGCTTTTGTAATTTTTACTCATCCAGCTATTAGTAATCAACAGTGACAACTAAAATTGGACTCATTATATAGGTGTAAGAATCAATGATGTCATGACCTCATCACAATCATCTGAACCATTATGTCATAATATAATTGGATACTACTAATATTTTATTTAGATATACAAGTGATTCTGTTCGAGAGAAGTCATAGAAAAGGTGTTTTAAAGTAATTGATAAAATTGTCACGCATTTAAATAATGAAAATACTATTTTATGAAAATATAAGGTAGGACTGTATATAGTATACGCTTGTGATTGATGAAAACTTTAATCGATCGAATTGCCTTTTAAAAGAATTAAGTGATTCTACTCTACTTTTCCTTACCTTATTGACTCTAGTATTAGTAATATTTTTCATGAGATGAATAACATGTCACCTATTGAAATTGTTAAAATGTCAAATTTGCTGATGAAGTACTTGACCAATTAATCTCTTAAATATTTTACAACTTTTTTTCTTTAGATGGTAGAGATTTGTTGGAGGTAGACTGAATTTAAATTTTATGAGTTTGAAATATTATTAAATTTCAACTAGTTGTTTGAATTATTGACTTCAAAATTTAATAGACTATTTAGACATAAATACAAGTTTTAAGTCAAAAGATTGAGTTCGACCAAATCTATAGTTCATGCATTGTGTTATTTCATCCTTATATGACCCAAGTAAATTTGACATTTCCTTAAAAAAAATAAAATTATTAGGACTTTGTTTTACTAAACTAACTTTAATTAATTATCCTATGAAAATTTAAATTTGACTATTAATACTATATGTAGTCATTTTGATATTAGAGATAATATTCGAAAAAATAATAATTTTTTTTTAATTTCATAAATTGCACAAATAAATTAAAATAATTATTTTAATAAAATGATTAAGTAAAATGAAACGGACAGACTAATATATATTTCCATGATATCACCATCTTTCCAAAAGGAAGAAATCAAGACGAAAGATTTTGTACGTGGATTGAGCAGGTGATTAGATGTTTCAATATACACATAATTTGACGATTAACTAAGTGTGTATAGTAATCTATACGTGGGTCCCACCAAATTAGTGGACTAATATAGTACTATTAATAAATAATCTGAATATATTATAATCATACGAATAAGCAATGGCAGGTTGCTTCAAATTTCAAAACATTATCTAAGACTAATTAAAATGATTACTTTAGACCATTTGTAGCTGCTAGGTTCAGTATTCTTGCAAAACTTAAATTTGCTACTAGTAATATTGAATTAAGACATGATTAGACCTTTAAAAATATTTTAAGATATGAGTCAGTAATCTTAATTACTAGTAGAATTTTGTACATGTTCAATGTATTCAAACACAAGGGCTAGAGATTCATAGTAATTAGACATAAAATGTAGTTACCATGATGCATATTTAGCCTAATTTACATTATAGTAATAAGTTTATATCCTTAAGCATTATTTAACTAGGTTGATTTCATAGGTAATGTGTTTGTGCATTTGACACGTTAACGTAACATGAATTGTGATGGAAAGAATGAAATTCCTTTATCTTTAATTAAAGGTCTCATAGAACTAATTTGAACAAATGTTGTTAATTGTAGAAATATCACTAATGTTCATCTACAAAATAACTTTAATTGTCGTGAGAAAATTGAGGTCTGTACACCCTACTAAAAGTTTCGATTTTAATTGTAGAAATATCAATTATGTTCTTCTACAAAATAACTTTAATTGCCGTGAGAAGATTGAGGTTCGTACATCCTACTAAAGGTCTCGAGTTTGAGTTCTCGATAATAAAAAAATGCTACATTAAGTGCGTAGAATTTTGTACATATCGGTTTGGTCAGATAACATCATGAATACATCTACCTTAAAATCATGATTACACCTAAAGGTAGAGGAATAAATTCGAAGGGAAAAGGGTCAAATATGTCCCTAAAGCGAAAAGTTTTAAATATGCTCTCCGTTATAAGTTTGGTCTAAATATGTCCTTACTGTTAAAGTTTAGGAGCAAATATGCCCCTGAACTTTGCGAAAAGGTTCAAATATGCCCTCTGTTACAAGTTTGGTCCAAATATGCCCTCGCTGTTAAAGTTTAGGAGCGAATATATACCTCAAACCGTTAAGTGCTTTGCTGAAAATTTGCAAATCCCTTTTTTCTTTTTCTTTTTTTTTAATTTTTAATGGTCACATAAGCAAATAATTGTCACAACACAAAAATTAAATTCACCCAATTCTTTTATACCCTGACCCGACCCAAGATCCGACCCAAGACCCCTTGTAACCTCAATAATACCCTAACCCATTTCACTTTATCTTTTACGCAATAACTTAGTCGGGGCTTAGTCTACTCTAGATGTGAGTAAATCAATACGCAAAGCAAATTGTGTTGTTTCTGACAAATTTCTCCGCAGAGCCTCAGGTAATTTTACTCACAATTGCATAGACTAAGCCAGAAACAACGCAATCAGCTTTGCGTATTGATTTACTCACATCCAGGGTAGACTAAGCCCCGACTAAGTTATCGCGTAAAAGATAAAGTGAAATGGGTTAGGATATTATTGAGGGTAAAAGGGATCTTGGGTCGGATCTAGGGTCGGGTCAGAGAATAAAAGAATTGGGTGAATTTAATTTTTGTGACGTGGCCATTAAAAATCAAAAAAGAAAAAGAAAAAAGGGATTTGCAAATTTTCAGCAAAGCACTTAACGGTTTGAGGGGTATATTTGCTCCTAAACTTTAACAACGAGAGCATATTTGAACCAAACTTGTAACTGAGAGCATATTTGGACCTTTTCGCAAAGTTCAGAGGCATATTTGCTCCTAAACTTTAACAGCGAGGGCATATTGAGACCAAACTTGTAACGAAGGACATATTTGAACCTTTTCGCAAAGTTTAGGGGCATATTTGACCCTTTTCCCAAATTCGAACACAACAACTAAGCTTTCCCATTGATCATTTTTACACCAAATAAAAAAGACACTTTATATAATATTAATATTATTATATAGGAGTATTTAATTAACTTATAAGTAATATCTTTTTATCTAATTAAATTACTTAATAGTGATAATTTGATATGAGTTAATATAAATACACGATGCGGGTGCATTTTTACCATGTTAAATATCCACATCAATGGTCTACATGCTACCACGGTGTTTTTCTTAATAATAATCATCTGATATATGGTGTATTTGTCTGATTAATTTTAATTTACGTCGGATGTAGATTCATTTAAAAATAAACTGCTACCTTCTAAAATTTGTCAATATTTTGGAGCTCGAATTAAGACTTGTAAGGATAAAAGAATCATATTTATTCACCACTAGGACCTCAACAAGGACCAAAAACAGGAGTTTTTGTGACCATCGTTGCTATACTCCAAAGTTTAATATGTATTTTCAATTTTAATTTAGTTATATTTTTATAGTAAAAAAGTAAAGGTACATAATGGCAAGAAATGATTAATATTTTTTTATCTTTTCTCATTTTTAACTAATTTCTTTAGTGTATTTTTGTAGAGTCTAATCAGAATGGGTCATTTTGTAAATAAGTAATATAGATCCATGGGTTAGATAGACAAGTTTAGCCTGTATTTGGGCCACATAACTTGGGCTAACATCTAATAAAAGGCCCAATGCTTAAGGAAGATTTTCTGTTAAGCCCAAAGGATATTTAATTGGATTTCTTTCTTCTTCTGAATTTTACTCCAAATAACCGAAAAGAACAATTCATGATCCCCTTATTATTTCTTTTTATTTTGTTTTTTCCAATTCATCCTAAACCATATTTAATTAGTTGGATAAATTACACAAATCTCATATTTAAGAAACTATATTACCTAATATCCCTTACTTTTTTTAAAATTTACATAAAATTCCATTTTTCAACTTTACTCTTGATACATATCAAGAAAACTCATATCCTATTTTTACTTCACTATTAACTCATTCAAAATTTTCTTCTCTAAAATATCTCCCTAATTATCAACAATTAAATCATCTTCCTTTCTGATTTTTTTCTCTTCCATTAGTGCTTAAATCATCTCCCTTCATGATTTTTTCTCCTCCATTAATGCATGCAACTTTTTTTTCCTCTCCTAAAATCTCTCCAATTAAAAAAAATAAAAGATCTATTGATACATATATAAATTTATTTAGTTATTAATACATGTTTATTCTTTTAATGGTGATATATGAGTGATAAATATAATATCATTATATGGGTATTATGGTGATTCATACGATAGATACATTTTGTATGATTTTAACGGGTGATACATATGATATTAATGGGTGATACATATTGTATTATGGTAATTTATATGGTAGATACAATTATTTATTTCAATTATTGGGTAATTCATATGATATTAATGGGTGATATATATGGTATTATGGTGATTCATATGGTAGATACAATTATTTATTTCAATTATTGGGTGATTTATATATATGGTATTATGGTGATTCACATGGTAGACATAATTATTTATTTCAATTATTGGGCGATTCACATGATATTAATGGGTGATATATATGGTATTATGGTGATTCATATGATAGATACAATTATTTATTTCAATTATTTGGTGATTCATATGCTATTAATGAAAGGTAATGGTGTAGTCACTGTAGGAAACAAACGTAATAATATTTTAAAAAAAAAATACTAAAAGCAGAATTGAAACATAATTAAAATTAAAGATGAAAAAGGAGAAAAAAGACAAAAAAAAAATATCTTTCATAATTAAAGACAAAAAAAGAAATACATAATTAAAACATCTAAATTAAATCTAAAAAAAGAGAAAAATTAGATATCCTTCCTTAAATAAAAGAATACAATGAATAAAAGAGAATCTATTATTTCCTTAAATAAATATCTTGTTAGTTTCAAATGTATCAATTTTTTATATGTATCACCATATAACATATGTATCACTATTTAAAAAAATCGAGATAGAATGTAACTAACAAAGTAGTCGAAATTTTATGTAATATCACTTAAAAATTTATGGATTTATGTAAGTTACCCTAATTAGTTTTCATCTGTATTTTTGGAAATTGAAGTGAGAACAAAATAGAGCCTTATGAAGTTTTCCCCATTTTTCTTCAATTATGTACCTAAAAAGGGACTTAGTAAATTTTTTATGATATCCTATCGTTGATTATTAACGTATTTCATTGTCAAGAAGTGTCAACGACTTCTTGTACTACTAACTTCTTCTGACACATTAATGAATTTTACAAGTGATAAATTGTCTATATGAAGTCTTTTTTTTACATATATGCATCCATAAAAGCTTTCATTTTTATGCTTAGCTTAATTATTGGTCTAAATTATGCAATCTGAATCAATATTACGACCAAAAAAATAGAATTGAAATAAGTGTAAAAGTTACTTATTTAGTTTTGATTTTTGCTTGACTAAACAACTATAGTCCGATTATTTTAACTATGTTAATATGATCTTTGTACATTAATCTTATCTAATTTCACAGTAGAGAAAATACATAAATTTTTTCTTGAAGTTGTCCCGTAACTTAATTGCATATTTTAACTTTCTTATCCCTCAATTTTTATTTGAAGTGACATTTATGGGTGATGGGGCAAAGAAAGTAATTCAAGTCTCTTATAGGCGAGTTAGAATTTTTTCTGTTATGTCTTAGCTATACTTGTTATGTGGCAGACACAGTTGCATGCGACTCTTACTTACTATATCTTTGACACATGAACAATGGGACCATTTATCAATTCAAAGCATTCAAGAAGATAGAAAAAAATATAATTTCAGGGAGATCACACAAGTACGAAGAACAAGTATACATCACAAATTAATAGCCCTAATAGACTACATATATAATTATTAAATACATCTGGGTTATTCTGTAATTAGTTATTCTTCAGTTCTCTATATATACAGCTGTAACCCCTTCAATATTGAGAGATCAATTATTATTAAATCTGTATCATGGTATCAAAGCTAGGGTTTCTTCTTCCGCCCAAACCCTAATCTCTCCTCTTTTCCGACGTGTGTGCGCCGCCGCCACCGTCTACACCACGCCGCACGGCCTCCCTCCTCCGCCGTAGGTCGGCGCCATGGACAAGGTTATTGATCCTCTGTCAAAATTACCGTCTGGAGTAAAATTACTGCTTAGGAATCTCCACAATCTCATCCCCGAAAAATTATCTGACAACAACTACCCGGCCTGGGCACTTAACGTCCGCACCGCCCTCGCAGCCAACTTGCTGCTCGGATGGATTGACGGTGCGGAGAAGCCGCAGCCCGAGACAGCCGAGAAGGACGGCGTCAAGCTCCCAAATCCCGACTACCTTCCGTGGATGATCGTAGACACTCAGATCCGAGCCTGTCTTCTCGCAGTTATTAGCCCCTCTGTGCACAAACACGCCCGGGGTTTTCTCACATCGGCTTCACTTTGGGACGCACTAGCCACAAGGTACAACTCTGTGTCCACGGCTCATATTTTTCAGTTGCGTGACAAATTGCATACTCTTCGGAAGGGAACGAAGACGATGACTCAATACCTTGATGATGTGGCCTCTATTCTGTCTGACCTAGATGCTGTGAACGAGATTATTCCTGAACGAGACGTGGTGAATGCCGTGATACGTGGTCTTCCGGCTGGCTATTCCTCTCTCAAACAGCATATTCGCCTCTCGCCTGTCGAAATCACTCTGAATCAACTGTCTGGATGGCTTAATGCAGAAGAATTGAATCTAGACATGGAACACAAATTACTGCTCGGAGAAGCCAGTTCCACCCCTGGCGTCACGGCTCTTTACTCGGCTGGCAGCGGAGGCTCGGCCAGGGGTCGCGGTGACGATCGCCGTAACCAAGGGCGAGGCAGCGGCGGCGGTGACCGTCGAAACACCGGGCAGCAAGGCAGAGGCGGGCCTCCACCGAGGGACGGCTTCCAGTCAGGCCGCGGACAGGGACGAGGAAACCAGCGGATGCCCACACGAGATCTTCCGACGTGCCAAATTTGTGCTAAACGGGGCCATTCTGCGGCTAATTGCTGGTATCGTTATGATGACTCGCAGAATGTAAATAGCCAGTCCGGAGGATCAAGGGCGATGCATGCGTCCACAAACGCTCAATCTGGCGATTGGTATCTAGACACAGGTGCTAACACCCATGTGACGTCGGATTATTCACAACTTCAAGCTCCTCATCCGTATCATGGCTCAGAAACTATTACAGTAGGCAATGGTCAATCCCTTCCCATCACAAACACCGGCTCTGGGTATGTCTATACCCCAAATGGTAAATTTCATCTCTCAACCCTTCACCACGTCCCTTCCCTCACATCCAATCTTTTATCTGTTTATCGCTTTACTAAAGAAAATAACTGCACCCTCATTTTTAATGACACCAATTTCCAGATAGTGGACAATACCACGAACCGGGTGCGGTACACGGGCCGCTGTGAGCATGGGCTATACACTCTTCCATCCAGGTCTCCGTCTGTTGTGAGTCAAGCCATTCTCTCGTCAACCTGGCATCGCCGGCTTGGGCACCCATCATCCGCCATCACCAAATCCATTTTATCTTCCTTAGGTTTTAATTTTTCAGAAAAATTACATTGCGAGTCCTGTTCAGTGTCTAAATCTTGTCGTTTACCTTTTTCACTGTCTGAACACAAGGCCACTGCGCCATTTCAATTAATTCATTCTGATGTTTGGGGTCCAACCTCAGTTCCTTCTGTTCAAGGTTTTCGTTATTATATCTGTTTTGTTGATGATTACAGTAAATTCACTTGGCTTTATCCTCTGAAATTTAAATCTGAAGCTTATACTATTTTTGTAAACTTTGACCGAATGGTTCAAAATCAATTTAATGCCAAAATCAAAATTTTTCGAAGTGACAATGGCAAAGAATTTGTCAACAATGCATTTGGTGTTTTTCTTCAAAATCTAGGGGCTCTTCATCACACTTCATGTCCATATACCCCTGAACAAAATGGCGTTGCTGAGCGCAAACACCGTCACCTAATAGAAACAGTTGTTGCGCTCCTCCATGATTCCACCTTACCTGTTTCCTTTTGGGTTGATGCCCTTGCTACTGCCAACTACCTCATAAATCGCATGCCCACTCACACTCTCTCCAACTCCACTCCATATGCCCGTCTCTACAATCATCCACCCGACTATATCCATCTCCGCCCGTTTGGGTGTCTAGTTTATCCCTGGTTGCGTCCGCACACTCAACATAAACTTCAACCTCGGTCCACCCCTTGTGTCTTTCTAGGCTATCATCCCACTATCAAAGGTTACAAATGTTTCGATCCTGTATCTCAGAAAACATATGTTTCCCGTCATGTTCGTTTTGTGGAGGAACAATTTCCTTACACAAGTCTTTCCTCTACTCCATACTCCCCCAATCCACTTGGCGTTGTGCCATTATTTCCGTCCTTTTCTCACGCTCATGCTCCGGCTCACTCGGCACCTAACCCGGTACCCCACTACACCACTACCCACCCGAAACCCCAAACCTCCCACCCGAACACCCAGCCGACTGCCACACAACCCACCACTTCCCTACATCATACTCCTAACACACATACAGCCACCCCATCCACCGCTGCACATCCCAGCTCCCACGGCAGCCCCACCCAACCCCCGCCCACACATCATACAACTCCACCACCCCTTCCTAATCACCCTCCACTCAACACTCATCCTATGACAACCCGAGCCAAGGCCGGTACCTTCAAACCAAAAGCCTACCACACTCAAATACCCTTTGATGCACATCCCACAACTGAGCCTACTACCTACAACCAAGCCTCCAAAAATAGTTTCTGGTGCCAAGCTATGGATGAGGAATTTCAGGCTCTGAATGAACAACGTACATGGGATTTGGTACCTCTGCCTAGTAACCGAAAGTCTATTGGGTGCAAATGGGTGTTTCGCATCAAACGAAATTCAGATGGATCTCTTTCTCGCTATAAAGCACGTCTGGTTGCAAAAGGGTATCATCAGGAGTATGGTGTGGATTATAAGGAGACCTTCAGCCCTGTTGTTAAGCAACAGACTATTCGTCTGGTCTTGTCTCTTGCTCTTCACTATGATTGGCCGCTTCATCAGCTAGACGTCAGCAATGCCTTTCTTCATGGTCATCTTGAGGAAGAAATCTATATGGTTCAGCCACCGGGATATGTTAATCCCAACCGTCCTCACTATGTTTGCAAGCTTCGCAAATCACTGTATGGCCTGAAACAGGCCCCTCGTGCCTGGTACACACGTCTCTCTACTTTTCTGCAGGGTCTTGGTTTTCGCACCTACCATCATGACAACAGCCTCTTCACCCTTCACTGTTCTCGAGGGACAGTCATCATTCTTATCTATGTGGATGATATTGTTATTACAGGCAGCTCGTCGTCACTCATCACTGAAATTACTGAAGCTATGCATCGTGACTTCAAACTTAAGGACCTCGGTCCTCTGGAGTTCTTTCTTGGCCTCGAACTCATCCGCAAATCGGGAACCATATTGATGCATCAGACAAAATATACCCTTGAACTTCTAAATCGGGCTGGAATGACAGACTGCAAACCCGCGGTCACTCCCATGGCAGTCCGCCAATCCCCAGGGCCGAATACTCCCTTTGCCGATCCTACACTATATCGGAGCCTCGTCGGTGGACTTCATTATCTTGCTGTTACTCGTCCGGACATCCAATATGCAGTCAATCGAGTCTCCCAATCAATGCATGCTCCCACAGAACAACACTTTCAGGCCTTGAAACGCATTCTGCGCTATCTTCAAGGTACTCTTCACTGTGGAATTTTATTTCAAAAGGGCTCGTTTGATATATCTGTTTTTTCTGATTCGGATTGGGCTAACGACAAAGATGATCGAAAGTCCACTACTGGATATATTGTTATGATGGGACCGAATCTGATTTCCTGGTGCACCAAGAAGCAAACGCGAGTGTCCCGTTCCTCCACAGAAGCAGAATATCGTGCCATGGCTGCGGGTGTTGCTGAAGCCATGTGGTTACGATACCTTACGGATGCACTTGGCATTCCCCCGACGAAACCACAGATTTATTGTGACAATCAGTCCACTATTTGTGTTACCAAAAATCCAGTCCTTCATGATCGTATGAAGCATGTTGGGTCTGACTGTCACTTTGTTCGCGATGAGGTACTTGCAGGAGCGATGGCCACGCACTATGTCCCATCTACTGACCAGCTTGCTGATATTCTCACCAAGCCTCTTCCGTTACAGCCTTTTCAGTCTCTCTGCTCCAAGCTGCCCCTCGTTACCGCTGATCAGCTTGCGGGGGGATAATAGACTACATATATAATTATTAAATACATCTGGGTTATTCTGTAATTAGTTATTCTTCAGTTCTCTATATATACAGCTGTAACCCCTTCAATATTGAGAGATCAATTATTATTAAATCTGTATCAAGCCCAAAACATACACTACAATTTATAGCTCAAACGTGATTTGACCCATAAGTGTAAAATAATCTTTTTTTTTTCATTCAGTTCTCAGCTTTTTTGTCGATTTTCACCTTCAAAATCTATCTCAAAAAATTTCTTACACGTTATTTTTCAAGATGATACAATGCAGCTCTAAACTTCATTTACATGAGCAATTGATGAAGAAATTTTACATTTTTTTTTATTTTGTTTCTCAATTCGAGGTTTCAATTTTTTTTTTGATTGCTACTTTTTGACTGTTTAATGGAGATTTATCATGTATATCTTCTTAATATTGGTGAATGGAACAATGAGAACACTTTTGTCTAGTCCGTTATTGATTATATCACAAAATAGGATCTAATTTTAGTTTTGAAAATTTGACTAAAGTAATTTTCAAATAGATAATTTAATAAAAATTAAGTTTCTTTCGAATAATGATTTGACGTCGATCTTAATCCACAATGATATTGGTGTTCAAGTCTATATTCAAATGAAGAAGAAGAATCTAGAGTTTATTGATTATGCACTTTATGTTACAAGAAGGAAAATTGATAATTTTTCAGTACCTATAAGCTCCAGTTATAAAATTAACAAAAACGATAAAGTTGTACAGGAGAAAATTATGAAAGAGATTGATGTGTGTGATTTTGAAGATGATAGTGAATGAGTTGAATAAAATAGAAATTTGATGTGTAATACTCCCTCCGTCTCAAATTGCGATGACACATTGATTAAGAAAAATAATTAATAATATGTCTAGTTTACCATAGTACCCCTATTAAATGATGTTTACATTTTGATTTGAATAAAAAGTAATTAATGCAAAGGGTAAAACATGAATTTTTCTTTTTTTGTCTCTTCTTGATTAATGAAAAAAGATAAGTAAATGAAAAATCAAATTAGGAAATTTGAGACGAGTAATTTAGAACGGAGGGAGTAGATAGCAAGTTACACAATGAGGTTAAAAAGGACCAGTCTTATAAAAATAAGCAAATTCTTGTTAGAGTGTGCTAAACTATGTGGTGTGGAATAATATGCATTTAAAACGGACAGATTAAGTAAAACGAGGTAATGTGCAATTCATTGTATATTGTGTTATATTCTTGTATCAATTGTTTATATCAATCATTTATTGTGCATTATGCATCTCAATATATGCATATGTCTCGTATATATTTTTGTTCTATTTTGTATGCATTCACATTTAGTAGTTGAATTTTTGGTTTAATGAACGCAAAAGCTATATTTTTTAGGTAAGTAAATTTTTAATTACAAACCAAGTAAAACGTTTAATACACACTGACATTTGTGATATGAAGTCAACACCATCACGTGGTGGGAAAAAGTATTTCATAACTTTTATTGACGATTGCACAAGATATTGTTATGTCTACTTGCTAAATAGTAAGGATAAAGCAATAAATGCGTTTAGGCAATATAAAACTGAAGTTGAAAATCAATTAGACAAAAAGATCAAAATGATAAGAAGTGATTGGGGCGGAGAATATGAATCTCCCTTTGCGCAAATATGTGTAGAGAATGGAATAATCCATCAAACTACGGCTCCATATTCACCTCAATCTAATGGAATTGCGGAAAGGAAAAATCGAAATTTGAAGAAAATGATGAATGCCTTACTTATAAGTTCTGATTTACCGCAAAACTTATGGGGGGAGGCTATCTTTACGGCCAATCGTATACTCAACAGAGTTCTCCATAGTAAGACACAATCAATTCCTTATGAAAAATGAAAAAGAGGGAAACCCAACTTGAAATATTTCAAAGTGTGGGGGTGTCTAACGAAGGTTCAAGTTCCTATACCTAAAAGGATTAAGATAGGACCTAAAACGGTGGACTGCGTGTTCATAGGATATGCTAAAAGTAGTAAAGCATGTTGAGCCAAACATCCGGATATTAATGAAAATACGGTAATTGAATCAGACAATGCTGAATTCTTTGAAAATATTTACCCGTATAAAATTAGACATGAACAATCTAGTGGAGGATCTAAACGACCTCGAGATGAACCAAGTGAGAATGTACATAATGAAGAAAATCCAAGACATAGTACACGTCAAAGAAAGTCAACTTCGTTTGGATCGGATTTTGTAACATTTCTCTTAGAAAGTGAGCCTCAAACGTTTAGAGAAGCGATGTCATCGTCAGACTCATCCTTTTGGAAAAAGGCAGTCAATAGTGAGATAGATTCAATCTTAAGCAACCATACATAGGAATTGGTTGACCTTCCTCCCGGAAATAAACCGTTAGGTTCTAAATGGATCTTCAAACGAAAAATGAAGACGGATAGTACTATTGACAAATACAAGACAAGACTTGTAGTAAAAGGTTTCAAACAGAAGGAAGACCTTGATTACTTTGATACATACTCGCCAGTAACAAGGATAACCTCGATTCGAATGTTAATTGCCTTGACGTCGGTATATGATCTTCAAATCCATCAAATGGATGTGAAAACCACATTTCTAAATGGGTATTTGGAGGAAGAAATATACATGAAACAATCTGAGGGTTTTGTGGTTTCAGGAAGGAAAAGAAAATAAGGTGTGTAAACTTGTTAAGTCTCTTTATGGACTAAAGCAAGCACCTAAACAATGGCATGCGAAGTTTGACCAAACCATGTTGGCAAACGGATTCAAAATAAATGAATGTGATAAATGTGTTTATATTAAAGACACTCCAAATCACCAAGTCATTGTTTGTTTATATGTGGATGATATGTTAATCATCAGTAGAGACATTTCTGACATAAATGCAACAAAACGAATGCTCGAGAGCAAGTTTGAAATGAAAGACCTTGGAGTTGCAGATGTGATCTTAGGTATAAGAATCCATCGAACTCCATAAGGGTTAGCATTGTCACAGTCTCATTATATTAAAAAAGTACTTGACGAGTTCAAGTATATGGAATTCGGTATTGCCAAGACTCCATTGGATGTGAACTTTGCACTTCGAAAGAATGAAGGTGAAAGTGACTCACAATTGGAATACGCAAGAGTATTGGAATGTTTAATGTATATAATGAACTGTGCACGACCAGACATAGCATGTGCAATTAGTAAATTGAGTCGGTACACGAGTAATCCCAACAAAACTCATTGGATGGCAATGAAAAAAGTTTTGGGGTATCTTAAATACACTCAAAACTATGCTTTGCATTATAATAAATATCCTGCGGTACTTGAAGGATATAGTGATGCAAATGTGATCACCGGATTGAACGAAGTAAAATCCACTAGTGGATATGTATTTACTATCGGTGGAGGAGCAGTTTCTTGGAAATCATCCAAACATACTTGTATCGCTCTCTCTACAATGGAATATGAATTTATCGCATTAGATAAAGCCGGTGAAGAAGCAGAATGGCTCCGAAATTTCTTGGAAGATATTCCGTATTGGCACAAGCCAATGACAGCAGTATGTATACACTGTGATATCCAAACGACAATAGGTAGGACAGGGAGCATAATGTATAACGATAAATCTCATCACATACGACGGAGACATAATACCGTTAGAGAACTTCTCTCTAGTAGAATTATCACTATAGACTATGTAAAGTCAAAGAATAATGTGTCGGATCCACTTACAAAAGGCCTATCTAGAGAAGGAGTAGAAAAGACATCCAAGGGAATGGGTTTAAGGCCTAGGACAAGTCAGCATTGCGGTAACTCTACCTAGCAGACTTGAGATTCCAAGAGCTAGGTTCAAGGAGATCAAACAAATTTGTGTCTGGCAGGTTCAACATTGTCAATTACCCAACCCATTCTCATGATGGAGACAATGTACAGTAAACCAGGATAAGACTTAAGGTGAAAAGTCTTTTAATGATTATATAAATTTGGCAGATTTGACCAAATAGTTTAATCTACAGGATTGAACGTTTAGAAATCACCTATGCGAGGGTAAAGTGGAAGCCGCTTCAAGGAGAATATTAGTAAAGGCCTATTCTCTAAGCTCTCATGAAACCGGGATGTGTTCATGGCTGAAAAGAATAAAACCATGAGAATCATAAACGTTAAAAGGATGGTTGTGTGAAATGTATTGTCTAGGTGTACAATAAAGTTCGACGGTTCAAAGATATCAAATCTACCGATTGACCGAGTGCATCCGATGCATGTTCACTGTGGAAAGTTTAAAGGAAAATCCACTTATCCAGATGCAACCAGTCTTTGCTTGATGATCACATACTTGTCCGTAAAACTTTTACAAAGAATAGCCATTCCCATTCAAGTAGGGGATTGTTGGGTTCATAGTAGATAAATGAAGTGTGAATGAAAAAATGGAGAGTAAAAGGGTGGAGGGAAGGAGACACTAAAAATGAAAAGTGTACTCTCAAATTGGCAAGTTTACTCTATCTCCCACATTGGTGGTAGAAGAGAACTTTAGAGTGTTTATATTGAAAAACACTAACTCTACATGGATAGTGAGGCAAGAACTAGATGATGCCTCGCGCCGTCGTCGTCGCTCGCTCGGCTTGGCTTCGGCTTCGGATTTGGATTTAGAAAATGATCAACGAGATCTATCTTTTTAGACAAACTTTATTTGAATTCCAAAAAATGCCAAAGGGAATAACACAGTAAATATTTTTTCTGTGTTCGATACTCCATTTATATGTATTTTGGTGATGTTTTTCTGAATTGATGCGTTGTTTCAGTGAACGTTGAACAGATGCACTGTTCCAGTGAACAGATGCACTGTTCCAGTAAACAGATGCACTGTTACAGTAACAGATGCACTGTTCCAGTGAACTGGTGCACTATTTTGCGAAATGGTGTAATGTTTCAGCAAAAATACTGCACTGTTTTGGGGGAAAACATCCATGCAATTTCAGAATAGTCACACCTCTGAGTTGAACCAATGCCACCTTTTCGAACAGGCATGTGTCACACCCTTTTTTGACCAAAAGATTGATTTTAAGTTTCGAAAGGGTTTTAATTATTAAGTGACAAAAATTAAAATTTGTTTCAAAAAGGATTGTTTACTTTAAAAATTAGATTCGCCACTTGGCATAATCTGGTGTGCCAAGTCACCTTTGGAAATCCTTTTCAAAATTGTTTGACTCTTTAAAACTGGTTTGCGAACAGGGATTCCAGCTAAGGAATTCTGTTGACCGAGGGAAAAGAGTTAGGCACCCCTCGATCCCGTGGTTTGATCATGGTCGCTTGGTGGAGCATCTCGACTAATTTGACACTACGAATGTACAAACCATACAAAACACGCAAAACAAACAAACAAAAACAAAACGAATCAGAAATAGAGTGTCTAGTCCAATTATACAGTCTCGAATAATGAAAAATGCAAAAAATGTAAACCTATTCTATTCTAAACTATCCCTAAACTACTCTTGAATTAAACTCCACCCGACGTTCGGGCCTTGACCGTGCGCCATCATCAAGTAAATGATACTTCGAGGCATTCCCCGGTGAATAACTACAACTCCTTCGGGGCATTTCCCGACAAATGAATACAATTTAAATTTCATGAGATAAATTAGAAAGAAAAACATTCAACCCATTCGACATTCCACGCATTGTAGACACGTGATTTCGTCCTCTTGAAGTTCCATTTTTATTCACTTTACCCATTTTATGTTATCCTACCATGTACCCTACCCCGTGTAATTATCCCTCCACAAAATACAAAAATACAAAAATAAACAAAAAAAAAAAAATACCTCTAACTAATTTATCTTATCCTAACAACCTACCCAATCAAAATCTTCCACCTACCCTAACTACCCATATGATCCCCCCCCTCCTTTTTCTTGTCCACAAAGAAAGAATATATGGGGGACCCACCAAAATTCCCACATCATAACAAATCCATGCCCATTATAAAAAAGAGGATTCTAAGAGGAAAAGAAGAAAAGGCTTTGATCATCATCTTCTCCACAATAACAACAATGACAAAATAATCTTCCTCACAAAAACGAAAAAAAAAAAAAACTGGTGAACAGTAACCGTGAACAGTAACCGGTGAATAGTACCGATGAACAGTAACCGGTGAACAGTAACCGGTGAACAGTACCCGGCGTGAAAAGTGACGGTGAACGAATCTTTATTTGTCGAGTTGGATTTGTTGGTGTTAAGGTTCGGCTCGAGGTTTTCGGGTGCGGACTCTCTTTATTCGAATAACATTGAGTTTGAAAGCTTCAAATTTAAGGTCCAACTCTATCTCTTCTAATTTTACTTTACTATACGTGTTTGATTTGCCTGATGTGTGGTTGAATTTTGGTGACATTAATTCGGTGTTCGATTTCATTGAATAGATGGTTGTGGATTGTTGAGATGACTGTCTTGAATCGTTGGAATTTGGTATAAAAAATGGAATGTGGGGTTGGATGGTAGGAATTGATAAAGAATGAATATTGTTTTGATTTATTGTCGTTGGTTATTTTGAAGCAAATACGAGTGTTTGATTGGGTAGTATCATGATGCGCCGATTGGTTTAGGCAAACGTAGTTTGGGTAGGCAAAATTTAGGATTCGTGGCTTCGGTTGAATGTTGGAAATTCTGTGGAGTGTTTGAAATTTTGTTGAATAGTTTTATTTTTTCCGCACTAAGAAATGTATTCATTTGACCGGGGAGTGCCCCGAAGCACTTGTATTATTTTATTCGGGGAATGCCCCGAGGTATCTTGTACTCGGAGGACGCTCGTTATCAAGGCCCGAGGCATCGGGTAAAGATTTGGAGCATAGTTTAGGATTAATATAGGTTAGTGTAGGTTTATATTTTTGCATTTCTCTATTTCGGGATTGTATAATTGGACTGAACACTAATTTTGGATTTGTTTTGTTTCATGTGTTTGGATGGATTGTTTTATGTGTTTTTGTGTGGTTTATACATTTGTAATGCCAAATTAGTCGATACCCTCCACCAGGCGACTGTGGTCAAACCACGGGATCGAGGGGTGCCTAACACCTTCCCCTTGGTCAACAGAATTCCTTAACCGGAATCTTTGTTCGCAAAACCAGTTTAAGAGTCAAACGGTTTCGAAAAGGATTTTCTAAAGGTGACTTGGCACACCGGATTATGCCAAGTGGCGACTCTGAATAAAAAATGCAAATAATCCTTTTTTCGAAACAAATTTTCATTTCTTGTCACTTAAATAATAAAACCCTTTCGAACTTTAAAAATGTATTCCAATGTTTTGGAGTACGCGTTGAAAAAAAGGGGTGTGACAGCTCTGGCGACTCTGCTGGGGACATTTCAGAATTCGAGTTTATTTTTTGAGTCGTATCGGCTTTGTTTGGCATTACGAGTGTATAAACATTGTTTGTGATTATTGTTTTGTTATTGTTTTCACTTTTGTGCGTTTTCGTGCTCTTTGTTTATAGTATTTATCCTATGTGTTACCGCTTTATATCTGTCATCATGAGTCCATCCCCCCGGCCTTCTTTCTGCAACAAGTCTCGGAGCGTACGTCGTGCGCACGAAAATCTAGTTGAGTCACCTTTATTTTAGGGGGGGAGCCGTTGGATGTATGGAGTAGGTGGAAAGCAAAGCAGCCACTATCGACCATGTGCTCCCCCGAACAGCCTTGTTAGTAAACCACAACGTAGGTCAGCCTTTAGGTCATTCTTATGTGCATCTTATTGAGACCTAGCGGGGCCTACACGATCCTTTGTAGGAGACTCGCCTTTAAAGCATCCCTACGTGCTAACTGTTGCATATTTGAGGGTAACGTGGTCATTTGACGGACCGATTTGGGGAAAACATGTGTTAGAAGTAAAGTGTGAAAAAAAAAGAAAAAGAAAAAAAAAAGGAAAAAAAAGTGAGTCGAAAAGAATGAATCAAAAGGAGTGTCGAAGTTTATTTTAGAGTTCTTTATGGCTTTTGTTCTTCACGATCCCAAAACTCAATTTTTTTTTTTTACGTTTTTGCATTTATCTTCTCAAAGTACCGTAAGTTCAAAAAAAAAATTGAATAAAAAAAAAAAAAGGGTTTTATTTGCTTTGTCTACTTATCTGTCAAAAACAAAATACCAAAAAGATTTTTTTATAATTGGTGGTGTCAGTCTTAGTTGAAATGTCTAGTTGAAATCCAAAATGTTTTCACTCGTTTGTTTTTGGTTATCTCTTAAGTTAGGGTCAATTTATTAGTTAATCGTTAAGTGTCCAATCTGGACGAACTACGCACCCCTGATTCTCCTCTCTCGGGAGTGAGATACGTAGGCAACCTATTATGGGTTCGGGGATCTTATTTCAAAAATTCAAAAAAAAAAAATAATTTCACTCTTCATTTAGAGTAGGTGTCTCATGTACATCTTTAAAAGAAAGAAAAAAAATATTTTTTCCTTTAATAGGTTCAAGTTTCATTTTCGTATGAAATTTAAAATCGAAAATCCAAAAATATTTTTTTCGGTAATCATAGATTTCATGTTGTACAGGAATCTGAAAAATTCAAAAAGATTTTCTTCACTCTTCACTTAGAGTAGGTGTTTCATATACATCTCTAAAAGAAAACTACAAAAAAGATTTTTCTTTAATAGATTCAAGTTTCATTTTCGCATGAAATTCAAAAATTGAAAACCCAAAAAGTTTTTTTTCTTTGGTAATCACATGTTTCATTTTGTATAGAGATTTAAACCTAAAAAAAAAAAAAAGAAGAAGAAAAAAAAAGAAAAGATTTTCATCAATTGTTTTGACACTTTGTTTCAAGAAAGAAAAAAGGAGTTTAATCCACCATTTTGGCAAGATTGCCCGAACTACGCAAGATCTGATTCATGTACAACATGATACGTAGGCAGCCTACTTTTGGGTTCGATCTAATCATTTTGTTTCGTTGTTTTTCATTATTTTTCCTCTTTTAAGGAAAACAAAAGCCATAAAGAATGATAAAATAAAGGTATATAACGTGAGGAAAAGAGCGGATATTGATAAAAAAATAGTAATAGGTGTAGATAAAAAAAAAGGGTGTAAATAAAAATCGGGATGATGTTGAAATGACCTCGCTACCCTCAAAAACTGGTAGAAATGAACATGAATTTAGGGCAATTTTATCAATGTGATTCCCATGCTTTTGGTATACCCTAATCCTAACGGATGTCGTCTTTGATGAGCATGTTCTTTCAGATAAAAGTGGTAGGTTTGCAGCACTCTGGCTAGTCACCCATACTTCACTAGATCCAAAGCAAAGCTCGCAATGGCTAGCAGGGAGATTGAAAATTCGCTCATTGACCCGGATCAGGATCACAGGGAAGAAAGTTCAGAACACAATGATGAGGTAGTAAGGCTCAGGCAACAATTGATAGATTTGCACCGGGCATGGGCCAGCGGAATGCCTCCTCCTCCGCTCCCTGAAGGTCTTGGGAATATCTCTAATTGCCCACCGCTCTCTCAAGCACAATTCTCTGCTCCTACTGAGTCACCTGAGCACGCGCCAGGATTCACTCCGCGACATTATTATCCGTGGCAATTCTGGTGTGCCCTTGGCAGCTCCCCAATCAAGGCCAGCTGCTCAGCCCGCGCCACCGATCACACCGGTATTTGTGGCCCCGCCACCACATGAAACTCCCATATATGCTGTGCGTCCCACAATGAGGCTTCCTCGGTCTTCCAGTGAGCCAGTACTGAAGGTTTCAGATGGTCAGTATTATGCTACGGAGCCTACTTTGCAATTGAATGAACCGTATGGGTACACTCAGCCTCCCGCATTTCCATTTGATACGGAGAAACCTGTCGCAACAGAGGAACAGGAAGTCATAGCGCAGAAGTTGAAAAGTTTGGAACAAGCTATGAGGAATTTGCAAGGAATCGGAGATTATAGAAGTGTTTCCTATAAAGACCTGTGCATGTTCCCTGACATCAACCTGCCTCCCGGTTTTAAGATGCCTAAGTTCGAGAAGTACGCAGGACACGGTGATCCTGTTGCACACTTGAGACGTTATTGCAACCAGTTGAGGGCTGCAGGAGGAAAGGAAGAACTACTCATGGCCTTCTTTGGCGAGAGTCTTTCAGATCTGGCTTCAGAATGGTTCATCGATCAGGATATCGAGAAATGGAACAGTTGGGATGATTTGGCTTCTGAATTTGTTCAACATTTTCAGTACAACATCGATTTGATTCCGGACGAAAAATCTTTGGTCAACATGAAGAAAAAGAGCACTGAAGGTTTTAGGGAATACGCTATAAGGTGGCGTGAACGGGCCGTTAGGGTAAAGACTCCAATGAAGGAAAGTAAGTTGGTAGAAGTTTTCATTCAGGCGCAGGATGAAACCTATTTTCAACATTTACTTCCGGCAATGGGAAAGTCTTTTATGGAAGTCCTCAAAATGGGGGAGATGATAGAGGACGGGATTAAGACCGGTCGAATAGTGAGTTTTGCTGCATTAAAAGCTACCACACAAGCGATTCAAGGTGGATCTGGCGCATTTGGAGGAAAAAAGAAGAAAGAGGATGTTGCGACTGTCGTAGCCGGAACCCATACTTATCCTAAAAGGCCACCTCGCCCCTATCCCCAATCCCAAGCCCAAGTCTACGCCCAAGCTCCATATATTCCTCCCCACCATTACTACCCTCCACAAAATCCTTTATATTCCATTCCACCACCCCCTTACCCAGTATATAGTGCGCAACCATATGCCCAAACCCCTTCTTACCCGCAGTGGCGCGCGCAAACTTCACAAAATCGCCCATTCGCTCCACCAAATTACCAAAACCCCTCCAGACCCAGTTTTCAGCCTAGGCCCGAGTATAAGCAGGAGAAAACGGTCAAAAATCAATTCACACCTCTTGGGGAGTCATATGCTAGCTTGTTTGATAAGTTGAGAAAGTTGAAGGTTTTAAGCCCAATTCAAGGAAGGCTTTCAAATCCACCACCAAGGAATCTCGATTATTCTTTAAGGTGTGCGTACTGTTCTGATATGCCAGGCCATGATATTGAGAAATGCTGGCATTTAAAGAGAGCTGTCCAAGATTTGATTGACACAAATCAGATGTTGGTCCAAGCCCCGGAGGGCCCAAACATTAACCAGAATCCGCTGCCAACCCATGCTGAAGCCAATATGTTAGAATTGATATATGATGGGAAAGAGTCTTCGAGGGGTTATAAGCCTATTGTCAAGATACACACCACTGAGGAGAAATTGGTGAATGTAGCGGAGTCTTTGAAAGCAATGTCATTGAGCCAGGAAGGAATGAGGGAGGATAAATCCCGAGAAAGCACAAAGAAGCCCCTGATCACAGTACAAGGCGCCGGAAGGTATGGTGATTCGAGTCAGGATAAACCTAAGTTGACAGTGGTGGGAGCTTTGAGTCAGCCTATCTTGACGGTGAAAGGAGCACTGGCAGCGCCTATCGTCCTCAAACCGGTGACCCAACCTCCGATAGTTGATATGAAAAGGATTCCCTGGAATTATGGGTGGACTGTGATGACCTATCACGGGAAAGAAGTTGTGGAAGATGTAGATGAGGTAGGAGGTTTGACCAGGTCAGGAAGATTCTTCGTGCCTGAAAGCTTAAGAAAGTCTAAGCCAACGGTGAGTGAACCGTCGTCTATCAAAAAGCCTATCACTGAGGAGGAAGCCGAAGATTTTTTGAAAAAGATGAAATTGCCAGAGTATTCAGTATTAGACCAGTTGAAGAAAACCCCTGCTCAAATTTCCCTTTTATCTTTGCTGTTGCACTCCGAGGAGCATCGTGATGTTTTGCTGAAGGTATTGAATGAAGCATATGTTCCAAGGGAGATTACAATCAACCAGGTTGAGAAAATGGTGGGAAAAATCTTTGAGGTCAATCGGATCAGCTTTTCTGATGATGAATTGCCTGTTGAAGGTACAGGGCATAATCGGGGTCTTTACACTACAGTGAAGTGTGAGGATTTCTACGTCACTCATGTTATGATTGATGGAGGTTCAGGTGCAAATATTTGCCCTATTTCTACTTTACAAAAGCTGAATGTTGGTGCTGATATGATCAAGCCCAACAATGTATGTGTTAGGGCCTTCGATGGTGCAAAGTCAAATTCCATTGGCGAAATAGAACTAATGTTGACCATAGGGCCTGTTGAGTTTGCCATAGAGTTTCAGGTATTGAACGTAGAATCCTCTTACAATCTGTTATTGGGAAGGCCCTGGATCCACAAGGCCAAGGCGGTTGCATCCACGCTGCACCAAATGATTAAGTTTGAGCATGACAGGCAAGAAGTAGTTATTCATGGTGAAGGAGATTTATCAGCCTACGAAGATTCTCCCTTGTCCTTTATTGAAGCAAATAACGTAGAGGAGACATTCGTCTATCAAATTTTTGATACAGTGCCAGTGAGTCGTATCCCTGAGTGGCAAGCTATACCGGGACCACAATTGTCTTCTGCTTCTATCATGATGGTGAGTGAACTTTGGAAATACGGATTTGAACCAGGAAAAGGTTTGGGAGCATCTCTGCATGGTATAGTTCATCCCATATGTCCGAGTGAGAACGTGGGCACGTTTGGTCTGGGATTTGAGCCTACAGCTGAAGATCTGAATAAAATCAGAGGAAGGAAGAAGGAAATATGGTCCCTCCCTCGCCCAATGCCACTACTCAGTGAGCCATTTGTTAAGAGCGATGTCGCGAAGCATGTGGAATCTGAAGTTGAATTGGTGGGTGACCTCCAGAACTTTTTTATTGAAGTTGATATGGTTGAAGCAGGAGAAGGTACCAGTATGGCAGATGTGCAATTCATAGGTCCAGTTGTTCGGCTCAATAATTGGGAAGTCACTCCTCTCCCCGTCAGGAGGGAGTTTTGGTAGTTTATTTTGTTTTCCTTTTTGTTTATCCGAGTTATTTCAGGGTTGTAATTCGGATTTTAGTTTGTTTATGTTATATTGGTGTCTGTGTTTAAACACTTCTATCTTTTATTTAATGAAATGCAATGACCCTTTTGTTTTGTGTCTAATATAGTTTGTTTTTCTTATTACACAATTCTCTTTATGCTGATTCTAATGACATGACATGCATGCGAAATTTTCAGCCTTGTCTTAAAATCCAAAATAATCCAGATGTAATGGAGTAGGATGAGGAATATGATAAAAAAGAAGCATTAGAAGAAATAAGCAAAGGGTTGGAACAATTTGAAGACAAACCGAATCCTAATTTGAATGAGACTAAGCCAATAAATCTAGGGAATCAAGAAGATGTTTGGGAAACTAAAATCAGTGTACATGTTTTGTCCCAGCTAAAGGATGAAATGATTCAAACGTTAATGGATTATAAGGATGTTTTTGCATGGTCTTATGATGATATGCCTGGTTTAAGCACTGAATTAGTGTCTCACAAATTGCCAACGGATCCCGCATTCCCTCCTGTCAAACAGAAGTTGAGGAAGTTTAAAACAGATGTAAGTATTAAATCAAAGAGGAAATCATGAAACAACTTGAAGCTAAAGTAATTCGAGTGGCTCGTTATCCCATGTGGTTATCCAATGTTGTTCCCGTACCAAAGAAAGATGGCAAAATTCGAGTATGTGTTGATTACCGCAATTTGAACAGGGCAAGTCCAAAAGATGATTTTCCACTGCCCAACATCCATATTTTGCTAGACAACTGTGCTAAACACGAGGTTGCCTCTTTTGTGGATTGCTATGCCGGATATCACCAGATCATTATGGATGATGAAGACGCGGAGAAGACATCTTTTATCACACCATGGGGAACTTATTGTTATCGGGTGATGCCATTCGGTTTGAAGAATGCTGGAGCAACATACATGAGAGCCATGACCACTATGTTTCATGACATGATGCATAAGGAGATTGAGGTTTACGTGGATGATGTGATTATTAAGTCAAAAAGTCAGGCCGACCATGTAAAAGACTTGAGAAAGTTCTTTGAAAGACTTCGCAGGTATAACCTCAAACTCAACCCGGCAAAATGTGTATTTGGAGTTCCATCTGGAAAGCTGTTGGGGTTTGTAGTCAGCCGTCGGGGAATTGAATTAGATCCCTCGAAAATCAAAGCCATTCAGGATTTGCCCCCGCCCAAGAATAAAACGGAGGTAATGAGTTTGCTTGGTAGACTGAACTACATTAGCAGGTTTATTGCTCAACTCACAACCACTTGTGAGCCCATATTCAAGTTGTTGAAAAAGAGTGCTGTGGTAAAATGGACTGAAGAATGTCAGGAAGCGTTCGATCGAATCAAAAGATATTTGTCAAATCCGCCCGTGTTGGTACCCCCGGAGCCTGGTAGGCCTTTGATCTTATACTTGTCAGTCATGGACAATTCTTTCGGGTGTGTCCTGGGGCAACATGATGTCACAGGCAAAAAAGAGCAGGCTATTTACTATCTTAGCAAGAAGTTCACCACTTATGAGGCCAAGTATACTCTTCTTGAAAGGACGTGTTGTGCCCTAACTTGGATAGCACAGAAGTTGAAGCACTATCTCTCATCCTATACTACTTATCTCATCTCCCGCATAGATCCTTTGAAGTATATCTTTCAGAAGCCTATGCCGACAGGTCGATTGGCAAAGTGGCAAATTTTGCTTATCGAGTTCGACATCGTATATGTGACTCGAACCGCCATAAAAGCCCAAGCCATGGCAGATCATCTTGCTGAGAATCCCATCGATGAAGAGTACAAGCCATTAAAGACATATTTTCCTGACGAAGAAGTGTCGTGTGTCGATGAAGTCGTTATAGATGTTGATCCAGGTTGGAGGTTATTCTTCGATGGAGCTGTCAATATGAAAGGAGTCGGAATAGGTGCGGTTCTTGTCTCTGAATCGGGACAACATTTCCCGGTAACAGCACAACTTCGATTCTACTGTACTAACAATATGGCAGAGTATGAAGCCTGCATCCTTGGTTTGAGGTTAGCTGTTGATATGGGAGTCCAAGAATTATTGGTGTTGGGAGATTCGGATTTACTCGTCCATCAAATTCAAGGCGATTGGGAGACGCGAGATTTGAAGCTCATCCCGTATCGACAATGCTTGCAGGAGTTATGCCGACGATTTGTGTTAGTAAAATTTAGGCACATTCCAAGGATTCGTAATGAAATTGCTGATGCTTTGGCCACTTTGTCTTCAATGCTCCAACATCCTGACAAAGCCTACATCGATCCAGTGCATGTACAGAGTCGTGATCAGCATGCTTACTGCAATGTGGTTGAAGAAGAGCTCGATGGAGAACCTTAGTTCTTGGATATCAAGCGGTACATTCAATCAGGAGAATACCCAACATATGCCACCAACGATCAAAAGAGGACTCTTAGGCGTTTGGCTAGTGGATTTTTCTCGAGCGGGGGAATCTTGTATAAGAGGACCCCAGATCTGGGACTTCTAAGGTGTGTAGATGCAAAAGAAGCCTCGGCACTCATGGTTGAAATACACTCTGGAGTATGCGGGTCGCATATGAACGGTCACGTCTTGTCAAAGAAGATTCTTCGAGCAGGTTATTACTGGCTTACTATGGAGAGGGATTCTATTCAGTTTGTTCGAAAGTGTCATCAATGTCAGGTGCACGGCGATCTGATACGTTCTCCTCCTGTTGAGTTGTATGCAATGGACGCTCCATGGCCGTTCGTAGCTTGGGGAATGGATGTGATTGGACCGATTGAGCCGAAGGCATCAAATGGACATAGATTCATTTTGGTAGCCATTGACTACTTCACAAAGTGGGTGGAAGCAGTAACTTTCAAGTCGGTGACAAAGAAGGTTGTGGTAGATTTTGTTCATGCCAATATCATTTGTAGATTTGGAAATCCTAAGATGATTATTACAGACAATGCTGCCAATCTCAATAGTCATTTGATGCAAGAAGTGTGTCAACAGTTTAAGATCGCACATCGAAATTCTACTCCATATCGCCCAAAGGCCAATGGTGCTGTAGAAGCCGCCAATAAAAATATAAAAAAGATACTGCAAAAAATGGTACAAGGTTCTAAACAGTGGCATGAAAAGTTGCCGTTTGCATTGCTAGGTTATCGCACCACTGTTCGCACTTCAACAGGGGCAACTCTATATTTATTAGTGTATAGGACAGAAGCAGTCATCCCTGCAGAAGTTGAAATTCCTTCTCTTCGGGTCATTGTAGAAGCAGAGATCGATGACGACGAATGGGTAAAAGCCCGACTGGAACATTTGAGTTTGATCGAGGAAAAAAGGCTAACGTCCGTGTGTCATGGCCAGTTGTATCAAAGGAGGATGGCTCGTGCGTATAACAAAAAGGTCCGTCCCAGGAATTTTGAAGTTGGTCAGTTGGTATTAAGATGTATCCTTCCTCACCAGGTTGAAGCGAAGGGCAAGTTCTCCCCTAACTGGCAAGGTCCCTTCGTTGTGAAGAAAGTGTTACCCAATGGAGCCTTATATTTGACAAATATTGAAGGCAAAATGGCAGAAATGGCTATCAATGCTGATGCGGTCAAAAGATACTATGTATGATATTTGGTCCTTTGTTTGATTTTATTGCATGTTTAGTACTTGCATTTTTGAAGATTGATATGACGAAGGCATTTTATTCTTCTATCCAAACATTGTGTCATCCTTTGTTTACCCGTTTGAGCCTCGTTTATTTTTCTTTCATATCCCTCTTTTGGAATCAAAATAGAGTCAAAGATAAATGTCAAGAAAATAAGAATAAAAGAAAGAGTTCGAAAAAGAATAAATAAAAAAAAATCAAAGCAAAGGACAAGTAGATGGAACTACGTGCGACCTGATTCTCCTCTCTCGGGAGTGAGATACGTAGGCTGCCCTATTTCGGGCTCGGTCCAACCAAATAAAGATTTAAGATTCACCCAGTCAACAAAACTGGGGCATGAGTTAATGCATTGTTTGAGTCGATTCCAAAAGTTGTAAGTCCCACCCCCACTTCAAGTATCGTTTGAGCCTCTTACCATCTTTTCTAACCTTATTCAAAAGCCAAGTTACAACCAAAGAAAGTCCTTCAGATCAATTTTTGATAGTGTTAAGGCTAAGCATGCAATGGATATGACGATACATTGCGAAGTACCGCTTATCTCCCTCAGCATAAGAAATCATGAAAGAAATACAAAAATGAGAGAGTCTTATTGGTGAAAACCTTTGCAGGCACCATAAGGCGATGGTGAGTTGTGAGAAAATGAAAATGAGAGAGTCTTATTGGTGAAAACCTTTGCAGGCACCATAAGGCGATGGTGAGTTGAGATAAATACAAAAATGAGAGAGTCTTATTGGTGAAAACCCTCACGGGCACCGTAAGGCGAGGGAGAGTTCAAGAGAAAAGTGAAAAGTGAAAAGAAAGAGATTTGTTGGCGAATGTCTTTTTAGATGTCGTCAGTCGAATGTGATGTATGAGTCCAATAGATTTGAAGAAGCGGCTCAACGGCAAAGGCACAAACTCGACAACAAATGGGGAGTTTTGGATAGGAAGATCAGGCAGCTCAATCCTAAATGCATGTCATACTCATTGGAGTTGGTTGTCGTATTCAGATAAGTTTTCTTCTTGAATATGGGACATTTCCCTCTTTCTTTCATTTACATATTCATGCTTTTTTTTTAATGTCATTTATCAAAATAAAAGTCACCATCATTTCTTTACATTTTAAGTCAAGTCTGTGTCAAAACAAGCAAGAAAGGATTTCAAAATTTACTACCAGTCTTTCCAATTATATGAGGAAAAGCCAAGGAACAACACAGAAAAGAAATATGATCGTAATTCAACACGAAGCAAAGGAAGTCTATCAACCGACAGGCTATTGGATTCGTAGAAGCATTTCGGATTTGGGAAAAGAGTGCACCTCAGGGGCATGGTAAAAATGGAAACCCATTGTTTGAGTCAGAACTCATTTCCCTCAATCTGGATCAAGGTCAATGATGCGGCAAGACACAACAAGTGTTAGCAATTTGGAACAAAGATGAAAGGAACGAGTGTTGGGCAGATACCTGAAAAGCCAAGATCTGAAAGCCACCACTAAGTTTTTAACTGACAAATTTTTCTTTGATTGAAACAGGGGCAAATTTGTTTCACTTGATTCAGTTACCATTGGAAATGCATATCCAGGGATTTTACTTTCTGTTCAGGACCCTCCTGAAAAATGGGATTTTACTTTATGTTCAGGACCCTCCTGAAAAATGGGACTTTACTTTCTGTTCAGGACCCTCCTGAAAAATGGGATTTTACTTTCTGTTCAGGACCCTCCTGAAAAATGGGACTTTACTTTCTGTTCAGGACCCTCCTGAAAAATGGGACTTTACTTTCTGTTCAGGACCCTCCTGAAAAATGGGACGTTACATTCTGTTCAGGACCCTCCTGAAAAATGGGATTTTACTTTCTGTTCAGGACCCTCCTGAAAAATGGGAATTTACTTTCTATTCAGGACCCTCCTGAAAAATGGGATTTTACTTTATGTTCAGGACCCTCCTGAAAAATGGGACTTTACTTTATGTTCAGGACCCTCCTGAAAAATGGGATTTTACTTTATGTTCAGGACCCTCCTGAAAAATGGGACTTTACTTTCTGTTCAGGACCCTCCTGAAAAATGGGACTTTACTTTATGTTCAGGACCCTCCTGAAAAATGAGATTTTACTTTATGTTCAGGACCCTCCTGAAAAATGGGACTTTACTTTCTGTTCAGGACCCTCCTGAAAAATGGGATTTTACTTTATGTTCAGGACCCTCCTGAAAAATGGGAATTTACTTTCTGTTCAGGACCCTCCTGAAAAATGGGACTTTACTTTCTGTTCAGGACCCTCCTGAAAAATGGGATTTTACTTTATGTTCAGGACCCTCCTGAAAAATGGGATTTTACTTTCTGTTCAGGACCCTCCTGAAAAATGGGACTTTACTTTCTGTTCAGGACCCTCCTGAAAAATGGGATTTTACTTTCTGTTCAGGACCCTCCTGAAAAATGGGACTTTACTTTCTGTTCAGGACCCTCCTGAAAAATGGGATTTTACTTTATGTTCAGGACCCTCCTGAAAAATGGGACTTTACTTTCTGTTCAGGACCCTCCTGAAAAATGGGACTTTACTTTCTGTTCAGGACCCTCCTGAAAAATGGGATTTTACTTTATGTTCAGGACCTTCCTGAAAAATGGGAATTTACTTTCTGTTCAGGACACTCTTGAAAAATGGGATTTTACTTTATGTTCAGGACCTTCCTGAAAAATGGGACTTTACTTTCTGTTCAGGACCCTCCTGAAAAATGAGACTTTACTTTCTGTTCAGGACCCTTCTGAAAAATGGGACTTTACTTTCTGTTCAGGACCCTCCTGAAAAATGGGATTTTACATTCTGTTCAGGACCCTCCTGAAAAATGGGAATTTACTTTCTGTTCAGGACCCTCCTGAAAAATGGGATTTTACTATCTGTTCAGGACCCTCCTGAAAAATGGGATTTTACTTTCTGCTCAGGACCCTCCTGAAAAATGGGAATTTACTTTCTGTTCAGGACCCTCCTGAAAAATGGGATTTTACTTTCTGTTCAGGACCCTCCTGAAAAATGGGACTTTACTTTCTGTTCAGGACCCTCCTGAAAAATGGGATTTTACTTTATGTTCAGGACCCTCCTGAAAAATGGGATTTTACTTTATGTTCAGGACCCTCCTGAAAAATGGGACTTTACTTTCTGTTCAGGACCCTCCTGAAAAATGGGATTTCACCTTCTGGTCAGGACCCTCCTGGAAAATGGGACAATGTTTTCAAAAAATGAAATACTAATTATTTATAATTCTTGTTTGGGATAATTTTCGTTCTAGTTTTAATTTTGAGTTTCTGGAGCCCGCCTGAAGAACAGGGTGATGAAATAGCAAGGCAGGAACCCGCTTGAAGAACAGGGTGATGAAATAGCAAGGCAGGAGCCCGCCTGAAGAACAGGGTGATGAAATAGCAAGGCAGGAGCCCGCCTGAAGAACAGGGTGATGAAATAGCAAGGCAAGAACCCGCCTGAAGAACAGGGTGATGAAATAGCAAGTTCGGATCCCACCGGGAGAACAGAGTGAAGAAAATGAAAAGTCAAGCAACAAAGTGATGAAATAGCAAGTCAGGAGCCCGCCTGGAGAATAGGGTGAAGAAACAAAAGAGTCAAGCAACAAAGTGAAGCAATTGAAAGCCAAGCAACAAGGGGAAAGAAATTGCAAGTCAGGAGCCCGCCTGGAGAACAGGGTGATGATAGTCGAGTCAAGAACCAACAAAAGCTGTTTAGATAGGATTTTTGTAATTTTCTTTATGTTTTAGCTTTTAATCTTTATTTTTGATGTAATAACAGAGCCGCGGACCGGAACCTCGATGGAACCTCACTTGACTCTCCAGCTCGGTATAGTCCACCGCCGTCCAAAAGTTGAGATGCTTGTCACTCGATCCGCTCGTAACTTGGTTGGGTAGGCTGTCCTAATTCAAAACCCGATAGTCCTTCTTTCTTCTGTTTCTTCTTTTGAATAATGGTCGGGACAAAATTCTATCTCGTTGTCTACTTCTTTGTCTGAAAACACTGCGTGTTTACAGTCAAAGGGGGCATGATGTAGACACGTGATTTCGTCCTCTTGAAGTTCCATTTTTATTCACTTTACCCATTTTATGTTATCCTACCGTGTACCCTACCCCGTGTAATTATCCCTCCACAAAATACAAAAATACAAAAATAAACAAAAAAAAAAAATACCTCTAACTAATTTATCTTATCCTAACAACCTACCCAATCAAAAGCTTCCACCTACCCTAACTACCCATATGATCCCCCCCCTCCTTTTTCTTGTCCACAAAGAAAGAATATATGGGGGACCCACCAAAATTCCCACATTATAACAAATCCATGCCCATTATAAAAAAGAGGATTCTAAGAGGAAAAGAAGAAAAGGCTTTGATCATCATCTTCTCCACAATAACAACAATGACAAAATAATCTTCCTCACAAAAACGAAAAAAAACAAAACTGGTGAACAGTAACCGTGAACAGTAACCGGTGAATAGTACCGATGAACAGTACCGGTGAACAGTACCGGTGAACAGTACCCGGCGTGAAAAGTGACGGTGAACGGATCTTTATTTGTCGAGTTGGATTTGTTGGTGTTAAGGTTCGGCTCGAGGTTTTCGGGTGCGGACTCTCTTTATTCGAATAACATTGAGTTTGAAAGCTTCAAATTTAAGGTCCAACTCTATCTCTTCTAATTTTACTTTACTATACGTGTTTGATTTGCCTGATGTGTGGTTGAATTTTGGTGACATTAATTCGGTGTTCGATTTCATTGAATAGATGGTTGTGGATTGTTGAGATGACTGTCTTGAATCGTTGGAATTTGGTATAAAAAATGGAATGTGGGGTTGGATGGTAGGAATTGATAAAGAATGAATATTGTTTTGATTTATTGTCGTTGGTTATTTTGAAGCAAATACGAGTGTTTGATTGGGTAGTATCATGATGCGCCGATTGGTTTAGGCAAACGTAGTTTGGGTAGGCAAAATTTAGGATTCGTGGCTTCGGTTGAATGTTGGAAATTCTGTGGAGTGTTTGAAATTTTGTTGAATAGTTTTATTTTTTCCGCACTAAGAAATGTATTCATTTGACCGGGGAGTGCCCCGAAGCACTTGTATTATTTTATTCGGGGAATGCCCCGAGGTATCTTGTACTCGGAGGACGCTCGTTATCAAGGCCCGAGGCATCGGGTAAAGCTTTGGAGCATAGTTTAGGATTAATATAGGTTAGTGTAGGTTTATATTTTTGCATTTCTCTATTTCGGGATTGTATAATTGGACTGGACACTAATTTTGGATTTGTTTTGTTTCATGTGTTTGGATGGATTGTTTTATGTGTTTTTGTGTGGTTTATACATTTGTAATGCCAAATTAGTCGATACCCTCCACCAGGCGACTGTGGTCAAACCACGGGATCGAGGGGTGCCTAACACCTTCCCCTTGGTCAACAGAATTCCTTAACCGGAATCTTTGTTCGCAAAACCAGTTTAAGAGTCAAACGGTTTCGAAAAGGATTTTCTAAAGGTGACTTGGCACACCGGATTATGCCAAGTGGCGACTCTGAATAAAAAATGCAAATAATCCTTTTTCCGAAACAAATTTTCATTTCTTGTCACTTAAATAATAAAACCCTTTCGAACTTTAAAAATGTATTCCAATGTTTTGGAGTACGCGTTGAAAAAAAGGGGTGTGACAGCTCTGGCGACTCTGCTGGGGACATTTCAGAATTCGAGTTTATTTTTTGAGTCGTATCGGCTTTGTTTGGCATTACGAGTGTATAAACATTGTTTGTGATTATTGTTTTGTTATTGTTTTCACTTTTGTGCGTTTTCGTGCTCTTTGTTTATAGTATTTATCCTATGTGTTACCGCTTTATATCTGTCATCATGAGTCCATCCCCCCGGCCTTCTTTCTGCAACAAGTCTCGGAGCGCACGTCGTGCGCACGAAAATCTAGTTGAGTCACCTTTATTTTAGGGGGGGAGCCGTTGGATGTATGGAGTAGGTGGAAAGCAAAGCAGCCACTATCGACCATGTGCTCCCCCGAACGGCCTTGTTAGTAAACCACAACGTAGGTCAGCCTTTAGGTCATTCTTATGTGCATCTTATTGAGACCTAGCGGGGCCTACACGGTCCTTTGTAGGAGACTCGCCTTTAAAGCATCCCTACGTGCTAACTGTTGCATATTTGAGGGTAACGTGGTCATTTGACGGACCGATTTGGGGAAAACATGTGTTAGAAGTAAAGTGTGAAAAAAAAAAGAAAAAGAAAAAGAAAAAAAAAAGGAAGAAAAAGTGAGTCGAAAAGAATGAATCAAAAGGAGTGTCGAAGTTTATTTTAGAGTTCTTTATGGCTTTTGTTCTTCACGATCCCAAAACTCAATTTTTTTTTTTTTACGTTTTTGCATTTATCTTCTCAAAGTACCGTAAGTTAAAAAAAAAATTGAATAAAAAAAAAAGAGGGTTTTATTTGCTTTGTCTACTTATCTGTCAAAAACAAAATACCAAAAAGATTTTTTTATAATTGGTGGTGTCAGTCTTAGTTGAAATGTCTAGTTGAAATCCAAAATGTTTTCACTCGTTTGTTTTTGGTTGTCTCTTAAGTTAGGGTCAATTTATTAGTTAATCGTTAAGTGTCCAATCTGGACGAACTACGCACCCCTGATTCTCCTCTCTCGGGAGTGAGATACGTAGGCAACCTATTATGGGTTCGGGGATCTTATTTCAAAAATTCAAAAAAAAAATAAATTTCACTCTTCATTTAGAGTAGGTGTCTCATGTACATCTTTAAAAGAAAGAAAAAAAATATTTTTTCCTTTAATAGGTTCAAGTTTCATTTTCGTATGAAATTTAAAATCGAAAATCCAAAAATATTTTCTTCGGTAATCATAGATTTCATGTTGTACAGGAATCTGAAAAATTCAAAAAGATTTTCTTCACTCTTCACTTAGAGTAGGTGTTTCATATACATCTCTAAAAGAAAACTACAAAAAAGATTTTTCTTTAATAGATTCAAGTTTCATTTTCGCATGAAATTCAAAAATTGAAAACCCAAAAAGTTTTTTTTCTTTGGTAATCACATGTTTCATTTTGTATAGAGATTTAAACCTAAAAAAAAAAAAAAGAAGAAGAAAAAAAAAGAAAAGATTTTCATCAATTGTTTTGACACTTTGTTTCAAGAAAGAAAAAAGGAGTTTAATCCACCATTTTGGCAAGATTGCCCGAACTACGCAAGATCTGATTCATGTACAACATGATACGTAGGCAGCCTACTTTTGGGTTCGATCTAATCATTTTGTTTCGTTGTTTTTCATTATTTTTCCTCTTTTAAGGAAAACAAAAGCCATAAAGAATGATAAAATAAAGGTATATAACGTGAGGAAAAGAGCGGATATTGATAAAAAAATAGTAATAGGTGTAGATAAAAAAAAAGTGTGTAAATAAAAATCGGGATGATGTTGAAATGACCTCGCTACCCTCAAAAGCTGGTAGAAATGAACATGAATTTAGGGCAATTTTATCAATGTGATTCCCATGCTTTTGGTATACCCTAATCCTAACGGATGTCGTCTTTGATGAGCATGTTCTTTCAGATAAAAGTGGTAGGTTTGCAGCACTCTGGCTAGTCACCCATACTTCACTAGATCCAAAGCAAAGCTCGCAATGGCTAGCAGGGAGATTGAAAATTCGCTCATTGACCCGGATCAGGATCACAGGGAAGAAAGTTCAGAACACAATGATGAGGTAGTAAGGCTCAGGCAACAATTGATAGATTTGCACCGGGCATGGGCCAGCGGAATGCCTCCTCCTCCGCTCCCTGAAGGTCTTGGGAATATCTCTAATTGCCCACCGCTCTCTCAAGCACAATTCTCTGCTCCTACTGAGTCACCTGAGCACGCGCCAGGATTCACTCCGCGACATTATTATCCGTGGCAATTCTGGTGTGCCCTTGGCAGCTCCCCAATCAAGGCCAGCTGCTCAGCCCGCGCCACCGATCACACCGGTATTCATGGCCCCGCCACCACATGAAACTCCCATATATGTTGTGCGTCCCACAATGAGGCTTCCTCGGTCTTCCAGTGAGCCAGTACTGAAGGTTTCAGATGGTCAGTATTATGCTACGGAGCCTACTTTGCAATTGAATGAACCGTATGGGTACACTCAGCCTCCCGTATTTCCATTTGATACGGAGAAACCTGTCGCAACAGAGGAACAGGAAGTCATAGCGCGGAAGTTGAAAAGTTTGGAACAAGCTATGAGGAATTTGCAAAGAATCGGAGATTATAGAAGTGTTTCCTATAAAGACCTGTGCATGTTCCCTGACATCAACCTGCCTCCCGGTTTTAAGATGCCTAAGTTCGAGAAGTACGAAGGACACGGTGATCCTGTTGCACACTTGAGACGTTATTGCAACCAGTTGAGGGCTGCAGGAGGAAAGAAAGAACTACTCATGGCCTTCTTTGGCGAGAGTCTTTCAGATCTGGCTTCAGAATGGTTCATCGATCAGGATATCGAGAAATGGAACAGTTGGGATGATTTGGCTTCTGAATTTGTTCAACATTTTCAGTACAACATCGATTTGATTCCGGACGAAAAATCTTTGGTCAACATGAAGAAAAAGAGCACTGAAGGTTTTAGGGAATACGCTATAAGGTGGTGTGAACGGGCCGTTAGGGTAAAGACTCCAATGAAGGAAAGTAAGTTGGTAGAAGTTTTCATTCAGGCGCAGGATGAAACCTATTTTCAACATTTACTTCCGGCAATGGGAAAGTCTTTTATGGAAGTCCTCAAAATGGGGGAGATGATAGAGGACGGGATTAAGACCGGTCGAATAGTGAGTTTTGCTGCATTAAAAGCTACCACACAAGCGATTCAAGGTGGATCTGGCGCATTTGGAGGAAAAAAGAAGAAAGAGGATGTTGCGACTGTCGTAGCCGGAACCCATACTTATCCTAAAAGGCCACCTCGCCCCTATCCCCAATCCCAAGCCCAAGTCTACGCCCAAGCTCCATATATTCCTCCCCACCATTACTACCCTCCACAAAATCCTTTATATTCCATTCCACCACCCCCTTACCCAGTATATAGTGCGCAACCATATGCCCAAACCCCTTCTTACCCGCAGTGGCGCGCGCAAACTTCACAAAATCGCCCATTCGCTCCACCAAATTACCAAAACCCCTCCAGACCCAGTTTTCAGCCTAGGCCCGAGTATAAGCAGGAGAAAACGGTCAAAAATCAATTCACACCTCTTGGGGAGTCATATGCTAGCTTGTTTGATAAGTTGAGAAAGTTGAAGGTTTTAAGCCCAATTCAAAGAAGGCTTTCAAATCCACCACCAAGGAATCTCGATTATTCTTTAAGGTGTGCGTACTGTTCTGATATGCCAGGCCATGATATTGAGAAATGCTGGCATTTAAAGAGAGCTGTCCAAGATTTGATTGACACAAATCAGATGTTGGTCCAAGCCCCGGAGGGCCCAAACATTAACCAGAATCCGCTGCCAACCCATGCTGAAGCCAATATGTTAGAATTGATATATGATGGGAAAGAGTCTTCGAGGGGTTATAAGCCTATTGTCAAGATACACACCACTGAGGAGAAATCGGTGAATGTAGCGGAGTCTTTGAAAGCAATGTCATTGAGCCAGGAAGGAATGAGGGAGGATAAATCCCGAGAAAGCACAAAGAAGCCCCTGATCACAGTACAAGGCGCCGGAAGGTATGGTGATTCGAGTCAGGATAAACCTAAGTTGACAGTGGTGGGAGCTTTGAGTCAGCCTATCTTGACGGTGAAAGGAGCACTGGCAGCGCCTATTGTCCTCAAACTGGTGACCCAACCTCCGATAGTTGATATGAAAAGGATTCCCTGGAATTATGGGCGGACTGTGATGACCTATCACGGGAAAGAAGTTGTGGAAGATGTAGATGAGGTAGGAGGTTTGACCAGGTCAGGAAGATGCTTCGTGCCTGAAAGCTTAAGAAAGTCTAAGCCAACGGTGAGTGAACCGTCGTCTATCAAAAAGCCTATCACTGAGGAGGAAGCCGAAGATTTTTTGAAAAAGATGAAATTGCCAGAGTATTCAGTATTAGACCAGTTGAAGAAAACCCCTGCTCAAATTTCCCTTTTATCTTTGTTGTTGCACTCCGAGGAGCATCGTGATGTTTTGCTGAAGGTATTGAATGAAGCATATGTTCCAAGGGAGATTACAATCAACCAGGTTGAGAAAATGGTGGGAAAAATCTTTGAGGTCAATCGGATCAGCTTTTCTGATGATGAATTGCCTGTTGAAGGTACAGGGCATAATCGGGGTCTTTACATTACAGTGAAGTGTGAGGATTTATACGTCACTCATGTTATGATTGATGGAGGTTCAGGTACAAATATTTGCCCTATTTCTACTTTGCAAAAGCTGAATGTTGGTGCTGATAGGATCAAGCCCAACAATGTATGTGTTAGGGCTTTCGATGGTGCAAAGTCAAATTCCATTGGTGAAATAGAACTAATGTTGACCATAGGGCCTGTTGAGTTTGCCATAGAGTTTCAGGTATTGAACGTAGAATCCTCTTACAATCTGTTATTGGGAAGGCCCTGGATCCACAAGGCCAAGGCGGTTGCATCCACGCTGCACCAAATGATTAAGTTTGAGCATGACAGGAAAGAAGTAGTTATTCATGGTGAAGGAGATTTATCAGCCTACGAAGATTCTCCCTTGTCCTTTATTGAAGCAAATAACGTAGAGGAGACATTCGTCTATCAAATTTTTGATACAGTGCCAGTGAGTCGTTTCCCTGAGTGGCAAGCTATACCGGGACCGCAATTGTCTTCTGCTTCTATCATGATGGTGAGTGAACTTTGGAAATACGGATTTGAACCAGGAAATGGTTTTGGAGCATCTCTGCATGGTATAGTTCATCCCATATGTCCGAGTGAGAACGTGGGCACGTTTGGTCTGGGATTTGAGCCTACAGCTGAAGATCTGAAGAAAATCATGGGAAGGAAGAAGGAAATATGGTCCCTCCCTCGCCCAATGCCACTACTCAGTGAGTCATTTGTTAAGAGCGATGTCGCGAAGCATGTGGAATCTGAAGTTGAATTGGTGGTTGACCTCCAGAACTTTTTTATTGAAGTTGATATGGTTGAAGAAGGAGAAGGTACCAGTATGGCAGATGTGCAATTCATAGGTCCAGCTGTTCGGCTCAATAATTGGGAAGTCACTCCTCTCCCCGTCAGGAGGGAGTTTTGGTAGTTTATTTTGTTTTCCTTTTTGTTTATCCGAGTTATTTCAGGGTTGTAATTCGAATTTTAGTTTGTTTATGTTATATTGGTGTCTGTGTTTAAACCCTTCTATCTTTTATTTAATGAAATGCAATGACCCTTTTGTTTTGTGTCTAATATAGTTTGTTTTTCTTTTTACACAGTTCTCTTTATGCTGATTCTAATGACATGACATGCATGCGGAATTTTCAGCCTGGTCTTAAAATCCAAAATAATCCAGATGTAATGGAGTAGGATGAGGAATATGATGAAAAAGAAGCATTAGAAGAAATAAGCAAAGGGTTGGAACAATTTGAAGACAAACCGAATCCTAATTTGAATGAGACTAAGCCAATAAATCTAGGGAATCAAGAAGATGTTTGGGAAACTAAAATCAGTGTACATGTTTTGTCCCAGCTAAAGGATGAAATGATTCAAACGTTAATGGATTATAAGGATGTTTTTGCATGGTCTTATGATGATATGCCTGGTTTAAGCACTGAATTAGTGTCTCACAAATTGCCAACGGATCCCGCATTCCCTCCTGTCAAACAGAAGTTGAGGAAGTTTAAAACAGATGTAAGTATTAAATCAAAGAGGAAATCATGAAACAACTTGAAGCCAAAGTAATTCGAGTGGCTCGTTATCCCATGTGGTTATCCAATGTTGTTCCCGTACCAAAGAAAGATGGCAAAATTCGAGTATGTGTTGATTACCGCGATTTGAACAGGGCAAGTCCAAAAGATGATTTTCCACTGCCCAACATCCATATTTTGCTAGACAACTGTGCTAAACACGAGGTTGCCTCTTTTGTGGATTTCTATGCCGGATATCACCAGATCATTATGGATGATGAAGACGCGGAGAAAACATCTTTTATCACACCATGGGGAACTTATTGTTATCGGGTGATGCCGTTCGGTTTGAAGAATGTTGGAGCAACATACATGAGAGCCATGACCACTATGTTTCATGACATGATGCATAAGGAGATTGAGGTTTACGTGGATGATGTGATTATTAAGTCAAAAAGTCAGGCCGACCATGTAAAAGACTTGAGAAAGTTCTTTGAAAGTCTTCGCAGGTATAACCTCAAACTCAACCCGGCAAAATATGTATTTGGAGTTCCATCTGGAAAGCTGTTGGGGTTTGTAGTCAGCCGTCGGGGAATTGAATTAGATCCCTCGAAAATCAAAGCCATTCAGGATTTGCCCCCGCCCAAGAATAAAACGGAGGTAATGAGTTTGCTTGGTAGACTGAACTACATTAGCAGGTTTATTGCTCAACTCACAACCACTTGTGAGCCCATATTCAAGTTGTTGAAAAAGAGTGCTGTGGTAAAATGGACTGAAGAATGTCAGGAAGCGTTCGATCGAATCAAAAGATATTTGTCAAATCCGCCCGTGTTGGTACCCCCGGAGCCTGGTAGGCCTTTGATCTTATACTTGTCAGTCATGGACAATTCTTTCGGGTGTGTCCTGGGGCAACATGATGTCACAGGCAAAAAAGAGCAGGCTATTTACTATCTTAGCAAGAAGTTCACCACTTATGAGGCCAGGTATACTCTTCTTGAAAGGACGTGTTGTGCCCTAACTTGGATAGCACAGAAGTTGAAGCACTATCTCTCATCCTATACTACTTATCTCATCTCCCGCATAGATCCTTTGAAGTATATCTTTCAGAAGCCTATGCCGACAGGTCGATTGGCAAAGTGGCAAATTTTGCTTACCGAGTTCGACATCGTATATGTGACTCGAACCGCAATGAAAGCCCAAGCCATGGCAGATCATCTTGCTGAGAATCCCATCGATGAAGAGTACGAGCCATTAAAGACATATTTTCCTGACGAAGAAGTGTCGTGTGTCGATGAAGTCGTTATAGATGTTGATCCAGGTTGGAGGTTATTCTTCGATGGAGCTGTCAATATGAAAGGAGTCGGAATAGGTGCGGTTCTTGTCTCTGAATCGGGACAACATTTCCCGGTAACAGCACAACTTCGATTCTACTGTACTAACAATATGGCAGAGTATGAAGCCTGCATCCTTGGTTTGAGGTTAGCTGTTGATATGGGAGTCCAAGAATTATTGGTGTTGGGAGATTCGGATTTACTCGTCCATCAAATTCAAGGCGATTGGGAGACGCGAGATTTGAAGCTCATCCCGTATCGACAATGCTTGCAGGAGTTATGCCGACGATTTGTGTTAGTAAAATTTAGGCACATTCCAAGGATTCGTAATGAAATTGCTGATGCTTTGGCCACTTTGTCTTCAATGCTCCAACATCCTGACAAAGCCTACATCGATCCAGTGCATGTACAGAGTCGTGATCAGCATGCTTACTGCAATGTGGTTGAAGAAGAGCTCGATGGAGAACCTTGGTTCTTGGATATCAAGCGGTACATTCAATCAGGAGAATACCCAACATATGCCACCAACGATCAAAAGAGGACTCATAGGCGTTTGGCTAGTGGATTTTTCTCGAGCGGGGGAATCTTGTATAAGAGGACCCTAGATCTGGGACTTCTAAGGTGTGTAGATACAAAAGAAGCCTCGGCAATCATGGTTGAAATACTCTCTGGAGTATGCGGGTCGCATATGAACGGTCACGTCTTGTCAAAGAAGATTCTTCGAGCAGGTTATTACTGGCTTACTATGGAGAGGGATTCTATTCAGTTTGTTCAAAAGTGTCATCAATGTCAGGTGCACGGCGATCTGATACGTTCTCCTCCTGTTGAGTTGTATGCAATGGCCGCTCCATGGCCGTTCGTAGCTTGGGGAATAGATGTGATTGGACCGATTGAGCCGAAGGCATCAAATGGACATAGATTCATTTTGGTAGCCATTGACTACTTCACAAAGTGGGTGGAAGCAGTAACTTTCAAGTCGGTGACAAAGAAGGTTGTGGTAGATTTTGTTCATGCCAATATCATTTGTAGATTTGGAAATCCTAAGATGATTATTACAGACAATGCTGCCAATCTCAATAGTTATTTGATGCAAGAAGTGTGTCAACAGTTTAAGATCGCACATCGAAATTCTACTCCATATCGCCCAAAGGCCAATGGTGCTGTAGAAGCCGCCAATAAAAATATAAAAAAGATACTGCGAAAAATGGTACAAGGTTCTAGACAGTGGCATGAAAAGTTGCCGTTTGCATTGATAGGTTATCGCACCACTGTTCGTACTTCAAAAGGGGCAACTCTATATTTATTAGTGTATAGGACAGAAGCAGTCATCCCTGCAGAAGTTGAAATTCCTTCTCTTCGGGTCATTGTAGAAGCAGAGATCGATGACGACGAATGGGTAAAAACCCGACTGGAACATTTGAGTTTGATCGAGGAAAAAAGGCTAACGTCCGTGTGTCATGGCCAGTTGTATCAAAGGAGGATGGCTCGTGCGTATAACAAAAAGGTCCGTCCCAGGAATTTTGAAGTTGGTCAGTTGGTATTAAGATGTATCCTTCCTCACCAGGTTGAAGCGAAGGGCAAGTTCTCCCCTAACTGGCAAGGTCCCTTCGTTGTGAAGAAAGTGTTACCCAATGGAGCCTTATATTTGACAAATATTGAAGGCAAAATGGCAGAAATGGCTATCAATGCTGATGCGGTCAAAAGATACTATGTATGATATTTGGTCCTTTGTTTGATTTTATTGCATGTTTAGTACTTGCATTTTTGAAGATTGATATGACGAAGGCATTTTATTCTTCTATCCAAACATTGTGTCATCCTTTGTTTACCCGTTTGAGCCTCATTTATTTTTCTTTCATATCCCTCTTTTGGAATCAAAATAGAGTCAAAGATAAATGTCAAGAAAATAAGAATAAAAGAAAGAGTTCGAAAAAGAATAAATAAAAAAAAATCAAAGCAAAGGACAAGTAGATGGAACTACGTGCGACCTGATTCTCCTCTCTCGGGAGTGAGATACGTAGGCTGCCCTATTTCGGGCTCGGTCCAACCAAATAAAGATTTAAGATTCACCCAGTCAACAAAACTGGGGCATGAGTTAATGCATTGTTTGAGTCGATTCCAAAAGTTGTAAGTCCCACCCCCACTTCAAGTATCGTTTGAGCCTCTTACCATCTTTTCTAACCTTATTCAAAAGCCAAGTTACAACCAAAGAAAATCCTTCAGATCAATTTTTGATAGTGTTAAGGCTAAGCATGCAATGGATATGACGATACATTGCGAAGTACCGCTTATCTCCCTCAGCATAAGAAATCATGAAAGAAATACAAAAATGAGAGAGTCTTATTGGTGAAAACCTTTGCAGGCACCATAAGGCGATGGTGAGTTGTGAGAAAATGAAAATGAGAGAGTCTTATTGGTGAAAACCTTTGCAGGCACCATAAGGCGATGGTGAGTTGAGATAAATACAAAAATGAGAGAGTCTTATTGGTGAAAACCCTCACGGGCACCGTAAGGCGAGGGAGAGTTCAAGAGAAAAGTGAAAAGTGAAAAGAAAGAGATTTGTTGGCGAATGTCTTTTTAGATGTCGTCAGTCGAATGTGATGTATGAGTCCAATAGATTTGAAGAAGCGGCTCAACGACAAAGGCACAAACTCGACAACAAATGGGGAGTTTTGGATAGGAATATCAGGCAGCTCAATCCTAAATGCATGTCATACTCATTGGAGTTGGTTGTCGTATTCAGATAAGTTTTCTTCTTGAATATGGGACATTTCCCTCTTTCTTTCATTTACATATTCATGCTTTTTTTTTTTTTAATGTCATTTATCAAAATAAAAGTCACCATCATTTCTTTACATTTTAAGTCAAGTCTGTGTCAAAACAAGCAAGAAAGGATTTCAAAATTTACTACCAGTCTTTCCAATTATATGAGGAAAAGCCAAGGAACAACACAGAAAAGAAATATGATCGTAATTCAACACGAAGCAAAGGAAGTCTATCAACCGACAGGCTATTGGATTCGTAGAAGCATTTCGGATTTGGGAAAAGAGTGCACCTCAGGGGCATGGTAAAAATGGAAACCCATTGTTTGAGTCAGAACTCATTTCCCTCAATCTGGATCAAGCTCAATGATGCGGCAAGACACAACAAGTGTTAGCAATTTGGAACAAAGATGAAAGGAACGAGTGTTGGGCAGATACCTGAAAAGCCAAGATCTGAAAGCCACCACTAAGTTTTTAACTAACAAATTTTTCTTTGATTGAAACAGGGGCAAATTTGTTTCACTTGATTCAGTTACCATTGGAAATGCATATCCAGGGATTTTACTTTCTGTTCAGGACCCTCCTGAAAAATGGGATTTTACTTTATGTTCAGGACCCTCCTGAAAAATGGGACTTTACTTTCTGTTCAGGACCCTCCTGAAAAATGGGATTTTACTTTCTGTTCAGGACCCTCCTGAAAAATGGGATTTTACTTTCTGTTCAGGACCCTCCTGAAAAATGGGACTTTACTTTCTGTTCAGGACCCTCCTGAAAAATGGGACTTTACTTTCTGTTCAGGACCCTCCTGAAAAATGGGACTTTACATTCTGTTCAGGACCCTCCTGAAAAATGGGATTTTACTTTCTGTTCAGGACCCTCCTGAAAAATGGGAATTTACTTTCTATTCAGGACCCTCCTGAAAAATGGGATTTTACTTTATGTTCAGGACCCTCCTGAAAAATGGGACTTTACTTTATGTTCAGGACCCTCCTGAAAAATGGGATTTTACTTTATGTTCAGGACCCTCCTGAAAAATGGGATTTTACTTTCTGTTCAGGACCCTCCTGAAAAATGGGACTTTACTTTATGTTCAGGACCCTCCTGAAAAATGGGATTTTACTTTATGTTCAGGACCCTCCTGAAAAATGGGATTTTACTTTATGTTCAGGACCCTCCTGAAAAATGGGATTTTACTTTATGTTCAGGACCCTCCTGAAAAATAGGAATTTACTTTCTGTTCAGGACCCTCCTGAAAAATGGGACTTTACTTTCTATTCAGGACCCTCCTGAAAAATGGGATTTTACTTTATGTTCAGGACCCTCCTGAAAAATGGGATTTTACTTTCTGTTCAGGACCCTCCTGAAAAATGGGACTTTACTTTCTGTTCAGGACCCTCCTGAAAAATGGGATTTTACTTTCTGTTCAGGACCCTCCTGAAAAATGGGATTTTACTTTCTGTTCAGGACCCTCCTGAAAAATGGGACTTTACTTTATGTTCAGGACCCTCCTGAAAAATGGGATTTTACTTTCTGTTCAGGACCCTCCTGAAAAATGGGACTTTACTTTCTGTTCAGGACCCTCCTGAAAAATGGGACTTTACTTTCTGTTCAGGACCCTCCTGAAAAATGGGATTTTACTTTATGTTCAGGACCTTCCTGAAAAATGGGAATTTACTTTCTGTTCAGGACCCTCTTGAAAAATGGGATTTTACTTTATGTTCAGGACCTTCCTGAAAAATGGGACTTTACTTTCTGTTCAGGACCCTCCTGAAAAATGAGACTTTACTTTCTGTTCAGGACCCTCCTGAAAAATGGGACTTTACTTTCAGGAGGGTCCTGAACAGAAAGTAAAATCCCATTTTCAGGGGGGTCCTGAACAGAAAGTAATGTCCCATTCTTCAGGAAGGTCTTGAACATAAAGTAAAATCCCATTTTTCCAGGAGAGTCCTGAACAAAAGTAAAATCTCATTTTTTCAGGAGGGTCCTGAACAAAAGGTAAATCCCATTTTTCAGGAGGGTCCTGATCAAAAGTAAAGTCTCATTTTTCAGGAGGATCCTGAACAGAAAGTAAAGTCCCACTTTTCAGGAGGGTCTTGAACAGAAAGTAAAGTCCCATTTTTCTGGAGGGTCCCTAACAGAAAGTAAAGTCCTATTTTTCAGGAGAGTCCTGAACAGAAAGTAAAATCTCATTTTTCAGGAAGGTCCTGGACAGAAAGTAAAGTCCCATTTTTCAGGAGGGTCCTGGACAGAAAGTAAAGTCCCATTTTTCAGGAGGGTCCTGAACAGAAAGTAAAGTCCCATTTTTCAGGAGGGTCTCGAACATGAAGTAAATTCCCATTTTTTAGGAGGGTCCTGAACAGAAAGTAAAGTCCTATTTTTCAGGAGGGTCCTGAACATGAAGTAAATTCCCATTTTCCAGGAGAGTCACGAACAGAAAGTAAATTCCCATAGATATGTTTTTTCAATGGTAACTGAACTAAGTGAAGCGAATTTGCCCCTGTTTCAACAAAGAAAAGTTGTCAATTAGAGACTAAGTGGTGGCTTGCAGCACTTGGCTCCTCAGGCTTCTGCTCCAACAGTTGTTCCTTTCATCTTAGTTTCAGATCGCTAACCCTTTCCCTCTGTCTATTGACCCAAACCAGATCAGGGCAAAAGACTTTGACTCAAATACCGAGTTTCTCTTTAAGCATGTCTCTGAGATGCCCCTTTTGAAAGCTGAATATTTCACGTATCCAAGAACCTGTCGGTTGATGAACTTTCTTTGCTATGTCTTGAATTATGATCTTGTTTCTTTCATGTGCTGGTCCTTGGTTTTTGCTCATACAATTGGGAAGACTGGTAGCAAGTTTTGAAATCTTTTCTCGCTTGTTTTGACACAGAATAGACTCAAAAAATATAAAGAAATGATGGTGACTTTTATTTTAATAAAGACATAAAAGGACAAAAATATGAATATGAAATGAAAAAAAAGGGCAATGTCCCTTATTTAAAAAGAAAATTTATTTGAATACGGCAACCAACTCCAATGAGTATGACATGCATTTTGGATTAAGTTGCCTGATCTTCCTATCCAAACTTCCCATTTGTTGTTGAGTTCGTGCCTTTGCCGCTGAGCCGCTGAGCCGCTGAGCCGCTTTTTCAAATCCATTGGACCCATATATCTCATTCAATCGATGACATCTTAAAAGACTTTCGCCAACAAATCTCTTTCCTTTTCACTTTTCACTTTTCTCTCGAACTCGTCATCGCCTTACAGTGCTCGTGAGGGTTTTCACTAGTAAGACTCTCTCATTTTTATTTCTCTTGACTCACCATCGCCTTATGGTGCCCGCGAGGGTTTTTACCAATAAGACTCTCTCTTTTTTATTTCTTTCCTGATTTCTTATGCTGAGGAAGACAAGTAGTACCCCACAATGTATATCATATCCATTGCATGCTTAGCCTTAACATTATCAAAAATTGATCTAAAGGACTTTCTTTGGTTGTAACTTGGCTTTTGGATAAGGTTAGAAAAGGATGGCAAGAGGATCAAACGACACTTGAAGTGGGGGTTGGACTTACAACTTTTGGAATCGACTCAAACAACACATTAACTCATGGCCCAGTTTTTGTTGACTGAGTGACTCTAAAATCTTTATTTGGTTGGACCAAGCCATGAATAAGGCATCCTACATATCTCACTCCCAAGAGAGGAGAATCAGGTCGCACGTAGTTCCATCAGCCTGTTCTTTGTTTTGATTTGATTTGATTTTTTTTTTCTCTTTTTTTTTCTTTTGTTTTCGAACTCTTTCTTTTATTCTTATTTTCCTGACATTTATCTTTGACTCTATTTTGATTCCCAAAGAGGGATATGAAAGAAAACTAAAACTAAGCTCAAACGGGTAAACAAAGGATGACAAAATGTTTGATAGAAGAATAAAATGCCTTCATCATATCAATCTTTAAAAATGCAAGTACTAAACATGCAATAAAATCAACAAAGGATAAAATATCATACATAATATCTTTTGACCGCATCAACATTGATAGCCATTTCTGCCATTTTGCCTTCAATATCTGTCAAATATAAGGCTCCATTGGGCAAGACTTTCTTCACAATGAAGGGACCTTACCAGTTTGGGGAGAACTTGCCTTTCGCTTCAACCTGGCGAGGAAGGATACGCTTCAATACCAACTGACCAACTTTAAAATGCCTGGGTCGTACCTTTTTGTTATACGCTCGAGCCATTCTCTTCTGATACAACTGGCCATAACATACCGACGTTAGCCTTTTTTCCTCAATCAAACTCAATTGTTCCAGTCGGATTTTGACCCACTCATCATCATCAATCTCTTCTTCCGCAATGACTCGAAGATAGGGAATTTCAACTTCTACAGGGATGACTGCTTCTGTCCCATACACCAATAAATATGGAGTTGCACCTGTTGAAGTGCGAACAGTAGTGCGATAACCTAGCAATGCAAACGGCAACTTCTCATGCCATTGTCTAGACCCTTGTACCATTTTCCGCAGTATCTTCTTGACATTCTTATTGGCGGCTTCCATAATGCCATTAGCCTTTGGACGATATGGAGTGGAATTTTGATGTGCAATCTTAAACTGTTGACACACTTCTTGCATCAAATGACTATTGAGATTGGCAGCATTGTCTGTAATGATCATCTTAGGAATTCCAAACCTACAAATGATGTTGGCATAAACAAAATCTACTACCGCTTTCTTTGTCACTGACTTGAAAGTTACTGCTTCTACCCACTTTGTGAAGTAATCAATGGCCACCAGAATGAATCTATGCCCATTTGATGCTTTTGGTTCAATCGGTTCCATCACATCCATTCCCCAGGCTATGAAAGGCCATAAATCAGCCATTGCGTGCAACTCAGCAGGAGAAGAATGTATCAGATCACCGTGTACCTGACATTGATGACACTTTCGAACAAATCGAATATAATCCCTCTCCATAAGAAGCCAGTAATAACCTGCTCTGAGAATCTTCTTTGCAAAGACATAACCGTTCATATGAGGCCCGCATACTCTGGAGTAAACTTCAACCATAATTACCGAAGCTTCTTTTGCATCTACATACCTCAAAAGTCCCAGATCTGGGGTTCTCTTGTATAAGACCCCCCCGCTCAAGAAAAATTCACTAGCCAAACGCCTAATAGTCCTCTTTTGACCATTGGTGACATGTGTTGGGTATTCTCCTGACTGGATGTACTGCTTGATATCAAAGAACCAAGGTTCACCATTGAGCTCTTCTTCAACTGCATTACAATAAATGTGTTGATCACGACTCTGTATATGCACTGGATCGATGTAGGCCTTATCAGGATGTTGGAGCATCGAAGACAGTGGCCAACGCATCAGCAATCTCATTGCGAATTCTTGGAATATGCCTAAACTTTACAGACACAAACCGTTGACATAGATCTTTCAAGCATTGTCAATACGGTATTAGCTTTAAATCTCACGTCTCCCAATCACCTTGAATCTGATAGATGAGCAAATTTGAATCCCCCAACACTAATAGTTCATGGACTCCCATATCAACAGCTAGCCTCAAACCCAGAATGCAAGCTTCATATTCTTCCATGTTATTGGTATAATAAAATCGAAGTTGCGCTGTCACCGAAAAATATTGCCCCGCCTCAGAGATAAGAACTGCACCTACTCTGACTGCTTTCATGTTGACAGCTAGGGGTGGCCATATTTTGGTTTAAACCAAAAAAACTGAAAAATCAAACCGAAATTTAATTTTGGTTTCGGTTTTTCATTTTTTCGGATCGGATTCGGTTTGTGATTTTAAAATTTTAGTTTTTCGATTCATTTTTTTTTTTTAAAATCCAGTTAAACCGAAAAACCAAAATTTTATAAATAAATAAATAATATATATATATATTTTGTTATATATATATATATATATAATGTTATATGGATTGTTTTAGTGATTCAAATATTTTATGGACTATTTTGGTGACTTTGGACTATTTTATGGACTATTTATGCAGAAAGTATGTTGTTTCATGAACTATTTTTATGAGTTTTGTGTTGTTTTGTAGACTATTTGTGCAAGGTTATATTATATGTAATGATTAATGACGTTATGTATTATGTTAAGCTTATGATTATTTCATTTTATTTCATCCATGTTGAGTTATTTATAGTTATTTATATTTGGGAATGAAAAACAGGTTTGAAAAAAATAATTTTTCTAAAAAAACCCATCAATTTTAAATGCTCAGTTATGAAAAAAAGAGAGGCTAACTACTTTAATGCTTCAAACCGAAATAAAAATCCGAAATAACCGAATTAGTTATGGATGTCATTTTTGTCAATCCAAAAACTGATAAACCGAACTGATATTAAACAATCAGACCAAACCGACCGAACGCCCACCCCTATTGACAGCTCCATCAAAGAACAACTTCCAATCTGGATCAACATCTATAATGACTTCATCGACACACAATACCTCTTCATTAGGAAAATATGTCTTTAATGGCTCATACTCTTCATCAATGGGATTCTCCACAAGATTATCTGCTAAGGCTTGGGATTTCATGGAGGTTCGAGTCACATATACAATGTCGAACTCGGTAAGTAATATTTTCCACTTTTCCAATTGACCCGTTGGCATAGGCCTCTGAAATATATACTTCAGCGGATCCATGCGGGAGATGAGATAAGTAGTATAGGACGAAAGATAATGCTTCAACTTCTGCGCTACCCAAGTTAGGGCACAACACGTCCTTTCAAGAAGTGAGTACTTGGCTTCATATGTTGTGAACTTCTTGCTAAGGTAATAAATAGCTTGCTCCCTTTTGCATGTGACATCATGCTGACCCAAGATACAACCAAAGGAATTGTCCATGACTGATAAATATAAGATCAAAGGCCTACCAGGCTCCGGTGGTACCAGCACGGGCGGATTTGACAGATATTTTTTGATTTTATCAAACGCTTCCTGGCATTCTTCAGTCCACTCAACCGCAGTACTCTTCTTCAGCAACTTGAAAAGGGGCTCGCAAGTGGTTGAGAGTTGAGTAATAAACCTACTGATGTAGTTCAATCTACCCAGCAAACTCATCACCTCCGTCCTATTCTTGGGCGAAGGCAAATCCTGGATGACTTTGATTTTTGAGGGATCCAATTCAATTCCCCGACGGCTGACTACAAACCCCAACAGCTTTCCAGATGGAACTCCAAATACACATTTTGCCGGATTGAGCTTGAGATTATACTTGTGAAGCCTCCCAAAGAACTTTCTTAAATCTTTAACATGGTCAACCTGACTCTTTTATTTAATAATCACATCATCTACATAGACTTCAATCTCCTTATGCATTATATCATAAAATATGGTGGTCATGGCTCTCATGTATGTTGCTCCAGAATTCTTCAAACTGAATGGCATCACTCGATAACAATAAGTCCCTTATAGTGTGATAAAAGATGTCTTTTCCAAGTCTTCCTCATCCATAATGATCTGGTGGTATCCGGCATAGCAATCAACAAAAGAGGCTACCTCATGTTTAGCGCAACTGTCCAGCAAAATATGGATGTTGAGCAGCGGAAAATCATCCTTCGGACTTGCTCTGTTCAAATCACGGTAATCAACACATACTCAAATTTTGCCATCTTTCTTTGGGACAGGAACAACATTGGATAACCATGTGGGATAACGGGCCACTCGAATGAATTTGGCTTCAAGTTGTTTCATGATTTCCTGTTTGATTTTGATACTTAGGTCAGTCTTATACTTCCTCAACTTCTGTTTTACAGGGGGGAATGTGGGATCAGTTGGCAATTTATGGGCTACTAATTCAGTGCTTAAACCAGGCATATCATCATAAGACCATGCAAAAACATCTTTATAATCAATTAATGCTTGAATCATTCCATCTTTTAGCTATGGCAAAGCATGTACACTGATTTTAGTTTCCCTAACATCTTCTTGATTCTCTAGATTAATTGGCTCAGTTTCATTCAAATTAGGATTCTACTTGTCTTCAAACTGTTCCAACTCTTTGCTTATTTCTTCTAGTGCCTCTTCTTCATCATATTCCCACTCTTGCTTCATTATATCTTGATTAGTTTGGATTTTAAGATCAGGCTGAAAATTCTGCATGCATGTCATGTCATTAGAATAAGCATAAAGAGAACTGTATAAAGAAAAAAACAAAAATAAAATATATTAGATACAAAATAAGGGGACATTGCATTTCATTAAAAAGGAAAGATAGGAGGGTTTAAACACAAACAACAAAATATAAACAAGCTAAATTCTGAGTTACAACCCTGAAATAACTTAAAAAACTGAAAGGAAAACAAAATGAACTACCCAAACTCCCTCCCGACGGGGAGAGGAGTGACTTCCCAATTGTTGAAACGGACAACTGGGCCTATGAACTACACATCTGCCTAACTGGTACCTTCTCCTGCATCAACCATGTCAACTTCAATCAACAGGTTCTGGAAGTCATGAACCAATTCAACTTCAAATTCTACTGGTTCCACGACACTGCTCTTGATAAATGACTTACTGAGTATAGGCACTGGGCGAGGGAGTGACTATATTTCTTTCTTTCTTTCCTTGGCTTTCTTCAGATCTTCAGTCGTAGGTTCGAAACCCAGACCAAAAGTGCCCATGTTCTCCCTCGGACATATGGGACAAACTATACCGTGAAGAGACACTCCCAAACCCCTTCCTGGCTCGAATCCATATTTTAATATTTCATTTATCATCATGAAAGAAGTGGGAGACAATTGTGGCCCTGGAATAACCTGTCCTTCAATGATACAATTCACCGACACTGTATATAAGTTTGATAGACAAATGTCTCCTTTACATTGTTTGCTTCAATAAGGGACAAGGGAGAATCTTCGTAGGAGAACAAATCCTCTTCACCATGAATAACCACTTCTTGCCTGTCATACTCAAACTTGATCATTTGGTGCAATGTAGATGCAACCGCCTTGGCCTTGTAGATCCATGGTTTTCCCAATAACAGATTGTAAGAGGAGTCGGTATTTAGCACTTGAAACTCTATGGTGAATTCAACCGGCCCTATAATCAACATTAGTTCTATTTCGCCAATGGAGTTGGATTTTGCTCCATTGAAAGCCTTGACACATACATTGTTGGGCCTGATGCTCACAACACCAATATTCAACTTTTGCAAAGTGGAAATAGGGAAAATATTTGCACCTGAACCTTCGTCAATCATGACATGAGTGACGTAGAAATCTTCGCATTTCACTATAATGTAAAGACCTTGGTTATGCCCCATACCTTCAACAGACAATTCATCGTCAGAGAAGCTGATCCATTTGACCTCAAAGATTTTTCCAACCATTTCCTCAAGATGATTTATTGTAATCTCCCTAGGAATGTATGCTTCGTTTAATACCTTCAGTATAATGTCACGATGTTCCTTGGAATGCAGCAACAAAGATAAGAGGGAAATTTGAGCAGGGGTTTTCTTCAACTGATCTATTATTGAATACTCTAGCAACTTCATCTTTTTCAAAAATTCTTCGGCTTTTTCTTTGGTGACAGGCTTTTTGATAGATGAAGTCCCACTCATAATTGGCTTGGACTTCCTTAAACCTTCAGGCACGAAGCATCTTCCTGACCGAGTCAAAACCCCTACCTCATCTACATCTTCCACTACTTCCTTCCCCTAATAAGTCATCACAGTCCGCTTATAGTTCTAGGGAACCTGTTTCGTATCAAACATCAGAGGTTGGGTCACCGGTTTGATGATAATAGGCGCCGCAAGTGATCCTTTCACCGTCAATATAGGCTTACCTGGAGCTCCTTTCACCGTTAACTTAGGCTTGTCTTGACTTAAACCAACGACTGCTCCGACTCCTTTCACTGTGATCACGGGTTTCTTCGTGCTTTCTTGGACTTTATCCTCTCCCATTTCTTCCTGGCTCAATGATATTGCTTTCAATGAGTCCACCACATTCACTGATTTATCCTCATTGGTCTGTATTCTGACAATAGGCTTATAACACCTTGCCGACTCTTTCCCATCATATATTAGTTTTAGCATGGGTTAGCAACAGATTCTGGTTAATGTATGGAACCTCCAGGGGCCTAGACCAAAATCTGATTTGCATCGATTAAATCTTGGACGGCTCTCTTTAAATACCAGCATTTCTCGATATCGTGGCCTGGCATGTCAGAACAATATACACACCTTAAAGAATAATTGAGATTCCTGGAAGGTGGATTTGAAAGCCTTCCTGAATCGGGCTTAAGACCTTCATCTTTCTCAACCTATCGAACAAGCTAGCATATGTCTCCCCGAGAGGCGTGAACTGATTTTTGACCGTCTTCTCTTTCTTGTACTCGGTCTTGGGTTAGAAACTGGGTCTGGAGGGGTTTTGGTAATTTGGCGGAGCTGATGGATGATTTTGTGGAGCTTGCGCGTGCCATTGCGGGTAAGAAGGGGTTTGGGCATATGGCTGTGCGCTATATACTGGGTAAGGAGGGGGTGGAATGGCATATGGTGGGTTTTGCGGAAGGTAGTAATGGTGGGAAGGAATATATGGAGCTTGTACATAGGCTTGGGCTTGGGATTAGGGATAGAGGTGGGGAGGTCTTTTGGGATAGGAATGGGATCCAGCAACAACAGTCGCCACGTCCTCTTTTTTTTTTTTACCTTCGAACGCGCCAGATCCACCTTGAATCGCTTGTGTGGTGGCTTTTAATGAGGAAAAACTCACTATTCGGCCGGTCTTAATTCTGTCCTCTAACATCTCTCCCATTTTGAGGACTTCAATAAAAGACTTTCCCATTGTCGAAAGTAAATATTGAAAATAGGTCTTATCTTGTGCCTGAATGAATACCTCTACCATCTTACTCTCCTTCATTGGAGGCTTCACCCTGGCGGCCTGTTCACGCCACCTTATCGCGTATTCCCTAAAGACTTCAGTGTTTTTCTTCTTCATGTTGACCAAGGATTTTTCATCAGGAATTAGGTCGACGTTATACCAAAAATGTTGCACAAACTCGGAAGCTAAGTCATCCCAGTTGTTCTACTTGTCGATATCTTGATCGACAAACCATTCTGAATCCAAATCGAAAAGACTCTCACCAAAGAAAACCATAAGCAACTCTTCCCTCCCCCCTGCAGCCCTTAATTGGTTGCAATAACGTCTCAAGTATGCCATGGGATCACCGTGCCCAGCATACTTCTCGAACTTGGGCATTTTAAAACCGATGGGAAGATTGACGTCTGGGAACATGCAAAGATCTTTATAGGAAACACTCTTATAACCTCCGGTTCCCTGCAGATTTCTCATGGCATGTTCCAAAATTTTCAATTTTCATGCTATGACCTCCTGTTCCTCTGTTGCGATAGGTTTATCCGTATCAAATGGAAATGCAGGTGGCTGAGCGTACCCATACGGTTCGTTCATTCTCAAAGTAGGCTCCGAGGAATAATACTGACTATCTGAAACCTTCAATACTGGCTCACTGGTAGACCGAGAAAACACCATTATCGGATGCACAACATATGTAGGAGCTTCAGGTGGTGGAAGATCCATGAACACAGAGGCTGCCGGTGGCGCCGGCTGAGTCACGATCCTTGGTTGAGGAACTGCCAGGGGCACACTAGAAATGCCAGGGTAATATTTCCGTGGAGTGAATCCTGGTCCGTGCTCTGGTGACTCAATGGGAACAGAGAATTGCACCTGAGAGAGCGGTGGGCAATTAGGGATATTCCCAAGATCTTCAGGGAGTGGAGGAGGAAGCATGCCACTAGTCCATGCTCGGTGCAGATTTAGCAATTGTTGTCTAAGTCTCAATACCTCATCATTGTGTTCTGAACTTTCTTCCCTGGGATCCTGATCTGGGTCAATGAGTGAATTTTCAATATCCCTACTAGCCATGGCAAGCTTCGCTTTTGATCCAGTGAAGTACGAATGACTAGCCAGAGTGCTACAAACCAACCACTTATCTGAAAGAACATGCTCATCAAAGACAAAACCCGTTAGGATTAGGTCAGGAAACAAGCATAGAAATCACATTGTATACATCCTAGGTTTATGCACATTTCTACCGGCCTTTGAGGGTAATGAGGCCATTTTAACACATTCCGATTTTCCCATTACATTATCACACCTAGTTCTTTCTGCTTTTTACCTTCACTTCTCCCTTCTTTTGCATCAGTCTCTTCTCTTCCTCTTTTCTTCTCTTATTTCTCTTTCTTTCTTTCCTGCTCTCGCGATCTCATTTCTTTTTATCATTCTTTATGACTTTTGTTTTTCTCTAAAAGAGGAAAATTGGGGAAAATCAAAGAAACAAAATGATTAGATCGAACCCAAAAGTAGGTTGCCTACGTATCATGTTGTACATAAATCAGATCTTGCGTAGTTCGGGAAATATATGCACAAATATCACGAAATTAAAGATTTTTGATTTTCCAATTTTTTTTTCTTTTAACGATAAGCAAACAAAATGAAAGGACCATGCAACATCACGACGTATTCATAAGAGAGACAACTAAACAAATTAAAACAACTTAAATCTAATCACCAAATATCAAACAACACTCTAGACCTATAAGACAACATGTACAACATTCCTAATAAAGACCATAATGTTAAAACAAACTTGACATGAACTTAACAAAGACATGCCAATACAATGACAGAAAATAAATGACTAAAACTAAATAAAGATAAGAAGTGCTCCTTCAAACTGGTGCTCTCTGTGATGTCCCTGGCTGAGATGGACACCTGTCTGTGAAGTTCTCGCCTTACCAGTTAAATTTTGCAACATACCTTGCAATGACACCTTGATATTCGGAAGAAAGCTCCTAGTACGTGTTGTGGACTCATGGGGAGTACACCTGAAAAGACTGTTCTGATACCCTTCCATGGTTGCGAGCAAACCTACTAACTGAACTCTTAATTCTTCCACTTTGCCCTCCGCACTTTCATCCTGGCGGTCATCGACTATACATTCTTCCGGTATTCTCCCTCTAAGTTGTGCTGGTAATGGCATACTGACACCCCGAGGAATGGATTGTAGCCAAATTCTATATCTTGGAGTGTATCCTGGATTATCTAAACCTTCTTTGAGGGTATTCATGCCCTGCCACGTTGCATTATCCCAGAACTGCTCATATTAAATCTCATCCTTAACTTGGTCTCTAAAATACTCAACGTCCTTTTAGAGGTCCATTGCCGGTGGAACATCTTGCAGTCTGCCCAATTGACGCATTACTCTCAGAGGGGTGTATGGTCGAGTACAATTAAGTCCCAACAAAACAAGAAGGATTTGCATGCTACATCCAACCAAGATTGTTTTCGGGTGAAGCCAAAAATAGGTCCACAGAACATTGTCATCTGTTCGTGATTCGAGGAATTCAATCCAAGCCTCAACTCCCACTGGAAATGAGAATTTGTCAAAGCGCATTCTTTCTTCCATGGCTTTCACTCAATCAGAGAAGCAACGATCAATGACATCTGATTTTATCTAAGACAGAGCATGCAAATGCTCCATTATCCATAGTTGCAACACTATATTACTTCTTTCGAAGAACCGCATCCCCCATTTTATTTTAGTTAGGGCCTTATATATCTCTACTAAAATCATAGGCACTAGAGTAACCTTGCTCCCTTGATCCTTATGAAATAAGGTCATCACTACAGATTGCAACCGAGTATTAATACGTCTTTCGTCTTGTGGAAACACTAAAGTGCCTAACAAAGCGAGAGCGAAGATTTCAAGACGTTTTCTTTCCCATTTCTTCTTAGTTATATGAAACTCATCCCAAAAATAATCAAAACCTCCCAATGATCCGAATCGAGCGAACAAGTAGTCTAGGGAAATCCATGATTGATTAAGGCATCCCAAATGCATATTCTTACTCATTAAACCACAACGCTGAAGAAAGCTTGAGCTAGTATGATTGTGGGCTCGAATCATCTTTAAACGAATATAAGACAACTGATACAGATCAGATATTTCTGCCAGAGTAGGCGTCATTTCACATTTTCCAAACCTAAACACCAAACTACTAGGATCCCAAAAAGTCGATGCCGCCTCTATCGGATTTGGACGGGGCGCGAGACGCAAGAGGGCTGTAAGATAACCCAACACTATCTTTAGCTCGTACTGCTCAGCGTAGTTGAACGTACCCCCCCCCCCCCCCACTTGACTAACTTTTTAGGGATCTTGGAAACCATCTGAACTCTAGACCTCGTGGTTGGGTCCATCCTGAAATAACACATAGGACATTAACTTAAGAAGAAATTCAATTAGAGCAAAAGATTCCCAACCCTTGAGAATTTGACACAGACAAATGTCGAAGGGACAGACCACTTATGACTCTAAATCACCGAATAATACTGCCGAATGAAATCATCTTACTTGGTAAGGACCATTTAACAATACTAGATTACGCGGAGATAGACCCTAGGCTAAAATCGAGACAAAGACCAAAAAATAAAGAGATTATCGGACCCACCCAGGGTTGCCTACGTATCCCGCCCCGAGGAACGGGAATCAGGTATGCGTAGTTCGTCCAAATTGGACAATTAACGATTAACTGACAGACTGACCCTAACTTAAGAGACATAACCAAAGACTGACGAATAAAATCTTTTCTGGGGTTTTTAATTAGACACTCCAAACAAAACTGACACCAACAATTATGAAGAATTTTTTTTTTTGTATTTTCGTTAAATGATATATGAAATGTACGAAACTTCTACCATATTTTTTGAATTATAAAAGTCTCCTATTAAAAAAAAACTTTTTTAAAGTTTTCGAATTATGAATGCATGAAGTAAAAAAAACTTTTGATTTTTTTTTTGTATAAATGAGTGTCAAAGGTAAAAAAATATTTTTGAATTTTTGAATTGTAAAAATCAAAAGCCATAAAGAACACTAAAAACTACGAAACGCTTTTTTTTTTTTCACTTTTCCACATTTCTTGTCTACACACTTTACTTCTAACACATGTTTTTCCTCAAATCAGTCCGTCAAATGACCATGTTACCCTCAGAGATGAGACATTTAACACGTAGGGATGCTTTAGAGGTGAGTCTCCTACAAAGGACGAAGTGAGTCCCGCTAGGTCTCAATATGATGCAAGCATGACCTAAGGGATGACCTACGTTGGGGTTCACTAACAAGGTTGTTCGAGGGAGCGTATGGTCGATAGTGGTTGCGAGAGCTTTCCACCCACTCCATAACACCGACGGCTCCCCCTCCTAAAATAAAGGTGACTCAACTAGAGGTCGTGTACAACAGGTGTACTACGGACTTGTTGCAGAAAGAATGACTCGGGTTATGATATGATGCCAGATATAAAACGGTAACACATAAAGAGAAAACTGTAAACAAAAAGCACATAAACACTCAACAACGATAAACAATAACACAAAACAATACAAACAAAATGTTTATACAGCTATAGTGCCAAACTTAGCTGATACAACTCCAAAATAAGCTCGAATTTTGAAAATTATTCCCCAACAGAGTCGCCAGAGCTGTCACACCCTTTTTTGACCAAAAGATTGATTTTAAGTTTCGAAAGAGTTTTTATTATTAAGTGACAAAAATAAAAATTTATTTCGAAAAGGATTGTTTACTTTAAAACTCAGAGTCTCCACTTGGCATAATCCGGTGTGCCAAGTCACCTTTGGAAATCCTTTTCAAAACTGTTTGACTCTTTAAAACTGGTTTGCGAACATGAATTCCGGCTAAGAAATTTTGCTGACCAAGGGGAAGGAGTTAGGCACCCCTCGATCCCGCGGTTTGACCACGGTCGCTTGGTGGAGCATATCGGCTAATTTGACACTACGAATGTACAAACCACACAAAACACGAAAAACAATCAAACAAAAACAAAACGAATCAGAAATATAGTGTCCAGTCCAATTATACAGTCCCGAATAATGAAAAATGCGAAAAATGTAAACTTATTCTATTCTAAACTATCCCTAAACTACTCTTGAATTAAACTCCACCCGAAGTTCGGGCCTTGACCGTGCACCGTCTTCAAGTACATGATACTTCGGGGCATTCCCCGGTGAATAACTACAACTCCTTCGGGGCATTCCCCGGCAAATGAATACAATTTAAATTTCATGAGATAAACTAGAAAAAAAAACATTCAACCCATTCGACATTCCACGCATTCAATTAAGCAACGAAGAAAAAAAAACACTTATCCCTAAATTGGTGCCTACCCGAACCTATGTTTGCCTATCCATTTCTACATGTCATAATTCGTTCACGTTCGCACCATATTCATGCTTATTCTGGATTAAACAAAAGACAACAAACCAAAATTAATCTACGTTCAACTTTTATCAATTTCTCCATCCCCCCCCCCAAATTCTCTTTTCAACCAAAATTAACACATGCTTCGACTATCAACTCAATTTTCAACTCGGAATCCAATATCAACTACATAGACATAATGACAATTAAAGCATGATAATCATACGAATTTCACATGAATAACATCAAGAATTCACCAAATCATTCAATTTCAAACATGACCAATTCAACAAATTACGATAAAGAAGAGAGAACGGGTTAAGGAAATGGACCTTCCGATAATCAATTTCGGTTGATAATACTATTTAAGAAAGTCTGAACTTCAGAATTTCGAACAGAACCTCAACAGTGACAAACGTCAACTCCGATCAAAATTCAAAAAGAACGACGGAACAGCCTCAAGACGGTCCCTGCGAAAAATTCGAGAGAAGAAACAAAACCAATCTTAGAAATGTTGCTTGTTCAACAGTATTTCATTGAAACAGAACAATAGATGACCTAGAAAATGTTCTTTCCGGTCAGATTCGTCAGAAAAGGCTGACTAGCAGACTGATTTGACGCATTTCCGGCGAGGAACCAGTATTTACCGATGGTTTTGAACCGATTTGGGCCGATTTTGACGTGTCTCTCGGCGAATCTGGCGTCGTAACAGTAGCACAAACGAATTCTATGTTTTTCTTTCAACTCTTGTAGCCCTTCTGCTCCATCTTTCTAACCGTATATGCGTTTTGTGAGGTGCGTGAGTTAATTTCTGTGACTATGTGCGATTTCTGGCTGGGTACGTGCGAACTCCGGTCAAGGGAGTGTGCATTTTCAAATCTTAGTGATTTTGTGGGTGTGTGATTTGTGTGTTTGTGAACCCAGAAAAAGAAGAAAAGAATGGTGTCTATGAGTGAATTCCACAAAAATGGAAGAGAGTCTGAGTGGTGTATTTGTGTGTGCTCCCCCCTTTTCTTTCTCTGTGTGTATATGTGCTGAGAGTGTGTGTAATTCTCCTGGTGAGGGTCAGTCCGTGTATATATGTATTGTGTATTTCTTTGTGGCCAAGAAAAAGGGAGTGGTCACATGGGGTAGGGTGAGGGTAGGGGTATGGGGTGGTTAGGTGAGAGGTGAGGTGTTGTTTTTTTAATTGGAGGGGTAGAGATTAGGTGTCCATTTTTGCTTGGGTGGGTTGTTGGAATATTAGAATGAGACAAAGTTTGTTATGACTTGTTATTTGGATAAAACAAAACAAAATTTTTTTTACATAAATAAGTAAAAGATAAGGTGATTATTTATTTTCTTGGGAAAAATTATAAAAATGGGGTTAAATTGTGTGATATCGGAATAAGAAATATTTTTGACGGGACAAAATTATGTGTCTACAACATGTTATGGCTATAAAAACCTATCTTCTTCCACAGGTTTGATGCAATGAAATTTTCAGAATAAAAACTGTCTTTTTTTCTTTTCAAATATTCTGTGTGATCAATCAAAGCGTTCTGTGCGTTCGAAGAATCCGCCTATTTGAGGTACCGCTATAGTCGGATTGAAGGCCATTTTATCCTGGGAGGAAAAATTCCACAACCTCGGGTACAGTGAGGGAAATTATTTCCTTAAGAAAATTCCGTGAATTCGGACGACTTGGCTTATTCAATTTCTGCTTCATCTTATTTTCCCTGAAAAATAAATACACCTCTTGGAAAAGTCATTTTGATCTTGTGTTGAGGGTATTTGATACTTCATTGTGTTCTTGTTTATACTTGAACTCTAGTTGAAGTTGTTTTTGTAATATACAGATTCTGCATACCCGACCATATTGTGGGAAATAACAATAACAAGCTTGGTAAACCTCTCAAACTAAACTCCTATCCTACTGCTAAAACAATCAACAATTAAGCACTTCTAAGGCACGCTTCAAGATCCTTCATCCATATCTATCTAGATGCTCCAATTTTCCTATAAGCATTTTATTTCTACCGCCTCTACACAACACCTCCCGAATAGCAGTATTGCTGATCCTACGTGAGCTGTTATGTCTTTGTTGAAATACTCTACAGTTGCGCTCCTTTCATATGTAATAAATAGACCCCTGCAACCAGACTCATTCTGTAAATGTGGCTTTTGACTAAGTCACTGCGTGCATTCTCCGTAGCCCAATGAATTTCATCAAATCAGCCTTGTGGCTGTTTCATTACTCCTTTGTCAACACTTCTTTTCAGATGGCACCTAAAATTGAACAGTGAAAAAATAGATGATTGATATTTTTCGGGTATGCATAACACATTGGACATGTCATGTTGTCGAGATCTTTTCATTTAGCAACTCTGTCCCTTGTCTGTAATCTATCATGAATGACAAGATAAAGTATGAAAATCCATCTTGGAGCTTCCAAATTGTTGCATATCAGCTTACTCTATCTTTCCTTAGGGAACTTTCCTCTTAATGCAATGTACATTTTCTTGATGGAGAAAGTAGTCATTCGTTCAAAATCTTGAATTTGCATCCCAATCGCTCTATAAACTCAACAACTTTTAGTATTTTTTGAACCATTCAGGAGGCTTGTGCTGGCTGAATCCTCCATATGCCCTCAGTCTCATAATAGCAATGTATCCATTTTATTCACACAAGTTATATTGTGTGGGTGATTAATATACTTGATTTTTAAAAAAAAATTCATATACAAGATTAAAATATTCAAGGTGAGAAAATTCAATAACATTCATACATTTTAATTTGTGATAGATAATTGATACAAAATCATGCTACATCTAGTGTAGTTGCTGATATAGTTATAGATAAGCTTATATATGCAAAAATAATTTACACCGTAGTCGATATTATAGTTGACATACAAAAATAACACAGAATAGAATCGACATACATGAAATCGAAGAGCTAAAGAAAAAACTTAAAAAATGTTAAATGAAAAATCACTTGATGCTCTATAGAAAATTGTCAAGTACTTGTGTATATTAGAGAAAACAAATTCTAGTACAAAGATGCAAAACCAACAGCTGGATGGTTTATTATGCATTTGGTTTAGTCTACACTTGTATCAATGGTTGACTATTATGCAGAACAATTATGATGGTTGATGGTTCATTTCTTGGAGCAAAAAGAAAAGTCTCTTAATTCGGATGCCTCATTTTGAGAGTTGAAAAAGTAAATATATATAAGAAAATAGAAAAGAAAATGAGAAATCCTTATTCATTGCTTTTTAGATATTAATAAAATATAAATTTTAAATATCTATTTTGCTTTAAACATGTTTATTTAGCTTTAAAGCCCAAAGTGCAACAATGTTGAATTTTGTATGCTAGAAAGTGAAATATATATCTATTTTGATGATTATAACTTTAAAAATGGTATCATTCATTGAAATGAGTATTCAATTGTCAATTTCTTGAATAACATAATATAACAACTCATTTATGTCATTCTAATTCGGGTATTGAAAGATGAAATAAATTCATACACTAACAAGTCGCACATGTTAAGGGGAACAAAATTATATTAATAATATTATTATTACTGCAAATATCAAGTTAAAAAATAAATATGTTGTTATTTATTTGTAATATATTGTCGGATATTATTATAAATTTTTATTTATTAATATGAGGATTTGAATAGTTTAATACGAAATTTTAAAATATTTCTAGTGTAAAAAGTTTTCACAGTATTTTAAAATCTGCAATTAGAATTCCCTATAACATTAATTAATAAAATTGCTCACAATATTTATAAATACACAGTCAATTTTCTATAACGAAATACACAATCAGATTATCCTATAACAATAATTCTCTATAATAATATTTTACTATAATAATCAAATTTTATTTATAATCATTTTTTTCTATTATGTTATATGTTCTTTATAATAAAATAGAACAATTCTAGTAATATAATTACTTTTCTATAAAAAAAATTGACTCTATATAATATTTGATAATCTTTTCCTTTCTAGTCATAAGAAAAGAGAAGTATTATCCTTACAAAACATATTCTCAATTTTTAATCATTTCCATACTTGGAAAGCTTTTCCCTTATTCTCTCCGTTCTAAATTTTCAGTATCAATTAAAGTATTTTTAAGCAATTAAATTATACTATGACTTTTTCTCGAACAGGTGAATACAAACCAAATAGAACTTTTATACTATTTTTTTAACGATTTGTTCATCCATTCTTTTTGGATTCCCCATCTGATGTTCGATATCTGTATTGAAGTTCTGACTAATCCAAACGAGTACTTCATGGTAGGGTCAATTTTGTGGTGATGCTTCCGGCAAGAATTTCTATATAATCTGGGCTCGAACCAGAAATTTTTGACTAAAAACAAATAAGTCCCATCACCGCACCATCATCCATATCGATACGATTTGACCATTCCACTTTCAAAGATAGGCAAAAAAGAATTTAAGATTTTGAATTTGTGGCTCCTAATCTATGAGTGGATCCACGCTTATATATTGACTACATTCGCATTGACTAATGTTGTTCAAATTATATAATAATACAATTATTTAACATAAAAAAAGTTATAACTTAAAATATTACATTTATTCAAATCTTGCCTCGTTATATTGAGACAATTTGCCTCATTATATTGAGACAACTATAAATTCCAGTCAACTTTCTATGCTTGACATTCCAAATTGAGTTATTTTAATTACGTTTAATAATCTTTTAACGTATGTCTTTATCTAACTTATCAAAAATAAAATTGATAATATGTAAAAGAGATTTTTAAGCATGAAATGGGAAATTGATGAGAATGTCACTAATTGTATCGGCACAGAGTGAATGAAATGGATGCTGGGATTCAAAGTTTGGAGTGATAATTAGAAGTTGCAACCAAAATTTAAAGGCAAGTTCTAAAGAGTGGTGGTTAGACTAGCTTTATTGTATTGGGCGGATTGTTGGTCAGTTAAGAACTCTCATATTCAGAAAATGAAAGTTGCCAAAAATGAGAATGTTGTGATGGATGTGCAGGCATACTAGAAGAGATAGAATTAGAAATGAAGATATCCGGGATAAGGTGGGAGTGACTTCGGCGGAAGACAAGATGTGAAAAGCGAGATTTATAGTCGGACTCCAATTCGATTACCGGATACCGAATGAAAAAAAATAATAATAATTTAATCTTGATTCATAAATTAAAGAATACACATATTAATCAGATATGTTTAAAAGATTTTCTTTTTTACAAAAAAAACCACTATGATATATCTGAATTTCCAAAATCAGTATTAATATCCAATATATTTCGAATAAAACAATTCCAATCAAAAGCACGATATGGATATAAAGTTTTAGCAGTAAAAAGCAATTTTACATATCTCTTGAGTCTTGAATATCACATAATAGATCACATATTTAAAAAGCAATTTTAAATATCTCTTGAGTCTTGAATATCACAATTTTTCTTTACCTATCTTACTTTCTTTTTTAAGTTTGTTAAAACTATTACATTTATTTTTATCTAGTAAGTTTTAAATACAATTATTCTTACTAATATTAGGGCAGTGGCGGGCTCGTTAGATAGGTAAGAAAAAAATTATTTACATAAATTATATTTTAAATCCCCTTAATTTTTCAAAAGTTTACTCCTTATATTTAACTCTCCTTAATAAGATATTTGGTACTGTCATTGTTTATAGGAATGACATGACTCATTTTTTAAGATCACAAAATTGAAAAATCTGATTTGTATTATTAAACTTTCATATATAATTACCTTTCATATATAAAAGTTGGAATAAAAATCTGCTACAATTAATCTTATGTGTCACTATCCTATGGAGCTCTATATAAATAGACATCCTATGTACATTTTATGTTGTCAAATAAGAAAAGCTAACTGATCAACATACAATATAACATGGAGGGAAATTCATCTAGAGGGAAAAAATCCATGCAAGTAGAGAAAGAGGAAGCGATCAAATACCGAGGCGTTCGGAGGCGGCCTTGGGGGAAATTCGCGGCTGAGATACGCGATCCGACCACCAAACCCAGTTCGCGACAGTGGTTAGGTACGTTTGACACGGCGGAGGAAGCTGCTAGGGCTTATGATAAGGCAGCATTTAACCTAAAAGGACATCTTGCTACTTTGAATTTTCCTAATGAGTATTATAATAAACTTCCTTGTCCTCCTTTATATCATCGTAACACAAATTGTCCATCAACAAATAACGTTAATAGTAATATTCCAAGAGGAAATTCATCATCATCATCATCATCAAGTAAAGCTAGGGAAATTATTGAAATTGAATGTCTTGATAATAGTGTTCTTGAAGAGCTTCTTGGTGCTGAAGATCCAAAAATTACAAAAAGAAACTAAGGTTAAGTTATTGTAAACTTTTTTATATTATAATTATTACGTTATGCTCATTATCATAAAGTATATATACTTCTTTGGTTTTCGAAGGAGATTGTATTTAAATTTTCAGTTTCATGCAATTTATCGTTCAGTTTAAACTTATCAGTCGTCATGAGCTTGCAAAACTTTGTATTTTAATTTTTATTAATTAATCTCCTCTTGAAAAGCCAATGATGAAGCCATATAGATTGAATTGATGAATATCTCTTATCGAAAATCGTTTATATAGATGAATAATTTTTTGGTTACATATACTATTAAATCTTGAATATTCTCAACGAAATTTATGATTTCGCTATAGCGTAAAACATATATGATGGAGAATTTGAGATGGTTTATTAATTTTCTTATTATGATCTCCACATTTCTTGATATTATTTGATATGAATTGTTTTGTGGTATCTTTGTTTGAGAATGTGAAATCTCAAATAGTAAGTTTGATATATCGTCCAATGTTTACTTTTGACATATGAAGGAATAAGCAATCTTTAATTTATTCCTCGAATAAGTCAGAAAGAAATAGGATAAGATAAAGATGGTATACTAAGATAATTACTTGAAAAAAATAATTAAAATTGAGCAGGAAATGTGAAATTATGAGATACATTTATCATTCAAAATAATTTTGATTATGACCAAACAAAAGTTGGATCAAACATACCAATATATTTATGAGGTACACCCTTAGATCCAAATTTTTAACTTACCCTAATTGATTCAATACTAGGTGCGATGATTTACATCATGAATGAGATCTCTTATTCAGATCTAAGATGGTATAGTGGTGCCGGGAAAAAAAATAAAAAAAGCATCTCACTACTTCATGCACATTTCATTGATTTGGCTTAGGGAGATAACTCAATTGGTAGAGCTCCACTCTTGCAATTGAGTCGTTGTGATTGCTGAAGAAGCAGTAATAATTATATATATAGTACTCGAACCATGGCTCAATTTTTTCTAAGCAATGAGGAAAAAGACAGAGACCTTTCACATAAAGCTCTACTGAGACAAAAATGCGTTATCAAGGACATAATAAAAGAAGTAAATGATAGACGATTGGTCATATTTAACGTAAAGATGTGCTATCATGAATGTACAGAAAATATAAATTGATAGTTGGTCAGGTTTGAAGTAAATCATGCATGGCCACAACAGTTAGAGTGGGCGACTCTCTTAGAGTTCGCTCATCTGAGATCACTGAGCAACCTTTAAAGCGACCTGATGCACTAGCTCCCTTTGCGTGAAATGCAGTAAAAGAAGAAAAAAAAAAAATCATGAATCGCTTCTGTTACTCTTCCTTTCCATTTATCTTTATCCCACGCCCTCCGCTCCCCCCCCCCCCCCCCACCACCACCACCACCAAAATGTAAAAAAGAAATCCATAGCTTGAAGGTAGGGGTGAGGGAGCTAACATTACTCATACTGATACAATCTTACAATAACCAAAAAAAGAAAAAAAAGGAGTTAATACCTCAAAACTTTAGTTTCCCTAAATTATTCACGTTTTGTTGGTTTAATACTTAAATAATCATGGGGTGTTATTGTTAATTTCTGAACTATAACATGTTCTACACTTCTTTATGGCAAAAAAATGCATTGGTACAAATGCCTATTTCTTGTGCAAAATTAGAAAAAATTAAACTGTTACTTTTTCAAGTGAAATCACTGTGCGATGATGAAGAGTGAATCGATCACTTTATGATTATTCCCATTTGACTCATTCAAATAAAGAATCAATAGAAAAAGAATAAAATTCAAAATGAACACAATAATAAGGAGATTCCATTCAATGGAAAAAAGGGATTATTGTCTGAAAATGTTCAAGATTAAAAGTAAGCAACTTGGTTTGTAATCTGTATAGAGGAAAATATTTCTCAATTTTTTCATATCCGAACAATCAAAATTTTTGGAAAATATTTTTTCTTAAAAACACGTTCCACCTTAAAAATGATGAGGAAAATGATTTTCTTAGTGAAAATTGAAAAAAATATATTTCACAATTAAGTAGCACTACGCATTGATTATGTTTTTCAAATGGGCCGAATAGAGTGTCTTTCAGGAGCAATAATAGTATTATGCAAACTGCGTTTATACTTAGGCAAAGATGGTGCTTCTCATCTCCTTCTGTTACTATTCATGTTCTTTATATTGTAATTGCTCATTTCCGTATTAATCAAAGTTATTAGTTTCGTTTCATCTTTTATTGGTTGTACTTTGAGTTGAGAATTCGGGATTCGTTACTTTATGTCCTCCCCACCCTTCAACACACGTCATCTTCTTCCCACTATAGCCTCCATTCTCATCCACCCCACACTCGTACTCCCACCCCCACCCCCACCCCCACCTCCCTGAGTTTTTGTTTAGAATATATACAAACACTTTTATTATATGATAATATATTTTTTTGTTTTATTGTCGAAGACAAAACAATAAGTAAGAAATCTACTTATTTTTGTGAAAAACATTTCCTTCCGAACGCACGCTTTGTCTCTGTTTATACATCATGCGATAGTAGCCATTAATTAATTCCTTTGAAACTTATATGATCATGATAATGATATAACATTCCAAATTTGGAATATATGATTTTCTTTAATAAATCCTGAATCTTCTTTAAAGATTACGTGCATGGGAACATATATGGTGACACCATAGATAAGGTACCTATTCCAACGAATGATATCTAAGTACGACTAATTAATTGATTAATTAATTAAGGAGACGATACAACGCTACCTTAAATATTTTTCAGTTAATTTTGAGTTATTTCCCTAAATAAACGTGGTGATTAGTCATTTATATATTCCTTTTTCCTTTTGTGGGAAGTTTAAGATGTGCTATGATGACTCATAAGCAGTGGCGGATCTATCCTTTGTCGAGGGGTTCATCCGAATCCTCTTCGGCGAAAAATTATGCTATATATGCATGGTTAAAATTACTTTTTATGTATATATATTAGATGTTGAACCTCCTTCGGTTAGTTCGTATGTTCACTTATGAACCCCCATAGTGAATATCCTGACTCCACCACTGCTCATAAGAAATTACCTCCAAAAAATATTCAATTCAAAACATTACCCTATATACCTATTTATGAAAGAATATTGAATAAACTAAATACAGAACGGGTATAAACGTTTTATACCTTCAGGATATGTAATCCACATGTTATATGATTGTATATAATTGTGTTATTCAACTATTTTATTCTGAAGGTATGAAAACAGTGATGTTTGAAAATAGTCCACTTTTTCATGAATCATTGTTTTCTTTTTGAATCACAACCTTTTAGCTATAAATATTTGAATTTTCCTCAGGTAAAGACATAAAATTTTAAAGTGCAAGACATCTTCTTTTTTTTAAAAACTCTTGTCATGTGATTAACAAATTGTTAAGTGAGTTCGTAGTTCAGCAAATTTGAGGTACCATTATTTGCTGAAGTGAATCATTTTATCCTAGGAGTATATATATTTCATTAATCCCGGTACTTGAGGGGAATAAATTACTTAAGGACACACTGTGAATTTGATGTACTTGATTCTTTTTATTTTTATCTCTTTTTTAAAGTTGGTTTTATTGAATTTCCCAAAAATAGTTTGAACTTCATATTGATAGTTCTTCAACTATTTGAATTTGTGTCTGAAGTTCTTGTAAACTTTATTTTGAGAGTTCTTAAGTTGGTTGAACTTGTGTTTGAAGTTCTTGTGGATTAATATAGATTTTGTATCCGAATACCAACACTCGCTACTCACGTAACTTAACATGATATCAGAGCAAACTAAAAATTCTGGGATCGAACTTCACATTCACAATTTCACACCTACTATCAAAAAGAATTTACATATAAAAAATTAGATCCGCCTTTGAAGAAACGTGTTTACAAAGATATTGAACCCATGAAAAAATGATAATCTTATTCACATAAAGAAGCATCTAGAGACGAGAGTAAATAAATAAAAATTAAACAATTTACTTCTTGAGATAGTCATACAGTTCAATAAAATATTTTTTCCAACTTGCTGAAAATGAAATCAATAGGGTGTAGAGACAAAGGATCGTGTTGTTTCAAAGGTCACATATTTGTCCATGACAAATAACAATAAAAAAATAGTTTTTTGCAGACAATAAGATCCATAAAGATTTCCAATAGACCAAATTGTCTAATTACCTCTTAAGTAATATTCATGTGAATTATAAAAAGTATGAGTAAGAAACATTATTAATAGTTGCAGTGTAGTTTTTTTCTAGATTTTGATCCTTCCATTTCTGTTATTAATTTTTTTTGTTGTCTTGTAGTTTAACAATTATATTATTTGTTGTTGTAGTTTTTGTCATGTTGGTCTCTCTTGTTTATTGTACTTTTGTTGCTTCTTTTTTGGGATTGTTTTGGACTATTTTTTCCTTGAGTCGAGCATCTGTTTGAAACAGCCTCTCTACCTGAGGTAGTATAAGGCCTGCATATACCCTATTCTTTCTGAACCTCATTTTATGGAATAATACTGAATATGTTATTATTGTATGAGGAACAAACATGGGTAAAGCTATATGTTCTCCACCACATTCATATATAGACAAATAAACATCTTGAGATCAAATCTCCAACATGTTTAACTTTGAAAGAAATGTGATGAAAAAACATCAGCTCTTTAAATATGTGTGTGCAAAAAATGATTCTTAATATTTCAATCAAAGATAGTTCAACTGAACACTTCATTTAATGTGGCTCTGTCGCTATCGTAATGCAAGAAATTAAACTAAATATATTAGAGAAATTGACGAAAAATTACATCAATAACGAAGTTATGGCGTACTTCGGTGATCTAATTAAGTATCTTATTTGGAATCATGTTTTTTTCGTTACATGAATCGTACAAGGTTACTCTGTCACTTAAAATACCCCTCACATAGTCAATTCCGTTCTTATTCTGATCATCTAATTAATTAGAAATTCATGAATCGTACAAGGTTACTCTGTCACTTAAAATTAAACCTGTCAAACGGGCCGGGCTGGCCCGGCCCGAACCGGCCCGAACCGGCCCTACATATCAAACCGGACCGGTTTGACCCGGCCCGGTAAGCCCTAGGGCTTTAGGGTTCCGGGTTCCGGTCCGGTTTTTTTTTTAAACTGGGCCCGGTTAACCCGGCCCGGACCAACCCGGTCCAGGCCCGCCGGTTAACCGGCCCGGCCCGGCATTAAAAAAAAAAAAATAATAATTATTGGGCCAAAGTAGCCGTTGGCCCAACGGCTATATTACCGTTTTTGGGTCCAAACGGCTAGTTTGGGCCCATTAACTTAAAAATAAATAAATAATAATAATATTTTTTAATCCCCAAAATAAATCTATAAATACCCTACAACTTCAAATCATTTCTCACACAATTTTTCACTCTCTCAAATCTCATTCTCTCTCAAATCTCAATTCTCAAATACTCAATATATTTAATTTCTTAAAGTGTTCAATTTAAATTTTTAATTTTTCGTTTACAAAGTACGAGCGGAAGTTTCTAAAGTCGCAATCTTCGGATACTTCCAAAATTTGGTATTGTCGTTCCATCTCTTACGTTTAATTTTTATTTATTGTATTAATTGTTTAATATTTAATTTTATTATATTTGTGTATTTTGAATATTTTTAGTTTAATTTAATTTATATTATGGATAAATTAAAAAACCTCGCTGCTAAAGGTGTTAAAAATTTTTGTCCCGGAAGCGGTAGTGGTAGTAAAAAGCGAATTACTAGCGATAGAGGTAGTTCAAGTAATAGATATACCCGTGTGACTTCGCCTCCGGTACCGCTTGGTACACCTTTTGAGGAAGAAATAGGTGTAGGTGCTCACGATATGGATTATGTAGAATTTCAGGAAAATTACGGTATAGAAGAAGAAAATGAAGTAGATGCAGTTAATGTAGACGAAGATGATGAAAATATTGCTGAAACACCCGCAGTAGGACATGCTAACGTTAGATCTGAATCAGTTAATCTCTCTTCCCGTCCTCCCAGTGCCCCAAAACCCCGTAAAAGAACTAGTATTGCATGGCAATTTTTTGAACGTATATCAGATATTGAGGTGCAGTGCAATATTTGTCAACAAAAATATAAGCATAGAAGTGGCGGTAAGCAAGGGGGTACGGGTACGTTAATGAGACATATAGCTGAAGATCACACTAGAGAGTTCAATATTGCAAAAGGTGGTGGGGATGTTGGTGGGTCAACGCAAACTAGAATGGACCCAACAACCGGTCAAGTAGCGAAAAAGTATAATAAATTGAGGGACAGAGAAGAAATAGCTAAAATGATAGCTGTGGGTTGTTTGCCTTTTAGTTTTTCTTCTTCTGATGCCTTTATTCGTTATATACAAGCAATTTATAATCCTATGTTTAATGGTATTCCTAGAACTACTTGTCGGTCTGATATTTTTAGACTCCATTCACAATATTGTTTTTATTTATCAACATTCTTAAAAAATATTCAATGTAGATTGTCCCTAACTTCCGATCTTGGTCGTGCTGTAAATAAAAATGATTATTTAACCGTTACTTGTCATTGGATGGATAGTAATTTCATAATGCAAAAACGTATTCTTGCTTTTTTATATGATGAAGATCGGAAACATACTGGACAATTTATTGCTGATTCTATTATTAAAATTGCCGGATATTATGGTATAGAAAATAAAATTTTATGTATTGCTTTTGATAATGCTTCTAACAACAAGACTGCTATAACAAAAATAAAATCTACGCTATCTCCGCCCTTTCCTGAAATTTTTCATGTTAAGTGTGCATGTCATATATATAAGTTAATTGTAAAAGATGGTCTTGACTTTTTTGAGGTTTATATTGAAAAAATTCGTCTTGCTGTTGGTTTTATTCAAGGAAATAATCGTAGATCTAGAATTAAAGAATTTAAAGTTAAATGTCAAGAAAATGGACTTGCACCGATTTTGATGCCTGAGGAAATTGATATTAGATGGAATTCTACGTATGAATTTTTAAAAACTTGTTATAAATATAGAATTCCTATTACACTAGCTTTTAACCAACATTGTGGTTCATTTGCTGATTCTGCTGATTGCATGCTACATAATTCTGATTGGGTTATAATTAATGATCTTGTTAAGTTCTTAGAAAAATTTTATGTAGCTACGGTTGAATTTTCCGGTGCATACTATCCTACTGTTTGTAATATTTTGGCATATATAGCCGATATTTCTGGTTTGCTCCGACAATATAAAGATAAAGAAGGTTATAAAGAAGCTGTTGGCGCTATGTTTACGAAATTTAAAAAATATTTCTTCCCGATTCCCCCTATTTACTTGGTTGCTGCTATGTTAAATCCGTGCATGAAATATAATCATATGTGTCACTTTAGTACTCTTATTTATACTAACTTAGAAATAAATACTAACCATGATTCTGAACAAGTTCAACCTGATTTGTGGACGGCTACGGCTGATGCAAAGGATTATATAGAAAAATTATATAATCACTATGCTGATTTATTTGATTCAGCCGTACCTACAAATATCACTCCAACTGTCGCTCCTCATCCTCCCGAGGAGCCATCAGCTTCTAAAAGGCCGGCACATAGTGGTTTTCCTGATTCGTTTTATGATTTAACTTGTTGGAACAGTGTGGATGAGAGAGCTTACACATCAACTTATCGGGAAGAGCTGAAATATTATCTGCGGACGCCACCAGAGGATCGCAGACGACGGATCAACACGCTGGATTGGTGGAGGAATAATGAATCACAATATCCTGTACTTTCAAGATTAGCCAGAGATATCTTGAATGTTCCTATGTCAACCGTTGCATCAGAGAGCGCCTTCAGTCAGGGACGACAGCAGCTTGGAGACAACCGACACTCATTGGGAAGCAACGCAATGAATGTTTTAGTTTGCCTCAGAGATTGGATTAGAGCAGAAAGAAGAAACCAAGGAATGGAACCAGAGCCCAACGACGACCTCAAACTTGAAGAAATTATGACTTCACGGGAGAACTCAGCAGAATCAAGTCCAATGCATGGTTTTTCCCCCGTTGACTTCGACTACCCTATGCAAGTTCCAATTAATATTAACATGAATGAGTTGGAAAAAATGATGCATAATTTATAAATTTTTCATTCATGTAAATTATAAATTTTGGATCATTTTGCAATCAATAAAATTCCACAAATTCATTCACTCCTTAGTCGTTGTTTTTTATTTTTTTTTATTTAACGATTTATAATTTTAATATCTTCTATACAAGTGTATATTTAATGTATACATGTGTATATGTTTATATATCTTATATAGAAGTGTATATTTAATGTATACATGTGTATATGTTTATATATCTTATATAGAAGTGTATATTTAATGTATATACGTGTATATATCTTCTATAGAAGTGTATATTTAATGTATACATCATGTATATAGCGTATATAGTGTATATTTGACCGGTTTTTAACCGGGTTTGACCGGGTTTTAGTGGGTTTGACCGGGTTTGACCGGGTTTTAGTGGATTTAAAGTATTACATATACATAGAATAGAGTGTATGAATGTTAATAGATCTTCTAAAGATGTGTATATTTAACGTATACATGTGTATATATTTTATAAATTAGTATATAACTATACAAATATATGTTGTAATGTATATATATTGTAGTATATCTCATGTAACGTATTACATATACATAGAATAGAGTGTATATATGTGAATAGATCTTCTATAGACGTGTATATTTAACATATACATGTGTATATGTTTTATAAATTAGTATATAACTATACAAATATATATTGTAATGTATATATATTGTAGTATATCTCATTTAAAGTATTACATATACATAGAATAGAGTGTATGAATGTTAATAGATCTTCTATAGACGTGTATATTTAACGTATATATGTGTATATATTTTATAAATTAGAATATAACTATACAAATATATATTGTAATGTATATATATTGTAGTATATCTCATTTAAAGTATTACCTATACATAGAATAGAATGTATATATGTGAATAGATCTTCTATAGACATGTATATTTAACGTATACATGTGTATATGTTTTATAAATTAGTATATAACTATACAAATATATATTGTAATGTATATATATTGTAGTATATCTCATTTAAAGTATTACATATACATAGAATAGAGTGTATGAATGTTAATAGATCTTCTATAGACGTGTATATTTAACGTATATATGTGTATATATTTTATAAATTAGAATATAACTATACAAATATATATTGTAATGTATATATATTGTAGTATATCTCATTTAAAGTATTACCTATACATAGAATAGAATGTATATATGTGAATAGATCTTCTATTGACATGTATATTTAACGTATACATGTGTATATGTTTTATAAATTAGTATATAACTATACAAATATATATTGTAATGTATATATATTGTAGTATATCTCATTTAAAGTATTACATATACATAGAATAGAGTGTATGAATGTTAATAGATCTTCTATAGACGTGTATATTTAACGTATATATGTGTATATATTTTATAAATTAGAATATAACTATACAAATATATATTGTAATGTATATATATTGTAGTATATCTCATTTAAAGTATTACCTATACATAGAATAGAGTGTATATATGTGAATAGATCTTCTATAGACATGTATATTTAACGTATACATGTGTATATGTTTTATAAATTAGTATATAACTATACAAATATATATTGTAATGTATATATATTGTAGTATATCTCATTTAAAGTATTACATATACATAGAATAGAGTGTATGAATGTTAATAGATCTTCTATAGACGTGTATATTTAACGTATATATGTGTATATATTTTATAAATTAGAATATAACTATACAAATATATATTGTAATGTATATATATTGTAGTATATCTCATTTAAAGTATTACCTATACATAGAATAGAATGTATATATGTGAATAGATCTTCTATAGACATGTATATTTAACGTATACATGTGTATATGTTTTATAAATTAGTATATAACTATACAAATATATATTGTAATGTATATATATTGTAGTATATCTCATTTAAAGTATTACATATACATAGAATAGAGTGTATGAATGTTAATAGATCTTCTATAGACGTGTATATTTAACGTATATATGTGTATATATTTTATAAATTAGAATATAACTATACAAATATATATTGTAATGTATATATATTGTAGTATATCTCATTTAAAGTATTACCTATACATAGAATAGAATGTATATATGTGAATAGATCTTCTATAGACATGTATATTTAACGTATACATGTGTATATGTTTTATAAATTAGTATATAACTATACAAATATATATTGTAATGTATATATATTGTAGTATATCTCATTTAAAGTATTACATATACATAGAATAGAGTGTATGAATGTTAATAGATCTTCTATAGACGTGTATATTTAACGTATATATGTGTATATATTTTATAAATTAGAATATAACTATACAAATATATATTGTAATGTATATATATTGTAGTATATCTCATTTAAAGTATTACCTATACATAGAATAGAGTGTATATATGTGAATAGATCTTCTATAGACATGTATATTTAACGTATACATGTGTATATGTTTTATAAATTAGTATATAACTATACAAATATATATTGTAATGTATATATATTGTAGTATATCTCATTTAAAGTATTACATATACATAGAATAGAGTGTATGAATGTTAATAGATCTTCTATAGACGTGTATATTTAACGTATAGTCGTTGTTTTTTATTTTTTTTTATTTAACGATTTATAATTTTAATATCTTCTATACAAGTGTATATTTAATGTATACACGTGTATATATCTTCTATAAAAGTGTATATTTAATGTATATATTATGTATATAGCGTATATAGTGTATATTTGACCGGTTTTTAACCGGGTTTGACCGGGTTTGACCGGGTTTTAGTGGGTTTGACCGGATTGGGTTAAGTGGGCCGGTTCCGGATGGATTTTAATATTTTTACTGTGCAGCCCGGCCCGGCCCGGACCGGTTAAGGCCAAACCCGGCCCGTAACCGGCCCGGAACCCGGTAAGAATGAGAGGGCCGGTTCCGGGTTGAACCGGCCCGGCCCGTTAGACAGTCTTACTTAAAATACCCCTCACATAGTCAATTCCGTTCTTATTCTGATCATCTAATTAATTAGAAATTCATTAAGTTTTCAAGAACTTATGTGGCTGGCATAAATATTGAAAGAGATAATAAGTACTACTTATAAATGGTCCCCAATATAAATGAAAAAGAAGAAGAGAAGATTAACAATAGAGACATAAAATCATAAATATTGAAAACAATTAGTAGAAGAAAAGAATGTTACGAGTGTGACTAAAACACAAAGAATGTTATGCATTTCTAAACCACGTGCAAAGACAAACACATATACGATGATAGACCAAGGCTTATAATAGTACCGATTATAAAATTAGGTGTGAGTTCAATTCCTACTATTTCTTCAGTGTTAGAGTATGTGCCCTACTGATCAGTGACTTTAACGTAAGAGTTTCCTATCGATGAAACGGGTTGTCTGACGTGTTCCAAGGAAGCAGTAAAACAGAAAGTAAAGAACACAATTTTTACGTGAAACACACCCGGCTCAAAAAGGTGTAAAAAACACGACCTGCACCTCTACAGGATTTAACCCCAACTTCACTAAATAACTCTGAGCCTCAACAACGATTGATTGCAAAACTCTTGTAACCATCAAATAGGAATTATAAACTCTAATTCCTTTAACTCAACGACTAGGAATTATAAAATCTAATTCCTAACTACATACACACCTCCCAAGGTATGCGTTCCCAAAGTCTCTGAGTTTTTCCAAACTCGAAGACTAGCTCCTAGTTCAGTTTATAACACACTGAAACTAATATTACATCAATATTTCAAACACAATGAACAACTCTAAAAATCAACGCTAAAACTCTTAGCTAGATTCTATACTTAGAACCAGGTTCTTCAATGTGTTTCTTTAGTGATTGAGTGGCACTTCGTGAAGTCAATCTATTGAATGTTCTTTTTTGCTTTTTAAGTGCGTAGTTTATTTTGACAGATGCATCTTCTATTTAAGCACAACTTTTCAAAGAGTCATTTTTTATTTCAAACTCCCCCTTCAATCAGAACTCTCATTGCATAGAGTTCTATTTCAAGTGAGACTCCTTCGTCAATTTCAACTCTTGTCTCCTTAGTATTGTAGTCAAACTCCAACTCTCCAAAGAGTCTTTCAAATTGTATGTTTTGCATAGACTTCTTCAATTTTCAGAATCGTTCTCCTTCTACACATAGGACTCTTAAGGATATGCTCAGAAGTGAAACTCTTTCTTCACATAAGACTCTTTTTTCAACTTGACTTTTTTCCCTTATCATCGAGTATTTCAATCAAATTCAACTTGTTTTATTCCCCATATGATCAGTAAGTTGAACTTTCCAGTTGCACTGAATTAACTCATTCTGATTTTTAATTATTTATACCGTAGACTGCACTCTTGAACTTGTCAGATCAGTGGAACACGTATATCAACTTGTTTCATTCATATTGTCATTCATCAAAACTTCAAGGTTCCAACATATTTCTCTTTTTTGATGATGACAAACCTCTTGTCTTTGTGCATTCAAATATTTTCACCTGTAGGCACTAAAGTATAAAATACTAGAATGAAACAAGTCAGTCAATGTGTTATAAACATTTCACAACCCTCTTATCTTCCCTCTTTTGGCATCGTCAAAAATCATTTCAATGCAATAATATACTAGCCAAAGTGATTTGTTATGCTATTTATGGCCATTGGGGTTATCACCAAAATGATCAGACAAAGACTTTAGCCAACATAGCAATGTATTATAGAGAGCAAAAATATGAGTCAATTTAGCAAAGATAACCATTCCATTTAACTGCCAGACCATGTTCCACATTTAACCTAAGCTAGTATTGAACAAAGCAAAACAACTGAGCATTAATAAAAAAATATGGTATAAAAGTGGGACATGACTAAGGATACGAATAGTGGGGAGCTGATGAGGAAGGTGACACATGTATTATCAACTGTGTCAATTGACAAATGACTTCAACATTTTCATCCCTTTATCAATCAAGGTCAAGCTTCAAAATCACAATCCTAGGTTGAAGGACCACTTATTCCGTTTCATAATTGTCAGATGCAGCTTCTAGTTCAGAATTTATCTCAGCTAAATTATTTTTCTTATTATTTTTTTTGCAATGAGTTTTAGCCCTCCTTATTGAAACAGGTAGAGCAGCATGATTCATCTGTTAAAAACATCCATTGTTGTTTGAAAATTCAAACTTAAACTTGGACTGAGAAATTCTAAAAGATATGAGCCAATTAGGAACTAAAAGAGAGAGCATGTCCCTTTTCATTCTTCAGAAACATATGCTGCATGTAATTGATGATCAAGCTTGGAAAATCCATGGTACAAAACTGATATTTTGGTTGATAGATAAGAAGGAATTTCTTGTGTAGGATTAACACATTTATGCACAAGCATTTGAAGAGAATCAAAGAAAATTTGGTCAACCAATTCGTCAGCATCATAGGACAAGAGGAAGATGAAGTGTGAGGAATGGAATAGGTGTGCTTAACTGTTTCAACTTAGACAGCCTATGCTTATGTCAGTGTAGAGCATACCTGATAAGAGGAACTTTGTGGTCACAATTGCTTGCTTGTACCTATTTTCTGCACAATCTAATATAAAATTAGGTTAGAAGAGTAAGAAATCTAGAATTAGGACACACAACTAAATGTTCAAGACGAAATCGAATAACATTTTAGATAATAAGATTTAAAAGAAAAATGGTTATTATATTCAATCATTGAGGGGAGTTCATGCAATTTTAATCATCCTCAAATCTAACCTATTCCTTTCAAAATGCTCTCTACTTAGTACCTTTGGTGCTTCTCCAATCATTTAAGTAACCCACATAGTCTACATTTTTATAGCCCTCAAGAGTGAAATTACTTTCATTTGAATACCATAGTCTCAAGCCATTGATTCCTATGAGATATCTCAAGATTCTTGTGACAACACCAATTCTTATGAATTACCAACAAAATTGTCATCAGCTTCTGTTGGTGTTATTGATGCATCATTTTCTTGATTTGTTGTTCCCCCTGTCAATATGTCCTCAGTCTGTACAATAGTTGAACCAGGTGGTACAACATATTCCTGTGCATGCTCATCAGTTTCACCGTCATCCACTTTTTTTGCCATCTCCAAAAGATCCATTCCCCCTTTAAATGTGATGAGTGAAAGAAACATTATTTGCTTCCAGTCATAGACCTTGAGCAAGCTTTATCCATGTACACATTTTGCTTGCCTCCTTTCACTCTCACCTGCAAAACAAATTAGGGGTTAACTTTAGGCACCCAAATAAACTTGGGTCCTTTCTTATGAGAAAAAGAATGTATGAGGTTCCTTCTAGACCATCGAGGCAACAGGTTATGCGACCTATTTCTCTGACCAGATTTGACCTTCTTGTTAGCTTGTGCTAACATGAAATCAGATTTTTTTGCTAGGCTCATGCTTCTTGATTTGCTTTTTGCTGCAACTGAACATTCAGTGGTTGGATGCCCTTGGTTACCACAAATATAACATAGATTTTTAATAGCACTAGAACTTTTATAAAATCCCAACCCAGCCTTTTAATTGTGAGTTCTTTGACCTAACTTATGAACAATTCTTGAAGAATGTGTCTATCTATTAGCTCTTTCAAGATAAAGTTTCGATTTAGAAACTTCTTGACTCAATTAACTAACCTTTTCTTTTTCACAAAAGTATTCATGTTTAATTTTAGTCAATTCTGACTCAATTTTTTCTTGTTCCTCACTTTTGACCTTTTTTAGAAAGAGTCAGTTTCAAGATTTCAGATTTGAGGGTCAGGTTTGATGAATCAAGTCTACTAACATGTTCCTTAAGAGTGCATTTTTCCTTTTCAACAGTGTTCTTACAAGTTTATAAATCAATAAAATCAAACTTGAGACTTGCAAGATTGTTGAATAACTCATCCCTATCAGAAGTTAATTCTTGGAAATCATCAATTAGAGCACTCATTAAGGAAATAAGTTTTGTTTTAGAAAACAAATACAAATTTTCTTTAAGTTGAAGTATACTTACCTCAGAAGCATCATCTTCTTCCTCCAAGTCTGAATCTCCAAGAGCCATGAGTGTTGTTTCATCAACTTCATAATCATTTGAGTCAGATCCCCAAGTTGTTACCATTGCATATTCTTCTCTCTTTTGGGTTTTTTCTTTCAATTCCTTTTCAGCCCTTTCCTTTCTTCATTTTATTTCCCAGACAGGACAATCCCTAATATGATGATCAGTCTTACCACACTTGTAGCATCCATTTGGATTGTCAATGGACCATTTCTTGCTACCTGTTCTCTTCTTCTTTTTGAAAAATTTGCTAAAGTTCTTAGCTATAAAGTCAACTTGTTTTTCATCAAGTTCAATTTCTTCATCACTGTCAGATGCCTTCAGAGCTAAGGTATCATCGGGGGCTGTTAGCTCCTTAGTTTCATCAATTTCCATTTCATAAGTTCTCAGATTCCCTACTAGTTCATCTAGTGTCATACCTGTGAGATCCTTATTTTCCTCCCTAATAGCAGTCACTTTAACATTTTATTTTGATTTTGGTAGCACCCTCAACACCTTTTCAACTTTTTCTTCAACAGTGATGACTTTTTCCAAGGAAGTCAACTCATTTGTCAAGGCAGTAAGCCTTATCATCATTGTAGACACCTAATTTTGTCCCTCAAAAGTCCAATTTTATTCATTTTTTAGCTCACCGTACCACACACCCTCATCCTAACAACCTACCCCTACCCCCGCCCCCTAGTCTCCCTCTCATTCCCAGAAGAACTCATTTTTTATTTTTTTCTTTCACCGACTCTCACTCACCTCACTCGCAATTCTCATTCACAGCAAGCATACACGGATTCCATTTTTTTTCCTTTTGGTTTCTTCTTCACGCACAACAACAACCAATTAAATCACACACAAGCCCAATCGCACTCTCTTTCACGCACTCACCAAAAATTCCATAATACACATAGACAAACATCAGATAGAAATTGAGAGAGAGGAGGTAGATATTAGGGGTTAACAGTTCAGGAAAAAACTCACCGAAAACATCATTGTCGCCCTGAATTTGGGTTGTTCTCCATTTTTCGGTGTTGTCCGATCCCGCTTGAACTCTGACAAGGAGAGAAGTAGCAAAACCAGTCTCCCAAATCGACTAAAACCGACCCATTGCGGTGCGATTCTGATGAATTTCGCTGGAAAAGAGTGAGATGGGTTCGGTTCTCACAAAATTAGGTTCGGGTTTGTCTATTTTTGGTGATTTCTATTTTGGGTTAGTAGAAAAACATAGGAAAAGGTATATCGAGCTCGGGTTCGTGGTTGAGGTTTGAGTCGAGGTCATCGGACGCGGATTCTCCCAGTTTTAATTGAAATAATACATTGATTTTGAAAGCGTGATCGGAGGTTCAATTCTATCTCTTCTCACTTTTATTTCATTTACGTTCTTGATTTGTGTGAAGCATGATATGACATGAGTGTTTTGGTGATTTTGATTCATTGTTTGATTTTATTATTATTGGTTATGGATTGTTGAAAGTAGCAATTGTGAATTATCACGTTGGAACCTTGAGTTGAATTTGGGGGGTGGGAATCGAAAGTCGGTAAAAAGTGAATATTGTGGTATTTTGATTTATTGTTGATGTTGAACGTTGATAGCATCATGTTTTAGACCGAGGATTGGTAGGCAAATCGTAGGTTTTGGGTAGGCAAAGTTTAGGACTCATGATTTTGTTGAATGTTTGAAATTTCGTTGAGTGGTTTGATTTTCTCGCATTTGGACAATGTATTCATTCGCCGGGGAATGCCCCGAGGTCACATTGTACTTATTCACCGGGGAATGCTCTGATGTATTATGTACTCGGAGGATGTTCGCGATGAAGGCCCGAGGCATCGGGTAAAACATTGGAGCTTAGTCTAGGATTAGTTTAGAATAAGATTTACATTTCTGTATTTTTCTATTTTTGGGACTGTATAACTCGGACTGGACATTATTTTTGTTTTGACCTTTGTTTGATTTGTTCGTTGCTTGTCTTATGTGTATTTTGTGTGGTTTATACATTTTATAGTGTCAGATTAACCGATATACTCTACCAAGCGACCGTGGTCGAACCACGGGATCGAGGGGTGCCTAACACCTTCCCCTCGATCAACGGAATTCCTTAGTCAGAATATCTATTCGTAAATCAGTTTAAAGAGTCAAATCATTTTGAAAAGGATCTTTCAAAGATGACTTGGCACACCCGATTATGTCAAGTGGTGACTCTGAATAAAAAATATAAATAATCCTTTTTCAAACCAAATTTTCAATCTTTTGTCACTTTAATAATAAAAACCCTTTCGAACCTTAAAAATGAATCTTTGGGAGTTAAAAAAGGGGTGTGACAGCTCTGGCGACTCTGCTGGAAAATTTTCAGAATTCAAGCTTATATTTTGGAGTTGTATCGGCTTAGTTTGACATTGTGAGTGTATAAACATTGTTTGTGTTAAGTGTTTGTGTTTATGTTATCATTGTTGAGTGCTTACGTGCTCTTTGTTTATAGTTTTTCCTTATGTGTTACCGCTTTATATCTGGCATCATTTGCATAACCCGAGTCAATTCTTTCTGTAACAAGTCTTAGAGTGCACGTCGTGTATACGAATTCTAGTTGAGTCACCCTTATTTTAGGAAGGGGAGCCGTCGGACATATGGAGTGGGTGGAAAGCTATCGAAACCACTATCGATCATACGCTCCCCCGAACAGCCTTGTTAGTGAACCCCAACGTAGATCATCCTTTAGGTCATGCTTATGTGCATCATATTGAGACCTAGCGAGACCCACTTGTTCCTTTGTAGGAGACTCACCCCTAAAGCATCCTTACGTGCTAATTGTTGCATCTTTGAGGACAACAGGGTCATTTGACAAACTGATTTGGGGAAAGCATGTGCTAGAATTAAAGAAGGGTGTGTATGCATGGATAAATAAAAAAAAAGGTGAATCAAAAAAGTGTTTCGTAGTTTTTAGGGTTCTTTATGGCACAATTCGGAATTCAAAAAAAAAAATTCTTTTTACTTTTTGCACTCATTTTTCAAAAATCAAAAACATCAAAAAGATTTTTCTTTTGTTTCCATTAGCAAGCATTCACAATTTGAAAACTCAAAAATATTTTATTGATGTTTTTCATCTTCTGTTTGTGGTCGCGTCTCTCAAGTCAGGGTTCATTCGGTTATGCAATCCTTCATTGTCCTATCTGGACGAACTACACACCCTTGATTCTCCTCCTCTCGGGAGTGAGATACGTAGGCGGGACTATTGTTGGTTCGGAGATCTTATCTCAAAAATTCAAAAAGATTTTCTTCACTCTTTATTAGAGTAGGTGTTTCATATACATCTTTTAAAAGAAAACTACAAAAAGATTTTCCTTTAATAGGTTCAAGTTTCATTTTCATATGAAATTCAAAATTGAAAACCTAAAAAGATTTTTTTCTTTGGTAATCATAGGTTTTATTTTGTATAGAATCTAAAAAAATTTAAAAAAAATTTCTTCACTCTTCATTTAGAATAGGTGTTCATATACATCTTTAAAAGAAAGCTACAAAAATATTTTTTCTGTAATAGCTTCAAGTTTCATCATCGTATGAAATTAAAAATCGAAAAACCAAAAAGATTTTTCTTTGGTAATCATAAGTTTCATTTTTGTATAGGGATTTAAACCTGAAAAATGCAAAAAAGATTTTCGTCAATTCTTTTGACAATTTGTTATTTTCTTTTCTTTTCATTTTTTTAAAGTTTCAAGAAAAAGAAAAAGAGAAAAGAAAAAGAGTTTAATTGGCCATTTTGGCAAGACTTCACGAACTACGCACACCTGATTCTTCTCTCTCGGGAGTGAGATACGTAGGCGTCCTTCTTGGGTTCGGTGACTTTTACAAAGAAAAGAAAAAATAAAAAAAAGATTTTGAGAAGGTGTTGAACTCTAACGCATTTAGTGTTTCTATTATTCAGTTAGTTTAAGGTGGTTGGTTTGTGGCATTGTGGTTGGTCCTTCATATCACACCAAATCTGAAGAAGGTTTAGTTGTGTCCAACAAGGATATAGAGAGTGACCCCATGGATCAAACAAAGAGTCAAGAAATTGAGAGTTTAAAGGAAGAAAATTTCAGACTAAGACAACAAATATTGGAGATGCACCAAGCTCGGGCCAGTGGGTTGCCTCCTCCTCCATTTCCCATTATTGATCCTATAAATACCTCAAGTTTTTCATAAAAATCGCAAAGTCAGTTTCCTATTGTTTTTTATGCACTGCAACATTACTCAGAATTCCTTCCAAGCCAAAAACATCCCAATACTTCCACCACTCTTCCTCTAGCTTCTCAGTATAAGCCTGCTACATTGACAGCACCACATACTGCCTATGCTTTTGTTACTCAACCTTTTGTTGAGGCTTCTACATTGGCTAGCCGCCCAACGGTTGTGCTTCCCCATGTTGCTAGTGGACCCTTGTTCAATACTCTTGGTGATTATTGCTATACTCTTGATCCTACTTTTAAGCTAACTGGACCACCAATATTTCTTAACAAGAAGCCTAGTATGCCAGAAGAGCTAGAGAAAATGGTTGGAAAAATGAAGAGTGCAGGAAATGCTGTGAAAAGTTCCCTAAGACTTTCAAGTCAAAAAGATGTTTCATACAAAAACCGGGGCATGTCTTCAATTGTTAACCCTCCTCTAAGCCTTGAGATATCGAAATTCGAGGAGCAAGATGGACAGGAGGAATCCGTGAAACATTTGGGACAATATTGCAATTAATTAAAGAAAACTTGAGGAAAGAATAATGAGAAAGATACAACTACTATTGTAGTTGGAGAACGGGCACATCCAAGAAGACAACGTCGTTGCTGTCGTCAATCTCAAGCCCAACTTTATACCCAAGCTCTCTATAATCCCTACCAAAATTCATTATACTCCATTTCCCCACCTCCATATCTAGTATACTGCGCACAACCATATGTTTAACTCATTTCTTACTCATAATGGCGCACACCAACTCTTCAGAGTTACCCTTCGACTCCACAAATCTATTAAAGCCTTTCTAGGCCCGATTTTGGATCCAATCCAAACAATGAAATGAGGCAAAAATTGAGGGATAGCTTCACACCAATTGGAGAGTCGTATGCCAGCTTATTTCAGAGATTGGTACAGTGGGGCATGATCACTCCTCTCCTTGGGTATACTCCTGACCCGAATTCAAGAAGTTTTGATTCTACTGTACGATGTGCATATCATTCTGATGTTCAGGGTCACAGTATTGAAGATTATCGTGCTTTGAAAAGAGGAATTGAAAAGATGATTTAAGATAAATCAATTATGGTGCAGAACGTTGATCGTGATGGAAGCTCTAGTCATGGTGATATGTAAACTAGTGGCTAAGTTGTCAGACTGAGCAATTGAGAAGTCACCCCTCTCCCTACTAGGAAGAGGTCTGGTAGTTTGTTTTATTTCTTTTTTGTTTTTTGAATTATTTCAAGGTTGTAGTTCGGGATCTATCTTGTTTTGTCCCTGTGTCATTTATGTTCAAACCTTTCTATCTTTTATTTCAACTAAATGAAATGTCCCTTTCCCTTTGTGTTTTAAATATGTGTTTGTTTTCTTTACACATCATATTTTATGTTGATTCTAGTGTTATGACATGCCTGGAGAATTTTCAGCTGGATCTTAAAATCCAGTTTAAGCATGAACGTTGAATCAGAGGGCTAAAGTTAGAAAAATATTTGAGAAAATAGGTAGAGTGCTGAGACATTTGGTGATAAGTTGAAGCCTTTTCTGAAAATTAAGGTAATTATTTTGAGAATCACATGAATAACTTAGTCATCAATTGAAAGAGATGTCTCAATTTGGTCAAGTAGTGGATGTGTGATCCTACATCAAAAGGAACAAAAAATTAGCTCCACGAAAGCATGAGTCATTCGATATGAGGAATGTACAACAAAGGTGGAGTTTGCTAAAGAAGTAGTGTCGAACAATATCAGTTAAAGTTAGTATTGTAAAAAGTGTCACAAATGATCTTCATCTTTCACTTACACATTACATGTTATGTACTAGCATCTTCAAGGATTGATATGACGAAGGCATTTCATTCAGCTATCCAAATATTGTGTCATCCTTTGATTACCCCATTTGAGCCTTAGTGTTATTTTTCTTTCTTACCCCTCTTTTGGAATCAAGATAGAGTCAGCAAAGCTCAAAAGAGAAGTATCGAGCGAAACAATAGAGTCAGAAATTTTTTTTAAAAAAAAGTAGAAAAAAAAAAGAAAATATGTCCAAAAAGAAAGTAAAGAGAAAGTGTCAAGAAAAATAGAGTCAGAAAATTTTTAAAGAGAAAAAGAGTCAATAAAAGAGAAAAAAGACCAGAATCAAGCGAAAGTATAAGCTTCCAGAACTACGCGTGACCTGATTCTCCTCTTTTGGGGGTGAGATACGTAGGCTGCCCTATTCGAGGCTCGGTCCAACCAAATAAATAATTTAGAATTCCTAGTCAAAAGAAACTGGGGCATGAGTTAATCCTCATTGTTTGAGTCGACTCCAAAAGTTGTAAGTCCCACCTCACTTCAAGTGTCGTTTGGGCCCCATGTCATCCTTTCTTTCTAACCCTATCCAAAAAACAAGTTACAACCAAAGAAGGTCCTTCAGATCAACTTTGAGAATGTTAAGGCTAAGCATGCAATGGATGTGATGACGCATTTTGGGAACTACTTGTCTTCCTCAGTGTAAGAAATTAAAAGAGAAATGAAAATGAGAGAGTTTTATCAGTGAAAACCCTCACGGGCACTGTAAGACGATGGTGAGTTGAGACAAACAAAAATGAGAGTCTTATCGATGAAAACTCTCACGGGCACCGTAAGACGACTGTGAGTTGAGAAAAATGAAAATTAGAGAATCTCATTGGTGAAAAAACCTCACGGATACCATAAGGCAATGGTGAGCCGAGAAAAAGAAAATGAGAGACGTTTGTTGGCGAAAACCCTTCAAGGTGTCACTAGCCGAATGAGGTCTCTGAATGCAATTGACCTAAGGAAGCAACTCAATTTCTAGGTCATTCACTCAACAACAATTGGTAGAAAGTTTTGGATGGAAAGATCAGACAGTCATAATCATTAGAGTTGACTATCATTTTTAGATAAACTTTTCTTTCATCTTTTTTAATGGGGACATTCATTATCCTTTTTTTTCTTCTCTTTAGTTATATTTTTATTTTGTTGAGTCAGTTATCCAAATAAAGCAAAAATTATTGTTATTTTTCTCTTGTCTTTGAGTCAAGTCCATGTCAAAACAAGTAAGAAAAGATTTCAAAACTGGCTGCCAACTTTTTCAATTGCACAAAGCAAGACAGAAAGACCAGCGCATGAAAGAGACATGATTGTGGGCCGAAAAAAGGGCATGCAGAAAGCTTTGTCAACAGACAAATCTAGGAACTCATGAAAATACCAAGGTTTAAAGGGTTTATCTGAGAAGCATGGCAAAGCAGAGATACTGTGCTTATTTCAGAGTCACTCTTAATAATATGAGTTTGATCAATGACGTGACAAAGTAGGGGCAAGTGCCAACAATCCAAAACAAAATGAAGGAAATAGACACTAGAGCAGGTGTGGGGACAGACAAGTTCTGCAAGCCACCACTATGTTTTTAACTGACAATTTTTTTTGTTGAAACAGGGGCAAATTCCCTTCACTTAATTCAGCTATCATTGGAAATGCACATCCGTGAGACTTTACTTTCTGTTCAGGACCCTTCTGAAAAATAGAATTTTACTTTCTGTTCAGGACTCTCCTGAAAAATGGGATTTTACTTTATGCTCAGGACCCTCCTGAAAAATGGGAATTTGCTTTCTGCTTAGGACCCTCTTGAAAATTGAGAATTTACTTTATGCTCAGGACCCTCCTGAAAAATGGAAATTTACTTTCTTCTCAGGACCCTCCTGAAAAATGGAAATTTACTTTCTGCTCAGGCCCCTCCTGGAAAATAAAAATTTACTTTCTGTTCAGGATCCTCCTAGAAAATGGGAATTTAATTTTTGTTCAGGACCCTCCTGAAAAATGGGAATTTACTTTCTGTTCAGGACCCTCCAGAAAAATGGGACTTTACTTTCTATTCAGGACCCTTCTGAAAAATGAGACTTTACTTTCTGTTCAGAACCCTCCTGAAAAATGGGACTTTACTTTCTGTTCAGGACCCTCCTGGAAAATGGGGATTTACTTTATGTTCAGGACCCTCCTGGAAAATGAAAATTTATTTTATGTTCAGGACCTTCCTGAAAAATGGGAATTTACTTCATGTTCAGGACCCTCCTGGAAAATGGGAATTTTCTTACTGTTTAGGACCCTCCTGAAAAATGGGATTTTGCTTTCTGTTCAGGACCCTCTTGAAAAATGGGATTTTGCTTTCTGTTCAGGACCCTTATGAAAAATGAAATTTTGCTTTCTGTTCAGGTCCATCCTGGAAAATGGGATTTTACTTTCTGTTCAGGACCTTCCTGGAAAATAAGAATTTACTTTCTGTTCAGGACCCTCCTGGAAAATGGGAATTTATTTTCTGTTCAGGACCCTCCTGAAAAATGGGACTTTACTTTCTGTTCAGGAACCTCCTGAAAAATGGGACTTTACTTTCTGTTCAAGACCCTCCTGAAAAATGGGATTTTTCTTTCTGTTCATGACCCTCCTGGAAAATAGGACTTTACTTTATGTTCAGGACCCTCCTGGAAAATGGGATTTTACTTTCTGTTCAGGACCCTCCTGAAAAATAGAAATTTACTTTCTGTTCAGGACCCTCCTGAAAAATGAGAATTTACTTTATGTTCAGGACCCTCCTAGAAAATGGAATTTTACTTTCTGTTCAGTACCCTCCTGGAAAATGAGATTTTACTTTTTGTCCAGGACCCTCCTGGAAAATGGGACTTTACTTAATGTTCAGGACCCTCCTGGAAATGGGATTTGACTTTCTGTTCAGGACCCTCCTGGAAAATGGGAATTTACTTTCTGTTCAGGACCCTACTGGAAAATGGGACTTTACTTTATTTTCAGGACCCTCCTGGAAAATGGGATTTTACTTTCTGTTCAGGACCCTCTTGAAAAATGGGAATTCACTTTCTGTTCAGGACCCTCCTAGAAAATGAGAATTTACTTTATGTTCAGGATCCTCCTGAAAAATGGGAATTTACTTTATGTTCAGGACCCTCCTGAAAAATGGGACATTACTTTCAACAAAAAATGAATGAATGAAATCTTTCTTTATCATAATCTTCGTTTGGGATGATTTCGTTTTAGCTTTGATTTTGGTTTCAGGAGCCCTCCTGAAGAATAGGGTGATAAAATTAAAAGTCAGGAACCCACCTGAAGAATAGGGTGATCAAATTGCAAGTCAGGAGCCCGCCTGAAGAACAAGGTGATGAAATTGAAAGTCAGGAGCCCGCCTGAAGAACAGGGCGAATAAATGGAAAATCAAGAACAAAGTGAAAAAACAAAGTTGGAAGTCAAACAACAAGGTGAAGAAGTTGAAAGTCAAGCAACAAGGCGAAAAAATTGAAAGTTGACAGACTGAAAAATAGCAAGTCAGGAGCCCTCCTGGAGAACAGGGTGATTAAATTGAAAGCCAAGCGAAGAGTTGAAGAAATTGTAAGTCAGGAGCCCGTCTGAAGAATAGGATGATGAAGTAGCAAGTCAAGAGTCAAGGAAAGCTGCATAGATAGAGTTTTTGTAACTTCATTTATGTTTTAACCTGTAATTTTTATTTTGATGTAATGGCAGATCGGAACCTCGATGGAACCTCACTCGACTCTCTAGCTCGGTATAGTCCACTCCTTCAACCCTTTGAGATACCTATGACTAGATTGCCTCACAACTTGGGTAGGGAGTAGTGTCCTAAGTCAATATATGGTTGTTCTTCTTCCTTCTATTTCTTCGTTCGAATAATGATCGGGATAAAATTCTGTCTCGTTGTCTACTTCTTTGTCTGAAAACACTCATGTTTACATTCAAAGGAGGCATGTTGTAGACACCTAATTTTGTCTCTCACAAGTCCAATTTTATTCATTTTTTAGATCACCGTACCACACACCCTCATCCTAACAACCTACCCCGCCCCCTAGTCACCCTCTCATACCCTTACCCCACCCCCACCCACGTGAACCCCCTTTTTTATTTCTTGTCCACAAAGAAAAGAAAAAGAACCTTGACAATACACCATAGGGGACCATACACATATCTCACGAAAATTCCCAGAAGAAAACCATTTTTATTTTTTTCTTTCACTGACTCTCACTCACCTCACTCACAATTCTAATTCACAGCAAGCATACAAGGACTCCATTTTCTTACCTTTTGGTTTCTTCTTCACGCACAACAACGACCAGATCACACACACGCACAATCGTACTCTCCTTCACGCACTCACCGAAAATTCCACGATACACAGAGACAAACATCAGATAGAAATTGAGAGAGAGAAGGTAGATATTGAGGGTTAACAGTTTCAACGAAACAGGTAGATATTGGGGGTTAACAGTTTCGACAAAAACTCGCCGGAAAACATCATTGTCGCCCTGAATTTGGGTCGTTCTCCATTTTTTGGTGTTGTCCGATCCTGCTTGAACTCTAATGAGCCGAGAAGTAGCAAAACTAGCCTCCCAAATCGACTGAAACTGACCCATTGCGGTGCGATTCCGATGAATTCCGCTGGAAAAGAGTGAGACGAGTTTGGTTCACACAAAACCAGGTTTGGGTTTGTCTATTTTGATGATTTCTATTTTGGGTCAGTAGAAAAATAGAGAAAAAGGTATATCGAGCTCGGGTTCGTGGTTGAGGTTTGAGTCGTGGTCATCGGACGCGGATTCTCCCGGTTTTAATTGAAATAATACATTGATTTTGAAAGCGTGATCGGAGGTTCAATTCTATCTCTTCTCACTTTTATTTCATTTACGTGCTTGATTTTTGTGAAGCATGATATGACATGAGTGTTTTTGGTGATTTTGATTCATTGTTTGATCTTATTGTTATTGGTTATGGATTGTTGAAAGTAGCAATTGTGAATTATCACGTTGGAACCTTGAGTTGAATTTGGGGGGTGGGAATTGAAAGTCGGTAAAAAGTGAATGTTGTGGTATTTTGATTTATTGTTGATGTTGAACGTTGATAGCATCATGTTTTAGACCGAAGATTGATAGACAAATCGTAGGTTTCGGGTAGGCAAAGTTTAGGACTCGTGGTTTTGTTGAATGTTTGAAATTTCGTTGAGTGGTTTGATTTTCTCGCATTTGGACAATGTATTCATTCGCCGGGGAATGCCCCGAGGTCACATTGTACTTATTCACCGGGGAATGCCCCGATGTATTATGTACTCGGAGGATTTTCACGACGAAGGTCCGAGGCATCGGGTAAAACATTGGAGCTTAGTCTAGGATTAGTTTAGAATAGGATTTACATTTTCGTATTTTTCTATTTTGGGGACTGTATAACTCGGACTGGACATTATTTTGGTTTTGAACTTTGTTCGATTTGTTCGTTGCTTGTCTTATGTGTATTTTGTGTGGTTTATACATTTTATAGTGTCAGATTAGCCGATATGCTCCACCAAGAGACCGTGGTCGAACCACGGCATCGAGGGGTGTCTAACACCTTCCCCTCGGTCAACAGAATTTCATAGCCAAAATCTCTGTTCGCAAACCAGTTTAAAGAATCAAATTGTTTTGAAAAGGATATTTCAAAGGTTACTTGGCACACCCGATTATGTCAAGTGGCGACTCTGAATAAAAAATGTAAATAATCCTTTTTCGAAATAAATTTTCAATCTTTTGTCACTTTAATAATAAAAACCCTTTCGAACCTTAAAAATAAATCTTTGGGAGTTAAAAAAGGGGTGTGACAATCATTTCATGCAAGCTTTCATTCTCCTTCATCTTAGAAGCTTCGTATTCAGTAAAGAGAAGAGCAATCCTGAATTTTCTTACCTGAGAGGTATCCTCATGTGCATTGACCAGTGCATCCCAGATTTGCTTAGCAGTGGTACCGTTTTACACTCTGTTGTATTCAGCCGGTCCTAGTCCACACACTAAGATTTTCTTAGCTTTAGCATTTTTCTTTAATGCCACTAAGTCATCAGCGGTAAACTTACTTGCGGTAAACTCACTTCGTACCTTATTGACCTGTTCACCATCTTCTAACTTCATTGGAATAGTAGGGCCATCAGTGATCCTGTCCCATAACTCATAGTCTTCCCCTTGAATGAACGTTTCCATCCTAGCTTTCCACCAAATGAAGTGAGAACCATCAAGGAGTGGAGGTCTACTAATGGATTGACCTTCACTGTGACTAGTAGGTGGTGTGGAATTCATCAAATTGATCTTTGTCTTAGGTGCTAGCCTTTTTTAAGAAAACCTCTCTCTGATACCACTTGTTAGAATGTGTGCCCTACTGATCAGTGACTTTAACGTAAGAGTTTCATAGCGATGAAATGGGTTGCCTGACGTGTTCCAAGGAAGCAGTAAATTAGAAAGTAAAGAACACAAGATTTTTACGTGGAAAACACCCGGTTCAAAAAGGTGTAAAAAACTACGACCTGTACCTCTACAGGATTTAACCTCAACTTCACTAAATAACTCGGAGCCTCAACAACGACTGATTACGAAACTCTTGTAACCAACAAATAGGAATTATAAACTCTAATCCTTATAACTCAACAACTAGGAATTATAAACTCTAATTCCTAACTACATACACACCTCCCAAGGTATGCGTTCCCAAAGTCTCTGAGTTTTTTCCAACTCGAAGACTAGCTCCTAGTTCAGTTTATAACACACTGAAACTAATATTGCACCTATATTTCAAACACAATGAACAACTCTACAAATTAACGCTAAAAATCTTAGCTTGATTCTATACTTAGGACCAGGTTCTTCAATGTGTTTCTTCAGTGATTGAGTGACACTTCGTGAAGTCAATCTGTCGATTGTTCTTTTCTGCTTTTTAAGTGAGTAGTTTATTCTGACTGATGCATCTTCTATTTAAGAACAACTCTTCAAAGAGTCATTCTTTATTTCAAACCCCCCCTTCAATCAAAACTCTCATTGCATAGAGTTCTATTTCAAGTGAGACTCCTTCTTCAATTCCAACTCTTATCTCCTTAGTGTTGTAGTCAAACTCCAACTCTCCAAAAAGTCCTTCAAATTGTACGTTTTGCATAGACTTCTTCAATTTTCAGAATCTTTCTCCTTCTACACATAGGACTCTTAAGGATATGCTCAGAAGTGAAACTCCTTCTTCACATAGGACTCCTTTTTCAACTCAACTTGTTTTCCCTTATCATCAAGTGTTTGAATTCCCTTATCACTAAGTGTTTGAATCAAATTCAACTTGTTCTATTCCCCGCGTGATCAGTAAGTTGAACTTTCCAGTTGCACTGAATTAACTCATTCTGATTTTTAATTATTTATACCGTAGACTGCAGTCTTGAACTTGTCGAATCAGTGGAACATACGTATATCAACTTGTTTCATTTATATTGTCATTCATCAAAACTTCAAGGTTCCAACATTCAATAATGTTTCTCGATGTAAATGGAAATAACAAAAAGAAAATTAACATATATAGAGAGACAGATTAATGATGCCTTTCTATTAGTAGAAATCATGTCCAAACATATGTAGCAAGAATGTGACATTTTGGACCTGCCAACAAATAATAGTTAAACTGATGAAGAAATTGTCAAGGGCCACATTTTTTTTATAACTTGTTTTCTCTGTCAGTTGCATAGCTGACAGAAAAATTATATGAAGGGAACATCTAATATTTGTTGAGAGAAATGACAATATTTATGATCACAAAGACTTTCTTGTAGTTGGCCTTTCAGCATTTGCATTGGTAAACAGTACAGTACAATTGAGTTACAAGAATTGCACCAGCAAATTGATTGCTTCATTCAAAAAAAAAAAAAAAGGGAAATTTAAAAAGTAAAAATAATGAAAAGAAAATGGCATTACGAAAACAAACACCACCCCATCCTAAGAATAATAATTTGATTTTAGGAAAAAAAGATGGACTTTTCATAGTGAAAATAGAGTATCGGAGATAAAATGATAAATAGACCAAGAACATTGAAATCAGTGACAGAGCTAAAAGTTCATACCAACCTCTTTTTTTAAAAAAATCATATTGCATGTATATATATATTTTACGTATATATTAGTTGATGAACTTCTTTAATAAAAATCATCCTGCCTCCGACCCTGATATTTGAAACTATCTTCATTTCCTCTTGTTTGGATCTTCATCACAATCAAGAAGTTCCTCTAGCAACTTATCATCCAAGTATTCAAATTCAAGAACTTGCCTTGATGATGATGAAGAAGAAGAAGAAGAAGCAGCACCACCAGTATAAAAATGTGATGAGCTACTAGGCAAATTATACTCCTCAGGGAAATTAAGTATAGCTAAATGTCCCCTCATTGAATAAGCTGCCCTATCGTATGCTCTAGCAGCTTCTTCAGCGGTGTTAAATGTTCCTAGCCATACACGTGCCCCTTGTCGGGCCGAGTCACGTATCTCCGCTGCGAATTTCCCCCACGGCCGCCTCCGTACGCCTCGGTATTTGATATCTCCACCACTAGCACCACCACCACCATTCGATTTTCTTCCATGGCTAGGTTCTTGTTCCATGTTTAATTTTATTTCATGGCTTATTATGGACATGGAGTATATATAATGTGGTTAAGTGATTTGGCACTTATAAAGGGGTACAAAATTTTGGTCTTAGGTTTTAAAAAATGGAAGGTGGAGAATATGCCACGTGGAATATCCTAGGGTCCATATATGTTCCCACGTGGAGAAGAACCTTCTATGTAGACCAAAATTTTGATGCAGTGTATTTGGATGGTCAAATGATGGCTAAAGAATTCAAGTCTCCTTTTTTCTTTTTCATCACCTTTCAATTTTTGCATGCATGTGTATTGACTCCCTTCTTCTATTTTTAGATGGAATTAATAAAACATATGATAATAAAGCATAGAAAGGTAGGTAAGTGGAAGATTAGGGTAAAAAGGTAATAGTTAGATTAGGGTAATAGGAATATTGTAGTACTTTTATGTGGAAGAGACAGGGTGGCTTTCAGCTCCTCTCAAATCTCATTTTTTTCTTTGATAGGTAGGGTGAATTATAGGTAATGGCGGAGCCAGGATATTCATTAAAGGAGTTCATCAGTGAACATATGAACTAACTGAAAAGGGGTTCAACATTTAATATATATACATGAAAAACATTTTTTACCATGCATATATAGCATAATTTATCGCCGAAGGAGGTTCGGATGAACCCCGAACCCCTTGAGAAAGAGTAGCCCCGCCCCTGATTCTAGGGTTCCTTATCTTGTTTTGTAAAGCGAGAGAAGGTTGATGAACATAAACCTACTTTTTAGATCCACTAATCTCATCTCCTTATACATAATTGTTCATATTGCTATATTGCTTACTTTCATTTCAATTTTACTTTGATTACACATTTGTTTTAATCGAAAATCTATCAAAAATAGTCTTTTTATTTCATAAAGATAGATATAAGGTCTAATTATATCCTATACCTAGATCTTATTTATAAAACTACACTAAATATGTTGTTGTAATTAATGAAACATAAATTTGAAAAGAAAATAACCAAAATAATTCCAAGTATGTGGGCACGTGAATTTTTATTTTATTTTATTTTGTACACTGATTTGATGTGAGGTCATTTTTGCTTAATTATGACTTGGCTCTTACGTATAACGAAGTATTAAAAAAAATAGTGTTTTCCCCCTGCAGTATATATAATTAATTTGTCGGGTATATATTCATTGAATAAATAATGAACTATAATAGTGCAAAATATTAGAAATGTGGTAAGAAAAAATTTATAAAAATTACACAAATACACAATTTATGCTTTCAATATTACAAAAAATTCTAATTCCCTAAACATATTACAAAAATCTCAACATATATATACACAGAATGCTATGTATATATCGGCTATGATATGTATATTAATAAGGAGAGAGAGTAAAGTAATTAAAAAAGTGGAAGATAGTGTAATTACTTTCAAAAGGGTTGGCATATATTTATGTTTCACATCCCAAATTGTATTTATCACTTTTCTCTTCCCGATATTCAAATTATATGAATTGTGACTATATTTTAAAATGTAATTTTTAACCATATTAGTATGAGAAGAATTTTGCAACTTATGATATTTTTCATATAGTTTTTAAAAAAACTGACTTTAATTTTTAAAATATGAATAATTTAATTTAATTTCGAAGAATAATCAATTTGAATCTCGGATGAATAAAATTGACACATATGTTTGGGGCACCATTTGATTGTATATAAATGGTCCCCATGTGATCGATTAAATTCTCTTTTTCTGGTTAAGAATATTTTAGATTATATTCGTTTGATGTTATCTATGAAAGCTTGGCTTGCGTAAATAATTTGAGATATCTAGTAGTGGAATATATAGAGTGATTTAATTAATTAAATTAGTAATGCACTTCAATTCATTAAAATAGTTTTCAGTCACCATATAGAAGAATCCCCTTGATGTAACAACTCAATGGTTTATTTTATCTTTTTACATTGAATTGATTATCTAATCTGATTTTACATTATTAGCTAATCTTGTTTCATTGTATCAGCATTGTGTGGTTTCTTAGGACCCATTTAGTGGATCTATATTGAAATCATTTATATTGAAAAAGTTAACCAAAAATTAAATAAAACGAAACGTGTTATAATAAGGTGGAAAAATTATAGTAGATAGATTCTAATTTTTACATATAGCATATTTTTTCTAGGTCCTAGTTTGGGGTCCACCTGTCCATCAACAATATTTTGATATATAATTCTTTCTAGAAAGTGTATCAAACTTTCATAGACGTATGACCTAACAACAATATACCCATCGAACTCCCACAAAGTGAGGTTTGAGGGCAGTAAAGTGTATGCAAAATTATTATTACCTCTGTCTTTAGGGGGAAGAGAGATTGTTTCCTAAAAACTTTCGACTCAAGTGAAACAAGACGTGTGACCAAGCAAATTATTTTTATTTTCCTCTTACCATTCACGGAGATTACATAATGGAGACAACCTCTCTACTTCATCTGAGGTAGTGGTGTGGACTGCGTACACTTTATCCTCCTCAGACCCCACTTTGTAGGAATACATTGGGTATGTTGTTGATGTTGTATTCAAGGAGATTACATGGCTCAAGCTCTAAATTAAAGTCACGAAAGCTTGACATAAATAGGGCTTAAGGGAGAAGCATACTCTTGGCCCAATAGTTGGCCCAACAAAACTGCTCCACACTGAATTCCCCTCATCTCTACTGGGCCCTTTCATGGGCTTTAAATTGGAAAGGAAATATTTTGATCCAAAACTAAGAGAGAAAATTGAGAAGGGAAAAAGGAAGGAAGGAAATGAAGTGAATTTCTTTCTTTTTTTGCTCATCCTATGTCGATGTTCGTATTGAAGTTCGAATAAATTTAATTTTGCTCCATAAAATTCCACATTGGGGTCTGTATTGAAGTTCGACTAAATTTAATTTCGCGCCACAAAATTCCACATTGGGGGTGAACCACTTTCTGACAAAGGGAATCTGTACCCAAGAGAACTCAAGTGCGAGAACTTTGGTTAAAGATGAAGGAGTACTCTTTATTATACCACAATCATGGTTGGTGAATTTTTTTTCTTTTGTTTCAACAACAGAAGGGACAAAGCAAAGACAATTTTAAAGTCATTTTTCTTCTCACATTGACTTCACAAGTGGTCACAACACGATAACAATATGCAATTACGTCTCAATTCCAAATAAATTGATATTATTTTTATGTTCACTGACCATATTTCATCGTTTAACTCAACTCATATCTAGAAAGTAGTTAAAATGTAGAGAGTAATAACGTAAGATGAATAATACTATATGTTTAGGGCGCAAAACACTTCCCAAACATTATTCATTTTACATTATTACTTTCTCAATTTTAATTTATTTTTCTTGTTTACTATTTGGATTGTGATTTAAACCGAGCTTTAATGCACATGCATAACCTTGTTTATACAAATTTTATATTTAATTTACATTAAACATTAATTAATTTGACTCTGGTACGCGATATCAAATTAAACAGACATTAATTGATGCATCATGCATGTGTTGGGAAACAGTCAATGCTACCAGTCAAGGGGAAAAAGAGAACTCTGCCAGTCAACTAACTTGAAGGCCAAGATTTGAAGTTGTTTAATTTAATTAATATTTTTGGGAGAAATAAAAGATTCCATTTTTGGTACAAATGTTTAATTAATCGAATGTTGCTTCTTCAGTAGCCTTTGAAAAAACTTACATTGAAATCTTACATAATTTAACCTTTTTCTTTCTAGTTTTGGTCACTTAATAGTTAATTGTACAATTCTGATTTCAGTGTGATATTTAATGAAGCAAGTTTAACCTTCAACGGAATTAAAATATGTGATTTTATTTCTTTTACGTAGAAAGTATGATTTAGGTAGACTATTTTTCATCCATATCTTCACGAGTCTCGACATCGTCATGCAATAAAGAGAGCCAGAAGTTCTGGAGGATTCTTTTTGAAGACAAAGAAACTATATTACTGTCAAATGTGGAGTAGCAGACTAAAATTACAACTTAGCATAACACATATTATTATATCTGTAGTGTAATGATTGATATATAATTATGACAAATTTATGAACGTTTCTAAGCAAAAGAACTAAAACACACATTTCTGACTAATTAAAATTTAGATATACTTATCATGTTATCACAAGTATTAAAGACATACTGTTGGAACCTTGAGGTTTTGATAAATGGCAACATGAATGAAACAAGTTGATATGAATTAATTCAATGCAACTGAAAACTTCAACTTACTGATCACATGGGGAATAGAACAAGTTGAATTTGATTCAAACACTTGATGATAAGGGAAAGCAAGTTGAGTTGAAAAAAGAGTCATACGTAAAGAAGGAGTTTCACTTCTGAGTATATCTTGAAGAGTCCTATGTGTGGGAGGAGAAAGATTCTGATAAATTAATATGTGCTGATTTAATGAATTGGAATTTGACTACAACACCAAGGAGACAAGAGTTGGAATTGAAGAAGGAGTCTCACTTGAAGTAAAACTCTATGCAATGAGAGTTTTGATTAGAGGAGGAGTTTGAAATAAAGAATGACTATTTGGAGAGCTGTGCTTAAATACAAGATGCAGCAGTCAGAATAATTTACGCACTTAAAAAGCAGAAAAGCACAATCGACAGATTGACTTTACGAAGTGCTACTCAATAACTGAAGAAACACGTTGAAGAACCTGGTCCTCAGTACAGAATCCAGCTAAGAGTTTTAGCATTGATTTTTAGAGTTGTTCATTGTGTTTGAACTATTGATGTAATATTAGTTTCAGTGTGTTATAAACTGAACTAGGAGCTAGTCTTCGAGTTGAGAAAACTCAGAGACTTTGGGAACGCATACCTTGGGAGGTGTGTGTATAGTTAGGAATTAGAGTTTATAATTCCTAGTTGTTGAGTTATAAGGATTAAAGTTTATAATTCCTATTTGTTGGTTACCAGAGTTTTGTAATCAGTCGTTGTTGAGGCTCAGAGTTATTTATTGAAGTTGGAGTTAAATCCTGTAGAGGTTCAGGTCATGATTTTTTACACCTTTTGAGTCGGGTGTTTTTCACGTAAAAATTCACTGTGTTCTTTACTTTCTATTTTACTGCTTCCGTGGAACACGTCAGGCAACCCGTTCCATCAATAGCCAACAGTTAGGCGAAAATAAGATAATCAGTAGGGCACGAATTCTTAACAAGTGGTATCAGAGCGAGGTTGTCTTAAAAAGGGCTAGCACCTAAGACAAAGATCAATATGATGAATTTCACACCACCTACTGGTCACAGTGAAGGCCAATCCACTAGTAGACCTCCACTCTTTGATGGTTCTCACTTCATTTGGTGGAAAGCTAGGATGGAAACATTCATTTAAGGAGAAGACTACGAGTTATGAGATAGGATCGTTGATAGTCCTACTATTCCAATGAAGTTATAAGATGGAAAACAGGTCAAGAAAGTAAGAAGTGAATTCACTCCTGATGACTTATTGGCATTAAAGAAAAATGCTAAGGCCAAAAATATTTTGGTCTGTGGATTAGGACCTGTTGAATACAACAGGGTATCAATATGCACCACTGCTAAGTAAATTTGGAATGCTCTAGTAAATGCTCATGAAGGCACATCTCAAGTAAGAAAATTCAGAATTTCTCTTCTCTTCACTGAGTATGAGGCATTTAAGATGAAGGAGAATGAAACCTTGCATGAGATGATGGCAAGGTTTACTGTCTTAACAAATGAGTTGACCTCCTTAGGAAAAGTTATATCTAAAGAAGAACAAGTCGAGAAGGTACTGAGGGTATTACCAAAATCAAAGTAGAATGTTAAGGTGACTGCAATCAGGGAAGCAAATAAGGATCTTGCAAGAATGACCCTGGATGAATTAGTGGGGAATTTAAAAACTTATGAAATGGAAATTGATGAAAATAAAATGGTAACAGCTTGGGAATTTGACTTAGATGATGATAAAGTTGATGAAGCAACACTCATGGCTCTTGGAGATTCAGACTTGGAGGAAGAAGATGATGCTTCTGAGGTAAGTATACTTGAACTTAAAGAAAAGTTGCATTTGTTTTCTAAAACAAAACTTATTTTCTTGATGAGTGCACTAATTGATGACTTCCAAGAATCAATTTCTGATAGGGATGAGCTATTCAACAGTCTTGCAAGAATCAAATTTGATTTTATTGATTTAGAAGCTTGCAAGAACACTATTGAACAGGAAAACTGCTCTCTCAAAAAACAAGTTGAGCAACTTGATTCTTCAAATAATGATCTTAAGTCTGAAGTTCTAAAATTGACACTCTCTGGAAAAAAAAACACCAAGAGTAAAGAACAAGAAAAAGTTAAACTTGAATTGGTCAAGTACAAAAAAGAGTGCAATAATGCAACAGAAATGGTGAATAAACTGAGTCAAGAAGTCTCTAAACTAAAACTTGACCTTGAAAGAGCAAACAGGTGGACAAATTCCTCAAGAATTGTTCATAAGTTGAGTGAAAGGTATCACAGTGAAAATGCTGGGTTAGATTTTCACAAAAGTCTTGATGTTTATCAAGACTTATGTTATATCTGTGGAAACCTTGGACATCCAACCACTGAATGTCCAGTTGCTGCCAAAAGAAGATCTAGCAGTCTAAATCTGGAAAATAAACTATCTCAGACCAAGAAAAGGATAACTAAAATTGATCAGAGAAACGGGTCACGTAACCTGTTGCATGTATGGGCTAGAAGAAATTTGATTCGTCCATTTACTCATAAAAAAGGACCCAAGCTTGTCTGGGTGCCTAAAGTTAACCCCTATTTATTTTGCAGGTGAGAGTGAAAGGAGGCAAACAAAATTTGTGCATAAATAAAGTTTGCTCAAGGCATAAGACTAGAAGAAAATAAAGTTTCTTTCACTCACCACATTTAAAGAGGGAATAAATCATTTGAAAGATGGTCAGATTTGTAGTGCTCGTGTAAAGGGAAAGCAAGGGAGATTTAAAAAAAATGAGAAAAGAGGATGACTGTGAAACTAATGAGCATGCACAGAAACATGTTGTACCACCTGGTTCAACTGTTGTACAGACTGAGGGCATATTGACAGAGGGAACAACAAATAAAGAAATGGATGTATCAATAAAACCAACACAAGTTGCTGGTAATTTTGTTAGTAGTTCATAAAAATTGGTGTTGTCAAAAGAATCTTGAGATATATCATGGGAATCAATGGCTTGAGACTATGATATCCAAAGGAAAGCAATTTCACTCTTGGGGGCTACAAAAGGATTGACTATGTGGGTTACTTAATTGACTGGAGAAGCACCAAAGGCACTAAGTAGAAAGCATTTTGAAAGGAATAGGTTAGACTTAGGGATGATTAAAATTGCATGAACTCCCCTCAACGATTGACTAGAATAATTATTTTTCTTTTTAATCTTATTAGCTAAAAAGTTATTCTATTCAGTCTTGCACATTTAGTTGTGTGTCCCAATTCCAGATTTTTGACTTTTCTAGCCTAATTTTGTATTAAATTGTGCTGAAAAATAGGTACAAGCAAGCAATTATGACCACAAAGTTCTTTTTATCAGGTATGTTCTACACTGACATAAGCATAGGTTGTCTAAGTTTAAACAGTTGAGCACACCTGTTCAATTTCACACACTTCATCCTCTTATTGTCTAATAAATCTAATGAATTGTTGACCAAACTTTCTTTGATTCTCTCCAAATAGGTGTGCACAAGTGTGTTAATCCTATACCAGAAATTTCTTCTTCTTTCTCAACCAAAATATCATTTGTGTACCATGAATTTTCCAAGCTTGATCACCAATCACATGCAACATATGTTTCTGAAGAATGAAAAAGGACATGCTTTCCCTTTTAGTTCCTAATTGGTAATTTTTTTTGGACTTCTCAGTCCTAAATCAGGTTTGACTTATAAAAAAATAGATATTTTTGAACAGATGAATCATGTTGCTCTACCCGTTTCAATAAGGAGGGCTAGACTCATTTAAGAAAAAAAATTCCGAACTAGAAGTTGCATAAGATAGTCATGAAATAGAATAAGAGGCCTTTAAGGATATGATCATAACTTTAAAGTTTGACCTTGATTGATAGAGGGATGAAAATGTTGAAGTCATTCATCAATTGACACAGTTGATATCACATGTTCCACCTTCCTCATCAACTCCTCACTATTTGTATCCTTAGCCATGTCCCACTTTTATATCGTATTTTTTTAATGCTCAATTATTTTGCTTTGTTCAGTACTAGCTTAGGTTTAATGTGGAACATGCTCTGTTAGTTAAATGGAATGGTTATCTTTGCTAAATTGACTCATATTTTTTCTCTCTTTAATACATTACTAGGTTGGCTAAAGTCTTTGTCTGATTGTTTTGGTGATAGCCCCAGTGGTCATGAATAGCATAACAAATCACTTTGGCTAGTATATTATTGCATTGAAATGGTTTTTCGATGATGCCAAAAGGGGGAAGATAAGAGGGTTGTGTAATGTTTATAACCCATTGACTAACTTGTTTCATTCTAGTGTTTTATACTTTAGTGCCTACAGGTGGAGATATTTGGATGCACAAAGACAAGAGGTTTGTCATCATCAAAAAGGGGAAATTTGTTGGAACCTTGAAGTTTTGATGAATGAAAATATGAATGAAACAAGTTGATATGAGTTAATTCAATGCAACTGAAAACTTCAACTTACTGATCACATGGGGAATAGAACAAGTTGAATTTGATTCAAACATTTGATGATAAGGGAAAGCAAGTTGAGTTGAAAAAGGAGTCATACGTAAAGAAGGAGTTTCACTTCTGAGTATATCTTGAAGAGTCCTATGTGTGGGAGGAGAAAGATTCTGATAAATTAATATGTGCTGATTTAATGAATTGGAATTTGACTACAACACCAAGGAGACAAGAGTTGGAATTGAAGAAGAGTCTCACTTGAAGTAAAACTCTATACAATGAGAGTTTTGATTAGAGGAGGAGTTTGAAATAAAGAATGATTCTTTGGAGAGCTGTGCTTAAATAGAAGATGCAGCAGTCAGAATAATTTACCCACTTAAAAAGCAGAAAAGCACAATCGACAGATTGACTTTACGAAGTGCTACTCAATAACTAAAGAAACACGTTGAAGAACCTGGTCCTCAGTATAGAATCCAGCTAAGAGTTTTAGCGTTGATTTTTAGAGTTGTTCATTGTGTTTGAACTATTGATGTAATATTAGTTTCAGTGAATTATAAACTGAACTAGGAGCTAGTCTTCGGGTTGGGAAAACTCAGAGACTTTGGGAACGCATACCTTGGGAAGTGTGTGTAGTTAGGAATTAGAGTTTATAATTCCTAGTTGTTGAGTTATAGGGATTAGAGTTTATAATTCCTATTTGTTGGTTACAAGAGTTTTGTAATCAGTCGTTGTTGAGGCTCAGAGTTATTTTCTGAAGTTGGGGTTAAATCTTGTAGAGGTGCAGGTCGTGATTTTTTACACCTTTTGAGCCGGGTGTTTTTCACGTAAAAATCCACTGAGTTCTTTACTTTCTGTTTTACTGCTTCCGTGGAACACGTCAGGCAACCCGTTCCATCAATAGGCAACAGTTAGGCGAAAATAAGATAATCAGTAGGACACGAATTCTTAACACATACGAACTTTTTTATTTTTATAATTAGTCAGATTCATCTCAACTTCTCTTTCTAAAGATACCGAGAGATTTGACATTGACTTCTACCTCGTATATATTAAAATCCATACGATAAAGACATATGCACTCATACGTGAAATGGCTAATAATTCTCACTAAACATACAAATCATATTAAAATCATGTTGAAGAATGTTCAGAATTTTCTCAACTTTCTTAAAGTAACAAAGTCAAACAAGGTAGGGAGGAAAACTAGTCTGCAATCTCGAGTTCAAAAATTGATTTGTCGCCAGATTTTCATTTAATTAATTCCCTTTCTTTATGGTTCTTTTTTCTTTAAATAGAAAAAGGTACGTGTGATAATTATATGGAGAGAAAGTCCGTTATTTTTGGCTTTATATTGTTCGGATTGTGTTGATTTATTGGACCATTATATATACTAGTTTTATAACATCTGTGTTAAGTTCGGACCCAAACTCAAGTAATTTAATATTTTATAAAATAATATAATTAAATACATAAAATAATTACAACTCACAAAGATTATAAATTGAGAAATATTCGTATTTTAAAGAGTTTATGAACATATATTTTGTAGCTACAAATAAAAAAAAAATTCTTCAGATATTTATTAAGTCTTAATTTTATTCATAATTTCATGTGGCAAGAATTTAAGTTAGTTAATATGATAATTTAAGCTTAATTCTACTTTAAATTAAGAGGTAAAAAAATTAAATTCGCTAAAATGAACCTCGAGAATCTATTAGTTATTTATATTTAATTTATGCCTAAGAATATTAGTTCTCAATTAATCAATAAATGTATTTTTAAAGTAATCTGATCTTTATTGATACCACTATCTTCATTTTTAACTTTATTAATAATTTCATCTTTCAATATTTAAAAGATTTTACTGATAATTTCAAAAGCAAGATAAAATTGTTCATAAAAAAATTTCATTCAATTCATAAAAAGTAATTAGCAAATATTAAGAACCATACTCCATTCATCATAAATAAATATAATCTTATAAAATTAGTTAAGAGATTTATCGATTAGTTAACAGCAAGGAACTCTAAATAATTCAGTTGATTGTCAGCCTGAACTCTCACCATATTAGTGAAGGTTTGATTTCCCACTTTGTAATTCTCTCCCTATTTTTTATTTTAAAAAAAAAATAGTTGAATAATTAAAAATTCAAGAAAAAAACTCAATAATGATTTCTCAAATTATGACACACTACATACAAAGTCCCATTTGGCAAGTAAAGAAATGAAGTAGTTTTATCTATATCTTTATATCAACTATATGCCATAATTTTATTAGATTAATAAATTAATTGAAATTACTAAAGCAGTCTTGTGAGGACTACCAAAGTTTATTATTCTCTCTTATACATAATACTAGTTTCATTTAGCCCGTGCTAAGTCCGAGCCTAAACTAACATCAAAAAAAAAAAATTATAGATATTTTTAAATTTTTCTTGTTCTTATTTTTTTTATTTTTTTGTGACATCAATGTCATAGTTTTTAAGGAGTTTTAAAATAGTACAGTACAAAATGAGATTGTAAAGTTAAAGGATAATATTTTTCTTAATTTAAATATTAGACTTTCAAAAAAAATTAAAATAAATGCGTGTATTAAATTTTTAATTTTGATTTTACTGAAATCTTTTGAGTTTTTAATCTCTGATTATTCAAATTGAGCTTTTATCATAAATTACTAGGAGATCAAATTATAATTTCTTTAACTACCTTTTTCTCTCAGCATTTTTAGAATATATACAAAAATAATATTTATTATTTATTTTTAATATGATCATTTATCAGGTAAATTTTATATTAAAAATGTGCGTAAATAAAATTAGATTAACTAACTATCATATTATGAAATTTATTTTTTGACTGAAATAAAAGGTTTATAACTAACATTTTTGACACATTTTAAAAGTATTTAACAATGATAAATTTAATTATGGTTATTCTTTAGTATAAAATATAATTTTATATAAATGAAATCTTTGTTGATATTTACCAAAAATAAAAAAAGAAATCTTTCTTGATTACTTATGTTTGTCGTCATATACAATATAAAATTATAGATAAAATTAAAATAAAATAAACTATACTTAATAATCGATAACTAAAAATTGAAATTACAAATTAAACATTATAAATAACATCAAAAAATATTATTATAAGAAAAATATTTTAATTCAATAATTAAGCGTATATCAGGATAGAAATTGAACAATAGAATAACTATTTATGTGTTTATAATTAATTGTTAAAATCAAATATAATTTGAAACAAGTTCAAAAATATTTAAAAAAAAAAAAAAAGACTCAACTATGTATGAGTATATTTTGTGGGGTCCACTATCACCTTTTTCATTTGTAGTGGAATGTAAAAACCCTTAAAGTTTTTAAAATTTACGAAAATGTGTGTTAACTTACAAAGTAATAAAAACTTCAATTAAGGGAAAAAGAGAACAAAAAATCATGTGAGAACTATCAAAAAATCTTATTCTCTTTTATATATAATAGTAATAAAAATATAGTACTTTTAAAAAAAATAATTAAACAATTAAAAATTCAAGAAAAAACTTAATAATGATTTCTTAAATTATGACACACTGCATACAAAGTCCCATTTGGCAACAATAATAAAAACAACAACAAACCCAGTGTATTTCCACACAATGGGGTCTGGGGAAGGTAAGATGTACGCAGTCTATACCACTACCTCCGGAGAAGTAACAAGATTGTTTCCGATAGACCCCCGGCTCAAGACAATGAGTAATAAATAAATTCATAATAAAAACATGAAACAAGATAGAACAACAAAAATAAGACACACATAAAGTAATACCCTACGCTAACAAACCAAAGGCGCCCCACGCCCTCATACCCCTCACCCCGACGCTCCCCTAATTACTAACTATGACCCTCCCACATGCACCAGCCTTCTATCCTAATTCGCGTCCTCCAAACCTTCCTATCTAGGGTCATGTCCTTAGTAAGCTGTAACTGTTTCATGTCACGTCTAATCACCTCTCTCCATTTGACAAGTAAAAAATAAAGTAGTTTTATCTATATCTCTATATCAATTACATGTCATAATTTCATTGGATTAATAAACTAGTTGAATTACAAAAGAAGTCTTGTGAGGATTACCAAAGTTTAGTATTCTCTCTTATATATAATAGTAAAGTAATATATATATTCTTTTATTATAGATTTGGATAGCCGTGTGGATTACCGCCAATTTACAGATCTTGTAAAATTAGTAAATTACTTATTAGTACAAGACAATAAGTATATCAATTACATGTCATAATTTTATTGGATTAATAAACTAATTGAAATTACAAAAGTAGTCTTGTGAGGACTACCAAAGTTTAGTATTCTCTCTTATATATAATAGTAAAGTAATATATATATATATATATATATATATATATATGTATATATATATGCTTTTATTATAGATCTGAATAGCCGTGCGGATTACCGTCAGTTTTCAGATCTTGTAAAATTAATAAATTACTTATTAGTACAAGACAATAAGTATATCAATTACATGTCATAATTTTATTGGATTAATAAACTAATTGAAATTACAAAAGTAGTCTTGTGAGGACTACCAAAGTTTAGTATTCTCTCTTATATATAATAGTAAAGTAATATATATATATATATATATATATATATATATATATTAAAAGTGTGAAGACCCTTAGAAAAGTGATTTGAACTTTTTACCCTTCATTAAAAGTCTTTGCTTTTGACAAAATCATTTTTTCACTATTTTTCTTTCAATTATTATTTAATTATATTTATAATATTAACTGAACTCCTAAAATATATAGAAGGAAATATATTTGAATTAAAGACTCCTAAAATATATGGAAAAAGGTTCTTTTACATCTTTGTTTATTGAAGGTAACTTTTGAAAACTTTCTATACGTATACAAATGCACCTTTTATTTTCAATCTAAAAATAAAATTTTACAATAATATAATTTGATAAAATATTAATTTTAAGCAATTTAATTTAAAAGTATTCTATTATAAAAATAAAAAGAATTACGAAAGTTGGACTTTCGTATAAAAAGCATATCTATATTTTTAATAGGTAATAGTTTGACTTTCTTTTTTATATTATATTAACCTGACTCTTAAAATATATGGGACTCCTAAAATATATGGAAAGAGAATCAATTAATATTTTTCGTGATCAATTAAAAAAATACTCCTAAAATAGGATAGAGAAATACTACTAAAATAGGACTGTATTGTATTAAGAAAATACTTCTATAAATATATTGAGATGCACTTTAAACTAAAGAAGAAATCGATTTACTTATTGGAAAAATATGATTGATGTTCTATATTGGTAGATGCTTAATAATAGAATTCAACGTGTGTGCATATATATCTTCTTTATTTTCATTCAATTAATTTACTCGGTTTTGAGAATTTTTTTTATGTAAAGGTTAGGTCTAATTGTATAGTTTTTATATCTCTATTTTGAGAAAATTTTTTGTGTAAAGGTTAAGTTTAGTTGTATTATTTTGATATCTCTATTATCGTATTATTTTGTTATGGTTTACAGATGGTAGATGAATGTCAGACGGCTTTGAGAAATTTTTTTGTGTAAAGGTTAAACTTAATTATATTGTTTTGATATTTCTATCATCGTATTGTTCTGTTGCAGTTTACAGTGGTGGATAAATGTCGATCGACTTTGACAATTTTTTTTGTAAAGGTTAGATTTAATTAAATAAATTCTCGTTGAATTTAATTATTGTATTCATTTTTATTATTTAAAAAATATCTTATTTAGTATAACTCTTGAATTCAATAAAGTGAGGTATACGCGTGAGGCGCGTACACCTAAACTAGTATATATATATATATATATATATATATATATATATATTATAATGGTCCAAAATATGAGTATAAAATCTTTGAAAATAGTACTTGTACTAATAAAGGTCAGAAGTTTCTTAGCATCGAGGTTATTGCTCTTTGACAGTTTGCCTGGGCAAACAAGTCTTTGTTTTGGATTTTAAATTTATGCTACATAAAATTAGTGTACGTAAACTTTACTTATCTCATGAAGATAAAGAAGTTGCTTTTGATAAATTCACAGCTTCAATAATGTGTGCCAAAGTAATGAGTAAAGCTCGCATAACAAATAATAGAGAAATTCAGAAAAAGGAGTAGAAACTATGGGCAAAATAATGTGATAATCGAAAGAAATAATAATTAATAACCAAAATCAGAGGACAAGAAATTACAAGACTAATCTTAATGCTAATGGTGTACCAAGAAGAAACAAGTATATATTGTTCCTCAAACTACATTCGCGATAAAGCGAGATAACACTGAATTATCTAATAACTTTCTATCCTAATCCTCGGTCTCCATATGCTTCACTAAGATAATTGTCACACCCCTTTTTCGACTCCAAAAATTAATGTATGTATTTTAAGGTTTGAAAGGGTTTTTTATTAAAGTGACAAAATGAAAATTGGTTCCGAAAAAAAGATTGTTTTTACATTCAAAATCAGAGTCGCCACTTGGCATAATCTGGTGTGCCAAGTCACCATTGGAAAATCTTTTTCGAAACCATTTGACTCTTTAAACCGGTTTACGAACAGAGATTCCGGCTAAGGAATTCTGTTGACCGAGGGGAAGGTGTTAGGCACCCCTCGATCCCGTGGTTCGACCACAGTCGCTTGGTGGAGCGTATCGGCTAATTTGACATTACAAATGTACAAACCACATAAACACACAAAACAAGCAAACAAATAAATCACACAAAATTCAAAACAAACAAAAATAATGTTCAGTCCAAATTATACAATCCAAAATAAAAGAGGTGCTGAAATATAAAACCTATTCTATTCTAAACTAATCCTAAACTAAACTCCACCCGACGTTCCGGGCCTTGATCACGAGCCTCCTTTGCGTACATGCTACTTCAGGGCATTCCCCGAATAAATCAATACAAATCCTTCGGGGCATTCCCCGGCCAAATGAGTACAATTTAAACTTTTCGTGCAATAAAGTAGAAAGTACCATTCACGCACATATTCAAACACTCCAATAAATCGTTATTCCTAAATTTGCTTAACCGACCTACGTTTGCCTACCAAGTTCAACATATCACAATTCTATCATGTTTAACATTATCAATACATCAAAATTAATCAATATTCATTTTCCTCCATTTTTAATCCCCACCTTAATTCATTTTTAACCACGTGATTAACTCATTTCAATACACAATCCACCAATCGAGAATAACGAAAATTCACCAATCATGCTTAGCACATCACACACCCAAATGTCACCAACAGTTCACATCAACAAACAAATCACGATATCGAATCACACACAATCACAATCACATAAGAATTAAATAAAAGAGAAGAAAGAATTGGACCTTAAATTTGAAGCTTTCAAACTCAATGTTATTCGAATAAAGAGAGTCCTCACCCGGAAACCTCGAGCCGAACCTTAACACCAACAATCCAACTCGACAAATAATGACCCGTTCACCGTCACTTTTCACGCCAGGTACTGTTCACGGGCACTGTTCATCGGAACTGTTCACCGGGTACTGTTCATCGGTACTGTTCACCGGGTACTGTTCACCGGTTGCTTCTTTTTTTTTTTTTTTTTTTGTGTGAGGAAGATTATTTTGTGATTGTTGTTATTGTGGAGAAGATGATGATCCCCAGAATCAGCCTCTTTTCCTCTTAGAATTTCTTTTATAATGGGCATGGATTTGTTATGATGTGGGAATTTTGGTGGGTCCCCCATATATTCTTTTTTTGTGGACAAGAAAAAGGAGGGGGGGGGGGAATCACATGGGTAGTTAGGGTAGGTGGAAGCTTTTGATTGGATAGGTTGTTAGGATAAGATAAATTAGTTAGAGGTATTTTTTGTTTATTTTTGTATTTTGGTGGGATATAATTACATGGGGTTGGACATATGGTAAGGTGAACTAAAAATGAATAAAATTAGACTTCGGGAGGGACAAAATTAGGTGTCTACATCATGCCCCCTTTGAATGTAAACACAAAGTGTTTTCAGACAAAGAAGTAGACAGCGAGACCAAATTTTGACCCGACCATTATTCAAAGAAAGAAACAGAAGGAAGAAGGAAAACCGGATCTTGACTTAAGACATCCCACCTACTCACATTATGAGAGGATCGAGTGACAAGTATCTCAACTTTTGGAGGGAGATGGACTATACCGAGTTGGAGAGTCGAGTGAGGTTCCATCGAGGTTCCGGTCCGCAGCTCCGTCATTACATAAAAATAAAATAAAATTACAAGTTAAAACATAAATGAAATTACAAAAAGCCTATCTATATAGCTTGACTCGACTTTCATCACCCTATTCTTCAGGCGGACTCCTGATTTGCAATTTCTTTCCACTTGTTGCTTGGCTTTCAATTGCTTCACTTTATTGCTTGACTCTTTTGTTTCTTCACCCTATTCTCCAGGCGGGCTCCTGACTTGCTATTTCATCACCCTGTTCTTCAGGCGGGCTCCTGACTTGCTATTTCATAACTTTGTTGCTATGCTTTCAACTTCTTCACCCTGTTCTGCAGGCGGGCTCCTGAAATCACATCAAAACTAAAAAAAAAAAGAAAATTATCCCCAAACGAATATTACTATAAAGAGAAATGTCATTTTTTTTTATTTTTTATTTTATCCTCCGAAGACTTTTTGGAAAAGTCACATCATACCTACTTGCATGTTGCAATGGTGAATCAAGACTCTGACTAAGAAATGCATCTCTTAAGAGTAAAACTATATAACCAAGACTAGGAAGTGCATCTCCTAAGAATTAAAGTGAGGGATTCTAACTAGAAAGTGTGTCTTCTAGAGATACAAGTTTAAGTTAAAAGTGTGTCACCTAAAAATGAAAACTAGCAAGGAAATGCGTCTCCTAAGGATTAAGTGCAATAACTCGACTAGAAAGTGCATCTTCTAGGAATCAAGACTTAAGTTAGAAAGTGCATCACCTAAAAAGAAAAATTCGAATTACCCAATCAAGGAAGTGCATCTCCTTGCCAAAGTTGCTTGAATTATCAAAACAAAGAAGTGTGTTTCCTTACCAATGCCGCTTGAATTACCAAAACAAGGAAGTACGTTTCCTTACCAATGCTACTTGAATTACCAAAATAAGGAAATGCGTCTCCTTACCAATGCCGCTTGAATTACTCAAATAAGGAAGTGCATCTCCTCACAAATGTCTCTTGAATTACTCAAACAAGGAAGTGCGTCTTCTCACAAATGTCTCTTGAATTGTTCAAACAAAGAAGTGCGTCTCTTCACAAAATGTTTCTTGAATTGCTCAAACAAGGAAGTGCGTCTCCTTACAAATGTCTCTTGAATTGCTCAAACAACAAAGTGCGTCTCCTTACAAATGTTTTTTGATTTGCCCAAACAGGGAAGTGTATCTCCTTACCAATGTTGCTGGAATTACCCGAACAAGGAAGTGCGTCTCCTTACAAATGTTGCTGGGATTACCTGAACAAGGAAGTGCGTCTCCTTACAAATGTTGCTGGAATTACCCAAACGAGGAAGTGCGTCTCCTTACAAATGTTGCTGGAATTACCCGAACGAGAAAGTGCGTCTCCTTACAAATGTTGCTGGGATTACCCGAATAAGGAAGTGCGTCTCCTTACAAATGTTGCTGGAATTACCCGAACAAGGAAGTGCGTCTCCTTAAAAATGTTGCTGGGATTACCCGAATAAGGAAGTGCGTCTCCTTACAAATGTTGCTGGAATTACCCAAACAAGGAAGTGCGTCTCCTTACAAATGTTGCTGGGATTACCCAAACAAGGAAGTGCGTCTCCTTACAAATGTTGCTGGGATTACCCGAACAAGGAAGTGTGTCTCCTTACAAATGTTGTTGGGATTACCCGAACAAGAAAGTGCGTCTCCTTACAAATGTTACTGGGATTACCCAAACAAAGAAGTGCGTCTCCTTACAAATGTTGCTGGGATGACCCGAATAGAAAGTAAAATTTCATTTTTCAGGAGGGTCGTGAACATAAAGTAAAATCCCATTTTTCAGGAGGGTCCTGAACAGAAAGTAAAATCCCATTTTTCAGGAGGGTCCTGAACAGAAAGTAAAATCCCATTTTTCAGGAGGGTCCTGAACAGAAAGTAAAGTCCCATTTTTCAGGAGGGTCCTGAACTGAAAGTAAAATCCCATTTTTCAGGAGGGTCCTGAACTGAAAGTAAATTCCCATTTTTCAGGAGGGTCCTGAACAGAAATAAAATCCCATTTTTCAGGAGGGTCCTGAACAGAAAGTAAAATTCTATTTTTCAGGAGGGTCCTGAACTGAAAGTAAATTCCCATTTTTCAGGAGGGTCCTGGACATAAAGTAAAATCCCATTTTTCAGGAGGGTCCTGAACAAAAAGTAAAATCCCTTTTTTCAGGAGGGTCCTGAACTGAAAGTAAATTCCCATTTTTCAGGAGGGTCCTGGACATAAAGTAAAATCCCATTTTTCAGGAGGGTCCTGAACAGAAAGTAAAATCCCATTTTCAGGAGGGTCCTGAGCAGAAAGTAAAATCCCATGGATGTGCATTTCCAATGGTAGCTGAATTAAGTGAAGCGAATTTGCCCCTGTTTCAACAAAGAAAATTTGTCAGTTAAAAAACTTAGTGGTAGTTTGCAGCATTTGGCTTTCCAGGCATTTGCTCTAGTGTTCATTCCCTTCATTTTGTTTCAGATTGCTGACATTTGCCCCTGTTTTATCGTGTCATTGACCCAAACTCAGATCATTAAGAGTGACTCCAAAATAACCACAGTATCTCTACTTTGTCATACTTCTCATATAAATCCTTCAAACCTTGGTGTTTCATAAGTTCACAATTATGTCACTTTCATATGCTGACTTTGTCTTGCATTGTGCAATTGAAGAAGTTGGTGGCCAGTTTTGAATTCTTTTCTCACTTGTTTTGATATGGACTTGACTCAAAACCAAGAGACAGAAAAAATGACAATGACTTTTATTTGGACTACTGAATCAAGAAAACAAAATAAAATAAAGAGAAAAAAGAAAAGACAATGAGTGTCCCCATTTGAAACAAAGAAATGGCAAATTTTCTAAAAATGACAATCAACTCTAATGATTATGCCATGCCTTTTAGATTAAGCTACCTGATCTTTCCATCCAACCTCTCTACCAATTATTGTTGAGTTAATGGCCTTGAAACTGAGTTGTTTCCTTAGACCGATTGCATTCAGGCCTCATCGGCTAGTGACGTTTTGAAGGGTCTTTCCCTCAGCTCACCCTTGTCTTAAGGTGTCTGTGAAGTTTTTTACTAATGAGACTCTATTATTCTCATTTCTCCCAACTTACAATCGTCTCACGGTGCCCGTGAGGGTTTTCACCAGTAAGACTCTCTCCTTTTTATCTCTCTCAACTTACTATCGCCTTACGGTGCCCGTGAGGGTTTTCACCAATAAGACTCTCTCATTTTTATTTCTCTCTTGACTCCTTGGTCTGAGGAAGACAGGTAGTTCCCAAATACATCAACATATCCCTTGCATGCTTTGCCTTAACATCCCCAAAGATTGATCTGAAGGTCTTTTCTTTGGTTGTAACTTGGCTTTTGGATAGGGTTAGAAAGAAAGGATGGCGTGAGGCCCAAACGACACTTGGAGTGGGTTAGGACTTACAACTTTTGGAATCGACTCAAACAATGAGGACTAACTCATGCCCCAGTTTCTTTTGACTGGGTGATTCTAAATTATTTATTTGGTTGGACCGAGCCCTTAGTAGGGCAGCCTACGTATCTCACCCCCGAGAGAGGAGAATCAGGTCATGCGTAGTTCTGGCAGCTTGTTCTTTCACTTGATTCTATTTTTTTCTTTTGTTGACTCTTTTGTCTTTGGGACTTTTCTGACTTTATTTTTCTTGACACTCATCTTTTCTTTCTTTTTCGACATATTTTTTTTTTTGAATTTTGTTGACTCTTATCTTGATTCCAAAAGAGGGGTATGAAAGAAAATAACACTAAGGTTCAAATGGGGTAAACAAAGGATGACACAATGTTTGGATAGCAGAATGAAATGCCTTCATCATATCAATCCTTGAGAATGCAAGTACATAACATGCAATTGAAAGTGAGAGATGAAGATCATTTGCGATATCTTTTTAAGCAGATTGAGTCTTTGTGTCACTACTTCTTCTGTAAACTCCACCTTTGTTGTGCACTCCTCACATCAAATGACTCATGCTTTCGTGGAGCTGCTTATCTTCTTGTTTCTCTTGATATAGCGATCACACGTCCACTTATTTGACCTAATTGGGACTTGCCTTTCGATCGATGACCAAGTTGTTCTTGTGATTCTCAAAATAATTGCCTTAACTTGTCACCAAATGTCTCAGCACTCTATCTATTTTCTCATATGCTCTCTTTTTCTAACTTTAACCCTCTGATTCAAAGTTCATGCTTAAATTGGATTTTAAGATCTGGCTGAACATTTCACTGCATGTCATATCACTAGAGTTAACCCAAAATGTACTATGTAAGGAAAACAAACAAACAACACATATTTAAAACACGAAGAAAAATGGGACACTTCATTTAGTTGAAACAAAAGATAGAAGGGTTTGAACATAAATAACAAAAGGAAAAAACAAGATAGATCCAGAACTACAACCCTGAAATAGTTCGGATAGCAGAAAATAAAACAAAACAAGCTACCAGACCTCTTCCTAGTAGGGAGAGGGGTGACTTCTCAATTGATCAGCCTGACATCTTAGCCACTGGTTTGCATATCATCATGACTAGAGCTTTCCTCACTGTCAATGTTCTGCACCATGATTGATTTATCTTGAATCATCTTTTCAATTTCTCTTTTCAAAGCACGACAATCTTCAATACTGTGACCCTGAACATCAGAATGATATGCACATCGTACATTAGGATCAAAACTTCTTGAATGTGGGTCGGGAGTATACCCAAGGAGAGGGGTGATCATGTCCTGCTGTACCAATCTCTGGAATAAACTTGTATACGACTCTCCAATGGGTGTGAAGTTATCTCTTGACTTCTGTCTCATTTCATTATTTGGCTTAAATTGAAAACCAGGCCTAGAAGGGCTTCGGTATGTATGTGAAGTTGGAGGATGACTTGGCAGAGTTGGCGCACGCCAGTGTGGGTAAGATGGAGGTTGAACATAAGGTTGCACATTATACACTTGATATGGAGGTGGGGGAATAAAATATAATGGATTTTGGTAAAGATTCCGTGGAGCTTGGGCATAATCTTGGGTTTGAGCCCGATGGTGTGGTCCTCTTGCCCATGCCTGTTGTTCAACTGCAATGGCAGATGCATCTTCCACATGCTTCCTTCCTCCCATACTTCCCAAACCTTTATGAATTTCTTGAGTAGTCGCTTTTAATGTTGCAAAACTCATAATGCGACCAGTCTTAATTCCATCATCTATTATCTCCCCCATTTTGAGGACCTCAATAAATGACTTGCCTAATGCAGGTAACAAGTGTTGATAATATGTTTCATCCTGCACTTGAATAAACGCCTCCACTATCTTACTTTCTTTCATTGGCGGTTTCACCCTAGCAGCTTGTTCACGCCATCTAATCGCATACTCTCTGAAAGTTTCAGTGCTCTTTTTCTTCATGTTGACCAAAGATTTTTCGTTCGGAATCAAGTCAATGTTGTACTGAAAATGTTGAACAAATTCAGAAGCCAAATCATCCCAACTGTTCCATTTATCGATATCCCGATCGATGAACCATTCTGAAGCCAGATCTGAAAGACTCTTGCCAAAGAAGGCCATGAGTAGTTCTTCTTTTCCTCCTGCAGCCCTCAACTGGTTGCAATAACGTCTCAAGTGTGCTACAGGATCACCGTGCCCTGCATACTTCTCGAACTTAGGCATCTTAAAATCGGGGGGCAGGTTGATGTCTGGGAACATGCACAGATCTTTATAGGAAACACTTCTATAATCTCCGATTCCTTGCAAATTCCTCATAGCTTGTTCTAAACTTTTCAACTTTCGCGCTATGACTTCCTGTTCCTCTGTTGCGACAGGTTTCTCCGTATCAAATTGAAATGCAGGCAGCTGAGTGTACCCATATGGTTCATTCAATTGCAAAGTAGGCTCCGTAGCATAATACTGACCATCTGAAACCTTCAGTACTGGCTCACTGGAAGACCGAGGAAGCCTCATTGTGGGACGCACAACATATATGGGAGTTTCATGTGGTGGCGGGGCCACGAATACCGGTGTGATCGGTGGCGCTGGCTGAGCAGCTGGTCTTGATTGGGGAACTTCCAAGGGCACACCAGAATTGCCAGGATAATAATGTCGCGGAGTGAATCCTGACGCGTGCTCAGGTGACTCAGTAGGAGCAGAGAATTGTGCCTCATCATTGTGTTCAGAACTTTCTACCCTGTGATCCTGATCCGAGTCAATGAGCGAATTCTCAATCTCCCTGTTAGCCATGGCGAGCTTTGTTTTGGATCTAGTGAAGTATGGGTAACTAGCCAGAATGCTGCAAACCTACCACTGTTATCTTAAAGAACGTGCTCATCAAAGACGACATCCGTTAGGATTAGGGCACACAACAAGCATGAGAGTCACATTGGTAAAATTGTCCTAAATTCATGTTCATTTCTACCATCTTTTGAGGGTAGCGAGGTCATTTCAACATCATCCCGATTTTTATCTACACTTATTTTTATCTACACCTATTACTATTTTTTATTCTTCTCTTCTTCTTTTTTTCCGTATCAAATCTGTTCTTTCCCTCACGTTATCTATCTTTATTTTATCATTCTTTATGGCTTTTGTTTTTCTTTAAAAGAGGAAAATGAAAAACAACGAAACAAAATGATTAGATCGAACCCAAAAGTAGGCTGCCTACGTATCATGTTGTACATGAATCAGGTCTTGCGTAGTTCGGGCAGTTTTACCAAAATGACCAATTAAAATCTTTTTTTTCCTTTTCTTGAAACTTTAAAAATAAAAGAAAATAACAAATTATCAAAAGAATTGACGAAAATCTTTTTGCATTTTTTTTTTAGGTTTAAACTCCCTATACAAAAATGGAATCTATGATTACCAAAGAAGAATCTTTTTGAATTTTCAATTTAGAATTTCATAGGAAAATGAAACTTGATACTATTAAAGAAAAATCTTTTTGTAGTTTTCTTTTAGAGATGTATATGAAACACCTACTCTAAATGAAGAGTGGAATTTTTTATTTTATTGAATTTTTGAAATAAGATCCCCGAACCTAAAATAGGTTGCCTACGTATCTCACTCCCGAGAGAGGAGAATCAGGGGTGCGTAGTTCGTCCAGATTGGACAATTAACGATTAAGTAATAAATTAACCCTAACTTAAAAGATATAATAAAAAATAAACGAATAAAACTTCTTGGATGCTCAATTAGACACTTTAACTAAGACTGACACCATCAATTATGAAAAAAATCTTTTTGGTATTTTTGCTTTTGACAAATACGTAGAAAAATTTACGGCTTTGAGAAGACACAAAAAAAAAAATGCAAAAAAAAAATCTTTTTTGAGTTTTTGGATCGTGAAGAACAAAAGCCATAACGAATTCTAAAACAAACTACGACATTCCTCTTTTTTTTTTTTTTTCGTTCTTATCGGCTCACTATTCTATATATATATATATATTTTTTTTTTTTTATTATTTTTTTTTTTTTGAAAAGCAGTCCGTCAAATGACCACGTTACCCTTAATAATGCAACAATTAGCATGTATGGATGCTTTAAAGGTGAGTCTCCTACAAAGGGCCATGTGGGTCCCGCTAGGTCTCCACATGATGCACATAAGCATGACCTAAAGGCTGACCTACGTTGTGGTTTACTAACAAGGCTGTTCGGGGGAGCGTATGGTCGATAGTGGCTGCTTTGCTTTCCACCTACTCCATAACACCGACGGCTCCCCCCCTAAAATAAGGGTGACTCAACTAGAGGTTGTGTACAACACGTGTACTACAGACTTGTTGCAGAAAGAAGGCCGGGGGGATGGACTCATGATGACAGATATAAAGCGGTAACACATAGGATAAATACTATAAACAAAGAGCACGAAAACGCACAAAAGTGAAAACAATAACAAAACGATAATCACAAACAATGCTTATACACTCGTAATGCCAAACAAAGCCGATACGACTCAAAAAATAAGCTCGAATTCTGAAATGTCCCCAGCAGAGTCGCCAGAGCTGTCACACCCCTTTTTCGACTCCAAAAATTAATGTATGTATTTTAAGGTTTGAAAGGGTTTTTTATTAAAGTGACAAAATGAAAATTGGTTCCGAAAAAAAGATTGTTTTTACATTCAAAATCAGAGTCGCCACTTGGCATAATCTGGTGTGCCAAGTCACCATTGGAAAATCTTTTTCGAAACCATTTGACTCTTTAAACCGGTTTACGAACAGAGATTCCGGCTAAGGAATTCTGTTGACCGAGGGGAAGGTGTTAGGCACCCCTCGATCCCGTGGTTCGACCACAGTCGCTTGGTGGAGCGTATCGGCTAATTTGACATTACAAATGTACAAACCACATAAACACACAAAACAAGCAAACAAATAAATCACACAAAATTCAAAACAAACAAAAATAATGTTCAGTCCAAATTATACAATCCAAAATAAAAGAGGTGCTGAAATATAAAACCTATTCTATTCTAAACTAATCCTAAACTAAACTCCACCCGACGTTCCGGGCCTTGATCACGAGCCTCCTTTGCGTACATGTTACTTCAGGGCATTCCCCGAATAAATCAATACAAATCCTTCGGGGCATTCCCCGGCCAAATGAGTACAATTTAAACTTTTCGTGCAATAAAGTAGAAAGTACCATTCACGCACATATTCAAACACTCCAATAAATCGTTATTCCTAAATTTGCTTAACCGACCTACGTTTGCCTACCAAGTTCAACATATCACAATTCTATCATGTTTAACATTATCAATACATCAAAATTAATCAATATTCATTTTCCTCCATTTTTAATCCCCACCTTAATTCATTTTTAACCACGTGATTAACTCATTTCAATACACAATCCACCAATCGAGAATAACGAAAATTCACCAATCATGCTTAGCACATCACACACCCAAATGTCACCAACAGTTCACATCAACAAACAAATCACGATATCGAATCACACACAATCACAATCACATAAGAATTAAATAAAAGAGAAGAAAGAATTGGACCTTAAATTTGAAGCTTTCAAACTCAATGTTATTCGAATAAAGAGAGTCCTCACCCGGAAACCTCGAGCCGAACCTTAACACCAACAATCCAACTCGACAAATAATGACCCGTTCACCGTCACTTTTCACGCCAGGTACTGTTCACGGGTACTGTTCATCGGAACTGTTCACCGGGTACTGTTCATCGGTACTGTTCACCGGGTACTGTTCACCGGTTGCTTTTTTTTTTTTTTTTTTTTTTGTGTGAGGAAGATTATTTTGTGATTGTTGTTATTGTGGAGAAGATGATGATCCCCAGAATCAGCCTCTTTTCCTCTTAGAATTTCTTTTATAATGGGCATGGATTTGTTATGATGTGGGAATTTTGGTGGGTCCCCCATATATTCTTTTTTTGTGGACAAGAAAAAGGAGGGGGGGGGAATCACATGGGTAGTTAGGGTAGGTGGAAGCTTTTGATTGGATAGGTTGTTAGGATAAGATAAATTAGTTAGAGGTATTTTTTGTTTATTTTTGTATTTTGGTGGGATATAATTACATGGGGTTGGACATATGGTAAGGTGAACTAAAAATGAATAAAATTAGACTTCGGAAGGGACAAAATTAGGTGTCTACAATAATGTCCTCAACAAGTTGAAAATGTACAATATCATGGCTTATCACCTCTCACTAATACTTCTTCATTCTACCTCCACCTCGTCTTAAAATCACCACTCTGCCAACATCTCACACTTTCTTATTAGGACATCTGTATATTTTCTCTTAAATATAACACGTCTAAAAATAGTGAAGGAAGAATATTCATCCCACCGCAGCCCGACGAACAAATCATCAACAAAAAAAAGCACTTCCTTTTCTTACCTAAGTGACTTCTTTCTATAACCTTTCAACACTCGGAATATTAAAAAATTAAGTGTTTAAGGGGCACTCCAAACAAAATTAGTTATATTCGGTGTTTACAATGAATCAATAATTATATGAAATGTGTAATTTTAGATGTACTTTTATATCTTAACTACGGACTATAAAATTTATTTTTCACTCAACTTATTATTTACCTATAATTATAATAAATTAAGTGGTTTGATATAAACATTTTCACTAACTTTTTTTTTTCTTATAAATTCCCTTGTATTAGATCCTCTTAACACTTTCTAGGATTCCCTTTTTGGTTTGCTATTACAAATTTGACTTTTTTGTGTGTGATATCTACCTTTTTCTTCACATTTGCTTTTTGGGGTTCTTGCATTGGGTCCCAAAATTATAATTAATTCATTGTCCTAATATATGTATGTATAGCTTTCTTGGCTAAAGTTTCTTTCAAGAGTTCAAAATTGGATTTAAAGGGGTAGGGGTCCAGAATGACATTACTTTGATGTGAATAGAAGCTTAGAAGATATACCCTTAACCCCACGTTTGGGTTGTTAAGTTAGTGATGACTAGCTAGTCGTTAATTTTTTCAAAGTGTGGGTTGCATGTGCAATGGAAAATTATTTATTTCCATTCTTCATGATTAAGATTGGATTAGCTTATCAAAAAGTTTTAACCTTTTGAGAGTAATCACTTTTCAAGAATATCCTAATCTTTACTCTTGTATGGTCTTTCTTTTTACTCTATTTTCCACTCGGTGTGCAATACTCTCGTATGAGCTCCGGCTAATTCGAATGACATTGTTGGGCCCATTCTAGGGGTGACCGCCCCCAATAAAATTTTGGGCAAAACAACATAAATCTTGACTGTTTAATGCTTAATTACTGAAAATTTTGATATTTTGCATAATTACTGAAATCTCAATTTTGGATTTATCGAGATATATAATTAGCTTTCAATACGTCTAATGAAGATATATTTTTTTATTTTTAAAGATACATATTTAGCTCCCGATACATCTTTTTCGATTTTGGGTCTGTCGAGATACATATACATCCAACAAAGATGCACTTTTTCCTTGTAAAAGATATATAATTAGCTTTCGAAACATTTTTTCAATTTTGGATCTATCAAGATACATAATTAGCTTTCCGATATATCTAAGGAAGATACATAATTAGCTGAAATTTTTATAATTACTTTTAAGGGTGGAAATTTGTGTAAATATGATAAGTTAAGATGTATGTTTATGTCATTATTTTAGCTAAAATTTTCTTCATATCCCAAAACTCAAACCCGAGACCTCTAGTAATTAAGGATGAAGCAGTCCATAACTTCACCACTTTGTTACACTTGTATAGTATTAAGTGATCCAATAACATAAAAGGTGTATACAAGTTAATTAAATCAACAAAAAGAATGAGAGTAATATAGCAATTGCCTATGAGAGTAATATAGCAATTGCCTTGTAAATAAATTTCCTTCTTTCAATATAAGGTAGAATAGTAGTAGGAATTTTCCAACCTGCAATTAATCATTTTCTCTTTTTTCTTATATTTATCCACACTTTGTGTGTAAGTGAAGATTCCTCATCAAAGTGTCATCTCATTGTCATTTTATCTTTTAGTTGATTTCTAAAACATTCTACCTAATTGGTTTTGTCATCATAGAATATGATCAAAGTGTTTGTTGAGAATCTAATGAGTTGTTTTGATGATAACTTGTAAAAACTTCAATTCTTTTAGGTTTACCAAACAATAAATTTGACACATCAAATCTACAGAAAGACTAGAAGTAAATAAAAGAAAACTCAATCATCAACTGACACATTTTGATCATTGAACCTGGAGAAATCATCATCATCCTATTTTATTTTTTTTTGGGTGATGAGATTACGGTATCTTCATTGATGTTCGATTAAATACAAATTCGCACATTAGCGCATTGTCATTTTTAGAGGAAACGCTTCCAACAGATTTCATTTTCCATTCTCAAAGGCTCGAATGCAAGGCCTCTTATTAAGAATGGAGGCATTCTGACCATCTGATCACAACTCACGTTAGTCATCATCATCATCTCCTATATAAAAAGAAGAAGATATATATAAAACTAAAGTCTCTATACTCAATGGCTACAAACCTAATACCTCTCTGTCATTGTTCAATCAATAACCTAGTATTATAATTCAAGAATAATATATATACTATTGATGTCAACATCAACTATTAAAACTAATACTCCCTCCGTTTCAATTGTAGTCTTTAAACAATAGATATATAAGATGTATCAAAATATTTTTCAATTTCATATTATCTTAAATATATCATGTGAAAAGTTAGAATATAATTAAAGAGTAACTCTAGGAAAAAAAAAAAAAGGCAATTTTTTCGAAATAAAGAAAAAAAAAGGTAAGATGTATAAATCAAAACGGAGTGAGTAGTAAAAAACAAAAATGTAAGCCTTTTAATTGGTTCAAAGTCATAGCTATTATTTCTGAAAGTACACCCAAAGCTTCATAAATGTAAAAAGGCTATACATAATGCCCAGTCTAGCTAGTTAAAACATTAGAGGTGAAATATTATTTTTCCCATCTTATTTTCAATTAAAAAAATTATCACATGCAGAAGCCAAAACATAAAAGATTTTTGTTGACCATTAGATTAGACCACATATTCCCTGACAGTAACATAATATTTACAGAAAGCATCAAAGATTTATTGTAAATCTCCCTTCCTTCTCTACTTTTATAAAGATCTAGTTTTAAGTTCAATGCATATAATGTCAAATTTTATGATAAACATAGGTTATTAACTTAGTTAAAATGGTAACTAACATAGTATTATAAGTAACACATGTAATATACATAATGTAAAGACTTTGACAAATAAAAACTTGTCAATTAATCATAATCTGCAGAAATTAATTAGGACGGACCACAAGTTCCAAGTGTTCAAAAAACAGTATAAAAATTTACTACTCCTTATTTTAGATGGGTAAATTTCAAATTTTGTTAGTAAGAAAATTCTGACTTCCTCATTAGAATAAAAAAATCCTATAATCAAGTAGAATAAAACATTTACTATATTTATTTTCTTGTCAACTAGTAGTACTAGTTTTTCTTATAATTAATGAAGGCAGAGAGACAACATTCACCAACTACGTACCTCAAAAGTCAGACTTTTTTTTTTTTCAAAAAAAAAAAGAAAATTTATAAATATTTTAAACCTTATAGTAAACCATTTTCCTCTTATAAATATGCTCACTCTCCCATTTAATGTCTCCTTTTTCATCAAACCCCTAGATTAATGTTGAATCTTTTTTGATATTTTTCTCTTTACCTTCCCATAACATGTTCATGTGGATTCAAGATCCAAACATAACTATTTGTCCCTCTTTTGTCTTTACATAAAAAAAATAATTTATATCATGGATCTAGTTAGACTAAAGTACTTTGAATCAATATCACACATGAAAAATCATCCAATTAATCCTCCTCCAACTTCTGCTTCAATTTTTGGTTCACCTATACATGCTTCTTCTTCTTCTTCTTCTCATCATGCTGGCTTTCCTATTATAGCAGTTGCCATTATTGGAATATTAGCTACTGGAATATTGCTAGTTAGCTACTACATTTTTGTGATCAAATGTTGCTTGAATTGGCATAGAATTGATCTTTTAAGGCGATTTTCGTTCTCTAGAAATCGACGTATTGAAGACCCTTTAATGGTGTATTCACCAGCAGTAGAAAATAGGGGATTGGACGAATCTGTGATTCGTTCAATCCCCATTTATCGATACAAGAGAAGGGGAGAAAATTCAAGAATTGATCAATGTGAATGTGCTGTTTGTTTGAATGAGTTTCAAGAAAATGATAAGCTAAGAGTTATACCAAATTGTGCACATATTTTTCACATTGATTGTATTGATGTTTGGCTACAAAATAATGCAAATTGCCCACTTTGTAGGAATAGTATTTCATCATCTACAACAATTGCTAGCACTAAATTGTTGTTACCTTTGGATCCAATCATTGCTCCAAGTTCAACACCTCATCAAGATCCAAATCTTGAAAATTTTAGAGATGAAGATTATGTCGTCATAGAAATAACAAACAATAGCGAGAGCTTCAGTACATCAGGCCGACCTGATCAAGAAAGTTTGAATTCAGGGGAAATAGAACAAAATGTTGCATCAAGAAAATGCAAAAAGTTCAATCATGTGACAAGCATGGGAGATGAATGCATTAACATGAGGAAAAAAGATGATGAATTTGCATCAATTCAGCCTATAAGAAGATCATTTTCAATGGATTCAGCGACGGATCGACAACTTTACGTAGCAATTCAGGAGATTATAATGCAGCAACAAAGGCAAGTTACTGATATTAGTCCCTTTGAAAGTAGTTGTAGTAGAGTAAAAAGATCATTTTTTTCATTTGGACATGTAAGGGGATCAAGAAATGTAGTTTTACCAATTCATTTAGAGCCATAATGAGAAAAAAAAAATTGAATTTTTATTGTAATTTTTTGTGTGTAGAAATATAGTTGTGTATATTAAAATTGTTTTACTAAAAGTACTCGAACACAATATTTCAAGGTTGGAGGTAGAGGACGCTTACCATTTGAGCAACCCCTCTCGTTGAAGTTCAACTTTCTAGTTATTCAAATGTGTTTTTTTTTTTTTTTTTTTTTTTTTAATTATTCATGTGAGGTCCTGATAAATGGGATAAGTATAATAATAATCTTGAAATAAAATTTAAAGTTAACTTTTGTATAAGATTCACAAGGCAGGACCACTAATGCAATAGGACTTATTGTTATGATTATAGGCATCATTACTTATAACAACCAATCTTCTTTTTTGCATTCTTCTTTGCTTTGGTTATTTTTTTCACCAATGACAGCTAAACAAAATGTCCCTTCCCTTAATATATGGAAATAATTTACAAGAAGAATCAGACTGATTCAGATCAAATTTAACAAGGATAGTACCCTTATGTTTTTTCCTTTTTTTAATTTTGGGGGTGGGGGGTCCCCCTTGGTGCAAAGTCACAACTATCAACCACCACATTGCTTCTTCTTCTCTTTTTTTCCTTTCTCATTGGGTCAATGTCATGTCTGGTATAAATTGTTATGCCTAATTAACAGCTTTTCTATCTTTCACAAGGAAGGTTGAGTCACACCATTTTTCTTTAGATTTCGGTTGTGGGATTATAGTGAATTTATCGTTGTTGTTAGTTATTGGAAGTACTTTGTTTAGGTGAACATGTATCGATACTTTGGATCCGCCCTAGGAAGAAGTAAATCCGTAAAGAACGAGACTTACGTTTGAGATTTGGTTGGAGTTTGAGTCACACACCATTTTTCATTAGATTTTGCTTGTGGAATTATAGTGAATTTATCGTTGTTGTTATTTATCAAAAGTACTTGGTTTAGGTGAACATGTACCGATACTTTGGATCCACCCTAGGAAGAAGTAAATCCGTGAAGAACGAGACTTACATTCGACATTTGGTGAGAGTTTGAGTCACACACCATTTTTCTTTAGGTTTCGCTTGTGGAATTATAGTAAATTTATCGTTGTTGTTATTTGTCGGAAGTACTTGGTTTAGGTGAACATGTACCGATACTTTGAATTCGCCCTAGGAAGAAGTAATTCCGTGAAGAACGAAACTTATATTCCTCAGTATCTATACTAGTTGAGATGCGTATAAGCTAACACAAATACTTCGATCAATAAGACAAAAAGATAAAAATGTAAAGTGATGTTGAGGGGAAAAAAAACTGTACTCCAGTCTTCACTTGCATATATATATATATTTTTTTTTCAAAATTGAACAAACCTAGATTCCTAAACATGAATAGTGGAATAATGGGTGCATGGACCATGGCTCCATTATTGCTGTCTATTGAAAATTGAAAATTGAAAAATTGAAGAGTCTAAACACAAAGAATCCAAAGTCATCCATTTGATATTTTTGGGGGGATAACAAACTTTCCATTTTCTATAGTGTCTATAGTCAACAAATCACTCCCTTCTACCAAATTCATATTTATAAAAAAAAAAAAATTAAAAATTGAGTACCTATCAACAAGATATTTGTCGTTGTTAAATGGATTTTGTTGGCCCAAACTGTTTTGGAAATTGAATCAATGTCAGTTTTAATAGCCCAGCCAAGTATTGGCCAATCTTATTAACTAAAAATTACATAAACCCGGAACTTATGTTTCATTTATTATAAAAAATCTTATCTCCCTAAACATATTGCATTTATCCCACTTTATTATTTCTCTCTCCTAAATTACATATACATAGAAACCCTTTTTTTACTTTCATCGTTTCTCCCCCAAAAAATACGGCTACAATCAAGTGACGGTTTCCAAGTTTGAATTCAACCGTGTTTCTGTCCAACTCCTAATTAAGGGTATTCAATTTCAACTTAATTTTCTTCAATTTCAACTGAATCTTCTTTTAACATTCTAAATTTTTAATTTATGAGGATTGTTATAAAAAAAAATCATTTCATATAGTAGAAATTTTCGAGAATTTTCAAATAAAATTTTGTTGCATGTTTTGATTAACTAATTTTATGGGTTTCTACTTTACCAAATTATAGTTTGATTATCTGCATTATCCCTTTTTTTTAAATCGTCTATTTGAAGTAATAAAGTAACAACTTAGTACTTAGTTAATGGAGAATTCTCCTTCGTTTAGTTTAGGACTGACTCAGTTAGATCATACCGAGACAACAAATCCGATAGTTGATTTCGTTCCCAGAGTATTTGATTATGAGGAACCTAACTTTGATGAAAACAGATCAAAAAATCATAACGACCTCATCAGGATGAAAAAGATTATCAAAGCATCCACTTCAAAGTCGAAAAAATAAATTGGAGAATCCTCAAGAAAATAAAATAAAAAATTCAATGGACGACCTCGTTTACCAAAGGTATTTCCTCTATTATCAGTTTTTTTTGTTATTGGTATACTGTGTTTTTTTACGTATTTGAAGTTTTTGAAACTGTTAGTTAACTGTTGTGATTGTTTTTTGAGTTTTTTCATAAGTTTGAAGTTACGTGTAGAAATTGAATGTGCAAATACAAAATTACTCTGTGTATATCTTCTGCATATACATATTTGTTGATGTTATTGGTTTGAATACATTGATATTTGTAGTTCATATACATATGTGGTTACTGGTTGCATCAATTAGTAAGTATGTATGTGTTGCACACATACATTATTCCTTTCATGTTGTTGAATATATACATAAATTCTATTTTGTGTGTTTTGTTTACTGTGCTTTTGATTGAAATATTACATATGTATATGTAAATCATATACATATGAGTTCTGTTTTGTGTTTTGTTGTGTATTGTGTTTTTGAGGTAATGGATATTACATATGTATATGTAAAACATATACATAAGAGTTCTATTTTTTTATTTTGTTGTATCTTGTTGTGTACATATACATCTAACATATGTATATTTAATACATATACATATGTTACCATGTGTTTAAGGCTATGAACTGTACCTATGTATATTTTGAATATATACATGTCTTATGATATGTTGTTATACGTGTAATGAAATGCCTTGTTTATATACATTATTTTTTATGTATTGTCCATATATGAGCTTATGTGCTAGATGTTGTTAGATCTGTAATGAAATGACTAGTTGTTATTTACAGTATATGTTTTAATCATATAGGCTCACATATGATGTCTTCTTCATTTCCAATAGGGTATGAAATACCGGATAAAAAACATCCCTGCACATTCTTTGCATTTCGATAGTTATTACAATCGCGAATTTGGTTCAGATATAAAGAATTATGTTGGTGAAGAAGCTTACAATATTTTCCGTCAAAAAATCTTTGGGTCCTTTCTAGACATGCCCCAGTATAATTTTCAGGGTCAAATTTTCAAATGTTTACTTATGCTTGAGTTAGAGTAAGAAAATTCGAATGAAATTCACGTTTACGTGCAGGAAATCATTCTCAAGTTTACTATCACTGAGTTTGCTTTAATAACTAGACTTAAATGTACTGGGAATATTGAGGAACACCTGTATACTCAATCATCTAAGTCCGTATTAATGGCGAAGTATTTTTCAAGTTCAAAAAATTATGTCAAAAAATATATTTTTGTGCAGCAATTCAAGGTGGAAAACTTCAACAACAATACCGATGCTTTGAACTTGTCCATCCTATACTTTATTCATACCTTTTTGTATTCACAAATGCGCGATGCTAGTATTAGCAGATCGGACTTTGTGATGGTGGAGGATGGCAGGTACGAACAATTTTCATGGGAAAAGGCTTCGTTTCAAAAGCTGATTGCAACGTGGAGACAAGATTTTTTTGTTGAAAAACAGTTATACTCTATTAGGGGAATGCCTCATATGTTGAATGTTTGGATGTATGAATGTTGTTCTGAGGCAGACAGTACTATAGCTGAGCATGTCGGTAATGTAATTCCAAGGATTTTTAACTGGAAGGTAGTTGGAATTAAGGTCAAGTATGAGAAGTTCATGATCGGTATGTTCAACAAGGTAAATATTTAGTACTATATTTCGAGTTAAAGTTTTTATTTCGCTCTGCTGACTTTCTAGTGAATCTTAATGTAGCTGTTTTTTTATGCTTAATAGTTTGTATACAATAATTTACGGTCAACCGTTGAAGAAGTGCAAAGGCTTGATTTGCCAATGATTGACGGCGTTGAATTAAATATTGATGAATCTACCTTCTTACATGATACTTCTCCCGATCTTAGTGGTAAAAGACACGCAATCGACATACATACTCACTTGGACACCGGCCATCAAGGTTTTGAGGACTTCAATACTATCCCACCACCAAAAATTCTAAGAAAGGCAGGTCTGAGTTCAGAACCTATGAAGAAGAGGAGGATAGTCTGATTTGATGCTACAACTGTTCATATGCAAGATAGTGAGAAAACACCATCGTCTGTTTCAAGAAGAAATATGCCAACAGAACAATTACGGACTTCTAATTTAGAGTGTGTTGATGCACCAAAGATAACTCCATCATCATCCAGCAAGTCAGCTCATCAGGACACTTTTGTTCAAAAGTGGGATGAGATGAAGTTGTTCTTAAAGTCTTATGTAAGTTTATGCATATGGTAAACACTATGTATAATTAAATTGTTAGAACATTAAGAAATTTTTTATCTTTTTATATGTAGGTTGACCAAAAATTTACCTTTCTTCACGAACTAATGGTTAAACAACATGAAGACTCAAACGACAAAAGAGATAAACAACACGTTGAACTAATAATGAGCATGCTGAAACACATCAAACACACCGATGAGAAGGTAAACTAAATTGATTTTACGTTTCACAATTAATGATTTTGTATTTAATTATTGGATTATATTTGTGCCATTATCATTTTTCTGGTTTATATATATATCTATTTTTTTATTTTTTATTTTTGAATTTTTTTGTATAATGTTGATATACATCATAAATTGTTGAAAGTGTTTTTGATTTTAATTTCATTCACAATTGTTCACTTAGATAGACTACTTAAATATACAAAAACTGATTGTTGAATTATCAAACTTCATCTGTTAATACGATACAATTATGGATATTACAAAATATACAAAACACAGTTATGTATTTATCCAAACATACATAATCTCTATTTTGTACATTAAACAATTTAAATAACAAGTTATGCATATTGTTCATTATACATAAATCTATTATGTATATTTGATTTTATATACATAATTGTGTAGTGTATATATTATAATATACATAACTATATTGTGTATAGTACACAACATACAGAACTATATTGTATATATTATATAACTTATGTATACATAATGAATTATTTATGTTGGATGCAATTAATATTTTATTTATTAAATAAGGATGGTATTTTATCAAATATTTGGGCAAAAAAGAAATCACTCAATATAAGTTTTTTTTGTTGAAATTATTTTTTTTCAAATTTATTCTTACATATATTTCATAACAACATCAACAGGATCATGATGTGCAATGTGCACAAAAGGAAGATGTTCCATCAAAAGAGCTGGTTGTTGAGATGAATTTTCTTTCAATGGAGGAAGACAAAGGAAAAGTGGTACGTTTTTTAAATATGCATTTTTTGTTATCCGAAGTTGATACTGTCTTACACATATTTAATGGTAATGTCATAAGGATGATGAACTTGGAGGTTTTACAACTGGGGGTGCACCATCATTAGACAATGTCGAAGAGATGGATATCGTCACTAGTTGAAAAGATAAAGAAAAAGAGGTATTTTTTTCAAAATTGCAGTTTCACGTAGTTAGTTTCATATATGATATTATCTTAATTTTTTATTTTTAAAAAAATTAGAATATATTGTTAGCTTAGTTTGTTGTGTATGTTGACTAATGTTCTGGGTTGTTATTTTTGTTATTATTTTGTATATGTCATATGCCATACGTATATGTTTATAATATACATAGTTAATGCATCACAAAAGAGAACATCATCATAAATATTATGATGCACATTTTAAACTTTTAGGTTGTCGGCGACATTGATAAATCATTAGACATAGTATTTGTTGATGATATAAAGGAGGATACTATTGTTGAAGGGATCCACATTCTTGTACAAAAACAAACTGAGGTTGGATATCTCATAGTATAAAAGTTATTATTTCGAAACAATAAACTTATTTAGTTTTGTATATATTTTTTATACTATATATCAGAATTTTGAAGTATTTAGTGCGGATGTTGGAATTCCACATTAAATGTTCTTGTCGAAGAAATGGTGAATCAGGAATCAGAGAATATTGAAACTGTTACATTAGATGCTCTTGTCGATGCTGTTGTAAATCAGAATTCGGATTACTCCAAAGTTGAAACACCTATGACTGAGAATATAGATAAAGATCATTAAGTAAATACAAAAAGTGATTTTTTTCATAATTTTAGAGTCAAATTTTATGGACATCACAATATTTTTACTAACACGTTTAAACAAAAACTAACATTGTATACATTAAATTTACCTTTGTAGGATGTTTACTTGAGTACCATTTCAGAATCTGCTCAAGAGGAGATAGATGCTATAATGCAAGGTCTGACAGCACTAGTAGATGATATTCACCTAGAAGTTGTTAAACCGGTAGATGAAACAATTAACCTGCATTTCCTATCTGATAGCTAGATTTCTTCACATTTTTCGGATGCAGTTGTTGTGACTCATCAAGCTGCAAAAATCCCAGCTAAGAGGACCAGGACTAAATCTAAAGTTTTCAAGTCACCATACACGACAGAGTATGCTTCTGGTTTAAAGCCCCTTGAAGATGAAAGCACAACTTTAAAACAGAAATTTACATTTGAAGGTTACACAATATCTGACGATATGTCGAGTGTTGTCATTGAAGAGTACAAGAAATGGGCTGATGAAGGTCTATTGAAGTTTCGTTCCAAAAAATGAGTTCTAACAATATAAAACTTACTTTTTTTTTGTGAATATGCATTTAGAATTTATACTTTTTTCTTAATAATATTATTCATCATTTTTTAGGAAAATGAATGATGACCACTACAAAGCAAAAGCATTTTCTCTTGGAGTTCAGCAATTCGACTTTGTTGTTGCTCATGCTCGATCTAAAAATTGATTTTACTTGATGTCCCAAACAACTTCATGTTGGAATGATGAGGTATTTTTAATTTGAATATTGTTTTAAAAAATTTCATATATACATACATCTACGAAAATCTTATTCATATTACAGTTACAAAAATATGTTATGATTTTTGTTATCGTCTGTTGTACAATGTTTGACTTATTTATGCGCAAAATTTGATATATATATATATATGTTCCTATTGAGTTTGATATTAAATATGTTTACTTATATTTACGCCTTACATGATAAGTTGCTAGTGATTGATAGTAAAAGTACACTTTGTTATTCTAGTTCAATACCTTATTTGTAAATTGTTATCAGTGTTATGCATCAGACAGTTTTCTATGCATGTCATGTACCATTATCTGAAATATAATTGTTTATATAATACACATCTAATATATAAGGTTATTAAATACAAGAAACTACATGGTGATTGTCAAAGAAAGAATTTTAAAACTGAAAATTATTTGTTATGGTGAAAACTGTTTTCTCGTAAAAAAATTTGCTATAGATCTGACTTACTTTGTGTATATGTATGATTCATTATATGTATGTGCATAGGACAATGAATATAAGCACTGGCAGTTTATAAAGACCACTGTTGGATGCTATTTATGTTAACTCCACAATTTTGTTTACTCTTTTAACTCATATTACTATCTGTAAACATATAAATATGTTCACAGTATAAATCGACATAATGCCTCTTCTTTCTATTTCAATTTTGTATTATATTGATGTGATATTTTATCACTTGCACAAGAAATCAAAATTAAGGATTGATCAAGAATATCGATTTACAACAACAAATTATTTTTTCAAGAACTATATTGAGAAGACGTACCGTAGATATTATCTCGATGATTCGAATACGGTACTTTCAACTCAGCAGGATTATGCTCAGTCTGTTGTTTTGGTCGAGAATAAAGAGGCAATAACCAACATAATCAAGAAATTTTTCATTCCTGCTGGGTTGCCATGGCATCTTGTTGATGAGGTGTATGTTCCTATCAACTGCAATCAGAAGTTTCACTGGGTGTTAGCTATTATTGCTTTAAAGGATAGACGTATACGCGTCTATAATTCACTTTTCGATCTAAAAAATATGGACTCATCGCTCGAGATTCACCAATTGGTTGTGATGCTACCAACCTACTTGTCCGACAGTGAATTTTTTGAACAAACATCCCATACGAATTGGTCAAATCTTGATGCATATAAGGATAAAATGAGTCAAAGAACACAGTTACTGAATCAACACCCATTTGAGATTGAGTATGTTCAAAATATTACGCAACAAGATAAGGACAGCTTGTAAGTAATCTTTATATAATGTTTTATTAAATAATATTTACAAGGTGTTGTAACTATATGAAGTGTTTATTTTTATTCGTGATAGAAACTGTGGAGTGTTTGTTACTGGGTATGCAGAATACATAAGTGAAGGAATGGCAGTCCCTTCAGTTGGTTTTGAGGCGACGTACCATCGTTTGCGATACGCGTCACTCTTTTGAAATTACGGTCTTCGAAAAGCAAAGAAGGGTTATGTTAGTGATAATGAAGACCCTTTAAGACCAAGGCCAAAAAACACCCACTACCTGATGAAAGGGCAATAGTTAGCATTGAGTAGGTTGAAAGTATATTATGATTTCCAGAAATTACTGGTATGGATTTGTTAGGAATGTTGTATTTTAAACTACTTAAGATGTTTGTTTTTACAAATCTGTTTTAATAGTTTTTAAGCAATGCTTATGAATTAATGAGAAATAATTTTTTGCATGATTATTGTTTTATGTACATGATTTATCGTTTTATTTGTATTCGTGAACTAATCTACAAATATATAGGTGTATACATTGATAATGATAACCAGATGAATACAAAACATATTCATTTTTTACAATATACACTGCATTTATGTATATGATTTTTTTATTTTTAGTATGTATGTGTACGTCAAAATATACATATTGTAAACGGATTATTTCTTATGTCTATTAAAGGCTTATTATCATGCGTGTACATGTCGTTATATACACATGATTACAACTATACGCACAATAATAAAAAACATTGAGTGTATATGTAGTAATATACATAGCATTTTTTCCTACAAAAGATATTTCTTCTTTTCAATACATATTAACTTAGTATATATATTTTTTTAATGTGTGTATTTGTCAACATATGCATATTGTATATACCTTATTTCTTATGTCTAAATATGCTCTTCACAATTCCTGTATATGTCAATAACACTGCATTTAGTTTTGAATGCGTGTATACAGGGGCGGATCCAGAATTTTCAGTGAGGGGGTTCAACCTCTACTATTTATACATAAAAAAAAAACTATCATGTAAAAATAGTATAATTTTTCGACACTGCGTGTATATGTCGAAATGTTCATGAAATTTTGTTCAACACACTCATTATTATTTCATAACTGGATTCATTCCTAGATAACAGGTATATAAAGATATTTTTGCGTTATTTTTTTTTCACACTGATGAGTTATTTCTTTTAAATTCATAAAATTTGGATCCGTGTATATTAACACATATACATACAATATTTTGTCACCTGTATTTAATACCTATATAATCAGTATATAACTAAAAATTTGCATATACATTTGAGTAACTTTTAACATATATACAATCTTATAAGCTACCTACTTTTCACATATTATTTGTTTGTCGTTTATAAGTAATATTTATAAATGAATAATAACATGCACTAATGAATAAATAAAGAATGTACAAACTTTAATTAAACAGCTAATTATCCCAGTAAACACATTCACAAATCAATTGACAATAAAATTCATCAAACATAAATGCATGAACTGAACAAAACTCTTATATGTTTCAATGTTAAAATAGCAAACTAAATCTGCTCATTGATGCTATTATCTCAGCAAACAAATACATAAAAAAAAAAATACCAGCAAACATATACACAACAAAAATTAGCAAAGAATTCATTAAAAAACAACGACAAACTGAAGAAAAATCTTACTTATTTCAATGTTAAAATAGCAAACTAAAATTGTTCAATAAATTCATTACTAAAAAACGGAAAACGATAATCGAGTGATTTATCTTCAAGAGTTATGAAAACTAAAATTTAGTTCTCCATTGGGAAGAAATTGCAGGAATGCCTATTGTGCTCTTCATGTCCGCAACGTCCGTAATGATTTGTGCTTGATAAAAGTGTTTCGCTGGATTTTTTCTTCCTCCCTTTCTTCGGTCTTCCTGGAAGTCTTTTGTGTATCGAGGGAAACACTTCTTCCTCAGCTACGCTATCAGGAACATTTTAGCCTTTCTTATCTGGCATTGGAATGATTGAAACTTCATAAGTCTTCACCAAAGTGGTTGGTTTGTAGTATTCAGAACAATATGAACCAAATTTTTTTACATGCTTAGACTTCAAGACGACAATGACGTGAGAACAAGGTATTTGATCTATTTGAAATCTCCCACAGTTGCATGACTCACTTTGAAGGTCGGCAATGTATCTTCGTCTAGATTCATAAACTGAGTATATATAGGGTGAGGACACCTTCACCTGAACAGAATAAAAATTCATACATAGAACTTTTTCTGTAATTTTCTTTTGAAAAAATAATGTTTAATAGTGAATACAAATATATATATAAATGCATAGTAAAAATTTACAAAATTGATACATACCGTCATCCTTAAAGCTTTCACACCATTCAGAGTTAAGATTTCATTGAATCTACAACTCAAAGTCGTACTTGTATATGAAGTTATCTCACTGTTTTTACAGTTTCAAGATCCAAATAACATTCGCACCTCTTCTAAGAATTCATATATTGGCAATTCTCTGGCTTCCACCAAACACCCATTAATACACTCAGCAATATTCGAAGTCATCATCCGATCTCAGTTTACCGGTGAATGACACCTACTCCACTTTTCATATCCAGCTTCTTGTAGATATTTTTTCACTCTCGGATCAGCTTTTTCAATCATTGTCATTAGGTAGTCAAAATCATCTTTTCTATAAGCCTTAACCATTGAATAATATAAATCACTAATACTTTCTTTGCTCTTCCAAAAGTAATCACAAATATTTTTCAGAGATGCCAAATGCATGCAAGGTGTGGGACATTTGGATATACAACACTAACCGCTTTGATGATACTTTCATTTCGATCAGAGACAACACACATATTGTCACGTTTATCAAAAGCAGCTTTGAATTGGTTGAAAAATTATGACCATGAGTTGTCATTCTCCGTATCCACAATCCCATATGTAAGCGGTAATATGCATCCTATGTTACGTCTAAACTATATTAATAAAAGTCAACATAAAAATTCTAAATATTGATAATTTGTCAAAACTATTTTGTTATACAACAACAAGTTTTTATCATGACCTACAAAGTCTGAAAACATAAAAAAAGGAAATACCTATACCTACACCATCGAGTGTACTTGCTGAGAGAAAAATCCCTTGATATGGTCCACTTAAATGTGCATCATCAACAACTACAACGGGTCTGCAAAACTCAAAATTCCTTATCATTGGATGCAACACTATAAAAAGATACATGAACCGATTATCCCACGACTTATGCATTGCAATGTGTGAATTTGGATACACATTATTCAACATATACATGTATCTAGGTATCTGTCTATAACCACCTGTCGGACCATCCCTAAGCAATGTTATGGCGCGCTCCTTTGCACGCCATGCCTTCATACATTTTATATCAACACCATATACAACTTTCATTTCTTCCATGATGTCTGCCGGTGTATGCTTTCTCTTATGGTTAACTAACTTAGGAGTCGTGAATTCACACACAAACGCAGTAGTGGCAATAATATTTTTCAAAACCCTATTACTCAAATGACGTGAATGTTTTAGATTAAATCTCCTGATGATAAAAATATCTATTTTTTTGTAGCTAGATGCTTCCAACGTTCATTTACAATCTTCATTGTAACATCGGAGGACATAGCTGCAATAGGCATTAACATATACTATAATAAGTATTTGTGGTAATTTATATGTTCTTAAGATTTTAATGTTACTAATCATATCTACTTTAAAAAAAGGACAGCCCGGTGCACTAAAGCTATCCTATGTGCGGTGTTCGGGGAAGGGCCCCACCATAAGGGTGTATCGTACGCAGCCTTACCTTACATTTCTGCCAGAGGCTGTTTTCAAGGCTTGAACCCGTGACCTCCTGCTCACATGGCAGCAACTTTACCAGTTACTCCAAGGCTCTCCTTTAACAAAACAAAAAAAACATATACAACACACCTAATTTTTTTGGTTGTAAAACACTTTTATAGTATACACGACAGAATAAAATTGATTTTATTCCACAATTACAAAATATAGCTTATGTAAATGTTATAAATTAAAATAAAAAAAATAATTATGCATATTAAATCTCTTTTTTTTTTACTATATATATACGAAAAAACGTATACATAAGAAATATTATGTATATGTTACACGATAAACATTACATTAGCTTCTGAAAATTCATTTTCCCAGTGGTCTGCTACTACTGTACTGCATTAACATATACAAAGTATAAAGAATGTTTATGTTAACTAACAATCAATTACTTCATGTGATCAGTGAATTGCAGTTTTGTTTAGAATTCAAGTCACAACAACTTCAATTCATAAAAAACATCAACATAACTAACAAATCATAATATATACAGTTTACAAAAAAAACTTTTTAAAACAACAAAATAAACGCATTACCTTTTTTTGTCGGAATGTTAAGCTCTGCAATTGAATCCATGTGTCACATGATATTTCAACATCACAAAAACGAGCATCTTTTTATCCTTATACATTTGTTTCACCTTTACATCAATACTCTTGCTATCACAAATCAAATTATCAACCTCGAATTTTGAAACATACAACGCATATTGATTATGTGTCTCTGTAGCAGCGAGAGCCATAGCATTTGATTCAACACCCTCCACGAAAACTATCTGATTCAACACCCTCCACGAAAATAACAACTCTTGTATCTCTATCAAATTGTATGTCATCCGAAGACTTATCAATTGTTGATATGCACAACGGATACATCACGAAGGTTGGTTGAGCTTTCTTCAACTCGACATACAACCGTACTCCATTGTCATTACGGATATGAAAAGGTGAATCATTGTCGTCGACTACATAACGTACATCAATATTCTTTCGTACTTCATCAATGTTTAATTCGGTAGCGATTGACGAAATCAACCTCAAGTAACTTATTGATTCCACAACAACGATCCTTCGCTTTTATAATTTACATATTCCATTTCGGTTCTCCATTGACCAGCGTACCTCAAAATAATAGCAATATTCATCTTCTTGAATTCGAATTCAAATTTTTTTCTTCAAAACGATCAACAAAATCAGTGACTCAACTTTTTTTTATTTGAATTTCGTATTATTTATGTTCTTGAATTCGAATTCAATGTTTTTCTTCAAAACGTTCAACAAAATCAGTGATTCATTTTTTTTGCGTGAATTAAGTATGATTTATTTTTAATGTATTTGATTAATTCAAAATTTAAAATTCAGAAGTTGTTACATAATTTAAGGAATGCAGTAATCCACTTAATTAATTGATTGACTTAATAGCGCCCTTAAAGGAAGGAAATCCGTTATTTTCTTTTTCTACGTCAATAACAAAATCACATATACACAGAATGCTATGTATATGAGGCGTATCTTAAGTGTATGAAAAAGGAGAGAGAGTAAAGTAATTAAAAAAAGTGGGAGAGAGTGTAATTACTTATAAAAGGGTTGGTATTTGTGTTATTTATACTATTATTAATGGGTAATCTATACAAGGAGGATTTCAGGCACCATTGTTTAAATTTTGACCTTATAAAAATTGGTGTAACGATAACTGTGTTGCCAGAATTTGAAGCCAAATCTTGAAGAATCGTCAAGATTTTAGTCACAAAGATTTGCCTTAAGTTCTTAATAACATGTTATAGTGATCCTCAAGTCAAGATTTTTGTCCGAACAGATTGTCAGGATCTTGTAGCAGAAATCCTGGAAATTTGTAAGGAATTCTGGTGAAAATCCTACTAATCGCCATAACTTCTTGTGAAGAAATTTTAGCAACAAATTTTTGTGTCCGAAATTATTAAAATCAACTTTATAGCTCACGAGTTCATTCATATGTTGAAAAATAAAAGGCGAGGCAAGGATAAGTATATGGCTCTAAAGTTAGATATGGCCAAAGCTTATGACCGAGTGGAATGAACTTATTTACAAAAACTAATGACAAAAATGGATTTTCATGAAATTTTTATTAGGTGGTTTATGCAATGTGTCACTACCCCTACTTATCAATTTAATATTAATGGGGAGGTAGCGGGGGAAGTGACTCCTACAAGGGGCTTAAGACAAGGGGATCCTTTACCTACGTATTTATTTCTTATATGTGCGGAAGGTTTATCTAGAATAATAAACCAAGCGAAAGCGAATGGAGATATTCAAGGGTTAAGTTTGATTAGGAGTGGACCGACGGTTAATCATTTATTTTTGCTGATGATTCCTTTATATTTTGTAATGCTAATATTCAAAGTGCTTTGACTATTTTTGATATTCTTAAAAAATATGAAGATTGTTCGGGTCAAAAGGTTAACATTTCTAAATCAGCTATATTCTTTAGTAAAAATACTCCTGAAAGTGAAAAGGATGAAATTATCGCAGCAATAGGATAGCTAAGATCTACTGAGTTTGGGATGTATTTAGGTTTACCGGCAGTAGTTGGAAAATTAAAAAAAAAAGAATGTTGGATTTTATAAAGGATAGAGTTAAAGCTAAAATCAAAGGTTCGAAACATAATTTCTTAAGCCCTGCTGGAAAAGAAGTAATGCTTAAATCCGTTCTATCGGCGAGACCATCTTATGCTTTATCATGTTTTCAATTCTCTGATAATCTGTGTAAGGAGATTACTACTATTTTTTCTAATTTTTGGTGGGGACAAGATGAGAGTAGGAAAAAAATGCATTTTGAAAAATGGGAGAACCTTTGTATTGCTAAATTGTATGGGGGTATAAGATTTAGAGAGTTAAAATTGTTCAATCAGGCTCTGTTGGCAAAACTAGCTTGGAAAATCTTAACTCAAGAAGATTCTCTTATTTTTAGAATTCTTAAAAGTAAGTATTTTCAAAATACTTCTTCCCTCAAAGCTACTTCCTCTTCTACTAGCTCTTGGGTATGAAAAAGCATCATTTGGAAAAGAAATCTATTACAAAAAGGTATTAGATAGAGGTGTAATAGATATTAGATAGAGGGTGGGATCCGAAGATAGTATTAAAGTTTGGACTGATCCTTGGATACCCAACGCCTGTGGCTTCAAACCTAGGTTCTCTCAATCTCAAATGGATGTAGAATTACAAGTGAATGACCTTATTGATCATAGAAACCACACTTGGAAGCTTCAAGAACTTAAGAAGAGGTTTGTTATAGAGGATATCAACGACATTTTGTCTATCCCGATCTCTAGTACCGGATCTCCAGATAAAATTATTTGGCATCACACAAAGTCGAAAATCTATGAAGTGAAATCTGGTTATCATTTGGCGAGGGAAATTGATAGAAGTAGTATATCCAATAGCGGTACAACTCAGTCTAGTTATCAGTCTTTTTCAAAAAAGTTTTGAATTTTTTTATGGTCTATGAATGTTAAAAATAAGTATAAACATTTCACTCATAAATATATCCTGGATGTGCTTCCTGTGAATAATGTTATTTCTGAAAGGCTAAAAAATAATTGTAATGTCTGTGAGAGTTGTGGTGAGGATAGTGAAACTATTGAACATATGTTTTTTAGATGTCTTAAGGGTCAAATGGTATGGAAAATTTGCCCTATTAATTGGCCAAACATAAAAAATATTACAGATTTTGCTAGATGGTGGAAAGAGCTAGTTGATAATACTAATCAGTATCCTAATTCTATTGAGCTTATTAAATTAAGTGTATCTATAATGTGGCAAATTTGGAAGGCTAGAAACGATAGGAACTTTAATGGTGTAATCTCTAAATCTAATGAAATTGTAAACAAGACACTTTTTGATTTTTAGGAATATAAAAATAATTCACTTGCTATGCCTTCTCTCACATTGGGTCCTAACCATACTACTAATAAAATAATTATTATATCACAAGATTTTGTGATTATGTTTGCAGATGCTAGCTTACAAAAGGAGAAGACTATGGAAAGCATTGGAATGACAGCTATGGATAACTCTAGAAATTTGCTTGAAGCCCTTGGCTCCCCAATTCAATTTGTTGGGAAGACCATCATTGCAGAAGCGCTTGCAATACAGGTTGCATTGGAAAAAGCTCAAGAAAATGAATGGACAAAGGTGTAGATCTTATCAGACGCAAAGAATGTCGTGGATATGGTTATGAAGAGAAGTGTAGCTTCATGGGAGATAGATACCACGTGCGAAAATATATGGAAGCTAATAAGGATGTTTGAAGAAGTTTCAATTGTAGACACGTGATTTTTTATCCTCCCTAAATTTTAACTTGTTTATCGATATTAAATATATTATATTTTTATATTTAATCACATATTATTTTGATTTTTGTTTTTATTTTTTTTATTTTAAAAATATATATTTTCTTTTATAAATTTTAATAAATAAATTAATAGTTTTAATATTATTTTATAATATTTATTTTTTTCTATTTATAAATTGTTATTATATTTTGTTAAATATAAAATTAATTAATTATTATTATATTTATCATTATTGTTATTTCCCCTTATCTGCTTTTAACCGTTCCCCCCAAAGAACCCCACTATAAAAAGGACTCCCACCCCAGAACAAAAAAAAGGGGAAAAAACATACTTTCTACATCAAAAATCAGATAAAAAAAGGTGAAAAAATCAAAGAGGAATAACAGTAAAAATCATCAGACAAGAAACAAAACAAAGAGTGAATATCAAGGAAGTCGAGTTTGATTCGCATCCAAGTTTTCGAAAGCAATATTCAAAGTTTTCTGCTTTATTTTCAATCACAGATTTATTTTAAATCTTGTAGTTTATTTTATCAGTTTTGTTATATCATGAATTGATATTGAATGAGTTTATTGAAACGTCTTTGTCTTATGTATATTGTAATGTGTATATTATGATAATGAAAAGAAACTAACATGATGTAGTAACATATTTTTTTTTATATTTGTACATGATAATAAAAACATGCTGGTATGTTAAATTGTTACACTCACTGCATAGTTTATATATACAGATAATCCATATATTCACTGTAAATCAGATATAATAATATATGACCACTCATTAACACTCCATTCTTTCTCACACTACACTGATACATATATACTGCACACACATAATAGCAACTCATAAACATCATGAGTATGTTGTGAAAATTAAAAAATGGTAGAAAAGAAGAGAATCGAGAGAAAGAAAAATAAACGGAGGAGAAAACAATCCGTGTTTGACGTTGTTTCGATGGTGAAACCACTGTCAACGTCAATTAAAATGCTCTCCCATCAATCACCACCCTCCCGTCCCTATTTTCAGTGAACCAACATTCAAAATCCGTCGAAAAAAAATTAAGATCCAGATCTGCCGGCGACTGTGAAAATCGGGTAACCCGTTGAAAAAACGTCGTCGAAAATCCTAAGGCCATCGACGGCCTGTCATCCCTTTCTCCTCCCCACGCCGCTTCGACCATCCCTCTCCTTTCCTCGACGTCACACCACCATAGCCGGCAACAACCCGCTGCCGGTGAAAATGGCGTCACCCTACTCCGTTAATCCTCAGATTCGGCACCACCCCTACATCGGCGTCATCTCTCTCTTCTCCTCTTTTCTGTTATAATCAAGCCTTGCCAAAAAATGGGAGATACCCTTCGAAAAGTGGGCTCGACTGATTTGAGTTTATGGTTTTGGTGTTGAAAGCAATGTTCTCAACTACTATTTGTTTTATATTATGTGTATTATTGCTTATTTGTTAATTTTATATTTAAATTTGATTTGAGAATATTTTATTTGAGTTATTTATAAATTGTGATTAGATTTAGAGATTGCAATATTAATTTCAGCATACTTTAGGAAATTTTATATATTTTATTTATTTTATTATTATTATCATTATTATTATTATTATCATTATTATTATTATTATTATTTTTATATAATTAATAAAGCTTGATAATTTATTAGTTATGTTAATTTATCACTTTAAATGAATTTTAGTTTAATTTATCATTAAAAATAAATAGTATTTCGAATAAACAAAATTATTACGAGTTTATAAATGAAGAGTGAATATTTTTAATGTTAGACAAATTTTAAGTACTTTTAAATATTCGTCTCAATTAAGAATGCGGCGTACACATCTTTTCGGAATATTTAAAATTCAAGGATGCAATAATGCACCTTGACCAATATTTTTCTAAAAATTAATTTTCACCGATTTAATTAATTTAATATAATGGATGTAGATAAATATCTTCGTATGATAAATGAGCGAATTTATGCCTTAACATGATTTGTTCAAATAGTTTAAGCTAAGATAAGTCAATAAAAGCGATCGTGTTAGAACCACGGGACTCGAGGGGTGCCTCACACCTTCCCTTTGGTCAACAGAATTCCTTACCCAATCTTCTGTTTTCGCAGACCAACAAAGAGTTCTTTCCTTTTGATTAGGGATTCAAAAAGGTCACTTGGAACACCATAACTCAATTTCAAGTGGCGACTCTGAAAATGATAAAAATAATCCCTATTCAAAACCGTCACTTTAATTGGAAAGACCCTTCGACGCGATCCCTGCGGGCGAAAAAGGGGTGTGACATCAATTACATATATTCCTAGATCTTGGAATAAGGTAGTGCACAATATGACAAAATTTTCTCTTACATTATTAGACAAATTATTATGGACCTCTTGTTTTCCTTGCTGGTTGTCAAAGATGCTTCTGAATCTTTTAACTCTTTAAGTTCAGCTTTGCATTAATAAAATAAAGATATTGGTTGAAAAAAAAAAGTCTTCTAATGTCGGCTCTAGTAATTTTTAATGTCTGATTCAACTCAAACCTTCAAAAATTAATAGACTCACTTTATTTCTATTACAACAAGCTCAAAAATACCCAACAATTATTTTCTTCAACCAAAACCAATCCTAAATAAACCACAATTAAAATGAATCTCCATTTTTTCATTGCACATAAAAGAGGAGAAATTTCTAGTTAATATATACTTGCACAGCTTTTTTTAATGATATTGATGAAATTTAAGCCTTTCAAAATGTCACCCCGTAATAATTCCTCTATTTAAATGAAAAAAAAGGGGCAAATAATCACTTTTGCAACGTTAACAAAGAAAATAGACATTATTTTAAAACTAATCATCCCTTAGCAATCTTTAATGCAGAAAAAAAAGACCTTTTTACAATATATGAAAGTTAAACTCTATAACATCTTACTGGATTTTCATATAAATGCATGATCAATGTATATAAGCTATTTATTTTTTTCTAGAGGAACTAAGCGAACTTGGAGAAAACTAAAATAATTAAAGCAAGATATAAAGAAAGAATATAAGGCATCAAAATTTGAAAGAAAGATAGAAGTATAAATAAAATAAAAAATACTAGAAGATTTTGAACATTAGTTTTCTAATTTTTCATAATTTGGAAGAGGGAAAAAAGAAGAAGAAAAGAATGTATGATTAAATTAATGATAGCGATAAGGCTTCTATTTGTGAACACATTCGGAATGCGTAAATTACGCTTTGAGTTTAAACTGATCTTTTTTTTTTTGGATATGACTTCTCCATTGGTGTCTTTTGGGTAATACTCCCTCCGTTTCGAAATAAATAAATTATTGAGTTATTTATTAATGTTTCAAAATAAATGAATCGTTGAATTTTTTTTCAAAATTACCCTTATGATTTGACAAGTAAAAGAGACTGCAGTTTTTTGTTTTTTTTTGGATAAAAGAGACTTCAAGGGTAAAAATAAAAATTTAAGTTAAATTTATATCTTTAATACTTTTTTCTTAATCTGTGTGTCAAAATTCAACAATTCATTTATTTTGAAACGGAGGAAGTAATATATTTTGTGTATTTTTACAAAGTGTCATAGGTATGCAGTTCATTCATATCACACTCAGATAAAATAGAGAAACTATTGCCGATAAATCCTCGATCAGAGGCGAATCTAGGATTTGATGACGATGGGTACGCTATAGAGGTGGATGTGCGTTAGTACAGTGGTGTCGCGCCACGCCTTAATGCTTTTGTCAAAAAAAAAAAATTAGTGTTAAACTAGTGTAAAGCTAAATTTATCCAAATAAATATTAATTAAACGGAAGTATGACATAGGTTGTTGTGTGCTCAGATTGTTTTAATTCTTGTGTGTATATTTTGGGATTGAGGTTGAAAGTTTCAATCTTACTTGAGTGTTTATAAGCATTTTTTTTGAAAAAATAACAACAAAAAGCATCAAATGAAAATCGAACCTGGGACGCCTCTCACTCGCAAAGAAGCACAAGGTTAAGCTTTGGACCAATGAGCCAAAGCAACACTTGTGCTTAACAGTGCACAGTTTAATATTTTATCTTTATTCAGGTATGTACATATACGTAAGTTTTTTTGAAGTTACCGGGTGCACGTGCACCCCCACCTTCAAATGTAAGTTCGCCTCTGCCCCCGATTCATAACAGATAACAGTAATTAAAAAATATAAAAGCAAATAATAAAAAAAAAATATCACACTATATGTGCACAAAAGGCAAATTTTGCTTTCATATAATAATAAAAGCTTACATTAGGCAAGCTTTATGTGATGAATTGAATCGACAAAATATACAGGAGAATGTTAAACTTGACATTTTTGATTTAAAAAATAAGGTACTAAATCAACTAGGCCATTCTTGTGCATGATTTTTCAGGATTAGAATTTAGAATAGCATTTTCTTACTCTATACTTTAAAGATTTGTAATTACGTCAACATAGCTAAATACATGAGATTCATGTATTGGAAACTCATTAATCAATCACTATAATGGAAGAAAATAAGATTGTTTGTCATTTTATAATTAGGCCAAACGCATCGATAGACACTCAAACTTGTTGCCAAAATTTACTTAGACACCTAAATTAAGGCATGTTCCTATCAGGCCCCTAAACCCCCACATTTTGTTCCAATTGGGCCTTTTTTGCCCTATTAGAAAAAAGTTCAAAGTGTGCGTTGCACACACGTGATGACGTGGCAAAACGAGCTAATTGGAAGCTGACACGTGGCATTGTGGGTCCAATAATTATTAAAAATTAATTATAATTTTTTTTAAAAAAAGTATATAAAAATGGCATTGAGGAAATTATTTAAAAATAATTCTAAAATTATTTTAAAAATAAAAAATGATTATTTAAAAAAAATTATAATTTTTTTTAAAAAGTGAAATAAATTATAATTTTTTTTAAAATACTAAAAAAATTTAGAAAATGAAAATAAAAAATGGCATTGAGGATATAAATTATTAAAAAATAATTCTAAAATTATTTTAAAAATAAAAATATAAAAATGATTATTTAAGAAAAATTAAATTTTTTTTAAAAAATGAAATAGATTATTGAAAAATTATTTTAAAAAAATTAATTATTAAAAAAAAAATTAAAAATTTAAAAAATGAAAATAAAAAATGGCATTGAGGATCTAAATTATGAAACAATAATTACAAAATTATTTAAAAAATAAAAATAAAAAACTGATTATTAAAAGAAATTTTAAAATTTTTAAAAATAAAAAATTGCATTGAGGATCCAAATTATTAAAAAATAATTATAAAATTATTTTAAAAAAAAAAAAAACCTAATTATAAAAAATAATTATAAAATTTTAAAAAAAATGAAATTAAAAAATGGCATTGAGGATCCAAATTATTAAAAAATAATTATAAAATTATTTAAAAATTAAAAAAATTATTAAAAAGAAATTATAAATTTTTTTAAAAAATGAAAATAAAAATCCCCCACCTACCCCCAGCCCCCCTCCCCCAGCGTTCTATTTTATTAAAAAAAATTATTAAAAAAAATTATAAAAATAAAAAATGGCATTGAGGATTCAAATTATGAAAAAATAATTATAAAATTATTTTAAAAAAAAAATGAAAAACTGATTAAAGAAAAGAAATTTTAAAATTTTTAAAAATAAAAATAAAAAATTGCATTGAGGATCCAAATTATTAAAAAATAATTATAAAATTATTTTAAAAAAAAAACTAATTATAAAATAATTATAAAATTTTAAAATAATGAAAATAAAAAATGGCATTGAGGATCCAACTTATTAAAAAATAATTATATAATTATTTAAAAATAAAAATAAAAAACTAATTATTAAAAAGAAATTATAAAATTTTTAAATTTCTTTTTAATAATTATTTTTTTTTAAATTCTGTTTTATTAAAAAAAAAATGAGGGCCCTCTAATGCTTTTTGTTTTATTAAAAAAAAAATTGGGGTCTTTAGTGTTTAAAAAGAAAAAAAAAATGTTATTAAAAAAAATTTGGGGCCCTCAATGCCACTTGACATCTTTTTATTCATAAATTAGTGAAAAAAATGTTGTTCACGCGCCTCCCACGACGTGCAGTGCCACATAGGCAAAAAAGGTACAATTGAAACAAAATGTGGGGTTTAGGGGTCTGATAGGAACAAACCTTAGTTTAGGTGTCTAAGTGAATTTTGGCAACAAGTTTGAGTGTCTATCGATGCCTTTGGCCTTATAATTAAATAGAAAAAAAAAATTGACCTTTATATCCCTCATATAAAAAATAAGATATTTTCATAATATTAAGCGTTATGACAAAGAAAAGTGTTTTAGAGGTAGAATTAACATAACCAATCAATATAGTATATACTAGTATTTACTATTTACTAATACTTCCGCCAATAATTAGATTTCTCATACTAGGAAAAAATCCAAAAATAAATAGGCGGAAATTAAAGATCAATCCCTATTAAAATAGGGATAATAATGAATCTATATCTACAATCTACTATAGTCTATAATTTATATCTATCTATAATCTATATTTATAATATATTAAAAGTATGAACACTAACTTTTTGCCCTTAATTAAAAGACTTTTTTTTTACACAAAACTATTTTTTCACTATTTTTTTAATTTATTATTTAATTATTTTTTATTATATTAACTAAACTTTTTAAAATATATGGGACCCCTAAAATATATAGTAAGAGAATTAATTAATATTTTTTTTTCCACTAGACTTCCTAAAATATATGGTAGGCGAATTATTTAATATTTTACTTTCTACTGTTCAATTAGAAAAATACTCCTAGGACTCTATTAATTAAGGAAATACTTCTATAAATATTGAGATATACATTAAACTAGAGAACGAACCGGTTTGCCTATTGGGAGAATATGATTGATGTTCATCTAACTTTATTCGATTACATGTCTAGATTGGTGGATGCTTGATTTTCTAACTCCCAACTTCTTCACTATTTTTGTCAGCATAATAGAATTCAACATGTGCTATATATATATGTGTGTGTGTGTCTTCTTTATTTTCATTCAAAATCATTTTTTAGGGTCAAAATTTTAGCTTAGACAAGAATTAGTTGGATCAAAATCGAAGCTTTGTGATCACTTAAATATTTTTTTTATAGTTTACATGTCGTAGATGAATGTTGGTTGACTTTAAAGAATTTCTTGCGTAAAGGTTAGGTTTAATTGTATTTTTTTTTATATTATTTTTATCATATTGCTGTTTACATGTAATAGATAAATGTTGGTCAGCTTTGAAGATTTTTTGTATATAAAAGTTAGGTTTAGTTGTATTATTTTGATATCTCTATTATCATATTATTTTATTATTGTTTACAGGTGATAGATGAGTGTCGATCGACTTTTAAAAATATTTTTGTTAAATATTAGGTTTAAGAAATAAATTCTTCATATTTACATGCTTAAAAGATATTAAATTTAATTATTATATTCATCTTTATTAGTTAAACAAATATTTTATTTAGTGTAATGTTTGAACTCATTAAATTGAGTTACACGGGCCTAAACTAGTCATCCATAAATTTTCGCACTCATTCCAATATATTTACCCGATTCATTGCTGGCCCAACACCCAAAGATCAAAAGGTCCACTCCATGTTCTTCACTTTTTAAGAGTATTAGTCAAAAGCTCCTACCGAACTAATCCTATTTACTTAAATTAATTTGTATTTGCATGTCATACTGATTAGCTTATTGATTTTCAGAAATTTAGTTAGACAAAATAGAAACATGATACTACCAAATACATACCAAATCAAAATTTAAAAATATAATATACAATATTTCTTTTCATTTAGTAATGGAATTATCAAATTCAAAATTTTAAAATAACCAATCGAATAACGAACGCCACCCGTCCCTACTTATTAGACTAAGGTCTTATTTGATCATGAAAATCATTATTTTTTGAATTTGAAGTTGGATTTGACAATGCATATAAATTAAAGTTATTTTTGAAATTGTGTGAGATAACTATGAGCGGAAAAAATGAAAATAAGTAAAACTTAGTTTTTTAAATATGAAATTATATTTGAAATTTTTATGATCAAACACACTTATTTTTCATTAAAGTAAAATAATTTTTAAAAAAATATGGGTAATTTTTATGGCCAAACAGCTAATATATATATATATATATAGTACTAATATTTCAGTTTCTGTTCAAACAGTGGCAACTTCCGTGTGTAGCTGAAATTAATCTCCATATTCTCCGACCACTTTTCCGACCAACTATGAAGATCATGGTAGCGATCAAACGTGTCGTTGATTATGCTGTCAAAATCCGAGTCAAACCTGATAAGGTAACATTCTCACATTCTTATTTTTTCGAAAAAATCTGTAGCTCAGTTGGTTGACTACTTGAACTTTCACGTTATTAGCGAGAGTTTGAAAAAAATATTTTCACAAATATTGAACATTGAATTGATAAGGAGTACTGTTACATTGGCCCAAATTGGATTAGGGTTAAGGTATAGTGAATTGGGTAGATGTACCAGTTAGGAGGTGTAAGAGGTTGGCTGTAGAAGTACTGGAGTCAGGTGAACTCGGTTCCGGGGTGGGCCGAAAATCGACTGGTGGTCCCCGGCTGGCTGAGGAGCGGATGAGTGTGGGCGTATTTTTATCTTATCGAGGATATGACCCTTGATAGGATGATGTGGAGGTTGGAAATTAGGATAGAAGGTTGGTAGGTAGTCGAACGCGTTGCTTTCCACAGTCCTTGTATTGGTTGAGTTGTCTTTGTAAGATAGATAATCAATCCGCTGGTAAACGAATCATAAACAGGGTGAGATTTAACGTGCCCTCATATACAAAGTCAACTGTACCATTTTTAGGGTAAACATAGCTATAGTCTTGTATTTTTGTATTCTTAGATTTTTATTCCTATTGGTTGTTTTCCTAGCCGTGACTATTGTATTGGGGTGAGGTGATTAGGCAGGATATGACATCTTTAACTGACCGAGGATATCTCTTGATAGGATGATGTGAAGTTCGAGAATTAGGATAGTAGGTTGGTAGGTAATTGAGTGCTTTACTTTCCCATTTCCTGGAGTATTAGTTATAGTCTTGTATTTCGATTTTTAGGTCTTTATTATTATTAGTTGTTTTCCTAGCCTTGACTATTGTATTTTCATGTTCGTGCTACTTATTGTTGTTCTCATCTCTTTCATCTATTTGGAGTCGAGGATCTACCAGGAACAACCTCTCCTCTTTTTTTAAGGAAGAGGTAATGTGTGCGTACGCACTACCCTTCCTTGACCCCACTTGTGGAATTTTACTGGATATTCTGTTCTTGTTGTTTGCGTAGTGGATTGACTTATTTTCTAATTTTTTGTTGAATTTTTCATTTTGAATTCAGAGTGGTGTAGAGACGAAAAATGTGAAGATGTCGATGAACCCATTTTGTGAAATTGCTTTGGAAGAAGCTTTGCGGGTCAAAGAATCGGGTTTGGCATCAGAGGTAGTGGCTGTTAGTGTTGGTCCATCTCAGTTTACGGAGACTTTGCGAACCGGGTTAGCTATGGGAGCAGACAGGGCAATTCATGTAGAAGCACCTGAGAATATTTATCCACTTACAATTGCAAAGATTCTTAAAGCTCTTGTTGATGTTGAAAAACCTGGTCTTCTTTTTCTTGGCAAACAGGTTTGCTTTGATCTAAAGATTTGATCTTTTATTCTGCTTTTGTGTGTTTTGATTCGTGTCGAATACAAATTTGGAAATTATGTTAGTAAGACAGATTTTATTTCTTGTGAGCAACAACATACCCAGTATAGTCCCACAAGCGGGGTCTCGGAGTTTGCTTAAGCCCAAACCCGGAAGAAGGGATAAAGTCTATGTTCATCTTACCCTTCCCAGATTACACTGGGTGTTGTTGTTGTGAGAAAATTCTTATATGTCAGATTACTTCAAAATCCAATGGTGGGTTTTGGGATTAATCTGATTGCATTCTAGTTATGTGATTCGTTAATTTGACTTGTGTCTGTGTTTGATATAACAAAAACTGATTCTTGTGGACATATGTAAAGATTTTGGTTAGGAAATTATGCTTTGGATCATTTACTGTGTTTGGTTAGGTGTAAAAGCGAGTAGCCTATGTTAATCATACAAATTGGAAGATAAGGTACTATGTTAGTGTTTTGATGAGTTCTTTAGTATTGGAGATTTATATGATGTCTAAGAGTTGGTTGAAGCTACTGATATGAGTTTGAGCATCTGTAAAAGAAAATGAATTTTGTGGACAAGCCATTTCTCCTATTTGGTGACAGATATTTTCTTTTGACGCAAATTTCAGTAAGTAGGGCAATCAGACACTGAGAAATGATTTATTAAGAAAAGAAATGTTTCCTAAAGTACCAGTTTAAAAAAAAAAACAAAGAAATGTTTCCTGATGTACCAATGTATCGTTAGAGTTTGACTGATAAGGCATATTGGAACATTTCTTGATTTTACTGGAGCTGCTAGCTATCTGCTATTCTCCTTGTCTTCTTGGTTATTTTCTTCATTCCGCTTCAGTTTTTCAGTTGTTCTTCTTTAGTTTCTGTCAGTTTGTTTGTCTAATATTGTTACTTTTATGTAGGCAATTGACAATGATCAAAACCAGACAGGCCAAATGGTTGCAGGACTTCTCAAGTGGCCACAGGGAACATTTGCCTCTAAGGTTGGTATCATTTCTGTGTAAGTTGTGCAAACGAGTTAAAGAGAACCCAAAACTGTGATTCTGGCATTCTACAATCTCGAATTGGTCTAAGTTGGTTTGTATCACACCTTTACTTCGGTATGCCTATTTTGAGTACCTCTTGGACATTCCTCCGGGCTTTCAAACTGATTCTCTTGTTTGGTTCCCTATATCTTCCTCTTGAGCACTTCTTAAACCCGTGTGCTCATATTAAATCTAATCAGAGATAAAACCATCTCTATTTACCTTACTACAAGGGTCTATTATACGCAGCCTTAACTTGCTTTATGAGACGTAATCTTCAAACCAATTTTAATGTAATAGGATTGCCCAATCTCATGCAATCTGTACCTTTTTTCTTACCAAAAGTGTCCATATTGCTGTTTCAACTATGGTTTCCTTACTACCAAGTCCAGTTGGCTTGTTTAGGGATGCAATCTCACTGTGATATTTCTGTTAGGTTGTGCTGGACAAAGAAAAACAGGTAGCTACAGTAGACAGAGAAGTTGATGGTGGTATCGAGACATTGTGTTTGAATTTGCCTGCAGTAATCACGTAAGTTGCAAGCGTGTTATTCCAAAGACTTGTATGTTCACGAAGCAAAAACACTTAGAAGTGTCTTCTGAATAATAAAATAAAATGTGAAAGTAGGTCTTTTGGCTTCACTCTATGCTTCAATATTCAATATGCTTATGACATCGATAACATTCTTAATACTGAGAAAAACTATATGCATGTTACCATTCAATATTGAAGTATCAATAGAATTAATCAACTTAGTTTTCCAAGAGATTTGAGAAGCAGATCTTTTGATTATGGGCTTTCAAAATCCATGTCCAATATTAGGCATGTAATGGGATTCCGAAAGACTAATTTCATTGTTTTCTAAGTGACATGGGGCCTTTAGGTTCGATGACAATCAGTGATAGTATTGTACCATTAGGTCGATAAATCTAAATCATAGCCACTAACAGGTGATCAAAATTATACTCAGCTACGAACTTATTTATTGATCGTCTTTGTGTCCTCTCTGCTCAAGTTGCTTGTGTTACCTAAGTAGTTGGATATTAGATCTGTGTACTTACGACATCTACATTGTGGGAACAGCGCTGATTTGAGACTGAATCAGCCAAGATATGCAACACTACCCAACATAATGAAAGCAAAGTCGAAGCCAATTAAAAAATTTACACTGCAAGACTTGAACATTGAGATCAAGTCCGATTTGGAAGTAGTTGAAGTAACCGAACCTCCCAAAAGGAAATCTGGTGTTATCGTTTCATCTGTGGATGAGCTGATTGACAAGCTGAAGAATGAAGCACGCGTAATTTGAGTACACTAACTGTTCTTTGCTGAGCCGATTGATGACGAGCTGAAGAAGAATGAATGAAGCACGCCTAATTTGAGCGTGCTAACAGCTGTTTGCTGCAAATTTCGTCACTTTTACACCAAATGTTTCTCTTGGTAAACTTTCAATAATGTACAATGTTAATAACAATGATCACATAATGGAAAATATCTCCTAACACTATTTTCTTTCATTTCGAATGGGTCCTTTTCTTCTTTACTTTTATTCTAAAGCTAGAGATTCTTATATTCTGTTAGCTGGGGAGCATTTGGGATTGTAATTTGGTTTAAATCAATGTCATCATTGAAAGAATTAGGGGAAAAAGTCAGAAATATACTTAAATTTTGGCGAAATTTGTTGTAACACGCCTCAATTTTGTGGGGGTCATATGCCGTCCCCTCGATTATATAATATCTTATTTTTGTGGCATATATTTGTTCAGTTCCAGACCCTCACGCGCTCAGTGTGCGTGTATTCACATAGTGGTCCAGTTAGGCAAATATATACCACAGAAATACGATAATAAATAGTCGGAGAATTGACCTATTTTTCATTGTTTTGGAACAACCATTAAAAGGTAGGATAATTTTGGTTCATTGGGTGAATTGGAAGGTATTTTTGAGCCAAAGATATTACTCTATTATAGAAGCGGCAATGTTGAGCAGCTTAGGGTCGTTCTGGCTGCTTCAGCTGCTTCAAACGTAATTTTACTATATCACCCTTAGTTAATTATTATAAATTATTTCATTTAAGTATTATAATATTAATAATATTTAATAATTACTCTATTATAGAAGCGACAATGTTAAGCAGGGTCGTCCTGGCTGCTTCAGTTGCTTCAAGCGTGATTTTACTATATCACCCCTAATTAATTATTATAAATTATTTGATTTAAGTATTATTAATAATATTTAATAAAAGGGTAGTTTTCAAAATGACTACTAAGTTCCTCAAAGTTCCACTTATTATTATTTGAGAATTTTTTTTCAGCTGCTTCAATCTTAATTTTAATGTATCACCTCTAATTAATTATTATAAGTTATTTACGTATTAAAAATTAATAATATTTAATAAAAAAATAAAACAAATATTTTTGACATGCCTGCTTCAGTTGGTTCGATGTAATTTTACTATATCACCCTTAATTAATTATTATGAGTCATCTAAGATTTAAAAATTAATATTAAAAAATTATTATAAAGTCATCTAAGTTTTAAGAAATTAATAATATTTAATATTAAATTAACTTGACGTCTTAAATTGAAATAGAAGAAAAATATTATAAATTACAATAATATAAGAAAATTATTTAAAAAATATAATTTACTATAAATGCCAGAAAATTTTGGACGGAGAGAGTATAATAAAAAGTATTACAAATTACAACAGTTAACATTTTAAAATATCTAAAAAATAAAATTAATCTGCCAAATATTTCTCAAAAATCCGTAAAAAATACTATACATCACAATAATTATCAACTAAAAAAGTTTAGAGGTCGATGTACCTTCTTTGGCACAACTTTATTGGTCCTTTCCATTGCCTTCATTTTTTCATCTATTTTAATTTGTTTGTCTTAATTTTTTTAATCTGTTATATATTTAAAAAAAAATTAAAAAATTCTTGTAAATCACAATAATGAATAAATTAAAATTTTAAAACATATAAATATTTGGTTGACATTCAAAATTATATCATTGTCACTTAATTGAAATAGAAGAAAAAAAATTATAGATCACAGTAATTAAAAACTTAAATTATTTATAAAATATAATTGACTATCAATGCCACAAAATTTTGATTAAGGAGAGTAACATATATTATTTGAAATTTACATAAAATTTATTATAAATTACAATATTTAACAAATTAAAATATCTAAAAAAAATATTATATATTTTAAAAAATACGTAAAAATACTATAGATCATAATAATTAACAAATTTAAGAGATATAAAATATTTGATTGACTCTCAAAACTATATCAGTGCCACTTAAATTAGAATAGTTAAAAATATAATTGAATATCAACGCCACAAAAGTTAGGAGAATGAGAGTAACATGTATTTTTTGAAAATCATATAAAAAGCATCACAAATTACAATAGTTGACAGTTTAAAGTATCAAAAAAAAAAAATTTGTTATATATTTCAAAAAAATACTTAAAAAGGTACTACAAACATAATAATTTTAAAAATTGTAAGGATATAAAATATTTGGTTGACTACACAAATTATATCAGTGCTACTTAATTTGAAATAAAAAAAGTATTATAAATCTCAGTAATTTAAAAAGTTAAATTATTTTTAAAGTATAATTGACTATCGCTGCTACAAAAGTTTGAACAAGGAGAGTAACATGTATTATTTAAAAATTACATAAAAAGTATTATAAATTATGATAGTTAAAAATTTAGAATATTCAAAGCATACTAAAAATATGATTGATTATCTACATTTTATTTATGTCACATAAATTGAGACTAAAACAATAACATACATTGCATGGGCCCCGACATCTAGTAAGGAAATATTAAGTAACACCACAACTTATCTTTACTAAACTATATAAAATCTTCACCCTTTTTATTAATTACCTATTTTTTTTAAACAATCGAATACATCCACAGACTCATAAAATTTTGGATACATAATTTTAATTATATATTTTCCTTTGATCTAATTAATGCATTAAGTATGTTGATCAAATAGTTTCAGAAATGAATGTATCTCAGTAATCAAAATTATATAACTCAACTTTAAAATTATATATTTGAGCAAAAATGGAGTAATTAACTGTTACATTATTAAGTTCAAAATTATGCATCTCAAGTTTAAAATTATGTATCCGAATGCTAATTGTGTATCCAAAAATTACAAAATAAAAAATTATTTATAACTTAGCAAATAGTAGGAATAAAGAGCAATTAGTGATAATTTATGTAAGTTTTAGAAAATAAATTTAACCTATTTTAAATAATTGACATATTTTTCGCCCTTATCCCTTTATTTTTTAAAATTAACATCTATTTTCTAATTAAAAAAAAAAGCAAGTGAATTTATGACTCCCAATTGGATAATCCTTTTTCCCCTACCCCACCCTCATAAAATCAATAATATTTTCACTTACCCTTCAACATTATTCGAATCCCCCACTTACCAATCAATGGTAAAGATGCTAGCATTAAAGCAAGACTCATTGTCAACACAACTTTAGTTTATTCCTATAAAAATACGATTGCATTTTCAAGACTAGCAGTCAATGAGTCCATTCCTAACTTTTAGACAAGCAAAGAAAAAAAAAAACATTTTAATAATGAAATTCCCTTCTCTTTTTCCGCTGTATTTTCCACCCAGTGTTCGCTACTCACATTCTAATCCAACTAATCTAAATTCATATAGAAAAAAATGCCTTACCACAAGGAAAAAATATCAAGAACAATTTCATATTTCAAACTTTGAATTCAAAACTTGTAACTAAGAACAGAAAAAATAACATAAATATATAACTGAACTTATTATATTTATACAAATCTCTATTTTTTTTAATATAATTACAAAAATCTCAACTAATTATGTAATGAATCCAGAAGCTAATTATGTACTCACTTCATTCCAAAATAATTAAATTATTAGGGTATAATACACTCGTTAAGAAAAATCTTTTAGGACATAAATTGTAGGTTAGCCCTTTTGATTGTTTTTAAATTACTCTCCTAAAAAAATACGAAATACTTAAAAACCTCATTAAATGAAGGGAAAAAATTGAAAGAAATTTCCAACATTTTTATTTATTTTGAATATTGAAAAAATCTCAATAATTCATTTATTTTGAAATGAAGAGAGTATTTTATAAGAAAAAAGTATATTTTCTTTGAATGTATTATATATCTGGATAGACTCAAAATTAAAAAAAATGTATCGGAGATTAATTATATGTCTTTACAATGAAAAGAATTATATTTTTTTTGATATATCAGAAGCTAATTATGCTATTTCAACATATTTAAAATTAAATTTTTTATTAACTATATAAAATATCAAAAATTTCTATAATAAAACTCTAAATTATCAAAATTTATATTATTTATCGTCGAAAATAAATATTTCTTCGTTTAAAAAAGAATGATCTACTTTAACTTGACACAAAATTTAAGAAAATATTATTTTTTTGAATTTTGTGACCTTAAATTAAAATTGTGTCAAATATATTAAAATACTCTTTAATCTATGTAAAAAGTTGAAATTAAAATAGTACCAAAATAAAAAAAAAATAGATCATTTTTTTTTTAAACGGAGGGAGTAATACTTACTTACCCCTCTACCGATACCTTCGTGGTGTCAGATGAAATTACCTGGCCATGAATATCAAAATCAAAATCACATTAGAAAAAAGCGGCGCCACCAATAATTGGATACACGTGTAACACATTTATTGGTTACCCTTCCGCCTCCGAATCTTGACTTGTGACTCTTCTTTTACCATCCTCATCATCTCAATCTTGAAAAAACTTTTTTCCCCAAAAATATTTCACTAATTTTCAATTAGATTTTAATCCCGAAAAAATTAATCCAAATTCAGTTTAGTTTTAATCCTTTATATTTCTTATTTTTAAATCGAAATGGATCAATTTGATTCATTTCGAGATGATAATTGGGACTTAATTGATATCAATAACTTCATTGATGATGTGCCGTCTGATTTTTTCTGGAATGATCAAACACAGAATCTGAGGTATTTTTATTCATACCCTTTTCTAGATTTTGGTTTGTTTTTATAGTTATGTTGTAAAAATCTATTCTTTTTTTTTTTAATAAAAAATTACTTTTTGCTATGTTGTTCAATTTAATCTTGGTGTAGCTTAATCTTGCATTTTTTTTATATGGGTTGATTTTCAAGTTTATACAACAACAACAACGTATGTAGTGTAATCTCACAAGTGGAGTCTGGAGAAGTTAGGATGCATGCAAACCTTACCGCAGAGAGACTGTTTTCGATAGACTGTAGGGTCATTTGTACCCAGACCTTACCCCTGCCTTTATGAATTTGCGGGGAGGTATAGAGACTGTTTTCGATAGACTGTAGGGCCATTTGTACCCAGACCTTACGCCTACCTTTATGAATTTGCGGGGAGGTATAGAGACTGTTTTCGATAGACTGTAGGGTCATTTGTACCCAGACCTTACCAGGGGCGAACCTACGTAGTGGCGAGGGGTTCACCCGAACCCCCTCGGCAAAAAATTACGTTATATATATAAGGTAGAAAATCTATATTTATGTACATATATTAATTTTGAACCCCTGACACAAGATTGTTGGATAGCTCAGTGGTACAATCTCCACTTCTTGGGGCGCTACTTCAGGCTTGGTTGCGGGTTCTATCCCCATCAGACTGTTTTTTTCAAAAAAGTAGACTGAAACCTACAGCTGAATACCTCACCTGCTATATATATAAAAAAAAACTTTAAAATAAGTTAAAATATAAGTTTAAGTATAAGCCTAAAAAAGAAACTTTAAAATAAGTTAAAATATAAGTTCAAGTATTTTATAGTTATAGACTATATACTATTACGTCCCTTGAAATTATATTTTGTTGGCTTATTCACACATTTATATTTTTATTTTTTGAACGCCCTGAAGAAAATTCCTGAATCCGCCAGTGGACCTTACCCCTACCTTTGTAGGTTTTATGGGGGTAAAGAGACTGTTGCTTGATAGACTGTTCGTTCAAAAGTGTAATATTCAAATTTATTGTGTAAAAAGTTGATCTTTTTAATAGGTTTTAAGATACGTTCATACAATTTATCCCTTAATATAGCTTAATCTTGCATTTTTTAATATGGGTTAATTTTCAAGTTTATACAAAAACAAGCGTATTTAGTGTAATCCCACAGGTTGGGTCTGGAGAGGGTGGGGTGTACGCCAACCTTACCCCTACTCTAAGTCGCGCAGACTCTTTACTTTCGATGCCGCACCCGTGTCGTATTCTCAAAAAATACACTAGCTTTGGCGAATCCGACACGCACCGTTGACATTTTTGAAGAGTACGAGCAACATAGCCCCTACCTTTATGAGTTTGTGGGGAGGTAGAGAGACTGTTTCCGATAGACTGTAGGGTCATTTGTACCCCGACCTTACCCCTACCTTTGTGGGCTTGTCGGGTAAAGAGATTGTTGCTTGATAGACCGTTGGTTCAAAAGTGTAGTATTCAAATTTTTTGTGTAAAAAGTTGATCTTTTTCATAGGTTTTAAGATATGTTCATACAATTTATTGCTTTCTATAGCTTAGTCTTGGTGAGTTCTTTTTCCTGAGAGGAATAAGCAGAATCTATATATAAAAAATTAAATTTTTTCCCTAAGTCTTATACAAATGCACTTTTCATGCCTTTTATTAATCTTGCTTGTCTTGAATCAAATAAATCTTATATGTACAAGTTCTTGCATGTTATGATAATTCATGTTATCTCGAGATGCTAGATTGTTTATGGTTGATGTAGTTCTCTTTTAGGTGTAACTGATGAGCACACTTTTCTCTGCCATTCTGCTAAGGTTGCACTCATTTCCCTTTTTGGTTAAATTATCCGAGTATTTGTTCGTATGATCTGATGGATTTCTATTTTCTATGTTAGAGTGAAGTGAAAAATGATTTGTTTTTATTTATTAGAATTAAGGCTGTCTGGAATGTCTTCAGCGTATAGGTAAGAATGCTGGATAAACCTCTGAAGTTGTGTTTTACTTTTTGTTCCCTTTGATGTTGCAAAATCGTGTTCAGGAAGCTCTCCGTTTAATCTTGACGTGAGACCTGGAAAAGCCTTTTTACTTCCGAAACTGCTTGAAGGAAAAGCTTGGTTAGATCATAAGATTGTCTGCGTCATTGTAGAAAAGAAGTATGCAAGTTTATCTTTCACATGCATATAGTTACGGGAGGAAAGATTCAGTCATTCCCATAATAATCTCATTCTGCTTCTTAAATCCTTTGTCCTATTAGATCAGAGCTGAATCTTGGACTTCCTGAATTTCTGTTTCTTCCTCTTACTGTCTTATCATTGTTCAGCCTTCCTTCACTTCATTTCACTTCTCTCCTGAATGATCTCTGGTACGACATTAGATTTCTTTTACTTGATGTTAGGAGAGATTTTACCACAATAGAGGAATTGTGCTGCAAGACATGAAATCTGACAAGTTCTGATTTGAGTAGTTTCTAAGTCACTACCTCCATTTGTTGCATGAAAAAAATGAAACAAATGATAAAGGTGGGAAAGGCTTATGCTCTTTTTCCCACAAGCATTTCTCATTTGGATTTGTCTACACTCTTTTTCTCTAATAGCTATACTAAAGAAAAATTGAAGAAGACGTCTTTTCAAGAATTTTACTAATTGGTAGTTGGATGAATTGAAAGGGAAAATTTCCATCCTAACATTATTGTCTTTCTTGCCCCGCATCACCACCCAAATGCTGGTGATTTTTCCTTTACATCAATTTGTCTTGTTTAAACTGATGATATAGGCTCTGTTCCATAAACCTAGTTTACAAGCTTATTTGTATCTCATTAATCCTTGGGTTGCAGAACTGTAGCAGAACTCGAGGCACCTCTCAGCGGTGCTGCATTTCAGGAGTGTTTAGAAACAGAATGCCCCCGGAAGAGGTAATTGTACTGTAGAAACTTCTAAGAATATCAATGTCTTCCTTATAAGGTGGAAAATAATGCATATGCTTGGATTATTTCCTGGGAATGACTAGTTTTACCATGATCACATTAATGGAATTAATACGCTGATGTGTTAGAAATCGTATGTGATGATTAAGAGTTTGGTGAAAGAAATTCTTCATTCTAGATGAACTTGCTCTAGCTTTCAATTATCTTTTAGCGTTGTCTTTGATATTTCTGTCTCACTATATGTAAGATTGAGCATATTGATTCAAATAGGTAATTTTTTTCTACATCATTTTTTCCCTATTAATGATTTTAATGGAAGTACATTTATCTCTGATTTAAGAAATTTGACACAGAGAGGGAGGGTGAGAGAGAGGAAGGGAGGGGAGGGATGGAGGGGGAGTGGGGAGGTATTCAGCTACTTTTGTTTTAGATAAATGGATATCGGCTACTTTCTTGATTTCTGAATTGGCAAAAAAGCTAGTTGCTTTGCACTTTACCCCCTTGTACATTTGCATAGTCTTGATCATAATTTTATGTGAGCATTGGCTTTATATGGACTCAATTGTCCTGAATCTTGCATGTGCTTGAGATTTCTTCCTTCAGAGTGGATGATAGACCTGTGAAACAACTCATTATGGAAATGGGAGGGAGGGGGTTTCTTGGTTTGGTATTTCTGTGTAAATTTTAAGTACTGCTTTATAGTTTATCAGGTCATGAAAACTAAAGTGATGTCTACTCGTAACTTTTTACCAAGTTTTCTTTTGTTGTTTTCTTTTTAAACAGAGGTCGTAACGAGTCTTGCAGCAAACAAGGGAACAAAGCTTGCCGTGAGAGATTAAGAAGGGAAAAATTGAATGAAAGGTATTGTCATGCTCATATGAAGTCGTATTTTCTCTTTACATTCAAAATTAGGTTTCGTCTACTATTTCCTTCCATACGCAATAACACAGATATTGTAGATAAAGCATGGATCTAGCTCATTGCAATTTTAGAGCTGTCTTGTACTCTGCTGGTTTGGGCAGTCCTACAAGACTTGTAGATGCTATTGGTATAAGTTCTTCTTAGTATAGTTAAGAGTACTGAGAAAAGCTCATTATTCTGTGAGTAGGGTATACTTATTACTATAGAAAGAAGACAGGCGCTCTTACAGACAGAAGTATCATTTTTACGTGGCACTTAAATCACCTTACAATCAGTTATATTATGCCCTTCAAATGAAAATGTGGTGCTCTATATCAATCTGTTTGAATCTTGTTGATACAGGTTTTCAGACTTATGCTCTGTTCTGGAACCCGGTAAACCAGTGAAAACAGACAAAATGGCGATACTTGGTGATGCCATTCGTGTTCTAAACCAGCTGAAGACTGAATCTGAGGAATACAAAGAGATGAACCAAAAGCTTATGGAAGAGATCAAGATGTTGAAGGTTAGAAATGCGTTTGTTGAAAGGTTAAAGTAGCTTGTGAAATTTAGTGTGATTGGCAGTCTTGAGTATTAACTCTTCAATTAGAAAATTTTTGACTTGGTCCTCTTGATTACTTGAATTCCAATCTCTGATGCGTAGTCTGTAATCTCACAGCCAAAGTCTTTTCTTATAATCAGGCAGAGAAGAATGAACTTCGTGAAGAGAAACTCGCACTGAAGGCAGACAAAGAGAGGATGGAGCAAGAGTTGAAAGCTACGGCTGCTCCAGCAAGTTTTATTCCACCTCATCCAGCAGCATATCAGCCGGCAGTAAATAAGATGGCAGTTTTCCCTAGTTATGGTTATGTGCCAATGTGGCAGTATCTACCGCCATCTTCGCGGGACACATCTCAAGATCATCAGCTCAGGCCTCCTGCTGCTTGAGAATCTTGCAAATGATGTATGGCATTTTCTCCCCCATTCGTGTAAATAGTGGCAACAAATTAATCTATTTTTACTCTCTTAGTCATCTTTGCCTCCTTTGGGTTTCCTCATTTTCTCGATATTTAATTTGAGGGAGGAACATGTATGGTAGATAATTTTATCTAGATGTAATTGGATTTGATTGACATCTGCTACTTGACTTTTGCCGTTTTAGCTCCTGCATTTTTATTTGGCTCTTGCAATAGATAGACATTCTAGTTTGTGTATCCAAACTATGTGGTATCTACTGATATATGAGCTTTTATGGATTCTTTATGATGCTGCATTCGAGGGATATCCCAGGATTTCCAGGGTTATCGTATTTCAGTGTCTGTTTAGAACTGACTGTGAGTGGGACTTTGTTTTGTCATGGAGAACTCCATTTTACTGGTCAGGATGGGTGAACATCTTGATGCTAGTTAGATGAAATTATCTGTGATTTGTCTAGTCTCTCTGGACAGGATAGAAATATGAATGATAAAGGATGTTAATTTTAATCTCCACATCTTGCATAACAAATTGTACATCCCAAACAAAAGAAATAAAAAGAAATCATCTCTTCCGTACTTTGGAGGTGAGCATCTAGTCCTTAATGACCTTTCTCTTAGGTGGTGTCTCTTCTTTCACCTTGTTCCGTAGATGAATCAGTGTCCGATATTTCTAACACATTCAGGTAGCAGATAAGTCTCTGTTCGGCTATACTCGGATTTTGTCTACTATTTTTGTACTTCTAGCATACTGCTTCAGATTAGGTATGGAAGTCATCTTGTTTCTCATCACATAAAGGGGAAGAGGCTATCTAGGTTCTGCTTTAAAATTGTCTGCATCTGATGTGAATTTCTGCATCCTAGGGTCTTCATGATGCACTTCATCAGTTGTGCAGCATTGCCCTTTCTCATTCATTTCTGGTTGTGGATCTTCTTTTCCCCACAAAAGCAAGTACAGTCCAATTACGACAATTACCGCTCCAGTGATGCTGAAAATGTTTAAGGAGGGTATTTAGATAACAAAATATTGTAGATGTCCTCTTCCATCCTCCATTCTCGAATGAGACAAATTCTCTGGACCCCCTCTTCCTTCTTGTTTGGAGGATAAGATGGGAAGATTGCTTACCTGCCCGTGTAGAGCTTTTCACCAAGGACGGAATATGCTAGAACTGCAACTAGTATGGTTGAGAGTGGGTTGAAAACAGTTACGAAAACTGGTCCCTTTTTCTCAGTGCACCAGAGTTGTATGGACACTACTAAACCAGATATCACTATGCCCTATTCAAGTTACAAAGATTCTCATTAAAATGTGCAAGTGCTAAATTGTTTTAGGGAGAAGGTATTGCACCCTTCTTACCCAATACAGGGTAGACCAGAAATCAATGTTGAAACCCACGGTCCAAGCTGTTCGCTTGTGTTGTACAATTACTGTGTAGAAAGCTGATTGTGCTGCACCAACAAAACTCATCCATGTAGTCAGTGACAGTTGTGCCGGATATCTTTTCAAAGTGTAAGCCTGTAAATTCCGGTGTAAGCTTACGTGTGTTAGAAGGAGATTTCTCCTCAGAAACAGTAGTTAGCTCCTACATAGATTACTTGAGGAACCTGTTTCTAATTCATGAAATCTCCCATTTGAAAGTTTATTTTATTGAGAACAATTTTATGATGGCTAATGTGGTGGTATAGGAGAGTTTTGGCGAAAAACCTGCATGATGTACCATATTGACCACGTAATGCAGCTAGCAGCAGTGAAAATTGAGCCTTTCAACCAGTTCTCGTGGACAACACCCTTTCCTCTGTGGATGTAAATGAGAGGATGCCCTAAGCCTTTCACAACAGGTCCTTTGTATAACGTCATGCTCATAACCCCAGCCAAGGAAACCAAGGTTCCTATGAGTTTTGCTATTCCTCTAGGATCTCGAATGTTAGCATCTTCCAACCTATACCATAAAAGAGAATCTATGAACTGTGATTGCAGTCAATCTCTCTTCATTGCTTTCATGATGGAATTGTATGTGTTACCTGAGAATGACTGCTAGTATGAATGTTAAGGCAGCTATAGTGTTGACCATCGAGGCAAGAAGAGTCGGAGAGGTATAGTTCAAGCTCACAAAGTACATGTTCAGTCACACTCACTCTGTTACGAAGGATAGACTGTTAATATTCCTCATCAAACAGCATATGAAAATTCAATGTTCGACTGATCTTACCCCAGTAGAGAGAGTACAAATATCTCCAACAGCAATGCTATAGTTAACTTTGGCCTCGTCTTTCTGCAGAAAACCGCAGAAACATCAGAAAATAGTCCTTTGAAGCTAAGGGTACCTGCATTTCTGCATATTTTTGGATTGGAGATGACTCTGTGATTTACCTTTCAAGAAAATAGGCAAAGGGTAGCATGGCAAAACCGGCAACAATATGCCGATAAGTTATGTAGACATGAGGATTCATTCCATGATTGAAGGAAGCTTTCAGTTATGAAGTATAAAAAAAGTGTAAGCAATTTGAGCCAAAACCATAAGGATGTGAGGCTTGAACCTCTTGTAAGTGCCCATGGTGGTCCCCATAGCTATCAATACTTGTGCTCTTCTATGCCTTTTAACAAACTAAACTCTTTAACATTAAGTTGTTCATATAGAGTCTATTATAGAACAATGGGATTAGATACCAAGTACTTATTCGTAGTATCTTGTTCTTATCAATAACCTGAAAACTTCACAACACTGATAGATATATTCTTATATATTATCCTAGGAATAGAATGTTCAATTACATCTTTTTCTGGTCCGTTTTTGTCTGGAGTCAGGGGTCTATCGAATACAACCGCTCTCCCTCACCTCTGAGGTAAAAGTAAAATCTGCGTACATTGTGTGGAAATATACTGGGTATGTTATGTTATTGTACCTAACTATTCTTGAAGTTTAATAGAAAAAAAAGCATGCTGATCCATTCTCACACCCCACCATGTCCTAAATAAACAAAAGGAAAGAAATACTGTTTTCAGTGATACCAGTTGGAGATGTATTTAATGGTAATATCAGTAATATTCCCAGCACCAAAATTATCCTTCTCGATGATCAATATAATGTTAGATAACAATGTCCTAGTACCAAGAAAATTGGGATCGCCTATATGAATCTTGACTAGCTGTCTAGCCATGTCGCTTTATTTAAATCCGTCTCTTCGATAAAAATTCATTCAGAATTTTATAAAAACTAGTGTATCCTGAAACCATAATATATATTCTGCTTCGCAGGCAAGGCACCATGTTCCCTGTCTGTCATATAACTGATCAGCTGTAGATTCCATTCTTTTGTGCAGTTGGAATTTAAAGACATTGATCCTTAGAGAATTGAGTATTCATTCAAGCATTTAAGAGCGTGATCTAGTAGTCAATGAAGTGGTTAAAATTTTTAAAAACTTGGAGATCAAGGTCCAACTTAATGTAAAAAACAATAAAACGCTAGGTGATTCCTTTCCATTTGCCTAGTCCTTGGTGGACAAGGTTAACCGATATCTGTGCTGGTAAGAGATAACAGGTACCCAATGAAATAATCAAGATGGAAGAGACAAAATATGCTTCTCGGTAAGCAAAGTTATCTGATACGTGTGTTGGTGGAAGGTAGCAGATATCCGATGAAATAGTTGAGGTAACTGCAAGTTGGTTTAGACAGTACAATACGTAAACACTCAAACTTGGCTTCAACTGGCAAGTAAACACTCCAACTTTGAGAATGCCAATCTAGACACATCAACTCGTCTTTACTGTGTCAGTTGAACACTCCAACCTACAAAATGATCATCTAGACACCATTAAAATTATGTGCCATGTCAGAATCGGGTGTCTACGAGCCAAAGTGGGGACAAGTTGAAGTGTTAAGTTGCCAGCTGAAGCCAAGTTGAGCTGTCTAGGTATATACTCTCAAAGTTGGAGTGTTTACTTGCCAATTGAGGCCAAATTTGAGTGTTTATTTATGTATTATCCCTTTGAAAATTACAAGAATTAGATATCTTCAATTGACCATGACCACAATATATTCTTTTTATATACAAATTATTACTTATATTATTAATTATATTTGCTTATCTTCAAGGATACTCTGTCCCTTAAATTTCACATACAACATTGATTTTCTTTTTCTTTCAATCTTTGACATAGTTACCATACAGTTAACAAAAGTCTTGCTATCACAAAGGACAAATATGTCTAACCTTGTGTATGATTTGTTGGATTATATGGAAGACCGTATGCTCTTTTAAATCCTTATTGCCTACTTTTTAACTTACCATAGTATTTACTTTCTCGGGGATTTACAACAACAATATATTCAATTCAATGTGATTCCACAAATGAGTTTAAGAAGAACGAATGTAAGAAAATTTTACCTCTATCTTGAAAGGTAGACGCAGTTTTTGACAGGCCATCGACTCAAAGAAAACTTTTGTCTGAAGGAGTCGGCAAAAGTCAGTCATCCTATGTCTTTGTCCTAATAAGAATATCTCACAAGTTATTTACTTGGTAAAATTGGCCAAGGACAACTATAGTTGGGTTTGGCAGTAGCATTAGGATGACTGATTCTTCTAATTATATTGTGGAAGACGACCGCTTGATTTCATAGGTGGATAGGTGGATGTTGCTTTTCAGTCAGGTTCATCTGAACTAAATACTTTTTTTTTGCAATACATAAATTTATTAGTGGTGATAGGTCCGTGCTCAGCATGGCCCCAACATGCTAAGTTCCAATTTTTAAAATTATTATAAGTTTAAATTTTTAAAATTATTATAAAAGTAGTGAAATAAATTGTTATTATTAAATAATTTTAAATAATTAAAGTTTTTAATGATTTTAATTTATAATATTTTTTATTTTATTCTATTTTAAGTGACATCGATATAATTTCGAGAGTTAAGCAAATATCACGATTGAAGTAGTGAAGCAGACATTTCTTAAATGACTTGTAATAACTAATTAGGAGTGATATAACAAAATTGCTATAAAAAATACTTGTAAAAATAATTTAAGTGAGTCTCATATAAGATGTCAAGTTAATTTAAAACATCTAGAGTTAATTAATTATTTTATGTTTATTTTATTTTTTTATCCAATTTATTAACTTTTTAATATTTAAATAATTTATAATTAGAGGTGATGTAGTAAATTATGGTTGAAACAGCTGAAGCAGACATGTTATAAATGTCTATTTTACTTATTTATTTTATTAATTAATATTAATTTTCTAATACATAAATGATATATAATAATTAAGGGTGATATAGTAAAATTAGGGAGCAAATAGTGGTCGACAAGCATGTCGATCAACGAAACGAAAAGGTTGTTAAAAAATTTAAAATTTAATTTCCTTGTTTATGTATTTTATGCTTCATTTAATTGTACCTAATAAAAAATGATATTTTAATCACTCAGATTTACATCATAACTATGTATTTAATTTTTTGTTTGAATCTAATTATTTAGATCTAAATAGGTGTACTACTTTCATATTTTTTTTTACACATATTACTCTTGCAAAGTACTTTATCCGATCATTTTTATTTTTTATTTTTTTATCTATTTTATCCTTGTTATTAAATATTATTTATAATCTAATACTTAAATGACTTATAATGACTATTTAGAATTGATATAATAAAATCACTATAAAAGTTACTTGTGAAATTTTTTTAAGTGAACCCCGTATAAGTTGTCAAGTTAATTTAAAACGTCAATGGTTAACTAATTAGAAACAGTATAATAAAATACCTATAAAAAGTATTTGTCGGAAAAAATTTAAGTGGACTTCATATAAGTCGTCCAGTTAATTTAAAACATAAAGTGTTAACTTATAATTTTGTGTCTATTTTATCTTTTAATAAAATATTATTAATTTTCTAATGCTTAGATGATCTATAATAATTAATTAAGTGTGATATAGTAAAATCACGATTAAAGTAGCTGAAACAGGCATGTCATAAATGTCTATTGTATTTTTTAATTAAATATTATTAATTTTCTAATACGTAAATGACTTATAACAATTAATTAGGAATGATATAGTAAAATCACGGTTGAAGCAGGCATGTTATAAATATTTATTTTACTTTTTTCATTATATATATTAATTTTCTAATACGTAAATGACTTATATAATTAATTAGGGATGATATAGTAAAATCACGATTGAAGCAGCTGAAACAGATATGTCATAAATATCTATTTTACTTTTTTTAATTAAATAATATTAATTTTCTAATACGTAAATAACTTATGATAATTAATTATCTAATGCTTCAATGACTTATAACTATCTAGAAGTGATATAACAAAATTACTTTAAAAGTTACTTGTGAATTTTTTTTAAAGTGAACCCCTTATAAGTCGTCAAGTTAATTTAAAACATCAACGACTAACTAATTAGAAGCGATATAATAAAATTACTATAAAAAGTACTTGTGAATTTTTTTTTAAGTGGGCTACATATAAGTCAAAATAATATAAAACATCAATAGTTAACTTAGAATTTTGTGTCTATTTTATTTTTTTTATGAAATATTATCAATTTTTTAATGCTTAGATGATCTATAATAATTAATTAGGGGGTGATATAATAAAATCACGGTTGAAGCAATTGAAGCAGGCATGTCATGAATGTTTATTATATTTTTTAGAGAAAAAACATCTTTTCCCTCCTGAACTTGTCCTCCAAACTCACTTTAGCACATAAACTTAACTTCTGTTTATTTACCCCCTTAACATCTTTAAAGTTTATTTCTTTCACCCTCAAAATTGAATACCACTCTCACAACGGAGAGTGGGTTACACACACGCCATATCAGTGCCAAATCAGTGCCACATCAGTGACAGGTCATTGCCACGTAAGAAATTAGGATTTAAAAAAAATAAATTCACACACATACTATTTTTATGTATTTTTGTTATAAAAAGCAAAAAAAATATATTTACTATTTATATATATATATATATATATATATATATATATCTTAAATAAAAAATGCCCACCCCATTTTCATTTAAATAATATATATTTTATATAATTCTTTTTATGTATTTTTATTTTAAAAATAAAAAATATACATGTACTGTTTTTATAATATATATATATATATATATTAAATAAAAAATCCCTCCCTCCCCCGCTCTTCTTCCCTTCCAGCCCCTCCCTCCCACCCCCAATTCTTTCTCCCCTTCCAGCCCCCCCACCCGCCATTCTTTCTCCCCTTCCAGCCCCCCTCCCACCCGCCATTCTTTCTCCCCTTCTATCACGCCCCAAAATTCCATCGGGCCGGACTGACACCCGAAGCCGAGAAGGCCCGGGAGAACCCGTTCAAATACCTGTACTTTCACTTACATGTCACCAAAAATTTGGACAGCACTTCGTTGCATATAGAAGGGTCTAATTACCTGTATCAGCACAACACGCACACACATATATATATATATATGTATGTATATATATATATATATGTATATATATATATATATATATATATATATATAATACTTGGCCGTCGGGGCCACCACATATACAAATATAACATCACTATATAAACTTCCATGACTTTACCCTTCCTTATGTCTACAAAGCCTCTAGGATATACATGACATAACTAGGGTCGGGACAAACCTCCCGCCCACACATGACTTCTGTACAATAACAAAACATAAGGAACTGACTCGGAAAGCTCCGAAGCAAACTGGAGCTCACCAACAATAGCTGTATGACCTGGCTCCTATCTATGCTGTGTATGAGTTGAAGCACCTGTGCCTGCAGCATGAAATGCAGGTCCCCCGTGAGGGACGTCAGTACGAAATATGTACTGAGTATGTAAAGCTGTAAATAATCATATGTGATATGGGGGATCAAGAAAATCAGACACAAGTGAATAAATCATAATAGAAGTGAACCACACTTCATAAACACTTTTAGGATCATGTACATTATCATTAATCTGAATTGGGTTCTTGAATTCAAACACATTTGTGGAACGGTATACCTTAGTTCATTTCATTCTTTACAATTATCATTCGCCATTACCTGCTCCTCCCGAACCTCCAACCACCTAACAATAATCAATACTGTACCGTACTGTGACCATTAGGCTGCCCCCAGTACATATCAACTGTAATCATATCAAGTATCGGGATCGGCCCATGCTAGGCTTAACGTATATCAAGTAACACACATAAGAGATCTTTCCAATAACTTAGTTCAAAAGCTTTTGAGATTATTACATTAGAGTTCATGCCAATATAGTACCTTTGGAACAATGATACATCAATAGGAACCAAGTAATAGACCTTCTATACAATAACGATGTAATAAAGACTCATTGGTATATCAACAATGTGTTTCAGAATCATCAATATCACAACAATGAAATAGGAGCCTTTTGGTATATCAATGAAATATTTTGACACTTTATAGAATGGAAACAACTTCGTTGGTAATGTAGAACAATACATGTTTTTTTGGACAACCTCGGAACCTTACTTGATGGAACATTGGTGTTTTCATGCCAAAGAACATCGTTAGAGTATGCTTTACATACCTCGTTATAGATTCGGATACCAATTCAACACAACTTCCCGCCTTTACAAATCACTTATCTACAATGAAATGTTTGGCATCTAGTATTAGCAACCCAACACCACAATTCTCTTTCATAATTCCATACAACCAATATTTGCAAAGCATTCCAAAAACCAACTTGAACAATAGGTTTATGTGTGTATATATATATATAATCATCATTTCAATACCACATCATCACACTAAATCCCTTCACAATTCAACATAATCCAATCATGCACAAGAATAATCCAACATCATTTCCAATCATCTTTCAACAACAATCAAATAACATACTGCTCACATGCATATATATACATATCCATATAAATAACACCAACATAATTTACATCCTTACCATAAAATGGCCCTTTTGATTTCGAAGTTCTGTTGGCACAAATAAGGGGTGCTTCTCGAAGCCCTCGAGACGGTGAACACAACTACGAAATCAATTTGGATTTTCTACGGTTGAATCACAAGATAATTGGAGTTGAAATTAGGCTAGGGTTTTTTATTCTTCAATAATTTGGATGATAAATGATGGATATGAGGCTAAGTATATGTATATAATGACCAATTTTCGTCCATGAGGTGATGGAAAATGACCATATTGCCCTTAAAATTTAAGTAAATCCGAAACTGTCCATGGTGGACTGTTTTGATAGGCTAAAGTAAATCGACCATAACTCTTTGCTCCGATAATGGATTTGGGTGAAAACAATTGCATTAGAAAGAAGACTCTCGGGGATTCTCATTGATATATAGAAGCTCACACAGTTCATTTTGTACAAGGAGTTATGATCGTTTAAAGTCGACCCAAAAATCTGTTTGGCTGCAGTACTTTTGTGTGCAGAAAATTTCTGCACATTTACTGTTCATTGCGTTCACTGTTTTCAAGTTTTGAACATGCTCGCTTATATCCGATACTCATCTGTTTTCAGAAATCTTCATATCTTTGGAAAGCTAACTCGATAAACTTCGCATAAAAACTTCGACGAGCAAATTTCGGTATAAATAAAGTCGATTCCTATACACATATAATCAAACTATACACTTGAAACCATCTCAAAATAATCAATACTCATACTTAAACTCATATATACCTAACTTATGATCAATACATAAACTCCAACACATATAACCATGGCTAATGCACGTAATTAAGTACGGGGTGTTACATCCTTCCCCCTTAAGGAAATTATCCTTGAATGTGAATGTAGTTATTTAGCCGAAACAAGTTCGAATTCATAATTGATATTCACGTCATCATATAGATATTATGCATATGTAAAAACTTACTTGTTAGTGTCCCAGTTCCACTCCTTGCACTTCTTTTCACCTTTGAACAAATAAGGGTATTTGGATTTCATTGCTTCCTCCGCTTCCCATGTAATCTCTTCCCTTTGTTGATTTCTACAAAGTACTTTCACCGATGCTACTTCTTTATTTCTCATCTTCTTAACTTGACGATCTAATATAGCAACAGGCATCTCCTCACAGGTAAGATCTTCTGTTACTTGCACATCTTCAGTAGAAGTAATAAGGGACGAATCTCCGATGCACTTTCGAAGCATCGATACATGAAATACTGGATGCACTGATGAGAGTTCCTGGGGTAGCTCTAATTCATAAGCAACTTGCCCACATCTTCGAATAATCTTATACGGGCCTATATATCGTGGACTCAACTTTCCTTTCTTGCCAAATCTCATCACCCCTTTCATTGGCGATACCTTAAAAAATACCCAATCGCCTAACGAAAACTCTAGCCCTCTTCTTCTACTATCCGCATATGACTTGTGTCGACTTTGGGCTGTTTTCAACCGTTGCTGAATCACCTTGACTTTTTCTATGGCTTGATACACAAGATCCGATCCGAACATAAGAGTTTCACCCGCTTCGAACCATCCTATTGGTGATCTACACTTCCTCCCATATAAAGCTTCATATGGTGCCATTTTGATACTTGAATGATAGCTATTATTGTAGGCAAACTCAATAAGAGGTAAATGATCATCCCAGCTGTCTTTAAAATCTATAACACATGCTCGTAGCATATCTTCAAGTGTTTGAATGGTGCGCTCTGCTTGTCCATCCGTCTGAGGGTGAAAAACTGTACTCAGATTCACTTGTGTTCCCAAACTCCGTTGGAAAGACTTCCAAAAGTTTGCGGTAAATTGAGTTCCCCGATCCGATATAATAGAAGTTGTCACTCCATGTAATCGGACTATTTCTTTAACATACAGCTTCGAATATTCTTCAACTATTTAAGTGGTCTTAACGGGTAAGAAATGTGCGGATTTAGTAAGCCTATCCACAATCACCCATATAGAATCAAATTTCCGAGCTGTACGAGGCTAACCTGTAACAAAATCCATGTTGATCATGTCCCACTTCCAAATTGGAAGATCTATGCATTGCATATAGCCTTCGGGCTTTTGATGTTCCACTTTAACTCGTTGGCAATTTGGACATTCAGCTACAAATTCTGCGATGTTCCTTTTCATGTCATTCCACCAATATACATCCTTCAAATCTTGATACATTTTGGTTGACCCTGGATGAATAGAATACCTTGAGAAATGTGCCTCAGTCATAATTCTTTTTCTTAGCTCATCAACAATAGGCACACATAGCCGATTTTGGCATAGAAGTACTCCTTCTTGCGAAAGCTCAAATACCTTCGTCGCACCATTTTGAACATTCTCCTTGAGTTGCAATAAAACAGGATCTGCATCTTGCTTCTCTTTCACCTCAGCTACTAATGAGGATTCCGCGGCATTATGCACAATAAGCTCCTCATCCGGAGTTTCGAGAAGACGAACTCCTAGACTAGCTAATTGATGAAGATCTTTAATCATCCCTTGCCTTTCTACAGGTGCCATCATAGCCTTACGACTCAACGCATCAGCTACTATATTCGCTTTCCCTGGGTGATACAAAATATCAACATCATAATCTTTTAATAGTTCCATCCACCTTCGCTGCCTCAGATTTAGATCCTTCTGACTGAAAATATATTGTAAGCTCTTGTGATCAGTATATATATCAACATGAACCCCATATAAATAGTGGCGCCATATTTTTAAAGCAAAGATAACCGCTGCCAGCTCAAGATCATGTGTGGGGTAATTTTTCTCATGTGGCCTCAATTGCCTTGAGGCATATGCTATCACCTTACCATGCTGCATTAATACACATCCTAAACCAATTATAGAAGCATCACAATACACTGTATACCCTTCTGTACCTTCTGGAAGTACCAACACAGGTGTAGAAGTCAACTTATTCTTCAATTCTTGGAAACTCTCCTCACACGCATCATTCCATTGGAACTTGGATGCTTTATGCGTTAGCTTAGTTAAGGGTGCTGAAATAGAAGAAAAACCCTCAACAAACTTTCTATAATAACCAACCAACCCAAGAAAACTACGAATCTCCGTAGGCGTTGTGGGCCTTGGCCAATTCTTCACAGCTTCTATCTTTTGAGTATCAACCTGTATGCCTTCATTTGATACAATATGGCCCAGAAATGCCACTGACTTTAGCCAAAATTCACATTTAGAAAATTTTGCATACAGCTTGCAATCACGAAGAGTTTGCAACGCCTGTCGCAAATGATTAGCATGATCCTCTTCTGATCTAGAATAAACTAGAATATCATCAATGAAAACTATCACGGATACATCTAGAAATGGCTTAAACACCCTATTCATTAAATCCATAAAAGTTGCAGGTGCATTAGTTAGCCCAAATGACATAACTAGAAACTCATAATGACCATACCTTGTTCGGAAAACTGTCTTGGATATATCTTTTTCTTTGACTCTCACTTGATGATAACTTGACCTCAAATCAATCTTAGAAAAACATTTGGCACCCTGTAACTGATCAAATAAATCATCAATTCTTGGAAGAGGATATTTATTTTTAAGAGTCACTTTATTCAGCTGCCTATAATCAATACACATTCTCAATGTGCCATCTTTCTTGGGCACAAACAACACTGGTGCTCCCCAAGGGGAAATACTAGGCCTAATGAACCCCTTTTCTAGCAAATCTTTCAATTGCCCTTTCAATTCTCGTAATTCTACTGGGGCCATTCTATACGGAGGAATTGAGATTGGCTTAGTGCCTGGTATCACATCAATACCAAATTTCTACTTCTCGTTCAGGAGGTAAACCTGGAAGATCTTCAGGGAATACATCAAGAAATTCACTTACTACTGGTACAGTGTGAAGATCTGGTGATTCCGATTCCGTATCCTTTACTCTAACTAAATGACATATGTAGCCCTTGGAAATCATTTTTCTCGCTTTGAAATAAGAAATAAATCTACCTCTTGGTGCACCAATCTTACCTTGCCATTCAATAACTGCTTCATTAGGAAAATGTAAATACATTTTTTTTGTACAACAGTCAATTTTGGCATAACAAGACGCCAACCAATCCATACCCATTATAACATCAAAATCTACCATTTCTAGTTCCACAAGATTGGCCATCGTGTCTCGACCACACACAGTTACTACACAATCTTTATAAACTCTTCTAGCAATAATAGATTCCCCAACCGGGGTAGACACTTCCAACAGCTTATCTAACAATTCAGGGGTTCTTTTGAACTTTCCAGCAACCAAAGGAGTAACATATGATAATGTAGAACCGGGATCAATTAGAGTATATACATCAAATGAAAATATGGACAACGTACCCGTGACCACATCTGGGGAAGCCTCTAGATTCTGTCGATCCGCTAAAGCATAAGTGCGATTCTGAGTCCTGCTGGAACTGGCGACTCTTTTTTCATTTCTAGCATGACCCGCAGGTTGTGCGCCCCTACCAGAATAAGATACCGGTGACAATGATGCAACAACTGATCCCGAAGGTCGTGCTACGCCACCTGCACCCCTTCGTGGGCATTCTCTCATCATATGTCCCGTCATACCGCACCAAAAACAAACATTTGTTCCCATTCGACATACGCCCATATGATGCTTTTCGCATCGATTACATAGCTCTCGAGAAGGTCTCGATTGGCTCATATTCCCTTGCCCATGATAACCCACTGATCGCGAACAATGACCCTCACTTCTTTGCCCAAATTGACTGCCTCTAAACCCCTGATGCTGTGGTGGAGCACTAGCTGCAGAATAAGAAAATAATGGCCTAGGTGGTCTAGCAGAAAATTGAGGTCTAAAACCTCCCTGTGGCGCCATAAACTGCCCTGTAGATCTGGTCCTCTAAGAAGATCCACTTTCAAATTCCTGTGTTCTTTTTCTTTGCCTCTGATCTTCCATTTTCTGTGCAAATGCTTGGATCCTAGCTATATCCATATCTTTATTCAGTGCAGCAATAGTACAATCCCTAACCAAATACGGATCCAATCCATCTACATACCGATGAACTCTGTCATCCATAGTAGCTATAACATTAGGAGCATATCTGGACAAAGAATTAAATCGAAGACTATACTCCCTAACAATTGTATTACCCTGTCGAAGATTTAAGAACTGATCCACACAGGCCTGACGAGTCTCATTTGGAAGGTAATGATCAATAAATGCCTCTTTGAACTCTTTCCAAGTAGCTGGGGGTGCATCAATGCCCCTTGATCGTTTCCAGTCTTCATACCAATATATAGCCTCACATTTGAATCTATGCGCGGCTAACTCCACTGTCTCTCTGCCTGATACATGCATCACCTCTAGGGCCCTTTGGATCTGATCAATAAAGTCCTGCGGATCTTCATTAAGATCGGATCCGGTAAAAGTAGGCAGATCCATCTTAAGAAAATCTTGCGTCCGAAGACTAGCCGCCCTATCAGTACCGCTAGAACCCACGGCAGGAATAGCTTGCCCTTGGACTTGACCGACAACAATCCGGGTCAACAGTTGTACTGCATCCCTCATATACCGATCAACAGCATTAACAAGTGGTTCTGTGAATGTGGTTCGCCTCCCACTTATTTCATCTGGAGTGGAAGACATTTCAGATACCCGCTCAGCTTGAGTTTCACTCTGATTAACTTGTACAGGTTGTCACACCCATTTTTTCCGATCGAGAACTGAGTCGAAGGGTTTTTTCAATTAAAGTGACGATATTGAATATGGATTAAATTATTTATAGAGTCGCCACTTGGAATTGAGTTTTGGTGTTCCAAGTCACCCTTTTTTTTCGAATCCCTAATCAAAAGGAAATGACTCTTATTTGATCTGCGAAAATAGAAAATGGGTAAGGAATTCTGTTGATCGAGGGGAAGGTGTGAGGCACCCCTCGAATCCCGTGGTTCTAGCACGGTCGCTTTTATTGACTTATCTTGACTTAAATTATTTTAATAAATTATGTTAAGACTTAAATCGCTCATTTTATATATCTAAAATCTCCTTTATTATTAAATAAATCGGTGACAAGTTGAAAAATATTTGTCAAGTAAATTTTAGAAAAATATTTACCAAGGTGTATTTTTACATCCTTGAATTATTTTTAAATGTCTCAGAAAGATGCGTGCGCAGCATTCTTAGTTGAAACGAAAATTTTAAACGTGCCTAAAATTTGTCTAGCGTTAAAGGCGTTGGTTCTTCTCTTGTAAACTCGCGACAGTTTTCTTTACCTATTTTCAATTTTTTTTTTTTTTTAGGTCTAACAAAACTGCCTCGGAATCTTTAAAGAATCTGAGGAATGTCTTTATCGGAATATTTTTGCTGCTCACTCGATCAATTAACAATAACTAATCACACATGAATAAAGAGCTCATTGTGCTGAAGTCATATTTCAAAAAATACAAATCAAACAGATTACATTTTACTAATGGATCAAAACAGATTACATTTTACATTTTTTTTTTTCAAATTTGCAATAAATCTCAAATTAATTCACAATTCCTTTTTATTTTACTCACGAAATTAACCGATTTGGCCCTTAAGTATGTAAGTCTAATGGCAATAACTGGTGCATATTAAACAACTTCTCAAGAAGTGAACTAACAAAGAACAACTTTAAAAGAGTAACAGTACTATAAATTGAAGATTAATTTAATAATAATCAAGGAATGAACGGGACATGTGACCACGATAAATTCAAACATAATTCAATATTAAACCAAAAAGAAAATCGAACATATGACCAGAACATTAACTAAAGAGAAACCAAATTCTTGAATAATTTGTCCCACAAAATAAAATCAAACCAAACAAACAATAATATGATATATTTCACACTTTTGAACCTTTCTAATTTGAAAATTATGTTGTTGTTGTTTTTCTTTATTAAAAATAACTTTACTATTCAATGAATGTTGCATTTTTTGTTTCTTATTTATCTATTTTTTTTTTTAGAATCTGAAAACGTAAACATTTAATACCAATAGGATGAGTCAAAATCCACTTCAGGAAAAACAGTGTATCAATTAAACAAACACAAGTAACAAGTTCTAATACTGAAACAATTTAGAGATATCTCATCTAAAGCCAAAATGCTCATTCATCCTCTTTTCTTTACACCCAACGACAGCATGCATGGAACCAAATTGACGTACCAACCAACAAATATCTCATAAAAAACTAATTAAGGGTGCACCATATTTTACCCATATTGAATCATGTACGGAGAAATTAATATAGGTTCTAAGAGTTAATTAACACTCACATAATTGATCGACAATAAAGACTAAATAATATATGAAACATTTAAACAACTTCATTCATGCTTTGATTTACAACTTTTTAAAAAAATATGAATAAAAGAATCAAACAGAAACCTGTGTAGTAGAATAGAAACAAGAACGCCTTCACCGGAAAACTCAAACGGAACCCAAACTTTAACTCAAGTCGTCCCTCTTTCTCCTTTTTTTTTTTTTTACTTTCTGCTCTCTTTTCTTTTCTAAATTTTTCTCTAGTTTGGTTTCTTGTTTTCTCTAGTTTTTGTTTCAGTTTTCTTTTTTTCCGTGTCTGTCTTTTTTTCCAATCCCCCTTTCTTTGTGCATCTGTAGATGTATTAATATTATGTGTTCATGGGAGGTTATTCTGAGGAAGAACGTGAGGGTGGAAATGGGGATCATGGGCTTGAGGGAAAGGTTGGGCGGTTAGGGTAGTTTGTTAGGGATAAGATAAGAGAAATTTAAATTTTTTTTATTATTATTATTTTTTTAATTTTTTTTTATAAATAAAATAATAATAATAATAATAATAGAAAAATAATACTTGTAAAAATAATAATAATAAATAAATTTAGAAAAAAAAAATAATAATAAATATATAAATATAACAATAATTGATTTATATTTTAGAAAATATAATAAAATTCATAAATAGCTTTAAATAACTATAACTAAATAATGCTAAAACTTGCTAGCTTATTTATTTAAAATTCAAAAGGAAAATATTTTTGAATTGTAGTATTATTATATTTTATTGGAATAAAACAAAATAATATCCTAAAATTAAATTCATTTAATTATTTTAAACATAAAATAATAGTCAAAATAATATATGATTAAATATAAATATAAATATTTAATATTTAATATCAATAAACAAGTTAAAATTTAGGGAGAATCAAAAATCATGTGTCTACATTTTTGCCCCTCTTTGTGTGAAATCTCGAAGAGTTTTCATACAAAGAAGTAGACAAGATATGATTTTTGACTTTCCAATTATTTGAAAGGTAAAAATAAAAATAAAAATAAAAAGACAAATATGACCGAGTCCTGTTTTTTGGACATCCTACCTATCCCGGGTTATAAGGGAATCAGGTCATGAGTAGTTCAAAAGGTAATTTGGTGAGAGAAAAAGTTAAAGTCGAGTGAGATTCCGTCGAGTTTCCGGTTGACGACTTCTGCTTTTACATTCAACTGACTAAAAAAAAATCAAAAATGAAAAAAATACAAGTAAAAATTGCAATCTCTAGAATCTTGATTCAAATCTTCATGACTTGAACTTGAAAATTTACCCTATTCTTCAGGCGGGCTCCTGAACTTTCTTTTCTTCACCCTGTTCTTCAGTTGGGCTCCTGGATTTGCAATTTCTGCACCCTGTTCTTCAGGACGGGCTCCTGAACTTTCTTTTTCTTCACCCTGTTCTTCAGGCGGGCTCCTGGACTTACAATTCTTCACCCTATTCTTCAGGCGGGCTCCTGACTTGTAACTTCTTCACCCTATTCTTCAGGCGGGGCTCCTGGATTTGCAATTTCTGCACCCTGTTCTTCAGGCGGGCTCCTGAACTTTCTTTTTCTTCACCCTGTTTTCAGGTGGGCTCCTGGACTTACAATTCTTCACCATGTTCTTCAGGCAGGCTCCTGAACTTTCTTTTTCTTCACCCTGTTCTTCAGGCGGGCTCCTGGATTTGCAATTTCTGCACCCCGTTCTTCAGGCGGGCTCCTGAACTTACAATTCTTCACCCTGTTCTTCAGGCGGGTTCCTGAACTCAAAGAAAACAATGAAACAGAAAAATAACACCCTATTCTTCAAGAGGGTCCTGAGCATAAAAATAAATTCCCATTCTTCAGGAGGGTCCTGGGCATAAAATAAATTCCCATTCTTCAGGAGGGTCCTGAGCATAAAATAAATTCTCATTATTCAGGAGGGTCCTGAGCATAAAATAAATTCCCATTCTTCAGGAGGGTCCTGAGCATAAAATAAATTTCATACAACACACATAAAATTTTGCCCCAGTTTGTACTGAAAAAATTTATGTGTTATTGGATCTTAATATATCTCGCAAAGAATAAAGCTTATCATGACCGAGATCCAGTATCGGATGTTGTAATCATGCTTCTTGCATTGAATGAAGTGTGAAATTACGTCCTTTATCTGAAAGAAAAATTGTGAGTTTTAAAACATATGGTGGTTAGTTTGTGGCATTTGGCTCTTGAAGTGGCCGCTCTCGCACTTGCCATGCTCAACTCTTTTCCAATCCATGATAATCTTCTTTGAATTGTCATATTTCTGACTCAGAATTCTGACTACTGATATCCTCAACTCAAATCATATTTCTGTTATATGATGCTTCTGAATTTAGCTTCCAATATATCCCTTAGATTTCCTCAAGTTTTAAAATGGTCAAATCATAATTATCTTGAGTACTTTACTTTTACTTTGAAATGTTGTCTCTGTACATCGACCCTTTGTCTTGCTTTGTACCCTTAAAGGAGTTGGAGTCTTTTCTGACTCGACCTGATGTGAATTTGACTCAAAAGACAACAAAGATTTTTTGTTTGATGAAAAAAACACAACAATCAAAAATAAAAATAAAACAAAATAAAAAAGACTATAGATATCTCTTTTTCAAAACAAAGAGAAAACTTATCTGAATGTGAAAATCGATTCTGATGATTATGACATGCATTTTGAATAAAATAACCAGATCTACCCACACCAATCATTACAATTTTTGTCCACATATTGAGCTTGAAATTAAGCCAATCTTGAATTTGGTCCTTCTTGATAACAACCTTTCTTAAGCTAGTGGCACCTCAATGGGTTTTTTCCAACGAGCCTATCTCCTTTTCATTTTTGTCTCAGCTCACAGTCGTCTTATGATGCCTGAAAGGGTTTTCACCAATAAGACTCTCTCATTTTCATTTTTCATCACTTTTTTTTTTATATATATATATGAAGTATCATGCACTCATAATATGTTTAGCCTTGACATTCTCAAAGATTAATCCGAAGGTCTTTCTTTGGTTGTAACTTGGCTTTCGGATAGAGTTAGAAAGAAAGGTAGGCATGAGGCTCAAAAAATTTATATAACATTGGGTGAAACATACAACTTTTGAAATCAATTCTTTTAAGAAAATAAATTTTTGCCCAGTTTCATTTCATTCTGGGTAATTTGAATTTTCTTTTGGTTAGACCGAACCCCGGAGTAGGGCTGCCTACGTATCTTGTCATAACAAGAATCAGGTCAAACGTAGTTCATGAAACATCATTCTTTTGTTTGATTTTGAATTTTTGATTGATTTTTTTTTTTTTTTAAATTTGATTCCAAAAGAGGGATTCGAAGAAAAATAAAAGCTCAAAGGGGTAAGCAAAGGTTTATATATTATTCAGATAGTAGAACAAAATTCCTTCATCATTTCAATCTTTAAAAATATAAGTACAAAACATACATAACATAATTGTACATGAATATCATACATAATATCTTTTAACTGCATCAGCATTGACTGACATTCCTTCCATTTTTCCTTCTACATCAGTCAGATATAACGCGCCTTTAGGTAACACTTTCTTTACCATGAATGGCCCATGCCAATTAGGATAAAATTTGCCTTTGGCTTCAATCTGATGAGGAAGGATGCGTCTTAGTACTAACTGACCAACTTCAAAATGTCTGTAACGCACCTTTTTATTATATGCTCGTGCCATTCTCTTCTGATATAGTTGTCCATGACATACTGACGCCAATCTTTTTTCATCAATCAAGCTTAATTGCTCCAAACGAGTCTTGACCCATTGGTCTTCATCAATTTCAGCTTCCTCAACTACTCGAAGAGATGGAATCTCAATCTCTGCAGGTATAACTGCTTCAGTTCCATACACTAACAAGTAAGGAGTTGCACCAATTGAAGTTCGAACTGTAGTACGATAACCCAACAAAGCAAAAGGTAACTTTTCATGCCATTGTCGGGAACCTTGCACCATCTTACAGAGTATTTTCTTTAAGTTCTTGTTGGCAGCTTCTACATCTCCATTCGCCTTTGGATGATAAGGAGTTGAATTTCGATGCATAATCTTAAATTGTTGGCACACTTCTTGCATCAGATGGCTATTGAGATTCGCAGCATTATCCGTGATAATTATCTTTGGAATGCCGAAACGACAAATGATGTTAGAGTGAATAAAATCAACCACAACTTTCTTGGTCACTGAGTTGAAAGTCATTGCTTCTACCCATTTCGTGAAATAATCAATGGCTACCAAGATGAACCTATGTCCATTCGAGGCCTTTGGTTCAATTGGTCCAATTACGTCCATTCCCCAAGCCATAAAAGGCCATGGAGCAGTCATTGTATGCAACTCAGATGGAGGGGAATGTATCAAGTCTCCATGTACCTGGCATTCATGACATTTACGAACGAAATTGATGGAATCTCGCTCCATGGTGAGCCAATAATAACCTGCTCAGAGTATTTTCTTTGCCAAAACATACCCATTCATGTGTGGTCCACAAATCCCAGAATGTACTTCAGTCATGATTTTTGACGCTTCTTTAGCATTTACACACCTCAGAAGTCCCAAATTAGGAGTCCTCTTATACAAGATTCCTCCACTTAAGAAAAATCCACTAGACAAACGTCGAATGGTTCTCTTTTGATTACCATCAGCATGTACAGGATACTTCCCAGTCTGAATATATTCTTTGATATCATAGAACCAAGGCTCCCCATCAAATTCTTCTTCAACCACATTACAATATGCATGTTGATCATGAATCTGTATATGCAAAGGGTCAATATAAGTTTTATCGGGATGTTGAAGCATCGAAGATAAAGTCGCCAAAGCATCAGCAATCTCATTATGAGCTCTGGGAATGTGTTTGAACTTTACTAATACAAATCGTTGACAAAGATCTTGCAAACAACTTCTATATGGTAGGAGTTTCGAATTACGAGTCTCCCAATCTCCTTGGATTTGGTGGACTAATAAATCTGAATCTCCTAATACCAACAATTCTTGGACCCCCATGTCAATGGCTAATCTCAATCCCAGAATGCAAGCTTCGTATTCTGCCATATTATTGGTACAGTAGAATCAAAGTTGGGCTGTTATGGGATAATATTGTCCTGATTCAGAAATAAGAACTGCTCCTATCCCCACTCCTTTTATATTAGCATCTCCATCAAAGAACAATTTTCAGCCAGAATGGCAATCTTCTGAAACAAACTCATCAACATACAATACTTCTTCATCTGGAAAATAAGTCTTCAATGGCTCATACTCCTCATCAATAGGATTTTTAGCCAAATGATCCGCCAAGGCTTGAGCTTTCATTGCAGTTTGTGTCACATAAACAATATCAAACTCTGTGAGCAACATCTGCCATTTCGCGAGTCTGCCTGTGGGCATAGGCTTCTGAAAGATGTACTTTAAAGGATCCATACGAGAGATGAGATAAGTAGTATAAGATAACAAGTAATGTTTCAGCTTTTGATCTACCCAAGTTAACGCGCAACACGTTTTCTCAAGAGGAGTGTACTTAGCCTCATAAGTGGTAAACTTTTTGCTGAGGTAGTAGATGGCTTGTTCTTTTCTTCCTGTGACATCATGTTGACCCAATACACAGCCAAAAGAATTATCTAAAATAGATATGTACAATATCAAGGGTTGGCCTGACTCTGGAGGAACCAAAATAGGCAAATTCGACAAGTGTCTCTTAATTCTATCAAATGCCTCTTGACATTCTTCAGTCCATTCAACTTTAACATTCTTCTTCAACAACTTGAATATTGGCTCGCAAGTTGTCGTAGGCTGAGCAATGAATCTACTGATATAATTTAACCTTCCAAGTAAACTCATCACCTCCGTTTTATTTTTCGGTGGAGGTAAATATTGGATAGCTTTTATTTTTGAAGGATCTAACTCAATATCACGTCGACTGACTATAAAACCCAAAAGTTTTCCTGACGGAACTCCAAATACACATTTTGCTGGATTAAGTTTGAGATCATACCTCCGTAGCCTTTCAAAGAATTTTCTCAAATCTTTGATATGATCAGATTGATCTCTCGACTTAATGATCACGTCATCCACATAAACTTCAATTTCTTTGTGCATCATGTCATGAAACATTGTGGTCATTGCCCTCATGTAAGTTGCCCCAGCATTCTTTAATCCAAAAGGCATAACTCTATAACAATATGTCCCCCATGGAGTAATAAATGATGTCTTTTCCGCATCTTCTGGATCCATAATGATCTGGTGATACCCCGCATAACAATCCACAAAAGAAGCAAGATCATGTTTGGCACAATTGTCCAATAAAATATGAATATTGGGAAGTGGAAAATTATCTTTTGGACTTGCTTTGTTTAAATCGCGATAATCGACACACATCCGAACTTTGCCATCCTTCTTTGGAACAGGGACAATATTTGTCAACCAAGTAGGATACTGGGCCACTTGAATGACTTTAGCCTCAAGTTGTTTAGTAATTTCCTCTTTAATTCTTACACTCATGTCAGTTTTGAGTTTTCTTAACTTTTGCTTGACAGGAGGAAAAGCAGGATCAATTGGCAACTTGTGAACTACCAAATCAGTGCTTAAACCGGGCATATCATCATAAGACCACGCAAAGATGTCTTTATACTCATGCAAAGCTTCAATTATAGCTTTCTTTTGTTGTGGTTGAACATGTACACTTATCTTAGTCTCCCTAATATTTCCAAGATCTCCTAAATTGATCGCCTCAGTTTCTTCCAAATTGGGATTTGTCTTATTCTCAAAATGTTTGAAGTCTTTGCTTATATCCTCAAATGTCTCCTCTTCATCGTATTCAACCTCCTTATTCATTATTTTAAAATTAGATTGGTTTTTTAACTCTGGTGAACAATTCTTCATGCATGTCATATCATTAGAATCGGCATAGAAAGAACTGTATGGTAGAAAATAAATAAATAAAAATCAGACTTAAAATAAAACGAAGGGAAACTGCGCTTTATTAGAAACATAGATAGAAAGAGTTTTAACCTAAAATACCAGATTTAAAGTTCTGAATTATAATCCTAGAATGATTTAAATTACAGGAATAAAAACAAACAAACTACTAAGACTGTAAGAAAACAAACAAACTACCAAGACTCTTTTATAATTGGGAGGGGAGTGGCCTCCCAATTGTTAAGATGGACATCGGGGCTGACAAACTGCACATCTGCATTACTGGTACCTTCCCCAATTTCAACCATATCAGCTTCAATGAACATATTCTGAAAAAGGTCAATCAACTCTGTATCATCATCATTCATTGATTTTGCAACAGGTAACTTGGAGGATCCAACAACATTGAATTTGATGAAAGACTCATAAAGTGGCGGTATAGGCTTGGCAAGTGACCACGACTCTTTCTTACACTTTTTAGCCTTCTTTATATCTTCAGCAGTAGGCTCATATCCCAGACCAAAAGTACAAAAGTTCTCATAGAGGTTTACTGGATGAACTATGCCTTGCAAAAACATCCCTAGACCTTTTCCTGGTTCGAAGCCATGCTTTAACATTTCATTCACTACCATAACAGATGCAGAGGACAATTGTGGTCTTGCGATGAGATTCCCCTCGAGGATATACTCAACAGCCACTACCTCAGAAGCTTGATGAATTAACACATTGGCAGTATCTTCTTCGATGGAAGAAACAGAGTAGTCTTTATACATTGATAAGTCTCCTTCACCATGAACCACTATCTCTTGCCTGTCACATTTGAATTTGACCATTTGATGCAACGTTGATGCGACTGCTTTAGCCCTATGAATCCATGGCCTTCCCAATAACATATTATATGAAGCATCAATGTTCAGTACTTGAAAATCCATAGCAAAATCCACAGGCCCAATTGTCAATATGAGTTCTATTTCACCAATGGCATCAGTTTTTTATCCGTCAAAACCTTTGACGCACACATTGTTAGGTCGGATTATTTCCACATTAACATTCAACTTTTGTAAAGTTGACATAGGACAAATGTTAGCGCCTGATCCTCCATCAATTAACACTCGAGTGATGATGGAATGTTCACATTTCACAGAAATGTACAGACCTTTGTTATGCTCCGTACCTTCTATAGGCAATTCATCGTCTGAAAAAGTAATTTTATTTTCTTCAAGGATCCGTCCAACAACTTTTTCCAGCTGATTTACTCTAATCTCACTAGGAACACATGCTTCATTAAGAATCTTCATTACAGCCTTGCGGTGTTCCTCTGAATGTATCAATAAAGACAACAAAGAAATCTGTGCTGGTGTCTTCTTCAACTGTTCTATAACAGAATATTCTGGCAATTTCATTTTCTTTAAGAATTCTTCAGCTTCTTCATCAGTGACAGGCTTCTTGACTGTCATTCGTTCTTCACCACCTTGTTTATTCTTTCTTAACTCTACTGGAGCATAACATCTTCCAGATCGAGTTAATCCCCCTACTTCATCTACATCTTCAGTCACTTCTTTCCCCTTGTGCATCACCACAATGCGATCGTAATTCCAAGAAACTGCCTTGGTATCAACCATAGGCAGCTGTGACATTGGTTTAATAACAATAGGAGCTACAGGAGCTCCTTTTATGATTAAAAGAGGCTTATTGGATCTTCCGGGAATAATGAGTTTCGGTTTTATTTGACTTGACCCAATATTTTCTGAAATCTCTTTCCCCATCACCAAGGGATCATTCGATGATTCGGGTTTTGCTATCACTATCTCCGCTTCTGCAGGCTTTTCTTTCGTTAAATCTACAGCATTTGCTGATTTTTCCGAATCAGTTTTAATTTTAATGATCGGCTTAAAGGGAATCGTAGCATCTTCACCACTGAGTATCACATCAAGCATGTTTGTTTCATTATGATCTGGCAACGGATTTTGATTGACGTTTGGAGTGCCTGGACTTTCTACCATAATTTGTTGGGTATTAATCAACTCTTGAATGGCTCTTTTCAGATACCAATATTTCTCTGTGTCGTGCCCTGGGGCATCAGAACAGTATTCACATCTTCTAGAATAGTCTAAATTTTTCGGAGGAGGATTCGGGATTCTTCTCTCAATTGGGTTTAGAACATTCATTTTTCTCAGTCTATGAAATAAACTGGTGTAAGATATCCCAATAGGAGTGAAATTATCTTTTACCATGTTATCCCTTTTGAATTCTGCTCTAGGCCAAAAATTAGACCTCGGAGGGCCTCTTTGAACTTGCGGGGCCATTGGATGCTTTTGGATTGCTGGTGTACGCCACTGCGGGTAAGAAGGACCTCGAGCATATGGTTGTGTATTGTAAATAGGATATTGGGGGGATGGAACAAAATATAATAGATTCTGCGCGTATGGTTGACGCGCACCTCTCCAATTTTGTCATGGACCTGCCATGACAGTTGCTACATCCTCTTTTCTTTTCTTTCCCCCAAAACTTCCTGTACCATTTTGAATTTCCTGTGTTGTTGCTTTCAAAGCGGCTTGGCTGATGATCTTTCCTGATTTGATTCCATTTTCTACCATCTCTCCAACTTTGATAACTTCTGCAAATGTGCTTCCGATAGTAGAGAGCAAATGATGGAAATAATCAGGTTCTTGTGCTTGCAGAAAAATATCAATCATTTCAGATTCTTTTATCGATGGTCTAACTCTTGAAGCCTGCTCTCTCCATTTGACGGCATATTCTCGAAAACTTTCAGTCATCTTTTTTCTCATGTTGGCAAGCGTAGTGCGATCTGGCACTATCTCAATGTTATACTGAAATTGTTGAACGAAATCTCAAGCCATGTCATCCCACATGTGCCAACGGGAAATGTCTTGGTCAATGAACCATTCAGAAGCTATCCCTGTAAGGCTTTCTCCAAAGTACCCCATCAATAATTCTTCTTTTCCTCCTGTTCCCCTTAATTGATTGCAAAATTTTTTCAAATGAGCTACAGGATCGCCATGTCCTTCATATTTGTCAAATTTTGGCATTTTGAACCCTATCGGCAAATGGACATCAGGAAACATACATAAATCCTTGTACGAAACACTTTTTGGTCCACCTACTCCTTGCATATTTCTCATACTTTGTTCCAGGCTTCTCACTTTTCTAGCCATCTCCTCCTGTTCCTCATTCTTAGTAATCTTCTCAATCACGATAGGAGTATCGCGTTGATGAACATGATAATGTGGATTTTGTGATTTGAAAGTCATTTCAGGAGGATATAACATATCATGATTTGGTTTTCCCATATTCTTTGGTATTGTCGGTTGAATACTCGCAGTAGCTGGCGCTACAGAAGTAAAAAGTGGGTTATTTGCGACAGATGGATTTGGTGGGCGCACGGTAGAAGTACCAGCAACTCCAGACATATTAGCAAATGGGCCAAATCCTAGTGGGTAAAATGGATCACTAGTTTGAGCTGGGTCAGAATGTGGATCATTTGAAGTTGAAAGTCCAGGGATTGAAGAAGGCGGGGTTTGTCCATTCAACCAAGCTTTGTACATCTCCGCCATCTGTTGTTTTAATGCCTTTATTTCTTCCATTGATGTTACTTCCTGCGAAATCAACTGATTCTGCTCTTCTTCAGTATCAGACCCTATATCTTCTCTGCGAGTCATTCTTCTTTTACCCTTGTATCTGGTATTATACGGATGTGATGCCAGTTTAAACCACAAACCAACCACCAATTATTTTATCTGTCTGTTTTCAAGTAGCAAACGGGTGAGTGTTATATATTTAACACATTATAATGCCACGTTATATGTCATGTTTCTATATGCATTTCCCAACCTATCATGGAAGCTTTGTGTTTCATCCCGGCTTTTCTAGGAATATTTTCAAAAATTATGATCGAACCTTTTGGAAGGTTGCCTACGTATCATGTCAGGACATGAATTAGATCTTGCGTAGTTCGGTAGGAATTTAACAAAATTGTTTTGTCTTTTTTTTTTTTATTATTATTATTGAAGAAAATAAATAAAGTAAGTGAAATAAAACATATGTAATATATATAAAAATAAACAACCAACTTCATTACATTCTATAATATAAATACGATAAAATAACTGACCCAACTCCTAAAATAAAACCTACTAACTGACATCTGAAAACTAAAAGACATAATATCTAAACAAGAAATTTTTAAAACTGAAAATGAAAAACTATGACAAAGAAAACAATGATCCATTCAAGGAGATTTCGATTAAATATGTCCCCCCAAACTCAAATATATGTCCTCCAATGAAGTAGTGAGTCGCTGTGCGAAAGCTGGTACTTGTGCCAAAAAGTCCTCACAATCCAACTGCTGATAATCTAAACCCATTCTGGCAGTATCCTGCGCTACACGGTGGACTTTCCCTCGAAGAGAACTGAAAGCCTGATCCCATTCCTGGGCCTGTCGATCTCGGAAATCAACCATCTCTCTTGCACGTTGTTCACGAGCAGAAACAACCTTCAACTGTTCTCGCAATATTCCTTTTTCACGAATCCACTGAGATCTCTCTCGATCAAATTCTTCTTGCATATTCTTTTCAACTTCTTGAAGTTGTTGTCGGCGAGATGCGACAAGTTCTGCAACGTGTGACCCCCTAGTGGTAGCAAACTTGATTTGTCCCCGAAGCGCAACCTCAATAACTGCTGACTTAGCTTTCTCTTCAGAAAATTCCCTTTGTTGTTCGTCTATTTTTGCCCTGGCATGCTGTAATTCTTCTCTCAGAACTTGGTTGGCTTCATGATGTTCTCGCATGGCTCTTTCAATTCCTATCCTGATTGCAGCTTCCGGATCTATAGGTCCCTTAACCGATCTTTCTGGTCTGACTGGAGGACTTGACTGTTCTTCAAACCATTCCTGGTAATCTGGGTGCACTTCTCCTTCCTCACGCTCTATGACCATCTTTTCAATTCCCATAATTCGGCGACCTTCCCAAATCTGCTGGGCTAAATCTTCTGGAAGTGAAATCTCTGGTCTGACCTCAAATACGAACTCAGCCATGTCTTCCGTTATGGGAATTATTTGATGCCTGCCTAGCTGACGTAGAACTCTCAATGGAACATACGGTTGAACACCTCTAATACCCATTAATAACAAGAACGGACGAATGACAGAACTATATATGACTTGCCTCCAAGGGAATCAATGAAGATTTCAAGTGATTTTATCTGTTGTCAAAGAACGAAAAAGTTTAACCCAATCTCCAATTTCTTTTGGACATTTATATTTCTCCATCCTTTCCTCGTAATCGTTGATGCGATTAAATCGCTCGGGATTGAACCTTGTCAATGTAGGACGTTGATAAAGATGCTCCACAATCCACATCTGTAACAAGATATTACATCCCTCGAAAAAACTTTTTCCTTTCTGACAAACAGTCAGAGCACGGTAAATATCAGCTAGGATCATTGGTATCATGGTGTAATCTTTCTTAATCAGTATCTGTACCACTCCCGCTAAACGAATATTAATTTTTTCTTCTCTTCTTGGAAAGACCATAGTGCCTAAAAAGGCTACCATGAATGCAAATCGTTTGTGAATTTTCCAAGCCTCAAAACTTCCCTTATTACAAAGTTCTTTACCGTACTTTTGAAACCCCTCTTGCTTTCCGTATCTGTCATACAAAAACTGCAAGGAAACCCAACCTTTTTTCATTGATTCTTCTTTTGTGTTCCTTATGTTCATGAGCTTGCAAAATTTGTTTATCGAAATAAGTCTTGGGGCTATAAGTTTCTTCCGATGCATATCACCATATCCAACATAGCCTGCTATCTCTTCTAAAGTAGGTGTCAACTCAAAATCTGAAAAGCGGAATACATTATTCTTCGGGTCCCAGAAATTCAGTAATGCAACAATCACCTCCCTATTAGGGTTGATTCTCATGATACTCGTCAAAAAACCCAAATACTTATGTATTTCGCCATAATCGAATGTATCCATTGCATTCCACCATAACCAAAGTTGCAGAGGGGTACAATCCACAACCTGAAGCGGTACACTCCCATCTCTCTTTCTCTTTGGACGCTTTCCACGAATAGGGGGGGACATTTTATACCTATTGAAAGGGATATAAAATTAATAAATAACTAGACTTAGACAAAACTTAGTTTATTAATTTTAAAAGAATTTATAACTTAACCTAGTGCGACCATTATTTAAACTTAGTTGCAAAGAACAATTTTATCAAAAATCAAAACGAGAGAAACAAGATTGATAATAGATTTTTTTTTATTTAAATTGACTCTATCAAAAATTTGCTATAACGGACTTCTAGACAATTTTATCTATGTGTTTGAAGACAATATTCCCTAAGTACAAAAAATAAAATAAAAGGACTCAGAAATAAAGAAAAATAGAATGACCGTTTTATGTATGAAATTGTATAAAATTTTCAGTCTCACGACCCTAAAGGTTCAGGACTTGTTAAAATTGATATATATATATATATTTGTAAAAACTTAGCCTCATGATCCCTAAAGATTCTGGGCTGTTAAAATTCATATTTTATTTTTATTTATTTTGTAAAAACTTAACTTCATGATCCCTAAAGATTCCGGGATATTGAATTTTTTTTATTTTTTTTTAAATCTTAGCCTCATGATCCCTAAAGATTCAGGGTTGTTAAAATATATATAAAAATTGGACTTGAAAATTAGAAAAATAATTATGAAAATAATCATATTTTTAAAATATTTTCCAATAAATCTATGAAATTTTTTAAAAGATAGGGTCGTATCCTGGGAAGGACTTCCTACGTATCTCACTAAGAGTGAGAATCAGACCCCCGTAGTTCATAAAGATTGTAAAAATTGTGTTGCTGTATATTTAAAAAAAAAATTCTTTATTTTAAAAATAAATTTTTTCTTTCAAAAATGATCAACTAAATTTGAGAATAAATTAATCTCTCGTATTTTAAAATTGCCTAAAGCCGGTCAACAAATAAATAGTCTTCCAAGCAAATGTCAAAGAGCACGTAGGATGCACATGTTGTTCTTTATAAAGTAGGTTACCTGTCCTAGACAGACTCGACCCCTGTGCCGAGTCCCGCTAAGTCAAATGCATATGATGCAAATAAAGCGGTACCTAATAGGGATAACCAGATTCTGAGTTTTCAGTTCTTCTAAGTTAAAACCTAATAGGGATAAGTGTCTAGACTGGCTTACCCGGGTGGACACTCAAGCCGAGGAGGGACAACTTGGTCGGTAGCAGGGCAACACCGCCTTCGTTGTCGATCCGAACCCCGCCTAACATGTGTGACTATATCCTTCACCAGGTGCCTTGACACTCCGATTATCTCAAAAAGAAGGTGGGATGCATATGCTGCATTCCCTCTATCCTATTTCAGAGACTCAGAGGGGGTACGCGAGAGAAGACAATATATAATACAGTTCAAATAATATCAAAGCAGCAAATGAGCAACAAGTAGCACATAAGGCCAACAAACAAACACAATATTAAAATAATTAAAGCAAGTAAAAGTCAATATCTAAAGCTCGAATTCTAGTTTGTCCCCAACAGAGTCGCCAGAGATGTCACACCCCTTTTTTTCGCTCGAGAACTGAGTCGAAGGGTTTTTCCAATTAAAGTGACGATATTGAATAGGGATTAAATTATTTATAGAGTCGCCACTTGGAATTGAGTTTTGGTGTTCCAAGTCACCCTTTTTTTTCGAATCCCTAATCAAAAGGAAATGACTCTTATTTGATCTGCGAAAATAGAAAATGGGTAAGGAATTCTGTTGATCGAGGGGAAGGTGTGAGGCACCCCTCGAATCCCGTGGTTCTAGAACGATCGCTTTTATTGACTTATCTTGACTTAAATTATTTTAATAAATTATGTTAAGACCTAAATCGCTCATTTTATATATCTAAAATCTCGTTTATTATTAAATAAATTGGTGACAAGTTGAAAAATATTTGTCAAGTAAATTTTAGAAAAATATTTACCAAGGTGTATTTTTACATCCTTGAATTATTTTTAAATGTCTCAGAAAGATGCGTGCGCAGCATTCTTAGTTGAAACGAAAATTTTAAACGTGCCTAAAATTTGTCTAGCGTTAAAGGCGTTGGTTCTTCTCTTGTAAACTCGCGATAGTTTTCTTTACCTATTTTCAATTTTTATTTTTTTTAGGTCTAACAAAACTGCCTCGGAATCTTTAAAGAATCTGAGGAATGTCTTTATCGGAATATTTTTGCTGCTCACTCGGTCAATTAACAATAACTAATCACACATGAATAAAGAGCTCATTGTGCTGAAGTTATATTTCAAAAAATACAAATCAAACAGATTACATTTTACTAATGGATCAAAACAGATTACATTTTACATTTTTTTTTTTTTCAAATTTGCAATAAATCTCAAATTAATTCACAATTCCTTTTTATTTTACTCACGAAATTAACCGATTTGGCCCTTAAGTATGTAAGTCTAATGGCAATAACTGGTGCATATTAAACAACTTCTCAAGAAGTGAACTAACAAAGAACAACTTTAAAAGAGTAACAGTACTATAAATTGAAGATTAATTTAATAATAATCAAGGAATGAACGGGACATGTGACCACGATAAATTCAAACATAATTCAATATTAAACCAAAAAGAAAATCGAACATATGACCAGAACATTAACTAAAGAGAAACCAAATTCTTGAATAATTTGTCCCACAAAATAAAATCAAACCAAACAAACAATAATATGATATATTTCACACTTTTGAACCTTTCTAATTTGAATATTATGCTGTTGTTGTTTTTCTTTATTAAAAATAACTTTACTATTCAATGAATGTTGCATTTTTTGTTTCTTATTTATCTATTTTTTATTTTTTTTTAGAATCTGAAAACGTAAACATTTAATACCAATAGGATGAGTCAAAATCCACTTCAGGAAAAACAGTGTATCAATTAAACAAACACAAGTAACAAGTTCTAATACTGAAACAATTTAGAGATATCTCATCTAAAGCCAAAATGCTCATTCATCCTCTTTTTTTTTACACCCAACGACAGCATGCATGGAACCAAATTGACGTACCAACCAACAAATATCTCATAAAAAACTAATTAAGGGTGCACCATATTTTACCCACATTGAATCATGTACGAAGAAATTAATATAGGTTCTAAGAGTTAATTAACACTCACATAATTGATCGACAATAAAGACTAACTAATATATGAAACATTTAAACAACTTCATTCATGCTTTGATTTACAACTTTTAAAAAAAATATGAATAAAAGAATCAAACAGAAACCTGTGTAGTAGAATAGAAACAAGAACGCCTTCACCGGAAAACTCAAACGGAACCCAAACTTTAACTCAAGTCGTCCCTCTTTCTCCTTTTTTTTTTTTTTTTTTACTTTCTGCTCTCTTTTCTTTTCTAAATTTTTCTCTAGTTTGGTTTCTTGTTTTCTCTAGTTTTTGTTTCAGTTTTCTTTTTTTCCGTGTCTGTCTTTTTTTCCAATCCCCCTTTCTTTGTGCATCTGTAGATGTATTAATATTATGTGTTCATGGGAGGTTATTCTGAGGAAGAACGTGAGGGTGGAAATGGGGATCATGGGCTTGAGGGAAAGGTTGGGCGGTTAGGGTAGTTTGTTAGGGATAAGATAAGAGAAATTTAATTTTTTTTATTTTTTTATTTTAATTTTTTTTTTATAAATAAAATAATAATAATAATAGAAAAATAATACTTGTAAAAATAATAATAATAAATAAATAAAAATAATAAATAAATTTAGAAAAAATAAAATAAAATAATAATAAATATATAAATATAACAATAATTGATTTATATTTTAGAAAATATAATAAAATTCATAAATAGCTTTAAATAACTATAACTAAATAATGCTAAAACTTGCTAGCTTATTTATTTAAAATTCAAAAGGAAAATATTTTTGAATTGTAGTATTATTATATTTTATTGGAATAAAACAAAATAATATCCTAAAATTAAATTCATTTAATTATTTTAAACATAAAATAATAGTCAAAATAATATATGTTTAAATATAAATATAAATATTTAATATCAATAAACAAGTTAAAATTTAGGGAGAATCAAAAATCATGTGTCTACACAGGTGGTGACTTACTAGTCCCTTCTCCGGCAGCCACATCTACCCGCTCGCCGGTATTCTTACTTCCGGTATCCGGCATTCTTACTGTAATAAGAGAAACAAATGGATTCAGTGGTTAAATATGACTTCATTTGCTATATAAGCTCTATGGCACGATCTATGATCTGAAGGAAAGAAACAATTTCCTAAATGTCCATAGCCTCCTGTTTATAGATGTGGTGCACAACGCACCGATAAACAAGACTCTACGTAGACACGGCTTTGTAGACTCACTAGGACGAACCTCTCTGATACCACTTTTATCACGCCCCAAAATCCCATCGGGCCGGACTGGCACCCGAAGCCGAGAAGGCCCGGGAGAACCCGTTCAAATACCTGTACTTTCACTTACATGTCACCAAAAATTTGGACAGCACTTCGTTGCATATAGAAGGGTCTAATTACCTGTATCAGCACAACACGCACATATATATATATATATATATATATAATACTTGGCCGTCGGGGCCACCACATATACAAATATAACATCACTATATAAACTTCCATGACTTTACCCTTCCTTGTGTCTACAAAGCCTCTAGGATATACATGACATAACTAGGGTCGGGACAAACCTCCCGCCCACACATGACTTCTGTACAATAACAAAACATAAGGAACTGACTCGGAAAGCTCCGAAGCAAACTGGAGTTCACCAACAATAGCTGTATGACCTGGCTCCTATCTATGCTGTGTATGAGCTGAAGCACCTGTGCCTGCAGCATGAAATGCAGGTCCCCCGTGAGGGACGTCAGTACGAAATATGTACTGAGTATGTAAAGCTGTAAATAATTATATGTGATATGGGGGATCAAGAAAATCAGACACAAGTGAATAAATCATAATAGAAGTGAACCACACTTCATAAAAACTTTTAGGATCATGTACATTATCATTAATCTGAATTGGGTTCTTGAATTCAAACACATTTGTGGAACGGTATACCTTCGTTCATTTCATTCTTTACAATTATCATTCGCCATTACCTCCTCCTCACGAACCTCCAACCACCTAACAATAATCAATACTATACCGTACTGTGACCATTAGGCTGCCCCCAGTACATATCAACTGTAATCATATCAAGTATCGGGATCGGCCCATGCTAGGCTTAAGCCCCTGAGCTACCACCCACACGTATATCAAGTAACACACATAAGAGATCTTTCCAATAACTTAGTTCAAAAGCTTTTGAGATTATTACATTAGAGTTCATGCCAATATAGTACCTTTGGAACAATGATACATCAATAGGAACCAAGTAATAGACCTTCTATACAATAACGATGTAATAAAGACTCATTGGTATATCAACAATGTGTTTCAGAATCATCAATATCATAACAATGAAATAGGAGCCTTTTGGTATATCAATGAAACATTTTGACACTTTATAGAATGGAAACAACTTCGTTGGTAACGTAGAACAATACATGTTTTTTTGGACAACCTCGGAATCTTACTTGATGGAACATTGGTGTTTTCATGCCAAAGAACATCGTTAGTATGCTTTACATACCTCGTTGTAGATTCGGATACCAATTCAACACAACTTCCCGCCTTTATAAATCACTTATCTACAATGAAATGTTTGGCATCTAGTATTAGCAACCCAACACCACAATTCTCTTCCATAATTCCATACAACCAATATTTGCAAAGCATTCCAAAAACCAACTTGAACAATAGGTTTATGTGTATATATATATATATATATATAATCATCATTTCAATACCACATCATCACACCAAATCCCTTCACAATTCAACATAATCCAACCATGCACAAGAATAATCCAACATCATTTCCAATCATCTTTCAACAACAATCAAATAACATACTGCTCACATGCATATATATACATATCCATATAAATAACACCAACATAATTTACATCCTTACCATAAAATGGCCCTTTTGATTTCGAAGTCCTGTTGGCACAAATAAGGGGTGCTTCTCGAAGCCCTCGAGACGGTGAACACAACTACGGAATCAATTTGGATTTTCTACGGTTGAATCACTAGATAATTGGAGTTGAAATTAGGCTAGGGTTTCTTATTCTTCAATAATTTGGATGATAAATGATGGATATGAGGCTAAGTATATGTATATAATGACCAATTTTCGTCCATGAGGTGATGGAAAATGACCATATTGCCCTTAAAATTTAAGTAAATCCGAATCTGTCCATGGTGGACTGTTTTGGTAGGCTAAAGTAAATCGACCATAACTCTTTGCTCCGATAATGGATTTGGGTGAAACCAATTGCATTAGAAAGAAGACTCTCGGGGCTTCTCATCGATATTTAGAAGCTCACACAGTTCATTTTGTACAAGGAGTTATGATCGTTTAAAGTCGACCCAAAAATCTGTTTGTCTGCAGTACTTTTGTGTGCAGAAAATTTCTGCACATTTACTGTTCATTGCGTCCACTGTTTTCAAGTTTCGAACATGCTCGCTTATATCCAATACTCATCTGTTTTCAGAAATCTTTATATCGTTGGAAAGCTAACTCGATAAACTTCGCATAGAAACTTCGACAAGCAAATTCCGGTATAAATAAAGTCGATTCCTATACACATATAATCAAACTATACACTTGAAACCATCTCAAAATAATCAATACTCATACTTAAACTCATATATACCTAACTTATGATCAATACATATACTCCAACACATATAACCATGGCTAATGCACGTAATTAAGTACGGGGTGTTACACCTTCCAACCCCACCCCCTACTATTTCTCCCCTTTCAGCCCCCCCCCCCTCCCCCACCACTCTCTTCTTTGTTATTCAAACACAAAAATACTTTTATCAAGTTAAAATTAATTTTTTCAAATTGTCTTATTAACAAAAAATATTCAAAAGTAAAAATCAAAAGAAACCTCATTGATGATAAGTGATTCAAAAATAAAATTATCAATTTAATTTAATTTTTATCTAAATTTTGAGGGAGTTGGATTGAAGGTTGAGATGATGTTCAATGGAGAAACTTATTTAATAGTATTTTCATGTTTGTTTTTGGGTGGTGTTAATGGAGGAAAGTGAAAAAAATTAAAGAAAAGTGTTGTTCTTGGGTGGTGGTGTTAATGGAGGAAAGTGAAAAATATTAAAGGAAAGTGTTGATGGTGGTGGTGTTAATGGAGGAAAGTGAAAAAAAATTGAGGTTGTTAATGGAGATTTGAGTGGTGTTGTTGATGATTTGAAGAAGAAAGAAGAAAAAAGTGTCCATTTTTTATTTTATTTTTTATTATATTTTAAATATAATATTACTTAAATTATTTTTTTTAATAAATAAACACGCCCCATTTTTTAAAAAAATGTCACGTCAGCTTTAGAGGTCAAACAAATATACTTTAAAGATGTTAAGAGGGTAAATAAACGGAAGTTAAGTTTAAGTGCTAAAGTGAGTTTGGAGGACAAGTTCGGGGGGGGGGGGGAATGTCTTTTCTCTATTTTTTAATTAAATATTATTAATTTTTTAATACGTAAATGACTTATAATAATTAATTAGGAATGATATAGTAAAATCACGGTTGAAGTAGCTGAAACAAGCATGTCATAAATATCTAATTTTTTTTTTTAATTATGTATTATTAATTTTCTAATACGTAAATAACTTATAACAATTAATTAAGAATGATATTGTAAAATCACGGTTGAAGCAGTTCTGTCATAAATGTCTATTTTAAATTTTGTATTATTTTTTTTTTAATTTTTTTTAATACATAAATAATTTATAATAACTAATTAAGAATAATATAGTAAAATCACGATTGAAGCTGCTGAAGCAGGCATGTCATCCATAAGCTGTCTGCTTGAGCAACTTATTGACACTTATATATTAATAGTAGATAGATATGTAAAAATTCATTAAAATTGAAACAACTGGTAGATATGAACCTAGAATATTAAAAGATATAACGAGTTTAATACTAACAACCTTAAATGTTGAATTAACAAAACTTAAATCTTGATTTACTTCATTCAAAGATAATTATTTATATCTCAAGTGACTTTTTCACATCCATATTAGCTACTTTCTTCGTTTAAAAAAGAATAACTTACTTTTTTTTTAGTTCGTTTCAAAATGAATGACCCCTTTTTTTTTAACAATACTTAAATTTCAACTTTACACGTGGCATGCTTAAGACCACAAGATTGAAGGGTCTTTTGGTACATTTGCCATAATTCTAATTTAGGACCACAAGAATTAAAAATTTTCTTACTTTCTTAAACTCCGTGCCAAATCAAATTAGGTCATTCATTTTAAAACGGAGGGAGTACTAGATTTGGATAAACCTGTAGAGTTTCCCCCACAATTGTGGTTGTGGGATTAATATTAGGCTGCTTACATAGTCATGACTCTTGAACAAATCAAGGGTCCATCCGAAATCAGTCTCTCCACCTTCACGAGATAGAGATAAGGTCTGCCTGCATACACAGTAGTCACTACCCTCCCCGTATTCCACTTGTGTGATTACGCTAGATATGTTGTTCTACATAGTCTAAACAATTCTCTCACACATTAGTTGGTGGATTTAATATTAGTCTTGGGCAAAAGGCAAATAACATAACCATAATCAAAAGGCCTTCCTCAATTAACTTCAAATGACCAATTACAGTAGGTGTATCAGTATACAAAATGAAGTGTCTCTTAAACCCTATATTTTTTCCTATTCACACTTCAAAATTGGACAGTAACAAAAGACCATGGCAACAGATGAATGCAGCACCATACAGAAATCGTCTAACTCGCAGCCCATATCCAAAACATAATTAGCGAAGATATATAAATCGATATCCAACTGAGGAAAGCAAACGCGACGGATAACTGGAACTTGGTGCATTCCTCGCCGAAACTGCAACCTCCCAAGTCACGAAAGTACAACACTGTTACACCACCTGAAGAAGCAGCTGCAGCAAGCGAGAGCATTCCTGTACACTGCAAATCAATTCATTCCAAAAGATTAGTAAAACGATATGTTTGTTATGTGCTTGTAAAGAATACGGTCGCGCAACAGAGACTAACCCAGTCTCCAACTACGAAGAGGCTCAGTAAAACATGATTGTGGAAAGACTTCTTCTTTGCCAAGAAATAGGCATCCATAAAGGCAAGTCCGGAGCTCCAGATGACTTGCAAACCCATTGAGGCTATTAAGTAGCTGCAATAATGACATGTACACATGAAAGCGTCAAATTTAAATGTTTTATTATTTTAAGAACGGGAAAATCTTGGAAAATGAAAGAGTAATCAATTCGACATGTTGACATATCAACAATCAAACCTGTACTTTTTACTATTTCTTACTTGACAGAATGCAAGATAATGCACGACTAAGTACAAGTCACAGAGAAAATGAAATTAGGAAATTTAAAAAATAAATTGAGAAACTAGTTCATAGTTCAAGGAAAAGCACTCGCTGGAGGACGTAGGAGTCACGAGGTTATAAAATGGACATGAGTGCTTTTATGAAGGGTCATTTATTTATTTTCCCTACTTGTAGTTGTTTCTTTGTTTTCCTCTCCTTTTACATGGTGTTTTCTGTAAAATTATCGGCTAAAAAGAAGTAAAGGCTGAAGATTAGATTGAATGATACGTGTCAAGCCTTCTAGGCGACGAGAATCTTAGAAGACCAAAAGGGTAAAAGAAAGTTTGCACCCCACATCACCCAAAGTAGAAATCGTTAGACCTGGCAATATACAACTAGCCTAAGGACTATAAACATTCAAAATCACCAGGGCCACTCAATTACCATATCATGATGTGGAAAACATAGTGATTTGTAGCAGCGTTCAAAGATCTTAGAGTTTCATCATCCACCACATGTTTGAGGTCATTGAACGTGTTGTATTATGAATGACTTCTAAACTAGTTCCGGACATTCAAGAAAAATATTGACGGTAGTAGCTGACTAGCATCCCACAAATGCAGAGCCAAGTTCATCAAAAAGTCATTTTAGAAGCTTTTATCCATTCACTAATTTTTAAAGCTTTATTCATGTATGGGTGCTTTCTGTTTTATCAAATTCGAGGAGTATTTTGATATATTTCCACCAGTACAAGTTGAAAACCTATAACAGAGACAAAATTAAAAGAGTTTATAAGGTCTAAGTACAGAATAAATTGTTTCACAGGCGAAAATGAGATCAAAGGAGTTATTCGGGTTAATTCTCTGACCTACATTGTCAGATTGGGTTTCATATTAGGGAGAACAACCTAGAAGTATTGACAGCTAGAATTCAGGCATGACTAAGAGCTAAACTGCTGTCTGGGGAGTCATCCTAAAGTTAATTGCCTTAAGTGATTTCAATTAGGCCTGCTGAGGACCTATGTTGCTCGGACTCTCCAAAAATGATGCCGTACACATGTCGGATTCTTAAAAGATATACTTACTTTGAAGGATCCAACACGCACCCAACGACATTTTGAAGATTTCGAGCAACATAGCCCAGGACACTATGTCTGTAAGGACAAGGCATAATTTATACACACTGGGTGGTGGTATGGACTGCGTACACTTTACCCTCCCCGGACCCCACTTGGTGGGGAGTACACTGGGTGTTGTTGTTGTTGTATTGGGTACACATGGGCTATAAATTTTGAAAGGCTTTCTAAGTCGCTAAATAACAGGTTAGGAATCAGTCTGGCGATTGAAAGCTCTACTGCCACTAGTCAGTTGGATCAAAAGAACAAACATTTTTTCCCTGATATGGTAAACCCCGCCCTCCAAACCCCCTACCGAGGAGCCACAAATGTATAAGTGCTTCAATTATGCCTCTTATTTCTTTTTCCCTGTCAATTTTGCCTACGTGAGCTTTGCAAAACAAAGCCTGTCCAAAGCTTGTACAAAGGAGGAGAGCTAGGTTGACGGTCATTGTAAAAATAGTCAGACTAAGATGAATCCTTGAATAGAGAAGAAGACTATAGTAGAGGTAGCCCCAATTAATTTAGGATTGAGGTGCAGTGGATCAATATATGAAACTTTGTTGATTGTCATTGAGGAAGGAAATAGCAATGCTGGAAGATCTTTGTAAGGTCTTAGACCTTGGTGAGCATGAAGCATGCATTAGTCACCAAATCCAAGGTCCAGGCAGGAAAGGTTAATCAGGACACTGACGAGCGTATCACAAACATGTAACAAAGCATTATAAACATTGCTAGCACAGCAATAATTTCAATAACAGACTATTGCGGACTTGTTTATTCAGCCATTTTCTTCTCAATCCGCATATTTTCCAACACCATTTAATTCAACCAATTGCCAATTTGAGTAAAGGAAGTACCAAAAAGCTGTGACATTGAAGAAACCTTTAGAAGTAACCATTGCGGCAATTGCACCAGCAGCAAAAAAGCACTGAGCCATCCTCAGAAAAAGCCCAGTTAAAGTACCAGGTGTGCCAGCAAAATCCTTCATTGTATATCTCCTCAAACTGAATCTACTTTTTACCCTTCTCAACTAAGAAAAATTATCCAAAGAAGCTTTCTTTAATCATTTTTGAAGCAAAATCAGGTAGAGAGTTGTAATCTTGATTAAACAACTACCAATTACAATGACTTTTCAGCAAGACACAGAAGAATCAAGAAATTACAGCTACTTGCTACAACCCCTTTCGAGAATTAACGAAGTAATGATGCAACACCCAACTAAGAAAAATTATCCAAAGAAGCTTTCTTGATTAAGCAACTACCAATTACCATGACTTTTCAACAAGAAACTGAATAATCAAGATACCTCAGCTACTTGCTACAACCCCTTTTCAAGAATTACCAAAGGAATGATGCAAAAGCCCAAGAAATGTACCCCTTTGAACAACAAGAAAAATTTATCTAAAGAAGCTTTCTTTAACCATTTTTGAAGCAAATTCAAACACAAAGTTGTAATCTTGATTAAGCAACCACTATCAATCACTAAAGACTTTTCAACAATAAACTGAAGAATCAAGAAATCACAGTACTTGCTATAACCCCTTCTCAAGAATTACCAAAAGAGTGATGCAAAAGCCCAAGAAATGTACCCTTTTGAACAACAAGAAAACAACACACAATTATGAAAAATTTATCCAAAGAAGCTTTCTTTAACCATTTCTGAAGCAAAATCAAACACAAAGTTGTATTCTTGATTAAGCAAGAGCTGCCAATAAACTGAAGAATCAAGAAATCCCAGCTACTTACTACAACCCCTTTTCAAGAATCACCAAATGAATGATGCAAAAGCCCAAGAAAATGTACCCTTTTGAACAGCAAGAAAACAACACCCAACTAAGAAAATTATCCAAAAAAGAGTTTTTCTTGATTCTTGATTAAATAACTACACCAATTACTATGACTTTTCAACAATAAACTGGAAAATCAAGAAATCCTAGCTACTTGCTACAACCCCTTTTCAAGAATTATCAAAAGAAATGATGCAAAAGCCCAAGAAATGTACCCTTTTGAACAAGAAGAAAAATTAAGCAAAGAAGCTTTCTTTAATCATTTTTGAAGCAAAATCAAGTACAAATTTGTATTCTTGATTAAGCAACTATTACCAATTACTATGACTTCTCAACAGTAAACTGAAGAATCAAGAACTCACTGCTACTTTCTACAACTCCTTTTTCAAGAATTACCAAAGGAATGATGCAAAAGCCCAAGAAATGAAGAAATGTACCTCTTTTGAACAAGAAGAAAACAATTCCCTAATAAGAAATTATCCAAAAATGAAGCTTTCTTGATTCTTGATTAAGCAACAACTCCCAATTACTAAGACTTATCAACAATAAACTGAACAATCAAGAACTAACAGCTATTTGCTATAACCCCTTTTCAAGAATTACCAAAAAAATGAAGCAAAAGTCCAATAAATGTACCATTGAACAACAAGAAAATCATCCAAAGAAGCTTTCTTTAACCATTTCTAAAGCAAAATCAAACAAAAAGTTGTAGTCTTGATTAAGCAACAACAATGAGAAATTGAAAAAAATCAAGAATTGCTAAAGGAATGATGCAAAAGCTCAATAAATGTACCTTTTGAACAGCAAGAAAAACTATCCAAAGATACTTTCTTTAACCATTCATGGAGCAAAATCAAACACAAAATTTGTAATCTTGATTAAGCTACTATGGCTTTTGAGCTACTTGCTACAAACCCCTTTTATACCAAAAGAATGATGCAAAAGCCCAAAAAAGTGCCCCTTTTAAGGAAGTGAAAAAACAAGAAGAGCAAGTTACTTGAAAGACTTTGATACTCCAGATGCTAAATCCAAAAATTTGCCGATTCTTGGGAAAAGGTAAGATGACAAGGGTGGGGGGTGTTTGGAAAGGGGTGGGGGGTTGGGGGAGACAAAAGGAAAGAAAATAGTTAGCTGGAAACTGGATTATGCAAGTACAAGAATTTTCTAAATTGAACTTGCATCTTCAATTTCTTCTAAATTGAACTTACATCTAGAAGCAACAATTTCGTCAAATGTTACATGGGACTTTCCCAATTAAAGAAATTTTAAAAAAGGGGGGAAAAAAAAAGATAAAGGACTTTGTTCCCATCAACTTCAATTTTACACCTTGAGGAAATCGTTATTGGAATTTGGAACCACCAATTAATGACCAAACAGTTTTTAATCACTAGAGTTAGAGTTGACATGGTGGTTCAGAGCTATATTTCTTAAGCAAAAGGTTAGGGGTTCGATCTCGCTTCTGGCGAATGAAGCAAATTTCGTGGTCAGTTTCTTATCGTTTAGTGCGCTGACAGATGAACGGACAATTAGTGTCACGGTTATCGACTGTGGGATACCTTGTAAACCAAAAAAAAAAAGTTTTTACTTGAAAGGGGGAGGGGTCGGGGGTGCGGGGTGTTGGTGTGTGTGTTTTAAGGTGAAAGTTTTTAATTAATTCGTGACCAAACTCAGACTTGATAAGAATAAAATGACATAAATAAGTGACTTTATTAATATGTTATCAAAATAAAGTTCTCGAAATATTTTCTTTTGTTTTACACAATATTTTAATGGAGCCATTAACAATAAAAACAGTTTCAGAAAATATGTAAAACGGAAGTTAAACTCACGCTTTTGTAATTCAGAAGAAACACTTACGTTTCATAAAATAAATAAATAAAAAGCATAAAACGAAAGTTAAGATCATACTTTTGTAATTCGGAAGAAACACTTACGTTTCATAATTTTTTTTTAAAAAGGAGTGCAATACGGAAGTTAAAAATCCGATTTGTTTCGAAAGTTAAAAATCACCGTTGAAGCAACTAAAGCAGACATGTCATAATTTTTTATTTTACCTTTTTTTAATTAAATAATATTAATTTTTTTAATACATAAATGATTTATAATAATTAATTAGGGATGATATAGTAAAATCACGGTTGAAGCAGCTAAAGCAGACATGTCATAAATTTTTATTTTACTTTTTTTAATTAAATAATATTAATTTTCTAATACATAAATAAATTATAATAATTAATTAGGAATAATATAGTAAAATCACGATTGAAGCAAGCATGTCGTCCATAAGCTACCTGCTTCAATAACTTTTTCACACTTATATATAAGTAATAAAATAATTATAAAAAGTACTTATTGAAATTTTTTTTAAGTGAACTCTATATAAGTAATCAAGTTAATTTAAAAATCAAGGGTTAACTTATAATTTTTTTTGTCTATTTTTTTTTTTTTATGAAATATTATCAATTCTCTAATGCTTAAATGATCTATAATAATTAATTAAGAGTGATATAATAAAATCACGATTGAAATAGCTGAAGCAGACACACCATAAATGTCTATTGTACTTTTTTAATTAAATATTATTAATTTTCTAATACGTAAATGACTTATAGTAATTAATTAGGAATGATATAGTAAAATCACAGTTGAAACAGACATGCCATAAATACATATTTTACTTTTTAAATTATATATTATCAATTTTCTAATACGTAAATGATTTAGATAATTAATTAGGGACGATATAGTAAAATCACGATTGAAGCAGCTGAAGTGGGCATGTCATAAATTTTTACTCCCTTTTTAAATAAAATAATATTTTTTAATACATAAATGACTTATAATAATTAATTAGAAATGATATAGTAAAATCACGATTGAAGCAGTTGAAGCAGGCATATCATAAATTTTTAGTTTACTTTTTTTAATTAAATACTATTATTTTTTTAATACATAAATGACTCATAATAATTAATTAGGAACAATATAGTAAAATCACGATCGAAGCAGCTGAAGCAGACATGTCGTCCACAGGCTGCCTGCTTCAGCAACTTCATTCACACTTATACATAAGTAATAGATAATAGAAATAAATAATAGATATTGTGTTTTTTTTACATAATTTTCATATTTAAACTTTATCTTATAAACAATTAAAGATTTCATAACTAATTCGATTAGAATTAAATTGTTTGACTCTCGAAATATAAGTAATACATAGAAGCTCGAACAATAATAGAGGGAGAATCAAATTTGCTACAAAATCCTGAATTAAAGTAGATGCAATCAACATAAATCTAAAATATAAAGAGTATTTAAGATAATAATTTAAATTTTTAGAGTTAAAAGACAACAATCTACAAAAACATAGATTCTTCATCTACGTCAAATATAGCCATAGAAGTAAATACACAATTCAATAATAGAAAATACAATAAAGTTGAAAAAATACCCATCAAATCACTTTAAGAGAGAACAAAGAACTTACAAGCGGGGTGACTTAAGCAAATTCATGGCCTAAGACAAAAATCAAATGGAGACCTTATGTTTTTAACAAAAAACAATTATTTTTATAATCTATTTTTAAAATTATATAATCGTATTTAATAATTCTTCAATGTATTAAAAAGTTTTTACAATATCAAACTCCTAAATTCTTTTAATATAAAAGATTTCTTTTTTCTATAAATAATATTTAATATATTTCTTAAAATTTATAATTTATTATTACTAAAAAAAAATAAGGCCCCTAAAATTTGGGGCCTTAAGCGATCGCTTTTTCTCTGAAAGGGTTGAACCGCCTTGCTTACAAGAAACCACTTAAGGAATTCTAGTTTTCTGCCCAATCCATTTAATCCTTTTAGTTATATTTCAAGAAAATATGAACAAAAAAGAAGAAAGACACAAAAATGTGCTAAATGAAATAGAAACAAAAGTAATATAGAAATTAAACTACTGCAGCAAAAAGACAAATTCTTTATTTTCACTACAATTCAGTTTTTTTTTTTCTTTTTCTTTTTTAAATCAAGCAACTTTATAAGACTTCTCCACAATCAAAGCTGGGAAAAAAAATCCTATATCAGAATACACAACAACGTTGGGAAACATCCATCAAATCACTTGTTAGGTTCTACGTGAATTAAAAATAAAGGGAAGAAAAATTAAAGGGAAAGTAAAATTAGTATTCACTTTATGAAAAAGTGTTCTTTTATATTAGTGGGAGAAAAAAATATTTTTATGTTCAAGTACAGAAATACTCTTTCATTTGGATAGTGAGACAATAAGAAAGCAAGCCTTATGCTGTAGCCGTTGCTCGCTCGGCTTTGTCTTTCGCTTCGAATTTGCATTTGTCAAATTGATTATCTTTTTTTGAATAAAATTCAATTGAAACTTGAGAGTTAACGATTGTTTAGTCCAAAAATTCGATACGAAAATATCCTTTATTTTCAGGAATTCGTCAAATGATTGATCAAGAGATTATTTTTTAGAACAAAATTCAATTGAAACTGAGATTCAATGATTGTTTAATTCAAAAGTCCGATATAAAAATATTCTCTATTTTCCGACACACACAAACATATGCGGACGCATATCACAATGCACCTCGAAGGAGTGCGACCCTTCGAGGTACTGTTTGAAAGCGGAAAAATAACCTGCGGGCGTAGGTCACCATCTGCAAATGCAGGTGAGGCGATTGTTTCTAGATTTTTCCAAAAGTTGACCTGTGGCCGCATGTGGCTGATATGCGGCCGTAGGTGGCCCGACGATCCAAACAATGCATCTTTTTAAGAACTTCTTTTCTAAAGCACCATATTTCATTAAAGTTTAATTTAATTGGATGCCACAATATTTTATTCTTAGCTATGCTATAGGATATTTATTATACTCTATAGTAGGTTATAGCACGCCAACATTTTCAACTGCATTCAAGGCAAAGATTTAGCCTCCAATTTAATACTGGAATTCCTACATATTGATTTTTATAAAAAAATGTCAATTGGAGTTTTTTAATGAGTGAGGGGACTTTAAGAAAGTTCCAATATTGGCTTTTGAGTTTTGATATTACCTCATCCACTCCCTACCTAAAAGATTGAGGTTTGTAGACTTGAAAGTCCAATACAAAGGCACATTTATAGTCAAATGCAATATTGTATCAGTGTCCCTACAAGATTGACATATATTAGCCACATAAGGCCTTCTTCCAAAGAGAAGTAAAGGGTTCTAGTGGATTCCATTTCTATATGCACTGTGCTTCGATTAATGAGGATTCGCGTAGGCCTTTAAAGGGGACGGCTCCCTGCTATGGTTTTTCATACTCAAGTTTCAAACTTGAACTTCTAATTGAGAGTTGAGGAATCTTATTCATACCTCGTTTGATACGAGAAATAAGGGATAATTAAATTCAGAATTAATTTTACGATGAGTTTATCCCATATTTGGTGGTGATAAAATCACGCGATAACTTATCCGTGATTAGTTATGCCTGGATTGTAGTGTTATTTTTATTCCACATTTAGGGTGGAATTACAATCTCTGAGTAACTTGTTCCTCAACCAAACAAGTGTTAAAAATTCACTTAATATGTACAAATAACCTATCCAAAACCCAACAAACTGTTCTTTCTAGAATTTAGAACTCAACAACAAACTGTATTCCCACAAAGTGGGTCCGAATTCAGAACTCGTAACCTTAAAATCCTAGCTCGTAATGCAGAACAGCATGGATAGTATATCGACCGCTTTCATAAGGATCGAGGTGAAAACCATGGTCACCTCATTGTAAAGGAATGAAGCAAACCATTAGGTGTAAAAGTAGAAAATGCAAGCCGCAGTGGAGTGGTCACATACACTGAAGGATGGTCAGTTGAACACCCTTTATCGAAAAATTATACTGTATATATAGACAATTATATGAACTATATAGGTCACAAATTACTCTCGATACCTATATATTAATTCTTGAACACCCTTGATGAAAATTTTTGACTTCGCCATGGCAAGTAGGTGTCTGTGAACTTCATGGCTACAAGTATACTTAGTAAGTGCAAATAAGAATTTTAAAAGAAGTGCCCTTAGTTAATTACTCATACTAAGTTAATTCTTGAACACCCTTGATGAAAATTTTTGACTTCGCCATGGCAAGTAGGTGTCTGTGAACTTCATGGCTACAAGTATACTTAGTAAGTGCAAATAAGAATTTTAAAAGAAGTGCCCTTAGTTAATTACTCATACTAAGTTAATTCTTGAACACCCTTGATGAAAATTTTTGACTTCGCCATGGCAAGTAGGTGTCTGTGAACTTCATGGCTACAAGTATACTTAGTAAGTGCAAATAAGAATTTTAAAAGAAGTGCCCTTAGTTAATTACTCATACTATGCAGCAAATCACAAACTTTGCCGTTGTTCTGTATAAATTCTGATACTTTTTTCTGCTGCTAGGCGACATGACGCCTGGTTATTCTTCAGAGTCTGAAAAGATCAAGACCAGACTTATCAAGTGGCTTGGAGAAAAACTTTGTGATGTAATCACTGACAAGAAATTCTTTATATAGTGGGGGATTTTTTTTCGATATGAGCTCTTTGATTGGACCATACATCTTTGGAGGTTCAAAAACACCAGTGAAGAAGCATGCCACTGACATCCTCGGTCCTATCTTATTCGCTACAACTCTATGATTTACACTTACAAACTTGTCATTTGATAGGATCGGTTACAAAAACAGACTAGGAGATAAGTAACAATTTGTGAAAAAAATAAAAACAAAAAGTTGTGTTTTGTTGCAAACCTGAAGAAAGTCAGCAATACTAACAACCAAACCATGTTCAATCGGTTCAACATCAACCCATTGGTTATTATGCATGACTTGAAGGCCACCAATTTGATCTTGCAGCAGAATGGCAAGGAAAGCAGGATCTGTATGATTATCAGCACCAAGGGTTATCTCTGGTTGTGGGCATGCTGGATAGTAATGGCATACAACTGCTTGTCCTTTTGTACATTCCAAGGCTTTCAAGTGGTCTGGTTTTAGGCCAAGAGCTTCTGATAGTAAAGCAAAAAGAGTTTCCCCTAGTTCTGTGACATGATTTATGCACTCCAGGGATGTTTTCCTGGACAAAGTTACAGAATATAATAACGATATAAGATATTCTAATCTAACATGCATGTCAAAACAATTGTGCCCTTTACAGAAAGAAAATTGTAAGAATACTGCTGAAACAAAAAACACCTAGATGGTGTAGAATTCTCCATATCCAAAAGCTTGTTACAGAAATAGTTTACCCAAGTTCCATTTAAAAGCCTTCACGAATATATGATCAGTCACTTGCCTTCCTATCTATATATCTATACAAGTGTATGAACTCCACTTCACTGATGCTTCCCTTATTTCATCGACAACTTGCTTACGTCGACCTTGAACTTGTATGCCACTGAGATCCACCACTGGAATCTGCAGAGTTGACTTGCGCATGTTCAACTCCTCAGCACGTTCATTAGGTGGCCTAATGAAAATTCTTCGAATCTCGACTATTCCAGCATCAACTAGTCCTTTAACACCAGCTTTAGTATCAACAAAAGCTTTCATTTCCTTGAATGGATCATAATCCATTGTAAACTCAGCTTGACAGTCTTTAGTGCCTGACATATTTGTTCCAAAACTTTGGTATTAGAAACAAAGGAGAAGTATTCTTGCTATAACCTTGATATATATATAGTTAATTTGTCTCTAGTAAATTTAGCTCATGTAGATTTCAATAGGCCTGCCTAATTTAGCATAGGTTTGAAAAGCAAAGGTAAGACTTTTTTTCGTTTGTTACTTCCTCCGTTCCACAATAAGTTAATTGTTAGATTTTGGCACACATATTTTAAAAAAAAAGCAAAGACATAAATTTATCATGTTTTTCTATTTTTACCCTCTTCAAAAAGTAAAGACACATAATACATCACTCCCAATGCACATTTAATGGAGGGTAAATTTGATTTTTTTTTTAACATTTACCTTAAATTGTGAACCATTCACTTATTTTGAAACACTAAAATTACTTCAAAAATTCACTTATTATGAAACGGAGGGAGTAAATTTTAGTCGCTGGAATTTCATTCATTTTTTGCTTGTTGAAAGTTTTTTTTTTTTTTTTTTTTGGGGTCCCTCTAGTAAATTTAGCTCATGTAGATTTCAATAGGCAGAGTTTAGCTCATGTAGATTTCAATAGGCCTGCCTAATTTAGCATAGGTTTGAAAAGTAAAGATAAGACTTTTTTTGTCGTCATTTGTTACTCCCTCCGTTTAAAAAAGAATGTTCTATTTTGACTTGACATAAAGTTAAAGAAAATAAGATTTTTGAATCTTGTGACCTTAAATTAAAGTTATGTATGTATCAAAATGTCCTTTAATCTTGTGGTCCTAAATATGCTATGTGAAAAATTGAAATTAAAGTATTGCCAAAAAGAAAAGGAATTATTTTTTTGAAACAGACTGAAAAAAAAGTAGGTCATTCTTTTTAAAACGGAGGGAGTATTTGTTAGGTTTTAGTCACTGGAATTTTCATTCATTTTTTGCTTGTTGAAAGTTAAAAAAACTTTTTCAATCTATAGTTAGAAGTGGATGAATTTATCATTTGAAAACTAAAATATAACATAACTTTATTTAATTTAAATATAGCTGAAAAATTAAGATTAACTATATACAAAAAGATACTCCCTTCGTTTTAAATTATATGTCATCATTTGACCGGATACGATATTTAAGAAATAAGTATTGATTTTGTTAAAGTTACAAAATTACCCTTCTTAAAAAAGGAGTAATAATATTTAAAATCAAGTGGGACGACTTTTAATTAAAAAAATAAATAAAAAAAGAGTAATAGTATTTAAAATCAAGTGGGACCACTAAAGGTAAAATTGTAATTGTATTTTGAAAAACTTATCAAATAAGGAAAGACGACATTCTTTTTGGGACGGACCAAAAAGAAAATGACGATAAATAATTTAAAACGGAGGGAGTATATACTGATTGCAAATACAATATGAAATTTAGTGTTTTTCTTTTACTGTTCTCCCTCTTTTTCCCGGAAGAAGTGCAAATTAGTACAACGAATTTGAAATAGAGAAAACGTCTCAAAAAATATTTGAACTATCATTTTTTTTCATGAGTTTTACTTCTCAATTATCAGTTAATCTCTTTTTTCTAAGAGAACAACTGATAGTTGGTCTAATCAACTTCGACGTGTGTTTTAAATTTTAAAACATAAATAATGATAATTCAAGTAAAGAAAAGGAACAACGGATAGTTAAGATGTGGAATTCAAAAAAATAAAAAAGTGACAATTCAAATGAGATTTTGACCATTAATTCCACATGAAATGTGGAATTTCATTTTAGTATTCTTGTTAAAAAAATATTTACTATGCTTCTCCCTCAATTAGAATTTATAAAAATTTATTTTTTGTCCAAAAAAAGAAAGAAAAGAGTTTCAAGTACCTGACATAAAATTCTATGCAATAAAAATTTAATTTAATTTAATCGAATGGCAACTCTATACTATAGGATGTTTATTACTACTAGTTTATTATGAGCCGCTACACGTTCATTCTTTATCATTATTATATAATTTTTTAATATATTTCAAAAGGTAGAGTTATAAATAAGGAATACTGAAATAAACATACTATTAACTTTATCATCTATATTTTGTTCATTATTTATTCACCAACTATGTCAATAGATATTGTTTCTTCTGTCTCTAAATACTTATACAGAGTATCATATTTTAAATTTGCACGTTTTTTGAAAAATTATATATGCATACATGACATATATAAACATATTAGTGTCCTTGACCCGTGCTAAGTTCGGGCTCAAACTATATTAACATTTATATTTATAATTTTTTTTCGTTTTTTGCTATATTTGTTTGTTGTCTGTTTTGTACAATCATATTAGTTAATGGTATAGTTAGATTATTTTTCGATATTTTTAAAATGTTAAATTATATATCTGTTTCAATTTTTTGTCCTATTTTTTTAGTTCGTTTAAAAACAATGTACCTTTACTTTCTTGGGTTAATTTCAACTTTCCACGTGACATGTTTAAGATAACAAGGTCAACAGATATCTTGGTTCTTTCTGGATATTTTTAATTAGATCACAACATTCAAAAATATTTGTTACTTTTTCTTTAACTTTGTGTTAAGTCAAAATCAAACAAAATAAAATTAAAATGGGGGGAGTAAAAGTTTTTATAAGTTAAAAATAACATTTTTCTTATGATATATTTTAGTTTCTTTTAATTTTCAAACAAATTCACACACAATTTTTTCTCATTTTTATTTTACTGAATTTTTTTAAATGAAAGTTTTTAACGTTCTAAATTGATTTATGTCTTATATTTAATTAATTTTATTTTTTTCTCAATTAAACTTTATATTGGCTAACTTACTTTTAAAAAAAATAATACAATATTTGATTAATATAAAAATATTTAATGCTACAAACTATTGTATGATTTATGAATAAAAATAGTATATAAATTAAATAATTAAAAGTCTGACTCAATAAATTATTTTTTGTAGATGTTTCTTCAATGGGTGAAACCTTACAAGATTATTAAAGCTTCACAAACTTCTTGTCAGGATTTAAGAAAATAAGTGTTATCTTTTATTAAATTATAATTATCCCACATAAAAGAAGATAACAAAATTTGAATTAATTTTAAATTTAGTTGGATAAATAGATATTTTGTAGTGTCACTATCACTTCTTTATGACTCATCATGTTTTGTATAGCATTTTAATAGCTCATGTAATTGTTCAAATTTACTAAAATGGATGAGTTCTTCATGTGAGGACTATCAGAATGAAATATTCTCCCTTATATATAATAGTAATAATTTGATTATTCACTTTGTAATTTTCTCTATATTTTCTATTTAAAAAAAAAAAAATTAGTTAAACAATTAAAATTTAAGAAAAGACTAAATTATTTCTCATATCATGACACACCACATATAAAGTCCCATTTGGCAAGCAAAGAAATAAAGTAATTTTATCTTTATCAACTACATGCCATAATTTTAGTGGATTAACAAATTAATTAAAATTATTAAAGTAGTCTTGTGAGGACTACCAAAATTTATTATTCTCTCTTATATATAAGTATAATAATTAATACCTAATCGGTAGTAGGATAATAATCAACTGTTCTTCAACCGCAAATTAATTAATTAAGGTCAACTATATAAATCATCCGTATTTATTTAAGTTGACACAACCCAAATTATAACACCACTACAATATAGAACCGACATATGAACAACCCATAGATCACAATATTTATCATTAATATCTCAAAAAAAATTAAACAAATTAATTCTCCCATGGCTTCTGCAATTTTTTCCGACTTCAACAACTTTTTTAGTGATTAATTCATAATGGAAGAAAATAAGTGAAACGACTAATATAATTTAGTTAATACATTAATAATCCAAATAATATATTGATCTCTAATTATTATAATGAATCCAACCGAAATTGAAAAGAAAGTTATTTTTATACTAGAGAAAATGCATCAAAACCCCTCCGAACTTATCTGTCCAATTTACTTTAGCACTTGAACTAACTTTTTATGTATTTACCCCCTAAACATCTTTAGGCCTCATTTGTTTGCACTTAATGGAGACCTGAATCTGAATGGTTAAGACTTCAGACCATTAAGGACATTTGTTTTTATTAAGATTTTAGCTCTTAATAGGTCTGAATAGGTCTTAATCAAGAACCAAGTCTTAATAGGTTTGAAGAGATCTTCTGGTGTTGGATAATATTCACCACTTTATTCATAATTAGCAGTCACCACCACTAACCACCTTTGCTACCGCCACCTCTGTCAACCACCACCCACCATCACCAACCACCACCCACCTCTACCTCCACCATCACAACCACCATCGATAACAAATATCGCTACCAACCACTATTGTCAATCGCTACCGCACCTACTACCTCTATTATTCTAATTATAGTGACCGCCATCACCGCTATCAACAATACCATCATCATCAACCACTACCGGCTAATCCCTACTACCGACATCTTATCTATCACAACTAGCACCACTACTAATACATCACAACCTCCACACATTCTTCGATCGCCATCACCATTGTCACTAGTAACGCCACCTCTACCACCACTTCAACCACTACCATCGCTGTAATTTATCTCTACTAACGACCATCTCCACCATCACAATAAATAGCATCTCCAACTAGCACAAACAAATCGCTAACCATCATGCATTCATGTTTCAACCAACACAATCAACACCTCAAACTACTAACATCAAGCAATGTCACATCACAATCCCCACCACCATCATAACAGTTACTGCAATACCAACCATCACAACTATCACCACCAATATTATTAATCACTAACATCAATCGTTGTCACCGCAATCACCATTATAAATCATCTCCACTATCACTAACAAACATAAATATTTTTTCTCAATTAAATAATAATTTTATTGTATTAAATTACATATTTTTTTAATATATAATTAATCTTTTATTTAAATTATATTTTTTATTTTATGATATATACAAATTAATTTTTTTTTGCACATTCGGATAATGAAAAACAAACAGTCTTAATCATTCAATTTTCAGATCTGGAGATAACATCTTAATCATTCAGATGTGCATTTAGATTCTGACGTCTGAATCTTTAAAAAAACAAATACAGCCTTAAAGTAAATTAATTTCACCCCTTAATATATACTCTCATAAGGGAGAGTGCATCACACTCGCTGACACATCAACGCCACATCACCGCCATGTCGGAGCCACGTACATAAAGTATTTTTTTAAATATATATAAAATATTTTAAATTAAAAAAATACCCCCGCCCTCATTTTTCATCTTCTTCACAACCACCCATCCTCCTCCCCCACCCACCCCTGCAAACACCCCCACCCCCTCATCTACTACAACCAATTTGCCGCCACCCCTACCCCCGCCGTCCTCCACCAACCACATCACCACACCATCGTACCACCACCACATACCTATCAACTAACATAAAGAAGGAATATTCTACTGTATTTATATAATTTTAGAGTAGAAAAATGGTCAACATTCACTAAGCTTCGTAGAATCGTATCTTATGTAGTCAAAGATTTGAAAATTTAAAAACAACAACAATAATAGAATATTAAACGCAACATCCATGACCTTTCTTTGTAGGCGTCCTCCACCAACCACACCACCACACCTCCGCACCACCACCATATAATATATATACACCCATCACCACCAATTTCTCGACCCATAAAAAAAATCATAAATTAGTGACTAAAAACCCAAGTCACCTTATAAATTCAATCAAATTCAACACCAAATTCTCTAATGTCAACAACAAAACATCCAAATCATGTCAATTTTTTAATTTTCAAATTTAATTTTATTTTTTTATTGATCTAAGGTGTTGAAGGAGGATAAATTGGAGGTGGGGGGTAACAGATTTGGTAATTGGAGGAGTAATTGGGGTTAGGGTTGGGGAGGGGATCTGGTGGTGGTGGATTTGGTGGTGGGGGTTGACGGGTTTGGGAAGAGAATTAGGGTAGGGTGGGGTGGGATGGAGGTGGGGGTTAGAAGAAAAGGAGGGATATATATATATATATATTAGTAGTTTTTTTTTAAAGAATTCACGTTTTTTTTTAAAATGCCACATCATCATTAGGATTGAAATTAATTCACTTTAAATATGTTAATGGGGTAACTAAATGCGTGTTAAGTTTAAGTGCTAAAGTAAGTTGGGGCTTTAGGACACAGGTGACAAAAAAGTTTTAAAATAAGGTGTAGGTGACACAAGTCTTAATAATTGAGTGAAGATGACAATTACTTTATTATGAATTAAGAAAGTTTGGAAAATTTCAAAATAACCCACAAATTTTTAAATTTACATTTTGATCCAAATGTTTACCTAATAAAATGAAAAATGGAGGAAAAAAACGCGTCATTCTCTCTCTTCTTATCCATTGTTGTTTTCTCTCTCAGTGATTTTTGTTGTTCATTGTTGCTGCTCTTTTATTCATCATCTTCTGCTTCATTATCATCATCTTCAACTTCATTATCATCTTTATCTTCTTCTTGTTGACCATTGTTATTATTGTTGTTGTTACTGCTACTATTGCTATTTGACCAATTTATTAGGCCAAATCTTATTTCGTACATCACTTTTCACTTTGACATTACTTAATAGGAAACTTTGGTAAGTCAAATTATAATTTTTAATTGAAATTTTTATCAGGGTAACTGCTATTGTGCTGTTTTTCCAACTATGGATAGAACCCAATCATGAATCCGACATAAGATCTATCTGTTTAAACAGATAAATCATCTGTTGCGATAGATGAGACATCTGTTTCAACGGAAGACTGATATATTGGACTCATGCTTATGGTTCTATAGGCTATAACATGAATCGAACAGATGGGTCACCTATTGTAACAGATGATTTATCTGTTTAAACAGATTAGTTATCTGGCGCAACGTGATAAATATATGTTGCAACAGATTTTCAACTTGTTACAACAGAACCTGAACTTGATTCCAATAGACGTGTTGTCTATTGCAACAAGGTAAATATCTAGTGCAACAGATTATTAACCTATTGCAACAAAACTCGAACACGATTCCAACAGACTGTAAATATCCATTGCAATATATTAGTAACCTATTGCGATAGAATGTGACCTCAATTCCAACAAATCATAGTTTGTTGCAATAGGTAAGTCATCTCTCACAATAGACTAATTATCTTTTGGAACATGTCACTCATCTGTTGGAATCAACTCAAAGGTGCCTCAGTATTGTAACATCAATCTCAATAAATATATAGTCTGTTGCAACATATGATTCTCCTGTTACAGCAGATGACTCATCTATTGAAATCAACTTTAGGAGCGTAACATGAATCCCAACAGGTAAGTAATCTATTGCGACTGATTACACATCTGTTGGGATTCACTTACGTCACTATGAAATCACTATTAACTTTTTTTAACAAATGACTTTATTTAGGCACCACTAATGGAGGGATCAATAGCAATAGTGGTGGATTGTCATGGTCAATGGATCAAGAAGAGCAATCGATATGTATGACATTGGAATGAGGGTGAAATTCTAGAGATGATAGCTATGACAGTCCAAAGTGATGTTTCGTATGATGATTTTTTGAACTTAATCATCAGTTATTATGGACTGAATTGTCAATCGGAAGAACTCGTCATCAGCTACATGCACAGCTCCTTTGAAAAATCAGAGGGTACTGTCTTTCAAGATAACCGATCAGGTTTGGTTGCGTGCTTATCGTAGTGATTCATCCAGGCCGGTGTTAAGAGTGTACGTGGTTGAAAAGACGAGAGAGAATGAAAACCAAAACATAGAAGAAGAAGAACAACAAGACATCTTTGATAATAGGTTGGATGATCTAGACATGAGTAGTCTAGACGATGATCAAACACCTATGCCCGTTGATGCGACTAATACGATGTGCAATTCTTCTAAATCGATATAGTCTGGAAATCTTCAAGACGATGGGACAGACTTTTTTTATTCTAATGTCATTCAAGGACAAGAATGAACTATCTACCAGTTTGCTTATTTCTTGCTTGAAAAAATATTTCAGAATAAAGAAGGTGATTAATTCGAGCAGTGTCTTTTGCTTCAAATGTGCTAATTCGAACTGTAAGTGGTGATTGAGAGCGATGAAATATGCAAGTTATGACAAATTCATCATTCATAAATTTGAAAAGCATCACACATGTGGTTCGGAGCATATCTCAAGCCAAAATCCTCACGCCACGGCAAAGGTCCTCGGTGAATATTTCAGGAGTAGCTTTCCTAATGGCAAAGGCCCTTCAACAAGGGTTATGGCCAATCAACTCCTCACGAAATTAGGTGTCCTGGTCAGTTATTGGAAGATATATACGGCCATGGGGATTGCCAAGGACTTGGTTAGAGGGACTCTCGAGCATGGGTATGCAGTCCTGGATGTCTACCGTTACATGATTGCATCCACAGATCCCGGAAGTAAGACGACATTGCATCTTGATAAAAACGGAAGGTTTAAGTACTTTTTTGTATTCTATGGTGCTTGGATTCAAGGTTTTTGACACTTGAAAAAAGGCATAGCCGTCAACGGTATGTTCTTGAGGAGCAGGTATAATAGAGTTCTGCTAGCGGCGGTGGTGCAGGATGAGGAGAATCACATCTTTTCTATTACTTTTTGTGTAGCGGATAAGGAATGTGATGCCTCTTATGGATTTTTTTTTGAACAACTGCGAAGCTGCGTCGAAGATATCGAAGAGTTGTGTTTTGTATCGGATAGACATCCAATATTCGAAAGATGGGTTCACATTTTTTCCCTTCACCTTACTTTGGTTGTTGCATTAAGCATCTTGAAGAGAACATTCAGACCAAATATCACAACAAAAGGGTCATGATCCTTTTTTATAGAGCATCTAAAGCATATAGTAGAGAGGAGTTTTTAGACTATTTCAATCAAATAACGGATGTGAATCCCAAGATAGCAGAATTTCTCGTACGTGTCGGTTTTGAGAGATGGACCCGGGTATTCTGTCCAGCAAATAGGTACATTCTTATCAATTTTAATGTCTTGTTTGAGTTAAAGTTTTGTATAATGTAGTACTAAGTGATTATTTTGTCTAGGTACAATATTATGACATAAAACATAGCTGAATTGGTGAATTCATTGCTTGGAAATGAAAGAGAATTTCCCATCAAGGCTATGTTTAAAAAAATAAGCCAGAAGTATGGCGAGTTTTGTAATGAAAGGCGTAAGTAGTTCAAGTGCCCAAATACAAGAACCCTATTTGTTCTCAGAATCAAAAAAATAATATCAACGAATGTCAGTTAGGGAAATAGGTTATTACCTCATAAAATAGAATATTACATATTCAGTATCACCGGTCATGGTGATGTTGCTACGATCGATCTTCAAACAAGATCTTGTACGTGCAAAGTTTTTGACATGGACAAAATACCCTATCCACATGCCATGGCTGCACTTCGAGCTTAATAAGGTCATAAATATGGAACTGAAATTTACAAGCACTCCTCTCAATATTATTCAGTGAAAAAATATGAAATGGCAAATAGTGGGCATATTACTCTGGTGCCTCCCTGTAATACCCCAAACTTTCCTTAAGCCTAAATTGTATCTCTATAAGATTAAGGAATGACTTCCAAAGTGAGTAGTGTTTAAATCATATAGAGTTTTTCTAATTTTGACTTCTTATCATGGAGAAAATTGAATTAGCTTACCAACGATATAAATTTCGCCCAAATCCGGTATTAGAGTAAAAAACTGTGGACGTTTTACATAGAACTGTCCGAACTGCCCAGGAGCAATGGGCAGGCTGATGGAACATCGCGCAAGCGATGAACCATCACTCCGGCCGTCGTAACCAAGGAAGTAGACCCATTCACTGGCCAAGTGCGACGTCAGGTTGACGGACCGTCGAGCTAGTGACGGACCATCGCCCAAGCCGTCAACATTAAGGCAGTATGTCCCTATTCTGGCCCAGGTGTGACGGTAAGACTGACGGACCATCGCATGCGCTGTCATAGATCCCGTTCAACATTTCAAAGCCATTTTTAAAAGGGCTTTTTGATATTTTCCCACCCTTTTTAACACCTAGAATTATCAAAATGAAGCATAGAACTTCATATTCATCCAAAGCATCAAGAACTAGGGTTTTCTCTCAAGATTAACCCTCAAGAGCAAGACCCAATTCCTTCTCCAAGATTTCACCATAGTTTTGCAAATGAATTTAAGAATCAAGGTTCCCAAGTCAAAAGCTTTAAGAACCCTCACTCAAAAGTACGAGAAAGAGTCTCAAGAAAGCTTGTTCATCTAAATTTATAATCTAAGGTACGTGGGGTTTGAACAAGGACACTCCTTTCATCCTTGTGCCCAAAAGTTATTTTAATTACAAAGATATATGGTTTTCCTTGTTTTCTTATGAAATTGAAGTATGGGTTTATACCCTATGTTATTATTTCTTGAGATTATGATGGTTTCAATGTTTTAGAAATTGAAGTATATGAGTATGTTGAGATTATAATGCATATTGCTGAAAATTTCCAGATTTCTATATGATTTATGAATATTTATGATATCGAGTATGAATTTTGATACGTCTTAATGTGAGATTGATATATGGATCATTAATACCTTTTTGAAATTGTAATTTTAAGAACTTTTGTGCTCTAAGCACCCATAATTTGAGTATTTTGAGATTATTGAGAAAGTTTTAACCGTGATGGTCATAGTAGCTTTGAAATCTACTTCCCTGAATGAGATTACAGATTTTGTAGTTTGTTTTATTATAAACCACGAGATTATTAAATGTGGATTTCCATGAGATGAGCGTAGCTAATTAAAAGGGAGTAGTATTTAGCACTGAGTTGGGTAAGTTACTACGGTTTCATACCCTAGAACTATGCGCCACCGTAGGATTGGGATTTATGGGCCCAAGGCAGTGATAGTGATCACTAAGTAGAGGTTATACTCCCTGACAAAAGTATGACACATTCCCCAATGTGAGGTTTCTTCCTTAGGAGGACAAAATTTGGACTCCATGTAGCTCGCATGGTTTCTGTCGATTAAGAGAACCTTCCTTATAGTAAGATTTTCAGAATAGTTTCTTAAAGTATTTTCCCTTAAGGAAAAGTATTTCCCTGCTAGTAAGAGTAAATAATCAGTTTCTAAAGTAAAGTATGTTCCTTGAGATGAGTTATTTTCCCTAAATCTTTGGAAGAAATCCTGGTCAGTAAAGATTTTTAGATACTAAGTGTAAAGGCTCACAAACTTATTTAAGTAATGTTTTACTTAAGATTTCAGTTTTAAAATTATAGTCTTAGCTCTCAGATACAGAGGTGAGCACTTTACCAGGGAGTATATATGTTTTGAGAAGGAAATAGAACTACTGATTTCAAAAATTGTATATTGATTCACGAGATTTATACTATGCGTTCCATTATTCATAATTTATGAGATATATTTTTTTTTTGGATATTATTCAAGCTATGTGAGTCAGTTATATCATCATGCATGATTTTTATAAATATTAATGATATTGTTGTTTTAAGTATTGCATACACCCCCATATACTCAGTACATCCTCAAAGTACTAATCTACATATACGTTTGTGTGCTACATTGTCTTATAATGTAGGTTCAGATGCTCAGTCTCAGCAGTGATAGTGATCTTCGAGTACCTTTGTCTACACGTTAGCAGTTGGTGAGTCCTCATGGTTTGAGGACCTAATCCCTTGTTTTCAATCTTTATTTTAGTTGATTATTTCTTTTCAGTCCAGTTGAGTCAGTTGGATTTTTTTTCCCAATGACTCTCTAGTTCTTAGCAAATAGAGGCTTGTCGGACTGTCAGTTGAAGTTTTGTTCCAGATTTCTAGTATTTGATATACAAATATTTGTTTTCAATGTTTTAAATTCTATTTTGATATAATATAACATTTATTGTTTGGTCATTCATCCTAATGTAAGTGGTAAAAGTAGTAACAGGCTCAAAGGGTTAGCTTGGGTCTACTTATAGCCTTAAGCACCGTGTGACATTTTGGGATGAGATTTTGGGGTGTTACAAACTTGGTATCAGAGCCTAAGGTTTAAGGAGTCCTAGGGAGTATGACAAGATGCGTTACGTAGAGTCTTAATCATTGATGTGTAGCGTGCCACATCAATGAACAAGAGTCTACAAGACGTTTAGGAAAAAGTCATCTCTTTCTTTCATAATCCATCGTGCTTATAGTTGTTTCTCTCTGCTATTAATTCGTGCTCTTTTATGACTATTTCAAGTTCCCATCGTATAACAGTGCCATATTAATCAGTGGCACACCGTGCCACAAGCTTAAATGTCAATTGTCCTTTTCCAGTGTCTCAGCGCGATTTTCTCCGCGTCGCGCCAAAGTTCCAAGTTGCAAAATAAGGGGCAACGCGATGGCTCCACATCGCGCCATCCCTCAGTTTCCCAGTTTTCAAATTCCAGTGACACGACGCGATAGCGCCGCGTAGCGCCAGGGGTCCAATTCAGAAAAAATTCACTGAAATTAAAAGATGTTTCTAGGGTTAAAAGGGTCAATTTTTGACCCCTATTTAAGCCCTTTAACACGTGATTCAGCCACTTTTCACCCAAAACATAGTGTTTCTCTCAAGTTTCTCTCAAGAAAAAGCTAGGATTTTCTATTGGGGATTCAATTTAGTACACAAATTTAAGAGTCTCTCCGTCAATCTTTAATGAATCAAGAACTAAGGTATGCGTTGTGTTGATTTATGGATTCCTTTCATCCATAAAGGTCAAAAACCCTTTTTTAAATGATGAATCATGATATTATTTTGTGGGTTGGATATGTTTATGTGATTGATCTTGTATAATTCCCAAGTTGGGGTCTTTATGTGTGTATATGAAACTACGTTATCTTGTAAGTAGAAAATACATGAATTGAGTGGTTTATGATGATTATAGCTATGCCCTAAGTTGTGTATGTAAGTGTTTGATAAAATTCCTAAGGGACTAGAACTTATGTAATATAGCTAAATTGTGGCTTAAGTGATGGATTCATGTTTTACCATTTTGTTCAAATGACTTCCATGCTACTAACATGCCTTGTAATTGTTGTTGGACTGCTCATGAATTAGCCTTATGAAATTATGCCATGTTTACATGCAATCCTATTCATGTACAAGCTTATGATAACCATGTACTTCATGAAATCCCCAACTTATTGTATTATGTATTGTTGATTTTTATCATGTATTCAAAAAAGTCATTCTTGTCAGTTTTCTTCTATCGAGTCCTGGGGGTACTTGTACCCAAAATATATAGCTGTGTTCCTAGAGTCAGTGACATATTTCACGATATCCTCAGTCAAGCCATGATCCATAGAACTCAGTCAGTCATGTGACTCAGGAAATCTCAATAATTCAGTAATCTCAGTACCATTCCGCTAGTCAATGAAATTCAGTTAATTCAGTTCAGTAATCCATGTTCAGTGTCTGTTTAGATGGGATTAGGAGTTAGCACCGAGTGAACCCAAGGATGGGAGCTCACCTGTTATATGAGGGTGTGATTCTTAGAAGAAATCATTGTGTTCCAGAACTATGTAGCCAGCATAGGTTGAGACATCATAGCCTGCTATATGAGGGTAGATGAGGTGGCTTAACCTGTTATATGAGGGTTCCCACCATTCTCACTAGAGTTACCTATTATATAAGGGATACTCACAGATTGTCCTTATCAGTGGTGCGGTATTGACACCCTTCCAATTGGGGTTACAGATTGGACCTCAACTCAGCCATGTGCAGAAAGGATCTCGAGTTCGAGGTTGGTGACTATGTATATCTAAAGATCTCTCCTATGAAGGGAGTGAAGAGGTTCGGCAAGAAGGGAAATCTCAGTCCCCGATATATCGGTCCCTTCAAAATTCTCAGTTGCTTTGACAAGGTAGCCTATGAGCTCAAATTGCCTTCAGATCTAGCCTCAGTTCATCCAGTTTTCTATGTCTCTTTGCTCGAGAAGTGTATAGATGACCCAGCAGTTGTAGTCCCTATTCAAAGCATAGATGTTCAGAACAGTCTCACTTATGAAGAGATTCCGGTCAAAATCCTAGACTATCAGACTCGTAGATTGAGGAACAAAAAAGTCCCTCTAGTCAAAGTTCTTTGGAAGAATCAGTCCGTTGAGGGAGCTACTTGAGAAGAATAAGGAGACATGCGTACTAAGTATCCTCAACTCTTCTTCACTAACTCAAATTTAGCTCAAGGTAACAGTTCTCCTTAAGCTATTCAGTTTCATGTTCAAATTTTAGTTAAAAGCTTAGTATTTCATTACAAACTTGGTATTAAATACCATTGCATATTCAGTCTTGCATTCATGTAGAAGTTCAGTTATATAGATCATGCATCAGACATGCATTTTCCTTGTGAGAAACTCAGTTATCAGAAATCTCAGTCATGTGTTCATGAGTCATCTCAGTCATGAAATCATGCATCAGATATGCATGCTCTGTATGATATATTCAGGTATCAGCCATGTCGGTCATGTTTTAGTATTCATGTTTAGTGTGTACTTTGGCTTATCATTTCTTCCCTCTCATTCAGTCTCATTCGAGGATGAATGTTCTCAAGGGGGAGATATTATAATACCCCAAAGTTTCCTAGCTAATTTCATCCCAAGAATGTCTAGTATTATCTTCTAAAGTGAATGATATTTATTCCATGAGGATTTTGTAATATTTTCACTTTTTTTCATGTGGTAAATTCAATAAGATTTCCATCGATATAATATTTCCCTAAATCCGATAATCGGGTAAGAAATTATGACTATTTCAAGTTTCCGTCGTAAAATAGCGCCATATTGGTCAGTGGCGCGCCGTGCCACAAGCTAAAATGACAATTGTCCTTTTCCAGTGTCTCAACAAGATTTCCTCCATGTCACGCCAAAGTTCCAGGTCATAAAAGAATGGGCAACGCGATGGCTCCGCGTCGCGCCATCCCTCAGTTTCCCAGTTGTCAAATTTCAGTGACACGGCGTGATAGCGCCGCATCGTGCCAGGGGTCCAATTCAGGAAAATTTCACTGAAATTAAAAGACGTGTCCAGGGTTAAAAGGGAAAATTTCCCACCCCTATTTAAGCCCTTTAACACGTGATTCAGTCACTTTTTACCCAAAACATAGTGTTTCTCTCAAGTTTCTCTCAAGAACAAGCTAGGGTTTTTAATTGGGGATTCAATTTAGTACTCAAATTTAAGATTCTCTCCGTCAATATTTATAGAATCAAGAACTAAGGTATGCGTTATGTTGATTTATGGATTCCTTACATCCACAAAGCTCAAAAACCCTATTTTAAATAATGAATCATGATGTTATGTTGTTGGTTGGTTATGTTTATGTGATTGATGTTGTATAATTCCCAAGTTGGGGTCTTTATGTGTATCTATGAAACTATATTATCATGTAAGTTGAAAATCCATGAATTGAGTGGTTCATGATGATTATACCTATGCCCTAAGTTGTGCATGTAAGGTGTTTCATAAAATGACTAAGGGACTAGAACCTATGTAATATAGCTAAATTGTGGCTTAAGTGATGGATTCATGTTTTACCATTTTGTTTAAATGACTTCCATGCTACTAACATGCCTTGTAAATGTTGTTGGACTGCTCATGAATTAGCCTTATGAAATTATTCCATGTTTACATGTAATCCTATTCATGTACAAGCTTATGATAACCATGTACTTCATGAAATCCCCAAATTATTGTATTATGTATTGTTGATGTTTGTCATGTATTCAACAAAGTCATTCTTGTCAGTTTCCTTCTATTGAGTTCTGGGGGTACTTGTACCCAAAAAATATAGCAGTGTGCCTAGAGTCAGTGACATATTTCATGATATCCTCAGTCAATCCATGATCCATACAACTCAGTCAGTCACGTGACTCAGGAAATCTCAGTAATTCAGTAATCTCAGTTCCATTCTGCTAGTCAACAAAATTCAGTTAATTTAGTTCAGTTTACTAATCCATGTTCAGTTTCTGTTCAGATGGGAGTAGGAGTTAGCACCTAGTGAACCCTTGGATGGGAAATCACCTGTTATATGAGGGTGTGATTCTTAGAAGCAATCCTTGTGTTCCAGAACTATATAGCCACCATAGGTTGAGACATCATAGCCTGCTATATGAGGGTAGATGAGGTGGCTTAACCTATTATATGAGGGTTCCCACCATTCTCACTAGATTTACCTATTATATGAGGGTTACTCACAGATTGTTCTTACCAGTGGCGCGGTATTGATACCCTTCCAATTGGGGTTACAGATTAGACCCCTACTCAGCCATAATGGCATATTAGGGGCATATCATTTAGATAACTACTTCCCACAATGCCATTTATAGAATCAGGACTATCAAATATGGCCGTTCAGTCTCATTAATAGAACTCAGATAATTTTATAGAATTCAGGACTGTCAGCTACAGTCAACTCAGAACAGTACGGAACTCAGCTAGTTTCATCAAATTCAGGACTGATAGATACATTCACTCATGTTATCAGTTATATCAATCATCAGAACTCATTTACCATTCATGTTAGTTGTTAGTAAATTCATGTTATCACGTTCTCAGATATAGTTACTATGTATTCAGGCATGTATTCTCACATTTATTTTATTCAATCAGTTAGTATAGTTCATGCATATGAATCCCATGCATTTAGCCTACCTTAAATGCATGCCAGTACATTCAAAGTACTGATGCATTTGCGCTATGGTGTCTTATACCATAGATTCAGAGACATGAGCTCCAAGGCATCAGTAGATTCCGGATATCAACAGTCGGTCAGCGGTTAGTCCCCATCCTTCGAGGATGTTATGATTTGTTATTTCATTATTTCAGTACTTAGTTATTTTAGTAGTTGGAGTTAATTGGGGATATGTCCCATCAACTCCTTATTCAGACAGATCAGTCAGTTAGAGGCTTTCTAGACTATCATGTTCAGTTAGTTATTTTAGTTATTTTGGGTATTTCATACCCCACCAAATATTATATCCTATCAGATATTATGTTACAGTTTGAACCTTATGTCCTTTCAGTTCATGTTTCCGCAATTATACAGTATACAGGAATACATATCAGCCATGGGTTAGCTTGTGGTTCTTCGGGGTCATGAGCACCATGTAGCATTTTAGGTGCCAGATTTGGGGCGTTATATCCTCAAAGTACTGATCTACATATATGTATGTGTGCTACATTATCTCATAATGTAGGTTAAGGTGCTCAGTCTCAGCAGTGACAGTGATCTTTGAGTACCTTTATCTACACGTCAGCAGTTGGTGTGTCCTCATGGTTCGAGAACCTAATCCCTTGTTTTCAGTCTTTATAGTAGTTGATTATTTCTTTTCAGTCCAGTTGAGTTAGTTGGGTATTTTTCCCAATGACTCTCTAGTTCTTAGTAAGTAGAGGCTTGTTGGATAGTCAGTTGAAGTTTTGTTCTAGATTTTTAGTATTTGATATAAAGACATTTGTTTTCAATGATTTCATTTCTGTTTTGATATAATATAACATTTATTGTTTGGTCATTCATCCTAAAGTAAGTGGTAGAAGTAGTAACAGGCTCAAAGGGTTAGCTTGGGGCTACTTGTATCCTTAAGCATCGTGTGACATTTCGGGACGTTACACTCCCGAAGAATCTTGGGTTGTTCTTGCAGAGCTTATGGGGAGATTAACACCTCCTCTATATATTGACCCAAGAACTATCAAACTAGGAAGAAAGTCATATAAGAGGATGCATGGAGTCGAAGAATCATTTTCATCAAGAAGAAACAAGTGCTCCATATGTAAGCATGCTGGCCACAAAAGAACTACATGCCCAGATCGTAATCCACAATGATCATTGTAATTGCAGGAACTTGTAAAGTATTTTGTTGTGGACTTTTATATATTTAACTAATTGTTGTGAACGTAATGTTATATAATAATATCTTTTTATAAAATTGTGCATCAATAAAAAGAGGCAATACATGAACTAAATAATACAGCAGACCACAAGTATTTTTAACAGATTACCCATCTGTGGCAATAGATGAATATTAGCTAGAAAAACACAATACAGTTCTATAAAATTGGAATGTTTTCCTCCAAAAAAAATTAAATTTGTCGAAACAAATGAATAATCTATTGATAAAAACCCAATAGATGACCAATCTGTTCCAACACATGGTCCATCTGTTGAAAGAACTCAAAAGCTAAAATTTATATTGCTACTGAATTAAAAATTGCTCTTTACCTCCAACCGTCGACACGTTAACATGTAAAATGTTTAGAATAAGAAATAGACAAAATGAAAATTGTATAAGAATTAAAAAACCAAAATCGACTAAAAAATTTTCATTTAACAAAAAATAAAATACATTAGGTATAGATCCAATATAGAAAAATTAAAATACATATGCTAAAAGAAAAACATATTCTAATTATTATTATATCATCATCATCATCATCATCATTCATGACTGCCGGCCAATCAACTCACAGCAGCAGTGTAATACCCCAAAATTTTTTCTAGCTAATTTCATCCCAAGAATGCCTAGTATTATCTTATAAATTTAATGATGATTATTCCATGAGGAATTTTCAAAATTTTTACTTTTTTCATGTGGTAAATTCAATAAGATTTACATCGATATAAGATTCTCCCAAATCCGATAACCGGGTCAGAAGTTATGACTATTTCAAGTTTTCATCGTAAAATAGTGCCATATTAGTCAGTGGCACGCCGCTCCACAAGAGGAAATAGAATTTGGCAATTTCCAGTAGGTATCCGCGATTATGGCGCATCGCGCCAATGCTCAAATTCATAATTGTCCTTTTTCTAGTGTCTCAGCGCGATTTCTCCCGTGTCGCGCCAAAGTTTCAGGTCATGAAGGAAGGGGCAATGCGATGGCTCCGTGTCGCGCCATCCCTCAATTTCTCAATTATCAATTTCTAGTGACATGGCATGATAACGCCGCATCGTGCTAGGGGCCTAGTTCGGGAAAATTTTACTAAAATTACAAGACGCGTCCAGGGTTAAAAGGGTTCATTAAATCATGTTCAGAGTCCATTCAGATGGGATTAGGAATTAGCACCGAGTGAACCCAAGAATGGGAACTCACCTTTCATATGAGGGTGTAATTCCTAGAAGCAATCCTTTCATTCCAATACTATGTAGCCAGCATAGGATGAGACATCGTAGCCTGCTATATGAGGGTATATGAGGTAGCTTAACCTGTTATATAAGAGTTCCTACCGTTCTCACTAAAGTTACCTGTTATATGAGGGTTTCTCACATGTTGTCCTTACCAGTGGTGCGGTATTGACACCCTTCCTGTCAGGGTAGAGATTGGATCCCAGCTTAGCTATAAATACTACTTCCCATATTTTCATGTTATAGAATTAGGACTGTCAGGCGCAGTCAACTCAGATACAGTATGGAAATCAAATAGTACTATCAGGTTCAGGACTGTCAAGTACAGTCACCCATGTTATCAGTATTATTTAGATACAATCTTTATGTTATCAGTCATATCAGTTATCAACTATTTCATGTTATCAGTATTCAGACCTAGCAGTCATGTTATCACGGTATCAATACCATGTTATCCCGATGTCAGTTACAATTACGTATTTATGTATACATTCTCAAGTTCATGTTAGACAATCAATTAGCATTAGCCATGCATGTAAACCCTTGCATATAGCCTACCTCACATGTATACTCAGTACATTCCATTGTACTGATGCATTTGCGCTAAGGTACTTTATTTTTATGTTACACTATATGTTCTGAGACACGAGTTCCATATCAGTAGTAGATTCCATTTTCAGCAGTCAGAGTGGCAGTGAGTCCTCATCCTCCGATGAAATGATTATTTCTTTACTATTTCTTTGATTAGTTATTAGTTGGAGTTAGTTGAGGGTATATCCCATCAGCTCCTTATTCAGATCATTTCAGACAGTAGAGGCTTTCATACTAGATACAAACTATCATGTTTTTGAATTCTATATTCTCAGTTTAGTTTTGGGTATTTTATTACCCCACACAGATGTTACGTTATTCAGTTATGTTCATGATTGAACCTTATGGCCTTTCAGTGCATGTTTTTGCATTATTATGTTATGTTATGCAGTATCTAGGTAAAGATATCAGTCATGGGTTAGCTTGTAGTACTTCGGGGTCATGAGCACCGTGTAGCATTTCGGTTCATCAAATTAGGACATTACAAACTTGGTTACAGAGCCTAAGGTTCAATAGAGTCCTAGGAAGTCTGAAAGACACATCTAGTAGAGTCTTGTACATGGGTGTATTGCGCACCACATTTATGTGCAGGAGGCTATGAGATGTTTTAGAAAAAGTTTCCCTCTTTCAGTATTTATGTCGTGCTTGTGAGCATAATCATAAGTCAATTTCTCAGTTTAGTTTGCTCTTTCCCTTTGTTTACAGATCATGCCTCCCAAAAGGACTAGTAAAAGAGAGACCAAAAATCAGTCAGTGTCTCAGCCTGTCCATCCAGATTCTTTGGATGAGTATGTCGCTCATGCAGAATTCAGGACTGCATCTACTACTCTAGCTAGTTCAGTTGCAGCCCAGCATGGATGGCCAGCTACTGTTCCAGCCAACCCGATGGGAAATTCTGCTGCCACTAGGATTCAGGATTTCACTCGAATGAATCCTTCCTTATTCTTTGGGTCTAAGTTAGGGGAGGATCCACAGGAGTTCCTCGATCAGGTTAAAAAAGTCACAGACATCATGCAAGTGACTTTCACTGAGAGTGTAGAGTTAGTCACATATCAGCTACAAGATGTAGCCCATACATGGTATACATAGTGAAAGGTAAAAAGGGGTATAGATATAGAGCCCATAAAGTGGGAAGAGTTTGCTACAACTTTCCTAGATAGGTTTGTTCCCATAGAGAAGAAGAAGGCTAAGGTGTTGGAACTCATCAATCTCAGACAAGGTACAATGAGCGTAAAAGAATTCTCCCTTAAGTTCATTCAGTTATCTAGGTATGCTCCCTAAATAGTAGCAGACAGTAGATCTAGAATGAGTAAGTTTGTGTCAGGGGTATCAGGTAGAGTGGTCAAGGAGTGCTGGACTACGATGTTGATTGGTGACATGGACATATCTAGGCTTATGGTCAATTACCAGCAGATCGAAGAGAAGAAGCTTAAGAAGAAGGAGAGAAAAAAAGAGGGCCAGGACAGATAGCTATGGTTTTGCACAACATAGGCTATGGGGTGGTAACCATTCTCGATTGTGTCAGAAATGTTCAGCCCCAGTTCACTCTTCAGCTAGGGACTCAGTACCAAAGTTCAGAAATAATCGTAGGAATGTAGCATCAGGCTCCAGGGCCCAGAGTAATGAGAACAAGATTCTTACTCATTCGTTTGCGCAGAGTGTGGTAAGCATCATAAGGGTGTGTGTAGAGCCGGTAGTAATGGGTGTTTCGGATGTGGTGAGTTAGGTCACCACGTCTGATATTGCCCCCAGTCAGGTTATCAGAGTCATCTCCGCTTCTCAGCTCAGTCCGGTTGCCCGAATCAGAAGGGTGCCAATTCCAGCGCTACCAGTGGACAATACCTAAATAGGCTCCATGCCCTTCAGTCCTGATAGGATCAGGAAAGTCCTCCTGACACAACCATTGGTGTGTTTCAGACCTTCTATTTGCATGTTGTTTTCCCTTGTCTCATCAGATTCGTGAGTTTCTTTTCTGTTGTAGCCATGCATAGCAGTTAAACTTTAAGTTTGGAAAGGCAGGCCTTCAAATCCTAGTTATAGTTCCAGTATGTGTAGAAAATCACTAAGGGGGAAATTATAGATCAAGTAACCAAGTCAGTCTCTTAGAATTCAAGTAGTAGTGCTAGTATGTATAGAAAGAGCAGTAGGGGAAGACGATTCCTGATCCATCCTTATCTTCGTATAAGTTTTGTACTGCTGTCAGCACGATGCCTACACATGTTTCATAACTTAGTTCCATAAACGCTTCTTATATTCACAAGTTTCTCATGGACTCTTGTGCGCTGTCAGTTCCCCCATAAGGAGTTCCAGCCCACTCGGTATTATGAATCATGTCTTATGAACATAAAAACTCCAATCTCAGGTCATGCAGTTCATGAATCATGTACATATATCATTCTTTACAAGTATACTCAGCTTCCATGACTCATGCTACGCCCCTACTGATTAGATAAATTTAGACTATGTCATGTATAGCCTCAGTTTAGACCTTTTTGGTAAATCTATGCTGTTGACATCCTATTCCTCAGGTTTCAGTCATGTGTCAAGTTCGGTCAGTGCCTATTCATGTTTCAGGTTCTCCTGATATTATCCTTCAGTAAGCTCTGGTTATGGAATAGTGTAGTAGTGAGCAGTTACTTAGATGGGAGATAAGAAGTGTTCATGTTAAGAGAAGATTATGGCATGCTTGTTTTACACGAGGGTGTAGTTATTAGGATAGGCTTGAATGTCTTGTTAGTGTGCAAGTAAGTAGTTATGATGAGGTTGTATTCAGAAGCTGGGGAAGTACAAGGTGTGAATATTTATTCAGATCCTTGACCTATGTTATTCCCCATCTCGTACCCATCAAAACCCAGTTAGCATCTGAAGTACAGTTTCAGTAATTCAGTACCCAGTAATCAGTATTCAGTCTCGGAATTCAGTATTTCTGTATCAGTCTAAACCTCTGTTATCAACATTAAGTTCTAGTAAGAATCTCAGTTACAGTTTTAATTAGAGTACCAACTTCAGTTAGTAATCAGATCAGGAACTCAGTTCAGTTCCAGACTTGCTTGACCCATGCTACAATTATCAGTCACTCAGTCAGTAGTATTTTAGTACCTCAGAATGTTTTCGAATCATGTTATATTGCCTAGCCTTACATTCTTGAGGAGATATAGTTTTGTTCATTCATGCTCAGTTACCTAATGTTATCCAGTTAATCATTACCTCCTATGCATAATATTCTATAGCCTTAGTCTAGTTATTCAAACTAAGTACATACCAGTCTCACATGCCCAGTATTCAGCTACCAATTATTCAGTTAATTAGATAAATTAGTATATTTATGCATTCGTGCTTAACACCTCGTAAATCATTCAGTAGTCTCAGTTGCAGTGCATGGAGTTTAGTTACTTTATTTTAGATGATGTTCATAGGCCTCGACCCATGTTACCAAATCTCAATCAGGTTATGATTTTCTTACTCGATTGTCTTATACGAATAAAATTTGTACAGTTTGGTTTCCATGTCCCCAACTTTACGCCCTAGCCAAAATCTCATGAAAGAATGTAACCATTCTAAGATAAACCAAATCGATAGGTGCAAGTTCAGTTCAGTTCATGTATCAGGCTTCAAATTTTAGATCTCAAGTAATCAGTCATGATTTAGTTCCTAGGTGCCTTGAGCATCGCCTAAGTCTCCCTCAGTAGCTCAGCCAAGATAGTATTCCTAGAGGTACCTAGTGTCCCAAGGGGGAGATATGCTATGATCCCCCAAATCTTTATAGCATAAGAATCCCATTCTTTTCCCATTTAATGAATCTATTTTGAAGAAGGGTATACTCATTAGTTGACCCTCAAGTCCGAATCTCAGTCGTGAGCCATGTATTCAAGGGCTTGGATCAGTTCACAAAATTCAGTTTATGTATCATGTTTTAGCCTCAGTCAGGTTCTCAGGTTCCCGTTCATGCATACTTCTAGCATAATCATGGGGTCATCAACACTTTTCATCTTATGTAACCATTTTTATTGAACTTACTCAGTTCCCTTTTCAAATTACCATTACAAATGTGGTATCTAGTTTCATGATCATGTTCCCATGATAAACTTGGTGTCAAACACCACTGCATATTCAGTCATGCACTTATGTACCAGCTTAGTTATGAAATCATGTATCTGACATGCATTCTCATGGTGAGAAACTTAGTTCCTCAAAATGTTCAGTTATATTCCTTCATGAATTAGTTACGCATGTATCGGATATGCATGTTCAGTATGTTATGTTCAGTTATTAGTCATGTCAGTCATGAGATCATGTTCCAGTTATTCTTGTTCAGTGTGCACGTCATTCTATGTACTTCCTCTCTCTCAGTCTCATTCGAGGACGAATGTTCCTAAGGGGGAGATATTGTAATACCCCAAAATTTTTCCTAGCTAATTTCATCCCAAGAATGCCTAGTATTATCTTAGAAATTTAATGATCATTATTACAAGAGGAATTTTCAATATTTTCACTTTTCTTCATGTGGAAAATTCAATAAGCTTTCCATAGATATAAGATTTGCCCAAATCCGATAATCGGATCAGAAGTTATGACTATTTCAAGTTCCCGTCGTAAAACAGTGCCATATTAGTCAGTGGTGCGCCATGCCACAAGAGGAAATGGCATTTGGAAATTTCCAGTAGGTGTCCGCAATTATGGTGCATCGCGCCAATGCTCAAATTTAGAATTGTCCTTTTTCCAATGTCTCAACGCGATTTCCCCCGCGTCGTGCCAAAGTTTCAGGTCATGAAGGAAGGGGCAACGCGATGGATCCGTGTCGCGCCATCCCTTAATTTCTCAATTATCAATTTCCAGTGAAACAACACGATAACGCCTCGTCATGCCAGGGGCCCAGTTCGGAAAATTTTTGCTGAAATTACAAAACGCGTCCAGGGTTAAAAGGGTTATTTGCCACCCGTCTATATATATCCAATTATGCATAATTTCAGCCATTTGGTTCATTATTATTCCACAAACAAGATTAGGGTTTCTATCTAACCTTAATCTCCAAGAACAAAATCCAACCTTCTTCAAGAAACTAAGGGAATTCCAGTTCTTCAAGTTCAAGAACATCAAGAACCTTGAATCAGGTATGCATAGTGTCCATTCATGGACCCCTTTCATCCATGAAGTCCAAGAATCCTTTTCTAAATTCAAAATAATGGATTTTCTTTGTGTTTTTCATGAATTGACTATTCTTGTTCATGTTGATAAATGAATAACTGAATCCTATTCCATGATTGGGTGATAGATTTTATGTGGGTTGATTAGTATAGATATGAATTCATGCAAACCTATGATTTAACCCTTGAATGGTGTAATTAGAGTTGAACCATGATGTTTCATTGTTGTATAATGTGCTTTACATGTTCTATGCCTACAACAAGGTTTGATTAAACGCCTTGATGAAGAAAAATTGCCGAACTAGTATGACATCATGAAATCCCATGTAGTACAAGTTTATGCCTATTACATGTTTGATGAAATCTTCGAAAAAAGTATCATGAATTATGATGTTAGTCATGTACTCAAGTAAGTTATGCTAAGTCAGTTTCCTTTTATCGAGTCCTGGGGGTACTTGTACCCGAAATATTAGCTGTGTGCCTAGAGCCATGTCATGTTTTCATGATACTTCCAGTCAAGCTATGAACTCTTAGACTTCAGATAATTGAATGACTCAGGAAAAATCTCCATAATCTCATGACTCAGTCAGTTGTCATATATCAGTAATATTCTGTCAGTCAACAGAACACAGTAGCTTAGCTCAGGATCAGTTTAGTAAATCATGTTCAGAGTCTTTTCAGATGGGAGTAGGAATTAGCACCGAGTGAACCCAAGGATGGGAACTCACTTGTCATATGAGGGTGTGATTCTTAGAAGCAATCCTTGCATTCCAGAACTATGTAGCCTGCTATATGAGGGTAGATGAGGTGGCTTAACCTGTTATATAAAGTATCCCACCATTCTCACTAGAGTTACCAGTTATAGGGGGGTTTCTCACATGTTATCCTTACCAGTGGCACGATATTGACACCCTTCCTGTCAAGGCAGAGATTGGACCCCAGCTCAGCTATAATAGCATATATGGGGCATGTCGGTTAAATACTACTTCCCACAGTTTCATGTTTCAGAATCAGGGATGTTAGGCACAGTCAACTCAGTTATAGTACGAAACTCAAATAGTTCCACCAGGTTTAGGACTATCAAGTACAGTCACCCATGTTATCAGTATTATTCAGATACAGTCTTTCATATTATCAGTCATATCAATTATCAGCTATGTCATGTCATCAGTATTCAGACCCAGTAATCATGTTATCACGGTATCAGTATCATGTTATCCCTTTGTCAGTTACAGTTACGTATTTATGTATGCATTCTCACGTTCATGTTAGACAGTCAGTTAGCATTAGCCATGCATGTGAACCCTTGAATATAGCATACCACACATGTATACTCAGTACATTGCATTATACTGATGAATTTATGCTATGGTTCTTTCTTTATATATTACACCATAGGTTCCGTGACACGAGTTTCAGATCAACAGTAAATTCCATTTTTAGCAGTCAGAGTGGCAGTGAGTCCTTATCCTTCGAGGACATGATTATTTCTTTGATTAGTTATTAGTTGGAGTTAGTTGGGGGCATGTCCCATCCAGTCCTTATTCAGATTATTTCTAACAGTATAGGTTTTCAGACTAGATGCAGACTAGATACAGACTATCATGTTTCACAATTCCGTATTCTCAGTTTTGTTTTGGGTATTTTACTACCCCACATAGATGTTACGTTATTCAGTTATGTTCATGATTGAACCTTATGGCCTTTCAGTGCATGTTTCTGAATTATTATGTTAACTTATGTAGTATATAAGTATAGATATCAGTTATGGGTTAACTTGTGGTCCTTTGGGGTCATGAGCACCGTGTAGCATTCCGGTTCAGCAAATCGGGGCGTTACAAGTAGGGCCCTTATTAGCCTTTGCATCTCTCTGAACATCATCTCTCTCACAGGTACCAACTCTCTCTGCAGGTCATTAACCTTTCTCTAAAGTTCTTGCACTGTGTCACGTAGAATATTGTCGTTCAAACTGGTGGAATTTTATTTTCTATGAAAAGTCGCGACTTATTCATTTACATTAATACTTCTCACCTCTTCAAAATAGTTTTGAGAAGACTTGATAACAACCATTATTATTTAGCTTTTACAACATATTGTCCATCTACCATAATAGATTTTCCATCTATTGCAACATATAGATTATCTGTTGCGATAGATGGACCATATGTTGGTGATGTTTTGATTTCTTCTAACAGCTGATTCATCAGTTGCAACAGATGGAGAATTCAATTCATTTTCTGTTTTGAATGTGTTAGATAAAAAGTCATGACTCTTCAACTCTTTTTTAATAGTCATCATATGTGTGTAGATGAATAAATAGTGTTTGGTCTATCATAACAGATTAACAATCTATTGCAACATATGGATTATCTGTTGTGATAGATAGACCATATGCCGGAAGAGATATTTTGATTTCTTCCAACAACTGATTCATCAGTTGCAACAGATGGAGTTTTTGATTCATCAGCTATTTTGAATGTGTTAAATAAAGTTATGACTCTTCACACCTCTTTTTTAAAAATAGTCATCACATGCGTGCAGATGAATAAACAACACTGTAGTGTCTTTGATGGGGTAGGAAGAATAAGGTACGTGCAATGGATCCACTTTTATGCGTGAGAGTTATGTATTATTGAATAGTCTACCGCAACAGACACACATAAAGTGCAATGATTTTGTGAATGTAGTTTTTTACCGATTAGACACTGATCCTTCAAACAAGATCCTGCATTGTACAATTTTGTTTGATAGGTGCAAACTGATAAGTATGAATGGTTCCAAGACCGTGGTGTCGATACCCTGTTTCAATTTAATGATGGTCTATGCTCATGTTTTTCTATCAAGATTAGGGATGGGTTCAAGTTTTTAGTGGCAGTGTAAATATCCAATAGTGATTGGACCGATTTTAATGGCTCAATGGACTTCTTGAAAGGCCTATGAAAACTCGCACTGAAGCAAATAATGATGGAACCAATAGAAATTCCCCTATTCTATATTTATATGGATGGATTACTGGAAGATACTTTTATGCAACAGAAAGTGCTTGGGAGAATACCTATGCGGGAAGAGAGAGGTGGAGAAGGCCATATATCACCTTAGACCTTGTTTAAGAGGAAACACAGGGATCAAGCAAGGAAATTCTAGCGAATCTGGCCAATGAAATTTACATGAGAAATAGAACAACTGGATGAGCTTTAAATATAGAAGTGTATCCAAAATAAAAATCCATTAGCCGTTGAAATAAAAGAAGAATGGTTAACAGGACTGGAGCTGGAAACTTTGCTCGAGAATTCAACTAGAGAGTGTGGCCTCAATGATGACTCTCACAAAGTGCAGGACCAGAACTCTAAGGAAGAAGTTTAGCGAGCACACAAAATTGATATGATTGTCGGTCAGAATTTAAACCTGAACCAACTACTCTTAAATTAAAAATGCAGGATCAAGCCAAGGTGGAAATTTCTCAAGTTAAACTTGTATGCCATGCCATACCATTTTTCTTTTACTTCAACGAATGATGTATTTTCATTTTTGGATATTCTTTCACATTCACAGCTCATCCAATTTTTTCGTTTTTCATGTCAATTTCATCATCTAATTTTGCTACACTTTCCTTCCTACCCTGTGTTTCCTCTTAGACAAGGTCTGAGATGATATATGGCCTTCTCAACCTTTCCCTTCATGCACAGGTATTCTCCCAAGCACCTACTGCTGTATAATAGTCTCCTTCAACAACCTATCCATATAAATTTGGACCAAGGGAATTTCTATTGGTTTCATCGGTGTTTGCTGCAGTGCGAGGGTTCAGAGGCCTTTCAAAAAGTCCATTGAGCCTTTAAAACTGGTCCAATCACTATTGGATATTTACACTGCCACAAAAAACTTAAACCCTTCCCCAAACATGACACAAAAACATAAGCATAAACAGTCATTAAATTATAACAAGGTATCGACACTACCTACTTGGTCTCTCAGCCTTACCAGTTTGAACCTAACAATCTTAACTATAAAATGCCATATCTTATTTGAAGAATTAACACCTAATAGGTAAAGAACAAACATTCACAAAATTATTGTACTGGATGTGTATTTTCATGATAGGTTGATCAGTAGTTCATACCTCTTACATATGAAGTGGTTCCATCTGCAAGCAGCTTATTCCTCCAAACCCATCTTTACTCTAGACTTTAATGTTGATCGGGAAAAAATGGATCTAGTTTCACTTCCTTTTATCTACAAACAAGAGAAATATATTTGATATCAAATAAGATAAGAAGAAAAAGAACATTACAAAAGGGTAATACAACATTGAGCGAATCAACAGATGACCAATCTGATGCAATAGACTGCCCATCTGCTCAATCGGAGGCATCTGTTGCAACAAATGGATGACATGTTGCAATAGATAAGTCGTCTGTTGTAATAAATCAAACTAGCCTTGCTACTGGTTTGATTTCTTCAAACAATTGCTCCGTCCGTACTAAAGGATAACACAAAATTGAGTGAATCAATAGATGACCAAGAAGATGCAATAGATTACCCATCTGTTCAACCGATGAGGCATTTTGCAATAGATTTAAAAATAACGGTTCATTCATTCAAGGCTTAAAATTCACCTTTCCTTCAATTTTGTCAATAAATAGGAAACTGGTAAATGGGTAAATCATCAATAGCAACATGTATAAATATCTAATTCAAATGACATACAAAGAAGAAGAAAAGATGGAAAGAGCAATAGTGAACCAAACCTGTAATGTGAAAAAAGTAAAGGGATCAGAACATCCAGTTCAGTCGAGAAAAGATATTGATCGGTTGAGATCTGAAAGGATCCTCATCTGAAAGAAGGGAGAAAAAAGAGGCAAAAAGGAAAGAAAGAGATAAAAAAAGAGTTATAGATGAGTTGAGTTGAGTCTTGAGTCTTACTTATGTTATGTATGAAGGAGAGAGTATTCTTATAGATATGAGTTTTAAATATTCATTAATAACTTTTGACTTTTGAGGGGCATGAGGAGACGGTGACATTGAAAAGACCAGATAAGACTACTCACTCAGGAGATTTTTGAGTCATCCAAGTAATATTTTTTACCGCCGTAGTATTTTTTAAACTTTTTTTTATCTATGACAGGAAATACCTAATTTGCTTTTAAAAAAAAGAGTTTTAAAACATCTAAGTGCAACAGATAACAATTTATGTTTGAAAATTTCCAAAGCTCGGTCATACATTCTCTATTGTGTATTCAAGTGTAATACACTCTATTTCCTATGCATTAGTAATACAAAGACTTTAAACATATGCATTAACTTATTAAATGACCTTAATACCCCTCAATTTCCCTCACAAAATATTTCGCCATTCCTTTTCCCGCCATTTTAATTTGCACTAGTGAATCTTTTCAAAATATTTCACAATTTCTTTTTCCACTATTTGAATAAACAACAATGAATGGTTGATTTAAATAACTATAACATATTTTTTCTTTGCTTCGAGAGTCTTTAAAAAAAATTTTAAAAAATATTTAGACTATTTTTTAATTTTACGTCTTGTATGTTGTTCTTGTTTTGACTATGTTAATCCGTTGGCATAACATTTTTGCGCAAAGATTAAGGTCTTGTAGTTAATCCTAAACCTTTATATAATAGCTCAATAATATTAATTATGTTTGAACTAACAAAAGAACTTTATTGCAAAAAAGTGTACAAAATCAAAGAAGGGTATTTCTGTAAACAAAAAATTCTTTTATAGAAATTTTGTAAGATGTATTATTTCTTATACATCAAACCAAACAATGTATAAGAAAGAAATAATACATGCATAACTAATACAAACATAAATAATACAAGCATTACTAATGCAAGCATTACTAATATGGTATATTTTGCATTGTTCTTATACGCTCTACCAAACGGCCCCTGATTGATTAATCTAGGACCAGGGGTGAGTTCTCATAGGGACAACTACAACTTCAATTAAGTCTTTGGGAAATTGAAATGATGAGATGGTATTGCTTTCCTCTCGAACAAAGTCGTCGATCGAACCGATTCTTACTACCTCATATGTTAGACCAATACCTGTATTGATTAATCTAGGACCAGAGGTGAGTTATCATAGGGTCAATTAAAACTTAAATTGAGTCTTCGGGAAATTGAATGATGAGACGGTATTGATAATTTAAAACAGATGGGTAATCTATCGCAACAGATTACTTAATCTATTTGATAATTTGCAACTGATTAGTATCTGATGCAACATGTTGAACATTTCTTTTTATACAATTTCAATTGAGTTTATATACCTAAATTGATTAAACTAGGACTAGGGGTGGGTGATCATAGGGTCAACTACAACTTCAATTGAGTCTTTTGGCAATTGCATGATGAGAGGGTTAAAATTTACGCATATCTTTTATAATTTTAAAAAATAAGTAAGATTAATTCGGACCAAATTAACATTTTCAAAACTTGTCATTCTTTTCCAAAATACAAATCAACCCATACAAAATCCATATGCGATAAAAATATTTTATAATTTTAAATATAGAGTTCTCGCTCTTTTCTCTTTCTCACTCAATTATACAGTACAAACAACAACTACAACAACTCAACGAATTGCTATACCCTTCACAATAGATCGATTTTCTTCTGATTTTCGACCACATAGATGTTATTTTTGACTTCATTCTTGCTTGTATCAATCATTTTCTCTGTCTTCGTAGGTAACAGAGTTCGAGAAAAGTTCTATATTGTTATTTTTTCTAAAAAATAAGGGCTTTTAAGTTAATGATGAAAAAGAAAACTTTTAGTTTTATTATCTTTGAGAATGGGTTTGCAATTTTGAGTTTTGATGATAAAATCGTAGGAAGAACTTGAGAAAACCCTAGTTTCTATCACAGTGTTTTGTTGACTGTCATGGTATTATTGGATGGTGTTTGTGGTGTTTGTGGTGGTGGTCTTCGTCCTCACCATCGTGGAACTGGTAATGGATGTTGGTGGCATTGGTTGGTGGTGTTTGTGGTGGCTATTGGTGGTGTCGGTATTCGTTGTATTTGTGGCATTCGTTGGTGGTGTTAGTAGTGGTGGTGGTTGTTGGTGTGTCGTTATTGGTGGTGTTTGTAATGTATTTTTTAAAATTTATACACACATTAATTGTAATGTATTTTTTGTTTTATGTTATTTGTAGGTAAAACATGTCTCCCAAAAGAAAAAAAAGTAAAAGTTGATCAACGTCTGACCACCCCCAAAAAAAGGCTACAGTACAAAGGGATTCGGAGGAGCTTCCTGAACAATCTAAGTTAGGGAAACAAAGTGAAGTTGAGGAGAGAGATAAAAATATTGAGGGAGGAGGATAAGAGTCTGTAGATGGTGATGAAGAAAATAAAAGTGAAAAAGAGGAGGAATTAGAGAGTTAGAAAGAGAAAGAGAAAGAGGATGATCATCAACATGATGATAATGGATCACCAATGGGGCATGAATTAATATCAACATCCCAGCATAATCTTTTCAAAACTTTTAGTATTGACAAGTTTTAAGTTGCGATACTGATAAATAACAAAAAAATAGAAGAAGAACTAACTGGTCAAATTATACTTAAATGTCAGATGGGGAGTAAATTTACTAATTTTAGGAAAATTATGAAGGACGAAAACATAGACGGACTTTTTAAGAAGAGCTGCTTTGGACGCTTTCTTGAACTGGGTGAGGATTCCCCTGCCTGTTTCCTAATGAGGATGGTATATGGTCTTCTCAAGCGCAGGATCAAGTATGTGAGGGGCAACAAAAAGATGGATAAAACCTAGATCAACTACTGTGGTATGCCAGTTTGTTTTGGCTCGCAGGAGTTTGCCATAGTGACGGGCATAGGATGCCATCATCCAAAAGAACCACCTATCGCCAAGGGAATACCCCACAAAAGATCCAAAGCAAGAAAATACAAGGAAAAAATAGATGGGTTGTTTGACATTACTCGACGTGGCTACAAAGCATTTGATTTGTTGACATATCTCATGGATAAAATGATTCCTAAGCAGTACAGGGAGCAATTGTGCTTAGTTTGGTTTGCCCATTCGGTTATATTGGCAAGAGACGTCAACAAGGTCATAGAAGATGATTTATTGGCACGTGCTGAGGATTTTAATAAATTCAACAATTATCCCTGGGGATATGACAACTTTTACTTGACTGTCCAATATTTACTAACAAAGCTAACCTCAGGGACGACCCCATTATACAGCTTTTCTTGGGCTTTCATAGTAAAATTAATCACTATTTCAACTCATCTATAAGTTACATTGAATATAGTTATTATGACCTTTTTTTGCTTTCTTTCTGTTTATATTTTTTAGGTTTGGGCATTTGAAGTCATTCCTCCCTTCCGAAAGCAGGTAATGGATTAACCGGATGAGGTTTCTTATCCTAAGATGTTTAGGTGGTTGGTTGAAAAGAACATCACCAAGGAGGCTGATCTCTTTAACCCTCCGGATGATGCAGTACATCTTCATGTAAAATAATTTTACTCAATGAAAGATATTGAACAGATGTTATATTTGGTTCAACAAATGTTATATCCGATGCACCAGATGGGACATCTGTTGCGACAGATTACCCATCCTATGCCAACCAGTGCAATAGATGGATAATCTTTTATGACAGATGATTGATATCTTGCATCAGATTACCTATCTGTTGCTTTGGTTCTCTAAACCCGACTCCTAACAGATTAACCATCTACAACAAATTACGCAACAGGTGTGTAATCTAATGTAACAAATTGTTAACACACATATAGATCATCTATTGCATAATATGTAACCTAACAGATTACCCTCCTTGTGCAACTGGTGCAACAGATTGGTAATCTATTTCGATAGATGATTGCTATTTTGCATCAGATTATCCATGTGTTGCTCTGGTTCTCTTAACCCGACTTAAATAGATTTTAACCATCTAATCCAAACTATGCAACAGATGGATGAGATGGTGCAACATATTATTAATCTATTGTAGAAGTTGACTGTTAAAATGTTAACCCAACAGTGAAAATTATTATATTATATGATTTAAATATTTCTGTCTTTTTTATCTAGGTTGTGCATCCACGGATCATGCCTACTGAGGAGAAGTCATTGATGACTTCTTATATTACTCTGGGTCATATTGATACTATGCAGACCCAAGGATAGAGTTAATAATGAAGGAATTATCTGGAGAAACAGCCATAAGAAGAGCAGTTAGGCAAGGTCAGCCTAATGTTGAGGCTCTTTATGACCAACCTACTAAGGCAGATCCGAGTGCTTCTTCTAGTGGAGTTGTTGGTGTTGGTGGCAGGCATACTAATGCTTCTACCACATGTGATGATGAGTATGTTGATTCTCAAGAAAAAATAAATATGTTTGAAAACACCCCTTTTCACCCTTACATAAGTCCATCTCACCCCCTCACCCTCGTGTTCTCGTTACGAATACGAAGAGTGCATGGACAACTAGGATAAACTCTTTAAAAAAGTAGAGGCTATCTCTAAAGATGTTGAGGAATTCAAATCCAAGAGGGGTGTCATACCATCCAGGAAGTTGAGGGAGTGATACACTGCTACATTGTTGGTTAGGAGGAAGAAAAGAGTAATAACCGACGTACACTTCTATCGAAAATGAAAAATAATTGCAACTCCTCCCCCTCAAAAAGCTGTTGAAGTTCTGGGGCCATTCAAGAAGAAGGTAGACATATACGCGGAACTTGGTACCAAATAAAAGAGGGATCTGCGATAGGTCAAGAATGCCAAGCCAGGCGTACCAGATTACCCCAGGCCTCCCTTTCCCCCCCAATACTTCCAGACTATGACAGATATGCGTATGCAGTACGAGGATAATGAAAGTTTACTTTTCCTAACCTAGCCTTCTAATCTAATCTACCCCATGAAGAAGAAGCTACGCAACAGCTGTGAAATTTCTTTCCACATCTGGGTATTCTGGTGCAACTGGTAGTGGTTATGTTGCAACTTAATATCCATCTATTGTATAAGTTGCATTGGATTATTGATTCATAGAACCCTATGCAGCCGATGGACCATCTTTACAATTACTAACCTATTTAAAAATTGTCTTCTTATATCACAACATGTTGATAAAATTCTCTGCCTCATGACGGAAAGAAAATTAACGTACCCGAAAGCTTATGATGTTGCTGATAGGCTAATGGACCTCGACTTTTGCAAGAAGCTCAAGGATAAGTATGATCAACTCAATAATGTCACATTAGACCGTGGCACGAGATTTGATTTCTTAGCTTCTACTTTGGACTCGGATGAAGAAAAAATGATAAAATATATTAGAGGGGAGAGGCCAAATCCACACGGCAAGAGGTGGACCGAGGAAAAAAGGATTCTTATAGTCATTAGCGTGAAGGTCATACATTATCGATTTATTGAGATACTACTTGAGGAGGGAAAGATCAATGTTTATGACTATAACAAAACTCTCATCGATGATGTCGATCTTTTTCTCCTCATAGAGCCACTGATGTAGATATTGCCCATCTTGTTGAGGGAGAGTAAACTGATGAATCATTTGCCAAAGGAAGTGTTGATGAAGAAATCATGGGATTATGGCGTTCGAAACAATATCCTTCTAAAAAATAATATCGGTTACGCAAGCGGCTCGCACGATCTTGCACATATCGAATGTTTGCTGACCGGCACAGAAATTACTGAGCCAACGACCTTTCTGTGTAACAATGTTGTGGCAAACCTGTAAGATGTCTGAGATTATAGGGTACTAACTGGATGCTTGGAGCCAGTGTATATAGAAGAGCCTGTGAAATAATAATTTTTTATTTCAAGTCATACTCTACTTTACTTTAAATTACATGTACATGTAGTGGCAATAATTTTTTCTGATAGAATGAAAGTTGAGTTTTTTATAATGCAATAGATTGTTAATCTGTTGTAAAATATATTTTATCTATTCTGGCAGATAGTTTATCTATTTCAATAGGTTGGTCATCTATTGCATTATGCCGATGTTATTTCTATCTGATCTAAGTCTAATCTGTTGCAACATAGGGAAGACCTGTTTGATAATTTCCAGCAGCTGACCTAAATTTTACAACATCTGCCTAAATCTGTTTGATATTTTGCAGCAATTACACACTTTAATATCCATGTGCTCAACAACACCAAACGAGTAACAAATACACCACCATGAAAATTTCAGCAATTAAGCTTGAAAATCCATGTTCCCAACACCACCAAACCAGTTGCAATAATGACAACAATGTAGTATCTTCTTGCTCGATTTTGTTTCTCTTCAGAAGCCTTGACTTTCTTCAACAAACTCTAGATTACACGATTTGCTTGTGAAGGATGTTGTTCTTCATACCAATCAAAGTAATTGCATCCACCTAATTTCTATAAAATCAAGAACACAATTACAAAATAATTACAAGTCAATAATTAATCAACTAATCAAATTAAAAACATATTAGCTTTGTAATCTTACAAGTAAAAAACCTACAATCTGGATTTTGTTGAGTACAAGAAGTCTTCAATAGAGCTTCATGACCACACTTACAATATCAAAAATCATTATCACAAAAAGTAGTGGAAGATGCGTTCGACATTGTCAAGCTCAGTTGGAAAATAAAAAAAAAGATGAAGGAAAAAAAGACCAAATGCAAATAATTTTAAGAATTTGGATAAATAAAAAAAATATGACGACGACTAAGAAGATTTGGGAATTCAGCGTCAAAATTTAGGAAGAAGATGAATATATATAACATTGGGAGAAAAAAAAACCCGTTGGAGGCAAAATCAGACGCCAAGTTAGCTAAAAGTGCCAACCTGACACATTTGTGCCTATTTTATTTTATGTGTTTAAAATGAACACTATCTACTTGATGCCTATTTTATTTTAGATGTTTGAACTGAACAATGTCGATGGATTCCGTCTTTTTTATTTTAATTCACTTTCACCTTTTCACATGTAGTGACAATTTTTTTATATCCAATGAAAGTTGAATTTTTATAATGCAACAGATTCTCCATCCATTGTAATAGATATTCTACCTGTTCTGATATATAGTTTATCTATTGAAGTAGATTGGTCATCTGTTGTAGTATTTGGGTTTCTATCTGAGTCTATCAGTTGCAGCAGTGGGAAGACTTGTTTGATAAATTCCAATAGATTACCTACCTGTTGCAACATATGTCAAATATGTTCGATATTTTCCAACAGATACAGTATCAGATGTAACTTGCAATATTTGAATCTAGTATTCCATTTCAATAAATAAGTTCAAATCTAAGGAAAAAATCAAATTCATAGACAAAATAAAATAAATCGAAGCCTTAAAAAATTAGTTGAAATAAAATCAATGAATAAATGAAATGTAATTTTTTTTTTATGGGTACAGATCTCAACAAATACATCAACAATTTAAGTATTGATGCCAAGGATTCCTAAGGAGGGGTGAGGTTATTAATTTGACAGACTCAAGCTATAAAGATCTACTCAATATAGATAAGTTGTTCTTCATTCGGTGCTATGGAATTCGACTTTGCTCATCGTGGATCTTTATTGTCACTTACATACGATTTATGCGCATTTTGTTCTTTGTATTTTAATAAAAAGAGTAGAGTAACATATTGTTAATGTTGTTTAGCAGTAGCTTCTACATCCACCTGGAAATCAAAAATTGGTCAATGTTAATCACGGAGATACAACAAAACGAAAAAAAGTAACTCATCTATTCTAGAAAATCAAATCGGTCTTCCTCCTATTTTAAATTATCCTAAACAAATTATATTTCTGTTGCAATAATGAATAAACTGATGGGTCAAATTTCTACATGAGGAAGACCTGCATGATAATTTCCAATAGATGAACTATCTGTTGCAACATATGACTCATCTATTGCAGCAGATAGGTCATCTATTGGTACAAATAAAAGCAGTACAAAGAGCTGTTTGATTTTCTAAAATAGTCGACACATATATCGCAATAGGTACTTTATCAGGTGCAACAAGTTAGTCAACTGTTGCAACATATGCATATATCTTTTTGATAATTTTCAATAGATGTGTCATGTGTTAAAATAGAAATGTGTCTATTTGTTAGTTGGAAGACATATATATTCACCTTGTTCAGCTCGTGCAGCTCTCTTTTGGATATTGTCCATTGCTCAGTGCAACACACGGACAGAGGAGTTGCAATTTTGCTCTTTTGGATGCTTGATAATGCCTTGAAAATCACTTTCCTTCTCCTCCTAGCTTTAATCTATAATGGAGTGAATGGAAATAAAATCCTCTTTGATGGAATGACACCCATCTTAGATGTCAATTTCTTTACAGAAGTAGTTAATGCATTAATAGAATTAATCACTACATCATGTTTTGCCCTGCAGTCTTGACATTTGCATGCAGAACATTTGCTGGGAGAGGCAAAATCTGTATAACCAGTATGATCATACTCATAATGGTTTATTTTAAATAATGTATGAGGAGCATCATTAGCACCAACAACAACACCAGTACCATTACCAACAACTGCATCACCACTAAGAGCATCAACAATAACAAGCCAACCCTCCAAAATTATTTTTCTTATAATGGTTGTTGCTCCAAACAATTCTATTTTTATTCTGTCTATGACCTTAGGGTCTGATAAAGTGTTCACAGACCATAATGTAAGAAAAAATGACATCTTCAACTCTCGATTGGTTGGAACCAGCGACGGATGCATAATCTAACATAAATCATTACATATATTAGAATGATGATTAGATCTTTCAAAAAACTCATTAATTAAAATAAAAACTTAATTATAATTATACTTACTGCATCTTTCAGGGTGTTGAAGAGATCAAGAAATTTTGTATTTTTATCAGTTTTGGCCTGCATCTTCGAGTGTTTGGCATGCACTCAAGTAAACCTGAATAAAACAAACCTGAATAAAACAAACCTGAATAAAACAAACCTGAGTAAAAACCTGTATTTTTACTGCATCTTCGAGTGTTTGGCATGCACTCAAGCAAACCTGAATAAAACAAAAACAACAACTAAAAGTAAAATACGAGAATCTTTGACCAAAGGGTCTAGTAACTATCACAAACTTAGTTGACAACCGTATTCTCCAGCAGCGGCGCCAAAATTTGATAACGCTCAAACTATAACTCTCGTAAGAGTGTAAGCGGTCGTTGTCAAATATAGAACCCAACTGGGTTGGGTGTCGAATCCCACATGGAATACTTGGTCACTAAGTATGCAACGATTAGTAGACTGTTGATTGTAAATTCTACGAAAAAAGGGGGGATTTAATTGTAGCGTGAATTAAGAGTATCAAAGTAACAGAGAAAAACGGAATGTTTAGTAGGTTTTAATCAATGAGAATTGTAAGTTAGGGTTATGTCCACCTTACGAGTTTTACGTATCTATTGTCTATGAGTTATGCAGAATTCAGACATACATGCACTTATAGATATTCGTATTCTATGGTAAATCCTTGTGTCTTTCGACCATCAAGGATTATATCACTTTAACTCTTTCGTGCTTAAAGCGTATACTAATGGTACGAATTCTACAAGAGGTTAATCCAGTTACGACACTAACTTTTAAAAAGGGGTTGGTAGCCCTATTTCCTTGTCATTCTCTCTTTTCCAGACATGTAACTTTTCTTTCGAACAAGTTAATGCTATACTGGCGTATTCTATATGTTTGCAACCACAAGAATTCAATTAAGATGAAGAGAGTAATGATATAAGAAGCATACGTATCAAGAATTCACAAACTCATAGCAATAGATAGTATATCATAAGGCTTCCATAACCCTAACAGAGAAGTTTAGCTACTCATTAGTGCAATGGAAATCACAATAGATATAATCATCATACCACAACCTAGAATAATCTTGGCGATGGAAGTGATATGGCGTCAAAAGCTCTCAAACGTTTTGCCCTAGCCGTTCTTCTCAAGAGAGCCGAGTTCTCTGTGTTAGACTTACAGAATATTGTAACGTGAATAGTCCTAAAATATTGAATGAATGAGTGAATAATAAAAAGCTTCGAATTAATGAATAAGTGAATGCTGAAAAATTCAGCAAAATAGGGTTTTTATAACATCCTTGTCCTTGTCCTACTGAAATAGGGATTTTATCCTTGTCCTAGTCCTACTAAGTTACTGCTGATCTCCCAAGTCTTTAGAAATGCTGTTTTTGCCCGGGACAAGTTCTCCATGCATCACTTTCAGTCCACAAGCTTCCAGAAGCTGCCTTCCTTCTTACGTGAAGTTTCCTTTGGCGTCCAACAGTCCATAAAATGCTGAAATCTTCATCATTTATTCCTGAAAACTGGCTAATCACGTTGGTTAGCTCACTTACAGGAAAAAGGACTAAAAGTGCAGGAATTATATATTTTGTCCTTAAAACTTAGCTAAAATATGGGTACATTAAGGTGCTTTAGGCGTGTAAATACGCCTAACATCAACACCCCACACTTAAAGCTTTGTTCGTCCTCGAACAAAAATATCATGTCCATATAAACATCTACTTAGGGTTTCATAGTAACAACACAAAATATTCATCAAGACAGGCACGACAATTATTAACAAAGAGTAGTTTTCTGATCACTACTAGAAACAATTCAACCTCCAACATAGACTCGTGATGATGGTTAATTCGTATTCAAAAGTTAAGGCACAAAGAATCATACAAGACTACTCAAAACTCATCAACCATGTGTGTCTCACAATATATCACCCATAATTACTCACAAGTATTTCATTTTTCAAAACATGGGTCTAAGATTATCCTTGCTCTCACTCTCACAAAGAATTCATATGTTGCAACTGATGACCATAGGCTTGCCCTTAGTGTAATGCTCCACTAATATCAGAATGCTAAGCTTAGGATCAAATAGGTCTTTACAGGTTGTAATGTAGGCTAAGGGACGGGTAGGACTATTTTGGCCAGAAATAGTGACTATGTTCCTAAGCGCTTTAATACATCACATTATGCCATCAACACTCTCTTTTAATCAACCCTGCTACCTTTCTTTCATCTATCACCCCTTTTCACCTATTTTGCCATTCAAACATAACTATCTTTTTATTTAATCATAAACACAATTTATCTTTTTGTTTTTCTATTTCTTTTTTTTTATAACACACCTCTATGATAGCCACTCTTTTTCATAACAAATTCAAGTACCAATACACTCTAAGGCATCACTCTCACCCAATTTCCTCTTATTTTGTCACATGACTTCACAATTTAAAGCACTTAGGAATTTGGATCAAATTATGGTCTTGAAAAAAATTGGATTAGGCTTACATATGAGGCTGTCAAAGAAAATGACTAAAGGCTCAAAGGGGGTTAACTAAGATAATGTCCGTGGGTAGGTAAAAGGAAGGTAAACAATCACAGGCTGCCAAAGAAATGCCTCAATCATCTCCTAAACTCACACTCTTTATTTTGCTTTACACACACACCAGGCAAGTTCTAGCATCAGTCACAACACAGAATATACTATATCCTCACACACATAAGGCACATGGTCAACTTTATTGGGAGCAGTATAGACTCTTGACCCAACATATGAATGAATTAAACCACACAATTATCACACGGTGAGTCACATGTAGAGCCTAAATGTCTCAAAAGTAATGATTTAGCACAAACTCTTGTTATACTACCATGCCGTCTATCAGAACAATTTCATGCAAAATCTAAAAAAATTTAAAATTAAACTAACTAATTACGACTAATTAAAACGAACAAGAACTAGAATAAATGCAAATGCAGACAAAGAAGTATAGCATACAAATACCATCACCCCACACTTAGAAGGGACACACTGCCCTTAGTGGAAAATAAATAAGAAGAACCTGATTAGTCGGACTCATCCTCTATGTCTGGGGTCATACCCCCTGCATCAGAATCATCATCAGAGTCGTCATCATCAGAGTTCTCCTCCAAGTCAGAGTCTGGCATTCGTCGATCATCATCGGTTGGCATGTCGTCATCAAGAGGTTCCTCAAAATATACACCTACTCCACACATAGCCCTTGCATGCTCATTCATTGGGTAGTCATAATCCAACTGTTGGAGCTCTGCAGCAGTTGGAACACGACCCCCGCTCATCATGGTAAACCTCGTCATGCCATATAAATGGCGGAAGAAGCTTTCATCGCGAGCATGTCTTTCTGCAGTGGTTAGGTTGACGCCATGCATGGATTCAACATCTTTAACCTTTGTGAGGTCAACCTTCTTCGGGTTGTGTGGAAGCTTATGATCTACAGGTTCCTCTTCGATGTCCTCCTTCCTCAATATCACAGTCAACAGATTGCCAAAGCTGAAGTGGGACCTCTTGTGCAGCCTGGACTTACGCATTGAAGATCGAATAATCGCCCCAATGTTGATGTGGATGTTCGTCATCAAAGTGTACACCAAGAACACTCTATCATATGTGATCTTTGTGTACTGTGACCCTGGAATCAGGCAAAAATTGACTATCCGCAACCATATCCGAGCTTCTCTGTTCAAGGAGGCATACGGGAAGGTATTGTGCCGACCGGTATCCTTGTGACGACTCCACCGTGCCATTGATATTGTTCCGCATAGTGTGTGTCTGATTTCCCTGTATGGAGGTCTACAATAAATCTCCTTGAGCGGTGATGGATCCACAGATGGAAGACCCAGAAAAGAGTTGAAGAACTCCGCATTCAGTTGCAAGACTTGGCCCCGAATCTTCACTTCACTTCCAGTAGTCTTTGGGGACCAATTGGCATAGAATTCTCGCGTTAGATCAAGATTGCATTCTCCCATATCTTGGAAAATGAAATCAAGATGTAGCGCAGTGATTTTAGCCAAAATGCGGGGTTCTTTCTTTGCTATGCTCTCCTTTTGTATCAACTCCACATGAACATATTTTTTTACTTTATTGTTCTTGTACCACTCCTTTACTTCCTCCTCTAGGACCCATTTTATCCCGTACATGCGTCGAGGTATTTGCAGAGAGGAGGATTCAGCTTGCTCTTTTCTTCCCCTTTTTTGGCCTTTCTGTGAGGTAGATGCTTTTTCTTTTCCGGGTTGACTTTTTGGTGCCATTGTACCTGCGATTAAAATAATAGTCATGTTAGCTTCATCTCGATAGATACAATCGACAAACAAACAGTAGTGGTACCACCCCACACTTAATTTGTTGTGACAAACTAATTAAGTGAAAGATGTCGATTACTCAGACTTCATCGATATATGTTTAGGTGTTATGTTCCAATAATATAATCAGTGCAGTCATACTTTTCTTGTCATTTTAACTATCCTTTTTTGATTCTATTTCATGAAATCTTGGCAATACTTTCATGTTTGGATTGATGTACCTTTTGAGCAAAACTACTACATAGAGATTGAATCAAGTTATGGAATTAGAAATAATCACAACATCGTATGTTTGTAGTCAACCATGATTTTCATCTCGATGAACAAGTCATTCGAACATGTAAGCTTTCTAGTTACAAGATTATGCAATTTTCTTAACCATGTCGATTCCGCAAAAGTATGACAGTGTATCAAAATCAAATTCAGGTTGGAACCATGTCTAGAACACCCATACATATTCTTTCACTCACTTCGTTGTATCACAACAAATCAACCAAATTCAAATCACCAACACTACTTCAAGATTTAACAACTTATTATAGGCGTAGTATTGTAGTACTTTACGGAATATAAAAGAAGAGAAAAGAAGTACTTACTTGGTTGATGGCCTCGGAAGATGTTCTTACAAAGTTAAAAGAGCAAAAAGAAAATTTTTGAGAGATTTTGGAGAGGTAGGCGGTGCTAGGTTGAGTTTGCAATGAAATTTTGTTCTAAGACTAAGGTTCTATTTATAGGACAAGCTTGGGTCGGGTTTTGACCCATTTGAAATCGGATTAGGAGACCAAGAAGTGAGCATAGGCGGCGCCTAATGCTTTGACTATGCTTGGCATAGGCGGTGCCTTTTGCAAAGCCTAGTTGAGCATAGGCGGCGCCTATGCTATGACATTGTTAGGCATAGGCGGCGCCTATGCCATGACATTCTAGATTCAGAGACAAAAGGCTTTTGCATAGGCGGCGCCTATGCTATGGCATTGTTAGGCATAGGCGGCCTATGCCATGGCATTCTAGATTCAGAGACAAAAGGCTTTTGCATAGGCGGCGCCTATGCTATGGCATTGTTAGGCATAGGCGGCGCCTATGCCATGGCACTCTAGATTCAGAGAGCTTAGGCCATATCATAGGCCTTGCCTTGTTCGTTGCCTAGATTTTCATAGGCAATGCCTAACTCATAGCCTTTTGCTTCTTCATTCCCATCTTACCACCTTCAACATGCAATACTTCCAAATCAAAATTTGAAACCAATCTCCTCCTTTACACCTCTTGGCCCTACACTTATTCAAAAATAACAAAAACGATTAGAACGATGGGTTGCCTCCCACCAAGCGCCTTAGTTTTGGTCGTGGCTCGACTCGTTTTTTTTTGGATTTTTTTTTATTTAACAAAAATAAACTCTTAGTAAAACAATAAAAAATGAAAAACGATGGGTTGCCTCCCATCTAGCACTTGATTTATTATTGCGGCATGACATAGTTACCTCGAGTACTTAGATTTCATCGAGATAGATGGTGGCCATGCATTTTATCGAGTCAAGAGGACCGATATATGGTTTTACTCATTGGCCATTCACCTTAAAGACAACACCATTATTGTCTTCTAGCTCAACTACTCCAGACGAGTAGAATTGGCTAATTTTGTACGGACCAGACCATTTGGACCTTAACTTCCCTAGGAATATCTTCAATCTGGAATTGAAAAGAAGTACCATATCACCCTTTTGAAAGTTTCGTTGAACAATCCGTTGATCATGATACTTTTTTATCCACTCCTTGTAGAAGTCTGATCTTTCATACGCATGTAGACGGAATTCATCCATCTCATGCAGCTGCTCCAATCTCATATTCATGGCATCATCCCAATTCAAATTCAGTCGCTTCAACGCCCATAATGCTGTGACAAGACTTCCCATAAACTAGTTGGTACGGGGACATGCTAATTGGCGTTTTGAATGCAGTCCTATAAGCCCATAGTGCATCGTCTAGCTTCCGAGACCAATCCTTCCTATTAGCGTTTACAGTCTTAGCAAGGATCTGCTTGATCTCTCGATTAGAAACCTCTACCTGTCCACTAGATTATGGGTGATAAGGCGTGGCTACCTTATGTTGCTTGACCCCATATTTCACCAACACGGATTTGAACAGATTGTTGCAAAAGTGTGATCCTCCATCGTTTATGATGGTACATGGTACCCCAAAACGAGAGAAGATATTTTTCTTCAAGAATGCTACAACACGCTTTCCTTCATTATCGGCCAGCGCTACTGCTTCGACCCATTTGGATACATAGTCAACAACAACTAGGATATATTTCATCCCAAACGAATTTATGAATGGGCCCATGAAATCAATACCCCACACATCAAACAGCTCTACTTCAAGAATTTTTGACATGGGCATCTCATGGTGCTTCGAAATCGTGCCTTGTCTCTGACATTGGTCACATCTTCTAAAAAATTCGTAGGCATCTCTAAATATCGAAGGCCAATAATAGCCTCTTTGCTATACCTTCCTTGCTATTCGACCACCTGCATGGTGTCCCCCAACTTGGGAAGCATGACTTGCTTCCAAGATACTCGGCACTTCCACATGAGATATGCATCGCCTGATAACACCATCCGCGCATCATCGAAACAAATATGGCTCATCCCAGAAGTAGTGTTTTACATCATGCATGAACTTCCTCTTTTGATGAAAAAACAGATGTGCAGGTATCACATTACTTACCACATAGTTTGCAAAGTCTGCGTACCATGGTAATTCTTCCACCATCGTGGCTAGGATATCTTCATCGGGGAATTCATCATTAATCTCAATATCGGGCTGCTCTGTGTGCTAATTCTCAAGTCTAGATAGGTGATCAGCCACTTGGTTTTCGCAACCCCTTCTATTTTTTACCTCGAAGTCAAATTCTTGCAGCAATAACACCCATCGAATTAGCCTCGGCTTTGCATACTTCTTCGTCATTAGGTATCTCAGGGCTGCATGATCAGTATGAACCACCACTTTAGTCCCCAACAGGTAAGCACGAAACTTTTCAAAAGCATAAACAACTGCTAGAAGCTCTTGTTCCGTGATAGTATAGTTCTTCTGGGCTCCGTTCAAGACCTTTCTCACGTAGTAGATTGGATGAAATAACTTTTCTCTTCTCTGGCCAAGTACAACACCCAAAGCTACTCCGCTTGCATCACACATAACTTCAATTGGTAGGGACCAATCAGGTGCTACAATGATAGGAGCTTCAATTAGCTTCCCTTTGAGGCATTCGAATGCCTTCAAGCAATCTTCACCGAAGTCGAACTTTGCATCCTTCTCCAAAAGCTTGCATTACGGACTAGCAATCTTGGAAAAATCTTTAATGAACCTTCGATAAAAACCTGCATGCCCGAGGAAACTACGAACTCCCTTTACAGAGATTGGAGGTGGTAGTTTCTTGATGACTTCAATTTTAGCTCGATCCACCTCAATTCCTCTTTCGGAAATTTTATGCCCAAGAACAATACCTTCTTTAACCATAAAGTGGCACTTCTCCCAGTTTAACACCAAGTTGAATTCAACACATCTCTGTAACGCCATACTTAGATTCGCCAAGCACGATTCGAACGACTCACCCACAACTGAAAAATTGTCCATGAATACCTCCAAGGTGTCTTCAACCATATCAGAAAAATGGACATCATACAATGCTGAAAAGTGGCGGGTGCATTACATAGCCCAAATGGCATACGTTTGAAGTCAAACGTACCATATGGGCATGTAAACGTTGTCTTCTCTTGGTCTTCGGGGGCAATACAGATCTGATTATAGCCGGAATAACCATCTAAGAAGCAAAACCATCCTTTCCCTGCCAATCGATCAAGCATTTGGTCCATGAATGGCATTGGGAAGTGATCCTTAAGCGTCCATGAATTCAGCTTCCGGTAGTCCATGCATACTCTCCACCCTGTGACAGGTCTGAGTGGAATTAGCTCATTCCTTTCGTTTGCAACTACCGTCATGACCCCTTTCTTGGACACATACTGTACCGGACTCACCCATTTACTGTCAGAGATTGGATACACTACCCCTGCATCTAACCACTTAATAATTTCTTTCTTCACCACCTCTTGCATAGGTGGATTCAAACGTCTTTGATGCTCAATAGTGGGTATGCAATTTTCTTTAAGCTGAATCTTGTGCATACATATCCCAGGCGGAATACCAATAATATCAGCAATGGTCCAACCGATGGCTCTCATGTATTTCCTTAGAACAGTAATGAGAGCTGCAACTTGCTGCTCACCTAAGTCAGCCGCCACAATAACCGGGAGGGTGTTTCCACTTCCCAAGAATGCGTACTTTAGATGACTGGGTAGCTCCTTCAATTCTAACATTGGTGGCTTTGCAATGGATGGTTTAGCTGGTGGTGTAGGCCGATTTTTGAGATCGAGGTCCAGCTTCTTGGGAGCATAAGGATATGACCCTATTCCTGTTAGAGCATAAATAGTTTCTTCATAATTTTCAGCATCCTCACGCTCAATATTCATAAGCACAGCCGCCAATGGGTCAACAATAAGCTGCTCCTCTACAGATAATTCTTTCTCATCATCAAAATAAACATCAGCTACCAAGAACACGTTCAGATCTTTGGGTTGCTTCATTGATTTGCATACATCAAAGCGGACTACTTCGTCATTCATCCGGAATAAAAGCTCATTTGCTCTTAAATCAATAAGCACACTCCCTGTTGCAAGGAAAGGGCGCCCCAAGATTGTGGGAACTTCAGAGTCCACCTCACAATCCAGAATAACGAAGTCTTCCAGAAAGATGAATGAAGAAACCTTCACCAATACATCATATAAAATACCAACAGGTCATTTTACCGACCTATCTGCCATCACGAGCCTCATATTGGTTGGAGTAGGATCACCCAACCCCAACTTTCTGTAAATAGATAGCGGCATCAAATTGATGCTGGCTCCTAAATCGTATAATGCCTTGGCAAAATTCAAAGATCCGACAGTGCAAGGAATAGTGAAGGCACCGGGGTCAGCCTTCTTCTGAACTAGTGATCTGGTAGCGATTGCACTGCAATGATGAACAGTATCCGTCAACTCATAACTTGCTGCCCGCTTTTTTGTCAAAAAATCCTTCATAACTTTTGTGTACCCAGGCATTTGTTCCAGTGCCTCGATCATAGGAACATTAATAGTTAGCTGCTTCAACATAGTCATAAACTTATTGAACCTGGTATCGTCAGCTTTCTTCTTCAATCTCTGAGGAAAAGGTGGTGGTGGAAGGGGAATAGTTTTCTCCACCGCTTCCTTTTCATCTTGCTTCAGTTCGGCGATCTTTTCAGGCTGTGGACGTTGAGAGGTGACGTCACGAACAACCTCATCAGCTTCTTTGGCATCTTTTGGCTCTGCAATGATCTCATTATCTTCTATATCATCAACCACCTGCTTGCCTTTGGATGGATTTTCCAACACTTTACCACTTCGGGTGGTGATAGCCATACACGATCCATAATTCCATGGATTTTGCACTGTGTCTCTAGGTAGTGTTCCAGCTTTTCTTTGATTTAATGCCGCTGAAAGTTGACTCAATAGCTGCTTTAGTTGCTTTATTGCAGTAGAATGCGAGTCAACCAATTGATTTATTGAAGACAAATCGTTCTTCACCTCATTCACTCCCGTATTAGTTGCCTCTACTCCCTTCAACAGCTTCGCCATCATATCTTCCATCGACATCTTCCCAGAGCCAGATGCCACAGCCTCACGATTTCCAGGAGGAACATACAAACCACTCCTGTCAGTCTTATTCTTCCAACCACCTTGATCGCGGTCCTTGTATCCAGATTTATCATAATAGTTCCGACCTTGGTTTCCTTAGGCATTGCCTCGGAAACCCCCTGATTATTCTAGTAGTTAGCTTCTTCCTCAGAATCGGATTTGTCTCTTCCTTTTGACGCAACAACTTTTACTTTTTCGGTCTTCCCTGATAATAAATGCTTGGTAAGAAGATCCATCTGTGTTTTCATGTGCGCCATATCTTGATCACGTTTCTCTTGTCTACGCCTCTGCTCTGCCATCATGCCAATTGATACGGTAGAGCTTGCTACCTCAGAATCCTTGGTATGCCAAGCTCTACTCTTCTTTGTCATACGATCTAGCATATCACTTGCCTCGAGAAAAGTAAGGTCCATGAATGACCCACCTGCAGCATTATCAACCACTGGCTTTGTCACCGAGTTCAAAGCCCTATATAATATTTCCATCAAGTGGATATTCGTCATCTGATGGTTTGGGCACCGCATAAGCTTCTTCTTGAAACTCTCCCATGTTTTGTGGAGAGCTTCAGTTGGAAGCTGTCAAAAATTACTGATCTCATCCCGTAATTGGGCTCTCTTGGATGGAGGAAAGAATCTTTCTAGGAAAGCGTCTTTTAGTTGCCTCCAATTAGTAATAGAATCAGGAGTTAGCCCATTCAACCATAGAGTTGCCTCCCCAGACAGAGACAATGGAAATAAGCGCAGCTGAATTGCATTCTTCCCAACTCCTGGATTGTCAAACGACTTGCATGTTGAAATAAAGTTGATCAGATGCATATTCGGATCATCTCCTGCGAGTCCACCAAATAACCCCTTGAGCTGCAATAACTGAATCATGGTGCTAGTGATATTGAACTTAGCTCCGGGTGCCAAGGGTGGAGGAACAATAGCCCCTGTGGCACTAGCTCCATCCAGATCGTCATCATCATCCTCAAAAGGAGCCTGCACAGCTCGGCGGTCAGGTCTCATTATAGATTGATGATCTCTCCTGTGCATAGGTGCTACCACTTCATCTGCACGCCTAGGATTCAGTAACTCATCATTACCCAGGTCCTCATCATCAGGATTTGTTGCCCGACCTGGGTTATAGATATTCTGTTGATGCACTTGAGCAGATGCCAGTGCAGCTAATCTAGCCTGCTCTTGTTGAGCAACCCTTCTTTCAATGTCACGTTGTGCATCCATTCTGCCAATAAGTTGTGGTTCAAGATTGATAGGTAATAACAGTTGACCTGAACCTTGAGTGTTTGGCATGCACTCAAGCAAACCTGAATAAAACAAAAACAACAACTAAAAGTAAAATATGAGAATCTTTGACCAAAGGGTCTAGTAACTATCACAAACTTAGTTGACAACCGTATTCCCCGGCAGTGGCGCCAAAATTTGATAACGCTCAAACTACAGCTCTCGTAAGAGTGTAAGCGGTCGTTGTCAAATATAGAACCCAACTGGGTTGGGTGTCGAATCCCACAGGGAATACTTGGTCACTAAGTATGCAACGATTAGTAGACTGTTGATCGAAAATTCTACGAAAAAAGGGGGGATTTAATTGTATCGTGAATTAAGAGTATCATAGTAACAGAGAAAAACGGAATGTTTAGTAGGTTTTAATCAATGAGAATTGTAAGTTAGGGTTATGTCCACCTTATGAGTTTTACGTATCTATTGTCTATGAGTTATGCGGAATTCAGACATGCATGCGCTTATAGAGATTCGTAATCTATGGTAAATCCTAGTGTCTTTCGACCATCAAGGATTATATCACTTTAACTCTTTCGAGATTAAAGCGTATACTAATGGTACGAATTCTACAAGAGGTTAATCCAGTTACGGCACTAACTTTTAAACAGGGGTTGGTAGCCCTATTTCCTTGTCATTCTCTCTTTTCCAGACATGTAACTTTTCTTTCGAACAAGTTAATGCTATACTGGCATATTCTATATGTTTGCAACCACAAGAATTCAATTAAGATGAAGAGAGTAATGATATAAGCAGCATACGTATCAAGAATTCACAAACTCATAGCAATAGATAGTATATCATAAGGCTTCCATAACCCTAACAGAGAAGTTTAGCTACTCATGAGTGCAACGGAAATCACAATAGATATAATCATCGTACCACAACCTAGAATAATCTTGGCGATGGAAGTGATATGGCGTCAAAAGCTCTCAAACATTTTGCCCTAGCCGTTCTTCTCAAGAGAGCCGAGTTCTCTGTGTTAGACTTACAGAATATTGTAACGTGAATAGTCCTAAAATATTGAATGAATGAGTGAATAATAAAAAGCTTCGAATTAATGAATAAGTGAATGCTGAAAAATTCAGCAAAATAGGGTTTTTATAACATCCTTGTCCTTGTCCTACTGAAATAGGGTTTTTATCCTTGTCCTAGTCCTACTAAGTTACTGCTGATCCCCCAAGTCTTTAGAAATGCTGTTTTTGCCCGGGACAAGTTCTCCATGCATCACTTTCAGTCCACAAGCTTCCAGAAGCTGCCTTCCTTCTTAAGTGAAGTTTCCTTTGGCGTCCAATAGTCCATAAAATGCTGAAATCTTCATCATTTATTCCTGAAAACTTGCTAATCACGTTGGTTAGCTCACTTACAGGAAAAAGAACTAAAAGTGTAGGAATTATATATTTTGTCCTTAAAACTTAGCTAAAATATGGGTACATTAAGGTGCTTTAGGTGTGTAAATATGCCTAACATCAGTAGTGTTCATCTATGGATCCATTTTGTTCATAGAGCTCAAGAACCATGTTTTAAATATTATTTTGTGATTGTCTTGTTGTGATATGACCATGTACATGTTGATGATTTTTTTTTAAGTTTCAAGACTATATCTAAAGGTCTTTTCATGAAGTATATGTGTTCGTTAGTTGAAATCCATGAACTTTATGTGGTTTAAAATGGGAAAATTCTTGAAAACACACCTAAGCTAAAAGAATGCATGGAAAGTGTTTGATAAAATGCTTAAGGCGATAAGATTCGTGTCCCATGATTTAATAGTGCTTAAATGACAAGTCCATGGTATATGCTTTATGATTCCACATGAATTCCACGTTATTGATATGCGTCATTGTTGTGATATGGATTGAGCATGATATTGAAGCTATTCAAGTATACACATGTTGTATGAATTCCCTTCCATACGTAAGATGTTGAGAACTATGCTTAGTTTGAAATCCCCTACTTATGATATGGTGAATTGTGGACTCCATTTTTATTATCAAGTCAGTTATGTGTGTTAGTTTCCTTCCATCGAGTCCTGGGGGTACTTGTACCCAAAAAATATAGCTGTGTGGCTAGAGCCATGTCACGTTATCATGATAATCTCAGTCAAGCCATGATCTATAGAACTCAGTCAGTCATGTGACTCAGGAAATCTCAGAAATCTCATGATCTCAATGAATTTTCAGATAGTAGTACTATTCCGTTAGTCAACGGAAGTCAGTTACTCAGTCCATGTACAACCAATTAAATCATATTCAGTCTCTTCAGATGGGAGTAGAAGTTAGCACCGAGTGAACCCAAGGATGGGAACTCACCTGCCAGTTTAGGGTGTGATTCTTAGTAGTCATCCTTGTGTTCCAGAAATACGTAGCCAGCGTAGGTTGAGACATCTTAACCTTACAGATTAGGGTTGATGAGGTGGATTAACCTATCAGTTTATGGTTCCCACCATTCTCATTCGAGTACCTTCTAGTTAAGGGTCACTCATAGCTGTCCTTACCAGTGGCGCGGTATTGACACCCTTCCAGTCGGGGCAGAGATTGGACCCTAACTTAGCTATATGCGTTATTGGGGTATGTCGGTTAAGCAACTACCTCTCACAGTTTTAGTCCTAGTCTCAATAAAAGAACTCAGATATTTCTTCATATTTCAGTATAGCAGGACTGTCAGTTACAGTTAATTCAGTTACAGTACGAAACTCAGGTAGTTCCATCAGATTCAGGACTGTCAGACACAATCATCCATTTTAGCATAATTCCAGTATCAGTCATGTTAGATAACAGTAAACCATGTATTAACGTACAGATCCAGATATCACATATTCATGATCTCAATTACTATGTATGCATGCTTGCACTCTCACATTCATATTAGTCGGTCAGTTAGCATTGCTCATGCATGTAAACCCTTTTGCATTTAGCCTACCCCACTCGTATACTCAGTACTTTTAGTTGTACTGACGTATTTGTGCTATGGAGATTTCTTTTATGTTACACCATAGGTTCAAAGACACGAGTTCCAGATCAGCAGTAGCAGTAGCATTCCAGTACGCAGAGTGGCAGTGAGTCCTCATTTATTTGAGAACGATATTATTTTATTTCATTCATTATTTCAGTTTGGTTTTGCTAGACGAGTTAGTTGGAGACATGTTTATTCAACTACTTACTCAGAGAGTATGTAGAGTCTTTCAGATTTAGTTCAGATTTTAGATTCAGCTTTCAGTTGTTTTGGGTATTTATTACCCCATATGGATGTTATTATTTATCAGATATTCTATTCAGTTTAATTTATGACCTATTATTCATGTTTTCCTCATTTTACAAGTATATTATGTAGTGTAAAGGTACAAATACCAGTCATGGGTTAGCTTGTGGTCCCTCGGGGTCATAAGCACCGTGTAGCATTCTGGTTCAACAAATCGGGGCGTTATAAACTTGGTAGCAGAGACTAAGGTTCAACAGAGTCCTAGGAAGTTTGAAAGTCGTATCTAGTAGAGTCTTGTGCATGGGTGTGTTGCAAGCCACATTTATGTTCAAGAGGCTATGAGATTTTTTTGGAACAGTTTCCCCTCTTTCAGTATTCATGTCGTGCTAGTGATCATAATCTCAAGTTAAACTCTCAATCAAATCCATTCTTCTCTTATTTTAGAATATGCCTTCAAAGAGAAGAAACCATCCCGCTCCTCAACCTGAAGATCCTTTGGGCGAACATGTTTCTCATGCGGTGTTTAGGGGCGCATTCACCACACTTGCTCAGTCTATGGCTGCCCAAAATGAATGGCCACCCATTATTCTGGCTAATCCAGTGGCCAACTCAGCCGCAGCTAGGATTCGGGACTTCACCCAAATGAACCCTCCATCTTTCTTCTAGTCTAAGTTTGATGAAGATCCTTAGGAATTCATTGACAAAGTCCAGAAGGTCATATACATCATGGGAGTTACTTCTTGTCAGAGTGCCAAGTTAGCCGTATACTAATTATAGGATGTTGCTCGCATTTGGTACAAACAGTGGAAGTTCGAGTGGGTAGATGGTGCAGGTCCTATAGAGTGGGAGGAATTTGTCACGACTTTCTTAGATAGATTTTTTCCCCAAGAGCTGAGGGAGGCAAAAGTTCTTGAGTTCATCAACCTCAGACAGGGAAATATAACGGTTAAAGAGTATTCTCTTAGATTTACTCAGCTAGCCAGATATGCCCCTCATGTGGTTGCAGACAACATGGCTAAGATGAGTAAGTTCGTGTTAGGAGTGAATGATAGTGTTGTAAATGAGTATAGGTATGCGATGCTGAACAGTGATATGACTTTAGCTAGGCTCATGAACTATGCTCAGAAAATAGAGGAGCAGAAGATTAGGACTAGGGAGATCCAGAAAAAGAGAGCAAGATCAGGCAGTATGTGATAAGAATTGGTAGCATACCTGAGTTTCCTTGATATTTTTGCTATATGTGATAAGCATTGGTAGCATACCTGAGTTTCCTTGCTTATCCACCTTTATCTTAATACCTTGTTAGCCTTGTATCAACTTCAGTACTATCACGACCCAAACCAGTGCCCTGACCGTGGCGAGTGATACGCCCAAATTACAACTCTCGTTAGAAAGTGTAAGCGGTCGCTGTCAAATATAGAACCCAACTGGGTTGGGTGTCGAATCCCACAGGGAATACTCTGGTCACTAAGTGTTGCAATTATTAGTAGACTGTTGGTCGAAAATTCCAAGGAAAAAGGGGGGTTTGGTTTAGGCGTGAACTAATATTATCAAAGTAACAATGGAACGATTTGCGTAGTAAGATTTAATCACAGAGATTGATAAGTTAGGGTTATGTCCACCTTATAAGTTCTACTTCTCTATTAACTATGAGTAACGTGGAATTTAGACATGCATGCACTTATAGAGAATCGTATTCTAATTCTAAATCCAAGTGTTTCTCAACCATCAAGGATTTATTTCGCTTTAGCTCTCCCGAGCCTAAAGTGTATAACAAATGGTACAAATTCTCCAAGAAGTTAATCCGGTTAAGGCATTAACGTGTAAATAGGGGTTGGAAACCCTATTTCCTTGTCACACTCTCTTTTCCAAACATGTAACTTTTCTCTCAAACAAGTTAATGCTATAATGGCGTATTCTCTATGTTTGCAACCATAAGAATTCAATCAAAATGAAGAGAGTAATGATATAAGTAGCATAACACATCAAGAATTCACAAACTCATAGTAATAGATAGTATCTTACAAGGTTTCCATAACCCTAACAGATAAGTTTAGCTACTCATGAATACAACGGAAATCAAAGTAGACATCATCATCATACCAAAACTTAGAGAAATATCGGCTATGGAGATGAAACGTGTTTTCTTTCTCCGTTGCTCAAGTGAGCCATTTTCTGCTCTCAAAACTCGTACAAAACCTTCAAACGTGAATTCTCCAAAAATGTTCGAATGATAATAATAATGATGCTGAAAAATTCAGCAATAAGGTTTTTAATAGAATCCTTGTCTAATAAGTTGCTACTGCATCCTTAAGTATTTAAAAATACTGGGTTTGCCCGGGAAAAAGTTCTCATGCATCACTTTCAGTCCAAAAGCTGCCTTCCCTCTTATGTGAAGTTTTCCTTTGCTGCCCACAGGTCCACAAAGTGCTGAAATCTCCATCATTAGTACCTGAAAACATGCTAATCACATAGGTCAGCTCACTTAAAGGAAATGGACTAAAAGTGCAAGAATTATATATTTTATTCTCAAAACTTAGCTGAAACATGGGTAAATTATGGTGCTTAGGCGTGTAAATACGCCCAACATCACCACCCCACACTTAAAGCTTTGTTTGTACTCGAACAAAATATTACATCCATGCAAACACCTAACTAGAATTTCACAACAGCAACACGAAATTTTCAACAAGACATGCACAACAATCATTAACAAAGAGTAGGTTTCTCGATCACTACTAGAAATAACTCAACCTCCAACATAGACTCATTAGGATGGTTAATTCGTATCCATAAGTTAAGACACAAAGAATCATATAAAAATACCCAACAACCATCAACCATGTGTGCTCACACAAGATATCACCCATAATCACTCATAGTTTTGCATTTTTCGAAACTTGGGTATAAGACTCTCCTTGCTCTCGCTCTCATAAAGAATTCTTATATTGCAACTGATGAACATAGGCTTGCCCTTAGTGTAATGCTCTACTAATATCAGACTGCTAAGTTTAGGATCAAATAGGTCTTTATAGGTTGTAATGTAGGCTAATGGACAGGTCGGACTATTTTGGCCAGAAATAGTGACTATGTTCCCTAAGCGCTTTAATACACTACAATATGCCATTTACACTATATTTTAACAGCCACTCTACCTCTCTTTCATCTACCAACCCCTTTTCACCCATTTTGTTATTCAATCATAAACACAACTATCTTTTTGTTTTTCTAATTTTTTTTTCTTTTTTTTTTATATTAAGCAAGCATCCCTATAATAGACACTCTTTTTTCACAATAATTTCAAGTACCAATACACCCTGAGGCATCACTTTCACCATTCTCCTTTTATTTTTCGACATGATTCTACAATTTTAAAGCGCTTAGGAGTTTGGATCAAATTATGGTCTTGAAAAAAATGGATTAGGCTACATATGAGGCTGCCAAAGAAAATAGCTAAAGGCTCAAAGGGGTTTCACTAGGACAATGTACAAAGGTAGGTAAAAAGAAGGTAAACAATTTCAGGGCTGCCAAAGAAATGCCTAAATCATCTCCTACACTCGCAATATTTATTTCGCTTTACATACACACCAGGCAAGTTCTAGCATCAGTCACAACAAAGAATATACAATATCCTCACACACACAAGGCACATGGTCAACTTTATTGGGAGCATTATAGATTCTTGACCCAACAGATGCATGAATTAAACCACAATAATTTATCACACAGTGAGTCACAACTTAGAGCCTAAGCGTCTTAATAGTAATGATTTAGCACAAACTCTTGTTATAATATACCATGCCGTCTATCAGAACAATTTCATGCAAAATCTAAAATCTAACTAACTAATTACGACTAACTAACTACGACTAATTCAAAAAAACAAGAATAAATATAGGCAAAGAAATACAATTCAACAGACATATACCCGCACCCCACACTTAGACGGGACACACTGTCCGCAGTGGAAATAAATAAGGAAAACCTGATTAGTCGGGCTCCTCTTCTATGTATGGGGTCATACCTCCTGCGTCAGAATTATCATCAGAGTCATCGTCATCAGAGTTGTCCTCCACGTCTGAGTCTGGCAGTCAGAATCCACCTTGCCATTGACCTTGATCCGCACAGTGTATGTCTGATCAGTGTATTTGACTGTCCGTTTGCACAACATTAGTAATCATGTAATCTTGAGTATCCTTTCTGACTTTATTTCATTGGATTAAGGCAATATTTGAACAAGACGACCACATAGAAATCTTATCAGGTTGTTGCATAGAAATAATCAAACCATCTTATGCTTGTGGTCAATCATGATCAATACCTTCGATGAACGAGTCATTCAAACATTCAAGCTTACAACTTTCAAGATTATGCATTAACTTCACAATTTCGACTTCATAAAAATACGACAGTGAATACCAATCAAATACAAGTCGGAGTAAAGTCAAGAATACCCACAAGAATCCTTTCACTCAATGAGACGCATCATAACAAACCAACCATATTCTCATCACCAAGCACTACTTCAAAATCTAATTCGCCATTATAAGCGTAGCACTGCAACAACTACGGAATACAAAAGAGCAACTTACTTGTTGATGGATCGGGAAGGTGAGTTCGCAAGATTAAACGAGAAAAGAGGAAAACTTGGAGAGGATAAGGGAGATTGGGCGGCGCCTAGGTTCAACAAACAATTGAGTGGTGTTCAAAGGTAGAGGGTCTATTTAAAGGATGATCCATGGGTCGGTTTTGATCCATGTACAATCGGGTTAGGAGGCAAAAAAGGATAAGTAAGCGGCGCCTAATGCTTTGCCTATGCTTAGCATAGGCAGCGCCTTTAGCAATGCCTAGATAGGCATAGGCGGTGCCTTGACTATCGCCTAGATTGGCATAGGCGGTGCCTTGCCTATCGCCTAGATTGGCATAGGCGGCACCTATGGCATTGCCTATGTGAGGCAGTGAGCATAGGCAATGGCATAGGCGGCGCCTATAGAATTGCCTACATTGGTATAGGCCTTTCCTTGTCCATTGCCTATGTGAGGTAGTGAGCATAGGCAATGGCATAGGCATTGCCTTGTCCGTAGCCTAGATTTGCATAGGCATTGCCTTGTTCGTTGCCTAGATTGGCATAGGCAATGCCTAACCTATAGCCTTTGCTCCATCATTCCTCACTTACCACCTTTAGCATGGCTCACTTTCAAATTAAAATTTGAGACTAATCTCCTCCTTTGTATATCTTGCACCTACACTTAGTCAAAAACAACAAAAATGATTAGAAGGATGGGTTGCCTCCCACCGAGTGCCTTAGTTTTGGTCGTGGCTCGACTCTTCTTTTTGAACTTTTATTTATCAAAAACAAAATCCTAATGAAACAAACTCCTAATGATGGGTTGCCTCCCATGTAGCGCTTGATTTATTGTCGCGGCACGACATAGTTATCTCGATTACTCAGACTTCATCAAGATATCTGGTGGCTTCGCCGGTGGTGAGGGTCGATTCTTAAGGTTAAGGTCCAGCTTCTTGGGGTCATATGAATGCGACCCCATTCCTGTCAAAGCACGGATAGTTTCTTCATTCTCTTCAACATCGTCACGCTCAAAGTTCAAAAACACAGCAGCCAATGGCTCAACAATAAGCTGCTTCTCTAAAGATAATTCCTTCTCATCCTCATAATAAACATTAGCTATAGAGAACACATTCATATCTTTGGGATGCTTCATTGATTTGTTTACATCAAAACGTACCACTTCGTCATTCATCCGAAATAAAAGCTCATTTGCTCGTAAATCAATAAGCACACTTCCTGTTGTGAGGAAAGGTCGACCCAAGATTATGGGCACCTCAAAATCCACCTCGCAATCCAAAATAACAAAGTCTGCAGGAAAAATGAAGGTAGAAACCTTCACTAATACATCATGTAAGATACCAACAGGTCGTTTTACCGACCTATCTGCCATCATGAGCTGCATATTAGTTAGTGTAGGATCGCCCAACCCCAACTGTTTATAAATAGATAGCGGCATCAAATTGATGCTAGCCCCCAAATCGCACAATTCCTTAGCAAAATCTAAGGATCCAACCGTGCAAGGAATAGTGAAAGCACCAGGATCTGCCTTTTTCTGTACTAAAGATCTCGTGGCAATTGCACTGCAATGATGAACATTATCTGCCAGTTCATAACTTGCTGCCCTTTTCTTTTTCAAAAGGTCCTTCATGAATTTGGCGTACCCTGGCATCTGCTCCAGTGCCTCCACCAAAGGCACATTAATAGTGAGCTGCTTCAGCATGGTCATGAATTTACTAAACCCGGTGTCATCAGCCTTCTTCTTTAGTCTCTGAGGAAAAGGTGGTGGTGGATTTGGAAGTCTTTTCCACCACTTCTTTTTGTTTTTTCTTCCGATTATCAATCTTTTCAGGCTGGTGACATCTAGGTGTAGTGTCATGAACGTTCTCATTCTGATTTTCAGCTTCTACAGAATCATCACAATCTGCTTCAATAACATTCTCTTCTATATTATCAACCACCTGCTTGCCTTTGGATGGATTTTCCAACACCTTACCACTCGTGGTAGTAATAGCCATACATGATCCATCATTCCATGGATTTTGCACAGTGTTACTAGGTAAAGTGCCAGTTTTTCTTTGATTGAATGCCGCTGATAGTTGAATCATTTGTTGTTCCAACTATTTTATTGCAGTGGAATGCGAGTCAACCAATTAATTTATTGAGGACAAATCATTTTTTACCTCAGCTAGTCCCATGTTGGTTGCCTTTACTCCTTTAAAAAGCTTGGCCATCATGTCCTCCATGGACATCTTCCCAGAACTAGTTGCAACAGCTTCACGATTTCCAGGAGGGACATACAAACCGCTCCTGTCATTCTTATTCTTCCAATTCCCTTGGTCTCGGTCCTTGTATCCAAATTTTTCATAATAGTTCCGACCTTGGTTTCCTTGGGCATTGCCTCGGAAACCCCCCTGATTATTCAAATAATTCGCTTCCTCCTCAGAATTGGATTCATCTCTACCCTGTGATACAACAGCCTTAACCTTTTCTATCTTCCCTGATAAGAAATGCTTGGTAAGAAGGTCCATATGCATTTTCATGTGAGCCATATCTTGGTCACGTTCCTCTTCTCTTCGCCTCTATTCTGCTGTCATGCCAGTAGATACAGTAGAGCTTGCTACCTCAGAATCCCTGGTATGCCAAGCTCTACTCTGCTTTGTCATATGATCCAGCATATCACCAGCCTCAATAAAAGTAAGGTCCATGAATGACCCACCTGCAGCATTATCAACCACTGGCTTAGTCACCGAGTTCAAAGCCCTATATAATATTTCCATCAAGTGGACATTGGTCATCTGATGATTTGGGCACCACATAAGCTTCTTCTTGAACCTCTCCCATGTTTCGTGGAGAGCTTCAGTTGGAAGCTGTCGAAAATTGCTGATCTCATCTCATAACTGTGCTCTCTTGGATGGCGGAAAGAATCTTTCTAGGAAAACGTCTTTCAGTTGCCTCCAATTAGTAATAGAGTCAGGAGTCATCCCGTTCAACCATAGAGTTGCCTCTCCAGATAGAGACAATGGAAATAAGCGCAGTCGAATTGTAATCTGTCCAACTCCTGGATTGTCAAACGACTTGCATGTTGAGATAAAGTTGATCAGATGCATATTCGGATCATCGCCTACAAGTCCACTAAATAACCCTTTGAGTTGTAATAGCTGGATCATGGTGCTGGTGATATTGAACTTGGATCCGGGTGCCAAGGGTGGAGGAATAATAGCCCCTGTGGCACCAATCGCATCCAAATCATCATCATCATCATCATCATCGAAAGTGGCCTATACAGATCGGCATTCAGGTCTCATTCTAGCTTGACGATCTCTCCTGTTCACAGGTGCTGCCACCTCACCAGCACGCCTTGGATTTAATAACTCATCATCACCCAGGTCCTCTTCATCAAGATTTGTTGCCCGACCTGGGTTATCAATATTTTGTTGATGCACTTGAGCAGTTGCCAATGCAGCTAATCTTTCCTGCTACTGTTGAGCAGCCATCCGTTCAAGGTTTCGTTGCGCATCCATTCTGCCAATAAGATGTGGTTCAGGATTTATAGGTAATAACGGTTGACCAGAACTTCGTGTATTTGGCATGCACTCCAATAAACCTGAACAAAACAAAAAAAATAAACAAAAAGTAAAATTCAAGAATCTTTGACCAAAGGGTCTATTAACTATCACAAACTAAGTTGACAACCGTATTCCCCGGCAACGTCGCCAAAATTTTATACGCCCAAATTACAACTCTCGTTAGAAAGTGTAAGCGGTCGCTGTCAAATATAGAACCCAACTGGGTTGGGTGTCGAATCCCACAGGAAATACTCTGGTCACTAAGTGTTGCAATTATTAGTAGACTGTTGGTCGAAAATTCCAAGGAAAAAGGGGGGTTTAGTTTAGGCGTGAACTAATATTATCAAAGAAACAATGGAACGATTTGCGTAGTAAGATTTAATCACAGAGATTTATAAGTTAGGGTTATGTCCACCTTATAAGTTCTACTTCTCTATTAACTATGAGTAACGCGGAATTTAGACATGCATGCACTTATAGAGAATCGTATTCTAATTCTAAATCCAAGTGTTTCTCAACCATCAAGGATTTATTTCGCTTTAGCTCTCCCGAGCCTAAAGTGTATAACAAATGGTACAAATTTTCCAAGAAGTTAATCCGGTTAAGGAATTAACGTGTAAATAGGGGTTGAAAACCCTATTTCCTTGTCACACTCTCTTTTCCAAACATGTAACTTTTCTCTCGAACAAGTTAATGCTATAATGGCGTATTCTCTATGTTTGCAACCATAATAATTCAATCAAAACGAAGAGATTAATGATATAATTAGCATAACACATCAAGAATTCACAAACTCATAGTAATAGATAGTATCTTACAAGGTTTCCATAACCCTAACAAATAAGTTTAGCTACTCATGAATACAACAGAAATCAAAGTAGACATCATCATCATACCAAAACTTAGAGAAATCTCGGCTATGGAGATGAAACGTGTTTTCTTTCTCCGTTGCTCAAGTGAGCCATTTTCTGCTCTCAAAACTCGTACAAAACCTTCAAACGTGAATTCTCTAAAAATGTTTGAATGATAATAATAATGATGCTGAAAAATTCAGCAAGAAGGTTTTTAATAGCATCCTTGTCTAATAAGTTTCTACTGCATCCTTAAGTATTCAGTCCAAAAGCTGCCTTCCCTCTTATGTGAAGTTTTCCTTTGCTGCCCACAGGTCCACAAAGTGCTGAAATCTTCATCATTAGTACCTGAAAACATGCTAATCACATAGGTCAGCTCACTTAAAGGAAAATGGACTAAAAGTGCAAGAATTATATATTTTATCCTCAAAACTTAGCTGAAACATGGGTAAATTATGGTGCTTAGGCGTGTAAATACGCCCAACATCAATGAGCATCCCAAACCATTAAGGCCCGTACGCCCTTCTTTATTTGGTAATCATGCACAATATTCATAAATTATAATAGAAGATGCGGAATTGTAAATCATTACAAAAACATGGTCATACTCTGAATTCAATTTAATTACGAAGAAAGGAATCCCATATCAACTAAACAAAATTTGAAATAGTCTGCGAAATATCTACTGCGTGATCAAATGACAACTGTCTGAAAACTGGAACAAGGCCCCCAGTAGAACCAAAACAAAAAGAATAACATAGACTGAAATAAACAGGCCTTCTAGAACAAAGAAGGATCACCACTGTACGGTTCACTTCTATTTGAATACTTTACTGCTTAGCCGGACCCCTAGATTAAGACTTAGAACCTGAGAGGATAGGGGGTCAATACAATTGTACTGTTACACAGAGCAAATCCAAAATAAATCTTTTATATTGATAAAATAGTTGAGAGCTAGTCATAAAACATCATGAAAGATATAAATTCAAAACACATGGACATTTTTTATAATCAAAAACCTTTCTATCAATGCGTTTTTTGATCTTTGTATTACTTCTGAGTTAGGTGGCACTCCCCTACAAGTATGATATTCCATGGGCTATATGGAATATGCCATTGACTCAGCGGGGAAGCCTCCAACCCAAGTTTTCTACAAGGGTTGGAGTATCTGAATCTACTACGCTATAGGGCCGTCGCCAGCATACAATAATATACCCATATCGGCAAAACACGGTTTCGGGCAATGCGTTGTTTGAACTCATTCCTTATTCGGGGAACCACCTAATCTCTCTTTATACCCAATTTTAGCCTATTCTAAAACATGCATCATTCTAGTTTCAAAATCTGAAAATCTGATTTCAAACATGCATTCTATTCTGTTCTAAATTACCATGGCATTATCTGAGTTGGTGTCGTCATACCAAGACTTGCAAGTCCTATTTTTGAGCCATATTGTATCATGCATGATTCTTTCACTAAATCTCAATTCAGACCACCTAAACATGCAAATAGTCTAAGAGATTTCATGTTCCAAAACTATCACGACCCAACCCAAACCGAGGCCCTAGCCGTAATGAGCATCCCAAACCATGAAGGCCCGAACACCCTTCTACATCTGGTAATCATGCATAATATTCATCAAATAAAAGAAGGTGCGGAATTGTAAATCCATTATGGAAACATGGTCATACTCTGATTTTAATTTAAAAAAAGGAAATAGATCCAATAACATCTAGACCACTGATACAAGACAGCCCAAGAACATAAGAAAACAAATACCAAAATAGTCCACTAGTTCAAGGAACTATGGACCTCTTTTAATGACCCCTCTCGGATTCAAGAACACAACAAGAACACCATGTAATCAGGTGTTTAACACCTAATTTCTAGCAGCAAACCAAACTATATTATGACAATAAAAATGAAAAACAACAATGTTACAACCACAATAACCTAACGTCTTGAACAACAACAACACAAACTACAAGATAAGGACAAGAAACAAAGATAGATAGTTAGTCAAGTGTGGATGTAGTCTTAACAACCCAAGAGCATATTCACTCTTGGAACTTTAACTCTTCATAAAACAAACACATAACTCTTACAATGACATAAGAGGGGCATCCACCTCTCAAAGCACCAAAGTCTCAAGCTTTGCAACACACAAGAGAATCCACCCTTTTGCTATGCCCTAATTTCAGTTTTGAGAACTCTCTCTCACAAGAGTAGTGTATTCAATATCAAGCATAAACTAAGAAAATAAACCCTACAAGGTTCTATTTATTCAACATTATAAATAATAGATAAATGACAAAAGAGCCCTTTGATAACGCTCAATCTACAACTCACGTAGGAGTGTAAAACGGTCGTTAGCAAATATAGAACCCAACTGGGTTGGGTATCGATCCCACAGGGAATAGCTTGGTCAACAAGTAAGTGAAGATTACTAGACTTTTAGTGAAAGTCTCGAAAAAGGGGGGATTCTTGTTGTGCAAGTAATGTAACCAAATAGTATCTAAAACGGCAATAACAATGTAAAAAGAGAAAGAATGTTTTAGTAAGATGTAAACAATGAGAATTGAGGAGTTGGGGTTATGTCCACCTTCTGAGTTATACGTCTCTATTGACTATGAGTGTGTTGAATTCAGACATGCATGTGCTTATAGAGAATTGTATTCGATGGTAAATCCAGGCGTCTTTCGACCTATTCGAGGATTATTTCACTTTAACTCTTTCGAGATTAAAGCGTATCTAACGGTACGAATTCTCCAAGAGGTTAATCCAGTTATGGAACTAACTTTTTAATAGGGGATGGGACCCTACTACCTTGACATTATCTCTTTTCCAGACAGATAACCTTTCTTTCGAACAAGTTAAATGTTATACTGGCGTATTCTTGCATTTGCAACCACAAAGAATTTAGATTAAGATGAAGAGAATAATGATATAAGCAACATACGTGTCACGAACTCACAAACTCACAGCAATAGATAGTATCTCATTCGGCTTCCATAACCCCAACAGAGAAGTTTAGTTACCGATAAGTGCGAAGGAAATCACAATTGACATTGTTGTTATACCACAATAAATATTTCACGTTTGTAATGGTGTGGTAGGCGTTAGGCGTGAATCCCTTAGCAAAGTAACGTTTCTCTTGTTGTGGAATTTAAGAATAGATGAATAGAAGAAGAAAAATAGAATTAATGAAAGAATGATTGTTTAGAACTAGAATGTCTTAGAAGTAGAATAGAATAGAATTGGATGTAAGAAGATATCCCAAAATCTCTAGCAAGATAGGGTATTTATAATACCCATATCCTATTCCTAGTAAGCTAATGAAATGCTTAACCAAATCCTACTAAGCTAATGAAATACTTAACCCAATTGTACTAGGTTAATGTATCATTATCCTAATCCTAATAAGCTAATGAAATACTTAACCCAATTGTACTAGGTTAATGTATCATTATCCTAATCCTAATAAATTACTGCTAGTCCCCAAAGTCTTCAAAAATGTTGTTTTAGCCCAGGACAGAATTTCCATGCGCCATCTTTAGTCCTTGGCGTCCAAGATTGGCTTTTCTCCTTTCTTGAAGCTTTCTCTTTTCTCCTTTCTTGAAGCTTTCTTTGGCGTCAAGTTATCCATGAAATGCTGAATTCTGCATCATTTATACCTGAAACTTTGCTAATCATGTTCGTTAGCTCACTTACAGGAAAAAGGACTAAAAGTGCATGAAATATATAGTTTGTTCTCAAAACTAGGCTAAAATATGGGCAAAATATAGTGCTATAGGCCTGTAAATTCGCCTATCATCAACACCCCACACTTGAAGCTTTGTTCGTCCTCGAACAAAATATCCTGCCCCTCTAAACATCATCTTAGGGTTTCACAGCAACAACACAAAATATTCGTCAAGACAAGCACAACAATTATCAACAAAGAGTAGTTTTCTGATCATTAGTAGAAACAATTCAGCCTCCAACATAGACTCGTGATGGTGGTCAACTCATATTCAAAATTCAAGGCACAAGGAATCATACACGACCACCCAAAACTCATCAACCATGTGTGTCTCACAATGTATTACCCATAATCACTCACAAGTATAGCATATTTTTCAAACATGGGTATAAAAATATCTTTGCTCTCACTCTCACAAAGAATTCATATGTTGTAATTGATGACCATAGGCTTGCCCTTAGTGTAATGCTCCACTAAATGTCAGAATGCTAAGCTTAGGATCAAATAGGTCTTTTGCTGGTTGTAATGTAGGCTAAGGGACGGGTAGGACTATTTTGGCCAGAAATAGTGACTATGTTCCTAAGCTCTTTAATACATCACATTGTGTCATTAACACTTTTCTTTCTAACAACCTTTCTTTCATTTATTCTACCACCCTTTTTCTCCTCTTTTGATTTTCGATTTTAAACATGACTAACTTTTCAGTTTTTTCTTCCTTTTTCTTTTCATAACATACCTCTTATGATAGCACTTCTTTTTTCATAGCAATTTCAAGCACCAATGCATTCTAAAGCATCATACTCACCCAATATCTTCTTATTTTGTCACATGACATTTTCACTTTAAAGAACTTAGGAATTTGGATCAAATTATGGTCTTAAAAAATGGATTAGGCTTACATACGAGGTTTGTCAAAGAAAATAGGCTAAAGTCTCAAAAGGGTTTAACTAGGATGATGTCCATGGGTAGGTAAAAAGAAGGTAAATAATCATAGGTTGCCAAAGAAATGCCTAAATCATCTCCTAGACTTGCACTCTTTATTTTTGCTTTACATACATACCAGGCAAGTTCTAGCATCAGCCACAAGCACAGAATATACTATTATCTTACACACACAAGGCACATGGTCGACTTTATTGGGAGTAGTATAGACTCTTGACCCAACAGATGAAGGAATTAAACCAAACAATATCACATAGTGAGTCACAATTAGAGCCTAAATGTCTCAATAGTCATGATTTTAGCACAAACTCTTGTCATAATCTCATGCTGCCTATTAGAATAATTTCATGCGAAGCTAAGCTAAAAAAAACAATTAACTACAAACAAACATAAATAAATGCAAATGTGGACGGAGAAGTATAGCATGCAAATACCAGCACCCCACACTTAGATGGGACACACTGTCCTCAGTGGAAAATAAATAAGAAGAACCTGGTTAGTCGGACTCATCCTCTATGTCTGGGGTCATACCCCTTGCATCGGAATCATCATCAGAGTCGTCATCCTCAAAAGTTCCTCATAAGTATCCTACTTAATTCCAAGAGTGAGTCGAGGTATTTGCAGCGAGGAGGGTTATCCTTGCTCTTTTCGGCCTCTTTTCTTGCCTTTTTGTGAAGTGGTAGCCTTATCTTTGCCTTGTCTTGCTTTGGGTGCCATTGTACCTGAGACTTAAAACAATGTTCATGTTAGCATCATCTTGATGGATACAATCTATAAACAAGCAGTAGTGGCACCACCCCACACTTAGTTTGTTGGTACAGACTAGTGAAGTGAAAGTGGTCGATTACTCAGACTTCATCGACATACGTTTTAGGGGATATATTCCAACAAGAACTTCAGATATGTAACACTTCTTGCAATCTTTGCAATACTTTCATGTTAGGTATTTCAAGACTTCTACATAGGGATTACATCATGGTATAGTTTCTATCAATAATCACAATCTCCTATGTCGGTAGGCAACTATAAGTCTTATTCCGATGAGCGAGACATCCCAACATGTAAGTATTCAAGTGACAAGAGTATGCAATGTTCATGACTATAGCAATTCCGCAAGTAGTATGACAATGCATCAAAATCGAATTGAAGTCAGAAACAAGTTAAGATCATCCTAACGTATATGTTCACTTACTTGGTTATGTATCAACAATTCAAACACATTCACATCTCCAATACTTCTTAAAGATTTAGCAATTCATAATAGACATAGTAACGTAGTACTTATGAAAAATAAATGAAGAACACAAGAGTACTTACGTGATTGAAGCCTTTGGAGATGTTCTTGTGAAGTGGAAGAGCAAAAGTTTTGAGAAGATTTGGATGCTATGTGCGGCGCCTATGTAAGGTTTTCAATGTGTTTGTGCCACAAGACTAAGTCTCCTTTATATAGGAAAAGAATGGGTCGGGTTTTGACCCATTTAAAATCGGTTTTGGAGACAAAAAGTGACCATAGGCGGCGCCTTTAGCTTTGCCTATGCTTGGCATAGACGGCGCCTTTTGCAAAGCATTGTCTAGCATAGGCGGTGCCTATGCCATAGCATTTGGTGAGCATAGGCGGAACATTTTACTTAGCATATGAGATTCAGAGACAAAAGGCATTAGCATAGGCGGCGCCTATGCTATGGCATACTTGGGCATGGGCGGCGCCTATGCTATGGCACACTAGATTCCGAGATCTTAGGCCATAGTATAGGCTTTGCCTTGTTCGTGGCCTAGTTTTACCTAGGACTAGACTTGTTTGATGCCTATATTTTCATGAGCAATGCTCAATCCATAACCTTTTGCTTCCTCATTCCTAACTTACCACCTTTAACATGCAACACGTCCAAATCAAGATTTGAAACCAATCTCCTCGTTTTACATCTCTTGCACCTACATTTGCTCAAAGACAATAAAAACGATTAGAACGATGGGTTGCCTCCCATCAAGCGCCTTAGTTTTGGTCGTGGCACGACTCTTATTTTTGGATTTTTATTTATCAAAAGCAAACACGTAATAGAACGAAAGAAAAATGAAAAACGATAAACGATGGGTTGCCTCCCATCTAGCGCTTGATTTATTGTCGCGGCACGACATAGTTACCTCGAGTACTTAGAATTTGTCGAGATAGATGGTGGATCATTTTCTGAATGGATTCAGACGATAATGAGGCTTACTTGTAGGCATGCAATCTTCTTCGAGATGACCCTTGTGCATGCCTATCCCAGGAGGGATACCAATTATATTATCAATAGTCCAACCCATAGCTCTCATGTATCTCTTCAGAGCAGAGATGAGAGCCTCTACGTGCTGTTTACTTAAATCATCCGCACTCACCGGAAGTATATTTATACTTTCCAAGAACACATACCTTAGATAATTGGGGAGCTCTTTCGATTCTAGCATTGGTGGCTCTTCAATGGATGGCTTGGCTGGTGGTATGGGTCGATTTTTGAGATCGAGGTCCAGCTTCTTGGGAGTATGGCAATATGTCCCTAATCCTGATAGAGCACAAATAGCTTCTTCGCAATTTTCAGCATCCTTACTCTCTTCATTCATGAGCACAACCGCCACTGGGTCATCAATAATTTGCTCTTCTTCAAGTAGTTCTTTCTCATCATCAAAGTAAACATCATCCACCGAGAATACGTTCAGCTCTTTGGGTTTCTTCATTGATTTGCACACATCAAAGCGAACTACTTCATCATTTATTCGGAATGAAAGCTCATTAGCTCTCAAATCAATAAGCACGCTTCCTGTAGCAAGGAAAGGGCGCCCCAAGATTATGGGAACTTCTGAGTTTGCTTCACAATCCAAAATAACAAAGTCTGCCAGAAAGATGAATGAAGAAACCTTTACCAAGACATCACATAGGATACCAACAGGTCGTTTTACCGACCTATCCGCCATGACGAGCCTCATATTGGTTGGAGTAGGATCACCCAACCCCAACTTTTTATAGATAGATAATGGCATCAAATCGATGCTGGCTCCTAAATCACATAATGCTTTGGCAAAATTCAAAGATCCAACGGTGCAAGGAATAGTGAAAGCTCCGGGGTCAGCCTTCTTCTGAACTATTGATCGGGTAGCGATTGCGCTGCAGTGATGGACATCATCTTTCAACTCATAACTTGCTACCCGCTTCTTTGTCAAAAGATCCTTCATAAATTTCGCATACCCAGGCATTTGTTAAGGTGCTTCCACTAATGGAACATTAATTGTTAGCTGCTTTAACATAGTCATGAATTTGCTGAACTTCGTATCCTCCGCCACCTTCTTCAATCTTTGGGGAAAAGGTGGTGGTGGGTATGGAATTTTTCTCTCCACGGCATTCTTCTCCTCTTGCTTCCGTTTTCAGCTTTTCCAGGCTGCACATCGTGAGGAGTGATGTTAAGGACGTTAGGATCGGCTGCTGCGGCATATTCCCCTTTCGCCTTATCATCAATTTCCGCTTCTTCGTCAACCACTTGCTTTCCTTTTTCTGAAGTTTCCAGCACCTTACCACTTCGGGTAGTGATGGCCATGCATGACCCATCATTCATTGGGTTTTGCACAGTATCGCTAGGTAAAGTACCACCCTTTCTTTGATTGAGTGCTGCTGAAAGTTGGCTCAATTACTGCTCTATTTGCTTGATTGAAGTGGAATGAGTATCAACTAATTGCTTCATAGAGGACAAATCATTTATTACCTCCGTTACTCCTGCGCTCGTTGCTTCCACTCCTTTCAGTAGTTTAGCCATCATGTCTTCCATACTTCCAGAACTAGATGTGGTGGCGTCACGTCTTCCAGGGGGAACATACAAACCACTACTGTCATTCTTGTTCTTCCAACTACCTTGGTCCATGTTTCCAGATTTACCATGATAGTTCCGACCTTGGTTTCCTTGGGCATTGCCTCGGAAACCCCCCTGATTGTTCAAGTAGTTGGCTTCCTCTTCCGAATCAGATTCGTCTCTTCCTTTTGACGCAATAGCTTTCACTTTTTTGGTCTTCCCTGATAATAAATGCTTTGTAAGAAGATCCACTTGTGTTTTCATGTGCGCCATATCTTGATCACGTTCTTCTTGTCTTCTTCTTTGGTCTGCAGTCATGCCAATAGATAAAGTGGGGCTTGTTACCTCAGAATACCTGGTATGCCAAGCTCTACTTTGTTTCATCATATGATCTAGAATATTGCTTGCTTGACCAAAGGTGAGATCCATAAAGGATCCTCCAGCCGCATTATCCACCACTGGTTTAGTTATTGAATTCAGGGCTCTATATAATATCTCCATTAGGTGAACATTAGTCATATGATGGTTTGTCACCTCACTAGCTTTGTCTTGAACCTCTCCCGTGTTTCATGAAGAGCTTCAGTAGGAAGCTGACGAAAGTTGCTGATTTCATCTCTCAATTGTGCTCTTTTGGATGGCGGAAAGAATCTTTCTAGGAAAGCGTCTCTCAATTGCCTCTAATTTGTAATAGAATCAAGAGTTAGCCCATTCAACCATAGAGTTGCCTCCCCAGTCAGAGACAATGGAAATAAGTGTAACCGAATTGTATTCTGACCAACTCCAGGATTGTCAAACGACTTGCATGTAGAAATAAAGTTGATGAGATGCATATTCGGATCATCGCCTGCTAGTCCACCAAATAATCCCTTGAGTTGCAATAACTGAATCATGGTGCTCGTGATGTTGAACATGGCTCCGGGTGCCAATGGTGGAGGGATAATGGCTCCTGTAGCTCCGGCTCCATCAAGATCATCATCATCATCGTCGAAAGCTGGCTGCATAGCTTGGCGTTCAGGCCTAAACCTAGCTTGACGATCTCTTCTGTTGGCAGGTGTTGTGATCTCAGCGGCATGCCTAGGGTTTAGTAGCTCGTCATCACCTAGATCTTCATCGTCAGGATTTGTTACTCGCCCAGGGTTATCAATATTCTGTTGATGCACTTGAGCGGCGGCTAGCGCAGCTAGTCTCGCCTGTTCCTGTTGAGCAGCCATCCTTTCAATTGCGTGTTGTGCCTCTATTCTGCGAATACGTTGTGGTTCAGGATTGATAGGTAATAACGGTTGACCAGAACTTCGGGTATGGGGCATGCACTGAATAAAAACCTGCAATAAACAAAAACAAAAACTAAAAGTAAAAGTACGAGAATCTTTGACCAAAGGGTCTAGTAATTATTACGAACTTAATTGACACTTGTAATCCCCGACAACGGCGCCAATTTTTGATAACGCTCAATCTACAGCTCTCGTAGGAGTGTAAAGCGGCCGTTAGCAAATATAGAACCCAACTGGGTTGGGTATCGATCCCACAGGGAATAGCTTGGTCAACAAGTAAGTGAAGATTACTAGACTTTTAGTGAAAGTCTCAAAAAAGGGGGGATTCTTGTTGTGCAAGTAATGTAACGAAATAGTAGCTAAAAACGGCAATAGCAAAGTAAAAAGAGAAAGAATATTTTAGTAAGATGTAAACAATGAGAATTGAGGAGTTGGGGTTATGTCCACCTTCTGAGTTATACGTCTCTATTGACTATGAGTGTGTTGAATTCAGACATGCATGTGCTTATAGAGAATTGTATTCGATGGTAAATCCAGGCGTCTTTCGACCTATTCGAGGATTATTTCACTTTAACTCTTTCGAGATTAAAGCGTATCTAACGGTACGAATTCTCCAAGAGGTTAATCCAGTTACGACACTAACTTTTTAATAGGGGATGGGACCCTACTACCTTGACATTATCTCTTTTCCAGACAGATAACCTTTCTTTCGAACAAGTTAAATGTTATACTGGCGTATTCTTGCATTTGCAACCACAAAGAATTTAGATTAAGATGAAGAGAATAATGATATAAGCAACATACGTGTCACGAACTCACAAACTCACAGCAATAGATAGTATCTCATTCGGCTTCCATAACCCCAACAAAGAAGTTTAGTTACCGATGAGTGCGAAGGAAATCACAATTGACATTGTTGTTATACCACAATAAAGATTTCACGTTTGTAATGGTGTGGTAGGCGTTAGGCGTGAATCCCTTAGCAAAGTAACGTTTCTCTTGTTGTGGAATTTAAGAATAGATGAATAGAAGAAGAAAAATAGAATTAATGAAAGAATGATTGTTTAGAACTAGAATGTCTTAGAAGTAGAATAGAATAGAATTGGATGTAAGAAGATGTCCCAAAATCTCTAGCAAGATAGGGTATTTATAATACCCATATCCTATTCCTACTAAGCTAATGAAATGCTTAACCAAATCCTACTAAGCTAATGAAATACTTAACCCAATTGTACTAGGTTAATGTATCATTATCCTAATCCTAATAAGCTAATGAAATACTTAACCCAATTGTACTAGGTTAATGTATCATTATCCTAATCCTAATAAATTACTGCTAGTCCCCAAAGTCTTTAGAAATGTTGTTTTAGCCCGGGACAGAATTTCCATGCGCCATCTTTAGTCCTTGGCGTCCAAGATTGGCTTTTCTCCTTTCGTGAAGCTTTCTTTGGCGTCAAGTTATCCATGAAATGCTGAATTCTGCATCATTTATACCTGAAACTTTGCTAATCATGTTCGTTAGCTCACATACAGGAAAAAGGACTAGAAGTGCATGAAATATATAATTTGTTCTCAAAACTAGGCTAAAATATGGGCAAAATATAGTGCTATAGACGTGTAAATTCGCCTATCATCACCCTTTAGTGACTAGTCTTCAAAAATACTCAAAAGTGTCATGATCATGATCATACTTGTATCATACTCTCCATCTTGAGAGAAATTTAACCATAAATTCACGGGCTCACATCTTTTACCAAGGTACTTCACAATCTCCTTCTTCCGGCCACACATCTTCTCCATACTCTTCATTTTGCACTTCGGCATCTTTTTTCTCTCCATCTTGCAGTTTGTCATCATTCTTAACCGATTCGATGCCCACCTCTTCTCCAAGATAGTATAATCTATCCCTCCTTAGGATCATATTCTGCCGATTTGGGCACTCACTAGCCTTGTTCCCCCACCCTTGACACTTAAAACATTAAAACCCCTTGGGATTGGAAGTAGAATTCAATTTACCTTCATACCTTGGAGGATGTTTTAGGAAACCCTTAGTGGCCTCGGGTTGGGTATCCATGAATGAGTTCTCTTTGAGCTCCTTCTCAACCTCTAAAGCCGCATGGAAGATTCCATCTACGGTGTCGAATTTGTGAAGCGTCATGCGAGTAGAGATGTCCTTGTTTAACCCAACCTTGAAGCGCATAATGTCACGACTTACTTTCTTACCTTAGTTGTCAAGTTTCAACATTAATTGTTGAAATTCATCATAGTAAGCCATGACACTCTTGCTCCCTTGCCTCAAATTATATAATTTGGGAAGAAGCTCATGCCTATAAGTCTCGGGTAAGTACCGTTGCCACATAAGGTTCTTCAACCGAAACCAAGGAGGAGGTTGTCCCCCAATCATCTCATTCCCAAATCATTTAACATACTCCCACCATGTATTAGCATACCCTTCGAAGTGAGCTATAGCATAACAACTTTTATTTTCTTCGGTGAGATCATTAAGTTGGAAGATCTTGTCACAAGACAACTCCCATGAAAGGTAGGCTTCAGGATCACTCTCACCTTTGAAAATGGGAAGGCTCACTTTGATGGAATTGAGACCTACATCTTGGTTTGGATGGCCATATCTCACCTCTCGGTCTAACTTCCCATGTATACCCCTCATTCTTTCTTCCCTCAAGTAAACATCATCATACGGCCCATAACCACCATATTTTTCTCCCCTACCATAGCTCTCAACATGGATGGGTATATTTGGGTTAAGTGGAGCTTGTAGTGACGTGATTGGATTTGGATAGTGAGGTCTTTGGTCAAGTGGAGTTTGGATGAGAGGGTTAGGGTTTGGTGGTGGTATTTGGGTTCATATACCTTCTTGTTGGACTTGGTGGAGTGGAGGATTGTTTGGTATATCTTGTTCTTGGCTTCGGGAGTAGAGATTGGTTGGATTTGTGGAAATTGGTGGATATAGCATTTGGTGCATGGTCCCGGGAGTATTAGTTGGGGAATTGTTTTAAGGTGTGGAAGGTCGACTCCTTTGGCTTTCCACACGTTCTAATCTCCAACTTATTGATGCCGCATCCATATCTAATTTCTCAAGACCCACATTCAACCTAGCCACATCTCGGGACATAGTTTCAAGGCGAGCTAAAATGAGATTGATGGAATTATTATCCATTGTTTGAGCATTTGAAGCCTCGGGTTCCATTGTGGTTATACAAAAAATAACCCTTCAAGTTACGGTCCAACAAGACACCCAATCAGGCCACAACGACACACACAATAATGAAATACAAATTCTACAAAACAAAACACACGTGAGTTCAAAACAACCTCCCACAATGAGATCCCACCTTTAGGTTTCTTCAAACTCAAGCTTAACAATGGTGGATGGCTCAAATAACCTCCAATTTAGCTCAAATTCTAACCCCATACTCCTATAGTGTTAGAGAACAAAAATCTAACACTAAAAACACAAGAAAAACACAAAATCAAAAACTCAAAATTTGACCTAGGGTCAAAAACGGGTTTAGAGTTTTTTTGGGGGGGATTTTCAATTTTGACACTTCTTTTTTGTTGGGATTTTCAATTTCTAGACTCTAATAGTGTTAGGGAACAAGGATCTAACACTAGAAACACACAAAACACACAAAAAACAAGTTTTTTTTGAAAGGCACTAAAAATGTGAATAGTAGCTTTTTTTCTTTTTCTTTCTTTTCACTTTTTATTTTATTTTCAAGATAATAATCCCAAGATTGATTTTGTTGGAACTAAATCAAACCTTTCTTTGATACCAAATGATACAAGATAGACCAAGAACACAAGAAAACAAACACCAAAATAGTTCACTAGTTCAAGGAACTATGGACCTCTTTTGGTGACCCCTCTCGCATTCAAGAACACAACAAGAACACCATGTAATGAGGTGTTTAACACCTAATTTCCAGCAGCAAACCAAATTATATTATGAAAATACTAATGAAGAACAACAATGTTGCAACCACAATAACCAAACGGCTTGAACAACAACAACACAAACTACAAGATTAGGACAAGAAACAAACATAGATAGTTAGACAAATGTTGATGTAGTATTAACAACCCAAGATCATATTCACTCTTGTAACTTTAACACTTTATACAACAAACACCTAACTCTTACAATGACACAAGAGGGGCATCCACCTCTCAAATCACCAAAGTCTCAAGCTTTGCAACACACAAGAGAATCCACCCTTATGCTATGCCTTAATTTCAGTTTTGAGAACTCTCTCTCACAAGAGTAGTGTCTTCAATATCAAGCATAAACTAAGAAATAAACCCTACAAGGTTCTATTTATACAAAATTACAAATAATAGAGAAACGAAAAAAGAGCCCTTTAGTGACTAGTCTTGAAAAATACTCAAAAGTGTCATGATCATGATCATACTTGTATCAATCATATCTAATTCAGTCTACGAAATCTCTACTACATCTGAAAACAACAACTGTCTGAACTGGGACAAGCCCCCAGTGGACCTAAACCAAAATAAATAATATAATCTGAAAGACATAGGCCTTCTGGAATAAAGAAGGCTCACCAACTGCACACTTCATTGTTGTCTAAAAACTCTACGTCTTAGAAAGGCCTCTGAACTAAGATTTAGACCCTGGGAGGTAGGGGGTCAATACAAATGTACTGGTACACAGAGCAAATCCAAAATAATAATTTATATTCAACATATATGAGAAAAATTTAAAATAGTTCATAAACATATCATATAGTAAGAAATCTCATGGGAATTTTCAAAAGATTCTGTAAAATCATCTGAACTCTGTGACACTCTTTATTTTAATTCTGCACTAGGTGGTATACCCTACAACTCTGAAATTCTACGGGCTATATGGAATCCGCCATTGACTACCCAAATGTGCCGCAAGGGTTGGAGTCTCTGACTCTGCTATGCCACACGGTCGTCGCCAGCGTAAAAATTATATACCCGGATCGGTAAATCACGGTTTTAGGCTAAGAGTTACTTGAACTCACGTCTTCTTTGGGTTACCACCTAATCCTCTTTAAGCCCATTTTTAACTCTTTAAAATATGCGTTCTCTGAAAACATATTCTAAAAACATACTCTTTTATGGCATATATACTTATGGTATCGTCATACCATTAACTTGCAAGTCACGTCTCTGAGCCGATATTAGCATATTACAATCTCTATTTTCAAAACATAAATTCGGGACCACCATATCAATATATCATTTCAAAGAAATCTTTCTCTAAAACTCATGTAAAAACATGTATGCAATTCTCTTTGTCAAACTTTCAATGATGCAAGGTGGTCATGTCAAATCTCTTAATCTCATGCAAATCTTTCTCTTTTATCAAAATATATTTACATCAATAAACTCCCTCTCTTAAATCTTTAAATCATGCTCAAAATACTATGGTATTTGAGTAAACTATTTTCAAGCCATAAATCATGTATTTCAAATCCTTCACATTAAGATCATAAACTTAAAGTCATCACAAGAGAGGGATTTCATAAGTTGTGCTCTCAAACAATCTTCAAATCTAAATTTTCATACATATTCATATACATGTAAATCAATTTAATGGGAAAAGGCCTAAAGGAAAAATCAACAACACAATTAAACATTCATAATGCTTAATAAAATCATGTATTTCAAAACCCCTTTCTGAATTCATGCTTGATAATCTTTAAATCATGTTCTAGTGTTTACAAGCCCATGTAATTTTTAGGATAAACCCCACGTACCTTAAATTAGAAGCTTTTGAATGAACTCTAGATTTTGGTATGCTATACGTATGATTTATGGGTGCTTCTTGTATCCCTAGCAATGGGGATTCCGAATCTTAAAGAATTAAGGAAAACCAACGGTTAAATCTTGAGTTATTTGAAATTCTAGTCTGAAACCCTAGAGAGTGTTCTTGTGGATTTTTGATGAAAATATCAGCAATATGGTGATTTGGGATTGAAATCCCATGTTTAAACTAATAAGGGGGTGGAAAATACCCAATATACCCTTAATGAGACGGAGTTTAAAATGCTGAATTTTTCAGGGGCGTGCAGCAGAGCATGCGTCGCATGCTCTAGTTCGCCAGACTGGAGCGTGCGTCGCATACTGCATCACATGGTACCAGGGGTGGATTGGACCATGCGACGCATGCAAATCGCATGATGCCACTATTTTAGGCATCCAAACGTGCTCTAAACAAGGCCCAAAAATACCGAAACTCACCCATTATATACTATCAACTTGCCCCATCGTGAATCAATTAAAATATCAAGAAACGGAGGTTAGGAAGGTCATCAAAAAAATCCTCAAAGATTGGAAGTCAAAAATTAGACTAAGTCTCTTTGACACTTAGAAAATTTTTCTAGTCTTTAACTCTTTAAGCATGCTACTAGGAGCTAATACATGCACGACTTTTACGGGGTGTTACATTATCTCCCCCTTGGGATCATTCATCCCCGAATGTTGGGTAGGAATGTTGAAGTCTTAAAGGTATGGAATAATTTGGACATGATATGTCTTCTAAGAAAGGATATACCCGAGCTAAAACATTTAAACTTCTATCATGAAACTGAATTCTAAGCTGACTTGACTTTACTTGCTTTAAGAAGATGATTCATGCTGAGAGTTTAGGATTCACTTGAAATGTTGATGATCAAATCATATATATTGAATTGATAAGTGATAAATTATGCAAGTGCGAATCATGAGACAACTGGACTTAGATCGTATCAGGGTATTACACTGTCTGAGCAAAAATACTTGGGAAAATTTGAGATTATGCGCTAAACTCTTATGAACCGAGTCATGACTAAATAGGTAAATCTGAAACATGATGCTTTGACTGAACTGAATTCGCAACTTACATGGATGGAATAGATTATCTCTTGGGATAGTCATACGCCTGAGACTTTGGATAGTAGGACAGGGTGGAAAGGTCGAAAACCACCGTAACTTGTCTGTTTGACTGTTAAACAAAATTACTGGCTATACAGACTGAATTATGCTGAACCCTTATTGTTATTGGAGTATCTCTTTAACACTCTTTCTAAAGAAGTTATGGTAGAATTAGGGAGGAAAGAATCTTGGGCATGAGTTGCACAAGACATCCAACTAAGGAATCAAAACAATGACACTACTCTATAGCATGGAATATAGACATATTACTCATAACTACGATAGAGTTACCAGGCCTTAGGAAATACAACTTCTTACTTTCAAGCTTAACACACTTCTCGAATACTCCCTTAACTATACTATCCTCTTCAAATACCATATACATTCAATTCAACTTATAATTCTTATATAGGCATTGATAACTCTTTCTTTAGTAGCTTAAATCCTCTCACCGTGATCAAGCCTAACTCCAATTAACAAAATAAAACATACCACACTATACTACTAGTCCAAACCATATGATTCAACCTTCTATATCTCTTTAAAGTTCACACCCTATGCATATCATGCCTTACCACTTCAATGACTAACTCTGATCTCTTACTATGGATTCACTAGTGTATATTGCGTTCCTCCACTTAAATCCCAACATGTCATTCAAGCATTTCTTTATAACCACATATGAACTTCAAGGCAAACACCCATAAAGAAATACTTCACCTATTCTCTAAACCACTATCAATATAACTCCCATACGCTACCCCAAAACATACACACATAAATTTCCACTAACCATCACATACATCAAAGACTTGGCCCCAAATCTTACTTCACACTTATGGCCTTATCTAAAACAAGCATACTATGATCTTTCATCAGTAAGAAACATTTACTCATCACCACTATCATCACATAAGAAAGAGTCACTAAAAGGTTAGAACATAAGATCTTGAAGTATGGAAAGATATTATACGAGGTTTGACACTTAACTGAGGCCTAAGGAACAACAAATCATCATCATGGATTTATCAAAGTGATCTAAATTGAGAGTAAACCTATCTATAAGCTGAATCTCGCTAATCATTTGACGTGTAGCATGAGTAATGGGAACTGAGCACACTATAAAGCGTGAGTACATGAGTCATGAGCTGCATGACCTCAATTTGGATTTCATAACTTATGGAATATGATCCCGATTACTGAATGAACCGGAATTCCTCATTTAGGAACTGGAAGAGAAAGTGATTCTCTATCACAGGCATGAACACGACCTATGATCATGGAAATGAAATGTGGGGCATGAGTAGGTATTAGGATAATTGAAAAATACTGAGATAAGAATGGGTTGAGCCTCACCCTCACTTCCTGATGTCCTATACCATACTGACATCACTACTAGAATCTGAGAGCTTGACTTGGTTATTCATCCTATCATCTCCGCCTTTGCTTCAAGCCATCATCTTAAGTTTGAGATATCCCTTACTAGCCTCTAAACTAAACTACACTTACTGTACTCTGGGGTCTGGAAAATGACAATACACGTATATCATAGAACTTAACCCAAAAGACTACACCTGAAAGTGGAAAATCCACTGCTAATACTACCTTCTGAGACACACTCCTATCTTTCTATAGCCCCAATTGTCATCACATAATACTTGAACACTTACTAACTTCAAATCTTCATGAATATCCCCATAGTTGAAGTGCACACCCTCTGGTGCTTCTACTCTTATTTCTATTAATTCAACCTTCAAAACTCAAACTTAGATTCTAACACTTAACATGCAAATCACCAAACCTTTGATAAACCATACTTCTTCCATCATAGCCTCCCAATATTGTGACCCAAACTTATATCTCTCTACCATGAGGATCATGATTATATCAAAAGGCTCAACACTATCAGTCAAAACTCCTTAACTTGGCCATTTAGAACTCCATGTACCATCTAACTAGTCTTTCTCCACCTAGCAACTCAACGGTACCACTAGCCACACACAACATGTAATAGCCTTAGAAAAAATACCCAAACCTCATATCACCTTGGGAATACTTCTATCTCATACATATAACATCATACTTCATTACGATTCAAATAAACTTAATTTATTGGATACACCATTCAAGCCTATTATATCACTTCCATATAACTAGTATCATTAACCAAGAAATCATCACATCCACCTTCATGGACATAAACTGTTCAAACTTAATGTCTATTGCTAAACATGATTTACAACCCAACCTTACACATAATTCTCACAAAATATACATCATTAATCTTAAGAAACTATTCTTATATCCACATTCTACATTAAGTCATGCCTATAGTCTAACATCAATCATCTATCACCAATGAAGAATGCAACATAATATACTAGTCCATCAAATATGGACATTCTACCCAAATACCTCATTTCATTTAGATACTACCCATAACCAAAACACCTTATTGACATTACTACTATACCTCAAACATCTACCACAAATCTTCTCACAAGTAGTACTAGTTTACAACTACCAATGAAAAGAAGGTCAAGGGGGGTAAATTCACATAATAGACATGGTCAACCTTAATCTTATATTATAACCCCATACAATCTTATCTACTTATTCAACTTTCTCACATCACACTTACTTACCCAAGCATACATTTAGACTACCTTCAAATTCCACAAACATCTATGAGTCCATAATTATAACTTACTGGCTCATCTAGCCATTTTCATACTTCAAGAAGACAACAATTCACCCTAACTAATAACTCCTTCTCTACATTCTACTAAACTAACACACAAAGAGTATCACTTAATTACCAACTCAATCTCATGCAAAAAGATTCGGCTATACATATATTCAATAAATCTCCCATACCACTTTTCTTGCCATTACGCCTCTAAACCCCCAGTTCTAACCAACACAAGAACAACAAGATGAACAACAAGTTGCTAGTGAATCAAAATACATCCCACATGGATCCACTAGACTTTGATTTTGTGTGTTTGGACAAGAAAATGAGATAAATGACATGGCAACTATGCTAGTGAATCGAAAGAGCCCCACACGGCTTCATTAGACTTTTAGTTTCAACAACACAATGATAAAAAGGTTACAAGAGATAGAAACTTGACACACAACTTTCAATGATCTAAGAATACACATCTTACTCTATATAAATAAAAAAAATCTGAGTCAAACACTTTCCCCACAGACTACCATACAATTCATACATGCTACTAGATACCACATTAGTCTATCACTATAAAATGGTAAATCATTCTCAAACATCAGTTATTCAACTAAACACATTTATCTACATAAAAGTCACCTCACTCTAATTTCTAACCTTACGACTTCACATCACCAGCTTTTTGGTCCAATATCACTACTAATAGGTCATGACACCGACACATTACTTATGCTACTACTCGGGTGGGAATAGAGTTCCAACATTCTGCTACACATCATCCCCCCTTAAACGTGACATCTGTAACATAAATTCTAAAAAGGACTGAATACACTTAATACCACAGGCTGAAAAACACGATTTCATCAGAATCAAAGTTCACACTAGAATCAATACACTCTGAGGCACTAATGGACTCTTCTCAAGTCCTTGTATAATTTTAAAATATTATATGGCTCAATCAGAAAGGACCATACCATTTAGATTCTAGTCTTCTGCACCTGAATCACCTCAATAATGAGACATATCTAAAAATATCAAGATAAAAAAAGAATTGGGATGACTGTTACCTTTGTATGAGTGACACCATAGAACGAATTAGAGTATGAAAGAGAAACATTCTGACTCCATAGAATGAACTAGAACATGAAGAAAGGAAAATATTCCTAAACACCTAGTAGACTCCTGCCTATAAGTATGGTACACTACACACCCATAAATTAGATCTACCCGACGTAATTTTGCAGACTGCCTGGGACCATGAACTATTGTAATGCCCCAATTTTCTAAACTGGAATGCTACACAGTGCTTATGACCCCGAAGGACCACAAGCTAACACATGACTAATATTGGTACCTATACACTGCATAATATACATATAAAATGCAGAAAATATGAACCATCGGACATAAGGTTCAACTGGATAGAATATCTGATAAATAATAATATCCATATGGGTGATAAATACCCAAAGAAACTGAAGTCTAAATCAAAAATGAACATAAATTTAAACTAAATCTGAAAGACTCTAAGTATTGTCTGAATAAAGAGTTGAAGGAATATGTCTCCAACTAACTCCATAAACTGAAAGCTAACTGAAAGAATAAATAAATCAAATCATATCGTCCTTGAATAAAGAGGACTCACTGCAACTCTGTATACTAGAATAGGACTGCTACTACTATTCTGGAACTCATGTCTTTGAACCTATGGCGTAACATAAAGAGAAAGAACCATAGCGCAAATGCATCAGTACAATTGAAGTACTGAGTATACGAGTGAGGTAGTCTAAATACAAAAGGGTTTACATGTATGAACAATGCTAACTGACTTACTGATATGAACGTAAGAGTGCAAACATGTATACATATTAATTGGAATAGTGAATGAGTGATATCTGGATTTGTATGCTAATATACGGTTTACTGATAACTAATCATGACTGATACTGTAGTTCTGATAACATGGGTGACTGTGTCTGATAGTCCTGAATATGATGGAACTATCTGAGTTCTGTACTGTAACTAAATTGACTATAACTGATAGTCCTGGTATACTGATATCTAAAAAACTATCTGAGTTCTTTTACTGAGACTGATACTGAAACTATGGGAGACAGTTGCTTAACCGACATTCCCCACTAATGTATATAACTAAGTTGTGGTCCAATCATCTCACCGACTGGAAGGGTGTCAAAACTGCGCCACTGGTAAGGACAACTATGAGTGACCCTTAGCTGGCAAGTACTAGAATGAGAATGGTGGGAACCCTAAACTGACAGGTTAAGACACCTCATCAACCCTAATCAGGCAGTTTAAGATTTCTCAACCTACGCTGGCTGCGTAGTTCTGGAACACAAAGATGACTACTAACAATCACACCCTAAACTGGCATGTGAGTTCCCATCCTTGGGTTCACTCGGTGTTGACTTCTACTCCCATCTAAAAAGAGTGAACATGACTTAATTGGCTGTACATGGATTGAGTAACTGACTTTCGTTAACTGACAGAATAGTACTATTATCTGAGAATTTATTGAGATCATGAGATTTATGAGATTTCCTGAGTCACATGACTGACTGAGTTCTATAGATCATGGCTTGAATGAGATTATAGTGATAACGTGACATGGCTCTAGGCACACAACTATATTTTTTGGGTATAAGTACCCCCAGGACTCGATGGAAGGAAACTGGTGTACATGACTGACTTGAATACGTGACCAACATCAACAATCCATAATATCATAACTTGGGGATTTTCATGAAGTACATGATTATCATACATCTTGTACATGAGTGGGACTTGCAAGAAAGCATAGCATAATCTCATAAGACTAGTTTATAAACAATCCAACAATACTTGCAAGACACAATATCAACATAATAATCATTGGAACATAGGGGCATATCATGAATCCTTCACTTAGTCATAAGTTAGCTATATTGCATGACTTCTAGTTTCTTAGGCATTTTATCAAACACTTTACATGCACAATTTTGGGAATACGTATATTTATCAACATAACAATATTAATCCATCCAAAATTCATGGTTTCCAACTATTCTACTCATATGCTTCCTGAAAACATATCAAGATACAACCTTGAACTCAAACAACAATTCTCAACATGAATATAACCATCACACAACAAGAAAATAACAATTCAGAATTTAAATCATGATTCTTGAGATCCATGGATGAAGGGGATCCATGGATGAACACTACGCATACCTTAGTTTGTGATTTCATGAAGATTTACGGTGAAATTCTCTTGAAATTGAATCTTCTATGAAAACCCTAGGGCTTGTTCTTTAGAGTTTTTGAGAGAATTGAGTGTAAGTTGCTGAATTAGGGCTTAAATCTCATGTTATAAGGTTTATATAGGGTGGGGAAATTGATTCATTTAACCCTGGACGCGTCATTAAGTTTTTCAAAAAATTTCCCGAATTGGGCCCTTGGCGCGACACAGCGTTATCGCGCCGTGTCACTGGAAATTGACAATTGGGAAATGAAGGGATGGCGCGATGCGGAGCTATTGCGTTTCCCCTCTCTTTGAGACCTGGAACCATGGCGTGAAGTGCCAGTATTGCGGAGAAATACTGTAATTTGACAATATCCATTTAAGCTATCCCAGCGGCGCGCTGAAGGCTCAGGTCAGACACTGTCTCACTAAAAAGGCCCTAACTCTTCGCCCGGGTGTCGGATTTGGGCGAACTATATATTGATGGAAAGGTTATTAAATTTACCACATGATAGGAAGTGAAAATTATGGAAATACCACCTGTATAAGAATGAATAATTATTTCAAAGCAAGTTCTAACATCCTTACGATGATTTTAAAGCTAAGAAAAAGCACGGGTATTACAATATCTCCCCCTTGAGAACATTCATCTTTGAATGAGACTGGCTGAGAGGGGAAACAATAAACTGAACATGAATAACTGGAACATAATCTCATGAATGACATGACTGACAAGCTGAACCTAACATACTGAACATGTATATCTGATGCTTGTGTAACTGATTCATGAATGCATAACTGAAAGTTCTGAAGCACTAAGTTTTCTCACAATGAGAATACATGTCTGATGCATAACTACATAACTATCTGATACATGAATGCATAACTGAGTATGCGATGGTACTTGATATTAAAAATTTTCATGGGAATATGAACATGAGACTGAATACTAAGTTAGTGATGCACAGTGATCATGAAACTGAGTAAGCTTAAGGAGAACTATTACCTTGAGCTTGATTTGAGTAGGTGGGGAAAAGGTGAGGATACTTGGTACGCATATCTGCTTCTGCCTCCCAAGTAGCTCCCTTAACAGACTGATTTCACTAAAGAACCTTGACTAGAGGGACTTCTTTGTTCCTCAGTCTACGAGTTTGATAATCTAAGATTTCGACTGGAATCTCTTCATAACAGAGACTGTCCTGAACAACAATGCTCTGAATAGGGACTAAGACTGATGGGTCACCTATGCACTTCTTGAACAAAGAGACTAGAAAGACTAGATGAACTGAGGCTAGATCTGAAGGCAATTTGAGCTCATAAGCTACCTTGCCTAAACGACTGAGAATCTTGAAAGGTCTGACATATCGAGGACTGAGCTTTCCCTTCTTTCCGAATCTCTTCACTCCCTTCATGAGAGAGATCTTGAGATAGACATAGTCATTGACCTCAAACTCGAGATCTTTTCTATGAACATCTGCATAAGACTTTTGTCGGCTCTGAGCATCCAGGAGTCTCCCTCTGATCAACTGAACTTTCTCTAAGGCGTCGAAAACCAAGTCAGGACCTATAACTGGGGCCTCACTAACTTTAAACTAACCAATTAGAGATCTACATCTCCTACCATAGAAAGCTTCGAATGGAGCCATCTGAATACTGGAATGATAGCTATTATTGTATTCAAATTCAATCAAAGGCAAGTGGTTATCCCAACTTCCCTTGAAATCAACTGCACACACCCTTAGCATATCTTCAAGAGTTTGAATGGTCCTTTCTGTTTGACCATCTTTCTGAGGATGAAACGTTGTACTGAGATGAACTTGGGTACCAAGACCCTTTTGGAATGCTTTCCATAAGTACCTGATCCTATCGGGTCTGAAAAGCATAGAGTCTGTTTGGGCGTTGCCCACTAGTAGTATTGGAAGTGGAACCCTGCTGATTTGGACGATCGGACTGAGCTGTGGAACGATTCTACTGACCCTGTAGACCTGACTATGGACACTCTCTAATACTATGTCCTGGCTTTCCACAACCGAAAAAAACATCGCTACCAGCTCTATAGGTACCCTTGTGGTTCTTACCACAAGTCTGACACAGGGGATTAGTTTGGGCACTACTAACACTGCCCTGAGACTTTGAGCCTGGTGCTCGATCTCTGTTGCAGTCTCTGAATTTTGGCATTGGGGCACTGGCTGAAAAAGGAGCTGGAGCTGCTGGCTTAGGACAAAACTGTGAATGGTTTCCTCCTTCTGATTTGGGTTAAGCAAAATTGAAAAAGCCTGATCTTTCTCTCTTGTTCTGCCTCTTCCTAGACCTAATCTTCTGATCCTCTATTTGCTAAGCATAGGTCATGAGCCTAGCTAAAGTCATATCACTGTTTAGAATCACAGACCTACACTCATTTACCATGCTATCATTCACCCCTTACACAAACTTGCTCATCTTAGACCTGCTGTCTACAACCACATGAGGGGTATATCTAGCTAACTGAGTAAATCTGAGAGAATACTCCCTAACCATCATATTTCCTTGACTGAGGTTGATGAACTCAAGAACTTTGGCCTCTTTCAGCTCTTGGGAAAAGAATCTGTCTAAGAAAGCCATGACAAATTCCTTCCACTCTATAGGACCTGCACCATCTACCCTCTTGGACTTCCACTATTTGTACCAAGTGTGAGCAACATCTTATAACTGGTATGTGTCTAACTCGGCACTCTCAACAGAAGTAACTCCCATGATGTCAATGACCTTTTGGATTTGGTCAATGAACTCCTGAGGGTCTTCATCAGACTTAGATCCGAAGAAAGATGGAGGGTTCATTCGGGTAAAGTCCCGAATCCTAGCTGCGGCTGAGTTGACCACTGGATTCGATGGAGTAACTGGTGGCCATTCATTTTGGGCAGCCACAGACTGAGAAAGTGTGGTGAATACGGCCCTAAACTCCGCATGAGAAACATGTTCGCCCAAAGGATCTTCGAGCTGAGGAGCTGGATGGTTTCTTCTCTTTGGAGGAATGTTCTGAAATAAGAGAAGGATGGATTAGACTGAGAGTTCAACTTGAGATTATGCTCACTAGTACGGCATGAATACTGAAAGAGGGGAAATCTTCCTAAAACATCTTATAGCCTCCTGCACAAAAATGTGGCGCGCAACACATCCCTGCACAAAACTCTACAAGATGCGGCTTTCAGACTTCCCAGGACTCTTTGAACCTTAGGCTTTGATACCAAGTTTGTAATGCCCTAATTTTTAGAACTGGAATGCTACACGGTGCTTATGACCCCGAATGACCACAAACTAACCCATGACTGATATTGGTACCTGTACACTACATAATATACATGTAACATGCAGAAAACATGAACCATAGGCCATAAAGTTCAACTGGATAGAATATCTGATAAATAATAACATCCATACGGGTGATAAATACCCAAAGAAACTGAAGTCTGAATCAAAACTGAACATAAATATGAACTGAATCTGAAATCCTCTAAGTACTTTCTGAATAAGGAGTTGAAGGAACATGTCTCCAACTAACTCCGTAAACTGAAAGCTAACTGAAATAATAAATAAATCAAATCATGTCATCCTCGAATGAAGAGGACTCACTGCAACTATTTATACTAGAATGCGACTGTTACTGCTGGTATGGAACTCATGTCTTTGAACCTATGGTGTAACATAAAGAGAAAGAACCATAGTGCAAGTGCGTCAGTACAACTTAAGTACAGAGTATATGAGTAAGGTAGGCTAAATACAAAAGGGTTTACATGCATGAACAATGCTAACTGACTGACTGATATGAACGTAAGAGTGCAAGCATGCATATATATTAACTGGAATCGTGAATGCATGATATCTGGATCTGTACGTTAATACACAGTTTATTGATAACTAATCATGACTGATATTGTAGTTCTGATAACATGGGTGACTATGTATGACAGTCCTGAATCTGGTGGAACTATTTAAGTTCCGTACTGTAACTGAATTGACTGTAACTAATAGTCCTGGTATACTGATATCTGAAGAACTATCTGAGTTCTTTTACTGAGACTGATACTAAAATTATGGGAGGTAGTTCCTTAACAGACATGCCCCAATAACACATATAGCTAAGTTGGGGTCCAATTTCTGCCCCGACTGGAAGGGTGTCAATATCGCGCCACTGGTAAGGACAGTTGTGAGTGACCATTTGAGCTACCCCCACGACGCACTGAAGGCTCAGGTCAGACACTGTCTCACTAAAATGGCCCTAACTCTTCGCCCGGGTGTCAGATTTGGACAAATTATATATTGATGGAAAGCTTATTCAATTTCCCACGTGATAGGAAGTAAAAATTATGGAAATACCACAAGTATAAGAATGAATCCTTATTTCAAATCAAGTTCTAACATCCATAAGATGATCTTCAAGCTAAGAAAAAGCATGGGTATTACAACCGTGCTCTAATACACAGTTTGTCACAACCTGAACCGAGGCCCTGGCCGTAACGAGCATCCCAAACCATCAAGGCCCGGACGCCCTTCCACATCTGGTAATCATATAATAAAAAAATGCAAAATTGTAAATCATTGCGGAAACAGGGTCATTCTCTGATTATAATTTAACAATAAGGAAAGAGATCCAACAACATCTAGACCACATCTGATTCAGTCTACGAAATCTCTACTACATCTTAAAACAACAACTGTCTGAAACTGGGACTAGGCCCCCCAATGGACCTACACCAAAATAAATAACATAATCTGAAAGACATAGGCCTTCTGGAATAAAGAAGGCTCACCAATGCACACTTCACTGTTATCTGAAAACTCTACGGCTTAGCAGGGCCTCTGAACTGAGCTTTAGACCCTGGGAGGTAGGGGGTCAATACAAATATACTGGTACACAGAGTAAATCCAAAATAATAATTTATATTCAACATATATGAGATAAATTTAAAACCGTTCATAAACATATCATATAGTAAAAAATCTCATGGGCATTTTCGAAAAACTCTGTAAAATCATCTGAACTCTATGACACTCTTTGTTTTACTTCTGCGCTAGGTGGTATAACCTACAACTCTAAAATTCTATGGGCTATATGGAATCCGTCATTGACTCGGCGGGGAAGCCCCCAACCCAAGTATGCCACAAGGGTTGGAGTCTATGACTCTACTACGCCACACGACCGTCACCAACGTAAAAATAGTATACCCGGATCGGCAAATCACGGTTTTAGGCTAAGAGTTACTTAAACTCAAGCCTTCTTCGAGTAACCACCTAACCCTCTTTAAGCTCATTTTTAACTCTTTAAAACATGCATTCTCTGAAAACATATTCTGAAAACATATTCTGAAAACATACTCTGTTATGGCATACATACTTATGGTATCGTCATACCATTAACTTGAAAGTCACGTCTCTTAGCCATTATTAGCATATTACAATCTCTGTTTTCAAAACATAAATTCGGGACCACCATATCAATAAATTATTTCAAAGAACTCTTTCTCTAAAACTCATGTAAACATATGTATGCAACTCTTTTTGTCAAACTTTCAATGATGCAAGGTGGTCATGTCAAAGCTCTTAATCTCATGCAAATCTTTCTCTTTTAACAAAATATATTTACATCAAGAAACTCTCTCTCTTAAATCTCTAAATCATGCTCAAAATACTATGGTATTTGAGTAAACTATTTTTAAGCCATAAATCATGCATTTCAAATCCTTCACATTAAGATCATAAACTTAAAGTCATCACAAGAGAGGGATTTCATAAGTTGTGCTCTTAAACAATCTTCAAATATAAATTTTCATACATATTCATGTCACACCCCTTTTCTGCCCTAAGAGGATCGAAGTCGAAGGATTTTTCCAATTAAAGTGACGGTTTTGAATAGGAATTATTTTTATCATTTTTAGAGTCGCCACTTGGAATTGAGTTATGGTATTCCAAGTCACCTTATTAAATCCCTAATCAAAAGGAAATGACTCTTATTATGGTCTGCGAAAACAGAAGACCGGATAAGGAATTCTGTTGACCGAGGGGAAGGTGTAAGGCACCCCTCGAGTCCCGTGGTTCTAGCACGGTCGCTTTATTGACTTATCTTGACTTAAATTATTTTAATAAATTATGTTAAGGCCTAAAATCGCTCATTTTTAATGTATTAAAAACTGGTTTATTATCTTAATAAATAAATCAATGAAAAGTTAATTCTTAGAAAAATATTTGCCAAGGTGTATTATTGCATCCTTAAATTTTTTAAAATATCTCAAAGATGCGTACGCCGCGTTCTTAATCGACACGAATATTTTAAATATATTTAAAATTTACCTAGCATTTAAAAGTTTTGATATTTATCTATTCAAAGTGCTATTGCTATTTAATCTTATATATAAAAACTTAACAATATTTATTAAAGCGATTTTAAAATAAAATTAATTATTTTATACTTTTTAGTATTTAAAAGTCTTAACTATTCGAATCATTACCTAAATAATATATTTAAGTAAAATTCATTTAAGAATATTATTTAATTTAACAAAAACTAACTGTCCAAATTTGTTAGTAACAAAAATAAATAATAAATAAAGAATGGCAATAATACAATAAATAATACAAATTACATATTACATATTTCCAAGTGAACAAAAATTTACAAAAATTAACTTAATGATTATGATTTTCAAATAACACACGAGAGTCAATTTTAGTCAAAAACAAACTACTAAGAGACCATAATTAAAAAAAAAGCTTATTTTTTTTAAAATAATATAGTATACATGCATGTGTTCCAACTTGTTTTGGAGTCCATCTGCTTCACTCCATGTTCATTCTCTGAAACTCAATCACTTTTATTTTTAAAACGATTTTATTCTCGGCTTTTCTTCTATATATATTTTTTTTACTTTTTTTTATGTTTCTGGTGTATGTACAATGAAGATTAAAAAAATGAATTGTGTGTGCAGTGATATATGAATACATTACTTCAACAAAATATTCAAATTCTGACATATTCACTGAACAGATATATAAGAATATGATAAATTAACAATATAATATGTTTTGATAAAAGATTCACAGAATCAATATTCATGCTAAATAGTATATTGAAATCATTAATATAGATTCGAACAGAATTTTATTTATTATAAAAATTCATACAGTAAATAATTCGGAGTAGAATAAAACCTGAATTTTAATTGACTACAAAAATCAGAATGTTATCACCAGAAACTTTGAATTTAAACTCCGAAATTCAACTCACAATCTTTTCTTTCTTTTCTTTTCTTTCTCTCTTTTATTTGATGTTTTTCTTCTGATCCCTTTAAAAATCTCATTCCTTTTCTCTTTGACTAGTTTTTGATATTTTTGTATTCTGTGTCTGATGGAGAAAAAGTACGTAGAATCCTCTGTTTTATCTGGTAGGAGTCCTTTAAATACAAGGATTTTTTAGGGGGGGAATTGGGGAGGGAACAATTATTATCAGATAGGATAGGTAATTTAAATTTTAAAATTTTTCACTTCTTTTTTATTTAAAAATAAATAAATATATTAATAATAAATAACTATAAATAAATGAATAAAATAATAGAATAATAATAGCAATAATAAATATAAGTACTAATTAATTTTTATATTTTAAGAAAATATAATAAAAATTATGAATAACCTTAAATAAATATAATTAAGAAAATATTAAAACTACTTAGTTATTTAAAATTTAAAATAAAAATATTATATATATATATATATATATATATATATATTTTCAAATTTTGTATTTTTTTTAAATAGAATAAAATAAAATATCTCAAAATTAACTTTATTTAATTATTGATTTTAAACTAAAACTTAATTAAAATTAAAATAAAATAAGAAATTAAATAATATTATATCAAATATAAATATTTAATTTTAAAAAATAAAATAAAAATTCGACGAGGATCAAAAATTACGTGTCTACATTTTTGTCCCTCTTTGTGTGGAAGCTCGAAGAGTTTTCATAGAAATAAGTAGACAAGATATGATTTTTGACTCTCCAATTATTTGAAAAGTAAGGATAAAAATAAAAATAAAAGGAAAAATGTGACCGAGTCCTGTTTTTGGACCGCCTACATATCCCGGGTTATAAGGGAATCAAGTCACATGCAGTTTAAGGAAAACGTGGTGAGAATAAGCTAAACATCGAGTGAGATTCCGTCGAGTTTCCGGTTAACGAATTCTGTTTTTACATCCAATGACTAATAAAAATAAAAAATGAACAATACAAATGAAAATTACAATCTCTAGAGTCTCGATTCTAATCTTCGTGATTTGAACTTGAAAATTCACCCTATTCTTCAGGCAGGCCCCTGGCTTGCTTTTCCTTCGCCCTATTCTTCAGACGGACTCTTGGACTTGATTTTCTTCACCCTGCTCTTTACGCGGGCTCCTAGACTTCTATTTTTTCTTCACCCTGTTCTTTAGGCGGGCTCCTGAACTTTCTTTTTTCTTCACCCTGTTCTTCAGACGGGTTCCTGGACTTACAATTTCTTCACCCTGTTCTTTAAGAGGGCTCCTGGACTTAAAATTTCTTCACCCTGTTCTTTAGGCGGGCTCTTGACTTGTTACTTCTTCACCCTGTTCTTCAGGCGGGCTCCTGAACTTCCTTTTTTTCTTCACCCTATTCTTCAGGCGGGCTCCTGTTCTTTCAATTTCTTCACCCTATTCTTCAGGCGGGCTCCTGGAATTACAATTTCTTCACCCTGTTCTTCAGGCGGGCTCCTGACTTGTTACTTCTTCACCCTGTTCTTTAGGCGGACTCCTGGACTTCATTTTTGCTTCACCCTGTTCTTCAGGCGGGCACTTGGACTTTTTTTTTTCTTCACCCTGTTCTTCAGGCGGGCTCCTGGACTTCCTTTTTTCTACACCCTATTCTTTAGGCGGGCTCCTGGACTTTCTTTTTTTCTTTACCCTGTTCTTCAGGAGGGCTCCTGGACTTACAATTTCTTCACCCTGTTCTTCAGGCGAGCTCCTGACTTGTTACTTCTTCACCTTGTTCTTCAGGCGGGCTCCTGGACTTTCTTTTTTCTTCACCCTGTTCTTCAGGCGGGCTCCTGGACTTTCTTTTTTTTTCACCCTATTTTTCAGGCGGGCTCTTGGACTTACAATTTCTTCACCCTGTTCTTCAGGCGGGCTCCTGGACTTACAATTTCTTTACCCTGTTCTTCAGGTAGGCTCCTGACTTCCATTTTTTCTTCACCCTATTCTTCAGGCGGGCTCCTAAATTGTTACTTCTTCACCCTGTTCTTCAGGTGGGCTCCTGGACTTACAATTTTTGATTTTCAAATATGTTCCTGAACTCAAAATAAAAGGTGAAACAGAAAAATAACATCCCATTCTTCAGGAGGGTCCTGAGCAAAAAGTAAATTCCCATTCTTTTGGAGAGTCCTGTACAAAAATAAATTTCCATTCTTCAGGAGGGTCCTGAGCAAAAGTAAATTTCCATTCTTCAGGAGGGTCCTGTGCAAAATAATAAATTTCATACAACACACATAAAATTTTGCCCCAGTTTGTACTGAAAAGATTTTTGTGTCACCGGATCTTAATACATCTCACAAAGAATAAAGTTGGTAGCGAGTTTGGAGTCCTTTCTCACTCGACCTGACGTAAATTTGACTCAAAAGACAACAAAAATTTTTCGTTTGATGACAAGGACACAAAAAATAGAAAATTAAAATAAAACAAAAAGAAAAAGACAATAGGCATCTCTTTCTCAAAACAAAGAGAAAACTTATCTGAATGTGAAAACCGATTCTGGTGATTATGACATGCATTTTGAATCAAACAGTCAGATCTACCTACATCAATCATTTGTCAAATTTTTCCCACTTATTGAGTTTGAAACTGAGCCATTGTTGAATTTATTCACTCTAAATTATTATACTCCTTCGGCTTGTGGCACCTCAATGGATTTTTGCCAACACCTATCTTATTTTCATTTCTTTCTCAGCTCACTATCACCTTGTGGTGCCCAAAAGGGTTTTCACCAATAAGACTCTCTCATTTTTACTCATTCATTCATTCATTCATTTTTTTCATTCATTTTTTTTTGAAAATAATGCCCAACATTCGAAACATCATGCACCCATAACATGTTTAGCCTTGACATTCTCAAAGATCGATCTAAAGATCTTTCTTTGGTTGTAACTTGGCTTTTGGAAATGGTATGAAAGAAAGGGAGGCATGTGGCTCAAAAATTTACATAATATTGGGTGAAACATATAACTTTTGGAATCGACTTTTTAAGGAAATAAACTTTGCCCCAGTTTTATTTCATTCTGGGTAATTTAAATTTTCTTTTGGTTGGACCGAACCCCAAAGCAGGGCTGCCTACGTATCTTGTCATAGCAAGAATCAGGTCAAAAGTAGTTCAGGCCTCTTGTTTTTTTTTGCTTGATTTTCTTTCTTTCTTTTTTTTTCTTTTTCTTGACTTTTCTCTCTTTTTCTTCTCTTTTTTTTTTTTAGAGAGAGAGAGATATTTTTCCCTGACTCCATTTTTCTTGACACTTTTTTGACTCTATTATTTTTTCTTGACACTTTTTTTTTTATTTTCAACTTTTTCAAATTCTATTTTGATTCCAAAAGAGGGGTACGAAATAAAATAACACTAAAGCTCAAAAGAGGTAACAAAGGATGACACAACATTTGGGTAGCAGAATGAAATGCCTTCATCATATCAATCCTTAAAAGCAAAAGAACATAACATGCAATTTGAGGGTGAAACATGAGATCATACATATCTTTTCAACATTGACCTTCACTAAGAACATGCACATGTGTCACTTCTGTCATGCTTATGAAACATACAGGTCCACTTGTGTTGTACTTTCTCCACACGGATGACTCATGTCTCTTTGGAAGCTAACTTTCTTTCATTTTTCCTGACGGTGGAGATTGTATATCCTCTGATTGATCCCATTCAAAATGCTTGAATTAGATCTTCTAATTGATGATCAATTCATTTTTTATTTGCAAAGCGATTTCTCCAATTTCATCTATATTGCGATTTGACTTATTCTAAAACTGTTTGAAATTTTTTGCTTATATTCTCAAAATAAAATAAAGGAAAGTTATGTTTCCTTAAAAAACAAAGATAGACAAAGTTTTAACCTAAAATACCAAAGTTAAAATCTGAATTACAACCCTAGAACGATTCGAATTGTAGAAAGACAAACAAACAAACTACCAAGACTCCTTCATAGTAGGGAGAGGAGTGATCTTCCAATTGTTAAGCTTGACATCTTAGCCACTGGTTTGCTTATCAGCATGACTAGAACTTCCACCACTGTCCAACACATTTTCTTCAACAAATAAATTCTGGATCCCCATGCTTAACTCATTGTTTCCCACGTATTATGCATTACCATGTGTTGATGAAGGATTCCATGTGACGCTCGTAGTGTCAATGTTTTTCACTACAATCAATTTTTCTTGAATCGTCCTTTCTATTTCTCTTTTCAAAGCATGACAATCCTCAATATTGTGACCCTGCATATCAGAATGATATGTTCTGATATGCACATCGTACATGAGGATCAAAATTTCTTAAATATGGATCAGGAGTACACTCAAGGACAAGAATGATTATTTCCAACTTTCTCAATCTCTGAAATAAACTGGCATACGACTCCTTAATTGGTGTAAAATTATTCTTTGACTTTCTCTTCTTTGCAAACTCCGGCCTCAATTGAAACTTGGACTTAGAAATTCTTTGATAAATATGTGGGGGTCCAGGACGATGTTGAGGAACCGGTGCGTACCATTGTGGATAAGAAAACAGATGAGCATACAACTGTGCATTGTTTAAAGGATATTGAGGGAGTGGAACGAAGTATCTTGAATTTTGCAAAGAGGATCCTTGTTGCATGTGAGCATATGAATTTGATATGCAAGCCCGGGATTGAGATTGACAATATTGCTGTTTTGGACCTCTTGAGCTCTGTTTTGCCCCTGTAACGACAATAGGTATATTTTCCTTTTTCTTCCCTTTTGTCCCTCTCAATTGATGGCAATATCGTCCCAAGTATTTTACAGAATCCTCGTACCCATCATGTTTCTCAAATTTTTATATCTGAAGGCTTAGAGAAAAGTTAACACTTGAAGGCATGTCCCCGTCGTTATATGCAACATCTTCATAATTCGCAATTCTTTGAGAATTTTTCGTAGCTTTTTCTGTGCTCTTCATTTTCCTAGCCATTTTCTCTTGCTCTTCTGTCATGTCAGGCTTTTTAGTAAGAAATTTTGGTGGTTCAACTAACATAGATATGGGATCAGGAGTATAATAGTGATCATCAAGAGTGTTGAACACCGACTTACTAGCAGATTAGGGAGGCACAATCATCGGATCAAAAGCTAAGGTGGAAACCTCAGTAGAGGATGGAGCAATAGAAGAAGAGACTATAGGTGGTGATATCGATGTGCTAGATTTATACTGAAGATCTAGAGAATGAGTGATTGAAACATTGAGATTCTTTTGGCTTGGAATAGATTCTGGGGCATGTTGTGGCGCATAACCAACAGCAAAAAATTGACCTTGCAATTTTGGTGAAAAACTCAAGGTATTTGTAGGGTCAATAGTGGAAAATGGCGGAGGAGACATCCCACTGGCCCAAGCTCAATACATTTCCAACATTTGTTTTCTCAAACTCACAATCTCTTGTTTTAACCTCTCATTTTCCTGACTCTTTGTCTGATCCATGATTTCACTTTCTATATTCTTGCTGGATATGACTCTTTTTCCTGAATTTGGTGTAATATGAGGGACCAGCCAAAATACCACAAACCATCCACCTTAAATTAACTGTTTAAGAAATAACAAAGGCGTCAGACTGCAATATTTTTTCAAAAACTCTTTTCATTTATCTTCTTTTTAAAAAGATTACCGAACCCCAAAAAGGATGCCTACGTATCTCACTAAGATGAGAATCGGGTGTGCGTAGTTCTCGAAAATTGGAGATACGAAGAAATATACCTTTTTTTTTCTTTTTTGAATAATGAGAAATTTATTTACTTATTAAATAATATTTTTTTTATTTTTGAAAACAAATATTTTTTTAGTTTAAAAGGAAAGACAACCATTTTTTTAAAAGATCACCGAATCCATTAAGGACTGCCTACGTATCTCAATGAAATGAGAATCAGGTGTGCGTAGTTCTTGAAAATTATGTCGTACAAAACTCAGCCTCAAGACCCCTAAAAGTTCAAGGCTGTTACGATATATATATATATATATATATATATATATATATATATATTTTGTAAAAATTTAGCCTCATGATCCCTAAAGATTCAGGGCTATTGAAATATATATATTATTATTTTTTGGTAGAACCTTAGCCTCATGATCCCTAAAGATTCAGGGCTATTAAGATATATATAAAAATTGGACCTGAAAATTAGAAAAATAATTATGAAAGTAATCATATTTTCAAAATATTCCCCAATAAATCTATGAATAATTTTTCAAAAGATAGGGTCGTATCCTGGGAAGGACTTCCTACGTATCCCACTAAAGAGTGAGAATCAGACCCTTGTAGTTCATAAAGACTGTAAAACTATGTTAATAAAATTTTCTCTTCTTTTAATTTTTTTTGTTTGGAAAATGATTCACTAAATGTGACGATAATTTAATCTCTTGCATTTTAAAATTGCCTAAAGATGATCAACAAACACATAGCCTTCCAAACAAATGTCAAAAGAGCACGTAGGATGCACATATTGGTCTTTATAAAGTAGGCTACCTATCCTAGACAGACCCGGCTCCTGTGCCAAGTCCCGCTAAGTCAAATGCATATGATGCAGATAAAACGGCACCTAATAAGGATAATCAGATTCTGAGTTTCCAATTCTTCTAAGTTTAAGCCTAATAGGGATAGATGTCTAGACTGGTTTACCCGAGCGGACACTCGATTTGGGGAGGCATAACTTGGTCGGTAGCAGGGCAACACCGCCTTCGTTAACGATCCGAACCCCGCCTAACATGTGTGACTATAATCCTTCACCAGGTGCCTTGACACTCCGGCTATCTCAAAAAGAAAGTTAGGATGCATACACTGCATTCCTTCTATCCTATTTCAGAGACCCAGAGGGGTGCGCGAGAGAAGACAGTTTATAAAACAGTTCAGCAATATCAAAGCGGAAAATAAGCGACAAGTCGCACATAAGGCCAACAAACACAAAATATAACAATAATTAAAGCAAGTAAAGTCAATATCAAAAGCTCGAATTCTAATAATTCTCCAACAGAGTCGCCAGAGATGTCACACCCCTTTTCCGCCCAAAGAGGATCGAAGTCGAAGAGTTTTTTCAATTAAAGTGATGGTTTTGAATAGGAATTATTTTTATCATTTTTAGAGTCGCCACTTGGAATTGGGTTATGGTGTTCCAAGTCACCTTATTAAATCCCTAATCAAAAGAAAATGACTCTTATTATGGTCTGCGAAAATAGAAAATTGGGTAAGGAATTCTGTTGATCGAGAAAAAGGTGTAAGACACCCCTCGAGTTCCGTGGTTCTAGCACGGTCGCTTTATTGACTTATCTTGACTTAAATTATTTTAATAAATTATGTTAAGGCCTAAAATCGCTCATTTTTAATGTATTAAAAACTGGTTTATTATCTTAATAAATAATCATATGAAAAGTTAATTCTTAGAAAAATATTTTCCAAGATGCATTATTGCATCCTTAAATTTTTTAAAATGTCTCAAAGATGCGTACGCCGCGTTCATAATTGAGACAAATATTTTAAATATATTTAAGATTTACCTAGCATTTAAAAGTTTTGATATTTATCTATTCAAAGTGCTATTGCTATTTAATCTTATATATAAAAATTAAACAATATTTATTAAAGCGATTTTAAAATAAAATTAATTATTTTATACTTTTTAGTATTTAAAAGTCTTGCCTATTCGAATCATTACCTAAGTAATATATTTAAGTAAAATTCATTTAAGAATATTATTAAATTTAACAAAAACTAATTGTCCAAATTTGTTAATAACAAAAATAAATAATAAATAAATAATGAAAATAATACAATAAATAATACAAATTACATATTACATATTTCCAAGTGAACCAAAATTTACAGAAATTAACTTAATGATTACGATTTTCAAATAACACATGAGAGTCAATTTTAGTCAAAAACAAACTACTAAGAGACCATAATTAAAAAAAAAAACTTCTTTAAAAAAAATAATATAGTATACATGCGTTTTGGAGTCCATCTACTTCACTCCATGTTCATTCTTTGAAACACAACAATTTTTTTTTAAAACGATTTTATTCTCGGCTTTTCTTCTATATTTTTTTTACTTTTTTTTATGTTTCTGGTGTATGTACAGTGAAGATAAAAAAAATGAATAGTGTATGCAGTGATATATGAATACAGTACTTCAACAAAATATTCAAATTCTGACGTATTCACTGAACAGATATATAAGCATATGATAAATTAAAAATGTAATATGTTTTGATAAAAGATTCACATAATTAATATTCATGCTAAATAATATACTGAAATCATTAATATAGATTCGAACCTGAATTTTAATTGACTACAGAAATCAGAATGTTATCACCGGAAACTTCAAATTTAAACTCCGAAATCAACTCACAATCGTTTCTTTCTTTTCTTTTCTTTCTCTCTTTTATTTGATATTTTTCTTCTGATCCCTTTGAAAATCTCACTCCTTTTCTCTTTGACTAGTTTTTGATATTTTTGTATTCTGTGTCTGGTGGAGAAAAAGTACATAGAATCCTCTGTTTTATCTGGTAGGAGTCCTTTAAATACAAGAATTTTTTAGGGGGGAAATAAGAGAGGGAACAGTTATTATCAGATAGGGTAGGTAATTTAAATTTTAAAAATTAAAATTTCCCACTTCTTTTTTTTATTTAAAAATAAATAAATAAATAAATATATTAATAATAAATAAATATAAATAAATGAATAAAATAATAGAATAATAACAGAAATAATAAATATAAATACTAATTAATTTTTATATTTAAAGAAAATATAATAAAAATTATGAATAACCTTAAATAATTATAATTAAGAAAATATTAAAACTATTTAGTTATTTAAAATATAAAATAAAAGTATTATTATATATATATATATATATATATTCACATTTTGTATTTTTTTAAATAGAATAAAATAAAATATCTCAAAATTAACTTTATTTAATTATTGATTTTAAACTAAAACTTAATTAAAATTAAAATAAAATAAGAAATTAAATAATATTATATCAAATATAAATATTTAATATCAAAAAATAAAATAAAAATTCGAGGAGGATCAAAAATCATGTGTCTACAATTCATATACATGTAAATCAATTCAAGGGGGAAAGGCCAAAAGACCAAAGCAACAACACAATTAAACAATCATAATGCATAATAAAATCATGTATTTCAAAACGCCTTTTTGAATTCATGTTTGATAATCTTTAAATCATGTTCTAGTGTTTACAAGCCCATGTAGTTTTTAGGATAAATCTCACGTACCTTAAATTAGAAGTTTTTGAATGAACTCTAGCTTTTGGGATGCTATACGTATGATTGATGGGTGCTTTTTGTAGCCCTAGCAATGGGGATTCCGAATCTTGAAGAATTAAGTAAAACTCACGGTTAAATCTTGAGCTATTTGAAATTCCATTCTGAAACCCTAGAGAGTGTTCTTGTGGATTTTTGATGAAAATATCAGTAATATGGTGTTTTGGGATTGAAATCCCGTGTTTAAATTGATAAAGGGGTGGAAAATACCCAATATACCCTTAATGAGATAGAGTTTAAAATGCAAAATTTTCCAGGTGCGTGCAGCAGAGCATGCATCGCATGCTCTAGTCCGCCGGACTGGAGCGTGCGTCGCATGCTGCATCGCATGGTGCCAGGGGTGGAATTGACCATGTGACGCATGCAAATCGCATGATGCCACTATTTTGGGCATCCAAACGTGCCCTAAATGAGGCCCAAGAAAATGAAAGAGTGCAGATTATGCAAGTGATGAATCTGATTTGGGAATTTGAAATGAAGATAATGAAAGAATTAGAAACTATAAAAGATTACGCAGAGCAGCTACTTGACTTAGCCAATAAGGTGAGATTTTTTGGTAAGGATTTTAATAATGAAAGAATTGTTCAAAAAATTCTTGTCACACTTCCTGAGAAATATGAAGCCACAATCTTTTCTTTAGAGAATTCTAAGGATCTATCAAGCATTACCTTGGCAAAACATATTAAAGCTTTACAGGCATTGGAGCAAAGAAGAATAATAAGGAAAGAAGGTTCTGTTGAAGGTGTTTTTCAAGCTAAATCACAGAACGAGTCATACAAGGGAAAGAAAAAAATCAGAAGCAAAGGCAAGGCAATAATTACAACAATCAGTAAGAAAGTAATCCACCCTGCCTTCATTGCAAAAAGACAAATCACACTTAACAGAAATATTGGTGGAGACCAGATGTTAAGTACAACAAATGTGGTCAACTGGGCCATGTGGAGAGGGTATGCAAGTCAAAAATGCTACAAGAAGAAGCCAAGGCTGCTGTAAATCAATATCAAGAAGAGCAATTGTTTATAGCAACTAGTTTTACTAGAAAAAGAACTTTTGAAAATTGGTTGATTGATAGGGCAAATCATATGAACAGTGATCAAGAGCTCTTTACAAAGCTCGATATATCTATTATTTTCAAATTCAAAATTGGAAATAGAGAATATCTTGACGCAAAATGCAATGGAACAATTACAATTCAAAGCCCTATAGGTTTGAAACTTATAACTGATGTTTTCTTTGTTCCTAATCTTGATCAAAATCTCTTAAGCGTTGGGCAGCTGCTTAAAACTGGTTTCAAAGTGTTATTTGAATAAAAAGCATATGTCATCGAGGATTCCGATAATAAGGAGATATTCAAGGTCAAGATGAGAGGAAGGAGTTTTTCCTTAAATCTATTGGATGAGGAGAAAACAACAGTTGTACGGTTGGAAAATGATTCTGAGCTATGGCATAAAAGACTCAGACATTATCATCATGATGCCATACTCTTCATGAAACAAAATCAACTAATAGAAGGTCTACCAAGCCTTGAGAAAAATCGGCTAGCTTATGAAGCTTGTCGGCATGGAAAGCAAACAAAGCTTCCTTTTCAGAATTCATCATGGAGGGCAAACAATAAGCTGCAACTTATTCACACGGATGTAGGAGAACCTCAGAAAACACCATTTTTAAAGGGCAGTAAGTACTATATTGCCTTCATGGATGATTGTTCCAGTTATTGGATTTATTTTTGAATTTTAAATATGAGATCACTGATGTATTCTAGAAATTAAAGCTTTTGTGATAAATCAGAGTGGTTGCAGAATTCAGATGATAAAAACAGATAATGGAATCGAATATACTTCAGAAAGTTCAACAACTTTTGTAATAAAGAAGGAATCGAGCATCGGCTAACGACACTCTATACTCCTCAACAAAATGGAGTAGTGGAAAGGAAAAATAGGATAGTAATGGAGATGAAAATGTGTTTACTCCATGAGAAAGGGCTGCCAAAGAAATTTTGGGTTGAATCTTCCAATACCGTAGTATTTTTTCTAAATAAATTACGAACTAAGGCTCTACAAATGAAGACATCGTTTGAGGCTTGGTTTGGTTACAAACCTTTGCTAACAAATCTGAAAATGTTTGGTTGTCTTTGCTTTTCTTATGCACCTCAGGTTACTATTTTAGTTTTGGTTCTGGAATATTCTCTTGGTATTAAAAAAAGGCAAGATCTTGGGGCTCAATCTATAGCTAAAGTAGAATACATTGCAGCTTCTATAGCTGTGAATCAACCCCTTTGGATTTGGAAGCTACTAGCTGATTTTACATGGAACAAAAGAAGAGTACCGAAATCCTTGTGGATAATGAAGTTGTAATTTCAATTGCAAATAATCTTGTTTCTCATAAAAAGACAAAAGATTTTGGGATCAAGCTTTATTTCTTGAGGGAGGTGCAAAAGAATGAAGACATAAACATAGTGCACTGCAAAAATAATTTTCAGAAAGAAGATATTTTAACTAAGTCTCTACTAGAGCAAGATTCCAGTTTCTCAGAGAAAGACTTGGTGTTACTGCTCTTGAGTCAAGGAGGAGTGTTAAGACTAGTTCCTCAAAAGCTGGAGATTAGCTATATTTGCTGCTGTAATTCAAAATACATCTTTAAAGTAGGATCTAAATTTAGGTAAATAAGGTTGTAATCTTGCAGAATCGGATTTATTACATTTGCTGATCTTTCGCCAATAATTGTTAGTGATAATGATAGCTTATTTTACTCCTTTTATTGAGCTTTTTCAGTTATGATTTTAAATATAAATGTGGCAGTGATCAATGAAATTTTACCATGCTTTTTGCTTTTTTTTTTCATTGTGAAATATATATTTTCTCTCTAACACTAACTCTAACTGGCAACACAAGCTAACTCTATCTTGAACAATCACCTAACTCTAGATGATTACAAAAAGTTGTTACACCACAACTCCTACAATGATCATAAGCAAGCGCAGGAAAACGTTTAAGCACAATATTACAAAGACTCAATTGCAACAAAGAAATAAAAATACAACTCGATTAACAATCCGTTTCTTGTTGAAGCTACAACCATTGATTTTCCACTTCAGAAAGATATTTAGTTGTGAGAATATAAAAGTGTTGATTTTCTTGTTGAGGAAGATGAGCAATATATATTATGACACAAGAAAACCTAAGAGACATCCCATTGGTTGAGACATAAAAGGTGGCACCAGCTTTTCACCAACTTTTGTACTATGTGTTAGCCGTGGTAGTTTGACTGTGACAACGACTGGTGAGCTTAACCTAATTCCTAAGTGATAATAGCTTTGTCATCACAAAAACTTTAGGGAACAGGTCCCAAACTATGAATTTGTGAATCATCAAAACTAAACACTTACCAATTTCCTTCTTTTTGATGATAACAAATCCATACAATAAAATTAGCATACTCAATATCTTCAGCATCTTCTACACAACACAACCTATACCTTAGCAACATAACAAAAAATAGTTTACCCAACCAATTCCCCTTATTACTGATGCCTATAAGTATATGGGCAACCTACACCTTATTCCCTCTATCTATGAGCATTATGTTGCCCCTAAATAAGAGAAATCCTATCTTGATCATCACAATACAGGAAAAACATAGCCCCATACAACCACATAACACACTCATATAAGCTACCTCAGAACTCAACATCAACCCAACAACTTTCCCCTTTTGGAATCATCAAAGAGGTCAGGCAGAAAACCAAGTACAAATAGAACATCTAACGTGGATAGCTGCCTACCAAATCATAGCCAAGATAAGAGGAAGAATAAAAAGAGTGGCAAGCATATGGCTAGGTCTTATAAATTCCAATCTTGATCAGTTTTTTCTCAAAAGGTTCTCTACCAAGTGCTTCGGTACATATATCATTAATTTGATCATCAGTGCTATAGAAAACCATCTTGATCAACCCCTTTTCAACTTAAGAAGTGATTTTTATCATCAATGCGCTTTGTTCTTTTGTGTTGAACTAGATTATTTGCCATATTTACTGCACCAGTGTTGTCATAGTACAATGGAATACAATTTAAGAGGATGCCAAAGTCTTCAAGTTGTTTCTTAATTCACATAAGATGAGAACAACATGATGCAACAGTAATATATTCAGCTTTATCTGTGGAGAGAGCCACTGAATTCTATTTCTTGGTACCCCATGAGATCAAAGATGACCCTAGGAAGTGAGCCATTCCTAAAGTGTTTTTTCGATTCACCAAGACCCCAACATAGTCAGCATCAACATATTCAATCAAGTCAAAACAATTATCAACAGGATAAAAGAAAACAAGATCAGGAATTTCTTTGAGATATCTCAAGATCCTCTTGGCTTTCTTCAAATGAGATTTCTTTGGACTTGTTTGAAACCTAGCACACATTCAAATACTTAAAACAATATTAGGTTTGCTAGCAGTTAGGTAGAGAACAAAACCAATGATCCCTCTGTACATAGTTTCATTTACTGAGAGACCAGTCTCGTCCAGATCTAATTTGGAGGAGATGCCTATAGGCGTGAGAATTTTCTTTGTGTCCTCCATATGAAATATCTTAATCAGTTCTTGAATATACTTCTATTGGAATATAGTGGTTCCAGATACACCTGATGTGCTAGATTTTTGTAGCACATTTAAGACTTTTTAACTTGAAGTAAGTTCTTAAGTAATTATTGGTGTTTTTGATGTTATTTATTAATATTTTGTAGGAAAGTCAATATTTATGGAAATAAATAACAATGGAGCAAAAGAGTAAAATCTGGTACAAGTGAGCTGATATGAGTCTGGCGGCATTTCTTGCAAGTAATCAAAGATGTGGTAAGCTACCAGAAAAAGGCGTCAGGAAGAACAGTGAAGAAGAGTTGCTGGATGAAGGTGACGACATTCTCAATATGTCATCACAAGTGTGGTAAGCCGTCAGAAGATGCCGTCAAGTGGGACAGAAAATGGTGAAATAAGTTGAAGGTCTGAAAATATTTGCTACACGCCATCACTCCTCTGGTAAGCCATCAGAAGAAACCGTCAGAGTGAGGCAGAACAAGTTAAGAAGGCACGACTTCTGACGACATATCTGAGATGCCGTCAGAAGCCTGACGATCAATACTAATATGTCGTCACCTAAATCCGAGCCCAACTGTGATTTTGTTATTTTATTACCTTAATTAGGCTTTAGTATAAATGGAATCTTTTAGGATTTTTGATTAATTAATAATTCACCTATCAGACATCAACTCTAAGAAGAGAGACACGTATTTTTGCTCTCTTTCATAAAATATTCTTGTGTTTTCGTATCAACTATTTTTGGGGTTTCTACCTTGTGATTAAATCAGAGAAACTACTTGTTATTTTCTACCCATTTTTAAGTTTATCATTATAATTATGAATTCAACTTGTTATTTCGTTCATCAAATCATGAGCGGCTAATTTCATTAGCCGAAGTTATGGGATCCCTGGATTAGGGTTTGATATGATACTAGGTGTTTAATAGATTCAAAGAGTATTAAAACATGTTGAAATTCTGTTGTTTTAACTAAAATCTAGTGGTTGCAAACATTAGATTATGCCTTAGGTTTTATTTGCTTTTAACGGAGAAATAGACTAGAGGACGTGAATTATCAACAGGGACTCGGAAGCTACCAATCTTTTGTTTAATGATTAATGTCGTAACTGGATTAATATACCTGAGATAACATCCTATTGGAAATAGATAAGTTATCTAGGTTCGAGAGAATTAGATAATAAATTTTCTGGTGAGGTCGAGAGATAAGTCATATAGTATAATCGTCAAGGATATTTTGATGTTTTACTTATTTTGAGAATCTCTAGCATTACCTAGTATCTGTCAATTCCCAAAACCCTTGGTGAACATAGCTCTGGTTTCCCATTTAGACTGATTTCAAACACTAAAATATTGAAAGTGACAATTAACTCTCTATGAACCTTAAACCCCCATTTTATCTTTTTATATTGATTGTTTGAATTTAACTTGTAGCTATAATTTCAAACTAGTTTAATTGCCACTCTCATTGTTCCCTGTGGATTCGACCCCGACTCCAAAGTTGGGTAAATATATTGACGACGACCGCCTTACACTAAATTAAGGTGTAAGTTGGACGTTATCAAAAATGGCGCCGTTGCCGGGGAACAATTTGGCGTATTGAGTTAGTTTGGAATTTTAGCTTACTTGCTTGAATTCAAACTTGTAAATATTTGTTGTGATTTCCTTTGTTCTTGTGTTAGTCCTCATTCGAATCACTTTTCAACATTATGCTTAGTGGATGTGATGAAAGTTGAATCATCCAAGCAAATGATGAATTTTGAAAATGAGGAGGAAGATTCTTACATTTTAGAGTTTGTCCTTCTAAAAGGGTATACTACAACCCCAATATTGAAGGCAAAGGAGCTTAAAGATCGATGTCTATTTAGTGGCTGTTTAAGATTCTCACCGTTGCCAAATAAGCCCACACGAAAGTTTGATGCAAAATTGGGCAAACAGTTCAAGTCTTCGAAGTGGCGTGATAGAATATTCCTCATATTTTCCCAACACACCCTGAAGATGTATTGATCAAAAGTTGGGCCGGCGTTTCAAATCTTCTAAGTGGAGATATAAATAATTATCAACAAGATATCTTGACGAAGTCTGAGTAGTCAAGATAACTGAGTCGTGCCGCGATGTTAAACTAGGCACTTCTTGGGAGGCAACCCAAGGTATTTTTTTGTTTGTATTCGTATTATGTGATTGACATCAGATCTTCACACCCATGGTGCCACAGGTATTTTTCTAACTCTCTTGTTTTGATTTGACATGTTGGGAACAATGCATGATATTAAGTTGAGGGTGGGGCTACTTGTGGGTGTTGATGTCCTCCTGGGGTTTTTGTTGCCGTGCCTCTTTTCCCCGGAGTCTTGTTCCTAGTAGAGATGGCATATTTAGGCGTATTGTGTTTTGTTTTGTGATGTGTTGTGGTTAATTGGGAGAAAAATAAGTATCTAGGATAGTTGACATATTTTTGTTAATTTTTGAGACTGATAAACACCTCTTCGTTGGTCTGTTTTATAATTGTGTGATATACATTTATGTGTGACCATTGTGCATTTTGTTATGACATTAGTACTAGTGACATGATATCCACTGCTAAACAATCGCATGAACCGGATAGGCAGTAGCTTGTGATGCATCTTTGTGCCATGTGTGTGTGAGATACTACTTAGTTCCCTTTGTGTGTTAAATCCAGAACTTGCCCGGTTAGTCTTACTTTGGTTGAAAAATAGGGGTAAGGAAAGGATCATAGGCCGTTGTTGATGTTAGTCCACTTTTAGCCTAACTGACCTTCCCTGTTATGCATGATATCTCTTGATCCCTATTTTGAGCCTAAATTGACCATTTCCTTCTATGAAACCTATCACTTTCCCATTTATATCATAATGAACCTGTTTTGGCCCTGGTTTTTCTTGGACACTGTGCACCTTGACTTAGGCAAACAACCTAAGTTGAGGGTAGCTATCATAGGGGTGCGTGATGTAAAATGAGGATGAGGAATGGTCGAATAAAAGAAAAAAAATAAAAAGTAGGGTGCTGTGGAAAAAGAATAAGAAAAGAATAGTTGTGAAAAAAAATGAATAAGAAAAGCCACATCCATCCTGAATAATATGTGATCAAGAAAAGGAGAAAAAGAAGAAAAAGGTTAATAAGTGAACCCCAAAATTTAAGGTAGTGCCAAGGAGGCTTAGTCACTCTAAATGCCATTGAATATCATACCAGCCCTTCGCCTACATTACAAGCCGAAGAAAAGACCTATAGTGATCCTAACTTACCTGTCTGGACACCTTGGTAATGAAAATAAGGGCAAGCATATGGTATTTGACATGCATTGATTGGAATTTCTTTCTAAGAGTGAGTGTCTCTTGACTGTCCCCGCATTGACATGCTTGAGTTCATATATGAGTGAGGAGGAAATTCTTTGTTGTAAGGGCACATCGGTTGAATTGCTAGCTGTTTACTTATTTGGGTAGTGTAACTTGTACATATGCATGGTTATTGTTGCTGAATTGATTCCATATCTTGATTCCTTTGGGTCACATTGTTAATCTTCATTGATATGCACAATTGGATTTATAAGTAATTGAACGTGGAGAGTGGCATGAGTTTTGAGCTAAACTTGATAATCAACTGTGATAGGTATCTTATGTGTCTCTTGGTTAAGCATCGTAGTATGGTGTTATGTAGTTGCTTGAGGACAAGAAATTATTTTAAGTTGAGGGTGTTGATGTGCTAGATTTTTGTAGCACATTTAAGACTTTTTAACTTGAAATAATTGTAAGTTCTTAAGTAATTATTGGTGTTTTTGATGTTATTTCTTAAGATTTTGTAGGAAAGTCAAGATGCATGAAAATAAATAACAATGGAGCAAAAGAGAAAAATCTGGTACAAGTGAGCTGATATAAGTCTGACGGCATTTCTTGCAAGCCGTCAGAGATGTGGTAAGCTACCAGAAAAAGGCGTTAGGAAGAATAGTAAAGAAGAGTTGTTGGATGAAGGTGACGATATTCTCAATATGTCGTCACAAGTGTGGTAAGCCGTCAGAAGATGCCGTCAAGTAGGACAGAACATGGTGAAATAAGATGAAGGTCTGATGATATTTGCTACACGCTGTCACTCCTCTGGTAAGCCATTAGAGGACATCGTCAGAGTGAGGCAGAACAGGTTAAGAAGGCACGACTTCTGACGACATATCTGAGACGCCGTCAGAAGCCCAACGATCAACACCAATATGTCGTCACCTAAATACGAGCCCAGCTGTGATTTTGTTATTTTATTACCTTAATTAGGCTTTAGTATAAATAGCATCTTTTAGGGTTTTTGATTAGTTAATAATTCACCTATCAGACATCAACTCTAAGAAGAGAGACACGTATTTTTTCTCTCTTTCATAAAATATTCTTGTGTTTTCGTATCAACTATTTTTGGGGTTTCTACCTTGCGATTAAATCGTAGGAACTACTTGTTGTTTTCTACCCATTCGTAAGTTTATCATTATAATCATGAATTCAACTTGTTATTTCATTCATCAAATCATGAGCGACTACTTTCATTAGCCGGAGTTATGGGATCCATGGATTAGGGTCTGATATGATACTAGGTATTTAATGGATTCAAAGAGTAGTAAAACATCTTGAAATTCTATTGTTTTAACTAAAATCTAGTGGTTGCAAACATTAAATTATGCCTTAGGTTTTATTTGTTTCTAACGGAGAAATAGACTAGAGGACGTGAATTATAAACAGGGACTCGGAAGCTACCAACCTTCTGTTTAATGATTAATGCCGTAACTGTATTAATCTACCTGAGATAACATCCTATTGGAAATAGATAAGTTATATAAGTTTGAGAGAATTAGATAATAAATTGTCTGGTGAGGTCGAGAGATAAGTCAGATAGCATAATCGTCAAGGATATTCTGCTGTTCTACTCATTCCGAGAATCTCTAGCATTACCTAGAGATTCTGTATTGTGTAGCTTTTCACTAAATTTTGTATTGTGTGTCAGCCGTGGCAGTTTGACTATGACAGTGACCGGTGAGAGCAACCTATTCCCTAAGTGATAATAGTTTTATCATCAGAAAAACTCCAGGGAATAGGTCCCAAACTATAAATTTGTCAATCATCAAAACTAAAAACTTAACAACACTAAAAAATTTCTAGTGATGTAAGCTTCAAACCAACTTCAACTAGAAGATGTGTATCCACCGTGTTTCATATCTAACTTGGTCATAGCCCTAAGCTCAGATTACACATTGGATCTAGATATAACACTTCACTTATTGATTCTCATTGATACCAAGTTCCCTCCCAGTCCTATAAAGGAATAATAGACGATGGTGGATCTTCTATCAGTTTTACATCCAACTCAATCAGTATGTGTAAAACACGCAGATTCGAGTATGACCATTACTGCTATCCAGTAACACAAGATTTGTTACACGAAAGCATAATGTTTGACAGGGCACATACATAAGTTGACTGACAATGCTGACTGTACAGACATTATCCGGATGGACCACTGTAATATAATTCAATCTCCCAACAAATCAAGTTCAATATCCAAACAAACCTTTTGTATCCTTTAGAATCAGCAAGAGAATCACCACCATCTTATGTAAGATATGTACATTAGGAACTAGTGTGAAACATAGATTGACTCCCATCTTTCTCATTTCTGTAAGCAGATCAAGTACATACTTTCTTAAAGATAAGAAAATTCTTTCCTTTTTACTTCTACCTCGAAGAAGCATTTCAACTACTTGTACTTAGTACAACTTGGTGTGAAAGAATGACTTGAGAGAAGAAATTCTGGCACAATCATCTTCTTTGTGAAAATATTATATTGCCGACATAGAATAGCAGAAGGATAATATGTGCCAAAATTGCCAAAGGAGACACGAGGACTCTATTTTGAACAATACACCCTAACCACTGATAATAGTGGCTTGTTTGGAAAACGAATACTATAAGGTGGTGATATCACTTTCCCAAGTTTGAAGTACCTAAGACTAATTTAGCGAGGCAACAACTAGATTAAGGCAAAGCACGAAATACGGTTCTGATACCATGTAGATAAACGTGATAACGGGAGAATTTCCTAGTGACATTCCAATGATAAGAGGTACATATAAATATGTAACTAAGGACACACAATTGTAAATTATTCCTACAAATTGAGTCTCTACAAATCCTTAGGCGTGTTATGTACATTAGGTGCGAAGGTGTCTAAGTTCTAAAGGGAAAAGACTCAAATATGTCACTCAACTATCAGAAATGACTCATTTATGTTATCCGTTAAAAGTTGGGCTCATTTATCCCATCGCCGTTACAAAACTGGCTCATCCATTCCATTACTTCTTAACAGGCGGTTTTTTAAAACAGCCTTGCCACGTGACAGCTTATTAGAGGGTCACGTCATTTTTTATTTTTTTTATTTTAAAAAAACAATTAATTTTCTTTTTAATTTTTTTTGATCCATTAAAAAGAATCCACCCAATTTTTTGATCCATTAAAAAATAATTTGATCTATGCTTGTAAAATTTGATTAATTTTTTATATAATTTTTTAAAAAATTATTTTTTTATATAATTTTTTTCTATAAATAGTATTTAATATATTTCTTAAAATTTGTAATTTCTTATGACTAAACAAAAATAGGCCCCTCAAATTTTGGGGTCTTAGGCGTCCACCTTTTCTCCTATAGGGTTGAGCCGCCCCTAATCAACATTCAACATTTGTACGTAGCACTTTATGCATCATCATTTATCATTGCAAAAATAGGAAGGCGACAACATGACGACATATATAGTATACGTAGAGTTGGCAAAATGAGAAGCTAACTATTAATAATATAATAATAATATTTGATGTTTATGTATCCCTTCAGTTTCAACTGAAAAATGACAAAAGTTTTAGTTAACGTGAATCTTTTAAAAAAAAAAGTGATAAAAAGCGTGGAGTGTATACTTTCTCCATTCCCTTTTAGTTACTCGCCCGTCAATTAAAATAACTATTTTATTATAATATATTTATTAAATGATGTTTACTATTGTATTTTGAATTAATTAGAAGAAAAAAATAATTAATATTAAAGGTAAAATATGAAAACAATCTTAATATGTCAAAAATGACAAAAAAAGGAATCGAACGAGAATGTTTTAAGAATATATTCATGAAAAATTAATCAAATTTTAAAAGCATAGATTAAACTAATTTTCAATGGATCAAAAAGTTGCATGGATTCTTTTTAATGGATAAAAAAAAAATTAAAAAAATGACGTGGCCCTCTAATAAGCTGCCACGTGGCAAGACTGTTTTTAAAAATCGGCTGTTAAAAAGTAATGGCAAGAATGAGCCGGTTTTGTAACGGCGATGACATAAATGAGCCCAACTTTTAACGGATAACATAAATAAGTCATTTCTAATAGTTGAGTGACATATTTGAATCTTTTTCCCGTTTAGTAAAATCCAAGAGCAGCTCTACCAAGAAAGCATCCTTAGACAGGCAGGCTAAAAGGGTGTAAGTTGGGAAAAATAGCTAAATAGTCAACATCTCATGTTAGTTTTTCTACAATGCCTAGAACATAAAAAAACTAGAATTGGTCTTACTAAAATTCAATAGTTCTGTTCTTTGCCTAACAAATTTCAACAATAACAGGAATGATAAAGAATTGCAATTCAAGTGCAGATGAATAGATAGTTACGGCGGCAAATTGCTGGTATTTCTTCAGGTTCAATATTACCAGAATCAAACCTAAAAATGTTCAATGTATCCCTCCATTGTGCACTCTTTGTTTGATACATATGTGGATTGCGCTCGTATCTAACTCTCTTCCCTATTACATCATGCGAATAGTACTTCTTCTTCACTTGAACATCTTGTTCGTGAAATTTACGAGTCCCATCAAGCATTCCTTCCAAAACACGTGAAGGAATTCCATGATTTATCAGTTGGAAAAATCCCCAGTTCTCAGATGCTTCCCTTATTTCATCGACAACTTTCTTAGGTCGATCTTCAACTTCTATGCCACTGAGATCCACCACTGGAATCTGCAGAGTTGACTTGCACATGTTCAGCTCCTCAGCAAGTTCTTGAGGTGGCCTAATGAAAATTCTTGGAATTTCAACTATTCCAGCATCAACTAGTCCCTTAACACCAGCTTTTGTATCATCAAAAGCTTTAATTTCCTTGAATGGATCATAATCCATTGTAAATTCAGCTTTACACTCTTCGGTGCCAGACATATTTATCTCAAAACTTTGGTACAGAAACAAAAGAAAGATATTTCTTCTTTAATCTGGATGCACCAATGACCACACAATATTCTCTGTGTGTGGGGGGGTTGGTTGGTGGGTGGGGGGATTAGAGGTAGGGTCCCCTCTAGTAAATTTAGCACATGAGAAGGAACCATTCACTTCCTGGACCTATGTTTGACATGCTTGAGAAGTACAGTCAAAGACCAGGCGCAGCTGAAGCGCAGGTGGGCCAAAATTAAATTACTGGGCAGTCAGTTCTGAGTCGTGTTGGACATGCTTGAGCAGTCCAGGTGTAGGTCCTGCGCATAATCCATGGAGTCTACTATTTTTGAGTAGTCCAGCCACAGGTCACTCGCAACTTGCATGGAGATGAGCCATCGAATGAGCTAAGCAAATTATTGTTATTCTTTCTTTTGTCACATTTTTCAATTCTTCACCCTCATTTCAAACCTCTCAATTTCTTAGCTCAAGAATGCAACACTGAATCATTACATTAGGATTTTATTTCATCTTTTTTCTGCTCGTAAGTAAACTTAAAAGATATGATCTTTTGTAATATTCTCGTTGAATTCCCTTTAGATTAAAAATAGTTCTTTATATCCCTTGGTACTTTTTCTTTGAATTTGATTTAGTTGAGCTTATTTTGGTAAATTATGATTGTTGGAGTGAAAAGTTTTAAATGTGTTCCTTGTTTTACAAGCATAATTGGAAATTGTTGCTTCCTTAAACTAGTGCACCATGTGTTTGATGAAATACCCACTTAAAGTTTGGTTGCTAAATTGAGCGGTGTCCAGGAAGTACAATTTCAACACAAAAAGGAAAGGTCAGACTTTTTCTTGTCATCAGTTGTTACTTGTTAGGTTGGAATCATGGAATTTTCTTCATTTTTCACATATTGAAAGTTCAACTTTTTTAATCTATAGTTAGAAGTGGATGTATTTAGCATTTGAAAACTAAAATAGAACATGATAAAAGTTGAAGATTTCTATTGTTAACTAATAAGAATTATTAACCTAAAAGATTTGGGTTAAGGTAATAGTATATGAATGAATAGGTTGTGAACGGAGAACCGTTAGACATCACCGTTTTGCGAGTTTAGGTAACTATGGGTGTTCAAGAAACTCGTAAAATGGTGATAGTTTAGGGGGTTTAACTTATTCACTCTTAATATACTTATATTCTGAACTAATAACAGACCCGTTTGAAGAGATGCTGAACGCCTGAATCTCGTCCTATTTCTTTTCCCTGGAGAAAAGCTTATTTGTACAAAACCGATATATCTAATGGATCTCAAATAAAATTGATCCTAATTTACTATCTAAAAGGTGATCTATTTCCCATCTTCATAGGTTAGTCGAGACGATGAACCAAAAGAAGAAAAATGAAGTATGCATGAGGTTTGAAAGTAAACAGCAGCATAACAAAAAGGTTTTAGCGTTCAGATAATTTCAGAAGTCATTTGTAAAACATTATTGTACAACAAACAAAACTTGGAAATTGTTCTGCATAAATATTTTATTGATGTTCACTGCTGCTTGGTGAAATGGTGCCTGGTTCCTCTTCACAGTCTGAAAAAATCAAGACTAGACTTATCAAGTGGCTTGGTGAGAAACATCTTTGTGTAATCGCTCACAAGAAATTCTTTATATAGTGGAGGATTTTTTTCTGATATGAACTCTTTGATTGGACCAATCATCTTTGAAGGTTCAGCACTAGTGAAGAAGCATGCCACTGACATCCTTGGTCCTGTCTTACTTGCTAGGACTCTATGATTTACGCTTACAAACTTGTCATTTGACAGGATCTGTTACAAAATAAGACTAGTCAACAATTTGCTAAAAAATGAAGATAATTGAGACATAAAAGCCGTGTTTTGTTGCAAACCTGAAGAAAGTCACCAACGTTAACAACTAAACCTCGTTCAATTGGTTCAACAGCTACCCATTGGTTATTATGCATGATTTGAAGGCCACCACTTTGATCTTGAAGCAAGATCGTGAAGAAGACAGGATCTGAGTGCTTATCGGTACCAAGAGTTAGGTCTGGCTGTGGACAGGCTGGGTAGTAGTGGCATACCAATATTTGTCCTTTGGCACATTCCAGGGCTTTTAAGTGGTCTGGTTTAAGTCCAAGAGCTTCTGATAGTAAGTCAACAACAGTTTCCCCTAGTTTTACGACATGATTTATGTACTCAAGGGATGCTTTCCTGGACATTAGGGAAATATCAACGATTATCAAGTTACAGAATTTAATAAAGATTTAAGATATTCTAACTGTGCCGTCTACTGAAAGACAAAAAAAAGAGAAGAATATAGACGTACGCATGGTTCTAATCTACAAAATAAAATCGAAAACAATCCCTACAAATCATCAAAATCTCTATAAATATGTTCCAGTATATATATATATATTGTATGAGAAGGTGGTCATACTCATATTGTCACCTCAATCAAAGATACAAGAGTAGATATTAATCATGCCTAGCGTGTTACAAAACGTATTCTACCCAAGTTTCATTTACAGCCTTCTTGAATATACCAGTCAGTGCCTTCCTATCTTTACATTTTCGGTTGATATGAGGTTCTTGAATATTCTCATGTATAACATGACAATTAACTTCGATAAGAGATGTACACACAAAAAAAAGAATCTATGTTGGAAAAAAAAACAGCTAGGTAATCAACCTCTCTGCTTCTCATATTAGATTTTCTGCAAAGCCAAGAACATACATAAAGAAAACAAGTAAACTGATCTTACTAAAATGCAACAATTCTAATCTTTAGGAAACATCTAACAAATTTCAACAAGACAGAACTGATATAGAATAGCAATTCAAGTGTGCACGAATAGATAGATAGTTACCGGCAAATTGTTGGTAGTTCTTCAGGTTCAATGTGACCAGAAGTTAGCCTAGAAATGTTCAATGTATCCCGCCATTGTGCAGTATTTGTTTGATATATAAGAGGATTGCTCTCGTATCTAACTCTCTTTCCCATTAGATCACGCGAATAGTACTCTTTCTTTAACTCAGCATCTTGTTCATGAAATTTACAAGTTCCATCAATCATTCCTTCCAATACACTTGGAGGAACACCATGATTTGTCAGTTGGAAAAACCCCCACTTCACTGATGCTTCCCTTATTTCATCAACAACTTGCTTACGTCGATCTTGAACTTGTATGCCACTGAGATCCACCACTGGAATCTGTTGAGTTGACTTGGACATTTTCAACTCAGCACGTTCATTGGGTTATTGGTTCGGTCCGGTTTTTTCTTATTGGGTTATCAGGTAAACCGATAACCCAATAAGAATATATATATATATATATATATATATATATATATATATATATATGTATATATATGTATATAACTTATTATATATTTCTCTTAATTTCTCTTTAGTTTCTACAAATCAACAAACTATTATTTCAATTATACAAACTCTTAATTTCTCCTAACAACATTTAGTTCAAACATAAAGATTCTTGTAAATTAAAATAGGTTATGTAAGATTTTTGGTTGCAACTAAGATTCATTTTTTTTTATGTTAGTTACTACTATTTTTATTTTATGAGTATTTTCTTATCAGTTAAATCGAAAATCGAATCGTTAAGGTATAAAAACCAACAAATCGAAAACCGCTAAGAAATATCTGTTTGATTTGATTATTGGTTTAACATATTTAAAAACTGAAAACCGATAATCCAAACTGATAATATGTAAAATCGAACCGAATCGACCGATGCACACCCAGGAGAGTTGAGGAGGGTCTCCTCTAGTTAATTTAGCTCCTATAGATTTCAATAGGCCTGCCTGATTAAGCATAGTTTGAGTCATTTTATACTATTTAATCTATGCAATAAAAATTTAATTTAATTGCATGGCAACTCTATACTATAGGATAATATTTATTAGAGATATGTATTTCGTACCTCTTCAAATTATGGTCAAAGTTGTTACGACACACTTTAATTTCATAGGAATCCTATTATTCCTGAACTCAATTTAAACATATTTTTGTCAACCTTTGTGCTAACGTGACACTTTTATTTTTCATAAAATGAGACTCACATCAAAGATGTCACGTCAGCTAAAATGAATGACAAAAGATGTCATATCAATTAAAAATGTTGACAGAAATACACTAAAAGGGATACTAGATACTTTACTCTTTATATATATATATATATAAAGCGCCAACATTTTCAGCCGCCATCAAGGCAAAAATTTAACTACCAATTTAATACTAATTCCTACAATGTTGATTTTTAAAAAGTGTCAATTGGAGCTTTTTAAAAAATGAAAATCAGAGTTAGGAAAGTTCCAATACTTACTTTTGATACTATGAAATTCCTACCTAAAAGATATCGACTTTTTCTATCTGAAAAAAATTAAAATAAATTTTACATATTAAAAATTACATAAAAATTTTCTACGAGGAACATACTGTATATGTCTTATTCTGTGGGTAATATTTTTGTAGAATTTAAAATTCAGTACAAGGCTACACATTTCATTGTCGAATGCAATGTCGTATCAATGTCCCTATAAAATTGAGAGTCCACCAAATAAGGCTTTCTTTGAAAGAGAACTAAAGGGTTCTAGTGAATTTCATTTCTATCTATATTATATTCCGACTAATTAGATGGAGCAGGTAAGTATCCTGTAATAAGAGGAATAGTTAATTTGATAAGTAAAATTTTGAGAATTCGGTTTTTCCCTTTCCTCCTCGATTCCTATAACATAGGTATTGTATAGTGTTTGAATCATTAGAGATACAAGTCTGGAAAACCCAATAGTTTTCTTTAATATGCTTCTCTCACAATTGGAAAAAATAACTTTTGCACAAAACAAGAAAGAAAAGAGTTTAAAGTACTAACATTAAGGGTGTTCATGTTGATTAAAATCATAAGCAAATCAATAAAGTCGTTTTTTAAAAATCTAAAACTAAACCAAACCAAATAAAAAATCACCGGTTTGGTTCTTGTTGGTTTAGTTCGATTTTTCGATTTATGATTAGCTGATGATAAATCGATTTATGGTCTGCAGAGTTGACTTGCGCATGTTCAACTCCTCAGCACGTTCATTAGGTGGCCTAATGAAAATTCTTGGAATCTCGACTATTCCAGCATCAACTAGTCCCTTAACACCAGCTTTAGTATCAACAAAAGCTTTCATTTCCTTGAATGGATCATAATCCATTGTAAACTCAGCTTGACAGTCTTTAGTGCCTGACATATTTGTTCCAAAACTTTGGTATTAGAAACAAAGGAGAAGTATTCTTGCTATAACCTTGATATATATATAGTTAATTTGTTGGGGGGAGGGGCGGGGGTCACTCTAGTAAATTTAGCTCATGCAGATTTCAATAGGCATGCCTAATTTAGCATAGGTTTGAAAAGTAAAGGTAAGACTTTTTTTTCGTCGTCATTTGTTACTCCCTCCGTTCCCAAATAAGTTAATTGTTAGATTTTGATACACATGTTAAAAAAACGAAAAGTAAAGACATAAATTTATCATGTTTTTCTATTTTTACCTTCTTCAAAAAGTAAAGACACATAATACATCACTCCCAATGCACATTTAATGGAGGGTAAATTTGATTTTTTTTTTTTTAACATTTACCTTGAATTGTGAACCATTCACTTATTTAGAAACACTAAAAGTGCTTCAAGAATTCACTTAATATGAAATGGAGGGAGTAGATTTTAGTCTAGTAAATTTAGCTCATGTAAATTTCAATAGGCCTGCCTAATTTAGCATAGGTTTGAAAAGTAAAGGTAAGACTTTTTCTCGTCGTCATTTGTTATTTGTTCCTCCGTTCGTTCCATAATAAGTTAATTATTAGATTTTGGTACACATGTTAAAAAAAAAAGCAAAGACATAAATTTATCATATTTTTCTATTTTTACCCTCTTCAAAAAGTAAATACATTTTTTAAAAAACTAATACAATATTTGATTAATATAAAAATATTTAATGCTACAAACTATTGTATGATTTATGAATAAAAATAGTATATAAATTAAATAATTGAAAGTCTGACTCAATAAATTATTTTTTGTAGATGTTTCTTCAATGGGTGAAACCTTACAAGATTATTAAAGCTTCACAAACTTCTTGTCAGGATTTAAGAAAATAAGTGTTATCTTTTATTAAATTATAATTATCCCACATAAAAGAAGACAACAAAATTTGAATTAATTTTAAATTTAGTTGGATAAATAGATATTTTGTAGTGTCACTATCACTTCTTTATGACTCATCATGTTTGTATAGCATTTTAATAGCCCATGTAATTGTTCAAATTTACTAAAATGGATGAGTTCTTCATGTGAGGACTATCAGAATGAAATATTCTCCCTTATATATAATAGTAATAATTTGATTATTCACTTTGTAATTTCCTCCATATTTTCTATTTAAAAAAAAAATTAGTTAAACAATTAAAATTCAAGAAAAAACTAAATTATTTCTCATATCATGACACACCACATATAAAGTCCCATTTGGCAAGCAAAGAAATAAAGTAGTTTTATGTTTATCAACTACATGCCATAATTTTAGTGGATTAACAAATTAATTAAAATTACTAAAGTAATCTTGTGAGGACTATCAAAATTTATTATTCTCTCTTATATATAAGTATAATAATTAATACCTGATCGGTAGTAGGATAATAATCAACTGTACTTCAACCGCAAATTAATTAATTAAGGTCAACTATATAAATCATCCGTATTTATTTAAGTTGACACATCCCAAATTATAACACCACTACAATATAGAACCGACATATAAACAACCCATAGATCACAATATTTATCATTAATATCTCAAAAAAAATTAAACAAATTAATTCTCCCATGGCTTCTGCAATTTTTTCCGACTTCAACAACTTTTTTAGTGATTAATTCATAATGGAAGAAAATAAGTGAAACGACTAATATAATTTAGTTAATACATTAATAATCCAAATATATTGATCTCTAATTATTATAATGAATCCAACCGAAATTGAAAAGAAAGTTATTTTTATACTAGAGAAAATGCATCAAAACCCCTCCGAACTTATCTGTCCAATTTACTTTAGCACTTGAACTAACTTTTTATGTATTTACCCCCTAAACATCTTTAGGCCTCATTTGTTTGCACTTAATGGAGACCTGAATCTGAATGGTTAAGACTTCAGACCATTAAGTGCATTTATTTTTATTAAGATTTTAGCTCTTAATAGGTCTGAATAGGTCTTAATCAAGAACCAAGTCTTAATAGGTCTGAAGAGATCTTCTGGTGTTGGATAATATTCACCACTTTATTCATAATTAGCAGTCACCACCACTAACCACCTTTGCTACCACCACCTCTGTCAACCACCACCCACCTCTACCTCCACCATTACAACCACCATCGATAACAAATATCGCTGCCAACCACTATTGTCAACCGCTACCGGACCTACTACCTCTATTATTCTAATTATAGTGACCGCCATCACCACTATCAACAATACCATCATCATCAACCACTACCGGCTAATCCCTACTACCGACATCTTATCTATCACAACTAACACCACTACTAATACATCACAACCTCCACACATTCTTCGATCGCCATCACCATTGTCACTAGTAACGCCACCTCTACCACCACTTCAACCACTACCATCGCTGTAATTTATCTCTACTAACGACCATCTCCACCATCACAATAAATAACATCTCTAACTAGCACAAATAAATCGTTAACCATCATGCATTCATGTTTCAGCCAACACAATCAACACCTCAAACTACTAACATCAAGCAATGTCACATCACAATCCCCACCACCATCATAACAGTCACTGCATTACCAACCATCACAACTATCACCACCAATATTATTAATCACTAACATCAATCGTTGTCACCGCAACCACCATTATAGATCATCTCCACTATCACTAACAAACATAAATATTTTTCTCAATTAAATAATAATTTTATTGTATTAAATTACATATTTTTTTAATATATAATTAATCTTTTATTTAAATTATATTTTTTATTTTATGATATGTACAAATTAAATTTTTTTTGCACATTCAGATAATGAAAAACAAACAGTCTTAATCATTCAATTTTCAGATCTGGAGATAACATCTTAATCATTCAGATGTGCATTTAGATTCTGACGTCTGAATCTTAAAAAAAATAAATACAACCTTAAAGTAAATTAATTTCACCCCTTAATATATACTCTCATAAGGGAGAGTGAATCACACTCGCTGACACATCAACGCCACATCACCGTCATGTCGGAGCCACGTAAATAAAGTATTTTTTAAATATATATAAAATATTTTAAATTAAAAAAATACCCCCGGCCCCCATTTTTCATCTTCTTCACAACCACCCATCCTCCTCTCCCACCCACCCCTGCAAATAGCCCCACCCCCTCATCTGCTACAGCCAATCTGCCGCCACCCTTACCCCCGCCGTCCTCCATCAACCACATCACCACACCATCGCACCACCACCACATACCTATCAACTAACATAAAGAAGGAATATTCTACTGTATTTATATAATTTTAGAGTAGAAAAATGGTCAACATTCACTAAGCTTCGTAGAATCGTATCTTATGTAGTCAAAGATTTGAGAATTTGAAAACAACAACAATAATAGAATATTAAACGCAACATCCATGACCTTTCTTTGTAGGCGTCCTCCACCAACCACACCACCACACCTCCGCACCACCACCATATAATATATATACACCCATCACCATCAATTTCTCGACCCATAAAAAATTATCATAAATTAGTGACTAAAAACCCAAGCCACCTTATAAATTCAATCAAATTCAACACCAAATTCTCTAATGTCAACAACAAAACATCCAAATCATGTCAATTTTTTAATTTTCAAATTTAATCTCATTTTTTTTATTGATCTAAGGTGTTGAATGAGGATAAATTGAAGGTGAGGGTAAAAGATTTGGTAATTGGAGGAGTAATTGGGGTTAGGGTTGGGGAGGGGATCTGGGGGTGGTGGATTTGGTGGTGGGGGTTGACAGGTTTGGGAAGAGAATTAGGGTAGGGTGGGGTGGGATGGAGGTGGGGGTTAGAAGAAAAGAAGGGATTTATATATATATATTAGTAGTTCTTTTTTTAAAGAATTCACGTTTTTTTAAAAAAAAATGCCACATCAGCATTAGGATTGAAATTAATTCACTTTAAAGATGTTAATGGGGTAACTAAACGCGTGTTAAGTTTAAGTGCTAAAGTAAGTTGGGGCTTTAGGCCACAAGTGACAAAAAAGTTTTAAAATAAGGTATAGGTGACACAAGTCTTAATAATTGAGTGAAGATGACAATTACTTTATTATGAATTAAGAAAGTTTGGAAAATTTCAAAATAACCCACAAATTTTTAAATTTACATTTTGATCCAAATGTTTACCTAATAAATGGAAAATGGAGGAAAAAAAGGCGTCATTCTCTCTCTTCTTATCCATTGTTGTTTTCTCTCTCAGTGATTTTTGTTGTTCATTGTTGCTTCTCTTTTATTCATCATCTTCTGCTTCATTATCATCATCTTCAACTTCATTATCATCTTTATCTTCTTCTTGTTGACCATTGTCATTATTGTTGTTGTTACTGCTACTATTGCTATTTGACCAATTTATTAGGCCAAATCTTATTTCGTACATCACTTTTCACTTTGACATTACTTAATAGGAAACTTTGGTAAGTCAAATTATAATTTTTAATTGAAATTTTCATCAGGGTAACTGCTATTGTGTTGTTTTTCCAACTATGGATAGAACCCAATCATGAATCCGACATAAGATCTATCTGTTTAAACAGATAAATCATCTGTTGCGACAGATGATACATCTGTTTCAACGGAAGACTGATATATTGGACTCATGCTTATGGTTCTATAGGCTATAACATGAATCAAACAGATGGGTCACCTATTGTAACAAATGATTTATCTATTTAAACATATTAGTTATCTGGCACAACGTGATAAATATATGTTGCAACAGATTTTCAACTTGTTACAATAGAACCTGAACTTGATTCCAATAGACGTGTTGTCTATTGTAACAAGGTAAATATCTAGTGCAACAGATTATTAACCTGTTGCAACAAAACCCGAACACGATTCCAATAGACGGTAAATATCCATTGCAATATATTAGTAACCTATTGCGATAGAATATGACCTCGATTCCAATAGACGGTAAATATCCCATTGCAATATGTGATGCCTCTTATGGTGTTTTTTTGAACAACTGCGAAGCTGCGTCGAAGATACCGAAGAGTTGTGTTTTTTATCGGATAGGCATCCAATATTCCAAAGATGGGTTCACATTTTTTCCCTTCAGCTTACTTTGGTTGTTGCATTAAGCATCTTGAAGAGAACATTCGGACCAAATATCACAACAAAAGGGTCATGACCCTTTTTTATAGAGCATCTAAAACATATAGTAGAGAAGAGTTTTTAGACTATTTCAATCAAATAACGGATGTGAATCCCAAGATAGCAGAATTTCTCATACGTGTCGATTTTGAGAGATGGACCCGGGCATTTTTTTCGGCAAATAGGTACATTCTTATTAATTTTAATGTCTTGTTTGAGTTATAAGTTTTGTATAATGTAGTACTAAGTGATTCTTTTGTCTAGGTACAATATTATGACATAAAACATAGCTGAATTGGTGAATTCATTGTTTGGCAATGAAAGAGAATTTTCCATCAAGGCTATGTTTAAAAAAATAAGCCAGAAGTATGGCGAATTTTGTAACGAAAGGCGTAAGCAGTTCAAGTGCCCAAATACAAGAACCCTATTTGTTCTAAGAATCGAAAAAATAATATCAACGAATGTCAGTTTGGGAAATAGGTTATTACCTCATAAAATAAAATATTACATATTCAGTATCACCGGTCATGGTGATGTTGCTACGATCGATCTTCAAACAAGATCTTGTACGTGCAAAGTTTTTGACATGGACAAAATACCCTATCCACATGCTATGGTTGCACTTCAAGCTTAATAAGGTCATAAATATGGAACTGAAATTTACAAGAACTCCTCTCAATATTATTCGGTGGAAAAATATGAAATGGCAAATAGTGGGCATATTACTCCGGTGCCTCCCTGTAATACCCCAAACTTTCCTCAAGCCTAAATTGTATCTCTATAAGATTAAGGAATGACTTCCAAAGTGAGTAGTGTTTAAATCATATAGAGTTTTTCTATTTTGACTTCTTATCATGGAGAAAATTGAATTAGCTTACCAACGATATCAATTTCGCCCAAATCCGGTATCGGAGTAAAAAACTGTGGACGTTTTACATAGAACTGTCCGAACTGCCCATGAGCAATGGGCAGGCTGATGGAACGTCGCGCAAGCGACGAACCATCGCTCCGGCCGTCGTAACCAAGGAAGTAGACCCATTTACTGGCCAAGTGCGCCGTCAGGCTGATGGACCATCAAGCTAGTGACGGACCATCGCCTAAGCCGTCAACACTAAGGCAGTAAGTCCCTATTCTGGCCTAGGTGTGACGGTCAGACCGATGAACCATCGCATGCGCTGTCATAGATCCCATTCAAAATTTCCAAGCCATTTTTAAAAGGGCTTTTTGATATTTTCCACCCTTTTTAACACCTAGATATATCAAAATAAAGCATACAACTTCAGATTCATCCAAAGCATCAAGAACTAGGGTTTTCTTTCAAGATTAACCCTCAAGAGCAAGACCCAATTCCTTCTCCAACATTTCACCATAGTTTTGCAAATTAATTTAAGAATCAAGGTTCCCAAGTCAAGTTTCAAGAACCCTCACTCAAGAGTACGAGAAAGAGTCTCAAGAAAGCTTGTTCATCTAAATTTATAATCTAAGGTACGTGGGGTTTGAACAAGGACACTCCTTTCGTCCCTGTGCCCAAAAGTTATTTTAATTACCAAGATATATGGTTTTACATGTTTTCTTATGAAATTGAAGTATGGGTTTATACCCTATGTTATTATTTCTTGAGATTATGATGGTTTCAATGTTTTAGAAATTGAAGTACATGAGTATGTTGAGATTATAAGGCATATTGCTGAAAATTTCCAGATTTCTATATGATTTATGAATCTTTATGATATCGAGTATGAATTTTGATACGTCTTAATGTGAGATTGATATATGGATCATTAATACCTTTTTGAAATTGTAATTTTAAGAACTTTTGTGCTCTAAGCACCCATGATTTGAGTATTTTGAGATTATTGAGAAAGTTTTAACCTTGATGGTCATAGTAGCTTTGAAATCTACTTCCCTGAATGAGATTATAGATTTTGTAGTTTGTTTTATTATAAACCACGAGATTATTAAATATGGATTTCCATGAGATGAGCGTAGATAATTAAAAGGGAGCAGTATTTAGCACTGAGTTGGGTAAGTTACTATGGTTTCATACCCCAGAACTATGCGCCACCGTAGGATTGGGATTTATGGGCCCAAGGCCGTGATAGTGATCACTAAGTAGAGGTTATACTCCCTAACAAAAGTATGACACCTTCCCCAATGTGAGGTTTCTTACTTAGGAGGAAAAAACTTTGGACTCTATGTAGCTCGCATGGTTTCTGTCGGTTAAGAGAACCTCCCTTATAGTAAGATTTTCAGAATAGTTTCTTAAAGTGTTTTCCCTTAAGGAAAAGTATTTCCCTGCTAGTAAGAGTAAATAATCAGTTTCTAAAGTAAAGTATGTTCCTTGAGATGAGTTATTTTCCCTAAATCTTTGGAAGAAATCCTGGCCAGTAAAGATTTTTAGATACTAAGTGTAAAGGCTCACAAACTTATTTAAGTAATGTTTTACTTAAGATTTCAGATTTAAAATTATAGTCTTAGCTCTCAGATACAGAGGTGAGCACTTTACCACTGAGTATATATGTTTTGAGAAGGAAATAGAACTACTGATTTCAAAAATTGTATATTGATTCAATAGATTTATACTATGCGTTCCATTATTCATAATTTATGAGATATATATATATTTTTTATATTATTCAAGTTATGTGAGTCAGTTATATCATCATGCATGATTTTTATAAATATTAATGATATTGTTGTTTTAAGTATTGCATACACCCCCATATACTCAGTACATTCTCAAAGTACTGATCCACATATACGTCTGTGTGCTACATTGTCTTATAATGTAGGTTCAGATGCTCAGTCTTAGCAGTGACAGTGATCTTCGAGTACCTTTGTCTACACGTTAGTAGTTGGTGAGTCCTCATGGTTCGAGGACCTAATCCCTTGTTTTCAGTCTTTATATTAGTTGATTATTTCTTTTCAGTCCAGTTGAGTCAGTTGGGTTTTTTCCCAATGACTCTCTAGTTCTTAGCAAGTAGAGGCTTGTCGGACTATCAGTTGAAGTTTTGTTCCATATTTCTACTATTTGATATACAAATATTTGTTTTCAATGATTTAAATTCTATTTTGATATAATATAACATTTATTATTTGGTCATTCATCCTAATGTAAGTGGTAGAAGTAGTAACAGGCTCAAAGGGTTAGCTTGGATCTACTTATAGCCTTAAGCACCGTGTGACATTTTGGGATGAGATTTTGGGGTATTACAAACTTGGTATCAGAGCCTAAGGTTTAAGGAGTCCTAGGGAGTATGACAAGCTGCGTTGCGTAGAGTCTTAATCATCGATGTGTAGCGTGCCATATCTATGAGCAAGAGTCTACAAGATGTTTTAGGAAAAAGTCATCTCTTTCTTTCATAATCCATCGTGCTTATAGTTGTTTCTCTCTGCTATTAATTCGTGCTCTTTTATGACTATTTCAAGTTCCCATCATATAATAGCACCATATTGGTCAGTGGCACACCGCGTCACAAGCTAAAATGTCAATTGTCCTTTTCCAGTGTCTCAACTCGATTTCCTCAGCGTCGCGCCAAAGTTCCAGGTTGCAAAATAAGGGGCAACGCGATGGCTCCACGTCGCACCATCCCTCAGTTTCTCAATTTTCAAATTCCAGTGACACGACGCGATAGCGCCGCGTCGCGCCAGGGGTCCAATTTAGAAAAATTTCACTGAAATTACAAGATGTTTCTAGGGTTAAAAGGGTCAATTTCCGACCCCTATTTAATCCCTTTAACACGTGATTCAACCACTTTTCACCCAAAACATAGTGTTTCTCTCAAGTTTCTCTCAACAACAAGCTAGGATTTTCTATTGGGGATTCAATTTAGTACACAAATTTAAGAGTCTCTCCGTCAATCTTTATAGAATCAAGAACTAAAGTATGCGTTGTTGATTTATGAATTCCTTTCATCCATAAAGGTCAAAAACCCTATTTTAAATGATGAATTATGATGTTATTTTGTGGGTTGGATATGTTTATGTGATTGATGTTGTATAATTCCCAAGTTGGAGTCTTTATGTGTGTATATGAAACTACGTTATCTTGTAAGTTGAAAATCCATGAATTGAGTGGTTCATGATGATTATCCCTATGCCCTAAGTTGTGTATGTAAGTGTTTGATAAAATTCCTAAGGGACTAGAACTTATGTAATATAGCTAAATTGTGGCTTAAGTGATGGATTCATGTTTTACCATTTTGTTCAAATGACTTCCATGCTACTAACATGCCTTGTAATTGTTGTTGGACTGCTCATTAATTAGCCTTATGAAATTATGCCATGTTTACATGCAATCCTATTCATGTACAATCTTATGATAACCATGTACTTCATGAAATCCCCAACTTATTATATTATGTATTGTTGATGTTTATCATGTATTCAAGAAAGTCATTCTTGTCAGTTTCCTTCTATCGATTACTGGGGTACTTGTACCCAAAATATATAGTTGTGTTCCTAGAGTCAGTGACATATTTCATGATATCCTCATTCAAGCCATGATCCATACAACTCAATCAGTCATGTGACTCAGGAAATCTCAGTAATTCAGTAATCTCAGTACCATTCCGCTAGTCAATGAAATTCAGTTAATTCAGTTCAGTTCAGTAATCCATGTTCAGTGTCTGTTTAGATGGGATTAGGAGTTAGTACCGAGTGAACCCAAGGATGGGAACTCACCTGTTATATGAGGGTGTGATTCTTAGAAGAAATCCTTGTGATCCAGAACTATGTAGCCAACATAGGTTGAGACATCATAGCCTGCTATATGAGGGTAGATGAGGTGGCTTAACCTGTTATATGAGGGTTCCCACCATTCTCACTAGAGTTACCTATTATATGAGGGATACTCACATATTGTCCTTACCAGTGGCGCGGTATTGACACCCTTCCAATTGGGGTTACAGATTGGACCTCAACTCAGCCATAATGGCATATTAGCGGTATGTCGGTTAGATAACTACTTTCCATATTTCCAGTTATAGAATCAGGACTGTCAGATACGGTCATTTAGTCTCAGTAATAGAACTCAGATAGTTCTACAGAATTCAGGACTATCAGATATATTTAACTTAGAATAGTACGGAACTCAGCTAGTTCCATCAGATTTAAGACAGACAGATATAGTCACTCATGTTATCAGTTATATCAGTCATCAAAACTCATTATAAGTTATGTTAGTTGTTAGTAAATTCATGTTATCATGATCTCAGATATAGTTACTATGTATTTATGCATGTATTCTCACGTTCATGTTATTTAGTCAGTTAGAATAGTTCATGCATATGAACCCTATGTATTCATCCTACCTCACATGAATACCAGTATATCCAAAGTACTGACGCATTTGCGCTATGGTGTCTTATACCATAGGTTCAGAGACATGAGCTCCAGGGTATTAGTAGATTCTAGATATCAGTAGTCGGTCAGTAGTTAGTCCTCATCCTTTAAGGACGTTATGATTTTTTATTTCATTATTTCAGTACTTAGTTATTTCAGTAGTCGAAGTTAGTTGGGGACATGTCCCATTAACTCCTTATTCAGATAGTTCAGTCAGTTAGAGGCTTTCCAGACTATCATATTCAGTTAGTTATTTAAGCTGTTTTGGGTATTTCATACCCCACCAGATGTTATATCCTATCAGATATTATGTTACAGTTTGAACCTTATAGACTTTCAGTTCATGTTTCCATAATTATACAGTATATAGGTACAAATATCAGTCATGGGTTAGCTTGTGGTCTTTCGGGGTCATGAGTAGCGTGTAGCATTTCAGATGCCATATTTCGGGTGTTACAAACTTGGTATCAAACCTTAAGGTTTAATAAAGTACTAGGAAGTCTGAAAGCAGCATCTATTAGAGTCTTGTGCATGGGTGTATTGCGCGTCACTTTTATATACGGTAGGCTACGAGATGTTTTAGGAATAATTTCCCTTCTGTATTTATGTTGTGCCGGTGAGCATAATATCAATTCAATCTCTCAGTCTAATCTATTTCTCCCTTTCATCTACAAAATATGCCTCCCAAAAGAAAAAATGGGAATCAGTCAGACCCTCAGCCCGAAGAACCTTTAGGCGAACATGTTTCTCATGCAGAGTTTAGAGCTATATTCACTACTTTTCTCTGTTAGTTTTTGCTCAGAATGAACGATTAGCTATCATTCCGGACAACCCAGTGGCCAATTCAGCTGTTGCCAGGATTTGGGACTTCACCCGAATAAATTCTCCATTCTTTCTCGGGTCTAAGTCAGACGAGGACTCTCAGAAATTCATCGATCAGGTTCAGAAGGTTATATACATCATGGGGGTTACTCCTAGTGAGAGTGCTAAGCTAGGTGTGTACCAGTTGTAGGATATTTCTCACACTTGGTATAAAAAATGAAATTCAGAAAGGCCATATAATGCAGGGCCTATAGAGTGGGAGGAGTTCCTCACCGTATTCTTAGATAGATTCTTTCCCCAAGAGATAAGAGAGGCTAAGGTGTTAGAATTCATTAACCTCAGACAGGGAAACATGAAGGTGAAAGAGTATTCTCTTAAGTTTACTCAACTAGCCAGATATTCCCCTCATGTGGTTGCAGATAGCAGGGCCAAGATGAGTAAGTTTGTTTCTGGGGTGAATGATTGTGTGGTGAGAGAGTGTAGATCTGGTACGTTGAATAATGAGATGACTTTATCCAGGCTTATGACTCATTCTCAGTAGATAGAAGAGGAGAAGGTTAAGATGAGGGAGAAGCAGAATAAGAGAGAAAGGGCAGGTAGTTTTAACTTTGCTCTGTCCAAATCAAAAGGATGAAATCATTCTCAGTTTCATCCTAAGTCATCAGTTCCATCTCCTTCTTTAGATAGTTCTCCAACTCCTAAGTTCAAGGATAGTAACAAACATAGAGTGCCAGGCTCTAAGTCTCAGGGCAGTGCTAGCAGTGCCCGCACCTATCCTCTTTTTCAGACTTGTGGCAAGCACCATCATGGTATTTCCAGACCTGGCAGTGGTATTTATTTCGAATATGGCAAGACAAGCCATAGAGTTAGAGACTGTCCTCAGACAGGTCCTCAAGGTTAGCAGAACCATTCCTCAGCTCAGTTCGATCACCCAAATCAGCAGAGTGCCACTTCCAGTGCTACAAATGGGCAACGCCCAAACAAACTCTATGCTCTCCAGTCCCGGAAAGATCAGAAAAATTCTCCTGATGTGGTTCCTGGTACGTTACAGATATTTCATGTTCATGTTTACACTTTGCTAGATCCAAGTGCTTCCTTGACTTTTGTTACTCCCTATATAGTAGTTAATTTCAGAGCCAGTCTTGAAATTCTAGCAGATACCTTTTCAGTCTCTACCCAAGTGGTTAAAACCATCATAGCCCGATGGGTATACAGTAAATTCCTGGTTATGATATTTTAGAAAGTCACTTCAGCAGACTTAGTCGAATTAGAGATGACTGATTTTGATGTCATTCTCAGCATGGATTGGCTTTATTCCTGCTATTCCATAGTTGACTATAGAAACGGAATAGTCCAGTTTTAGTTTTCAAATAAGCCTATCCTAGAGTGGAAGGGTAGTGTATCTACTTTCAGAGGTCAGTTTATTTTCTACCTTCAGGCAAGGAGAATGATATCTAAGGGATGTGTCTATCATTTTGTTCAAATTAAGGACACTAGTTCTGAAACTCCCTGTCTTGAATCAGTATCAGTAGTGAATAAATATTCAGATATCTTTCTCGAAGATCTTCCAAGAATTCCTCCCGGAAGGAAAATAGACTTTGGCATTGATCTTCTTTCAGATACTTAGCCTATATCTATTCCTCCATACAAAATGGCACCATCAGAACTCAAAGAACTGAAAGAACAGTTGAAAGATCTCTTAGATAAGGGATTCATCAGTCCAGTATGTCCCCGTGAGGTGCACCAATCTTATTCATGTGAAAGAAAGACGGTTCTCTCAGAATGTGCATAGATTACCGTCAGCTCAATAAAGTCACAGTAAAAAACAAGTATCCTCTTCCCAGAATAGATGACTTGTTTGATCAACTTCAGGGCGCTAGTTATTTCTCTAAGATAGACATCAGATCAGGCTATCATCAGCTCAGAGTCAGAGAATGTGACATTCCAAAGATAGCCTTTCATACTCGGTATGGTCGTTTCAAATTTCTAGTCATGTCCTTTGGTCTTACCAATGCCCTAGCAGCTTTTATGGACTTGATGAACCATGTGTTCAAGAAATACTTGGGCATGTTCATCATAGTATTCATAGATGATATCCTGGTCTATTCCCGTAGTGAGCGTGATCATGCAGACCATCTCAGAATCATACTTCAGACTCTCAAAGATCATCAGCTGTTCGTCAAATTCAGTAACTGCGAATTTTGGCTAAGGTCAGTAGCATTTCTTAGTCATATCATTTCCGAAGATGGCATTAGAGTAGATCCTTAAAGGATTAAAGCAGTAAGAAACTGGACCAGACCTATCTCTCCATCAGATATTAGGAGTTTCTTAGGTTTGGCCGACTATTACAGATGGTTTGTTGAAGGATTTTATTCTATTCCATCTCCTATGTCCAGATTGACTCAGAAGAAAGTCAAGTTCAAGTGGTTATATCCTTTCTAGAAGAGTTTTCAGGAGTTGAAGACTCGACTCACCTCAGCCCCAGTCTTAGCTCTTCCAGATGGTTCAGATAGTTTTGTAGTGTATTGTGATGCATCCAGAGTAGGTTTGGGTTGTGTCCTTATTCAGCATGGTAAGGTCATAGCCTATGCCTCTAGACAACTTAAACCCCATAAGAAGAATTATCCTACTCATGATCTTGAGTTAGCGGCCGTAGTATTTTTCTTGAAGATTTGGAGGCATTATCTATACGGGGTTCATGTAGATGTGTTCACAGACCAGAAGAGCCTTCAGTATGTCTTCTCTCAAAAAGATCTCAATCTTCATCAGAGAAAGTGGTTGGAGCTCTTGAAAAATTATGACATGAGTGTCCTTTATCATTCAGGCAAGGCCAACATAGTGGTTGATGCTCTCAGTAGACTGCCTATGGGTAGTGTTGTTCATTTTGAGGATAGTAAGAAGAAGTTATCCCAGGAGGTCCATCATCTTATCAGACTAGGCATTTACTTAGTCGATTCATAGGAGGGTGACATATGGGTTCAGAGTAGTTCAGAATCATCTCTAGTTTCTGAGGTGAAAGAAAAGCAAGATAGAGATCCCAATTTAGTCAAGTTGAAAGAGACAATCAAGGATTAGAAAGTAGAGGTTTTCTCCCAAGAAGGAGATGGTGTCTTGCATTATTAGGGTCATCTCTGTGTTCCTGGTGTAGATGACTTAAGGCAGCGAATTCTTACAGAAGCACATGGTGCGCGCTACTCTATTCATCCAGGGTCCACAAATATGTACCGCGACTTACGGAAAATCTATTGGTGGAGTGGGATGGACAGAGATGTTGCAAAGTTTATGGCTAAGTGCTTTACATGTCAACAAGTTAAGATAGAATATCAAAAGCCTAGTGGGTCCATACAGGAGTTCAATATTCCTACTTGGAAGTGGGAAGTTATGAATATGGACTTCGTGATGGGTTTGCCTCGCACTCGTCATCAGTATGATTCAGTTTGGGTCATTGTAGACAGAATGACCAAATTTGCTCATTTTCTTCCAGTTCATACCACTTATTTAGCTGAGGATTATGCCAAACTCTATATCAGAGAGTTGGTCAGATTGCACGGTGTTCCACTATCTATTATCTCAGATAGAGGTACCCAGTTCACCTCTCACTTATGAAAATCATTCCAAAAGGGTCTTGGTACTTAAGTTCATCTCACTACAACCTTTCATCCTCAAATAGATGGTCAAGAAGAAAGGACCATTCAGACTTTCGAAGCTATCCTTAGGGCATGTGCCATCGATTTAAATGATAATTGGGATGATCACTTGCTTTTGATTGAGTTTTTATACAATAATAACTATCATTCCAGTATTAGGATGGCTCCATTCAAAGCTCTCTATGGTAGGAGGTGCAGATCTCCAGTCGGTTGGTTTGAAGTTAGTGAGGCCTCAGTTATAGGGCCTGACTTAGTATTCGATGCCTTAGAAAAAGTCCAGTTGATCAGAGAAAGACTTTGGGCTGCTTAGAGCCGACAGAAGTCTTATGCAGGTGTGCGCAGAAAAGATCTCGAGTTCGAGGTTGGTGACTATGTATATCTAAAGATCTCTCCTATGAAGGGAGTGAAGAGGTTCGGCAAGAAGGGAAAGCTCAGTCCCTGATATGTCGGTCCCTTCAAAATTCTCAGTTGCTTTGACAAGGTAGCCTATGAGCTCAAATTGCCTTCAGATCTAGCCTTAGTTCATCCAGTTTTCTATATCTCTTTGCTTGAGAAGTGTATAGATGACCCAGAAGTTGTAGTCCCTATTCAAAGCATAGATGTTCAGAACAGTCTCACTTATGAAGAGATTCCGGTCAAAAGCCTATACTATCAGACTCGTAGATTGAGGAACAAAGAAGTCCCTCTAGTTAAAGTTCTTTGGCAGAATCAGTCCGTTGAGGGAGATACTTGAGAAGAAAAAGGATACATGCGTACTAAGTATCCTCACCTCTTCTCCGCTAACTCAAATTTAGCTCAAGGTAACAGTTCTCCTTAAGCTATTCAGTTTCATGTTCAAATTTTAGTTACAAGCTTAGTATTTCATTACAAACTTGGTATTAAAAACCATTGCATATTCAGTCTTGCATTCATGTACCAGTTCAGTTATATAGATCATGCATCAGACATGCATTTTCCTTGTGAGAAACTCAGTTATCAGAAATCTCAGTCATGTGTTCATGAGTCATCTCAGTCATGAAATCATGCATCAGATATGCATGTTCTATATGATATATTTAGGTATCAGTCATGTCGGTCATGTTTCAGTATTCATGTTCAGTGTGTACTTTGGCTTATCATTTCTTCCCTCTCATTCAGTCTCATTCGAGGATGAATGTTCTCAAGGGGGAGATATTATAATACCCCAAAGTTTCCTAGCTAATTTCATCCCAAGAATGTCTAGTATTATCTTCTAAAGTGAATGATATTTATTCCATGAGGAATTTGTAATATTTTCACCTTTTTACATGTGGTAAATTCAATAAGATTTCCATCGATATAATATTTGCCTAAATCCGATAATCAGGTAAGAAGTTATGACTATTTCAAGTTCTCGTCGTAAAGCAGCGCCATATTGGTCAGTGGCGCGCCGTGCCACAAGATAAAATAACAATTGTACTTTTCCAGTATCTCAGCGTGATTTCCTTCATGTCACGCCAAAGTTCCAGGTCGCAAAAGAAGGGGCAACGCGATGGCTCCGCATCGTGCCATCCCTTAGTTTCCCAGTTGTAAAATTCCAGTGACACGGCGTGATAGCACCGCATCGCGCCAGGGGTCCAATTTGGGAAAATTTCACTGAAATTAAAAGACGTGTCCAGGGTTAAAAGGGACAATTTCCCACCCCTATTTAAGCCCTTTAACACGTGATTCAGTCACTTTTTACCCAAAACATAGTGTTTCTCTCAAGTTTCTCTCAAGAACAAGCTAGGGTTTTTAATTGGGGATTCAATTTAGTACTCAAATTTAAGAGTCTCTCCATCAATCTTCATAGAATCAAGAACTAAGGTATGCGTTATGTTGATTTATGGATTCCTTACATCCACAAAGCTCAAAAACCCTATTTTAAATAATGAATCATGATGTTATGTTGTTGGTTGGTTATGTTTATGTGATTGATGTTGTATAATTCCCAAGTTGGGGTCTTTATATGTATCTATGAAACTATATTATCATGTAAGTTGAAAATCCATGAATTGAGTGGTTCATGATGATTATACCTATGCCTTAAGTTGTGCATGTAAGGTGTTTGATAAAATGACTAAGGGACTAAAACCTATGTAATATAGCTAAATTGTGGCTTAAGTGATGGATTCATGTTTTACCATTTTGTTTAAATGACTTCCATGCTACTAACATGCCTTGTAAATGTTGTCGGACTTCTCATGAATTAGCCTTATGAAATTATTCCATGTTTACATGTATTCCTATTCATGTACAAGATTATGATAACCATGTACTTCATGAAATCCCCAAATTATTGTATTATGTATTGTTGAAGTTTGTCATGTATTCAACAAAGTCATTTTTGTCAGTTTCCTTCTATCGAGTCCTGGGGGTACTTGTACCCAAAAAATATAGTTGTGTGCCTAGAGTCAGTGACATATTTCACGATATCCTCAGTCAAGCCATGATCCATACAACTCAGCCAGTCATGTGACTCAGGAAATCTCAGTAATTTAGTAATCTCAGTACCATTCCGCTAGTCAACAAAATTTAGTTAATTTAGTTCAGTTTACTAATCCATGTTCAGTGTCTGTTCAGATGGGAGTAGGAGTTAGCACCTAGTGAACCCTTGGATGGGAAATCACCTGTTATATGAGGGTGTGATTCTTAGAAGCAATCCTTGCGTTCCAGAACTATATAGCCATGCATTTAGCCTACCTCAAATGCATACCTGTACATTCAAAGTACTGATGCATTTGCGCTATGGTGTCTTATACCATAGGTTCAAAGACATGAGCTCCAGGGCATCAGTAGTTTATGGATATCAACAGTTTGTCAGCGGTTAGTCCTCATCCTTCGAGGATGTTATGATTTGTTATTTCATTATTTCAGTACTTAGTTATTTTTGTAGTTGGAGTTAGTTGGAGATATGTCCCATCAACTCCTTATTCAGTCAGTTCAGTCAGTTAGAGGCTTTCTAGACTATTATGTTCAGTTAGTTATTTCATTTATTTTGGGTATTTCATACCCCACCAAATGTTATATCCTATCAGATATTATGTTACAGTTTGAACCTTATGTCCTTTCAGTTCATGTTTCTGCAATTATACAGTATACAGGAATACATATCAGCCATGGGTTAGCTTATGGTTCTTCGGGGTCATGAGCACCATGTAGCATTTTAGGTGCCAGATTCGGGGCGTTATATCCTCAAAGTACTGATCTACATATATGTATGTGTGCTAAATTGTCTCATAATGTAGGTTAAGGTGCTCAGTCTCAGCAGTGACAGTGATCTTCGAGTACCTTTATCTACACGTTAGCAGTTGGTGAGTCCTCATGGTTCGAGAACCTAATCCCTTGTTTTCAGTATTTATAGTAGTTGATTATTTCTTTTCAGTCTAGTTGAGTTAGTTGGGTATTTGTCCCAATGACTCTCTAGTTCTTAGTAAGTAGAGGCTTGTTGGATAGTCAGTTGAAGTTTTGTTCCAGATTTTTAGTATTTGATATACAGACATTTGTTTTCAATGATTTCATTTCTGTTTTGATATAATATAACATTTATTGTTTGGTCATTCATCCTAAAGTAAGTGGTAGAAGTAGTAATAGGCTCAAAGGGTTAGCTTGGGGCTACTTGTAGCCTTAAGCATCGTGTGACATTTCGGGATGAGATTTTGGGACGTTACACTCCCGAAGAATCTTGGGTTGTTCTTGCAGAGCTTATGGGGAGATTAACACCTCCTCTATATATTGACCCAAGCACTATCAAACTGGGAAGAAAGTCATATAAGAGGATGCATGGAGTCGGAGAATCATTTTCATCAAGAAGAAACAAGTGCTCCATATGTAAGCATGCTGGCCACAAAAGAATACTTGCCTAGATCGTAATCCACAATTATCATTGTAATTGCAGGAACTTGTATAGTATTTTGTTGTGGACTTTTATATATTTAACTCATTGTTGTGAACGTAATGTTATATAATAATATATATAAAATATCTTTTTATAAAATTGTGCATCAATAAAAAGAGGCAATAGATGAACTAAATAATACAACAGACCACAAGTATTTTTAACAGATTACCCATCTGTGGCAACAGATGAACATTAGCTAGAAAAACACAATACAGTTCTATAAAACTGGAATGTTTTCCTCCAAAAAATAATAAATTTGTCGCAACAAATGGATAATCAATTGATAAAAACCCAACAGATGACCAATTTGTTCCAACACATGGTCCAATTGTTGAAAGAACTCAAAAGCCAAAATTTATATTGCTACTGAATTAAAAATTGCTCTTTACCTCCAACCGTCGACACGTTAACATGTAAAATATTTAGAATAAGAAATAGACAAAATGAAAATTGTATAAGAATTAAAAAACACAAATCGACTAAAAAATTTTCATTTAACAAAAAATAAAATACATTAGGTATAGATCCAATATAGAAAAGTTAAAATACATATGCTAAAAGAAAAAATACATTCTAATTATTATTATATCATCATCATCATCATCATTCATGACATCCGGCCAATCAACTCACAGCAGCAGTGTAATACCCCAAAATTTTTCCTAGCTAATTTTGTCCCAAGAATGCCTAGTATTATCTTCTAAATTTAATGATGATTATTCCATGAGGAATTTTCAAAATTTTCACTTTTTTCATGTGGAAAATTCAATAATCTTTCCATCGATATAAGATTCGCCCAAATCCGATAACCGGGTCAGAAGTTATGACTATTTCAAGTTTTCGTCGTAAAACAGTGCCATATTAGTCAGTGGGACGCCGCTCCACAAGAGGAAATGGAATTTGGAAATTTCCAGTAGGTATCCACGATTATGGCACATCATGACAATGCTAAAATTCATAATTTTCCTTTTTCCAGTGTCTCAGCGCGATTTCCCCCGTGTCGCGCCAAAGTTGCAGGTCATGAAGGAAGGGCCAACGCGATGGCTCCGTGTCGCACCATCCCTCAATTTCTCAATTATCAATTTCCAGTGACACGGCACGATAACGCTGCATTGTGCCAGGGGCCTAGTTCGAGAAAATTTTACTAAAATTACAAGACGCGTCCAGGGTTAAAAGGGTCATTTGCCACCCGTCTATATATACCCAATTATGCACAATTTCAGCCATTTGATTCATTATTATTACACAAACAAGATTAGGGTTTCTCTCTAACCTTAATCTCCAAGAACAAAATCCAACCTTCTTCAAGAAACTAAGAGATTTCCAATTCTACAAGTTCAAGAACATCAAGAACCTTGAATCAGGTATGCATAGTGTCCATTCATGGACCCCTTTCGTCCATGAAGTCCAAGAATCCTTTTCTAAATTCAATATTATGAATTTCCTTTGTGTTTTTCATGAATTGGCTGTTCTTGTTCATGTTGATAAATGAATAACTGAATCCTATTCCATGATTGGGTGATAGATTTCATGTGGGTTGATTAGTATAGATATGAATTCATGCAAACCTAGGATTTAACCCTTGAATGGTGTAATTAGAGTTGAACCATGATGTTTCATTGTTGTATAATGTTCTTTACATGTTCTATGCCTACACCATGTTTGATTAAACGCCTTGATGAAGAAAAATGGCCTAACTAGCATGATATCATGAAAGCCCCATGTAGTACAAGTTTATGCCTATTACATGTTTGATGAAATTCTTTGATAAAAGTATCATGAATTATGATGTTAGTCATGTACTCAAGTAAGTTATGCTAAGTCAGTTTCCTTTTATCGAGTCCTGGGGGTACTTGTACCCAAAATAATAGTTGTGTGCCTAGAGCCAATTCATGATTTCATGATACTCCCAGTCAGGCTATGAACTCTCAAACCTCAGATAGTCGTATTACTCAGGAAAAATCTCCAGGATCTCATGACTCAGTCAGTTGTCAGATATAAGTAGCATTCCATCAGTCAATGAAACTAAGTAACTTAGCTTAGGATTAGTTCAGTAAATCATGTTCAGAGTCCATTTAGATGGGAGTTGGAATTAGAACCGAGTGAACCCAAGAATGGGAACTCACCTGTCATATGAGGGTGTAATTCTTAGAAGCAATCCTTGCATTCCAGTACTATATAGCCAGCATATGATGAGACATCGTAGCCTGCTATATGAGGGTAGATGAGGTGGCTTAACCTGTTATATAAGAGTTCCCACCGTTCTCACTAGAGTTACTTGTTATATGAGGGTTTCTCACATGTTGTCCTTACCAGTGGTGCGGTATTAATACCCTTCCAGTTAGGGCAGAGATTGGACCCCAGCTTAGCTATAATAGCATAGATGGGGCATGTTGGTTAAATACTACTTCCTATAGTTTCATGTTATAGAATCAGGACTGTCAGGCGCAGTCAACTCAGATATAGTACGGAGCTCAAATAGTTCCATCAGGTTCAGGACTGTCAAGTACAGTCACCCATGTTATTAGTATTATTTAGATATAGTCTTCATATTATCAGTCATATTAGTTATCAACTATTTCATGTTATCAGTATTCAGACCTAGTAGTCATGTTATCATGGTATCAATATCATGTTATCCCGTTGTCAGTTATAGTTACGTATTTATGTATCCATTCTCAAGTTCATGTTAGACAGTCAATTAGCATTAGCCATGCATGTGAACCCTTTCATATAGCCTACCTCACATGTATACTCAGTACATTCCATTGTACTGATGTATTTCCGCTAAGGTAATTTATTTTTATGTTACACTATATGTTCTGAGACACGAGTTCCATATCAGCAGTAAATTCCATTTTCAGCAGTCAGAGTGGCAGTGAGTCCTCATCCTCCGAGGAAATGATTATTTCTTTACTATTTCTTTGATTAGTTATTAGTTGGAGTTAGTTAAGGGTATGTCCCATCAACTCCTTATTCAGATCATTTCAGACAGTAGAGGCTTTCATACTAGATATAGACTATCATGTTTTTGAATTCTATATTCTCAATTTAGTTTTGGGTATTTTATTACCCCACACAGATGTTACGTTATTCAGTTATGTTCATGATTGAACCTTATGGCCTTTCAGTGCATGTTTTTGCATTTTTATGTTATGTTATGCAGTATATAGGTACAAATATCAGTCATGGGTTAGCTTGTAGTACTTCGGGGTCATGAGCACCGTGTAGCATTCTGGTTCATCAAATTGGGACATTACAAACTTGGTATCAGAGCCTAAGGTTCAATAGAGTCCTAGGAAGTCTGAAAGAAGCATCTAGTAGAGTGTTGTACATGGGTGTATTGCGCACCACATTTATGTGCAGGAGGCTATGAGATGTTTTAGAAATAGTTTCCCTCTTTCAGTATTTATGTCGTGCCTGTGAGCATAATCACAAGTCAATTTCTCAGTTTAGTACGCTCTTTCCCTTTGTTTACAGATCATGCCTCCCAAAAGGACTAACGAAAGGGAAACCAAAAATTAGTCAGTGCCTCAGCCTGTCCATCTAGATTCTTTAGATGAGTATGTCGCTCATGCAGAATTTAGGACTGCATCTACTACTCTAGCTAGTTCAGTTGTAGCCCAGCACGGATGGCCAGCTGCTGTTCCAGCCAACCCGGTGGGAAATTCTGCTGCCACTAGGATTCAGGATTTCACTCGAATGAATCCTTCCTTATTTTTTATGTCTAAGTTAGGAGAGAATCCACAGGATTTCCTCGATCAGGTTCAAAAATTCATAGATATCATGGAAGTGACTTTCACTGAGAGCGTAGAGTTAGCCACATATCAGCTACAAGATGTAGCCCATACATGGTATACACAGTGGAAGGTAGAAAAGGGTATAGATACAGAGCCCATAAAGTGGGAAGAGTTTTCTACAACTTTCATAGATAGGTTTGTTCCCATAGAGAAGAAGAAGGCTAAGGTGTTGGAATTCATCAATCTCAGACAATGTACAATAAGCGTAAATGAATACTCCCTTAAGTTCATTCAGTTATCCAGGTATGATCCCCAAATAGTAGCAGACAGTAGATCTAGAATGAGTAAGTTTGTGTTAGGGGTATCAAGTAGAGTGGTCAAGGAGTGCTGGACTGCGATGTTGATTGGTGACATGGACATATCTAGGCTTATGGTCAATTACCAGCAGATCGAAGAGAAGAAGCTTAAGAAGAAGGAGAGAGAAAATAAGAAGGCCAGGACAAATAGCTATGGTTTTGCACAGCATAGGCTATGGGGTGGTAACCATTCTCGATTGTGTTAGAAATATTTAGCCCCAGTTCACTCTTCAGCTAGAGACTCAGTACCAAAGTTCAAAAATGACCGTAGGAATGGGGCATCAGGCTCCAGGGCCCAGAGTAGTGTGAACAAGATTCTTACTCATTCATTTGCGCAGAGTGTGGTAAACATCATAAGGGTGTGTGTAGAGCCAGTAGTAATGGGTGTTTTGGATGTGGTGAGTTAGGTCACCAAGTCTGATATTACCTACAGTCAGGTTATCAGAGTCATCTCCGCTTCTCAGCTCAGTCCGGTCGCCTGAATCAGAAGGGTGCCAATTCCAGCGCTACCAGTGGGCAATACCTAAATAGGCTCTATGCCCTTCAGTCCCGATAGGATCAGGAAAGTCCTCCTGACACAACCATTGGTATGTTTCAGACCTTCTATTTGCATGTTGTTTTCCCTTGTCTCATCAGATTCGTGAGTTTCTTTTCTGTTGTAGCCATGCATAGCAGTTAAACTTTAAGTTTGGAAATTCATGCCTTCAAATCCTAGTTATAGTTCTAGTATGTGTAGAAAATCACTATGGGGGAAAATGATAGATCAAGTAACCAAGTCAGTCTCTTAGAATTCAAGTAGTAGTGCTAGTATGTATAGAAAGAGCAGTAGGGGAAGACGATTCCTGATCCATCCTTATCTTCGTACAAGTTTTGTACTGCTGTCAGCACGATGCCTACACATGTTTCATAACTTAGTTCCATGAACGCTGCTTATATTCACAAGTTTCTCATGGACTCTTGTGCGCTGTCAGTTCCCCCATAAGGAGTTCCAGCCCACTCGGTATTATGAATCATGTCTTATGAACACAAAAACTCCAATCTCAGGTCATGCAGTTCATGAATCATGTACATATATCATGCTTTACAAGTATACTCAGCTTCCATGACTCATGCTACGCCCCTACTAATCAGATAAATTTAGACTATTTCATGTATATCCTCAGTTTAGACCTTTTTGGTAAATCTATGCTGTTGACATCCTATTTCTCAGGTTTCAGTCATGTGTTAAGTTCGGTCAGTGACTATTCATGTTTCAAGCTCTCCTGATTTTATTGTTCAGTAAGCTCTGGTTATGGAATAGTGTAGTAGTGAGCAGTTACTTAGATGGGAGATAGGAAGTGTTCATGTTAAGAGAAGATTGTGGCACGCTTGTTTTACATGAGGGTGTAGTTATGAGGATAGGCTTGAATGTCTTGTTAGTGTGCAAGTAAGTAGTTGTGATGAGGTTGTATTCAGAAGCTGGGGAAGTACAGGGTGTGAATATTTATTCAGATCCTTGACCTATGTTATTCCCCATCTCGTACCCATCGAAACTCAGTTAGCATCTGAAGTACAGTTTTAGTAATTCAGTACCCAGTAATCAATATTCAGTCTCAAAATTCAGTATTTCTGTATCAATCTAAACCTCCATTATCAACATTAAGTTCTAGTAAGAATCTAAGTTACAGTTTTAATTATAGTACCAACTTCAGTTAGTAATCAGATCAGGAACTCAGTTTAGTTGCAGACTTTCTTGACCCATGCTACAACTATCAATCACTCAGTCAGTAGTATTTTAGTACCTCAGAATGTTTTCGAATCATGTTATATTGCCTAGCCTTACATTCTTGAGGAGATATAGTTTTGTTCATTCATGCTCAGTTACCTAATGTTATCTAATTAATCATTACCTCCTATGCATAATATTCTATAGCCTTAGTCCAGTTATTCAAACTAAGTACAAACCAGTCTCACATGCCCATTATTCAGCTACTAGTTATTCAGTTAATCAGATAAATTAGTATATTTATGCATTCGTGCTTAACACCTCGTAAATCTTTCAGTAGTATCAGTTGCAGTGCATGGAGTTTAGTTACTTCATTTTAGATGATGTTCATACGCCTCGACCCATGTTACCAAATCTCAATCAGGTTATGATTTTCTTACTCGATTGTCTTATATGGGTAAAATTTGTACAGTCTTGTTTCCATGTCCCCAACTTTATGCCCTAGCCAAAATCTCATGAAAGAATGTAACCATTCTAAGATAAACCAAATAGATTGGTGCAAGTTCAGCTCAGTTCATGTATCAGGCTTCAAGTTTTAGATCTCAGGTAATTAGTCATGATTTAGTTCCTAGGTGCCTTGAGCATCGCCTCAGTCTCCCTCAGTAGCTCAACCAAGATAGTATTCCTAGAGGGACCTAGTGTCCCAAGGGGGAGATATGCTATGATCCCCCGAATCTTTATAACATAAGCATCCCATTCTCTTCCCATTTAATGAATCCATTTTGAAGCAGGGTATACTCATTAGTTGACCCTCAAGTCCGAATCTTAGTCGTGAGCCATGTATTCAAGGGCTTGGATCAGTTCTCAAAATTCAGTTTATGTATCATGTTTTAGCCTCAGTCAGGTTCTCAGGTTCCCGTTTATGCATACTTCTAGCATAATCATGGGGTCATCAACACTTTTTAGCTTATGTAACCATTTTTATTGAACTTACTCAGTTCCCTGTTCAAATTACCATTACAAACATGGTATCCGGTTTCATGATCATGTTCCCATGATAAACTTGGTGTCAAACACCACTTCATATTCAGTCATGCATTTATGTACCAGCTTAGTTATGAAATCATGTATCCGACATGCATTCTCATGGTGAGAAACTTAGTTCCTCAAAATGTTCAGTTATATTCCTTCATGAATTAGTTACGCATGCATCGGATATGCATGTTCAGTATGTTATGTTCAGTTATTAGTCATGTCAGTCATGAGATCATGTTTCAGTTATTCTTGTTCAGTGTGCACGTCAGTCTATGTACTTCGAATGTTCCCAAGGGGGAGATATTGTAATACCCCAAAATTTTTCCTAGCTAATTTCGTCCCAAGATTGCCTAGTATTATCTTAGAAATTTAATGATGATTATTCCATGAGTAATTTTCAAGATTTTCACTTTTATTCATATGGGAAATTTAATAAACTTTCCGTAGATATAAGATTCGCCCAAATCCGATAATCGGGTCAGAAGTTATGACTATTTCAAGTTCCCGTCATAAAACAGCACCATATTAGTCAGTGGTGCGCCACACCACAAGAGGAAATGGAATTTGGAAATTTCCAGTAGGTGTCCGCAATTATGGCGCATCGCGCCAATGCTCAAATTTAGAATTGTCCTTTTTCCAATGTCTCAGCGCGGTTTCCCCCGCGGCGTGCCAAAGTTTCAGGTCATGAAGGAAGGGGCAACGCGATGGCTCCATGTCGCGCCATCCCTTAATTTCTCAATTATCAATTTCCAGTGAAACAACAAGATAATGCCGCATCATGCCAGGGGCCCAGTTCAGAAAAATTTTGCTGAAATTACAAGACGCATCCAGGGTTAAAAGGGTCATTTGCCACCCGTCTATATATACCCAATTATGCATAATTTCAGCCATTTGGTTCATTATTATTCCACAAACAAGATTAGGGTTTCTCTCTAACCTTAATCTCCAAGAAAAAAATCCAACCTTCTTCGAGAAACTAAGGGATTTCCAGTTCTTCAAGTTTAAGAACATCAAGAACCTTGAATCAGGTATGCATAGTGTCCATTCATGGACCCCTTTCATCCATGAAGTCCAAGAATCCTTTTCTAAATTCAAGATTATGGATTTTCTTTGTGTTTTTCATGAATTGGTTGTTCTTGTTCATGTTGATAAATGAATAACTGAATCCTATTCCATGATTGGGTGATAGATTTCATGTGGGTTGATTAGTATAGATATGAATTCATGCAGACCTAGGATTTAACCCTTGAATGGTGTAATTAGAGTTGACCCTTGATGTTTCATTGTTGTATAAGGTGCTTTACATATTATATGCCTACAACAAGGTTTGATTAAACGCCTTGATTAAGAAAAATTGCCTAACTAGCATGATATCATGAAATCCCCATGTAGTACAAGTTTATGCCTATTACATGTTTGATGAAATTCTTCGATAAAAGTATCATGAATTATGATATTAGTCTTGTACTCAAGTATGTTATGCTAAGTCAGTTTCCTTTTATCGAGTCCTGGGGGTACTTGTACCCGAAATATTAGCTGTGTGCCTAGAGCCATGTCATATTTTCATGATACTTCTAGTCAAGCTATGAACTCTTAGACTTTAGATAGTTGTATGACTCAAGAAAAATCTCCATAATCTCATGACTCAGTCAGTTTTCATATATCAGTAATAGTCTGTCAGTCAACGGAACTCAGTAACTTAGCTCAGGATTAGTTTAGTAAATCATGTTCAGAGTCTTTTCAGATGGGAGTATGAATTAGCACCGAGTAAACCCAAGGATGGGAACTCACTTGTCATATGAGGGTGTGATCCTTAGAAGTAATCCTTGCGTTCCAGAACTATGTAGCCAGCATAGCTTGAGACATCGTAGCCTACTATATGAGGGTAAATGAGGTGGCTTAACCTATTATATAAGGGTTCCCACCATTCTCACTAGAGTTACCTATTATAGGGGGTTTCTCATATGTTTTCCTTACCAGTGGCACGATATTGCACCCTTCTTGTCAGGGTAGAGATTGGACCCTAACTCAGCTATAATAGCATATATAGGGCATGTCGGTTAAATACTACTTCCCACAGTTTCATGTTACAGAATCAGGGCTGTTAGGCGCAGTCAACTCAGTTACAGAACGAAACTCAAATAGTTCCATCCGGTTTAGGACTGTCAAGTACAGTCACCCATGTTATCAGTATTATTCAGATACAGTCTTTCATGTTATCAGTCATATCAATTATCAACTATGTCATGTCATCAGTATTCAGACCTAGTAGTCATGTTATCACGGTATCAGTATCATGTTATCCCATTGTCAGTTACAATTACGTATTTATGTATGCATTCTCACGTTAATGTTAGAAAGTCAGTTACTATTAGCCATGCATGTGAACCCTTGCATATAGCATACCACACATGTATACTCAGTACATTGCATTATACTGACACATTTATGCTATGGTGCTTTCTTTTTATATTACACCATAGGTTCCGAGACACGAGTTCCAGATCAACAGTAAATTCCATTTTCAGCAGTCAGAGTGGCAGTGATTCCTCATCCTTCGAGGACATGATTATTTCTTTACTATTTCTTTGATTAGTTATTAGTTGGAGTTAGTTGGGAGCATGTCCCATCCACTCCTTATTTAGATTATTTCTGACAGTAGAGGCTTTCAGACTAGATGCAGACTAGATACAGACTATCATGTTTCAGAATTCCGTATTCTCAATTTTGTTTTGGGTATTTTATTACCCCACACAGATGTTACGTTATTCAGTTATGTTCATGATTGAACCTTATGGCCTTTCAGTGCATGTTTTTGAATTATTATGTTATCTTATGTAGTATATAGGCATAGATATTAGTTATGGGTTAGCTTGTGGTCCTTTGGGGTCATGAGCACCGTGTAGCATTCCGGTTCAGCAAATCGGGGCGTTACAAGTAGGGCCCTTATTAGCCTCTGCATCTCTCTGAACATCATCTCTCTCACAGGTACCAACTCTCTCTGCAGGTCATTAACCTTTCTCTAAAGTTCCTGCACTGTGTCACGTAAAATATCGTCGTTCAAACTGGTGGAATTTTATTTTCTATGAAAAGTCGCGACTTATTCATTTACATTAATACTTCTCACCTCTTCAAAATAGTTTTGAGAAGACTTGATAACAACCGTTATTATTTAGCTTTTACAACAGATTATCCATCTACCATAATAGATTTTCCATCTGTTGTAACATATAGATTATCTATTGTGATAGATGGACCATATGTTGGGGATGTTTTGATTTCTTCTAACAGCTGATTCATCAGTTGCAACAGATGGAGAATTCAATTCATTTGCTGTTTTGAATGTGTTAGATAAAAAGTCATGACTCTTCAACTCTTTTTTAATTGTCATCATATGCGTGCAGATGAATAAATAGTGTTTGGTCTATCATAACAGATTAACAATCTGTTGCAACATATGGATTATATGTTGCGATAGATAGACCATATGCTGGAAGAGATATTTTGATTTTTTCCAACAACTGATTCATCAGTTGCAGCAGATGGAGTTTTTGATTCATCATCTATTTTGAATGTGTTAAATAAAGTCATGACTCTTCACACCTCTGTTTTAAAAATAGTCATCACATGCGTGCAGATGAATAAACAACACTGTAGTGTCTTTGATGGGGTAGAAAGAATAAGGTACGTACAATGGATCCACTTTTATGCGTGGGAGTTATGTATTATTGAATAGTCTACCGCAACAGACACATATAAAGTGTAATGATTTTGTGAATTTAGTTTTTTACCGATTAGACACTGATCCTTCAAACAAGATCCTGCATTGTACAATTTTGTTTGATAGGTGAAAACTGATAAGTCTGAACGGTTCCAAGACCGTGGTGTCGATACCCTGTTTCAATTTAATGATGGTCTATGCTCATGTTTTTCTATCAAGATTAGGGAAGGGTTCAAGTTTTTAGCGGTAGTGTAAATATCCAATAGTGATTGGACCGATTTTAATGGCTCAATGGACTTCTTGAAAGGCCTCTGAAGACTCGTACTGAAGCAAATAACGATGGAACCAATAGAAATTCCCCTATTCTAAATTTATATATATGGATTATTGGAAGATACTTTTATACAACAGAAAGTTCTTGGGAGAATACCTATGCGGGAAGGGAGAGGTGGATAAGGCCATATATCACCTTAGACCTTGTTTAAGAGGAAACACAAGGAGAAAGCAAGGAAATGCAAGCGAATATGGCCAATGAAATTGACATGAGAAATAGAAAAACTGGATGAGCTTTAAATATGGAAGTGTATCCAAAAATAAAAATCCATTAGCCGTTGAAATAATAGAAGAATGGTTAACAGGACTGGAGCTGGAAACTTTGCTTGAGAATTCAACTAGAGAGCGTGGCCTCAATGATGACTCTCACAAAGTGTAGGACCAGAACTCTAAGGAAGAAGTTTAGCGAGCACACAAAAATGATATGATTGTCGGTCAGAATTGAAACCTGAACCAACTACTCTTAAATTAAAAATGCAGGATCAAGCCAAGGTGGAAATTTCTCAAGTTAAACTTGTATGCCATGCCTTCTATTTGTGGCTATGATCGGGTCGATGACATTATAAACAAAAAGGTTTGAAGTTGTACAGAAATCCCATGACTTGTTGTTTCCACTGCTTTGACCTAAATAGAGCCATAAACAAGAGGTATGGGATGGAAGTTTAACTTGAGAAATTGCCACCTTGGCTTGATCCCATATTTTTAATTTAGGAGTAGTTGATTCAGGTTTTGATTCTGTCCGACAATCCTATCAATTTTGTGTGCTCGCAAAACTTCTTCCTTAGAGTTCTGTTCCTGCACTTTGTGAGAGTCTTCATTGAGGCCACACTCACTAGTTGCATTCTCGAGCAAAATGTCCAGCTCCAGTTCTCTTGACCATTTGTCTTTTACTTCAACGACTGATGTATTTTCATTTTTGGATACGCTTTCACATTCACAGCTCATCCAATTTTGCTACACTTTCCTTCCTACCCTGTGTTTCCTCTTAGACAAGGTCTGAGATAATATATGGCCTTCTCAACCTTTCCCTTCACGCATAGGTATTCTCCCAAGCACCTACTGTTGTATAATAGTCTCCTTCAACAACCTATCCATATAAAGTTGGACCAAGGGAATTTCTATTGGTTTCATCGGTGTTTGCTGCAGTGCGAGGGTTCAGAGGCCTTTCAAAAAGTCCATTGAGCCTTTAAAACTGGTCCAATCACTATTGGATATTTACACTGCCACAAAAAACTTAAACCCTTCCCCAAACTTGACACAAAAACATAAGCATAAACGGTTATTAAATTATAACAAGGTATTGACACTACCTACTTGGTCTCTCAGCCTTACCAGTTTGAACCTAACAATCTTAACTGTAAAATGCCATATCTTGTTTGAAGAATTAACACCTAATAGGTAAAGAACAAACATTCACAAAATCATTGTACTGGATGTGTATTTTCATGATAGGTTGATCAGTAGTAAATACCTCTCACATATGAAGTGGTTCCATCTGCAAGCAGCTTATTCCTCCAAACCCATCTTTACTCTAGACTTTAATGTTGATCGGGAAAAAATGGATCTAGTTTCACTTCCTTTTATCTACAAACAAGAGAAATATATTTGATATCAAATAAGATAAGAAGAAAAAGATCATTACAAAAGGGTAATTCAAAATTAAGCGAATCAACAGATGACCAATCTAATGCAATAGACTGCCCATCTGCTCAATCGGAGGCATCTGTTGCAACAGATAGATGACATGTTGCAATAGATAAGTCGTCTGTTGGAATAAATCAAACCAGCCTTGCTACTGGTTTGATTTCTTCAAACAATTGCTCCGTCCGTATAAAAGGATAACACAAAATTGAGTGAATCAATAGATGACCAAGAAGATGCAATAGATTACCCATCTGTTCAACTGATGAGGCATTTTGCAATAGATTTAAAAATAATGGTTCATTCATTCAAGGCTTAAAATTCACCTTTCCTTCAATTTTGTCAATAAATAGGAAACTGGTAAATGGGTAAATCATCAATAGCAACAGGTGTAAATATCTAATTCAAATGACATACAAAGACGAAGATAAGATGGAAAGAGAAATAGTGAACCATACCTGTAATGTGAAAAAAATAAAGGGATTAGAACATCCAGTTCAGTCGAGAAAAGATATTGATCGGTTGAGAACTGAAAGGATCCTCATCTGAAAGAAGGGAGAAAAAAGAGGCAAAAAGGAAATAAAGAGATAAAAAAGAAAGAGTTATAGATGAGTTGAGTTGCGTCTTGAGTCTTACTATGTTATGGATGAAGGAGAGAGTATTCTTATAGATATGGGTTTTAAATATTCATTAATAAATTTTGACTTTTGAGGGGCACGAGGAGACGGTGACATTGAAAAGACCAGATAAGACTATTCACTTAGGAGATTTTTGAGTCATCCAAGTAATATTTTTTACCGCCTTAGTATTTTTTAAACTTTTTTTTATCTATGACAGGAAATACCTAATTTTCTTTAAAAAAAGAGTCTTAAAACATCTAAGTGCAACAGATAACAATTTATGTTTGAAAATTTCCAAAGCTCGGTCATACATTCTCTATTGTGTATTCAAGTGTAATACACTATATTTCCTATGTATTAGTAATACAAAGACTTTAAACACATGCATTAACTTATTAAATGACCTTAATACCCCTTAATTTCCCTCTCAAAATATTTCACCATTTTTTTCCCGCCATTTTAATTTGCACTAGTGAATCTTTTTAAAATATTTCACAATTTCTTTTCCCACTATTTGAATAAAAAACAATGAATGGTTGATTTAAATAACTATAACATATTTTTGCTTTTCTTCGAGAGTCTTTAAAAAAAATTTTAAAAATATTTAGACCATTTTTTAATTTTACGTCTTGTATGTTGTTCTTGTTTCGACTATGTTAATCCGTTGGCATAAAATTTTTGCGCAAAGATTAACGTCTTGTAGTTAATACTAAACCTTTATATAATAGTTCAACAATATTAATTATGTTTGAACTAACAAAAGAACTTTGCTGCAAAAAAGTGTACAAAATCAAAGAAGGGTATTTCTGTAAACAAAAAATTCTTTTATAGAAATTTTGTAAGATATATTATTTCTTATACATCAAACCAAACAATGTATAAGAAAGAAATAATACATGCATAACTAATACAAGCATAAATAATACAAGCATTACTAACACAAGCATTACTAATATGGTATATTTTGCATTGTTCTTATACGCTCTACCAAACGGCCCCTGATTGATTAATCTAGGACTAGGGGTGAGTTCTCATAGGGAAAACTACAACTTCAATTAAGTCTTTGGGCAATTGAAATGATGAGATAGTATTGCATTCCTCTCGACCAAAGTCGTCGATCGAACCGATTCTTACTACCTCATATGTTAGACCAATACCTCTATTGATTAATCTAGGACCAGGGGTGAGTTATCATAGGGTCAATTAAAACTTCAATTGAGTCTTTGGGAAATTGAATGATGAGACGACATTGATAATTTAAAATAGATGGGTAATCTATCGCAACAGATTACTTAATCTATTTGATAATTTGCAACTGATTAGTATCTGATGCAACATGTTGAACATTTCTTTTTATACAATTTCAATTGAGTTTATATACCTAAATTGATTAAAATAGGACTAGGGGTGGGTGATCATAGGGTCAACTACAACTTCAATTGAGTCTTTTGGCGATTGCATGATGAGAGGGTTAAAATTTACGCATATCTTTTATAATTTTAAAAAATAAGTAAGATTAATTCGGACCAAATTAACATTTTCAAAACTTGTCATTCTTTTCCAAAATACAAATCAACCCATACAAAATCCATCTGCGATAAAAATATTTCATAATTTTAAATATAGAGTTCTCGCTCTTTTCTCTTTCTCACTCAATTATACAGTACAAACAACAACTACAACAACTCAACGAATTGCTATACCCTTCACAATAGATCGATTTTCTTCTCATTTTCGACCACATAGGTGTTATTTTTGACTTCATTCTTGCTTGTATCAATCATTTTCTCTGTCTTTGTAGGTAACAGAGTTCGAGAAGAGTTCTATATTGTTATTTTTTCTAAAAAATAAGGGCTTTTAAGTTAATGATGAAAAAGAAAACTTTTAGTTTTATTATCTTTGAGAATGGGTTTGCAATTTTGAGTTTTGATGATAAAATCATAGGAAGAACTCGAGAAAACCCTAGTTTCTATCACAATGTTTTGTTGATTGTCATGATATTATTGGATGGTGTTTGTGGTGGTGGTGGTGGTCTTCGTCATCACTATCGTGGCACTGGTAATGGATGTTGGTGGCATTGGTTGGTGGTGTTTGTGGTGGCTATTGGTGGTGTCGGTATTCGTGGTGTTTGTGGCATTCATTGGTGGTGTTAGTAGTGGTGGTGGCTGTTGATGCGTCGTTATTGGAGGTGTTTGTAATGTAGTTTTTAAAATTTATACACACATTAATTGTAATGTATTTTTTGTTTTTCTGTTATTTGTAGGTAAAACATGTCTCCCAAAAGAAAAAAAAGTAAAAGTGGATCAACGTCTGACCACCCCCAAAAAAAGGCTACAGTACAAAGGGATTCGGAGGAGCTTCCTGAACAATCTAAGTCAGGGAAACAAAGTGAAGTTGAGGAGAGAGATAAAAACATTAAGGGAGGTGGACAAGAGTCTGTAGATGGTGATGAAGAAAATAAAAGTGAAAAAGAAGAGGAATTAGAGAGTCAGAAAGAGAAAGAGAAAGAGGATGATCAACAACATGATGATAATGGATCACCAATGGGGCGTGAATTAATATCAACATCCCAACATAATCTTTTCAAATCTTTTAGTATTGACAAGTTTTAAGTTGCGATGCTGATAAATGACAAAAAAGCAGAAGAAGAACTAACTGGTCAAATTATACTTAAATGTCAGATGGGGAGTAAATTTACTGATTTTAGGAAAATTATGAAGGACAAAAATGTAAATGGACTTTTTAAGAAGAGCTGCTTTGGACGCTTTCTTGAACTGGGTGAGGATTCCCCTGCCTGTTTCCTAATAAGGATGGTATATGGTCTTCTCAAGCGCAGGATCAAGTATGTGAGGGGCAACAAAAAGATGGATGAAATCTAGATCAACTACTGTGGTATGCCGGTTTGTTTTGGCTCGCAAGAGTTTGCCATAGTGACGGGCATGAGATGCCATAATCCAAAAGAACCACCGATCGTCAAGGGAATACCCCGCAAAAGATCCAAAGCAAGAAAATACAAGGAAAAATAGATGGGTTGTTTGACATTACTCGACGTGGCTACAAAGAATCGGATTTGTTGACAGATCTCATGGATAAAATGATTCCTACGCAGTACAGGGAGAAATTGTGCTTAGTTTGGTTTACCCATTCGGTTATATTGGCAAGAGACGTCAACAAGGTCATAGAAGATGATTTGTTGGCACGTGTTGAGGATTTTAATAAATTCAACAATTATCCCTAGGGATATGGCAACTTTTACTTGACTGTCCAATATTTACTGACAAAGCTAACCTCAGGGACAACCACATTATACAACTTTTCTTGGGCTTTCATGGTAAAATTAATCACTATTTCAACTCATCTATAAGTTGTATTGAATATAGTTATTATGACCTTTTTTTGCTTTTTTTCTGTTTATATTTTTAGGCTTGGGCATTTGAAGTCATTCCTCCCCTCCAAAAGCAGGTAATGGATTAACCGGATGAGGTTTCTTATCCAAAGATGTTTAGGTGGTTGGTTGCAAAGAACAGCACCAAAATTAAGGAGGCTGATCTCTTTAACCCTCCGGATGATGCAGTACATCTTCTTCAAGTAAAATAATTTTACTTAATGAAAGATATTGAATAGATGTTATATTTGGTTCAACAGATGTTATATCCGATGCACAAAATGGGACATCTGTTGCGACAGATTATCCATCCTATGCCAACCGGTGCAATAGATGGATAATTAGTTGTTACAGATGATTGATATCTTGCATCAGATTACCTATCTGTTGCTTTGGTTCTCTAAACCCGACTCCTAACAGATTAACCATCTATAACAAATTACGCAACAAGTGTGTAATCTAATGTAAAAAATTGTTAATACATAAATAGATCATCTATTTCATAACATGTAACCTAACAGATTACCCTCCTTGTGCAACTGGTGCAACAGATTGGTAATCTATTTCGACAGATGATTGCTATTTTGCATCAGATTATCCATGTGTTGCTCTGGTTCTCTGAACCCGACTTAAATAGATTTTAACCATCTAATCAAAACTATGCAATAGATGGATGAGCTGATGCAACATATTATTAATCTATTGTAGAAGTTGACTGTTAAAATGTTAACCCAACAGTGAAAATTATTATATTATATGATTTAAATATATCTGTCTTTTTTTATCTAGGTTGTGCATCCACGGATCATGCCTACTGAGGAGAAGTCATTGATGACTTCTTATATTACTCTGGGTTATATTGATACTATGCAAACCCAAGGATAGAGTTAATAATAAAGGAATTTTCTGGAGAAACAGCCATAAGAAGAGCAGTTAGGCAAGGTCAGCCTAATGTTGAGGCTCTTCATGACCAACCTACTAAGGCAGATCCGAGTGCTTCTTCTAGTGGAGTTGTTGGTGTTGGTGGCAGGCATGCTGATGCTGCTACCACTTGTGATGATGAGTATGTTGATGCTCAAGAAAAAATAAATATGTTTGAAAACACCCCTTTTCACCCTTACACAAGTCCATCTCACCCTCCTTCACCCTCGTGTTCTCGTTGCGAATACGAAGAGTGCATGGACAGCTAGGATAAACTCTTTAAAAAAGTAGAGGCTATCTCTAAAGATGTCGAGGAATTCAAATCCAAGAGGGGTGTCATACCATCCAGGAAGTTGAGGGAGTGATACACTGCTACATTGTTGGTTAGGAGGAAGAAAAGAGTAATAACCGACGTACACTTCTATCAAAAATAAAAATAATTACAACTCCTCCCCCTCAAAAAGCTGTTGAAGTTCTGGGGACATTTAAGAAGAAGGTAGACATATACGCAAAACTTGGCACTAAAGAAAAGAGGGATCTGCGATAGGTCAAGAATGCCAAGCCAGGCACACCAGATTACCCCAGGCCTCCCTTTCCCCCCCAATACTTCCAGACTATGACAAATATGCGTATACAGTACGAGGATAAGGAAAGTTTACTTTTCCTAACCTAGCCTTATAATCTAATCTACCCCATGAAGAAGAAGCTACGCAACAGCTGTGAAATTTGTTGCCACAGCTGGGTATTTTGGTGCAACTGGTAGTGGTTATGTTGCAACTTAATATCCATCTATTGCATAAGTTGCATTGGATTATTGATTCATAGAACCCTATGCAGCCGATGGACCATCTTTACAATTACTAACCTATTTAAAAATTGTCTTCTTATATCTCAGCATGTTGATAAAATTCTCTGCCTCATGACGGAAAGGAAATTAACGTACCCGAAAGCTTATGACGTTGCTGATAGGCTAATGGACCTCGACTTTTACAAGAAGCTCAAGGATAAGTATGATCAACTCAATAATGTCACATTAGACTGTGGCACGAGATTTGATTTCTTAGCTTCTACTTTGGACTCGGATGAAGAAAAAATGATAAAATATGTTAGAGGGGAGAGGCCAAATCCACATGGCAAGAGGTGGACCGAGGCAAAGAGGATTCTTATAGTAATTAGCGTGAAGATCATACATTATCGATTTATTGAGATACTACTTGAGGAGGGAAAGATCAATGTTTATGACTGTAACAAAACTCTCATCGACGATGTCGATCTTTTACTCCTCATAGAGCCACTGATGTAGATATTGCCCATCTTGTTGAGGGAGAGTAAACTGATGAATCATTTTCCAAAGGAAGTGTTGATGAATAAATCATGGGATTATGGCGTTCGAAACAATGGCATGATCCTTCCAAAAAATAATGCTGGTTACACAAGCGGCTCGCACGATCTTGCACACATCGAATGTTTGCTGACCGACACAGAAATTATTGAGCCAACGACCTTTCTGTGTAACAATGTTGTGGCAAACCTGGAAGAGGTCTGAGCTTATGGGGTACTAACTGGATTCTTGGAGCCAGTGTATATAGAAGATCCTGTGAAATAATAATTTTTTATTTCAAGTCATACTCCACTTTACTTTAAATTACATGTACATGTAGTGGCAATAATTTTTTCTGATAGAATGAAAGTCGAGTTTTTTATAATGCAATAGATTGTTAATCTGTTGTAAAATATATTTTATCTACTCTGGCAGATAGTTTATCTGTTTCAATAGGTTGGTCATCTATTGCATTATGCCGATGTTATTTCTATCTGATCTAAGTCTAATTTGTTGCAATAGAGGGAAGACCAGTTTGATAATTTCCAGCAGCTGACCTAAATTTTACAACATCTGCCTAAATCTGTTTGATATTTTACAGTAATTACACGCTTTAATATCCATGTGCTCGACAACACCAAGCGAGTAACAAATACACCACCATGAAAATTTCAGCAATTAAGCTTGAAAATCCATGTGCCCAACACCACCAAACCAGTTGCAATAACGACAACAATGTAGTATCTTCTTGCTCGATTTTGTTTCTCTTCAGAAGCCTTGACTTTCTTCAACAAACCCTAGATTACACGATTTGCTTGTGAAGGGTGTTGTTCTTCATACCAATTAAAGTAATTGCATTCACCCAATTTCTATAAAATCAAGAACACAATTACAAACTAATTACAAGTCAATAATTAATCAACTAATCAAATAAAAAACATATTAGGTTTGTAATCTTACAAGTAAAAAACCTACAATCTGGATTTTGTTGAGTACAAGAAGTCTTCAATAGAGCTTCATGACCACACTTACAATATCAAAAATCATTATCACAAAAAGTAGTGGAAGATACGCTCGACATTGTCAAGCTCAGTTGGAAAATAAAAAAAAAAATAAAGGAAAAAAAGACCAAATGCAAATATTTTTAAGAATTTGGATAGATAAAAAAAGATGACGACGACTAAGAAGATTTGGGAATTCAGCGTCAAAATTTAGGAAGAAGATGAATATATATGACATTGGGAGAAAAAAAATAACCGTTGGAGGCAAAATCAGACGCCAAGTCAGCTAAAAGTGCCAACCTGATACATTTGTGCCTATTTTATTTTATGTGTTTAAAATGTACACTATCTACTTGATGCCTATTTTATTTTAGATGTTTGAACTGAACAATGCCGATGGGTTCCGCCTTTTTTATTTTAATTCACTTTCACCTTTTCACATGTAGTGGCAATTTTTTTATATCCAATGAAAGTTGAATTTTTATAATGCAACAGATTCTCCATCCATTGTAATAGATATTCTACCTGTTCTAATATATAGTTTATCTGTTGAAATAGATTGGTCATCTGTTGTATTATGTGGGTTTCTATCTAAGTCTATCTGTTGCAGCAGTGGGAAGACTTGTTTAATAAATTCCAATAGATTACCTACTTGTTCCAACATATGTCAAATATGTTCGATATTTTCCAACAGATGTGACTTCTGTTGCAACAGATATAATATCAGATTTAACTTGCAATATTTGAATCTAGTATCCCATTTCAATTAATAAGTTCAAATCTAAGGAAAAAATCAAATTCATAGACAAAATAAAATAAATCAAAGACTTAAGAAATTAGCTGAAATAAAATCAACGAATAAATGAAATGTAAAAAAAATTTATGGGTACAGATCTCAACAAAGACATCAACAATTTAAGTATTGATGCCAAGGAGTCCTAAGGAGGGGTGAGGTTATTAATTTGACAGACTCAAGCTATAAAGATCTACTCAATATGGACATGTTGTTCTTCATCCGGTGCTATGGAATTCGACTTTGCTCATCGTGGATCTTTGTTGTCACTTACATACGATTTATGCGCATTCTGTTCTCTGTATTTTAATAAAAAGAGTAGAGTAACATATTGTTAATGTTGTTTAGCAGTAGCTTCTACATCCACCTGGAAATCCAAAATTGCTCAATGTTAATCACGGAGATACAACAAAACGAAAAAGGATAACTCATCTATTCTAGAAAATCAAACCGGTCTTCCTCCTATTTTAAATTATCCCAAACAAATTATATTTCTGTTGCAACAATGAATTAACTGATGGGTCAAATTTCTACATGAGGAATACCTGCATGATAATTTCCAATAGATGAACCATCTGTTGCAACATATGACTCATCTATTGCAGCAGATAGGTCATCTGTTGGTATAAATAAAAGCAGTACAAAGAGTTGTTTGATTTTCTAAAATAGTCGACACATATATCGCAATAGGTACTTTATCAGGTGCAACAAGTTAGTCAACTGTTGCAACATATGCATATATCTTTTTGATAATTTTCAGTAGATGTGTCATGTGTTAAAACAAAAATGTGTCTGTTTGTTAGTTGGAAGACATATATATTCACCTTGTTCAGCTCGTGCAACTTTCTTTTGGATATTGTCCATTGCTCAGTGCAACACACGGACAGAGGAGTTGCAATTTTGCTCTTTTGGATGCTTGATAATGCCTTGGAAATCACTTTCCTTCTCCTCTTAGCTTTAATCTATAATGGAGTGGATGGAAATAAAATCCTCTTTAATGGAATGAAACCCATCTTAGATGTCAATTTCTTTACAGAAGTAGTTAATGCATTAATAGCATTAATCACTACATCATGTTTCGCCCTGAAGTCTTGACATTTGCATGCAGAACATTCGCTGGGAGAGGCAAAATCTGTATAACCAGTATGATCATACTCATAATGGTTTATTTTAAATACTGTATGAGGAGCATCATTAGCACCAACAACAGCACCAGTACCATTACCAATAGCTCCATCACCACTAAGACCATCAACAATAACAAGCCAACCCTCCAAAATTATTTTTCTTATAATGGTTATTGCTCCAAACAATTCTATTTTTATTCTGTCTATGACCTTAGGGTTCGATAAAGTTTTCATAGACCATAATGTAAGAAAAAATGACATCTTCAACTCTCGATTGGTTGGAACCAGCGACGGATGCATAATCTAACATAAATCATTACATATATTAGAATGATGATTAGATCATTCAAAAAACTCATTAATAAAAATAAAAACTTAATTATAATTATACTTACTGCATCCTTCAAGGGGTTGAAGAGATCAAGAAATTTTGTATTTTTATAAGTTTTGGCCGACAACCATCTCAAGATTCTTAAACAGATAACTTCTTCCTGGTAGTTCACTTGTTGTCTAAAATGAGGAATGGCTTCAAATGCCCAAGCCTATAAAATAACGCCAATAAATCAAAATCATTATTGACTGAAAAAATGAATGATATTATAATAAAATAAAAAAATAAAATATTTACCATGAAAGCCCATGAAAAGCCATATAAGTTGACTGTCTTTGGCACTAATGGAGTCAAAAGATATTGGACAGTCATTTTGAAGCTTTCATAACCCCAAGGATAGTTGTTAAACGCCTCAAGATCCTCAGAGAGCTTTATTAAACCAACACTTATGTTGTTGTTAACGTCTCTCGCCCAAAGAATATTATGTACAAACCAAACCAAGCATAACGACTGCTTGTGCTTCTTTGAAAGTTCTTTACCTTTCACTGCTTCTATCAATTTTTTGTTTTTGAAGCTTTGAACAACAATGGACACCAGGTCAACACCATCACCTAAATTGCCTTTGCCTTTTTTGGGTGTGTGGGGTGTTTTTTTTTGGGTTAGAATAGGTATAACTTGAGAAGGAGGATAATATTTTAGTCCAGTAACTACAGCAAACTCCTTTCAACAAAAAAAAAACAGGTATGCCATAGTAATTTGTCCATACCTCATCCATCTTATCTTTATTTTCATACATAAACCTATGCTTGAGAAGTTCATATACCATTTTTATTTGAAAATGAGCATTGTTGTCCTCCGGCAAATCAAGATATTTCCCAAAGCAGTAATCCCTGAAATAGGCATCCAATTTCATTTGCGAAGTATTTTTCTAAAGGCGTTGAAAGATTTTTCCATGGCTGAATTAATCACGAAATCACCCGTTAAGACTATGGAACCATCGCACTGCATTCTCACAGGATAATGATGTAATACCCCATAAAATTTCCGAGTCATTAGAGCTTGTAAAGTATGTAAAGAAAGGCTTAACACTTAGAAAATTTGGCTAAGTGTTGGAACTTTTTCATTCCATAAGACTTCAAACTTTGACTATTTATTTGATGATCTTTCCGCCCTCTGTTTTCCAATTTTCAAGTTGCATTGCGATGGAGCAAGTCAATAGTACGTTCCAGGTGAGTTTCAGAATTTTTGGAATCCATTTAGGGAATGTTTGGATTTCAAAACAGTAAGGTCATGCGATTAGCAAGCGATGCATGCTCTATTCTGCAAGTCCTATCATGTGATAGAGAATACGACGCATACTCTAGTGCGGAGGACTAGAGCATGCAACGCATGCTCTATAGCACGCTGCTGAAATTTTAAGTTTCCAGCCCAACGTATTTGAGGGCAAAATGAAGTTTCCCCCCACCCCTATATAAGTCCATAACACCGAATTAAACCTTATTTTACCCAAATTACATTGCTTTCTCTCCAAAATCCCTCAAGAACAACCTAGGGTTTCAACCCAAAGGTTCAAGAACTCAAGATTCCTCCATCAATTCTCTCCAATATCAAGAAACTAAGGTATGCAGATATTCATTCTTGTGTTCCTTCCTCCCAAGAAGTTCAAGAATCTTTTTTCCTAAATTCAAAGATTATGATTTATGAGTTTTTCATGATTTATGTGAATTGATATTGAAGTTCATGTGACTGTTGAGTTTTAAATCATGTTATGATTATAAATTTGCAAGTTTTGACCTTATTATGTAGAAATTATGTAATTTTCATGATAAAGCCCCTCCTCAAGTTACATGTTGATTGATTTTTCATGAGAATTAGGTGTAGAAATTGTGATATGACCAAAGCATGCTCCCCATGTTTTTGATAAAATTCTTGTGTGAAGGAAATTGGGTCATTATAGAATCTTAACTAGAAATCTCCAATTATGTGTTAACTAATGCATGTCAAGTGTTTGTTAAAAAGCTTTAGTGAATGAATTGTGACATGTTAACATGGGATCCTCAATTAGGTACACTTAAAATGTACGTTGTGTGTTTAATGCAAGATCTTGTGGGATAATTTATGAAATGTTGGTGTGCATTCCCTTTGTAAATACATATTAGTATTTTCAAGTGCTTGAAGAGATATTTTATTGAGTGTATGGTGAATCTATTGTTATTATGTTGAAGTTGGTCATGAATTCAAGAAGTCATGTCTTGTCAAGTTTCCTTCTATCGAGTCTTGGGGGTATTTGTACCCGAAAAATATAGTTGTGTGCCTAGAGCCGCGTCAGTCTCAAGATAATCTCAGTCGTGCTATGATCAATGGAACTCAGTTAGTGACAGAACATTAAGAAAACTCAGTAATCTCAATATTCAGTCTAATTTAGCTCAGTATTCAGTTCAGACCTCTGTAGTAATTAGTAATTAGTCCAGATCTCAGTAAAGCTTAGTAAGTCACTAAACTCAATAGTATTCAAACATGAAGTAGAATTCAGTAGTACTCTGTCTGTCTTCAGAATCAAGTGAACTCAGTCAGATCAGTCAAGTAAGATAATAAGCAACAGATTTAGCTCAGTCTAAGTTCAGTTAAGAATTAGTTTAGAGTCTTTCAGTCGGGAGTATGAACTAGCACCGAGCGAGTGCAGGGATAATGGCTTCCCCATTAGAGAGGCAGAGTTGTTAGGAGCAATCCCTAAACTACAAAACTGTGTAGCCAGTGCAGGACTAGGAGTCACTCATTAGATTAAGGCTTGAATGTTACACTGCCTTATGCTTGACTTCCTGTTCAGGGTCACCCGTCAGAAAGGCTTGACCATAGTAGAGGTCTTTACCCATGGCATGGTATTGACACCCTTCCAGCTGGGGTTATAAGTTGGACCCCACTAGTTCAGATTTAGGGCATGTCGGTTAAGTGAGAACTCCCACAGTTGCAATTTCAGTATCAATCTCCAGAGTAGAACTCAGAAATCAGGACCATCAGATACAGGCACCTATCTCAGTAAGGAGCTCAGATAGTTCCATATATTTATGGACCACCCACTAGATAGGCATGATATTTCATAAAGTTGATCAGTATCAGTATTATTAGATCCATAGGTCACCCATTAGATATGCTTGATCTCAGAGTTAGTTAGCTATTCTCATTATCAGATTTAGAGATCTTCCGCTAGATAGGTCTGATATCAAGAATAATCATTTCTTATCAATGGCAGTAGACTCAGGGATCATCCGTTAGAGAGGTTTGATCTTAGATTTAGTAAGTCAATAGTAGCAAGTTCATAATTCAGTTATTGATATGTGTAGGTTCAGTTAATCAGCTCCAGTATCATCAGTTTCAGAGATCACTCTCTAGATAGGATTGATCTCAACTTCAGTACTTAGTTAATCATATCAGAAAATTCAATTATTCAGTACCTCAGTATTAGTGGTGAGTTCAGACGTCAGTAAGGCAGTATCCGCGCATCAGTATTCAGAGTCATGATGATTTCAGTTATAGTTTATGCATTCATGCATATGTACTCATTCATTACTCTCATGATTATTCAGTTAAGTTATGTTCATGCATAAGCCCTTGCATTTAGCCTTACCTCATTTGCATAATCAGTACATTCCCACGTACTAACGTATTTGCGCTATAGTGTTTTACTTTACACCATAGGTTCAGAGGCATGAGATTCAGAGCACCCTTATTAGTCCAGACTTAGTCCACAGTAGTATACGTATGATAATGCTCAAATTACACCTCTCTTACGAGATAGTAAGCGGTCGTTGTCAAATATATAACCCAACTAGGTTGGGGTAGAATCCCACAGGGAATATGGTGCTAATTAAGTTGTATGAAGATTAGTTGACTTTTAATCATTTGTTTCTGTAAAATAAATAGGGGGGATTTGGTTCAGCACACAAATTAATGGTTTCAGTTTAACAAGATGAAATATGTGTAGTAGTATTCAAATTCAGAGAAATAGCAAGCTAGGGTTATGCCGACCTTGTAGTTTTCAATACTTACTAACTATGGGATTTATGAATTCATACATGCATCGTGCTTACAGAGAAATGTATTGTATTTAATAACATAATCCTAGTGTTTCTCAACCATCAAGGACTAATTCTCTATAGTTCTCTCGAATAAAAAGCGTTCACCAAAAACAGTACGAAATCTCCAAGTAGTTAATCCTGCTAAGGCATTAACTTATAAAATAGGGGTTGGTAATCCTATTTTCTTGTCACTACTCTCTTTTCCGAACATTAACCTTTCTTTTGAACAAGTTTCATTTTAAGGCATATCCTCTATGTTTGCAACCACGAGAATTCAAGATAAGCGAAGAGAGTATGAAGTAAATAAATCAATGGATAATGAATTCAAAATCCAAAGTGATAGATTGTATGCTACAAGGCTTCCATAACCCTAACTAATAAACTTAGCTACTCATGAATAAAATGAAAAGCATCATAAATCTATTCATCATACCAAAAACTAGAAGACGATCTTGGTGTGCGAATAGTGAAACAAGAGAGAAACGTTTTTCTCTCTCCACCCTAAGCCGCTATTCCTTTCTCAGAATACTACAGAATAATTCAATAATGAATAAAAATTCAGCATTAAGCCTTTTCATAATCTTTTCTCTTATAATTGTCTTCTAAGTCCATGAACTAATTATAAATGACAAACTAGTCTTGGACATAGTTTCTAGGCACCACATTTGGTCCAGATTTCTACTCTCTCTTGTGCCATATTCCATCCGCATTCCATAGTCCCATAATATCTTCATCTACCTCATTAATACCTGAAATCATGCTAATCATATCGTTTAGCTCAATTACATAGAAGTAGAGTAAAAACATAAGAAACTAGGCACTTTGTTCTCTAAACATAGCTAAAATATGGATAAATTATTGTTCTTAGGCGTATCAATACACCCAAGATCAACGTAGCAGTGAGTCCTCTTCATTCGAGGATGATCCTTATTTTATTATGGCATCAGACTTAGTTTATTTTCTGTAGACGGAGCTAGTTGGGGACATGTCCCATCAGCTCCATAGTTCAGACAGTTAGAGGCTTTTCGGACAGATGTATCAGTATTCAGTTTTCAGTTTTTGAGTATTTTAGATGTTTTAATCCTTATGAAAAGTTTTCGCCAGTTTTTCGCATTTATTTCAGTATATTATGCAGTGCTAAGTTACAAATATCAGAAAGGGTTAGCTTGTAGTCCCTCGGGGTATGAGCACAATGTGGCATTTTGGTTCCAAAAAATTGGGGCGTTACAAATAATCAATGCTGAAGTTTTGACCAACTCTTTGGCGGAAGGGCTATTAGCATTTGATTATCTCTTTTGAAATATTCCTCCTCCCCGTGTTCATCATATTTTGCTCCTGATTGAGATAACGCTTGTAAAGATAGCTCATAGGTGGATGTAGCTTAGCTGTTCACTTGTTCCTTTACTTGGACTTGATTTGGCTTCTGTTCTTTTGGGAGCCAAATTATCTAAACTCAACAGGAATATTGAAAAATATATTATAGTTGATTAATGCATTGTTAAAAAAGAAAAAACAATAAATCTAACAAGTAAAATAGTAAAATAACAGTTCCAACAGATCAGTTATCCATTGCACCAAGTAGTATATCTCTTGCAGCATATAACAAACTTGTTGCAGCAGATGAGAAATCTGTTGCAACAATATAAAATGTATCACTCATCTTTTAAGATAGATGAATGGTCTGTATAACATATCATATATTGTTCAAACATGAGTGATCTGTTGGAATAGTTAAATAACCTATTGTAGTGGATGAGTAATTTGTTGGAATAATACAAAACATATCACTCACCTATTGACAAAAATGAATGGTCTGTGCAGCAGATCACACATCTATTGTAACATATGAATGATCTATTAGAATAGTTAACCTATAGCAATGACTAAGTAATCTATTGTGATAATACAAAACATATCACTCATTTATTGAGAAAATGGTCTGTGCAATAGATCACACATTTGTTGCAATATATGAGTGATCTGTCGGAATAGTTAACTAACCTGCAGCAATGGCTGAGTAATTTTTTGTGATAATACAAAACATTTCACTCATCCATTGAGAAAGATGAATGGTCTATGCGATAGGTCACACATCTGTTGCAACCAATATGTAACCCCAATTGAAAGGGTGTTAATACCACGCCACTGGTAAGAATAAGCTGTGGGTAAGCCTCATTTGACAGTGTCCCCAAAAGAGAATGGTAGGGCCTTCATCTGATAGTGCATATCCATCTCATCAACCCTCATCTGATAGTGTCGATGTCTCAACCTATGCTGGCTACATAGTTCTGGACCACAAACATGACTTCTAAGGATCACACCCTCATCTGATAGTGTGTGTTCCCATCCTTGGGTTCACTATGTGCTAATTTCAACTCCCATATAAGTAGACACTGAACATGCATTATTGGACTAGACTGAGTTCATGAGTTCCATTGACTGTACTACTGAGACTACTGAATTACTGAGTCATCTGAGATTTCTAAGAGTATTGAGTTTTCTTGACTGACTGAGTTCTATGGATCATGGCTTGACTAAGAGTAACTTGAAAACGTGACACTGATTCTAAGAACACAACTATATTTTCTGGGTACAAGTACCCCCAGGACTCGATGGAAGGAAACTGACCAAAACATGATATTCTTGAGTACAAGATCAACATCAATCATCCATAATATAGTAAATTGGGGATTTGATGAAGCACATAGTTAACATACTCTTGTACATGAATAGGATTGCATGTAAGCATGGCATTAATTCATAACGCTAATTCATGAAAAATCCAACAACATTTACAAGATACATTAATAGCATGGATGTCCTTTGAGCTTAAAGATAAAACATACATTGGTCATTTGAATCACAGTTTAGCTATAAGGCATACTTTATATCCCTTTAGGCATTTTATCAAACACCTTACATGCACAACTTAAGGTATAGGTGTAATCATCAATTTAACAATTCAAAACTACCCAAATTCATGGATTTTCAACTCATATGCTAACGTAGTTTCATAAATACACATAAAGATCCTAACTTGGGGATTATACAACATCAATCACATAAACATAATCAACCCACAACATAATAACATGATTCATAATTTAATAAAGGGTTCTTGAGCTTTATGGATGAAAGGAATTCATAAATCAACATAACGCATACCTTAGTTCATGATTTAACAAAGATTGACGGAGAAAATTTCTTGAAATTGAATCATTAATTGAAACCCTAGCTTGTTCTTGAGAGAAAACTGAGAGAAAATAGTATATTTTTGGTTCCAAATAGCTGAGTCTCGTGTTAAAGAGCTTATATTGATGGGAAAATGACCAAAATGCCCTCCAAAACACGGTGGTGGAATGCAGGAAATTAGCCTGGCGTGATACCCAGGGCGCCGCCCTGCCTAGTCCATCAGAATTAGTGAGGCGCCGCCCTACTTAGTTCACCGAACTTGCAAGGCGCTGCCCTGCTTGGTGCAGGGTGATTTCCAGGGCATCGCGGGCCTATCGCCTTTATCTACTATTTTGGGCACCCAAACGTGCCCTTACGCTATTCCAAAAATTCTAAAACTCACCCAGGATGTACTACGACCTTGCCCCATCGCAACATAACTTGAAAATTAGAAAACGGAGGCCGAGAAGGTTGTCAAATAAATCCCTGAAGTTCGGAGTCTTAAAATAAGACTAAGTGTTGAACACTTGGCTGAAATTTTCTAAGTGTTGGACCTTCTATAGAGCTTCAAGGAGATAAACGAGCTGAATTTAAACACAATATTTTGTGGGATCTTACAATATCTCCCCCTTGGGAATATTCTTCCTCGAATGAGACTTGATTGAGAGGGGAGAAAGGATAAACTGACGCACATGCTGAACATGGATGACTAAAACATGATATCATAACTGACATGACTGATAACAAAATATAACATACTGGACACGTATATCTGATGCATGTGTAACTGATTCGTGAAAGCATGACTGAGTGTTCTGATGAACCAAGGTTCTCACAATGAGAATGCATGTCCGATGCATGATTATATAACTGAACTGATACGTGAATGCATGAATTAATATGCAATGGTACTTTATCCCAAGTTTGTAATGGATTTAAACATGAAACTGAATAATCTTAAGAAGAACTGTTACCTTTAGATAAGGCTGAGATAGCGGAGAAGAGGTAAGGGTACTTGGTTTGCATGTTTACTTTTTCTTCCTAAGTAGGTTCCTCAATGAACTGATTCCGCCAAAGAACTTTGACTATAGGAACTTCTTTATTCCTTAATCTGCGGGTCTGATAGTCAAGGATTTTGACTGAAATCTCTTTATAAGAGAGGTTGTTCTGAACATCAATACTCTGAGTAGGGACTACAACTGCTGGGTCAACTATGCACTTCTTGAGCAAAGAGATATGGAAGACTGGATGAACTAAATCTAGATCTGAAGGAAACTTGAGCTCATAAGCTACCTTGCTGAAACAACTAAAAATCTTGAAGCATATCGAGGACTGAGATTTGCCTTCTTGCTGAATCTCTTCACTCCCTTTATGGGAGATATCTTGAGATAGACAAAATCACTGATCTCAAACTTGAGATTCTTTTAACGAACATCTTTATAAGACTTCTGTCGGCTCTAAGCATCCCGGAGTCTTTCTCTGATCGAATGGACTTTTTATAAGGAATCGAATACTAAGTCCATCCCTATAACTGAGGCCTCACACACTTCAAACCAACCGATAGGAGATTTACATCTCCTACCATAGAGTGCTTCGAATGGAGCCATATGAATACTGGAATGATAGTTGTTGTTGTATGCAAACTCAACCAAAGGCAAGTTGTCATCCCAACTTCCCCTGAAATCAATTTCACACGCACGCAACATAACTTCTAAGGTCTGAATGGTCCTTTCTACTTGACCATCTATTTGAGGATGAAAGGCTGTACTGAGATAAACTTAGGTACCAAGACCCTTTTAGAATGCTTTCCAAAAGTGAGAGGTGAACTTGGTACCTCTGTCTAAGATTATAGATAATGGGACACCGTGCAATCTTACTAACTCCCTGATATAGAGTTTGGCGTAATCCTCGGCTGAATAAGAGGTATGAACTGGAAAAAAATGAGCTGATTTGGTCATTCTGTGTACAATGACCCAAACTGAATCATGATGATGATGAGTTCAAGGCAAACTCATCCGAAGTCCATGTTTACTTCTTCCTACTTCTAAGTAGGAATAATGAACTCCTGCATGGGACCACTAGGCTTCTAATGCTCTATCTTAACCTACTGACATGTAGAGCACTTAGCCAAAAACTCTGCAATATCTCTCTTCATCCCACTCTACCAATAGATTTCCCGCAAGTTGCGGTACATCTTTGTGTCCTCTGAATGAATCGAGTAGTGCGCACCATGTGCTTCTGCAAAAATTCGTTTCCTTAATTCATCTATACCTGGAACATAGAGACAACCTTGACAACGTAAGACACCATCTCCCCCTTGGGAGAAAATCTCTATTTTCTGATCCTTGACTGTCTCTTTTAACTTGACAAGGCTGGTGTAACGCCTCAATTTTTCTGAACCAGAATGATACACAGTGATCATGACCCCAAAGGGCCACAAGATAACCCATGACTGATATCTATACCTGTATACTACATAATATATCATAAAATGTGTAAACATGAACATGAAAGGCCATAAGGTTTGAACTGAATAAAAGTCTGATAACAAAATGTCTGAAAAAGGTATAACAATACCAAAACAAGTCATAAATATAGAAAATAATGAGATCTGAATATATAATCATACATCTAGTCTGAAAGCCTCTAACTGAACTAAATAAGGAGTTGAAGGAACATGTCTCCAACTAACTCCATCTAGAAATTGAATAGTAAATATAGCAATAATCATATCATCCTCGAATGAGAAGGACTCACTTCAAACTCTGAACACTGGAATGCTACTGTTGATCTGGAGCTCGTGCCTCTGAACCTATGGTGTAACATAAGAGAAAGAACCATAGAGCAAATGGGTCAGTACGTCTGAATGTACTGAGTATACGAGTGAGGTAGGCTAAATGCAAAGAGTCATATGCATGAACAATGTTGACTAATTATGAACGTGAGAATACATAAATGCATACATAACTATAACTGAACTCGTGAAGATACTGACTACTGAGTCTGAATACTGACAACATGAGTGTACTGATACTGAGATACTAAATAGATGAACGACTATTTCTGACAGTTTGAATTATGAAGAACTGGTCTAGTTGACTGTGTCTAACAGTACTGAAGCTGAATACTGATATCATGAATTCTGATAATTGATATGACTGATACATGAGTTTAGAAAACTGATATAACTGATATAACTGTGATGATCAGCCTAACTGATGTAACTGATACTGAGCGACTGTATCTGACAGTCTAAGTTCTGATGGAACTATCTGAGTTCCATTCTACTTGGAGTAACTAAATATGAGATCAGTCCTATCTAATGGGTGATCATGAGTATACTGATAATAAGGATGATTTGACTTACTCTGAGATCAGTCCTATCAAGCAAGTGATCTTTAAATTTAATGATTCTGATACTGATTAATCATAGTAAAGATCAGTCCTAGCTAATAGGTGATCTTGAAATCAATTTACAATGATAAGCATTGACTGTATCTAATAGTACTGAATCTGTACTATTGAACTGAGTTGAATGTATCTGACATTCTTGAATCTGTAACTAAAACTGTGGGATATATTCACCTGACCAACATGCCCCAAGCTAAGCTGACTGGGTCCCAATCTCTTCCCTGACTAGAAGGGTGTCAATACCGCACCACCAGTAAAGACATCTGTTGTGGAGTCAGTCCTAATCTAGCGGGTGACTCCTAGGATCAGTCCTATACATATAAATATGCTAACGGGTGACCCCTGAGTATGTTAGTCCTATCTAATGGGTGACATCTCGTACCTACACTGGCAACGTAGTTCTGGAACTTAGGGATTGCTTCTAGGGATCTCAGTCCTATTCTAGCGGGTGAGCCCCCATCCCTAGGTTCGCTCGGTGCTGAATCCTACTCCCATCTAAAAGATACTAAACCGAATAAATGGGATGAACTAAATAACTTAACTGAACTGATTTGCTGAACTGATACTGATTAACTGAACTAAAAATAGTGGTATTGTTTAGCGGAGCTAAAACTGAGTTTACTGGATTCTGATGATGGATGGAATATAATGAGTTCTGAGGACTGATTAAGAGTACCGAATTTACTGAGATTTAATGTGATTACTGAGGTTACTGAGCACTGAGATTACTGAGACTACTGAACTACTGAGATTACTGAGTTTTCCTGAGTCACAGGACTGACTGATTTCTATAGATCATGGCATGACTGAGAGTATCGTGAAAACATGACGTGGCTCTAGGCACATAACTATATTATTTGGGTACAAGTACCCCCAGGACTCGATGGAAGGAAACTGACACACATGACTGACTTGATCATAAGAGTAGAGTCCATAATCCACAGTATCATAAATAGGAGATTTCATATTAATCATAGTTCTCAACAATCTATTTCATGGAAGGGAATTACATACAACATGTATATACTTGCATAGCTTTCAGTATCATGCTCATTACATATTACAACCACAATCCATAATATCATAACTTGGGGAATTTCATAAAGTACATGGGTATTCTACATCTTGTACATTAGTGAGTTTTGCAAGTAAGCATAGCATAATTCCATAAGACTAGTTCATGAGTAATCCAAAAGTGTTCACAAGACACATTATCAACATGGATGACATTGAATCATAGAGGCCTATCATGAATCCTTCCCTTAGTCACAATTTAGCTATAATGCATGATTTCTAGTCTCTTAGGTATTTTATCAAACACCTTACATGCACAATTTAGTCATAGGTGTAAATCATACAATTACTTATCATAAATAATCAAACTTACATATTTTCAACGCATATGATGTCATAGATTCATAATGACACGTAAAGATTCTATCTTGGCATCATTCAACACATAAACATTATCAACAATCCATTCATAACATGAAAACCATAATATATAGTTTTAGAAAAGGGTTCTTGAACTTCATGGATGAAAGGAGTCCATGAATGAACACACGCATACCTTAGAAAGGAAACCTTGATGATTTTCTGGAGAGTTCTTGGATTGGGAAACTTAATTCTTGATTATCTTGGAAAAAGGCTTGAATTTTGCTTTTGAGAGATGAGTTTTATGGAAACCCTAATCTTGTGGTTGAGAGTACAAGAGAGAGCTTTTTGAGATGTTTTAACAAAAGAGAATGGAGGATAATACGTTCCTTGAGGGTTATAAGTCATGGGAAGTGAAGGAAAAATAACAAAATACCCTTATGTAATAAATTCCCAGTTGCTAAAAATAATAGCTGACGACATTTGTGACAAGGCGTCAAAAATGTGGTAAGCCGTAAAAAATATCATCACACAGGATCTGGATTCTATCTAAGGCTGATGACATTTGTGACATGGGGTCATAAATGTGGTAAGCCATCAAAAAATTCATCACACAGAAGCTGGATTCTGCCTAAGGCTGACGACATTTGTGACATGGCGTCAAAAATGTGGTAATCTACCATGAATGCTGTCACTTAGGAGCTGGTTTCTGCTTAAAGTTGACGACCTTCGTGATAGGGCATCACAAATATGGTAAGATACCATGAATGTCATCAATTAGGAGCTGGTTTCTGCCTAAGGCTGACGACCTTCGTGATAGGGCATCACAAATGTGGTAAGCTACCACGAATATCGTCACACTGTTTCTAGCCTGATATGCTGGAGTAAAATAGGAATAACTCTTTGCTCCGATATCAGATTTAGGCTAAATTGGTATCATTGGAAATCTAATTCAATTATCTATCTTTTGATAGGTCATTAGGTCAAAAATTCCATGTATAATAAGAGATATGCTCATTTAAAATTGACTATACCAATATCCTTCTCAAGAATTCAATGTTTTGATTCGTCTGATAGCTGGGAGTTATTTGAAGCCTTAATATACATCTAACTTACTCATAAAACTATAAAATAACCATGATGTACTATGCATGATCTTGGTACATGGCTCTAATATTGGTTTGGATTTTTTGGAGTATTACAGCTGGGATCTCTATCTTGCTTTTCTTTCACCTCAGAAACTAGAGATGACTCTGAACTACTCTGAACCCATATATCACCCTCTTCTGAATTGTCTAAGTGAACACCTAGACTGGAAAGCTGATGGGTTTCCTAAGATAACTTCTTTTTACTATCCTCCACATGAGCAACACTACCCATAGACAGTCTACTAAGAGCGCCGACCACTACATTGGCCTTGCCCGGATGATAAAGGAAACTCAGGTCATAATCTTTCAAGAGCTATAACCACCTTCTATGATGAAGATTGATATCTTTCTTAGAAAAGACATACTGAAGACTCTTATGATCTGTGAATACGTCTACATAAACATCATATAGGTAATGCCTCCAAATCTTCAAGGCAAAAACAATGACTTCTAACGCAAGATCATGAGTAGGATAATTCTTCTCATGGGGTTTAAGATGTCTAGAGGCGTAGGCTATGACCTTACCATGCTGCATGAGGACACAACCCAAACCTACTTTGGATATATCACAATACACTACGAACCCTTCTGGACCATCTAGAAGAGCTAAAATTGGAGCTGAGGTGAGTCGAGTATTCAACTCCTAAAAACTCTTCTCTCAAGGATATGACCACTAAAACTTAACTTTCTTTTGAGTCAATATAGACGTAGGGGTGCAATAGAAGAAAATCCTTCAAAAAACCGTTTGTAATAGCCAGCCAAACCCAAGAAACTCCTGATATCTGATGGAGAGATAGGTCTGGGCCAGTTTCTTATTGCTTCAGTCTTTTAAGGATCAACCCTAATGCCATTATCAAAAATAATATGGCCAAGGAATGCTACTGACCTTAGCCAAAATTTGGACTTACTGAATTTAGCGAACAACTGATGATCTCTGAGAGTCTGAAGTACAATCTTGAGATGGTCTGCATGATCATGCTCACTACGGGAATAGACAAAAATATAATTTATGAAAACTATAACGAATATGTCCAAGTACTGCTTGAACACTCGGTTCATCAAGTCTATGAAAGTTGCTGGGGCATTAGTAAGACCAAAGGACATAACTAAGAATTCAAAGTTACCATACCGAGTACGAAAAGCTATTTTTGGAATGTCACATTCTCTGACTCTGAGCTGATGATAGCCTGATCTGAGGTCTATCTTAGAGAAATAGCTAGCACCCTAAAGTTGGTCGAACAAGTCTTCGATTCTGGGAAGAGGATACTTATTCTTGACTGTGATTTTATTAAGCTGACGGTAATCTATGCATATTCTGAGGGAACCATCTTTATTGTGCACAAACAAGACTGGTGCGCCCCATGGGGAAACACTGGGCCTAATGAATCCATTATGTAAGAGATCCTTCAAATACTCTTTCAATTCTCTAAGTTCTGATGGTGCCATTCTATATGGTAGAATAGATATGAGCTGAGTATCTAGAAGAAGATCAATGTCGAAGTCTATTTCCCTTTCGGGAGGGATTCCTGGAAGATCTTTGGGAAAGACATCTGAATATTCATTCACAACTGGGACTGAATCAAGACTAGGAGTTTCAGAACTAGTTTTTTTAACTCAAACAAGATGATAGACACATCCTTTAGATATCATTTTCTATGCCCGAAGGTAGGAGACAAGTTGACCTATGAAAGTTGAAGTCCTACCCCTCCACTCTTAGACGGGTTCATTTAGAAATTAGAACTGGACTATTCTGTTTCTGTAGCTGACTGTGGCATAGAAGGAATAAAGCCAATCCATGCCGAGAATGACATCAAAATCGGTCATCTCTAATTCGACTAAGTCTGCCAAAGTGACTTTCTAAGATACTATAACCGGACAGTTTTTGTAAACCCATCGGGCTATGATAGTTTTACCCACTAGGGTAGAGATCGAGAAGGGCTCTGCTAGAATTTTGGGACTGACTCAGAAATCGCCTGCTATATAGGGAGTGACAAAATACTAAGAAGCACCTGGGTCTAGCAAAGCGTAAACATACGCATAAAAGATCTATAACGTACCAGTAACCATATTAGGATAATTTTCCTGATCCTTTCAGGACTGAAGAGCATAAAGTCTGTTTGGGCATTGCCCACTAGTAGCACTGGAAGAGGCACCCTGCTGATTCGTGCGATAGGACTAAGCCGAGGAATAGTTCTGCTGACCCTGATAACCTGACTAGGGTTAATCTCTGACTCTGTAGCCTGGCTTTCCACATCTAAAATAGACATCGCATCCAGCTCTGCAAACACCCTTATGGTTCTTACCATAAGTCTGACAAAGGGGATTAGTTCGGGCACTGCTAACTCTGCCCTGAGACTTAGAGCCTGGCATCCTATCTCTGTTGCCGTGTCTAAACTTCAGCACCAGAGCACTAGCTGAAGAAGGAGATGGAACTGATGACTTAGGATAGAATTGATAATGATTCCATCCCTCTAACTTAGGCTGAACGAAGTTGAAACTACCTGACCTTACTCTCTTATTTTGCTTCTCCCTCAACTTAATCTTCTGCTCTTCTATTTGTTGAGCATGAGTCATAAGCCTAGATATGGTCATATCACTATTCAATATTGTAGACCTGCACTCATTCACCCTTGAAATGAACTTACTCATCTTGGCCCTACTATCTGCAACCACATGAGGGGCATATCTGGCTAATTAGGTAAACTTAAGAGAATGCTCTTTCACCATCATGTTGCCCTGCCTAAGGTTGATAAATTCTAACACCTTAGCCTCTCTCAACTCTTGGGTAAAGAATCTATCTAAGAATATGGTGACAAACTCCTCCCACTTAATAGGCCCTGTATCATCTGGCCTTTCTGACTTCCACTGCTTATACAAAGTGTGAGCAATATTATACAGCTGATATGTAGCTAGTTTTTCACTCTCACTAGATATAACCCCCATAATGTCTGTAACCTTCTGAACCTGATCGATGAATTCTTGAGGGTCCTTATCTGACTTAGACTCGAAAAAGGATTGAGGATTCATTCGGGTGAAGTCCTGAACCCTGGCTGCAGCTGAATTGGCCACTGGGTTGGCTGAAACGCCAGCTGATCATTCATTCTGAGCAACAACTGACTAAGCAAGAGTAGTGAATGCAGCTCTGAACTCTGCATGAGAAACATGTTCGTCCAAGGGATCTTCTTGGACAGGCTGATTTCTTCTCTTAGGAGGCACATTCTGAAATAAAGAAGAGAAATGGATTAGACTAAGAGATTGACTTGAGATTATGATCACTAACATGACATAGTTACTGAAAGAAGGAAAACTATTCCTAAAACATCTTATAGCCTCTAGTATATAAATGTGGCGCACAACACACCCATGCACAAGACTCTACTAGATGCGACTTTCAGACTTCCTAGGACTCTATTGAACCTGGATCTGATACCAAGTTTGTAATGCCCCGAATATGGTACCCAAAATGCCACATAGTACTCATGACCCCGAAGGACCACAAGCTAACCCATGACTGATATTTGTACCTATACACTGCATAACATGCTAAATATAATACAAAAATAGAGGCTGAAAGGCCATAAGGTTCAAAACTGATATAATATAACATCTGCGTGGGGTAGTAGAATACCCAAAAATGACATACTATCTGAACATATTGTAGTCTTAAAATCCTCTAAAGCATGTCTGTCTAGATAAGGAGTTGATGGGACATGTCCCCAACTAACTCCAACTACTAAAGTAAACTACAGTACTGGAATAAGGAAATAACTAATCATATTGTCCTCAAAGGATGAGGACTGACTGTTAATATCTAAAATCTACTGATGCTCTGCAGCTCGTATCTCTGAACCTATGGTATAAGATACCATAGCGCAAATGCGTCAGTACTTTGAATGTACTTGTATGCATGTGAGGTAGGCTGAATGCATAGGGTTCATATGGATAAACAATACGGCTAACTGACTAATATGAACACGAGAATACATGTATAAATACATAGTAACTATATCTGAGATTGTGATAACATGAATTTACTGATAACTAACACGACTGATAACTGAGTTTTGATGACTGATATAACTGATAACATGAGTGACTGTATCTGACAGTCCTGAATCTGAAGGAACTAGTAGAGTTCTGTACTGTATCTGAGTTGACTGTATCTGACAGTCCCAAAATCTAAAAAACTAGCTGAGTTCTTTTACTAATACTGATACTGAAACTATAAGAAGTAGTAATCTAACCGATATGCCCCTGGTAAGCTATTATAGATAAGTTGGGGCCCAATCTGTAACCCCAATTGGAAGGGTGTCAATACCGCACCACTGGTAAGAACAAGTTGTGGGTAACCCTCATCTGATAGTGTCCCCAAAAGAGAATGGTGGGGCCCTCATCTGACAGTGCTTATCCATCTCATTAAACCTCATCTGACAGTGCCGATATCTCAACCTATGCTGGCTACATAGTTCTGGAACACAAAGATGACTTCTAAGAATCATACCCTCATCTGACAGTGTGTGTTCCCATCCTTGGGTTCACTCGGTGCTAATTTCTACTCCCATCTGAATTGACATTGAACATGGATTACTGGACTAGACTGAGTTCATAAGTTTCGTTGACTGATGGAATACTACTGAGACTACTGAATTACTGAGTTATCTAAGATTTCTAAGAATACTAAGTTTTCCTGACTGACTGAGTTCTATGGATCATGGCTTGACTGAGAGGAACTTGAAAATGTGACACTGATTCTAAGCACACTGCTATATTTTCCGGGTAAAAGTACCCCCAGGACTCGATGGAAGGAAACTGACCAAAACATGACATTCTTGAGTACAAGATCAACATCAATCATCCATAATATAGTAAATTGGGGATTTCATGAATCACATAGTTGACATAATCTTGTACATGAATATGATTGCATGTAAGCATGACATAATTTTATAAGGCTATTTCATGAACAATCGGACAACATTTACAAGGTACATTAATAGCATGGATGTCCTTTGAGCTTAAAGATAAAACATACATTGGTCATTTGAATCACAGTTTAGCTATAAGGTATACTTTATATCCCTTTAGGCATTTTATCAAACACCTTACATGCACAACTTAAGGCATAGGTGTAATCATCAATTTAACAATTCAACACCACCCAAATTCATAGATTTTCAACTCATATGCTAACGTAGTTTCATAAATACACATAAAGATTCTAACTTAGGGATTATACAACATCAATCACATAAACATAATCAATCCACAACATAATAACATGATTCATAATTTAAAATAGTGTTCTTGAGCTTTATGGGTGAAAGGAATCCATAAATCAAAACAACGCATACCTCAGTTCATGATTTAACAAAGATTGATGGAGAAACTTTCTTGAAATGGAATCCCCAATTGAAATCCTAGCTTGTTCTTGAGAAAAAATTGAGAGAAACTAGTATATTTTGGGTTCTAAATAGCTGCGTTTCATGTTAAAGGGCTTATATATGGATGGTGCGATACCCAGGGCGCCGCCCTGCCTAGTCCACCGGACTTAGCGAAGCGCCACCCTTCTTAGTCCGCCGGACTTGCAAGACGCTGCCCTGCCTAGTGAAAGACGATTTCCAGGGCGTCGCGGGCCTATCGCCTTTAGCTACTGTTTTGGGCACCCAAACATGCCCTTACGCTATTCAATAAATTCCGAAACTCACCCGGAATGTACTACGACCTTGCCCCATCGCAACGCAACTTGAAAATCAGAAAACGGAGGTCGGAAAGGTCATCAAATAAATTTCCGAAGTTCGGAGTCTTAAAATGAGACTAAGTGTTGAACAGTTCGCTAAAATTTTCTAAGTGTTGGACCTTCTATAGAGCTTCAAAGAGCTAAACGAGCTGAATTTAAATGCAAGATTTTGCGGGATCTTACATCTGTTGCATAATTATTGTAATCTGATGGTTCTTCTGGTGCATCATATGGTTGATCTATTGCACCATCTGACAAATCTGTTGCATCAGATGGTTAATATGTTGCACCAGACGAATAATCTGTTGGATAAAATAAAAAACTGTAGCATGATTTTGTTCAATAGAAAAGTATCAATATCACCATTTTTACCAAGACTAAGAACAGAACAAATCAACCCAAGTCATTGTTTTGTTTTTATAAATACAAACAACAAAAATCAAACTTAAAAAAAGACAACAAACAACAAAAAATCATAATTCACTTCAAAAAGAGAAGAGAAGAAATACCATAAATTAGGGTTTTGTTCAAACCATTTTTCAAATTAAAGAAACAAATATTGAAATTGGTAAGCAATACTATAAGAGAAGTTGGCTCAAGTTCCTCGTTTTCTTCAAAACTAAAAAGACCATAAATTTTTACTTGTGAAGGAAGAAAAGGAACGATGAAGAATTCGAAGTTGTTGTGGCTGGAGAGAAAGGCTGTCACGTCAATTGAAGGTTGAAGAATTTAAAGCTATTATGGTCGGAGAGCAAGACTGTCACGTCGATTGAACGTTGAAGTTGAAAAGAAACTCGAATCTCAACTATTTGTCGTAGGAGGTTGAAGTCGCCGAGGATTGAAAGGAGAAATTTATAGAACTTTTATGTTTGTTGGGAGAGAGTTGAGAGAAGCTGTCTCGAGAGAGAGGAGAGAGACTGGTTGATTTGGATTGAAGAGGGGTGTGGGTTGGGTTGATTTGTATTTTTGAAAAGATTTGAATATATTAATCAAGTCCATAATTAACTTAATCAAGTTTTCTAATGATGTTTGACCCTTTAAGTTGGTCAATATCAGCAATCCTTCATTCAAGACTTAAAAGACACCTTTCCTTCAGTTTTCTCATGTAAATTGGAGTGACAAGTTTAAGGGGTTTTGATGCATTATCTCTTTATACTAATGAAAATTCAATATTAATACATTATAGATAATATTGAACACAATGCATATAAAAATAAACAACTATTGAAACATGAAATTTTATAGTAATTTGCATTTAAATTTTTAGTACTATGAAAAAAATATATAAATAGAACAAGATTTTTTCTCCATACCTATATATAAAGAGTCCTAAATCTAAAAGAAACTTATTTAGCATCTGCTATATGTTTAGGATTCCTTAGTTTCAATAATTAATTAATAGTTAAAGTAAATAAGTGAAAAAATAATTTTGTCTATTACAAATATATAGTGGAATATAAAACGCTAACATTTTCAACCGCAATCAAGGCAAAAATGTAACATAATTTTAATTAATTTAATTATCGCTGAACAATAAAAATTAACTATATATAAAAAGACTTATATTGAATGCAAATACGATATGAAATTAAGTGTTTTTCTTTTATCGTTCTCCCTCTTTATCCTTCTAGAAGTTCTAATTAGGAAAACAAATTTGAAATTGAGATAATGTCCCAAAAATATTTGAACTATCATTTTTTTTCATGAGTTTTATATTCCAACTATTAGTTAATCTCTTTTTCTATGCAAACAACTGATAGTTTGTCTAATCAACTTCGAGGTATGTTTTAAATGTTAAATTATAAAAAATGATAGTTCAGGTGGAAAAAAAGAAACAACTGATAATTCAGATGTGAAATTCCCAAAAAAAAAAAGTGGTAATTCAGATGTGATTTCGACCATTAGTTCCACATTTTATGTGGAATTTCATTCAATATTCTTGTTAAAACTGTAAAAAATATTTAAAATGCTTCTCCCTTAATTAGAAATAGTTGCGGATCTAGAATTTAAGGGACGTGGGTGTTTGGGGAGATTCGAAAACATATAATGACGTTAAGGTTTTTCCTGAAAAGTAAAGCACCCAGTTATCTTTTTTGTTTACAAGGTGCTTTTCTAAATCTTATACCAATTTTTATATTTTTTATATAATTATGCCCAATTTCTATCGAATTTAATAAATATTAAAGCACCAAATATTTGGAAATAGATCCATCCTTAATAGAAAAAAACCAACTTTTGCCCCCAAAAATAAGAAAAATAGTTTAAAGTACCTGACATTAAATTGTATGCTATAAAAAATTAATTAAATTTGATGCCCAACATTTTCATCCGCAATCAAGGAAAATATGTAACATAATTTCATTTAATTTAAATATAGTTGAACAATAAAAATTTAACTATATATAAAAATACATATTGAATGCAAATACGATATGAAATAAAGTGTTTTTCTTTTGCCGTTCTCCCTCTTTCTCCCTCTAGAAGTCTAAATTAGTGTAACAAATTTGAAATAGTGATAATGTTCCCATAAATATTTTAACAATCACTTTTTTCACGAGTTTTACATCCCAACTATCATGTAATCTCTTTTTCTATGCGAACGACAAATAGTTGGTCTAATCACCTTCAAGGTGTGCTTTAAATTTTAGGTTGGATCCACGGGGCATAGTTTGGGTCAGTAAGAATTAGACTTGGTCACCACCTGCAGCTCCTTACTCATGACTTGGTTCCACAGGTTGTGAATCAAGTCCTCGAATCGTGAATCACACCCGTGGAACTCAAATTTATCCTTTATCCTCAGAACCTTCTTCACGATTGCCCTCCACAGGACATGGATCCAGTTAACGAATAATAGACCACATTCGTGGATGTCAAACTTCTTCCTTACTTGATAAATTTTTATTCTTTTCCTCCACTTTGCCTCTGAACCCTGTTTTCTTGCACAACATCACAAAAACACATCATATCAAAAAAATAAGTAAGTTCTTGCATTGGTTTAAGCCTCGAAACTTCCATGAAACCATGACACATCAATCCTCAACTGAAAAAATTAATCCCTCTCCCCTCCTCTCCCCCTAAAAAAAGGTTTAAAGTACCTTAAAATTTGAAAATACTAATAGCCTAAATAGTAGTATATGTTGGGTTCATAGTATACGAAAGAAGTGTGAATGGAAAAATAGAGAGTAAAATAGTGGAGGGAAGGAGACACTAAAGCGGAAAGTGTACTCTCAAATTAGAAAGTTTACTCTTTCTCCCACATTGGTGGAAGAAGAGAACTTCGAAGTGTTTATAATCAAGAAGACTTACTCCATATGGTAAGTGAGGCAAGAATTAAGAGATGCATTGCGCCGTCGTCGTCATCGCTCTCTCGACTCAGATTCGGATTCGGATTCGGCAAATGATCGATCAATGAGATCTATATTTTTGGATAAAATTTAACTCTTTCTCCCACATTGGTGGAAGAAGAGAACTTAGAAGTGTTTATAATCAAGAACACTAATCCATATGGTAAGTGAGAGAAGAAATAAGAGATGCCTCATGTCGTCGGCGCTCGGCTGGATTCAGATTTGGATTTATTTTTGGACAAAATTTATTTGAGATCCAAATATACAAAAAGAAAAATGCAGAATTTTTTTCTGATACTCCATTTATTTAATATGCATGCAGTAACAGTTGCAATGTTTCGAACAGAACTGATGCTTCAGTTGCACTATTTCAAGTAAACTGATGCACTACTTCAGGAACTGATCCATGCTTCAGAAGGATGCAATCCTTCAATGAAGTAACACACTGTTTCATGAAATGAGATGACTGTTCAGGAAAAGATGCACTCTTTGATGAACATATATGAATTTCAGAGTGAGGTGCAACCTTTAAAGTGAACCATTGCCTCTTTTCAGAAGAGGCATGCTATGACTATATAAACCTGCTTTCATTCACAAGTTTAGAGATAAAAAAATTCAGAAAAAAATACTCTTCTTGACTTAAAAAATATTATGTGTGATCACTCAAAACGTTCAGTGAGTTCGAAGATATTCCAATTGTTTGAGGTACCGCTACAGTTGGTTTGTTGGCCATTTTATCCTGGGAGTAAAAATTCCACAACCTTGGGTAGAGTGAGGGAAATTATTTCCTTAAGGAAACTCCATGAATTCGGACGACTTGGGCAGTTCTGCTTCATCTTTATTTCTGAAAATAAAATACACCTTTTATAAAGATCACTTGATCTTGGGTTGAGGGTATTTTTAGTACTTCATTGTGTTCTTGTTCTTAAACTTGAACTACTTGAAGTGGTTATTTCTAGTATACATATTCTTGCACCAGTAGAAGGATAAATAACAATCTTAAGAAAACAACCCAGAATCTGTATTACTTGTTTTTGGAGATTAAAGCTTAAGCTTTCTACTCCGTTTGAGTTTAACTAGTGATTAGAAGACATAAAATCTTCAGTACAAGTTTAAAATTCAATCGGTTGACAATTGAAAGTCATGAAAACTTCGTTGTTAACTAGAAACAATAAGAAAAGTTTAAAATTTATTTAACTTTATAAGTAGTATTCTGAAAAATACTAAATTTTTCTGTCTTGTGATGACAGAAAAAATGACTAACGATAGTCTAATGCAAGATGCGGCTACGACTGTGGGGTAAATAGTATTACTTCAACAAGTCAAGCAAATGCTCCCAACCAATGGCACCTGCGGAGAAGCCCAAAAAATTTGCGGGCATTGACTTTAAGTGATGGAAGCAAAAGATGTTCTTTTACCTCACCACTTTGTGTCTACAACGGTTCACTAGAGAAGACACTTCTGAGGTGCTCGAGGGAACCTCGTACAAAGCGCGTTTCATAATTGTAGAGGTTTAGAAACATTCAAACTTCCTTTGCAGGAATTATATTCTGAGTGGTCTACAAGACAAACTTTATAATATTTATAGTGTAACTAAGACATCAAAGGAATTGTGGGGGGCACTTGAACGAAAATATAAGATAGAGGATGCGGGAATTAAGAAATTCCTTGTTGCAAGGTTCCTGGACTTTAAAATGATAGATAGTAAATCGGTTGTATCTCAAGTGCAGGAATTACAAGTAATCATTCACGATCTCCTAGCAAAAGGTATATCTTTGAAAAATACCTTAGTTGAACAAATTGAAAATGTTCTTCGAACTCACATAAACTGTTTTGTAGGTTTGATTGTGAATGATGCATTTCAAGTACCAACGATCATTGAGAAACTACCACCTATGTGAAAAGACTTCAAAAACTACTTGAAGCACAAATGCAAGGAGATGACTGTCAAAGATCTTATTTCCGACTACGTATTGAAGAGGATAATAACGCTGCCGACAGAAGGTCAAAAGGAAAGTCTGCAATTAATGGAGCACATTTTGTGGAAGATGACCAAAACAATTCTAAGAAAAGAAAGAAAGTTGAACAAGGAAGCAATCAACCCAAGAAGAAATTCAAGGGAAAATGCTTCAATTGTGGCAAGATTGGCCACAAGTCCACATATTATTGTGCCCAAAAGAAAGCCAAGAAAAAGGATCAAGCAAATATGATTGAATCCAATAAATAATGCGGTGATTTGTGTGATATATTCTCAGAATGTAACTTGGTGGGGAATCCTCATGAATGGTGGATGGATTCTGGTGATACCCGCCATGTATGTGCCAACAAAGAGTTTTTTTCGTCATTTGCTCCAGCTCAAGTAGAAGAAATGATCTACAGGGCTAACTCCGCTACTGCTAAGGTGGAAGGAACAGGACAAATATGCTTGAAAATGATTTTAGGAAAGGTCTTGACACTTAAAAATGTTTTGTATGTTCCGGAGTTACGTAGGAATTTAATTTCTATTTTACATCTAGACAAAAATGGATTCAAATGTGTAACCATTTCTGGAAAAATTGTAATTAGCAAAGGAGAAATGTATGTAGGAAAAGGCTATCTCATCGAGGGCCTTTATAAGATGAATGTAATGAATATTGAAATAAATAAAAGTTCATATTCTTTTTATTTGCTTGAGTCTTATGATTTATGGAAGGAACTTTAGGCCATCATAATTACAAAACGTAACGAAAACTGATTAACTTAGAAGTTTTGCCAAACTTTGAGTGCAATAAATCAAAGTGTCAAACGTGTGTGGAATCAAAGTATGCAAAGCATCCTTATAAGTCCGTTGAAAGGAATTCTAATCCTTTAGACTTAGTACACACTGACATTTGTGATATGAAGTCAACACCATCACGTGGTGGGAAAAACTATTTCATAACTTTTATTGAAGATTTCACTAGATATTGTTATGTCTATCTGCTAAATAGTAAGGATGAAGTAATAGATAAGTTTAGGCAATATAAAACTGAAGTTGAAAATCTGTTCGATAAAAAGATAAAAATGATAAGAAGTGATAGGGGCGGAGAATATGAATCTCCTTTCACTGAAATATATGTAGAGAATGGAATTGTCCATCAAACTAAAGCCCCATATTCATCTCAATCTAACAGAATTGCGGAAAGGAAAAACTGAACTTTGAAGGAAATAATGAATGTCTTACTTATAAGTTCCAGTTTACCGCAAAACTTATGGGGGGAGGCTATCCTTACAGCCAATCGTATACTCAATAGAGTTTACCATAGTAAGACACAATTAATTCCTTATGAAAAATGTAAAGAAAGGAAACCCAACTTGAAATATTTCAAAGTGTTGGGGTGTCTAGCAAAGGTCCAAATTTCTATGCCTAAAAGGGTTAAGATAAGACCTAAGACAGTGGACTGCGTGTTCATAGGATATGCTAAAAGTATTAAAACATGTCGATTTTTGGTTCATAAATCCGAACATCCGGATATTTATGAAAATATAGTAATTGAATCAGACAATGCTGAATTCTTTGAAAATATTTATCCGTATAAAGCTGGACATGAATAGTCTAGTGGGGGGTCTAAATAACCTCGAGATAAACCAAGTGAGAATGTACATAATGAATAAAATCCAAGATGTAGTACACGTTAAAGAATGTCTACTTCGTTTGGATCGGATTTTGTAACATTTATCTTAGAAAATGAGCCTCAAACGTTTAAGGAAGCGATGGCATCTTTGGACTCATCCTTTTGGAAAGAGGCAATCAATAGTGAGATTGATTCAATCTTAAGCAACCATACATGGAATTGGTTGATCTTCCTCCCGAAAATAAACCTTTAGGTTCTAAATGGATCTTCAAAAGGAAGATGAAAACGGATGGCACTATTGACAAATACGAGGAAAGACTTGTAGTAAAAGGATTCAAACAAAAAGAAGGCCTTGATTACTTAGATACATACTCGCCAGTAAAAAGTATAACATCGATTTGAATGTTAATTTCCATGGCTATGGTATATGATCTTCAAATCCATCAAATGAATGTGAAAACCACATTCCTAAATGGAGAATTGGAGGAAGAAATTTACATGGAACAACCTGAGGGTTTTGTGGTTCCAGGAAAAGAGAATAAGGTGTGTAAACTTATAAAGTCACTGTATAGACTAAATCAATAACCTAAACAATGGCATGCGAATTTTGACCGAACCATGTTGGCAAATGGGTTCAAGATAAATGAATGTGATAAATGTGTTTATATTAAAGACACTCCAAATCACCAAGTCATTGTTTGCTTATATGTGGATGATATGTTGATCATCAGTAGAGACATTTCTAACCTAAATGCTACAAAATGAATGCTTGAGAGCAAGTTCAATATGAAACACCTTGGAGTTGTGGATGTGATCTTAGGTATAAAATCCATAGAACTCAACAAGGGTTGGCATTGTCACTATCTCATTATATCAAAAATGTACTTGACAAATTCATGTATATGGAATTCGGTATTGCTAAGACTCCTTTGGATGTGAGCTTTGCACTCCAAAAGAACGAAGGTGAAAGTGACTCACAATTGGAGTACGAAAGAGTATTGGGATGTTTAATGTATATAATGAACTGTACAAGACCAGAAATAGCATGAACTATTAGTAAATTGAGTTGGTATCCGAGTAATCCCAACAAAACTCATTGGATGGCAATGAAAAGAGTTTTGGGGTATCTTAAATACACTCAAGACTATGTCTTGCATTATAATAAATATCATGCGGTACTTGAAGGATATAGTGATGCAAATTGGATCACCGGATCGAACGAAGTAAAATCCACAAGTGGATATGTATTTACTATTGGTGGAGGATCAGTTTCTTAGTAATCATCCAAATAGACATGTATTGCTTTCTCTACAATGGAATATGAATTTATTGCATTGGATAAACTCTGTGAAGAAGCAGAATGGCTCCAAAATTTCTTGGAAGATATTCTTTATTGGCCTAAGACAGTGGCATCATTATGTGTACACTGTGATAGCCAAGCGGCTATAGGTAGGAAAAGGAGAATGATGTACAATAGTAAATCTAGTAACCTACGACGGAGACATAATACTGTTAGGGAACTTTTCTCTAGTGGAATTATCACTGTTGACTATGTAAAGTCAAAGGATAATGTGTTGGATCCACTTACAAAAGGCCTATCTAGAGAAGGAGTGAAAAGGACATCCAAGGGAATGGGTTTAAGGCCTAGAACAAGTCAGCATGGTGGTAACTCTACCTAGCAGACTAGAGATCCCAAGAGCTAGGTTTAAAGAGATCAAACAAAGTTGTGTCTGACAGGTTCAACATTGTTAATTACCCAACCCATTCTCATGATGTAGACAATGTATAGTAAACAAGGATAAGACTTAAGGTGAAAAGTCTTTTAATGATTATATAAATTTGGAAGATTTGACCAAATAGTTTAATCTATAGAATTTAACATTTAAAAATCAGCTATGTGAGGGCGAGGTGGATGCCTCTTTAAGGAGAATGTTAGTGAAGGCCTATTCTCTAAGCTCTCATGAAACTGGGATGTGTTCATGGATTAAAAGAACAAAACTATGAGAACCATTAACATTAAAAGGCTGGTTGTGTGACATGTATTGTCTAGGTGTACATTAAAGCTCGACGGTTCCAAGATATCAGATCTACCGATTGACCAAGTGCATCCGATGCATGTTCACTACAGAAATTTCAAAGGGAAACCCACTTATACAGATGCAATCAGTCTTTGCTTGATGATCACATACTTGTCCGTAAAACTTATACAAAGAATAGACATTCTCCATTCATGTGGGGGATTGTTGGGTTCATAGTATATGAAAGAAGTGTGAATGAAAAAATGAAGAGTAAAATAGTAGAGTGAAGGAGACACTAAAATGGAAAGTGTACTCCCAAATTAGAAAGTTTACTCTTTCTCCCACATTGGTGGAAGAAGAGAACTTGGAAGTGTTTATAATAAGGAACACTTACTCCACATGGTAAGAGAGGCAAGAAATAAGAGATGCCTCGCGCCGTCATCGCCGTCGCTTGCTTAGCTCGGCTTCGGCTTCATATTTGGATTTGGATTTGGATTTGGATTTGGATTTGTCAAATGATCGATCGATGAGATCTATCTTTTTGAACAAAATTTATTTGAGATCCGAACATACCAAAAGAAAAATGCAGGAAAATTTTTCTGATACTCCATTTATATAATATGCATGTAGTAACAGTTGCAATGTTTCGAACAAAACTGATGCTTCAGTTGCACTGTTTCAAGTGAACTGATGCATTGCTTCAGGAACTAATGCATGCTTCAGAAAGATGTAATCCTTCAATGATGTAACACACTGTTTTATGAAATGAGATGACTGTTCAGGAAAAGATGCACTCTTTGATGAACAAATATGAATTTTCCGAAAGAGGTGCAACCTTTAAAGTGAACCATTGCCTCTTTTCAGAAGAGGCGGGCTATGGCTATATAAACCTGCTTTCATTCACAGGTTTAGAGATGAAAAATTTCAGAAAAAAACACTCTTCTTGACTTAATAAATATTTTGTGTGATTACTCAAAACGTTCAGTGAGTTCGAAGATATTCCAATTGTTTGAGGTACCGCTACAACTGGTTTGTTTGGCCTTTTTATCCTGGGAGGAAAAATTCCACAACCTCGGGTATAGTGAGGGTAATTATTTTCTTTAGGAAACTCCATGAATTTGGATGACTTGTCCCGTTCTGCTTCATCTTTATTTCTGAAAATAAAATACACCTCTTATAAAGATCACTTTGATCTTGGGTAGAGGGTTTTTTTTGTACTTCATTGTGTTCTTGTTCTTAAACTTGAACTACTAGAAGTGGTTGTTTCTAGTATATAAATTCTTGTACCCGTAGAAGGATAAATAACAATCTTAAGAAAATAACCCAGAATCTGTATTATTTGTTTTTTGGAGATTAAAGCTTAATCTTTCTACTCCGTTTGAGTTTAACTAGTGATTAGAAAACATAAAATCTTCATCACAAGTTTAAAATTTAATTTGTTGACAATAGGAAGTCATGAAAACTTCGTTGTTAACTAGAAACAAGAAGAAAAGTTTAAAATTTATTTATCTTTATTACTAGTATTCTGAAAAATACTAAATTTTTCTGTCTTATGGTGACAGGAAAAATGACTAATGATAGTCTAATGCAAGATGTGGCTACAACTGTAGGGGCAAACAGTATTGCTTCAACAAGTCAAGCAAATGCTCCACAACCAATGGCACCTGCGGAGAAGCTCAAAAAATTTACGTGCATTAACTTTAAGCGATGGAAGCAAAAGATGTTCTTTTACCTCACCACTTTGTGTATGCAACGGTTCACTAGCGAAGACGCTTCTGAGGTTCTCGAGGGAACCTCGTACAAAGAGCATTTCGTAATTGTAGAGGCTTGGAAACATTCATACTTCCATTGCAGGAATTATATTCTGAGTGGCCTACAAGATGACCTTTATAATGTTTATAGTGGAACTAAGACATCAAAGGAATTATGGGTGGCACTAGAACGAAAATATAAGACAGAGGATGCGGGAATTAAGAAATTCCTTGTTGCAAGGTTCTTGGACTTTAAAATGATAGATAGTAAATAAATTGTATATCAAGCGTAGGAATTACAAGTAATCATTCACGATCTCTTAGAATAAGGTATATCTTTGAAAAATACCTTAGTTGAACTAATTGAAAATGTTCTTAGAACTCACATAAAATGTTTTCTAGGTTTGATTTTGAATGATGCATTTCAAGTAGCAACGATTATTGAGAAGCTACCACCTATGTGGGAAGACTTCAAAAACTACTTGAAGCACAAATGCAAAGAGGTGACTGTCAAAGATCTTATTAGCCAACTACGTATTGAAAAGGATAATAAGGTTGCTGACAGAAGGTCAAAAGGAAATTCTACAATTAATGAAGCACATGTTGTGAAAGATGACCAAAACAATTCTAAGAAAAGGAAGAAAGTTGAACAAGGAAGCAATCAACCCAAGTAGAAATTCACAGGAAAATGCTTCAATTGTGGAAAGATTGGCCACAAGTCCACGGATTATTGTGCCCCAAATAAAGGCAAGAAAAATGATCAAGCAAATATGATTGAATCCAACAAAGAATGCGATGATTTGTGTGCTATGTTCTCAGAATGCAACTTGGTAGGGAATCCTCGGGAATGGTGGATGGATTATGCTTCCACCATCCATGTATGTGCCAACAAAGAGTTTGAAAATGATCTACATGGCTAACTCCACTACTGCTAAGGTCGAAGGAACAGGAAAAATATGCTTGAAAATGACTTTAGGAAAGGTCTTGACACTTAACAATGTCTTGTATGTTCCTGAGTTACCTAGGTATTTAATTTCTATTTCACTTCTAGACAAGAACGGATTCAAATGTGTAACCGTTTCTGGAAAAATTGTAATTAGCAAAGGAGAAATGTATGTAGGAAAAGGTTATCTCACCGAGGGCCTTTATAAGATGAATGTAATGAATGTTGAAATAAATAAAAGCTCAAATTCTTCTTATTTGCTTGAGTCTTATGATTTATGGCATGAACGTTTAGGCCATGTTAATTGCAAAATGTTACGAAAACTGATTAACTTTGAAGTTTCTTCAAACTTTGAGTGCAATAAATCAAAGTGTCAAATGTGTGTAGAATCAAAGAATGCAAAGCATCCTTATAAGTCCGTTGAAAGGAATTCCTATCCTTTAGACTTAGTACACACTGACATTTGTGATATGAAGTCAACACCATCACGTGGTGGGAAAAAGTATTTCATAACTTTTATTGACGATTGCACTGGATATTGTTATATCTATTACTTAAATAGTAAGGATGAAGAAATAGATGCGTTTAGGCATTAGAAAACTGAAGTTGAAAATCAGTTAGATAAAAAGATAAAAATGATAAGAAGTGATAGGGGAAGAGAATATGAATCTCCTTTTGCCGAAATATATGTAGAGAATGGAATTGTCCATCAAACTATGACCCCGTATTCACCTCAATCTATAGGAATTGTCCAAAAGAAAAACCGAACTTCGAAGGAAATTATGAATGCCTTACTTATAAATTTTGGTTTACCGCAAAACTTATGGGGGGAGGCTATCCTTACAACCAATCGTATACTCAACAGAGTTCCCCATAGTAAGACACAGTTAATTTCTTATGAAAAATGGAAAGGAAGGAAACCCAACTTGAAATATTTCAAAGTGTGGGGGTGTCTAGCAAAGGTCATAATTTCTATGCCTAAAAGGGTTAAGATAGGACCTAAGAAAGTGGACTACGTGTTCATAGGATATGCTAAAAGTAGTAAAGCATGTTGGTTTTTGGTTCATAAATCCGAACATTCGGATATTAATGAAAATACGGTAATAGAATTAGACAATGCTGAATTCTTTGAAAACATTTAACCGTATAAAACTAGACATCAACAGTCTAGTGGGGGGTCTAAACGACCTCGATATGAACCAAGTGAGAATGTACATAATGAATAAAATCCAAGATATAGTACACATCAAAGAACGTCTACTTCATTTGGATCGGATTTTGTAACATTTCTCTTAGAAAATGAGCCTCAAACGCTTAAGGAAGCAATGGCATCTTCGGACTCATCCTTTTGAAAAGAGGCAGTCAATAGTGAGATTGATTTTATCTTAAGCAACCATACATGGGAATTAGTTGATCTTCCTCCATGAAATAAACCTTTAGGTTCTAAACGGATCTTCAAAAGAAAGATGAAAGCGGATGACACTATTAACAAATACAAGGCAAGACTTGTACTAAAAGGCTTCAAACAAAAAGAAGGACTTGATTACTTCGATACATACTCACCTGTAACAAGAATAACATCGATTCGAATGTTAATTACCTTGGCTACGATATATGATCTTCAAATCCATCAAATGGATGTGAAAACTGCATTCGTAAATGGAGACTTAGAGGAAGAAATTTACATGGAACAACCTGAGGGTTTTTTGGTTCCATGAAAAAAGAATAAGGTGTGTAAAATTATAAAGTCGTTGTATGGACTAAAGCAAGCACCTAAACAATGGCATACAAAGTTTGACCAAACCATGTTGGCAAACGGGTTCAAGATAAATGAATGTGATAAATGTGTTTATATTAAAGACACTCCAAATCACCAAGTCATTGTTTGCTTATATGTGGATGATATGTTGATCATCATTAGAGACATTTCTGACATAAATGCTACAAAACGAATGCATGAGAGCAAGTTCGATATGAAAGACCTTGGAGTTGCGGATGTGATCTTAGGTATAAAAATCCATAGAACTCCACAAGGGTTGGCATTGTTACAGTCTAATTATATAGAAAATGTACTTGAAAAATTCAAGTATATGGAATTCGGTATTGCCAATACACCTTTGGATGCGAGCTTTGCACTCCAAAAAAACGAAGGTGAAAGTGACTAACAATTGGAGTACAAAAGAGTATTTGGATGTTTAATGTATATAATGAACTATTCACGACCAGATATAGCATGTGCTATTAGTAAATTGAGTCGGTATATGATTAATTCCAATAAAACTCATTGGATGGCAATGAAAAGAGTTTTGGGGTATCTTAAATACACTCAAGACTATGCCTTACATTATAATAAATATCCTGCGGTACTTGAAGGATATAGTGATGCAAATTGGATCACCATATCTAACAAAGTAAAATCCACAGGTGGATATGTATTTACTATTGGTGGAGGAGCAGTCTCTTAGAAATCATCCAAACAGAAATGTATTGCGCGCTCTACAATGAAATCTGAGTTTATCGCATTGGATAAAGCCGGTGGAGAAGCAGAATGTCTCCAAAATTTCTTGGAAGATATTCCTTATTGTCCCAAGCCAGTGGCACCATTATGTATAAAATGTGATAGACAAGCGGCAACAGGTAGGGATGGTATCATAATGTACAATGGTATATCTCGTCACATACGACGGAGACATAATACTATTAGGGAACTTGTCTCTAGTGGAATTATCATTGTTGACTATGTAAAGTCAAAGGATAATGTGTCAGATCCACTTACAAAAGGCCTATCTAGAGAAGGAGTGGAAAGGACATCCAAGGGAATGGGTTTAAGGCCTAGGACAAGTCAGCATGGCGGTAACTCTACCTATCAGACTGGAGATCCCAAGAGCTAGGTTCAAAGAGATCAAACACAGTTGTGTCTGACAGGTTCAACATTGTCAATTACCCAACCCATTCTCATGATGTAGACAATGTATAGTAAACAAGGATAAGACTTAAGGTGAAAAGTCGTTTAATGATTATCTAAATTTGGAAAATTTGACCAAATAGTTTAATCTATAGAATTGAATGTTTATAAATCAGCTATGTGAGGGTGAAGTAGAAGCTGCTTTAAGGAGAATATTAGTAAAGACCTATTTTCTAAGCTCTCATGAAACCGGGATGTGTTCATGATTGAAAAGATCAAAACCATGAGAACCATAAATGTTAAAATGTTGTTTGTGTGACATGTATTGTCTAGGTATACATTAAAGCTCGACGGTTCAAAGATATTAAATCTACCGATTGACTGAGTGCATCCGATGCATGTTCACTACGGAAAGTTCAAAGGGAAATCCACTTATCTAGATGCAATCAGTCTTTGCTTGACGATCACATACTTTTCCGTAAAACTTTTACAAAATATAGCCATTCCCCATTCATGTGGGGGATTGTTGTAATACCCCGTATATTTCTAAGTAAGAAAATAAACTGTTGTTCCTACACATGAAACCTCCTATCTTGTGATTCATATCTGAGTACATGAATTAGGATGATTATCTCAGTGATAATAGATCTTATGATGTGTTAATCATGTTCATAAGAGTCACTTATAGTAAGCCAAGCTAAGAACTTTTAAATCCTCCAAGTTTTCGTGTGTGATTTCACATAGGTCATATTTGAACGAGAATAACATGGTTTATATGTGGTATTTTGGAAGATTTATACCCTACAAATTATATAGAATTGAATAAGATTTTGGTCGATACCAAATTTGCCTAAAACGGACACCCGGTAAAGAAGTTATGGCGATTTAAATTTTCACCAGCGTCATTTCAAATAGTGGTGCACCGCGCCGTAAGACAAAATGACGTCTGTCAATTTCCAATGTCTCTCTAGAATTCCAGCATGTCATGGTGAGTTTCCAGGTCACAAACGGGTGGCAACGTGATATCTCCGCGTCGCGCCTGGGGCCCAAATCGGGTAATTTTCACAGAAATTAAATGACGTACCTAGAGGGGTATTTGGGTCATATTTCCACCCCTATATATTACATAAACATGGAATTTAGCCCCAATCCAACTATATTATATTCTCTTTTCTCAAAATTCTCTCAAGAACCCCATAGGGTTTTCATAGGACCTTCAAGATTCAAAGGATTTCACCGTTAATTTTCATGGATCTTCCATCTAAGGTATGCGTAGTGTTCATCTATGGATCCATTTTTTCAAAGATCTCAAGAACCATGTTTTAAATATTATTTTATGATTGTCTTGTTGTGATATGACCATGTACATGTTGATGATTGTTGTTTAAGTTTCAAGACGATATCTAATGGTCTTTTCATGAAGTATATGTGTTCGTTAGTTGAAATCCATGAACTTTATGTGGTTTAAAATGGGGAAATTCGTGAAAACACACCTAAGCTAAAAGAATGCATGCAAAGTGTTTGATAAAATGCTTAAGGCATTAAGATTCGTGTCCCATGATTTAATAGTACTTAAATTATAATTCTATGCTCTATGCTTTATGATTCCACATGAATTCCACGTTATTGATATGGTTCGTTGTTATGCTATGGATTGAGCATGATATTGAAGCTATGCAAGTATACACATGTTGTATGAATTTCCCTTCCTTACATAAGATGTTGAGAACTATGCTTAGTTTGAAATCCCCTACTTATGATATGGTGAATTGTGGACTCCATTTTTATGATCAAGTCAGTTATGTGTGTCGGCTTCCTTCCATCGAGTCCTGGGGGTACTTGTACCCGAAAAATATAGTTGTGTGCCTAGAGCCATGTCAAGTTATCATGATAATCTCATTCAAGCCATGATCTATAGAATTCAGTCAGTCATGTGACTCAGGAAATCTCAGAAATCTCATGATCTCAATGAATTCTCAGATAGTAGTACTATTCCATCAGTCAACGGAAGTCAGTTACTCAGTCCATGTACAACCAGTTAAATCATGTTCAGTCTATTCAGATGGGAGAAAAAGTTAGCATCGAGTGAAACCAAGGATGGTAACTCACCTGCTAGTTTAGGGTGTGATTTTTAGTAGTCATCCTTGTGTTCCAGAACTACATAGCCAGCGTTGGTTGAGACATCTTAACCTGCCAGATTAGGGTTGATAAGGTGTCTTAACCTGTCAGTTTAGGGTTCCCATCATTCTCATTTGAGTACCTGCCAGCTAAGGGTTACTCACAACTGTCCTTACCAGTGGCGCAGTATTGACACCCTTCCAGTCGGGGCAGAGATTGGACCCCAACTTAGCTATATGCGTTATTGGGGCTTGTCAGTTAAGAAAATATCTCCCACAGTTTTAGTCCCAGTCTCAGTAAAAGAAATTAGATATTTCTTCAGATTTTAGTATAGCAGGACTGTCAGTTACAGCCAATTCAGTTACAGTACGGAAATCAGGTAGTTTCATCAGATTCAGGACTATCAGACACAGTCATCCATGTTATCAGAATTCCAGTATCAGTCATGTTAGATAACAGTAAACCATGTATTAGCGTACAGATTTAGATATCACATATTCACAATCTCAGTTACTATGTATGCATGTTTGCACTCTCACGTTCATATTAGTCGGTCAGTTAGCATTGCTCATGCATGTAAAACCTTTGTATTTAGCCTACCCCACTCATATACTCAGTATTTTCAGTTGTACTGATGCATTTGAGCTATGGTGCTTTCTTTTATGTTACACCATAGGTTCAGAGCCACGAGTTCCCGATCAGCAGTAGCAGTAGCATTCCAGTACGCAGAGTGGAAGTGAGTCCTCATCCATTTGAGAATGATATTATTATATTTCATTCATTATTTTAGGTCAGTTTTGCTAGACGGAGTTAGTTGGAGACATGTTTATTCAACTTCTTACTCTGATAGTATGTAGAGGCTTTCAAATTTAGTTCAGATTTTAGATTCAGCTTTCAGTTGTTTTGGGTATTTTTTACCCTATATGGATGTTATTATTTATCAGATATTCTGTTCAGTTGAACTTTATGGCCTATTGTTCATGTTTTCCGTATTTTACAAGTATATTATGCAGTGTACAGGTACAAATATCAGTCATGGGTTAGCTTGTGGTCCCTCGGGGTCATAAGCACCGTGTAGCATTCCATTTCAGCAAATCGGGGCATTACAAACTTGGTATAAGACCTTAAGGTTCAATAGAGTCCTAGGAAGTCTGAAAGTTGCATCTAGTAGAGACTTGTGCATGGGTGTGTTGTGCGCCACATTTATGTGCTAGAGGCTATGAGATGTTTTTGGAATAGTTTCCCTCTTTCAGTATTCATGTCATGCTAGTGATCATAATCTCAAGTTAAACTCTCAGTAAAATCCGTTCTTCTCTTATTTCAGAATATGCCTCCAAAGAGAAGAAACCATCCCGCTCCTCAGCCCGATGATCATTTGGGCGAACATATTTCTCATGCTGAGTTTAGGGCTGAATTCACCATACTTGCTCAATCTGTGGCTCCCTAAAATGAATGGACACCATCTATTCCAGCCAATCCAGTGGCCAACTCAGCCGCAGCTAGGATTCGGGACTTTACCCAAATGAACCCTCCATCTTTCTTCTGGTCTAAGTCTGATGAAGACCCTCAGTAATTCATTGACCAAGTCCAGAAGGTCATAGAAATCATGGGAGTTACTTCTTGTCAGAGTGCCGAGTTAGCCACATACCAGTTATAGGATGTTGCTCACACTTGGTACAAACAATGGAAGTTCAAGAGGGTAGATGATGCAGGTCCTATAGAGTGGGAGGAATTTGTCTCGGCTTTCTTAGACAAATTCTTTCCCCAAGAGCTGACGGAGGCAAAAGTTCTTGAGTTCATCAACCTCAGGTGGGGAAATAAGATGGTTAAAGAGTATTCTCTCAGATTTACTCAGCTAGACAGATATGCCCCTCATGTGGTTGCAGACAACAGGGCTAAGATGAGCAATTTCGTATCAGGAGTGAATGATAGCGTGGTAAATGAGTGTAGGTCTGCGATGCTAAAAAATGATATGAATTTAGCTAGGATCATGAACCATGTTCAGTAAATAGAGGAGCAGAAGATTAGGACTAGGAAGAGGCAGAACAAGAGAGCAAGATCAGGCAATTTCAGTTTTGCCCAACCCAAATCAGAAGGAGAAAACCGTTCACAGTTTCATCCTAATCCAGCAATTATATCTCCTTTCTCTACCAGTTCTCTAGTGCCGAAATTTAGAGATGGCAACAGAGATCGAGCACCAGGCTCTAAGTCTCAGGGAAGTGTCAGCACTGCCCGAACTAATCCCCTGTGTCAAACTTGTGGTAAGAACCACAAGGGTACCTGTAGGGCTGGTAGAGATGTTTGTTTTGGTTATGGAAAGCCAGGCCATAGGATTATAGAGTGTCTGTAGTTAGGTCTATAGGGTTAGCAGAATCGTTCCACAGCCCAGTCCTATCACCCAAATCAGTAGTGTGCCACTTCAAGTACTGCCAGTGGGCAACGCCCAAACTGACTCTATGATCTTCAGACCCAAAAGGATTAGGAAAATTCTCCTGATGTCATTACTGGTACGTTACAGATTTTCCATGTTCATGTTTAATCTTTTCTAGATCCAGGTATATCCTTGTAGTTTGTTACTCCTTATATAGTAGGCGATTTCAGAATCATTCCTAGAATTTTAGCAGAGCCTTTTCAGTCTCTATCCCAGTGGGTAAAATCATCATAGCTCGGTCGGTATAAAGGAACTGCCGGGTTTTGATATTTTAGAAAGCCACATCAGCAGATTTAGCCGAGTTAGATATGAATAATTTTGATGTCATTCTCGGCATGTATTATCTTTATTCCTGCTATTCCATAGTCGACTGCAGAAATAGGATAGTTCAGTTTCAGTTCCCGAATGAGCCCGTCCTAGAGTCGAAGGGTAGTACTTCATCTTTCAGGGGTCAGCTTATTTCCTACCATCGGGCAAGGAAAATAATTTCTAAGCGATGTGTTTATCATCTTGTTCATGTTAAAGACTTTGGTTTTGAATCTCCTAGATTTGAATTTGTCCCAGTGGTTAACGAATATTCAGATATCTTTCTTAATGATTTTCTAGGCATTCTTCCCGAAAGGGAAATATGCTTCGGCATTGACCTTATTCCAGATGCTCAGCCTATTTCTATTCTGCCATACAGAATGGCACCAGCAGAACTTAAAGAACTAAAATATCAATTGAAGGATCTCTTAGATAAGGGATTCATTAGACCCAACGTTTCCCTGTGGGGCGCACCAATCTTATTCGTGCGCAAGAAAGACAGTTCTCTCAGGATGTATATTGATTACCGTCAGCTCAACAAAGTTACAGTCAAGAACAAGTATCCTCTTCCCAGAATAGATGACTTGTTTTACCAAATTTAGGGTGCCAGCTATTTCTCCATGATAGACCTCAGATCAGGCTATCATCATCTTAGAATTAGAGAATGTGACATCCCGAAGACAACTTTCCGTACTCAGTATAGTCTCTTCAAATTTCTAGTTATGTTCGTTGGTCTTACCAATGCCCCAGCCTCTTTCATAGACTTGATGAACCGTGTGTTCAAGCAGTACTTGGACATGTTCATCATAGTATTTATAGATGATATCCTAGTCTATTCCCACACAGAGCGTGATAATTCAGACCATCTCAGAATTATTTTTCAGACTCTCAGAGATCACCAGCTATTCGCCGAATTCAGTAAGTGTGAGGTTTGGCTAAGGTCAGTAGCATTCCTTCACCATATTATTTCCGATGATGGCATTACTGTAGATCCTCAAAAGAATGAAGCGGTAAGAAACTGGCCTCTCCTTGTCTCTCCATCAGATATCAGGAGTTTCTTGGGTTTGGCTGGCTATTACAGGCGTTTTGTTGAGGGATTTTCTTCTATTGCATCCCCCATGTCAAGATTGACTCAGAAGAAGGTCAAGTTTCAGTGGTCAGATTCTTGTGAGAAGAGTTTTCAGGAGTTGAAGACTCGAATCACCTCAGCTCCAGTTCTAGGTCTTCCAGATGGTTCAGACAGTTTCGTAGTCTGTTGTGATGCATCCAGAGTGGGTCTTGGTTGTTTCCTCATGTAGCATGGTAAGTTCATAGCCTATTCCTCCAGGCAGTTAAACCCCCATGAGAAAAATTATCCTACTCATGATCTTGAGTTAGCAACCATAGTATTTTCCTTGAAGATTTGGAGGCATTATCTATACGGAGTTCATGTAGATGTCTTCACAGATCATAAAAGTCTCCAATATGTCTTTTCTCAGAAATATATCAATATTTGTCAGAGAAGGTGGTTAGAGCTCTTGAAAGATTATGACATGAGTGTCCTTTATCATTCGGGCAAGGCCAACATTATGGCCGATGCTCTCAGTAGACTCTTCATTGGTAGTGTTTCTCACGTTGAGTATAGTCAAGAAGAAAATAGCTCAAGAAATCCATCATCTTTCCAGTCTAGGAGTTCGCTTAGTCAATTCTTCAGAGGGTGGTGTATGTTTTCAGGATAGTTCAGAGTCATCTCTAGTTTCTGAGGTGAAAGAAAAGAAAGACAGGATCCTAGCCTTGTTAAGCTAAAAGAGTCAGTGCAAAATCAGAAAGTAGAGGTTTTCTCCCATGGGGGAGATGGTGTCATTCATTATCAGGGTCATATTTATGTTACAGGTGTAGATGATTTAAAGCAGCGAATTCTTGTAGAAGCGCATGGTGTGCGATACTCTATTCATCCAGGATCCACTAAGATGTACCGCGACCAGTGGGAGATCTATTGGTGGAGTGTGATGAAGAGAGATGTTTCAGAATTTGTGGTTAAGTGCCCTATATATCAGTACGTTAAGATAGAGAATCAAAAATCTAGTTGACCCATGCAGGAGTTCACCATTCCTACTTGGAAGTGGGAAGAAGTGAATATGGACTTCGTGATGGGTTTGCCTTGAACTCGTCATCAACACGATTCAGTTTGGGTCATTATAGACAGAATGACCAAGTCACCTTATTTTCTTCCAATCCATACCTCTTATACAGTCGAGGATTTTGACAAACTCTAAATCAGGGTGTTGGTCAGATTACACTGTGTTCCATTATCTATCATCTCAGACACAGGTACCCAGTTTACCTCTCACTTCTGGAAAGCATTCCAAAAGGGTCTTGGTACCCAAGTTCATCTCAGTACAACTTTTTATCCTCAGACAGATGGTCAAGAAGAAAGGACCATTCAGAATCTTGAAGATATGCAAAGGGAGTGTGCAATTGATTTCAAGGGAAGTTGGGATGACCACTTGCCTTTGATTGAGTTTGCATATAATAATAGTTATCATTCCAGTATTAAAATGGCTCCATTCGAAGCTCTCTGTGATAGGAGGTGTAGATCTCCAATTGGGTGGTTCAATGTTAGTGAGGCCTCAGTCATAGGGCCTGACTTAGTATTATACGCCTTAGAGAAAGTCCAGTTGATCATAGAAAGACTTCGGGTTGCTCAAAGATGACAAAAGACCTATAAAGATATGCACAAAAAGGATCATGAGTTCTAGATTGGTGACTATGTCTATCTTAAGATCTCTCCCATGAAGGGAGTGAAGCATTTCGGCAAGAAGGGAAAGCTCAGTCCCCGATATGTCGGTCCCTTCAAGATTCTCAGTCGCTTGGGCAAGGTAGATTATGAGCTCGAATCTCCTTCATAGACAACCTCAGTTCATCCAGTCTTTCATGTCTCTTTGCTAAAGAAGTGTATAGGTGATCCATCAGTCATAGTCCCTATTCAGAGCATTGACATTCAAAACAGTCTCTCCTATGAGGAAATTTCGGTAAAAATTCTAGACTATCAGACTTGTAGATTGAGGAACAAAGAATTCCCTCTAGTCAAATTCTTTGACGAAATCAGTACGTTGAGGGAGCTACTTGGGAAGCAGAAGCAGAAATGCATACCAAGTATCCTCACCTCTTCTCTGCTAATCCAGATCAAGCTCAAGGTAATAGTTCTCCTTAAGCTTATTCAGTTTCCCGTTCAGTATTCTATACAACTTGGTATCCAGTTCATGCTCATGTTTTATCACAAATCTAGTATAAAGTACCATTGCATATTCAGTCATGCATTCATGTATCAGTCCGGTGTATAATCATGCATCAAATATACATTCTTATTGGGAGAACTCAGTTATCAGAAATCTCAGTTATGCATTCATGAATCAGTTACTTATACATCAGATATGCATGTCCAGCATGATATGTTTAGCTTATCAGTCATGTCCATCATGAGATCATGTTCTAGTAGTGTATGTCTTGTATGTACTCTATTTTATTGTCACTCCCCATTTCAGTTAGTCTCATTCGAGGATGAATGTTTCCAAGGGGGAGATATTGTAATAACCCGTATATTTCTAAGCTAGAAAATGAACTGTTGTTCCTACACATGAAACCTCCTATCTTGTGATTCATATTTGAGTACATGAATTAGTATGAGTATACTAGTTATAATATAGCTTATGATGTGTTAAGCATATTTATAAGAGTCACTTAGAGTAAGCCAAGCTAAGAACTTTTGAATCCACCAAGTTTTTGTGTGTGATTTCATATAGGTCATATTTGAACGAGAATAACTTGGTTTATAGTGTTATTTTGGCATATTTATACCCTCGAAATTGTATATAATTGAATAATCTTTCCGTCGATACCAAATTCGCCTAAAACGGACACCCGGTGAAGAAGTTATGGCGATTTAAAGTTTCAGCAGCGTCATCTCAATCAGTGGTGCGTCGTGCCGTAAGACAAAATGACATTTGTCAATTTCCAGTGTCTCTCTGCGATTCCACCACATCGCGATGAGTTTCCAGGTCATAAACGGGTGGCCACGCGATAGCTTCGCGTCGCTCCTGGGGCCCAAATCGGGTAATTTTCATCTTTCCACCCCTATATATTCCATAAACACAGAATTTAGCCCCAATCCAACCACATTATACTCTTTTTTCTCAAAATTCTCTCAAGAACCCCATAAGGTTTTCATAGGATCTGCAAGATTCAAAGGATTTTACCTTTAATTTTCATGGATCTTCCATCTAAGGTATGCGTAGTGTTCATCTATGGATCCATTTTGTTCATAGAGATCAAGAACCATGTTTTAAATATTATTTTGTGATTGTCTTGTTGTGATATGACCATGTACATGTTGATTATTTTTTTTTAAGTTTCAAGATGATATCTAAAGGTCTTTTCATGAAGTATATGTGTTCGTTAGTTGAAATCCATGAACTTTATGTGGTTTAAAATGGGGAAATTCATGAAAACACACCTAAGCCAAAAGAATGCACGGAAAGTGTTTGATAAAATGCTTAAGGCGATAAGATTCCTGTCCCATGATTTAATAGTGCTTAAATGACAAGTCCATGTTATATGCTTTATGATTCCACATGAATTCCATGTTATTGATATGCGTCGTTGTTGTGATATGGATTGAGTATGATATTGAAGATATTCAAGTATACACATGTTGTATGAATTCCCTTCCATACATAAGATGTTAAGAACTATGTTTAGTATGAAATCCCCTACTTATGATATGGTGAATTGTGGACTCCATTTTTATTTTCAAGTCAGTTATGTGTATCAGTTTCCTTCCATCGAGTCCTGAGGGTACTTGTACCCGAAAAATATAGCCGTATGGATAGATCCATGTCACGTTATCATAATAATCTCAGTCAAGCCATGATCTATAGAACTCAGGCAGTCATGTGACTCAGGAAATCTCAGAAATCTCATGATCTCAATGAATTCTCAGATAGTAGTACTATTCCGTTAGTCAACGGAAGTCAGTTACTCAGTCTATGTACAACTAGTTAAATCATATTCAGTCTCTTCAGATAGGGGTAGAAGTTTGTACCGAGTGAACCCAAGGATGGGAACTCACCTGCCAGTTTAGGGTGTGATTCTTAGTAGTCATCCTTGTGTTCCAGAAATACGTAGCCAGCGTAGGTTAAAAAATCTTAACCTTCCAGTTTAGGGTTGATGAGGTGGATTAACCTGTCAGTTTATAGTTCCCACTATTCTCATTCGAGTACCTGCCAGTTAAGGATCACTCACAGCTGTCCTTACCAGTGGTGCGGTATTAACACCCTTCTAGTCGAGGCAGAGATTGGACCCCAACTTAGCTATATGCGTTATTGGTGTATGTCAGTTAAGCAAATACCTCCCACAGTTTTAGTCCTAGTCTCAATAAAAGAACTCAGATATTTCTTCAGATTTCAGTATAGCAGGACTGTCAGTTACAGTTAATTCAGTTACAGTACGGAACTCAGGTAGTTCCATTAGATTCAGGACTTTCAGACACAGTCATCCATTTTAGCATAATTCCAGTATCAGTCATGTTAGATAACAGTAAACCATGTATTAGTGTACAGATCCAGATATCACGTATTCATGATCTCAATTACTATATATGCATTCTTGCACTCTCACGTTCATATTAGTCGGTCAGTTAGCATTGCTCATGCATGTAAACCCTTTTGCATTTAGCCTACCCCACTCGTATACTCAGTACTTTCAGTTGTACAGACGCATTTGCGCTATGGAAATTTCTTTTATGTTACACTATAGGCTCAAAGACACGAGTTCCAGATCAGCAGTAGCAATAGCATTCCAGTACGCAGAGTGGAAGTGAGTCCTCATCTATTTGAGGACGATATTATTTTATTTCATTCATTATTTCAGTTTGGTTTTGCTTGACGGAGTTAGTTGGAGACATGTTTATTCAACTCCTTACTCAGACAGTATGTAGAGGCTTTCAGATTTAGTTCAGATTTTAGATTTAGCTTTCAGTTGTTTTGGGTATTTGTTACCCCATATGGATGTTATTATTTATCAGATATTCTATTCAGTTTAACTTTATGGCCTATTATTCATGTTTTCCTTATTTTACAAGTATATTATGCAGTGTACAAGTACAAATATCAGTCATGGGTTAGCTTGTCGTCCCTCAGGGTCATAAGCACCGTGTAGCATTCTGGTTCAGCAAATTGGGGAGTTACAAACTTGGTAGCAGAGACTAAGGTTCAATAGAGTCCAAGGAAGTTTGAAAGCCGCATCTAGTAGAGTCTTGTGCATGGGTGTGTTGCAAGCCACATTTTTGTGCAAGAGGCTATGAGATGTTTTTGGAACAGTTTCCCCTCTTTCAGTATTCATGTCGTGCTAGTGATCATAATCTCAAGTTAAACTCTCAATCAAATCCGTTCTTCTCTTATTTCAGAATATGCCTTCAAAGTGAAGAAACCATCCCGCTCCTCAACCTGAAGATCCTTTGGATGAACATGTTTCTCATGCGGAGTTTAGGGGAACATTCCCCATACTTGCTCAGTCTATGGATGCCCAAAATGAATGGCCACCAGTTATTTTGGCCAATCCAGTGGCCAACTCAGCCACAACTAGGATTCGGGACTTCACCCAAATGAACCCTCCATCTTTCTTCTAGTCTAAGTTTGATGAAGATCCTTAGGAATTCATTGACCAAGTCCAGAAGGTCATAGATATCATGGGAGTTACTTCTTGTCAGAGTTCCAAGTTAGCCGTATACTAATTATAGGATGTTGCTCACACTTGGTACAAACATTGGAAGTTCGAGTGGGTAGATGGTGTAGGTCCTATAGAGTGGGAGGAATTTGTCACGGCTTTCTTAGACAGATTTTTTCCCCAAGAGCTGAGGGAGGCAAAAGTTCTTGAGTTCATTAACCTCAGGCAGGGAAATATGAAGGTTAAAGAGTATTCTCTCAGATTTACTCAACTAGCCAAATATGCCCCTCATGTGGTTGCAGACAATAGGGCTAAGATGAGCAAGTTCCTGTTAGGAGTGAATGATAGTGTGGTAAATGAGTATAGGTCTGTGATGCTGAACAGTGATATGACTTTAGCTAGGCTCATGAACCATGCTCAGCAAATAAAGAAGAAGAATATTAGGACTAGGGAGAGCCAGAACAAGAGAGCAAGATCAGGCAGTATGTGATAAGAATTGGTAGCATACCTGAGTTTCCTTGATATTTTTGCTGTATGTGATAAGCATTGGCAGCATACCTGAGTTTCCTTGCTTATCCACCTTTATGTTAATACCATGTCAGCCTTGTATCAACTTCAGTACTATCATGACCCAAACCAATGCCCTGGCCGTGACGAGCATCCCAAACCATGAAGGCCTGTACGCCCTTCTTCATTTGGTAATCATGCACAATATTCATAAATTATAATAGAAGATGCGGAATTATAAATCATTACAAAAACATGGTCATACTCTAAATTCAATTAATTACGAAGAAAGGAATCCTATATCAACTAAACAAAATTTGAAATAGTCTGCGAAATCTCTACTACGTGATCAAATGACAACTGTCTGAAAATTGGGACAAGGCCCCCAGTAGAACCAAAACAAAAAGAATAACATAGTCTGAAATAAACAGGCCTTCTGGAACAAAGAAGGCTCATCACTGTACGGTTCACTTCTATTTGAATACTTTACTGCTTAACCGGACCCCTAGATTAAGCCTCAGAACCTGAGAGGACAGGGGGTCAATACAATTGTACTGTTACATAGAGAAAATCCAAAATAAAGATTTTATATAGATAAAATAGTTGAGATCTAGTCATAAAACATCATGAAAGATATAAATTCAAAACACATGGACATTTTTTATAATAAAAAACCTTTCTGTTAATGCGTTTTTTGATCTTTGTATTACTTCTGAGTTAGGTGGCACTCCCCTACAAGTCTGATATTCCACGGGCTATATGGAATCTGCCATTGACTCAACAGGGAAGCCTCCAACCCAAGTTTTCTACAAGGGTTGGAGTATCTGAATCTACTACGCTACAGGCACGTCGCCAGCATACAATAATATACCCATATCATCAAAACTCAGTTTCGGGAAATGAGTTGTTTGAAATCATTCCTTATTCGGGGAACCACCTAATATCTCTTTATGCCCAATTTTAGCCTATTCTAAAACATGCATCATTCTAGTTTCAAAATATAAAAATCTGATTTCAAACATGCATTCTATTCTGTTCTGAATTACCATGGCATTATCTGAGTTGGTGTCGTCATACCAAGACTTGCAAGTCCTATTTTTGAGCCATATTGTATCATGCATGATTCTTTCATTAAAACTCAATTTAGACCACCTAAACATTGATAACGCTCAATCTACAGCTCTCGTAGGAGTGTAAAGCGGTCGTTAGCAAATATAGAACCCAACTTGGGTTGGGTGTCGATCCCACAGGGAATAGCTTGGCCAACAAGTAAGCAAGATTTCTAGACTTTTAGTGCAAGTCTCGTAAAAAGGAGGGATTGTAATGTGTCACCAAAACAATTAAATAAAAGCTAAAAATAGCAAAGTAAAAGAGAAAGATTGTTACGTAAGTTGTAAACAATAAGAATTGAGGCGTTGGGGTTATGTCCGCCTTCTGAGGTATACGTCTCTATTGGCTATGAGTGTGTAGAATTCTGACATGCAACTGCTTATAGAGAATTGTATTCGATGGTAAATCCAGGCGTCTTTCGACCTATTCGAGGATTATTTCACTTTAACTCTTTCGAGCTTAAAGCGTGTCTAACGGTACGAATTCTCCAAGAGGTTAGTCCAGTTACGACACTAGCTTTTTAGTAGGGAATTTTAGGGGGTGACCCTACTACCTTGACATTATCTCTTTTCCAGAAAAATAACCTTTCTTTCGAACAAGTTAAATGTTATACTGGCGTATTCTTGCGTTTGCAACCACAAAGAATGTAGACTAAGATGAAGAGAATAATGATATAAGCAGTATACGTGTCGCGAACTCACAACCTCACAGAAATAGATAGTATCTCATACCGCTTCCATAACCCCAACAGAGAAATTTAGTTACCCATGAAAGCGAAGGAGATAACGATTGACATTGTTGTTATACCACAAGATTGAGTAATTTCGTGTAGCTTAGGTGGTAGGCGTGAGGCGTGAATTCCTAGGCAAAGTAACGATTCTCTTGTTGTGGAATTTAAGAATAGAAGAGTAGAAGAAGAAAAATAGAATTAATGGAAGAATTAGAAGATGTAAGAAGATGATGTTAAAAGTAGAATGAGAGTTGTAATTCGAAGTTGTAAAATCTCTAGCAAAATAGGGTATTTATAATACCCATATCCTAATCCTATTAGATAAATAAAATATCTAACCAAATCCTACTAGGCTAATGTAATACTTAACCCAATTGTACTAGGTTAATGTAACATTATCATAATCCAAATAAACTAATGAAATACATAACCCAATTGTACTAGGTTAATGTAACATTATCATAATCCAAATAAACTAATGAAATACATAACCCAATTGTACTAGGTTAATGTATCATTGTCCAAATCCAACTAAGTTACTGCAAATCCCCAAAGTCTTCAGAAATGCTGTTTTAGCCCGGGACAGATTTTTCATGCAGCAGTTTTGGTCCTTAGGCGTGTAAACTCCATTCCCTTCCTTCGTGAGCTTTCTTTTGCGTCAAGTAAGCCATAAAGTGCTGAATTCTGCATCATTTATACCTGAAACTTTACTAATCATGTTCGTTAGCTCATTTACAGGAAAAGGGACTAAAAGTGCATGAAATATATACTTTGTTCTCAAAACTAGGCTAAAATATGGGCAAAATATATTGATATAGGCGTGTAAATTCTCCTATCATCAAACATGCAAATAATATAAGAGATTTCATGTTCCGAAACATAAGTCAAAACTATGCAAGAATTATTCAAACATATGGTGGCCATGTGCCTTTTGCAAAACCATGCAATTCTTTTATTTTATATATTTACATTCAAAATTTTTGCAACATAAACAACCCTCTCTTTTGAATTCAAAACCATAATCAAATGATAACATAATTCAAGACATTTCATACCATGCTTTTCAAGATTGCATTCAAAACTATCTATTTTATATGAAAAGTGGGGAGAATCATAACAAAGAGAGGGATTCTATGTGAGTCATTCTCTCAATTCAAATATCAACCTTAAACCCATACATAAGATTTCAAATCAATTTGGGGGAAGGCCTAAATACCAAAACAATATCATCAAGGCTTCTAAAATCATGATTAAAATCGTAAATCCAAAACACTTTTCTTAAAAATCATGATTTCTAAACCCTTTGCATAGTTAAAAGAAGATTTCTATGCCCATGAAATTGTAGGAAAACCCCACGTACCTTAATTTATGACTCTTGAATGAACCTTAATTTATGACTCTTGAATGAACTCCTTCTTTAGGGATGCTATTCGAACAATTGATAGGTGCTTCTTGTAGCCCTCGCAATGGGAATTCTGAATTTTGAAGAATTATTGAAAACCCACGGTGAAATCTTAAGATATTTTGATCTTTGGGTTGAAACCCTAAAAGTATTCTTGGTGATTTTGAGAGAGAATGACCTTATTTTGGTGTTTGGGGGATTTAATCTTGTGTTATGGCTGAATAGGGGGTGAAAATACCACTTTTTCCCTTAAAAGTACGAAAAGTGTTATTTTGATCTTTGGGTTGAAACCCTAAAAGTGTTCTTGGTGATTTTGAGAGAGAATGACCTTATTTTGGTGTTTGGGGGATTTAATCTTGTGTTATGGCTGAATAGGGGGTGAAAATACCACTTTTTCCCTTAAAAGTACGAAAACAGAACCTGGAAATTAGGTGTGTGCGACATAGCGTGTGTCGCACGCTAATCGCGCGATGCTACTATCTTAGTCACAAAAATAGCCATAACTTTTCTCTCGGGTATCAAATTTTGGTAAAATTGGTATAGTTGGAACGATAATTCGAAGAGCTTTCATTTGATATAAATTAGGCCCTCTAATTCATTATATACAAAGAGTTATGGTTGATTGAAGTTGACCCAAGTTTCGACGCTCACTCAAACTCGAACGATAGGAAAGCTTTCAACTCATACTTGAGTTTGGGGACCTCTATGATCTCAATTCATGCTCAAATAGGTTCTTACACTACATAATTGATTAACATGCCAAATTTTCATAGGATTTATGGGTTTTGGATCATCTACGCATAGAAATGATGGTTTTCGTTCTTGCCCGAAATGCGGGGTATTACATTATCTTTCCCTTGGGATCATTCATCCCCGAATGATGGGTAGGAACATTGAAGCTTAAACGTATGGAATAACGTGGACATTATGTGTCTTCTAAGAATGGATATAACTGATCTGAAACATTTAAACTTCTATCATGAAACTGAATTTTGAGCTGACTTGTCCTTACTTGTTTTAAAGAGCTGATTCATGCTGATAGTTCAGGATCCCCCCCCCCCCGATGTGCTTATGCTCAAATCACACACAATGGATTTAGAAGTGATAACTTATGTAAGTACGAATCATGAGGAAACAAGATTTAGATCGTACAAAGTTATTACACCGTCTGAGCTAAAATAGTTGAAAAAATTTGAGATTATGCGCTAAACTCTTATAAACTGAGTCATGACTAAATAACTGAATATGAAACATGTTGCTTGTACTGAACTGAGTTAACAACTTACAAGGATGGAATATATTATCATTTGGGATGGTCATATGCATTGGACTTCGGATAGTAGGACTGGGTGAAAAGGTGGAAAACCACAGTAACTTGTCTGCCTGACTGTTAAACTGAACTATACTGGACACTTATACTTAACTGGAGTATCTCTTCAACACTCTTTCTAAAGATGTCCTAGTAACATTAGGGAGCAAAGAATATCTAACATGACTTACACAAGACATTCAACTAAGGAATCACAACAATGACACTACCCTATGGCATGGAATATAAACATATAACTCGTAAACTCGGACAGAATTACAAGGCCTTAGGCCATGCAACTTCTTACTTTGAAGCTTAGCACACTTCTCGAATACTCCCTCAACTATACATTTCCCCTTAAATATCATACTCATTTAATTCAACTGATAATTCTCATAGGGCATTGATAAATCTTCTATATCTTTTTAAAGTTTACACCCTAAGCATAACGTGTCTTACCACTTCAATGGCCAACTCTTAACTCTTACTATAGATTCACTAGTACATATTGCGTTCCTCTACTTAAATCCCAACATGTCATTCAAGCCTATCTTTATAACTACATATGAACTTTAAGGCGAAAAACCATAAAGGCATACTTCATATATTCTCTAAACCACTATCGATATAACTCCCACGCGCTACCTTAAGAACATACACACACAAATTTCAACTAACCATCATATGTATCAAAGACTTGGCCCCAATCTTACTTCACACTTACGGCCTTATCTAAACAAGCATACAATGATCTTTCACCAACAAGAAAAATTTACTCACCACCACTATCATTACATAAGGAGGAGTCACTAAAAGGTTAGAACATAAAACCTTAAAGCATGGAAGGATATTATATGAGACTTGACACTTAACTGAGGCCTGGGGAATAGCAAATCAACATAATAGATTTATCAAAGTGATCTGAATTGAGTCATACATGACTATAAGCTGAATCTCACCAATCATAAGGAGTTTTGCATGAATTATGGGAACTGAGCACACTATAAAGCGTGAGTACATGAGTCATGAGCAACATGAACTTAATTTGGAGTTCATAACATATGGAATGTGATTCCGACTACTGAATGAACTGAAACTCCTCATTTTGGGACTGGAAGAGTACATGATTCTCTATCACAAGTATGAACACGAACTATTATCATGGAACTGAAACGTAAGGCATGAGTAGGTATTGGGATAACTAAAAAATACTGCGGTAAGAATGGGTTGAGTCTTACCCTCACTTTCTGATATTCTATGTCATACTGACATAATTGCTAGAATCTGAGAGCGTGACTTGGTTATTTGTCCTATCATCTCCCTCTTAGCTTCAAGACATTATCTTAATTTTGAGAGATCCCTTACTAGACTCTAAACTGAACTACACTTACTGCACTCTGGGGTCTGGAAAACGACTATACACGTATATCATAGAACTTAACCCGAAAGACTACACCTGAAAGTGGAAGACCCACTGCTAATACTACCTTCTGAGACACATACCTATCTTTCTATAGCCCCAATAGTCATCACATAATATTTGAACACTTACTAACTTCAAATATTCATGAATATCCCCATAGTTGGGGTGCACACCCTCTAGAGCTTCAACTTCTATTTCTATTAGTTAAACCTACAAAAAAACTCAACTTAGATTCTAACACTTAACATAGATATCACCAAGTCTTTGATGAACCAATTCTACTTCCTCATAGCCCACCAATATCGCGACTCCAAACTTATATCTCTCTACCATGAGAATCAAGATCATATCAAAAGGCTCAACACTAGCAATCAAAACTTCTTAACTTGGCTATTTAGAATACCATGTACCATCTAAATAGTCTTTCTCCATCTAGCAACTTAACGGTACTACTAGTCACACGCAACATGCAATAGCCTTAGAAAATGCCACAACTCCATATCACTTTGGGTATATTTCTACATCATACATACAACATCATACTTCACTATGGCTCAAATAAACTTAAGCTCTTGCATGCGCTATTCAAGCCTATTAGATCACTTCCCTATAACTAGTATCATTAACCAAGAAATCATCACATCTACCTTCATGGCCATCAGCTGTTCAAACTTAATGTCTACTACTAAACATGGTTTACAATCTGACCTTACACACAATTCTTATTTGAAAAAAAATATGAAATAAAACATCAAGAAACACTAGTACACTAGAACTCCAGAACAACAACAATCGATCATAATCATATGGCCTACCCTATTCACAATCCATTAACACATCCTCCTTCTACACACTATTACTATCTACCCCCTTTTTTTAACAGCTAAACTTAGTCCGTACCTCTATAAGTTTTAATTAAACTCCCTCTTGCAATCTCAGGGATGCGTAAATTAACTACACTCATACAGTACTTCATCAATAACCTATAATCTTCTTGCACAACAAACACCATCAACAAATCTTTTCATACTTTAAGCAAACAACAATTCACCTTAACAAATAACTTCTTCTCTACCTTCTACTAAACTAACACAAAAGGACGTATCAATTCATTACAAACTCAATCTCATGCAAAAATATTCGGCTATACATATATTCAATAAATCACCCTTACCACTTTTCTTGCCATTACGCCACTAAACCTCAGTTCCAACCAACACAAGAACAACAAGATGAACAACGAGTTCCTAGTGAATTAAAATAGGAACCACAGGGCTCCACTAGACTTTGATTTTGTGTTTTTAACAAGAAATGAGATAAATGACAAGGCAACTATGCTAGTGAATCGAAAGAGCCCCACACGGCTTCACTAGACTTTTAATTTCATCAACACAATGATCTAAGAATACACATCTTAATCTATATAAATAAAAAAAATCTGAGTCAAATACTTTCCCCACAGACTACCATACAATCCATACATGCTACTAGATACCACATTAGTCTATCACTATAAAATGGTAAATCATTCTCAAACATCAGTTATTCAACTAAACACATTTATCTACACAAAAGTCACCTCACTCTGATTTCTAACCTTGCGACTTCACATCACCAACTTCTTGGTCCAATATCACTACCAATAGGTCATGACACCATCACTTTAACTTATACTACTACTCGGGTGGAAATACAGTTCCAACATTCTGCTATACATCATTCCCCCTAAAGCATGGCGTCTGCAACATAAATTTTGAAAAGGACTGAATACACTTAATACTGCAGGTTGAAAAGCACGATTTCCTCATAATCAAAGTTCACACTAGTGTCAATACACCTTGTAACACTAAAGGACTCTTCTCAAGTCCTTGCACATATTTTAAACTCTTATATGGCTTAATCAGAAAGGACCATACCATTTAGATTCTAAGTTTCTGCACTTGAATAACCCCAATAATAAAAGATATCTGAGCAGAGCAAAGTAAGGAAAGAATTGGGATGACTTTACTTCCGTATGGGCGACACCATATCATGAATTAGAGTATGTAAGAGGAACATTCTGACTCCATAGCACAAACTAGAACATGAAGAAAGAGAGACATTCCTAAACTCTTAGTGGTCTCCTGCCTATAAGTGTTGCACACTACACACCCATAAACAAAACTCTACCCGATGCAATTTCACAGACACCCTGGGGCCATGAACCGTGCTTTGATACCAAGTTTGTCATGACCTGAACCGGGGCCCTGGCCGTGACGAGCATCCCAAACCATGAAGGCCCAAACGCCCTTCTCTATCTTATAATCGTGCACAATATTCATAAATTATAATAGAAGATTCAAAATTGTAAATTATTACATGGTCATACTCTGAATTCAATTTAATAATGAAGAACAAAATCCCATATCAACTAAACAACATCTGAAATAGTCTACAAAATCTCTACTATGTTATCAAATGACAATCATCTGAAAACTTGGACAAGGCCCCCAGTAGACCCAAAATAAAAAGAATAACATAGTCTAAAATAAACAGGTCTTCTGGAACAAAGAAGGATCACCACTTTACAGATCACTTCTATCTGAATACTTCACTGCTTAGCCGGAACCCTAGATTGAGCCTCAGAACCTGGGAGGGTAGGGGTCAATACAATTATACTGGTACGTAGAGCAAATCCAAAATAAAGCTTTTATATAAATAAAATAGTTGAGAGATAGTCATAAAACATCATGAAAGATATAAATTCAAAACACATGGATATTTTTTAAAATCATAAACCTTTCTATCAATGCAGTTTTCTGATCTTTGTATTACTTCTGAGTTAGGTGGCACTCCCCTACAAGTCTAGTATTCCACGGGCTATATGGAATCCATCATTGACTCAGTGGGGAAGCCCCTAATCCAAGGTTTCCTTAAGGGTTGGAGTATCTGAATCTACTACGCTACAGGGTCGTCGCCAGCATACAATAATATACCCATATCGGTAAAACACAGTTTTGGGAAATGAGTTGTTTGAACTCATTCCTTATTCGGGAAACCACCTAATCTCTCTTTATGCCTAATTTCAGCCTATTCTAAAACATGCATCATTCTAGTTTCAAAATCTGAAAATTTGATTTCAAACAGGCATTCTATTCTGTTCTGGATTACCATGGGATTATCTGAGTCGGTGTCGTCATACCAAGACTTGCAAGTCCTATTTTTTAGCCATATTGTATCATGCATGATTCATTCACTAAATCTCAATTCAGACCACCTAAACATGCAAATAGTCTAAGAGATTTTATGTTAAAAAACTGTCACGACCCAACCCGAACCGAGGCCTTAGCCATAACGAGCATCCCAAACCATGAAGGCACGAACGCCCTTCTACATCTGGTAATCATGCATAATATTCATACAATAAAAGAAGGTGCGGAATTGTAAATCATTATGGAACCATGGTCATACTCTGATTTTAATTTAACAATAAGAAAATAGATCCAATAACATCTAGACCACTGATACAAGACAACCCAAGAACACAAGAAAACAAACACCAAAATAGTCCACTAGTTCAAGGAACTATGGACCTCTTTTGGTGACCCCTCTCGGATTCAAGATCACAACAAGAACACCATGTAATCAGGTGTTTAACACGTAATTTCCAGCACCAAACCAAACTATATTATGACAATAAAAATGAAAAACAACAATGTTACAACCACAATAACCAAACGTCTTGAACAACAACAACACAAACTACAAGATAAGGACAAGAAACACAGATAGATAGTTAGACAAGTGTTGATGTAGTCTTAACAACCCAAGAGCATATTCACTCTTGGAACTTTAACACTTCATAAAACAAACACCTAACTCTTACAATGACACAAGAGGGGCATCCACCTCTCAAAGCACCAAAGTCTCAAGCTTTGCAACACACAAGAGAATCCATCCTTATGCTATGCCCTAATTTCAATTTTGAGAACTCTCTCTCACAAGAGTAGTGTATTCAATATCAAGCATAAACTAAGAAAATAAACCCTACAAGGTTCTATTTATACAAAATTACAAATAATAGAGAAACGAAAAAAGAGCCCTTTAGTGACTAGTCTTCAAAAATACTCAAAAGTGTCATGATCATGATCATACTTGTATCAATCACATCTAATTCAGTCTACGAAATCTCTACTACATCTGAAAACAACAACTGTCTGAACAGGAACAAGGCCCCCAGTGGACCTAAACCAAAATAAATAATATAATATGAAAGACATAGGCCTTCTGGAATAAATTAGGCTCACCAACTGCACACTTCATTGTTGTCTAAAAACTCTACGGCTTAGAAAGGCCTCTGAACTAAGATTTAGACCCTGGGAGGTAGGGGTCAATACAAATGTACTGGTACGCAGAGCAAATCCAACATAATAATTTATATTCAACATATATGAGAGAAATTTAAAATAGTTCCTAAACATATCATATAGTAAGAAATCTCATGGGCATTTTCAAAAGATTCTGTAAAATAATCTGAACTCTGTGACACTCTTTATTTTAATTCTGCACTAGGTGGTATATCCTACAACTCAGAAATTCTACGAGCTATATGGAATCCGCTATTGACTACCCAAATGTGTCGCAAGGGTTGGAGTCTCTGACTCTGCTACGCCACACGGTCATCGCCAGCGTAAAAATTATATACCCGGATCGGCAAATCACGATTTTAGGCTAAGAGTTACTTGAACTCAAGTCTTCTTCGGGTTACCACCTAACCCTCTTTAAGCCCATTTTTAACTCTTTAAAATATGCGTTCTCTGAAAACATATTCTAAAAACATACTCTGTTATGGCATATATACTTATGGTATCGTCATACCATTGACTTGCAAGTCACATCTCTGACCCGTTATTAGCATATTACAATCTCTATTTTCAAAACATAAATTTGGGACCACTATATCAATATATCATTTCAAAGAAATCTTTCTCTAAAACTCATGTAAAAACATGTATGCAATTCTTTTTGTCAAAGTTTCAATGATACAAGGTGGTCATGTCAAAGCGCTTAATCTCATGCAAATCTTTCTCTTTTATCAAAATATATTTACATCAATAAACTCCCTCTCTTAAATCTTTAAATCATGCTCAAAATACTATGGTATTTGAGTAAACTATTTTCAAGCCATAAATCATGTATTTCAAATCCTTCACATTAAGATCATAAACTTAAAGTCATCACAAGAGAGGGATTTCATAATTTGTGCTCTCAAACAATCTTCAAATCTAAATTTTCATACATATTCATATAAATGTAAATCAATTTAAGGGGAAAAGGCCTAAAGACAAAATCAACAACACAATTAAACATTCATAATGCTTAATAAAATCATGTATTTTAAAACCCCTTTCTGAATTCATGCTTGATAATCTTTAAATCATATTCTAGTAGTTACAAGCCCATGTAATTTTTAGGATAAACCCCACGTACCTTAAATTAGAATCTTTTGAATGAAATTTAGCTTTTAGTATGCTATACGTATGATTGATGGGTTCTTCTTGAAGCCCTAGCAATGGGGATTCCGAATCTTAAGGAATTAAGGAAAACCAACGGTTAAATCTTGAGTTATTTGAAATTCTATTCTGAAACCCTAGAGAGTGTTCTTGTGGATTTTTGATGAAAATATCAGCAATATGGTGATTTGGGATTGAAATCCCATGTTTAAACTGATAAGAGGGTGGAAAATACCCAATATACCCTTAATGATATGGAGTTTAAAATGCTGAATTTTCCAGGTGCGTGCAGTAGAGCATGCGTCGCATGCTCTAGTTCGCCAGAATGGAGCGTGTGTCGCATGCTGCATCACATGGTGCCAGGGGTGGAATGGATCATGCGACGCATGCAAATCGCATGATGCCACTATTTTCGGCATCCAAACGTGCTCTAAACAAGGCCCAAAAATCCCGAAACTCACCCATTATATACTATGAACTTGCCCCATCGTGAATCAATAAAAATATCAAGAAACGGAGGTTGGGAAGGTCGTCAAAAAAATCCTCAAAGATTGGAAGTCAAAAATGAGACTAAGTCTCTTTGACACTTAGAAATTTTTTCTAGTCTTTAACTCTTTAAGCATGCTACTAGGAGCTAATACATGCACGACTTTTACGGGGTGTTACATTATCTACTCCTTGGGATCATTCGTCCCCAAATGTTGGGTAGGAATGTTGAAGTCTTAAAGCTATGAAATAATTTCGATATGATATGTCTTCTAAGAAAGGATATACCCGAGATAAAACATTTAAACTTCTATCATGAAACTGAATTCTAAGCTGACTTGACTTTACTTGCTTTAAGGAGCTGATTCATGCTGAGAGTTTAGGATTCACTTGAAGTGTTCATGATCAAATCATATATATTGAATTGATAAGTGATAAATTATGCAAGTACGAATCATGAGACAACTGGACTTAGATCGTATCAGGGTATTACACTGTCTGAACTAAAATACTGTGGAAAATTTGAGATTATACGCTAAACTCTTATGAACTGAGTCATGACTAAATAGGTAAATCTGAAACATGATGCTTTGACTGAACTGAATTCGCAACTTACATGGATGGAATAGATTATCTCTTGGGATAGTCATACGCCTGCGACTTTGGATAGTAGAACTGGGTGGAAAGGTTGAAAACCACCGTAACTTGTCTGTTTGACTGTTAAACAAAATTACTGGCTATACAGATTGAATTATGCCGAACCCTTATAGTTATTGGAGTATCTCTTCAACACTCTTTCTAAAAAAGTTATGGTAGCATTAGGTAGGAAAGAATCTTGGGTATGAGTTGCACAAGACATCCAACTAAGGAATCAAAACAATGACACTACTCTATAGCATGGAATATAGACATATTACTCATAACTACGATAGAGTTACCAGGCCTTAGGAAATACAACTTCTTACTTTCAATCTAAACTCATGTCTCGAATACTCCCTTAACTATACTATACTTTTCAAATACCATATACATTCAATTCAACTTATAATTCTTATATAGGCATTGATAACTCTTTCTTTAGTAGCTTAAATCCTCTCACCGTGATCAAGCCTAACTCCAATTAACAAAATAAAACCTACCACACTATAATACTAGTCCAAACCATATGATTCAACCTTCTATATCTCTTTAAAGTTCACACCCTATGCATATCATGCCTTACCACTTCAATGACTAACTCTGATCTCTTACTATGGATTCACTAGTGCATATTGCGTTCCTCCACTTAAATCCCAACATGTCATTCAAGAATATCTTTATAGCCACACATGAACTTCAAGGAAAACACCCATAAAGACATACTTCACATATTCTCTAAACCACTATCAATATAACTCCCATATGCTACCCCAAAACATACACACATAAATTTTCACTAACTATCACATATATCAAAGACATGGCCCCAAATCTTACTTCACACTTATGGCCTTATCTAAAATAAGCATACTATGATCTTTCATCAGTAAGAAACATTTACTCATCACCACTATCATCACATAAGGAGGAGTCACTAAAAGGTTAGAACATAAGATCTTGAAGTGTGGAAAGATATTATACGAGGTTTGACACTTAACTGGGGCCTAAGGAATAGAAAATCATCATCATGGATTTATCAAAGTGATCTAAATTGAGAGAATACCTATCTATAAGATGAATCTCGCCAATCATTTGACGTGTAGCATGAGTGATGGGAACTGAGCACACTATAAAGCGTGAGTACATGAGTCATGAGCTGCATGACCTCAATTTGGATTTCATAACTTATGGAATATGATCCCGATTACTGAATGAACTAGAATTCCTCATTTAGGAACTGGAAGAGAAAGTGATTCTCTATCACAGGCATGAACACGAACTATGATCATGGAAATGAAACGTGAGGAATGAGTAGGTATTAGAATAATTGAAAAATACTGAGATAAGAATGGGTTGAGCCTCACCCTCACTTCCTGATGTCCTATACCATACTGACATCACTACTAGAATCTGAGAGCTTGACTTGGTTATCCATCTTATCATCTCCCCCTTTGCTTCAAGCCATCATCTTAAGTTTGAGAGATCCCTTACTAGCCTCTAAACTAAACTACACTTACTGCACTCTGGGGTCTGGAAAATGACAATACACGTATATCATAGAACTTAACCCGAAAGACTACACCTGAAAGTGGAAAACCCACTACTAATACTACCTTCTAAGATACACTATCTTTCTATAGCCCCAATAGTCATCACATAATACTAGAACACTTACTAAGTTTAAATCTTCATGAATATCCCCATAGTTGAAGTGCACACCCTCTGGTGCTTCTACTCTTATTTCTATTAATTCAACCTTTAAAACTCAAACTTAGATTCTAACACATAACATGCATATCACCAAACCTTTGATAAACCATACTTCTTCTATCATAGCCTCCCAATATTGCGACCCAAACTTATATCTCTCTACCATGAGGATCAAGATTATATCAAAAGGCTCAACACTATCAGTCAAAACTCCTTAACTTGGCCATTTAGAACTCCATGTACCATCTAACTAGTCTTTCTCCACCTAGAAACTCAACGGTACCACTAGCCACACACAATATGTAATAGCCTTAGAAAAAATACCCAAACCTCATATCACCTTGGGAATACTTCTATCTTATACATATAACATCATACTTCATTACGAATCAAATAAACTTAATTTATTGCATACACCGTTCAAGCCTATTAGATCACATCCATATAACTAGTATCATTAACCAAGAAATCATCACATCCACCTTCATGGACATAAACTATTCAAACTTAATGTCTATTGCTAAGCATAATTTACAACCCAACCTTACACATAATTCTCACAAAATATACATCATCAATCTTAAGCCACTACTCTTATATCCACATTCTACATTAAGTCAAGCCTATAGTCTAACATCAATCATCTACCACCAATGAAGAATGCAACATAATATACTAGTCCATCAAATTAGGACATTCTACCCAAATACCTCATTTCATCTAGATACTACCCATAACCAAAACACCTTATTGACATTACTACTATACCTCAAAAATCTACCACAAATCTTCTCACAAGTAGTATAGTTTACAACTACCAATGAAAAGAAGGTCAAGGGGGGTAAAGTCACATAATAGACATGGTCAACCTTTATCTTATATTATAATTTCCATACAATCTTATCTACTTATTCAGCTTTCTCACATCACACTTACTTACCCAAGCATACATTTAGACAAGTTCGAGAGAAAAGTTAAATGTTTGGAAAAGAGAGTGTGACAAGGAAATAGGGCTACCAACCCCTATTTACACATCAATGCCTTAACCGGATTAATCTCTTGGAGAGTTCGTACCATTAGTTATACGCTTTAAGCTCGAGAGAGTTAAAGTGAAATAATCCTTTATGGTTGAGAAACACTAGGATTTACCATTAGAATACGAATCTCTATAAGTGCATGCATGTCTGAATTCCGCATGACTCATAGTTAATAGATACGTAGAACTCATCAGGTGGACATAACCCTAACTTATTTTTCTCTGTGATTAAATCTTACTAAACAAAGCATTCTGTTGTTACTTTGATAGCATTAATTAACGCCACAATCCAATCCCCCCTTTTCCTTGGAATTTTCGATCAACAGTCTACTAATAATTGCAACACTTAGTGACCAAGCATTTTCTGTGGGATTCGACACCCAACCCAGTTGGGTTCTATATTTGACAGTAACCGCTTACACTCTTACGAGACCTGTAGTTTGGGCATTATCAAATTTTGGCGTTGTTGCCGGGGAATACGGTTGTCAACTAAGTTTGTGATAGTTACTAGACCCTCTGGTAAAAAATTCTCATATTTTACTTTTAGTTGTTGTTTTGTTTTATTCAGGTTCTGTTGAGTGCATGCCAAATACTCGTAGTTCTGGTCATCCATTATTACCCATAAATCTTGAACCTCAACTTATTGGCAGAATGGATGCACAGCGTGACATTGACAGAAGGGCGGCTCAACAGGAGCAGGCTAGATTAGCTGCACTGGCAGCTGCTCAAGTACATCAACAGAATATTGATAACCCAGGGCGAGCAACAAATCCTGATGATGAGGACCTGGGTGATGATGAGTTACTGAATCCTAGGCGTACTGATGAGGTGGCGGCACCTATGCATAGGAAGGAACATCAAGATAGAATGAGACCTGACCGCCGAGCTGTGCAGGCTCCTTTTGATGATGATGATGACGATCTGGATGGAGCTGGTGCCACAGGGGCTATTATTCCTCCACCCTTGACACCCGGAGCTAAGTTCAATATCACTAGCACCATGATTCAGTTATTGTAGCTCAAGGGTTTATTTGGTGGACTCACAGGCGATGATCCAAATATGCATCTGATCAACTTTATTTCAACATGCAAGTCATTTGACAATCCAAGAGTTGGACAGAATGCAATTAGACTGCGCTTATTTCCATTGTCTCTGTCTGGGGAGGCAACTCTATGGTTGAACGGGCTAACTCTTGATTCTATTACTAATTGGAGGCAACTGAAAGACGCTTTCCTAGAAAGATTCTTTCCGCCATCCAAGAGAGCCCAACTACGGGATGAGATCAATAATTTTCGACAGCTTCCGACTGAAACTCTCCACGAAATATGGGAGAGGTTCAAGAAGAAGCTTATGCGGTGCCCAAACTATCAGATAACGAATATCCACTTGATGGAAATATTATATAGGGCTTTAAACTCGGTGACAAAGCCAGTGGTTGATAATGCTGCAAGAGGGTCATTCATGGACCTTACTTTTATTGAGGCGAGTGATATGCTGGATCGTATGACAAAGCAGAGTAGAGCTTGGCATACCAGGGATTCTGAGGTAGCGAGCTCTACTGTATCTATTGGCATGACTGCAGAGCAGAGACGAAGACAAGAGAAACGTGACCAAGATATGGCTCACATGAAAACGCAGATAGATCTTCTTACCAAGCATTTATTATCAAGGAAGACCGAAAAAGTCAAGGTCGTGGTGTCACAGGGAAAAGATGAATCAGATTCTGAGGAGGAAGCAAATTATTTGAATAATCAGGGGGGTTTCCGAGGCAATGCCCAAGGAAACCAAGGTCGAAAATATTATGATAAATCTGGGTACAAGTACCGCGATCAAGGTGGTTGGAAGAATAAGACTGACAGGAGTGGTTTGTATGTTCCTCCTGGAAACCGTGAGGCTGTGGCGTCTGGCTCTGGAAAGATGTCCATGGATGATATGATGGCTAAGATGTTGAAAGGGGTGGAGGCAACCAATATAGGCGTTACTGAGGTAAAGAATGATTTGTCATCAATAAATCAATTGTTTGACTCGCATTCTACTGCAATAAAATAGCTAGAGCAACAATTGAGTCAATTATCAACAACATTCAACTAAAGAAAGGCTGGCACGCTACCCAGTGACACTGTGCAAAACCTAAGGAATGACGGATCGTGTATGGCTATTACTACCCGGAGTGGTAAAGTGGTAGAAAATCCATCCAAAGGCAAGCAGGTGGTTGATGATATAGCAGAGAATGTTGATGAAGCAGAGTTTGAAAATGTCGTAGAAGCTAAAGTGAGTGCTCATGATGTTACACCTAGACGTCACCAGCCTGAAAAGAGTGATAATCGGAAGCAAGATAAAAAGAAAGTGGTGGAGAAAGCGATTCCTCTTCCACCACCACCTTTTCCTCAGAGAGTGAAGAAGAAGGCTGACGACACTCCTGAAAAGGTTGATAATCGAAAGCAAGATAAAGAGGAAGTGATGGAGAAAATGATTCCCCTTCCACCACCACCTTTTCCGCAGAGACTGAAGAAGAAAGCTGATGACACCAGGTTCAGTAAATTCATGACCATGTTGAAGCAGCTGACTATTAATGTTCCGTTGGTGGAGGCGCTGGAACAGATGCCTGGGTATGCTAAATTCATGAAGGACCTGTTGACAAAGAAGCAGGCAACAAGTTATGAGCTGGCAGATAATGTTCATCATTGCAGTGCAATCGCTACAAGATCGCTAGTACAGAAGAAGGCAGATCCTGGTGCTTTCACTATTCCTTGCACGATTGGATCGTTGGATTTTGCTAAGGCGTTGTGAGATTTGGGAGCTAGCATTAATTTGATGCCGCTATCTATTTACAGAAAGTTGGGGTTGGGTGATCCTACACCAACCAATATGCGGCTCGTGATGGTAGATAGGTCGGTAAAACGACCTGTTGGTATCTTATATGATGTGTTGGTGAAGGTTTCCACCTTCATCTTTCCTGCATACTTTGTTATTTTGGATTGCGAGGTGGATTCTAAAGTTCCCATAATCTTGGGGCGTCCTTTCCTCGCAACTGGAAGTGTGCTGATTGATTTAAGAGCTAATGAGTTTTTATTTCGGCTGAATGACGAAATGGGCCATTTTGATGTATGTAAATCGATGAAGCAGCCTAGAGATATGGATGTGTTCTCTGTATTTGATGTTTACTATGAGGATGAGAAAGGATTATCTGTAAAGAAGCAGCTTACTGTTGAGCCATTGTCTGCTGTGCTGTTGAATTTTGAGCAGGAGGATGTTGAAGAATATGAAGAAACTGTTTGTGTTCTAACAGGAATAAAGTCCTATTCTCATGCTACTAAGAAGCTGGACCTTGATCTTAGGAATCGACCTTCACCAACAGCGAAGACTTCCATTGAAGAGCCACCAGTGCTAGAATCGAAAGAGCTCCCCAGTCACCTAAGGTATGCATTCTTGGGAAGTGGAAATACACTTCCGGTGAGTGTTGCGGCTGATTTAGGTGAACAACATGTAGAGGCTCTCATCTCTGATATGAAGAGGTACAAGAGAGCTATGGGTTGGACTATTGATGATATAATTGGTATCCCTCCTGGGATATGTATGCACAAGAGTCATCTCGAAGAAGATTGCATGCCTCCAAGTAAGCATCAGCGTCGTCTGAATCCATTCAGAAAATGATGCACCATCTATCTCGATGAAGTCTAAGTAATCGAGGTAACTATATCGTGCCGCGACAATAAATCAAGCGCTACATGGGAGGCAACCCATCATTTTTAGTCATTTTGTTTTCTAGGAGTTTGTTTTGTTAAATAAAAATCCAAAAAGAAGAGTCGAGCCACGACCAAAACTAAGGCGCTTGGTGGGAGGCAACCCATCTTTCTAATCATTTTTGTTGTTTTTGATTAAGTGTAGGGGAAGACGTATAAAGGAGGAGCTTGGTCTCAAATTTTGATTTGAAAGTGAGCAATGTTAAAGGTAGTAAGTGAGTAATGAAGGAGAAAAAGGCTTTCGGTTAGGCATTGCCTATACAAATCTAGGAAATGGACAAGGCAAGGCCTATGTAAATCTAGGCAACGGACAAGGCAAGGCCTATGCTATTGCCTTTGCTCTCTGAATCGACAATGCTATAGCATAGGCGCCGTCTATGCTCAACTAGGCAAAGCTAAAGGCGCCGCCTATGACATTGCCTTTTCTCTCTGAATCTACAATGCCATAGCATAGGAGTCGCCTATGCCCAACTAGGCTTTTCTAAAGGCGCTGCCTATGCTAAGCATAGGCATAGCATTAGGCGCCGCCTACTTATGCTTTTTGGTCTCCTAACCCAATTTTTCATGGGTCAAACCCGACCCAAGCCTTGGTCTATAAATAGAACTTCAACCTTAGGACAAAATCAAATTGTTTGCTCCATATAGGCGCCGCCCAAGCTTCCCCATTCTTTCAAAATCTTTCTTTTTTCTCATCTAATCTTGCAAGCTTATCTTCCGAATCCATCACCAAGTAAGTTATTCTTTTATATTCCGTAGTTGTTGGAATGCTACGTTTATAATGATTTATTAGATTTTGAAGTGGTGTTGGTGATTAGAATGTGGTTGATTTGTTATGATACATCTAGTTGAGTGAAAGAATACGTGTGGGTGTTCTTGACTTTGTTTCGACTTGTATTTGATTGTTATACACTGCCATAGTTTTATGAAGTCAAAATTGTGAAGTTAATACATAATCTTGTAAGTTGAAAGCTTGAATGTTTGAATGAATCGTTCATCGAGATACCGATTATGATTGACCACAAGCATAAGATGGTGTGATTATGCCTATGCAATAACTTGTTTTTGTTTGTGGTACGATCCTTATGTGGTAGTTTTGTTCAAAAAGTGCATTCATCCAAACATGAAAGTATAGACAAGATTACATGAAATAGAATTGGAAAGGATAGTTAAGATGACATGAACGTATGACTGTGCTGAACATGTTGTTGGAACATATCGCCTAAATGTATGTCGATGAAGTCTGAGTAATCGACATCACTCACTTAATTAGTCTGTGCCAACAAATTAAGTGTAGGGTGGTGCCACTACTGTTTGTTTTTTGATTGAATCTTCCGAGATAAAGCTAACATGACTCTATTTTTAATCTCAGGTAGAATGGCCCCAAAAGGACGACAAGGAAAAGAAAAAATGTCCACCTCACAGAGAGGGCAAGAAAGGACTAATCAGGTTTTCCTTATTTATTTCCCCTAAGGGCAGTGTGTCCCGTCTAAGTGTGGGGTGCGGGTCTATGTCTGTTGTATTGTATTTCTTTGCCTACATTTATTCTTGTTTTTGCTAATTAGTCGTAATATTTTCAAAAAAAAATTTAGATTTTGCATGAAATTGTTCTGATAGACGGCATGGTATTATAACAAGAGTTTGTGCTAAATCATTACTATTGAGACATTTAGGCGCTAAGTTTGACTCACTGTGTGATAATTTTGTGGTTCAATTCATTCACCTGTTGGGTCAAGAGTCTATACTGCTCCCAATAAAGTTGACCATGTGCCTTGTGTGTGTGAGGTTATAGTATATTTTGTGTTGTGACTGATGCTAGAACTTGCCTGGTGTGTGCGTAAAGCGATATAAAGAGTGTGAGTTTAGGAGATGATTTAGGCATTTCTTTGGCAGCCTGTAATTGTTTACCTTCTTTTTACCTACCTTTGTACATTATCCTAGTGAACCCCCTTTGAGCCTTTAGCTATTTTCTGTGGCAAGCCTTATATGTAGTAGCCTAATCCATTTTTTTTTCTCAAAACCATAATTTGATCCAAATTCCTAAGAGCTTTAAATTGTAGAGTCATGTGACAAAATAAGAGGAAATTGGGTGAGAGTGATGCCTCAGAGTGTATTGGTACTTGAAATTGTTGTGAAAAGGAGTGGCTATCATAGAGGTGTTTTATAAAAAAAAAAAAAAATAGAAAAATAAAAAGATAGTTGTGTTTATAATTGAATAACAAAATAGGTGAGAAGGGGTGGTAGATGAAAGGAAAGTAGAGGGGTTGTTTAAAAGAGAGTGTTAATGACATAACGTAGTGTATTAAAGCGCTTAGGGAACATAGTCACTATTTCTGGCCAAAATAGTCCTATCTGTCCCTTAGCCTACATTACAACCTGTAAAGACCTACTTGATCCTAAGCTTAGCATTCTGATATTAGTGGAGCATTACACTAAGGGCAAGCCTATGGTCATCAGTTGCAACATATGAATTCTTTGTGAGAGTGAGAGCAAGGAGAATCTTGTACCCATGTTTCGAAAAATGCAAAACTTGTGAGTGATTATGGGTGATATCTTGTGTGAGACACACATGGTTGATGATTGTTGGGTAGTTTTGTATGATTCTTGGTGCCTTAACTTATAGATACGAATTAGCCATCATCACGAGTCTATGTTGGAGGTTGAATGGTTTCTAGTAGTAATCCAGAAAACTAATCTTTGTTAATAATTGTCGTACATGTCTTGTTGAACATTTTGTGTTACTGCTGTGAAAGCCTAGTTAGATGTTTGCATGGACGTAATATTTTGTTCGAGGACGAACAAAGCTTTAAGTGTGGGGTGTTGATGTTGGGTGTATTTACACGCCTAAACACCATAATTTACCCATGTTATAGCTAAGTTTTGAGGATAAAATATATAATTCCTGCACTTTTAGTCCATTTTCCTGTAAGTGAGCTAACCTACGTGATTAGCATGTTTTCAGGTATTAATGATGAAGATTTCAGCACTTTGTGGACCTTTGGGCAGCAAAGGAAAACTTCACAGAAGAGGGAAGGCAGCTTTTGGAAGCTTATGGACTGAATGTGACGCATGGAGAAATTGTCCCGGGCAAAAGCAGTATTTTTAAATACTTAGGGGTGCAGCAGTAACATAATAGGACTAGGACAAGGATGTTATAAAAATCCTATTTGCTGAATTTTTCAGCATTCATTCATTCATGCAGTGATTCATTCATTCACGATTGCTTTTCATTATTCACGTTACAATTTCTGTAAGTCTAACACAGAGAAACACGCTACATATTTGGGGAAGACGGCTAAGAGGAAAAATGTTATCCCTCTTTGACGTTAAAAGCATCCTCTCGTGAAGATTGTTCTAGTTTTGGTATGATGATGATGATGTCTTCGTTGTTTTACTTTACAATCATGTGTAGCTAAACTTCTCTGTTAGGGTTATGGAAGCCTTTTGATATACTATCTATTACTATGAGTTTGTGAATTCTTGATGCGTATGCTACTTATATCATTACTCTCTTCGTTTTAATTAAATTCTTGTGGTTGTAAGCATATAGAATACGCCATTATAGAATTAACTTGTTCGAGAGAAAAGTTACATGTTTGGAAAAGAGAGTGTGACAAGAAAATAGGGCTACCAACCCCTATTTACACATTAATGCCTTAACCGGATTAATCTCTTGGAGAGTTCGTACCATTAGTTATATACTTTAAGATCGAGAGAGTTAAAGTGAAATAATCCTTTATGGTTGAGAAACACTAGAATTTACCATTAGAATACGAATCTCTATAAGTGCATGCATGTCTGAATTCCGCATGACTCATAGTTAATAGATACATAGAACTCATCAGGTGGACATAACCCTAACTTATTTTTCTCTGTGATTAAATCTTACTAAACAAAGCATTCTGTTGTTACTTTGATAGAATTAATTCACGCCACAATCCAATCCCCCCTTTTCCATGGAATTTTCGATCAACAGTCTACTAATAATTGCAACACTTAGTGACCAAGTATTCCCTGTGGGATTCGACACCCAACCCAGTTGGGTTCTATATTTGACAGCGACCGCTTACACTCTTACGAGACCTATAGTTTGGGCGTTATCAGGTCACCTATGCACTTCTTGAGAAAAGAGACATGAAAGACTGGATGAACTGAGGCTATATCTGAAGGCAATTTGAGCTCATAAGCTACCTTGCCTAAACGACTAAGAATCTTGAAATGTCTGACATATCGGGGACTGAGCTTGCCCTTCTTGTCGAATCTCTTCACTCCCTTCATGGGAGAGATCTTGAGATAGACATAGTCATTGACCTCAAACTCGAGATCCTTTCTACAAATATCTGCATAAGACTTTTGTCGGCTCTGAGCATCCTGGAGTCTCCCTCTGATCAACTGAACTTTCTCTAAGACATCAAAAACCAAGTCAGGACCTATGACGGAGGCATCACTAACTTCGAACCAACCAATTAGAGATCTACATCTCCTACCATAGAAAGCTTCGAATGGAGCCATCTGAATACTGGAATGATATCTATTATTGTATTCAAATTCAATCAAAGGCAAGTGGTTATCCCAACTTTCCTTGAAATCAACTGCACACGCCCTTAGCATATCTTCAAGAGTTTGAATAGTCCTTTCTGCTTGACCATCTTTCTGAGGATGAAACGTTGTACTGAGATGAACTTGGGTACCAAGACCCTTTTGGAATGCTTTCCAAAAGTGACAGGTGAATTGGGTACCTCTGTCTGAGATGATATATAATGGAACACCGTGTAATCTAACCAACTCCCTGATATAGAGTGGCATAATCCTCAGCTAAATAAGAGGTATGAACTGGAAGGAAATGGGCTGACTTGGTCATTTTGTCTACAATGACCCAAACTGAATCATGCTAATGACGAGTTCAAGGCAAACCCATCTCGAAGTCCATATTTACTTCTTCCCACTTCCAAGTAGGAATGGTGAACTCCTGTATTGAACCACTAGGATTATGATGCTCTATCTTAACCTGATGATATGTAGAGCACTTATCCACAAACTCTGCAACATCTCTCTTCATCCCACTCCACCAATAGATCTCCCACAAGTCGTGGTACATCTTAGTGTCCCCTGGATGAATAGAGTAGTGCGCACCATGCACTTCTGCAAGAATTCATTGCCTCAAGTCATCTACACCTAGAACACACAGACGACCCTGACAACGGAGGACACCATCTCCCCCTTGGGAGAAAACCTCTACTTTTTGATCTCTGACTGACTTTTTTAGCTTGACAAGGCTAGGATCCCTGTCTTGCTTTTCTTTCACCTCGGAAACTATAGATGACTCTGAACTATCCTGAACACATACACCACCCTCTGAATAATCGACTAAGCAAACACCTAGTCTGGTAAGATGATGGATTTCCTGAGCTATTTTCTTCTTGCTATCCTCAACGTGAGAAACACTACCCATGGCGAGTCTATTGAGAGCGTCGTCCACGACGTTGGCCTTACCAGGATGATAAAGGACATTCATGTCATAATCTTTCAAGAGCTCTACCCACCTTCAATGATGAAAATTAAGATCTTTCTAAGAAAATACATATTGGAGACTCTTATGATCTGTGAAGACATCTACATGAACTCCGTATAGATAATGCCTCCAAATCTTCAAGGCAAATACTACGGCTACTAACTCAAGATCATGAGTAGGATAATTCTTCTCATGGGTCTTTAACTTCCTGGAGGCGTAGGCTATGACCTTACAATGATGCATGAGTAAACAACCTAGACACACTCTAGATGCATCACAATAGACTACAAAACCGTCTGAACCTTCCGAAAGAGCTAGAACTGGAGCTGAGGTGAGTCGCATCTTCAACTCCAGAAAACTCTTCTCACAAGAATCTGACCACTAAAACTTGACCTTGTTCTGAGTCAATCTGGACATGAGGGATACAACAGAAGAAAATCCTTCAATAAACCGCCTGTAATAGCCCGCCAAACCTAAGAAACTCCTAATATCTTATGGAGAGATAGGGCGAGGCCAGTTTTTACCACTTCAATCTTCTGAGGATCTACTCCAATGCCATCACCAGAAATAATACAACCAAGGAATGCTACTGACCTTAGCTAAAACTCATACTTACTGAATTTGGCAAATAGTTGGTGACCTCTGAGAGTCTGAAGAACAATTCTGAGATGGTTTGAATAATCATGCTCTGTGCGGGAATTGACCAGGATATCATCTATAAAGACTATGATGAATATGTCCAAGTACTTCTTGAACACACGGTTCATCAAGTCCATGAAAGCGGTTGGGGCATTGGTAAGACCAAAGGACATAACTAGAAATTCGAAGTGACCATACCGAGTAAGAAAAGTTGTCTTTGGGATGTCACATTCTCTAACTCTGAGATGATGATAGCCTTATCTGAGGTCTATCTTGGAGAAATAACTGGCACCCTAAAGTTGGTCAAACAGGTCATCTATTCTGGGAAGAGGATACTTGTTCTTGACCGTAACATTGTTGAGTTGACAGTAATCAATACATATCCTGAGAGAACCGTCTTTCTTTCTCACGAATAAGACTGGTGCGCCCTACGGGAAACGCTGGGTCTAATGAATCCCTTATCTAAGAGATCCTTCAACTGTTCTTTCAGTTCTTTGAATTCTATTGGTGCCATTCTATATGGCGGAATAGAAATAGGCTGAGTATCTGGAATAAGGTCAATGCCGAAGTCTATTTCCCTTTTAGAAGAAATGCATGGAAGATCTTCGGGAAAGATATCTGAATATTTGTTAACCACTAGAACTGATTCAAAGCTAGGAGATTCAGAACTGGAATCTTTAACATGCACAAGATGATACACACACCCCTTAGAAATTATTTTCCTTGCCCGAAGGTAGGAAATAAGTTAACCCCTGAAAGATGAAGTACTGCCCTTCCACTCTAGGACGGGCTCATTCGGGAACTAAAAATAAACTATCATGTTTCGGCAGTCGACTGTGGCATAGAGGGAATAAAGCCAATCCATGCCGAGAATGACATCAAAATCAGTCATTTCTAACTCGACTAAATTTGCTGATGTGGATTTTTGAAATATCATAAATGGGCAGTTCCTGTATACCCGCTGAGTTATGATGGTTTTACCCACTGGGGTAGATATTGAAAAGGGCTCTGCTAAAGTTTCGGGACTGATTCCGAAATCGCCTGTTATATTAGGAGTAACAAAAGACAAGGATGCACCTCGATCTATCAAAGAATAAACATGAACATGAAAAATCTATAACGTACCAGTAATGTCATCAGGAGAATTTTCCTGATCCTATCGGGTCTAGAGAGCATAGAGTCTGTTTGGGCGTTGCCCACTAGTAGTACTGGAAGTGGCACCTTGCTGATTTGGACGACTGGACTGAGCTGTGGAACAATTCTGCTGACCCTGTAGACCTGACTACAGACACTCTAATCCTGTGTCCTGGCTTTCCACAACCGAAAAAAACATCGCTACCAGATCTATAGGTACCCTTGTGGTTCTTACCACAAGTCTGACACAGGGGATTAGTTTGGTCACTGCTGACACTGCCCTGAGACTTAGAGCCTGGTGCTCGATCTCTGTTGTAGTCTCTGAATTTTGGCATTGGGGCACTGGCTGAGGAAGGAGCTGGATCTACTGGCTTAGGACAAAACTGCGAATGGTTTCCTCTTTCTGATTTGGGTTAAGCAAAATTAAAATTGCCTGATCTTGCTCTCTTGTTCTGCCTCTTCCTAGACGTAATCTTCTAATCCTCTATTTTCTAAGCATGGGTCATGAGCTAGCTAAAGTCATATCACTATTTAGCATCACAGACCTACACTCATTTACCACGCTATCATTCACCCCTGACACAAACTTGCTCATCTTAGCCATGCTGTCTGCAACCATATGAGGGGTATATCTAGATAACTGAGTAAATCTAAGAGAATACTCCCTAACCATCATATTTCCTTGACTGAGGTTGATGAACTCAAGAACTTTGGCCTCCTTCAGCTCTTGGGGAAAGAATCTGTCTAAGAAAGCCATGAAAAATTCCTCCCACTCTATAGGACCTACACCATCTACCCTCTTGGACTTCCACTATTTGTACCAAGTATGAGCAACATCTTGTAACTGGTATGCGGCTAACTCGGCACTCTCAATAGAAGTAACTCCCATGATGTCAATGACCTTTTGGATTTGGTCAATGAACTCCTGAGGGTCTTCATCAGACTTAGATACGAAGAAAGATGGAGGGTTCATTCGGGTAAAGTACCGAATCCTAGCTGCGGCTGAGTTGACCACTGGATTCGATGGAGTAACTGGTGGCCATTCATTTTGGGCAGCCACAGACTGAGAAAGTGTGGTGAATGCGGCCCTAAACTCCGCATGAGAAACATGTTCTCCTAAAGGATCTTAGGGCTGAGGAGCTGGCTGGTTTTTTCTCTTTGGAGGCATGTTCTGAAATAAGAGAAGGACGTATTAGACTGAGAGTTTAACTTGAGATTATGCTCACTAGCACGGCATGAATACTAAAAGAGGGGAAATTCTTCCTAAAACAACTTATAGCCTCCTGCAAAAAAATGTGGCGCGCAACACACCCCTGCACAAGACTCTATAAGATGCGTCTTTCAGACTTCCCAAGACTCTTTGAACCTTAGGCTCTGATACCAAGTTTGTAATGCCCTGATTTTCAGAACTGAAATGCTACATGGTTCTTATGACCCCGAAGGACCACAAACTAATCCATGACTGATATCGGTACCTGTACACTACATAATATATATGTAAAATGTAGAAAACATGAACCATAGGCCATAAGGTTCAACTGGATAGAATATTTGATAAATAATAACATCCATATAGGTGATAAAAACCCAAAGAAACTGAAGTCTGAATCAAAACTGAACATAAATATAAACTGAATCTGAAAGCCTATAAGTACTGTCTGAATAAGGAGTTGAAGGAACATGTCTCCAACTAAATTCGTAAACTGAAATCTAACTGAAATAATAAATAAATCAAATCATATCATCCTCGAATGAAGAGGACTCACTGCAACTATTTATACTAGAATGCGACTGCTACTGCTGGTATGGAACTCATGTCTTTGAACCTATGGTGTAACATAAAGAGAAAGCACCACAGCGCAAGTGCGTCAGTACAACTGAAGTACTGAGTATACGAGTAAGGTAGGCTAAATACAAAAGGGTTTACATGCATGAACAATGCTAACTGACTGACTGATATAAACGTAAGAGTGCAAACATGCATATATAGTAACTGGAATCGTGAATGCATGATATCTGGATCTGTACGTTAATACATGGTTTACTGATAACTAATCATGACTGATACTGTAGTTCTGATAACATGGATGACTATATATGATAGTCCTAAATCTGGTGGAACTATCTAAGTTCCGTACTGTAACTAAATTGACTATAACTAATAGTCCTGGTATACTGATATCTGAAGAACTATCTGAGTTCTTTTACTGAGACTGATACTAAAACTATGGGAGGTAGTTGCTTAATCGATATGCCCCAATAACACATATAGCTAAGTGGGGGTCCAATTTATGCCCCGACTGGAAGGGTGTCAATACCACGCCACTGGTAAGGACAGTTGTGAGTGACCCTTAGCTGGCAGGTACTCTAATGAGAATGGTGGGAACCCTAAACTGATAGGTTAATCCACCTCATCAACCCTAATCTGGTAGGTTAAGATGTCTCAACCTACGCTGGCTATATATTTCTGGAACACAAGGATTACTACTAAGAATCACACCTAAACTGGCAGGTGAGTTCCCATCATTGGGTTCACTCGGTGCTAACTTCTACTCCCATCTGAAAAGACTGAACATGATTTAACTTGTTGCACATAGACTGAGTAACTGACTTCTGTTGACTGGCAGAATAGGACTATTATCTGAGAATTTATTGAGATCATGAGATTTCCTGAGTCACATGACTGACTGAGTTCTATAGATCATGGTTTGACTGAGATTATCGTGATAACCTGACATGGCTCTAGGCACACAGGTATATTTTTCGGGTACAAGTACCCCCATGACTCGATGGAAGGAAACTGATGCACATGAATGACTTGAATACATGACTAACGTCAACAATCCATAATATCATAGCTTGGAGATTTTCATGAAGTACGTGATTATCATACATCTTGTACAAGAGTGGGATTTGCAAGTAAGCATAGCATAATCTCATAAGACTAGTTCATGAACAATCCAAAAATACTTGCAAGACACAATATCAACATGACAATCATTGGAACATAAGGGCATATCATGAATCCTTCACTTAGTCATAATTTAGCTATATTACATGACTTCTAGTTTCTTAGGTAATTTATCAAACACTTTACATGCACAATTTTGGGAATAGATATATTTATCAACATAACAAAGTTAATCCATCCAAAATTCATGGTTTCCAACTATTCTACTCATATGCTTCCTGAAAACATATCAAGATACAACCTTGAACTCAAACAACAATCCTTAACATGAATATAGCCATCACACACAAGAAAATCACAATTCATAATTTAAAACATGATTCTTGAGCTCCATGGATGAAAGGGATCCATTGATGAACACTGCGCATACCTTAGTTTGTGATTTCGTGAAGATTGACGGTGAAATTCCCTTGAAATTGAATCTTCTATGAAAATCCTAGGGCTTGTTCTTGAGAGTTTTTGAGAGAATTAAGTGTAAGTTGCTGAATTAGGGACTAAATATCGTGTTATAAGATTTATATAGGGTGGGGAAATTGACCCTTTTAGCCCTGGATGCGTCATTAAGTTTTTCAGAAATTTTCCCGAATTGGGCCCTTGGCACGATGCGGCGTTATCGCACCGTGTCACTGGAAATTGACAATTGGGAAATGGAGGGATGGCGCGACGCGGAGCCATCATGTTGCCCCCCTCTTTGAGACCTGGAACCATGGCGCAAAGCGCCAGTATCGCGGAGAAATACTGTAATTTTACAATTGCCATTTGAGCTACCCCCACGACGTGCTGAAGGCGCAGGTCAGACACTGTCTCACTAAAATGGCCCTAACTCTTCGCTCGGGTGTCAGATTTGGGAAAATTATATATTGATGGAAAGCTTATTCAATTTCCCACGTGATAGGAAGTAAAAATTATTTAAATACCACGAGTATAAGAATGAATCCTTATTTCAAATCAAGTACTAACATCTTTGATATGATCTTCAAGCTAAGAAAAAGCATGGGTATTACAATCGTGCTCTAATACCAAGTTTTTCACGACCTGAACCGAGGCCTGGCCGTAACGAGCATCCCAAACCATGAAGGCCCGAACGCCCTTCTACATCTGGTAATCATGCACAATATTCATATAATAAAAAATGTGAAATTGTAAATCATTACGGAAACATGGTCATACTCTGATTATAATTTAACAATAAGGAAAGAGATCCAATAACATCTAGACCACATCTGATTCAGTCTACGAAATCTCTACTATATCTTAAAACAACAACTGTCTGAAACTGGTACTAGGCCCCCCAATGGACCTAAACCAAAATAAATAACATAATCTGAAAGACATAGGCCTTCTGGAATAAAGAAGGCTCACCAATGCACACTTCACTGTTATCTGAAAACTCTACGGCTTAGCAGGGCCTCTGAACTGAGCTTTAGACCCTGGGAGGTAGGGGGTCAATACAAATATACTGGTACACAGAGCAAATCCAAAATAATAATTTATATTCAACATATATGAGAGAAATTAAAAACATTTCATAAACATATCATATAGTAAAAGATCTCATGGGCATTTTCGAAAAACTCTGTAAAATCATCTGAACTCTGCGACACTCTTTGTTTTACTTTTGCGCTAGGTGGTATAACCTACAACTCTAAAATTCCATGGACTATATGGAATCCGTCATTGACTCGGCGGGGAAGCCCCCAACCCAAGTGTGCCGCAAGGATTGGAGTCTATGACTCTACTACGCCACACGACCGTCACCAGCGTAGAAATAGTATACCCGGATCGGCAAATCACGGTTTTAGGCTAAGAGTTACTTAAACTCAATCCTTCTTCGAGTAACCACCTAACCCTCTTTAAGCCCATTTTTAACTCTTTAAAAATTGCATTCTCTGAAAACATACTCTGTTATGGCATACATACTTATGGTATCGTCATACCATTAACTTGCAAGTCACGTCTCTGAGCCATTATTAGCAGATTACAATCTCTATTTTCAAAACATAAATTCGGGACCACCATATCAATAAATCATTTCAAAGAACTCTTTCTCTAAAACTCATGTAAACATATGTATGCAACTCTTTTTGTCAAACTTTCAATGATGCAAGGTGGCCATGTCAAAGCTCTTAATCTCATGAAAATCTTTCTCTTTTAACAAAATATATTTACATCAAGAAACTCTCTCTCTTAAATATCTAAATCATGCTCAAAATACTGCGGTATTTGAGTAAACTATTTTTAAGCCATAAATCATGCATTTCAAATCCTTCACATTAAGATCATAAACTTAAAGTCATCACAAGAGAGGGATTTCATAAGTTGTGCTCTTAAACAATCTTCAAATATAAATTTTCATACATATTCATGTCACACCCCTTTTCTGCCCAAAGAGGATCGAAGTCGAAGGGTTTTTTCCAATTAAAGTGACGGTTTGGAATAGGAATTATTTTTATCATTTTTAGAGTCGCCACTTGGAATTGAGTTATGGTATTCCAAGTCACCTTATTAAATCCCTAATCAAAAGGAAATGACTCTTATTATGGTCTGCAAAAAAAGAAGACCGGGTAAGGAATTCTGTTGACCGAGGGGAAGGTGTAAGGCACCCCTCGGGTCCCGTGGTTCTAGAACGGTCGTTTTATTGACTCATCTTGACTTAAATTATTTTAATAAATTATGTTAAGGCCTAAAATCGCTCATTTTTAATGTATTAAAAACTGGTTTATTATCTTAATAAATAAATCAATGAAAAGTTAATTCTTAGAAAAATATTTGCCAAGGTGCATTATTGCATCCTTAAATTTTTTAAAATGTCTCAAAGATGCGTACGCCGCGTTCTTAATTGACACAAATATTTTAAATATATTTAAAATTTACCTAGCATTTAAAAGTTTTGATATTTATCTATTCAAAGTGCTATTTCTATTTAATCTTATATATAAAAACTTAACAATATTTATTAAAGCGGTTTTAAAATAAAATTAATTATTTTATACTTTTTAGTATTTAAAAGTCTTGACTATTCGAATCATTACCTAAATAATATATTTAAGTAAAATTCATTTAAGAATATTATTTAATTTAACAAAAACTAACTGTCCAAATTTGTTAATAACAAAAATAAATAATAAATAAAGAATGGAAATAATACAATAAATAATACAAATTACATATTACATATTTCCAAGTGAACCAAAATTTACAAAAATTAACTTAATGATTATGATTTTCAAATAACACACGAGAGTCAATTTTAGTCAAAAACAAACTACTAAGAGACCATAATTAAAAAAAAGCTTATTTTGTTTTAAATAATATAGTATACATACATGTGTTCCAACTTGTTTTGGAGTCCATCTGCTTCACTCCATGTTCATTCTCTGAAACTTAACCACTTTTATTTTTAAAACGATTTTATTCTCGGCTTTTCTTCTATATATATTTTTTTACTTTTTTTTATGTTTCTGGTGTATGTACAATGAAGATTAAAAAAATGAATAGTGTGTGCAGTGATATATGAATGCAGTACTTCAACAAAATATTCAAATTCTGACATATTCACTGAACAGATATATAAGCATATGATAAATTAACAATATAATATGTTTTGATAAAAGATTCACATAATCAATATTCATGCTAAATAGTATATTGAAATCATTAATATAGATTCGAACATAATTTTATTTATTATAAAAATTCATACAATAAATAATTCGGAGTAGAATAAAACCTAAATTTTAATTGACTACAAAAATCAGAATGTTATCACCAGAAACTTCGAATTTAAACTCCGAAATTCAACTCACAATCTTTTCTTTCTTTTCTTTTATTTCTCTCTTTTATTTGATGTTTTTCTTCTGATCCCTTTGAAAATCTCATTCCTTTTCTCTTTGACTAGTTTTTGATATTTTTGTATTCTGTGTCTGGTGGAGAAAAAGTACGTAGAATCCTCTGTTTTATCTGGTAGGAGTCCTTTAAATACAAGGATTTTTTAGGGGGGGGGGGGGAGAATAGAGGAGGGAACAATTATTATCAGATAGAGTAGGTAATTTAAATTTTAAAAATTAAAATTTCCCACTTCTTTTTTTATTTAAAAATAAATAAATAAATAAATAAATATATTAATAATAAATAACTATAAATAAATAAATAAAATAATAGAATAATAATATCAATAATAAATATAAATACTAATTAATTTTTATATTTTAAGAAAATATAATAAAATTTATGAATAACCTTAAATAAATATAATTAAGAAAATATTAAAATTACTAAGTTATTTAAAATTTAAAATAAAAATATTATTATATATATATATATATTTTCAAATTTTGTATTTTTTTTAAATAGAATAAAATAAAATATCTCAAAATTAAATTTATTTAATTATTGATTCTAAACTAAAACTTAATTAAAATTAAAATAAAATAAGAAATTAAATAATATTATATCAAATATAAATATTTAATATAAAAAAATAAAATAAAAATTCGAGGAGGATAAAACATTACGTGTCTACATTTTATCCCCTCTTTGTGTGGAATCTCGAAGAGTTTTCATACAAAGAAGTAGACAAGATATGATTTTTGACTCTCCAATTATTTGAAAGGTAAGGATAAAAATAAAAATAAAAGGAAAAATGTGACCGAGTCCTGTTTTTGGACCGCCTACATATCCCGGGTTATAAGGGAATCAGGTCACATGTAGTTCAAGGAAAACGTGGTGAGAATAAGCTAAACATCGAGTGAGATTCCGTCGAGTTTTCGGTTAACGAATTTTGTTTTTACATCCAATGACTAATAAAAAACAAAAATGAAAAATACAAATGAAAATTACAATCTCTAGAGTCTTAATTCTAATCTTCGTGATTTGAACTTGAAAATTCACCCTATTCTTTAGGCAGGCTCCTGGCTTGCTTTTCCTTCACCCTATTCTTCATACTGACTCTTGGACTTGATTTTCTTCACCCTGCTCTTTACGCGGGCTCCTAGACTTCCATTTTTTCTTCACCCTGTTCTTTAGGCGGGCTCCTGAACTTTCTTTTTTCTTCACCCTGTTCTTTAGGCGGGTTCCTGGACATACAATTTCTTCACCCTGTTCTTCAAGCGGGCTCCTGGACTTACAATTTCTTCACCCTGTTCTTCAGGCCGGCTCTTGACTTGTTACTTCTTCACCCTATTCTTCAGGCGGGCTCCTGAACTTCTTTTTTTTTGCACCCTGTTCTTCAGGCGGGCTCCTGTTCTTTCAATTTCTTCACCCTATTCTTCAGGCGGGCTCCTGGAATTACAATTTCTTCACCCTGTTCTTCAGGCGGGCTCCTGGACTTACAATTTCTTTATCCCATTCTTCAGGCGGGCTCCTGACTTCTATCATTTCTTTACCCTGTTCTTCAGGTGGGCTCCTAGACTTATAATTTCTTCACCCTGTTCTTTAGGTGGGATCCTGACTTGTTACTTCTTCACCCTGTTCTTTAGGCGGGCTCCTGGACTTCCTTTTTTCTTCACCCTGTTCTTCAGGCGCCCTCCTGGACTTCCTTTTTTCTGCACCCTGTTCTTTAGGCGGAATCCTGGACTTTCTTTTTTTCTTCACCCTGTTCTTCAGGAGCGATGCTGGACTTACAATTTCTTCACCCTGTTCTTCAGGCGAGCTCCTGACTTGTTACTTTTTCACCCTGTTCTTCAGGCAGGCTCCTGGACTTTCTTTTTTCTTCACCCTGTTCTTCAGGCGGGCTCCTGGACTTCCTTTTTTCTTCACCCTATTCTTTAGGCGGGCTCCTGGACTTACAATTTCTTCACCCTGTTCTTCAGGCGGGCTCCTGGACTTACAATTTCTTTACCCTGTTCTTCAGGCGGGCTCCTGACTTTCATTTTTTCTTCACCCTGTTCTTCAGGAGGGCTCCTAACTTGTTACTTCTTCACCCTGTTCTTCAGGAGGGCTCCTGGACTTACAATTTATGATTTTCAAATATGTTCCTGAACTCAAAATAAAAGGTGAAACAGAAAAATAACATCCCATTCTTCAGGAGGGTCCTGAGCAAAAAGTAAATTCCCATTCTTTTGGAGGGTCCTGTACAAAAATAAATTCTCATTCTTCAGGAGAGTCCTGAGCAAAAGTAAATTCCCATTCTTCAGGAGGGTCCTGTGCAAAATAATAAATTCCATACAACACACATAAAAATTTTCCCCAGTTTGTACTGAAAAGATTTTTGTGTCACCGGATCTTAATACATCTCACAAAGAATAAAGTTTACCATGATCGGGATCTATCATCAGATACTATAACCATGCTTCTTGCGTTGACAGAAATATGGAATTACATCCTTTATTTGAAAACTTTAGTGTAAAATAAGAATATCCCATCTCTGTTTCAAACAAAGAAAAAATATGAGTTTTAAAACATGTGATGATTGATTTGTGTCATTTGGCTTTTGAAGTGGCCGCTCTCGCACTTGCCATGCTGAACACTTTTCCAATCCATGATAATATTCATTGAATTGTCATACTTCTGACTCAAAATTCTGACTACTGAGATCCTCAACTCAAATCATGTTTCTGTTGTATGATGCTTCTGAGTTTAGCTTCCAATACATCCCTTAGATTTTCACGAGTTTAAAATGGTCAAATCACCATCATCTTGAGTACCTTACTTTTACTTTGAAATGTTGTCTCTGTGCATCGACCCTTTGTCTTGCTTTGTACCCTTAAAGGAGTTGGTAGCGAGTTTGGAGTCCTTTCTCACTCGACCTGACGTAAATTTGACTCAAAAAACAACAAAAAATTTTCGTTTGATGACAAGGACACAAAAAATTGAAAATTAAAATAAAACAAAAAGAAAAAGACAATAGGCATCTCTTTCTCAAAACAAAGAGGAAAATTATCTGAATGTGAAAACCGATTTTGGTGATTATGACATGCATTTTGAATCAAACAGACAGATCTACCTATATCAATCATTTGTCAACTTTTTCCCACTTATTGAGTTTGAAACTGAGCCATTGTTGAATTTATTCACTCTAAATTACTATACTCCTTCGGCTTGTGGCACCTCAATGGATTTTTACCAACACCTATCTTATTTTCATTTCATTCTCAGCTCACTATCACCTTATGGTGCCCAAAAGGGTTTTCACCAATAAGACTCTCTCATTTTTACTCATTCATTCATTTTTTTTTATTTTTTTTCTGAAAATAATGCCCAACATATGAAACATCATGCACCCATAACATGTTTAGCCTTGACATTCTCAAAGATCGATCTAAAGATCTTTCTTTGGTTGTAACTTGACTTTTGGGAATGGTTAGAAAGAAAGGGAGGCATGTGGCTCAAAAATTTACATAATATTGGGTGAAACATATAACTTTTGGAATCGACTTTTTAAGGAAATAAACTTTTCCCCAGTTTTATTTCATTCTGGGTAATTTGAATTTTCTTTTGGTTGGACCGAACCCCAAAGCAGGGCTGCCTACGTATCTTGTCATAGCAAGAATCAGGTCAAACGTAGTTCAGGCCTCTTGTTTTTTTTGCTTGATTTTCTTTCTTTCTCTCTTTTTTTCTTTTTCTTGACTTTTCTCTCTTTTTCTTCTCTTTTTTTTAGAGAGAGAGATATTTTTCCCGACTCCATTTTTCTTGACACTTTTTGACTCTATTATTTTTTCTTGACACTTTTTTTTTTCAACTTTTTCAAATTCTATTTTGATTCCAAAAGAGGGGTACGAAAAAAATAATACTAAAGCTCAAAAGGGGTAACACAGGATGACATAACATTTGGGTAGTAGAATGAAATGCCTCCATCATATCAATCCTTAAAAACGGAAGAACATAACATGCAATTTGAGGGTGAAACATGAGATCATACATATCTTTTCAACATTGACCTTCACTAAGAACATGCACATGTGTCACTTTTGTCATGCTTATGAAACATACAAGTCCACTTGTGTTGTACTTTCTCCACACGGATGACTCATGTCTCTTTGGAAGCTAACTTTCTTTCATTTTTCCTGACGGTGGAGATTATATATCCTCTGATTGATCCCATTCAAAATGCTTGAATTAGATCTACTAATTGATGATCAATTCATTTTTTATTTGCAAAGCGATTGCTCCAATTTCATCTATATTGCGATTTGACTTATTCTCAAACTGTTTGAATTTTTTTGCTTATATTCTCAAATACTTCCTCTTCATCGTATTCAACCTCTTTACTCATTATTTCATAATTAGATTGGGTTTTAAAATCTGATTGGAAATTCTTCATGCATGTCATATCATTAGAATCGGCATAGAAAGAACTGTATAATAGAAAATATATAAGTAAATATTAGACACAAAATAAAATAAAGGAAAGTTATGTTTCTTTTAAAAAACAAAGATAGACAAAGTTTTAACCTAAAATACCAAAGTAAAAATCTGAATTACAACCCTAGAACGATTCGAATTGTAGAAAGACAAACAAACAAACTACCAAGACTCCTTCATAGTAGGGAGAGGAGTGACCTCCCAATTGTTAAGCTTGACATCTTAGCCACTGGTTTGCTTATCAGCATGACTAGAACTTCCACCACTATCCAACATATTTTCTTCAACAAATAAATTCTGGATGCCCATGCTTAACTCATTGTTTTCCACGTATTGTGCATTACCATGTGTTAATGAAGGATTCCATGTGACGCTCGTTGTGTTAATGTTTTGCACTACAATCAATTTTTCTTGAATCGTCCTTTCTATTTCTCTTTTCAAAGCACGACAATCCTCAATATTGTGACCCTGCATATCAGAATGATATGCACATCGTACATGAGAATCAAAATTTCTTGAATGTGGATCAGGAGTACACTCAAAGAGAGGAATGATTATGTCCAACTTTCTCAATCTCTGAAATAAACTGGCATACGACTCCTCAATTGGTGTAAAATTATTCTTTGACTTTCTCCTCTTTGCAAACTCCGGCCTCGATTGAAACTTGGACTTAGAAATTCTTTGATAAATATGTGGGGGTCCAGGACGATGTTGGGGAACCAGTGCATGCCATTGCGGATAAGAAAATGGATGAGCATACAACTGTGCATTGTTTAAAGGATATTGAGGAAGTGGAACGAAATATCTTGAATTTTGCAAAGAGGAACCTTGTTGCATGTGAGCATATGAATTTGATGTGCAAGATCGGGATTGAGATTGACAATATTGCTGAGTTGGACCTCTTGAGCTCTGTTTTTCCCCTGTAACGACAATAGGTACATTTTTCTTTTTCTTCCCTTTTGTCCCTCTCAATTGATGGCAATATTGTCCCAAGTGTTTTACAGAATCCTCGTACCCATCATGTTTCTCAAATTTCAATATCTAAAGACTTGGAGGAAAGTTAACACTTGAAGAAATGTCCCCGTCGTTATATGCAACATCTTCATAATTTACAATTCCTTGAGAATTTTTCGTAGCCTTTTCTGTGCTCTTCATTTTCCTAGCCATTTTCTCTTGCTCTTCTGTCATGTCAGGCTTCTTAGTAAGAAATTTTGGTGGTCCAACTAACATATATATGGGCTCAAGAGTATAATAGTGATCATCAAGAGTGTTGAACATCGACTTACTAGTAGATTGGGGAGGCACAATCGTCGGATCAAAAGCTAAGGTGGAAACCTTAGTAGAGGATGGAGCAATAGAAGCAGAGACTATAGGTGGTGATATCGATGTGCTAGATTTATACTGAAGATCTAGAGAATGAGTGATTGAAACATTGAGATTCTTTTGGCTTGAAATAGATTCTGGGGCATGTTGTGGCGCATAACCAACAGCAGAAAATTGACCTTGCAATTTTGGTGAAAAACTCAAGGTATTTGTAGGGTCAATAGTGGAAAATAGCGGAGGAGACATCCCACTGGCCCAAGCTCAATACATTTCCAATATTTGTTTTCTCAAACTCACAATCTCTTATTTTAACCTCTCATTTTCCTGACTCTTTATCTGATCATTTCACTTTCTATATTCTTGCTGGATATGACTCTTTTTCCTGAATTTGGTGTAATATGAGGGACCAGCCAAAATACCACAAACCATCCACCTTAAATTAACTGTTTAAGAAATAACAAAGGAGTCAGAATGTAATATTTTTTCAAAAACTCTTTTCGTTTATCTTCTTTTTGAAAAGATCACCGAACCCTAGAAAGGATTCCTACGTATCTCACTAAGATGAGAATCAGGTGTGCGTAGTTCTCGAAAATTGGAGATACGAAGAAATATACCTTTTTTTTCTTTTTTGAATAATGAGAAATTTATTTACTTATTAAATAATATTTTTTTTATTTTTGAAAATAAAATATTTTTTTAGTTTAAAAGGAAAGACAACCATTTTTTTAAAAGATCACTGAATCCATTAAGGACTGCCTACGTATCTCAATAAAATGAGAATCAGGTGTGCGTAGTTCTTGAAAATTATGTCGTACAAAACTCAGCCTCAAGACCCCTAAAAGTTCAAGGCTGTTAAGATATATATATATATATATATTTTATAAAAATTTAGCCTCATGATCCTTAAAGATTCAGGGCTATTGAAATATATATATTTTTATTTTTTGGTAGAACCTTAGCCTCATGATCCCTAAAGATTCAGGGCTATTAAGATATATATAAAAATTGGACCTGAAAATTAGAAAAATAATTATGAAAGTAATCATATTTTCAAAATATTCCCCAATAAATCTATGAATAATTTTTCAAAAGATAGGGTCGTATCCTGGGAAGGACTTCCTACGTATCCCACTAAAGAGTGAGAATCAGACCCTTGTAGTTCATAAAGACTGTAAAACTATGTTACTAAAATTTTCTCTTCTTTTAATTTATTTATTTTTTTGAAAAAATGATTCACTATATGTGAGGATAATTTAATCTCTTGCATTTTAAAATTGCCTAAAGATGATCAACAAACTAATAGCCTTCCAACCAAATGTCAAAAGAGCACGTAGGATGCACATATTGGTCTTTATAAAGTAGGTTACCTGTCCTAGACATACCCAACTCCTGTGCCAAGTCCCGCTAAGTCAAATGCATATGATGCAAATAAAACGGCACCTAATAAGGATAATCAGATTCTGAGTTTCCAATTCTTCTAAGTTTAAGCCTAATAGGGATAGGTCTAGACTGGCTTACCCGAGCGGACACTCGAGTCGGGGAGGGATAACTTGGTCAGTAGCAGGGCAACACCGCCCTCGTTAACGATCCGAACCCCGCCTAACATGTGTGGCTATAATCTTTCACCAGGTGCCTTGACACTCCGATTATCTCAAAAAGAAAGTTAGGATGCATACACTGCATTCCTTCTATCCTATTTCAGAGACCCAGTGGGGAGCGCGAGAGAAGACAGTTTATAAAATGGTTCAACAATATCAAAGCGGAAAATAAGCGACAAGTAGCACATAAGGCCAACAAACACAAAATATAACAATAATTAAAGCAAGTAAAGTCAATATCAAAAGCTAAAATTCTAATAATTCTCCAGAAGAGTTGCCAGAGATGTCACACCCCTTTTCCGCCCAAAGAGGATCGAAGTCGAAGAGTTTTTTCAATTAAAGTGACGGTTTTGAATAGGAATTATTTTTATCATTTTTAGAGTAGCCACTTGGAATTGGGTTGTGGTGTTCCAAGTCACCTTATTAAATCCCTAATCAAAAGAAAATGATTCTTATTATGGTCTGCGAAAATAGAAGACCGGGTAAGGAATTCTGTTGACCGAGAAAAAGGTGTAAGGCACCCCTCGAGTTCCGTGGTTCTAGCACGATCGCTTTATTGACTTATCTTGACTTAAATTATTTTAATAAATTATGTTAAGGTCTAAAATCGCTCATTTTTAATGTATTAAAAACTGGTTTATTATCTTAATAAATAATTCAATGAAAAGTTAATTCTTAGAAAAATATTTGCCAAGGTGCATTATTGCATCCTTAAATTTTTTAAAATGTCTCAAAGATGCGTACACCGCGTTCTTAAATGAGACGAATATTTTAAATATATTTAAGATTTACCTAGCATTTAAAAGTTTTGATATTTATCTATTCAAAGTGCTATTTCTATTTAATCTTATATATAAAAACTTAACAATATTTATTAAAGCGATTTTAAAATAAAATTAATTATTTTATACTTTTTAGTATTTAAAAGTCTTGACTATTCGAATCATTACCTAAATAATATATTTAAGTAAAATTCATTTAAGAATATTATTAAATTTAACAAAAACTAATTGTCCAAATTTGTTAATAACAAAAATAAATAATAAATAAATAATGAAAATAATACAATAAATAATACAAATTACATATTACATATTTCCAAGTGAACCAAAATTTACAGAAATTAACTTAATGATTACGATTTTCAAATAACACATGAGAGTCAATTTTAGTAAAAAACAAACTACTAAGAGACCATAATTAAAAAAACACTTCTTTAAAAAAAAATAATATAGTATACATGCGTTTTGGAGTCCATCTACTTCACTTCATGTTCACTCTTTGAAACACGACAATTTTTTTTTAAAACGATTTTATTCTTGTCTTTTCTTCTATATTTTTTTTTACTTTTTTTTTTATGTTTCTGGTGTATGTACAATGAAGATAAAAAAAATGAATAGTGTGTGCAGTGATATATGAATACAGTACTTCAACAAAATATTCAAATTCTGACGTATTCACTAAACAGATATATAAGCATATGATAAATTAACAATATAATATGTTTTGATAAAAGATTCACATAATCAATATTCATGCTAAATAATATACTGAAATCATTAATATAGATTCGAACCTGAATTTTAATTGACTACAAAAATCAGAATGTTATCACCGGAAACTTCGAATTTAAACTCCGAAATTCAACTCACAATCTTTTCTTTCTTTTCTTTTCTTTCTCTCTTTTATTTGATATTTTTCTTCTGATCCCTTTGAAAATCTCACTCCTTTTCTCTTTGACTAGTTTTTGATATTTTTGTATTATGTGTCTGGTGGAGAAAAAGTACATAGAATCCTCTGTTTTATCTAGTAGGAGTCCTTTAAATACAAGAATTTTTTAGAGGGAAAATAGGAGAGGGAATAGTTATTATCAGATAGGGTAGGTAATTTAAATTTTAAAAATTAAAATTTCCCACTTCTTTTTTTTTATTTAAAAATAAATATATTAATAATAAATAAATATAAATAAATGAATAAAATAATAGAATAATAACAGAAATAATAAATATAAATACTAATTAATTTTTATATTAAAGAAAATATAATAAAAATTATGAATAACCTTAAATAAATATAATTAAGAAAATATTAAAACTATTTAGTTATTTAAAATTTAAAATAAAAATATTATTATATATATATATATATATATATGTATATATATATTTTCAAATTTGTATTTTTTTAAATAGAATAAAATAAAATATCTCAAAATTAACTTTATTTAATTATTGATTTTAAACTAAAAATTAATTAAAATTAAAATAAAATAAGAAATTAAATAATATTATATCAAATATAAATATTTAATATCAAAAAATAAAATAAAAATTCGAGGAGGATAAAAAATCATGTGTCTACAATTCATATACATGTAAATCAATTCAAGGGGGAAAGGCCAAAAGACCAAAGCAACAACACAATTAAACAATCATAATGCATAATAAAATCATGTATTTCAAAACGCCTTTTTGAATTCATGCTTGATAATCTTTAAATCATGTTCTAGTATTTATAAGCCCATGTAGTTTTTAGGATAAACCTCGCATACCTTAAATTAGAAGCTTTTGAATAAACTCTAGCTTTTGGGATGCTATACGTATGATTGATGGGTGCTTCTTGTAGCCCTAGCAATGGAGATTCCAAATCTTGAAGAATTAAGTAAAACTCATGGTTAAATCTTGAGCTATTTGAAATTCTAGTCTGAAACCCTAGAGAGTGTTCTTGTGGATTTTTTATGGAAATATCAGTAATATGGTGTTTTGGGATTGAAATCCTGTGTTTAAATTGATAAAGGGGAGGAAAATACCCAATATACCCTTAATGAGACAGAGTTTAAAATGCAGAATTTTCCAGGTGCGTGCAGCAGAGCATGCGTCGCATTCTCTAGTCCGCCGGACTGGAGCGTGCGTCACATGCTACATCGCATGGTGCCAGGGGTGGAATGGACCATGTGACGCATGCAAATCGCATGATGCCACTATTTTGGGCATCCAAACGTGCCCTAAATGAGGCCCAAAAATCTCAAAACTCACCCATTATATACTATCAACTTGCCCCATCTTGAATCAATAAAATATCAAGAAATGGAGGTCGGGAAGGTTGTCAAAAAAATCCTCAAAGATTGGAAGTCAAAAATGAGACTAAGTCTATTTGACACTTAGAAAAATTTTCCAGTCTTTAACTCTTTAAGCATGCTACTAGGTGCTAATACATGCACGACTTATACGGGGTGTTACAGAAACATAAGTCAAAACTATGCAAGAATTATTCAAACATATGGTGGCCATGTGCTTTTGGCAAACCCATGCAACTCTTTCATTTTATATATTTACATTCAACATTTTTGCAACATAAGCAACCCTCTCTTCTAATTCAAAACCATAATCAAATCATAACATAATTCAAGACATTTCAGACCATGCTTTTCAAGATGCATTCAAAACAATCTATTTCATATGAAAAGTGGGGGAAATCATAACAAAGAGAGGCATTCTATGTGAGTCATGCTCTCAATTCAAATATCAACCTTAAACACATACATACATATACATAAGATTTCAAATCAATTTGGGGGAAGGCCTAAAGACCAAAACAATATCATCAAGGCTTCTAAAACCATGATTAAAATCGTAAATCCAAAACCCTTTTCTTAAAAATCATGACTTCTAAACCCTTTGCATGGTTAAAAGAAGATTTCTATGTCCATGAAATTTTAGGAAAACCCCATGTACCTTAATTTATGACTCTTGAATGAACTCGTGCTTTAGGGATGCTATTCGAACAATTGATGGGTGCTTTTTGTAGCCCTCGCAATAGGGATTCCAAATCTCAAAGAATTATTGAAAACCCATAGTGAAATCTTAAGATATTTTGATCTTTGGGTTGAAATCCTAAGAAGTGTTCTTGGTGATTTTGAGAGAGAATGACCTTATTTTGGTGTTTGGGGGATTTAATCTCATGTTATGGCTGAATAGGTGGTGGAAAATACCACTTTTGCCCTTAAAAACATGAAAATAGAACCTGGAAATTGGGTGCGTGCGATAGAGTGTGTGTCGCACGCTAATCGCGCGATGCTACTATCTCAGTCACGAAAATGGACATAACAATTCACTTGGGTATCGAATTTTGGCGAAATTGGTATTGTTGGAAATATAATTCGAAGAGATTTCATTTGATGTCTAGTAGCCCCTCTAATTTGTTACATATAAAAAGTTATGGTCAATTGAAGTTGACCCAAGTTTCAACGCTCACTCAAACTCGAATGATAGGAAAGCTTTCAACTCGTCCTTGAGTTAGGGACCTCTATGATCTCAATTCATGCTCAAATAGGTCTCACACTACATAATTGATTAACATGCCAAATTTGCATAGTATTTATGGCTTTTGGAACATCTACTCATAGAAATGATGATTTTTATTCTATCCCGAAATGCGGGGTATTATAAGTACGCAATACATGTGAGAACCAGTACCTTCTTTTGCTTCACTTTTGTGGACCATCTTGCACAACTTATTTTATCCATATGTCTATCATCAAAACTTTAAATTCCCTAACATCTGGGAAGCAGTAGAAGAGGACTATGATGTAACTCCTCTTGGAGCTAATCCAACAATGAATCAGATGAAATATAACATGGAGAGAAAGACAAGAAATGCCAAATCCAAAGCATGCCTTTTCTCTGCAGCATCCCCTTCAATTCTTTCCAGAATTATGCGAATGAAGTTCGCTACAGAAATTTAGGAGTATCTCGAAACGGAATGCCAAGAAAATGAAAGAGTGCAGAATATGCAAGTGATGAATCTGATTTGGGAATTTGAAATGAAGATAATGAAAGAATTAGAAACTAAAAAAGATTACGCAGAGCAGCTACTTGACTTAGTCAATAAGGTGAGATTGTTTGGTAAGGAGTTTAATAATGAAAGAATTGTTCAAAAAATTCTTGTCACACTTCCTGAGAAATATGAAGCCACAATCTCTTCTTTAGAGAATTCTAAGGATCTATCAAGCATTACCTTGGTAAAACATATTAAAGCTTTACAGGCAGTGGAGCAAAGGAGAATAATAAGGAAAGAAAGTTCTGTTGAAGGTGTTTTTCAAGCTAAATCACAGAACGAGTCATACAAGGGAAAGAAAAAAAATCAGAAGCAAAGGCAAGGCAATAATTACAACAATCAGGAAGAAAGTAATCCACCCTGCCTTCATTGCAAAAAGACAAATCACACTCAACAGAAATATTGGTGGAGACCAGATGTTAAGTACAACAAATGTGGTCAACTGGTCCATGTGGAGAGGGTATGCAAGTCAAAAATGCTACAAGAAGAAGCCAAGGCTGCTGTAAATCAATATCAAGAAGAGCAATTGTTTGTTGCAACTAGTTTTACTAGAAAAAGCACTTTTGAAAATTGGTTGATTGATAGGGGATGCACAAATCATATGAACAGTGATCAAGAGCTCTTTACAAAGCTCGATATATCTATTATTTTCAAATTCAAATTGAAAATAGAGAATATCTTGATGCAAAAGGCAATGGAATAATTACAATTCCAAGCCCTATAGGTTTGAAACTTATAACTGATGTTTTCTTTGTTCCTAATCTTGATCAAAATCTCTTAAGCGTTGGGCAGCTGCTTAAAACTAGTTTCAAAGTGTTATTTGAATAAAAAGCATATGTTATCGAGGATTCTGATAATAAGGAGATATTCAAGGTCAAGATGAGAGGAAGGAGTTTTTCCTTAAATCTATTGGATGAGGAGCAAACAACAGTTGTACGGTTGGAAAATGATTCTGAGCTATGGCATAAAAGACTCAGACATTATCATCATGATGCCATACTCTTCATGAAACAAAATCAACTAACAGAAGGTCTCCCAAGCCTTGAGAAAAATCGTCTAGCTTATGAAGCTTGTCGGCATGGAAAGCAAACAAAGCTTCTTTTTCAGAATTCATCATGGAGGGTAAACAATAAGATGCAACTTATTCACACGGATGTAGGAGGTCCTCAGAACACACCATTTTTAAAGGGCAGTAAGTACTATATTGCCTTCATGGATGATTGTTCAAGTTATTGGATTTATTTTTGAATTTTAAATATGAGATCACTGATGTATTCTAGAAATTAAAGCTTTTGTGATAAATCGGATTGGTTGCAGAATTCAGATGATAAAAACAGATAATGGAATCGAATATACTTCAGAAATTTCAACAACTTTTGTAATAAAGAAGGAATCGAGCATCAGCTAATGACACTCTATACTCCTCAACAAAATGGAGTAGTGGAAAGGAAAAATAGGATAGTAATGGAGATGAAAATGTGTTTACTCCATGAGAAAGGGCTGCCAAAGAAATTTTGGGTTGAATCTTCCAATACCGTAGTATTTTTGCTAAATAGATTGCGAACTAAGGCTCTGCAAATGAAGACATCGTTTGAGGCTTGGTTTGGTTACAAACCTTTGCTAACAAATCTTAAAATGTTTGGTTGTCTTTGCTTTTCTTATGCACCTCAGGTTACTATTTTAGTTTTTGTTCTGGAATATTCTCTTGGTATTAAAAAAAGGCAAGATCTTGGGGCTCAATCTATAGCTAAAGTAGAATACATTGCAGCTTCTATAGCTGTGAATCAATCCCTTTGGATTCGGAAGCTACTGGCTGATTTTACATGGAACAAAAGAAGAGTACCGAAATTCTTGTGGATAATGAAGATGAAATTTCAATTGCAAATAATCTTGTTTCTCATGAAAAGACAAAAGATTTCAGGATCAAGCTTTATTTCTTGAGGGAGGTGCAAAGGAATGGAGACATAAACATGGTGCACTGCAAAAATGAATTTCAGAATGCCGATATTTTAACTAAGTCTCTACTAGAGCAAGATTCCAGTTTCTCAGAGAAAGACTTGGTGTTACTGCTCTTGAGTCAAGGAGGAGTGTTAAGACTAGTGCCTCAAAAGCGGAAGATTAGCTATATTTGCTGTTGTAATTCAAAATACAGCTTTAAAGTAGGATCTAAATTTAGGTAAATAAGGCTGCAATCTTGCAAAATCGGATTTATTACATTTCCTGATCTTTAGCCCATAATTATTAGTGATAATGATAGCTCATTTAACTCCTTTTATTGAGCTTTTTCAGTTATGATTTTATATATAAATGTGGCAGTGATCAATGAAATTTTACCATGCTTTTTGCTTTTTTTTTTCATTGTGAAATATCTATTTTCTCTCCAACACTAACTCTAACTGGCAACACAAGCTAACTCTATCTTGAACAATCACCTAACTCTAGATGATTACAAAAAGTTGTTACACCACAACACCTACAATGATCATAAGCAAGCGCAGGAAAATGTTTAAGAACAATATTACAAAGACTCAATTGCAACAAAGAAATAAAAATACAACTCGATTAACAATCCATTTCTTGTTGAAGCTACAACCTTTGATTTTTCACTTCAGAAAGATATTTAGTTGTGAGAATATAAAAGTGTTGATTTTCTTGTTGAGGAAGATGAGCAATATATATTATGACACAAGAAAACCTAAGAGACATCCCATTGGTTGAGACATAAAAGGTGGCACCAGCTTTTCACTAACTTTTGTACTATGTGTTAACCGTGGCAGTTTGACTGTGACAACGACTGGTGAGCTTAACTTGATTCCTAAGTGATAACAGCTTTGTCATCACAAAAACTTTAGGGAACAGGTCCCAAACTATGAATTTGTGAATCATCAAAACTAAACACTTACCAATTTCCTCCTTTTTGATGATAACAAACCCATACAATCAAATCAGCATACTCAATATCTTCAGTATCTTTTACACAACACAACCTATACCTTAGCAACACAACAAAAAATAGTTTACCCAACCAATTCCCCTTATTACTGATGCCTATAAGTATATGGGCAGCCTACACCTTATTCCCTCTATCTATGAGCATTATGTTGCCCCTAAATGAGAGAAATCCTATCTTGATCATCACAACACAGGAAACATATAGCCCCATACAACCACATAACACACTCATATAAGCTACCTCACAACTCAACATCAACCCAACAACTTTCCCCTTTTGGAATCATCAAAGAGGTCAGGTAGGAAACCAAGTACAAATAGAGCATCCAACGTGGATAGCTGCCTACCAAATCATAGCCAAGATAAGAGGAAGAATAAGAAGAGTGGCAAGCATATGGCTAGGTCTTATAAATTCCCATCTTGATCAGTTTTTTCTCAAAAGGTTCTCTACCAAGTGCTTCGGTACATATATCATCAATTTGATCATCAGTGCTACAGAAAACCATCTTGATCAACCCCTTTTAAACTTAAGAAGTGATGTTTAACATCAATGCACTTTGTTCTTTTGTGTTGAACCACATTATTTGCCATATTTACTGTACCAGTGTTGTCATAGTACAATGGAATACAATTTAAGAGGATGCCAAAGTCTCCAAGTTGTTGCTTAATTCACATAAGTTGAGAACAACATAATGCAACTATAACATATTCAGCTTTATCGGTGGAGAGAGTCACTGAATTCTATTTCTTGGTACCCCATGAGATTAAAGATGACCCTAGGAAGTGAGCCATTCCAAAAGTGTTTTTTCGATTCACTAAGACCCCAACATAGTCAGCATCAACATATTCAATCAAGTCAAAACAGTTATCAGCAGGATAAAAGAAAACCAGATCAGGAATTTCTTTGAGATATCTCAAGATCCTCTTGGCTTTCTTCAAATGAGATTTCTTTGGACTTGTTTGAAACCTAGAACACATTCAAATACTTAAAAAATATTAGGTTTGCTAGCTGTTAGGTAGAGAACAAAACCAATGATCCCTCTATACATAGTTTCATTTACTGAGAGACCAGGCTCGTCCAGATCTAATTTGGAGGAGATGCCTATAGGCGTGAAAATTTTCTTTGCATCCTCCATACGAAATCTCTTAATCAGTTCTTGAATATACTACTATTGGAATATAGTTGTTCCAGATACACCTGATGTGCTACATTTTTGCAGCACATTTAAGACTTTTTTAACTTGAAGTAAGTTCTTAAGTAATTATTGGTGTTTTTGATGTTATTTATTAATATTTTATAGGAAAGTCAAGATTCATACAAATAAATAAAAATGGAGCAAAAGAGTAAAATCTGGTACAAGTGAGCTGATATGAGTCTGACGACATTTCTTGCAAGCCGTCAAAGATTGGTAAGCTACCATAAAAAGACGTCAGGAAGAACGGTGAAGAAGAGTTGCTGGATGAAGGTGACGACATTCTCAATATGTCATCACAAGTGTGGTAAGCCGTCAGAAGATGTCCTCAAGTGGGAAAGAAAATGGTGAAATAAGCTGAAGGTTTGACAATATTTGCTACACGCCATCACTCCTCTGGTAAGCCATCAGAGGAAATCGTCAGAGTGAGGAAGAACAGGTTAAGAAGGCACGACTTCTGACGACATATCTGAGATGCCGTCAGAAGCCTGACAATCAACACTAATATGCCGTCACCTAAATCCGAGCCCAGCTGTGATTTTGTTATTTTATTACCTTAATTAGGCTTTAGTATAAATGGAATCTTTTAGAATTTTTGATTAATTAATAATTCACCTATCAGACATCAACTCTAAGAAGAGAGACACGTATTTTTGCTCTCTTTCATAAAATATTCTTGTGTTTTCGTATCAAATATTTTTGGGGTTTCTACCTTGTGATTAAATCAGAGGAACTACTTGTTGTTTTCTACCCATTCATAAGTTTATCATTATAATCATGAATTCAACTTGTTATTTTGTACATCAAATCATGAGCGGCTAATTTCATTAGTCGGAGTTATCGGATCCATGGATTAGGGTTAGATATGATACTAGGTGTTTAACCGATTCAAAGAGTATTAAAACATGTTGAAATTCTGTTGTTTTAATTAAAATCTAGTGGTTGCAAACATTAGATTATGCGTTAGGTTTTATTTGCTTCTAACGGAGAAATAGACTAGAGGACGTGAATTATCAACAGGGACTCGAAAGCTACCAACCTTTTGTTTAATGATTAATATTGTAACTGGATTAATCTACCCGAGATAACATCCTATTGGAAATAGATAAGTTATCTAAGTTCGAGAGAATTAGAAAATAAATTTTCTGGTGAGGTCGAGAGATAAGTCATATAGTATAATCGTCAAGGATATTCTGATGTTCTACTCATTTCGAGAATCTCTAGCATTACCTAGTATCTGTCAATTCCCAAAACCCTTGGTGAACATAGCTCTGGTTTCCCATTTAGACTGATTTCAAACACTAAAATATTGAAAGTGAAAATTAACTCTCTATGAACCTTAAACCCCCATTTTATCCTTTTATATCGATTGTTTGAATTTAACTTGCAGCTATAATTTCAAACTAGTTTAATCGCCACTCTCATTGTTCCCTATGGATTCGACCCCGACTCCAAAGTTGGGTAAATATATTGACGACGATCGCCTTACACTAAATTAAGGTGTAAGTTGGACGTTATCAAAAATGGCACCGTTGCCGGGGAACAATTTGGCGTATTGAGTTAGTTTGGAATTTTAGCTTACTTGCTTGAATTCAAACTTGTAAATATTTATTGTGATTTCCTTTGTTCTTGTGTTAGGTAGATTTTCTTTATTTTTGTTTATTTCTTACTATGGCATCATGGAATGAATGTAAGTTTGATGGCTGGAAATCTTATCTGGATGATCCATGTCCATATTGTGATGGACCCCACTTTTGTCAAGATTGTAGTATGCTCCCCGGAGAGAGATGTGTGCACCATCTCCATCCTACCAGGAGTATAATTGTTCTTTATGTAGTGGTCAAGATGGACATTGGAGTGATTGCCCAAATACCCCTTCCCCCTATTGCGCTAACCCAAGTTCTAGTTCTTATTTTGAGTATGACAGGTCTTATGGTCAAGAAAAGGAAGATCGAAGCACTGGAAAGAGTGATATTAAAGCTATTCTTTAACTAATGTTGGATCGTATAGATACAACAAATGATACCATATGTAACATGCGTCAAGATATTAGGGCATTTAACGAGGGAAAAGAAAGGACAGAAGAGATGGATATCGAGGTCAATCATCCAAAACACTTTTCTATATTATGTTTAGATGATATCTTGCCTGTGAAATCATTTAAAATAATGGAAGAGTGTGACGATGAAGAACAAGAATCCGATGTTGATGATGAGCTTGATGTTGAGCAACCCTCGGTGATTTCTCAACCAACCAAACCATTCATGAATGAAGATGTCAAGTATGAGGAAATGGTATTAGAGTCAAAAGAATAAATCAAGCAAAATCCTCGTGAAGACACTAGTCCATTTCGGGGTAAAAATACTAATAGGGAAGTTGTTCCAAAATTGAGGGTTAGTCCTCATTCGAATCACTTTTCAACATTATGCTTAGTGGATGTGATGAAAGTTGAATCACCCAAGCAAATGATGAATTTTGAAAATGAGGAGGAAGATTCTTACATTTTAGAGTTTGTCCTTCCAAAAGGGTATACTACAACCCCAATATTGAAGGCAAAGGAGCTTAAAGATCGATGTCTATTTAGTGGCTATTTAATATTCTCACCGTTGCCAAATGAGCCCACACGAAAGTTTGATGCAAAATTGGGCAAACAGTTCAAGTCTTCGAAGTGGCGTGATAGAACATTCCTCATCATGCCCTCATATTTGCCCAACACACCCCGAAGATGTATTGATCAAAAGTTGGGCCGACATTTCAAATCCTCTAAGTGGAGACATAAATAATTATCAACAAGATATCTTGACGAAGTCTGAGTAGTCGAGATAACTGAATCGTGCTGCGATGTTAAACTAGGCACTTCTTGGGAGGCAACCCAAGACATTTTTTTGTTTGTATTCGTATTATGTGATTGACATCAGATCTTCACACCCATGGTGCCACAGGTATTTTTCTAACTCTCTTGTTTTGATTTGACGTGTTGAGAACAATGCATGATATTAAGTTGAGGGTGGGCCTACTTGTGGGTGTTGATGTCCTCCTAGGGTTTTTATTGTCGTGCCTCTTTTCCCCAGAGTCTTGTTCCTAGTAGAGACGGCATATTTAGGCGTATTGTGTTTTGTTTTGTGATGTGTTGTGGTTAATTGGGAGAAAAATAAGTATCTAGGATAGTTGACATATTTTTGTTGATTTTTGAGACTGATAAACACCTCTCCGTTGGTCTGTTTTATAACTGTGTGATATACATTTATGTGTGACCACTATGCATCTTGTTATGACATTAGTACTAGTGACATGATATCCACTGCTAAACAATCGCATGAACCGGATAGGTAGTAGCTTGTGATGCACCTTTATGCTATGTGTGTGTGAGATACTACTTAGTTCCCTTTGTGTGTTAAATCCAGAACTTGCCCGGTTAGTCTTACTTTGGTTGAAAGATAGGGGTAAGGAAAGGATCATAGGTCGTTGTTGATGTTAGTCCACTTTTAGCCTAACTGGCCTTCCCTGTTATGCATGATATCTCTTGATCCCTATTTTGAGCCTGAATTGACCATTTCTTTCTATGACACCTATCACCTTCCCATTTATATCATAATGAACCTGTTTTGGCCCTGGTCTTTCTTGGACACTGTGCACCTTGACTTAGGCAAACAGCCTAAGTTGAGGGTGGCTATCATAAGGGTGCGTGATGTAAAATGAGTATGCGGAATGGTCGAATAAAAGAAAAAAAAATAAAAAGTAGGGTGTTGTGGAAAAAGAATAAGAAAAGAATAGTTGTGAAAAAAAAATGAATAAGAAAAGCCACATCCATCCTGAATAATATGTGATCAAGAAAAGGAGAAAAAGAAGAAAAAGGTTAATAAGTGAACCCCAAAATTTAAGGTAGTGCCAAGGAGGCTTAGTCACTCTAAATGACATTGAATATCATACCAGCCCTTTGCCTACATTATAAGCTGAAGAAAAGACCTATAGTGATCCTAACTTACCTGTCTGGACACCTTGGTAATGAAAATAAGGGCAAGCATATGGTATTTGACATTCATTGATTGGAATTTCGTTCTGAGAGTCAGTGTCTCTTGACTGTCCCCGTATTGACATGCTTGAGTTCAAATATGAGTGAGGAGGGACTTCTTTGTTGTAAGGGCACATCGGTTGAATTGCTAGCTGTTTACTTATTTGGGTAGTGTAACTTGTACATATGCATGGTTATTGTTGCTGAATTGATGCCATATCTTGATTCCTTTGGGTCACATTGTTAATCTTCATTGATATGCACAATTGGATTTATAAGTAATTGAACGTGGAGAGTGGCATGAGTTTTAAGCTAAACTTGATAATCAACTATGATAGGTATCTTATGTGTCTCTTGGTTAAGCATCGTAGTATGGTGTTATGTAGTTGCTTGAGGACAAGTAATTGTTTTAAGTTGAGGGTGTTGATGTGCTAGATTTTTGTAGCACATTTAAGACTTTTTAACTTGAAATAATTGTAAGTTCTTAAGTAATTATTGGTGTTTTTGATATTATTTCTTAAGATTTTGTAGGAAAGTCAAGATGCATGAAAATAAATAACAATGGAGCAAAAGAGTAAAATCTGGTACAAGTGAGCTGATATGAGTCTGACGGCATTTCTTGCAAGCCATCAGAGATGTGGTAAGCTACCAGAAAAGGGCGTCAGGAAGAATAGTGAAGAAGAGTTGTTGGATGAAGGTGACGACATTCTCAATATGTCGTCACAAGTGTGGTAAGCCGTCAGAAGATGCCGTCAAGTGGGACAGAACATAGTCAAATAAGATGAAGGTCTGACGACATTTGCTACACGCCGTCACTCCTCTGGTAAGCCTTCGGAGGACATCGTCAGAGTGAGGCAGAACAGGTTAAGAAGGCATGACTTCTGACGACATATCTGAGTCGCCGTCAGAAGCCCAACGATCAACACCAATATGCCATCACATAAATACGAGCCCAGCTGTGATTTTGTTATTTTATTACCTTAATTAGGCTTTAGTATAAATAGCATCTTTTAGGGTTTTTGATTAATTAATAATTCACCTATCAGACATCAACTCTAACTAGAGAGACACGTATTTTTGCTCTCTTTCATAAAATATTCTTATGTTTTCGTATCAACTATTTTTGGGGTTTCTACCTTGCGATTAAATCGGAGGAACTACTTGTTGTTTTCTACCCATTCGTAAGTTTATCATTATAATCATGAATTCAACTTGTTATTTCATTCATCAAATCATGAGCGGCTAATTTCATTAGCCGGAGTTATGGGATCCATGGATTAGGGTTTGGTATGATACTAGGTGTTTAACGGATTCAAAGAGTAGTAAAACATCTTGAAATTCTGTTGTTTTAACTAAAATCTAGTGGTTGCAAACATTAGATTATGCCTTAGGTTTTATTTGTTTCTAACGGAGAAATAGACTAGAGGACGTGAATTATCAACAGGGACTCGGAAGCTACCAATCTTCTGTTTAATGATTAATGCCGTAACTGGATTAATCTACCTGAGATAACATCCTATTGGAAATAGATAAGTTATCTAAGTTTGAGAGAATTAGATAATAAATTGTCTGGTGAGGTCGAGAAATAAGTCAGATAGCATAATCGTCAAGGATATTCTGCTGTTCTACTCATTCCGAGAATCTCTAGCATTACCTAGTATCTGTCAATTCCCGAAACCCTTGGTGAACATAGCTCTGGTTTCCCATGTAGACTGATTTCAAACACTAAAATATTGAAAGTGACAATTAACTCTCTGTGAACCTTAAACCCCCATTTTATCTTTTTTATATCGATTTTTTGAATTTAACTTGTAGTTATAATTTCAAACTTGTTTAATCGCCACTCATATTGTTCCCTGTGGATTCGAACCCGACTCCAAAGTTGGGTAAATATATTGACGACGACCGCCTTACACTAAATTGAGGTGTAAGTTGAGCGTTATCAACACCCCGTTTAATTTCTAAGCTAAGAAAGAAGTTTAGTTCTCTCAGTTCATCTCAAACTCACTGCTCATTAGTCTGGCAAACTCACCACAGAGAGTGCTGGTAGTGGCTCCAAAAATGATATCATCTACATAGACTTGAACAATGAGAAGATTTCTTGCTCTGGCCTTCAGAAATAGTGTGTTGTCAATTTTTCCTCTTTTGAATCCATTGTCAAGTAGGAACTTGGACAGTCTTTCATACCAAGCTCGGGGAGCTTGTTTCAAACCATAAAGGTCTTTTTCTAGCTTAAACACATGACTGGGTAGATCAACATTCTCAAACCTTGGAGGCTGCTTGACAAACACTTCTTCCTAGCAAGCGTAGGCAAAGGTTTAAGAATAATATTACAAACACTCAATTGCAACAAAGAGATAAAATACAACTCTTTGAGTGATCAGTTCCTTATTGCAGTTGCAGATTTAGATTTGCACTTCAAAAAGATATTTAGTTGTGAGAATATGGAAGTGTTGGTTTTCTTGTTGAGAAAGATGAGCAATATATATTATGACACAAGAAAACCTAGGAGAGATCCTATTGGTTGAGGCTAAAAGGTGGCAGTAGCTTTTCACTAAATTTTGTACTGTGTGTCAGCCGTGGCAGTTTGACTATGACAGTGACCGGTGAGACCAACCTATTCCTTAAGTGATAACAGTCTTATCATCAGAAAAACTCCAGGGAACAGGTCCCAAACTATGAATTTGTCAATCATCAAAACTAAAGACTTAACAACACTAAAAAATTTCTAGTGACGTAAGCTTCAAACCAACTTCAACTAGAAGATGTGTATCCACCGTGTTTCACATCTAACTTAGTCATAGCCCTAAGCTCAGATTACACATTGGATCTAGATATAACACTTCACTTCTTGATTCTCCTTGATACCAAGTTCCCTCCTAGTCCTACAAAGGCATAATAGACAGTGGTGGATCTTCTATCAGTTTTACATCCAACTCAATCAGTATGTGTAAAACACTCAAATTCGAGTATGACCATTACTGCTATCCAGTAACATAAGATTTGTTACACGACAACATAATGTTTGACAGGGCACATACATAAGTTGACTGGCAATGCTGACTGTACATACAATATTCGGATGGACCACTGTAATATAGTTCAATCTCCCAACAAACCAAGTTCAATCTCTAAACAAACCTTTTGTATCCTTCTGAATCATCAAGAGAATCACCACCATCTTATGTAAGATATGTACATTAGGAACTATTGTGAAACATAGCTTGACTTCCATCTTTCTCATTTCTGTAAGCAGATCAAGTACATACTTTCTTAAAGATAAGAAAATTCTTTTCTTTTTACTTCTACCTCGAAGAAGCATTTCAACTACCTGTACTTAGTACAACTTGGTGTGAAAGAATGACTTGAGAGAAGAAATTCTGGCACAATCATCTTCTTTGTGACAATATTATATTGCCGACATAGACAAGCAGAAGGATAATATGTGCCAAAATTGCCAAAGAAGACACGAGGACTCTATTTTGAACAATACACCCGAACCACTGGTAATAGTGGCTTGTTTGGAAAACGAATACTATAAGGTGGTGATATCACTTTCCCAAGTTTGAAGTACCTAAGACTAATTTAGCGAGGCAACAACTAGATTAAGGCAAAGAACGAAATACGGTTCTGATACCATGTAGATAAACGTGATAACGGGGGAATTTCCTAGTGACATTCCAATGATAAGAGGTACATATAAATATGTAACTAAGGACACACAATTGTAAATTATTCCTACAAATTGAGTCTCTACAAATCCTTAGTCGTGTTATGTACATTAGGTGCGAAGGTGTCTAAGTTCTAAAGGGAAAAGGCTCAAATATGTCACCCAACTATCAGTAATGGCTCATTTATGTTATCCGTTAAAAGTTGGGCTCATTTATGCCATCGCCGTTACAAAACTGGCTCATCCATTCCATTACTTCTTAACAGCCGGTTTTTAAAAACAGTGTTGCCACGTGGCAGTTTATTAGAGGGTCACGTCATTTTTTAATTTTTTTATTTTAAAAAAATAATTTAATTTTCTTTTTAATTTTTTTTGATCCATTAAAAAGAATCCACCCAATTTTTTGATCCATTAAAAATTAATTTGATCTATGCTTGTAAAATTTGATTAATTTTTTATATAATTTTTTAAAAAATTATTTTTTATATAATTTTTTTTTCTATAAATAGTATTTAATATATTTCTTAAAATTTGTAATTTATTATGACTAAACAAAAATAGGCCCCTCAAATTTTGGGGTCTTAGGCGTCCACCTTTTCTCCTATAGGGTTGAGCCACCCCTAATCAACATTCAACATTTGTTCGTAGCACTTTATGCATCATCATTTATCATTGCAAAAATAGGAAGGCGACAACATGACGACATATATAGTATACGTAGAGTTGGCAAAATGAGAAGCTAACTATTAATAATATAATAATAATATTTGATGTTTATGTATCCCTTCAGTTTCAACTGAAAAATGACAAAAGTTTTAGTTAACGTGAATCTTTTTTAAAAAAAAAAATGATAAAAAGCGTGGAGTGTATACTCTCTCCATTCTCTTTTAGTTACTCGTCCGTCAATTAAAATAACTATTTTATTATAATATATTTATTAAATGATGTTTACTATTGTATTTTGAATTAATTAGAAGAAAAAAATAATTAATATTAAAGGTAAAATATGAAAACAATCTTAACATATCAAAAATGACAAAAAAAGGAATCGAACGAGAATGTTTTAAGAATATATTCATGAAAAATTAATCAAATTTTAAAAGCATAGATTAAACTAATTTTCAATGGATCAAAAAGTTGCATGGATTCTTTTTAATGGATAAAAAAAAAAATTAAAAAAATGACGTGGCCCTCTAATAAGCTGCCACGTGGCAAGACTGTTTTTAAAAATCGGCTGTTAAAAAGTAATGGCAAGAATGAGCCGGTTTTGTAACGGCGATGGCATAAATGAGCCCAACTTTTAACGGATAACATAAATAAGTCATTTCTAATAATTGAGTGACATATTTGAATCTTTTTCCCGTTTAGTAAAATCCAAGAGCAGCTCTACCAAGAAAGCATCCTTAGACAGGCAGGCTAAAAGGGTGTAAGTTGGGAAAAATAGCTAAATAGTCAACATCTCATGTTAGTTTTTCTACAATGCCTAGAACATAAAAAAACTAGAATTGGTCTTACTAAAATTCAATAGTTCTGTTCTTTGCCTAACAAATTTCAACAATAACAGGAATGATAAAGAATTGCAATTCAAGTGCAGATGAATAGATAGTTACGGCGGCAAATTGCTGGTATTTCTTCAGGTTCAATATTACCAGAATCAAACCTAAAAATGTTCAATGTATCCCTCCATTGTGCACTCTTTGTTTGATACATATGTGGATTGCGCTCGTATCTAACTCTCTTCCCTATTACATCATGCGAATAGTACTTCTTCTTCACTTGAACATCTTGTTCGTGAAATTTACGAGTCCCATCAAGCATTCCTTCCAAAACACGTGAAGGAATTCCATGATTTATCAGTTGGAAAAATCCCCAGTTCTCAGATGCTTCCCTTATTTCATCGATAACTTTCTTAGGTCGATCTTCAACTTCTATGCCACTGAGATCCACCACTGGAATCTGCAGAGTTGACTTGCACATGTTCAGCTCCTTAGCAAGTTCTTGAGGTGGCCTAATGAAAATTCTTGGAATTTCAACTATTCCAGCATCAACTAGTCCCTTAACACCAGCTTTTGTATCATCAAAAGCTTTAATTTCCTTGAATGGATCATAATCCATTGTAAATTCAGTTTTACACTCTTCGGTGCCAGACATATTTATCCCAAAACTTTGGTACAGAAACAAAAGAAAGATATTTCTTCTTTAACCTGGATGCACCAATGACCACACAATATTCTCTGTGTGTGTGTGGGTTGGTTGGTGGGTGGGGGGTGGGGGGATTAGAGGTAGGGTCCCCTCTAGTAAATTTAGCACATGAGAAGGAACCATTCACTTCCTGGACCTATGTTTGACATGCTTGAGAAGTACAGTCAAAGACCAGGCGCAGCTGAAGCGCAGGTGGGCCAAAATTAAATTACTGGGCAGTCAGTTCTGAGTCGTGTTGGACATGCTTGAGCAGTCCAGGTGTAGGTCCTGCGAAAAATCCATGGAGTATACTATTTTTGAGTAGTCCAGCCACAGGTCACTCGCAACTTGCATGGAGATGAGCCATCGAATGAGCTAAACAAATTATTGTTATTCTTTCTTTTGTCACATTTTTCAATTCTTCACCCTCATTTCAAACCTCTCAATTTCTTAGCTCAAGAATGCAACACTGAATCATTACATTAGGATTTTATTTCATCTTTTTTCTGCTCGTAAGTAAACTTAAAAGATATGATCTTTTGTAATATTCTCGTTGAATTCCCTTTAGATTAAAAATAGTTCTTTATATCCCTTGGTACTTTTTCTTTGAATTTGATTTAGTTGAGCTTATTTTGGTAAATTATGATTGTTGGAGTGAAAAGTTTTAAATGTGTTCCTTGTTTTACAAGCATAATTGGAAATTGTTGCTTCCTTAAACTAGTGCACCATGTGTTTGATGAAATACCCACTTAAAGTTTGGTTGCTAAATTGAGCGGTGTCCAGGAAGTACAATTTCAACACAAAAAGGAAAGGTCAGACTTTTTCTTGTCATCAGTTGTTACTTGTTAGGTTGGAATCATGGAATTTTCTTCATTTTTCACATATTGAAAGTTCAACTTTTTTAATCTATAGTTAGAAGTGGATGTATTTAGCATTTGAAAACTAAAATAGAACATGATAAAAGTTGAAGATTTCTATTGTTAACTAATAAGAATTATTAACCTAAAAGATTTGGGTTAAGGTAATAGTATATGAATGAATAGGTTGTGAACGGAGAACCGTTAGACATCACCGTTTTGCGAGTTTAGGTAACTATGGGTGTTCAAGAAACTCGTAAAATGGTGATAGTTTAGGGGGTTTAACTTATTCACTCTTAATATACTTATATTCTGAACTAATAACAGACCCGTTTGAAGAGATGCTGAACGCCTGAATCTCGTCCTATTTCTTTTCCCTGGAGAAAAGCTTATTTGTACAAAACCGATATATCTAATGGATCTCAAATAAAATTGATCCTAATTTACTATCTAAAAGGTGATCTATTTCCCATCTTCATAGGTTAGTCGAGACGATGAACCAAAAGAAGAAAAATGAAGTATGCATGAGGTTTGAAAGTAAACAGCAGCATAACAAAAAGGTTTTAGCGTTCAGATAATTTCAGAAGTCATTTGTAAAACATTATTGTACAACAAACAAAACTTGGAAATTGTTCTGCATAAATATTTTATTGATGTTCACTGCTGCTTGGTGAAATGGTGCCTGGTTCCTCTTCACAGTCTGAAAAAATCAAGACTAGACTTATCAAGTGGCTTGGTGAGAAACATCTTTGTGTAATCGCTCACAAGAAATTCTTTATATAGTGGAGGATTTTTTTCTGATATGAACTCTTTGATTGGACCAATCATCTTTGAAGGTTCAGCACTAGTGAAGAAGCATGCCACTGACATCCTTGGTCCTGTCTTACTTGCTAGGACTCTATGATTTACGCTTACAAACTTGTCATTTGACAGGATCTGTTACAAAATAAGACTAGTCAACAATTTGCTAAAAAATGAAGATAATTGAGACATAAAAGCCGTGTTTTGTTGCAAACCTGAAGAAAGTCACCAACGTTAACAACTAAACCTCGTTCAATTGGTTCAACAGCTACCCATTGGTTATTATGCATGATTTGAAGGCCACCACTTTGATCTTGAAGCAAGATCGTGAAGAAGACAGGATCTGAGTGCTTATCGGTACCAAGAGTTAGGTCTGGCTGTGGACAGGCTGGGTAGTAGTGGCATACCAATATTTGTCCTTTGGCACATTCCAGGGCTTTTAAGTGGTCTGGTTTAAGTCCAAGAGCTTCTGATAGTAAGTCAACAACAGTTTCCCCTAGTTTTACGACATGATTTATGTACTCAAGGGATGCTTTCCTGGACATTAGGGAAATATCAACGATTATCAAGTTACAGAATTTAATAAAGATTTAAGATATTCTAACTGTGCCGTCTACTGAAAGACAAAAAAAAGAGAAGAATATAGACGTACGCATGGTTCTAATCTACAAAATAAAATCGAAAACAATCCCTACAAATCATCAAAATCTCTATAAATATGTTCCAGTATATATATATATATTGTATGAGAAGGTGGTCATACTCATATTGTCACCTCAATCAAAGATACAAGAGTAGATATTAATCATGCCTAGCGTGTTACAAAACGTATTCTACCCAAGTTTCATTTACAGCCTTCTTGAATATACCAGTCAGTGCCTTCCTATCTTTACATTTTCGGTTGATATGAGGTTCTTGAATATTCTCATGTATAACATGACAATTAACTTCGATAAGAGATGTACACACAAAAAAAAGAATCTATGTTGGAAAAAAAAACAGCTAGGTAATCAACCTCTCTGCTTCTCATATTAGATTTTCTGCAAAGCCAAGAACATACATAAAGAAAACAAGTAAACTGATCTTACTAAAATGCAACAATTCTAATCTTTAGGAAACATCTAACAAATTTCAACAAGACAGAACTGATATAGAATAGCAATTCAAGTGTGCACGAATAGATAGATAGTTACCGGCAAATTGTTGGTAGTTCTTCAGGTTCAATGTGACCAGAAGTTAGCCTAGAAATGTTCAATGTATCCCGCCATTGTGCAGTATTTGTTTGATATATAAGAGGATTGCTCTCGTATCTAACTCTCTTTCCCATTAGATCACGCGAATAGTACTCTTTCTTTAACTCAGCATCTTGTTCATGAAATTTACAAGTTCCATCAATCATTCCTTCCAATACACTTGGAGGAACACCATGATTTGTCAGTTGGAAAAACCCCCACTTCACTGATGCTTCCCTTATTTCATCAACAACTTGCTTACGTCGATCTTGAACTTGTATGCCACTGAGATCCACCACTGGAATCTGTTGAGTTGACTTGGACATTTTCAACTCAGCACGTTCATTGGGTTATTGGTTCGGTCCGGTTTTTTCTTATTGGGTTATCAGGTAAACCGATAACCCAATAAGAATATATATATATATATATATATATATATATATATATATATATATATATATGTATATATATGTATATAACTTATTATATATTTCTCTTAATTTCTCTTTAGTTTCTACAAATCAACAAACTATTATTTCAATTATACAAACTCTTAACTTCTCCTAACAACATTTAGTTCAAACATAAAGATTCTTGTAAATTAAAATAGGTTATGTAAGATTTTTGGTTGCAACTAAGATTCATTTTTTTTATGTTAGTTACTACTATTTTTATTTTATGAGTATTTTCTTATCAGTTAAATCGAAAATCGAATCGTTAAGGTATAAAAACCAACAAATCGAAAACCGCTAAGAAATATCTGTTTGATTTAATTATTGGTTTAACATATTTAAAAACTGAAAACCGATAATCCAAACTGATAATATGTAAAATCGAACCGAATCGACCGATGCACACCCAGGGGCCAGGAGAGTTGAGGAGGGTCTCCTCTAGTTAATTTAGCTCCTATAGATTTCAATAGGCCTGCCTGATTAAGCATAGTTTGAGTCATTTTATACTATTTAATCTATGCAATAAAAATTTAATTTAATTGCATGGCAACTCTATACTATAGGATAATATTTATTAGAGATATGTATTTCGTACCTCTTCAAATTATGGTCAAAGTTGTTACGACATACTTTAATTTCATAGGAATCCTATTATTCCTGAACTCAATTTAAACATATTTTTGTCAACCTTTGTGCTAACGTGACACTTTTATTTTTCATAAAATGAGACTCACATCAAAGGTGTCACGTCAGCTAAAATGAATGACAAAAGATGTCATATCAATTAAAAATGTTGACAGAAATACACTAAAAGGAATACTAGATACTTTACTCTTTATATATATATATATATAAAGCGCCAACATTTTCAGCCGCCATCAAGGCAAAAATTTAACTACCAATTTAATACTAATTCCTACAATGTTGATTTTTAAAAAGTGTCAATTGGAGCTTTTTAAAAAATGAAAATCAGAGTTAGGAAAGTTCCAATACTTACTTTTGATACTATGAAATTCCTACCTAAAAGATATCGACTTTTTCTATCTGAAAAAAATTAAAATAAATTTTACATATTAAAAATTACATAAAAATTTTCTACGAGGAACATACTGTATATGTCTTATTCTGTGGGTAATATTTTTGTAGAATTTAAAATTCAGTACAAGGCTACACATTTCATTGTCGAATGCAATGTCGTATCAATGTCCCTATAAAATTGAGAGTCCACCAAATAAGGCTTTCTTTGAAAGAGAACTAAAGGGTTCTAGTGAATTTCATTTCTATCTATATTATATTCCGACTAATTAGATGGAGCAGGTAAGTATCCTGTAATAAGAGGAATAGTTAATTTGATAAGTAAAATTTTGAGAATTCGGTTTTTCCCTTTCCTCCTCGATTCCTATAACATAGGTATTGTATAGTGTTTGAATCATTAGAGATACAAGTCTGGAAAACCCAATAGTTTTCTTTAATATGCTTCTCTCACAATTGGAAAAAATAACTTTTGCACAAAACAAGAAAGAAAAGAGTTTAAAGTACTAACATTAAGGGTGTTCATGTTGATTAAAATCATAAGCAAATCAATAAAGTCGTTTTTTAAAAATCTAAAACTAAATCAAACCAAATAAAAAATCACCGGTTTGGTTCTTGTTGGTTTAGTTCGATTTTTCGATTTATGATTAGCTGATGATAAATCGATTTATGATCTGCAGAGTTGACTTGCGCATGTTCAACTCCTCAGCACGTTCATTAGGTGGCCTAATGAAAATTCTTGGAATCTCGACTATTCCAGCATCAACTAGTCCCTTAACACCAGCTTTAGTATCAACAAAAGCTTTCATTTCCTTGAATGGATCATAATCCATTGTAAACTCAGCTTGACAGTCTTTAGTGCCTGACATATTTGTTCCAAAACTTTGGTATTAGAAACAAAGGAGAAGTATTCTTGCTATAACCTTGATATATATATAGTTAATTTGTTGGGGGGAGGGGCGGGGGTCACTCTAGTAAATTTAGCTCATGCAGATTTCAATAGGCATGCCTAATTTAGCATAGGTTTGAAAAGTAAAGGTAAGACTTTTTTTCGTCGTCATTTGTTATTTGTTACTCTCTCCGTTCCCAAATAAGTTAATTGTTAGATTTTGACACACATGTTAAAAAAACGAAAAGTAAAGACATAAATTTATCATGTTTTTCTATTTTTACCTTCTTCAAAAAGTAAAGACACATAATACATCACTCCCAATGCACATTTAATGGAGGGTAAATTTGATTTTTTTTTTTTAACATTTACCTTGAATTGTGAATCATTCACTTATTTAGAAACACTAAAAGTGCTTCAAGAATTCACTCAATATGAAACGGAGGGAGTAGATTTTAGTCGCTGAAATTTTCATTCATTTTTTGCTTGTTGAATGTTTTATTTTTTTTTTATTTTTTTGGGGGGGTCCCTCTAGTAAATTTAGCACATGTAGATTTCAATAGGCAGAGTTTAGCTCATGTAGATTTCAATAGGCCTGCCTAATTTAGCATAGGTTTGAAAAGTAAAGGTAAGACTTTTTTTTGTCGTCATTTGTTACTCCCTTCGTTTAAAAAAGAATGACCTACTTTGACTTGATATAAAATTTAAGAAAATAAAGAAGACTTTTGAATCTTATGACCTTAAATTAAAGTTGTGTATGTACCAAAATGTCCTTTAAACTTGCGGTCCTAAACATGCCATGTGGAAAGTTGAAATTAAAGTATTGCTAAAAAGAAAAAAGAATCATTTTTTTAAAATGACTAAAAGAAAAGTAGATCATTCTTTTTGAAACGGAGAGAGTATTTGTTAGGTTTTAGTCACTGGAATTTTCATTCATTTTTTGCTTGTTGAAAGTTAAAAAAACTTTTTCAATCTATAGTTAGAAGTGGATGAATTTAGCATTTGAAAACTAAAATATAACATAACTTTATTTAATTTAAATATAGCTGAAAAATTAATATTAACTATATACAGAAAGATAATTCCTTCGTTTTAAATTACATGTCGCTATTTGACCGGACACGATATTTAAAAAATAAGTATTGACTTTGTTAAAGTTACAAATTATCCTTCTTAAAAAAATGAGTAATAATATTTAAAATCAAGTGGGATCACTTTTAATTGAAAAAATAAATAAAAAAAAGAGTAATAGTATTTAAAATCAAGTGGGACCACTAAAGGTAAAATTGTAATTGTGTTTTGAAAAACTTACCAAATAAAGAAAGACGACATTTTTTTTAAAATCGGACAAAAAAAAATGGCGACACATAGTTTAAGACGAAGGGAGTATATACTGAATGCAAATACAATATGAAATTTAGTGTTTTTCTTTTACTGTTCTCCCTCTTTTTCCCGGTAGAAGTGCAAATTAGTACAACGAATTTGAAATAGAGAAAACGTCTCAAAAAATATTTGAACTATCATTTTTTTTCATGAGTTTTACTTCTCAATTATCAGTTAATCTCTTTTTTCTATGAGAACAACTGATAGTTGGTCTAATCAGCTTCGACGCGTGTTTTAAATTTTAAAACATAAATAATGATAATTCAAGTAAAGAAAAGGAACAACGGATAGTTAAGACGTGAAATTCGAAAAAAAAAAAAGTGTCAATTCAAATGAAATTTTGACCATTAATTCCACATGAAATGTGGAATTTCATTTTAGTATTCTTGTTAAAAAAATATTTAATATGCTTCTCCCTCAATTAGAATTTATAAAAATTTATTTTTTGTCCAAAAAAAGAAAGAAAAGAGTTTCAAGTACCTGACATAAAATTCTATGCAATAAAAATTTAATTTAATTTAATTTAATTTAGTCGAATGGCAACTCTATACTATGGGATGTTTATTACTACTAGTTTATTATGAGCCGCTACACGTTCATTCTTTATCATTATTATATAATTTTTTAATATATTTCAAAAGGTAGAGTTATAAATAAGGAATACTGAAATAAACATACTATTAACTTTATCATCTATATTTTGTTCATTATTTATTCACCAACTATGTCAATAGATATTGTTTCTTCTGTCTCTAAATACTTATACAGAGTATCATATTTTAAATTTGCACGTTTTTAGAAAAATTATATATGCATACATGACATATATAAAAACATACTAGTGTTCTTGGCCCGTGCTAAGTTTGGGCTCAAACTACATTAATATTTATATTTATGATTTTTTTCGCTTTTTGCTATATTTGCTTGTTGTCTGTTTTGTACAATCATATTAGTTAATGGTATAGTTAGATTATTTTTTGATATTTTTAAAATGTTAAATTATATATCTGTTTCAAATTTTTGTCCTATTTTTTTAGTTCGTTTAAAAATAATGTACCTTTTCTTTCTTGGGTTAATTTCAACTTTCCACGTGACATGTTTAAGATAACAAGGTCAACAAATATCTTGGTTCTTTCTGGATATTTTTAATTAGATCACAACATTCAAAAATATTTGTTACTTTTTCTTTAACTTTGTGTTAAGTCAAAATCAAACAAAATAAAATTAAAATGGGGGGAGTAAAAGTTTTTATAAATTAAAAATAACATTTTTCTTATGATATATTTTAGTTTTCTTTTAATTTTCAAACAAATTCACACACAATTTTTTCTCATTTTTATTTTACTGAATTTTTTTAAATGAAAGTTTTTAACGTTCTAAATTGATTTATGTCTTATATTTAATTAATTTTATTTTTTTCTCAATTAAACTTTATATTGGCTAACTTACTTTTAAAAAAAATAATACAATATTTGATTAATATAAAAATATTTAATGCTACAAACTATTGTATGATTTATGAATAAAAATAGTATATAAATTAAATAATTAAAAGTCTGACTCAGTAAATTATTTTTTGTAGATGTTTCTTCAATGGGTGAAACCTTACAAAATTATTAAAGCTTCACAAACTTCTTGTCAGGATTTAAGAAAATAAGTGTTATCTTTTATTAAATTATAATTATCCCACATAAAAGAAGACAACAAAATTTGAATTAATTTTAAATTTAGTTGGATAAATAGATATTTTGTAGTGTCACTATCACTTCTTTATGACTCATCATGTTTTGTATAGCATTTTAATAGCCCATGTAATTGTTCAAATTTACTAAAATGGATGAGTTCTTCATGTGAGGACTATCAGAATGAAATATTCTCCCTTATATATAATAGTAATAATTTGATTATTCACTTTATAATTTCCTCCATATTTTCTATTTAAAAAAAAAATTAGTTAAACAATTAAAATTCAAGAAAAAACTAAATTATTTCTCATATCATGACACACCACATATAAAGTCCCATTTGGCAAGCAAAGAAATAAAGTAGTTTTATGTTTATCAACTACATGCCATAATTTTAGTGGATTAACAAATTAATTAAAATTACTAAAGTAATCTTGTGAGGACTATCAAAATTTATTATTCTCTCTTATATATAAGTATAATAATTAATACCTGATCGGTAGTAGGATAATAATCAACTGTACTTCAACCGCAAATTAATTAATTAAGGTCAACTATATAAATCATCCGTATTTATTTAAGTTGACACATCCCAAATTATAACACCACTACAATATAGAACCGACATATAAACAACCCATAGATCACAATATTTATCATTAATATCTCAAAAAAAATTAAACAAATTAATTCTCCCATGGCTTCTGCAATTTTTTCCGACTTCAACAACTTTTTTAGTGATTAATTCATAATGGAAGAAAATAAGTGAAACGACTAATATAATTTAGTTAATACATTAATAATCCAAATATATTGATCTCTAATTATTATAATGAATCCAACCGAAATTGAAAAGAAAGTTATTTTTATACTAGAGAAAATGCATCAAAACCCCTCCGAACTTATCTGTCCAATTTACTTTAGCACTTGAACTAACTTTTTATGTATTTACCCCCTAAACATCTTTAGGCCTCATTTGTTTGCACTTAATGGAGACCTGAATCTGAATGGTTAAGACTTCAGACCATTAAGTGCATTTATTTTTATTAAGATTTTAGCTCTTAATAGGTCTGAATAGGTCTTAATCAAGAACCAAGTCTTAATAGGTCTGAAGAGATCTTCTGGTGTTGGATAATATTCACCACTTTATTCATAATTAGAAGTCACCACCACTAACCACCTTTGCTACCACCACCTCTGTCAACCACCACCCACCATCACCAACCACCACCCACCTCTACCTCCACCATTACAACCACCATCGATAACAAATATCGCTGCCAACCACTATTGTCAACCGCTACCGCACCTACTACCTCTATTATTCTAATTATAGTGACCGCCATCACCGCTATCAACAATACCATCATCATCAACCACTACCGGCTAATCCCTACTACCGACATCTTATCTATCACAACTAACACCACTACTAATACATCACAACCTCCACACATTCTTCGATCGCCATCACCATTGTCACTAGTAACGCCACCTCTACCACCACTTCAATCACTACCATCGCTGTAATTTATCTCTACTAACGACCATCTCCACCATCACAATAAATAACATCTCCAACTAGCACAAATAAATCGTTAACCATCATGCATTCATGTTTCAGCCAACACAATCAACACCTCAAACTACTAACATCAAGCAATGTCACATCACAATCCCCACCACCATCATAACAGTCACTGCATTACCAACCATCACAACTATCACCACCAATATTATTAATCACTAACATCAATCGTTGTCACCGCAACCACCATTATAAATCATCTCCACTATCACTAACAAACATAAATATTTTTCTCAATTAAATAATAATTTTATTGTATTAAATTACATATTTTTTTAATATATAATTAATCTTTTATTTAAATTATATTTTTTCTTTTATGATATATACAAATTAATTTTTTTTTGTACATTCAGATAATGAAAAACAAACAGTATTAATCATTCAATTTTCAGATCTGGAGATAACATCTTAATCATTCAGATGTGCATTTAGATTCTGACGTCTGAATCTTAAAAAAAACAAATACAACCTTAAAATAAATTAATTTCACCCCTTAATATATACTCTCGTAAGGGAGAGTGCATCACACTCACTGACACATCACCGCCACATCACCGCCATGTCGGAGCCACGTAAATAAAGTATTTTTTAAATATATATAAAATATTTTAAATTAAAAAAATACCCCCGGCCCCCATTTTTCATCTTCTTCACAACCACCCATCCTCCTCTCCCACCCACCCCTGCAAATAGCCCCACCCCCTCATCTGCTACAACCAATCTGCCGCCACCCTTACCCCCGCCGTCCTCCACCAACCACATCACCACACCATCGCACCACCACCACATACCTATCAACTAACATAAAGAAGGAATATTCTACTGTATTTATATAATTTTAGAGTAGAAAAATGGTCAACATTCACTAAGCTTCGTAGAATCGTATCTTATGTATTCAAAGATTTGAGAATTTGAAAACAACAACAATAATAGAATATTAAACGCAACATCCATGACCTTTCTTTGTAGGCGTCCTCCACCAACCACACCACCACACCTCCGCACCACCACCATATAATATATATACACCCATCACCATCAATTTCTCGACCCATAAAAAAATATTATAAATTAGTGACTAAAAACCCAAGTCACCTTATAAATTCAATCAAATTCAACACCAAATTCTCTAATGTCAACAACAAAACATCCAAATCATGTCAATTTTTTAATTTTCAAATTTAATCTCATTTTTTTTATTGATCTAAGGTGTTGAATGAGGATAAATTGGAGGTGGGGGTAAAAGATTTGGTAATTGGAGGAGTAATTGGGGTTAGGGTTGGGGAGGGGATCTGGGGGTGGTGGATTTGGTGGTGGGGGTTTACGGGTTTGGGAAGAGAATTAGGGTAGGGTGGGGTGGGATGGAGGTGGGGGTTAGAAGAAAAGAAGAGATTTATATATATATATATATTAGTAGTTTTTTTTTTAAAGAATTCACGTTTTTTTTTTTAAAATGCCACATCAGCATTAGGATTGAAATTAATTCACTTTAAAGATGTTAATGGGGTAACTAGACGCGTGTTAAGTTTAAGTGCTAAAGTAAGTTGGGGCTTTAGGCCACAAGTGACAAAAAAGTTTTAAAATAAGGTATAGGTGACACAAGTCTTAATAATTGAGTGAAGATGACAATTACTTTATTATGAATTAAGAAAGTTTGGAAAATTTCAAAATAACCCACAAATTTTTAAATTTACATTTTGATCCAAATGTTTACCTAATAAACGGAAAATGGAGGAAAAAAAGGCGTCATTCTCTCTCTTCTTATCCATTGTTGTTTTCTCTCTCAGTGATTTTTGTTGTTCATTGTTGCTTCTCTTTTATTCATCATCTTCTGCTTCATTATCATCATCTTCAACTTCATTATCATCTTTATCTTCTTCTTGTTGACCATTGTCATTATTGTTGTTGTTACTGCTACTATTGCTATTTGACCAATTTATTAGGCCAAATCTTATTTCGTACATCACTTTTCACTTTGACATTACTTAGTAGGAAACTTTGGTAAGTCAAATTATAATTTTTAATTGAAATTTTCATCAGGGTAACTGCTATTGTGCTGTTTTTCCAACTATGGATAGAACCCAATCATGAATCCGACATAAGATCTATCTGTTTAAACAGATAAATCATCTGTTGCGACAGATGAAACATCTGTTTCAATGGAAGACTGATATATTGGAATCATGCTTATGGTTCTATAGGCTATAACATGAATCGAACAGATGGGTCACCTATTGTAACAAATGATTTATCTATTTAAACATATTAGTTATCTGGCACAACGTGATAAATATATGTTGCAACAGATTTTCAACTTGTTACAACAAAACCTGAACTTGATTCCAATAGACGTGTTGTCTATTGCAACAAGGTAAATATATAGTGCAACAGATTATTAACCTGTTGCAACAAAACCCGAACACGATTCCAACAGACGGTAAATATCCATTGCAATATATTAGTAACCTATTGCGATAGAATATGACCTCGATTCCAACAAATCGTAGTTTGTTGCAATAGGTAAGTCATCTCTCACAATAGATTAATTATCTGTTGGAACATGTCACTCATCTGTTGGAATCAACTTCAAAGGTGCCTCAGTACTGTAACATCAATCTCAATAAATATATAGTCTGTTGCAACATATGATTCACCTGTTACAGCAGATGACTCATCTATTGAAATCAACTTTAGGAGCGTAACATGAATCCCAACAGGTAAGTAATCTATTGCGACTGATTACACATCTGTTGGGATTCACTTACGGCACTATGAAATCACTATTAACTTTTTTTAACAAATGACTTTATTTAGGCACCACTAATGGAGGGATCAATAGCAATAGTGGTGGATTGTCATGTTCAATGGATCAAGAAGAGCAATCGATATGTATGGCATTAGAACGAGGGTGAAATTCTAGAGATGATAGCTATGACAGTCCAAAGTGATGTTTCGTATGATTATTTTTTGAACTTAATCATCAGTTATTGTGTACTGAATTGTCAATCGGAAGAACTCGTTATCAGCTACATGCACAACTCCTTTGAAAATCAGAGGGTACTGCCTTTCAAGATAACCGATCAGGTTTGGTTGCGTGCTTATCTTAGTGATTCATCCAGGCCGGTGTTAAGAGTGTACGTGGTTGAAAAGACGAGAGAGAATGAAAACCAAAACATAGAAGAAGAAGAACAACAAGACATCTTTGATGATAGGTTGGATGATCTAGACATGAGTAGTCCAGACGATGATCAAACACCTATGCCCGTTGATGCGACCAATACGATGTGCAATTCTTCTAAATCGGCATAGTCTGGAAATCTTCAAGATGATGGGACTGACTTTTTTTATTGGAATGTCATTCAAGGACAAGAATGAACTATCTACCATTTTGCTTATTTCTTTCTTGAAAAAAGATTTCAGAATAAAGAAGGTGATTAATTCGAGCAGTGTCTTTTGCTTCAAATGTGCTAATTCGAATTGTAAGTGGTGATTCAGAGCGATGAAATATGAAAGTTATGACAGATTCATCATTCATAAATATGAAAAGCATCACACATGTGTTTCGGAGCATATCTCAAGCCAAAATCCTCACTCCACGGCAAAGGTCCTCGGTGAATATTTCAGGAGTAGCTTTCCCAATGGCAAAGGCCCTTCAACAAGGGTTATGGCCAATCAACTTCTTACGGAATTAGGTGTCCTGGTCAGTTATTGGAAGATATATATGGCCATGAGGATTTCCAAGGACTTGGTTAGAGGGACTCTCGAGCATGGGTATGCAGTCCTGGATGTCTACCGTTACATGATTGCGTCCACAGATCCCGGAAGTAAGACAACATTGCATCTTGATGAAAACGGAAGGTTCAAGTACTTTTTTGTATTCTATGGTGCTTGGATTCAAGGTTTTTGACATTTGAAAAAAGGCATAGCCGTCAATGGTATGTTCTTGAGGAGCAGGTATAATAGAGTTCTGCTAGCGGCGGTGGTGCAGGATGCGGAGAATCACATCTTTTCTATTACTTTTTGCGTAGCGGATAAGGAATGTGATGCCTCTTATGGAGTTTTTTTGAACAACTGCGAAGCTGCGTCGAAGATACCGAAGAGTTGTGTTTTGTATCGGATAGGCATCCAATATTCCAAAGATGGGTTCACATTTTTTCCCTTCAGCTTACTTTGGTTGTTGCATTAAGCATCTTGAAGAGAACATTCAGACCAAATATCACAACAAAAGGGTCATGACCTTTTTTTATAGAGCATCTAAAGCATATAGTAGAGAAGAGTTTTTAGACTATTTCAATCAAATAACGGATGTGAATCCCAAGATAGCAGAATTTCTCGTACGTGTCGGTTTTGAGAGATGGACCCGGGCATTCTGTCCAGCAAATAGGTACATTCTTATTAATTTTAATATCTTGTTTGAGTTACAAGTTTTGTATAATGTAGTACTAAGTGATTCTTTTGTCTAGGTACAATATTATGACATAAAACATAGCTGAATTGGTGAATTCATTATTTGGCAATGAAAGAGAATTTCCCATCAAGGCTATGTTTTAAAAAATAAGCTTGAAGTATGGCGAATTTTGTAACGAAAGGCGTAAGCAGTTCAAGTGCCCAAATACAAGAACCCTATTTGTTCTTAGAATCAAAAAAATAATATCAACGAATGTCAGTTTGGGAAATAGGTTATTACCTCATAAAATAGAATATTACATATTCAGTATCACCGGTCATGGTTATGTTGCTACGATCGATCTTTAAACAAGATCTTGTACGTGCAAAGTTTTTGACATGGACAAAATACCCTATCCACATGCTATGGTTGCACTTCAATCTTAATAAGGTCATAAATATGGAACTGAAATTTACAAGCACTCCTCTCAATATTATTCGGTGGAAAAATATGAAATGGCAAATAGTGGGCATATTACTCCGGTGCCTCCCTGTAATACCCCAAACTTTCCTTAAGCCTAAATTGTATCTCTATAAGATTAAGGAATGACTTCCAAAGTGAGTAGTGTTTAAATCATATAGAGTTTTTCTAATTTTGACTTCTTATCATGGAGAAAATTGAATTAGCTTACCAACGATATCAATTTCGCCCAAATCCGGTATCGGAGTAAAAAACTGTGGACGTTTTACATAGAACTGTCCGAACTACCCAGGAGCAATGGGTAGGCTGATGGAACGTCGTGCAAGAGACGAACCATCGCTCCGGCCGTTGTAACCAAGGAAGTAGACCCATTTACTGGCCAAGTGCGACGTCAGGCTGACGGACCGTCAAGCTAGTGAAGGACCATCGCCTAAGACGTCAACACTAAGGCAGTAAGTCCCTATTCTGGCCTAGGTGTGACGGTCAGACCGACGAACCATCACATGCACTGTCATAGATCCCGTTCAAAATTTCAAAGCCATATTTAAAAGGGCTTTTGATATTTTTTCACCCTTTTTAACACCTAGATATATCATAATAAAGCATAGAACTTCAGATTCATCCAAAGCATCAAGAACTAGGGTTTTCTTTCAAGATTAACCCTCAAGAGCAAGACCCAATTCCTTCTCCAAGATTTCACCATAGTTTTGCAAATTAATTTAAGAATCATGGTTCCCAAGTCAAGTTTCAAGAACCCTTACTCAAGAGTACGAGAAAGAGTCTCAAGAAAGCTTGTTCATCTAAATTTATAATCTAAGGTACGTGGGGTTTGAACAAGGACACTCCTTTCGTCCTTGTGCCCAAAAGTTTTTTTAATTACCAAGATATATGGTTTTACATGTTTTCTTATGAAATTGAAGTATGGGTTTATACCCTATGTTATTATTTCTTGAGATTATGATGGTTTCAATGTTTTAGAAATTGAAGTACATGAGTATGTTGAGATTATAAGGCATATTGCTGAAAATTTCCAGATTTCTATATGATTTATGAATCTTTATGATATCGAGTATGAATTTTGATACGTCTTAATGTGAGATTGATATATGGATCATTAATACCTTTTTGAAATTGTAATTTTAAGAACTTTTGTGCTCTAAGCACCCATGATTTGAGTATTTTGAGATTATTGAGAAAGTTTTAACCGTGATGGTCATAGTAGCTTTGAAATCTACTTCCCTGAATGAGATTACAGATTTTGTAGTTTGTTTTATTATAAACCACGAGATTATTAAATATGAATTTCCATGAGATGAGCGTAGACAATTAAAAGGGAGTAGTATTTAGCACTGAGTTGGGTAAGTTACTACGGTTTCATACCCCAGAACTATGCGCCACCGTAGGATTGGGATTTATGGGCCCAAGGCCGTGATAGTGATCACTAAGTAGAGGTTATACTCCCTGACAAAAGTATGACACCTTCCCCAATGTGAGGTTTCTTACTTAGGAGGACAAAAATTTGGACTCCATGTAGCTCGCATGGTTTCTATCGGTTAAGAGAACCTCCTTTATAGTAAGATTTTCAGAATAGTTTCTTAAAGTGTTTTCCCTTAAGGAAAAGTATTTCCCTGCTAGTAAGAGTAAATAATCAGTTTCTAAAGTAAAGTATGTTCCTTGAGATGAGTTATTTTCCCTAAATCTTTGGAAGAAATCTTGGTTAGTAAAGATTTTTAGATACTAAGTGTAAAGGCACACAAACTTATTTAAGTAATGTTTTACTTAAGATTTCAGATTTAAAATTATAGTCTTAGCTCTCAGATACAGAGGTGAGCACTTTACCACTGAGTATATATGTTTTGAGAAGGAAATAGAACTACTAATTTCAAAAATTGTATATTGATTCAAGAGATTTATACTATGCGTTCCATTATTCATAATTTATGAGATATATATATTTTTTTTATATTATTCAAGCTATGTGAGTCAGTTATATCATCATGCATGATTTTTATAAATATTAATGATATTGTTGTTTTAAGTATTGCATACACCCCCATATACTCAGTACATCCTCAAAGTACTGATCCACATATACGTCTGTGTGCTACATTGTCTTATAATGTAGGTTCAGATGCTCAGTCTTAGCAGTGACAGTGATCTTCGAGTACCTTTGTCTACATGTTAGCAGTTGGTGAGTCCTCATGGTTCGAGGACCTAATCCCTTGTTTTCAGTCTTTATATTAGTTGATTATTTCTTTTCAGTCCAGTTGAGTCAGTTGGGTTTTTTTCCCCAATGACTCTCTAGTTCTTAGCAAGTAGAGGCTTGTCGGACTGTCAGTTGAAGTTTTGTTCCTTATTTCTAGTATTTGACATACAAATATTTTTTTTCAATGATTTAAATTCTATTTTGATATAATATAACATTTATTGTTTGGTCATTCATCCTAATGTAAGTGGTAGAAGTAGTAACAGGCTCAAAGGGTTAGCTTGGGTCTACTTATAGCCTTAAGCACCGTGTGATATTTTGGGGTATTACAAACTTGGTATCAGAGCCTAAGGTTTAAGGAGTCCTAGGGAGTATGACAAGTTGCGTTGCCTAGAGTCTTAATCATCGATGTGTAGCGTGCCATATCTATGAGCAAGAGTCTACAAGATGTTTTAGGAAAAAGTCATCTCTTTCTTTCATAATCCATCGTGCTTATAGTTGTTTCTCTCTGCTATTAATTCGTGCTCTTTTATGACTATTTCAAGTTCCCATCATATAATAGCACCATATTTGTCAGTGGCGCACCGCGTCACAAGCTAAAATGTCAATTGTTCTTTTCCAGTGTCTCAGCGCGATTTCCTCAGCGTCGCGCCAAAGTTCCAGGTTGCAAAATAAGGGGCAACGCGATGGCTCCACGTCGCGCCATCCCTCAGTTTCCTAATTTTCAAATTCCAGTGACACAACGCGATAGCGCCGCGTCGCGCCAGGGGTCCAATTCAGAAAAATTTCACTGAAATTAAAAGATGTTTCTAGGGTTAAAAGGGTCAATTTCCGACCCCTATTTAATCCCTTTAACACGTGATTCAACCACTTTTCACCCAAAACATAGTGTTTCTCTCAAGTTTCTCTCAACAACAAGCTAGGATTTTCTATTGGGGATTCAATTTAGTACACAAATTTAAGAGTCTCTCCGTCAATCTTTATAGAATCAAGAACTAAAGTATGCATTGTGTTGATTTATGGATTCCTTTCATCCATAAAGGTCAAAAACCCTATTTTAAATGATGAATCATGATGTTATTTTGTGGGTTGGATATGTTTATGTGATTGATGTTGTATAATTCCCAAGTTGGAGTCTTTATGTGTGTATATGAAACTACGTTATCTTGTAAGTTGAAAATCCATGAATTGAGTGGTTCATGATGATTATCCCTATGCCCTAAATTGTGTATGTAAGTGTTTGATAAAATTCCTAAGGGACTAGAACTTATGTAATATAGCTAAATTGTGGCTTAAGTGATGGATTCATGTTTTACCATTTTGTTCAAATGACTTCCATGCTACTAACATGCCTTGTAATTGTTGTTGGACTGCTCATGAATTAGCCTTATGAAATTATGCCATGTTTACATGCAATCCTATTCATGTACAAGCTTATGATAACCATGTACTTCATGAAATCCCCAACTTATTGTATTATGTTTTGTTGATGTTTATCATGTATTCAAGAAAGTCATTCTTGTCAGTTTCCTTCTATCGAGTACTGGGGGTACTTGTACCCAAAATATATAGCTGTGTTCCTAGAGTCAGTGACATATTTCATGATATCCTCAGTCAAGCCATGATCCATACAACTCAATCAGTCATGTGACTCAGGAAATCTCAGTAATTCAGTAATCTCAGTACCATTCCGCTAGTCAATGAAATTCAGTTAATTCAGTTCAGTTCAGTAATCCATGTTCAGTGTCTGTTTAGATGGGATTAGGAGTTAGTACCGAGTGAACCCAAGGATGGGAACTCACCTGTTATATGAGGGTGTGATTCTTAGAAGAAATCCTTGTGATCCAGAACTATGTAGCCAGCATAGGTTGAGACATCATAGCCTGCTATATGAGGGTAGATGAGGTGGCTTAACCTGTTATATGAGGGTTCCCACCATTCTCACTAGAGTTACCTATTATATGAGGGATACTCACATATTGTCCTTACCAGTGGCGCGATATTGACACCCTTCCAATTGGGGTTACAGATTCGACCTCAACTCAGCCATAATGGCATATTAGCAGTATGTTGGTTAGATAACTACTTTCCATATTTCCAGTTACAAAATTAGGACTGTCAGATACAGTTATTTAGTCTCAATAATAGAACTCAGATAGTTCTACAGAATTCAGGACTGTCAGATATATTCAACTCAGAATAGTACGGAACTCAGCTAGTTCCATCAGATTTAAGACAGACAGATATAGTCACTCATGTTATCAGTTATATCAGTCATCAAAAATCATTATAAGTCATGTTAGTTGTTAGTAAATTCGTGTTATCATGATCTCAGATATAGTTACTATGTATTTATGCATGTATTCTCACGTTTATGTTATTCAGTCAGTTAGAATAGTTCATGCATATGAACCCCATGTATTCATTCTACCTCACATGAATACCAGTATATCCAAAGTACTGACGCATTTGCGCTATGGTGTCTTATACCATAAGTTCAGAGACATGAGCTCCAGGGCATTAATAGATTCTAGATATCAGTAGTCGGTCAGTAGTTAGTCCTCATCCTTCAAGGACGTTATGATTTTTTATTTCATTATTTCAGTACTTAGTTATTTCAGTAGTCGAAGTTAGTTGGGGATATGTCCCATTAACTCCTTATTCAGACAGTTCAGTCAGTTAGAGACTTTCCAGACTATCATATTCAGTTAGTTATTTAAGTTGTTTTGGGTATTTCATACCCCACCAGATGTTATATCCTATCAGATATTATGTTACAGTTTGAACCTTATAGACTTTCAGTTCATGTTTCCATAATTATACAGTATATAGGTACAAATATCAGTCATGGGTTAGCTTGTGGTCTTTCGGGGTCATGAGTAGCGTGTAGCATTTCGGATGCCAGATTTTGGGTGTTACAAACTTGGTATCAAAGACTAAGGTTTAATAAAGTCCTAGGAAGTCTGAAAGCCGCATCTATTAGAGTCTTGTGCATGGGTGTGTTGCGCGTCACTTTTATATACGGTAGGCTACGAGATTTTTTAGGAATAATTTCCCTTCTGTATTCATGTCGTGCCAGTGAGCATAATATCAATTCAATCTCTCAGTATAATCTATTTCTCCCTTTCATCTACAAAATATGCCTCCCAAAAGAAAAAACAGGAATCAGTTAGACCCTCAGCCCGAATAACCTTTGGGCGAACATCTTTCTCATGCAGAGTTTAGAGCTACATTCACTACTTTTCTCAGTCAGTTTTTTCTCAAAATGAACGATTAGCTGTCATTCCGGACAACCCAGTGGAAAATTTAGTTGTTGCCAGGATTTGGGACTTCACTCGAATAAATCCTCCATTCTTTCTCGGGTCTAAGTCAGACGAGGACCCTCAGAAATTCATCGATCAGGTTCATAAGGTTATATACATCATGGGGGTTACTCCTAGTGAGAGTGCTAAGCTAGATGTGTACCAGTTGTAGGATATTTCTCACACTTGGTATAAAAAATGAAATTCAGAAAGGCCATATAATGCAGGGCCTATAGAGTGGGAGGAGTTCATCACCGTATTCTTAGATAGATTCTTTCCCCAAGAGATAAGAGAGGCTAAGGTGTTAGAGTTCATTAACCTCAGGCAGGGAAACATGAAGGTGAAAGAGTATTCTTTTAAGTTTACTCAACTAGACAGATATTCCCCTCATGTGGTTGCAGACAGCAGGGCCAAGATGAGTAAGTTTGTTTCTGGGGTGAATGATTGTGTGGTGAGGGAGTGTAGATCTGGTATGTTGAATAGTGAGATGACTTTATCCAGGCTTATGACTCATGCTCAGTAGATAGAAGAGGAAAAGGTTAAGATGAGGGAGAAGCAGAATAAGAGAGAAAGGACAGGTAGTTTTAACTTTGCTCTGTCCAAATCAAAAGGATGAAATCGTTCTCAGTTTCATCCCAAGTCATCAGTTCCATCTCCTTCTTTAGTTAGTGCTCCAACTCCTAAGTTTAAGGATAGTAACAAACATAGAGTGCCAGGGTCTAAGTCTTAGGGCAGTGCTAGCAGTGCCCGCACCTATCCTCTTTTCCAGACTTGTGGCAAGCACCATCAGGGTATTTCCAGACCTGGCAGTGGTATTTATTTTGGATGTGGCAAGCCAAGCCACAGAGTCAGAGACTGTCCTCAGCCAGGTCCTCAGGGTTAGCAGAACCATTCCTCAGCTCAGTTCGATCACCCAAATCAACAGAGTGCCACTTCCAGTGCTACAAATGGGCAACGCCCAAACAAACTCTATGCTCTCCAGTCCCGGAAAGATCAGAAAAATTCTCCTGATGTTGTTACTGGTACGTTACAGATCTTTCATGTTCATGTTTACACTTTGCTAGATCCAAGTGCTTCCTTGTCTTTTGTTACTCCCTATATAGTAGTTAATTTCAGAGTCAGTCCTGAAATTCTAGAAGATACCTTTTCAGTCTCTACCCCAGTGGTTAAAACCATCATAGCCCGATGGGTATACAGTAACTGCCTGGTTATGATATTTTAGAAAGTCACTTTAGCAGACTTAGTCGAATTAGAGATGAATGATTTTGATGTCATTCTCAGCATGGATTGGCTTTATTCCTGCTATTCCATAGTTGACTATAGAAACAGAATAGTCCAGTTTTAGTTTCCGGATAAACCCATCCTAGAGTGGAAGGGTAGTGTATCTACTTTCAGAGGTCAGCTTATTTTCTACCTTCAGGCAAGGAGAATGATATCTAAGGGATTTGTCCATCATCTTGTTCAAATTAAGGACACTAGTTCTAAAACTCCCTGTCTTGAATCAGTATCAGTAGTGAATGAATATTCAGATATCTTTCTCGAAGATCTTCCAAGAATTTCTCCCGAAAGGGAAATAGACTTTGGCATTGATCTTCTTTCAGATACTTAGCCTATATCTATTCCTCCATATAGAATGGCACCATCAGAACTCAAAGAACTGAAAGAACAGTTGAAGGATCTCTTAGATAAGGGATTCATCAGTCCCAGTATGTCCCTGTGAGGTGCACCAGTCTTATTCGTGTGAAAGAAAGACGGTTCTCTCAGAATGTGCATAGATTACCGTCAGCTCAATAAAGTCACAGTAAAAAATAAGTATCCTCTTCCCAGAATAGATGACTTGTTTGATCAACTTCAGGGCGCTAGTTATTTCTCTAAGATAGACATCAGATCAGGCTATCATCACCTCAGAGTCAGAGAATGTGACATACCGAAGATAGCCTTTCATACTAGGTATGGTCGTTTCAAATTTCTAGTCATGTCCTTTGGTCTTACCAATGCCCTAGCAGCTTTCATGGACTTGATGAACCATGTGTTCAAGCAATACTTGGACATGTTCATCATAGTATTCATAGATGATATTCTGGTCTATTCCCGTAGTAAGCGTGATCATGCAGATCATCTCAGAATCATACTTCAGACTCTCAAAGATCATCAGCTGTTCGCCAAATTCAGTAACTGCGAATTTTGGCTAAGGTCAGTAGCATTACTTGGTCATATCATTTCCATAGATGGAATTAGAGTAGATCCTCAAAGGATCAAAGCAGTAAGAAACTGGACCGACCTATCTCTCCATCAGATATTAGGAGTTTCTTAGGTTTGGCCGACTATTACAGATGGTTTGTTGAAGGATTTTCTTCTATTCCATCTCCTATGTCCAAATTGACTCAGAAGAAAGTCAAGTTCAAGTGGTTATATCCTTCCGAGAAGAGTTTTCAGGAGTTGAAGACTCGACTCACCTCAGCCCCACTCTTAGCTCTTCCAGATGGTTCAGATAGTTTTGTAGTGTATTTTGATGCATCCAGAGTAGGTTTGGGTTGTGTCCTTATTCAGCAAGGTAAGGTCATAGCCTATGCCTCTAGACAACTTAAACCCCATAAGAAGAATTATCCTACTCATGATCTTGAGTTAGCGGCCGTATTATTTTTCTTGAAGATTTGGAGGCATTATCTATACGGGGTTCATGTAGATGTGTTCACAGACCAGAAGAGCCTTCAGTATGTCTTCTCTCAAAAAGATCTCAATCTTCGTCAGAGAAAGTGGTTGGAGCTCTTGAAAAATTATGACATGAGTGTCCTTTATCATTCGGGCAAGGCCAACATAGTGGTTGATGCTCTCAGTAGACTGCCTATGGGTAGTGTTGTTCATGTTGAGGATAGTAAGAAGAAGTTAGCCCAGGAGGTCCATCATCTTATCAGACTAGGCGTTCACTTAGTCGATTCATAGGAGGGTGACATATGGGTTCAGAGTAGTTCAGAATCATCTCTAGTTTCTGAGGTGAAAGAAAAGCAAGATAGAGATCCCAGTTTAGTCAAGTTGAAAGAGTCAGTCAAGGATTAGAAAGTAGTGGTTTTCTCCCAAGGAGGAGATGTTGTCTTGCATTATTAGGGTCATCTCTGTGTTCCAGGTATAGATGACTTAAGGCAGCGAATTCTTACAGAAGTACATGGTGCGCGCTACTCTATTCATCCAGGGTCCACAAATATGTACCGCGACTTACGAGAAATCTATTGGTGGAGTGGGATGAACAGAGATGTTGCAAAATTTGTGGCTAAGTGCTCTACATGTCAACAAGTTAAGATAGAATATCAAAAGCCTAGTGGGTCCATGCAGGAGTTCAATATTCCTACTTGGAAGTGGTAAGTTATAAATATGGACTTCGTGATGGGTTTGCCTCGCACTCATCATCAGCATGATTCAGTTTGGGTCATTGTAGACAGAATGACCAAATTTGCTCATTTTCTTCTAGTTCATACCACTTATTTAGCTGAGGATTACGCCAAACTCTACATCAGAGAGTTGGTCAGATTGCACGGTGTTCCACTATCTATTATCTCAGATAGAGGTACCCAGTTCACCTCTCACTTATGAAAATCATTCCAAAAGGGTCTTGGTACCCAAGTTCATCTTAGTACAGCCTTTCATCCTCAGACAGATGATCAAGAAGAAAGGACCATTCAGACTTTCGAAGCTATCCTCAGGGCATGTGCAATCGATTTAAACGATAATTGGGATGATCACTTGCCTTTGATTGAGTTTGTATACAATAATAACTATCATTCCAGTATTAGGATGGCTCCATTCAAAGCTCTTTATGGTAGAAGGTGCAGATCTCCAGTCGGTTGGTTTGAAGTTAGTGAGGCCTCAGTTATAGGGCCTAACTTAGTATCCGATGCCTTAGAAAAGTCCAGTTGATCAGAGAAAGACTTCGTGCTGCTCAGAGCCGACAGAAGTCTTATGCAGGTGTGCGCAGAAAGGATCTCGAGTTCAAGGTTGGTGACTATGTATATCTAAAGATCTCTCCTATGAAGGGAGTGAAGAGGTTCGGCAAGAAGGGAAAGCTCAGTCCCTGATATGTCGGTCCCTTCAAAATTCTCAGTTGCTTTGACAAGGTAGCCTATGATCTCAAATTGCCTTCAGATCAAGCCTCAGTTCATCCAGTTTTCTATGTCTCTTTGCTTGAGAAGTGTATAGATGACCCAACAGTTGTAGTCCCTATTCAAAGCATAGATGTTCAGAATAGTCTCACTTATGAAGAGATTCCGGTCAAAATCCTAGACTATCAGACTCGTAGATTGAGGAACAAAGAAGTCCCTCTAGTTAAAGTTCTTTGGCAGAATCAGTCCGTTGAGGGAGCTACTTGAGAAGAAGAAGGATACATGCGTACTAAGTATCCTCACCTCTTCTCCGCTAACTCAAAGTTAGCTCAAGGTAACAATTCTCCTTAAGCTATTCAGTTTCATGTTCAAATTTTAGTTACAAGCTTAGTATTTCATTACAAACTTGGTATTAAATACCATTGCATATTCAGTCTTGTATTCATGTAGTAGTTCAGTTATATAGATCATGCATCAGACATGCATTTTCCTTGTGAGAAACTCAGTTATCAGAAATCTCAGTCATGTGTTCATGAGTCATCTCAGTCATGAAATCATGCATCAGATATGCATGTTCTATATGATATATTCAGGTATCAGTCATGTAGGTCATGTTTTAGTATTCATGTTCAATGTGTACTTTGGCTTATCGATTCTTCCCTCTCATTCAGTCTTATTCGAGGATGAATGTTCTCAAGGGGGAGATATTATAATACCCCAAAGTTTCCTAGCTAATTTAATCCCAAGAATGTCTAGTATTATCTTCTAAAGTGAATGATATTTATTTCATGAGGAATTTGTAATATTTTCACTTTTTTACATGTGGTAAATTCAATAAGATTTCCATCGATATAATATTTGCCTAAATCCGATAATCGGGTAAGAAGTTATGACTATTTCAAGTTCCCGTCGTAAAACAGCGCCATATTGGTCAGTGGCGCGCTGTGCCACAAGCTAAAATGACAATTGTCCTTTTCCAGTGTCTCAGCGTGATTTCCTTCATGTCGCGCCAAAGTTCCAGGTCGCAAAAGAAGGGGCAACGCGATGGCTCCGCGTCGCGCCATCCCTCAGTTTCCCAGTTGTCAGATTCCAGTGACACGGCATGATAGCGCCGCATCGCGCCAGGGGTCCAATTCGGGAAAATTTCACTGAAATTAAAAGATGTGTCCAGGGTTAAAAAGGACAATTTACCACCCCTATTTAAGCCCATTAACACGTGATTCAGTCACTTTTTACCCAAAACATAGTGTTTCTCTCAAGTTTCTCTCAAGAACAAACTAGGGTTTTTAATTGGGGATTCAATTTAGTACTCAAATTTAAGAGTCTCTCCATCAATCTTCATAGAATCAAGAACTAAGGTATGCGTTATGTTTATTTATGGATTCCTTACATCCACAAAGCTCAAAAACCCTATTTTAAATAATGAATCATGATGTTATGTTGTTGGTTGGTTATGTTTATGTGATTGATGTTGTATAATTCCCAAGTTGGGGTCTTTATATGTATCTATGAAACTATATTATCATGTAAGTTGAAAATCCATGAATTGAGTGGTTCATGATGATTATACCTATGCCCCATGTTGTGCATGTAAGGTGTTTGATAAAATGACTAAGGGACTAAAACCTATGTAATATAGCTAAATTGTGGCTTAAGTTATGGATTCATGTTTTACCATTTTGTTTAAATGACTTCCATGCTACTAACATGCCTTGTAAATGTTGTTGGACTGCTCATGAATTAGCCTTATGAAATTATTCCATGTTTACATGTAATCCTATTCATGTACAAGCTTATGATAACCATGTACTTCATGAAATCCCCAAATTATTGTATTACGTATTGTTGAAGTTTGTCATGTATTCAACAAAGTCATTCTTATCAGTTTCCTTCTATCGAGTCCTGGGGGTACTTGTACCCAAAAAATATAGTTTTGTGCCTAGAGTCAGTGACATATTTCATGATATCCTCAGTCAAGCCATAATCCATACAACTCAGTCAGTCATGTGACTCAGGAAATCTTAGTAATTTAGTAATCTCAGTACCATTCCGCTAGTCAACAAAATTCAGTTAATTTAGTTCAGTTTACTAATCCATGTTCAGTGTCTGTTCAGATGGGAGTAGGAGTTAGCACCTAGTGAACCCTTGGATGGGAAATCACCTATTATATGAGGGTGTGATTCTTAGAAGCAATCCTTGCGTTCCAGAACTATATAGCCATGCATTTAGCCTACCTCAAATGCATACCAGTACATTCAAAGTACTGATGCATTTGCGCTATGGTGTCTTATACCATAGGTTCAGAGACATGAGCTCTAAGGCATCAGTAGATTATGGATATCAATAGTTGGTCAGCGGTTAGTCCTCATCCTTCGAGGATGTTAGGATTTGTTATTTCATTATTTCAGTACTTAGTTATTTTAGTAGTTGGAGTTAGTTGGAGATATGTCCCATCAACTCCTTATTCAGTCAGTTCAGTCAGTTAGAGGCTTTCTAGACTACCATGTTCAGTTAGTTATTTCAGTTATTTTGGGTATTTCATACCCCACCAAATGTTATATCCTATCAGATATTATGTTACAGTTTGAACCTTATGTCCTTTCAGTTCATGTTTATGCAATTATACAGTATACAGGAATACATATCAGCCATGGGTTAACTTGTGGTTCTTCGGGGTCATGAGAACCATGTAGCATTTTAGGTGCCAGATTTGGGGCGTTATATCCTCAAAGTACTGATCTACATATATGTATGTGTGCTACATTGTCTCATAATGTAGGTTAAGGTGCTCAGTCTCAGTAGTGACAGTGATCTTCGAGTACCTTTATCGACACGTCAGCAGTTGGTGAGTCCTCATGGTTCGAGAACCTAATCCCTTGTTTTCAGTATTTATAGTAGTTGATTATTTCTTTTCAGTCCAGTTGAGTTAGTTGGGTATTTGTCCCAATGACTCTCTAGTTCTTAGTAAGTAGAGGCTTGTTGGATAGTCAGTTGAAGTTTTGTTCCAGATTTTTAGTATTTGATATACAGACATTTGTTTTCAATGATTTCATTTCTGTTTTGATATAATATAACATTTATTGTTTGGTAATTCATCCTAAAGTAAGTGGTAGAAGTAGTAACAGGCTCAAAGGGTTAGCTTGGGCCTACTTGTAGCCTTAAGCATCGTGTGACATTTCGGGATGAGATTTTGGGACGTTACACTCTCGAAGAATCTTGGGTTGTTCTTGCAGAGCTTATGGGGAGATTAACACCTCCTCTATATATTTACCCAAGCACTATCAAACTGGAAAGAAAGTCATATAAGAGGATGCATGGAGTCGGAGAATCATTTTCATCAAGAAGAAACAAGTGCTCCATATGTAAGCATGCTGGCCACAAAAGAACTACTTGCCCAGATCGTAATCCACAATGATCATTGTAATTGCAGGAACTTGTATAGTATTTTGTTGTGGACTTTTATATATTTAACTCATTGTTGTGAACGTAATGTTATATAATAATATATATAAAATATCTTTTTATAAAATTGTGCATCAATAAAAAGAGGCAATAGATGAACTAAATAATACAACAGACCACAAGTATTTTTAACAGATTACCCATCTGTGGCAACAGATGAACATTAGCTAGAAAAACACAATACAGTTCTATAAAACTGGAATGTTTTCCTCCAAAAAATAATAAATTTGTCACAACAAATGGATAATCTATTGATAAAAACCCAACAGATGACCAATCTGTTCCAACACATGGTCCATCTGTTGAAAGAACTCAAAAGCCAAAATTTATATTGCTACTGAATTAAAAATTTCTCTTTACCTCCAACCGTCGACACGTTAACATGTAAAATGTTTAGAATAAGAAATAGACAAAATGAAAATTGTATAAGAATTAAAAAGCCAAAATCGACTAAAAAAATTTCATTTAACAAAAAATAAAATACATTAGGTATAGATCCAATATAGAAAAATTAAAATACATATGCTAAAAGAAAAAACACATTCTAATTATTGTTATATCATCATCATCATCATCATCATCATTCATGACAGCCGGCCAATCAACTCACAGCAGCAGTGTAATACCCTAAAATTTTTCCTAGCTAATTTCGTCCCAAGAATGCCTAATATTATCTTCTAAATTTAATGATGATTATTCCATGTGGAATTTTAAAAATTTTCACTTTTTTCATGTGGAAAATTCAATAAGCTTTCCATCGATATAAGATTTTCCCAAATCCGATAACCGGGTCAGAAGTTATGACTATTTCTAGTTTTCGTCATAAAACAGTGCCATATTAGTCAGTGGGACGCCGCTCCACAAGAGGAAATGTAATTTGGAAATTTCCAGTAGGTATCCGCAATTATGGCGCATCATGCCAATGCTAAAATTCATAGTTGTCCTTTTTCCAGTGTCTCAGCGCGATTTCCCCAGTGTCGCGCTAAAGTTTCAGGTCATGAAGGAAGGGCCAACGCGATGGCTCCGTGTCGCACCATCCCTCAATTTCTCAATTATTAATTTCCAGTGACACGGCACAATAACGCTGCATCATGCCAGGGGCCTAGTCCAGGGTTAAAAGGGTCATTTGCCACCCGTCTATATATACCCAATTATGAATAATTTCAGCCATTTGGTTCATTATTATTCCACAAACAAGATTAGGGTTTCTCTCTAACCTTAATCTCCATGAACAAAATCCAACCTTCTTCGAGAAACTAAGGGATTTCCAGTTCTTCAAGTTCAAGAACATCAAGAACCTTGAATCAGGTATGCATATTGTCTATTCATGGACCCCTTTCATCCATGAAGTCCAAGAATCCTTTTCTAAATTCAAGATTATGGATTTTTTGTGTGTTTTTCATGAATTGGTTGTTCTTGTTCATGTTGATAAATGAATAACTGAATCCTATTACATGATTGGGTAATAGATTTCATGTGGGTTGATTAGTATAGATATGATTTCATGCAGACCTAGGATTTAACCCTTGAATGGTGTAATTAGAGTTGAACCATGATATTTCATTGTTGTATAATGTGCTTTACATGTTCTATGCCTACACCATGTTTGATTAAATGCCTTGATGAAGAAAAATTTCCTAACTAGCATGATATCATGAAATCCCCATGTAGTACAAGTTTATGCCTATTACATGTTTGATGAAATTCTTCGATAAAAGTATCATGAATTATGATGTTAGTCATGTACTCAAGTAAGTTATGCTAAGTCAGTTTCTTTTTATCGAGTCCTGGGGGTACTTGTACCCAAAATAATAGTTGTGTGCCTAGAGCCAAGTCATGTTTTCATGATACTCCCAGTCAGGCTATGAACTCTCAGACCTCAGATAGTCGTATTACTCAGGAAAAATCTCCAGGATCTCATGACTCAGTCAGTTGTCAGATATAAGTAGCATTCCATCAGTCAATGAAACTAAGTAAGTTAGCTCAGGATTAGTTCAGTAAATCATGTTCAGAGTCCATTCAGATGGGAGTAGGAATTAGCACCGAGTGAACCCAAGAATGGGAACTCACCTGTCATATGAGGGTGTAATTCTTAGAAGCAATCCTTGCATTCCAGTACTATGTAGCCAGCATAAGATGAGACATCATAGCCTGCTATATGAGGGTAGATGAGGTGGCTTAACCTGTTATATAAGAGTTCCCACCGTTCTCACTAGAGTTACCTGTTATATGAGGGTTTCTCATATGTTGTCCTTACCAGTGGTGCGGTATTAACACCCTTCCAGTTAGGGCAGAGATTGGACCCCAGCTTAGCTATAATAGCATTTATGGGGCATGTCGGTTAAATACTACTTCCCATAGTTTCATGTTATAGAATCAGGACTGTCAGGCGCAGTCAACTCAGATATAGTACGGAACTCAAATAGTTCCATCAGGTTCAGGATTGTCAAGTACATTCACCCATGTTATCAGTATTATTTAGATACAGTCTTCATGTTATCAGTCATATAAGTTATCAGCTATTTTATGTTATCAGTATTCAGACCTAGTAGTCATGTTATCATGGTATCAATATCATGTTATCCTGTTGTCAGTTACAGTTACATATTTATGTATCCATTCTCAAGTTCATGTTAGACAGTCAATTAGCATTAGCCATGCATGTGAACCCTTTCATATAGCCTACCTCACATGTATACTCAGTACATTCCATTGTACTGATGCATTTCCTCTAAGGTACTTTATTTTTATGTTACACTATATGTTCTGAGACATGAGTTCCATATCAGCAGTAAATTCCATTTTCAGCAGTCAGAGTGGCAGTGAGTCCTCATCCTCCGAGGAAATGATTATTTCTTTACTATTTCTTTGATTAGTTATTAGTTAGAGTTAGTTGAGGGTATGTCCCATCAACTCCTTATTCAGATCATTTCAGACAGTAGAGGCTTTCATACTAGATACAGACTATCATGTTTTTGAATTCTATATTCTCAGTTTAGTTTTGGGTATTTTATTACCCCGCACAGATGTTACGTTATTCAGTTATGTTCATGATTGAATCTTATGGCCTTTCAGTGCATGTTTTTGCATTGTTATGTTATGTTATGCAGTATATAGGTACAGATATCAGTCATGGGTTAGCTTGTAGTACTTCGGGGTCATGATCACCGTGTAGCATTCCGGTTCATCAAATTGGGACATTACAAACTTGGTATCAGAGCCTAAGGTTCAATAGAGTCCTAGGAAGTCTGAAAGAAGCATCTAGTAGAGTCTTGTACATGGGTGTATTGCGCACCACATTTATGTGCAGGAGGCTATGAGATGTTTTAGAAATAGTTTCCCTCATTCAGTATTTATGTCGTGCCTGTGAGCATAATCACAAGTTAATTTCTCAGTTTAGTACGCTCTTTCCCTTTGTTTACAGATCATGCTTCCCAAAAGGACTAATGAAAGGGAAACCAAAAATTAGTCTATCCATCCAGATTCTTTGGATGAGTATGTCGCTCATGCAGAATTCAGGACTGCATCTACTACTCTAGCTAGTTCAGTTGTAGCCCAGCACGGACGACCAACTGCTGTTCCAGTCAACCCGGTGGGAAATTCTGCTGCCACTAGGATTCAGGATTTCACTCGAATGAATCCTTCCTTATTCTTTGAGTCTAAGTTAGGAGAGGATCCATAGGAGTTCCTCGATCAGGTTTAAAAAGTCACAGACATCATGGAAGTGACTTTCACTGAGAGCGTAGAGTTAGCCACATATCAGCTACAAGATGTAGCACATACATGGTATACATAGTGGAAGGTAGAAAAGGGTATAGATATAGAGCCCATAAAGTGGGAAGAGTTTGCTACAACTTTCATAGATAGGTTTGTTCCCATAGAGAAGAAGAAGGCTAAGGTGTTGGAATTCATCAATCTCAGACAAGGTACAATGAGCGTAAAAGAATACTCCCTTCAGTTCATTCAGTTAGCCAGGTATGCTCCCCAAATAGTAGCAGACAGTAGATCTAGAATGAGTAAGTTTGTGTTAGGGGTATCAAGTAGAGTGGTCAAGGAGTTCTGGACTGCGATGTTGATTGGTGAAATGGACATATCTAGGCTTATGGTCAATTACCAACAGATCGAAGAGAAGAAGCTTAAGAAGAAGGAGAGAGAAAATAAGAAGGACAGGACATATAGCTATGGTTTTGCACAGCATAGGCTATGGGGTGGTAACCATTCTCGATTGTGTCAGAAATATTCAGCCCCAGTTCACTCTTCAGCTAGGGACTCAGTACCAAAGTTCAAAAATGACCGTAGGAATGGGGCATCAGGCTCCAGGGCCCAGAGTAGTGTGAACAAGATTCTTACTCATTCATTTGCGCAGAGTGTGGTAAGCATCATAAGGGTGTGTGTAGATCCAGTAGTAATGGGTGTTTCGGATGTGGTGAGTTAGGTCACCAAGTCTGATATTACCCCCAGTCAGGTTATCAGAGTCATCTTCGCTTCTCAGCTCAGTCCGGTCGCCCGAATCAGAAGGGTGCCAATTCTAGCGCTACCAGTGGGCAATACCTAAATAGGCTCTATGCCCTTCAGTCCCAATAGGATCAGGAAAGTCCTCCTGACACAACCATTGGTATATTTCAGACCTTCTATTTGCATGTTGTTTTCCCTTGTCTCATCAGATTCGTGAGTTTCTTTTCTGTTGTAGCCATGCATAGAAGTTAAACTTTAAGTTTGGAAAGTCAGGCCTTCAAATCCTAGTTATAGTTCTAGTATGTGTAGAAAATCACTAAGGGGGAAAATGATAGATCAAGTAACCAAGTCAGTCTCTTAGAATTCAAGTAGTAGTGCTAGTATGTATAGAAAGAGCAGTAGGGGAAGACGATTCCTGATCCATCCTTATCTTCGTACAAGTTTTGTACTGTTGTCAGCATGATGCCTACACATGTTTCATAACTTAGTTCCATGAATGCTGCTTATATTCACAAGTTTCTCATGGACTCTTGTGCGCTGTCAGTTCCCCCATAAGGAGTTCCAGCCCACTCGGTATTATGAATCATGTCTTATGAACACAAAAACTCCAATCTCAGGTCATGCATTTCATGAATCATATACATATATCATGATTTACAAGTATACTCAGCTTCCATGACTCGTGCTACGCCCCTACTGATCAGATAAATTTAGACTATGTCATGTATATCCTCAGTTTAGACCTTTTTGGTAAATCTATGCTATTGACATCCTATTTCTCAGGTTTCAGTCATGTGTTAAGTTCAGTCAGTGACTATTCATGTTTCAGGCTCTCCTGATTTTATCGTTCAGTAAGCTCTGGTTATGGAATAGTGTAGTAGTGAGCAGTTACTTAGATGGGAGATAGGAAGTGTTCATGTTAAGAGAAGATTGTGGCACGCTTGTTTTACACGAGGGTGTAGTTATGAGGATAGGCTTGAATGTCTTGTTAGTGTGCAAGTAAGTAGTTATGATGAGGTTGTATTCAGAAGCTGGGGAAGTACAGGGTGTGAATATTTATTCAGATCCTTGACCTATGTTATTCCCCATCTCGTACCCATCAAAACACAGTTAGCATCTGAAGTACAGTTTTAGTAATTCAGTACCCAGTAATCAGTATTCAATCTCAGAATTCAGTATTTCTGTATCAATCTAAACCTCCATTATCAACATTAAGTTCTAGTAAGAATCTCGATTACAGTTTTAATTATAGTACCAACTTCAGTTAGTAATCAGATCAGGAACTCAGTTTAGTTTTAGACTTTCTTGACCCATGCTACAACTATCAATCACTCAGTCAGTAGTATTTTAGTACCTCAGAATGTTTTCGAATCATGTTATATCGCCTAGCCTTACATTCTTGAGGAGATACAGTTTTGTTCATTCATGCTCAGTTACCTAATGTTATCTAATTAATCATTACCTCCTATGCATAATATTCTATAGCCTTAGTACAGTTATTCAAACTAAGTACAAACCAGTCTCACATGCCTATTATTCAGCTACTAGTTATTCAGTTAATCAGATAAATTAGTATATTTATGCATTCGTGCTTAACACCTCATAAATCTTTCAGTAGTATCAGTTGCAGTGCATGGAGTTTAGTTACTTCATTTTAGATGATGTTCATAGGCCTTGACCCATGTTACCAAATCTCAATCAGGTTATGATTTTCTTACTCGATTGTCTTATATGGATAAAATTTGTACAGTTTTGTTTCCATGTCCCCAACTTTACGCCCTAGCCAAAATATCATGAAAGAATGTAACCATTCTAAGATAAACCAAATAGATAGGTGCAAGTTCAGCTCAGTTCATGTATCAGGCTTCAAGTTTTAGATCTCAGGTAATTAGTCATGATTTAGTTCCTAGGTTCCTTGAGCATCGCCTCAGTCTCCCTCAGTAGCTCAGCTAAGATAGTATTCCTAGAGGGACCTAGTGTCCCAAGGGGGAGATATGCTATGATCCCCCGAATCTTTATAACATAAACATCCCATTCTCTTCCCATTTAATGAATCCATTTTGAAGCAGGGTATACTCATTAGTTGACCCTCAAGTCCGAATCTTAGTCATGAGCCATGTATTCAAGGGCTTGGATCAGTTCACAAAATTCAGTTTATGTATTATGTTTTAGCCTCAGTCAGGTTCTCAGGTTCCCATTTATGCATACTTCTAGCATAATCATGGGGTCATCAACACTTTTCAGCTTATGTAACCATTTTTATTGAACTTACTCAGTTCCCTGTTCAAATTACCATTACAAATGTGGTATCCAGTTTCATGATCATGTTCCCATGATAAACTTGGTGTCAAACACCACTGCATATTCAGTCATGCATTTATGTACCAGCTTAGTTATGCAATCATGTATCCGACATGCATTCTCATGGTGAGAAACTTAGTTCCTCAAAATGTTCAGTTATATTCCTTCATGAATTAGTTACGCATGCATCGGATATGCATGTTCAGTATGTTATGTTCAGTTATTAGTCATTTCAGTCATGAGATCATGTTCCAGTTATTCTTGTTTAGTGTGCACATCAGTCTATGTACTTCCCCTCTCTCAGTCTCATTCGAGGACGAATGTTCCCAAGGGGGAGATATTGTAATACCCCAAAATTTTTCCTAGCTAATTTCGTCCCAAGAATGCCTAGTATTATCTTAGAAATTTAATGATGATTATTCCATGAGGAATTTTCAAGATTTTCACTTTTATTCATGTGGAAAATTCAATAAGCTTTCCGTAGATATAAGATTCGCCCAAATTCGATAATCGGGTCAGAAGTTATGACTATTTCAAGTTCCCATCGTAAAACAGCGCCATATTAGTCAGTGGTGCACCACGCCACAAGAGGAAATGGAATTTGGAAATTTCCAGTAGGTGTCCGCAATTATGGTGCATCGCGCCAATGCTCTAATTTAGAATTGTCCTTTTTCCAATGTCTCAGCGCGATTTCCCCCGCGTCGTGCCAAAGTTTCAGGTCATGAAGGAAGGGGCAACGCGATGGCTCCATGTCGCGCCATACCTTAATTTCTCAATTATCAATTTCCAGTGAAATAGCACGATAACACCGCGTCATGCCAGGGGCCCAGGTCAGAAAAATTTTGCTGAAATTACAAGACGCATCCAGGGTTAAAAGGGTCATTTGCCACCCGTCTATATATACCCAATTATGAATAATTTCAGCCATTTGGTTCATTATTATTCCACAAACAAGATTAGGGTTTCTCTCTAACCTTAATCTCCATGAACAAAATCCAACCTTCTTCGAGAAACTAAGGGATTTCCAGTTCTTCAAGTTCAAGAAAATCAAGAACCTTGAATCAGGTATGCATATTGTCTATTCATGGACCCCTTTCATCCATGAAGTCCAAGAATCCTTTTCTAAATTCAAGATTATGGATTTTCTTTGTGTTTTTCATGAATTGGTTGTTCTTGTTCATGTTTATAAATGAATAACTGAATCCTATTACATGATTGGGTAATAGATTTCATGTGGGTTGATTAGTATAGATATGATTTCATGCAGACCTAGGATTTAACCCTTGAATGGTGTAATTAGAGTTGAACCATGTTGTTTCATTGTTGTATAATGTGCTTTACATATTCTATGCCTACAACAAGGTTTGATTAAACGCCTTGATTAAGAAAAATTGCCTAACTAGCATGATATCATGAAATCCCCATGTAGTACAAGTTTATGCCTATTACATGTTTGATGAAATTCTTCGATAAAAGTATCATGAATTATGATGTTAGTCTTGTACTCAAGTAAGTTATGCTAAGTCAGTTTCCTTTTATCAAGTCCTGGGGGTACTTGTACCCAAAATTTTAGTTGTGTGCCTAGAGCCATGTCATGTTTTCATGATACTTCCAGTCAAGCTATGAACTCTTAGACTTCAGATAGTTGTATGACTCAGGAAAAATCTCCATAATCTCATGACTCAGTCAGTTGTCATATATCAGTAATATTCAGTCAGTCAACGAAATTTAGTAACTTAGCTTAGGATTAGTTTAGTAAATCATGTTCAGAGTCTTTTCAGATGGGAGTAGGAATTAACACCGAGTAAACCCAAGGATGGGAGCTCACTTGTCATATAAGGGTGTGATCCTTAGAAGCAATCCTTGCGTTCCAGAACTATGTAGCCAGCATAGCTTGAGACATCGTAGCCTGCTATATGAGGGTAAATGAGGTGGCTTAACCCTTTATATAAGGGTTCCCACCATTCTCACTAGAGATTGGACCCTAGCTCAGCTATAATAGCATATATAGGGCATGTCGATTAAATACTACTTCCCACAGTTTCATGTTACAGAATCAGGGTTGTTAGGCGCAGTCAACTCAGTTACAGTATGAAACTCAAATAGTTCCATCAGGTTTAGGACTGTCAAGTACAGTCACCCATGTTATCAGTATTATTCAGATATATTCTTTCATGTTATCAGTCATATAAATTATCAGCTATGTCATGTCATCAGTATTCAGACCCAGTAGTCATGTTATCACGGTATCAGTATCATGTTATCCCGTTGTCAGTTACAGTTACGTATTCATGTATGCATTCTCACGTTAATGTTAGACAGTCAGTTACCATTAGCCATGCATGTGAACCCTTGCATATAGCATACCACACATGTATACTCAGTACATTGCATTATACTGACACATTTATGCTATGGTGCTTTCTTTTTTATGTTACATCATAGGTTCCGAGACACGAGTTCCAGATCAATAGTAAATTCCATTTTCAGCAGTTAGAGTGGCAGTGAGTCCTCATCCTTCGAGGACATGATTATTTCTTTACTATTTCTTTGATTAGTTATTAGTTGGAGTTAGTTGGGAGCATGTCCCATCCACTCCTTATTCAGATTATTTCTGACAGTAGAGGCTTTTAGACTAGATGCAGACTAGATACAGACTATCATGTTTCAGAATTCCATATTCTCAGTTTTGTTTTGGGTATTTTATTACCCCACACAGATGTTACGTTATTCAGTTATGTTCATGATTGAACCTTATGGCCTTTCAGTGCATGTTTCTGATTTATTATGTTATCTTATGTAGTATATAGGCATAGATATTAGTTATGGGTTAGCTTGTGGTCCTTTGGGGTCATGAGTACCGTGTAGCATTCCGGTTCAGCAAATTGGGGCGTTACAAATAGGGCCCTTATTAGCCTCTGCATCTCTCTGAACATCATCTCTCTCATAGGTACCAACTCTCTCTGCAGGTCATTAACTTTTCTCTAAAGTTCCTGCACTGTGTCACGTAAAATATCATCGTTCAAATTGGTGAAATTTTATTTTCTATGAAAAGTCGCGACTTATTCATTTACATTAATACTTCTCACCTCTTCAAAATAGTTTTAAGAAGACTTGATAACAACCGTTATTATTTAGCTTTTACAATAGATTATCCATCTACCATAATAGATTTTCCATCTGTTGTAACATATAGATTATCTGTTGTGATAGATGGACCATATGTTGGGGATGTTTTGATTACTTCTAACAGCTGATTCATCAGTTGCAACAGATGGAGAATTCAATTCATTTGTGATGATAGGCTAATTTACACGCCTATAGTGCTATATTTTGCCTATATTTCAGCTAAGTTTTGAGGACAAATTACATATTTCATGCACTTTTAGTCCTTTTACCTGTAAGTGAGCTAACGAACATGATTAACAAGTTTTCAGGTATAAATGATGTAGAATTCAACATTTTATGGATAACTTGACGCCAAAGAAAGCTTCACGAAAGGAGGAAAGCAAAACTTGGACGCCAAGGACCAAAGGTGGCGCATGGAAAATCTGTCCCGGGCAAAAACAACAATTTTAAAGACTTTGGGGACTAGCAGTAACTTATTAGGAGTAGGATAATGATGCAGTAACCCAGTAGGATTGGGTTAAGTAATGCAGTAGCTTAGTAGGAATAGGATAGGAGTATTATAAATACCCTATTCTGCTAGAGATTTTTATCATTCTTCCATTACTTTTAACTCTGAAAACAATTCTTCTACTTTTAATTCTACTTTTTATTCATCTATTCAATTCTTAATTTCCACAACAAGAGAAACTTTACTCTGTAAGGGAGTTCACGCCCAAAAATGCCACACCACACCTTACTACACGAGATTTTTATTGTGGTATATTAATAATGTCTATTGTGATTTCCTTCGCACTCATGGGTAACTAAACTTCTCTGTTGGGGTTATGGAAGCCATATGAGATACTATCTATTGCTATGAGTTTGTGAATTCGTGACACGTATGCTGCTTATATCATTATTCTCTTCATCTTAATCTAAATTCTTTATGGTTGAAAACATATAGAATACGCCAGTATAGCATTAACTTGTTCGAAAGAAAAGTTATATGTCTGGAAAAGAGATAATGTCAAGGTAATAGGGCACCAACCCCTGTTAAAAAATTAGTACCGTAACTGGATTAACCTCTTGGAGAATTCGTACTGTTAGATACGCTTTAAGCTCGAAAGAGTTAAAGTGAAATAGTCCTGGTTAAGGTCGAAAGACGCCTGGATTTACCATCGAATACAATTCTCTATAAGCACATGCATGTCTGAATTCCGCACAACCCATAGCCAATAGAGACGTACAACTCATAAGGTGGAAATAACCCCAACTTCTCAATTCTCATTGATCAAAAACCAACCAAGCAAACCGTTTTTACTCCTTTATTTTCTGTTTTTATTATTTTGTTTACATTACTTGCACGTTAAAATCCCCTCTTTTTACGAGACTTGCTCCAAAAGTCTAGTAATCTTTGCTTACTCATTGACCGACTATTCCCTGTGGGGGCGATACCCAACCCAGTTGGGTTATATATTTGACAACGACCGCTTTACACTCTTATGAGAGATGTAGATTGAGCGTTATCAAAAATTGGCGCCGTTGCCGGGGAATACAGTTGTCAACTAAGTTTGTGATAGTTACTAGACCCTTTGGTCAAAAGTTCTCAGATTTTACTTTTAGCTGTTGTTTTTGTTCTATTCAGGTTCTATTGGCAGGATGGATACACAACGTGACATTGACAGAAGGGCGGCTCAACAGGAGCAGGCTAGACTAGCTGCACTGGTAGCTGCTCAAGTGCATCAACAGAATATTGATAACCCAGGTCGGGCAACAAATCCTGATGATGAGGACCTGGGTGATGAGGAGCTACTAAATCCTAGGCGTACTGATGAAGTGGCGGCACCTATGCATAGGATAGATCGTCAAGCTAGAATGAGACCTGACCGCCGAGCTGTGCAGGCTTCTTTTGATGATGATGATGACGATCTGGACGGAGCTGGTGCCACAGGAGCTATTATTCCTCCGCCCTTGGCACCCAGAGCCAAGTTTAATATCACTAGCACCATGATTCAGCTTTTGCAACTCAAAGGTTTATTTGGTGGACTCGCAGGAGATGATCCGAATATGCATCTGATCAACTTTATTTCAACATGCAAGTCGTTTGCCAATCCAGGAGTTGGGCAGAATGCAATTCGGCTGCGCTTATTTCCATTGTCTCTGTCTGGGGAGGCAACTCTATGGTTGAACGGGCTAACTCCTTATTCTATTACTAATTGGAGGCAACTGAAAGACGCTTTCCTAGAAAGATTCTTTCCGCCATCCAAAAGAGCACAGTTAAGAGATGAAATCAGCAATTTTCGACAGCTTCCAACTGAATCTCTCCACGAAACATGGGAGAGGTTCAAAACGAAGCTTATGCGGTGCCCAAACCATCATATGACCAATGTCCACTTGATGGAGATATTATACAGATCTTTGAATTTGGTGACGAAGCCAGTGGTTGATAATGCAGCAGGTGGGTCATTCATGGACCTCACCTTTGGTCAGGCAAGCAATATGCTAGATCGGATGACGAAGCAAAGTAGAGCTTGGCATACTAGGGATTCTGAGGTAGCAAGCCCCACTTTATCTATTGGCTTGACTGCAGAGCAGAGGCGTAGACAAGAGGAACGTGACCAAGATATGGCTCACATGAAAACACAGATGGATCTTCTTACCAAGCACTTATTATCAGGGAAGACCGAAAAGGTTAAGGCCGTTGTATCACAGGGAAGAGATGAATCCGACTATGAGGAAGAAGCGAACTACTTGAATAATCAGGGGGGTTTCCGAGGCAATGCCCAAGGAAACCAAGGTCGGATCTATTATGATAAATCTGGATACAAGGACCGCGATCAAGGTAGTTGGAAAAACAATACCGACAAGAGTGGTTTGTATGTTCCTCCTGGAAGACGTGACGCCGCTGCATCTGGTTCTGGAAATATGTCCATGGAAGATATGATGGATAAGCTGCTGAAAGGAGTAGAGCCAACCAGCACAGGAGTAACTGAGGTAATAAATGATCTGTCCTCAATGAAGCAATTGGTTGACTCGCATTCCACTTCAATAAAACAGCTGGAGCAACAATTGAGTCAATTATCTGCGGCATTCAACCAAAGAAAGGCTGGAACACTACCCAGTGATACGGTGCAAAACCCAAGGAACGACGGATCAAGCATGGCTATTACTACCCGGAGTGGTAAAGTGTTGGAAAATCCATCCAAGGACAAGCAGGTGGTTGATGATATAACGGATAATGTTATTGATGTAGAATGTGAAGAGGCCGAAGAACCTGAAGAGAGTGTTCATGACGTCACCCCTAGACGTCTGCAGCCTGAAAAGATTGATAGTTGGAAGCAAGGTAAAAAGAAAGTGGTGGAGAAAACTATTCCCCTTCCACCACCACCTTTTCCTCAGAGACTGAAGAAGAAGGCTGACGATACCAGGTTCAGTAAATTCATGACTATATTGAAGCAGCTGACTATTAATGTTCCTTTGGTGGAAGCGCTAGAGCAGATGCCCGGATACGCTAAATTCATGAAGGACCTTTTAACAAAGAAGCGGGCAGTAAGCTATGAGCCGACAGATAATATTCATCATTGCAGTGCAATTGCCACAAGGTCCTTAGTACAGAAGAAGGCAGACCCTGGTGCTTTCACTATTCCTTGCATGGTTGGATCTATGAATTTTGCTAAGGCATTGTGCGATTTGGGAGCTAGCATCAATTTGATGTCACTATCCGTCTACAGAAATTTGGGGTTGGGCGACCCTACACCAACCAATATGCGGCTCGTGATGGCAGATAGGTCGGTAAAACAACCTGTGAGTATCTTGAATGATGTGTTAGTGAAGGTGTCTACCTTTATTTTTCCTGCAGACTTTGTGATTTTGGATTGCGAGGTGGATTCTGAAGTTCCCATAATCTTGGGACGTCCTTTCCTTGCAACAGGAAGTGTGCTTATTGACATGAGGTCTAATGAGCTTTTATTTCGGTTGAATGACGAAGTGGTCCGCTTTGATATATGCAAAGCAATGAAGCAGCCCAGCGATATGAATGTGTTCTCCGTATCTGATGTTCATTATGAGGATAAGAAAGCATTATCTATAGAGAAACAACTTACTGTTGAGCCATTGTCTGCTGCGCTGCTGAATGTTGAGCATGAGGACGATGAAGATTATAAAGAAACTATGTGTGCTCTAACAGAAATAGGGTATTATTCTCATACTCCTAAGCAGCCGGACCTTGATCTTAAGAATCAACCGTCACCAACAGTGAAGACTTCCATTGAAGAGCCACCAGTGCCAAAATCAAAAGATCTCCCCAGGTATGCGTTCTTGGGAAGTGAAAATACACTTCCGGTGAGTGTTGCGGATGATCTAAGTGAACAGCACGTAGAGGCTCTCATCTCTGCTCTGAAGAGGCACAAGAGAGCTATGGGTTGGTCTATTGATGATATAATTGGTATCTCTCTGGGGATATGTACGCACAAGATTCATCTCGAAGGAGATTGCATGTTTACAAGTAAGCATCAGCGTCCTGAATCCATTCAGAAAATGATGCCCCATCTATCTCGATGAAGTCTAAGTAATCGAGATAGCTATGTCGTGCCGCGACAATAAATCAAGCGCTTGGTGGGAGGCAACCCATCATTTTTAATTGTTTTGTTTTCTTAAGATTTTATCGAGCCACGACCAAAACTAAGGCACTTGATGGGAGGCAACCCATCGTTCTAATTGTTTTTGATGTTTTTGAGTAAATATAGGTGCAAGAGGTGTAAAGGAGGAGATTGGTTTCAAATTTTGATTTGGAAGTATTGCATGTTTAAGGTGGTAAGTTAGGAATGAAGAAGCAAAAGGCTATGGGTTAGGCATTGCCTATGAAAATATAGGCAAAGAACAAGGCAAGGCCTATGTAAATCTAGGCCACGAACAAGGCAAGGCATATACTATGGCCTAAGCTCTCGGAATCTAGTTTGCCATAGCATAGGCGCCACCCATGCCTAAGTGTGCCATAGCATAGGCGTCGCCCATGCCTAAGTGTGCCATAGCATAGGCGCCGCCTATGCAAAAGCATTTTGCCTCTGAATCTCATATGCTATGGCATAGGAGCCGCCTATGCCTAAGAATGCCATGGCATAGGCACCGCCTATGCTCAACAATGCTATGCAAAAGGCGCCGCCTATGCCAAGCATAGGCAAAGCAAAAGGCGCCGCCTATGGTCAATTCTTGTCTCAAAATCTGATTTTAAATGGGTCAAAACCCGACCCAAGCTTGTCCTATAAATAAGAGACTTAGTCTTGGACCAAAAACACATTGCAAACCTAGCATAAGCGCCGCCTACATCTCCAAATCTTCTCAAAAATTTTCCTTTTTCTCTTTTACTTCACAAGAACATCATCCAAAGGCATCAATCAAGTAAGTACTTCTTTGTTCTTCATTTATATTCCGTAAGTACTACATTACTACTCCTATTATGAATTGTTAAATCTTGAAGTAGTATTGGTGATTTGAATGTGATTGAATTGTTGTGACACAACTACGTGAGTGAACGAATATGTAAGGATGATCTTAACTTGTTTCCAACTTGTATTTGATTTTGATGCACTGTCATACTCTTGCGGAATTGGCATGGTCACGAAAATTGCATATTCTTGTCAATAGAAATCTTACATGTTGGAATGACTTGTGTCTAAAGATGAAATTCATGGTGGACTACCAACCTATGAGGTTGTGATTATTCTTAGATGCTATACCTTGATTCAATCCTTATGTAGTAGTCTTGATATTTCAAACATGAAAGTATTGCCAAGATTTCAAGAAGTATGACTGCACTGATTATATTGTTGGACTATAGCACCCTAAACGTATGCCGATGAAGTCTGAGTAATCGACAACATTCACTTAATTAGTTTGTGTCAACAAATTAAGTGTGGGGTGGTGCCACTATTGTTTGTTTGTCGATTGAATCTTCCGAGATGAAGCTAACATGACTCTATTGAGATCTCAGGTAGAATGGCACAAAAATGACGGCAAGGAAAAGAAAAAGCACCCACCTCACAGAAAGGTAAGAAAAGAGGAAGAAAAGAGCAAGCTGAATCCTCCGTGCTGCAAATACCTCGACGCACTCTTGGAATTAAGTGGGGTACTTATGAGAAACTCTGAGGATGACGACTCTGATGATGATTCCGACACAGGGGGTATGACCCCAGACATAGAAGAGGAGTCCGACTAATCAGGTTTTCCGTATTTATTTTCCACTGAGGGCAGTGTGTCCCGTTTAAGTGTGGGGTGTGCTGGTATTCGTATGCTGTACTTCTTTGCCTATATTTATTGTCATATTTGTTTGTTAGTTTTATTTAGTCGTATTTTTTTTATATTTTGATGCATGAAATTGTTCTGATAGGCGGCATGGTGTTATGACAAGAGTTTGTGCTAGAATCATTACTATTGAGACATTTAGGCTCTAAGTGTGACTCACTGTGTGATAATTGTGTGGTTTAATTCATTCATCTGTTAGGATCAAGAGTCTATAATACTCCCAATAAAGTTGACCATATGCCTTGTGTGTGTGAGCTGATAGTATATTATGTGTTTGTGACTGATGCTAGAACTTGCCTGGTGTGTGTGTAACGCGAAATAAAGAGTGTGAGTTTAGGAGATGATTTAGGCATTTCTTTGGCAACTGATACTTGTTTACCTTCGTTTTACCTACCCGTGGACATTATCCTAGTCAACCCTTTTGAGCCTTTAAGCCATTTTCTTTGACAGCCTCATATGTAAGCCTAACCCATTTTTTTCAAGACCATAATTTGATCCAAATTCCTAAGTGCTTTAAGTTGTGAAGTCATGCGACAAAATAAGAGGAAATTGGGTGAGAGTGATGCCTTAGAGTGTATTGGTACTTGAATTTGTTATGAAAAAGAGTGGCTATCATGGAGGTGTTTTATAAAAAAAAAGAAAAAAAAAAGAAAGAGAAAAGAAAAAGAAATAGAAAAACAAAAAGATAAATTGTGTTTATGATTAAATAAAAAGATAATTATGCTTGAATGGCAAAACTAGGTGAAAAGGGGTGATAGATGAAAGAAAGGTAGCAGGGTTGATTAAAAGAAAGTGTTAATGGCATAATGTGATGTATTAAAGCGCTTAGGAACATAGTCACTATTTCTGGCCAAAATTGTCCTACCCATCCCTTAGCCTACATTACAACCTATAGAAGACCTATTTGATCCTAAGCTTAGCATTCTGATATTTAGTAGAGCATTACACTATGGGAAAGCCTATGGTCATCAGTTGCAGGATATGAATTCTTTGTGAGAGCGAGAGCAAGGATAATTATATACCCATGCTTCGATAGATAAAAATACTTGTGAGTGATTGTGGGTGATATATTATGAGACACACATGGTTGATGAGTTTTGGGTAGTCTTGTATGATTCTTTGTGCCTTAACTTTTGGATACGAATTAACCATCATCACGAGTCTATGTTGGAGGCTGAATTGTTTCTAGTAGTGATCAGAAAGCTACTCTTTGTTAATGATTGTCGTGCCTGTCTTGATGAATATTTTGTGCAGTTACGGTGAAACCCTAAGTAGATATTTAGATGGACATGATATTTTGTTCGAGGACGAACAAAGCTTTAAGTGTGGGGTGTTGATGATAGGCGAATTTACACGCCTATAGTGCTATATTTTGCCTATATTTCAGCTAAGTTTTGAGGACAAATTATATATTTCATGCACTTTTAGTCCTTTTTCCTGTAAGTGAGCTAACGAACATGATTAGCAAGTTTTCAGGTATAAATGATGCAGAATTCAGCATTTTATGGATAACTTGACGCCAAAGAAAGCTTCACGAAAGGAGGAAAGCAAAACTTGGACGCCAAGGACCAAAGGTGGTGCATGGAAAATCTGTCCCGGGAAAAAACAACAATTTTAAAGACTTTGGGGACTAGCAGTAACTTATTAGGAGTAGGATAATGATGCAGTAACCCAGTAGGATTGGGTTAAGTAATGCAGTAGCTTAGTAGGAATAGTATAGGAGTATTATAAATACCCTATTCTGCTAGGGATTTTTATCATTCTTCCATTACTTTTAACTCTGAAAACAATTCTTCTACTTTTAATTCTACTTTTTATTCATCTATTCAATTCTTAATTTCCACAACAAGAGAAACGTTACTCTGCAAGGGAGTTCACGCCCAAAAACGCCACACCACACCTTACTACACGAGATTTTTATTGTGGTATATTAATAATGTCTATTGTGATTTCCTTCGCACCTATGGGTAACTAAACTTCTCTGTTGGGGTTATGGAAGCCATATGAGATACTATCTATTGCTATGAGTTTGTGAATTCGTGACACGTATGCTGCTTATATCATTATTCTCTTCATCTTAATCTAAATTCTTTGTGGTTGCAAACGCATAGAATACGCCAGTATAGAATTAACTTGTTCGAAAGTAAAGTTATATATCTGGAAAAGAGATAATGTCAAGGTAATAGGGCACCAACCCCTGTTAAAAAGTTAGTGCCGTAACTGGATTAACCTCTTGGAGAATTCGTACTGTTAGATACGCTCTAAGCTCGAAAGAGTTAAAGTGAAATAGTCCTGGTTAAGGTCAAAAGACGCCTGGATTTACCATCGAATACAATTCTCTATAAGCACATGCATCTCTGAATTCCGCACAACCCATAGCCAATAGAGACGTACAACTCATAAGGTGGACATAACCCCAACTTCTCAATTCTCATTGATCAAAAACCAACCAAGAAAACCGTTTTTACTCCTTTATTTGTTGTTTTTATTACTTTGTTTACATTACTTGCACGTTAAAATCCCCCCTTTTTACGAGACTTGCTCCAAAAGTCTAGTAATCTTTGCTTACTCATTGACCGGCTATTCCCTGTGGGATCGATACCCAACCCAGTTGGGTTATATATTTGACAACGACCGCTTTACACTCTTATGAGAGCTGTAGATTGAGCGTTATCAATTTGCTGTTTTGAATGTGTTAGATAAAAATTCATGACTCTTCAACTCTTTTTTAATAGTCATCATATGCGTGCAGATGAATAAATAGTGTTTGGTCTATCATAACAGATTAACAATCTGTTGCAACATATGGATTATCTGTTGCGATAGATAGACCATATGCTGGAAGAGATATTTTGATTTCTTCTAACAACTGATTCATCAGTTGCAACAGATGGAGTTTTTGATTCATCAGCTATTTTGAATGTGTTAAATAAAGTCATGACTCTTCACACCTCTATTTTAAAAATAGTCATCACATGCGTGCAGATGAATAAACAACATGTAGTGTCTTTGATGGGGTAGGAAGAATAAGGTATGTACAATGGATCCACTTTTATACGTGGGAGTTATGTATTATTGAATAGTTTACCGCAACAGACACACATAAAGTGTAATGATTTTGTGAATGTAGTTTTTTACCGATTAGACACTGATCCTTCAAACAAGATCCTGCATTGTACAATTTTGTTTGATAGGTGCAAACTGATAAGTCTGAACGGTTCCAAGACCGTGGTGTCGATACCCTGTTTCAATTTAATGATATTTTATGCTCATGTTTTTCTATCAAGATTAGGGAAGGGTTCACGTTTTTAGCGGTAGTGTAAATATCCAATAGTGATTGGACCGATTTTAATGGCTCAATGGACTTGTTGAAAGGCCTCTGAAGACTCGCACTGAAGAAAATAATGATGGAACCAATAGAAATTCCCCTATTCTAAATTTATATAGATGGATTACTGGAAGATACTTTTATACAACCGAAAGTGCTTGGGAGAATACCTATGCGGGAAGGGAGAGGTGGAGAAGGCCATATATCACCTTAGACCTTGTTTAAGAGGAAACACAGGGAGCAAGCAAGGAAATGCAAGCGAATCTGGCCAATGAAATTGACATGAGAAATAGAAAAACTGGATGAGCTTTAAATATGGAAGTGTATCCAAAAATTAAAATCCATTAGCCGTTGAAATAAAAGAAGAATGGTTAACAGGACTGAAGCTGGAAACTTTGCTCGAGAATTAAACTAGAGATCGTGGCCTCAATGATGACTCTCACAAAGTGTAGGACCAGAAATCTAAGGAAGAAGCTTAGCGAGCACACAAAAATGATATGATTGTCGGTCAGAATTGAAACCTGAACCAACTACTCTTAAATTAAAAATGCAGGATCAAGCCAAGGTGGAAATTTCTCAAGTTAAACTTGTATGCCATGCCTTCTATTTGTGGCTATGATCGGGTCGATGACATTATAAACAAAAAGGTTTGAAGTTGGGCAGAAATCCCATGACTTGTTGTTTCCACTGCCTTTGACCTAAATAGAGCCATAAACAAGAGGCATGTGATGGAAGTTTAACTTGAGAAATTGCCACCTTGGCTTGATCCCATATTTTTAATTTAGGAGTAGTTGATTCAGGTTTTTATTCTGTCCGACAATCCTATCAATTTTGTGTGCTCACAAAACTTCTTCCTTAGAGTTCTGGTCCTGCACTTTGTGAGAGTCTTCATTGAGGCCACGCTCACTAGTTGCATTCTCGAGCAAAGTGTCCAGCTCCAGTTCTCTTGACCATTTTTCTTTTACTTCAACGACTGATGTATTTTCATTTTTGGATACGCTTTCACATTCACAGCTCATCCAATTTTTTCATTTTTCATGTCAATTTCATCATCCAATTTTTCTACACTTTCCTTCCTACCCTGTGTTTCCTCTTAGACAAGGTCTGAGATGATATATGGCCTTCTCAACCTTTCCCTTCACGCACAGGTATTCTCCCAAGCACCTACTATTGTATAATAGTCTCCTTCAACAACCTATCCATGTAAATTTGGACCTAGGGAATTTCTATTGGTTTCATCGGTGTTTGCTATAGTGCGAGGGTTCAGAGGCCTTTCAAAAAGTCCATTGAGCCTTTAAAACTGGTCCAATCACTATTGGATATTTACACTGTCACAAAAAACTTAAACCCTTCCCCAAACTTGACACAAAAACATAAGTATAAACGGTCATTAAATTATAACAAGGTATCGACACTACCTACTTGGTATCTCAGCCTTACCAGTTTGAACCTAACAATCTTAACTGTAAAATACCATATCTTGTTTGAAGAATTAACACCTAATAGGTAAAGAATAAACATTCACAAAATCATTGTACTGGATGTGTATTTTCATGATAGGTTGATCAGTAGTACATACCTCTCACATATGAAGTGGTTCCATCTGCAAGCAGCTTATTCCTCCAAACCCATCTTTACTCTAGACTTTAATGTTGATCGGGAAAAAATGGATCTAGTTTCACTTCCTTTTATCTACAAACAAGAGAAATATATTTGATATCAAATAAGATAAGAAGAAAAAGATCATTACAAAAGGGTAATTCAAATTAAGCGAATCAACAGATGACCAATCTGATGCAATAGACTGCCCATCTGCTCAATCGGAGGCATCTGTTGCAACAGATGGATGACATGTTACAACAGATAAGTTGTCTGTTGGAATAAATCAAACCAGCCTTGCTATTGATTTGATTTCTTCAAACAATTTCTCCATCCGTACAAAAGGATAACACAAAATTGAGTGAATCAATAGATGACCAAGTAGATGCAATAGATTACCCATCTGTTCAACTGATGAGGTATTTTGCAATAGATTTAAAAATAACGGTTCATTCATTCAAGGCTTAAAATTCACCTTTCCTTCAATTTTGTCAATAAATAGGAAACTGGTAAATGGGTAAATCATCAATAGCAACAGGTGTAAATATCTAATTCAAATGACATACAAAGACGAAGATAAGATGGAAAGAACAATAGTGAACCATACCTGTAATGTGAAAAAAATAAAGGGATCAGAACATCCAGTTCAGTCGAGAAAAGATATTGATCGGTTGAGATCTGAAAGGATCCTCATCTGAAAGAAGGGAGAAAAAAGAGGCAAAAAGGAAAGAAAAAGATAAAAAAGAAAGAGTTATAGATGAGTTGAGTTGGGTCTTGAGTCTTACTTATGTTATGGCTGAAGGAGAGAGTATTCTTATAGATATGGGTTTTAAATATTCATTAATAACTTTTGACTTTTGAGGGGCACGAGGAGACGGTGACATTGAAAAGACCAGATAAGACTACTCACTCAGGAGATTTTTGAGTCATCCAAGTAATATTTTTTACTGCCTTAGTATTTTTTTAAATTTTTTTTATCTATGATAGGAAATACCTAATTTTCTTTTTAAAAAAAAGAGTCTTAAAACATCTAAGTGCAACAGAAAACAATTTATGTTTGAAAATTTCCAAAGCTCGGTCATACATTCTCTATTGTGTATTCAAGTGTAATACACTCTATTTCCTATGTATTAGTAATAAAAAGACTTTAAACACATGCATTAACTTATTAAATGACCTTAATACCCCTCAATTTCCCTCTCAAAATATTTCACCATTCCTTTTCCCGCCATTTTAATTTGCACTAGTGAATCTTTTTAAAATATTTCACAATTTCTTTTCCCACTATTTGAATAAAAAACAATGAATGGTTGATTTAAATAACTATAACATATTTTTTATTTTCTTCGAGAGTCTTTAAAAAAATTTAAAAAATATTTAGACCATTTTTTAATTTTACGTCTTGTATGTTGTTCTTGTTTCGACTATGTTAATCCGTTGGCATAAAATTTTTGCGCAAAGATTAACGTCTAGTAGTTAATCCTAAACCTTTATATAATAGTTCAAAAATATTAATTATGTTTGAACTAACAAAAGAACTTTGCTGCAAAAAAGTGTACAAAATCAAAGAAGGGTATTTCTGTAAACAAAAAATTCTTTTATAGAAATTTTATAAGATGTATTATTTCTTATACATCAAACCAAAAAATGTATAAGAAAGAAATAATACATGCATAACTAATACAAGAATAAATAATGCAAGCATTACTAACGCAAGCATTACTAATATGGTATATTTTGCATTGTTCTTATACGCTCTACCAAACGGCCCCTGATTGATTAATCTAGGACTAGGGGTGAGTTCTCATAGGGACAACTAAAACTTCAATTAAGTCTTTGGACAATTGAAATGGTGAGATGGTATTGCTTTCCTCTCGACCAAAGTCGTCAATCGAACCGATTCTTACTACCTCATATGTTAGACCAATACCTCTATTGATTAATCTAGGACCAGGGGTGAGTTATCATAGGGTCAATTGAAACTTCAATTGAGTCTTTGGGAAATTGAATGATGAGACGGCATTGATAATTTAAAATAGATGGGTAATCTATCGCAACAGATTACTTAATCTATTTGATAATTTGCAACTGATTAGTATCTGATGCAACATGTTGAACATTTCTTTTTATACAATTTCAATTGAGTTTATATACCTAAATTGATTAAAATAGGACTAGGGGTGGGTGATCATAGGGTCAACTACAACTTCAATTGAGTCTTTTGGCAATTGCATGATGAGAGGGTTAAAATTTACGCATATCTTTTATAATTTTAAAAAATAAGTAAGATTAATTCGGACCAAATTAACATTTTCAAAACTTATCATTCTTTCCCAAAATACAAATCAACCCATACAAAATCCATCTACGATAAAAATATTTCATAATTTTAAATATAGAGTTCTAACTCTTTTCTCTTTCTCACTCAATTATACAGTACAAACAACAACTACAACAACTCAACGAATTGCTATACCCTTCACAATAGATCGATTTTCTTCTCATTTTCGACCACATAGGTGTTATTTTTGACTTCATTCTTGCTTGTATCAATCATTTTCTCTATCTTCGTAGGTAACAGAGTTCGAGAAGAGTTCTATATTGTTATTTTTTCTAAAAAATAAGGGCTAAAAGTTAATGATGAAAAAGAAAACTTTTAGTTTTATTATCTTTGAGAATGGGTTTGCAATTTTGAGTTTTGATGATAAAATCGTAGGAAGAACTCGAGAAAACCCTAGTTTCTATCACAGTGTTTTGTTGATTGTCATGGTATTATTGGATGGTGTTTGTGGTGGTGGTGGTGGTCTTCGTCGTCACTATCGTGGCACTGGTAATGGATGTTGGTGGCATTGGTTGGTGGTGTTTGTGGTGGCTATTGGTGGTGTCGGTATTCGTGGTGTTTGTGGCATTCGTTGGTGGTGTTAGTAGTGGTGGTGGTTGTTGGTGTGTCGTTATTGGAGGTGTTTGTAATGTAGTTTTTAAAATTTATACACACATTAATTGTAATGTATTTTTTGTTTTTCTGTTATTTGTAGGTAAAACATGTCTCCCAAAAGAAAAAAAAGTAAAAGTGGATCAACGTCTGACCACCCCCCAAAAAAGGCTACAGTACAAAGGGATTCGGAGGAGCTTCCTGAACAATCTAATTCAGGGAAACAAAGTGAAGTTGAGGAGAGAGATAAAAACATTAAGGTAGGTGGACAAGAGTCTGTAGATGGTGATGAAGAAAATAAAAGTGAAAAAGAGGAGGAATTAGAGAGTCAGAAAGAGAAAGAGAAAGAGGATGATCATCAACATGATGATAATGGATCACCAATGGGGCGTGAATTAATACAAACATCCCAGCATAATCTTTTCAAAACTTTTAGTATTGACAAGTTTTAAGTTGCGATACTGATAAATGACAAAAAAGAAGAAGAAGAACTAACTGGTCAAATTATACTTAAATGTCAGATGGGGAGTAAATTTACTGATTTTAGGAAAATTATGAAGGACGAAAACGTAGATGGACTTTTTAAGAAGAGCTTCTTTGGACGCTTTCTTGAACTGGGTGAGGATTCCCCTGCCTATTTCCTAATGAGGATGGTATATGGTCTTCTCAAGCGCAGGATCAAGTATGTGAGGGGCAACAAAAATATGGATGAAATCTAGATCAACTACTGTGGTATGCCGGTTTGTTTTGGCTCGCAAGAGTTTGCCATAGTGACGGGCATGAGATGCCATAATCCAAAAGAACCACCTATCTCCAAGGAAATACCCCGCAAAAGATCCAAAGCAAGAAAATACAAGGAAAAAATAGATGGGTTGTTTGACATTACTCGACGTGGCTACAAAGAATCGGATTTGTTGACATATCTCATGGATAAAATGATTCATACACAGTACAAGGAGAAATTGTGCTTAGTTTGGTTTACCCATTCGGTTATATTGGCAAGAGACGTCAACAAGGTCATAGAAGATGAATTGTTGGCACGTGCTGAGGATTTTAATAAATTCAACAATTATCCCTGGGGATATGACAACTTTTACTTGACTGTCCAATATTTACTGACAAAGCTAACCTCAGGGACGACCACATTATACAACTTTTATTGGGATTTCATGGTAAAATTAATCACTATTTCAACTCATCTATAAGTTGTATTGAATATAGTTATTATGACCTTTTTTTTCTTTCTTTCTGTTTATATTTTTTAGGCTTGGGCATTTGAAGTCATTCCTCCCCTACAAAAGCAGGTAATGGATTAACCGGATGAGGTTTATTATCCAAAGATGTTTAGGTGGTTGGTTGCAAAGAACAACACCAAAATTAAGGAGGCTGATCTCTTTAACCCTCCGGATGATGCAGTACATCTTCTTTAAGTAAAATAATTTTACTCAATGAAAGATATTGAACAGATGTTATATTTGGTTCAACAGATATTATATTCGATGCACCAGATGGGACATCTGTTGCGACAGATTACCCATCCTATGCCAACCGGTGCAATAGATGGATAATTTGTTGTTACAGATGATTGATATCTTGCATCAGATTACCTATCTGTTGCTTTGGTTCTCTAAACCCGACTCCTAACAGATTAACCATCTATAAAAAATTACATAACAAGTGTGTAATCTAATGTAACAAATTGTTAATACACATATAGATCATCTATTTCATAACATGTAACCTAACAGATTACCCTCCTTGTGCAACTGGTGCAACAGATTGGTAATCTGTTTCGACAGATGATTGCTATTTGCATCAGATTATCCATGTATTGCTCTGGTTCTCTGAACCAATCTTAAATAGATTTTAACCATCTAATTCAAACTATGCAATAGATGGATGAGCTGATGCAACATATTATTAATCTATTGTAGAAGTTGACTGTTAAAATGTTAACCCAACAGTGAAAATTATTATATTATATGATTTAAATAGATCTATCTTTTTTTATCTAGGTTGTGCATTCACGGATCATGCCTACCGAGGAGAAGTCATTGATGACTTCTTATATTACTCTGGGTCATATTGATACTATGCAAACCCAAGGATAGAGTTAATAATGAAGGAATTGTCTGGAGAAACAGCCATAAGAAGAGCAGTTAGGCAAGGTCAGCCTAATGTTGAGGCTCTTCCTGACCAACCTACTAAGGCAGATCCGAGTGTTTCTTCTAGTGGAGTTGTTGGTGTTGGTGGTAGGTATGCTGATACTGCTACCACTTGTGATGATGAGTATGTTGATGCTCAAGAAAAAATAAATATGTTTGAAAACACCCCTTTTCACCCTTACACAAGTCCATCTCACCCCCCTTCACCCTCGTGTTCTCGTTGCGAATACGAAGAGTGCATGGACAGCTAGGATAAACTCTTTAAAAAAGTAGAGGCTATCTCTAAAGATGTCGAGGAATTCAAATCCAAGAGGGGTGCCATACCATCCAGGAAGTTGAGGGAGTGATACACTGCTACATTGTTGGTTAGGAGGAAGAAAAGAGTAATAACCGACGTACACTTCTATCGAAAATAAAAAATAATTACAACTCCTCCCCCTCAAAAAGTTGTTGAAGTTCCGGGGACATTCAAGAAGAAGGTAGACATATACGCGGAACTTGGCACTAAAGAAAAGAGGGATCTGCGATAGGTCAAGAATGCCAAGCCAGGCGTACCAGATTACCCCAGGCCTCCCATTTCCCCCCAATACTTCCATACTATGACAGATATGCGTATGCAGTACGAGGATAAGGAAAGTTTACTTTTACTAACCTAGCCTTCTAATCTAATCTACCCTATGAAGAAGAAGCTATGCAACAGCTGTGAAATTTGTTGCCACAGCTGGGTATTCTGGTGCAACTGGTAGTGGTTATGTTGCAACTTAATATCCATCTATTGCATAAGTTGCATTGGATTATTGATTCATAGAACCCTATACAGACGATGGACCATCTTTACAATTACTAACCTATTTAAAAATTGTCTTCTTATATCACAGCATGTTGATAAAATTCTCTGCCTCATAACGGAAAGGAAATTAACGTACCCGAAAGCTTATGACGTTGCTGATAGGCTAATGGACCTCGACTTTTACAAGAAGCTCAAGGATAAGTATGATCAACTCAATAATGTCACATTAGACTGTGGCACGAGATTTGATTTCTTAGCTTCTACTTTGGACTCGGATGAAGAAAAAATGATAAAATATGTTAGAGGGGAGAGGCCAAATCCACATGGCAAGAGGTGGACCGAGGCAAAGAGGATTCTTATAGTAATTAGCGTGAAGATCATACATTATCTATTTATTGAGATACTACTTGAGGAGGGAAAGATCAATGTTTATGACTGTAACAAAACTCTCATCAACGATGTCGATCTTTTTCTCCTCATAGAGCCACTGATGTAGATATTGCCCATCTTGTTGAGGGAGAGTAAACTAATGAATCATTTTCCAAAGGAAGTGTTGATGAAGAAATCATGGGATTATGGCGTTCGAAACAATGGCATGATCCTTCCAAAAAATAATGCCGGTTACGCAAGCGGCTCGCACGATCTTGCACACATCGAATGTTTGCTGACCGACACAGAAATTATTGAGCCAACGACCTTTTTGTGTAACAATGTTGTGGCAAACCTGGAAGAGGTCTGAGCTTATGGGGTACTAACTGGATTCTTGGAGCCAGTGTATATAGAAGAGCCTGTGAAATTATAATTTTTTATTTCAAGTCATACTCCACTTTACTTTAAATTACATGTACATGTAGTGGCAATAATTTTTTCTGATAGAATGAAAGTTGACTTTTTTATAATGCAATAGATTGTTAATCTATTGTAAAATATATTTTATCTACTTTGGCAGATAGTTTATCTGTTTCAATAGGTTGGTCATCTATTGCATTATGCCGATGTTATTTCTATCTGATCTAAGTCTAATTTGTTGCAACAGAGGGAAGACCTGTTTGATAATTTCCAGCAGCTGACCTAAATTTTACAACATCTGCCTAAATCTATTTGATATTTTGCAGCAATTACATGCTTTAATATCCATGTGCTCGACAACACCAAACGAGTAACAAATACACCACCATGAAAATTTCAGCAATTAAGTTTGAAAATCCATGTGCCCAACACCACCAAACCAGTTGCAATAACGACAACAATGTAGTGTCTTCTTGCTCGATTTTGTTTCTCTTCAGAAGCCTTGACTTTCTTCAACAAACCCTAGATTACACGATTTGCTTGTGAAGGGTGTTGTTCTTCATACCAATCAAAGTAATTGCATCCACCCAATTTCTATAAAATCAAGAACACAATTACAAACTAATTACAAGTCAATAATTAATCAACTAATCAAATAAAAAACATATTAGATTTGTAATCTTACAAGTAAAAAACCTACAATCTGGATTTTGTTGAGTACAAGAAGTCTTCAATAGAGCTTCATGACCACACTTACAATATCAAAAATCATTATCACAAAAAGTAGTGGAAGATGCGCTCGACATTGTCAAGCTCAGTTGGAAAATAAAAAAAAAGATAAAGGAAAAAAAGACCAAATGCAAATGTTTTTAAGAATTTGGATAGATAAAAAAAAGATGACGACGACTAAGAAGATTTGGGAATTCAGCGTCAAAATTTAGGAAGAAGATGAATATATATGACATTGGGAGAAAAAAAATTACCGTTGGAGGCAAAATCAGACGCCAAGTCAGCTAAAAGTGTCAACCTGACACATTTGTGCCTATTTTGTTTTATGTGTTTAAAATGAACACTATCTACTTGATGCCTATTTTATTTTAGATGTTTGAACTGAACAATGTCGATGGGTTCCGCCTTTTTTATTTTAATTCACTTTCACCTTTTCACATGTAGTGGCAATTTTTTTATATCCAATGAAAGTTGAATTTTTATAATGCAACAGATTCTCCATCCATTGTAATAGATATTCTACCTGTTCTGATATATAGTTTATCTGTTGAAATAGATTGGTCATCTGTTGTATTATGTGGGTTTCTATCTAAGTCTATCTGTTGCAGCAGTGGAAAGACTTGTTTGATAAATTCCTATAGATTACCTACTTGTTCCAACATATGTAAAATATGTTTGATATTTTCCAACAGATGTGACTTCTGTTGCAACAAATACAATATCAGATGTAACTTGCAATATTTGAATCTAGTATTCCATTTCAATTAATAAGTTCAAATCTAAGGAAAAAATCAAATTCATAGACAAAATAAAATAAATCAAAGCCTTAAGAAATTAGCTGAAATAAAATCAACGAATAAATGAAATGTAAAAAAAAATTATGGGTACAGATCTCAACAAATACATCAACAATTTAAGTATTGATGCCAAGGAGTCCTAAGGAGGGGTGAGGTTATTAATTTGACAGACTCAAGCTATAAAGATCTACTCAATATGGACAAGTTGTTCTTCATCCGGTGCTATGGAATTCGACTTTGCTCATCGTGGATCTTTATTGTCACTTACATACGATTTATGCGCATTCTGTTCTCTGTATTTTAATAAAAAGAGTAGAGTAACATATTGTTAATGTTGTTTAGCAGTAGCTTCTACATCCTCCTGGAAATCCAAAATTGGTCAATGTTAATCACGGAGATACAACAAAACAAAAAAGGATAACTCATCTATTCTAGAAAATCAAACCGGTCTTCCTCCTATTTTAAATTATCCCAAACAAATTATATTTTTGTTGCAAAAATGAATCAACTGATGGGTCAAATTTCTACATGAGGAAGACCTGCATGATAATTTCCAATAGATGAACCATCTGTTGCAACATATGACTCATCTATTGCAGCAGATAGGTCATCTGTTGGTATAAATAAAAGCAGTACAAAGAGCTGTTTGATTTTCTAAAATAGTCGACACATATATCGCAATAGGTACTTTATCAGGTGCAACAAGTTAGTCAACTGTTGCAACATATGCATATATCTTTTTGATAATTTTCAGTAGATGTGTCATGTGTTAAAACAAAAATGTGTTTGTTTGATAGTTGGAGGACATATATATTCACCTTGTTCAGCTCGTGCAACTTTCTTTTGGATTTTGTCCATTGCTCAGTGCAACACATGGACAGAGGAGTTGAAATTTTGCTCTTTTGGATGCTTGATAATGCCTTGGAAATCACTTTCCTTCTCCTCTTAGCTTTAATATATAATGGAGTGGATGGAAATAAAATCCTCTTTGATGGAATGACACCCATCTTAGATGTCAATTTCTTTACAGAAGCAGTTAATGCATTAATAGCATTAATCACTACATCATGTTTCGCCCTGAAGTCTTGACATTTGCATGCAGAACATTCGCTGGGAGAGGCAAAATCTGTATAACCAGTATGATCATACTCATAATGGTTTATTTTAAATACTGTATGAGGAGCATCATTAGCACCAACAATAGCACCAGTACCATTACCAACAGCTCCATCACCACTAAGACCATCAACAATAACAAGCCAACCCTCCAAAATTATTTTTCTTATAATGGTTGTTGCTCCAAACAATTCAATTTTTATTCCTTCTATGACCTTAGGGTTTGATAAAGTTTTCATAGACCATAATGTAAGAAAAAATGACATCTTCAACTCTCGATTGGTTGGAACCAGCGACGGATGCATAATCTAACATAAATCATTACATATATTAGAATGATGATTAGATCATTCAAAAAACTCATTAATAAAAATAAAAACTTAATTATAATTATACTTACTGCATCCTTCAAGGGGTTGAAGAGATCAAGAAATTTTGTATTTTTATCAGTTTTGGCCGACAACCATCTCAAGATTCTTAAACAGATAACTTCTTCCTGGTAGTTCACTTGTTGTCTAAAATGAGGAATGGCTTCAAATGCCCAAGCCTATAAAATAACGCCAATAAATCAAAATCATTATTGACTGAAAAAAATGAATGATATTATAATAAAATAAAAAAATAAAATATTTACCATGAAAGCCCATGAAAAGCCATATAAGTTGACTGTCTTTGGCACTAATGGAGTCAAAAAATATTGGACAGTCATTTTGAAGCTTTCATAACCCCAAGGATAGCTGTTAAACGCATCAAGATCCTCGGAGAGCTTTATTAAACCAACACTTATGTTGTTGTTAACGTCTCTCGCCCAAAGAATATTATGTACAAACCAAACCAAGCATAACGACTGCTTGTGCGTCTTTGAAAGTTCTTTACCTTTCACTGCTTTTATCAAATTTTTGTTTTTGAAGCTTTGAACAACAATGGACACCAGATCAACACCATCACCTAAATTGCCTTTGCCTTTTTTGGGTGTGCGGGGTGTTTTTTTTTGGGTTAGAATAGGTATAACTTGAGAAGGAAGATAATATTTTAGTCCAGTAACTACAGCAAACTCCTTTCAACCAAAACAAACAGGTATGCCATAGTAATTTATCCATACCTCATCCATCTTATCTTTATTTTCATATATAAACCTACGCTTGAGAAGTTCATATACCATTTTTATTTGAAAATGAGCATTGTTGTCCTCCGGTAAATCAAGATATTTCCCAAAGCATTTGTCCCTGAAATAAGCATCCAATTTTATTTGCGAAGTATTTTTCTAAAGGCGTTGAAAGATTTTTCCATGGCTGAATTAATCACGAAATCACCCGTTAAGTCTATGGAACCATCGCACTGCATTCTCACAGGATAATGATGTAATACCCCATAAAATTTCCGAGTTATTAGAGCTTGTAAAGTATGTAAAGAAAGGCTTAACACTTAGAAAATTTGGCTAAGTGTTGGAACTTTTTCATTCCATAAGACTTCAAACTTTGACTATTTATTTGATGATCTTTCCGCCCTCTTTTTTCCGATTTTCAAGTTGCATTGCGATGGAGCAAGTCAATAGTACGTTCCAGGTGAGTTTCAGAATTTTTGGAATCCATTTAGGGCATGTTTGGATTTCAAAATAGTAAGGTCATGCGATTAGCAAGCGATGCATGCTCTATTCCGCAAGTCCTAGCATGCAATAGAGAATACGACGCATGCTCTATAGAACGCTGCTGAAATTTTAAGTTTCCAGCCCAACGTATTTGAGGGCAAAATGGACTTTCCCCCCACCCCTATATAAGTCCATAACACCGAATTAAACCTTATTTCACCCAAATTACATTGCTTTCTCTCCAAAATCCCTCAAGAACAACCTAGGATTTCAACCCAAAGGTTCAAGAACTCAAGATTCCTCCGTCAATTCTCTCCAATATCAAGAAACTAAGGTATGTAGATGTTCATTCTTAGGTTCCTTCCGCCCAAGAAGTTCAAGAATCCTTTTTCCTAAGTTCAAAGATTATGATTTATGAGTTTTTCATGATTTATGTGAATTGATATTGAAGTTCATGTGACTGTTGAGTTTTAAATCATGTTATGATTATAAATTTGCAAGTTTTGACCTTATTATGTAGAAATTATGTAATTTTCATTATAAAGCCCCTCCTCAAGTTACATGTTGATTGATTTTTCATGAGAATTAGGTGTAGAAATTGTGATATGACCAAAGCATGCTCCCCATATTTTTGATAAAATGCTTGTGTGAAGGAAATTGGGTCATTATAGCATCTTAACTAGAAATCTCCAATTATGTGTTAACTAATGCATGTCAAGTATTTGTTAAAAAGCTTTAGTGAATGAATTGTGACATGTTAACATGGGATCCTCAATTAGGTACACTTAAAATGTACGTTGTGTGTTTAATGCAAGATCTTGTGGGATAATTTATGAAATGTTGGTGTGCATTCCCTTTGTAAATACATATTAGTATTTTCAAGTGCTTGAAGAGATATTTTATTGAGTGTATGGTGAATCTATTGTTATTATGTTGAAGTTGGTCATGAATTCAAGAAGTCATGTCTTGTCAAGTTTCCTTCTATCGAGTCTTGGGGGTATTTGTACCCGAAAAATATAGTTGTGTGCCTAGAGCCGAGTCAGTCTCAAGATAATCTCAGTCGTGCTATGATCAATGGAACTCAGTTAGTGACAGAACATTAAGAAAACCCAGTAATCTCAATATTCAGTCTAATTTAGCTCAGTATTCAGTTCATACCTCTGTAGTAATCAGTAATTAGTCCAGATCTGAGCAAAGCTTAGTAAGTCACTAAACTCAATAGTATTCAAACATGAAGTAGAATTCAGTAGTACTCCGTCTGTCTTCAGAATCAAGTGAACTCAGTCAGATCAGTCAAGTAAGATAATAAGCAACAGATTTAGCTCAGTCTAAGTTCAGTTAAGAATTAGTTTAGAGTCTTTCAGTCGGGAGTATGAACTAGCACCGAGCGAGTGTAGGGATAATGGCTTCCCCGTTAGAGAGGCAGAGTTGGTAGGAGAAATCCCTAAACTTCAAAACTGTGTAGCCAGTGCAGGACTAGGAGTCACTCATTAGATTAAGGCTTGAATGTTACACTGCCTTATGCTTGACTTCCTGTTCAGGGTCACCCGTTAGAAAGGCTTGACCATAGTAGAGGTCTTTACCCATGGCATGGTATTGACACCCTTCCAGCTGGGGTTATAAGTTAGACCCCACTAGTTCAGATTTAGGGCATGTCGGTTAAGTGAGAACTCCCACAGTTGCAATTTCAGTATCAATCTCCAGAGTAGAACTCAGAAATCAGGACCATCAGATACAGGCACCTATCTCAGTAAGGAACTCAGATAGTTCCATATATTTATGGACCACCTGCTAGATAGGCATGATATTTCATAAATTTGATCAGTATCAGTATTATCAGATCCAGAGGTCACCCATTAGATAGGCTTGATCTCAGAGTCAGTTAGTTATTCTCATTATCAGATTTAGAGATCTTCCGCTAGATAGGTCTGATCTCAAGAATAATCATTTCTTATCAATGGTAGTAGACTCAGGGATCATTCGTTAGAGAGGTTTGATCTTAGATTTAGTAAGTTGATAGTAGCAAGTTCATAATTCAGTTATTGATATGAGTAGGTTCAGTTTATCAGCTTCAGTATCATCAGTTTCAGAGATCACTCTCTAGATAAGACCGATCTCAACTTTAGTACTTAGTTAATCATGTCAGAAAATTCAATTATTCAGTACCTCAGTATTAGTGGTGAGTTCAGACGTCAGTAAGGCAGTATCCGCGCATCAGTATTCAGGGTCATGATGATTTCAGTTATAGTTTATGCATTCATGCATATGTACTCATTCATTACTCTCATGATTATTCAGTTAAGTTATGTTCATGCATAAGCCCTTGCATTTAGCCTTACCTCATTTGCATAATCAATACATTCCCACTTACTGACGTATTTGCGCTATAGTGTTTTACTTTACACCATAGGTTCAGAGGCATGAGATTCAGAGCACCCTTATTAGTCCAGACTCAGTCCACAGTAGTAGACGTATGATAACACTCAAATTACACCTCTCTTACGAGATAGTAAGCAGTCGTTGTCAAATATATAACCCAACTAGGTTGGGGTAGAATCACACAGGGAAGATGGTGCTAATTAAGTTGTATGTAGATTAGTTGACTTTTAATCATTTGTTTCTGTAAAATAAATAGGAGGGATTTGGTTCATCACACAAATTAATGGTTTCAGTTTAACAAGATGAAATATGTGTAGTAGTATTCAAATTCAGAGAAATAGCAAGCTAGGGTTATGCCGACCTTGTAGTTTTCAATACTTACTAACTATGGGATTTATGAATTCATACATGCATCGTGCTTACAGAGAAATGTATTGTATTTAATAACATAATCCTAGTGTTTCTCAACCATCAAGGACTAATTCACTATAGTTCTCTCGAATAAAAAACGTTCACCAAAAACAATACGAAATCTCCAAGTAGTTAATCCTGCTAAGGCATTAACTTATAAAATAGGGGTTGGTAATCCTATTTTCTTGTCACTACTCTCTTTTTCGAACATTAACCTTTCTTTTGAACAAGTTGTATTTTAAGGCATATCCTCTATGTTTGCAACCACGAGAATTCAAGATAAGCGAAGAGAGTATGATATAAATAAATCAATGCATAATGAATTCAAAATCCAAAGTGATAGATTGTATGCTACAAGGCTTCCATAACCCTAACTAATAAACTTAGCTACTCATGAATAAAATGAAAAGCATCATAAATCTATTCATCATACCAAAAACTAGAAGACGATCTTAGTGTGTGAATAGTGAAACAAGAGAGAAACGTTTTTCTCTCTCCACCCTAAGCCACTATTCCCTTCTCAGAATACTATAGAATAATTCAATAATGAATAAAAATTCAGCATTAAGCCTTTTAATAATCTTTTCTCTCATAATTGTCTTCTAAGTCCCTGAACTAATTATAAATGACAAACTAGTCTTGGACATAGTTTTTAGGCACCACATTTGGTCCAGATTGCTACTCTCTCTTTTGCCATATGCCATCCGCATTCCATAGTTCCATAATATCTTCATCTACCTCATTAATACCTGAAATCATGCTAATCATATCGTTTAGCTCAATTACATAGAAGTAGAGTAAAAACATAAGAAACTAGGCACTTTGTTCTCTAAACATAGCTAAAATATGGATAAATTATTGTTCTTAGGTGTATAAATACACCCAAGATCAACGTAGCAGTGAGTCCTCTTCATTCGAGGATGATCCTTATTTTATTATGGCATCAGACTTAGTTTATTTTCTGTAGATAGAGCTAGTTGGGGACATGTCCTATCAGCTCCATAGTTCAGACAGTTAGAGGCTTTTCGGACAGATGTATCAGTATTCAATTTTTAGTTTTTGAGTATTTTAGATGTTTTGAACCTTATGGAAAGTTTTCGCCAGTTTTTCGCATTTATTTCAGTATATTATGCAGTGCTAAGTTACAAATATCAGAAAGGGTTAGCTTGTAGTCCCTCGGGGCATGAGCACCATGTGGCATTTTGGTTCCAAAAAATTGGGGCGTTACAAACAATCAATGCTGAAGTTTTGACCAACTCTTTGGCGGAAGGGCTATTAGCATTTGGATTATCTCTTTTGAAATATTCCTCTTCCCCGTGTTCATCATATTTTGCTCCTAATTGAGATAACGCTTGTAAAGATAGCTCATAGATGGATGTAGCCTAGATGTTCACTTGTTCCTTTACTTGGACTTGATTTGGCTTCTGTTCTTTTGGGAGACAAATTATCTAAACTCAACAGGAACATAAAAAATATATTATAGTTGATTAATGCATTGTTAAAAAAGAAAAATAATAAATCTAACAAGTAAAATAGTAAAATAACAGTTCCAACAGATCACTTATCCATTGCACCAAATAGTATATCTCTTGCAACATATAACAAACTTGTTGCAGTAGATGAGAAATCTGTTGCAACAATACAAAATGTATCACTCATCTTTTAAGATAGATGAATGGTCTGTATAACATATCATATATTGTTCAAACATGAGAGATCTGTTGGAATAGTTAAATAACCTATTGTAGTGGATGAGTAATTTGTTGGAATAATACAAAACATATCACTCACCTGTTGAAAAAAATGAATGGTATGTGCAGCAGATCACACATCTATTGTAACATATGAATGATCTATTAGAATAGTTAACCTGTAGCAATGACTGAGTAATCTATTGTGATAATACAAAACATATCACTCATTTATTGAGAAAATGGTCTGTGCAATAGATCACACATTTGTTGCAATATATGAGTGATCTGTCGGAACAGTTAACTAACCTGCAGGAACGGCTTAGTAATTTTTTGTGATAATACAAAACATATCACTCATCCATTGAGAAAGATGAATGGTCTATGCGACAGGTCACACATCTGTTGCAACCAATATGTAACCCCAATTAAAAGGGTGTCAATACCACGCCACTGGTAAGAATAAGCTGTGGGTAAGCCTAATTTGACAGTGTCCCCAAAAGAGAATGGTAGGGCCTTCATCTGATAGTGCATATCCATCTCATCAACCCTCATCTGATAGTGTCGATGTCTCAACCTATGCTGGCTACATAGTTCTGGACCACAAACATGACTTCTAAGGATCACACCCTCATCTGATAGTGTGTGTTCCCATCCTTGGGTTCACTCGGTGCTAATTTCAACTCCCATATGAATAGACACTGAACATGCATTATTAGACTAGACTGAGTTCATGAGTTCCATTGACTGTACTACTGAGACTACTGAATTACTGAGTCATCTGAGATTTCTAAGAGTAATGAGTTTTCTTGACTGACTGAGTTCTATGGATCATGGCTTGACTAAGAGTAACTTGAAAACGTGACACTGATTCTAAGAACACAACTATATTTTCTGGGTACAAGTACCCCCAGGACTCGATGGAAGGAAACTGACCAAAACATGATATTCTTGAGTACAAGATCAACATCAATCATCCATAATATAGTAAATTGGGGATTTCATGAAGCACATAGTTGACATACTCTTGTACATGAATAGGATTGCATGTAAGCATGGCATAAATTCATAACGCTAATTCATGAAAAATCCAACAACATTTACAAGATACATTAATAGCATGGATGTCCTTTGAGCTTAAAGATAAAACATACATTGGTCATTTGAATCACAGTTTAGCTATAAGGCATACTTTATTTCCCTTTAGGCATTTTATCAAACACCTTACATGCACAACTTAAGGTATAGGTGTAATCATCAATTTAACAATTCAACACTACCCAAATTCATGGATTTTCAACTCATATGCTAACGTAGTTTCATAAATACACATAAAGATCCTAACTTGGGGATTATACAACATCAATCACATAAACATAATCAACCCACAACATAATAACATGATTCATAATTTAATAAAGGGTTCTTGAGATTTATGGGTGAAAGGAATTCATAAATCAACACAACGCATACCTTAGTTCATAATTTAACAAAGATTGACGGAGAAAATTTCTTGAAATTGAATCATTAATTGAAACCCTAGCTTGTTCTTGAGAGAAAACTGAGAGAAACTAGTATATTTTTGGTTCCAAATAGCTGAGTCTCGTGTTAAAGGGCTTATATATGGATGGGAAAATGACCAAAATGCCCTCCAAAACACGGTGGTGGACTGCAGGAAATTAGCCTGGCGTGATACCCAGGGCGCCGACCTGCCTAGTCCATCGGAATTAGCGAGGCGCCGCCCTACTTAGTTCACCGAACTTGCAAGGCGCTGCCCTGCTTGGTGCAGGGTGATTTCCAGGGCGTCGCGGGCCTATCGCCTTTATCTACTATTTTGGGCACCCAAACGTGCTCTTACGCTATTCCAAAAATTCTAAAACTCACCCAGGATGTACTACGACCTTTCCCCATCGCAACACAACTTGAAAATCAGAAAAAAGAGGTCGAGAAGGTCGTCAAATAAATCCCCGAAGTTCGGAGTCTTAAAATAAGACTAAGTGTTGAACACTTAGCTGAAATTTTCTAAGTGTTGGACCTTCTATAGAGCTTCAAGGAGATAAACGAGCTGAATTTAAACACAATATTTTGTGGGATCTTACAATATCTTCCCCTTAGGAATATTCTTCCTCGAATGAGACTTGATTGAGAGGGGAGAAAGGATAAACTGACGCATATGCTGAACATGGATGACTAAAACATGATATCATAACTGACATGACTGATAACAAAATATAACATACTGGACACGTATATCTGATGCATGTGTAACTGATTCGTGAATGCATGACTGAGTGTTCTGATGAACCAAGGTTCTCACAATGAGAATGCATGTCCGATGCATGATTATATAACTGAACTGATACGCGAATGCATGAATTAATATGCAATGGTACTTTATCCCAAGTTTGTAATGGATTTAAACATGAAACTGAATAATCTTAAGAAGAACTGTTACCTTTAGATAAGGCTGAGATAGCAGAGAAGAGGTAAGGGTACTTGGTTCGTATGTTTACTTTTTCTTCCTCAGTAGGTTCCTCAATGAACTGATTCCGCCAAAGAACTTTGACTATAGGGACTTCTTTATTCCTCAATCTGCGGGTCTGATAGTCAAGGATTTTGACTAAAATCTCTTTATAAGAGAGGCTGTTCTGAACATCAATACTCTGAATAGGGACTACAACTGCTGGGTCACCTATGCACTTCTTGAGCAAAGAGATATGGAAGACTGGATGAACTAAAGCTAGATCTGAAGGAAACTCGAGCTCATAAGCTACCTTGCTGAAACAACTAAAAATCTTGAAGCATATCGAGGACTGAGATTTCCCTTCTTGCTGAATCTTTTCACTCCCTTTATGGGAGATATCTTGAGATAGACAAAATCACTGATCTCAAACTTGAGATTCTTTTAACGAAAATCTTTATAAGACTTCTGTCGGCTCTAAGCATCCCGGAGTATTTCTCTGATCGAATGGACTTTTTATAAGGAATCGAATACCAAGTCCGTCCCTATAACTGAGGCCTCACACACTTCAAACCAACCGACAGGAGATTTACATCTCCTACCATAGAGAACTTCGAATGGAGCCATATGAATACTGGAATGATAGTTGTTGTTATATACAAACTCAACCAAAGGCAAGTGGTCATCCCAACTTCCCCTGAAATCAATTTCACACGCACGCAACATAACTTCTAAGGTCTGAATGGTCCTTTCTACTTGACCATGTATTTGAGGATGAAAGGATGTACTGAGATAAACTTGGGTACCAAGACCCTTTTAGAACGCTTTCCAAAAGTGAGAGGTGAACTTGGTACCTCTGTCTGAGATTATAGATAATGGGACACCGTGCAATCTTACTAACTCCCTGATATAGAGTTTGGCGTAATCCTCGGCTGAATAAGAGGTATGAACTGGAAAAAAATGATCTTATTTGGTCATTCTGTGTACAATGACCCAAACTAAATCATGATGATGATGAGTTCAAGGTAAATTCATCCGAAGTCCATGTTTACTTCTTCCTACTTCCAAGTAGGAATAATGAACTCCTGCATAGGACGACTAGGCTTTTAATGCTCTATCTTAACCTACTGACATGTAGAGCACTTAGCCAAAAACTCTGTAATATCTCTCTTCATCCTACTCTACCAATAGATTTCCCGCAAGTTGCGGTACATCTTTGTGTCCTCTGAATGAATAAAGTAGTGTGCACCATGTGCTTCTGCAAGAATTCATTTCCTTAATTCATATACACCTGGAACATAGAGACAACCCTGAAAGCGTAAGACATCATCTCCTCCTTAGGAGAAAACCTCTATTTTATGATCCTTGACTGTCTCTTTTAACTTGACAAGGCTGGTGTAACACCTCGATTTTTCTGAACCAGAATGATACACGGTGATCATGACCCAAAGGTCCATAATATAACCCATGACTGATATCTATACCTGTATACTACATAATATATCATAAAATGTGTAAATATAAACATGAAAGGCTATAAGGTTTGAACTGAATAAAAGTCTGATAACAAAATATCTGAAAAAGGTATAACAATACCAAAAAAAGTCATAAATATAGAAAATAATGAGATCTGAACATCTAATCTGACATCTAGTCTGAAAGCCTCTAACTGAACTAAATAAGGAGTTGAAGGAACATGTCTCCAACTAACTCCATCTAGAAATTGAATAGTAAATATAACAATAATCATATCATCCTCGAATGAGAAGGACTCACTGCAAACTCTGAACACTGGAATGATACTGTTGATCTGGAGCTCGTGCCTCTGAACCTATGGTGTAACATAAGAGAAAGAACCATAGAGTAAATGCGTCAGTACGTCTAAATGTATGAGTATACGAGTGAGGTAGGCTAAATGCAAAGGGTCATATGCATGAACAATGTTGACTAATTATGAACGTGAGAATACATAAATGCATACATAACTATAACTGAACTCGTGAAGATACTGACTACTGAGTCTGAATACTGACAACATGAGTGTACTAATACTGAGATACTAAATAGATGAATGACTATTTCTGACAGTTTGAATTATGAAGAACTGGTCTAGTTGACTGTGTCTAACAGTACTGAAGTTGAATACTGATATCATGAATTATGATAATTGATATGACTGATACATGAGTTTAGAAAACTGATATAACTGATATAACTGTGATGATCAGCCTAACCGATGTAACTGATACTGAGCGACTGTATCTGACAGTCTAAGTTTTGATGGAACTATCTGTGTTCCATTCTACTTGGAGTAACTAAATATGAGATCAGTCCTATCTAATGGGTGATCATGAGTATACTGATAATAAGGATGATTTGACTTACTCTGAGTTCAGTCCTATCAAGCAGGTGATCTTTAAATTTAATGATTCTGATACTGATTAATCATAGTTAAGATCAGTCCTAGCTAATAGGTGATCTTGAAATCTATTTACAATGATAAGCATTGACTGTATCTAATAGTACTGAATCTGTACTATTGAACTGAGTTGACTGTATCTGACAGTCTTGAATCTGTAACTGAAACTGTGGGATATATTTACCTGATTGACATGCCCCAAGCTAAGCTGACTGGGTCCCAATATCTTCCTTGACTAGAAGGGTGTCAATACCACACCACCAGTAAAGTTATCTGTTGTGGAATCAGTCCTAATCTAGCGGGTGACTCCTGGGATCAGTCCTATACATATAAATATGCTAACGGGTGACCCCTGAGTATGTTAGTCCTATCTAATGGGTGACATCTCGTACCTACACTGGCAACGTAGTTCTGGAACTTAGGGATTGCTTCTAGGGATCTCAGTCCTATTCTAGCGGGTGAGCCCCCATCCCTAGGTTCGCTCAGTGCTGAATCCTACTCCCATCTAAAAGATACTAAAATAAATAAATGGGCAGAACTAAATAACTTAACTGAACTGATTTGCTGAACTGATATTGATTAACTGAACTAAAAATAGTGGTATTGTTTAGCGGAGCTAAAACTGAGTTTACTGGATTCTGATGACGGATGGAATATAATGAGTTCTGAGGACTGATTAAGAGTATTGAAGTTACTGAGATTTACTGTGATTACTGAGGTTATTGAGAACTGAGATTATTGAGAATACTGAACTACTGAGATTACTGAGTTTTCCTGAGTCACAGGACTGACTGATTTCTATAGATCATGGCTTGACTGAGAGTATCGTGAAAACATGACATGGATCTAGGCACACAACTATATTTTTTGGGTACAAGTACCCCCAGGACTCGATGGAAGGAAACTGACACACATGACTGACTTGATCACAAGAGTAGAGTCCATAATCCACAGTATCATAAATAGGAGATTTCATATTAATCATAGTTCTCAACAATCTATTTCATGGAAGGGAATTACATACAACATGTATATACTTGCATAGCTTTCAGTATCATGCTCATTACATATTACAACCACAATCCATAATATCATAACTTGGGGAATTTCATAAAGTACATGGGTATTCTACATCTTGCACATGAGTGAGTTTTGCAAGTAAGCATAGCATAATTCCATAAGACTAGTTCATGAGTAATCCAACAGTGTTCACAAGACACATTATCAACATGGATGACATTGAATCATAGAGGCCTATCATGAATCCTTCCCTTAGTCACAATTTAGCTATAATGCATGATTTCTAGTCTCTTAGGTATTTTATCAAACACCTTACATGCACACTTTAGTCATAGGTGTAAATCATACAATTACTTATCATAAATAATCAAACTTACATATTTTCAACGCATATGATGTCATAGATTCATAATGACACGTAAAGATTCTATCTTGGCATCATTCAACACATAAACATTATCAACAATCCATTCATAACATGAAAACCATAATATATAGTTTTAGAAAAGGGTTCTTGAACTTCATGGATGAAAAGAGTCCATGAATGAACACACGTATACCTTAGAAAGGAAACCTTGATGATTTTCTGGAGAGTTCTTGGATTGGGAAACTTAATTCTTAATTATCTTGGAAAAAGGCTTGAATCTTGCTTTTGAGAGATGAGTTTTATGGAAACCCTAATCTTGTGGTTGAGAGTATATGAGAGAGCTTTTTGAGATGTTTTAACAAAAGAGAATGGAGGATAATACGTTCCTTGAGGGTTATAAGTCATGGGAAGTGAAGGGAAAAGACCAAAATACCCTTATGAAATAAATTCCCAGTTGCTAAAAATAATAGCTGACGACATTTGTGACAAGGCATAAAAAATGTGGTAAGCCATAAAAAATGTCATCACACAGGATCTGGATTCTATCTAAGGCTGATGACATTTGTGACACGGTGTCAAAAATGTGGTAAGCCATCAAAAAAGTCATCACATAGAAGCTAGATTCTGCCTAAGGCTGACGACATTTGTGACATGGCGTCAAAAATGTGGTAAGCTACCATGAATGCCGTCACTTAGGAGCTGGTTTCTGCTTAAAGTTGACGACCTTCGTGATAGGGCGTCACAAAATGGTAAGATACCATGAATGTCATCACTTAGGAGCTCGTTTCTGCCTAAGGCTGATGACCTTCGTGATAGGGCGTCACAAATGTGGTAAGCTACCACGAATATCGTCACACTATTTCTAGCCTGACATGCTGGAGTAAAATAGGAATATCTCTTTGCTCCGATATCGGATTTAGGCTAAATTGGTATCATTGGAAATATAATTCAATTATCTATCTTTTGATAGGTCATTAGGTCAAAAATTCCATGTATAATGAGAGATATGCTCATTTAAAATTGAATATACCAATATCCTTCTCAAGAATTCAATGTTTTGATTCGTCTGATAGCTGGGAGTTATTTGAAGCCTTAATATACATCTAACTTACTCATAAAACTATAAAATAACCATGATGTACTATGCATGATCTTGGTACATGGCTCTAATATTGGTTTGGATTTTTTGGGGTATTACAGCTGGGATCTCTATCTTGCTTTTCTTTCACCTCAGAAACTAGAGATGACTCTGAACTACTCTGAACCCATATATCACCCTCTTCTGAATTGTCTAAGTGAACGCCTAGTCTGGAAAGCTGATGGATTTCCTAAGACAACTTCTTTTTACTGTCCTCTACATGAGCAACACTACCCATAGATAGTCTACTAAGAGCGTCGACCACTACATTGGCCTTGCCTGGATGATAAAGAAAACTCAGGTCATAATCTTTCAAGAGCTATAACCACCTTCTATGACGAAGATTGATATCTTTCTTAGAAAAGACATACTGAAGACTCTTATGATCTGTGAATACGTCTACATGAACATCGTATAGGTAATGCCTCCAAATGTTCAAGGCAAAAATAATGACTTCTAACGCAAGATCATGAGTAGGATAATTCTTCTCATGGGGTTTAATATGTCTAGAGGCGTAGGCTCTGACCTTACCATGCTGCATGAGGACACAACCCAAACCTACTCTGGATACATCACAATACACTACGAACCCTTCTGGACCATCTAGAAGAGCTAAAATTGGAGCTGAGGTGAGTCGAGTATTCAACTCCTGAAAACTCTTCTCGCAAGGATATGACCACTAAAACTTAACTTTCTTCTTACTCAATATAGACGTAGGGGTGCAATAGAAGAAAATCCTTTAAAAAACCATCTGTAATAGCCAGCCAAACCCAATAAACTCCTGATATCTGATGGAGAGATAGGTCTGGGCCAGTTTCTTACTGCTTCAGTCTTTTGAGGATCAACCCTAATGCCATTATCAAAAATAATATGGCCAAGGAATGCTACTGACCTTAGCCAAAATTTGGACTTACTGAATTTAGCGAACAACTGATGATCTCTGAGAGTCTGAAGTACAATCTTGAGATGGTCTGCATGATCATGCTCACTACGGGAATAGACTAAAATATCATTTATGAAAACTATAACGAACATGTCCAAGTACTGCTTGAACACTCGGTTCATCAAGTCCATGAAAGTTGCTGGGGCATTAGTAAGACCAAAGGACATAACTAAGAATTCAAAGTTACCATACCGAGTACGAAAAGCTATTTTTGGAATGTCACATTCTCTGACTCTGAGCTGATGATAGCCTGATCTGAGGTCTATCTTAGATAAATATCTAGCACCCTGAAGTTGGTCGAATAAGTCTTCGATTCTGGGAAGAGGATACTTATTCTTGACTGTGATTTTATTAAGCTGACGGTAATCTATGCATATTCTGAGGGAACCATCTTTATTGTGCACAAACAAGACTGGTGCGCCCCACAGGGAAACACTGGGCCTAATGAATCCATTATGTAAGAGATCCTTCAAATACTCTTTCAATTCTCTAAGTTCTGATGGTGCCATTCTATATGGTAGAATAGATATGATCTGAGTATCTAGAAGAAGATCAATGTCGAAGTCTATTTCCCTTTCGGGAGGGATTCCTGGAAGATCTTTGGGAAAGACATCTGAATATTCATTCACGACTGAGACTGAATCAAGACTAGGAGTTTCAGAACTAGTGTCTTTATCTCAAACAAGATGATAGACACATCCTTTAGATATCATTTTCCATGCCCGAAGGTAGGAGACAAGCTGACCACTAAAAGTTGAAGTACTACCCCTCCACTCTTGGACGGGTTCATTTAGCAATTGGAACTGGACTATTCTGTTTCTGTAGCCAACTGTGGCATAGCAGGAATAAAGCCAATCCATGCCGAGAATGACATCAAAATCAGTCATCTCTAATTTGACTAAGTCTGCCAAAGTGACTTTCTAAGATACTATAATCGGACAGTTCTTGTAAACCCATCGGGCTATGATAGTTTTACCCACTAGGGTAGAGACCGAGAAGGGCTCTGTTAGAATTTTGGGACTGACTCCGAAATCGTCTGCTATATAGGGAGTGACAAAATACTAAGAAACACCTGGGTCTAGCAAAGCGTAAACATACGCATGAAAGATCTATAACGTACCAGTAACCATATTAGGAGAATTTTCCTGATCCTTTCGGGACTGAAGAGCATAAAGTCTGTTTGGGCATTGCCCACTAGTAGCACTGGAAGAGGCACCTTGCTGATTCGTGCGATCGGACTGAGCTGAGGAATAGTTCTGCTGACCCTGGTAACCTGACTAGGGTTAATATCTGACTCTGTGGCCTGGCTTTCCACATTTAAAATAGACATCGCATCCAGCTCTTCAAACACCCTTATGGTTCTTACCATAAGTCTGACAAAGGGGATTAGTTCGGGCACTGCTAACTCTGCCCTGAGACTTAGAGCCTGGCGTCCTATCTCTGTTGCCGTGTCTAAACTTCAACACCAGAGCACTAGATGAAGAAGGAGATGTAACTGATGACTTAGGATAGAATTGACAATGATTCCATCCCTCTGACTTAGGCTGAACGAAGTTGAAACTACCTGACCTTGCTCTCTTATTTTGCTTCTCCCTCAACTTAATCTTCTGCTCTTCTATTTGTTGAGCATGAGTCATAAGCCTAGATATGGTCATATCACTATTCAATATTGTAGACCTGCACTCATTCACCCTTGAAACGAACTTACTCATCTTGGCCCTACTATCTGCAACCACATGAGGGGCATATCTGGCTAATTAGGTAAACTTAAGAGAATACTCTTTCACCATCATGTTTCCCTGCCTAAGGTTGATAAATTCTAACACCTTAGCCTCTCTCAGCTCTTGGGTAAAGAATCTATCTAAGAATATGGTGACAAACTCCTCCCACTTAATAGGCCCTGTATCATCTGGCCTTTCTGACTTCCACTGCTTATACAAAGTGTGAGCAATATCATGCAACTGATATGTAGCTAGTTTTTCACTCTCACTAGATATAACCCTCATAATGTCTGTAACCTTCTGAACCTGATCGATGAATTCTTGAGGGTCGTTATGTGACTTAGACTCGAAAAAGGATTGAGGATTCATTCGGGTGAAGTCCTGAACCCTGGATGCTCACACTTGAGATCTGAAATAAAGAAGAGAAATGGATTAGACTGAGAGATTGACTTGAGATTATGCTCACTAACATGACATGGTTACTGAAAGAAGGAAAACTATTCCTAAAACATCTTATAGCCTCTAGTAAATAAATGTGGCGTACAACACACCCATGCACAAGACTCTACTAGATGCGGCTTTCAGACTTCCTAGGACTCTATTGAACCTGGATCTGATACCAAGTTTGTAATGCCCCGGATATGGTACCCAAAATGCTACATAGTACTCATGACCCCGAAGGACCACAAGCTAACCCATGACTGATATTTGTACCTGTACACTGCATAACATGATAAATATAATACAGAAATAGAGGCTGAAAGGCAATAAGGTTCAAAACTGATATAATATAACATCTGCGTGGGGTAATAGAATACCCAAAACTGACATACTATCTGAACATATTGTAGTCTTAAAATCCTCTAAAGCATGTCTGTCTAGATAAGGAGTTGATGGGACATGTCCCCAACTAACTCCAACTACTAAAATAAACTACAGTACTGGAATAAGGAAATAACTAATCATATTGTCCTGAAAGGATGAGGACTGACTGTTGATATCTAAAATCTACTGATGCTCTGGAGCTCGTGTCTCTGAACCTATGGTATAAGATACCATAGCACAAATGCGTCAGTACTTTGAATGTACTTGTATGCATGTGAGGTAGGCTGAATGCATGGGGTTCATATGGATAAATAATACGGCTAACTGACTAATATGAACACGAGAATACATGTATAAATACATAGTAACTATATCTGAGATTGTGATAACATGAATTTACTGATAACTAACACGACTGATAACTGAGTTCTGATGAATGATATAACTGATAACATGAGTGACTGTATCTGACAGTCCTGAATCTGAAGGAACTAGTAGAGTTCTGTACTGTATCCGAGTTGACTGTATCTGACAGTCCCAAAATCTAAAAAACTAGCTGAGTTCTTTTACTAATACTGATACTGAAACTATAGGAAGTAGTAATCTAACCGATATGCCCCTGGTAAGCTATTATAGCCAAGTTGGGGCCCAATCTGTAACCCCAATTTGAAGGGTGTCAATACTGCACCACTGGTAAGAATAAGTTGTGGGTAACCCTCATCTGATAGTGTCCCCAAAAGAGAATGATGGGGCCCTCATCTGACAGTGCTTATCCATCTCATCAAACCTCATCTGACAGTGTCGATATCTCAACCTATGCTAGCTACATAGTTCTGGACCACAAAGATGACTTCTAAGAATCACACCCTCATCTGACAGTGTGTTTTCCCATCCTTGGGTTCACTCGGTGCTAATTTCTACTCCCATCTGAATTGACATTGAACATGGATTACTGGACTAGACTGAGTTCATGAGTTTCGTTGACTGATGGAATACTACTGAGACTACTGAATTACTGAGTTATCTAAGATTTCTAAGAGTACTAAGTTTTCCTGACTGACTAAGTTCTATGGATCATGGCTTGACTGAGAGGAACTTAAAAACGTGACACTGATTCTAAGCACACTGCTATATTTTCCGGGTACAAGTACCCCCAGGACTCGATGGAAGGAAACTGACCAAAACATGACATTCTTTAGTACAAGATCAACATCAATCATCCATAATATAGTAAATTGGGGATTTCATAAAGCACATAGTTGACATAATCTTTTACATGAATATGTTTGCATCTAAGCATGACATAATTTTATAAGGCTATTTCATGAACAATCGGACAACATTTACAAGGTACATTAATAGAATGGATGTCCTTTGAGCTTAAAGATAAAACATACATTGGTCATTTGAATCACAGTTTAGCTATAAGGTATACTTTATATCCCTTTAGGCATTTTATCAAACACCTTACATGCACAACTTAATGCATAGGTGTAATCATCAATTTAACAATTCAACACCACCCAAATTCATGGATTTTCAACTCATATGCTAACGTAGTTTCATAAATACACATAAAGATTCTAACATTGGGAATTATACAACATCAATCACATAAACATAATCAATCCACAACATAATAACATGATTCATAATTTAAAATAGTGTTCTTGAGCTTTATGGGTGAAAGGAATCCATAAATCAACACAACGCATACCTCAGTTCATGATTTAACAAAGATTGATGGAGAAACTTTCTTGAAATTGAATCCCCAATTGAAATCCTAGCTTGTTCTTGAGAAAAAATTGAGAGAAACTAGTACATTTTGGGTTCTAAATAGCTGAGTTTCATGTTAAAGGGCTTATATATGGATGGTGAACTGACCAAAATTCCCTCAAAAACTTGGAGGTAGACAGCAAGAAATTAGCCTGGTGCGATACCCAGGGTGCCGCCCTGCCTAGTCCACCGGACTTAGCGAGGCGCCGCCCTTCTTAGTCTGCCGGACTTGCAAGGCGCCGCCCTGCCTGGTGCAGGACGATTTCCAGGGCGTCGCGGGCCTATCGCCTTTAGCTACTATTTTGGGAACCCAAACATGCCCTTACGCTATTCAAAAAATTCCGAAACTCACCCGGAATGTACTACGACCTTGCCCCATCGCAACGCAACTTGAAAATCAGAAAACGGAGGTCGGAAAGGTCATCAAATAAATTTCCGAAGTTCAGAGTCTTAAAATGAGACTAAGTATTGAATACTTCGCTAAAATTTTCTAAGTGTTGGACCTTCTATAGAGCTTCAAGGAGCTAAACGAGCTGAATTTAAATGCAAGATTTTGCGGGATCTTACATCTGTTGCATAAGAATTGTAATCTGATGGTTCTTCTGGTGCATCATATGGTTGATCTATTGCATCATCTGACAAATCTGTTGCATCAGATGGTTAATATGTTGCACCAGACGAATAATTTGTTGGATAAAATAAAAAACTGTAGCACGATTTTGTTCAATAGAAAAATAGCAATATCACCATTTTTACCAAGAATAAGAACAGAACAAATCAACCCAAGTCGTTGTTTTGTTTTTATAAACACAAACAATAAAAATCAAACTTAAAAAAAGACAACAAACAACAAAAAATCATAATTCACTTCAAAAAGAGAACAAAAGAAATACCATAAATTAGGGTTTTGTTTAGACCATTTTTCAAATTAAAGAAACAAATATTGAAATTGGTAACCAATACTATAAGAGAAGTTGGCTCAAGTTCCTCGTTTTCTTCAAAACTAAAAAGACCATAAATTTTTACTTGTGAAGGAAGAAAAGGAACGATGAAGAATTTGAAGTTGTTGTGGCTGGAGAGAAAGGCTGTCACGTCAATTGAAGGTTGAAGAATTTAAAGTTGTTATGGTCGGAGAGCAAGACTGTCACGTCGATTGAACGTTGAAGTCGAAAAGAAACTCGAATCTCAACTATTTGTCGTAGGAGGTTGAAGTCGCCGAGGATTGAAAGGAGAAATTTATAGAACTTTTATGTTGGTTGGGAGAGAGTTGAGAGAAGCTGTCTCGAGAGAGAGGAGAGAGACTGGTTGATTTGGATTGAAGAGGGGTGTGGGTTGGGTTGATTTGTATTTTTGAAAAGATTTGAATATATTAATCAAGTCCATAATTAACTTAATCAAGTTTTCTAATGATGTTTGACCCTTTAATTTGGTCAATATCACCAATCCTTCATTCAAGACTTAAAAGACACCTTTCCTTCAGTTTTCTCATGTAAATTGGAGTGACAAGTTTAAGGGGTTTTGATGCATTATCTCTTTATACTAATGAAAATTCAATATTAATACATTATAGATAATATTGAACACGATGCATATAAAAATAAACAACTATTGAAACATGAAATTTTATAGTAATTTGCATTTAAATTTTTAGTACTATAAAAAAAATATATAAATAGAACAAGATTTTTTCTCCATACCTATATATAAAGAGTCCTAAATCTAAAAGAAACTTATTTAGCATCTGCTATATGTTTAGGATTCCTTAGTTTCAATAATTAATTAATAGTTAAAGTAAATAAGTGAAAAAATAATTTTGTCTATTACAAATATATAGTGGAATATAAAACGCTAACATTTTCAACCGCAATCAAGGCAAAAATGTAACATAATTTTAATTAATTTAATTATCGCTGAACAATAAAAATTAACTATATATAAAAAGACTTATATTGAATGCAAATACGATATGAAATTAAGTGTTTTTCTTTTATCGTTCTCCCTCTTTATCCTTCTAGAAGTTCTAATTAGGACAACAAATTTGAAATTGAGATAATGTCCCAAAAATATTTGAACTATCATTTTTTTTTCATGAGTTTTATATTCCAACTATTAGTTAATCTCTTTTTCTATGCAAACAACTGATAGTTTATCTAATCAACTTCGAGATATGTTTTAAATGTTAAATTATAAAAAATAATAGTTCAGGTAGAAAAAAAGAAACAATTGATAATTCAGATGTGAAATTCCCAAAAAAAAAAAAAGTGGTAATTCAGATGTGATTTCGACCATTAGTTCCACATTTTATGTGGAATTTCATTCAATATTCTTGTTAAAACTGAAAAAAATATTTAAAATGCTTCTCCCTTAATTAGAAATAGTTGCGGATCTAGAATTTAAGGGACGTGGGTGTTTGGGGAGATTCGAAAACATATAATGACGTTAAGGTTTTTCCTGAAAAGTAAAGCACCCAGTTATCTTTTTTGTTTACAAGGTTCTTTTCTAAATCTTATACCAATTTTTATATTTTTTATATAATTATGCCCAATTTCTATCGAATTTAATAAATATTAAAGCACCAAATATTTGGAAATAGATCCATCCTTAATAGAAAAAAACCAACTTTTGCCCCCAAAAATAAGAAAAATAGTTTAAAGTACCTGACATTAAATTGTATGCTATAAAAATTTAATTAAATTTGATGCCCAACATTTTCATCCGCAATCAAGGAAAATATGTAACATAATTTCATTTAATTTAAATATAGTTGAACAATAAAAATTTAACTATATATAAAAATACATATTGAATGCAAATACAATATGAAATAAAGTGTTTTTCTTTTGCCGTTCTCCCTCTTTCTCCCTCTAGAAGTCTAAATTAGTGTAACAAATTTGAAATAGTGATAATGTTCCCAAAAATATTTTAACAATCACTTTTTTCATGAGTTTTACATCCCAACTATCATGTAATCTCTTTTTCTATGCGAACGACAAATAGTTGGTCTAATCACCTTCAAGGTGTGCTTTAAATTTTAGGTTGGATCCACGGGGCATAGTTTGGGTCAGTAAGAATTAGACTTGGTCACCACCTGCAGCTCCTTACTCATGACTTGGTTCCACAGGTTGTGAATCAAGTCCTCGAATCGTGAATCACACCCGTGGAACTCAAATTTATCCTTTATCCTCAGAACCTTCTTCACGATTGCCCTCCACAGGACATGGATCCAGTTAACGAATAATAGACCACATTCGTGGATGTCAAACTTCTTCCTTACTTGATAAATTTTTATTCTTTTCCTCCACTTTGCCTCCGAACCCTGTTTTCTTGCACAACATCACAAAAACACATCATATTAAAAAAATAAGTAAGTTCTTGCATTGGTTTAAGCCTCGAAACTTCCATGAAACCATGACACATCAATCCTCAACTGAAAAAATTAATCCCTCTCCCCCTAAAAAAAGGTTTAAAGTACCTTAAAATTTGAAAATACTAATAGCCTAAATAGTAGTATATGTTGGGTTCATAGTATACGAAAGAAGTGTGAATGGAAAAATAGAGAGTAAAATAGTGGAGGGAAGGAGACACTAAAGCGGAAAGTGTAATCTCAAATTAGAAAGTTTACTCTTTCTCCCACATTGGTGGAAGAAGAGAACTTCGAAGTGTTTATAATCAAGAACACATACTCCATATGGTAAGTGAGGCAAGAAATAAGAGATGCATTGCGCCGTCGTCGTCATCGCTCGCTCGGCTCAAATTCGGATTCGGATTCGGCAAATGATCGATTAATGAGATCTATCTTTTTGGACAAAATTTAACTCTTTCTCCCACATTGGTGGAAGAAGAGAACTTAGAAGTGTTTATAATCAAGAACACTACTCCATATGGTAAGTGAGACAAGAAATAAGAGATGCCTCATGTCGTCGGCGCTCGGCTGGATTCAGATTTGGATTTATTTTTGGACAAAATTTATTTGAGATCCGAATATACAGAAAGAAAAATGCAGAATTTTTTTCTGATACTCCATTTATATAATATGCATGCAGTAACAGTTGCAATGTTTCAAACAAAACTGATGCTTCAGTTGCACTGTTTCAAGTGAACTGATGCACTACTTCAGGAACTGATCCATGCTTCAGAAGGATGCAATCCTTCAATGAAGTAACACACTGTTTCATGAAATGAGATGACTGTTCAAGAAAAGATGCACTCTTTGATGAACATATATGAATTTTTAGAAAGAGGTGCAACCTTTAAAGTGAACCATTGCCTCTTTTTAGAAGAGGCATGCTATGACTATATAAACCTGCTTTCATTCACAGGTTTAGAGATAAAAAAATTCAGAAAAAAATACTCTTCTTGACTTAAAAAATATTATGTGTGATCACTCAAAACGTTCAGTGAGTTCGAAGATATTCCAATTGTTTGAGGTACCGCTACAGTTGGTTTGTTGGTCATTTTATCCCCGGAGTAAAAATTCCACAACCTTGGGTAGAGTGAGGGAAATTATTTCCTTAAGGAAACTCCATGAATTCGGACGACTTGGGCAGTTCTGCTTCATCTTTATTTCTGAAAATAAAATACACCTTTTATAAAGATCACTTGATCTTGGGTTGAGGGTATTTTTTGTACTTCATTGTGTTCTTGTTCTTAAACTTGAACTACTTGAAGTGGTTATTTCTAGTATACATATTCTTGCACCAGTAGAAGGATAAATAATAATCTTAAGTAAACAACCCAGAATCTGTATTACTTGTTTTTGGAGATTAAAGCTTAAGCTTTCTACTCCGTTTGAGTTTAACTAGTGATTAGAAGACATAAAATCTTCAGTACAAGTTTAAAATTCAATCGGTTGACAATTGAAAGTCATGAAAACTTCGTTGTTAACTAGAAACAATAAGAAAAGTTTAAAATTTATTTAACTTTATAAGTAGTATTCTGAAAAATACTAAATTTTTCTGTCTTGTGATGACAGAAAAATGACTAACGATAGTCTAATGCAAGATGCGGCTATGACTGTGGGGTAAATAGTATTACTTCAACAAGTCAAGCAAATGCTCCCAACCAATGGTACCTGCGGAGAAGTCCAAAAAATTTGCGGGCATTGACTTTAAGTGATGGAAGCAAAATATGTTCTTTTACCTCACCACTTTGTGTCTACAACGGTTCACTAGCGAAGACACTTCTGAGGTGCTCGAGGGAACCTCGTACAAAGAGTGTTTCGTACTTGCAGAGGCTTAGAAACATTCAAACTTCCTTTGCAGGAATTATATTCTGAGTGGTCTACAAGACAAACTTTATAATGTTTATAGTGTAACTAAGACATCAAAGGAATTGTGGGGGGCACTTGAACGAAAATATAAGATAGAGGATGCGGGAATTAAGAAATTCCTTGTTGCAAGGTTCCTGGACTTTAAAATGATAGATAGTAAATCGGTTGTATCTCAAGTGAAGGAATTACAAGTAATCATTCACGATCTCCTAGCAAAAGGTATATCTTTGAAAAATACCTTAGTTGAACAAATTGAAAATGTTCTTAGAACTCACATAAACTGTTTTGTAGGTTTGATTATGAATGATGCATTTCAAGTAGCAACGATCATTGAGAAGCAACCACCTATGTGGAAAGACTTCAAAAACTACTTGAAGCACACATGCAAGGAGATGACTGTCAAAGATCTTATTTCTGACTACGTATTGAAGAGGATAATAACGCTGCCGACAGAAGGTCAAAAGGAAAGTCTGCAATTAATGGAGCACATTTTGTGGAAGATGACCAAAACAATTCTAAGAAAAGAAAGAAAGCTGAACAAGGAAGCAATCAACCCAAGAAGAAATTCAAGGGAAAATGTTTCAATTGTGGCAAGATTGTCCACAAGTCCAAGGATTTTCGTGCCCCAAAGAAAGGCAAGAAAAAGTATCAAGCAAATATGATTGAATCCAATAAATAATGCGGTTATTTGTGTGATATATTCTCAGAATGTAACTTGGTGGGGAATCCTCGTGAATGGTGGATGGATTATGGCGCTACCCGCCATGTATGTGCCAATAAAGAGTTTTTTTCTTCATTTGCTCTGGCTCAAGTAGAAAAAATGATCTATAGGGCTAACTCCTCTACTACTAAGGTGGAAGGAACAGGAAAAATATGCTTGAAAATAATTTCAGGAAAGGTCTTGACACTTAACAATGTTTTGTATGTTCCGGAGTTACATAGGAATTTAATTTCTATTTTACTTCTAGACAAAAATGGATTCAAATGTGTAACCATTTCTGGAAAAATTGTAATTAGCAAAGGAGAAATGTATGTAGGAAAAGTCTATCTCATCGAGGGCCTTTATAAGATGAATGTAATGAATATTGAAATAAATAAAAGTTCAAATTCTTTTTATTTGCTTGAGTCTTATTATTTATGGCAGGAACATTTAGTCCATCTTAATTACAAAACGTTACAAAAACTGATTAACTTAGAAGTTTTGCCAAACTTTGAGTGCAATAAATCAAAGTGTCAAACGTGTGTGGAATCAAAGTATGCAAAGCATCCTTATAAGTCCGTTGAAAGGAATTCCAATCCTTTAGACTTAGTACACACTGACATTTGTGATATGAAGTCAACACCATCACGTGGTGGGAAAAAGTATTTCATAACTTTTATTGACGATTTCACTAGATATTGTTATGTCTATCTGCTAAATAGTAAGGATGAAGTAATAGATGAGTTTAGGCAATATAAAACTAAAGTTGAAAATCAGTTAGATAAAAAGATAAAAATGATAAGAAGTGATAGGGGCGGAGAATATGAATCTCCTTTCACTGAAATATATGTAGAGAATAGAATTGCCCATCAAACTAAAGCCCCGTATTCACCTCAATCTAACGGAATTGCGTAAAGGAAAAACTAAACTTTGAAGGAAATAATGAATGTCTTACTTATAAGTTCTAGTTTACCGCAAAACTTATGGGGGGAGGCTATCCTTGCAGCCAATCGTATACTCAATAGAGTTCCCCATAGTAAGACACAATTAATTCCTTATGAAAAATGTAAAGGAAGGAAACCCAACTTGAAATATTTCAAAGTGTGGGGGTGTCTAGCAAAGGTCCAAATTTCTATGCCTAAAAGGGTTAAGATAGGACCTAAGACAGTGGACTGTGTGTTCATAGGATATGATAAAATAGTAAAACATGTCGATTTTTGGTTCATAAATCCGAACATCCGGATATTAATGAAAATATAGTAATTGAATCAGACAATGCTGAATTCTTTGAAAATATTTATCCGTATAAAGCTGGACATGAATAGTCTAGTGGGGGCTCTAAATGACCTCGAGATAAACCAAGTGAGAATGTACATAATGAATAAAATCCAAGACGTAGTACACGTTAAAGAATGTCTACTTCGTTTGGATTGGTTTTGTAACATTTATCTTAGAAAATGAGCCTTAAACGTTTAAGGAAGCGATGGCATCTTCGGACTCATCCTTTTGGAAAGAGGCAATCAATAGTGAGATTGATTCAATCATAAGCAACCATACATGGAATTGGTTGATCTTCCTCCCGAAAATAAACCTTTAGGTTCTAAATGGATCTTCAAAAGGAAGATGAAAGCGGATGGCACTATTGACAAATACAAGGAAAGACTTGTAGTAAAAAGATTCAAACAAAAAGAAGGCCTTGATTACTTAGATACATACTCGCCAGTAAAAAGTATAACATCGATTTGAATATTAATTTCCATGGCTATGGTATATGATCTTCAAATCCATCAAATGGATGTGAAAACCCCATTCCTAAATGGAGAATTGGAGGAAGAAATTTACATGGAACAGCCTGAGGGTTTTGTGGTTCCAGGAAAAGAGAATAAGGTGTGTAAACTTATAAAGTCACTGTATAGACTAAATCAATAACCTAAACAATGGCATGCGAAGTTTGACCGAACCATGTTGGCAAACGGGTTCAAGATAAATGAATGTGATAAATGTGTTTATATTAAAGACACTCCAAATCTCCAAGTCATTGTTTGCTTATATGTGGATGATATGTTGATCATCAGTAGAGACATTTCTAACCTAAATGCTACAAAATGAATGCTTGAGAGCAAGTTCAATATGAATCACCTTGGAGTTGTGGATGTGATCTTAGGTATAAAATCCATAGAACTCCACAAGGGTTGGCATTGTCACTATCTCATTATATCAAAAATGTACTTGACAAATTCATGTATATGGAATTCGGTATTGCTAAGACTCCTTTGGATGTGAGCTTTGCACTCCAAAAGAACGAAGGTGAAAGTGACTCACAATTGGAGTACGCAAGAGTATTGGGATGTTTAATGTATATATTGAACTGAACAAGACCAGAAATAGCATGAACTATTAGTAAATTGAGTTGGTATACGAGTAATCCCAACAAAACTCATTGGATGGCAATGAAAAGTGTTTTGGGGTATCTTAAATACACTCAAGACTATGTCTTGCATTATAATAAATATCATGCGGTATTTGAAGGATATAGTGATGCAAATTGGATCACCGGATCGAACGAAGTAAAATCCACAAGTGGATATGTATTTACTATTGGTGGAGGATCAGTCTCTTAGTAATCATCCAAATAGACATGTATTGCTTTCTCTACAATGGAATATGAATTTATTGCATTGGATAAACTCTGTGAAGAAGCAAAATGGCTCCAAAATTTCTTGGAAGATATTCTTTATTGGCCTAAGCCAGTGGCACCAGTATGTGTACACTGTGATAGCCAAGCGGCTATAGGTAGGAAAAGGAGAATGATGTACAATAGTAAATCTAGTAACCTACGACGGAGACATAATACTGTTAGGGAACTTCTCTCTAGTGGAATTATCACTGTTGACTATGTAAAGTCAAAGGATAATGTGTTGGATCCACTTACAAAAGGCCTATCTAGAGAAGAAGTGAAAAGGACATCCAAGGGAATGGGTTTAAGGCCTAGTACAAGTCAGCATGGTGGTAACTCTACCTAGAAGACTAGAGATCCCAAGAGCTAGGTTTAAAGAGATCAAACAAAGTTGTGTCTGACAGGTTCAACATTGTCAATTACCCAACCCATTCTCATGATGTAGACAATGTATAGTAAACAAGGATAAGACTTAAGGTGAAAAGTCTTTTAATGATTATCTAAATTTGGCAGATTTGACCAAATAGTTTAATCTATAGAATTGAACATTTAAAAATCAGCTATGTGAGGGCGAGGTGGATGCCGCTTTAAGGAGAATGTTAGTAAAGGCCTATTCTCTAAGCTCTCATGAAACTGGGATGTGTTCATGGATTAAAAGAACAAAACCATGAGAACCATTAACATTAAAAGGCTGGTTGTGTGACATGTATTGTCTAGGTGTACATTAAAGCTCGACGGTTCCAAGATATCAGATCTACCGATTGACCAAGTGCATCCGATGCATGTTCACTACAGAAATTTCAAAGGGAAACCCACTTATCCAGATGCAATCAGTCTTTGCTTGATGATCACATACTTGTCCGTAAAAATTATACAAAGAATAGACATTCTCCATTCATGTGGGGGATTGTTGGGTTCATTGTATATGAAAGAAGTGTGAATGGAAAAATGAAGAGTAAAATAGTAGAGAGAAGGAGACACTAAAATGGAAAGTGTACTCCCAAATTAGAAAGTTTACTCTTTCTCCCACATTGGTGAAAGAAGAGAACTTGGAAGTGTTTATAATCAGGAACACTTACTCCACATGGTAAGAGAGACAATAAATAAGAGATGCCTCACGCCGTCATCGCCGTCGCTTGCATAGCTCGGCTTCGGCTTCATATTTGGATTTGGATTTGGATTTGGATTTGTCAAATGATCGATCGATAAGATCTATCTTTTTGAACAAAATTTATTTGAGATCCAAACAAACCAAAAGAAAAACGCTGGAAAATTTTTCTAATACTCCATTTATATAATATGCATGTAGTAACAGTTGCAATGTTTCAAACAAAACTGATGCTTCAGTTGCACTGTTTCAAGTGAACTGATGCATTGCTTCAGGAACTGATGCATGCTTCAGAAAGATGCAATCCTTCAATGATGTAACACACTGTTTCATGAAATGAGATGACTGTTCAAGAAAAGATGCACTCTTTGATGAACATATATGAATTTTCAGAAAGAGGTGCAACCTTTAAAGTGAACCATTGCCTCTTTTTAGAAGAGGCATGCTATGACTATATAAACCTGCTTTCATTCACAGGTTTAGAGATAAAAAAATTCAGAAAAAAATACTCTTCTTGACTTAAAAAATATTATGTGTGATTACTCAAAACGTTCAGTGAGTTCGAAGATATTCCAATTGTTTGAGGTACCGCTACAGCTAGTTTGTTTGGCCATTTTATCCTGGGAGGAAAAATTCCACACCCTCGGGTATAGTGAGGGTAATTATTTTCTTTAGGAAACTCCGTGAATTTGGAGGACTTGTCCCGTTCTGCTTCATCTTTATTTCTGAAAATAAAATACACCTCTTATAAAGATCACTTTGATCTTGGGTAGAGGGTATTTTTTGTACTTCATTGTGTTCTTGTTCTTAAACTTAAACTACTTGAAGTGGTTGTTTCTAGTATACAAATTCTTGTACCCGTAGAAGGATAAATAACAATCTTAAGGAAATAACCCAGAATCTGTATTACTTGTTTTTTGGAGATTAAATCTTAAGCTTTCTACTCCGTTTGAGTTTAACTAGTGATTAGAAAACATAAAATCTTCATCACAAGTTTAAAATTCAATTTGTTGACAATAGGAAGTCATGAAAACTTCGTTGTTAACTAGAAACAAGAAGAAAAGTTTAAAATTTATTTATCTTTATTACTAGTATTCTGAAAAATACTAAATTTTTCTGTCTTATGGTGGCAGGAAAAATAACTAATGATAGTCTAATGCAAGATGTGGCTACAACTGTAGGGGCAAACAGTATTGCTTCAACAAGTCGAGCAAATGCTCCGCAACCAATGGCACCTGCGGAGAAGCTCAAAAAATTTACGTGCATTAACTTTAAGCGATGGAAGCAAAAGATGTTCTTTTACCTCACCACTTTGTGTATGCAACGGTTCACTAGCGAAGACGCTCCTGAGGTTCCCGAGGGAACCTCGGACAAAGAGCATTTCGTAATTGTAGAGGCTTGGAAACATTCATACTTCCATTGCAGGAATTATATTCTGAGTGGCCTACAAGACGACCTTTATAATGTTTATAGTGGAACTAAGACATCAAAGGAATTATGGGTGGCACTTGAACGAAAATATAAGACAGAGGATGCGGGAATTAAGAAATTCCTTGTTGCAAGGTTCTTGGACTTTAAAATGATAGATAGTAAATAAATTGTATATCAAGCGTAGGAATTACAAGTAATCATTTACGATCTCTTAGAATAAGGTATATCTTTGAAAAATACCTTAGTTGAACTAATTGAAAATGTTCTAAGAACTCACATAAAATGTTTTGTAGGTTTGATTTTGAATGATGCATTTCAAGTAGCAACGATTATTGAGAAGCTACCACCTATGTGGGAAGACTTCAAAAACTACTTGAAGCACAAATGCAAAGAGGTGACTGTCAAAGATCTTATTAGCCAACTACATATTGAAAAGGATAATAAGGTTGCTGACAGAAGGTCAAAAGGAAATTCTGCAATTCATGAAGCACATGTTGTGAAAGATGACCAAAACAATTCTAAGAAAGGGAAGAAAGTTGAACAAGGAAGCAATCAACCCAAGAAGAAATTCACGGGAAAATGCTTCAATTATGGAAAGATTGGCCACAAGTCCACGGATTATTGTGCCCCAAAGAAAGGCAAGAAAAAGGATCAAGCAAATATGATTGAATCTAACAAAAAATGCGATGATTTGTGTGCTATGTTCTTAGAATGCAACTTGGTGGGGAATCCTCGCGAATGGTGGATGGATTATGCTGCCACCAGCCATGTATTTGCCAACAAAGAGTTTGAAAATGATCTACATGGCTAACTCCGCTACTGCTAAGGTAGAAGGAACAGGAAAAATATGCTTGAAAATGACTTTAGGAAAGGTCTTGACACTTAACAATGTCTTGTATGTTCCTGAGTTACCTAGGTATTTAATTTCTATTTCACTTCTAGACAAGAACGGATTCAAATGTGTAACCGTTTCTGGAAAAATTGTAATTAGCAAAGGATAAATGTATGTAGGAAAAGGCTATCTCACCGAGGGCCTTTATAAGATGAATGTAATGAATGTTGAAATAAATAAAAGCTCAAATTCTTCTTATTTGCTTGAGTCTTACGATTTATGGCATGAATGTTTAGGCCATGTTAATTACAAAATGCTACGAAAATTGATTAACTTAGAAGTTTTTTCAAACTTTGAGTGCAATAAATCAAAGTGTCAAATGTGTGTAGAATCAAAGTATGCAAAGCATCCTTATAAGTCTGTTGAAAGGAATTCCAATCCTTTAGACTTAGTAAACACTGACATTTGTGATATGAAGTCAACACCATCACGTGGTGGGAAAAAGTATTTCATAAGTTTTATTGACGATTGCACTGGATATTCTTATATCTATTACTTAAATAGTAAGGATGAAGCAATAGATGCGTTTAGGCATTATAAAACTGAAGTTGAAAAAAAATGATAAGAAGTGATAGGGGCAGAGAATATGAATCTCCTTTTGCCGAAAAATGTGTAGAGAATGGAATTGTCCATCAAACTATGACCCCGTATTCACCTCAATCTATAGGAATTGTCCAAAAGAAAAACCAAACTTCGAAGAAAATGATGAATGCCTTACTTATAAATTTTGGTTTACCGCAAAACTTATGGGGGGAGGCTATCCTTACAGCCAATCGTATACTCAACAGAGTTCCCCATAGTAAGACACAGGTAATTCCTTATGAAAAATAGAAAGGAAGGAAACCCAACTTGAAATATTTCAAAGTGTGGGGGTGTCTAGCAAAGGTCATAATTTCTATGCCTAAAAGGGTTAATATAGGACCTAAGAAAGTGGACTACGTGTTCATAGGATATACTAAAAGTAGTAAAGTATGTTGATTTTTGGTTCATAAATCCGAACATCCAGATATTAATGAAAATACGGTAATTGAATCAGACAATGCTGAATTCTTTGAAAACATTTATCCGTATAAAACTAGACATGAACAGTCTAGTGGGGGGTCTAAACGACCTCGAGATGAACCAAGTGAGAATGTACATAATGAAGAAAATCCAAGATGTAGTACACATCAAAGAACGTCTACTTCATTTGGATCGGATTTGGTAACATTTCTCTTAGAAAATGAGCCTCAAATGCTTAAGGAAGCAATGGCATCTTCGGACTCATCATTTTGAAAAGAGGCAGTCAATAGTGAGATTGATTTTATCTTAAGCAACAATACATGGGAATTAGTTGATCTTCCTCCCGGAAATAAACCTTTAGGTTCTAAACGGATCTTCAAAAGAAAGATGAAAGCGGATGGCACTATTAACAAATACAAGGGAAGACTTGTACTAAAAGGCTTCAAACAAAAAGAAGGACTTGATTACTTTGATACATACTCGCCTGTAATAAGAATAACATCGACTCGAATGTTAATTACCTTGGCTACGGTATATGATCTTCAAATCCATCAAATGGATGTGAAAACCGCATTCGTAAATGGAGAATTGGAGGAAGAAATTTACATGGAACAGCCTGAGGGTTTTTTGGTTCCATGAAAAAAGAATAAGGTGTGTAAAATTATAAAGTCGTTGTATGGACTAAAGCAAGCACCTAAACAATGGCATGCGAAGTTTGACCAAACCATGTTGGCAAACGGGTTCAAGATAAATGAATGTGATAAATGTGTTTATATTAAAGACACTCCAAATCACCAAGTCATTGTTTGCTTATATGTGGATGATATGTTGATCATCATTAGAGACATTTCTGACATAAATGCTATAAAACGAATGCATGAGAGCAAGTTCGATATGAAAGACCTTGGAGTTGCAGATGTGATCTTAGGTATAAAAATCCATAGAACTCCACAAGGGTTGGCATTGTTACAGTCTAATTATATAGAAAATGTACTTGACAAATTCAAGTATATGGAATTCGGTATTGCCAATACACCTTTGGATGCGAGCTTTGCACTCCAAAAAAACGAAGGTGAAAGTGACTAACAATTGGAGTACAAAAGAGTATTTGGATGTTTAATGTATATAATGAACTATTCACGACCAGACATAGTATGTGCTATTAGTAAATTGAGTCGGTATACGAGTAATCCCAATAAAACTCATTGGATGGCAATGAAAAGAGTTTTGGGGTATCTTAAATACACTCAAGACTATGCCTTGCATTATAATAAATATCCTGCGGTACTTGAAGGATATAGTGATGCAAATTGGATCACCAGATCTAACAAAGTAAAATCCACAGGTGTATATGTATTTACTATCGGTGGAGGAGCAGTCTCTTAGAAATCATCCAAACAGATATGTATTGCTCGCTCTATAATGGAATCTGAGTTTATCGCATTGGATAAAGCCGGTGAAGAAGCAGAATGTCTCCGAAATTTCTTGGAAGATATTCCTTATTGGCCCAAGCCAGTGGCACCATTATGTATAAAATGTGATAGCCAAGCGGCAATAGGTAGGGCTGGTATCATAATGTACAACGGTAAATCTCATCACATACGACGGAGACATAATACTATTAGGGAACTTCTCTCTAGTGGAATTATCATTGTTGACTATGTAAAGTCAAAGGATAATGTGTTGGATCCACTTACAAAAGGCCTATCTAGAGAAGGAGTGGAAAGGACATCCAAGGGAATGGGTTTAAGGCCTAGGACAAGTCAGCATGGCAGTAACTCTACCTATCAGACTGGAGATCCCAAGAGCTAGGTTCAAAGAGATCAAACAAAGTTGTGTCTGACAGGTTCAACATTGTCAATTACCCAACCCATTCTCATGATGTAGACAATGTATAGTAAACAAGGATAAGACTTAAGGTGGAAAGTATTTTAATAATTATCTAAATTTGGCAGATTTGACCAAAGAGTTTAATCTATAGAATTGAACATTTAAAAATCAGCTATGTGAGGGCGAGGTGGATGCTGCTTTAAGGAGAATGTTAGTAAAGACCTATTTTCTAAGCTCTCATGAAACCAGGATGTGTTCATGATTGAAAAGAACAAAACCATGAGAACCATAAATGTTAAAATATTGTTTGTGTGACATGTATTGTCTAGGTATACATTAAAGCTCGACGGTTCAAAGATATTAAATCTACCAATTGACTGAGTGCATCCGATCCATGTTCGCTACAGAAAGTTCAAAGGGAAACCCACTTATCTAGATGAAATCAGTCTTTGCTTGACGATCACATACTTGTCCGTAAAACTTTTACAAAATATAGCCATTCCCCATTCTTATGGGGGATTGTTGTAATACCCCGTATATTTCTAAGCAAGAAAATGAACCGTTGTTCCTACACATGAAACCTCCTATCTTGTGATTCATATTTGAGTACATGAATTAGGATGAGTATCTCAGTGATAATAGATCTTATGATGTGTTAATCATGTTCATAAGAGACACTTATAGTAAGCCAAGCTAAGAACTTTTGAATCCACCAAGTTTTCGTGTGTGATTTCACATAGGTCATATTTGAACGAGAATAACATGGTTTATAGGTGGTATTTTGGAAGATTTATACCCTTCAAATTATATAGAATTGAATAAGCTTTCTGTCGATACCAAATTTTCCTAAAATGGACACCCGGTAAAGAAGTTATGGTGATTTAAATTTTCACCAGCGTCATTTCAAATAGTAGTGCACCGCGCCGTAAGCCAAAATGAAGTCTGTCAATTTACAATGTCTCTCCGGAATTCCATCATGTCATGGTGAGTTTCCAGGTCACAAACGGGTGGCAACGTGATATCTCTGCGTCGCGCCTGGGGCCCAAATTGGGTAATTTTCACAGAAATTAAATGACGCACCTAGAGGGGTATTTGGGTCATCTTTCCACCCTTATATATTACATAAACACGGAATTTATCCCCAATACAACTATATTATATTCTCTTTTCTCAAAATTCTCTCAAGAACCCCATAGGGTTTTCATAGGACCTTCAAGATCAAAGGATTTCACCGTTAATTTTCATGGATCTTCCATCTAAGGTATGCGTAGTGTTCATCTGTGGATCCATTTTTTCAAAGATCTCAAGAACCATGTTTTAAATATTATTTTGTGATTTTCTTGTTGTGATATGACCATGTACATGTTGATGATTGTTGTTTAAGTTTCAAGACGATATCTAAAGGTCTTTTCATGAAGTATATGTGTTTGTTAGTTGAAATCCATGAACTTTATGTGGTTTAAAATGGGGAAATTCATGAAATAACACCTAATCTAAAAGAATGCATGCAAAGTATTTGATAAAATGCTTAAGGCAATAAGATTCGTGTCCCATGATTTAATAGTGCTTAAATGACAATTCTATGCACTATGCTTTATGATTCCACATGAATTCCACGTTATTGCTATGGTTCGTTGTTGTGCTATGGATTGAGCATGATATTGAAGCTATGCAAGTATACACATGTTGTATGAATTTCTCCTCCTTACATAAGATGTTGAGAACTATGCTTAGTTTGAAATCCCCTACTTATGATATGGTGAATTGTGGACTCCATTTTTATGATCAAGTCAGTTATGTGTGTCGGCTTCCTTCCATCGAGTCCTGGGGGTACTTGTACCCGAAAAATATAGCTGTGTCCCTAGATCCATGTCAATTTATCACGATAATCTCATTCAAGCCATGATCTATAGAATTCAGTCAGTCATGTGACTCAGGAAATCTCAGAAATCTCATGATCTCAATGAATTCTCATATAGTAGTACTATTCCATCAGTCAACAGAAGCCAGTTACTCAGTCCATGTACAACCAGTTAAATCATGTTCAGTATATTCATATGGGAGAAAACATTAGCACCGAGTGAAACCAAGGATGGGAACTCACCTGCCAGTTTAGGGTGTGATTTTTAGTAGTCATCCTTGTGTTCCAGAACTACATAGCCAGCGTTGGTTGAGACATCTTAACCTGCCATATTAGGGTTGATAAGGTGTATTAACCTGTCATTTTAGGGTTCCCATCGTTCTCATTTGAGTACCTGCCAGCTAAGGGTTACTCACAGCTGTCCTTACCAGTGGCGCAGTATTGACACCCTTCCAATCGGGGCAGAGATTGGACCCCAACTTAGCTATATGCGTTATTGGGGATTGTCAATTAAGAAAATATCTCCCACAATTTTAGTCCCAGTCTCAGTAAAAGAAATTAGATATTTCTTCAGATTTTAGTATAGCAGGACTGTCAGTTACAGTGAATTCAGTTACAGTATGGAAATCAGGTAGTTTCATCAGATTCAGGACTATCAGACACAATCATGCATGTTATCAGAATTCTAGTATCAGTCATGTTAGATAACAGTAAACCATGTATTAGCGTACAGATTCAGATATCACATATTCACAATCTCAGTTACTATGTATGCATGCTTGCACTTTCACGTTCATTTTAGTCGGTCAGTTAGCATTGTTCATGCATGTAAAACCTTTGTATTTAGCCTACCCCACTCATATACTCAGTATTTTCAGTTGTACTGATGCATTTGAGCTATGGTGCTTTCTTTTATGTTACACCATAGGTTCAGAGCCACGAGTTCCCGATCAGTAGTAGCAGTAGCATTCCAGTACGCAGAGTGGAAGTGAGTCCTCATCCATTTGAGAATGATATTATTTTATTTCATTCATTATTTCATGTCAGTTTTGCTAGACGGAGTTTGTTGGAGACATGTTTATTCAACTTCTTACTCAGATAGTATGTAGAGGCTTTCAAATTTAGTTCAAATTTTAGATTCAGCTTTCAGTTGTTTTGGGTATTTTTTACCCTATATGGATGTTATTATTTATCAGATATTCTGTTCAGTTGAACTTTATGGCCTATTGTTCATGTTTTCCGCATTTTACAAGTATATTATGCAGTGTACAGGTACAGATATCAGTCATGGGTTAGCTTGTGGTCCCTCGGGGTAATAAGCACCGTGTAGCATTCCATTTCAGCAAATCGGGGCATTACAAACTTGGTATAAGATCCTAAGGTTCAATAGAGTCCTAGGAAGTCTGAAAGTCGCATCTAGTAGAGTCTTGTGCATGGGTGTGTTGTGCGCCACATTTATGTGCAAGAGGCTATGAGATGTTTTTGGAATAGTTTCCCTCTTTCAGTATTCATGTCATGCTAGTGATCATAATCTCAAGTTAAACTCTCAGTCAAGTACGTTCTTCTCTTATTTCAGAATATGCCTCCAAAGAGAAGAAACCATCCCGCTCCTCAGCCCGAAGATCATTTGGGCGAACATATTTCTCATGCTGAGTTTAGGGCTGAATTCACCATACTTTCTCAGTCTGTGGCTCCCTAAAATGAATGGCCACCAGCTATTCCAGCCAATCCAGTGGCCAACTCAGCCGCATCTAGGATTCGGGACTTTACCCGAATGAACCCTCCATCTTTCTTCTGGTCTAAGTCTGATAAAGACCCTCAGTAATTCATTGACCAAGTCTAGAAGGTCATAGAAATCATGGGAGTTACTTCTTGTCAGAGTGCCGAGTTAGCAGCATACCAGTTATAGGATGTTTCTCACACTTGGTACAAACAGTGGAAGTTCAAGAGGGTAGATGATCCAGGTCCTATAGAGTGGGAGGAATTTGTCCCGGCTTTCTTACACAAATTCTTTCCCCAAGAGCTGAGGGAGGCAAAAGTTCTTGAGTTCATCAACCTCAGGCGGGGAAATATGATGGTTAAAGAGTATTCTCTCAGATTTACTCAGCTAGCCAGATATGCCCCTCATGTGGTTGCAGACAACAGGGCTAAGATGAGCAAGTTCGTATCAGGAGTGAATGATAGTGTGGTAAATGAGTGTAGGTATGCGATGCTGAAAAGTGATATGAATTTAGCTAGGCTCATGAACCATTCTCAGCAAATAGAGGAGCAGAAGATTAGGATTAGGAAGAGGCAGAACAAGAGAGCAAGATCAGGCAGTTTCAGTTTTGCTCAACCCAAATCAGAAGGAGAAAACCGTTCGCAGTTTCATCCTAAGACAACAATTACATCTCCTTTCTCTACCAGTTCTCTAGTGCCAAAATTTAGAGATGGCAACAGTGATCGAGCACCAGGCTCTAAGTCTCAGGGACGTGTCAACACTTCCCGAACTAATCCCCTGTGTCAAACTTGTGGTAAGAACCACAAGGGTACCATTAGGGCTGGTAGAGATGTTTGTTTTGGCTATGGTAAGCCAGGCCACAGGATTATAGAGTGTCTGCAGTTAGGTCTATAGGGTCAGCATAATCGTTCCACAGCCCAGTCCTATCGCCCAAATCCGTAGTGCGCCACTTCAAGTACTGCCAGTGGGCAACGCCCAAACTGACTCTATGATCTTCAGACCCGAAAGGATTAGGAAAATTCTGCTGATGTCATTACTGGTACGTTATAGATTTTCCATGTTCATGTTTACGCTTTGCTAGATCCAGGTACATCCTTGTAGTTTGTTACTCTTTATATAGTAGGCAATTTTAGAATCATTCCTAGAATTTTAACAGATCATTTTTAGTCTCTATCCCAGTGGGTAAAATCATCATAGCTCGGTCGGTATAAAGGAACTACCGGGTTATGATATTTTAGAAAGCCACATCAGCAGATTTAGCCGAGTTAGATATGAATGATTTTGATGTCATTCTCGACATGTATTATCTTTATTCCTGCTATGCCATAGTCAACTGCAGAAATAGGATAGTTCTGTTTCAGTTCCTGAATGAGCCCGTCCTAGAGTCGAAGGGTAGTACTTTATCTTTCAGGGGTCAGCTTGTTTCCTACCATCGGGCAAGGAAAATGATTTCTAAGGGATGTGTTTATCATCTCGTTCATGTTAAAGACTTTGGTTTCAAATTTCCTAGATTTGAATTTGTCCCAGTGGTTAACGAATATTCAGATGTCTTTCTTAAAGATTTTCTAGGCATTCCTCCCGGAAGGGAAATATGCTTCGGCATTGACCTTATTCCAGATGCTCAGCCTATTTCTATTCTGCCATACAGAATGGCACCAGCAGAACTTAAAGAACTAAAAGATCAATTGAAGGATCTCTTAGATAAGGGATTCATTAGACCCAATGTTTCCCCGTGGGGCACACCAGTCTTATTCGTGCGCAAGAAAGACAGTTCTCTCAGGATGTATATTGATTACCGTCAGCTCAACAAAGTTACAGTCAAGAACAAGTATCCTCTTCCCAGAATAGATGACTTGTTTTACCAACTTCAGGGTGCCATTTATTTCTCCATGATAGACCTTAAATCAGGCTATCATCAGCTCAGAATTAGAGAATGTGACATCCCGAAGACAGCTTTTCGTACTCGGTATAGTCGCTTCAAATTTCTAGTTATGTCCATTGGTCTTACCAATGCCCCAGCCTCTTTCATAGACTTGATGAACCGTGTGTTCAAGCAGTACTTGGAAATATTCAACATAGTCTTTATAGATGATATCGTAGTCTATTCCCACACAAAGCGTGATAATTCAGACCATCTCAGAATTATTTTTCAGACTCTCAGAGATCACCAGCTATTCGCCAAATTCAGTAAGTGTGAGTTTTGGCTAAGGTCAATAGCATTCCTTGGCCATATTATTCCAATGATGGAATTACAGTAGATCCTCAAAAGACTGAAGCGGTAAGAAACTGGCCTCGCCTTGTCTCTCCATCAGATATCAGGAGTTTCTTGGGTTTGGCTGGCTATTACAGGAGTTTTGTTGAGGGATTTTCTTCTATTGCATCCCCCATGTCCAGATTGACTCAGAAGAAGGTCAAGTTTCAGTGGTCAGATTCTTGTGAGAAGAGTTTTCAAGAGTTGAAGACTCGAATCACCTCAGCTCCAGTTCTAGCTCTTCCAGATGGTTCAGACAATTTCGTAGTCTGTTGTGATGCATCCAGAGTGGGTCTTGGTTGTGTCCTCATGTAGCATGGTAAGTTCATAGCCTATGCCTCCAGGTAGTTAAAACCCCATGAGAAAAATTATCCTACTCATGATCTTGAGTTAGCAACCATAGTATTTTCCTTGAAGATTTGGAGGCATTATCTATACGGAGTTCATGTAGATGTCTTCACAGATCATAAAAGTCTCCAATATGTCTTTTCTCAGAAAGATATCAATATTTGTCAGAGAAGGTGGTTAGAGCTCTTGAAAGATTATGACATGAGTGTCCTTTATCATTCGGGCAAGGCCAATATTATGGTCGATGCTCTCAGTAGACTCTTCATTGGTAGTGTTTCTCACGTTGAGTATAGCAAGAAGAAAATAGCGCAAGAAATCCATTATCTTTCCAGACTAGGAGTTCTCTTAGTCAATTCTTCAGAGGGTGGTGTATGTGTTCAGGATAGTTCAGAGTCATCTCTAGTTTCTGAGGTGAAAGAAAAGCAAGACAGGGATCCTAGCCTTGTCAAGCTAAAAGAGTCAGTGCAAAATTAGAAAGTAGAGGTTTTCTCCCATGGGGGAGATGGTGTCATTCATTGTCAGGGTCATATATGTGTTACAGGTGTAGATGATTTAAAGCAGCGAATTCTTGTAGAAGCGCATGGTGTGAGATACTCTATTCATCCAGGATCCACTAAGATGTACCGCGAATAGTGGGAGATCTATTGGTGGAGTGTGATGAAGAAAGATGTTTCAGAATTTGTGGTTAAGTGCCCTATATATCAGTAGGTTAAGATAGAGAATCAGAAACCTAGTTGACCCATGCAGGAGTTCACCATTCCTACTTGGAAGTGGGAAGAAGTGAATATGGACTTCGTGATGGGTTTGCCTTGAACTCGTCATCAGCACGATTCAGTTTGGGTCATTATAGATAGAATGACCAAGTCACCTTATTTTCTTCCAATCCATACCTCTTATACAGTCGAGGATTTTGACAAACTCTACATCAGGGTGTTAGTCAGATTACACAGTGTTCCATTATCTATCATCTCAGACAGAGGTACCCATTTCACCTCTCACTTCTAGAAAGCATTCCAAAAGGTTCTTGGTACCCAAGTTCATCTCAGTACAACTTTTTATCCTCAGATAGATGGTCAAGCAGAAAGGACCATTCAGACTCTTGAAGATATGCTAAGGGAGTGTGCAATTGATTTCAAGGGAAGTTGGGATGACCACTTGCCTTTGATTGAGTTTGCATACAATAATAGCTATTATTCCAGTATTAAAATGGCTCCATTCGAAGCTCTCTATGATAGGAGGTTTAGATCTCCAATTGGGTGGTTCAAAGTTAGTGAGGCCTCAGTCATAGGGCCTGACTTAGTATTAGACGCCTTAGAGAAAGTCCAGTTGATCATAGAAAGACTTTGGGCTGCTCAAAACTGACAAAAGACCTATGAAGATATGCACAAAAAGGATCATGAGTTCTAGATTGGTGACTATGTCTATCTTAAGATCTCTCCCATGAAAGGAGTGAAGCAGTTCGGCAAGAAGGGAAAGCTCAGTCCCCGATATATTGGTCCCTTCAAGATTCTCAGTCGTTTGGGCAAGGTAGATTATGAGCTCGAATCGCCTTCATATACAACCTCAGTTCATCCTGTCTTTTATGTCTCTTTGCTAAAGAAGTGTATAGGTGATCCATCAGTCATAGTCCCTATTCAGAGCATTGACATTCAGAACAGTCTCTCCTATGAGGAAATTTCGGTAAAAATTCTAGACTATCAGACTTGTAGATTGAGGAACAAAGAATTCCCTCTAGTCAAAGTTCTTTGACGAAATCAGTACGTTGAGGGAGATACTTGGGGAGCAGAAGCAGAAATACGTACCAAGTATCCTCACCTCTTCTCCGCCAATCCAGATCAAGCTCAAGGTAATAGTTCTCCTTAAGCTTATTCAGTTTCCCGTTCAGTATTCTATACAACTTGGTGTCCAGTTCATGCTCATGTTTTATCACAAATCTAGTATAAAGTACCATTGCATATTCAGTCATGCATTCATGTATCAGTCTGGTGTATAATCATGCATCAAATATGAATTCTCATTGGGAGAACTCAGTTATCGGAAATCTCAGTTATGCATTCATGAATCAGTTACTTATACATCAGATATGCATGTCCAGCATGATATGTTTAGCTTATCAGTCATGTCCATCAAGAGATCATGTTCTAGTAGTGTATGTCTTGTATTTACTCTATTTTACTGTCACTCCCCATTTTAGTTAGTCTCATTCGAGGATGAATGTTTCCAAGGGGGAGATATTGTAATAACCCGTATATTTCTAAGTTAGAAAATGAACTATTGTTCCTACACATGAAACCTCCTATCTTGTGATTCATATTTGAGTACATGAATTAGTATGAGTATACTAGTGATAATATAGCTTATGATGTGTTAAGCATATTTATAAGAGTCACTTAGAGTAAGCCAAGCTAAGAACTTTTGAATCCACCAAGTTTTTGTGTGTGATTTCACATAGGTCATATTTGAACGAGAATAACTTGGTTTATAGTGTTATTTTGGCATATTTATACCCTCTAAATTGTATATAATTGAATAAGCTTTCCGTTGATACCAAATTCGCCTAAAATGGACACCCGGTGAAGAAGTTATGGCTATTTAAAGTTTCAGCAGCGTCATCTCAATCAGTGGTGCGTCGTGCCGTAAGCCAAAATGACGTTTATCAATTTCCAGTTTCTCTCTGCGATTCCACCACATCGTGATGAGTTTCCAGGTCATAAACGGGTGGCCACGCGATAGCTCCGCGTCGCGCCTGGGGCCCAAATCGGGTAATTTTCATCTTTCCACCCCTATGTATTCCATAAACACAGAATTTAGCCCCAATCCAACCACATTATACTCTTTTTTCTCAAAATTCTCTCAAGAACCCCATAAGGTTTTCATAGGAGCTTCAAGATTCAAAGGATTTCACCTTTAATTTTCATGGATCTTCCATCTAAGGTATGCGTAGTGTTCATCTATGGATCCATTTTGTTCATAGAGCTCAAGAACCATGTTTTAAATATTATTTTGTGATTTTCTTGTTGTGATATGACCATGTACATGTTGATGATTTTTTTTTAAAGTTTCAAGATGATATCTAAAGGTCTTTTCATAAAGTATATGTGTACAGATCCAGATATCACGTATTCATGATCTCAATTACTATGTATGCATGCTTGCACTCTCACGTTCATATTAGTCGGCCAGTTAGCATTGCTCATGCATGTAAACCCTTTTGCATTTAGCCTACCCCAATCGTATACTCAGTACTTTCAGTTGTACAGACGCATTTGCGCTATGGACATTTCGTTTATGCTACACTATAGGTTCAAAGACACGAGTTCCAGATCAGCAGTAGCAGTAGCATTCCAGTACGCAGAGTGGCAGTAAGTCCTCATATATTTGAGGACGATATTATTTTATTTCATTCATTATTTCAGTTTGGTTTTGCTAGACGGAGTTAGTTGGAGACATGTTTATTCAACTCCTTACTCAGACAGTATGTAAAGGCTTTCAGATTTAGTTCAGATTTTAGATTTAGCTTTCAGTTGTTTTGGGTATTTGTTACCCCATATGGATGTTATTATTTATCAGATATTTTATTCAGTTTATCTTTATGGCCTATTATTCATGTTTTCCTTATTTTACAAGTATATTATGCAGTTACAGGTACAAATATCAGTCATGGATTAGCTTGTGGTCCCTCGGGGTCATAAGCACCGTGTAGCATTCTGTTTCAACAAATCGGGGCGTTACAAATTTGGTAGCAGAGACTAAGGTTCAATAGAGTCCAAGAAAGTTTGAAAGCCGCATCTAGTAGAGTCTTGTGCATGGGTGTGTTGCAAGGCACATTTTTGTGCAAGAGGCTATGAGATGTTTTTGGAATAGTTTCCCCTCTTTCAGTATTCATGTCGTGCTAGTAATCATAATCTCAAGTTAAACTCTCAATAAAATCTGGTCTTCTCTTATTTCAGAATATGCCTTCAAAGTGAAGAAACCAACCCGCTCCTCAACCCGAAGATCCTTTGGACGAACATGTTTCTCATGCGGAGTTTAGGGGCACATTCCCCACACTTGCTCAGTCTATGTCTTCCCAAAATGAATGGCCACCAGTTATTTTGGCCAATACAGTGGCCAACTCAGTCGCAGTTAGGATTCGGGACTTCACCCAAATGAACCCTCCATCTTTTTTCTAGTCTATGTTTGATGAAGATCCTTAGAAATTCATTGACCAAGTCCAGAAGGTCATAGATATCATCGGAGTTACTTCTTATCAGAGTTCCAAGTTAGTCGTCTACTAATTATAGGATGTTTCTCACACTTGGTACAAACAGTGGAAGTACGAGTGGGTAGATGGTGCAGGTCCTATAGAGTGGGAGGAATTTGTCACGACTTTCTTAGACAGATTGTTTCCCCAAGAGCTGAGGGAGGAAAAAGTTCTTGAGTTCATCAACCTCAGGCAGTGAAATATGAAGGTTAAAGAGTATTCTCTCAGATTTACTCAACTAGCCAGATATGCCCCTCATGTGGTTGCAGACAATAGGGCTAAGATGAGTAAGTTCCTGTTAGGAGTGAATGATAGTGTGGTAAATGAGTATAGGTCTGCAATGCTGAACAATGATACGACTTTAGCTAGGCTCATGAACCATGTTCAGCAAATAGAGGAGAAGAATATTAGGACTAGGGAGAGCCAGAACAAGATATCAAGATCAGGCAGTATGTGATAAGAATTGGTAGCATACCTTAGTTTCCTTAATATTTTTGCTGTATGTGATAAGCATTGGTAGCATACCTGAGTTTCCTTGCTTATCCACCTTTATCTTAATACCTTGTCAGCCTTGTATCAACTTCAGTACTATCATGACCCAAACCAATGCCCTGGCCGTGACGAGCATCCCAAACCATGAAGGCCCATACGCCCTTCTTCATTTGGTAATCATGCACAATATTCATAAATTATAATAGAAGATGCGGAATTATAAATCATTACAAAAACATGGTCATACTCTAAATTCAATTTAATTACGAAGAAAGGAATCCCATATCAACTAAACAAAATTTGAAATAGTCTGTGAAATCTCTACTACGTGATCAAATGACAACTGTCTGAAAACTGGGACAAGGCCCCCAGTAGAACCAAAACAAAAAGAATAACATAGTCTGAAATAAACAGGCCTTCTGGAACAAAGAAGGCTCACCACTGTACGGTTCACTTCTATTTGAATACTTTACTGCTTAGCCGGACCCCTAGATTAAGCCTCAGAACCTGAGAGGACAGGGGGTCAATACAATTGTACTGTTACACAGAGAAAATCCAAAATAAAGCTTTTATATAGATAAAATAGTTGAGAGCTAGTCATAAAACATCATGAAAGATATAAATTCAAAACACATGGACATTTTTTATAATCAAAAACCTTTCTGTCAATGCATTTTTTGATCTTTGTATTACTTCTGAGTTAGGTGGCACTCCCCTACAAGTCTGATATTCCACGGGCTATATGGAATCTTCCATTGACTCAGTGGGGAAGCCTCCAACCCAAGTTTTCTACAAGGGTTGGAGTATCTGAATCTACTACGCTACAGGCCCGTCGCCAGCATACAATAATATACCCATATCGGCAAAACACGGTTTCGGGAAATGAGTTGTTTGAAATCATTCCTTATTCGGGGAACCACCTAATCTCTCTTTATGCCCAATTTTAGCCTATTCTAAAACATGCATCATTCTAGTTTCAAAATCTGAAAATCTGATTTCAAACATGCATTCTATTCTGTTCTGAATTACCATGGCATTATCTGAGTTAGTGTCGTCATACCAAGACTTGCAAGTCCTATTTTTGAGCCATATTGTATCATGCATGATTCTTTCATTAAAACTCAATTTAGACCACCTAAACATGCAAATAATATAAGAGATTTCATGTTCCGAAACATAAGTCAAAACTATGCAAGAATTATTAAAACATATGGTGGCCATGTACTTTTTGCAAAACCATGCAATTCTTTTATTTTATATATTTACATTCAAAATTTTTGCAACATAAACAACCCTCTCTTTTGAATTCAAAACCATAATCAAATGATAACATAATTCAAGACATTTCATACCATGCTTTTCAAGATGCATTCAAAACTATCTATTTTATATGAAAAGTGGGGAAAATCATAACAAAGAGAGGGATTCTATGTGAGTCATTCTCTCAATTCAAATATCAACCTTAAACACATACATAAGATTTCAAATCAATTTGGGGGAAGGCCTAAATACCAAAACAATATCATCTAGGCTTCTAAAATCATGATTAAAATCATAAATCCAAAACCCTTTTCTTAAAAATCATGATTTCTAAACCCTTTGCATAGTTAAAAAAAGATTTCTATGCCCATGAAATTATAGGAAAACCCCACGTACCTTAATTTATGACTCTTGAATGAACCTTAATTTATGACTCTTGAATGAACTCGTTCTTTAGGGATGCTATTCGAACAATTGATAGGTGCTTCTTGTAGCCCTCGCAATGGGAATTTTGAATTTTGAAGAATTATTGAAAACCCACGGTGAAATCTTAAGATATTTTTATCTTTGGGTTGAAACCCTAAAAGTGTTCTTGGTGATTTTGAGAGAGAATGACCTTATTTTGGTGTTTGGGGGATTTAATCTTGTGTTATGGCTGAATAGGGGGTGAAAATACCACTTTTTCCCTTAAAAGTACGAAAAGTGTTATTTTGATCTTTGGGTTGAAACCCTAAAAGTATTCTTGGTGATTTTGAGAGAGAATGACCTTATTTTGGTGTTTGGGGGATTTAATCTTGTGTTATGGCTGAATAGGGGGTGAAAATACCACTTGTTCCCTTAAAAGTACGAAAACAGAACCTGGAAATTGGGTGCGTGCGACATAGCGTGCGTCGCACGCTAATCGCGCGATGCTACTATCTTAGTCACAAAAATAGCCATAACTTTTCTCTCGGGTATCGAATTTTTGTAAAATTGGTATAGTTGGAACGATAATTCGAAGATCTTTCATTTGATATTAATTAGGCCCTCTAATTCGTTATATACAAAGAGTTATGGTTGATTGAAGTTGACCCAAGTTTCAACGCTCACTCAAACTCGAACGATAGGAAAGCTTTCAACTCATACTTGAGTTTGGGGACCTCTATGATCTCAATTCATGCTCAAATAGGTTCTCACACTACATAATTGATTAACATGCCAAATTTTCATAGGATTTATGGGTTTTGGATCATCTACGCATAGAAATGACGGTTTTCGTTCTTGCCCGAAATACGGGGTATTACATTATCTTCCCCTTGGGATCATTCATCCCCGAATGATGGGTAGGAACATTGAAGCTTAAACGTATGGAATAACGCGGACATTATGTGTCTTCTAAGAATGGATATAACTGATCTGAAACATTTAAACTTCTATCATGAAACTGAATTCTGAGCTGACTTGCCCTTACTTGTTTTAAAGAGTTGATTCATGCTTATAGTTCAGGATTCCCCCCCCCCTCCGATGTGCTTATGCTCAAATCACACACAATGGATTTAGAAGTGATAACTTATGTAAGTACGAATCATGAGGAAACAAGATTTAGATCGTACAAAGTTATTACACTGTCTGAGCTAAAATAGTTGGAAAAATTTGAGATTATGTGCTAAACTCTTATAAACTGAGTCATGACTAAATAATTGAATCTGAAACATGTTGCTTGTACTGAACTGAGTTAACAACTTACAAGGATGGAATATATTATCTTTTGGGATGGTCATATGCATTGGACTTCGGATAGTAGGACTGGGTGAAAAGGTGGAAAACCACAGTAACTTGTCTGCCTGACTGTTAAACTGAATTATACTGGACACTTATACTTAACTGGAGTATCTCTTCAACACTCTCTCTAAAGATGTCCTAGTAACATTAGGGAGCAAAGAATCTCTAACATGAGTTACACAAGACATCCAACTAAGGAATCACAACAATGACACTACCCTATGGCATGGAATATAAACATATAACTCGTAAACTCAGACAGAATTACAAGGCCTTAGGCCATGCAACTTCTTACTTTCAAGCTTAGCACACTTCTCGAATACTCCCTCAACTATACATTTCCCCTTAAATATCATACTCATTTAATTCAACTGATAATTCTCATAGGGCATTGATAAATCTTCTATATCTTTTTAAAGTTTACACCCTAAGCATAACGTGCCTTACAACTTCAATGGCCAACTCTTAACTCTTACTATAGATTCACTAGTACATATTGCGTTCCTCCACTTAAATCCCAACATGTCATTCAAGCCTATCTTTATAACCACATATGAACTTTAAGGCGAAAAACCATAAAGGCATACTTCATATATTCTCTAAACCACTATCGATATAACTCCCACGCGCTACCTCAAGAACATACACACAAATTTCAACTAACCATCATATGTATCAAAGACTTGGCCCCAATCTTACTTCACACTTACGGCCTTATCTAAACAAGCATACAATGATCTTTCACCAACAAGAAAAATTTACTCACCACCACTATCATTACATAAGGAGGAGTCACTAAAAGGTTAGAACATAAAACCTTAAAGCATGGAAGGATATTATATGAGACTTGACACTTAACCGAGGCCTGGGGAATAGCAAATCAACATAATAGATTTATCAAAATGATCTCAATTGAGTCATACATGACTATAAGCTGAATCTCACCAATCATAAGGAGTTTTGCATGAATTATGGGAACTGAGCACACTATAAAGCGTGAGTACATGAGTCATGAGCTCCATGAACTTAATTTGGAGTTCATAACATATGGAATGTGATTCCGACTACTGAATGAACTGAAACTCCTCATTTTGGGACTGGAAGAGTACATGATTCTCTATCACAAGTATGAAGATGAACTATTATCATGGAACTGAAACATAAGGCATGAGTAGGTATTGGGATAACTGAAAAATACTACGATAAGAATGGGTTCAGTCTTACCCTCACTTTCTGATATTCTATGTCATACTGACATTACTACTAGAATCTGAGAGCGTGACTTGGTTATTTGTCCTATCATCTCCCTCTTAGCTTCAAGCCATTATCTTAAGTTTGAGAGATCCCTTACTAGACTCTAAACTGAACTACACTTACTGCACTCTGGGGTCTGGAAAACGACTATACACGTATATCATAGAACTTAACCCGAAAGACTACACCTGAAAGTGGAAGACCCACTGCTAATACTACCTTCTGAGACACATACCTATCTTTCTATAGCCCCAATAGTCATCACATAATATTTGAACACTTACTAACTTCAAATATTCATAAATATCCCCATAGTTGGGGTGCACACCCTCTAGAGCTTCAACTTCTATTTCTATTAGTTAAACCTACAAAAAAACTCAACTTAGATTCTAACACTTAACATAGATATCACCAAGTCTTTGATGAACCAATTCTACTTCCTCATAGCCCACCAATATCGCGACTCCAAACTTATATCTCTCTACCATGAGAATCAAGATCATATCAAAAGGCTCAACACTAGCAATCAAAACTTCTTAACTTGGCTATTTAGAATACCATGTACCATCTAAATAGTCTTTCTCCATCTAGCAACTTAACGGTACTACTAGTCACACGCAACATGCAATAGCCTTAGAAAATGCCGCAACTCCATATCACTTTGGGTATATTTATACATCATACATACAACATCATACTTCACTACGACTCAAATAAACTTAAGCTCTTGCATGCGCTATTCAAGCCTATTAGATCACTTCCCTATAACTAGTATCATTAACCAAGAAATCATCATATCTACCTTCATGGCCATCAGCTGTTCAAACTTAATGTCTAGTACTAAACATGGTTTACAATCCGACCTTACACACAATTCTTATTTGAAAAAAAATATGAAATAAAACATCAAGAAACACTAGTACACTAGAACTCCAGAACAACAACAATCGATCATAATCATATGGACTACCTTATTCACAATCCATTAACACATCCTCCTTCTACACACCATTACTATCTACCCCCCTTTTTTTAACAGCTAAACTTAGTTCGTACCTCTATAAGTTTTAATTAAACTCCCTCTTGCAATCTCAGGGATGCGTAAATTAACTACACTCATACACCAAGTTCTTCATCAATAACCTATACTCTTCTTGCACAACAAACACCATCAACAAATCTTTTCATACTTTAAGCAAACAACAATTCACCTTAACAAATAACTTTTTCTCTACCTTCTACTAAACTAACACACAAGGACATATCAATTCATTACAAACTCAATCTCATGCAAAATATTCGGCTATACATATATTCAATAAATCACCCTTACCACTTTTCTTGCCATTACGCCACTAAACCCTAGTTCCAACCAACACAAGAACAACAAGATGAACAACGAGTTCCTAGTGAATTGAAATAGGAACCACAGGGCTCCACTAGACTTTGATTTTGTGTTTTTAACAAGAAATGAGATAAATGACAAGGCAACTATGCTAGTGAATCGAAAGAGCCCCACACGGCTTCACTAGACTTTTAATTTCAACAACACAATGATCTAAGAATACACATCTTAATCTATATAAATAAAAAAAATCTGAGTCAAACACTTTCCCCACAGACTACCATACAATCCATACATGCTACTAGATACCACATAAGTCTATCACTATAAAATGGTAAATCATTCTCAAACATCAGTTATTCAACTAAACACATTTATCTACACAAAAGTCACCTCTCTCTGATTTCTAACCTTGCGACTTCACATCACCAACTTCTTGGTCCAATATCACTACCAATAGGTCATGACACCATCACTTTAACTTATACTACTACTCGGGTAGAAATACAGTTCCAACATTCTGCTATACATCATTCCCCCTAAAGCATGGCGTCTGCAACATAAATTTTGAAAAGGACTGAATACACTTAATACTGCAGGCTGAAAAGCACGATTTCCGCATAATCAAAGTTCACACTAGTGTCAATACACCTTGTAACACTAAAGGACTCTTCTCAAGTCCTTGCATATATTTTAAACTCTTATATGGCTTAATCAGAAAGGACCATACCATTTAGATTCTAAGTTTCTGCACATGAATCACCCCAATAATAAAAGATATCTGAGCACATCAAAGTAAGGAAAGAATTGGGATGACTTTACTTTCGTATGGGCGACACCATATCATGAATTAGAGTATGTAAGAGGAACATTCTGACTCCATAGGACAAACTAGAACATGAAGAAAAAGAGACATTCCTAAACGCTTAGTGGTCTCCTGCCTATAAGTGTTGCACGCTACACACCCATAAACAAAACTCTACCCGATGCAATTTCACAGACACCCTGGGGCCATGAACCATGCTTTGATACCAAGTTTGTCACGACCTGAACCGGGGCCCTGGCCGTGACGAGCATCCCAAACCATAAAGGCCCGAACGCCCTTCTCTATCTGGTAATCGTGCACAATATTCATAAATTATAATAGAAGATGCAGAATTGTAAATTATTACATGGTCATACTCTGAATTCAATTTAATAATAAAGAACAAAATCCCATATCAACTAAACAACATCTGAAATAGTCTACGAAATCTCTACTATGTGATCAAATGACAATCGTCTGAAAACATGGACAAGGCCCCCAATAGACCCAAAATAAAAAGAATAACATAGTCTGAAATAAACAGGCCTTCTGGAACAAAGAAGGATCACCACTTTACGGATCACTTCTATCTGAATACTTCACTGCTTAGCCGGAACCCTAGATTGAGCCACAGAACTTGGGAGGGTAGGGGTCAATACAATTATACTGGTACGCAGAGCAAATCCAAAATAAAGCTTTTATATAAATAAAATAGTTGAGAGATAGTCATAAAACATCATGAAAGATATAAATTCAAAACACATGGACATTTTTTATAATCATAAACCTTTTTATCAATGCAGTTTTCTGATCTTTGTATTACTTCTGAGTTAGGTGGCACTCCCCTACAAGTCTAGTATTCCACGGGCTATATGGAATCCATCATTGACTCGGTGGGGAAGCCCCTAATCCAAGTTTTCCTTAAGGGTTGGAGTATCTGAATCTACTACGCTACAGGGCCGTCTCCAAAATACAATAATATACCCATAACGGCAAAACACAGTTTCGGGCAATGAGTTGTTTGAACTTATTCCTTATTCGGGAAACCACCTAATCTCTCTTTATGCCTAATTTTAGCCTATTCTAAAACATGCATCATTCTAGTTTCAAAATCTGAAAATCTAATTTCAAACAGGCATTCTATTCTATTCTGGATTACCATGGCATTATCTGAGTCGGTGTCGTCATACCAAGACTTGCAAGTCCTATTTTTGAGCCATATTGTATCATGCATGATACATTCACTAAATCTTAATTCAGACCACATAAAAATGCAAATAGTCTAAGAGATTTTATGTTCCAAAACTGTCACGACCCAACCCGAACTGAGGCCTTAGACGTAACGAGCATCCCAAACCATGAAGGCCCGGACGCCCTTCTACATCTGGTAATCATGCATAATATTCATACAATAAAAGAAGGTGTGGAATTGTAAATCATTATTGAAACATGGTCATACTCTGATTTTAATTTAAGAATAAGGAAATAGATCCAATAACATCTAGACCACTGATACAAGACAGCCCAAGAACACAAGAAAACAAACACCAAAATAGTCCACTAGTTCAAGGAACTATGGACCTCTTTTGTTGACCCCTCTCGGATTCAAGAACACAACAAGAACACCATGTAATCAGGTGTTTAACACCTAATTTCCAGCACCAAACCAAACTATATTATGACAATAAAAATGAAAAACAACAATGTTACAACCACAATAACCAAACGTCTTGAACAACAACAACACAAACACAAGATAAGGACAAGAAACAAAGATAGATAGTTAGACAAGTGTTGATGTAGTCTTAAAAACCCAAGAGCATATTCACTCTTGGACCTTTAACACTTCATAAAACAAACACCTAACTCTTACAATGACACAAGAGGGGCATCCACCTCTCAAAGCACCAAAGTCTCAACCTTTGCAACACACAAGAGAATCCATCCTTATGCTATGCCCTAATTTCAGTTTTGAGAACTCTCTCTCACAAGAGTAGTGTATTCAATATCAAGCATAAACTAAGAAAATAAACCCTACAAACCTTCAGGTTGGGTAGCCATGAATGAGTTCTCTTTGAGCTCCCTCTCAACCTCTAAAGCCGCATGGAAGATTCCATCTATGGTGTCGAATTTGTGAAGCGTCATGCGAGTAGAGATGTCCTTGTTTAACCCAACCTTGAAGCGCATAATGTCATGACTTACTTGCTCACCTCAGTGGTCAAGTTTCAACATTAATTATTGAAATTCATCATAGTAAGCCATGACACTCTTGCTCCCTTGCCTAAAATTATATAATTTGGGAAGAAGCTCATGCCTATAAGTCTCGGGTAAGTACCGTTGCCACATAAAGTTCTTCAACCGAAACCAAGAAGGAGGTTGTTCTCCAATCATCTCATTCCCAAACCGTTTAACATACTCCCACCATGTATTAGCATACCCTTCGAAGTGAGCTATAGCATAGCAACTTTTATTTTCTTCGATGAGATCATTATGTTGGAAGATGTTGTCACAAGACAACTCCCATGCAAGGTAGGCTTCAGGATCACTCTCACCTTTGAAAATGGGAAGGCTCACTTTGATGGAATTGAGACCTACATCTCGGTTTGGATGGCCATATCTCACCTCTCAGTCTAACTTCCCATGTATACCCCTCATTATTTCTTCCCTCAAGTAAACATCATCATACGGCCCATAACTACCACGTTTTTCTCCCTTACCATAGCTCTCAACATGGATGGGTCTATTTGGGTTAAGTGGAGCTTGTAGTGGCGGGATTGGATTTGGATAGTGAGGTCTTTGGTCAAGTGGAGTTTGGATAAGAGGGTTAGGGTTTTGTGGTGGTATTTGGGTTCATAGCCCTTCTTGTTGGACTTGGTGGAGTGGAGGATGGTTTGGTCTATCTTGTTCTTGGCTTCGGGAGTAGAGATTGGTTGGATTTGTAGAAATTGGTGGATATAGCATTTGGTGCATGGTCCCGGGAGTATTAGTTGGGGAATTGTTTTAAGGTGTGGAAGGTCGACTCCTTTGGCTTTCCACACGTTCTAATATCCAACTTATTGATGCCACATACGTATCTAATTTCTCAAGACCCACATTCAACCTAGCCACATCTCGGGACATAGTTTCAAGGCGAGCTAAAATGAGATTGATGGAATTGTTATCCATTGTTTGAGCATTTGAAGCCTCGGGTTCCATTGTGGTTATACCAAAAATAACCCTTCAAGTTACGGTCCAACAAGACACCCAATCAGGCCACAATGACACACACAATAATACAATACAAATTCTACAAAATAAAACACACGTGAGTTCAAAACAACCTCCCACAATGAGATCCCACCTTCAGGTTTCTTCAAACTCAAGCTTAACAATGGTGGATGGCTCAAATAACCTCCAATTTAGATCAAATTCTAACCCCATACTCCTATAGTGTTAGAAAAAAAAATCTAACACTAAAAACACAAGAAAAACACAAAATCAAAAACTCAAAATTTGACCTAGGGTCAAAAACGGGTTTAGTTTTTTTTTGGGGGGGGGGAGATTTTCAATTTTGACACTTCTTTTTTGTTGGTATTTTCAATTTCTAGACTTTAATAGTGTTAGGGAACAAGGATCTAACACTAGAAACACACAAAACACACAAAAAACAAGTTTTTTTTGAAAGACACTAAAAATGTGAACAGTAGCTTTTTTTCTTTTTCTTTCTTTTCACTTTTTATTTTATTTTCAAGATAAAAATCCCAAGATTGATTTTGTTGGAACTAAATCAAACCTTGCTTTGATACCAAATGATACAAGATAGACCAAGAACACAAGAAAACAAACACCAAAACAGTTCACTAGTTCAAGGAACTATGGACCTCTTTTGGTGACCCCTCTCGGATTCAAGAACACAACAAGAACACCATGTAATGAGGTGTTTAACACCTAATTTCCAGAAGCAAACCAAATTATATTATGAAAATACGAATGAAGAACAACAATGTTGCAACCACAATAACCAAACGACTTGAACAACAACAACACAAACTACAAGATTAGGACAAGAAACAAAGATAGATAGTTAGACAAATGTTGATGTAGTATTAACAACCCAAGAGCATATTCATTCTTGGACCTTTAACACTTTATACAACAAACACCTAACTCTTACACTGACACAAGAGGGGCATCCACCTCTCAAATCACCAAAGTCTCAAGCTTTGCAACACACAAGAGAATCAAACCTTATGCTATGCCCTAATTTCAGTTTTGACAACTCTCTCTCACAAGAGTAGTGTCTTCAATATCAAGCATAAACTAAGAAATAAACCCTACAAGGTTCTATTTATACAAAATTACAAATAATAGAGAAACGAAAAAAGAGCCCTTTAGTGACTAGTCTTCAAAAATACTCAAAAGTGTCATGATCATGATCATACTTGTATCAATCACATCTAATTCAGTCTACGAAATCTCTACTACATCTGAAAACAACAACTGTCTGAACTGGGACAAGGCCCCCAGTGGACCTAAATCAAAATAAATAATATAATCTGAAAGACATAGGCCTTCTGGAATAAAGAAGGCTCACCAACTGCATACTTCATTGTTGTCTAAAAACTCTACGGCTTAGAAAGGCCTCTGAACTAAGATTTAGACCCTGGGAGGTAGGGGGTCAATAAAAATGTACTGGCACGCAGAGCAAATCCAACATAATAATTTATATTCAACATATATGAGAGAAATTTAAAATAGTTCCTAAACATATCATATAGTAAGAAATCTCATGGGCATTTTCAAAAGATTCTGTAAAATAATCTGAACTCTGTGACTATCTTTATTTTAATTCTGCACTAGGTGGTATACCCTACAACTTGAAAATTCTACGAGCTATATGGAATCCTCCATTGACTACCCAAATGTGCCGCAAGGGTTGGAGTCTCTGACTCTGCTACGCCACACGGTCGTCGCCAGCGTAAAAATTATATACCCGGATCGGCAAATCATGATTTTAGGCTAAGAGTTACTTGAACTCAAGTCTTCTTCGGGTTACCACCTAACCCTCTTTAAGCCCATTTTTAACTCTTTAAAATATGTGTTCTCTGAAAATATATTCTAAAAACATACTCTGTTATGGCATATATACTTATGGTATCGTCATACCATTGACTTGCAAGTCACGTCTCTGACCCGTCATTAGCATATTACAATCTCTATTTTCAAAACATAAATTCGGGACCACCATATCAATATATCATTTCAAAGAAATCTTTCTCTAAAACTCATGTAAAAACATGTATGCAATTCTCTTTGTCAAACATTCAATGATGCAAGGTGGTCATGTCAAAGCTCTTAATCTCATGCAAATCTTTATCTTTTATTAAAATATATTTACATCAATAAACTCCCTCTCTTAAATCTTTAAATCATGCTCAAAATACTATGGTATTTGAGTAAACTATTTTCAAGCCATAAATCATGTATTTCAAATCCTTCACATTAAGATCATAAACTTAAAGTCATCACAAGAGAGGGATTTCATAATTTGTGCTCTCAAACAATCTTCAAATCTAAATTTTCATACATATTCATATACATGTAAATTAATTTAAGGGGAAAAGGCCTAAAGACAAAATCAACAACACAATTAAACATTCATAATGCTTAATAAAATCATGTATTTTAAAACCCCTTTCTGAATTCATGCTTGATAATCTTTAAATCATGTTCTAGTATTTACAAGCCCATGTAATTTTTAGGATAAACTCCACGTACCTTAAATTAGAAGCTTTTGAATGAAATCTAGCTTTTGGTATGCTATACGTATGATTGATGGGTTCTTCTTGTAGCCCTAGCAATGGGGATTCCGAATCTTAAAGAATTAAGGAAAACCAACGGTTAAATCTTGAGTTATTTGAAATTCTACTCTGAAACCCTAGAGAGTGTTCTTGTGGATTTTTGATGAAAATATCAGCAATATGGTGATTTGGGATTGAAATCCCATGTTTAAACTGATAAGGGGGTGGAAAATACCCAATATACCCTTAATGAGATGGAGTTTAAAATGCTGAATTTTCCAGGTGCGTGCAGCAGAGCATGCGTCGCATGCTCTAGTTCGCCAGAATGGAGCATGCGTCGCATGCTGCATCACATGGTGCCAGGGGTTGAATGGACCATGCGACGCATGCAAATCGCATGATGCCACTATTTTGGGCATCCAAACGTGCTCTAAACAAGGCCCAAAAATCCCAAAATTCACCCATTATATACTATCAACTTGCCCCATCGTGAATCAATAAAAATATCAAGAAACGAAGGTTGGGAAGGTCGTCAAAAAAATCCTCAAAAATTGGAAGTCAAAAATGAGACTAAGTCTCTTTGACACTTAGAAATTTTTTCTAGTCTTTAACTCTTTAAGCATGCTACTAGGAGCTAATACATGCACGACTTTTACGGGGTGTTACATTATCTCCCCCTTGGGATCATTCGTCCCCAAATATTGGGTAGGAATGTTGAAGTCTTAAAGCTATGAAATAATTTCGACATGATATGTCTTCTAAGAAAGGATATACCCAAGATAAAACATTTAAACTTCTATCATGAAACTGAATTCTAAGCTGACTTGACTTTACTTGCTTTAAGGAGCTGATTCATGCTGAGAGTTTAGGATTCACTTGAAGTGTTCATGATCAAATCATATATATTGAATTGATAAGTGATAAATTATGCAAGTACGAATCATGAGACAACTGGACTTAGATCGTATCAGGGTATTACACTGTCTGAGCTAAAATACTTGGAAAAATTTGAGATTATGCGCTAAACTCTTATGAACCGAGTCATGACTAAATAGGTAAATCTGAAACATGATGCATTGACTGGACTGAATTCGCAACTTACATGGATGGAATAGATTATCTCTTGGGATAGTCATACGCCTGAGACTTTGGATAGTAGAACTGGGTGGAAAGGTCGAAAACCACCGTAACTTGTCTGTTTGACTGTTAAACAAAATTACTGGCTATACATACTGAATTATGCTGAACCCTTATAGTTATTGGAGTATCTCTTCAACACTCTTTCTAAAAAAGTTATGGTAGCATTAGGGAGGAAAGAATCTTGGGCATGAGTTGCACAAAACATCCAACTAAGGAATCAAAACAATGACACTACTCTATAGCATGGAATATAGACATATTACTCATAACTACGATAGATTTACCAGGCCTTAGGAAATACAACTTCTTACTTTCAAGCTTAACTCACTTCTCGAATACTCCCTTAACTATACTATCCTTTTCAAATACCATATACATTCAATTCAACTTATAATTCTTATATAGGCATTGATAACTCTTTCTTTAGTAGCTTAAATCCTCTCACCGTGATCAAGCCTAACTCCAATTAACAAAATAAAACATACCACACTATAATACTAGTGCAAACCATATGATTCAACCTTCTATATCTCTTTAAAGTTCACACCCTATGCATATCATGCCTTACCACTTCAATGACTAACTCTGATCTCTTACTATGGATTCACTAGTGCATATTGCGTTCCTCCACTTAAATCCCAACATGTCATTCAAGAATATCTTTATAACCACATATGAACTTCAAGGCAAACACCCATAAAGACATACTTCACATATTCTCTAAACCACTATCAATATAACTCCCACACGCTACCCCAAAACATACACACATAAATTTTCACTAACCATCACATATATCAAAGACTTGGCCCCAAATCTTACTTCACACTTATGGCCTTATCTAAAATAAGCATACTATGATCTTTCATCAGTAAGAAACATTTACTCATCACCACTATCATCACATAAGAAGGAGTCACTAAAAGGTTAGAACATAAGATCTTGAAGTGTGGAAAGATATTATACGAGGTTTGACACTTAACTGAGGCCTAAGGAACAGAAAATCATCATCATGGTTTTATCAAAGTGATCTAAATTGAGAGAATACCTATCTATAAGATGAATCTCACCAATCATTTGACGTGTAGCATGAGTGATGGGAACTGAGAACACTATAAAGCGTGAGTACATGAGTCATGAGCTGCATGACCTCAATTTGGATTTAATAACTTATGGAATATGATATCGATTACTGAATGAACTAGAATTCCTCATTTAGGAACTGGAAGAGAAAGTGATTCTCTACCACAGGCATGAACACAAACTATGATCATGGAAATGAAATTTGAGGCATGAGTAGGTAGTAGAATAATTGAAAAATACTGAGATAAGAATGGGTTGAGCCTCACCCTCACTTCCTGAAGTCCTATACCATACTTACATCACTACTAGAATCTGAGAGCTTGACTTGGTTATCCATCCTATCATCTCCCCCTTCGCTTCAAGCCATCATCTTTAGTTTGAGAGATCCCTTACTAGCCTCTAAACTAAACTACACTTACTGCACTCTGGGGTCTGGAAAATGACAATACACGTATATCATAGAACTTAACCCGAAAGACTACACCTGAAAGTGGAAAACCCACTACTAATACTACCTTCTGAGACACACTCTTATCTTTCTATAGCCCCAATAGTCATCACATAATACTAGAACACTTACTAACTTTAAATCTTCATGAATATCCCTATAGTTGAAGTGCACACCCTCTGGTGCTTCTACTCTTATTTCTATTAATTCAACCTTTAAAACTCAAACTTAGATTCTAACACATAACATGCTTATCACCAAACCTTTGATAAACCATACTTCTTCCATCATAGCCTCCCAATATTGCGACCCAAACTTATATCTCTCTACCATGAGGATCAAGATTATATCAAAAGGCTCAACACTATCAGTCAAAACTCCTTAACTTGGCCATTTAGAACTCCATGTACCATCTAACTAGTCTTTCTCCACCTAGAAACTCAACGGTACCACTAGCCACACACAACATGTAATAGCCTTAGAAAAAATACCCAAACCTCATATCACCTTGGGAATACTTCTATCTCATACATATAACATCATACTTCATTACGAATCAAATAAACTTAATTTATTGCATACACCATTCAAGCCTATTAGATCACATCCATATAACTAGTATCATTAACCAAGAAATCATCACATCCACCTTCATGGACATAAACTATTCAAACTTAATGTCTATTGCTAAACATAATTTACAACCCAACCTTACACATAATTCTCACAAAATATACATCATTAATCTTAAGCCACTATTCTTATATCCACATTCTACATTAAGTCAAGCCTATAGTCTAACATCAATCATCTACCACCAATGAAGAATGCAACATAATATACTAGTCCATCAAATTGGGATATTCTACCCAAATACCTCATTTCATTTAGATACTACCCATAACCAAAACACCTTATTGACATTACTACTATACCTCAAAAATCAACCACAAATCTTCTCACAAGTAGTACTAGTTTACAACTACCAATGAAAAGAAGGTCAAGGGGGGTAAAGTCACATAATAGACATGGTCAACCTTTATCTTATATTATAACCCCATACAATCTTATCTACTTATTCAGCTTTCTCACATCACACTTACTTACCCAAGCATACATTTAGACTACCTTCAAATTCCACAAACATCTATGAGTCTATAATTATAACTTACTGGCTCATCTAGCCATTTTCATACTTCAAGCAGAAAACAATTCACCCTAACTAATAACTCCTTCTCTAGATTCTACTAAACTAACACACAAGGAGTATCACTTAATTACCAACTCAATATCATGCAAAAAGATTCGGCTATACATATATTCAATAAATCTCCCATACCACTTTTCTTGCCATTACGCCTCTAAACCCCCAGTTCTAACCAACACAAGAACAACAAGATGAACAACAAGTTGCTAGTGAATCAAAATGGGTCCCACATGGATCCACTAGACTTTGATTTTGTGTGTTTGAATAAGAAAATGAGATAAATGACATGGCAACTATGCTAGTGAATCGAAAGAGCCCCACACGGCTTCACTAGACTTTTAGTTTCAACAACACAATGATAAAAAGGTTACAAGAGATAGAAACTTGACACACAATAATCAATGATATAAGAATACATATCTTACTCTGTATGAATAAAATCTGTGTCAAACACTTCACCCACAGACTACCATACAATCCACACATTCTACTAGATACCGCATTAGTCTATCACTATAAAGGGGTAAATAATCCTCACACATCAGTTATTCAACTAAAATATTTATTTACATAAAAGTCACCCTTACTCTAACTTCTAACTTTGTGAATTCACATCACCAACTTCTTGGTCCAACATCACTACTAATAGGTCATGACACCGACACATAACTTATGCTACTACTCGGGTGGGAATAAAGTTCCAACTTTATGCTACACATCATCCCCCCTTAAGCGTGATATCTGTAACATAAATTTTGAAAAGGACTGAATACACTTAATACCGCAGGCTGAAAAACACGATTTCATCAGAATCAAAGTTCACACTAGAATCAATACACTTTGAGGCACTAATGGACTCTTCTCAAGTCCTTGTATAATTTTAAAATCCTATATGGCTCAATCAGAAAGGACTATACGATTTAGATTCTAGTCTTCTGCACCTGAATCACCTCAATAATGAGACATATCTAAAAACATCAAGATAAAAAAAGAATTGGGATGACTGTTACCTTTGTATGAGTGACACCATAGAATGAATTAGAGTATGAAAGAGAAACATTTTGACTCCACAGAATGAACTAGAACATGAAAAAAGGAAAATATTCCTAAACACCTAGTAGCCTCTTTCCTATAAGTGTGGTACACCACACACCGATAAATAAGATCTACCCGACGTGATTTTGCAGACTGCCCCAGACCATGAACTATTATAATGCCCCAATTTCCTAAACCAGAACGCTACACAGTGCTTATGACCCTGAAGGACCACAAGCTAACCCATGACTAATATTGGTACCTATACACTGTATAATATACATGTAAAATGTGGAAAACATGAACCATAGAACATAAGGTTCAACTGGATAGAATATCTGATAAATAATAATATCCATATGGGTGATAAATACCCAAAGCAACTAAAGTCTAAATCAAAACTGAACATAAATTTAAACTAAATTTGAAAGACTCTAAGTATTGTCTAAATAAGGAGTTGAAGAATATGTCTCCAACTAACTCCATAAACTGAAAGCTAACTGAAAGAATAAATGAATCAAATCATATCGTCCTTGAATGAGGAGGACTCACTGCAACTCTGTATACTAGAATAGGACTGCTACTACTATTCTGGAACTCATGTCTCTGAACCTATGGTGTAACATAAACAGAAAGCAACATAGCGCAAATGCATCAGTACAACTAAAGTACTGAGTATACGAGTAAGGTAGGCTAAATACAAAAGGATTTACATGCATGAACAATGCTAACTGACTGACTGATATGAACGTAAGAGTGCAAACATGTATACATATTAATTGGAATAGTGAATGCGTGATATCTGGATTTGTATGCTAATACATGGTTTACTGATAACTAATCATGACTGATACTGTAGTTCTAATAACATGGGTGACTGGGTCTGACAGTCCTGAATATAATGGAACAATTTGAGTTTTGTACTGTAACTAAATTGACTGTAACTGATACTCCTGGTATACTGATATCTGAAAAACTATCTGAGTTCTTTTACTGAGACTGATACTGAAACTGTGGGAGGTAGTTGCTTAACCAACATTCCCCAATAACACATATAGCTAAGTTGTGGTCTAATCTCTTCCCCGACTGGATGGGTGTCAAAACCGCACCACTGGTAAGGACAGCTATGAGTGACCCTTAGCTGGCAGGTACTAGAATGAGAATGGTGGGAACCCTAAACTGATAGGTTAATCCACCTCATCAACCCTAATCAGGCAGGTTAAGATATCTCAACCTACGCTGGCTACGTAGTTCTGGAACACAAAGATGAGTACTAACAATCACACCCTAAACTGGCAGGTGAGTTCCCATCCTTGGGTTCACTCGGTGCTGACTTCTACTCCCATCTAAAAAGAGTGAACATGACTTAACTGGCTATACATAGATTGAGTAACTGACTTCCGTTGACTGACAGAATAGTACTATTATCTGAGAATTTATTGAGATCATGAGATTTATGAGATTTCCTGAGTCACATGACTGACTGAGTTCTATAGATCGTGGCTTGAATGAGATTATCGTGATAACGTGACATGGCTCTAGGCACACATCTATATTTTTTGGGTATAAGTACCCCCAAAACTAGATGGAAGGAAAATGGCATACATAACTGACTTGAATACGTGACCAACATCAACAATCCATAATATCATAACTTGGGGATTTTCATGAAGTACATGATTATCATACATCTTGTACATGAGTGGGATTTGCAAGTAAGCATAGCATAATCTCATAAGACTAGTTTATGAACAATCCAACAATACTTGCAAGACACAATATCAACATGAAAATCATTGGAACATAGGGGCATATCATGAATCCTTCACTTAGTCATAAGTTAGCTATATTGCATGACTTCTAGTTTCTTAGGCATGTTATCAAACACTTTACATGCACAATTTTGGGAATAAGTATATTTATCAACATAACAATCTTAATCAGTCCAAAATTCATGGTTTCCTACTATTCTACTCATATGCTTCCTGAAAACATATTAAGATACAACCTTGAACTCAAACAACAATCCTCAACATGAATATAGCCATCACACAACAAGAAAATCACAATTCATAATTTAAAACATGATTCTTGAGATCCATGGATGAAGGGGATCCATGGATGAACACTGAGTATACCTTAGTTTGTGATTTCATGAAGATTGACAGTGAAATTTCCTTGAAATTGAATCTTCTATGAAAACCCTAAGGCTTGTTCTTTAGTGTTTTTGAGAGAATTGAGTGTAAGTTGCTGAATTAGGGCTTAAATCTCGTGTTATAAGGTTTATATAGGGTGGGGAAATTGATTCTTTTAACCCTGGACGTGTCATTAAGTTTTTTAAAAAATTTCCCGAACTGGGCCCTTGGCGCGACACAGCGTTATCGCGTCGTGTCACTGGAAATTGACAATTGGGAAATTGAGGGATGGCGCGATGCGGAGCCATCGCGTTTCCCCCCTATTTTAGACCTGGAACCATGGAGTGAATTTCTAGTATCACGGAGCAACACTATAATTTGACAATTGCCATTTAAGCTATCCCAGCGGTGCGCTGAAGGCTCAGGTCAGACACTGTCTCACTAAAAAGGCCCTAACTCTTCGCTCGGGTGTCGGATTTGGGAGAACTATATATCGATGGAAAGGTTATTAAATTTACCATGTGATAGGAAGTGAAAATTATGGAAATACCACCTATATAATAATGAATACTTATTTCAAAGAAAGTTCTAACATTCTTAAGATGATTTTAAAGCTAAGAAAAGGCACGGATATTACAATATCTCCCCCTTGAGAACATTCGTTTTTGAATGAGACTGTCTGAGAGGGGAAATAATAAACTGAACATGAATAACTAGAACATGATCTCATGACTGACATGAATGACAAGCTGAACCTAACATACTGAACATGTATATCTGATGCTTGTGTAACTGATTCATGAATGCATAACTGAAAGTTCTGAAGAACTAAGTTTTCTCACAATGAGAATACATGTCTGATGCATAACTACATAACTGATCTGATTCATGAATGCATAATGGAGTATGCGGTGGTACTTGATACTAAAATTTTTCATGGGAACATGAACATGAGACTGATTACTAAGTTAGTGATGCACAGTGATCATGAAACTGAGTAAGCTTAAGGAGAACTATTACCTTGAGCTTGATTTGAGTAGGTGGGGAAAAGGTGAGGATACTTGGTACGCATATCTGCTTCTTCTTCCCAAGTAGCTCCCTCAACAGACTGATTTCGCCAAAGAACCTTGACTAGAGGGACTTCTTTGTTCCTCAGTCTACGAGTTTGATAATCTAAGATTTCGACTGGAATCTCTTCATAAGAGAGACTGTCCTGAACAACAATGCTCTGAATAGGGACTAAGACTGATGGGTCACCTATGCACTTCTTGAGCAGAGAGACATGAAAGACTGGATGAACTGAGGCTATATCTGAAGGCAATTTGAGCTCATAAGATACCTTGCCTAAACGAGTAAGAATCTTGAAAGGTCTGACATATCGGGGACTGAGCTTGCCCTTCTTGCCGAATCTCTTCACTCCCTTCATGGGAGAGATATTGAGATAGACATAGTCATTGACCTCAAACTCGAGATCCTTTCTACAAATATCTGCATAAGACTTTTGTCGGCTCTGAGCATCCTGGAGTCTCCCTCTGATCAACTGAACTTTCTCTAAGGCATAAAAAACCAAGTCAGGACCTATGACTGAGGCCTCACTAACTTCGAACCAACCAATTAGAGATCTACATCTCCTACCATAGAAAGCTTCGAATGGAGCCATCTGAATACAGGAATGATATCTATTATTGTATTTAAATTCAATCAAAGGCAAGTGGTTATCCCAACTTCCCTTGAAATCAACTGCACACGCCCTTAGAATATCTTTAAGAGTTTGAATACTCCTTTCTGCTTGACCATCTTTCTGAGGATGAAACGTTGTACTGAGATGAACTTGGGTACCAAGACCCTTTTGGAATGCTTTGCAAAAGTGAGAGGTGAATTGGGTACCTCTGTCTGAGATGATATATAATGGAACACCGTGTAATCTAACCAACTCCCTGATATAGAGTGGCATAATCCTCAGCTAAATAAGAGGTATGAACTGGAAGGAAATGGGCTGACTTGGTCATTTTGTCTACAATGACCCAAACTGAATCATGCTGATGACGAGTTCAAGGCAAACCCATCGCGAAGTCCATATTTACTTCTTCCCACTTCCAAGTAGGAATGGTGAACTCCTGCATTGAACCACTAGGATTATGATGCTCTATCTTAACCTGATGATATGTAGAGCACTTAGCCATAAACTCTGCAACATCTCTCTTCATCCCACTCCACCAATAGATCTCCCACAAGTCGCGGTACATCTTAGTGTCCCCTGGATGAATAGAGTAGCGCGCACCATGCACTTCTGCAAGAATTCATTGCCTCAAGTCATCTACACCTAGAACACACAGACGACCCTGACAACGGAGGACACCATCTCCCCCTTGGGATAAAACCTCTACTTTTTGATCTCTGACTGACTCCTTTATCTTGATAGGTCTAGGATCCCTGTCTTGCTTTTATTTCACATCAGAAACTATAGATGACTCTGAACTATCCTGAACACATACACCACCCTTTGAATAATTGACTAAGCAAACACCTAGTCTGGTAAGCTGATGGATTTCCTGATCTATTTTCTTCTTGTTATCCTCAACATAAGAAACACTACCCATGGAGAGTCTATTGAGAGGTCGGCCACGACGTTGGCCTTACCAGGATGATAAAGGACATTCATGTCATAATCTTTCAAAAGCTCTACCCACCTTCTCTGATGAAAATTAAGATCTTTCTGAGAAAATACATATTGGAGACTCTTATGATCTGTGAAGACATCTACATGAACTCTGTATAGATAATGCCTCCAAATCTTCAAGGCAAATACTACGGCTGCTAACTCAAGATCTTGAGTGGGATAATTCTTCTCATGGGTCTTTAACTGCCTGGAGGCGTAGGCTATGACCTTACAATGATGCATGAGTAAACAACCTAGACCCACTCTAGATGCATCACAATAGACTACAAAACCATCTGAACCTTCCGAAAGAGCTAGAATTGGAGCTGAGGTGAGTTGCGTCTTCAACTCCAGAAAACTCTTCTCACAAGAATCTGACCACTAAAACTTGACCTTGTTCTGAGTCAATCTAGACATGAGGGATGCAACAGAAGAAAATCCTTCAATAAACCGTCGGTAATAGCCCGCCAAACCCAAGAAACTCTTAATATCTTATGGAGAGATAGGGCGAGGCCATTTTTTACCACTTCGATCTTCTGAGGATCTACTCTAATGCCATCACCAGAAATAATACAACCAAGGAATGCTACTGACCTTAGCTAAAACTCATACTTACTAAATTTGGCGAATAGTTGGTGACCTCTGAGAGTCTGAAGAACAATTCTGAGATGGTTTGAATAATCATGCTCTGTGCGGGAATTGACCAGGATATCATCTATAAAGACTATGATGAACATGTCCAAGTACTTCTTGAACACACGGTTCATCAAGTCCATGAAAGCGGTTGGGGCATTGGTAAGACCAAAGGACATAACTAGAAATTCGAAGTGACCATACCTAGTATGAAAAGTTGTCTTTGGGATGTCACATTCTCTAACTCTGAGATGATGATAGCCTTATCTGAGGTCTATCTTGGAGAAATAACTGGCACCCTAAAGTTGGTCAAACAGGTCATCTATTCTGGGATGAGGATACTTCTTCTTGACCGTAACATTGTTGAGTTGACGGTAATCAATACACATCCTGAGAGAACCATTGTTCTTGCTCACGAATAAGACTGGTGCGCCCTACGGGAAACACTGGGTCTAATGAATCCCTTATCTAAGAGATCCTTCAATTGATCTTTTAGTTCTTTGAATTCTATTGGTGCCATTCTATATGGCGGAATAGAAATAGGCTGAGTATCTGGAATAAGGTCAATGCCGAAGTCTATTTCCCTTTTAGAAGGAATGCCTGGAAGATCTTCGGGAAAGATATCTGAATATTCGTTAACCACTAGAACTGATTCAAAGCTAGGAGATTCAGAACTGGAATCTTTAACATGCACAAGATGATACACACACCCCTTAGAAATTATTTTCCTTGCCCGAAGGTAGGAAATAAGTTAACCCCTGAAAGATGAAGTACTGCCCTTCCACTCTAGGACGGGCTCATTCGGGAACTGAAAATAAACTATCATGTTTCTGCAGTCGACTGTGGCATAGAAGGAATAAAGCTAATCCATGCCGAGAATGACATCAAAATCAGTCATTTCTAACTCGACTAAATTTGCTGATATGGATTTTTGAAATATCATAAACGGGCAGTTCCTGTATACCCGCTGAGTTATGATGGTTTTACCCACTGGGGTAGAGATAGAAAAGGGCTCTGCTAAAGTTTCGGGACTGATTCCAAAATCGCCTGCTATATTAGGAGTAACAAAAGACAAGGATGCACCTGGATCTATCAAAGAATAAACATGAACATGGAAAATCTATAAAGTACCAGTAACATCATCAGGAGAATTTTCCTGATCCTATCGGGTCTAAAGAGCATAGAGTCTGTTTGGGCATTGCCCACTAGTAGTACTGGAAGTGGCACCCTGCTGATTTGGATGACTGGACTGAGCTGTGGAACGATTCTGCTGACCCTGTAGACCTGACTACGGACACTCTAATCCTGTGTCCTGGCTTTCCATAACCAAAAAAAACATTGCTACCAGCTCTATAGGTACCTTTGTGGTTCTTACCACAAGCCTGACATAGGGGATTAGTTTGGGCACTGCTGACACTGCCCTGAGACTTAGAGCCTGGTGCTCGATCTCTGTTGCAGTCTCTGAATTTTGGCATTGGGGCACTGGATGAGGAAGGAGCTGGAGCTGCTGGCTTAGGACAAAACTGCGAATGGTTTCCTCTTTCTGATTTGGGTTAAGCAAAATTGAAACTGCCTGATCTTGCTCTCTTGTTCTGCCTTTTCCTAGACGTAATCTTCTGATCCTCTATTTGCTAAGAATGGGTCATAAGCCTAGCTAAAGTCATATCGCTATTTAGCATCACAGACCTACACTCATTTACCACACTATCATTCACCCCTGACACAAACTTGCTCATCTTAGCCATGCTGTCTGCAACCACACGAGGGCTATATCTAGATAACTGAGTAAATCTGAGAGAACACTCCCTAACCGTCATATTTCCTTGACTGAGGTTGATGAACTCAAGAACTTTGGCCTCTTTCAGCTCTTGGGGAAAGAATCTGTCTAAGAAAGCCATGAAAAATTCCTTCCACTCTATAGGACCTACACCATCTACCCTCTTGGACTTCCACTATTTGTACCAAGTATGAGCAACATCTTGTAACTGGTATGCGGCTAACTCGTCACTCTCAATAGAATTAACTCCCATGATGTCAATGACCTTCTGGATTTGGTCAATGAACTCCTGAAGGTCTTCATCAGACTTAGATCCGAAGAAAGATGGAGGGTTCATTCGGGTAAAGTCCCGAATCCTAGCTGCGGATGAGTTGACCACTGGATTCGATGGAGTAACTGGTGTCCATTCATTTTGGGCAGCCACAGACTGAGAAAGTGTGGTGAATGCGGCCCTAAACTCCGCATGAGAAATATGTTCTCCCAAAGGATCTTCGTGCTGAGGAACTGGCTGGTTTTTTCTCTTTGGAGGCATGTTCTGAAATAAGAGAAGGACGGATTAGACTGAGAGTTTAACTTGAGATTATGCTGACTAGCACGACATGAATACTAAAAGAGGGGAAATTCTTCCTAAAATAACTTATAGCCTCCTGTACAAAAATGTGGCACGCAACACAACCCTGCACAAGACTCTATAAGATGCGTCTTTCAGACTTCCCAGGACTCTTTGAATCTTAGGCTCTGATACCAAGTTTGTAATGCCCTGATTTTCAGAACTGGAATGCTACACGGTTCTTATGACCCCGAAGGACCACAAACTAACCCATGACTGATATCGGTACCTATACACTACATAATATACATGTAAAATACAGAAAACATGAACCATAGGCCATAAGGTTCAACTGGATAGAATATTTGATAAATAATAACATCCATATGGGTGATAAAAACCCAAAGAAACTGAAGTCTGAATCAAAACTGAACATAAATAAGAACTGAATCTGAAAGCCTCTAAGTACTGTCTGAAAAAAGAGTTGAAGGAACATGTCTCCAACTAACTCCGTAAACTGAAAGCTAACTGAAATAATAAATAAATCAAATCATATCATCCTCGAATGAAGAGGAATCACTGCAACTATTTATACTAGAATGTGACTGCTACTGTTGGTATGGAACTCATGTCTTTGAACCTATGGTGTAACATAAAGAGAAAGAACCACAGCGCAAGTGCGTCAGTACAACTGAAGTACTGAGTATACGAGTAAGGTAGGCTAAATACAAAAGAGTTTACATGTATGAACAATGCTAACTGACTGACTGATATAAACGTAAGAGTGCAAACATGCATATATAGTAACTGGAATCGTGAATGCATGATATCTGGATCTGTATGTTAATACATGGTTTACTGATAACTAATCATGACTGATACTGTAGTTCTGATAACATGGATGACTATATATGACAGTCCTGAATCTGGTGGAACTATCTAAGTTCCGTACTGTAACTAAATTGACTATAACTAATAGTCCTGGTATACTGATATCTGAAGAACTATCTGAGTTCTTTTACTAAGACAGATACTAAAACTATGGGAGGTAGTTGCTTAATCGATATTCCCCAATAACACATATAGCTAAGTGGGGGTCCAATTTCTGCCCCGACTGGAAGGGTGTCAATACCGCGCCACTGGTAAGGACAGTTGTGAGTGACCCTTAGCTGGCAGGTACTCGAATGAGAATGGTGGGAACCCTAAACTGATAGGTTAATCCACCTCATCAACCCTAATCTGGTAGGTTAAGATGTCTCAACCTACGCTGGCTATATATTTCTGGAACACAAGGATGACTACTAAGAATCACACCTAAACTGGCAGGTGAGTTCCCATCCTTGGGTTCACTCGGTGCTGACTTCTACTCCCATCTGAAAAGACTGAACATGATTTAACTTGTTGCACATGGACTGAGTAACTGACTTTTGTTGACTGACAGAATAGGACTATTATCTGAGAATTTATTGAGATCATGAGATTTCCTGAGTCACATGACTGACTGAGTTCTATAGATCATGGCTTGACTGAGATTATCGTGATAACCTGACATGGCTCTAGGAACACAGGTATATTTTTCGGGTACAAGTACCCCCATGACTCGATGGAAGGAAACTGATGCACATGAATGACTTGAATACATGACCAACGTCAATAATCCATAATATCATAACTTGGAGATTTTCATGAAGTACGTGATTATCATACATCTTGTACAAGAGTGGGATTTGCAAGTAAGCATAGCATAATCTCATAAGACTAGTTCATGAACAATCCAACAATACTTGCAAGACACAATATCAACATGACAATCATTGGAACATAAGGGCATATCATGAATCCTTCACTTAGTAATAATTTAGCTATATTACATGACTTCTAGTTTCTTAGGTATTTTATCAAACACTTTACATGCACAATTTTGGGAATAGGTATATTTATCAACATAACAAACTTAATCTATCCAAAATTCATGGTTTCCAACTATTCTACTCATATGCTTCCTGAAAACATATCAAGATACATCCTTGAACTCAAACAACAATCCTCAACATGAATATAGCCATCACACAACAAGAAAATCACAATTCATAATTTAAAACATGATTCTTGAGCTCCATGGATGAAAGGGATCCATTGATGAACACTGCGCATACCTTAGTTTGTGATTTCATGAAGATTGACGGTGAAATTCCCTTGAAATTGAATCTTCTATGAAAATCCTAGGGCTTGTTCTTGAGAGTTTTTGAGAGAATTAAGTGTAAGTTGCTGAATTAGGGATTAAATATCGTGTTATAAGGTTTATATAGGGTGGGAAAATTGACCCTTTTAGCCCTGGATGCGTCATTAAGTTTTTCAGAAATTTTCCCGAATTGGGCCCTTGGCACGATGCGGCGTTATCGCACCGTGTCACTGGAAATTGACAATTGGGAAATGGAGGGATGGCGTGACGCGGAGCCATCATGTTGCCCCCCTCTTTGAGACCTGTAACCATGGTGCAAAGCGCCAGTATCATAGAGAAACACTGTAATTTTACAATTGCCATTTGAGCTACCCCCACGACGCGCTCAAGGCGCAGGTCAGACACTGTCTCACTAAAATGGCCCTAACTCTTCGCCCGGGTGTCAGATTTGGGAAAATTATATATTGATGGAAAGCTTATTCAATTTCCCACGTGATAGGAAGTAATAATTATTGAAATACCACGAGTATAAGAATGAATCCTTATTTCAAATCAAGTACTAACATCCTTGATATGATCTTCAAGCTACGAAAAAGCATGGGTATTACAACCGTGCTCTAATACCAAGTTTGTAACGACCTGAACCGAGGCTCTGGCCGTAATGAGAATCCCAAATCATGAAGGCCCGAACGCCCTTCTACATCTGGTAATCATGCATAATATTCATATAATAAAAAAAATGTGAAATTGTAAATCATTACGGAAACATGGTCATACTCTGATTATAATTTAACAATAAGGAAAGAGATCCAACAACATCTAGACCACATCTGATTCAGTCTACGAAATCTCTACTATATCTTAAAACAAAAACTGTCTGAAACTGGGACTAGGCCCCCCAATGGACCTAAATCAAAATAAATAACATAATCTGAAAGACATAGGCCTTCTGGAATAAAGAAGGCTCACCAATGCACACTTCACTGTTATCTGAAAACTCTACGGCTTAGCAGGGCCTCTGAACTGAGATTTAGACCCTGGGAGGTAGGGGGTCAATTCAAATATACTGGTACACAGAGCAAATCCAAAATAATAATTTATATTCAACATATATGAGAGAAATTTAAAACAGTTCATAAACATATCATATAGTAAAAAATCTCATGGGCATTTTCGAAAAACTCTGTAAAATCATCTGAACTCTGCGACACTCTTTGTTTTACTTTTGCGCTAGGTGGTATAACCTACAACTCTAAAATTCCATGGACAATATGGAATCCGTCATTGACTCAGCGGGGAAGCCCCCAACCCAAGTGTGCCGCAAGGGTTGGAGTCTATGACTCTACTATGCCACACGACCGTCACCAGCGTAAAAATAGTATACCCGGATCGACAAATCACGGTTTTAGGCTAAGAGTTACTTAAACTCAATCCTTCTTCGAGTAACCACCTAACCCTCTTTAAGCCCATTTTTAACTCTTTAAAACATGCATTCTCTAAAAACATATTCTGAAAACATACTCTGTTATGGCATACATACTTATGGTATCGTCATACCATTAACTTGCAAGTCACGTCTCTGAGCCATTATTAGCGTATTACAATCTCTATTTTCAAAACATAAATTCGGGACCACCATATCAATAAATCATTTCAAAGAACTCTTTCTCTAAAACTCATGTAAACATATGTATGCAACTCTTTTTGTCTAACTTTCAATGATGCAAGGTGGCCATGTCAAAGCTCTTAATCTCATGCAAATCTTTCTCTTTTAACAAAATATATTTACATCAAGAAACTCTCTCTCTTAAATCTCTAAATCATGCTCAAAATACTATGGTATTTGAGTAAACTATTTTTAAGCCATAAATCATGCATTTCAAATCCTTCACATTAAGATCATAAACTTAAAGTCATCACAAGAGAGGGATTTCATAAGTTGTGCTCTTAAACAATCTTCAAATATAAATTTTCATACATATTCATGTCACACCCCTTTTCTGCCCAAAGAGGATCGAAGTCGAAGGGTTTTTCCAATTAAAGTGACGGTTTGGAATAGAAATTATTTTTATCATTTTTAGAGTCGCCACTTGGAATTGAGTTATGGTATTCCAAGTCACCTTATTAAATCTCTAATCAAAAGGAAATGACTCTTATTATAGTCTGCAAAAAAAGAAGACCGGGTAAGGAATTCTGTTGACCGAGGGGAAGGTGTAAGGCACCCCTCGAGTCCCGTGGTTCTAGAACGGTCGTTTTATTGACTTATCTTGACTTAAATTATTTTAATAAATTATGTTAAGGCCTAAAATCGCTCATTTTTAATGTATTAAAAACTGGTTTATTATCCTAATAAATAAATCAATGAAAAGTTAATTCTTAGAAAAATATTTGCCAAGGTGCATTATTGCATCCTTAAATTTTTTAAAATGTCTCAAAGATGCGTATGCCGCGTTCTTAATTGACACGAATATTTTAAATATATTTAAAATTTACCTAGCATTTAAAAGTTTTGATATTTATCTATTCAAAGTGCTATTGCTATTTAATCTTATATATAAAAACTTAACAATATTTATTAAAGCGGTTTTAAAATAAAATTAATTATTTTATACTTTTTAGTATTTAAAAGTCTTGACTATTCGAATCATTACCTAAATAATATATTTAAGTAAAATTCATTTAAGAATATTATTTAATTTAACAAAAACTAACTGTCCAAATTTGTTAATAACAAAAATAAATAATAAATAACGAATGAAAATAATACAATAAATAATACAAATTACATATTACATATTTCCAAGTGAACCAAAATTTAAAAAAATTAACTTAATGATTATGATTTTCAAATAACACACGAGAGTCAATTTTAGTCAAAAACAAACTACTAAGAGACCATAATTAAAAAAAAGCTTATTTTGTTTTAAATAACATAGTATACATACATGTGTTCCAACTTGTTTTGGAGTCCATCTGCTTCACTCCATGTTCTTTCTCTGAAACTTAACCACTTTTATTTTTAAAACGATTTTATTCTCGGCTTTTCTTCTATATATATTTTTTTTACTTTTTTTTATGTTTCTGGTGTATGTACAATGAAGATTAAAAAAATGAATAGTGTGTGCAGTGATATATGAATGCAGTACTTCAACAAAATATTCAAATTCCGACGTATTCACTGAACAGATATATAAGCATATGATAAATTAACAATATAATATGTTTTGATAAAAGATTCACATAATCAATATTCATGCTAAATAGTATATTTAAATCATTAATATAGATTCGACCATAATTTTATTTATTATAAAAATTCATACAGTAAATAATTCGGAGTAGAATAAAACCTAAATTTTAATTGACTACAAAAATCAGAATGTTATCACCAGAAACTTCGAATTTAAACTCCTAAATTCAACTCACAATTTTTTCTTTCTTTTCTTTTCTTTCTCTCTTTTATTTGATGTTTTTCTTCTGATCCCTTTGAAAATCTCATTCCTTTTCTCTTTGACTAGTTTTTGATATTTTTGTATTCTGTGTCTGGTGGAGAAAAAGTACGTAGAATCCTCTGTTTTATCTGGTAGGAGTCCTTTAAATACAAGGATTTTTTAGGGGGGGGGGGGGGAATAGAGGAGGGGACAATTATTATCAGATAGAGTAGGTAATTTAAATTTTAAAAATTAAAATTTCCCACTTCTTTTTTTATTTAAAAATAAATAAATATATAAATATATTAATAATAAATAACTATAAATAAATGAATAAAATAATAGAATAATAATAGCAATAATAAATATAAATACTAATTAATTTTTATATTTTAAGAAAATATAATAAAATTTATGAATAACCTTAAATAAATATAATTAAGAAAATATTAAAATTACTAAGTTATTTAAAATTTAAAATAAAAATATTATTATATATATATATATATATATTCAAATTTTATATATTTTTTAAATAGAATAAAATAAAATATCTCAAAATTAACTTTATTTAATTATTGATTTTAAACTAAAACTTAATTAAAATTAAAATAAAATAAGAAATTAAATAATATTATATCAAATATAAATATTTAATATAAAAAAATAAAATAAAAATTCGAGGAGGATCAAAAATTACGTGTCTACATTTTTGCCCCTCTTTGTGTGGAATCTCGAAGAGTTTTCATACAAAGAAGTGGACAAGATATGATTTTTGACTCTCCAATTATTTGAAAGGTAAGGATAAAAATAAAAATAAAAGGAAAAATGTGACCGAGTCCTGTTTTTGGACCGCCTACATATCCCGGGTTATAAGGGAATCAGGTCACATGCAGTTCAAGGAAAACGTGGTGAGAATAAGCTAAACATCGAGTGAGATTCCGTCGAGTTTTCAGTTAACGAATTCTGTTTTTACATCCAATGACTAATAAAAATCAAAAATGAAAAATACAAATGAAAATTACAATCTCTAGAGTCTTGATTCTAATCTTCGTGATTTGAACTTGAAAATTCATACTATTCTTCAGGCAGGCTCCTGGCTTGCTTTTCCTTCACCCTATTCTTCATACTGACTCTTGGACTTGATTTTCTTCACCCTGCTCTTTACGCGGGCTCCTAGACTTCCATTTTTTCTTTACCCTGTTCTTTAGGCGGGCTCCTGAACTTTCTTTTTTCTTCACCCTATTCTTTAGGAGGGTTCCTGGACTTACAATTTATTCACCCTGTTCTTCAAGCGGGCTCCTGGACTTACAATTTCTTCACCTTGTTCTTCAGGCGGGCTCTTGACTTGTTACTTCTTCACCCTGTTCTTCAGGCGGGCTCCTGAACTTCTTTTTTTTTCACCCTGTTCTTCAGGCGGGCTCCTGTTCTTTCAATTTCTTCACCCTATTCTTCAGGTGGGCTCCTGGAATTACAATTTCTTCACCCTGTTCTTCAGGCGGGCTCCTGGACTTACAATTTCTTTATCCCATTCTTCAGGCGGGCTCCTGCCTTCTATTATTTCTTCACCCTGTTCTTCAGGTGGGCTCCTAGACTTATAATTTCTTCACCCTGTTCTTTAGGCGGGCTCCTGACTTATTACTTTTTCACCCTGTTCTTTAGGCGGACTCCTGACTTGTTACTTCTTCACCCTGTTCTTTAGGCGGGCTCCTGGACTTCTTTTTTTCTTCACCCTGTTCTTCAGGCGGGCTCCTGAACTTCCTTTTCTCTGCAGCCTGTTCTTTAGGCGGGATCCTGGACTTTCTTTTTTTCTTCACCCTGTTCTTCAGGCGAGCTCCTGACTTGTTACTTCTTCACCCTGTTCTTCAGGCAGGCTCCTGGACTTTCTTTTTTCTTCACCCTGTTCTTCAGGCGGGCTCCTGGACTTCCTTTTTTCTTCACCGTATTCTTCAGGCGGGCTCCTGGACTTACAATTTCTTCACCCTGTTCTTTAGGCGGGCTACTGGACTTACAATTTCTTTACCCTGTTCTTCAGGCGGGCTCCTGACTTCCATTTTTTCTTCACCCTGTTCTTCAGGCGGGCTCCTAACTTGTTACTTCTTCACCCTGTTCTTCAGGCGGGCTCCTGGACTTACAATTTTTGATTTTAAAATATGTTCCTGAACTCAAAATAAAAGGTGAAACAGAAAAATAACATCCCATTCTTCAGGAGGGTCCTGAGCAAAAAGTAAATTTCCATTCTTTTAGAGGGTCCTGTACAAAAATAAATTCTCATTCTTCAGGAGGGTCCTGAGCAAAAGTAAATTCTCACTCTTCAGGAGGGTCCTGTGCAAAATAATAAATTCCATACAACACACATAAAAATTTTCCCCAGTTTGTACTGAAATGATTTTTGTGTCACCGAATCTTAATACATCTCACAAAGAATAAAGTTTACCATGATCGGGATCTATCATCAGATACTGTAAACATGCTTCTTGCGTTGACAGAAATGTGGAATTGCATCCTTTATTTGAAAACTTTAGTGTAAAATAAGAATATCCCATCTCTGTTTCAAACAAAGAAAAATTATGAGTTTTAAAACATGTGATGGTTGATTTGTGTCATTTGGCTTTTGAAGTGGCCGTTCTCGCACTTTCCATGCTGAACACTTTTCCAATCCATGATAATATTCATTGAATTGTCATACTTCTAACTCAGAATTCTGACTACTGAGATCCTCAACTCAAATCATGTTTCTGTTGTATGATGCTTCTGAGTTTAGCTTCCAATACATCCTTAGATTTTCACGAGTTTAAAATGGTCAAATCACCATCATCTTGAGTACCTTACTTTTACTTTGAAATGTTGTCTCTGTGCATCGACCCTTTGTCTTGCTTTTTACCCTTAAAGGAGTTGGTAGCGAGTTTGGAGTCCTTTCTCACTCGACCTGACGTAAATTTGACTCAAAAGACAACAAAAAATTTTCGTTTGATGACAAGGACACAAAAAATAAAAAAATAAAATAAAACAAAAAGAAAAAGACAATAGGCATCTCTTTCTCAAAACAAAGAGAAAACTTATCTGAATGTGAAAATCGATTCTGGTGATTATGACATGCATTTTGAATCAAACAGCCAGATCTACCTATATCAATCATTTGTCAACTTTTTCCCACTTATTGAGTTTGAAACTGAGCCATTGTTGAATTTATTCACTCTAAATTACTATACTCCTTCGGCTTGTGGCACCTCAATGGATTTTTGCCAACACCTATCTTATTTTCATTTCATTCTCAGCTCACTATCACCTTATGGTGCCCAAAAGGGTTTTCACCAATAAGACTCTCTCATTTTTACTCATTCATTCATTTTTTTTCATTTTTTTTTTTTTGAAAATAATGCCCAACATACGAAACATCATGCACCCATAACTTGTTTAGCCTTGACATTCTCAAAGATCGATCTAAAGATCTTTCTTTGGTTGTAACTTGGCTTTTGGGAATGGTTAGAAAGAAAGGGAGGCATGTGGCTCAAAAATTTACATAATATTGGGTGAAACATATAACTTTTGGAATCGACTTTTTAAGGAAATAAACTTTGCCCCAGTTTTATTTCATTCTGGGTAATTTGAATTTTCTTTTGGTTGGACCGAACCCCAAAGCAGGGCTGCCTACGTATCTTGTCATAGCAAGAATCAGGTCAAACGTAGTTCAGGCCTCTTGTTTTTTTTGCTTGATTTTCTTTCTTTCTCTTTTTTTTCTTTTTCTTGACTTTTCTTCTCTTTTTATTTTGAGAGAGAGAGATATTTTTCCCGACTCCATTTTTCTTGACACTTTTTTGACTCTATTATTTTTTCTTGACACTTTTTTTTTATTTTCAACTTTTTCAAATTCTATTTTGATTCCAAAAGAGGGGTACGAAAGAAAATAATACTAAAGCTCAAAAGGGGTAACACAGGATGACATAAAATTTGGGTAGTAGAATGAAATGCCTCCATCATATCAATCCTTAAAAATGGAAGAACATAACATGCAATTTGAGGGTGAAACATGAGATCATACATATCTTTTCAACATTGACCTTCACTAAGAACATGCACATGTGTCACTTCTGTCATGCTTATGAAACATACAAGTCAACTTGTGTTGTACTTTCTCCACACGGATGACTCATGTCTCTTTGGAAGCTAACTTTCTTTTATTTTTTCTGACGGTGGAGATTATATATCCTCTGATTGATCCCATTCAAAATGCTTGAATTAGATCTTCTAATTGATGATCAATTCATTTTTTATTTGCAAAGCGATTGCTCCAATTTCATCTATATTGCGATTTGACTTATTCTCAAACTGTTTGAAATTTTTTGCTTATATTCTCAAATACTTCCTCTTCATCGTATTCAACCTCTTTACTCATTATTTCATAATTAGATTGGGTTTTAAAATCTGATTGGAAATTCTTCATGCATGTCATATCATTAGAATCGGCATAGAAAGAACAGTATAATAGAAAATACATAAGTAAATATTAGACACAAAATAAAATAAAGGAAAGTTATGTTTCTTTTAAAAAACAAAGATAGACAAAGTTTTAACCTAAAATACCAAAGTAAAAATCTGAATTACAACCCTAGAACGATTCGAATTGTAGAAAGACAAACAAACAAACTACCAAGACTCCTTCATAGTAGGGAGAGGAGTGACCTCCCAATTGTTAAGCTTGACATCTTAGCCACTGGTTTGCTTATCAGCATGACTAGAACTTCCACCACTATCCAACACATTTTCTTCAACAAATAAATTCTGGATCCCCATGCTTAACTCATTGTTTTCCACGCATTGTGCATTACCATGTGTTGATGAAGGATTCCATGTGACGCTCGTAGTGTCAATGTTTTGCACTACAATCAATTTTTCTTGAATCGTCCTTTCTATTTCTCTTTTCAAAGCACGACAATCCTCAATATTGTGACCCTACATATCAGAATGATATGCACATCGTACATGAGAATCAAAATTTCTTGAATGTGGATCAGGAGTACACTCAATGAGAGGAATGATTATGTCCAACTTTCTCAATCTCTAAAATAAACTGGCATACGACTCCTCAATTGGTGTAAAATTATTCTTTGACTTTCTCCTCTTTGCAAACTCCGGCCTCGATTGAAACTTGGACTTAGAAATTCTTTGATAAATATGTGGGGGTCCAGGACGATGTTGAGGAACCGGTGCATGCCATTGAGGATAAGAAAATGGATGAGCATACAACTGTGCATTGTTTAAAGGATATTGAGGAAGTGAAACGAAATATCTTGAATTTTGCAAAGAGGAACCTTGTTGCATGTGAGCATATGAATTTGATGTGCAAGATCGGGATTGAGATTGACAATATTGCTGAGTTGGACCTCTTGAGCTCTGTTTTTCCCCTGTAACGACAATAGGTACATTTTTCTTTTTCTTCCCTTTTGTCCCTCTCAATTGATGGAAATATTGTCCCAAGTGTTTTACAGAATCCTCGTACCCATCATGTTTCTCAAATTTCGATATCTGAAGACTTGGAGGAAAGTTAACACTTGAAGAAATGTCCCCGTCGTTATATGCAACATCTTCATAATTCACAATTCCTTGAGAATTTTTCGTAGCCTTTTCTGTGCTCTTCATTTTCCTAGCCATTTTCTCTTGCTCTTCTGTCATGTCAGGCTTCTTAGTAAGAAATTTTGGTGGTCCAAATAACATAGATATGGGCTCAGGAGTATAATAGTGATCATCAAGAGTGTTGAACATCGACTTACTAGTAGATTAGGGAGGCACAATCGTCGGATCAAAAGCTAAGGTGGAAACCTTAGTAGAGGATGGAGCAATAGAAGCAGAGACTATAGGTGGTGATATCGATGTGCTAGATTTATACTGAAGATCTAGAGAATGAGTGATTGAAACATTGAGATTCTTTTGGCTTGGAATAGATTCTGGGGCATGTTGTGGCGCATAACCAACAGCAGAAAATTGACCTTGCAATTTTGGTGAAAAACTCAAGGTATTTGTAGGGTCAATAGTGGAAAATGGCGGAGGAGACATCCCACTGGCCCAAGCTCAATACATTTCCAACATTTGTTTTCTCAAACTCACAATCTCTTATTTTAACCTCTCATTTTCCTGACTCTTTATCTGATCCATGATTTCACTTTCTATATTCTTGCTGGATATGACTTTTTTTCCTGAATTTGGTGTAATATGAGGGACCATCCAAAATACCACAAACCATCCACCTTAAATTAACTGTTTAAGAAATAACAAAGGCGTCAGAATGCAATATTTTTTCAAAAACTCTTTTCGTTTATCTTCTTTTTGAAAAGATCACCGAACCCCAGAAAGGATTCCTACGTATTTCACTAAGATGAGAATCAGGTGTGCGTAGTTCTCAAAAATTGGAGATACGAAGAAATATACCTTTTTTTTTCTTTTTTGAATAATGAGAAATTTATTTACTTATTAAATAATATTTTTTTTATTTTTGAAAATAAAATATTTTTTTAGTTTAAAAGGAAAGACAACCATTTTTTTTAAAAGATCACTGAATCCATTAAGGACTGCCTACGTATCTCAATAAAATGAGAATCAGGTGTGCGTAGTTCTTGAAAATTATGTCGTACAAAACTCAGCCTCAAGACCCCTAAAAGTTCAAGGTTGTTAAGATATATATATATATATATATATATATATATATATATATATATATATATATATATATATATATATATATATTTTATAAAAATTTAGCCTCATGATCCTTAAAGATTCAGGGCTATTGAAATATATATATTTTTATTTTTTGGTAGAACCTTAGCCTCATGATCCCTAAAGATTCAGGGCTATTAAGATATATATAAAAATTGGACCTGAAAATTAGAAAAATAATTATGAAAGTAATCATATTTTAAAAATATTCCCCAATAAATCTATGAATAATTTTTGAAAAGATAGGGTCGTATCCTGGGAAGGACTTCCTACGTATCCCACTAAAGAGTGAGAATCAGACCCTTGTAGTTCATAAAGACTGTAAAACTATCTTACTAAAATTTTCTCTTCTTTTAATTTTATTTTTTTTGGAAAAATGATTCACTACATGTGAGGATAATTTAATCTCTTGCATTTTAAAATTGCCTAAAGATGATCAACAAACAAATAGCCTTCCAACCAAATGTCAAAAGAGCATGTAGGATGCACATATTGGTCTTTATAAAGTAGGTTACCTATCCTAGACATACCCGGCTCCTATGCCAAGTCCCGCTAAGTCAAATGCATATGATGCAAATAAAACGACACCTAATAAGGATAATCAGATTCTGAGTTTCCAATTCTTCTAAGTTTAAGCCTAATAGGGATAGGTCTAGACTGGCTTACCCGAGCGGACACTCGAGTCGGGGAGGGATAACTTGGTCGGTAGCAGGGCAACACCGCCTTCGTTAACGATCCGAACCCCGCCTAACATGTGTGACTATAATCCTTCACCAGGTGCCTTGACACTCTGACTATCTCAAAAAGAAAGTTAGGATGCATACGCTGCATTCCTTCTATCCTATTTCAGAGACCCAAAGGGGAGCGCGAGAGAAGACAGTTTATAAAACAGTTCAACAAACACAAAATATAACAATAATTAAAGCAAGTAAAGTCAATATCAAAAGCTAAAATTCTAATAATTCTCCAGCAGAGTTGCAAGAGATGTCACACCCCTTTTCCGCCCAAAGAGGATCGAAGTCGAAGAGTTTTTTCAATTAAAGTGACGGTTTTGAATAGGAATTATTTTTATCATTTTTAGAGTCGCCACTTGGAATTGGGTTGTGGTGTTCCAAGTCACCTTATTAAATCCCTAATCAAAAGAAAATGATTCTTATTATGGTCTGCGAAAATAGAAGACCGGGTAAGGAATTCTGTTGACCGAGAAAAAGGTGTAAGGCACCCCTCGAGTTCCGTGGTTCTAGCACGGTCGCTTTATTGACTTATCTTGACTTAAATTATTTTAATAAATTATGTTAAGGCCTAAAATCGCTCATTTTTAATGTATTAAAAACTGGTTTATTATCTTAATAAATAATTCAATGAAAAGTTAATTCTTAGAAAAATATTTGTCAAGGTGCATTATTGCATCCTTAAATTTTTTAAAATGTCTCAAAGATGCGTACACCGCGTTCTTAATTGAGACGAATATTTAAATATATTTAAGATTTACCTAGCATTTAAAAGTTTTGATATTTATCTATTCAAAGTGCTATTTCTATTTAATCTTATATATAAAAACTTAACAATATTTATTAAAGCGATTTTAAAATAAAATTAATTATTTTATACTTTTTAGTATTTAAAAGTCTTGACTATTCGAATCATTACCTAAATAATATATTTAAGTAAAATTCATTTAAGAATATTATTAAATTTAACAAAAACTAATTGTCCAAATTTGTTAATAACAAAAATAAATAATAAATAAATAATGAAAATAATACAATAAATAATACAAATTACATATTACATATTTCCAAGTGAACCAAAATTTACAGAAATTAACTTAATGATTACGATATTCAAATAACACATGAGAGTCAATTTTAGTCAAAAACAAACTACTAAGAGACCATAATTAAAAAAAACACTTCTTTTAAAAAATAATAATATAGTATACATGCGTTTTGGGGTCCATCTACTTCACTCCATGTTCACTCTTTGAAACACAACAATTTTTTTTTTTAAAACGATTTTATTCTCAGCTTTTCTTCTATATTTTTTTTTACTTTTTTTTTATGTTTCTGGTGTATGTACAGTGAAGATAAAAAAAATGAATAGTGTGTGCAGTGATATATGAATACAGTACTTCAACAAAATATTCAAATTCTGACGTATTCACTAAACAGATATATAAGCATATGATAAATTAACAATATAATATGTTTTGATAAAAGATTCACATAATCAATATTCATGCTAAATAATATACTGAAATCATTAATATAGATTCGAACCTGAATTTTAATTGACTACAAAAATCAGAATGTTATCACCAGAAACTTCGAATTTAAACTCCGAAATTCAACTCACAATCTTTTCTTTCTTTTCTTTTCTTTCTCTCTTTTATTTGATATTTTTCTTCTGATCCCTTTGAAAATCTCACTCCTTTTCTCTTTGACTAGTTTTTGATATTTTTGTATTCTGTGTCTAGTGGAGAAAAAGTACATAGAATCCTCTATTTTATCTGGTAGGAATCCTTTAAATACAAGAATTTTTTAGAGGGAAAATAGGAGAGGGAACAGTTATTATCAGATAGGGTAGGTAATTTAAATTTTAAAAATTAAAATTTCCCACTTCTTTTTTTTATTTAAAAATAAATAAATAAATATATTAATAATAAATAAATATAAATAAATGAATAAAATAATAGAATAATAATAGAAATAATAAATATAAATACTAATTAATTTTTATATTAAAGAAAATATAATAAAAATTATGAATAACCTTAAATAAATATAATTAAGAAAATATTAAAACTATTTAGTTATTTAAAATTTAAAATAAAAATATTATTATATATATATATATATATGTATATATATATTTTCAAATTTTGTATTTTTTTAAATAGAATAAAATAAAATATCTCAAAATTATCTTTATTTAATTATTGATTTTAAACTAAAACTTAATTAAAATTAAAATAAAATAAGAAATTAAATAATATTATATCAAATATAAATATTTAATATCAAAAAATAAAATAAAAATTCGAGGAGGATCAAAAATCATGTGTCTACAATTCATATACATGTAAATCAATTCAAGGGGGAAAGTCCAAAAGACCAAAGCAACAACACAATTAAACAATCATAATGCATAATAAAATCATGTATTTCAAAACGCCTTTTTGAATTCATGCTTGATAATCTTTAAATCATGTTCTAATATTTACAAGCCCATGTAGTTTTTAGGATAAACCTCACGTACCTTAAATTAGAAGCTTTTGAATGAACTCTAGCTTTTGGGATGCTATACGTATGATTGATGGGTGCTTCTTGTAACCCTAGCAATGGCGATTCCGAATCTTGAAGAATTAAGAAAAACTCACGGTTAAATCTTGAGCTATTTGAAATTCCAGTCTGAAACCCTAGAGAGTGTTCTTGTGGATTTTTTATGGAAATATCAGTAATATGGTGTTTTGGGATTGAAATCCTGTGTTTAAATTGATAAAGGGGAGAAAAATACCCAATATACCCTTAATGAGACAGAGTTTAAAATGCAGAATTTTCCAGGTGCGTGCAGCAGAGCATGCGTCGCATTCTCTAGTCCGCCGGACTGGAGCGTGCGTCACATGCTACATCGCATGGTGCCAGGGATGGAATGGACCATGTGATGCATGCAAATCGCATGATGCCACTATTTTGGGCATCCAAACGTGCCCTAAATGAGGCCCAAAAATCTCAAAACTCACCCATTATATACTATCAACTTGCCCCATCTTGAATCAATAAAATATCAAGAAATAGAGGTCGGGAAGGTCGTCAAAAAAATCCTCAAAGATTGGAAGTCAAAAATGAGACTAAGTCTATTTGACACTTAGAAAAATTTTCCAGTCTTTAACTCTTTAAGCATGCTGCTAGGTGCTAATACATCCACGACTTTTACGGGGTGTTACAGAAACATAAGTCAAAACTATGCAAGAATTATTCAAACATATGGTGGCCATGTGCTTTTGGAAAACCCATGCAACTCTTTCATTTTATATATTTACATTCAACATTTTTGCAACATAAGCAACCCTCTCTTCTAATTCAAAACCATAATAAATCATAACATAATTCAAGACATTTCAGACCATGCTTTTCAAGATGCATTCAAAACAATCTATTTCATATGAAAAGTAGGGAAAATCATAACAAAGAGAGGCATTCTATGTGAGTCATGCTCTCAATTCAAATATCAACCTTAAACACATACATACATATACATAAGATTTCAAATCAATTTGGGGGAAGGCCTAAAGAACAAAACAGTATCATCAAGGCTTCTAAAACCATGATTAAAATCGTAAATCCAAAACCCTTTTCTTAAAAATCATGATTTCTAAACCCTTTGCATGGTTAAAAGAAGATTTCTATGTCCATGAAATTTTAGGAAAACTCCACGTACCTTAATTTATGACTCTTGAATGAACTCATGCTTTAGGGATGCTATTCGAACAATTGATGGGTGCTTTTTGTAGCCCTCACAATGGGGATTTCAAATCTCGAAGAATTATTGAAAACCCGCGGTAAAATCATAAGATATTTTGATCTTTGGGTTGAAACCCTAAGAAGTGTTCTTGGTGATTTTGAGAGAGAATGACCTTATTTTGGTGTTTGGGGGATTTAATCTCATGTTATGGCTGAATAGGGGGTGGAAAATACCACTTTTGCCCTTAAAAACGTGAAAATAGAACCTGGAAATTGGGTGTGTGCAATAGAGTGTGTGTCGCACGCTAATCGCGCGATGCTACTATCTCAATCACGAAAATGGACATAACAATTCACTTGGGTATCGAATTTTGGCGAAATTGGTATTGTTGGAAATATAATTCGAAGAGATTTCATTTGATGTCTAGTAGCCCCTCTAATTTGTAACATATAAAAAGTTATGGTCGATTGAAGTTGACCCAAGTTTCAAAGCTCACTCAAACTCGAACGATAGGAAAGCTTTCAATTCTTCCTTGAGTTGGGGACCTCTATGATCTCAATTCATGCTCAAATAGGTCTCACACTACATAATTGATTAACATGCCAAATTTGCATAGTATTTATGGCTTTTGGATCATCTACTCATAGAAATGATGATTTTTATTCTAGCCCAAAATGTGGGGTGTTATAAGTACGCAATACATGTGAGAACCAGTACCTTCTTTTTCTTCACTTTTGTGGACCAGCTTGCACAACTTGTTTCATCCATATGTCAATCATCAAAACTTTAAATTCCCTAACATATGGGAAGCAGTAGAAGAGGACTATGAAGTAACTCCTCTTGGAGCTAATCCAACAATGAATCAGATGAAATATAACATGGAGAGAAAGACAAGAAATGCCAAATCCAAAGCATGCCTTTTCTCTGTAGCATCCCCTTCAATTCTTTCCAGAATTATACGAATGAAGTTCGCTGCAGAAATTTAGGAGTATCTCGAAACAGAATGCCATGAAAATAAAAGAGTGCAGACTATGCAAGTGATGAATCTGATTTGGGAATTTGAAATGAAGATAATGAAAGAATTAGAAACTATAAAAGATTACGCAGAGCAGCTACTTGACTTAGTCAATAAGGTGAGATTGTTTGGTAAGGATTTTAATAATAAAAGAATTGTTCAAAAAATTCTTGTCACACTTCCTGAGAAATATGAAGCCACAATCTCTTCTTTAGAGAATTCTAAGGATCTATCAAGCATTACCTTGGCAAAACATATTAAAGCTTTACAGGCATTGGAGCAAAGGAGAATAATAAGGAAAGAAGGTTCTGTTGAAGGTGTTTTACAAGCTAAATCACAGAACGAGTCATACAAGGGAAAGAAAAAATCCAGAAGCAAAGGCAAGGCAATAATTACAACAATCAGGAAGAAAGTAATCCACCCTGCCTTCATTGCAAAAACACAAATCACACTCAACAGAAATATTGGTGGAGACCAGATGTTAAGTACAAAAAATGTGGTCAACTGGGCCATGTGGAGAGGGTATGCAAGTCAAAAAATCTACAAGAAGAAGCCAAGGTTGCTGTAAATCAATATCAAGAAGAACAATTGTTTGTAGCAACTAGTTTTACTAGAAAAAACACTTTTGAAAATTGGTTGATTGATAGGGGATGCACAAATCATATGAACAGTGATCAAGAGCTCTTTACAAAGCTCGATATATCTATTATTTTCAAATTCAAAATTGGAAATAGAGAATATCTTGACGCAAAAGGCAATGGAACAATTACAATTCCAAGCCCTATAGGTTTGAAACTTATAACTGATGTTTTCTTTGTTCCTAATCTTGATCAAAATCTCTTAAGCGTTGGGCAGCTGCTTAAAACTAGTTTCAAAGTGTTATTTGAATAAAAAGCATATGTCATCGAGGATTCTGATAATAAAGAGATATTCAAGGTCAAGATGAGAGGAAGGAGTTTTTCCTTAAATCTATTGGATGAGGAGCAAACAATAGTTGTACGGTAGGAAAATGATTCTGAGCTATGGAATAAAAGACTCAGACATTATAATAATGATGTCATACTCTTCATGAAACACAATCAACTAACAGAAGGTCTCCCAAGCCTTGAGAAAAATCGGCTAGCTTATGAAGCTTGTCGGCATGGAAAGCAAACAAAGCTTCCTTTTCAGAATTCATCATGGAGGGTAAACAATAAGATGCAACTTATTCAAACGGATGTAGGAGGACCTCAGAACACACACCATTTTTAAAGGGCAGTAAGTACTATATTGCTTTCATGGATGATTGTTCCAGTTATTGGATTTATTTTTGAATTTTAAATTTTAAATATGAGATCACTGATGTATTCTAGAAATTAAAGCTTTTGTGATAAATCGGAGTGGTTGCAGAATTCAGATGATAAAAACAGATAATGGAATCGAATATACTTCAGAAAGTTCAACAACTTTTGTAATAAAGAAGGAATCGAGCATCAGCTAACGACACTCTATACTCCTCAACAAAATGGAGTAGTGAAAAGGAAAAATAGGATAGTAATGGAGATGAAAATGTGTTTACTCCATGAGAAAGGGCTTCCAAAGAAATTTTGGGTTGAATCTTCCAATACCGTAGTATTTTTGCTAAATAGATTGCGAACTAAGGCTCTGCAAATGAAGACATCGTTTGAGGCTTGGTTTGGTTACAAACCTTTTCTAACAAATCTTAAAATGTTTGGTTGTCTTTGCTTTTCTTATGCACCTCAGGTTACTATTTTAGTTTTTGTTCTGGAATATTCTCTTGGTATTAAAAAAAGTCAAGATCTTGGGGATCAATCTATAGCTAAAGTAGAATGCATTGTAGCTGCTATAGCTGTGAATCAATCCCTTTGGATTCGGAAGCTACTGGCTGATTTTACATGGAACAAAAGAAGAGTACCAAAATTCTTGTGGATAATGAAGCTGCAATTTCAATTGAAAATAATCTTGTTTCTCATGAAAAGACAAAAGATTTCAGGATCAAGCTTTATTTCTTGAGGGAGGTGCAAAAGAATGGAGACATAAACATGGTGCACTGCAAAAATGATTTTCAGAATGCCGATATTTTAACTAAGTCTCTACTAGAGCAAGATTCCAGTTTCTCAGAGAAAGACTTGGTGTTACTTCTCTTGAGTAAAGGAGGAGTGTTAAGACTAGTGCCTCAAAAGCTGGAGATTAGCTATATTTGCTGTTGTAATTCAAAATACAGCTTTAAAGTAGGATCTAAATTTAGGTAAATAAGGCTGCAATCTTGCAAAATCGGATTTATTACATTTGCTGATCTTTAGCCCATAATTATTAGTGATAATGATAGCTCATTTAACTCCTTTTATTGAGATTTTTCAGTTATGATTTTATATATAAATGTGGCAGTGATCAATGAAATTTTACCATGCTTTTTGCTTTTTTTTTCATTGTGAAATATCTATTTTCTCTCCAACACTAACTCTAACTGGCAACACAAGCTAACTCTATCTTGAACAATCACCTAACTCTAGATGATTACAAAAAGTTGTTACACCACAACACCTACAATGATCATAAGAAAGCGCAGGAAAACATTTAAGCACAATATTACAAAGACTCAATTGCAACAAAGAAATAAAAATACAACTCGATTAACAATCCGTTTCTTGTTGAAGCTACAACCTTTGATTTTTCACTTCAGAAAGATATTTAGTTGTGAGAATATAAAAGTGTTGATTTTATTGTTGAGGAAGATGAACAATATATATTATGACACAAGAAAACCTAAGATACATCCCATTGGTTGAGACATAAAAGGTGGCACCAGCTTTTCACCAACTTTTGTACTATGTGTTAACCGTGGCAGTTTAACTATGACAACGACTGGTGAGCTTAACCTGATTCCTAAGTGATAACAGCTTTGTCATCACAAAAACTTTAGGGAACAGGTCCCAAACTATGAATTTGTGAATCATCAAAACTAAACACTTACCAATTTCCTCCTTTTTGATGATAACAAACCCATACAATCAAATCAGCATACTCAATATCTTCAGCATCTTCTACACAACACAACCTATACCTTAGCAACACAACAAAAAATAGTTTACCCAACCGATTCCCCTTATTACTGATACCTATAAGTATATGGTCAGCCTACACCTTATTCCCTCTATCTATGAGCATAATGTTGCCCCTAAATGAGAGAAATCCTATCTTGATCATCACAACACGGGAAACACATAGCCACATACAACCACATAACACACTCATATAAGCTACCTCACAACTCAACATCAACCCAACAACTTTCCCCTTTTGGAATCATCAAAGAGGTCAGGCAGGAAACCAAGTACAAATAAAGCATCCAACGTGGATAGCTGCCTACCAAATCATAGCCAAGATAAGAGGAAGAATAAGAAGAGTGGCAAGCATATGGCTAGGTCTTATAAATTCCCATCTTGATCTGTTTTTTCTCAAAAGGTTCTCTACCAAGTGCTTCGGTACATATATCATCAATTTGATCATCAGTGCTACAGAAAACCATCTTGATCAACCCCTTTTCAACTTAAGAAGTGATGTTTAACATTAATGCGCTTTGTTCTTTTGTGTTGAACCAGATTATTTGCCATATTTACTGCACCAGTGTTGTCATAGTACAATGGAATTCAATTTAAGAGGATTCCAAAGTCTCCAAGTTGTTGCTTAATTCATATAAGTTGAGAACAACATGATGCAACTATAACATATTCAGCTTTATCTCTGGAGAGAGTCACTGAATTCTATTTCTTGGTACCCCATGAGATCAAAGATGACCCTAGGAAGTGAGCCATTCCTAAAGTGTTTTTTTGATTCACCAATACCCCAACATAGTCAGCATCAACATATTCAATCAAGTCAAAACAGTTATCAGCAGGATAAAAGAAAACCAGATCATGAATTTCTTTGAGATATCTCAAGATCCTCTTGGCTTTCTTCAAATGAGATTTCTTTGGACTTGTTTGAAACCTAGAACACATTCAAATACTTAAAAAAATATTAGTTTTGCTAGAAGTTAGGTAGAGAACAAAAGCAATGATCCCTCTATACATAGTTTCATTTACTGAGAGACCAGGCTCGTCCAGATCTAATTTGGAGGAGATGCCTATAGGCGTGAAAATTTTCTTTGCATCCTCCATATGAAATCTCTTAATCAGTTCTTGAATATACTACTATTGGAATATAGTGGTTCCAGATACACCTGATGTGCTAGATTTTTGCAGCACATTTAAGACTTTTTAACATGAAGTAAGTTCTTAAGTAATTATTGGTGTTTTTGATGTTATTTATTAATATTTTGTAGGAAAGTCAAGATTCATACAAATAAATAACAATGGAGAAAAAGAGTAAAATCTGGTACAAGTGAGCTGATATGAGTCTGACGGCATTTCTTGCAAGCCGTCAAAGATTGGTAAGCTACCAGAAAAAGGCGTCAAGAAGAACAGTGAAGAAGAGTTGCTGGATGAAGGTGACGACATTCTCAATATGTCATCACAAGTGTGGTAAGCCGTCAGAAGATGCCGTCAAGTGGGATAGAAAATGATGAAATAAGCTGAAGGTTTGACAATATTTGCTACACGCCATCACTCCTCTGGTAATCCATCAGAGGATATCGTCAGAGTGAGGAAGAAAAGGTTAAGAAGGCACGACTTCTGACGACATATCTAAGACGCCGTCAGAAGCCTAACGATCAACACCAATATGTCGTCACCTAAATCCGAGCCCAGCTGTGATTTTGTTATTTTATTACCTTAATTAGGCTTTAGTATAAATGGAATCTTTTAGGATTTTTGATTAATTAATAATTCACCTATCAGACATCAACTCTAAGAAGAGAGACACATATTTTTGCTCTCTTTCATAAAATATTCTTGTGTTTTCGTATCAAATATTTTTAGGGTTTCTACCTTGTGATTAAATCAGAGGAACTACTTGTTGTTTTCTACCCATTCATAAGTTTATCATTATAATCATGAATTCAACTTGTTATTTTTTTCATCAAATCATGAGCGGCTAATTTCATTAGCCGGAGTTATCGGATCCATGGATTAGGGTTTGATATGATACTAGGTGTTTAACCGATTCAAAGAGTATTAAAACATGTTGAAATTCTGTTGTTTTAACTAAAATCTAGTGGTTGCAAACATTAGATTATGCGTTAGGTTTTATTTGTTTCTAACGGAGAAATAGACTAGAGGACGTGAATTATCAACAGGGACTCGAAAGCTACCAACCTTTTGTTTAATGATTAATGCTGTAACTGGATTAATCTACTTGAGATAACATCCTATTGGAAATAGATAAGTTATCTAAGTTCGAGAGAATTAGAAAATAAATTTTCTGGTGAGGTCGAGAGATAAGTCATATAGTATAATCGTCAAGGATATTCTGATGTTCTACTCATTTCGAGAATCTCTAGCATTACCTAGTATCTGTCAATTCCCAAAACCCTTGGTGAACATAGCTCTGGTTTCCCATTTAGACTGATTTCAAACACTAAAATATTGAAAGTGACAATTAACTCTCTATGAACCTTAAACCCCCATTTTATCCTTTTATATCGATTGTTTGAATTTAACTTGCAGCTATAATTTCAAACGAGTTTAATCGCCACTCTCATTGTTCCCTGTGGATTCGACCCTGACTCCAAAGTTGGGTAAATATATTGACGACGACCGCCTTACACTAAATTAAGGTGTAAGTTGGACGTTATCAAAAATGGCGCCGTTGCCGGGGAACAATTTGGCGTATTGAGTTAGTTTGGAATTTTAGCTTACTTGCTTGAATTCAAACTTGTAAATATTTGTTGTGATTTCCTTTGTTCTTGTGTTAGGTATATTTTCTTTATTTTTGTTTATTTCTTACTATGGCATGATGGAATGAATGTAAGTTTGATGGCTGGAAATCTTATCTGGATGATCCATGTCCATATTGTGATGGACCCCACTTTTGTCAAGATTGTAGATATGCTCCCCGGAGAGAGATGTGTGCACTATCTCCATCCTGCCGGGAGTACAATTGTTCTTTACGTAGTGGTCAAGATGGACATTGGAGTGATTGCCCAAATGCCCCTTCCCCCTATTGCGCTAACCCAAGTTCTAGTTCTTCTTTTGAGTATGACAGCTCTTATGGTCAAGAAAAGGAAGATCGAAGCACTGGAAAGAGTGATATTGAAGCTATTCTTCAACTAATGTTGGATCGTATAGATACAATAAATGATACCATATGTGACATACGTCAAGATATTAGGGCATTTAACAAGGGAAAAGAAAGGATAGAAGAGATGGATATCGAGGTCAATCATCCAAAACACTTTTCTATATTATGTTTAGATGATATCTTGCCTGTGAAATCATTTAAAATAATGGAAGAGTGTGACGATGAAGATCAAGAATCTGATGTTGATGATGAGCTTGATGTTGAGCAACACTCGGTGATTTCTCAACCAACCAAACCATTTATGAATGAAGATGTCAAGTATGAGGAAATGGTATTAGAGTCAAAAGAATAAATCAAGCAAAATCCTCGTGAAGACACTAGTCCATTTCGGGGTAAAAATACTAATAGGGAAGTTGTTCCAAAATTGAGGGTTAGTCCTCATTCGAATCATTTTTTAACATTATGCTTAGTGGATGTGATGAAAGTTGAATCACCCAAGCAAATGATGAATTTTGAAAATGAGGAGGAAGATTCTTACATTTTAGAGTTTGTCCTTCCAAAAGGGTATACTACAACCCCAATATTGAAGGCAAAGGAGCTTAAAGATCGATGTCTATTTAGTGGCTATTTAAGATTCTCACCGTTGCCAAATGAGCCCACACAAAAGTTTGATGCGAAATTGGGCAAACAGTTCAAGACTTCGAAGTGGCGTGATAGAACATTCCTCATCATGCCCTCATATTTGCCCAACACACCCCGAAGATGTATTGATCAAAAGTTGGTCCGGCATTTCAAATCCTCTAAGTGGAGACATAAATAATTATCAACAAGATATCTTGACGAAGTCTGAGTAGTCAAGATAATTGGATCGTGCCGCGATGTTAAACTAGGCACTTCTTGGGAGGCAACCCAAGGCATTTTTTTGTTTGTATTCGTATTATGTGATTGACATCAGATCTTCACACCCATGGTGCCACAGGTATTTTCCTAACTCTCTTGTTTTGATTTGACGTGTTGGGAACAATGTATGATATTAAGTTGAGGGTGGGCCTACTTGTGGGTGTTGATGTCCTCCTGGGGTTTTTATTACCGTGCCTCTTTTCCCCAGAGTCTTGTTCCTAGTAGAGACGGCATATTCAGGCGTATTGTGTTTTGTTTTGTGATGTGTTGTGGTTAATTGGGAGAAAAATAAGTATCTAGGATAGTTGACATATTTTATTGATTTTTGAGACTGATAAACACCTCTCCGTTGGTCTGTTTTATAACTGTGTGATATACATTTATGTGTGACCATTGTGCATCTTGTTATGACATTAGTACTAGTGACATGATATCCACTGCTAAACAATCGCATGAACCGGATAGGTAGTAGTTTGTGATGCACCTTTGTGCCATGTGTGTGTGAGATACTACTTAGTTCCTTTTGTGTGTTAAATCCAAAACTTGCCCGGTTAGTCTTACTTTGGTTGAAAGATAGGGGTAAGGAAAGGATCATAGGTCGTTGTTGATGTTAGTCCACGTTTAGCCTAACTGACCTTCCCTGTTATGCATGATATCTCTTGATCCCTATTTTGAGCCTAAATTGACCATTTCTTTCTATGATACCTATCACCTTCCCATTTATATCATAATGAACCTGTTTTGGCCCTGGTCTTTCTTGGACACTGTGCACCTTGACTTAGGCAAACAACCTAAGTTGAGGGTGGCTATCATAAGGGTGTGTGATGTAAAATGAGTATGAGGAATGGTCGAATAAAAGAAAAAAAAATAAAAAGTAGGGTGTTGTGGAAAAAGAATAAGAAAAGAATAGTTGTGAAAAAAAAAATAAGAAAAGCCACATCCATCCTGAATAATATGTGATCAAGAAAAGGAGAAAAAGAAGAAGAAGGTTAATAAGTGAACCCCAAAATTTAAGGTAGTGCCAAGGAGGCTTAGTCACTCTAAATGCCATTGAATATCATACCAGCCCTTTGCCTACATTACAAACCGAAGAAAAGACCTATAGTGATCCTAACTTACCTGTCTGGACACCTTGGTAATGAAAATAAGGGCAAGCATATGGTATTTGACATGCATTGATTGGAATTTCTTTCTGAGAGTGAGTGTCTCTTGACTGTCCCCGTATTGACATGCTTGAGTTCAAATATGAGTGAGGAGGGACTTCTTTGTTGTAAGGGCACATCGGTTGAATTGCTAGCTGTTTACTTATTTGGGTAGTGTAACTTGTACATTGCATGGTTATTGTTGCTGAATTGATGTCATATCTTGATTCCTTTGGGTCACATTGTTAATCTTCATTGATATGCACAATTGGATTTATAAGTAATTGAACGTGGAGAGTGGTATGAGTTTTGAGCTAAACTTTATAATCAACTGTGATAGGTATCTTATGTGTCTCTTGGTTAAGCATCGTAGTATGGTGTTATGTAGTTGCTTGAGGACAAGCAATTGTTTTAAGTTGAGGGTGTTGATGTGCTAGATTTTTGTAGCACATTTAAGACTTTTTAACTTGAAATAATTGTAAGTTCTTAAGTAATTATTGGTGTTTTTGATATTATTTCTTAAGATTTTGTAGGAAAGTCAAGATGCATGAAAATAAATAACAATGGAGCAAAAGAGTAAAATCTGGTACAAGTGAGCTGATATGAGTCTGATGGCATTTCTTGCAAGCCGTCAGAGATGTGGTAAGCTACCAGAAAAGGGCGTCAGGAAGAATAGTGAAGAAGAGTTGCTGGATGAAAGTGACGACATTCTCAATATGTCGTCACAAGTGTGGTAAGCCGTCAGAAGATGCCGTCAAGTGGGACAGAACATGGTGAAATAAGATGAAGGTCTGACGACATTTGCTACATGCCGTCACTCCTCTGGTAAGCCGTCGGAGGACATCGTCAGAGTGAGGCAGAATAGGTTAAGAAGGCACGACTTCTGACGACATATCTGAGACGCCGTCAGAAGCCCAACGATCAACACCAATATGCCATCACCTAAATACGAGCCCAACTGTGATTTTGTTATTTTATTACCTTAATTAGGCTTTAGTATAAATAGCATCTTTTAGGGTTTTTGATTAATTAATAATTCACCTATCAGACATCAACTCTAAGAATAGAGACACGTATTTTTGCTCTTTTTCATAAAATATTCTTGTGTTTTCGTATCAACTATTTTTGGGGTTTCTACCTTGCGATTAAATCGGAGGAACTACTTGTTGTTTTTCTACCCATTCGTAAGTTTATCATTATAATCATGAATTCAACTTGTTATTTAATTCATCAAATCATGAGCGGCTAATTTCATTAGCCGGAGTTATGGGATCCATGGATTAGGGTTTGATATGATACTAGGTGTTTAACGGATTCAAAGAGTAGTAAAACAACTTGAAATTCTGTTGTTTTAACTAAAATCTAGTGGTTGCAAACATTAGATTATGCCTTAGGTTTTATTTATTTCTAACGGAGAAATAGACTAGAGGACGTGAATTATCAACAGGGACTCGGAAGCTACCAACCTTCTGTTTAATGATTAATGCCGTAACTGGATTAATCTACCTGAGATAACATCCTATTGGAAATAGATAAGTTATCTAAGTTTGAGATAATTAGATAATAAATTGTCTGGTGAGGTCGAGAGATAAGTCAGATAGCATAATCGTCAAGGATATTCTTCTGTTCTACTCATTCCGAGAATCTCTAGCATTACCTAGTATCTATCAATTCCTGAAACCCTTGGTGAACATAGCTCTGGTTTCCCATGTAGACTGATTTCAAACACTAAAATATTGAAAGTGACAATTAACTCTCTGTGAACCTTAAACCCCCATTTTATCTTTTTATATCAATTTTTTGAATTTAACTTGTAGTTATAATTTCAAACTTGTTTAATCGCCACTCATATTGTTTCCTGTGGATTCGAACCCGACTCTAAAGTTGGGTAAATATATTGACGACCGCCTTACACTAAATTGAGGTGTAAGTTGAGCGTTATCAACACCCCGTTTAATTTCTAAGCTAAGAAAGAAGTTTAGTTCTCTCAGTTCATCTCAAACTCACTGCTCATTAGTCTGGCAAACTCACCACAGAGAGTGCTGGTAGTGGCTCCAAAAATGATATCATCTACATAGACTTGAACAATGAGAAGATTTCTTGCTCTGGCCTTCAAAAATAGTGTGTTGTCAATTTTTCCTCTTTTGAATCCATTGTCAAGTAGGAACTTGGACAGTCTTTCATACCAAGCTCGGGGAGCTTGTTTCAAACCATAAAGGTCTTTGTCTAGCTTAAACACATGACTGGGTAGATCAACATTCTCAAACCTTGGAGGCTGCTTGACAAACACTTCTTCCTAGCAAGCATAGGCAAAGGTTTAAGAATAATATTACAAACACTCAATTGCAACAAAGAGATAAAATACAACTCTTTAAGTGATCAGTTCCTTATTGCAGTTGCAGATTTTGATTTGCACTTCAAAAAGATATTTAGTTGTGAGAATATGAAAGTGTTGGTTTTCTTGTTGAGGAAGATGAGCAATATATATTATGACACAAGAAAACCTAGGAGAGATCCTATTGGTTGAGGCTAAAAGGTGGCAGTAGCTTTTCACTAAATTTTGTACTGTGTGTCAGCCGTGGCAGTTTGACTATGACAGTGACCGGTGAGACCAACCTATTCCCTAAGTGATAACAGTTTTATCATCAGAAAAACTCCAGGGAACAGGTCCCAAACTATGAATTTGTCAATCAGCAAAACTAAAGACTTAACAACACTAAAAATTTTCTAGTGACGTAAGCTTCAAACCAACTTCAACTAGAAGATGTGTATCCACCGTGTTTCACATCTAACTTGGTCATAGCCTTAAGCTCAGATTACACATTGGATCTAGATATAACACTTCACTTCTTGATTCTCCTTGATACCAAGTTCCCTCCTAGTCCTACAAAGGCATAATAGACGGTGGTGGATCTTCTATCAGTTTTACATCCAACTCAATCAGTATGTGTAAAACACTCAGATTCGAGTATGACCATTACTGCTATCCAGTAACACAAGATTTGTTACACGACAACATAATGTTTGACAGGGAACATACATAAGTTGACTGACAATGCTGACTGTACAGACAATATCCGGATGGACCACTGTAATATAGTTCAATCTCCCAACAAACCAAGTTCAATCTCCAAACAAACCTTTTGTATCCTTCAGAATCATCAAGAGAATCACCACCATCTTATGTAAGATATGTACATTAGGAACTAGTGTGAAACATAGCTTGACTCCCATCTTTCTCATTTCTGTAAGCAGATCAAGTACATACTTTCTTAAAGATAAGAAAATTCTTTTCATTTTACTTCTACCTCGAAGAAGCATTTCAACTACCTGTACTTAGTACAACTTGGTGTGAAAGAATGACTTGAGATGAGAAATTCTGGCACAATCATCTTCTTTGTGACAATATTATATTGCCGACATAGACAAGCAGAAGGATAATATGTGCCAAAATTGCCAAAGGAGACACGAGGACTCTATTTTGAACAATACACCCTAACCACTGATAATAGTGGCTTGTTTGGAAAACGAATACTATAAGGTGGTGATATCACTTTCCCAAGTTTGAAGTACCTAAGACTAATTTAGCGAGGCAACAACTAGATTAAGGACACACAATTGTAAATTATTCCTACAAATTGAGTCTCTACAAATCCTTAGTCGTGTTATGTACATTAGGTGCGAAGGTGTCTAAGTTCTAAAGGGAAAAGGCTCAAATGTGTCACTCAACTATATGAAATGACTCATTTATGTCATCCGTTAAAAGTTGAGCTCATTTATGCCATCGCCGTTACAAAACTGGCTCATCCATTCCATTACTTCTTAACAGTCGATTTTTAAAAACAGCCTTGCCACGTGGCAGCTTATTAGAGGGTCACGTCATTTTTTATTTTTTTTATTTTAAAAAAATAAATTAATTTTATTTTTAATTTTTTTTGATCCATTAAAAAGAATCCATCCAATTTTTTGATCCATTAAAAATTAATTTGATCTATGCTTTTAAAATTTGATTAATTTTTTATATAAAATTTTATATAATTTTTTAAAAAATTAATTTTTTATATAATTTTTTTTCTATAAATAATATTTAATATATTTCTTAAAATTTGTAATTTATTATGACTAAACAAAAATAGGCCTCTCAAATTTTGGGGTCTTAGGCGTCCACCTTTTCTCCTATAGGGTTGAGCCGCCCCTAATCAACATTCAACATTTGTACGTAGCACTTTATGCATCATCATTTATCATTGCAAAAATAGGAAGGCGACAACATGACGACATATATAGTATACGTAGAGTTGGCAAAATGAGAAGCTAACTATTAATAATATAATAATAATATTTGATGTTTATATATCCCTTCAGTTTCAACTGAAAAATGACAAAAATTTTAGTTAACGTGAATCTTTTTTTAAAAAACAAAGTGATAAAAAGCGTGGAGTGTATACTCTCTCCATTCCCTTTTAGTTACTCGCCCGTCAATTAAAATAACTATTTTATTATAATATATTTATTAAATGATGTTTACTATTGTATTTGAAATTAATTTGAAGAAAAAAATAATTAATATTAAAGGTAAAATATGAAAACAATCTTAATATGTCAAAAATGACAAAAAAAGGAATCGAACGAGAACGTTTTAAGAATATATTCATGAAAAATTAATCAAATTTTAAAAGCATAGATCAAACTAATTTTCAATAGATCAAAAAGTTGCATGGATTCTTTTTAATGGATAAAATTTTTTTAAAAAAATAAATGACGTGGCCCTCTAATAAGCTGCCACGTGGCAAGATTGTTTTTAAAAACCGGCTGTTAAAAAGTAATGGCAAGGATGAGCCGGTTTTGTAACGACGATGGCATAAATGAGCCCAACTTTTAACGGATGACATAAATGAGTCATTTCTAATGAGCCGGTTTTGTTCTTTGCCTAACAAATTTCAACAATAACAGGAATGATATAGAATTGCAATTCAAGTGCAGATGAATAGATAGTTACCGCGGCAAATTGCTGGTATTTCTTCAGGTTCAATATTACCGGAATCAAACCTAAAAATGTTCAATGTATCCCTCCATTGTGCACTCTTTGTTTGATACATATGTGGATTGCGCTCGTATCTAACTCTCTTCCCTATTACATCATGCGAATAGTACTTCTTCTTCACTTGAACATCTTGTTCGTGAAATTTACGAGTCCCATCAAGCATTCCTTCCAAAACACGTGAAGGAATTCCATGATTTATCAGTTGGAAAAATCCCCAGTTCTCAGATGCTTCCCTTATTTCATCGACAACTTTCTTAGGTCGATCTTCAACTTCTATGCCACTGAGATCCACCACTGGAATCTGCAGAGTTGACTTGCACATGTTCAGCTCCTCAGCAAGTTCTTGAGGTGGCCTAATGAAAATTCTTGGAATTTCAACTATTCCAGCATCAACTAGTCCCTTAACACCAGCTTTTGTATCATCAAAAGCTTTAATTTCCTTGAATGGATCATAATCCATTGTAAATTCAGCTTTACACTCTTCGGTGCCAGACATATTTATCCCAAAACTTTGGTACAGAAACAAAAGAAAGATATTTCTTCTTTAACCTGGATGCACCAATGACAATGACCACACAATATTCTCTGTGTGTGTGGGGGGGGGGGGGGGGATTAGAGGTAGGGTCCCCTCTAGTAAATTTAGCACATGAGAAGGAACCATTCACTTCCTGGACCTATGTTTGACATGCTTGAGAAGTACAGTCAAAGACCAGGTGCAGCTGAAGCGCAGGTGGGGCAAAATTAAATTACTGGGCAGTCAGTTCTGAGTTGTGTTGGACATGCTTGAGCAGTCCAGGTGTAGGTCCTGCCCAAAATCCATGGAGTATACTATTTTTGAGTAGTCCAGCCACAGGTCACTCGCAACTTGCATGGAGATGAGCCGTCGAATGAGCTAAACAAATTATTGTTATTCTTTCTTTTGTCACATTTTTCAATTCTTCACCCTCATTTCAAACCTCTCAATTTCTTAGCTCAAGAATGCAACACTGAATCATTACATTAGGATTTTATTTCATCTTTTTTCTGCTCGTAAGTAAACTTAAAAGATATGATCTTTTGTAATATTCTCGTTGAATTCCCTTTAGATTAAAAATAGTTCTTTATATCCCTTGGTACTTTTGCTTTGAATTTGATTTAGTTGAGCTTATTTTGGTAAATTATGATTGCTGGAGTGAAAAGTTTTAAATGTGTTCCTTGTTTTACAAGCATAATTGGAAATTGTTGCTTCCTTAAACTAGTGCACCATGTGTTTGATGAAATACCCACTTAAAGTTTGGTTGCTAAATTGAGCGGTGTCCAAGAAGTACAATTTCAACACAAAAAGGAAAGGTCAGACTTTTTCTTGTCATCAGTTGTTACTTGTTAGGTTGGAATCATGGAATTTTCTTCATTTTTCACATATTGAAAGTTCAACTTTTTTAATCTATAGTTAGAAGTGGATGTATTTAGCATTTGAAAACTAAAATAGAACATGATAAAAGTTGAAGATTTCTATTGTTAACTAATAAGAATTATTAACCTAAAAGATTTGGGTTAAGGTAATAGTATATGAATGAATAGGTTGTGAACGGAGAACCGCTAGACATCACCGTTTTGCGAGTTTAGGTAACTATGGGTGTTCAAGAAACTCGTAAAATGGTGATAGTTTAGGGGGTTTAACTTATTCACTCTTAATATACTTATATCCTGAACTAATAACAGACCCGTTTGAAGAGATGCTGAACGCCTGAATCTCGTCCTATTTCTTTTCCCTTGAGAAAAGCTTATTTGCACAAAACCGATATATCTAATGGATCTCAAATAAAATTGATCCTAGTTTACTATCTAAAAGGTGATCTATTTCCCATCTGCATAGCTTAGTCGAGACGATGAACCAAAAGAAGAAAAATGAAGTATGCATGAGGTTTGAAAGTAAACAGCAGCATAACAAAAAGGTTTTAGCGTTCAGATAATTTCAGAAGTCATTTGTAAAACATTATTGTACAACAAACAAAACTTGGAAATTGTTCTGCATAAATATTTTATTGATGTTCACTGCTGCTTGGTGAAATGATGCCTGGTTCCTCTTCACAGTCTGAAAAAATCAAGACTAGACTTATCAAGTGGCTTGGTGAGAAACATCTTTGTGTAATCGCTCACAAGAAATTCTTTATATAGTGGAGGATTTTTTTCTGATATGAACTCTTTGATTGGACCAATCATCTTTGAAGGTTCAACACTAGTGAAGAAGCATGCCACTGACATCCTTGGTCCTGTCTTACTTGCTAGGACTCTATGATTTACGCTTACAAACTTGTCATTTGACAGGATCTGTTACAAAATAAGACTAAGATATAAGTCAACAATTTGCTAAAAAATGAAGATAATTGAGACATAAAAGCCGTGTTTTGTTGCAAACCTGAAGAAAGTCACCAACGTTAACAACTAAACCTCGTTCAATTGGTTCAACAGCTACCCATTGGTTATTATGCATGATTTGAAGGCCACCACTTTGATCTTGAAGCAAGATCGTGAAGAAGACAGGATCTGAGTGCTTATCGGTACCAAGAGTTAGGTCTGGCTGTGGACAGGCTGGGTAGTAGTGGCATACCAATGTTTGTCCTTTGGCACATTCCAGGGCTTTTAAGTGGTCTGGTTTAAGTCCAAGAGCTTCTGATAGTAAGTCAACAACAGTTTCCCCTAGTTTTACGACATGATTTATGTACTCAAGGGATGCTTTCCTGGACATTAGGGAAATATCAACGATTATCAATTTACAGAATTTAATAAAGATTTAAGATATTCTAACTGTGCCGTCTACTGAAAGACAAAAAAAAGAGAAGAATATAGACGTACGCATGATTCTAATATACAAAATAAAATCGAAAACAATCCCTACAAATCATCAAAATCTCTATAAATATGTTCCAGTATATATATATATATTGTATGAGAAGGTGGTCATACTCATATTGTCACCTCAATCAAAGATACAAGAGTAGATATTAATCATGCCTAGCGTGTTACAAAACGTATTCTACCCAAGTTTCATTTACAGCCTTCTTGAATATAGCAGTCAGTGCCTTCCTATCTTTACATTTTCGGTTGATATGAGGTTCTTGAATATTCTCATGTATAACATGACAATTAACTTCGATAAGAGATGTACACACAAAAAAAAGAATCTATGTTGGAAAAAAAAACAGCTAGGTAATCAACCTCTCTGCTTCTCATATTAGATTTTCTGCAAAGCCAAGAACATACATAAAGAAAACAAGTAAACTGATCTTACTAAAATGCAACAATTCTAATCTTTAGGAAACATCTAACAAATTTCAACAAGACAGAACTGATATAGAATAGCAATTCAAGTGTGCACGAATAGATAGATAGTTACCGGCAAATTGTTGGTAGTTCTTCAGGTTCAATGTGACCAGAAGTTAGCCTAGAAATGTTCAATGTATCCCGCCATTGTGCAGTATTTGTTTGATATATAAGAGGATTGCTCTCGTATCTAACTCTCTTTCCCATTAGATCACGCAAATAGTACTCTTTCTTTAACTCAGCATCTTGTTCATGAAATTTACGAGTTCCATCAATCATTCCTTCCAATACACTTGGAGGAACACCATGATTTGTCAGTTGGAAAAACCCCCACTTCACTGATGCTTCCCTTATTTCATCAACAACTTGCTTACGTCGATCTTGAACTTGTATGCCGCTGAGATCCACCACTGGAATCTGTTGAGTTGACTTGGACATTTTCAACTCAGCACGTTCATTAGGTGGCCTAATGAAAATTCTTGGAATCTCAACAATTCCAGCATCAACTAGTCCCTTAACACCAGCTTTTGTTTCATCAAAAGCTTTAATTTCCTTGAATGGATCATAATCCATTGTAAATTCTTCAGTGCCTGACATATTTGTTCCAAAGGTTTGGTATTAGAAACAAAGGAGAAATATTCTTGCTATAAGCTGGAATTACCAATGACCATATATACTTAATTTGGTGGTGGTGGTGGGTTGGGGTTGGGGGTGGGGTAGGAGTGTGCAAAAACCGAACCGAACCGATAAAAATGTTATTGATTTATTGTTATTAGGTTAACGATTTTTTAATGGTTTTATAAAAAAAAATTATTGGGTTATTGGTTCGGTTCGGTTTTTTTTTATTGGGTTATCGGGTAAACCGATAACCTAATAAGAATATATATATATATATGACTTATTATATATTTCTCTTAATTTCTCTTTAGTTTCTACAAATCAACAAACTATTATTTCAATTATACAAACTCTTAATTTCTCCTAACAACATTTAGTTCAAACATAAAGATTCTTGTAAATTAAAATAGATCATGTAAGATTTTTGGTTGCAACTAAGATTCATTTTTTTTTATGTTAGTTACTACTATTTTTATTTTATGAGTATTTTCTTATCGGTTAAATCAAAAATCGAACCATTAAGGACTAAAAATCAACAAATCGAAAACCGCTAAGAAATATCTTATTGATTTGGTTATTGGTTTAACATATTTAAAAACTGAAAATCGATAATCCAAACTGATGATATGTAAAATCGAATCGAATCGATCGATGCACACCCAGGGAGAGTTGAGGAGGGTCTCCTCTAGTTAATTTAGCTCCTGTAGGTTTCAATAGGCCTGCCTGATTAAGCATAGTTTGAGTCATTTTATACTATTTAATCTATGCAAGAAAAATTAAATTTAATTGCATGGACACTCTATACTATAGGATAATATTTATTAGAGATATGTATTCGGTACCCCTTCAAATTATGGTCAAAGTTGTTACGACACACTTCAATTTCATAGGAATCCTATTATCCCTGAACTCAATTTAAACGTATTTTTGTCAACCTTTGTGCTGACGTGACACTTTTATTTTTCATAAAATGAGACTCACGTCAAAGGTGCCACGTCAGCTAAAATGATTGACAAAAGGTGCCATATCAATTAAAAATGTAGACAGAAATACGCTAAAAGGGATAATAGATACTTTACTCTCAAGGCAAAAATTTAACTACCAATTTAATACTAATTCCTACAATGTTGATTTTTAAAAAGTGTCAATTGGAGCTTTTTAAAAAATGAAAATCAGAGTTAGGAAAGTTCCAATATTTACTTTTGATACTATGAAATTCCTACCTAAAAGATATCGACTTTTTCTATCTGAAAAAAATTAAAATAAATTTTACATATTAAAAATTACATAAAAAATTTCTACGAGGAACATACTGTATATGTCTTATTCTATGGGTAATATTTTTGTAGAATTTAAAATTCAGTACAAGGCTACACATTTCATTGTCGAATGCAATGTCGTATCAATGTCCCTATAAAATTGAGAGTCCACCAAATAAGGCTTTCTTTGAAAGAGAACTAAAGGGTTCTAGTGAATTCCATTTCTATCTATACTGTGGCTCCGACTAATTAGATGGAGCAGGTAAGTATCCTGTATTAAGAGGAATAGTTAATTTGATAAGTTAAATTTCGAGAATTCGGATTTTTCCCTTTCCTCCTCGATTCCTATAACATAGGTATTGTATAGAGTTTGAATCATTAGAGATACAGGTCTGGAAAACCCAATAGTTTTCTTTAATATGCTTCTCCCACAATTGGAAAAAATAACTTTTGCACAAAACAAGAAAGAAAAGAGTTTAAAGTACTAACATTAAGGGTGTTCATGGTTAGCTTTGGATTGATTTTTGATTAAAATCATAAGCAAATCAATAAAGTGGATTTTTAAAATTCTAAAACTAAATCAAACCAAATAAAAAATCACCGGTTTGGTTCTTGTTGGTTTAGTTCGATTTTTCGATTTATGATTAGCTAAATGATAAGTCGATAATAGTAAAATAATGGGACCTGAGATAACTATTTCAAATGAATGTTAGGAATCAATAAATTTTTCTCTACTATCACAAGATGAATGTATATGAACCTTCTATTATTTTTTAACACTACTCTCAAGTTTAGCATGTTTCCGTTGCATAATTATAGAGGTTCTTTCACTTCACGTGTCTAATATCCATAGAAGAAATATATCTTTAAATATAAATGTCAACTTTTAAATAATCAAAAGGGCAAGCTGCTGAAGATGGTAGATAGATGTCTTAGTAAACAAAAAATAAAAACTAACAATACACCACACCACATATATATAATTAGATAATTAGACTTAAAGTGTTGAATTTGGACATACTTTTTAAGAAATGAGATTTAAAAATATTGTAATGCGTGTGAAATAAGTGGACTAAAACCAAAATAATGATGTATAATTATTTATGAAAAACTAATGTTATATATTCAAGTAATTATAAAATTTATGTATATAATTTATTGGTTTGGTTTGATTGGCTTTTTTTTTTTTTTTTAAGTAGAACCATAACTAAATCAAATATTATTGGTTTTTAAAATTTAAAATCAAATCAGACCAAATTAAATATCGATTTATTTAGTCGGTTTGATTTGATTTGATTTTTAACCAAATCATGAACAACCCTACATGACCCTACCTGACAGTATGAAATTCTATGCAATAAAAATTTAATTTAATTGGATGCCTACTGTATGCTATATGATATTTATCACTATATAGTAGGATATAAAAGGCCAACATTTTCAACCGCAGTCAAGGTAAAAATTTAGCTATCAATTTAATACTAGTTCCTACATATTGATTCTTAAAGATGAAAATGAGAGTTAGGTAAGTTCAAATATTTACTTTTGATACCACGAAATCCCTACCTACAAAATATCGACTTTTTCTATCTGAAAAAAATTAAAATAAATTTTACATATTAAAAATTACATAAAAGTTTCTACGAGGAACATACTGTATACTCCCTCCGTTTAAAAAAGAATGAACTACTTTGACTTGGCACAAAGTTTAAGAAAATAAAGAAAACCTTTGAATCTCGTAGCCTTAAATTAAAGTAGTGTCAAATGTACCAAAATGTCCTTTAATCTTACCAACCTCAAATTCTAGCTCCCTTCTTCTAACATCAGCATAGGTTTTCTGTCGGCTCTGGGATGTTTTAAGTCGTTCTCTAATGATTTTCACTTTCTCCATTGCCTGATGAACAAAATTAGGCCCAAACAACTGCGTCTCACCCACTTCATACCACCCTATTGGTGACCTACATCTTCTCCCATACAATGCCTCAAAAGGAGCCATCTTACTACTGGCATGGTAGCTATTATTATATATGAACTCTATCAATGGCAAGTGATCTACCCAACTACCTTTGAATTCAATTACGCAGGCTCTCAACAGATCCTCTAGGGTCTGAATGGTGTGTTCGGCTTGCCCATCTTTCTAGGGGTGGAAAGAAGTACTCAGGTTCACTTGGGTACCTAAACCCCTCTGAAAAAAATCTCCAAAACTATGAAGAGAATTGCGTACCTAGATCGGATATGATGAATACAGGTGCCCTATGTAGGCAAACTATTTCCTCAATATACAGCTTGGCATAATCATCTCCCGAATAGTTAGTCCTGACAGGCAGAAAGTGAGCTGACTTAGTCAGCCGGTCTACAATTACCCAAATATAATCATACTGGTTTTGGTACCTCAAAAGTCCTATAATGAAATCAATATTGATTATCTCCCACTTCCACAGAGGCAAGGCTATCTCTTGGGAAGTACCACTTAGCCTCAAATGCTCCAGTTTAATATGTTGGCAATTCAAAAACTTGGAAACAAAGTTAGCCACATCACGTTTCATATTATTCCACCAATATATTATCTTAAGATCATGGTACACTTTAGTAGATCCTGGGTAAACAACATATCTCGAAGTGTGAGCCTCATCAAGAATTCTTTCCGCAACCCATCTATATCTGGCACACATAGCCTACCCTGATATCTTAAGATTCCATCACCATCAATTTTAAAAGACATTACCATTTTTTGCCCTACATCTTTCTTAATTTGCATCAAAATGGGATCTTCGGCCTGCTTCTCCTTAACTTCTGCACAAAGGGAAGATTTAGCTATCTCCTAAACAACTACTCCTCCATTCTTAGAATCCAAAAGTTGCACACCTAGATTTGCAAGTCGGTGAATATCCTTCACCATCTCCCTCTTCCCTTCCTCAATATGAGAAACACTACCCATAGATAATCTGCTGAGGGCATCGGCTACCACATTCACCTTACCCAGATGATAGTGCAGTCTCATGTCATAATCCTTCAAAAGAGCCAACCAATGCCTCTTCCTGAAGTTCAATTCTTTCTGCAAGAAAACATACTGTAAACTCTTATAGTCAATAAATATATCAATATGTACCCCATAAAGATAATGCTACCATATTTTAAGCGCAAACCCCATGGACGCTAATTCCAAGTCATGCATGGGGTAATTTTGCTCATGCACCTTCAATTGCCTAGATGCATAAGCCACCACTTCACCGTGCTGCATAAGTACACACCCAATTCCCACTCGGGATGCATCACAGTACATAACAAAACCCTTTGTACCTTCCAAAAGAGTCAAAACAGGAGCAGTAGTCAATTTGTCTTTCAACCTCTCAAACAAAATAGGAGCAATAGTTAATTTGTCTTTCAACCTCTCAAAACTATTCTCACAGGAGTCAGACCACACAAACTTCACCTTTTTCTGTGTCAATTTAGTAAGTGGTGCAGCTATGGGGAAAAAACTCTTAATAAATCTCCTGTTGTACCCTGCCAAGACCAAGAAGCTCCGAATGTTCGTTAGAGTCGTGGGTCTGGGCCATTTTCTCACTGCCTCAACCTTTTGGGGATCAACTTTAATTCCCTTTCTAGACACAATATGCCCCAAAAATGCAATAGCATTAAGTCAGAATTCACGCTTGGAAATTTTTTGCATATAACTTATGATCTTTGAGAGTATGAAGGATAGTTTAGAGGTAATTGGCATGGTCCTCCTCACTCTTAGAATAAATTAAAATATCATCAATAAAACTATGACAAACAAATCTAGAAACTAACAGAACACCCTATTCATTAGGTCCATGAAAGTTGTAGGGGTGTTAGTCAACCCAAAGGACATGACTAAAAATTCATAGTGACCAAATCGGGTTCGAAAAGCCATTTTGGGAATATCAGCCTCCCTAACCTTCAACTGATAATATCCCGAACGAAGGTCTATCTTTGAAAAACATCTAGCATCCTGAAACTGGTAAAAAAGAGCATCAATTCTAGGAAGAGGATATTTATTTTTAATAGTGACCTTATTTAACTGACGGTAGTCTATACACACATGGAGGTAACCATTTTTATTACGCACGAATAGCACAGGTGCACCTCAAGAAGAAACACTAGGGTGAATAAAGCCTTTGTCAAGTAAATCCGTCAGCTGCTCTTTCAACTCTTTCAACTCTGCAGGAGTCATTCTATATGGCAGAATAAAAATGGGATAGGTGTCTAGCAACAGATCAATACCAAAATCTATCTCCCTATCAGGTGGTACCCCTGGAAGATCTTCGAGAAAGACTTCTGGAAATTCATTTTCCACAGGGACAGACTGAAGAGAAGGACTCTCAATATTAGAATCTTTTACTCAGATCAGATTATATAGACAACTTTTAGAAATAAGCTTATAGGCTTTAAGGTAAGATATAAACTTCTATATAGGTGCTAAAGAATGCCCTTCCCACTCTATCACTGGCTCATTCAGAAAAGAAAAAGTAACCTTTCGAGTTCTATAGTCTAGCATAGCATAACATGAATGGAGCCAGTCCATTCCTAAGATAACATCAAAATCAACCATATCAAGCTCTATGAGGTCTGCCACAGTATCTCGGCTATAAATAGACACAACACAATTTTTATACACCCTCCTAGACATAATAGAATCACCTATCGGAGGTGAAACAAAGAAAGGTTCTGCAATTACATTGGGTTCAAAACCAAAACCGACAGCCACATATGGGGTCATATAAGACAAGCAGACCCGAGATCAAGCAACACATACACATCATGAGAGAAAATTTGTAACGTACCCATGACTACATCTGGTGAGGCTTCTACCTCCTGGCGATTCAACAAAGCATACAACCGGTTATGACCACTTCCGATAGGAAGGCGGTGCTAGCGCAGAAGAATTAGCCTGCGACTTAGCTCCCCCGATATTACCTCTCACTGTCGGACAATCCCTCTGGATATGACCTAACTAGTTGCACAAATAACATACCATGGTGCCGAACTGACATCTTCCTGGGTGATCCCTCCCACATCTTCCACAGCATGGGTATGACCAAGGAGCATGAGCTACACTCCCCTGAGACTGCGTACCCTGCACTCTCGGCCCATGAATAGACTGAAAATTCTGAAATCTCCGATCAGTTGGAGGTCTGGGCACTGGATCACTTTCTGTGGACTGAGCATTAATCTATTTTTTTTCTTCTGCCACCTGTTCCCCCAATTACCACCCTGGTGCTGACTATAATTCTGGTCTTCTGGCCTACCTATCCTTTTCCCTTACCTTAGCCACCTTCTTCTTCTGATCCTCTACTTGCTACATGTGAACCGACAGTTGGGAGAATTCCATATCCCTGTTCAGCATTTCCCCCTTGCATTCAAGCACCAAGTCATCTGAAAGACCGGATGCAAATTTTCTCATACGGTCACTCATATTTTTTGTCATTTTTGAAGCATAACGGGCTAGTTGATTGAACCTCAGAGTTTACTCCTTGACACTCATTTTTACTTTCTTTAGGTTCATGAAATCTTCATCTTTGGCCTCTCTCAGCTCCTGAGGAAAGAATCCGTCAAGGAAGGCTTCCACAAAATTGCCCCACACGTACGGCTCGACATCACCACCCTTTGAATTCTCCCATTCATTATAACATTAGTTTTCCACATCCTTCAGTTGATATTCTTCCAACTCCACACCCTCAACTTCATTCATGTGCATAACTAGAAAAATCTTTTCCAACTCATCAATGAACCCTTGAGGGTTCTCTTCAACTTTCGTGCCAATGAATATAGGTGGGTTCTATCTTATAAACTTACCAACCCGAGTAATTTTAGATGTGCCAAATACCAAACCCACATCTTCAGACCAATGAGTCTGAGAGGCTACCAGTTATGCAATCATATGAATGGACTACCTGAACTCAGCATTCGAAATGTCTCTCTAAGGAGGCTAGGGATGGTTAACATTTGTCCTTGGAGCCCGAGGGGGATTGGTCGGGACTGGAGGTACTCCCAAAGTAGGGATAAATTCTGGGTTGTGAGCTCTATTATGGGTCCTCATCCCATGGGTTGGACGGACCTCTTCCGCTTGAGCATTCTGTTCGTTGATTCTATAGGGAGGCATAGTGATATTCTGAAAAAACAAGAAATCATTGATTACGGGACAAACAGACTCAACAGCACGAACTAAATCACAAAGAAGGGAAATATTTCTAAACGCCTAGTATCCTCCTGCCTATAAGTGTGGTGCGCTACACACTCATAAATAAGACTCTACCCAATGCTACTTCGCAGAAACCTGGGACCATGAACCATGCTCCGATACCAAGTTTGTCACGACCCAAACTAAGGCCCTGGCTGTGACAAGCATCTTGAACCTTGAAGGCCCAGACGCCCTTCTCTATCTGGTAGTCATGAACAAAATTTATACAATAAAAGAAAATACGGAAATGTAACTTAATACGGAATCATTGTCATATTCTGAATTCAGGTTAAAAAAAAGAATTTGAAATCCAATAGTAACTAGACAATATCCAAACCAGCCTGCAAAATCTCTATTACATGCTAAAATGACAACTGTCTGAATCTGAGACAAGGCCCCCAGTGGACCCAAAATAAAATAAATAACATAGTCTGGAATAAACAGGCCTTCTGGAATAAAGAAGGCTCATAACTGCATAAATCACCTCTCTCTAAAAACTCTACTGCTTAGCCAGACCACTAGATTGAGCCTCAGACCCTGGAAGGTAGGGGGTAATACAGTTGTACTGGTACGAAGAGCAAATCTAAAATAACAATTTTTATTCAACATAAGTGAGAGCGATTTAAAAGTAGTTCATAAACATAATATACGGTACAAAAATACATGGGAATGTTTAAAAGACTCTATAAAATCATCTGAACTCTATGACACTCTTTGTTTTTAGTTATGCGCTAGGTGGTAGACCCTAAAATTCTGAAATTCCATGGGCTATATGGAATCTGCCCTTAACTCGGCAGCCAAGCCCCCAACCCGAGTTTTCCACAAGAGTTGGAGTATCTGAATCTCTACTACACCACAGGGCCGTCACCAGCGTACAATTTTATCTTTCGGGTATCATAAACCCGTGTCGGCAAATCAAAGTTTTGGGCAATGAGCCGATTGACTCGTGCCTTCTTTGGGTAACCACCTAAACCTCTTTAAGCCTATTTTTAACTCTTTAAAACACGTATTCACTGAAATCAAACTCTGTGAACTCTAACTCTGTTATGGAATACATACATATGGTATCGTCATACTATTGACTTGTAAGTTACATCTCTGATCCAATAATAATATCTTATTATCTCTTCTTTCGAAACATAAAACTTGGGACCACCATATCAATAATTTAATTCAAAGAACTCTTTCTTTAAACTTATGTAAACACGTGCAAAATACTTTCTTTTTCAACAGTTCAAATATACAAGGTGTTCATGTCAAAGATATCAATCACATGCAATTCTTTCTCTTTAACACAAGAACATAATCATATCAAGAAATTCCCTCTCGGCATCATCAAAATCATGTCAAATACTATAATATTGAAAAGGCCACTTTCAAACCATTAAACATGTATTTCAAATCATTCCCAATAAGTTCATAAACTCTAATTCATCAAAAGAGAGAGATTTCAATAATAATGCTCTCAATCAAATCTTCAATTTCATACATATACATATAGGTATAAATAAATTTAATGGGAAAAGACCTAAAGTCCAAAACAACAATATCATCAAAACATTCATGATGCATAATTAAAACATAGATTTCAAAATGCCTTTATAAATTCATGCTTTATAAACTTTAAATCATATTCAAGTTTTTTAACAAGCCTATATAGTTTTAGGATAAACCCCACGTACCTTAAATTAGGAATTTGAACGAATGTTCTTGATGCTCTTGGTTTGGGAGTTTCGATTTTTGAATCAATTTTGAAAACTAGCGGTGAAATCTTGAGTTATATAAAATCTTTGGGTTGAAATCCTAAGGAGTGTTCTTGATGCATTTTGAGGAAAATATCAATAATGTGGTGATTTGGGAGTATAATTTCGTGTTTAAGCTAAAAAGTGGATGGAAAATACTCATCTTACCCTTAGAGATTCAGAGAAGAAACTAAAAAATAAGCCCAACCGAACTTAGCAAGGTGCTGCCCTGCCTAGTCCGCCGGAATTAGCAAGGCACTGCCTTGCCTATCGCGTGGCCCTTCCCAAGTAAGGTGATAAGAAGGGCGTCGCGGGCTAATCACCCCAGCTCAATGTTTTGCAATCCCAAACATGCCCTTAAGCTCGTCTAAGAATTTTGAAACTCACTCAAGATGTACTTTAGACTTGCCCATTATATATCAACAAAAAAATCAACAAACGGAGGTCGGAAAGGTCGTAAAATAAATCCTCAAAGATTTGTAGCTCAAAATGAGACTAAGTCCTTTTTGACACTTAGAAAAAATTTTAAGTTTTCAACTCTAAAATGATGCTACTAGGAGATAACACATGAAGAAATTTTGCGGGGTGTTACACCAATCTATTCAGAAAGGAGTATGTCGGTTAGATGATTACCTCCTATAGTCACAGTTTTAGATTCAGTCTTAGTATAGAACTCAGTTTAGTTCTCTAGATTTAGGACTGTCAAACACAATCACTTAGCTTAGTATGAAACTCAGTATAGTTCCATAGAATCAAGACTGTCAGATACAGTCACTCAGTTTTCACTAATACAGTATCAGTATACTCAGCTATCAACTAATCAGTATTTAGATTCAGTATTCAGTATTATCACGATTTTAGTTACAGTTTACGTATTCATACTTGTACTCTCATTCAGTTGTACTCATGTCATTCAGTTAGTATTGATCCTGCATATGAACCCATGCATTTCAGCCTACCTCACTTTGCATACCAGTACATTCAAAGTACTGACGCATACTTTTCTCTTGCGCTATGATGTCTTATATTATAGGTTCAGACATGGGGGATCCCGAGCACCCTTAGTAGTTTAGATTTTCAACAGTCAGAGTTAGTGGTGAGTCCTCATAGTTTGAGGACATGATTATTTTATTTAGTTTTCAATTTATCAGTACAATTTTAGTAGTTGGAGTTAGTTGGGGGCTTGTCTTATCAACTCTATATTTCAGACAGTTTAGAGGTTTTTCAGACTAGAGTATTTTCAGATAGATGTTTCAATTTTGATATTGTTATACCTTATTTAGTTTATTTCTGTAATACCCCAGAAAATTTTTCGTTGAAATTTTGTGCGTAAACGTGTTGGGTTCTATCTTCTAGAATGAATTATAAATTTTTCGTGCGGAATGTCTTAGATTATGACCCACCATTGCATAGAGTATCGAATAATATTTCCAACTATATGTGGATCATCCAAAATGGACACCCGAGCGACGAGTTATGAACATTTCAATCGAGCCGTGAATAGTAGTGAACAGTAAAACGTGCAGGAAAAGAAAGTACTGAGGCTTGGCGTATTTTTTCTCCAACTTTAAACGATCATAAATCCTTGTACATAATGATATGGGTGATCTACTATATATCAACGGAAAGCTCTGAGAGTCCTCTTTCCGATGAAATTAGTTTCATCCAATTTTTCTATCGGAGAAAAAAGTTATGATCGATCTACTTCAGCCTATCAAAAGTGAATTTTTGGATCAACTTCAAACGATCATAACTCCTTGTACACAATGATTTGGGTGAGATACTATATATAAATGGAAAGATATGAGAGTCCTATTTCTAATGAAATTAGTTTCATCCAATTTGGATATCGAATTAAAACGTTATGGTTGATCTACTTCAGACTATCAAAACAGTCCACCAAAGGACAGATTCGAGAATTATTTGATTTTTAGGGGCATTTTGGTCATTCCCCCTCACCCAAAATCCGTCCAAACCCTATATTAAAGCCTATTAGAAGCATTATGTATTATATTTCATCAAATTCCCTAAAAAAGAAAACTATAAGCTCCTACATCCAACTTCAAGAACCTCCAAAGTTCACCATTAATTCTGCAAATTTATTCAAGATTTCAAGTTCCTAGTTCAAGAACTCCAAGAACCATCATTCAAAGGCACGATTAACATCTCAAAAATGAGTATCGATCTAAAGTTCATCATTCAAGGTATGTGGAGTTTTTCAACAAGAACTCTCTTTCATTCTTGTGCCCAAATTGATTTTTCTTTTATGAATATACATGATTTTACATGTTTTGATATGAATTTGAAGCATGAATTTATACCCTATATGATTTTACATGAGATTATGATACTCTCTATATTTTGAAAGTTGAATTGAATGAGAATGATGACATTTTTGTACATAAAGCTGAATTTTCCAAATTTTAAAGTAAGTTATATATATTTATGATGAAAAGCATGAATCTTGAGAAAATTTAATATGATTTTGATGTATGAGACCTTGAGTCCTAATTGGAATTGTACTTTGAGAAATTATGTGCTATAAGCACAATGAGATTTGAATCCCAAAGCTAATTTTCTTTACCAAGATGTATGATTATAAAACTGAAATTTTAAGTTTTAAGTGATTATTTTTGTGCTTATGTCATAAAGTATGAAACTTTGGAAGGTTTTATGGTGATATTGATGTATCGGTTTTTGGAACCCTATTTGAGATTATTATTTTGAGAAAATCACATGTTATAAACACCTTGAGTTTAAATAATTTGAGATGTTTTGAATGATTTGACTTTTTGGTCATGAATGAGTTATTTTGAACTCGACTGTGAAAGAAATCCACATTTTTATTGATTATAATAAAGGGGTAGCAAATAGGCTCCCGATGAAAATTATTGAAGTATTTATTGTGGATTTTCTTTAATGTGAGCCTGAGGCCAATTTAAATTTTTGAGCTAAGTCCGGGAGTAATCTTTAGCACCGAGTGGGAGGTATAAAGTGACCTTAGTTTCCTAGAACTACGTGCCCCCGTAGGATGTGAGCCTGAGGCTGATTTATATAGTGATCACTAGTGTTTTTGGATTGATATTGGAAGTCCTACTCTGATATCAAGGATAGAACGGATCTCCCCAACGTGGGTTGTATGTTGGACTCCATGTAGCTCACATGGTTTATGTCATTTATAGGATCTCCCAAAGTGTGTGTGTTTCCTTGTGTCTATGGTGAACGGTGAAGTGATTTGAAAGTGGAATTATGAAAGTTATTCTTTTGAAAGATTTAAATGATATTTACATTATGAGAATTGATATTGTTGATGAACTGAAAGTGATTGACAAATTATATGATGGCTCACATGTGTTATTATACTTATTTCATCCTCTCATGATTATGATAATTTTCTTCAAGCTATGTATGTCTTTCATACATCCTGTATATTTCTTATAAATATTTATGATGATGATGTTTATACAACTGCATACACCCCCATATGCTCGGTATTTTTCCATGGTACTGACCCACATATTCGTATGTGGGCTATATTTTCTTGAAATGTAGGCACAAGGTATAGTTACACCTTCGGATCCAGCCAGTTCGTGGTATCCAGTCAGCAGGTGTTGAGTCCTTTTGATTCAAGGTCTTGGGTTAGTTATGCAGAGTTTATAGTGTTTTATTTTCTTTATTCAGTCGTATTGAGTTGGGGTAGTCGGGAGTCATGACCCGTCTACCTACAGTCAGTACTAGTAGAGGCTTTATAGACAGTCAGTAGAAGTTGATGTATTTTGTTTCAATTTTGGTTGTAAAGGCAGAATTATAATCCTGTAAAATTCCATTTTTGTATCGATCATATTCAGAAAAGAGTTAATTTCTACTGATTTGTATGGATTTTTATTTTTATTCAGTTGCTTATGAGTTATGCCAGTAGAAGGGTTAGCTTGGGGTCACTTGTGACCCTAAGCACCGTGTGACGTCTCGGGACCCGATTTTGGGGTGTTACAATTTCAGTATTGAACCTTATGGCCAGTTTTTGCTTAATTTTTATATATTTACAGTATCAGTATTCAGTCATTGCAGCAGATACCAGTCATGGGTTAGCTTGTGGTCTTTCGAGATCATAAGTACCGTGTAGCATCCGGAGTACAGACCCGGGGCATTACAGTAGTGCGCCACACTTATAAGTAGGAAGCTACTAGGCGTTTAGGAATGTTTCACCTTCCTTCATGTTCTAGATCGTGCCATTGTGTTGTCTATTTGGAAGTTATGCAGATTCCGTCTTTAATCCGACTTTATTAACTATGTTTCATTGTCGAGTCGATTCAAGTGCAGAGTCTTAGAGTCTAAATGAGGTGATCCCTTCTAATTGAGTCATAAAAGATTATAAAATTGCTCAAGGACTTGAGAAAAGTCCATAAGTGCCTTAAAGTGTATTGATTTAAGCCTATACCCCAATCTATATCAATCGTGTGTTTGAGCTTGAGGTTGAAGTGTATTCAGTCCCTTTCAAAAATTATTGTTGCAGATGACATGCTAAATGGTAGTGATGTATGTCAAAATGTTGGAATAATATTTACACCCAAGTAGTAGTATATGTTAAGGTGTCATACCTTATTGGTAGTAAGATGATCTCGAAGTTAGTGATATAAAGTCACAATATTAAACATCAGAATATTAGTAAATTTTGTGTAAGGAAGCTAGTTTAGTGGTATAACCATTGATTGAGGGATGGACTATTATTTTATAGTGATAGACTAATGTAGTAGCGGTATTTGTAGATTGTATGATAGACTGTGCAAAAAGTGTATGGGTATGATTATTATTTATTCAAAATAGGGAAGGATCTAGAATGGATAGTTATGGTGGTTATAGGAATCTCTTATAGGCTGTGAATGGAAATGGTTAGATTAGCCAATAAGTTATTAGTATAGACTCATCACTGTATATGAAATTTTGAAAGTAGTTGTGATGTATGCATGGGTAAGTAACTATGATGTGAGAAAGTAAAATATTTAGATAATATTGTAATGGGTTATAATATAAGACTAAGGTCGACTATGTATATTATGCGACTTTACCCCCTTGACTTTCTTTTCTTTAGTAGTTGTAAACTAGCACTACATGTGAGGAGGTGAGTAGTGGATGTTGTGTAGCAGTAATGTTATTGAGGGGTTGTGATTATAGGCAGTAGTTAAGTGAAATGAAGTATTTGGGTTGATTTATATATATATATATATATATATATATATATGTGTGGCATGCTTTACCGGTGGTATAAAATTGATGCTTGACTATAGGCTTGAACTTTAGATATAGATTGTGGCGATAAGAATAGTAGCTTAAGACTAATGCTGCATATTTTGAGGGAATGAATTTGTAGGCTTGATGTGAGGTATGAAATAACCTAGGTTGGAAACTTGTGGAATAATGAGTGGACAATTCTAATGTATATGCATACATGAGAACAAGAGTAAAATGATGAATTATGGTTGAATCATTAAGTGGATAAGAGCGTGAGTATATAAGAATAAGTTGAACCTCAAGGTATCATGTTGTTAGATAAGGGTGATGTGTATGAGTGTCACGTATACCTAGATTTCATTCTCGAATCATGTAGTATGGAGAAGTCTGGGAGTTGTTATATAGCGTTATTTAGAGTTGAATTAAGGAAATATGGGTAGACAATATGCACCTTTGGAATAGTTTAATAAATGTTGTTGAGTTGTAAGTTATGTGATTAGAGGTGTAATGCTAGTATTCAAAGGAGTTGAATTGGGAGTGTTAAGTGTTAGAATAATGGTTGTCTATGCCCATGATAATATCAGTCATAAGTCGACGACTTTGGGGGTTGAAGAAAGTTATGATTAATGTCCCTGAAGGGGATGTTCTAGAAAGAATTTAGTATCTTTATAACAAAATTATTGAGGGGAGTTTGTGTTCATGTGTATATTGATACCCCCCATTGTGTTGAGTGTTGTGCTTGTAGATTTAATAAGAAGCTATGTATGAAAGTGTAGGAGTGTGACTTTTCTCTAAGGGGGAGATGATGGATTAAAGTAGTTCCCAAATTTTCTTATGATGTCAAGTTTCAAGTAAGAATCATGATAAATCAATTCATATTCAAGCAAGATCCTTCTACTTCGATTTGAATGGACATCTACAAATGTCTTATGTATTCAAGTGTTGCCTATGTCTAAGGTTTGAACTTTCTATGTAACTCATGTCATGTTCTGACCTCCAAACAAGAAGTAATGATGTCCCTCAGTGATCCAATATTCCAAGTATCCAAGCTCTATGTTATGTTGCTCATGATCCATAAAAATTCATGCCTTATATAATACTTGGTTCGAAAAAACTATACTTTATAAATATCTCCGATTCATTCTATGTCGAGTTTAGCCAAAGTGATAAAGAGTATTCTAACTCATGGAAAAATTTTAGTTCTTTAAATAAGGATCAATCACGTCAAGTGACAATCCCTGTCTTAGTTATTAACTACATAAATTTCGGCTTTATGCCATATAGATCATGATATGTGCGCCCATGTTTCTCAATGTGGTCTGTAATGAGAAATCATGTTGTGTTGTGTTTATGCCTAACTACTCTTTACTTATGATCCAGACACTTGGTATATGAAGCACTTCGTGTCTATTCTATCGTATCTTCACCTAATGTCCCTCCTTGAGTAGTGCAATAAGTATAAGTTATGGTCTGACAAGTGTTACCTTCATTTATAATGTTTATGCTCGGTCCCTCAATGACCCTCTGTATGTTAGTATGTTGGTGGTTGTGGAAGAGTGGTGATGTTTTAGGTAGGGGAATAGATACTCTTGAAAGTAAAAATTTTGATGTGATTTTTTTAGCTAAAATTTAGGAGAAGGGGGAAAGAAGGAGATGAATTTTTGATATATGAAATAATTAGGAAGGAGATATGTTGCGAAAGTCTGTGTGAGAGTGATTGAATTTGCTGGTATTAGAGGGAAGATCTATGAAGTGGGGGTAGTAATGATAGGCTTGAATGTTGTGATTAATGAAAACACAAACCCATGTACCATGTGGTTAGTACTCCTTGAATTAAAATCGGAGGGTTTTTGATGGTAGTGATAAGGTGAAGTAATCTTATTAAAGGGATGTAGAGTATAGAGTCCCATAGCTTAAGCTAGCACCTTTTTTCTTCGAGCTAGGCTTCCGCATAGGAGTATTATACTGTAAAACTCAAACTCTTGTGGTTAGATGTGTGATGGGAGAGTTGTAAGTGGGAAATGATGAGGTATGGTAATTATTTTTTGGGGCATAGATGAGTAGTTTATCTAAGTTTAAGTCTATTCGTTATATCTTGTAAGATAGAAAATGCTTCTATTTCTTTCTTCCATGAAATCTCATTTCATGAATGTACCGATGTAAATCAAGCCTGTTATCACCAAATAAACGCATGCCTTATGTTGTGATGATCATGAATCGTGTGCAAGGTCATCTCTATGTCAATCCTTATTATCTCACACGCTTCGTGTGTATATGATTCACTAGGGGGTTATCATAAAGCTTTTTTGATGCCTTTGCATATTCGATTGAGGAAATTAAAATATTCAATGCGAGGTTACGTTCCTTACTTCATAATTTTTGAGCTTCAACAAAATCCTACCCATCATTCGGGGATGAATGATCCAAAGGGGGACATAATGTAACACCCCACATTTTCGAGCTAGAAATCGAACCTTCGTTCCCACATGTGCAAACTATAATCCCATGATTCATATTTTAATTCATGTGTCATGATCTTTATCCTAGTGCGGGAAGTGCTTTCGAAGTGAAAAATGTTCATAGAAACCACCTAGAGCAAAGTGGAGCTAAGAATCTTTGATTCATCCAAAGTTTGGTATTTCATTCTATAAGGGGATAAAATTTACCAATCTTCTTCAACATACACTCACAAAAAACCCTCCCTTTCCCCGAGAACGAAATCCAAAATCTTTTTCTCCAAGAATTCAAGGAATTCAAGCATTTCAATCCAAAATTAAACAAGAAAAGTGTCAAGATTAAGGTTCTATTCCTCATCTAAGGAACATAAGGTACGTGGGATTTTTCAAAACTACATGGGCATGGTGAAATCATTTTAATAAGGTTTTGAATGTTAAAAAATCATGTATTTATGAAGGGTTCTTGAATTACATTTAAAAGTATGCATTGTGAACTCTTTTTTATAATAATGTTTTTGTTTTGAGGCCTTTTCTTAAATTTAATTTTTGTTCACATATATGTATGTATGCATTTGGAGTTTGAAAGTTGAATTGAGAGCATGAATATTTGAACTTCCACTCTTGTTATGACACTTCTTGATTTTCACATTTTATGAATTGATAAATTTCACCTTTTGAAGCATGGTATAAATGTTTCTTGGCTATTGCTAAATGATTTGAGATTGATTGTGAGTTGAAGAAAAGATTTTTTACTTGTTGATAAATGATGAAGATGTCTGCTGAAAGAATTGCATGATTTACTACAAAGTAAGTGACCACCACATGTTTAAGAATTGAAAGAGAGAATTCTTGCATAAGTTTCCATGAATTTTGAAATACTAATTCTCTTGTACGCGTTGAATGATTTGGTCGTCCAAACATTATGTTTTGAATGAAAAGACTATAACATTATATTGTATGGCTTATATGACTTGCAAGTCTTGGTATGACGATACCAAATCAAACAAATGTCATAATAGACTCAGACTAGACTTTACTACAGAAATTTTTCATACATTAGACCACTTTTCATAAAGATGCATGATTTAAGATGTTAAAAATGGGCTTAAAGAGAGTTAGATGGTTACCCCAAGAAGGCGTTTGAGTGTAAGGTCTCATCGCTGGAAATCAAATTTTGCCGATTCGGGTGATATGATTGGCTAAGACCAATGTATACTTGTCCTTGAGACACTGGTATACTAGATTAATATGTAGGACCCTATCCTTGTGGCAAACTTGGATGTGGGGGATTGGTCAATGAGTTAATGGTGGACCCATATATCTTTTGGGTACTGGACTTGTAGGGTGTACCAGCTAGTTCAAAAGTAAGTTAAAGAGCGAGTCATGATTTCAAAGAATTGTTACAAAGTCTTTTAAGTATGCCTATGTGTTTTCATATATCATATGTAAAATATTTTATGAATTGCTCTCATGTATTTTGTATAAAAGTATGCTATTTTGGATTGCTCTGCATACCAGTACATCTGTATTGACCCCCTATATTTCAGGATCTGAGACACAGTCCCGGAGTCCCGCTAAATAGTATATTGGGTTGTCCGAAGTTTGCAGTTGGTGACCCTCCCTTATTTTGGAAGGACTTGTTGACTTGACATTGTTATTTTATTTTGGTCCATGGTTCGACTGAGGGCCTTGTCCCAATTTTAGACAGATGATAGTTTCGTATTGTTAGAGATTTTGCAAACTGATTTTCATGTGTTTTTGAGTGTTTATGAACAAAAATTCCGTATTGTTAAGTTGAAGTCAGAAAATGACCATGATTTTATTTGTTTACCTTTTTCCGCATTTCATTATAGTATATGAATGGTGTCCATGATTGCCAGATAGAAAAGGGTGATTGGGCCTTCGTGGTTTGGGATGCTTGTCGCGGCCAGGGCCTCGATTCAAGTCCTGACAGATAGTATTTCAATAGTGATGCTATTGATTCAGATATGGAAAGAAGTGTGAGGGCCTCCAGAGCTACGTCAAAAGGAAAGAAAATCTTGTCTTCTCCAAAAGGGAAGAAAGTTGTATCTCCTAAAGGAAGTAAGAAAACTATTTCTCTAAGAAAAGAGAAGGAAGGCCAGCTAAAAGAATCTGTATCTAAGATTAATGGGAAAAGAAAAAGTGTACAATCTACAAGGAACAAACGATTAGGTCCTAGCCCAAAGCTAAGGTTGCCAAAACTGCAAGAGCTTCTAGGTCATCTGTCAAGGGGACTAGTACCTCAGGAATGGACTCTTCTTCCACTATAAAGGGTAAGGGACTGTCAAGGGAGACAAGGTAAGAAATTTTGAAGACTCAGGAAGTGTTGAGAGGTAGAGTGTTTGATCCCTCTATGGTCGAGTTTCCTGGAATAAATGAATTAATCAAGTGGGTTAAGTTCCAAGCATAGGAGCATCTATTTGAGGGACTATTCCTCTTTTATATGAATAGGAAACACACTTATTTTATCACAATCTAGAATTCTCTGATGATGGTTTGTACCTGACCTCTCACGAGTTTTGAATAAACATCTCCATTGATGAGGAGATATTATCCATGATCTTGAAGTCCCTACTAAGAGAATAAAATCTGTAAGAAAGGAAGAAGGATCATCCAAGTTTTTGATGACTTATAGTAATTTGGATAATATGAACGTGAAGAATGTAACCCAGAAGGCTCTGAAGGGTGAGTACCCACTAATCTTTGAGTTGGTAAATAAGCGTCTTCTACCTAGATCAGAAAAAAGAACCACTTTCATAGGTCCTGATCTATATCTCATGGATAGCAGGCCAAGTTTAAGAAAATCAGTCTTTCTGCTCTTATTATTAAACATATGCATACAATAATGACCGCCAAAGATGGAAACCATGGTCTGACATATGGGTTTTGGCTTATCAGGGTTTTTGACTACTTCAATGTGGTACTTGAACAAGGGAAAGTTGAACTATTAAACAAATGTTTAACATGACTACTCAGGAGAATAATGAATGTGTTCCCAGGAGAGGTGGTGGGAAGTCCAAGTCCTTTTTATCAGAGTTGGTGGAAGAACAGAAGAATTTGAAGAAAGAAGTGGAATTGATGACTAGTGTAATTGCCTTAAAGGATACTGAAATTGTTGCTTTAAGGCTGCATCAGTCAAGAGAGGATAAGGGGGAACATGCACTGATGGAAAGTTGAAAGAAGAAAATGTTGCTCTGCATGAGAGGGTGAAGAAGTTGGACGCTTAAGTTGAATCCTTAACTGCAAAACATGAAGATTTGACACAACAAATTCTCAAGGCTCACACTGCAAAATGTGAAAGAATGAATATAATCCTCAGGCAGTTGGATCGAGCTATATGAACTTCTTCCTGAATCCTTTTCTTGATGGTCCCTACTTTTTCCCTTACTCCAGTTCTATCACTAAGCCCCGTGATTTCTCTTATCCTTGATCATTTGTCTATAATGTGTACCCGACACTGTTGTTTCTGACAATTTTAATGGTTGTTCATGTGTTTGAATGGTTTTTGATACTAATTAATGCATGAATGAATGAAACCTTACTTGTGCTATCACATCTTAACTCTATCTGCTCCTTTTTGCTCATGTAAATGTTACCTCATTGGCAATGAATTAACATGTATGGTTATCAATGCTTGATTTATTGCCTAACCTCTTTGATGATGCCAAAAGGGGGAAAGTTGAGGTAGCTTGCATTGATGTAACTAGGTTGGGATATGTGTTTGATGTGGTTAGGTGGGGTTATGTTGTTTAGTCCCATGATCTGTGTTGTGTTGATTAAGATATGAGTTCTCTCACTCAAGGGGTTGTTGTTTAGGCTTGTGATCTGTGTTGTGTTGATCAGGATAGGAGTTCTCTCACTCAGGATGAACTTGATGCTCATTGATAAGGAGAGCATGATGTGATATGATACTTATTGATAGATGAAATAAAGTGTAGGATGCCTATATACTTATAGGTATCAGTGATAGGGGGAATTGGTTAGGCAAACTAGATTGGCTTGGGCTTGTGGTTTATGTGTGTTGCTGAGGTATAGACTGTGTGGTGTATGGATGTTTTGAAAATGCTTGCATAGGTTTGTCATCATAAAAAAGAAGGAAATTGTTAAGTCCTTAGTTTTGATGGTTGACAAACTATATGAATTCTGTATGTTGGGACCTATTTCCTAGAGTTTTTGTGATTACAAGGATACTACTATTAGGGAATAGGTTGTCCTCACCCGTCACTGTCACGTTTAATAGTCACAACTGACACAAAGTATAAAAGTTGGCGGGAAAAGATGGTGCCACTATCTTGCTTCAACGAATGAGATCTTTCCTAGGTTTTCTTGTGTCAATATATATTTCTTATCTTTCTCAACAAGAGAACCAACACTTCTATATACTTACAACTAAATATCTTTTTGAAGTGGTGAACTAAAAGGCTGCAGTTGCAATAGGGAACTGATTGCTTATCAAGTTGTATTCTTATTTTCTTGTTGTAGTTGAGTCTTTGTATTTTTTCTTTTAAACGTTTGACTACATTAGCTTATGATTGTAGTCGGTGTTAAGGTGCAAACCTTTCCACTGTAATTATCTAGATTTAGGTGATTGTTCAAGCTAGAGCTAGCTTGTGGAGTCCAGTTAGAGTTAGCTGGAGGGTGAAACAATATCGCTACTGCTTAAGTTTCCTTGTAATAGAGGTGTTTCTAGGAAACAAAGAATTAGGAGGTTAATCCTTGGAGTTTGTATTCTTGAAGTTGCTTGAGTATAGTGGAGCTTAGAAATCCTGGAGGCAGGTTATGTTTTTTCTCCCTTGAGCAAGGAGTTTCCATGTAAAAATCTTGTGTCCACTATTTACTTTATTCCCGCACTTCTTACTTTGTATATCTTCTAGTTTTTGTCGTGTGAGTCTATCTGGGAATAGGTCCTTGAGTTGAGGAGAATCCCACCCCAACCTTCAGTAGAGATGATGAACCAAAAGAAGAAAAATGAAGTATGTTGTAACACCCCGCATTTCGAGCTAGAACGAAAACCGTCGTTTCTATGCGTAGATGATCCAAAAGCCATAAATCCTATGCAAATTTGGAATATTAATCAATTATGTAGTGTGGGAACCTATTTGAGCATGAATTGATATCATAGAGGTCCCCTAACTTAAGGATGAGTTGAAAGCTTTCCTATCGTTCGAGTTTGAGTAAGCGTTGAAACTTGGGTCAACTTCAATCGACCATAAATATTTGTATATAACGAGTTAGAGGGATTACTATATATCAAATGAAAGCTCTTCGAATTATATTTCCAACGATACCAATTTCGCCAAAATTCAATATCCAAAAAAAATTATGGCCATTTTTGTGATTGAAATAGTAGCATCACACGATTAGCGTGCGACACATGCTCTGTCGCACGCACCTAATTTTGAGGTTTTGTTTTCACGTTTTTAAGTTCCACCCCCTATTCAGCCATAACACGGGATTTAATCCCCCAAACACCAAAATAAGGTCATTCTCTCTCAAAATCACCAAGAACACTTCTTAGGGTTTCAACCCAAAGATAAAAATATCTTAAGATTTCACTGTGGGTTTTCAATAATTCTTCGAGATTCGGAATCCCCATTGCGAGGGCTACAAGAAAGCACCCATCAATTATTCGAATAGCATCCCTAAAGCACGAGTTCATTAAAGAGTCATAAATTAAGGTATGTGGGATTTTTCTAAAATTTCATGGGCAAAGAAACCATCTTTAATTCATGCTAACGGTTTAGAAATCACGATTTTTAAGAAAGGGGTTTTGAATTTACGATTACTAGCATGTTTTAGAAGCCTTGATCGGTATTGTTTTGGTCTTTACGCCTTCCCCCAAATTGATTTGAAACTCTATATATATGTATGCATCTGTTTAAGGATGAATATACAATTGAGAGCATGAATCTTAAAGAATTCCTCTCTTGTTATGATTTTTCTTTACTTTTCATATGATATGGACTGTTTTGAATGCATCTTAAAAAGCATGATATGAAATGTCTTGATTAATGCTATGATTGAATTATGGTTTTAATTTCAAAAGAGAGGGATGTTTATGCTGACCAAAGTTGAATATAAATATATAATGAGAAGAGTTGCATGATTTGTCAAAGATTACATGACCACCATATATTTATTGAAAGAATGAGAATTTTTGCATAGTTTTCAGAACATGAAATCTCTTATACTATCTGTATGTTTGGGTGGTCTGAATTGAGTTTTTGATGAAAGAATCTTGCATGATTCATTATGGCTCAAAAATAGGACTTGCAAGTATTGGTGTGACGACACCAACTCAGATAATGCCATGTTAATTCATAACAGAATAGAATGTATGTTTAAAATCAGATTTTCAGATTTTAAAACTAGAATGATGCATGTTTCAGAACAGACTAAAATTGGGCATAAAGAGAGCTTAGGTGGTTCCCCGAAGAAGGCACGAGTTCATACAATTCATTGCCCAAAACTGTGATTTGCCGATCCAGGTATATTATTATACGTTGGCCTAGTGCCCTGTGGTATATCAGACTCAGACACTCCAACCCTTGCGGCACACTTGGGTTGGGGGCTTCCCCGCCGAGTCAATGGAGGATTACATATAGCCCGTGGAATATCAGACTTGTAGGGGAGTGCTACCTAACTCAGAAGTAATACAAAGATCAGAAATTGCATTGACAGAAAGGTTTTATGATTATCAAAAATGCCCATGTGTTTTGGAATTTATATCCTATATGATGTTTTATGATTAGCTTTCAACTATTTTATTTATATGAAAAGCTTTATTTTGGATTGCTCTGCGTACCAGTACATTTGTATTGACTTCCCTTCCTCCCAGGGTCTAAAACTCAGTTCAGAGGTCCTGCTAGGCCGTAGAGTTTTCAGACAGCAGTGATGTATGCAGTTGGTGAGCCTTCTTTATTCCAGAAGGCCTATGTCTTTCAGATTATGTTATTTATTTTGGTTTAGGTCCACTGGGGGTCTTGTCCCAGTTTCAGACAGTTGTCATTTTCAGATGTAGTAGAGATTTCGCAGATTGGTTCAGATGTTGTTTTGTTGATATTGGGGTTTTATCTTTATTGTTAAATTAAATTCAGAGTATGACCATGTTTCCATATTCGATTATATTTCCGCATTTTCTTTTATTATATGAATGTTGTGCATGATTACCCGATAGAGAAGGGCGTTCCGGGCCTTCATGGTTCGGGATGTCCGTCACTGACAGGCCCCAGTTCGAGCCGTGACATATGCATAAGGTTTGAAAGTAAACAGCAGCATAACAAAAACGTTTGATAATTTCAGAGGTCATCTATAAAACATTATTGTACAGCAAACAAAGCTTGGAAATTGTCCTGCATAAACATTTTATTGATGTTCACTGCTGCTTGGCGACGTGGCTCCTGGTTCCTCTTCACAGTCAGAAAAAATCAAGACTAAACTTATCAAGTAGCTTGGTGAGAAGCATTCTCATGTAATCGCGCACAAGAAATTCTTTATACAGTGGAGGATTTTCTTCTGATATGAACTCTTTGATTGGACCAAGCATCTTTGAAAGTACAAATGCACTAGTGAAGAAGCATGCCACTAACATCCTTGGTCCTATCTTATTTGCAAGGACTATGATTTACGCTTACAAACTTGTCATTTGATAGGACCTGTTACAAAATTGGACTAAGATAAAAATGAAGATAAATGAGACATAAAAGTTGTGTTTTGCTGCAAACCTGAAGAAAGTCGCCAATGTTAACAACTAAACCTTGTTCAATTGGTTCAACATCTACCCATTGATTATTATGCATGACCTGAAGGCCACCACTTTGATCTTGAAGCAAGATCGTGAGGAAAGCCGGATCTGTGTTCTTACCGGTACCAAGAGTTAGCTCTGGCTGTGGGCAGGCTGGGTAGTAGTGACATGCCAATGCTTGTCCTTTGGAACATTCCATGGCTTTTAAGTGGTCTGGTTTTAGTCCAAGAGCCTCTGATAGTAAGTCGACAAGAGTTTCCCCTAGTTTTACATGATTTATGTACTCAAGGTATGTTTTTCTGGATATTAGGGAAATCCCAGACATTATTAAGTTACAGAATTTAATAAAGATTTAAGATATTCTAATCTAACATGTCCAAAATAGTTGTGCCGTCTATTGAAAGATAGAAAAAGAGGAATATATAGATGTACACATGATTCTAATATGCATAATAAAATCGAAAAGAATCCCTACAAACCATCAAAATCTCTATAAATATGTTCCAGATAATTGTGTTATATATATATATTGTATGATAAGGTGGTCATACTCATATTGTCACCCCCCCCCCCCCCCATCAAAGACAGCGTGTCACAAAGGTATTCTTCCCAAGTTTCATTTAAAGCCTTCTTGAATTTGAATATACCAGTCAGTGCCTTCCTATCTTTGCATTTTCAGATGATATGAGGTTCTTGAATCTTCTCATTTTTAACATGACAATTAACTGGCCTTACTAAAATGCAACAATTCTATAGGGAACAACACCAAACAAATCTCAACTAGACAGAACTGATATAGAATAGCAATTCAAGTGGACACCAATAGATAGATAGTTTCCGAAAAATTGTTGGTAGTTCTTCAGATTCAATATTACCAGAAGTTAGCCTGGTAATGTTCAATGTATCCCTCCATTGTGCAGTATTTGTTTGATATATAAGAGGATTGCTCTCGTATCTAACTCTCTTTCCCATAACATCACGTGAATAGTAGTACTCATTCTTTAACTCAGCATCTTGTTCGTGAAATTTACGAGTTCCATCAACCATTCCTTCCAATACACTTGGAGGAACCCCATGATTTATCAGCTGGAAAAAGCCCCACTTCACTGACGCTTCCCTTATTTCATCTACAACTTGCTTACGTCGATCTTGAACTTGTATGCCACTGAGATCCACCACTGGAATCTGTTGAGTTGACTTGAGCATGTTCAACTCAGCATGTTCATTAGGTGGCTTAATGAAAATTCTTGGAATCTCTACTATTCCAGCATCAACTAGTCCCTTAACACCAGCTTTTGTATCATCAAAAGCTTTAATTTCCTTGAATGGATCATAATCCATTGTAAATTCAGCTTGACAGTCCATAGTGCCTGACACATTTGTTCCAAAACTTTGCTATTAGAAGCAAAGGAGAAGTATTCTTGCTATAACCTGGAATTACCAATGACCATATATATAGTTAATTTGTTGGGGGGTTTTGGGGGTGTGGGGGGGGGGGGAGTTGAGGAGGGTCCCCTTTAGTAAATTTAGCTCCTGTAGATTTCAATAGGCCTGCCTAATTTAGCATAGTTGGAGTTACTACTAAAAGTTAGTCATTAGTACAGATAGTCGGCACATGGCTAGCCGGAGAAAGTTCTTTCCTAGCACTACAAATACAAATATCCATAGATAAAGACATATATTGCCCTACAAGTGTAGTTCCCTCCTTGTCTGATTCCAACTCCTTACGAATAAACATTGGTGGAACTACCCATTCTTCGCAAAAAGAGTCCTGAGCTAACTTATTTCCCTCCTTAGCTAGCCTGTCCGCAACAGCATTTGTGCTCCTGTCTTCATGGAGGACCAGCAGGTTCCCCATCTGCTGCAGAAGAGCCTGCAAAGACAGATTAAATTATTTACTTTAGTGTCGCTGTCGTATAATTCTTTGTAAAGTTGCAACGAATCAGTAGCTATAATTATTTGGTTATAGTTGTTTTTGACAACCATCTGCAGCCCCATAAGTAAGGCCCTAGCTTAGGCTTCAAAAGCCGAGTTTACATTGATGGAAGCACTGAAGTCTATCATCCATTTCCCATCTTGATTGCGTATTAATCCTCCAGCTCCTCCTAATTTGGTTTTGGCATTGAAAGAACCATCAACATTCAGCTTTATTCCATTATTTGGAGCTTGCCAGTGCTTTTCCTCTATATAAGTTGTAGCTGGGCGGTTATATTTATTTGTTAGGTAAAAGAATTCCACGGCTCTCTCGTAGGGGGTCTGAACTTGAATGTCGTTGGTTGCCCCATTGAATAGGTCGTAGTTTCGGTTGAGCCAGATGAACCAAAGATAGAAAGGGAAAAGCTGATTCCTGGATAAAGAATTATTTTTTAAAGGAGTCTATAGATGCCTAAAGCTATCTAACCAGTTATGGTCTTGTTGAGAAGCTAAGTGGGATACAACACTACTCATGTTAAGCTTTCTCCATAGTTTCTGGACATGGTTGCATTCAAGGAAAATATGCTTTATAGTTTCCGGGTATTTACAAATTTTGCAAAGTGGATCAACGTTTAGGCCAATATGCTTCAAGTAAGAGTTAGTGGGTAGTCTGGAGTGGTAGCAAAGCCAGATGAAATATTTAATCTTGCTAGGGAAGTTCAAGGACCAAATCCATCTAAAGTTACGTTGATTAGCCAATTTGCACAAATTGTGGGATGCCAACTGTTCGTAGGCTGATTTTGTGGTGAAAATACCATTGTGTGATGGTGTCCATTTCAGCCTATCAGGTATGTGAGGGCCTATTGGGATGAGCGTTTTAGAGATCATATGTTTTATTGCTATTGGTATGTCGTAGCCTATCCGGTCAAAGTTCCACTCCCCATTATGGATGATCTCACTAACAGTCATTTTGTCATCCATAATAGATGAGGGGGTATAGATGGTCTGAGCTAGAGTATTACAGTTTGGGATCCACTTGTCGTTCCAAAAACTAATTTTTTCCCCGTTTCCAAGTTCTCATCGGTAGTATTTTTGGCATGTTTTCCATGCCTCAAGAATGTTTTTCTAGGTACTGCTACCGTACCTATGGGCTTTGAGGTTATCACAATGCTCATAAAGGTTTCTCCCGCGACCATATTTGTATTGAAGGACAGTTGTCCAAAGGTTGGGATGCCCATTAAAGAACTTCCAGGCTAATTTGGCTAGTAGGGCCATGTTTTTATGGTTACTTTTTTGAAGCCCCAACCCACCAAGATCCTTAGGCAGCATAACAGTTTGCCAATTTAGTAAGTGAAGTTTTTTCTTTTCGTTTGTGGGGCCCCATATGAAGTTACGTTGGACTGGGTCTATCTTTTTGGTAATTTGTTTTGGAAGCTTAATATAGGTCATAACACGGGTAGGAATACTGTTTAGGCAAACTTTTACCAGAGTAGCTCTAGCTACCAGCTAAGTTAAGGAATTTAGAAAAGTTTTTCAATATACAATTAGAAGTGGATGAATTTAGCATTTGAAAAATAAAATGTAACATAGCTTTATTTAACTTAAATATAGCTGAACAATAAAAAATTAACTATATATAGGAAAAAAAATATATTGAATGTAAATCCGATATGAACTTAAGTGTTTTTCTTCTACTGTTCTCCCTCTTTCTCCCTCTAGAAGTTCAAATTAATTAGAGTAAAACATCTAGTACCTCCGAATTATGACCGAATTTGTTACGATACACTCCAATATCATGGGGGTCCTATTATTCCTGAACTAAATTCTAGCGTATTGTTGTCTACTTTTTTAGCTGATGTGACACCTTTTAGTTGACATGGACTCTATTTTTATGTAATAAAGGTGCCACGTCAGAATAAAAGGGTGAAAAAATACACTAAAATTGACTTCAGGGGGTAATAGAACTCATGAAATTGGAGTGTGTCGTAGCAACTTTGGTCATAATTCAAGGGTGTACTGGATGCTTATACAACGAATTTGAAATAGAGATAATGTTCCAAAAACATTTGAACTATAGATTTCAATAGGCCTGCCTCTGGAATTTTCTTTCACGTACAAAGTTAAAAGTCTTTCAATATATAGTTAGAAGTAGATGAATTTAGCATTTGAAAAAAAAATGTAACATAGCTTTATTTTATTTAAATATAGCTGAACAATAAAAAATTAACTATATATAAAAAGATATAAATTGAATGCAAATACGATATGAACTTTGGTGTTTTTCTTCTATTGTTCTCCCTCTTTCTTCCTCTAGAAGTTCAATCAATTAGAGTAAAACATCTAGTATCCCCTAAACTATGACCAAATTTGCTACGACACACTCCAACTTCATGGGGTACGTCAACCTTTTTAGCTGATGTGACACCTTTTAGCTGACGTAACACCTTTGACGTGGACTCCATTTTTATGTAATAAAGGTGTCACGTCAGCACAAAAGGGTGAAAAAATACACTAAAATTTACTTCAAGGGGTAATAGGACTCGTTAAATTGGAATGTTTCGTAGCAACTTTGATCATAATTCAAGGGTGTACTGGATGCTTATACAACGAATTTGAAATAGAGATAATGTTCCAAAAACATTTGAACTATTATTTTTTTCACGAGTTTTACATCCCAACTATCAGTGAATCTCTTTTTCGATGCGAACAACTGATAGTTGGTCTAATCAGCTTCGAGGTGTGTTTTAAATTTTAAAACATAAATAATGATAGTTCAGGTAGAAAAGAAGGAACAACTAATAATTAAGATGTGAAATTCACAAAAAGAAGTGACAATTCAAATGTTATTTCAACCATTAATTCCACATTTTATGTGGAATTTCATTCAGTATTCTTGTTTAAAAATGAAAAATATTTTAAATGCTTCTCCCCAATTAGAAACAGTTGCGGACCCAGAATTTAAGGATCGTGGATGCTCGAAAGATTCGAACATATATAATGACGTTAAGGTTCTGCCTAAAAATTAAAGCACCCAGTTATCTTCTTTATTTACAGTGTTTTTCTAAATTTTATACCAACTTTTTAATTATTTTTTATATAATTATACCTGATCTGTGTAGAATTTAATGGATGTCGAAACACCAAATATTTAGCTATAGATCTTCCCCTAATTAGGAAAAAAAAAATTGCCCAAAAAAGAAAGAAAAGAGTTTAAAGTACCTGACATTAAATTCTATGCAATAAAAATTTATTTTAATTGTATGCCAACTTTATACTATAGGATATTTATTACCCTCCACCAGCTCCTTCTCCATCCTTATTAATGGAAGCACCCCCCCCCCCTCACTCCCACCCCCCCTCACTCCCACCAGGGGCGTCAGACGGAGGACCCCATATCTTCCTATGTGTTCATCGTCTACATGGAAAGACTAGCTAGGGACATAGACAATCAGGTAGCTGGCAAAAATTGGACCCCTATTTCCATCACCACAAGGGGTCCAAAAATCTCTCACCTGTTCTTTGCAGATAACCTCACATTGTTTGCTAGAGATGATAGAGCCAACTGCAATGCTATCCTCTCAACCCTCTCTAACTTTAGTGCAGCCTCCGGCTAGAAAATTAACAAAGTCAAATCCAGAGTCTTCTTCTCCATTAATACCTCAAGCCATAATGCTATGAATTGCTCTAATGTACTGGGCATAAATAGGAGCACTGAGTTTGGTAAATACCTTGACTTTTCCATCTTCCATAAAGCTCCTATAAATGTTGATTTCCAATCCATCATTGACAACATGGCCAGTAAACTTTCTAGTTGGAAAACCAAGCCCCTCAACATGACTGGCAGAACTGTCCTGGATAAATCTACCCTAAGCAGCATGCCTACTCACATAATGCAGTACATCAGAATCCCCATCAAAGTCCTAAACTCTATTGATAAAATCCAAAGGAACTTCATCTAGGGATCTGAAGATAGAAAGAAAAAGACCCACCTTCTTAGCTTGGACACCCTAATAAAATGCAAGAACAATGGGGGCCTTGGGCTCCAGAAAGCTGATCTAAGAAACAAGGCACTTCATGCCATCTTGTCTTGGAGGTTGGCCAACAATCCATCCTCCCTCTGGGGAAGAATTCTCACCACTAAATTCCAAAGGACTTGTAGATCACCCTGTACTAATAGGGCTGTCTCTAGAACCTGGAAGAACATCCAACAGGGGTGGAGAGAGTGCTCTAAGGGGGTCAATTGGCATATCAATAAGGGAAACAAATCTAGGTTCTTCTCTGATAGATGGATCCCCCACATGCAGCCTATTAGGGATCTCATCCAGGGGGCCCTTCCTGAGAATGGAGAGAATCTCACTGTTGACACTATGCTCTCTCCTACTGGTTGGAGCTCCCCCAGCATCTCTCCCAATGCATTACAGATGCATTTTCTCATACCAATCTTAACAAGGAGGACATCATATACTGGAGCAAGACTCCTAATGGAAAGTTCACTACTAGTAGTGCTTATAAATCCATTGTTGGGGTTAAAACCAATCAACCCTTTAACTTTGCACGGATATGGAAGCTGCCTACCCCAAACAAAATCAAAACCTTCATGTGGCTCTTATGCTATGGCAGACTTCCCAACAAGCACTACCTGCACAGATTGGGGGTAACCACCAACTCCACTTGCCCCCTCTGTGACCATCCCACTGAAAGCATTGACCATATTATCCTGCATTGTTCCAATGCCTCTAGTGCCTAGAACAATATCCTTAATCACACTTCCACCCCCACCAGTTCAACTGGAGCTACTCCATCATAAACCAGGCCATCATGGACTGGAATCAGGCAAAAAAAGTGAGGTACAATGTTCATATTACCTTGGAATACTTGCTCTCTCAAATGCTTTGGGCTATCTGGCTCAAAAGAAATGACAACCTCTTCAATAATAAGTGGAACCCGGTCGATTGGAAGCTTTCCCTGAGCATGACACTATAATTCTACACGTTTGTCCAAGGCCCCGGTAATAACACTAGGGAAACTACTACCATCTACCTTAAGTGGGAACCTTCGGACAAGGGAACCTTCATGTTGAATATGGATGGAGCTTTGATCTCTAACCTGGTGTTGGAAGAAAGAAGAGTAGAAAAAGCAAAGAAACTGATGAGAAAGAAAAACTCGTACTAATTTTTTTAACTTATCAATTCAACTGCAGAATAACAAGAAATCTACTGCCCTTTTATAGGCTTACAACTCAACAACTTAAGCTAAAATATAGGAACTAACAAGTAGTGGTAAAACATGACATAAACACCAACATTTCCACTAATAGAAAACAGAAAATAGAAAATCATTGACCAAGCAAAACATAACTCCACTAAGACTAAAAAAGAGGACCTCTAAACCTAAAAAATAGAACCATAAAGAACAAATTTTGCAGTGATTGATTATTTGAAGAACTAGTCAACACCTAGGTCGGGGGGGGGGGGGGGGGGGGGGTAGGAGGAGTTATATGAGACCACAAGGGAGATTGGTCTATGGGCTTTATGGACTGCGCACCCCTTACAACCCTTTTACATAGTGAATTCAAAGCCTTGCTGCAGGGGTTGAAGGCGGCTAAATCCCTCAATATCAAACCATTGCATTTGTGCTTTGACTCAATAGAGTTTGTCTAGGAAATGATCCATGGGCATGACCTTTACACTAACATTGATAAGATACAAATTTGGAAACACAAGAAATGGCACAAAACAGTCCACTAAAGAGCCAAACCCGAGAATCCCCAAAGGAGACCAAGTCTCGAGTTGAACAACAATGGAAACACCACGATATCAAGGTGTATTGACACCTATTTCAATGATCCAATAAACTAAAAAGGAGGATAACAAGATGAAACAACCATAAGATGAACAACAACAACAACAATTTCCCACACGACTTACACTAAATAAGAGGAAGCACTACAAGATTACAATAAAAGGGATAGATAGATAGACCAATGGTTGGTATAATCTTAAGAGCCCTAGATCTTATTTCACTTTTGGACCCTTAACACCACACACAAAAAATACCTATATATCTCTTACATGATACAAGATCGAATTTCACCTCTCAAGCATCAATATTTCCAAGCAAAACTTAATCACTAGTGATTCCACACTAGTTCTTGACCTAGTTTCGGTTTGGTGCTTCAAAGAAGAGAGGACTTGTGTTCTTTTGTATATTATGACTTACAACATTCTCCTAAAACTAACTAAAGAAACTCTACAATGTTCCTTGTATAGTACATTACATAATAGAAACTAAAATAACCAAAAGGCCCCTCCACTAAGGGCGCCCATCAAGTGTAGATTAAGTGTGGTGTTTGGACGGTTTTAGTGTACATTTTGGGCCTCTTTTACACTTCAATTGCACACACCAAGGCTTGAGTCCAACACGCACTCTCACAAGTCCATATCCGTGATTATTCTCGTATCAAACATCATATATGAGTGCAGGTGCCTACTGCAGGAGCTCGAAGCAACTGGGTCAAACACATCTTCAGGGGGCAAAATAGGGTGGCGGATGCTTTGGCTAAGGGAGACAACAACCACATGCAGTTTGGTGTACCTTCTATTTTGTCATCTCCATCTGATAATGTAATAGCTTTAGTAGAAGTGGACAAAAAGGGCACTGTTTTTGCGAGATCTGTTAAACTCTCTAATTTTAACCTGCATGGCCGGGTTGTGGCCCATGGTACTAATTATCCCCACCCCAGTACATTGAATAGAGCCTCAGCTCCAATAACTGCTACTCCATGTTACTCTGCCTAAGTTGCTAATGGAAAATCCTTTTTACCAAAAAAAATAAATATATAATAGGATATAAAACGCCAACATTTTCAGCCGCAATCAAGGAAAAAATTTAGCTACCAATTTAATACTAATTCCTACATATTGATTTTTAAATAGTGTCAATTGGAGCTTTTTTATAGATGAAAATTAGAGTTAGGAAAGTTTCAATAGTTATTTTTGATACTACGAAATACCTACCTAAAAAATATCAACTTTTTCTATCTGAAAAAAATTGAAATAAATTTTACATATTAAAAATTACATAAAATTTTCTACAAGGAACATACTGTATATGTCTTATTGTGTGGGTAATATTTTTGTAGACTTTAAAGTCCAATACAAGGCTACACATTTCATAGTCAAATGCAATGTTGTATCAGTGTCCCTAAAAGATTGACAGTTAACCAAATAAGGCCTTCTTTGAAAAGAGAAGTAAAGGGTTCTAGTGAATTCCATTTCTTTGTGTACTGTGGCTTTGACTAATTTGGTGGTGTAGGTAAGCGTCTTGTAATAAGAGGAGTAGTTAATTTGATACATAAAATCTCGAGAATTTGTTTTTTCCCCTTCCTCGATTCCTATCCCATAGGCATAGTATAGTGTTTGAATCAATAGCGATACGGGTCCGAAGAACCTAATTGTTTTGGCTTAGACTTTGTATTTGTGTTTAAAATTTCACTTAAATATGCATGTATAAATAACCTCTCCAAAATCCAAAAACTATCTTTTCTAAAATACATAAATTATGACCTTGCAATCCTAGCTTACTGTGACTCGTACGGCTATTGCTTTTGCAGTAAGTATTGTTAGCCAATTCATGTTTGTGCCGACTGTCAAACATTGGGAAGCTTTGGAATAGATTCTATGTTACTTGAAAGGAGACCCTGCACTTGGCATATTGTATAGCAATCAAGGTCATATTCGCGATAAGTGTTTCGTAAATGTTGACTATGCTCGATCTAAAATTGATAGGAGATCGACTACAGGCTAGTGTGTCTTGTTAAACAACTATGTACATTATTATAGCCTAAATTCATATACATAATAATTCTTAAAATAACCAAATGTTACTATTCATTTCACATTAGATTCAGAATCGAAAGTTCAATAAGTTTCCAATCATGGAGATGTCGAGGTGTTTGTTATATGAGAAGGGCCTACCAAAAAAATTATGGATAGAAGCAACTAACACTGCTATTTTTTTGCTGAACAAGTTGCCTACCAAAGCGGAAAGACACCTTTTGAGGCATGGAAAGGGTATAAGCCATCTTTATAACACTTAAAAGTCTTTGATTGTCTGTGTTTCTCTCATATTCTATAGGTTAAGAGCAACAAGTTAGACAAAAAAGCTTAACCTAGATTCTTTATTGGTGATAGTACAATCTCTAAAGTACAGAAGTTTTCAGCCTCATACTGAAAATTATGGTAAGGGAGAGATGTATTTTGTATGGAGAATGAGCAATGGGACTGGGAGAAAGTTAACCAGAAGCAAACTACGAACAATCTACCAAATTCTGATAAAAACATAAATGATCAATCTGTGAGAGGAACAAGGTTTCTCTCAAACATATACTAGAGGTGCAATGTGGCCATTTTAGAGCCTTCTAGATTTGAAGACATTGTTTTAGAACCTAAGCGGCAAGTTGAAATGGAGGAGAAGCTTGCAATGATCGAGAAGAACAAGACATGGCATCTTGTGAAAAATCCTCAAGATAGAATGATCATTGGTGTGAAGTGGGTTTATCGCACAAAATTGAATGTTGATGGTTTTGTTAACAAGTTTAAGGCAAGGCTTGTAGTTAAGGATTATGCATAGATTTTTTGTGTTAATTAATTTGATATGTTTGCCCCAGTGCTAGGTTTGATACAATCAGATTCCTTCTGAGTATTTCTGCACAATGTGGTTGTCACGATCCGAGCCTAGACCCTGACCGTTACGGACATCCCAAGCCAATAAAGACCCGAAAAGACCCCTTAACATTTCTTCATAAGCATAGTTATAATTAAAGTGCGGAAACTAAGTCTATAAGTTATGAAGTTCAAAGAAATCAACAGTCAAATCTCAAGTCCTAAAATATGACATGAAAATATTTATTTGATTCAATCTATGAAGCATCTGACACTATGAATAGAATCCTATGCCGGGACATGGCCCCAACGAATACCATAAAATCAAAATAAAACAAGTTTGACTAAAAAGAATAACCATGGCCCTCTGAAAGAAGGATGACTCACCACCTGCTAGCTGTCGTCCCGAGTATGATCCTAAATTGAACCGGACCGCGAGGATGAGCTTCGGAACCTACATCATATAACAGGATGTAGTGTCCAGGGACAGTTAGTACAATGAGTACTGACATGTAACCCAGGGAAGGGAAATCCAAAGCAATTTAAAACAATTTATAAAGTTCATGTCATAAGCTCAAAATGAAAATAATAATTAGTAAGTGACCAAAAAGTAAAAGAAACATAATCATTTGAAAACGTTTATTTTCTGGACTGAGATAGTCAGCTTTTGGCCATCATAAAGTTGGTCTAATCAGCTTCTAGGTGTGTTTTAAATTTTAAAACAGAAATAAAAATAGTTTAGGTAGAAAAAAAGGAACAACTGATAGTTAAGATGTAAAATTCATAAAAAAAAAAAAAGTGACAATTCATATGTGATTTTGACCATTAGTTTCACATTTTATGTGGAATTTCATTTAGTATTCTTGTTAAAAAGGGGAAAAAATATTTATTATGCTTCACCTTCAATTAGAAGAATCAATTTTTGCCCAAAAAATGAAAGAAAAGAGTTTTAAGTACCTGACATTATGAAATTCTAAGCACTAAATATTTAATTTAATTGTATGCCAACTCTCTACTATAGGATATTTATTAGGCATAATACATAAATATGACCATAAACTTGATATCAAATTATAACTTTGATCTTAAACTTTGATAATGCACAAATAGGACCTTTAACTATTCAATACCTGAACAAATATGACCTCCAATTTTGCAACTCCCATGCGTGAGTTTCACTCGCGCCTACGTGGAAAGCTCATCCAATCATACGGTGCCACGTCGTTAAAAGGGCTGACTTGGAGGGAGGTCATATCTGTGCAATTTTGAATAGTTAAAGGTCATATTTGTGCACTGTCAAAGTTTTACTTTTTGTGTTAAAACGATGTTTTTATTATTATTATTATTACTAAAAATTACACAAATACACAACTTATGTTTCCAATATTACAAAAAATCTCAACACCCTAAACATATTACAAAAATTCCAACATATACATAGAATGCTATGTATATATCGGTTATGTTATGTATTTTAATAGGGAGAGAGAGTAAAGTAATTTAAAAAGTGGGAGAAAGTGTAATTACTTACAAAAGAGTTGGTATTTATTATTATTATTATTATTATTATTATTATTATTATTATTATTATTATTATTATTATTATTATTATTATTATTACTATTACTATTTTATTTATTTATTTCTATAGCAGCAACATCTAGCTTTTTTTTATTAAAAAAAAGCCACTAGTAGAGATCAAACCCGCGCAGTAGGCTGAAGGAAGCGCCCAAGAAGACAAAATAACACCACTGGTCTATCTAAGTGCCTTGTTTCATGTGGTTCAACATTAATATACGTATAAATATAGATTTTCTACCTTATATATACAACATAATCTTTTTTACAGAGGGTTTCCGGGTGAACCCCATGACAACCACATAGGTCCGCCCCTGCGTTAATTTAATAACGTTTGATAACATTAATTTAATACTAACATTTTAATAACGTTAATTTAATATACTACTACTATCCTTAATAATATTAATTTAATAATATTTTATTAAAATATAATTTATTTTATTATTAGTATAGTTTCATCTTTAATTTAATACTTAAATAAATTATATTTAGATATATTATATAACATAAATTCGCCCTTTGATTTATAATATATATATACCCGCACGATTTTTTCGTATGAGGCTGACCAACCTAATTAATAAATCTTCAATATTGCTCTTTTTCCGCAATGACAAAAGAAATTAGATGTCATTTTCATCTTTGAGCCAAAAATAATAGTGAAAAGTCATTTAAAGGTCATATTTATGCAGTTTTGAATAATTAAAGGTCATATTTGTGTACTGTCAAAGTTTAAGGTCAAAGTTATAAATTTGGTGTCAAGTTTAAGGTCATATTTATGTATTATGCCCTTAGATTTTAAGCTGGACGCGCCAAGTTTTGCGTGTTGAACACGGGTTTTGCCACGTAGGATCGGAGGTCATATTTGTGCAGTTTTGAATAGTTAAAGGTCATATTTGTGCACTATCAAAGTTTAAGGTCAAAGTTATAATTTGGTATCAAATTTAGGGTCATATTTATGTATTATGCCTATTTATTACAATATAAAGTAGGATATAAAACGCCAAGATTTTCAGCCGCAATCAAGGAAAAAATTTAGCTACCAATTTAATACTAATTCCTACATATTGATTGTGTTTGTAGACTTTAAAATTCAATACAAGGCTACGCATTTCATAGGCGAATGCAATGTTGTATCAGTGTCCCTACAAGATTCACAGTAACCAAATAAGGCCTTTAAGGCCTTCTTTGAAAGAGAAGTAATGAGTTCTAGTGAATTCAATTTCTATCTGTAGTGTGGCTTCAACTAATTTGGTGAAGTAGGTAAGCGTCTTGTAGTAAGAGGAGTAATTAATTTGATATGTAAAATCTCAGAGGATTCGGTTTTTCCCCTTCCTCGATCCCTATCACATAGGTATAGTATAGTGTTTGAATCAATAGAGATACGGGTTCGAAGAACCCAATAGTTTTGGTTTAGACCTTGTATTTGTGTTTAAAAATTCAATTAATATGTATAAATAACCTCGCTAGAATCCAAAAACTGTCTTTTCTTGAATTCATAACTCTTAACCTTAAAATCCTAGCTTAATGTGACACTTCTGGATATTGCTTTTGAGGTAAGCGTTGTTAGCCAATTCATGTCCTCGCCTGCGGTCAAATATTGGGAAACCTTGGAACATATTCTATGTTACTTGAAAGTCGCTAGCTCCTAGACTTGGCATATTGTATAACAATCAAGGTCATGCTTGTATTGAGTGTTTTGCAGATGTTGACTATATGCTCGATCCAAAATTGATAGGAGATCGACTACAGGCTATTGTGTCTTTGTTGGAGGGAACCTAGTTTCATGGAGGAGTAAGAAGAAAAGTGTTACATCTCTTTCCAGTGCAGAATCTGAGTTTAGAGCTATTTTACTGTCTATATGTGAGATTATGTGAATATATCATCTTTTAATGGAAATTTGCTTAAAGTGTTATGAACTAGCAAAGCATTGGTGTGATAATCAAGATGCTCTTTATATTGCCTCAAATTCTCTATTATCATGAATGAACTAAACATATTGAGGTTGACTGTCATTTTATTCATGAGAAGTTTCAGGAAAACCTTATTTGATTTCCACTGGTTACGTGAAGACAGGAGAGCAACTAGTTGATTTGTCCACAAAAGCATTGAATGTAACTCAAGTTGATTATCTTTGTAATAAGCTGGGCATGATCAATATCTGAAGGCTTGTATGCATCCACCACGATACGAGGGGCCAGGTCCCTAACCAATTCTTCAGCTAATAATCGGAAAAGTTCTATTTGAGTTTACCACAGTAATGAGAACCTGGTACGTCACCAGGTTGTATGACGTAAAGAGATGAAAGTAAAGAAGATGAGATGTTTTACGTGAAAACCTCCTTGCTCAAGAGAGTAAAACCACGACCTGCCTAATAGGATTTTTGCCACCAACTTCACTGAACAAAAGCAATGGTTTGAATACAGACTCATTCTCATAATCATATGGTTAACCTCTTAACCTATTCCCTTGAACTAATGACAACATCGAGCCATCGCTATAATACTCCTACTATAGCTTACACTGGCAACTGACTCCAGTTGACACAACTTGGCTAACTCTAGCCCTTTTTGTCAACTACCTCTAGTTGACACTCCTAGGTAACTCTACCCAAGGAAACACCAAACAATAGATTAAAATCCAACTTGATTAAACTCAGTTGATGTGACTAACTAATGCTAGTTAATACGACACAACCTATGAACATAAACAAGTTCAATATCTACTATCCTTTATAACATAGGAGTAAATTTACAATTTAGCACAAGGTACAAAGACTCAAACAATAATGAACTAAGAGTTGTTGTCGTTGTTAGGGAAAAAGTCCTTTGTTGTAGGAGCTTTGAGCTGAAAAATAATGGAGATTTTTGCTAAAAGAATGCGAATTTTTGGATGTGCAAAAGTTAGGTTTTCCTCCCACATAATGATCTATATATATATAAAGCAAATAGGAGGAAAAATCTAGAATATTTCTCATTGATCGTGATTAGAAAGTTTTTGTTGATCCACCAATCACCTGCAAATGCCGCCAAAATAGTCATAAGACAAGAATTTTCAATTGTACAGGTGACCACATACTTATGCCTTTTAGGGAACAGGTTGTAAGAATATTACGTATAATATTATGTATTAATGACCCACATATTTTTGGTGAGAAATTTACCTTGTCTCCCAAGTAAAGTATTAGATCAATCAATTACTTCTCCTCAAAGTTATGCATATATATATGGTATTTCATTGATGGCAAGAAATAACTATGAAAGTCCCTAAGTTAAAGTTATTTGTTAAGAGTTCCAAGCCTACCTATAAATACACCCGTTACTCCATCAGTCTGGCATACCTTTGATAGGCATAGGTTAGAAGACTTAAGCTTTGTGAGAAATTCTCGCTGAAGTTTTCTTTCTTCTTACACTTGGACAATGATGGCTGAAGGTACATTCTCATTTACTTTTCCGTTGTGCTTAGGCTTTATTTACGTGTTGAAATTCAACACAGGTCCTTACATACAGTTTGTCAATTATTAAGAACACAAGTTTCATATACTAGATCGGTACTTTTATGTCCCCATACCACCTGGTATACATATATTTGAACAGGGAGAGATCTTTTTCAGAAGTTATCAGTTAATAAGGTTATGAGTATATCCATAATATAAACCCGATCCATACCAAACAGGATCCCTCTGAGGACCAAGTTCTCATACAGTTGAGTGAAAGAAATGAAACAAGTTTTATAGGAAGCATATCTGGTGAGGACCAAGTTCTCTCACGAGTTTTGTCAATTATCAAAATCACATTTACATCAATATCCATGTACCGACTTGATACGGGAATAATCACGAATATGGACTTATGGGAGTGCATTTTGGGTCCGAGACTTGGTGTGTTCAATTGAAGTGCAAAAGGGAACCTAAGTGCACTAAAAATCAGCCAACATATTACACTTGATGGGCACCTAAGTCTCTAAGGGGTCTTTTGGTCTTTTTGTAGTTTATTTGTAACCTAGTATAAATAAAACATTGTAGGGCTTTTAGACTTAGTTTATTGATGATGTTGTAAGTCTTAAGACATTGGAAAATACAAGTCCTCTCTTCTCTTTGGAGGCAAAACCGAAATTAGGATACAACAATAGGGTGGATTCTCTTTTGTTGTTGTTTGCTTGGAAACATTGATGCTTGGGAGGTGAATTTCGATCTTGTGTCTTTGTAAGAGATAGGTTTATTATTGTGTGTAGTGTTAAGAGTCCAAGATTGTCTATTCATGGGTTCTTAAGATTATACCTTCATGTGGTCTATCTATCTATCCTTTTACCTTCTTGTAATCTTGTTTATTGTTTGTGTTGTAATCTTGTGTTCTTGTTGTTATTGTTAAATCCGAATCTTGTGTCTTCTTTTTTATCATCTTTTGTTAATCTTGTTCTTGTTGCTGTTTTGGTGTTAAAATACACATTGTATCTTGTATTCTTCTTGTTGATAGCGAATCCGAGAGTGGTCTCCATCTTGGTCCTCGGATCCTTAAGATTGTGGACTGATTTGGAGTGTGTATTGTTCCTTCCGTTGTCATTCTTGTATCATTTGGTATCAAAACATGGCTTGATCTTGTTACCACAAGATCAATCTTGGGCTTGTTAGTGGAAAAATAAAAAAAAAGTGTTCAAAACTGAAAATTTCAGAAAAAATAGCAATCTGTCCGTGTCGTGTTCTTGACCGAAAAGTGTGTTTTTGTTGTGTCTTGGCTGAGGTTTTTACTTTTATTTGTTATCTCTAAGTGTTAGTTTTGTTCCTCACTAACACGTTGAGGCTATATCTAGATTTGAACTTTAAAAATTAATGTTGTTGTTGTGAACATAAGACTTGGCCGAATTGTTGTTGAAACATTATTGTGGTGGACTGTTTTGGCCTTGTGGTCTTCATCTTGTTGTTGTTATAAGCTTGTCCACGAGGTATTTTTGCTCATTGGTGGCCTAAGAACCATCTTGTTGAAGTTGTAGTTGTCTTGGCCAAGTGTTGAAGATATTGTATTGTGAAAATTGGAAGTTGGCCGTGTGAAAATTGTTGGTGTTCTTGGAGATTGTTGTTGGTTGTTCTTGGTGATTGTTGATGTTGTTCATGGAGTTCTTCACAACCTTCATAGCTTTTTAAAATAAAGTGAACCTTAGATCTATAAAGGTGAAGGGAAAAAGGTAAAGCTTTGTTAGTCTTGAAAGACTTACCATCACTCATCAACTAGTCAATCACGTCTCAACCACTTTCCAACAACTTTTCATGATTCAAGAATCCATGTTTTAAGGGTAGTACAAGTCTAGTCAAAGACATTTGAGTCTTGAATTTTGAATTGAAAAGAAGCTTCAAGGACTAGTTTGTATTTTCCTTCATTGAACAAGTTCCACCAAAGGTCCCAAATTGAAAATTGACCAAGACTTGAACTTTTGAAATTAACAACTTGATAAAACCAAACCAATACGTGGCTGCCGCATCACGTTTTACTGTTCACACGATAAAATTTTAAGCTCAAATTTTGATCTTTTAGTTTCATTGTGTTGTCTCTTTAGTTTCGTTTGTCGATTCTATTACTAACGTACGAGCTAGTACTAGATTGTAAGTTAGTTTTGAAACCGCTCTTCGTGTTAACTTTCCTTTGTGTGTCTTAATCCTTTGAGTCATTGTAACGTCCTTGTGTTTTTTTTTCTTACTCTTTGGAGTTGTTTTCAACATTGGATTCACCTCTCAACACCTGTCGGAGTACAAGCAAGCTTTCAATACTTGTGATATTGAGTGTGAGGGATCCGAGAGATCTGAAATAAAAGAGAGAGTGAGGATGTTTTGTATAACTAACGTGTTTTCTATTTTGTAGGTAACTTCTTTGCCATAATGGATACCATTTTGGCCCATCTTGATGCTATTGCCCGAGAAATAGCTAAGGCGAATGCGGGTCTTGACAAATTAGGCTCCGATATGTCTACTATACTTGAGAGGTTGGATCAAGTGAAGAGTCGAAGGAATTCTCGTGATTCTACTTCCCAAGCTTTACCTCAAGCAATCAATCCTCTAAGACTACCACCAAATGACATAGACATAAGCCAAGCCACCAAATGTCCTCCAACCCGAGACCTACATAGGTCGATCCCTCCTCCATTCGATCAAGTCCAACAAAAAGGACTTCGAAGCCAAATCTCTCCCGTCCAAGCTCCACAACTGAAGCTCTACTTTACCAAATCAATCCTCTCAACCGAAACTCCACTTCACCAAAGTCGACATGTCCATGTAGAGGAGAATGGTAGAAAGGAAAATGACGGATATGGAGTCTACGACGATGCTTGTATGATGGTAGGAGACTTGTTTTGGATGAGATTGAATACAAGTAGATGGAGAGGAAGCCGAGATTCAAAATGAAGATGTTGTCCAAGACTTGTGTTAATGTTTTGCGGTCTGTTTTGAGTGGTTTATTTTAAAGTGGCCGATTGAACGAGGTGAAGCCGTGAATTTGTGGACAAATTCCTCTCAAGATGGAGAGGATGATACGGGAATAATCACAGATATGGACTTATGGGAGTGCATTTTGGGTCCGAGACTTGGTGTGTGCAATTGAAGTGCAAAAGGGAACCTAAGTGCACTAAAAATCAGCAACATATTACACTTGATGGGCACCTAAGTCTCTAAGGGGCCTTTTGGTATTTTTGTATTTTATTTGTAACCTAGTATAAATAGAACATTGTAGGGATTTTAGACTTAGTTTATTGATGATGTTGTAAGTCTTAAGACATTGGAAAACACAAGTCCTCTCTTCTCTTTGCAGGCAAAACTGAAACTAGGATACAACAATAGGGTGGATTCTCTTTTGTTGTTGTTTGCTTGGAAACATTGATGCTTGGAAGGTGGATTCCGATCTTGTGTCTTTGTAAGAGATAGGTTTATTGTTGTGTGTAGTGTTAAGGGTCCAAGATTGTCCATTCTTGGGTTCTTAAGATTATACCTTCATGTGGTCTATCTATCTATCCTTTTACCTTTTTGTAATCTCGTTTATTGTTTGTGTCGTAACCTTGTGTTCTTGTTATTATTGTTAAATCTGAATCTTGTGTCTTCTTTTTTATCATCTTTTGTTAATCTTGTTCTTGTTGCTGTTTTGGTGTTAAAATACACATTGTATCTTGTATTCTTCTTGTTGATAGCGAATCCGAGAGTGGTCTCCATCTTGGTCCTCGGATCCTTAAGATTGTGGATTCTTTTGGAGTGTGTTTTGTGCTTTCCATTGTTATTCTTGTATCATGACTTGAGGGGGAGTGTTACAGAATCACTACATCTGTTATTGAATTACTACAACTGTGTAATATTATATATATGGTAGTCTAGCTGGTTTTTAGGAATTTGATTATCGAGTAACCATAGTTTGCTTATACTTCTCTTGTATTTATATCATTGTAATCTTTTAGTAATACACAAGTTATTCTTTCCAAACCTTATCTATAACACCCTCCATTGTGCAGACTTTATGTGATACATATGTGGATTGTGCTCGAATCTAACTCTCTTCCTTATTACATCGTGCGTTTAGTACTCTTTATTTACTTCAGCATCTTGTTAATGAAATTTATGAGTTCCACCAATCATTCCTTCCAATACACTTGGATGAACCTCGTGATTTATCAGTTGGAAAAATCCCCACTACTTCTCAGAGGTTTCCCTAATTTCATCAACAACTTTCTTATATCGATCTTCAGTTTCTATGCCACTGAGATCCACCACTGGAATCTGTAGAGTTGACTTGTTGTTATGAACCAATTGTCCCACATTAGAAAAATAGAGAAATGCTAAGGGGATTATAACCCAAATGGGTTCTTCCACCTATTAGACTAGTTTTTTGAGTTGGGCTCTCCCGTTTGGTTTATTAACATTGGTGCTTTCATTGAGAGTCTCATGCGTTGGGTCGTGACTTGGAGTGGTGGCTTGGACCCAAGAGGGGTGCCGACCATGACCAACAAGGTCGTTGGTTCTCAAGCGGAAGCGATTGTTATGAACCAATTGTTGTCTCACATTGGAAAAATAGGGTCGTGACTTGGAGTGGGCCTGGACCCAAGAGGGGTGCCAGCCGTGACCAACGAGGATCGATTCACGTATGAAACCGCGACTCAGGGTGGTGGCCTGGACCTAAGAGGGGTGCCAGCCATGACCAACGAGGTCGTTGGTTCTCAAGCGGAAGCAATTGTTATGAATCAGTTGTCCCACATTGGAAAAATAGAGAAATGTGGTTCTCAAGCGGTAGCGATTGTTATGAACCAATTGTTGTCTCACATTGGAAAAATAGGGTCGTGACTTGGAGTGGTCCTGGACCCAAGAGGGGTGCCAGCCGTGACCAACGAGGATCGATTCACGTATGAAACCGCGACTCAGGGTGGTGGCCTGGACCTAAGAGGGGTGCCAGCCATGACCAACGAGGTCGTTGGTTCTCAAGCGGAAGCAATTGTTATGAATCAGTTGTCCCACATTGGAAAAATAGAGAAATGTTAAGGGGATTATAACCTAAATTCCCAAGAGGAGTGTCAGCCGTGACCAATGAGGATCCACGTGCCGTCCATGACCAACAAGGTCGTTGGTTCTCAAGCGGAAGCGATTGTTATGAACCAATTGTTGTCTCACATTGGAAAAATAGGGTCGTGACTTGGAGTGGGCCTGGACCCAAGAGGGGTGCCAGCCGTGACCAACGAGGATCGATTCACGTGTGAAACCGCGACTCAGGGTGGTGGCCTGGACCTAAGAGGGGTGCCAGCCATGACCAACGAGGTCGTTGGTTCTCAAGCGGAAGCAATTGTTATGAATCAGTTGTCCCACATTGGAAAAATAGAGAAATGTTAAGGGGATTATAACCTAAATGCCCAAGAGGAGTGTCAGCCGTGACCAATGAGGATCATCAATTCACGCGTGGATCCGCGATTTAGAGTGGTGGCCTGGACCTAAGAGGGGTGCCAGCCATTGGAAAAATAGAGAAATGTTAAGGGGATTATAACCTAAATGCCCAAGAGGAGTGCCAGCTGTGACCAACGAGGATCAATTCACGCGTGGATCCGACCTCGTCGATTGTTATGAACCAATTGTCCCACATTGGAAAAATAGAGATTATAACCTAAATGGGTTCTTCCATTTATTATTATAAACCATAGGTGGGAGAACCATTTGGCTTATAATCCCCCTTAGCATTTCTCTATTTTTCTATTTTTTCAATGTGAGACAATTGGTTCATAACATGGAATGCCATTTCTCTATTTTTTCAATGTGAGACAATTGGTAATGCAATTTATTTTTACACTGTACAATTAGATAGTAATCAAAATGAAAAGAGTAAGTACGAAATATTTTTAAAAATGATACTTTACCCCAACCGGTGTCACCCAACACCACATTGAGAATTTATTTTTACACTGTACAATTAGATAGTAATCAAAATGAAAATAGTAAGTACGAAATATTTTTAAAAATGATACTTTGTCACTATAGTGATTTATTCATTTGTTTATTTTTGCTAATACACTTATGAAAAATACTCTATACATCACTGGCCATACACATCCATCAAAAGTGCCAATTTGAGCTTCCCGTTGATGAGTGATCAAGATAATTTGTTCATGGTTGAAATGAGAGATAGTTCTAGGAAACATTGCCACGGCATATTGACTCCCGAAGATCCTTGCTAGTTTTTTATCTGATCATCATGCATGTGACCCTAGTCGATAACTATTTAGAAATCTTGTGATCTATAACATGATTTTTGCCGACCAAAAACCATAATTTAGTGAAAATTTTACTTATATATGTAAACAGTAAAGCAAGAGAGATGAATGCTAAAAAGAACAGGCTGCACAATGGTAGGAGTTCCTTATATTGATAGAACATTATTGTACAACAAACCATAAACTTGGACATTGTTCTGCTCAAACATTATAGTGATATTCATTGCTGCTTGGTGATGTGGTGCCTGGTTACTCTTCACAGTCTGAAAAGATCAAGACCAGACTTATCAAGTGGCCTGGAGAAAAACTGAGTGATGTAATCACTTACTAGAAATTCTTTATATAGTGGAGGTTTTTCTTCAGATATAAGCTCTTTGATTGGACCATACATCTTTGGAGGTTCAAAAACACCAGTGAAGAAGCAAGCCGTTGATATCCTTGGTCCGATCTTATTCGCGACAACTCTATGATTTACACTTAAAAACTTGTCATTTGATAGGATCTGTTAGAAAATCTAATATAAGTAATAATTCATAAAAAGTGGATAAATGAGATAAAACAAGTTGTGTTTTGTTGCAAACCTGAAGAAAGTCACCAACGTTAACAACCAAGCCTCGTTCAATTGGTTCAACATTGACCATTGTAGACACCTAATTTCGTCCCTCCCCGATATCATTTTTACCCATTTTTACCTTATCCTACCGTGTACCCCCAACCCGTGTGATAATCCCTCCACAAAATGACAAAAATAACAATCCTCTAGCTAATTTTATCTTATCCTAACAACCTACCCAATCAAAATAAACCACATCATACCCTACCCCTACCCCCACCTCACTACCCCAGCTACCCTACCACACAATTCTCTCTCACTGAAAAAAGAATAAAAAGAAAAATTAACGAGCTTCATCAGGGCTCCTCTTTTCTTCTCCATTCAGGGCAAACATACAAAAAGATCCATCCTCATAAAAACCTCACAGAAACACTCCACACACCTCGACCACCATTTTTTTTATGGCCTGATCTGCACAACCATACTTACACCGCCTAACCACCACCAGCAATACATCAACAACATCAACTGCAAACCACCCCCTAGAACTCTTCTACATACACCGGACATGTGAGATCGGAGAGAGACGGAGAAAGGCGATGGTGAGCTGAAACCGACTGAAGAGAGAGGATTCAGGGAGGATAAAAATAACATCGCCACTGTTAAGCTCGCCGGAGCTCCGGTGATGCTACAACAGTGATCGGACGAACCCCCAAACGATCGAACTCGACCCATTTCTCGCCGAAAACACTACAGCCGTCAATTTTCTCCTAATGGTTGTTGCTATTGAGTTCGCCGGAGCTCCGATGTAGCAAAAATAGGACGTCCAGCCTCATTCTATCCAAATCCACGTCAAAAACGGTTACTCCCGACCTCGTTCCAGTTCAAATCCCACTGGAAACATTAATTCCGGCCATCAGCTCATCTGAATCGATCGTTTAGGGCCGACTTTGGTTGAATCTCGCCGGAAACTGTCATATAGGGTGTTTGGTTATCCATTTCAAAACTTCGATTTCAATTTCGGGTTTATTTGTTCTTCGCAAAGTCTTGATCGAGTTGGAGTTGGTCCACTGTTGAGGTTCAAATCAAGGTTTCAGATGAGGAGGACCCAAATTCTATCGGCTTAATCGAAATAATACATCAATTTTGAAAGCAACATTGAGGTCCAATTCTATATTCTCTCACTCTAATTTTATGTGAATGTGAATGATTTGTTGTTGGATGTGTTTGAATCTTTGTTATGTGTTGGTTGATGTTGGATTTGAATGCGAAACTTGATTGGTGGAATGCGTATCGATTTAGTTTAATCAATTTTAGATTGGGATGGGATTGAGAATTGAAAACTTGATAAAATTGGTGAATATTAGTTTATGTTGATTCATTGATAATCGCTTGATTCAGGATAAGCATCGATTTTATTTAAATTTGGTAGTCTGATGTTTTAAGTCGATAATTGTTAGGAAAATGATAGGGGCAGGCAAATTTAAGAACGTTGAATTGATGAATGCTTGAAATGTGTGTTGAACAGTTCTGTTTCATCACTTTTGGATCAATTGTATTATTTGGCCGGGGAATGCCCCGAAGTATCTGTGTATATTTATTTACCGGGGAATGCCCCGAGGTGTCTTGTATACGTAGGACATTCGAGACGAAGGCCCTAGGCATCGGGTGAGGCATTGGAGCTCAGTCTAGGATTAGTTTAGAATAGGATTTACATTTTCGTATTTTTCTATTTCGGGACTGTATAATTGGACTGGACACTATATTTTGGATTTGTTTTATTTTGTGCGTTTGATTGATTGTTTTATGTGTTTTGTGTGGTTTATACACTTATAATGTCAAAGTTAGCCGATACACTCTACCAAGCGACCGTGGTCAAACCACGGGATCAAGGGGTGCCTAACACCTTCCCCTCGGTCAACAAAATTCCTTAGCCGGAATCTCTGTTCGCAAACCAGTTTTAAGAGTTAAAATATTTTGAAAAGGGATTTCCAAAGGTGACTTGGCACACCCGATCTATGCCAAGTGGCGACTCTGAGTTTAATGTAAATAATCCTTTTTCGAAATAAATTTTCAATCTTTTGTCACTTTAATAATAAAACCCTTTCGAAACTTAAAATTAATCTTTCAGAGTTAAAAAAAAGGGGTGTGACAGCTCTGGCGACTCTGCTGGGGAACTTTTCAGAATTCGAGCTTTTTTTTTTGGAGTCGTATCGGCTTTGTTTGGCATTATGGGTGTATGAACATTGTGTGTGATTATTGTTTGTGTTATTGTTATCACTATTGTGCGTTTCTGTGCTCTTTGTTTACAGTTTTTCTTTATGTATTACCGTTTTATATCTGGCATCATTTGCATAACCCGAGTCAATTCTTTCTGCAACAAGTCTTGGAGCGCACGTCGTGCGCACGAACTCTAGTTGAGTCACCTTTATTTTAGGGGGGAGCCGTTGGATGTATGGAGTAGGTGGAAAGCAAAGCAGCCACTATCGACCATATGCTCCCCCCCGAACGGCCTTGTTAGTAAACCACAACGTAGGTCAGCCTTTAGGTCATTCTTATATGCATCATATTGAGACCTAGAGGGACCCACACGACCCTTTATAGGAAACTCACCTCTAAAGCATCCCTACATGCTAAATGTTGCATCTCTGAGGGTAATGTGGTCATTTGACGGATCGATTTGGGAAAAATATGTGTTAGAAGTAAAGTGTGTAGACAAGAAAGTGTTGGAAAAAAAAAGGAAAGAAAAAGGTGAATCAAAAAGAGTTTCGTAGTTTTTAGGTTCTTTATGACTTTTGTTTTCCACTATTCCACAATTCAAAAAAGTTTTTTTTTACTTTTTGCACTCATTTTTCAAAAAAAAAAAAAACATCAAAAAGATTTTCCTTTTGTTTTCTTTAACAAGCATTCACAATTCGAAAACTCCAAAAAGATTTTTTAGGAGCTTTTTATAAAAAATAAAAATGCAAAAAAAGGTGGTAGAAGTTTTGTACATTTCATATAACGAAAATACCAAAAAAAAAATAAAAAAAAGTTTCATAGCTATTGGTGTCATTTTTTATGTGGAGTGTCAAATTGAAAACTCAAAAAAAAAAAAAGATTTTGTTATGTTGTTCATCGTATGTTTTTGGTCGTGTCTTAAATCAGGGTGCAATCCGTTATTTAATCATTAATTGTCCAATCCGGATGAACTACGCACCCCTGATTCTCCTCTCTCGGGAGTGAGATACGTAGGCAGCCTATTTTAGGTTCGGGGATCTTATTTCAAAAAATTCAAAAAAAGATTTTCTTCACTCTTCATTTAGAGTAGGTGTCTCATGTACATCTTTAAAAGAAAGCAAAAAAAATATATTTTCCTTTAATAGGTTCAAGTTTCATTTTCGTATAAAATTTAAAATCGAAAATCCAAAAATATTTTCTTCGGTAACCATAGATTTCATGTTGTACAGGAATCTGAAAAATTCAAAAAGATTTTCTTCACTCTTCACTTAGAGTAGGTGTTTCATATACATCTCTAAAAGAAAACTACAAAAAAAAAATCTTTAATAGTTTCAAGTTTCATTTTCCTATTAAATTCTAAATCGAAAACCCAAAAAGATTCTTCTTTGGTAATCATAGATTCCATTGTATAGGGAGTTTAAACCTAAAAAATGCAAAAAGATTTTCGTCAATTCTTTTGATAATTTTTTATTTTCTTTTCTTTTTAAAGTTTCAAGAAAAGAAAAAAGTTTTTAATTGGCCATTTTGACAAAACTTCACGAACTACACATACCTGATTCTCCCCTTTCGGGGGTGAGATACGTAGGCGCCCTTCTAGGGTTCGGTGATTTTTCTTCAAGAAAAAAAGAAGAAGAGGTTTTGAAGAGTAAAAAAATGTTGAACTCTAACATATTTGTTACCTCTTGTTCAGTTAGTTTAAGGTGGTTGGTTTGTGGTTTCCTGACTGGTCCTCCATATCACACCAAATCCAAGGAAGGGTTAGTTGTGTCCAACAAAGATATAGAGAGTGACATCATGGATGAAACAAAGAGTCGGTAAATTGAGAGTTTAAAGGAAGAGAATTTGAGACTGAGACAACAAATGATGGAAATGTACCGAGCTTGGGCTAGTAGGCTGCCTCCACCTCCGTTTCCCACTTTTGACCCTGCAAATACCTTGAGTCTTCCACCAAAATCGCAAAGTCAGTTTCCTACTATTGTTGATGCACCACAGCATGCCTCAGAATCCATTCCACGTCAAATGTACCTCAATACTTCCACCACTCTTTCTTTATCTCCTCAGTATAAGTCTACCACATTCACAGCACCACATACCGTCTGTGCTTTTGTTGCTCAACCTTCTACTAAGGCTTCCACTTTGTCCATCAATCCAACGATTGTGCTTTCCCAGTCCACTAGTGACTCCACATTCAATACTGTTGATGATCATTGGTATACTCTTGAGCCTACAGTTAAGTTAAGTGAACCGCCAAAATTTCTTACTAAGAAGCTTAGCATGCCAAAAGAGCCAGAGAAAATGGTTGGGAAAGTGAAGAGTGTAGAAAATGATATGAAAAATTCCCCTGAACTTATGGGCTATGAAGATATTTCATATAAAAACTGGGGCATGTCTTCAAGTGTTAACCTTCCGCCCAGCTTTGAGACATCAAAATTTGGGGAGCCTGATGGATAGAAGGATTCTGTGAAACATTTGGGACGACATTGCAATCAACCAAGGGAAACTGAAGGAAAGAAGAAGGAAAATGCACCTATTGTCATGACAGGGCCAAAGAAGAGTTTGAGAGGTTCAACCCACCAATACTGTCAGCCTCAATACCGAGCTTACATATCAGATCCACATAACCACTTGCAACAAGGTTTCTTTCTTCGAAATCCAAGAAATCCCATTCCACTTCCTCGATATCCTATGAACAATGAAAAATTGTATGCTCATCCATCTTCTTATCCACAATGGCATGCCCCTGTCCCTCAACATCGTCCTCGACCCCCACAAATTTACCAAGGGACCTCTAAATCCAAATTTCATCCGAGGCCAGAGTTCGCAAAGAGGAGGAAGGAAAAAGATAAGTTCACTCCTATTGGGGAATCCTATGCCAGTTTATTCCAGAGATTGGTACACCAGGGCATAATCACTCCTCTCCTTGGGTATACTCCTAACCCACATTCAAAAAGCTTTGATCCTAATGTGCGATGTGCATATCATTTTGATGTTCAGGGTCATAGTACTGAAGATTGTCGCACTTTGAAAAGAGAAATAGAAAAGATAATTCAAGATAAATTGATTGTGGTGCAAAACATTGGCCCTTCTACCATCCCACAGAATTCCTCACCAGCACGCGGTACTGCACAATCTGTGGGAGGCAATGAGTTAAGCATGGGGATCCAGAGCTTATTTGTTAAAGGAAATGTGTCTGACAGTGGTTGAAGCTCCAGTCATGTTGATATGCAAGCCAGTGGCTAAGACATCAGGCTGAGCAATGGAGAAGTCACCCCTCTCCTTACCAGGAAGGGGTTTGGTAGCTTGTTTTGTTTTATTTTCTGTTCTCCGAATTATTTCAGGGTTGTAGTTCGGGATTTATCTTGTTTTGTCCCTTTGTCGTTTATGTTCAAACCCTTCTATCTTTCATTTTTATTAAATGGAGTGTCTCCTTTTTCTTTGTGTTTTAAATATGTGTTGTTATTGTTTTTTCTTTTTTTTACATAGTACATTTTATGTTGACTCTAGTGATATGATATGCTAGTGAAATTTACAACTAGATCTTAACATCCAGTTTAAGAATGAACATTGAATCAGAGGGTTAAAGTTAGAAAAGAGAGTGTCTGAGGAAATAGATAGAGTGCTGGAGCATTTGGTGATCAAATAAGGCCTTCTTTGAAAATTAAAGCAATTATTTTGAGAATCACAAGAGCACCTTGGTCATTGATCGAAAGGCAAGTCCCAATTAGGTTAAATAGCGGACGTGTGATCCATATATCAAGAGAAACAAGAAGATAAGCAGCTCCACGAAAGCATAAGTCATTTGATGTGAGGAATGTACAACAAAGGTGGAGTTTACAGAAGAAGTAGTGACACACAGTCTCAATCTGCTTAAAAAGATGTCGCAAATGATCTTCATCTCTCACTTCCAATTGCATGTTATGTACTTGCATTCTCAAGGATTGATATGATGAAGGCATTTCATTCTGCTATCCAAACATTGTGTCATCCTTTGTTTACCCCATTTGAGCCTCAGTGTTATTTTCTTTCATACCCCTCTTTTGTAATCAAGATAGAGTAAGCAAAGTTCAAAGAATAGTGTCGAGCAAAAAGATAAAGTCAAAAAGTTACAAAAAAGAGACAAAAATGTTTCCAAAAAAAAAAAGTGTCAAGAAAAATAGAGATAGAAAAAAAAAAGAATTGCAAAGTGAAAAGAGCGAATAAAAAAAAATCAAATCAGATCAAAGCAAAAGAACAAGCTGCCAGAACTACGCATGACCTGATTCTCCTCTCTCAGGGTGAGATACGTAGGCTGCCCTACTAAGGGCTCGGTCCAACCAAATAAATAATTTAGAATCACCCAGTCAAAAGAAACTGGGGCATGAGTTAATCCTCATTGTTTGAGTCGATTCCAAAAGTTGTAAGTCCTAACCCACTTCAAGTGTCATTTGGGCCTCACGCCATCCTTTCTTTTTAACCCTATCCAAAAGCCAAGTTACAACCAAAGAAAAGACCTTCAGATCAATCTTTGAGAATGTTAAGGCTAAACATGCAATGGTGGCGATGACACATTTTGGGAACTACTCGTCTTCCTCAGCATAAGAAATTAGGAGAGAAATAAATGAGAGAGTCTTATTGGTGAAAACCCTCACGGGCACCATAAGGCGATGGTAAGTTGAGAGAGATAAAAATGAGAGTCTTATCGGTGAAAACCCTCACGGGAACCATAAGACGACTGTGAGTTGAGAGAGATGAAAATAAGAGAGTCTCAATGGTGAAAAACCCTCACAGACACCATAAGGCAATGGTGAACCGAGAAAAAATGAGAGAGGCTTGTTGGCAAGAAACCTCCAAGGCGCCACTAGCCGAACGAGGTCTTAAATGCAATTGACCTAAGGAAACAACTCAGTTTCAAGGCCATTAACTCAAAAACAATTGGTGAGAGTTTGGATGGAAAGATCAGGAGGTTTAATCCAAAATGCATGGCATAATCATTAGAGTTGATTGTCATTTAAGATAAATTTTTCATTTCTTTGTTTCAAATGGGGACATTCATTGTCTGTTCTTTCTTCTCTTTATCTTTATTTTTATTTTCTTGAGTCAGTTATCCAAATAAAATAAAAGTTGTTGTCATTTTTCTCTTGTTTTTGAGTCAAGTTCATGTCAAAACAAGCGAGAAAAGATTTCAAAACTAGCTACCAACTTCTTCAATTGCACAAAGCAAAACAAAAAGGAACAGCACAGGAAAGAAATATGATCGTAATTCAACACGAAGCAAAGGAAGTCTATCAACCGACAGGCTATTGGATTCGTGGAATCATTCAGATTTGGGAAAAGAGTGCACCTCAGGGGCATGGTAAAATGAAAACCCATTGTTTGAGTCAGAACTCATTTCCCTCAATCTGGATCTTGGTCAATGATGCGGCAAGACACGACAAGTGTTAGCAATTTGGAACAAAGACGAAAGGAACGAGTGCTGAGCAGATACCTGAAAAGCCAAGATCTGCAAGCCACCACTAAGTTTTTAACTGACAAATTTTTCTTTGATTGAAACAGGGGCAAATTCGTTTCACTTGATTCAGCTACCATTGGAAATGCATATCCAGGGATTTTACTTTAGGTTCAGGACCCTCCTGAAAAATGAGATTTTACTTTATGTTCAGGACCCTCCTGAAAAATGGGATTTTACTTTCTGTTCAGGACCCTCCTAAAAAAAGGTATTTTACTTTCTGTTCAGGACCCTCCTGAAAAATGGGATTTTATTTTCAATTCAGGACCCTCCTGAAAAATGGGACTTTACTTTTTGTTCAGGACCCTCCTGAAAAATAGGATTTTACTTTATGATCAGGACCCTCCTGAAAAATGGGATTTTACTTTCAGCTAAGGACCCTCCTGAAAAATGGGATTTTACTTTCTGTTCAGGACCCTCCTGAAAAATGGGATTTTACTTTATGTTCAGTACCCTCCTGAAAAATGGGATTTTACTTTTGTTTAGGACCCTTCTGAAAAATGGGATTTTATTTTCAATTCAGGACCCTCCTGAAAAATGGGAATTTACTTTCAGTTCAGGACCCTCTTGAAAAATGGGATTTTACTTTATGTTCAGGACCCTCCTGGAAAATGGGAATTTTACTTTCTGTTCAGGACCCTCCTGAAAAATGGGATTTTACTTTCAGTTCAGGACCCTCCTGGAAAATGGGAATTTACTTTCAATTCAGGACCCTCCAGAAAAATGGGATTTTGACTTTCTGTTCAGCACCCTCCTGAAGAATGGGAATTTACTTTCAGTTCAGGACCCTCCTGAAAAATGGGATTTTACTTTATGTTCAGGACCCTCCTAAAAAATGGGATTTTACTTTCTGTTCAGGACCCTCCTGAAAAATGAGATTTTACTTTATGTTCAAGACCCTCCTGAAAAATGGGAATTTACTTTCAATTCAGGACCCTCCTGGAAAATGAGATTTTACTTTATGTTCAGGACCCTCCTGGAAAATGGGAATTTACTTTCAATTCAGGACCCTCCTGAAAAATGGGATTTTTACTTTCTGTTCAGGACCCTCCTGAAGAATGGAAATTTACTTTCAGTTCAGGACCCTCCTGAAAAATGGAAATTTACTTTATGTTCAGGACCCTCCTGAAAAATGGGATTTTACTTTATGTTCAGGACCCTCCTGGAAAATGAGAATTTACTTTCAATTCAGGACCCTCCTGAAAAATGGGAATTTACTTTATGTTCAGGACCCTCCTGAAAAATGGGAATTTACTTTCAATTCAGGACCCTCCTGAAAAATGGGAATTTACTTTCAATTCAGGACCCTCCTGAAAAATGGGAATTTACTTTATGTTCAGGACCCTCCTGAAAAATGGGATTTTACTTCATGTTCAGGACCCTCCTGAAAAATGGGACTTTACTTTCTTTTCAGGACCCTCCTGAAAAAATGGGACTTTACTTTATGTTCAGGACCCTCCTGAAAAATGGGATCTACTTTCAGTTCAGGACCCTCCTGGAAAATGGGAATTTACTTTCAATTCAGGACCCTCCTGAAAAATGGGAATTTTACTTTCTGTTCAGGACCCTCCTGAAAAATGGGATTTTACTTTCAATTCAGGACCCTCCTGAAAAATCTGGAAAATGGGAATTTACTTTCAATTCAGGACCCTCTTGAAAAATGGGAATTTTACTTTCTGTTCAGGACCCTCCTGAAAAATGGAATTTTACTTTATGTTCAGGACCCTCTTGAAAAATGGGATTTTACTTTATGTTCAGGACCCTCCTGAAAAATGGGACTTTACTTTATGTTCAGGACCCTCCTGAAAAATGGGACTTCACTTTATGTTCAGGACCCTCCTGAAAAATGGGATTTCACTTTATGTTCAGGACCCTCCTGGAAAATGAGAATTCACTTTATGTTCAGGACCCTCCTGAAAAATGAGATTTTACTTTCTGTACAGGACCCTCCTGAAAAATGGGATTTTACATTCAGCTCAGGACCCTCCTGAAAAATGGGATTTTACTTTATGTTCAGGACCCTCCTGAAAAATGGGATTTTACTTTCAGTTCAGGACCCTCCTGAAAAATGAGAATTCACTTTATAATCAGGACCCTCCTGAAAAATGGGATTTTACTTTCTGTTCAGGACCCTCCTGAAAAATGGGATTTCACTTTATGTTCAGGACCCTTCTGAAAAATGGGATTTTACTTTCTGTTCAGGACCCTCCTGAAAAATGGGAATTTACTTTCAATTCAGGACCCTCCTGAAAAATGGGATTTTACTTTCTGTTCAGGACCCTCCTGAAAAATGGGATTTTACTTTCAGTTCAGGACCCTCCTAGAAAATGGGATTTTACTTGTTGTTCAGGACCCTCCTGAAAAATGGGATTTTACTTTCTGTTCAGGACCCTCCTGAAAAATGGGATTTCACTTTATGTTCAGGACCCTCCTAAAAATGGGATTTCACCTTATGTTCAGGACCCTCCTGGAAAATGGGACAACGCTTTCAAAAAATGAAATACTACTTATTTATAATTCTTGGTTGGGATAATTTTCGTTCTAGTTTTAATTTTGAGTTTCAGGAGTCCGCCTGAAGAACAAAGTGATGAAATAACAAGTCAGGAGCCCGCCTGAAGAACAGGGTGATGAAATAGCAAGTTCGGAGCCCGCCGGGAGAACAGATTGAAGAAAATAAAAAGTCAATCAACAAAGTGATGAAATAGCAAGTCAGGAGCCCGCCTGGAGAATGGGGTGAAGAAACGAAAGAGTCAAGCAACAAAGTGAAGAAATTGAAAACCAAGCAACAAGGTGAAGAAATTAAAAGTTAAACAAATTGAAAAATAGCAAGTCAGGAGCCCGCCTACAGAACAAGGTGAAAAAAAAAATTGAAAGCATAGCAACAATTTGATTGAAATAGCAAGTCAGGAACCCGCCTGGAGAACAGGGTGTAGAAATTGAAAAGCATAGAAACAAGTTGATGAAATAGCAAGTCAGGAACCCGCCTGAAGAACAGGGTGATTTAATTGAAAGCCAGGAGCCCGCCTGAAGAACAGGATGATGAAATGGCAAGTCAAGAGCCCGCCTGAAGAATAGGGTGATGAAATGGAAAGTCAAGTAACAAGGTTAAGAGATTGAAAGTCAAGCAATAAGGTGAAGAAGTGGAAAACCAAGCAACAAGGTGAAGAAATTGAAAGTTAACAAATTGAAAAAAAGCAAGTCAGGAGCCCACCTGAAGAATAGGATGATCAAACTCAAGTCAAGAGTCTAAAAGCAACTGCATAGATAGAATTTTTTGTAATTTCATTTATGTTTTAACTTGTAATTTTTATTTTTGATGTAATAACAGAGCCGCGGACTGGAACCTCAACGGGACCTCAGTCGACTCTCCAACTCGGTATAGTCCATCTTCTTCCAATCCTTTGAGAAACGTGTCGATTGGATCCTTCATAACTTGGGTAGGTAAGATGTCCTAAGTCAAGTCCTGATTGCTCTTCTTCCTTCTGTTTCTTTCCTCTAATAATGGTCGGGATAGAATTTTGTCTTGTTGTCTACTTCTTTGTCTGAAAATACTTCGTGTTTACATTCAAAGGAGGCATGATGTAGACACCTAATTTCGTCCCTCTCCGATATCATTTTTACCCATTTTTACCTTATCCTACCGTGTACCCCCAACCCGTGTGATAATCCCTCCACAAAATGACAAAAATAACAATCCTCTAGCTAATTTTATCTTATTCTAACAACCTACCCAATCAAAATAAACCATATCATACCCTACCCCTACCCCTACCCCTACCCCCACCTCACTACCCAACCTACCCTACCACACAATTCTCACTCACTGAAAAAAGAATAAAAGAAGAATTAACGAGCTTCGTCAGGGCTCCTCTTTTCTTCTCCATTCAGGGCAAACATACAAAAAGATCCATCCTCACAAAAACCTCACAGAAACACTCCACACACCTCGACCACCATTTTTTATCGCCTGATCTGCACAACCATACTTACACCGCCTAACCACCACCAACAATACATCAACAACATCAACTGCAAACCACCCCCTAGAACTCTTCTACATACACCGGACATGTGAGATCGGAGAGAGACGGAGAAAGGCGATGGTGAGCTGAAACCGACCGAAGAGAGAGAATTCAGGGAGGAGAAAAATAACATCGCCACTGTTAAGATCGTCGGAGCTCCGGTGATGCTACAACAGTGATCGGACGAACCCCCAAACGATCGAACTCGACCCATTTCTCGCCGAAAACACTACAGCCATCGATTTTCTCCTAATGGTTGTTGCTGTTGAGTTCGTCGGAGCTCCGATGTAGCAAAAATAGGACGTCCAGCCTCATTCTATCCAAATCCACGTCAAAAACGGTTACTCCCGACCTCGTTCCAGTTCAAATCCCACTGGAAACATTAATTCCGGCCATCAGCTCATCTGAATCGATCGTTTAGGGCCGACTTTGGTTGAATCTCGCCGGAAACTGTCATATAGGGTGTTTGGTTATCCATTTCAAAACTTCGATTTCAATTTCGGGTTTATTTGTTCTTCGCAAAGTCTTGATCGAGTTGGAGTTGGTCCACTGTTGAGGTTCAAATCAAGGTTTCGGATGAGGAGGACCCAAATTCTATCGGCTTAATCAAAATAATACATCGATTTTGAAAGCGACATTGAGGTCCAATTCTATATTCTCTCACTCTAATTTTACGTGAATGTGAATGATTTGTTGTTGGATGTGTTTGAATCTTTGTTATGTGTTGGTTGATGTTGGATTTGAATGCGAAACTTGATTGGTGGAATGCGTATCGAATTAGTTTAATCAATTTTAGATTGGGATGGGATTGAGAATTGAAAACTTGATAAAATTGGTGAATATTAGTTTATGTTGATTCATTGATAATCGCTTGATTCAGGATAAGCATCGATTTTATTTAAATTTGGTAGTCTGATGTTTTAAGTCGATAATTGTTAGGAAAATGATAGGGGCAGGCAAATTTAAGAACGTTGAATTGGTGAATGTTTGAAATGTGTGTTGAACAGTTCTGTTTCATCACTTTTGGATCAATTGTATTATTTGGACGAGGAATGCCCCGAAGTATCTGTGTATATTTATTTACCGGGGAATGCCCCGAGGTGTCTTGTATACGGAGGACGTTCGAGACGAAGGCCCGAGGCATCGGGTGAGGCATTGGAGCTCAGTCTAGGATTAGTTTAGAATAGGATTTACATTTTCGTATTTTTCTATTTCGGGACTGTATAATTGGACTGGACACTATATTTTGGATTTGTTTTGTTTTGTGCGTTTGATTGATTGTTTTATGTGTTTTGTGTGGTTTATACACTTATAATGTCAAAGTTAGCCGATACACTCTACCAAGAGACCGTGGTCAAACCACGGGATCGAGGGGTGCCTAACACCTTCCCCTCGGTCAACAAAATTCCTTAGCCGGAATCTCTGTTCGCAAACCAGTTTTAAGAGTTAAAATATTTTGAAAAGGGATTTCCAAAGGTGACTTGGCACACCCGATCTATTCCAAGTGGCGACTCTGAGTTTAATGTAAATAATCCTTTTTCGAAATAAATTTTCAATCTTTTGTCACTTTAATAGTAAAACCCTTTCGAAACTTAACATTGATTATTATGCACCACTTGAAGGCCGCCACTTTGATCTTGAACCAGAATGGTAAGAAAATCCGGATCTGTATGCTTATCGGTACCAAGAGTTAGCTCTGGCTGTGGGCATGCCGGGTAGTAATGGCACACCAATGTTTGTCCTTTGATACATTCCATGGCTTTCAAGTGGTCTGGTTTTAGTCCAAGAGCTTCTGATAGTAAGTCAAGAAGAGTTTCTCCAAGTTTTCTGATATGATTCATGAACTTAAGAAATTTTTTCCTGGAAATCAGGAAAATATCTGGCATTACTAAGTTACAAAATTTAATAAAGATCTAAGATAATCTAATCTAACATGATGAGATAATTGTCGCCATTACCAAAAGAGACAAGAAAAACTGCAATTGCTCTGATCTTTAGGGGGAAAACAACGAATTTCAACTTTATATGGACATGTTATACTAATCCAAAAACTTATACCATCATCCTGATTAGCATACTAGTAATTATAGTTAGACGTCATGAACACCGTGCAGGCATCAAACAGGAATTATAAAGAATTGTGATTCAAGTGCAGAAGAATAGATAAATGACCTGCAAACTTCCGGTATTTCTTCAGGTTCAATATGGCCAGTAACTATCATAGAAATGTTCAACGTATCCCTCCAATTTGCGGTCTTTGAATTGTATAGATGAAGATCAGTCTCATATCTAACTCTTCTATTTTTTCGATCACGTGAATAGTAGTCTTTCTTTAACTCAGCATCTTGTTCATGAAATTTACGAGTCATTCCCTCCAAAACACTTGAGGGAACCCCATGATTTATCAGTTGGAAAAATCCCCACTTCTCTGATGCTTCCCTTATTTCATCAACAACTTCCTTACGTCGATCTTCAACTTCTATGCCACTAAGATCCACCACGGGAACCTATAGAGTTGATTCGCCTCGATTCAACTCCTCAGCAAGTTCATAGGTGGCCTAATGAAAATTCTTGGGATCTCCACTATTCCTTCATCAACTAGTGCTTTAACACCAGTTTTTGTATGATCGAACGCCTTTAACTCCTCCAATCGATCATAATCGGTTGGCAATTCAGTTCGTGACTCTTTGGTGCTGGACATATTTGTTCTTATTTCAAGAAGGATAAGTTTCTTGAGCAAATAAGTTAGTTAAAGTCAACAAGTGCCCATAAATTCAATTGTCATTTTTGTTAATCAATCTTCAAAAGAGACATATATTTTTTTTAATTATCATCAAGTTGCAGGGATTTGACTCCTTTCTAGTAAGACAAAGTACTATAAACAAGTTACATGTTAAATACTTAACTAAATTTACCAAATTCATTTTGTTAACCAACTTATAATAACTATGGTTACTATTTCTCTGACGGCTCACTGAGACAAGGAAAAGCTGAACTCACAATCTACATAGTAGAACTGTAATGTGGTTCCCTTCTTTCTTCACTAGCCATACACTATTCTTCTAACTCATATAATGCATAAGAAAGGGCAGCCCGGTGCACTAAACCTCCCGTTCTACGGGGGGATCCGGGGAAGGGCCGGACCACAAGGGTCCAATTGATACAAGGCATAAAAGATAATTTTAACATTTGTAGATGCAGTGCAATTTTCTGTTATCTCAAACCCCTTGCACACCTATCTCCACCCCTGATTGTGTAAGATACAAAATAGTAGCAGACTTGGAAGTTCGCTACAAGCTGCAATATTTCACACTCAGGTGTACCTTACAAGATATTCCTTTAGCCGAATAAGGACTTCTTCGGCAGAGAAATAAAAGAATTCCATTTCTAAGGATGCTTTGATCATTGAAGCACAAATTGTATATATGTAGATAGTTCGAAATCACAAGTTCCAAACGCATTTCTTTCTTTCTTTCTTTCTTTCTTTCTTAAACTTTGCGCATAATCAAACAAATGTGGGATCAAATACAATTAAAATAAATTAAATAAAAAATAACAACAAGAAAATTGGTGTTGCAACATGCCTAATGCGGTGACATGGTTTGGTGTTGTAACATGATTGGCAAATTTGGTGTTGTGACATGGTGTTTGATTGTTTAAAGCTTAGACATTCATCTATAAATAGATGAATTAACCATCATTCCAAAACACACCAAAACAGAGAGAGCACTAGAGAGAAAAGAGAGTAATCCACAGATATTCTATAGTCTATAAGAAAAATAGTGGGGGAGTAATATTATAGTGAGCTGTGTGAAAAAAAAGTGTTGTTTCTTTTATAAGAGTAATAGTCTTTTGACACTACCAATTTGTAATCAGCGTTTTTGTATCACTCCATTTGGGTATTATATTTATCCCGTTATTATAATATTTGGTGTCGTTGTTACTCTCTTGTTATTGTTATTTTGTGTGGATATTATCCTGCGTGAGAATATTTATTTTCCCAACAACAAATTCATGTAAATTGGGATGGCGGGTGCAATACATGTAACTATATAAGTTAAATTCTTAATATAATTCACACATGATGCATGTGAATTGACCAAGACTCTCCTCTTCACCAGACACCAATTCTTGAACTTCATTATAATCAACTCAATTGTTGGACCAGCATCAACAAGTTCCTTAACAACAGATTTTGTGTCATCATAAGCCTTTATCTCTTTCGATTGATCATAATCCATTGTACAGTGACTCGAGGAAGAAAATTGAAACAAAAAAAAGAACAAAAAAGAGATGATATTAAATGTAAAAGAGCTATGAAAATTCTTTTATTAATGAGTCATTTTTTCAGTACATAGAACCTAAAAAATCTGTTTTGTAAGTACGCACTCGATATTGACAGCTCCTATTTCATATAGCATGTGAGATTCTGTAGTTCTTGTCAAATCAGGCATGTCGCCAACCGCATCTATATTGGCCCAATTCCAATCAATGTTCTATTCAACTGTCTGCAAAAGCATCACATCAATGTTTTTTTTCCTGAAATAAGAAAATTATCTCATAATTTGTTGAAACAAAATATCAATTGTTTATTTTCATGTGAGAGATCAAACTCTTAAACACCAACTAAACAGCATGATTTATATGATAAACAGAAGAGAAAAAAAATCTAAGCAAGAAAAAAAAAATGCTTAAAACAACATGAGACAAGAGCTATATGCTCTTTAAATCTAATTTAAATACATATCATTGTCATTAGAAGAAAAAATGAATGAGAAAATATACATATTAGGTCTTGCAGAGCTTTTTTTTTTTTATATAAGATTATCAATGACTGCTTGTCTTTTTATTTGCTTTCTTTCTTACATGATCATATTTCTATAATCTTTGCTAAGAAAATCAAAGGTCTTGTTAATAATTGACCATCTGAAATAGGTTTCATATTTGATTTCTTGTTATTTTACTTTATCATTAGTATTAATTGAAATTTTCTTCGAAGTTTGTTGTCGATATTTTACCAATGATGCACATATTTTCAAAAGTTTAATATTTTTGAAAAACACAATTAATTTTATTATGATTGAAAGAAGCAAACAATTAAGTTTACAGTTATTTTCTACTTCTTAAGTTTGTCTAATTCACTTTAGTTTTAATCAATCAAGTTTCTTACATTGACTTTGTAAGATTGTCTTCAATTCTCTTAATACCTTCTTAGACATTTCAAGCTCAATGTAATTAGATTATCAAATAATTAGATTTAAAAAGACATTGTCTTAACTTTGAATGTCTTATAAAGCATAACAATCACTACAACAATGATGATTTAGACCTATTTTTGTAATTAAAAGTAATAAGAGATATTATACAAGTAAAAATGATACTCTAATTAACATAGTCAATAAGGTAAAGTCTTAATTTTGTTTTTAAATATTTCTATCACTTCTAGAATAATTTGATAGTTTGTGTAACAATTGACTCAATTGAAGAAGTTTCCAAAATTATGATTAATAATAACTTGCCTAAGATATAAACATTTGTGATGTTATATTACGTACAATAATCTATATAACATTTGTGATGTTATATTACGTACAACAATCTATTAACGTATAATTATATATACATCAATATCTGCATTGTTATACACGTCAATTCAAATTTCTTAACAATAATATATCAAGTTCAAATTATATAATTTTAGAGGAGATTAGCATACTATTATTCCAAACTTATCATAAGTTTTATGTGTTAAGCATATTATGTGTTGGAAAGTCTGGAGTCACACTACAAGTGTGATCAATATGTGTGCACTGTCACATTGGTTCACTGTGTGCACAAGAGCTGGCTACTAATGCACGTGAGTTGCTGACTAGTTCACGTGAGTTTGTTAGTTTGTTAGGTGGTTAATGAGCTGTGTGATGAGCTGGAAGGTTAAGTGTGTAGTGTAGTGAGAAGATTCTAGAATAAAAGGTTCTAGAAGATATCTCTCTCTATATAAGTGCAAGTTGTCATAACAATGTGATTTTCGACAGTTAATAAAAGTTTTCCTCCTTCTTTCCTCTTCTTCTCTGTTTAATGTAGCTTGGTAAACCAAGTCTTGTATCAGTTGTTTGGTAAACTTTCACATGGTATCGGAGCTCCAGTTCGATCATGGAGTATGAGAAAGAATTTATGGAGTTTAGATCTCCATTTTGATAGAGTTTTCGATGTTTGTAGTTCACTCTACTTGAATCACAAATTTTGCTTGAAACTCTAAATTGTTGAAGTGGATCTTTCTTTGAATTTTCTTGAGGAAGTTGTTAGTAGTTTTCTCGATCCCCAAGCCTAATTTATTGATTGTTGAAGAGTGAAGAATGACATCTAAGATAGATTTCATTGATCCTTTGTTCATAGACACATCATATGTGTTTAGAGCTACCTTGATTCCAGTCAAGCTTGTTAGATCCGAAAATTACAATGTGTGGAGTAGATCAATGAGGATTGCACTATTGGAAAAAAGGAAATTTGGATTTGTAACTAGTGTGTGGAGAAGAGAGATGTATAGAGAGGAGTTGCATGAACAATGGGAAACTTATAATGCTATAGTCTGTCATGGCTAATGAGTTCAGTAAGTCCTGATTTGTTGACTGGGATTGTGTAGGAAGATCTGAAGAAAAGGTTTGATAAGGTGAATAGAATGAGATTATACCAACTACACAGAGAAATCAACATGCTAATGTAAGGTACAGATTCACCTACTTTACTAAACTTAAAGGTTTATGGAATGAATATGATGCTGTAATATCGGCTACTTTATGTGATTGTCCAAGATTTAAGGATTATGCATATCACCTTGCCCAAATGAGGTTGTTACAGTTTCTAGGAGGATTGAATGATTCATATGAATAGGCAAGGAGAAAAATTTTGCTGAAAGGAACTGCACCTTCTCTTAATCAAGCATATGCTATGATAGCTGAAGATAAGTTGAAACAACTTGCCTGCTCCTCCGTCAAGATTGAGAAATCAGATCCTATTGTAATGCAGGTGCATAGAGGTTCCGAAGTAAGCCACAGAAATCAGAATTACACGGAAAAAAATATGACTACTGTCACCTCACTGGACACACAAGAGAGAATTATTACAAGATGATTGGATACCCTACTGACTGGAAATTAAGGAAAAAGATGAGCTACAATAATGGAGGTTCAAAAGGATCCATGCCTCACAATTCGTTAAATGGATATGGGGGTCAGGACACTGAAAGATTCAATGCCACTGGGCATCTTAGGAACCAATATGCAAGCCAAGTTTATACTCAGTTTTCATCTAGTACTTTCAATGGAAAAAGTATTGGTGGAGATGCAGATAAAAATGCTTCAACTAGTCAAGGTGGTCCAAAGGAAATCAATAATGCAATTATGATGGCAAAAGTTCAAGCTTTTACTAATGGGGAGTACAAGCCAACAGGGATCAATAGGAGATAAAACATGCTAACATCTCAGGTATAGTTACATGTTTATTTTCTCATAGTGAACATCAAGAATGGGTAGTTGACTCTGGTTCTACTCACCACATTGCATCAAAAAATCATATATTTTCTACAAGAAGTAAAGTTGCTAGAGCAGGGGGTGATAAGATGAATTACCAAATAGAGCTAGGTTTGATATATCTCACAGTGGAGAAGCACTAGTTTTGCAAAATGATACTGTAAAGGATGTTCCATTTGTCCCTGACTTTAAGCTGAATCTATTATTTATGTCCAAGGTTTCTAGACAATTGTCTTGTTTTGTATCCTTTTATCCTGACTTCTGCATATTTTAAGATCTTTACAATGGCAGGATGAGGGGGATTGGTAAGGAAAAAGGAGGATTATACATTCTTCAAGGTTTAAATAGAAGGAAGAATATTTTTGAAGATAAAGATAAGCCAGTGGCAAGCATGATGATGCATGACAGCATCCTATGGCATAAGAGACTTGGACATCCATCCACACAAGTGCTAAAGACACTAGACTTGCTGAGTCCTTGTAAGGATTCTGAGCTACTAAATAAATATCATGTATGTCCTCTAGCTAAGTAGACTAGATTACCTTTTCTTGACAATGAAGTTAAGTCCATCATATGTTTTGATATTGTACATATGGATTTGTGGGGATCATATAAAATACCTACTTTCAATTAAAAGTTATACTTCTTAATCATTGTGGATGATTGTAGTAGGTATACATGATATATTTGTTGCAACTTATGTCTGAGACTATTGTTGCTCTCAAAGATTTTATATTGATGGTTAAAGTTGTAATACCCCGCATTTCGGGCTAGAACGAAAACCATTGTTTCTATGCATAGATGATCCAAAAGCCATAAATCCTATACAAATTTGGCATGTTAATCAATTATGTAGTGTGGGAACCTATTTGGCATGCATTGAGATCATAGAGGTCCCCTAACTCAAGGACGAGTTGAAAGCTTTCCTATCGTTCAAGTTTGAGTGAGCGTCGAAACTCGGATCAACTTCAATCGACTATACATCTTTGTATATAATGAATTAGAGGACCTACTATATATCAAATTAAAGCTCTTCTAATTATATTTCCAACGATACTAATTTTTCCAAAATACAATAACCGAGCGAAAAGTTATGGCCATTTTAGTGACTGAGATAGTAGCATCGCGCGATTAGCGTGCGACGCACGCTCTGTCCATGCACCCAATTTTTAGGTTCTGTTTTCACATTTTTAAGGGCAAAAGTGATATTTTCCACTCCCTATTCAGCCATATCACGGGATTAAATCCCCCAAACACCAAAATAAGGTCATTCTCTCTCAAAAGCACCAAGAACACTTCTTAGGGTTTCAACCCAAAGATTAAAATATCTTAAGATTTTGTTGTGGGTTTTCAATAATTTTTTGAGATTCGAAATCCCCATTGCGAGGGCTACAAGAAGCACCCGTCAATTTTTCGAATAGCATCCCTAAAGCACGAGTTCATTCAAGAGTCATAAATTAAGGTACGTGGAGTTTTCCTAAAATTTCATGGGCAAAAAAACATCTTTAATTCATGCTAATGGTTTAGAAATTATGATTTTTAAGAAAGGGGTTTTGAATTTACGATTACTAGCATATTTTAGAAGCCTTGATCAGTATTGTTTTGGTCTTTAGGCCTTCTCCCAAATTGATTTGAAACTCTATATATATCTATGCATGTGTTTAAGGATGAATATACAATTGAGAGTGTGAATCCTAAAGAATCCCTCTCTTGTTATAATTTTTCCCATCTTTTATATGATATGAATTATGTTTGAAATGTCTTGATTATTGCTATGACTTGAATATGCTTTTGAATCCAAAAGAGAGGGTTGTGCATGTTGATAAACATTGAATACACTTTTAATGAAATAATTGCGTGTTTGCCAAAAATACATGACCACCACATGGTTATCAAAAGAATGAGAATCTTAGCATGATTTTGACTTGTGCTTTCAGAAAATAAAATTTTCTACACTATTTGTATTCTTGGGTGGTCTGAATTATGTTTTAATGAAAGAATCATGCATCGTACAATATGGATCAGAAATAGGACTTGCAAGTCTTGGTGTGACGACACCAACTCAGTTAAAGCCATAGTAATTCAGAATAGAATAGAATACATGTTTGAAATCAGATTTTCAGATTATGAATTCAAAAAGATGCATGTTTAGAAAAGGTTTAAAAATGGGCTTAAAAAGAGTTAGATGGTTACCCGAAGAAAGTACGAGTTGAAAGACTCTATACTAGAAATCGTGATTTACTGATACGGGATTATGGTACCATGCTTTGTGATCTTGTGTACCTTGATTCATGTCATCCCAAATTGGGACTATGGTTAGGATCCTTGCTTTGTGATCTTGTGCACTACCATGACATGTTGATTTGATTGGTGATTCTGGCACCTTGCTGTGTGATCTTGCATGTCCCTCTTATAGATACTCTAATCCTTGTAGCAAACTTGGATTGGGGGCTTGGCCGCCGAGTCAAGGGTGGATTCCATATAGCCCGTGGAATTATAGATTGTAGGGTGTACCATCTAGCTCAGAAGTAAGACAAAGAGTGAGTCATGGTTTCAAAGAAATGTTTCAAAGTCTTTAAAATGTGCCCATGTGTTTTCATATATTATATAAAAAATGTTTTATGAATTGCTCTCACTTATGTTATGTATAAATACACTATTTTGGATTGCTCTGCGTACCAGTACATCTGTATTGACCCCCTCTCTTCCAGGTTCTGAGGCTCAATCTAGGGGTCCCGATAAGGAGTAGATTTTCTCCAGACAGATTTGCAGAGTTCCTTGGTAAGCCTTCTATATTTCAGAAGTCCTAGTTTACTTCTGTCATTTATCATTATTATGTTTTGGTCTATTGGAGGCCTTGTCCCAATTTTCAGACAGTTGGGTTTATGCATGTAGTAGAGATTTCGCAGACTGAGTCAGATATAATTCAGATGTTTTGAATTACAGTTTCATTAAGATATTTGAATTCAGATTTATTGACCATGATTCCATTTCATTATGTATTTCTGCATTACCTTTTTCATATGAGGATAGTATATGTGATTACAAGTTAGAAAGATGTTCGGGCCTTCATGGTTCGGAATGCTCATCAAGGCTAGATCCCTGATTCAGATCATGACAAACTTGGTATCAAAGAATGGTTCATGGTCCCAGGGTGTCTGCGAAATCACGTCAGGTAGAGTTTTATTTATGGGTGTGTAGCGCGCCACACTTATAGGCAGGAGGCTACTAGGCATTTAGGAATGTCTCTTTTTTTTCATGTTCTAGTTCGTGCTATGGAGTCAGGATATTCCTCTTACATACTCTAATTCGTGCTATGGTGTCACCCATACGGAAGTAAAGTCATCCTAATTCTTTCCTCACTTTGATGTGCTCAAATATGTCTCATTATTGGGGTGATTCAAGTGCAGAAGTTTAGAGTCTAAACGATATGGTCATTTCTAATTAAGCTATATAAGAGTTTAAAATTTGTGCAAGGACTTGAGAAGAGTCTGTTAGTGCTCCAAGGTGTATTGATTCTAGTGTGAACTTTGATTCTGATAAAATCGTGCTTTTCAGCCTGCAGTATTAAGTGTATTCAGTCCTTTCCAAAATTTATGTTGCAGACGTCATGCTTCAGGGGGAATGATGTGTAGCAGAATGTTGGAACTGTATTTCCACCCGAGTAGTAGTAGTATAAGTTAAAGTGATGGTATCATGACCTATTGTAGTGATATTGGACCAAGAAGTTGGTGATGTGAAGTCGCAAGGTTAGAAATCAGAGTGAGGGTGACTTTTGTATAGATAAATGTGTTTAGTTGAATAACTGATGTTTGAGAATGATTTACCATTTTATAGTGATAGACTAATGTGGTATCTAGTAGCATGTGTGGATTGTATGGTAGTATGTGGGGGAAGTGTTTGACTCAAATTTTTTTTAATTATACAGAGTAAGATGTGTATTCTTAGATCATTGAATATTGTGTGTTAAGTTTCTATCTCTTGTAATCTTGTTATCATTGTGTTGTTGAAACTGAAAGTCTCGTGAAGCCGTGTGGGGCTCTTTCGATTCACTAGCATTGTTGCCTTGTTATTCATCTCATTTTTTGTTCAAAACACAAAATCAAAGTCTAGTGGAGCCGTGTAGGGTCTATTTCAATTCACTAGTAGCTTGTTGTTCATCTTGTTGTTCTTGTGTTGGTTGGAACTGGGTTTAGTGACATAATGGCAAGAAAAGTGGTAAGGGTGATTTATTGAATATATGTGTAGCCGAATATTTTTTCATAAAATTGAGTTGGTAATGAAGTGATACGTCTTTATGTGTTAGTTTAGTAGAAGGTAGAGAAGGAGTTATTTGTTAAGGTGAATTGTTGTTTGCTTGAAGTATGAAAAGAGTTGTTGATGGTGTTTATTGTTTAAGAAGAGTATAGGTTATTGATGAAGATACTTAGTGGATGAGTGTAGTTAATTTAGGCATCCCTGAGATTGTAAGAGGGAGTTTAATTGAAACTTATAGAGTTATGGACTAAGTTTAGCTGGAAAAAAAGGGTAGATAGTAATGGTGTGTAGAAGGAGGGTGTGCTAATGGATTATGAATAGGGTAGGCCATATGATTATGATTGTTTGTTGTTGTTATGGAGTTCTAGTGTACTATTGTTTCTTGATGTTTTATTTCATATTTTTTTCCAAGAGAGAATTGTGTGTAAGGTTGGATTGTAAACCATGTTTAGCACTAGACATTAAGTTTGAACAGTTGATGGCCATGAAGGTAGATGTGATGATTTCTTGGTTAATGATACTAGTTATAGGGAAGTGATCTAATAGGCTTGAACAGCGTACGCAAAAGCTTAAGTTTATTTGAGACGTAGTGAAGTATGATATTGTATGTATGATGTAGAAATATGCCAAAAGTGATATGGAGTTACGGCATTTTCTAAGGCTATTGCATGTTGCGTGTGGCCAATAGTACCGTTAAGTTGCTAAATAGAGAAAGACTAGTTAGATGGTACATGGTGTTCTAAATGTCCAAGTTAAGAAGGTTTGATTGATAGTGTTGAGCCTTCTGATATGATCTTGATTCTCATGGTAGAGAGATATAAGTTTGGAGTCGTGATATTGGTGGGCTATGATGGAAGTAGAATTGGTTCATCAAAGACTTGGTGATATCCATGTTAAGTGTTAGAATCTAAGTTGAGTTTTTTGAAGGTTGAACTAATAGAAATAAGTGTTAAAGCGCTAGAGGGTGTGCACCCCAACTATGGGGATATTTATGAAGGTTCGAAGTTAGTAAGTGTTCAAGTATTATGTGATGACTATTAGGGCTATAGAAAGATAGAAGTGTTTCTCAGAAGGTAGTATTAGCAGTGGGTTTTCCACTTTCAGGTGTAGTCTTTCGGGTTAAGTTCTATGATATACGTGTATTGTTGTTTTCCAGACCCCAGAATGCAGTAAGTGTAGTTCAGTTTAGAGTCTAGTAAGGGATCTCTCAAACTTAAGATGATGGCTTGAAGCTAAGGGGGAGATGATAGGAGGAATAACCAAGTCAGGCTCTCAGATTCTAGTAGTGATGTCAGTATGACATGGAACATCAGAAAGTGAGGGTAAGACTCAGCCCATTCTTACCGCAGTATTTTTCAGTTATCCCAATACCTACTCATGCCTTACATTTCAGTTCCATGATCATAGTTCGTGTTCATACTTGTGATAGAGAATCATGTACTCTTCCAGTCCCAAAATAAGGAGTTCCAGTTCATTCAGTAGTCGGAATCACATTCCATATGTTATGAACTCCAAATTGAGGTCATGCAGCTCATGACTCATGTACTCATGATTTATAGTGTGCTCAGTTCTCATAACTCATGCTATACTCCTTATGATTAATGAGATTCATCTTATAGTCATGTATGCCTCAATTCATATCACTTTGATAAAGCCATGATGTTGATTTGCTATTCCTCAGGCCTCAGTTAAGTGTCAAGTCTCCTATAATATCCTTCCATGCTTCAAGGTTTTATGTTCTAACCTTTTAGTGACTCTTCCTTAAGTAATGATAGTGGTGGTGAGTAAATGTTTCTTGTTGGTGAAAGATTATTGTATGCTTGTTTATATAAAGACATAAGTGTGAAGTAAGATTGGGGCCAAGTCTTTGATGCATGCGGTGGTTAGTTGAAATTTGTGTGTGTATGTTCTTGAGGTAGTGCGTGAGAGCTGTATCGATAGTGGTTTAGAGAATATATGAATTATGCCTTTATGGGTATTTGCCTTGAAGTTCATATGTGGTTATAAAGATAGGCTTGAATGATATCTTGGGATTTAAGTGGAGGAACACAATATGCGCTAGTGAATCTATAGTAAGAGTTCAGAGTTGGTCATTGAAGTGGTAAGTCACATTATGCTTAGGGTGTAAACTTTAAAAGGATATAGAAAGATTTATCAATGCCCCTATGATAATTATAAGTTGAATCGAATGAGTATAATATTTAAGGAGAAATGTATAGTTCTGGGAGTATTCGAGAAGCGTTCTAATCTTGAAAGTAAGAAGTTGCATTCCCTAAGGCCTTGTAATTCTGTCCTAGTTGATGAGTTATATGTCTATATTCCATGCTATAGAGTAGTGTCATTGCTGTGATTCCTTAGTTGGATGTCTTGTGTAACTCATGTCAGAGATTCTTTGCTCCCTAATGCTACTAGGACATCTTTAGAAAGAGTGTTGAAGAGATACTCCAGTTAAGTATAAGTGTCTAGTATAATTCAGTTTAATAGTCAGGCAGACAAGTTACTGTGGTTTTCCACCTTTTCACCCAATCCTACTATCCGAAGTCCAATGCATATGACCATCCCAAAAGATAATCTATTCCATCCATGTAAGTTGCGAACTCAGTTCAGTCCAAGAATCATGTTTCAAATTTATTTATTTAGTCATGACTCAGTTCATAAGAGTTCAGCACATAATCTCAAATTTTTTCAGCTATTTTAGCTCAGACAGTGTAATACCTTTGTACGATCTAAATCTTGTTGCCTCATGATTCGTACTTACATAAGTTATCACTTCCAAATACAATGTGTGTGATTTGAGCATAAACACTTCGGGGAGGAATCCTAAACTCTCAACATGAATCAGCCCCTTAAAACAAGTAAGGGCAAGTCAGCTCAGAATTCAGTTTCATGATAGAAATTTAAATATTTCAAATCAGTTATATTCCTTTCTTAGAAGACACATCATGTTCGCATTATTCGATACCTTTAAGCTTCAATGTTCCTACCCATCATTCGGGGATGAATGATCCTCAGGGAGAGATAATGTAACACCCCGCATTTTGGGCAAGAACGAAAACCATCGTCTCTATGCGTAGATGATCCAAAAGCCATAAATCCTATGCAAATTTGGCATGTTAATCAATTATGTAGTGTGGGAACCTATTTTAGTATGCATTTAGATCATAGGGATCCCCTAACTCAAGGACGAGTTGAAAGCTTTCCTATCGTTCGAGTTTGAGTGAGCGTCGAAACTTGGGTAAACTTCAATCGACCATAACTCTTTGTATATAACGAATTAGAGGACCTACTATATATCAAATGAAATCTTTTCTAATTATCTTTCCAACGATACTAATTTCGCCAAAATCCAAAAATCGAGCAAAAAGTTATGGCCATTTTATTGACTGAGACAGTAGCATCGCGCGATTAGCGTGTGACGCACACTCTGTCGTACGCACCCAATTTCCAGGTTCTTTTTTCGCATTTTTAAGGGCAAAAGTGGTATTTTCCACCCCCTATTCAGACATAACATGGAATTAAATCCCCCAAACACCAAAATAAGGTCATTCTCTCTCAAAATCACCAAGAACACTTCTTAGGGTTTCAACCCAAAGATCAAAATATCTTAAGATTTCACCATGGATTTTCAATAATTCTTCGAGATTCGGAATCCCATTGCGAGGGTTATAACAAACACCCATCAATTGTTCGAAAGCATCCCTAAAGCACGAGTTCATTCAAGAGTCATAAATTAAGGTACGTGAGGTTTTTCTAAAATTTCATGGGCAAAGAAACCATCTTTAATTCATGCTAACGGTTTAGAAATCACAATTTTTAAGAAAGGAGTTTTGAATTTATGATTACTAGAATGTTTTAAAAGCCTTGATCAATATTGTTTTGGTATTTAGGACTTCCCCTAAATTGATTTGGAACTCTATATATATGTATGCATATGTTTAAGGATGAATATACAATTAAGAGCATGAATCCTAAAAAATTCCTCTCTTGTTATGATTTTTCCCATCTTTTATATGATATGAATTGTGTTTGAAATGTCTTGATTATTGCTATGACTTGTATATGATTTTCAATCCAAAAGAGAGGGTTGTGCATGTTGATAAACGTTGAATACACTTTTAATGAAAGAATTACATGTTTGCCAAAAATACATGACCACCACATGGTTATTGAAAGAATGAGAATCTTAGCATGGTTTTGACTTGTGCTTTCGGAAAATGAAATTTTCTATACTATTTGCATACTTGGGTGGTCTGAATTATATTTTAATGAAAGAATCATGCATGGTACAATATGGCTCAGAAATTAGACTTGCAAGTCTTGGTGCGACGACACCAACTCAGTTAAAGCCATAGTAATTCAGAACAGAATAGAACACATGTTTAAAATCAGATTTTTAGATTATGAATTCAGAAAGATGCATGTTTACAAAAGATTTAAAAATGGTCTTAAAGGGAGTTAGATGGTTACCCGAAGAAAGTACGAGTTGAAAGACTTTATGCTAGAAATCGTGATTTGCCGATTATGGTACCATGCTTTGTTATCTTGTGTACCTTGATTCATGTCATCCCAAATTAGGACTATGGTTAGGAGCCGTGCTTTGTGATCTTGTGTACTACCATGACATATTGATTTGATTAGGGATTTTGGCACCCTATTGTGTGGTCTTGTGTGTCCCTCTTATAGATACTTTAATCCTTGCAGCAAACTTGGATTGGGGGATTGGCCGCCGAGTCAAGGGCGGATTCCATGTAGCCCGTGGAATTATAGATTGTAGGGTGTACCATCTAGCTCAAAAGTAAGACAAAAAGTGAGTCATGGTTTCAAAGAAATGTTTCAAAGTCTTTAAAATGTGCCCATGTGTTTTCATATATTATATAAAAAATGTTTTATGAATTGCTCTCACTTATGTTATATATAAATACATTATTTTGGATTGCTTTGTGTACCAGTACATCTGTATTGACTCCCTCTCTTCCAGGTTCTAAGACTCAATCTAGGGGTCCCGATAAGGAGTAGGTTTTCTCCAGATAGAAGTGCAGAGTTCCGTGGTGAGCCTTCTATATTTCAGAAGGCTTAGTTTACTTCAGTCATTTATCATTATTATGTTTTGGTCTATCGGAGGCCTTGTCCCAGTTTTCAGACAGTTGGGTTTATGCATATAGTAGAAATTTTGCAGACTGAGTCAGATATAACTCAGATGTTTTGAATTGCAGTTTTCATTAAGATTTGAATTCAGATTTAATGACCATGATTCCATTTCATTATGTATATCCGCATTATCTTTTTCATATTAGGACAGTGTATGTGATTACAAGTTAGAAGGGCATTCGGGCCTTCATGGTTTGGGATGCTCATCACAGCTAGGGCCGCAATTCGGGTCGTGATAAAAGTTCGGCTCAGATCTAATGTGAGGGTCATAAGAACTGGTAATGGCACTGAGTTCTTGAACACTCAATTTAGTGATTTGTTTAAGACCTTAGGTATATTGCATCAAAGCAATTTTCCTTATACACTACAATAGAATAGTGTAGTGGTAAAGAAACATAGTGATGCACAATTGATAATCGAAGGCCAATTGTAAAGTAGTTTTAGGAATTATCTTTGAAAAACTAGTGTGCTAATCAAGGAAAATCCGAAAATTTAGCTAAGAATAAGAAGAAATTGAGAGAAAGAAAAGAGGTTTGTTGTTATTCAATGGATGTAACAATTAGTACAATGGTTTATATAGCTAAACTCTTAATTGGATAGTTGTAACCACCTTAACTAACTCTGGGATGCAGCTACAGTAACAGCTACAGTAAAATAAAATTTTAAACTACCACTATCATTTTAACTGTTTTAACTAATCAATGTCTGCTTAGCTCAAATTCTTGATTTCTTCTCTTCTTTATACTCGATGTTGCATACTTGTAACAATACCGCTTCCTTCAGTAGATCCTTGACCTCAAGGATTAAAAGAGGGAAATCTCAAATGAAACTCAGAAGAAAATTCCCACGTATCCTGATCTTCATCCAAGTTGCTCCGCTTAATAAGCAATTGTTCCACTGCTTTGTTACCTTTTTAACCAGTCTTTTGTCTAAACTTTCTCAGGGGTGGAGCAATAGGGACTGGATAAATCAATTACAAGAGGGAGTGCAATGTTCACAGGAACTTCATGGCATTTCTTGAGCTAAGAGACATGGAATGTAGGATGAATAAGCACCTCACTAGGCAGCAGTAGTTTGTAAGAAACAGCACCCACTCTATCCTCAATCGAGTAAGGACCATAATACTTTGTGGCAAGCTTGTTAAAAGGCCTTGTTGACACTAAAACCTGCCTGTAAGGCTGCAACTTCAAGTAGACCTAATCACCTACTTCAAAGGTCCTGTCAGATCTATGTTTGTCAGCCAAATATTTCATTCTTTGCCGAGCTCTGAGAATGTGAAACCATAAGAGCTGGATGACAGCTTCTCTAGCATTCAATGATTTATCAACCATTTTAGACTTTGATTCACCATCCAAATAGGGAAGATGGATAGGAGGTTTTTTACCAAATAGGACCTCATAAGGTTTGCATTTCAAGGTAGTATGATAGGTAGTGTTATACCACCATTCAGCAAGGGGAAAATAAGACACCCATTCCTTAGTCTTGTCTGAGCAAAAACACCTCAAATATATCTCTAATATTCTATTCAACACTTCAGTTTGCCCATCAGTTTGAGGGTGATAGGCAGTAGATTGTTGCAACTGAACTCCCAATAAGCCAAATAACTCCTGCCAAAAGGTGTTAATGAATATAGGATCCCTGTCACTTGTCAAGGTAGCTGGCAACCCATGTAACTTAAAAATGTTGTCAAGGAAACTTTGAGCCACAGTCTGAGCTGTGTAGGGATGTTGCAGACTGATAAAATGACCAGACTTGCTTAATCTGTCAACTACCACCAATATCACTTATTTACCTTGTACTTTAGGCAAGCCTTCAATAAAATCTAAACACACATCTGTCCAGATCCCATCAGGAATAGGAAGAGGTTGTAATAACCCCGGATAAGCAGAAACATCAAATTTGTGTCTTTGGCAAATATCACATCTGTTAGTAAAATCTCTAATGTCAGAGACAAGTGACTTCTAGTAAAACAATACCTGCAATCTTCTAATAGTTGCATCCATTCCTGAATGTCCCCCTTGAGGAGTAGCATGCCATAGGTTGATTATATCCTTTCTCAACTGCAAATCATTTCCCACGACTAATCTGTCTTTCCACCTTAGTTGATCATTAATCCATGTAAAAGACTTAAAGGAATGAACTTGTAGCCTGTTAGTTACCTCTTGCAATGTAGGATCATCTTGGTAAGATTCTTGAATTCTTGAGTATAAAACTCATCATGTGTCAACAAAGAAATAGCTAAAAGCTTAGCCTCAGGTGTAATTACCCTTCAGGTCATTTTCCATATTCCTTCTTATCTTCACTGTTTGAGCTTCTCCATAGATGCCCCAAGTCATTTATGACTTACTGAAACTGACGGTTCAGTTAGCGGGCAACTTATTTGGTTTTTAGAGTCAATTCCCTGTTTAGAAGTCTTCACTGGTCTTAAATGGCCACCTAGTGAAAGCTTCAGTGAAACGATCTCGGATTGAAAATCTGACTTCTCCATCACATTCAGAATGTCGATTTTAGTCTAGGGAGACCCTTGGTTCAGGTCCCAAGGCTTCCAAACTTATATCGGGCTATTGAACGGAATTTATGAAAATAGAAACTATATGTGTGGGCCTCACTTTTTGCTGAAACAATCTCGGATGGAAGTTTTTATGATCCCAATGAATTTTAATTGTGATTTACACTTAAAATTCACTATTGGATCATATATTTTGGATTTTGAATGAGTCCCAAGGGTCAAAAACAAGTTTTTGACTTTGTTGTCACAGGGTACCGCGCTCCTCGCCGAGGGGGTCTATAAATAGACCCCAAGCTCGCGAATTTAGGGATTTTTCATTCACTTTTGAGAGCTAAAACCCTAAATGGGTATGATAACTCAAAATTGAGTCTTGTGGGTATCTAGGGAGCTTGGTAAACATCTTTTATCATGATTATCATTCGGATTAAGGTAAGATTTCATCACTTTATTGGTGAATTTCTTAGTTCTTGACCCAAAATCCCAATTTAGCTTAGGGCTTGATTTAGCCCTAAATTTTATTTATTTTCATCAATTAATTGAGGGTTATGATTCCTTGGTAATGTATGAGCATTGGGTTGACCTCGAAAACGTGATTTCCGTATGTGGGACCCACTTAAAATTTTTGGTATCGTTTTTGGACCCGAAGCACAATAGTGCAATATGGGTATCGTTAGACTCGTATTGATGAGTATATTATATTTTTGATAGTGTGATGACATTTTGAGAATTGTGAAGTGAAGACGATCTTGTGGTGCATGAAGTGAAGTTTTACGGTTCAGCCTTGAGGTAGGCTCCTGTCCATTTTCCTTCATAGATGATGTATGATATGTATTACGTGTGGATATGAATGTTAGGATTGATTATGAGTAAGATATCTTATCCTTGATTATTGATGTTTTGGGAAATTAGATGATGGTCTTGGACCCGTAAGATAGGATGTTTATAACCTTGTGGACTCCTATTGCCTTCTCCCTAGTTTAGATTGAATTATAGCATGGATTTGATACATTTCTAGATTATGGATATGGTTTTAGTGTTGGAAGCATGATTAGTATATTTGATCTTATTGGTCTAGTGTGGTATTCTTGGAATCGTAATTTGGATAGAATTGACTTAAGTGCCCTTATTTCTAGTCGAAGTTCCTATCTTAGGCTTGTATGTGGCTTACTTGACATCTAGAAGTTGAACTAGATACCTTAGCCTAGTTTTGGGAGTAGCTTTCCTAAATATGGAGATTGGGGATTAGAAGTGGGATCATCCGGCCCACTTAATCCAAGATTTGTGTTAGCCCTTGTGGGCTTAGTTACGGATAGAAGGCCAAGTTGAGACTAATGAGCTTTATTTATAAGATTTACTTGGTGAATTGATAAATAATGATGATTTTTGCCGGATTATGATTAATGAACTTTAAAGATGTTAATTTTCCTCTTAATTATGATATTTGTCCATAGAGATGTATTTTTTCTCTTAATTATGCTATTTGTCCATAGAGATGTATTTTTCCTCTTAATTATGATATTTGGTCATAGAGATGAATTTCCACTTAATTATGATATTTGACCATAGAGATGTATTTTTCCTCTTAATTATGATATTTGGTCATAGAGATGCATTTTCCTCTTACTTATGATATTTGACCCATGGAGATATATTTTCCTCTTAGTATGATGTTTGGTCCATAGAGATGATTTTCCTCTTAGTTATGATTGTTGAGATTATAGAGATGATTTTACTCTTGGTCATGATGTATAACCTATAGATATGAGATGTCTAATAGAGGTAATATGCTTGTTGATATTATGCCTTCTAAATGTGAGATGCCTCCTATATGTGAGATGATTATAGATATGCTACGTCTTATAAATATGATTATCAATATGAGTTTCGGATATTTATATGAGCCTAAGGTCGCGATTATGATATTATGATTATTGGACATATTATTGGGCCTAGAGTCGATAGATGATATAGATTGGATAGCGGGGAAGTGTTTATCCTTGTTGAGGATGCGACTACAGTTCATGAATATATATGTGTGTGTGTGTATACACATCTCTTCAGTATGGGATAGAGGAAGGTGTGGTATGACGCTTATGATTTCACTGATTGGATACTGGTGATGGCATGCATAGATTTGATACATTCATGATTATTATATCGTTATTGATGTGATTTTAGTTGGATGCGATGTTATGACTATTCTTCCTAATTATGGTATAAGCTATGTGGTAACTAGTTTTCTATTAAGTGTCTATAGTACTTGATGCCTAATTAATAATGATGCCTATTTACTGATGCTGACTAGCTAATAACGAGGACTAGTTAAATGAGGATTAGTTGGTAAACAATATTAGATATTGATTGGTGTTAGTTAATAAAAGTTGTTTAGTTGAGAAAGGATGAATAGTGAACAGATGGCGATTATGCTTTAATGGTGAACCTTAACTAGACGTTAGGTTTGGCTAATTATTGATTAATGGTTAGTTGTTATTCCATGATTAATGATTATGTGAAGAATCGGTTAGATTGATTAACTAGAGATCATGTGATGACTAGTAAACTAGCGACATAATAATGGGTCTTGGTTAGTTAATAATGAGCATATAGAATATAATGATAAGATAGTTATCTTTACGATATTATGATTACGGTTAGGAGTATATCGGTTTGCGTCTGTACACCTATTATATGCTTATATTTATGTGTTGATAGTTACAATAATATATTGATACCTGGCAAGACCGGAGGCTATTGAGATGATATTGATACCCGGTTCGAGTCCGGAGGATACTATTGTGATGATATTGTTACCCGGTTCGAGTCCGGAGAATACTATTGTGATGATATTAATACCCGGTTTGAGTCTGAAGAATACTATTGTGATGATATTGATACCCGATTCGAGTCCGAAGGATACTATTGTGATGATATTGATACCCTGTTCGAGTCCAGAGAATACTATTGTGATGATATTGATACCCGGTTCGAGTCCGGAGAATACTATTATAATGATATTGATACCCAGTTTGAGTTCGGAGGATACTATTGAGATGATATTGATAACCGGTTCGAGTCCGTAGGATACTATTAAGATGATATTAATTCTCGGCAAGGCCGGAGGTTGATTATGATGATGATGGTCCTGATGAGGATAGTTATTATGAGTTATGATATTGATGGTATACTTTGCATTCATTCCTGCATGCGCATCGCCTATCACCAGTATACACCTATATTTATCAGTCGGTATGGGACGGTTGCATAGATATTGGTAAAGAATATGTCTTGTGTTGTTGTATGTTGATTGAACCTTCCAAGACTGGGGCAGTGGGGGTACGTATAGGCTCGTCTAGGTATTTGATTGTCCGGAGTAGTCAGTTATTAACGTTGTTATTGATATTGTTACTATTATTGTTATGATCATTATTATGGCTAGCTATGACAAATTGGTCATTGATCCGATATCGGGATTTGAGGTATTTCTTTGGCCTCTCCTATCTTATGATTGCATTATTATGTATATCTCTTATCTAGCCATGTGGATTAGAATCCCCGAGATGATAGTATTTTAATCATGATAGTATTATAATGAGGTCTTAAAATGAGAACATAATGATCTAGGTTATGCTTTGAGATGGCCTCACATCTATAGGTATATGTATATATATCTAACTATATGAAGCTATGACATTATCGTATATCACTCCCTTCATTTTTTCTTATTGTATATTCGTTTCTCCTCCTTGTATATTACGATATATCTTTTATTCGCCCTTTATTCGTATATTGGCTTGGGATATACATTATAGCATTGACGTCTATTGAATATAGATCGAATAGAATAGTTCACTCTTAATGCTTCCTTAGTCTTATTATGTTAGTCTCTTGGACCTAAATAGGATAGTTGCTCCTTATTATCTCATTGACTTGTGATATGATTTCTGGACTCTTGGGCGTAGTTTCAATCTGCTTATATGTTGTATATATCTACTTTATCTTTGAAGCTCAGTTGGCAGTTGCCTACTGAGTACCATTTATTTGGTACTCATACTACACCTCTGCAGCCTACAGATCATAGTATGGGTTATCGCTATTGATGTGTGCATCGTGTGGAGTAGCCCTGATTCGGAGACTTAAAGTGAGCTCCTGACGTTCGGAGTATTACTTATCTCTCTCCTATGTATCAGACTAGCCTCTAAGTTATAGTCAGAGGTAAGTTGAATCAGTGTATTTCTCCTTGATATATCACTTTTGTATTCTTATTATGTTTAGAAGCTCTTGTACTGATACCACCAGGTTTTGGGATTCGTCTATGTATTGATCTTTATTTTATGTATTCCACATTTTTTCCTTATGTTATCGAGTAGTCCGTTACTAGCCGTTCTGGACTACAGGTTGGCTTGCCTACTGGTGGGTTATGGTAGGTGTCATCATGACCTAAAAAGTTGGGTCGTGACATCAGGTTTCCTAGAGAGAGTATCAGCAGCCTTGTTCTTAGAGCCCTTCTTATATTCAATAGTGAAATCAAAAGCCATCAATTTGGTTATTCCAGCAACCTGGAAATCAGTATGGATATGCTGCTCTAAGATATATTTTAAGGCTTTTTTATCAGTCTTGACAACAAAAGATCTTCCTAATTAGTGAGACCACTTGGTGATTGCAAAAATCAATGCCAATAATTCTCTATCATAAACTGATATAAGTTGATGTTTTGGTGCTAAGGACTTGCTGATAAAAGCAATGGGGTGGCCTTCTTGCATAAGTACATCACCAATACCTGTCCCACTAGCATCAGTTTCCACCAAGAAGGTTTTAGTATAATCAGGTAAAGCCAACACTGGTGTAGATGTCAATGCCTTCTTAAGCTTCTCAAATGCAACAGTAGCCTTATCTGACCATATGAATCCCTCCTTCCTTAAAAGTTCATGGAGTGGTTGAAAAATAGCACCAAATCCTTGTATAAATCTTTAATAATAGACAGCTAATCCCAAGAACCCTCTCAACTGTTTGAGATTACTAGGAATTGGCCAATGTTGAACTACAGTAATCTTATTGGGATCAGTAGCAACCCATTTTGCACTTATGAAATGACCAAGGTATTCCACCTTCAATACACCAAAAACACACTTGGACCTTTTAGCATATAATTGAAATTACTGCATCAACTCAAAGACTACTTGTACATGAGCAACATGATCAGTCCAATTCTTTCTATAGATCAAGATGTCATAAAAAAGACTAGGACAAATTTCCTCAATAATGGCTTGAACACAAAGTTCATAAGACTTTGGAAGGATGAAGGGGCATTAGTTAAGCCAAAAGGCATAACTAAAAACTCATAGTGACCCTCATGAGTTTTAAATGTTGTCTTGTGAATATCTCCTTCAAACATTCTCAGCTGGTGATATCCTGCCCTGAGATCTATCTTTGAAAACACCTGCGCACCCCCTAATTCATCCAACAAATCTTCTATAATAGGGATAGGAAACTTGTCCTTAATAGTTAGTTGATTGAGCTCTCTGTAATCTACACATAACCTCCAACTTCCATCTTTTTTTCCAACCAAAACTACCGGTGATGCATAGGGGCTAGTGCTATGTTGTATCATACCTTGATCCAATATTTCTTGCACCAACTTTTCTATAATATCTTTCTTAAATCCAAGATACCTATATGGCCTCTTACTAATAGGTTTAACAGATTCCATCAATGGTATTCTATGATCCAAGGGACCCTTATGTAGTTGCAAGGTTGAGGGAATCTCAAATATACTTTTAAACTGATCTAGTAAAAGAGTTAAAAGAGAAGGTACTGCATCACCTTGGTCAGCCTGAATGTGACAAAAATGAACCACCTCATAGTCAGCAGGAATAAGGGACAACATGTAAACTTGAGCATCCACCTTACAATGCTTGATTAAGGCCTTACTGCTGGAAGTTTTCAACTGATTAGTTGCTCCTCTCAAGACATGCCTCTTCCTCTGATACTTGAATTAATAGTTCTATTTGAGAAATCAAACAAAATCCTTCCCAAGGTGTTTAACCACTGCACTCCTAACACAATATCTATATTTCCCAAAGGAAGTAGTAGAAAACCTGAGGAAAAACTAGTTCCTTGTAAAAGCCATTGCAGATTCTTGCAAATTGTTGTTGTTGTTACCTTTCTCCCACCAGCCACACTGACAGGTTGTTCCACTATATTATTAGTCGGACATCCTAACTTCTTGGAAACTTCTTGATCTATAAAATTGTGTGTGCTACCAGTATCAATTAAAAATTGCAGAGGTTGCTTTTCATGGTACCCAATCACCTGGATAGTTTGATAGCCATTCACACCGATAAAGGCTTGTAATGAGATAGTCATCAAATCCTCTTGGTCCAAGATAATTTCATGGTCTGTATAATTACTTTCTAATTCATCCCCTGCATCTTCATCCACCACATCAATCAAGTAAAGTTTCTTCTTAGAGGCATACTAATGTCCCAATTCATATTTCCCATCGCAGAAAAAACATAAGCCTTTAGCCCTTTTTTCATTTATTTTTACAGATGTTAATGTCCTTCCAGTGTTATTTTCACTTGTTTCAAAATTCTTGTTAGTGTAGCCTTCCCCTATTTTGTTAAAAACAGTGCTTGCTCCTACTGTTCTCTGGAACACAGGTGGTTTAGAATATACAGAAGTAGGTAATATAGGACTTTGTATTCTCCCGCTATTTTTTAAACCCCAAGAACTTGCTTGAGCTTGAAATACCACATCTTGCAATCTTGTTAACTTATAGGCTTGCATCAATGTTCTTGGAGACTGGAATCTCACCGACTTATTCAACTCAGGTGTCAATCCACCTAAATAACAACTAATTTGGTTCTCAACTGACAAATTGACAAAACTCAATAATCTATCAAATTTAGCCTAGTACTCCTTGGCACTACTTGTTTGAGTCAACTTCTTGAGTGCTTCTATAGCATCCTCAAACCCTTCTCCAAATCTTTCATTTAAAGCTAAAATATACTCTGACCAACTCAATTGCACACCTGAGTTTCTAGACTTCATATAGGACCTATGTCAGGCTATAGCCTCCCTTTTCATGTGCATAAAAGCTATCCTAACCCTTTGGTCAAATGGAATATCATCCACCAAAAAATACTGCTCTATCTTGTATAACCAATTGCATAATTCTGAACCTGAGAATTTGGGGAAATCTAGCCTAGAGAATCGAGTGAAAAATGTACCATGATTCATATTTTCCTTGGGTCTACGATCATTGGGAAAATCCATAGAACAAGATCGAGCAGTTGAAGATTCTATCGAACCTCTTTTTTTGTCCCTGTTAACATCCCCCAATCTTGCTAAGCTTTCCTTTAACTTAACCAATTCTTTATCAGCTTGGGTGTTTCTGTCCATGATGCTAGTCATTCCTTCCATTAATTTCTGAAGCTGGTCTTGCATCTAGGATATTTTATCCTCCATGACTTCAGTAGATTTGCTTCTGTTAACCATTTATGGCCGAAAATCGAGTGGCTTTGATACCAATTGATGCATAATTGATAATTGAAGGACAATTGTGAAGCAGTTTTAGGAATTATCTTTGAAAAACTGGTGTGCTAATCAGGGAAAATCCAAAAATTTAGCTAAGAATAAGAAGAAATTGAGAGAGAGAAAAGAGGTTTTTTGTTATTTAATTGATGTAACAATTAGTACAATGGTTTATATAGATAAAAATCTTAATCGGATAATTGTAACCGCCTTAACTAACTTTGGGACGCAGCTACAGTAACAGCTACAGTAAAATAGAATTTTAAACTACCACTATTATTTTAACTGTTTTAACTAATCAATGCCAGCTCAGCTTAAATTCTTGCTTTCTTCTCTTCTTTATACTCCATGTTGCATACTTGTAACACATAGGCAAATCCTGAACATAGCGAGAGCTACCAGGTTTCAGTCACAAATGCCCTTTAGATTTTGGGCTCTAGTTGTTCGGGCTGATGTCTACCTGATGAATAGATTACCTTGATCCTCCATTAGTGGTAGGAGTCCATATGAGGTATTGTTCTCTAAATTACCTTCCTTATCACATCTAAGGGTAGTAGGTTGTTTGTCCTATTCCTCAACATTGCCTTAAGATGATAAGTTCTCTGAGAGGGCCAAACCTGCAATGTTGATGGGGTATTCAACCACACAAAAGGGATACCTATTTCTAGATATGAACTCTAACAAGGTTTTTGTCAGAAGAGATGTTACTTTTCAAGAAGATATTTTCTCTTTTTCTTAAGCTGAAGGCAAGAGCAAATCCATGGATTTTTCCAAGTCATATGCAGAAGACAGTGGTGGTGATGAAGAGTCAGTAGAATTAGCAGATACTATTAATGATCTAACATCAAATATAGGAGAATTACCTCAAAGCACTTCAGTGCCTGATCCATCAGTAGATGTAGAAGATCAGTAGACTATTCAACCCAGCTCCAGCATATACAGACAATACAAAACCTATTACTTATAGAAGAACATCAAGGGTGGCTAAAGAGCCTATTTGGATGAAAGATTACTCTATACCTGGGAAGAGGAAGGGTAAAAGATATTTAATGTCAAATTATCTATCCTACAAGTATGCTATATCTAATTATCAATACAATGTGAGTAATTATTTAGACCTGGTTAAGCCTTATTATTTTAGCCAAGCCACCAAAGATGATAGATGGATAGAAGCCACGAAGTTAAAAGTTAAAGCACTTGAGGATAACAACACATGGGAAGTAGTTTAGTTGCCTCCTAGAAAGAATGCCATTGGCTCAAAGTTGGTATACAATATCAAGTATAAAACGAATGGGGATGTTGAAAGATTCAAAGCAAGACTGGTAGCTAAATGTTATAGTAAAAATGGTGACACCTTTTCACCAGTGGAAAAGATAGTGACTGTCAGGTGTGTTATTGCACTAGCTGTATCAAAAAGATGGTACCTGTACCAAATGGATGTGTATAATGCCTTTCTGCAAGGATATTTAGATGAAGAAGTATACATGCAATTACCTGAAGGCTTCTAACAGAAAGGGGGTAACAAGGTCTGCAGATTGGTTAAATCCTTATATGGGCTAAAACAAGCTTCTATACAATGGAATATCAAGCTGACTACAACTCTCACAAGTTCAGGATTTACTCAGAGTACCTATGAATACTCATTGTTTACATGGAAGAAAACAATGGGAATGGTATAGTTCTAGTGTATGTGGATGATCTGCTAATCACTAAAGATAATGAGCGTATGATTTCCAAAGACAAAGAAGTATTACACAAAAAATTTAAGCTCAAAAGACTTGGGAGAGCTCAAATATTTTCTAGGAATTGAAGTTTTGAGGCATCAAAGGGAGTCATTTTGAATCAAAGAAAATACCTATTGGAACTGATCTCAGAAGTTGGTTTAGCTGGTGCAAAGCCAGCATCTACACCTCTAGAATCCAATGCTAAGCTGACATCAGTAGAGTATGATAAAATCACAGGGGATACAGGTGATGTTGTTTTGAGAGATGTATCTCATTATCAAAGAGTAGTGGGAAAACTTATGTATGCCACTATAACTAGACCAGACATCAACTATGTTGTTCAGACTTTGAGTCAATTTATTTAGAGGCCTAAGAGATCTCACCTAGAAGCAGCTTACTGGGTGATCAGATACTTAAAAAGTTTAGTAGGTCAGGTAATCTGGTTGAAGAATTAAACTAATGATAGGTTAGTTTGTTGGTGTGACTAGGATTGGGTTGCTTATACCAACACTAGAAGATCAGTGACTTGATATGTGGTGCAATTTGGTGGTTTCTTAATATCTTGGAATTCTAAGAAACAGCACACAATATCTAGAAGCTCACCTGAAGCTAAGTACAGAAGCATGGCTTCAGCTATAGCTGAGCTTACTTGGCTAGAAGGGTTGTTTGTAGAATTAATTACGATGATTCCTAAACCTATTATAGTGTTCAGTGATAGTAAGTCTTCCATACAGTTAGCAGCAAATCCAATCTTCCATAAGAGAACAAAATATATAGATATTGACTATCATTTTATCAGAGACATAATCAAGAGTGGTTTAGTACAGACTCTACATGTTTCTTCATAGCATCAGGTGGCTGACATACTGACTAAAGCCTAGGCTATGACCAACATTCTACGCTCTTAAGCAAGCTTGGTGTGCTTAATATTACACCCTTCAGCTTGAGGAGAAGTGTTGAAAAATCTGGAGTCACACTATAAGTATGATCAATATGTGTGCATTATCACATTGGTTTACTGTGTGCATAAGAGCTGGCTACTAATGCATGTAAGTTGACTAATGCACGTGAGTTTGTTAGTTTGTTAGGTGGTTAATGAGATGTGTGATGAGCTGGAAGGTTAAGTGTGTAGTATAGTGAAAAGATTCTAGAAGATATATATCTCTATATATATAAGTGCAAGTTGTAATAACAATGTGATTTTCGACAGTTAATAGAAGTTTTCTTCCTTCCTTCCTCTTCTTCTCTGTCTAATGCAGCTTGGTAAACCAAGTCTTGTATCAGTTGTTTGGTAAACTTTCACATTATGCAAGATAATGGGGTAAAATGTATGCTAGATAAGACACTTTCTTCTTTAACTTCTATTTTATAACTCAAACACATCGTTTAATTGTATATGAGGTTTTATAAATTTATATAGTTATTAACATGGTAGACGTGCAAAGTGTGGCAACGGTCCAAAACTCTTTGCAATAGACCTAGGGCAACAGTTTGGGAACCTCTCATGTGATAGAGTTGCAGTAGGTCTACTGCTACGATTTTGTGCAGTAGGGTTAAAATGGTATAACAAATAAATCCTGATAATAAAACAGATGAAGAGTTGAATCTGTTGTATAGACAGCTTTGCAGATTTATTAGGCAGTCGATTGACGTCAATGTCTTGAACCATATTTCTGGAGAAACACATGATTGGATCCTATGGGAGCATCTTACAAGTTTAGGTGCTCGAAAGACTGAAAACAATAAGATGTTCTTGATAAAGCAAATGTTGAGTTTAAAATACCATGGTGGTTCTCCAATGACAAATCATCTAATAACTTTCAAGGGATCATGAATTTTGGAGCCACATTCTTGAGAAAGAATTTTGTCCTTCATAGCCATGTGAAGCACGCTATAATGGACTTTCACTTTGTTTGCCACCATGTCCACATCAAAATGGTTCATGTTTTTCATGTCCATGGTGCCGATCATATAGTTGACACTCTCACCAAGGCATTTCCTAAACCTGCATTTGAGAAAATCTATTTCAGTTAGGCTTAATGACCCATCGCCTAACTTGAGGGCGTACTGCAACACCACTAGTTCGTTTTGTTTATTGTTATTAGTCATAGAATTAGTTATTTGTTTAGTTAGTATTAGTTATAGTTATCCTTTCAGCAGTTATTTTATACGTCATTAATATTTCGTTAGGAGTCTTAGCTTCTTAGTAGATGTAACTCTATATATTCAGCTTTTGCTTTCAATAATAAACGACTTATTCCAGCACTTCCTTAGTTTTTATAGAGCTCCATATTGTTAGGGTTTTTGGCCTGATTCTCTTACTATATTTAAATTTTATTTTTTCTTAAAAGAAAAATAAAAGTTATCATAATTACTTTTACTTTTCCTGAAAGAAAAATTATAATTATTTTCCATATTTGGCTAACCTCTTTCTTGGAGGAAAGGTTTTGGATATATTTAAATAGAAGACTCTTTCTCATACCATAACACAATAGTATCTACAATGTAGTTGTGTTTTGTTTAGGAGGAGATTTTCTCTCTAATAGTTTTATGTTTCTTTTATATTAGGTTTTATATGTAGGCCAATTGATCAAATCATATAATAAAATTATGTTTTTAGTATATTTTTATTTGTCATCTGAACCGTATTGGTTTGCAAACTTTAAGCTTCCGCATGACGCCCTCTCGATTTCGAACCCAACACATATCAATAATACTAGTGCAATAATTGTTCCCACATTGACCCATCCTTCTAGCTAGTTGTTGATCTAATCATGTCACCATAATCCATAACAATAATGAGAAGTCTTTGATCTCTTGACATGATTTCTTCATCCCAAAGGCATCATGTGGTGAGTATTTTACTCTTCTTTGAACAAGTTCTATATGGGCTTAAAAGGTTTGGACTGTTGGACAGTATCCTAAAGCCTAACTATTTACTCTTTTTTTGGACGACCGTGTATAATTATACAGCTTCCTCTTCACTGTACTGAGGTTTAAGATAATGTTAACGTCTTGTGGTTAATTGGCAAAAGCTGCTAAGGCAGAGCACTCGATAGCTCTTGCGGAACAGATTTAATGTAAAAAAACATCCTCAACTCCTATATTACCGTGGATTGAGGCAAACAAGGGGATGATAGTGCATATAATATTGGAAGAAGAGGTGAACACAAATTACAAAATGAATGATATATGAGGGAGTATTTCCTTGAGATTTATCCCTTCATTTTTTGAAAATAAACAGCAGAGTAAGAAGGGCATTGTTGGAAAACATTATTGTACGGTGAATCAAAAACTCTAACATTGTTCTATCTGAATGATGGTAGTCTTTTCTGATGGTTTGTGATGATTTTCTCTGTTATTTGGGCCTTTATGCCAAAAAGACTCTTTATCCAAATTATTTTGTCAAATACTCACAAGTTTTGAATCCTTTGTCAAATACCCACTTAATTCCACCTCACCACCAACTTTTCCAACTTAACAATTTCAGCCTCAACCTTTATAGTAATTCACTTTAACCCAATACTTCCAACTTAATAAATTCACCCACAAGTTTCTTATAATACATTTCAACTCACTCCATCATCCACCACTATATATATAAAAATAATATCTAGGTTTCCAAAAATATTAAAAAAAAAAATCCAAAAGCTAAAAATAGAAAGTGGTTATTTTTCCCACCAAAAAGCTCTGATTCCGGCCACTTTTTCTGCGTTATTTTCCGGCGATCAGCTGTAAATTAGTCCACGGACATCATAAGCTTGTCCATTGCATCCATTGTTACCCCATTTGTTTCCTATCTTCTCAAACACACTTTCCACCATTGTTAAAAAGCTTTAAATCACTCACATTACTTAAAACCACTTTAGAAAGTGCATTACAGCAGCTCAGGCGACTCCAAGTTTATTTCTTTATTCCATAAACCCAACAATCATTGATTACAAGCAATATTTGCAATTTCAAGTATTTGTACGGAAATCTGCCCAGTCATCGATCCGTCCACGCCAGTCATCGACCGTGCATACAACACGACATAGACCATAAGCATAATCTACCATCGACCGAAGCTTAATTCTAGGATGTCTATTGCAGAATTTATTCTGATTTCTGGTGATTTCATAGGAGAATGGGTGGAGACTTCGAAATGTTGGAAATGGAGATCATTTACCAAGGTGACAATTCCCATTCCTGTTCGTCGCAATAGTTCGTACGACGAATTTATTGCAAGCGTAATGCAGAGCGGGGATCTAGATTGCGCGCCGAGCGACGTGGTGATTAGTTATGTAATGCATTCGAGGGAAAAGGTGAATCCTACGATTATAAATAGCGATGTACGTGTGCTGACGTACATAATAGATGCTGATGCAGATAGCTTTAGGCCAATTTGAGGATAAATGTGGCTGAGAGGTCCTTTGAAGGACCACTGAATTCATCAGCACCCCCACCGCGACGCCCGACAGTCGACGATGATTTGATCGACGATGATTTAAATGATTACGAGAACAATGTTGATGATACAATTAATATGGAAGATTATTCTATGCATATGGAAGACTTTTCATCGGACTCGCAAGATGATGAAAAAGATCGTGAAACGAAGTCACAAGCAGGACACTCCTTCACCGACGTAACCAATTTCTGTTGTGGTCAAACATCCGCCGATAAAAAAAACTGAAAATACAACTAGACGCAGCAGCGGCGAGGCATTCTTTTGATTATTATATGGAGAAGAGCTGGATGAAATTGATGAAGGCGCAATGCTTATATCGTGGTTGTGGCTGGCTGTTGCGGGAAAAAAAGTACGACACCTCGGACAGATTTCGCATATACAAGTATGTTGGGATGCACACGTGCGGTGTTGAAAACGCCACCCGCAGGCACAAAAAAATCTCATCCGAATTGATTGCTTCAGTATACGTAAATCATTTTTTAGAAGGTAAGGGTCCAAGCATAAGAGAAATTCAAAGAATTGTATTTAAGGAGTTGCGTTGCAACGCAAGCTATTGGATGTGTTGGAAAGGAAGTGTAATTGCGAAGAACATCATTCGCGGGACACCGGAGCACGGATATGCTTACTTGCCAGCTTTTTCCCACATGGTGGAGTTATTAAATCCCAGGTCTTCTTACTCTATCATGGTAAACCGGATGGATGGATCGTTCGTTTACTACTTCTTAGCATTCGGAGCTTGCATACGAGGATATGCCCACATGAGAAAGGTAATTGCTGTTGATGGCACACATTTGTATGGCAAGTACGGGGGAGTTCTGCTGAGCGCCGTTGCACAGGACACCGAAAATCATATATTTCCGATTGTCTTTTGTGTCATCGATAAAGAGAATAATGTTTCTTGGACCTTCTTCTTCCAGAAGCTAAAGTCTATCATAGAAGATGAACCAGATCTATGCATCATCTCCGACAGGCACATTAGCATCGCCAATGCCTTCTCCCATGTATACAGTCATGCACATCACACACTTTGCATGAGGCACCTCGCTGAAAATCTTTGCGTAAATCAACACTGCGGAGAACATATTTATCTATTCTACGCCACGGCAAAGGCTTATTCCTTTGATGAGTTTAGCGATAATTTTGTGGAATTAAAGAGTAAATTCCCCAAGGCAGCTCATGTCCTTGAAAGTGTGTTTGGTTTTGAAAAATGGAGTAGAGCACACTTTCTGGGCAATAGGTACGACGTGATGACCACAAACATCGCCGAGTCGCTCAACTCGATTTTGATGGATGAACGGGAGTACCCCGTGTCGTACATATTCAATTCAATTGCTAAAAAAATTGGTGAAAAGTTTAAGGAGCGGCATGCATTTGTCGGTGGTAAAGAGAACATATTTGTGCCTTCTTCGGAAAAGATCCTAAGGGATAATAAGAGTGCGAGCGATTCCTTGTATGTGGGTAATCCAAACGGAGTACTCGATGAGTATACGGTGTTCGGCAATGACGTTACTGCCAAGGTCAATCTCTTGGAGAGGAGCTGTTCTTGTCAGAAATTTGACTTAGTAAAAATGTCATGCAAACACACTATGGCAGCTTTGCGAGCAAAGTACGACAATGACGAAGATTATGGTAACTCCATCTACGACTACTCTTCACTAATTTATAAAGCTGAAAGTTACCACCTCGCATACTCGTAAGCAATTAACGTGGCCCCTCCGGAGGCTGAATGGGCTGTGCCACAGGAATTGGTAGACACCAAAATTTCTCCACCCCCGTACGATCCCAAACTCAAAAGGAAGAAATTCAAACGCACTAAGGGCGTCGGTGAGACATTCAAGTCCAAAAGGAGGAATAGGTGTTCAATATGCAAGAAATCCGGATACAAAAGAACCACGTGTAGAATGGGCATCAAATCATAAATAGGCTTTTTTTAGCTTCATTGTAAACCTACTATTTTGGGGGATGAATGTGCATTTCTGTAGATTTTAACGTTCAGTTATTATCGACCTAAAGCTTTGTCTACGATAGACAATCTATAGTCTACGGTATATATAATATATGGTCTATAAAATATTATGTATTGATTATATTATTGCTGATCTAACACGTTATGTTGGTCATTTTCCTGGCTTATCTCTCCAATCGATGCAATGAATCATTATTTCCCTTGTTTCCCGTTCCCATTTATTAAAAAGCTGCGCAAAATATCTCTTCACGAGGAAAAATAGCTGGTATACGCACACAAAATGTTTTCTCTTGTCAGACACGTCGACCTACCATTGGGTGGATATATGAACGAACACAATCTACAGGTCTATAAGTACAGGCCCTCTTTCTACGCAACCTTTCAGTTTTCCCTAAACCAAAAATATCAGAATCGCCTCTTCTTCTTCTTCACCCAAATCAAAAAAATGCCTCCAAGAAGGATACCCCTACGCCTCATTAGACGTGTTCCTCTGAGGCACTACGACCTCCTCCTCCTAAGAAATGATTTGGACCAACTTTTCTACGGGATGGGTCAAGACCGCATCTACCTGGAGCGGGAGCTCCGTCAAATTGCTCGTTTCTTGAGGGCAATTCTGGAAAGGCCCGGAATAGAAGGCCCTGACTACATCACCCCCACCATCCCCATAATTTAGTTAAAATATTTTATTTTAGTATATGTTTTTAAGTTTTTTTTATTTGTTCATTGCTGAAAAAGTTTTTTTTGTAGGATCTTGTTAGAAGAAAGCTTCTTTCATTTTCTCCTTTTTGATGTAAATTTTATTATGTAATGCAATGAATAATTTTAATACAACTATGTTTCAGTTTCTTTTAACATTATGTGTTTGTCATCTTTGTTTTGATCCCTTTTTTGAAAACTCGAATCAAATATGTCTGCCTTTTCAAGTTACAGTATTGTGTCTTGACTAATTTCCCGAAGAGTAAAATCTAATGTTTAGATTTTATACAAAGTATTTCATCGACTGTACATATTAGTCGATCGTAGACTGCATGAATCGATGGATCATCGGGTAAATTAAAACAAATAATAACAGATTTTTAAAAAATAATTTAATTTTAAAAGATTTAAGCAGATTATCACATGTTATGTGGCTGGTGGAAGAAAATAATTAAATTAAAAATAATTTAAATAGATAATCACACGTTTTGAGAATTATGAAAGAAAATTATTAAATTAAAATAATTTAAATAAATAATAGTAACATGTATTTTGGGCTGGTGGAAGAAAATAATTAAATATAATATGATTTAAATAGATAATCACATGTTTTGTGGCTGGTGGAAGAAAATAATTTAATTAAAAAGGATTTAAATAGATGATGTTGGATTGGTGGTGACACTTAATAGACTGTCGTATATCATGCACTATGTCCTCAATCGATCAGTCTGGTATATCGTAGACTTTCACGTTTATTATTGCATCGACTGATATCATTATTATGCGTAGACCATGGTGATCTATGTACACAGTTATAGACCATCACTTGGATGTAGTTAAAAAATGATTAAATAAATTATAAATAAATATGGTGTGGATTTCTACACATGTTAAGGAGTGTAAACAAGTCACATAATCATATTAGAGCTTAGATAAATTAGGGAGGGTGAATTAAAAAGTGTGTGGATGGGTAGTGGTTGAATGCTCAAATCGTAAGAGTAATGTTTCTCAAAGCACAAGTATGTATTGAGGATGATAAATGTTTTACCACTATCAATTGCACACACTCTTTTGATTTAGGGGTGGTGATGAAAGAAATATGTGGAATGTGTAGGCATCAAATACAATACATATCTTATATACATACTTATGCTTTGTTTAAACATTACTCTTACGATATTGAGCATTCAACCACTACCCATCCACACACTTCTTAATTCACCCTCCCTAATTTGTCTAATCTCTAATATTATTATGTGACTTGTTTACACTCCTTCACATGTGTAGAAATCCACACCACATTTATTTATAATTTATTTAATCATTTTTTAACTACATCCAAGTGATGGTCTATAACCTTGTACATAGATCATCGTGGTCTACGCCTAATCATGATATCAGGCGATGCGATAATAAACGTGTAAGTCTACGATAGACTATACTGATCGATGGATGACATAGTTCATGATCTACGACGATCTATTAAGTGTCATCACCAGTCCAAGATCATCTATTTAAATCATTTTTAATGTAATTATTTTCTTCCACCGGCTCCAAAACATGTGATTATCCATTTAAATCATATTATATTTAATTATTTTCTTCCAGCAGCCCCAAAACATGTTACTATTATCTATTTAAATTTTTTTATAATTTAATTATTCATTTTTTAACTACCTCCACGTGATGGTCTATAGATGTGTACATAGATCACGGTAGTCTACGCATAATCAGGATATCAGTCGATGCACTAATAAAGGTGTAAGTCTATGGTAAACTATACAAATCGATGGCTGACATAGGTCATGATCTACGATAGTCTATTTAGTGTCACCACCAGTTCAAAAGAGAAAAATTACTTTTCCAACGGTAAAAAATGACTACTTTTGTAAGCCATCGGTGTGAACACTTTGTTTTTACTTCATATATAAGGTGTAGATCCCTCCTTATTTTATTTTATCAACTTTATTTTATTTTTAAAAATTCTACAATGTCGCAAGCATCTCAATCATCCAATTCTAAAAATACTCTAATTTGTCATTATGGGAATGCGACTGTCTTGAGGACGTCACGCACGGATTCAAATTCAGGTCGCAAATTTTATAATTGTGCAATTGCAAAGGTGAGGTGTGCGTGTTTTTTTAAAAAAGTTAAGTTAATGGTTATGTAATTATTTTTTTTCCTAGGATAATGGCACATGCTCGTTTTTCAAATGGCTTGATGAGCTATCACCTCCATCCAGTCCATCAACGTTTATTCCGGGACTCCAGACATCAAATTTTCAAGGCTTGGCAAAATTTAATCTACTACAAAGGCTCCAATAATGCGAAGAAAATAAAGATTTTCTCATGACTTTGTTCAAAGAAGCCGAAGAACAGAGGGATCACCTTAAACTATTGCTACATGACACCCAAATAGAGAGGGATCAACTAAAATAAAAAATAATTTTGGCCGAAGAAAGAGAGAATGTCCTAAAAATGACGTTATGTACTATAATGCTAGTATTCGTTCTTTGGAAAAGTGTAACATGGATATAGTGATATTGAATAAATAATAATAGTTCTACTTTTGTATAATGTTAAATACTATTTTTGATAGAACCATAGTCGATTAAACAACACGTCAACTTAAATTCGACCAGCAGGGTAATGATAGACTATGCATACGGTATATGGAATATTAAGTATGTATTCTATGATATCAAGCATACAATGTACCAACTATGATCACACCCTGCATATTCAAATTTCATGCCACAAATCAGTTTGATAGAAACAGATTCAGCTCAGAATCATAACAAGTTACATAAAATAAAAGAATAATTGTCATAACCTACCACCAGATCCTTCAAACTTCATCTTTGTGAAATAAAAAAAATTATCATATCCTAACAACTCATCATTTAACAACAAATTAAACATCTTAGCATTTAAATATCTCTTTCCCTAAGTTCCTCATCAACACAAGTGTTACTATTGATTTCATCAACAATGTCCAAGACCACATCTATTTGGACAGCTTTAACTTCTTTTTTCTTAGCAATTGTAGCTGCTTCTTCATTCTCACCTTCTTCTCCTTCTTTTTCAGAATGTGCATCAGCTGCTGCTTCTTCAGTTTCCTTTTCTTCCACACCTTTTTTTCTTACTTCACCTGCAGCAGTTGTTTCTTCCTCAGCTTCAGCAGTTGTTTCTTCCTCAGCTTCTTCTTTTCGTTCACTTGCTGCTTCTTGCTCAACTTCTTCTTTGTCATCTTTGTCAGCTTCTTCTTCAACAGTTTTTCCTTTTTCCGCGCCTCCTTGTTCATCTGTTGCCGCTTCTTCTTCTGTTGTTACTGCTGCTACTTTTCCACCTTCTTCTTGGCTCTTATCTTCTTCACCATCCTTCTTTTCTTCTTCTTTTTCCTCTTCTACCACAACAGCGGTCAACTCATCCATTTTGCTCTTTTTCTCCTTCTTCATTCTTCTTCGATTCAAGCACATACACTATTTCATAATATTACAAAGTGTTACTGATATTTAAAGCTGAATATTCATTAACAACATCAATTAATGAATGAAGTTACCTCGCTCATGTTGTCGCTCATCATTTTCCTTTTTCTTCATTTTTTTCTCTTTGATATAGGCAGCAATATCCAATATCGCTTTCTCAAGCACAACCACACACTTATGAAGATCCCCGGGGGATGAGGTTCCCACTGCATCTTTGGAGGTGCTCGGAGAATCATCATCACCAACGCGTACTCCAACGGGGTTACCACCCAAATCCCCGTCATCATCACTGTCCTCATTTGAAGTGAGGACAGTCACCCCTTCTAACTTTTTCTTCAAGCCATCGAGGACATTATTCTTCACCTCATCCGCATATGGCTCAAACGTAATCATGTAATTCATCTTCGTCTCACGAACAGTAGGGATGATGTACGGGTGCACGTTCTACAAAATATCAATTAACAATTACATAACATTCGATAAAACGGTACTATTATTGCATTATAGAAAATAAGTTCATACCTCGGTAACTTTTTCTTTATACTTGAATGGGTCACCTTCGATTATCTTGTCGCTTTTTGAAGTGTGCTATCTGAGGATGCGGGGGATGGGTAAGGGCTCATCCATTGATTTTCCAACAAATTCTCCAAGATGAGGAAAGGCCTTATAGATCTAAATCTGTAAACAGTACAACAGTGAAAAAAATAACTATGAGTCTATGACATAGTATAAATAAAATGATAATCTATGATAAACTCACTAAAGGGTTTATGGTAGATACCATGAATGCCCAGGAAAATCCGAATAGAGCATAAGATGCTTTCTGCTTCTCATCAAATACTTCCTTCTGCTTCTTCAGGTCGCTTTTCTTCTTCAGATAGTCCATGGTCATTTGAAATGTCTTTTTCCCCCACGGATGCTTCTCGAAAAAACTCAAAGAGTCGACCATTCGAATCAGTTTTGTATCGACAACCTTCGTCTAATCGTTCGCAAGAAACATGGTGTGCAAGAACCACAGTAGACAACACTTGAACTTTTGGTCCTCGTTCAGCTTATTTTCTCTGATCGGGTGTAACAAGTTGGCCACCGTGATGTTTTTATTTTTTGTCACCTTAAAATAAAAATTGTCCCTCTTTGCTAACACCTTCTTCATTTTTGATTCACTGGGGTATGATGAGCAGTTCAGCCCCGTGATCAAACAAAACTCTTTCAAGCCAAAACAGGCAGGCTTGTTGTTAACGCAGACTCACATCTCATGATGCATCTTATCGTTCTTAACGCATCGCAACAGCAAATAATGGACCAACTGCCCATTGAACTTGAGATGTTCCGGCAGGTTTCTCAGGTGTCCAAAACAAGACCGTTTGAATCTTTTCTTCAATTCTTGGTCGACAAGAATTTTCTTAAATTCTCGATAAGCAGCCATTCTTGATCTGACCGATATCTTTGCCGGGAAAGATCCGACCTCGTCAATTATCGTTCGAAGGTCATACCGCTCCACGAAAATGCACCTTGAAAGATATGGCACGGATAACGAATCATTATCCCCATCACCACTATTTCTCCCACTTCCCTCGCACTCTTCACTGTCACCACTGACACTCCGCTTGGCAACATCTTCACTAGAATCGACGTAGTCGCTTATCTCCTTTAACTCCGAATCTGATTCGGACACCGACTCATTAATTTTCTTTCTTTTGACACTTTTTCAACTGCCGCAGCTCTTCTTCTTCTACTACTACTAGCGGTATCGTCTTTCTGTTTAGGAATAATATTTTTTCTACTCATTTTCAACACAGTCTACACCTAAAGAACAAATCTCCCATTTTCAGTTCATAGACCACAAGTCTATCAACATAAATAACTCAATGATCAAATGAAACCCCCCCCCCCAAAAAAAAAAAATTAACAAACACCCTACCATTAAACAATTCACTACACAAAAATAAAATAATTGAACCAAAATCAAACATGCAAAATATCAAAATACAACAATTGTTAAAAATCAAACTAGTGCACCTAATCAAACTAATTAGCTATTAATATTTCAATTTCCACTATTTCAGCAATCATGTTTTAAAAGAATTTCATACGTCTGAAAATTGAAATATATCTAGGGCAATCTCATTTCATAGACCACGGGTCTACGAATAGACCGCGGGTCTACAGACAGAAACAGGACGTTGTTCAAATCAAAATGCCAAAATAACTCTTCAAACAACAATTATACCACCATTCAACACTTCGTTGCTAAAAAAAAAATACGATTAAATCAAAACACCAAATTCGAAAAAAAAAAATCTACATCACTACCAATCGATTAGCAAAAAGAAAAATCATTTAAATGGATCTAGAAATGATCGAAACTCGATTTTAACTAATCTTGCGAAGCAACAACGCCCCCTTAGCAGTTGCAGACGAAGAATGTACGAAAATGGCGTTTTTGGGAGAAGTTGTTTGAAAGCGGGAGTTGGGAATTGAAGAGGAGAGAGAGGGGTTTTTTTTTTTTATATTGGAATAAGTGGAGAGGGTTAGGTGTATTATATTAAATTTGTAAAGTTGTATAAATGATGAATTGGTCCCTTGGCCCACGTGTGGGCCCCACTTTTTACACTCTAAACCTGAAAAATAAATCAAAAAGAAATTAAATGGCTATTTGACAAAATAGCTTTGCAAAAGTTCTTCTTTGCCAATTATTCCCCTGTTACTTGGTGAGGTGGTGCTCGGTCTCTCTTCATAGTCTAAAAAGATCAAGAACAGTCTTATCAAGAGGCTTGGAGAAAAATTTAGCAGTATAATCAGCTACTAGAAACTCTTTATATAGTGGGGGTTTTCTTCTATTATGAGCTCTTTGATTGGACCATACATCTTTGGGTGTGCGGAACCTCCACCGAAGAAGCATGACACAGAAATCCTTGGTCCTACCTTTTTTGCTATAATTTTGTGATTTATACTTACAAACTTGTCATTTGATAGGATCTGTTATAAAATCAGATTGAGATGAGTAACAATTTGTAAGGAAATGAAGATAAAAAATTGTGTTTTGTTTCAAACCTGAAGAAAATCACCAATATTAACAATCAGACTATGTTGAATCGGTTTTACATCGGCCCATTGGTTATCATGCACGACTTGGAGCCCACCGTTCTGATCTTGAAGCAAAATGGTAAAGAAATCAGGATCTGCAGAGGCGGAGCCAGCCCTCTTTAGGGGTTCGTCCGAACCCCCTTCAACGGAAAAATATACTATTTATACATGATTAAAATTATTTTTTATGTGGTTATAGTAGGTGTTGAACCCCTTTCGACTTAATTTTCTTTGAATATTGAACCCCTTATCTGAAATCCTGGCTCCGCCTCTGCGGATCTGTATGCTTAGCAGTACCAAGAGTTAACTCGGGTTGTGGGCATACCGGATAGTAATGGCATGCCAACGTTTGTCCTTTGCCACATTCAGTCTCTTTCAAGTGTTCTGGTTTTAGACCAAGAGCTTCTGATAGTAAGCCAAGAAGAATGTCCGCTAGTTTTGTGACATGATTTATGTACTCAAGGGACGCTTTCCTGGACATTAGGAAAAGTTACAATTGTGCCCTTTAGATGGATTTGGAATCCTCTATAGTTAATGATGCGCAATGGCATAGGTATATGTGGGGAAGGGTGGTCAGTTGAATACCTTTTATCAAAAAATTATATTATGCATATAGAAAATTACACGAAGTATATAGATCAAAAATCGTTCTTTATACTTACATATTAAATCTTGAACGCCTTTAATGAAATTTCTGACTTTGCCAATGATGTGGTATCAGTTCTATATGAATTTTGGTTCTGCCCAATATATAAACATGTCCTTTATCTTGATCTTAGATCACATTTATGACCTCCAACTTTGGACGTGCACAAATAGACACTTAAACTTGTTAAAGTTGAACAAGTAGACACATACTCCCTCCGTTTCAAAAAGAGTGATATACTTTCCTTTTTAGTCCGTTTCAAAAGGAATAACTCTTTTTTTTTTCTGACAATACTTTAATTTCAACTTTCCACATGGTATGTTTCAGACTACAAGATTAAAGAACATTTTGATACATTTGACACAATTTTAATTTAAGGCCACAAGATTCAAAAGTCTTGTTTATTTTCTTAAACTCTAAGGCCACAAGATTCAAAAGTCTTGTTTATTTTCTTAAACTCCGTGTCAAGTCAGAGTAGGTCTTTCTTTTTTAAACAAAGGGAATATTTCCTATGTGGCGTCCTACATGGTCAATTCTTGTCCTACATGGTGTCTTACGTGTATTATGCCATATTGCGGCATGTGTGTCTACTTGTTCAACTTTATACAAGTTTTCGTGTCTTCTTGTGCGCACCCAAGTTGGATGTAATGCAAAAACTTAAACACATCAAACAGGACATCAAACAGGACAGATATAGAATTGAATTACCTGCAAACTAGTGGTATTTCTTCAGGATGAGAAACTACCCCAGGGATGAACAATGTATCCTTCCAGTTTGCAGTCTTATCTTTTGTTTTGTACACATGAAGATTGCTATCATATCTAACTTTTCGGATTGGATCAGACGAATAGTACTCTTTCTTCATTTCAACATCTTGTTCATGAAACACTTGAAGGAACTCCATGATTTATCACTTGGAAAAATCCCCATTTCTCATATGCTTTCCTTATTTCATCAACAATCTTCTGACGTCAATCTTCAACTTCTATGCCACTGAGATCCACCACTGCACATATGCAACTCCTCAGCAAGTTTGTGAGGTGGCCTAATGAAAATTCTGGGGATCTCGACTATTCCAGCGTCGACTAGTCCTTTAACACCAGCTTTTGTATCATCAATAGCCTTTTTCTCATCTGATAGATCATAATCCATTGCTAAATTCAGCTTGAGACTCTTCAGTGCCGGATATTTTTCTTCTTCTTAATTTCAGGTCAACTCTTGAATATTCAGAAGAAATATAAATCTTTTATAATTAGTTTGAAGTTAAGACTGCAGATCTTGGGTATCACTTTGTCCTTGAATTTTGTAAACTACTACATTTTTTACTATTGTTTTCTTCATATTGTTTATGTATGAGTATAAACTAATGAAGTTAGGTGAACATTTTGCAAAGAAACCATAAATGCCCACATGGCCACTTGGGACTTTTGGCAAACCCTGTTGGGTTATTTTAAAAAGATGTACATATGTTTAAAAATGTGTTGAATATGCCATGCTTCTATATAAAGGGATAAGATGCATATTTCTCCAGAGGCATCAAGCATCCTCTGTGAGTATTTGAAAGGAAAGGAACTATTAAATAAGAAATGGTTCAGCATAAATAAGTGTTACCATGTTCTTTAGAAAATTATTAAATTTTTTGGTTGGGACCGGAAATATGACCCGATGATACTACATTAGATTATTTTGAGATAAGAATGGACAAAAAGAACAAAAGTGAAAGATACATAAGGGTGTGTTCTTGATAAAAACAGGAATAACAAAGATGCTCTTGGCTAATCCAGTATTCATGTGAAAAACATTATTGTACAGATAATAACAAACTTTAATGTAAAGACAATGATAGAGTTTCCGAAGGAATATATTGATGATGTTTGTCGCTGCTTGGTAATGTAGCTCTTGGTCTGTCTTCATAGTCTGAAAAGGTCAAGGGCAGACGTACCAAGTGGCTTGGACAGAAATTTAGCAATGTAATCAGTTACTGTAAATTCTTTGTATAATGGGGGATTTTCTTCGGATATTAGATCCTTGATTGGACCATAGATTTTTGGATGTGCAAAACAACCATTGAAGAAGCATGGCACTGACATTCTTGGTCCTACCCCATTCGCTAAAACTCTATGATTAGCACTCACAAACTTGTCATTTGATAGGATCTGTTACAAAACCAAACTGAAATAAGTTAGACAATTTTGTTTAGATCGAAGATAAATGAGACTAAAAAGGTTGTTATTTCTTTTTGTTATAAACCTGAAGTGCCTCGCCAATATTAACAACCAGTGCTTCTACAACCGGTTCAACATCAATCCATTGGTTATTGTGCAGGACTTGAAGGCCACCAATTTGATCTTGAAGAAGGATGGTAAGGAAAGAAGGATCTGTATGCTTCGCAGAGCCAAGAGTTAGCTCTGGCTGTGGGCATGCTGGATAATAATGGCATAACACTGATCTTCCTTTGGTACATTCCATATCTTTCAAGTGATCTGGTTTTAGCCCGAGAGCTTCAGATAGTATGCTGAATATAGTTTCTCCTAGCTTTGTGACATGATTTATATATTCAACGGTCATGCTCCTGAATATTAGAAAAAAGATTTAAGTGTAATATTGTCTAATGTGTCAAAACACTGTACTACCATTTACTGGAGGACAGATGAATTTCGATATTTCCAAAAGATTTGATACCTTTATCGAGTCTTCTCAATATTAAAAAATTTCAGTAATGCAGATCAGTCATCTTAGATACTAAATGAGGGAAAAGCTGAATGGAACATATCTAAGAAAAATTCTTCCATTGCTTTTAAATAAGTTGTTCACACGATGCAACATGGCACGAGAACAGGTAGACATCATGAGTTCAAATCTCATGTCCATCCATTAGGAAAAAGGTTCATGGGTTTGATTCATGAAAAAGTTTGGCCTAGACGTCAGATGTCATGTTTGAAATATAATTAAGTGAATAAATTAGTATCCTTTCAATCAGCTTAAGCTTTAAGATGCATGAGATATTCACAAAATTGAATTTGGACGAGAGCAAGAAGTGGCACGGCCCTGAGTTCAAATCTCACCGACACCTATTAACAAGAAATATTCATGTGCTTGTCATATGAAATAAAAATCTGACCTTTGTTAGGACAGAAATAATGAGGCGTTGAGTGGAAGCTAACAACGCAAACCTCAAAAGACGCCAAATAAGAAGACAAACTAGAAATACCAAAAGAGACGCAATAATTTAATGTGGTTCGGTGAATCGACCTAAAACCGCAAAAAGAGATGAGCAATTCATTATATAAAAGAGGGTATAAGATACCTAGAGAGACAACCTCACACAATTCACTCAGAATAAAAAGAGGTTCATATAAATGACACCTTAACACTTGTGTCACATAAATTCTCCCCCAAAACAAAACTCGCAAAACCCTTAAGACTACATTATAGATGCTACGAAGTTGGAAGGAATGAGCCTCTATTTATAGAGTCATAAAACTTTTCCGACGAGAGAAAGGATTAGCCAAAGATGGAAAATCTATATTTTGCTTTTCCTTAAAGGGACATCCAATTATGGCAAGATAAGTGAGGACAAACACCCAACAACATGCACATGGGGAGCATGTTGAAGATATAATTAAGTGGATAAAGGTATACCCTTTCTAACAACTTAAGCTTTTAGATGGGGTTATCACACAATTATTGAAATGTCTGTCCAAGCAACTGATCTAACTACTCCATGAAAAATCAAAGGCATGAAATTCAAGAGCAGAAGAACATATATACTTACCTAAGAACTGCTGGTATTTCTTCAGGTTCAATATGACCAGAAATTAGCATAGAAATGTTCAATGTATCCCTCCAGTTTGCAGTTTTTGATTTATAAAGATCGTAGTTGCTCTCATATCTAACACTTCTTGTCTGATCACGCGAATAGTACTCTTTCTTTAATTCAGAATCTTGTTCGTGAAATTTGCGAGTCCCATCAAGCATTCCTTCCAAAACACTTGAAGGAATCCCATGATTTATCAGTTGGAAAAATCCCCACTTCTCTGATGCTTCCCGTATTTCATCTACAACTTTCTTACGTCGATCCTGAACTTCTATGCCACTGAGATCTATCACTGGACAATGTAGACCTGATTTGCTCCGAGTCAACTCTTCAACAAGTTCATCAGATGGCCTAATGAAAATTCTTGGTATTTCCATTATTCCTGTATCAACTAGTCCCTTAACACCAGATTTTGTATCGTCAAAAGCCTTTACCTCCTTCGATCGATCATAATCCATTGTTGATTCAACTTGAAACTCTGCATTTCCGGACATATTTGTTCTTAAATTTCAAGAAGGTTAAGTTTCTTGAGCAATTAATAAGTTAGTTAAAGTCAACTAGAGCTCACAAATAATGTGGTCCAATGTGAATCAATATTCAAAAGAAACACTTTATTTTATTATTAGTCTGAAGTAGGGGTATCAAATATGGCTGTGAATCAATATTCAAAAGAAACACTTTATTTTATTATTAGTTTGAAGTAGGGGTATCAAATAAAGCGGCAGCCCGGTGCACTAAAGTTACGGTATTCGGGGAAGAACCCCCACCACAAGGGTGTATTGTACACAATCTTATCTTGCATTTCTGTCAGAGGCTGTTTCCAAGGCTTGAACCCGTGACCTCCTGGTCACAAGACAACAACTTTACCAGTTACTTCAAGACTCCCATATGGCTGAAAAAATTGATGGTCCCAATCCATCCAAAACTTTATCGGTTGGGCACAAATTAATTTTTGTATTGGGTTATTTTTTAGTGCAACCAGCTTAATCCATTTTTAAATTAATCTCTATTGTAGTCCAATTATAATTGATTGTTAAGATTTACATAGAGGTGGAAAGGGGATGCGGTGTGGGGCCTCGGGAGTGAGATGGCTAACGGGTAGGGGTTGGGGTCCGTTGGATGAGTGGGAAGATACTATAATAAACATAGAAAACCACTTATAGAGCTTGTTTTCTTGACTGGCCTTAAGAAAGTCATTTGAGAAAATTAGATAGGAGGTGAAAAAAAAAAAACTTTAAATTAAAAATGGTAATAACTTTGATCAGTTAAGGTCAAAGTTTTATTTAAATTGTGATTAAGTTAATTGGGGTGTAAAGTATAATTTTTAAGAACTTTAAAAAAATTTAAAAGTACTCCAACTCCCAATTTCAAATTTTAGAATTTCCACCCTTTTCTTATCTTTCAATTTTTTTTTCTTTCTCTCTCCAAATTGCTTTTTCCCATTTCTTCTTCTTCTTCTTGTTATTTTTTTCTCTCTCTAGATTTTACTTTCTTCCATCTTCTCTTCTTTTTTTTCTTTCTCTTTTTATTTCGTTCTTCTTTCTTTTTTAATTTTCATGGACTATTTTTAAAAAAAATTGAAAAGTTTGAAAAGAAAATTTTTGATTTCTTTTAAAAATAAATGGAAAAATAGCAAATTCAGCAACTACGGTAATTGCTACAACAACTACTATTAGTTGTTGTGTTACACAATTATCGAAGTTGCTGCAACAACCATCGAAGTTGGTACAACAACTTCGATTATTGCTGAAACAACTTCGATAGTTACTTAATTTCTAAAAAAAATCTGATTGGAGGAGGAGCCCACGAAAAATTGATATTTATCGTAAAAATGGAGGTGGTGGTGTTGGTGGTGACGTCGAATGAGAAGATGACATTTGTTGTGGTGTTGATAGCGACGGTGGTGGAGGAGAAAGAACAAAAAATAGGCGATAATTATGTAGAGGGAGGAAATAATGGTGAATCTAGAAGAGGTGACAATGGTAGTGATAGTGATAGTGGAGGAAGAGGAGGTGGCGGCAGCGACAACAAAAAGGGTGTGGAGGAGGAGCGGTGGTGATGGTGTAGGGATCTTTGTGTAAATAATAAAACTTGAGGGTTTTAAAATTAGTGTCATTAACACTAATCTTAAAATTATCACCTCTACTCAATATTTAAAACTTGTATCACTCTTTTTTTATTTTAAAACATTTTTGTCACCCTTAATTAATTTGCCCAAGTCATTTTCCTAATGTTTTTCAGAAGTTTGATCCAACCAAGCATCAGTGGTGGATGTAGAGTAGAAGGTGTGGGTTCTCGGGAACCCACACCCACTACCGTAAGGCTTAAAATTACATAGAAAATCGCCAAAAATTATAAATATTAATAGGTGGGAACCCATAACTAAACCAAGGGATAGCTTAGTGGCAGGAAAGAGCCCTTGGGAACCCACAAGTTTAAAATTCTGGATCCGCCTCTACCAAGCATAAAAAAATAAAAGAACATTTTTCGGAAACTTCTTTCCTCCATACCAAACACACCCATGATCTTAATGTATCATAAGCTTGCGATATCATTATGCTTCCTTGTGGAATTAACAAGATTATATAATACCTCTGGGACTTTCTTTTTATGGACTATGAGACCTGAGTATTGCCACTTAAGCAAGCAACTTCCTCAGTAGCTCTTTCCCAGTCTCGGCGGTTGTGCGCTAGACATCACTAGCCGGCCGAACATTGCCCTTAAGAGAATTCCATAATTGAACCATACCCCAAAAGCTACCTATTAAGGTGAGAGAGCCCAAGGCAATAAATACCCCACACCAATACTTTGTAGTACTAATGTGGGACTTTTTGCAATGGATCATAACAAATTTTCGCTGAAAGGAATTGATATTTATGCAATTATACAGCTTGCTTGGGATGTTTGTGATCCTAGTGGGATTATATTTGTTCCTACGAGCAAAGAGCGAGGAGCTCAAAAATAAGAAAAGTACAGAACCTGATGATCATGCAAGTGGAGAAGCGAAACGTGACATATGAAAGTGACGGAGGGAGTAATATAGGAGTAATTCCAAATGAAAGTGTGAGATTGCAATCATCAAGAACAGCAGGATGATAATAAGTGTACAAGATTATAATGAAAAGCCTTTTCACACACAATATTCCAATGGATAAATTCAGTCCTTATCGTATCTGAATCTGTTTAACACCAAGTAGAAAGCTGAGAAGATGGTGAAACATATCTGCAAATCGGTTTGACTATTTCTGCAATCTGAAAGGTGACAATAACGAAGTTCCATCGAGCCCTTTGTTGTATAGATGTGTGACATACTCTTTTCTGTTTGTTTCCCTGTACATTGGAGGATTTTCGTCAGATAACAACTCCTTAATCGGGCCATATAGTCTTGACTCACTGCCTTCTTGAAAATGCATTCTGAAAAAACTTGGCACTGAAATTCTTGGTCCTACATTTTTCGCCAAAACTCTGTGAAGAACACTTTTGAACTTGTCATTTGTGATGAGCTGCAAAAACAAAAAAAGGGGAAGTAGTGAATTCATTAACAAGTTCGTGGCATTTATAAAGAGTTTAAGTTATGTGCACCGAGAGCTTATACATTTCTTACATCATCACGTTAAATCGACCTACAATACCATGTAATTCTCATAACAAACCTAATACGGTAACCTGGAAAGCAGAATAATAACGTGCTATATCCGTGCACTGCTAGTGTAATATATAAATGAAATCCATGTAATTATAAATCAGGCTCATTTTACAAATGTCTACTTGCCTGCATAAGATCTCCAATGATCACAATTAGAGCTCCAGGCAAAAAAGGAACATCAACCCAATGATTTTTATGAAAGACTTGGAGGCCACCAATTTGATCCTCTAATACAATAGTCAAGAAGCCACTATCCGTGTGACCGCTAAGGCCTAAAGTGAGATCTGGTTCAGGGCATGCCGGATAATAATGGCCAGCTACGAGAAGTCCCTCTGCACATTCCATGTCCTTCAAGTGATCTGATTTGAGTTGTAGAGCCTCAGAAAGTAGCTCAAAGAGAGTAAGTCCCAGTTTCATGATGTACTCCGTGTATTCGATTAAAACATCTCTGTAAAGTCAAAAAATGAATCCAATAAACTTGAATTAAAATTCATATTAATGGAGATGACTCTGGGAAAATCTAAGCAAATTTGAAGCAACTTTGAACATTAGAAACACCTAATTAGTTTATAACGAAAAATTTCTTTTTCTCTTAAGTATCAAGTATTGTGAACAAATTAATTGGCTAAAACGACTAATACTTGAGAACGGAGGGGTTAACATTTTGTACCTGCAAACCTCGGGAATTTCTTCAGGTTCAGGAGGATTAGGAGCCATGACACAGTAAAGGGTGTCCCTCCAATTAGCTGCTGAGGATTTGAGTAGATCAAAATTGCTATTGAAGGTGACCATCCGCGTGATATCACGTGAGTAGAACTCTTTCTTCACAACAGAATCCTGCTCGTGAAACTGGCGGACACCTTGTAGTACTTTCTCCATGATACTTAATGGGATTTCATGGCGGACAACCCGGAAAAATCCCCAGTTTTCACAAGCATCTTTTATTTCTCGAACTAGATCAGCTCGTTGAGCTGCACTATTGCCCAAGCCTTCAAAATCTACTACCGGAATGCTAAACGCACTTATAACATCAGGATCCGATTTCTTTTCACTCACATACTGGTTGTTTAAGAATATACGCGGTAACTTTGTGACACCAGCATCTAGTAGTCCCTTTACTCCTGTCTTTGAATCATCAAAGGCATGAACTTCACTTTTTCTATCATATTCCGAACTGTCGTCTTGCTCAATTTTTTCATTTCTTGAGACAACCATTTTTCTCCTTCTATAGGAAAATTCTGTTGTTGAGTATGAAATCAAGTTTTTTTTTCAAACATTATAAAAAGATCATTGTGATCCGGCTCTTCTACAAATCCTGCGCACAGCAGCAGCCTTAGTGCATCGAGCTTCCCTTTTGATACATTATAAAATGAGTACATAATATGGGTGCTTACTCAGTTGATATATTTTATATAGTTTTTATGGAATCAGATTCCTTCACATTGAAAAGCCAAGAAGATCCAGGACAAAGGTAGGTATACTGCATACTCTGTATTAGGCTTTGTAATATGTTTTGTCTTGTCGAGTGTGCTGATGATAAGAAGAAATACAATTAAAAAAAGACTTTGAAATATTTTGCTACAAGTCCCCCAAATAACAAGACAGAAATATGAAGAGCACACCAAAGGGCATGTTTGGTATAAAGGAAAATATTTTTCAGAAAACGTTTTCTAATTTTTTTATGTTCAGTTGATCAAAATTCTTGAAAAATATTTTCTCCAGGAAAATGACTTCTCTCGGAAGTGGAGAAAACAACTTCCAAAAGTGGCATTCCACATTGATTGTGTCCTTCCCACCTTCACACACATCTCATCGTCACCCCATCCCGTAGCCTTCATCCACCCCACTGCCGGACCCCTCATTCTCACCATCCAACCTCTCATAATATACATCTATAGATTATATACAACTGCTTTTAGGATAGTATTATTTACTTGCGTATCGGACAAAAGAAAATAAGTAAGAAATCACTTATTCTCTTGAAAACATTTTACGACACATGTTTGACACATTTTGTGCATGTCGAAAACATTTTCCTTCACACCGAACACACCTTCAATATGACATATGTTTGCACTTTGATCACCATAACAAACATCAAAAACTTATCGAAATGGTGACATACTGAACCAAATCAAGAAAATAGGGAAGATGAACGTAAAAGCTGTACGTAAACTGACAATCATCCTAGTGTCAACATGAATAGAAACTATAAAGATGAAAATTTGTAATCATAAATATCGATATACTAAATTATACTCTTAATCACATAATAGGTTTACTATATACTTAGTATCAAAATCACAAGTCTTTAGGTAGGAAATTGAAGTTCCCATTCTTGGAATATAAGGCGACATAATCAAAGCTGGAGAAACCTCAAACAAGCTAAAATGAAGATCATGTCATTTGATCTGGTTACAACTCAGAAGGCTAAAAATTATTGACAATTTATAACTCTAAACATATTTTTCGACATTTTTTGTGTTCAAGAAACCACTCTTCTAAATCTCATTAGATGAACAACACTTTTAGTATGTACAGAATAGATACAAGAATTTCAAGTGAACTCACAAGCAGAACAACACAGCCAAGGAGTAAAACACTAGGAAGATTATGAAACATTTCTGCTGAGCCGGTTACTATTTCTGTAGTTTGAAATATTGTGACAGCAAAGATGTTCCATCGAGCCCTTTGTTGTATAGATAAGCGATATAATCTTTTCTGCTTGGTTCCCGGTACTTTGGAGGATTTTCTTCTGATAACAACTCCTTGATTGGCCCATACAGTCTTGATTCACTGCCTTCTTGAAACTGCATTCTGAAAAGACTTGCCACTGAAATTCTTGGTCCGGCATTTTTAGCCAGCACTCTGTGATGAACGCTTATGAACTTATCATTTGTAATCAGCTACAAAACGATGGAAACTAGTTAATTTATCGATCAAGTTTGTGACATTTACATAAATACATAAAAGAATTTACAAATATGAACTTGCCTGCATTAAGTCTCCAATGTTCACTATTAGAGCTCCACGCATGAAAGGAACATCAATCCAGTGATTTTTATGAAAGACTTGGAGGCCACCAATTTGATCCTGTAATAAAATAGTCAAGAATCCGCTATCGGTGTGATCACTTAGGCCTAAAGTGAAATCTGGTTCAGGGCATGCCGGATAATAATGGCCAGCTATGAAAAGCCCCTTCGCACATTCTATGTCTTTCAAGTGATTTGGTTCAAGGCCTAGTGCTTCAGAGAGTAGCTCATATAGAGTAAGCCCCAGTTTCATCACATACTCCATGTATTTGAACATAACATCTCTGTGAAGTCAAAATATTGTGTTCATAAAAACCCGATGTAACTTCTTTTAACGATACAATTAAAGGAAAGAATATCTTATATCAAATTAGAGATGAGGTCAGGAGAATTTGAGCGAACTGCAACATAAGCATAACACTTATGAAGCATATCATAATATTATGAGCTGAAGTTGCATAAGCAAACAAAGGTATATTAGTAGTAAGCATATTATGTACCTGCAAACCTTTGGAATTTCTTTTGGATTGGGAGGATTAGGAGCCATGACACAGTAAAAGGTGTCCCTCCAGTTAGCGGTTGGTGCTTTGTGCAGATCATAATTGGTATTGTAGGTGAACTTTCTTGTAACATCACGGGAGTAGAACTCTTTCTTCACCTCAGTATCCTGCTCATGAAAATGGCAAACGCCTTCAAGTACTTTCTCCATAACACTTGATGGGATTTCATGGTGGACAATCTGGAAAAAACCCCAATTTTCACATGCGTCCTTTATTTCTCGAACAATATCAGCTCGTTGAGCTGCAGTTTTTCTCAAACCTTCAAAATCTATGACTGGGATGCTAAACTTAGTAATTTCATCAGCGTTCGATTTCTTTTCAATCACAGTCTGGTTGTGCAAGAAAATACGTGGTAACTTTTTAACACCAGCATCCAGAAGTCCCTTGACACCAACCTTTGAATCATCAAAGGCTTGGACTTCACTTTTCCTATCATATTCGGAACTGTCATCTAGCCGAGTTCTGCCATTATTTGAGCCAGCCATTTTACTTGCTCTAAAGGAAACCACAACCTCTGACTATGGATGCAACATTTCTTATGAAACATTGAGGATATAATAGTGACGCTTATTAGACAATTATCCATCAGAATTCAAAGACAAGAAGTTCGAGGACAAAATTAGGTATACCTAACTCTTATATTTCCAAACTTGTTCTCTTTCAATTAATTGATCATTTATTTATTTCAGATAGCAAGTGGAGCAGTTCTATGTCACTCTTGTTAAAAGCTAGATGAGTTCAATCATTTAAAATGATAAATTTGGTAGGTTACATCCTCCATGAACACATCAAAATTGAATCACTTCTTCAAATTAAACTATTACACCCTTTATATTATAACTTTTAGGAAAATGATGGATTAACTGCTATTTTGACTTTTCTAGTGTAAATGATATTATTCTTGATTTCCATCTCATTTCTAACTTAAAAAACATCAAATTATTCTGAGAAAACTTTAAATGTGGTGCTTGAACAGGGAAAACAACATTTCTAATGGTCTTCCATTAACTAGCACGCTTTGACAGGAGCGCTAAAATAGGCTATTTCAAATCTAGTTGGATGAAATGGCAGAACTTGAGATTTGTTTAATTGCTGAGAGATTCGTGTACAACAGGTGCAAGAACACTTCATTGAACTCACAAGAAGAAAAAGCACTGGAAGATGATGAATCATTTCTCCAAATCCTACCACTATTTCTGTAATTTGAAATGTGACGATAAAGAAGTTCCATCAAGTCCTTTGCTATATAGATATGTGACATACTCTTTTCTGCTGGTTTCTCGGTATATTGGAGGGTTTTCGTTTGATAGTAACTCCTTGATTGGCCCCCACAGTCCTGATCCACTGCCTTCTTGAAAATTCATTATGAAAAGACTAGCCACTGAAATTCTTGGTCCTGCATTTGTTGCCAGCACTCTGTGATGAACGCTTTTGAACTTGCCATTCGTGATTAGTTACATAACAAAATGGAAGCAAATGAATTAAAATCAAGTTTGCGACATTCATATCAATGCATCAAGCTCAGTTTACTATGAACTTGCCTGCATAAGGTCTCCAATGTTCACAATTAGAGCTCCAGGCACGAAAGGAACATCAAACCACTGATTTTCATGAAAGACTTGGAGGCCACCGACTTGATCCTGTAATAATATAGTCAAGAAGTCACCATCTGTGTGACTGCTAAGGCCTAAAGTGAGATCTGGTTCAGGGCATGTCGGATAATAATGACCAGCGAGGACAAGTCCTTTGGCACATTCCATGTCTTTCAAGTGATTTAGATCGAGTCCTAGGGCCTCTGAAAGTAACTCAAATAAAGTAACGCCCAGCTTCATCACATACTCCGCGTATTTGATCAAAACATCTCTGTAAAGTCAAAATATGTGGAATATAAACTGGATGCAATTTTCATTGATGATGCATATTAGTGGAAACACTACCATATCAAATTACGCTGTTCACGATTCAGATTTCCACCCCTAGACGTTCAAGAGTGTAATTACACAAGATAGTAGTAAGTTTCTTGTTTATTCAACAATGGAGGAAACAGAGTTTGATAGAGTTTGCAGAAGAAGAGAAGGAAGAGAACTTAGAGAAGAAGGAGATGAGAGAAAATGAATAACTACTTGTATTGATTCATTAGAATAATGTACATTGCTATGTATATATACTAGCTTGTGATATGCCTAACTAACTCAACTAGCCGTTAACTACTTTGTAACTAACTATTAGAACAGTTGCAAACTGAAAGCTGGAACCAAGTCTAGTTTGTTTTCTAACTAAGTTCACTACTTCTTCAATATCTTCAACACTGCCCCTCAAGCTAGGAAGGTGTGAAGATGTCACAGATTCCTAGCTTGGTATTGAGATGAGTTTGTTGAGCTCTTGTCAGTCCTTTAGTCAGCATGTCTACAGGTTGATCTTGAGTAGCAATGTAGTGTGTCTGGATCATTCCTTGGACTATTTTTTCCCTTATCAAGAAACAATCAATATCAATATGCTTTATCCTCTCATGATATATTGGATTAGCAGCTATTTGTAGTGCAGACTTACTATCACTAAACACATCCACAGGTAGCTTTGCTTCACTTCCAATTTCCTTCATCAGACCCAGAATCCTTACTAGTTCAGCTGTCACTGCTGCAAGACTTCTGAACTCTACTTCAACTGAGCTCTTAGAGACAATGTTTTGTTTTTTTTATTTCCAGGATACTACTGACTCTCCAATCTTCACAAAATAACCAGTCACAGACCTTCTAGTTTGAGGACAAACTGCCCAGTCTGCATCACAGTATGCACTCACTTTATTGTCCGAACCACTGGATAACAACACACCTTGACCTGGTTGTCCTTTCACATACTTTACTACTCTGAGTGTTGCCTTCATGTGTGATCTTTTAGGGTCTTGAAGGAACTGACTGAGTGTTTGAACACAAAAGGCTATGTCTGGCCTTGTCATAGTTAGGTACAATAGTTTGCCAATCAATTTTTTATAAGCACCTTGGTTTGCTGGTGGATCCTCAGTAGTCTGTCCATGCTTAACATACTCATCAAACTTTCTAGATGTTAGCTTGGTAGGCTTGGTTGCTGTTAAACCTAGCTCAGATAGTAACTCTAAAGCATATTTTCTCTGATGCATAAGTATTCCTTTGTCAGACCTTGCAAATTCTATTCCTAGGAAGTATCTCAGCTCACCTAGATCCTTTATCTTGAAGTTTTGGTGTAGAATTGTCTTGGTCTCTTCTATTAGCTTTAGACTATCTCCAGTGGTCAACATGTCATCAACATATACTAGTACAAGAATGATGCATTCTGTTGTCTTCCTGATATACAAGGATGGATCATACTGACTTTGAATGGAGTGAGATCTTACCAAGACCTCTAATAGCTTGGTGTTCCATTGCCTTGGTGCTTGTTTAAGGCCATATAAGGATTTGAGTAGTTTACATACTGCATTCTCCCCCTGACTAGCAAATCCCTGAGGTAGATCCATGTACACCTCATCATAAAGATCACCATTTAGGAAAGCATTGTAGACATCCATTTGTTGGACACACTAGTGATTTCTAACTGCTGCTGCAAGTACAATTCTTACTGTCTTTGTCTTCATCTTCACTACTAGAGAAAATATTTCTTGGTAATCAATGCCTTCTCTTTATCCATAACCCTTTGCTACTAGTCTTGCTTTAAACCTCTCAAACTCACCTGAGGCCTTATACTTCACTTTATATATCCATCTGCAACTAATAGCCTTCTTTCCTTTAGGTAAGGTAACAACCTCCTCGGTGTTGTTAGAATTCAATGCTTCTATTTCATTCTTCATTGCTTCCACCCACCTAGGATTTTTGCAGGCTTCAGAGTAGCTTGTAGCTTCAGCAACACATGAAGTGTTCATTACATAGCTCTTGTATGACTGAGAAAGTCTATCATAAGACACATGATTTGCAAGAGCATGAGTTACCTTCTTTGTATTTTTAGAAACAAAGTCATTCATCCATGTAGGTGACTTTCTTTCTCTAGTTGATTTTCATTGATCCTGAGATGCTGCTTGTGTAGTGGTAGGTGTTGGGTTATTGGGTCTTTTTCCCTTCCTATGTGGATAAATGAAGCCCAATTTGGACCAACCCACTTTTGCCCATAGGCCCATTACTATGGGGCATATATATATTAATCTTTTTAGGTCTTATTCACCATCACAAAAAGAGAATTTTCAGCAGCCAAAGAGAGAAAAACAAAGCTGATTTTCGCACCTAAATTTCAGCCACATCTGTCAACTTCAAATTGCGATTTCCGCTTCGTTTATTGTCCGATTGAGCTGATTTTTGGAATGCTTGTTCTTCTAATCTCAATCTTTGATTAGGAACTGACATAGCTTGATTTGGTAGCCTGTAGCTCCTATTCTTCATTCCCGAACAGTAGCTACGTTTTTGTGCTTTCACTCCTTTATATTTCTAGTGTTTGGTGTTGTGGTTTATGTATTATTTTTTTTTGTTTGGAACTTATTTTGTGGCTATTTTGGAGGACAATATTGTAACTCTTTGGTTATTATAGTGGAGGTTTTGGTCCCGTGGTTTTTTACTCTTCACACTGAAGGGTTTTCCACGTAAATCTTGTGTCTCGTGTGATTGCCTTTATTCTTATCTTGTTTCATTTGGTTGATTTGTTTATTGTATATTACTCTATTTTTCTTGGATTTATTTGTATCCTATTGGTTCAAGTTGAAAGAAAAAGTTTAGTCTTGAGTATTTTCCGCTGCTACCCTGTCGGGCTCTTTGATTGTGTGCCCGTCTTTCCCAACAAGTGGTATCAGGGAGTTGGTTGTTGTTGATTGTAGATTTGAATGATGGAGGAAAATATAAGCAAGATGGTATGTTTGAATGGTAGTAACTATCATACTTGGAAAGGCAAGATGAAAGATCTTCTATTTGTCTAGAAAATGCATCTACCTGTGTTTGCATCTACAAAACCTGAATCCATGATAGGTGAGGATTAGGAATTTGAGCACTTATAGGTTTGTGGCTATATCAGACAATGGGTTGAAGATAATGTTAGAAATCATATTGTGAATGAGACACATGCTAGAAGTTTGTGGGACAAGCTCGAGACACTTTATGCTTCGAAGACTGGTAATAAAAAGTTGTTCCTGCTTAAGAAATTAATGAATATTAGGTATAAAGAGGGCAGTCCTATTTATGATCATATTAATGATTTTTAGGGTGTCCTTGACCAGCTGTCTGGAATGGGTGTAAAGTTCGATGAAGAAATTCAGGGACTTTGGCTTCTTAATACTCTGCCTGACTCTTGGGAAACTCTTCGAGTTTCTTTGACTAATTCGGCTCCCGATGGTATTGTAACTATGGAATATGTTAAGAGTGGTGTCTTGAATGAAGAGATAAGAAGAAGATCTCAGGCCTTATCTTCTTCATCTTCACACTCTGATGTTTTGGTTACTGAAGAGAGGAGGAGAAACAAGTCCAGAGATTCAAATGATAGAGATAAAAGTAGAAAAAAGTCAAGGTCCAAATTCAAGGATGTTACATGTGACTATTGCAACAAAAATGGGCATATCATGAAATATTGTTACAAGCATAAGAGAGATATAAGACGACCAAAGAAAGAAGGCGATAATAAAAATTATGTTGCTATTGTTGCTAATGATGATCTTCTTGTTGCTTGTGGTGAGAATGTCATTAATCTTGTTCGCGATGAGTCTAACTGATTTGTGGATTCTGGTGCTACATCTCATGTCACGCCAAAGAAGGAATTATTTTCTTCTTATACTCCAGGTAATTTTGGGATGTTGAAAATGGGCAATAATGATGAAGTTAAAGTAATTGGCATTGGCACGATTTGTTTGGAAAGTAACAATGGTTCCAAACTAGTTCTCAATAATGTCAATCATGCTTCAGATGTTCGCCTGAATTTGATTTCTGTAGAAAGTCTTGATGATGAGGGTTATGTTAATACCCTTGGTGCTGGACAGTGGAAGCTTATTAGAGGTTCGATGATTGTGGCTCGAGGTGACAAGTTGTCTAACTTGTACGTATTTCAGGGCTCTACTTCTAGAGGCTTGATAAACATGGTGGAGAATGATACTTCATCAGAGTTGTGGCATAGAAGGTTGATTCATATGAGTGAGAATGGGATTGATAGTTTGGCTAAGAAAAATTTGCTTTCTAGAGTAAAACAAGCTAAGTTGAAGAAGTGTGTTCATTGCTTAGCCGGTAAACAGAAAAGAGTTTTTTTTCAGAGTCATCCGCCTTCAAGAAAGCTCGATTTGCTGGAGTTGGTGCATTCTGATTTGTGCGGTCCTTTTAAAGTAAGGTCTCATGGTGGTGCACTTTACTTTGTGACTTTTATTGATGATCTTTCTCGCAAACTCTGGGTATTTCCTTTGAATTCCAAGGATCAAGTACTTGATGTGTTCAAGAATTTTCAGGCCTTGGTTGAAAGACAGACATGGAAAAAATTGGAATGCATCCGTTCAGATAATGGTGGTGAGTATATTGGTCCTTTTGATAGATATTGTAGAGAGCAGGGTATTCGGCATTAAAAAACTACTCCAAAGACTCCTCAGTTGAATGTCTTAGCAGAGAGGATGAACAGAACACTAGTTGAGAGGGTTAGATGTATGCTTTCAGATACTAAGCTGCCAGATTCTTTTTGGGAAGAAGCACTTAGTACGGCTATTTATGTTATCAATTTATCTCCTACTGTTGCTTTGAATGGTGATGTCCCTGACAGAGTTTGGTCTGGTAAGAATGTTTCTTATGATCATCTTAGAGTCTTTGGGTGTAAACCTTTTGTGCATGTTCCTAAGGATGAAATGTCAAAGTTGGATGTTAAAACTAGATAGTGTATCTTCATTGGTTATGGTCAAGATGAATTTAGCTATCGTTTCTACGATCCAGTTGAGAAGAAACTTGTTAGAAGCCGCGATGTTGTGTTCTTTGAAGACCAAATAATTGAAGATTTTGACAAAGCTGAGAAGGTTGATTCTCAGAGTATTGATATCCTAGTTGATGTTGATCCAGTTCCTTTGACTACTGCTCCTGAAGAAAATCTTCATGATGATGAAAATTAAGTTGATAATGAAGATGATGATCATGTTCAGAATGACCAGCAAGAAGTTGTTGATGCTCCAGTGCAAGTTGATATGGTTGATCAGCAACCAGTTGTTGATGCTCCAGAGAGTTCTCTCAGACGATCTACAAGAGAGAGAATACCTTCATCTCGTTATTCTCCCAGTGAGTATGTACTCTTAACTGACGGGGGAGAACCTGAGAGTCTTGATGAGGCCATGGAAAGTGAAGAAAAAGAAAAGTAGTTTGATGCTATGAAAGATGAAATTAAATCTTTGCAAGATAATCATACCTTTGATTTGGTTAAGCTGCCTAAAGACAGAAAAGCTTTGAAAAATAGGTGGGTTTTTCGGGTGAAACATAAAGATGGTAATTCAATTCCATGGTACAAAGCTAGATTAGTTGTGAAGGAATTTAACCAGAAAAAGGGAGTTGATTTTGATGAGATATTTTCTTCGGTTGTGAAGATGTCATCCATTCGTGTGGTTCTAGGCGTAGCTGCAAGTCTAGATTTAGAGGTTGAGCAAATGGATGTTAAAACTGTTTTTCTCCATGGTGACTTAGATGAAGAAATTTATATGGAGCAACCCGAAGGTTTTGAAGTCAAGGAAAAAGAGAATTATGTTTGCAAATTGAAGAAGAACTTGTATGGTTTGAAACAAGCTCCTAGGAAGTGGTACAGGAATTTTGGTTCCTTTATGAGTCAGCAGGGCTTCTAGAAGACTACTTCAGACCATTGTGTTTTTTTGCAAAAATTCTCTGATGGTGACTTTATTATTGTGTTGCTTTATATTGATAGCATGCTTGTTGTTGGTCATAATGCTTGCAGGATTCAAAAGTTGAAGCAAGAGTTGAGTAAGTCTTTTTCTATGAAAGACTTAGGACCAGCAAAGTAGATTCTTGGCATGCAGATTGTCCATGACAGAAAGGCCAAGAAGTTGTGGTTATCACAAGAGAAGTACATTCAAAAAGTACTTCGAAGGTTTAACATGGACAAGGCTAAGGTTGTCAGTACACCTTTAGCTATGCACTTCAAGTTGAGCACGAAGCAGTGTCCTTCCCGTGATGATGAGAAGAAAGATATGAAGAAAGTTCCTTATGTTTTAGTTGTTGGTAGTTTGATGTATGCAATGGTTTACATAATATCGGATATTACTCATGTTGTTGGTGTTGTTAGTCGTTTTCTCTCTAATCCGGGAAGAGAACATTGGAATACTGTGAAGTGGATTATGAGATATGTTTATGGCACTTCTAGTCTGAGTTTGTGTTTTGGTACAGGGAAGCCTATTCATTGTGGTTATACTGATTCAGATATGGCCAGTGATGTTGATACTCGCAAGTCTACTTCAGGGTATTTGGTTACTTTTACAGGGGGAGCTGTGTCTTGGCAATCTAGGTTGCAAAAATGTGTTGCACTATCTACTACAGAAGCTGAGCTTATTGCTGTCGTTGAAGCTTGTAAAGAATTGCTTTGGATGAAGAGATTCTTGGGGGAACTTGGTTGTGCTCAAGAGAGGTATGTGCTTCATTGCGACAGTCAAAGTACCATACATCTTGGCAAGAATTTTATATTTCATGGTCGGTCTAAGCACATTGATGTGAGATACCATTGGATTCGGGATGTGTTGGATTCTAAGTTGCTTGAACTTGAGAAGATTCATACGGATAATAATGGTTCCGACATGATGACTAAAACTTTTCCAAAAGGGAAGTTTGAATATTGTTGCATGATCGTCGGGATGGCGGTCTCCTCCACATAGTTGGGAGGGGGAGAATTGTTGGGTTATTGGGTCTTTTTCCCTTCCTATGTGGATAAATGAAGCCCAATTTGGACCAACCCACTTTTGCCCATAGGCCCATTACTATGGGGCATATATATTGATCTTTTTAGGTCTTATTCACCATCACAAAAAGAGAGTTTTCAGCAGCCAAAGAGAGAAAAACAAAACTGATTTTCGCACCTAAATTTCAGCCACAGCTGTCAACTTCAAATTGCGATTCCCGCTTCGTTTCTTGTCTGATTGAGCTGATTTTTGGAATGCTTGTTCCTCTCATCTCAATATTTGATTAGGAACTGATGGAGCTTGATTTGGTAGCCTGTAGCTCCTTTTCTTCATTCCCGAACAGTAGCTGCATTTTTGTGTTTTCACTCCTTTATATCTCTAGTGTTTGGTGCTGTGGTTTATGTATTATTTCTTGTTGTTTGACACTTATTTTGTGGCTATTTTGGAGGACAATATTGTAACTCTTTGGTTATTATAGTGGAGGTTTTGGTCCCGTGGTTTTTTACTCTTCACACTAAAGGGTTTTCCACGTAAATCTTGTGTCTCGTGTGATTTCCTTTATTCTTATCTTATTTTATTTGGTTGATTTGTTTGCTGTATATTACTCTATTTTTCTTGGGTTTATTTGTCTCCTCTTGATTCAAGTTGAAATGGAAAGTTTAGTCTTGGATATTTTCCGCTGCTACCCTATCGGGCTCTTTGATTGTGTGTCCGTCTTTCCCAACAGTAGGAAGGCTCTGCAGTTGTTGCTCCTGTTGAGTAGCCCCTTGACTTATACTTGACCTCCTTTGGTATACCTTTGTTATTGATTTTCTAAGAGTAGGTTCCCTTGGTGGTAGCTGCTCTTGCTGACTGTCTGAGGTACTAGTCCTTTGGGATGAGACCTGTATAGGAATCTGCATGACCTCAGTAGTTACTGGATATTGATCTTATAAAGGAAACACATGTTGAGGTGCCTGAGGCTGCTTCTTGAGTTCCTTAAAAGGAAATATATCTTCCCTGAATGACACATCTCTGCATACAGAAAAAATGTTAGTAGATAAATCATATAGAACATATCCCTTCTGAGTGCTAGAGTACCCCATCATGATGCATGTCCTTGTTCTAGACATGAGCTTATCATGTTCATTCAGTACTTTGGCATAGCACAGACATCCCATTACTCTGAGATGATCACAATTTGGTTGCTTACCATACAGTTTTTCATAAGAACTCACAAGTTGAATGACTAGACTAGGCAACCTATTAATTATATATACAACAGTTAAAACACAATAACCCCAGAAACTTATTGGAATTTCAGCCTAAAATCTGATAGCTCTTGTCACTTCTAAGATGTGTCTGTGTTTCTCTCAGCAACACCATTTTGCTGAGGAGAATATGGACATGTAGTTTGATGAACTATTCCATGTTCCTGGAACAACTTCTTACATATTGAGTTGACAAACTTAGTACCATTATCTGTCCTTACTACTTTGATATCCTTGTCAAACTGAGTTGTGACATATACAAGAAAGTGTTGAAGCTGAACACACACATCAGACTTAAGTTTTAACAGAAATATCCAAGTGTGCCTTGAAAAATCATCAACCACAGTTAGAAAATATCTATTTCCATTCATAGTTGGTACTTTGTAAGGTCCCCAAACATCCATGTGCATAAGATCAAAACAACATGTACTTTGACTGTTAGTAGATAGAAAAGGCAGCCTAGTTTGTTTAACACTAGGACAGATACTACATTGCTTTATTCTATCTTTTATTACTTGAACTTCTTGAGATACAACTCTTTTCAGTACATTGGCTGATGTATGTCCCAACCTTTGATGCCACAGATCTACAACAGTTTGAGTTTTTTCCTCAGCTGATTTACTAGATGCTTTCGTTGCTATTGCAACTTCTTTTCTTGACTGATCTCCTAGCACATATAGTACTCCATCAAGCTTACCAATCCCCCTCACCTTTCCAGTACAAAGATCCTGGAAAACACAAAAATTAGGAAAAATTCACTGAGCAATTCCACTCTTTAGTCACTGTGACACTGATAGAAAGTTGCATGTAAACTGTGGAATGTGATAAACGTCTGTGATGTTATTTCTTTCTGATAGACAACTTGTTCCCACATGAGTGACCATTGTAGTGTCACCATTAGGTAGATAGACCTTCTTTGGTTTTTTCAACTCTGTGACACTTTTGTTAAGTAATAGGTCTGAATTTTCAACCATATGATTAGTAGCACCAGTATCTATAATCCATTTCTGTGGATTAAAAGAGCCTAGACAAGCAGAAATACTTGCACTTTTTACATTTGCAGACTCACAAAGTGTGTTGGCAGGGTTATTTTTGTTGATCATTTGCAAGATTTGCTCATATTTCTCCTTGGTGAATGCAGTATTTCCCATGTGACTCAACTGCTCCAGCGGACTATCAAGAACTAGCCTGCATCTTTAGTAAACCACCTCTGCATAGACTTAGAATAAGAATACTAACCTGCACACTGATCATAACCAACTTGATCCATTGAAGAGACATTGTAAGCTGTGTTGGTTCCTTCATGCTTGAACTTCTTCTTGGCCTTGTAATCTTGAGGATATCCAACTATTTTCCAGCAGTTTTCCTTAGTGTGACCCTTTAGTTTGTAGAAATCACATTGTAGATTGAAATTTTTCTTGAACTTCTGATTGTTGTTTCCACCTGGACCATTTCTTGCATACATGGCTATATCAAGACTCTTAGTATTGTTTGCAGGACTTATTCCCAAGATACCTTCCTGACTTGCAATAGATTTGTGACTTTTATCACTTATGACCATTGCATAAGCTTGGTTTACATTTAGGAGAGGGGTCATAAATAAGATTTGACTTCTTGCTTATGTGTAAGTCTCATTCAGACCCATAAGAAACTGAAATAGTTTCAGTTTCTACAAATACAACACATACTCTTTTGATTTCTCACATTCACACCCAGGTGCAGGCACAAGAGCCTCAAATTCTTCCCACAAATCCTTCAGTTTTGAAAAGTACACAAACACTAAGGCAGTTCCTTGAGACAATGTGGCTATTTCTTTGTGCAGATTAAAGGTTCTTGCCCCATCAACTTTGTTAAATCTCTCAGATAGTTCATTCCACACTACACTAGCCACAGATGCATACATGATTCCACCAAGTAACTCCTTAGAAACTAAATTCATGATCCAAGAAAGTACAATTGCATTGACTTTTTTCCACTGATTACCTAACTCATTTGAGAACTTCTCCTTAGAACATGTTCCATCAACCATGCCTAACTTGTTCCTTCCTAGTAAAGCTATACGCATGGATCTAAATTAGATTGAGAAGTTTTCAACTCCTGTCAATTGAAAAGATATGATTTGAATTCCACATACATCAGAGGGACTGAGAAAGAGAGGATGATTATTATCCAATGAACTGGGAGTAGCTCTGCTTGTTTCAGCAACATTCACAGGAGCAGTTCGATTGTCCATTGTAACCTTTAATTGCAGAGTTCTTGATCTTGATTCAAGACAATAGAATCGACCTTGATCTACTAGTTTCCTAGTGAGTAATGGTTTTGATACCATGTAATTACACAAGATAGAAGTAAGCTTCTTGTTTATTCAACAATGGAGGAAACAGAGTTTGATAGAGTTTGCAGAAGAAGAGAAGGAAGAGAACTTAGAGAAGAAGGAGATGAGAGAAAATGAATAACTACTTGTATTGATTCATTAGAATAATGTACATTGCTATGTATATATACTAGCTTGTGATATGCCTAACTAACTCAACTAGCCGTTAACTACTTTGTAACTAACTATTAGAACAGTTACAAACTGAAAGTTGGAACCAAGTCTAGTTTGTTTTGTAACTAAGTTCACTACTTCTTCAATATCTTCAACAAAGAGGATGTAAGAGTTCCCACATTAATTAAACGAATGGGTTGACAATCCTCATCTTATGAGCTAATTTTTGAAATTAAATTATGCTCAAGGTCCAAGGTCCATTTTCTTAACAGGGAATTAGGGAAAAACTGATCCCTAGTCTCGGTTTGCAACTCATGTTATGTTATCCACGCTCCAACTATCTAGACATGGGCTTACAGGGTGAGGGACGGCTATTAAGTGACCCAAATTTTTTGAAGAAATAGGGTGTCTGGTCATATGATTTTAAGAAATCCTCATCTCGTGAGTTAAATTATGGGATTGAGTTACACTTGAGGTTAATTTTCTTGCATGGTATTGAGCTAAACATATCCTGATCTTGGTACATTCAACGTTGGTCCACCTAATTGTATTGCCCATGGTCCAGATGACCAACTCTAAGCATGTAAGGTAACGGGAGATTTATGTGTCCACATTGGTTAAGAGAATGAACTGGTGTCTCCTTATATGATCTTGACAATTCTTACCTCGTGAGCTAGTTTTTGGGATTGAATTAGGCCAAGTCTATTTTATTTACAATATGCATGACAATAACGAAGCATATCATTATGTCTATGAGCTATAGCTGCCTACGAAAAGACGGATACCAGTATCAAGTTTTATACCTGCAAACCTCAGCCATTTCTTTGGGATCAGGAGGATTAGGAGCAACAACACATGAAAGGGTGTCCCTCCAATTAGCTGCTCGTGCTTTATGTAGATTGAAATTGCTATTATAGCTGAACTTCGTCATAACATCACGGGAGTAGAACTCTTTCTTCACCTCAGAATTCTGCTCATGAAAATGGCGAACACCTTCTATTACTTTCTCCATCACACTTAATGGGATCTCATGGTGAACTACCTGGAAAAATACCCAGTTTTCACAAGCATCTTTAATTCTTCATACATATCAGCCCGTTGAGCTGCACTCTTTCCCAAGCCTTCAAAATCTATGACTGGAATGCTAAACTTTGTAACCATCTCGGAGACTGATTGCTTTTCAGCCACATACTGGTTGTGTAAGAATATACGCGGTAAACTTGTGACACCAGCATCCACAAGTCCCTTTACACCAGCCTTTGAATCATCAAAGGCTTGAAGTTCTCTTTCCCAATCATACTCTGAGCTATCATCTTGTTGAGTTCTTCCATTGTTTAGGCCAACCATATCTTCTTCCTTTCTTTATAAAAGAACACAACTCTTGACTATGCAAACAAGATTTCTTGTGAAACATCAGGGATATAATAAGGATGCTTATATATTATACAAAAGTTGATATTTCCTATAGCTTTTCTGCAACCAGATTCCATCACAATGCAAAGCCAACAAATTACAGGACAAAGGAAGATATACAGTTGATAATTCAAGACTTTTTCTCTTTGACTTAGTTCACATAATTTTTGGCACTAATTGGATGTCGAGATTTCGTTATTCTCTGCTCAACTTGTAGCAGAGGAACTAGTAGCAATTTTCCAAATGCAGAGGACAAGAAGGAAAAGGTTAAAAAGTCATAATGCTTCTGAAATACATAAATAAATTAATTAGTTTTTTCCGATGTACCTGGAAAAGAAGAAGACAAAGATCTCCTGCTAGAATATTTCATGAAGAAGAATTTGTCTACTGATAACTTTTCCATATATGAAGCTTAAGCATAAGAATTATCTTACTATAGAAGATCATAAGTTAGATTTTCTAATCCTACTTTCCAATACTATTACATAGCTATTACGTAACTGATAAAGTTGTCGTCATGTAACCAGAATGTCTGGGGTCCAAGCATTGGAAACAGCATCCTGCAGAAATATAGGATAAGACTGCATATGATAGACCATAGTGGCCCGGCCTTTCCCCAAGCCGCTTTAGTACACCAACTTTTTTTATGGTTAGATCTTGTAATGCAACAGTGCAGGAGTTCCATCTAGACCTTTATAGCGGAAGTAATCAACATAGTCTTTTACTGTGGTTGCGCGATATTTTGGCCGATTATATTCAGACAACAACTCTTTAATTGGTCCATAAAGCTTGAAAGTTGGCAATGAACCAGTGTAGAAGAAGCAAGCTACTGATATTCTTGGACCAACTTTATTTGACAATACTCTGTGCTTAACACTTAGGTACTTGCCATTTGATATGAGCTGAAAAAACAAAAACCAGAATAACAACAATTGGTTTTACTAACAAACAAAGTTTCGTGTTCATTTTCCTGAAAAAGGTCCAAATTTGCTCCTCTTATGTATGAATATCTTAATTTTACCCTTTGTTTTACCTATAAGCCATTCATATCCTTGCCATTAGCAAATTGTAGTCGCTTCTGCCCTTGATTTTAACAAAGTTCCAGTGTGGATAGATGGATTGCGTTGTTAAAATACTTACGGTAACAGATCTAAATTTTGTCACCTCGCTTATGGTTTAAAATTACCCTCCGTTGTACTTTAGGTTGGAGCTTCATCCCAGGGTTAAGGGAGAATATGAAATGATTTGCTGAGGCAAGGGTATTAATGGAGGGTAAAATTAAGGTATTATGTAGTAAGGTTATATTTGGCCTATGTTGTTTGGTCTTTTAAAAAATGCCACCAGGTGCGTGTCAGATCCTCCAAAAATAGTATATGTTTGGAGGATCCAATAAACAGCAGAGAGCACAAGCAACATAGTTTTTGACCCTTTAAAATAAAACAGGATACTAACCTGCAGAAGATCTCCAATGTTGACCACAAGAGCACCAGGTGTAGGAGGAACATCAACCCACTGATTATGGTGAAGCACTTGGAGTCCTCCGATATGATCTTGTAGAACCACTGTTATAAAATCATTGTCAGAGTGTTTATTGATGCCCATTGTGAGTTCTGGCCGAGGGCATGCTGGATAATAATGTCCCAAAACGCGGAGCTCCTCGGCACAATCCATTTCATTGAGATGAGATGGATTAAGACCTAGACCCTCAGACAATAATTCAAACAAGAATTTGCCCAATTTCATGACATGCTCAGAGAACTCCATTAGTATTTCCCTGCATCAATTTCAATAAAATTGAGGAAACAGGACGTATCAAGCACTCAAAAACAAACAAAAAAAATATAACACATATAAACCTGCATGCTGTTGGCAATTCCTCTGGACTAGGATGATTAGGAGCCATTAAACAGAAAAGTGAGTCTCTCCAATTTGTAGCTGAAACAGAAGGACTATACAAATCAAAATTGCTAACATGAACCACTTTTTTGGTATTATCTCGAGTGTAATATTGTTTCTTAACTTCAATATCTTGCTCAAAGAATCGACGTGTTCCTTGCAACATTTCTTCCAGGACAGGTACTGGAATGTCATGATTAACCACTTGGAAGAAACCCCATGTCTCCGATGCATCACGAACTTTTTCCACCATCTCTTTATGCTTGATTGGATCTTTATCGATGCCTTCAAGATCTATCACTGGAAAACACGAACTTTGTTTCACAGCTGCTTACAGATTCCTCTAATTTAGTTGGCTGAACGAATATTCGGGGCACTTTGCTGATTCCAGCATCAACAAGTCCTTTTACACCAGCTTTAGTATCATCAAAGGCTTTTAATTCACTCATTCTGTCATAACTTCCCTGAACTCTGACCACAAAATCATCTGTGCTAGAGACTGCCATCTTTTTCTGCTCTGATATTTCGATGAAATAGCGCTCCTCAGTTTCTTAGTTTTGATGAAGAATATTTCATAATGGCTAGATTTGAAATCAAGCATTGTTTATTGAAAAAGAGAAATTAATCTATAGTTTTTTAAAAACGAGGAGTCTGCCTTTTTATAGTTTAAGACTTACATTGTACAATCAAATGCTCATATAGTCTTTTTTTTTAATAAAAGTGAGTTGTCCTATTTATCATAGTTTAAGATTTAGTCTGCATAATCACATGAATTGCCAATGAATCAAAAGAACATCTTTATTGAAAGATTTGTCTATAATATTCATCTTTTCTTAATGATGCTTTTAGACACTCAGTTGGTTGACATGTTTGAATGTCACAGTTACAAGCTCTGAAGTTAGGGAGGAAACATTGTTCCCATTTTTGCATAACACCTCAGACAAGCAACAAACTTTAAATGTATAAGAATACTAGTTTAATCACATGCACGTTTAACGTTTGATTATTGCAGAAATTTTTAATAAAGTGTAAAAGTTCAAATCAATTTTCAAAAATCTTTCACACTTTAATTATTAATGTAAACATAAACATATATACATATATTTTACCACTTGAAATAAGTTTCAAGTGGTTATGGATGATCACTCCACAAGAAGTTTCTAGTGGTTATGGATGATCACTTTTTTTTATTTGTCATATAGTAACTCTTTCCCTTGTTGTCAAATGCTAAAGAGACCTATCAATTTGAATCACATTTCTATTACGATTATTCAAATTTTTACAATGTAAAAATATTTATTACATTCTTATCACGTACTTAAAACTTTTTGGAACTTCTTAAATTTTTCTTATTCTAACCATTTTATATTTATTTCTAAAAATTTTAAATCTTCTTAAACTCAAATTTAGTTGATTTAAAATTCTAAAATTAATGGAAAATATTAATTGTCATTAATTTTGATGACTTCTAATAAGAAAATATTTTACCAATATTTTATCATAAATATATGTAATTAATTGTCAACTCTTAAATTAAGAAAAATAATGAAATTCTGATAACTTTTAATAAGAAAAGATTTTACCATAAATATATTTAATTAATTTTCAACTAGGAAAGATAGTGAAATTCTGATAACTTTTAATAAGAAAATTTTTTACCATAAATATATTTAATTAATTTTCAATCCTTAAATATTTGAAAAAAATAGTGAAAAAATAATTTTGTCTAAATAAAAGACTTTTAATGAAGAACAAAAAGTTCAAACAATATCTCTACTTCACACTTTTAATATATTATTTACATTTTTTAATATATTATTATAGATATAGACTATATCTATAGATGTATGTCTACACTATGTACATGTATTTGTATTTCTTAATTGACAATAATTATGTATTTCTACCGTTGAATGTTGCTATTATAAATCCATACCTATTCTATATATATCAATAAAAAATTATAAAAAGATAAGTATTATAAATCCATACGTATTCTACATCAATAAAAAATTATAAAAAGATATGTATGACCGCGTGATATTGAGTTTGGAGAGCATTATATTCTAATTTCAAACGACTAATGAAGGGTTTTTTTTTTTTAATTTCTGTTTTGCATTTCAAACACATAGTGCTAAAATATAGTAAAAATAATTATACAAATTTGTAATAATTGTCATTAGATACATGTGCATTACGAAACTGGTTAAATAAGTAACCAAAGGCAAAATGAGAAGAAAAAAAAAAAGGTACAGACGAGATCACACCAAATTGTCTGTTACATAAAATGGGACTGGGACTTTTGATCATCACATGACGATGAATTTAACCATTTGATATATCAATATTTAAGTTGCAACCAAACCACACATTATATTTGAAATAACAATACGATGCAATACAACAGCCAATGACCATCCAAACAAGCATCAAAAGTTAAATTTTCAGTTCTCATTGTAAATTCAATTATTACACTAGTATTAGATCTTGTAATCCAACAATGCAGAAGTTCCATCTAGACCCTTTTTACGGAAGTAATAAAGGTAGTCATTCGCTGTGGTCGCACGATATTTTGGAGGGTTATCTTCTGACAACAATTCAGTAATTGGTCCATAAAGCTTGGAAGATGACATTGTACATGTACTGAAGAAACATGCAACTGACATTCTTGATCCAACTTTATTTGCCAATGCTCTATGCTCAACGCTTAGGTACTTGTCATTTGACATGAGCTGAAAATGCAGCAAAAATAAGCATAATTGGTTTCAGTACCGAATAAAGGTGTTATGTTCGTTCTTATTGATTAGAAAAGAACAAGAATACTAGCCTGCAAAAGATCTCCAATGTTGACCACAAGAGCACCTGGTGTAGGAGGAACATCAATCCACTGATTCTGGTGAAGAACTTGGAGTCCTCCGATATGATCTTGCAGAAGCACTGTGATAAAATCAGCATCAGCATGTCTGTTGGTGCCTATGGTGAGTTCTGGCTGAGGGCATGGTGGATAGTAATTGCCCACAAGAGCGAGCCCCTCCGCGCAACCCATATCTTCGAGATGACAACGATCAAGACCGAGACCTTCTGACAATAATCCAAGCAAGGAACAGCCCAGTTCCATCACATGCTTAGAGCAGTCCATTAGTATTTCCCTGCAGTAATTTCATAAAATCAATTTCAAAAAACATAAGTGCTATTTTTGATTGGCTCTTAGGTACCGGACTTCTAGCTAAATTTTCTTATTTTCCCGAATAGGTATTCTTAGTTTTATCACAACATAACACATATTCAACTACTAGGTAAATAAATTAAATTGGTTACTAGTTTTTCTAATTCATGTTCAGAACACATACCCGCATTGTCTTGGAAATTCTTCTGGTCTGGGAGGATTAGGAGCCATTGAAAAGAAAATGGAATCCCTCCAATTTGCAGCTGGAACCGAAGGTCTATACAAATCAATATTGCTATTGTAATATACCTTTTTCGTAGAATCTCGAGTGTAATACTGCTTCTTAACCTCGTTATCTTGCTCAAAAAACTGCCGCAGTCCTTGTAACGTTTTGTCCAGGATGGATGTTGGAATGCCATGATTAACCACTTGGAAGAAACCCCATGTCTCCGATGCATCACGAACTTTGTCCACAACCTCTTTATGCTTGATTGGGTCCTCGTCGATGCCTTCGAGGTCTATCACTGGAAAAATGAACTTTGTTTCACATGTTACAACCCTGTATTTTGGTGGTAGAATGAATATTTGAGGTACTTTAGTGATTCCAGAATCAACAAGTCCTTTGACACCAGCCTTAGTATCATCAAAGGCTTTTAATTCATTCATTTTGTCATAACTTTTCTCAAATTTGGCCTCAAAATCATTTGTTCTAGAGATTGCCATCTATTATTTTTTTTGTTCTGATGCTATAAACAAGACAAGATGGCAGCACAATATTTGTCGTTTACATTTATAGGAGAATGGTAATAATTGAAAATTATGACAAGTGTTCAACACTTGTCTTCAAGGATCCATGCAAGGTGCCACCACAATGTTATGTACATGACACTTGTTAATGTGCATGCTAGCTAGAGACTGCCATAGATCTGCTATGGTGCTTTGATGTAGTAGTGTTCTTGAGGTATAAACCTTAAAAGGGTTATTAATTTCTAAAGCAAAAATATCCAAAATATGAGAGGTGTTAGAGTGGAGTACATGAGTTAGATAGGGAAATGAATTGATTGTTATGGATTTGAACAATTTTCTCTTAGGTGAAAATCATTTTCACCCAACTTTGACAACATTGAATAATAATTATATTCCCCCTTTATCTCATGCAATGTCTATTTTATCCTTATAATTTCAATTTTATATTTATGTAATATCTTTTTATATTATATGTAATGAATTTTTTTTTAACATGAATAATTATAGCATTTTATTTAAGTTTATTAACTTTATAAGCAAATTAATACTTTTTATAAATTTATCACAAAATTTAATGTTATTTTTTAAGATCATTATTTTAGTATTATATGTATTAAAGAGTCGTTTGATGTGACGTATAATTATAATAATTCAGAGATAAAGTTCATGATTATTTATCCTGCGTTTAGTTAGATGTATTAGGTAGTCTCAAAATCATGTATATATATCAACATTTATACCACAGTGATAAGATAAGTTATCACACATACATATTAGTACAACTTAGTTTTGTAATAACTAATCCCGGAATAACTTGTTTCCAAAGAACCCACCCCTAAGTGTGTATATATACATATGTACGTACATGCATGTGCGTATATTTTCGTGTTTTATCACTCTCTTAGTAAATTCGTTTCGTATTACTAAACTTTTTGTTGATATAATACAATCCTTAGAAAATTTTTACTTAGAGGTATATTTTGCTAAATTAACCTTATTAACGATAATTTGAAATTTTAAATTTGTCTATGTTGTTACTTTATATAGTTATTTAACACTAAAGGGTAGAAAAAAACATAATACAATTCTCTTGATTTCACAAATTGAGCAGATAAATTAAAACATTTATTTTTAGTATGAGGATCAAGTGATAAGAAACGATATTATCTATTGTCTATATCAGTAAATAAGTTGTGCTTGTCATTAATAGAGTATTACATATTTTATAATTTATATAAATAAATATAATCTTTAAAATTTGACCTTATTTTTATTCGAGAAAAACATCTAGTTCCCCGAACTATGACCAAATTTGCTGCGACACACGTCGACTTCACGGGGTCCTATTACCCCTTAAACTAAATTTTAACGTATTTTTGTCGATCTTTTTAGCTAACGTGATACCTTTTGTCAATCATTTTAGATAGTGTGACACCTTTGGTGTGAACTTCATTTTATGTAATAAAGGTGCCACATTAGCACAAAAAAATGACAAAAATACGCTAAATTTGAGTTTAGGGGATAATAGGGCCCCTGTGAAGTTGGAGTGTGTCGTAACAACTTTGACCATAGTTTGGGGTGGTACTAGAGGCTTATCTCTTTCATTTATTGTTTGTATTTTCTGCATTGAAACATGTTTATAAAATTAGTATTACTTATTATTTTCTGTAAAATCAATATTATAGTTTTGATTATTATTAATAAAACTAATTTTCTTCATAAAGATCATCATTAGCTTATATACTTAATTAGTATTTCTTACCTTTTTTTCCTAGAAGATAATATTTATGTTTTTCTGTAAATTTTGTTATATGAATTTTTTTAAAAATAAAAATATGATGATTTTAAAGAAGTTAAAGAAAAAAGAATAAAAAATTTAATGATAAAGGGTAAAATAGAAATTTTAAAAAGTCAATTAGAATAAAGGGGGAGTATGATTATTGTTCAAAGTTGAGGGGGGGTCTGATTTTTAAGATAAAATTGGGGAGGGAAAATGATTTTGACCCATTTTCTCTTTATAAATTAACTTTAGAGGTTAAGTTATATTCAGATACCTACCTTAACAAAATTATACATATTAAAATTATTTTTTTATATATATACAGTAGATATCCAACCTTCTTTGAGTAATTCGTTTGTTTGCTTCTTTGTATTTGAGTGAAAATTTTGAATCCCCTATTGGTAAGATGTATAGTAAAATATAAACAAGAGAGAAAAAGGAGCAACTTTTCTTATTTTGCTTCCTTCTTCAAACCTAATAAAAGATATGTTTTCTCTTTTATCTCACCCTCACTTCTGAAATCTTTAATTTCTATACAGATCTATGTACTATTTTTTTCATTTTACTTAGATTTTATACTAAAAATAAAATTTCATTTATTTAACTATTTTAATAAATCAAAAAATAATATTATTTTTCTTTAATATTATCTTTATTAATATTAAATAACAACATAAAATATTAGTAATTAAATTTAGAGAAATACTTAATTATAGTATAAGTTAAAGAGAAGAAGGGCTTTTTGTGTACGGGTCAGTGAGAGAGAGTGGGCCCAAAGCCCAAAACTATTGAATCGGATTGGTGAGAACAAGTGATTTTGTTTTCAAAATTTGGAAGTTCATTACTTGTGGGGGTGTTTGATACGTGGTATAAAGTGGGATATCTCATGTTTAAATTTTATATTAAATTTTACTATCATATTTGGTTAATGGTGAAAAAATTTATACCATCAATCAAACATGATATAAATCTAATGCCGAAATTATAATCCCTAACTAATTTGGTTTGTGTACCGAACAACTCCTATCGTCCGTTTATAGAATTGTGTCACGTGTCCCTTCATTAGTGTAAAGGGAATATACAACCCAAATGATTGATGACTGGGGCAAATACGTACCTAAAGTATAACTAAGGTTATAGACGTACCATTTACGATAGTTCGGGTATATATATTATGTCCCTTTTCCGTAAAATAAATAAAAAGTGGACAAATGCATCGGATTGTACCATGTGTCCCTCCGTTAGTGTAAAAAGGATATATACATACTATTTATAATAGTTCGAATGTTTTTAAAACTACATCTAGTATTATCTGAGGATACCTACGATCAAATGAGGTTGAGTGATGCACTGGTTGGAAATTGATCTTAAATACAGATCGATGGATCGAATCTCACAAAGTGATGATGTAATTAATTATCGTTTGCTTGCCAAATTATTACTATAAAACTTCATCTTGCAATCCTAAATTCATTTATGATATTGATAAGAGGAAAAAAATGAAGTGACAAAGGTACAATGAGAGAGGAAAAAGAATGAAGTATATAGGTGTAATACCGGAGTATCCAAGGATATGACTAATAAAACATTTATTTGAGGTTCCGGAAATTTAATATGAATTATGATTTTAATTTTACTTAAATAATATGAAAGAATGTAAAATATAAAGGTATAAGAAGTAAATTAAAAAGGAAAGAAGAACTATCTACTTTTCATCAAATATTTTAGAACTTTGAATTAAACAATTCAAATCTTCATATTAATAAATAAAGTTTTTACAATAATATTTAAGACAATGCATTAGAAGCAAATGATTAATAGCTTATTAATTAAAACTAGTCCTTCCTTTTATAAATAGTAATATTAGTACGTGAAGTTAAATGTTTAATGTCTTCTAAGAATACTATAGTAAAAAAAAATAGTACATAAAAATAGCTCTAAATTATCAATATAATTTTGTCATGTACATATATTTAAAGCCCTATATTAATTTATTTATTTTTAAATAAGAAGAATTACTCCAATTTTCTGTTCGAAGTGCACGAAAAGAAGTGCACTGAGAAGTAAGGGTGGTATATTGTTTGATCAACTAATTGCAATTTCTTAAATGATCGTGTTCTTCCATTGGCTGTACAACAAATTTATCACCATCCCTCAAGAACAACATCCACCCAACCACATTCCTCATCGGTAACTCCCTACCCTTCAGTTTTCAGTGTTTGAATTCGAACCGTACTATTATTTGTTATCAAATCGAACCGTACGTTTATTTGTTATAGAAAAATGACTTTATTGTGGAACTAGAGGACAAAAAAGTGGAGGTATTCTTGCAAGGACATGTTGAATTGAATGAGCAAGAACAGGGGAGAAAGTGGAGGTCCAAGACGAGGAATTGGAAGAGCTGAATGCCAAAGAAAATATGTTGGAGGTCTTGGAGGAACTGAACGACTTTTATGCGCATTGTTGAAAAAAATTTAGAAATATCCAATATAAACAAAAGGCGGCTCATATTGTCGAGAGAGAAATTTGATTATGATTTTGTTTTGTATGATCAGTTAAACATAAGGGTGTCAAGTGGGCCGGGCCGGGTCAACCTGAAACCGGCCCATGTGATTTAGCCGGGTTGTGGACCGGTCCGGTTCCGGACCTGGCTAAACGGGTCAGTTCGGTTTCCGGCCCAACAGTAAAATTTTTAAAAACAATCCTGAACCGGCCGACGTAATCCAATCCGGTCTAACCCACCTAAACCCGATCACAACCGGTTAAAAATTCGATCAAAACTGGTCAAAAATAAAAGAAAAAGTTTTTTCTCCAATATACACCATATATACCCACCTATATACATTTTAAATACGTTAAACAATAGATATTCACTATATATATAGTATATACTACATTAGAATTTAAAAAATATATACACATAATACATATACACAATTATACATGTAATCGTGTATACGACTATACATTAGTAAAATTTATATACTACTCTAAATAAAACATATACTACAAGATATATACTACAATATAATGATATATATAATAATTTATAAAACATATACACATGTATACGTTAAATATATACGTCTATAGAAGATATATACATATATACGTACCATTCAATATATGTACTACTTTAAATAAAACATATACTACAATATATATATACTACAATAGTACAATATATACACACACCAAATATATAGTTATATACTCCCTCCGTTTAAAAAAGAATAACCTATTTTGACTTAACACAAAGTTTAAGAAAATAAAGAAGACTTTTGAATTTTGTGGCCTTAAATTAAAATTGTGTCAAATGTACCAAAATGCCCTTTAATCTTGTGGTCCTAAACATGTCATGTGGAAAGTTGAAATTAAAGTATTGTCAAAAAGGGAAAGGGGTCATTCTTTTTTAAACGGACTAAAAAGAAAAGTAGGTCATTCTTTTTTAAACGGGGGGAGTACTAATTTCTAAAATATATACACATGTATACGTTAAATATATACTACTTTATAAAATATACACACATATATACGTACCATTCAATATATACGTACTACTTTAAATAAAATATACTACAATATATACACACACTATATATAGTTATATACTAGTTAATAAAACATATACACATGATGTATACATTAAATATATACGGCTATAGAAGATATATACACATATATACGTACCATTCAATATATGTACTACTTTAAATAAAACATATACTGCAATATATATATACTACAATATATACATACACTAAATATTTAGTTGTATACTAATTTCTAAAACATATACACATGTATACGTTAAATATATACTACTTTAGAAAATGTACACACATATATACGTACCATTCAATATATACGGACTACTTTAAATAAAATATACTACAATATATATACTACAATGTATACACATACTAAATATATAGTTATATACTAATTTATAAAACATATACACATGTATATATACTACTTTAGAAAATATACACACATATATACGTACCATTCAATATATACGTACTACTTTAAATAAAATATACTATAATATATATACTACAATATATATACACACTAAATATATAGTTATATACTAATTTATAAAACATATACACATGTATATGTCAAATATATACGTCTATAGAAGATATATACACATATATACGTACACATATAAAATATATGTACTTCTTTAAATAAAACATATGCTACTTAATATTATAAATTAATAATACTTTATAGTAAATTAGTAATATATTAAAACTAAGTATTTAATTTAAACTAAAAATTCAATCTAAATCATTAAATGAAAAAAATTACAAAGTAAGGACTAAGGAGTGAATGAATGTTGAATTTTATTGATTGCAAAATGATCCAAAATTTATAATTTACATGGATGAAAAATCTACAATTTGCATCATTTTTTTCAACTCATTCATGTTAATATTAACGGGAACTTGCATAGAATAGTCAAAGTCAACAGGGACAAAACCATGCATTGGACTTAATTCTGCTGAGTTCTCCCGTGAAGCCATAATTTCTTCAAGTCTCTGCTCGTCGTTCGGCTCTAATCCAATCTCTAAGGCAAACTAGAACATTCATTGCATTGCTTCCTAATGAATGTCGGTTGTCTCCAAGCTGTTGTCGTCCCTAACTAAAAGCGCTCTCCGATGAAACGGTTGACATTAGAACATTTAGGATATCTCTAGCTAATCTTGAAAGCATAGGATATTGTGCTTCATTATTCCTCCATCAATCCAACGTGTTGATCTATCATCTGCGATCTTCTAGCGGCGATCGGAGATAATACTTCAGCTCCTTTCGATAAGTTATTGTGTAAGCTCCCTCCTCAACACTGTTCCAACAAGGTAAATCATAAAAGTGATCAGGAAAACCAGTATGTGCCGGTCTTTTAGAAGATGATGGTTCCTCGGGAGGACGAGGAGCGACAGTTGGAGTGATATTTATCGGCACAGCTAAATCAACTAAATCAACATAGTGGTTATATAATTTATCTATGTAAGCGTGTGCATCGGCCGTAGCCATCCACAAATCAAGTTTTTCTTGTTCTTCATCATCAGAATCATTGTTAGTATTTATCTCTAAGTTAGCATAAATAAGAGTACTAAAGTGGCACATAGTAGTATATTTCATGCACGAATTTAGCATAACACCAACCAAGTAAATAGGGAGAATCGAAAAAAATATTTTTAAAATTTAGCAAATATGGCACCAACAGCTTCTTTGTAACTTTCTTTATTTTTATATTATTTGAGCAAATCAGAAATATCGGCTATATATGCCAAAATATTACAAACAGTAGGATAATAAACGCCGAAAAATTCAACCATAGCTATATAAATTTTTTTCAAAAACTTAACAAGATCATTAATTACAGCTCAGTCAGAATCATGTAGCATGCAATGGGCAGAATCAGCAAACGAACCGCATGTTGGTTAAAAGATAGTGTAATAGGAACTCTATATTTATAACAAATTTTTAAAAAATCATACATAGCATTCCATCTAGTATCACATTCTTCAGGCATCAATATTGTGCAAGTCCATTTTGTTCACATTTAAGTTTAACGTCTTTAATTCTTTTTATACGATTATTTCCTTGAATAAAACCAACGGCAAGCCAATTTTTTTCAATATAAAGTTAAAAAAATTCAAGACCATCTCTTACAATTAAATTATATATATGACAAGCACATTTAACATGAAAAATTTCAGGTAATGACGGAGATAGCTTAGATTTTAAATTTGTTATAACAGTCTTATTGTTAGAAGCATTATCAAAAGTAATACATAAGATTTTATTTTCAATACCGTAAAATTCTGTAACTTTAGCAATCAAATCAGCAATAAAATTTCCAGTATGTTTACAATTTTCATCATATAAAAAAGCAAGAATACGTTTTTGCATAACAATACTATCTATCCAGTGACAAGTAATAGTTAAATAATCATTTTTATTTACAACACAACCAATATCAGAAGTTAGGGACATTCTACATTGAATATTTTTTAACAATGTTGATAAATAAAAATAATATTGTGAATGAAGTCTAAAAATATCGGCCCTACAAGTAGTTCTAGGAATACCATTAAACATATGATTATAAATTGCTTGAATATAATGAATAAAGACATCAAAAGAAGGAAAACCCACGGCTACCATTTTAGCTATTTCTTTCCGGTCCCTCAATTTATTATACTTCTTCATTACCTGACCGGTTGTTGGGCCCATTCTAGTTTGTGTTGGCCCACCAACATCTGCACCACCTCTTGCAATATTTAAATCTCTTTCGTGATTATCACTTATATGTCTCATTAATGTACCCGTACCCCCTTGCTTGCCTCCTCTTTTATGCTTATATATTTGTTGACAAATATTGCATTGCACCTCAATATCTGATATACGTACGGTCAAAAAATTGTCATGCAATACTAGTTGGTTTACGAGCTCTTGGGGCACGGGAAGGAACATATTTATTTATGTTCTAGAATTGAACTCCTACGAAAGCAGAGTGCGTCTGGCAAGCAAAGCATCCCTTTCAAATCCATTAGAGCCAGACCAAAAATACTTCCAAAAGGCTATGGGGGTGTACAGTTACGAATTTTTCATTTTCAAAGTCAAGTGAAATAATTCGATTAGTATGGGCATAAGGAAAACATTGAGTCAACCAATACATACATTCATTTACTAACAGACCTGACAAACACTGATGATCAGGTGTGTTGGTAATTTTTTTCCATCTATTCAAAGAAATGTCACCAACCCTGTTTAGAGTACGAACCTCACATTTTAGTTGAGCAAGCTGAAGTTTGCCAGGAAGACACCGGGGACCCTGTAGAAAAAATGCACCACTTTGTATTCCTTCCTTGAGTAAAGATTTCCAAAACCAAAATGGTAATATCCAGGGGGGTGAACATTTCGACAGTTCACACAGTTGTTGCATGGCAGGATTGCACAAATAAATACAATGATAATCCGTTTTAAGGCAAACCAAACCATAACATACTTGCATTTTGCTGCAAGCAAGTTGCCCATCAGGAATTGTGACGGTGTATAACTCCTCCTTGCTTCCATCCATGTCAACTGAAACAAATCGCAGCCTGGACCTTTCTGACCGGTGCAAGAAGTTCTAAGAAGTTGGGGGCCATTTTCTGTTGATTGACTGAGGTGAGAATGAAGAAACGAAGGACTAATAATAAAGTCATTCCACAACTTGGATGTGCACCTTATCATGGATAATGACTTGATGGAGCATCTTAGCAAAAGAGAGGTTATAGCATCAGCAGATAGCTTATTGAAGTAGGCACTATTTGCATAATTTCCTTTCTCCTCCTCTGTATTACCTCTCTTTTCCTCCGTATTACTGATAATTCTTTTCTTCTTGTTAGGTTGCTGCAATATCATAAATATTAGATACTAGACTTGCAATTTTAATTGTTCTTTTTTCGAGCATAAACCGGCTATAATTCTTTTGCTAATGAAGAACAAGGAATGATTGTTACTAAGAGAATTCCAATTCAAAGTATAAAAAGTAGGTATACAAAGAATGTCAAGAAATGGACTTTGAGCCTAACTCAACCTCAAAAAGCTAGAAGCTAGCTCAAGAGGGATTTTTATCCACTCTAACACCCCCCTCATGCCCAAGCCCAACTGACACTGACGCGTGGACCGGGAGCCCAAAACGGGGATGGACCTGACTCTAATTCCATGTCAAGAATGGACCTTGGGCCTAACTCAACCTCAAAAGCTAGCTCAAGAGGTGAGGATTACCCAAGTCCATATAAGCAAACTACCAATCCATTCCCCAACCAATGTGGGACTTTACCCACTCTAACAAAGAAGACAAAAGGATTCAACATCTACCATATATACAAACAAAAGAAAAAATTGACCTTTTGGGCAGAACTTGAACACTTTAAACTATTTCACCAGCTCTGAGCATAAAGAAATTTGCAAAAAACTGTCTCAAATTTCTTTTTGAAGCAACTTGCTTCAAGAAATCAGTTCATACCGATAAGCTACACCTATATATTTTTTATACCATTCGTCAGATCGTCTCCCTAAATTATAATAATTCTTAGTTCTTTTTCGTTTTACCAAACAACACAAGTATGTTTTATCACTCTTAGAGGATTAACTATAACAAGTAAAAGTTTGATTGAATTACTCTTCCATGACACAAGAAGCATGAAGAAGATACTTACTGCATAAGCAACAACAGGAGAAAATTGACAAATATAAGGCATCTTTATAAAAGTAAATCAAACCTCTATAGATTATAAGCATACAACAACTAATGAAAGTGATAACACTAACAATTATAGGATATTGACATATTGTTAATAGGAAAAAAACATAAGTAGACCTTAAACTATGACCAAAATTCCAGCGACACACCCTAAATTTATTTAGATGGTTGAGTTGTTACCTTTTTCTTTTGTTGTTCCCAACTGAGACGTGTAACTTTCATTTTTGGAGGTGGTGGAGGAAGAAGGTGGTTAAATTCTCATTTGGCTTAAATTCTGCAATTTAAGGGCAATCCAACACTATTAGTATCATTAAAGTATTTCTCCTTTACACAATACGTTAGACCTCTCTATAACGTCATCTTGTTATAATGTTCTTTAACTATAGCGGCAGCTACCAAAGAAGGCTAGAATTTCACACAGTTGTAATCCAATAAACTTAACTCTGCTAGGTAGTAGCCTAGAAACTCAAACTGCAAATAGGGGTTATTGTTGGTTTAAAACCATTCAAGGAAAATAACGCAGGGATTAAATTCAAAAGCTAGCCGCTGAAACAGAGATGGAGTTTAAAGAAGAGATTATGCAGAGGTTAATTTTTTCTGGTGAAAGACGTATATTATTGATCACCAACTAGCAACTTAAATAGTTGCTATTACAACTAAAGATAGGACAAACCTACTATAAAAGAACTAACCTATTTCTACCTAAATTAACATATGGAATCCCAATTTGGCTAGAATTTCTAAGTTAAAAAAAAACAGGATGCATTCTTAAAGCAACTTTCAACACTCCCCTTGCTTTATAAAATGCAAATACCAATTCTTTGCCTTAGAAGCTCAAACTTGCTGACTGGAACGCAGTTGAACGCAAGGAGGAATAACAACATAATTCCCTCCCTATTGTTCGTAAAAACAAGCTCGACAACTACTTTATTAGTATTAAATAACAACCTAAAATATTAGTAATTAAATTTAGAGAAATACTTAATTATTATAAGTTAAAGAGAAATACTTAAACATGATATGGACACCTTATGATTGTACTATTGAGAGAAGAGTGTTTTGATGTAAACTCAAATGAAAATCTATTGCATAACTCTCTCTCACTTTATGTTTAAAAACTAAGGGTGGTCATTAACATGATAATAAGTGAAAAGGGACTAACATATGATATGATGTGAATTGATTGACTTGCAAGTCAGGGTATGACGATATCCGGTGATGACATGCCCTTGACAGAATAAGTACTATTGAACGTTTTGAAAGTGTAACATCCCGCATTTCGGGCTAGAACGAAAAACCGTCATTTCTATGCGTAGATGATCCAAAAGCCATAAATCCTATGCAAATTTGACATGTTAATCAATTATGTAGTGTGGGAACCTATTTGAGCATGAATTGAAATCATAGAGGTCCCCTAACTCAAGGACGAGTTGAAAGCTTTCCTATCGTTCGAGTTTGAGTGAGCGTCGAAACTTGGGTCAACTTCAATCGACCATAACTCTTTGTATATAACAAATTACAGGGCCTACTATATATCAAATGAAAGCTCTTCGAATTAGATTTTCAACGATATCAATTTTCGCCAAAATCTATTTTCACGTTTTTAAAGGAAAAAGTGATATTTTCCACCCCTAATCAGCCAGAACACGGGATTAAATCCCCCAAATACCAAAATAAGATTATTTTCTCCCAAAATCACCAAGAACACTCCTTAGGGTTTCAACCCAAAGATCAAAATATCTTAAGATTTCACCATGGGTTTTTAATAATTCTTCGAAATTCGGAATCCCCATTGCGAGGACTACAAGAAGCACCCATTAATTGTTCGAATAGCATCCATAAAGCACGAGTTCATTCAAGAGTCATAAATTAAGGTACGTGGGGTTTTTCTAAAATTTCATGGGTAAAGAAACCATCTTTAATTCATGCTAATGGTTTAGAAATCATGATTTTTAAGAAAGCGATTTTGAATGTACGATTACTAGCATGTTTTAGAAGCCTTGATCAGTATTGTTTTGGTCTTTAGGCCTTCCCCCAAATTGATTTGAAACTCTATATATATGTATGCATGTGTTTAAGGATGAATATACAATTGAGAGCATGAATCCTAAAGAATCCCTCTCTTGTTATGATTTTTCTTTACTTTTCATATTCTATGGACTGTTTTGAATGCATCTTGAAAAACATGATATGAAATGTCTTGATTAATGCTATGATTGAATTTTAATTTCAAAAGAGAGGGATGTTTATGTTGACCAATGTTGAATATAAATATATAATGAGAAGAGTTGCATGGTTTGTCAAAGATTACATGACCACCACATATTTATTGAAAGAATGAGAATTATTGCATAGTTTTCGGAACATGAAATCTCTTATACTATTTGCATGCTTGGGTGGTCTGAATTATATTTTAATGAAACAATCATGCATGGTACAATATGGCTCAGAAGTAGGACTTGCAAGTCTTTGGTGTGACGATAACAACTCAGTTAAAGCCATAGTAATTCAGAACAGAATAGGACATATGTTTGAAATCAGATTTTTCAGATTATGAATTCTGAAAGATGCATGTTTAAAAAAAGATTTAAAAATAGGCTTAAAGAGAGTTAGATGGTTACCCGAAGAAAGTACGAGTTGAAGGACTCTATGCTAGAAATAGTGATTTATCGACACAGGATTATGGTACCATGCTTTGTGATCTTGTGTACCTTGATTCATGTCGTCCCAAATTGGGACTATGGTTAGGAGCCCTGCTTTGTGATCTTGTGCACTACCATGACATATTGATTTGATTGGGGATTTTGGCACCCTGCTGTGTGATCTTGCGTGTCCCCTTATAGATACTCCAATCCTTGCGACAAACTTGGATTGGGGGCTTGGCCGCTAAGTCAAGGGCGGATTCCATATAACCCATGGAATTACAGATTATAGGGTGTACCATCTAGCTCAGAAGTAAGACAAAGAGTGAGTCATGATTTCAAAGAAATGTTTCAAAGTCTTTAAAATGTGCCCATGTGTTTTCATATATTATATGTAAAATATTTTATGAATTTCTCTCACTTATGTTATATATAAATACATTATTTTGGATTGCTCTGCATACCAGTACAATTGTATAGACCCCCTACCCTCTCAGGTTCTGAGACTCAATCTTGGGGTCCTGATAAGAAGTAGATTTCTTCTGACAGAAGTGCAGAGTTCAGTTGGTGAGCCTTCTATATTTCAGAAGGCCTAGTTGTTTTCAGTCATTTATCATTTATTATGGTTATGGTCTACTGGGGGCCTTGTCCCAGTTTTCATACAACTTTGATTTGATCATGTAGTAGAGATTTCGCAGATTGGTTCAGACACTGTCTAGTTGTTGTTGGGCTTTACTTTCTATATTATAAATTGAATTCAGACTTATGACCATGATTCCATTTTATTATGTATTTTTTCGAATTTTCTATTTGTATATGAATGATGTATATGATTACAAGTTAGAAGGGCTCTCGGCCCTTCATGATTTGGGATGTCCGTCACGGTCAGGTCCCTAGTTCGGATCGTGACAGAAAGTATGGAGCATGACTTTAAAGAACTAAAAATTGGGTTTAAGAGAGCTAGTTAGTTACCCGAAGAAGGCGTTTGAGTGTAGGGACTCATCGCTGGAAACCGTAGTTACCGATGCGGGACTTATGATATATTGACATTTAGGACATCTCACATGGGAGAATTTCTTGCGGTGTGCTCACATGGGGGTATCACCACTCCAATCCTGGCGGCTACTTGGATTGGAGGCTTGGCCGCCGAGTCAAGGACAGGTTCCACATAGCTCGTGAAATTACAGATTTATAGGGTGTACCGACTAGATCAGAAGAATAACAAAGAGTGAGTCAAAGTTGTCAAGAATTGTTTTGAAGTGCACTAAAATATGCTCATGTATTTTTACTTGTATTATGTTCACTGATATGATGAAATGCTCTCACCTATTTTGTATAAAAATATGTTATTTTGGGTTGTTTCACATACCAGTACATTTGTATTGACCCCCTATATTTCAGGATCTGAGGCACAGTCCTGGGGTCCCGCTAAGTAGTAGATTGGTTTGTCAGAGTTTGCAGTTGGTGCACCTCCCTTATTTCGGAAGGCCGTGTTATGGGACATTGTCATTTGCTTTTAGATCATGGTACGACCGGGGGCCTTGTCTCGGTCACAGACAGATGTTGTTTTCATATTGTTAGAGATTTCGCAGATTGGTGTTAGATGTTTTCTGAATGTTTATGAACTCAGATTCGTATGGATTAGTTGAAGTAAGAGAATGACCATGTTTCGGTTTTGTTATGTTTTCCGCATTTCCTTTATAGTATATGAATTATGCATATGATTGCCAGTTAGAAGGGGCACTCGGGCCTTCATGGTTCGGGATGCCCGTCGCGGCCAGGGCCTCGGTTTGAGTCGTGACATAATCGATCTATCTATATATAAGTCGGATCGATAATCGATCTGTCGGATTGATAATCGATCTGTCTATATATCCGTCGGACAGATAATAGATCTGTCTCAAAAATAGGTCATCTCCCTAAATAAAAAAACTTATGGTCCATTTAATTAAAAAATAGACTTAAAAGGTCTATTTAACAAAGAGTCCCAGTTATTGACATAACATGATATCTAAAAGCTACAACGAGAAAAAAAAATTCAAATTATTTTCTTCAAAGAATTTCTTGTTCATATCATCAAGAAATCCAAACAAACAATAATAAATGTACAATTACAACAAAATTAAAGAGTTATAATCACATTAGGCAAGTCAAATCATTTTTCCTAGTAGATAACATTCACGTACTCTGTAAATCTGATCCAATAAATCAAAAATTGGTAAATATACATTAAGTGGTAGATGATGGGGCACATATGCACCACTTTTATAACGAAGAATATATCACTTTAAATCGCAAAATTGAGAGAATATTTGCCGCTCTCAGTGATTTTGATTGCGCTGAGTGAGATGGTCACATAGATTGGTTATTCTTAATAAAAAAAGAAAAAAAAAAAAAAACTGGAAAGTCACCTCTTTGAATTTTACCGAACTCAATCTGCCTCTGCCTTTTCTTCTCTTCTTTATGCACACCACATATCCATGAGTACCATTAAATAGCCCTTTTTGTTTACTCTCTTTGTCTATCTTTACTTGGGATGTTACTAAACTAGACGTCCAACTATATTTGTTTAGTTTTGAAAATCAATCAATAATTTAACCATTTGTGCTCATTTTACCTTCTGTAATAAACAAGTCGAGCGCGCTCCTGAGGTTATCAAGGGCTGATGAGTTTTACTGCACATATTTCCTAAATTAAATATTGGTTAGAGTTACTGTCAATGAGCTACTAGCATACATGCATCTTATGATTAATTTCCTAAGACATGAACTATGTAATTAATTCATGTACGAGGAATGAATCTATTTACTGAGACACTACTTTAGACTCACCATCAACAATCCATACTAACAAACTAGCTATTTGAAGCCCAATAAAGCAAAAGAAATGAGTTTGTCACTTTTAATGCCTGTGTTTGGTCACTGTCTGAACTCAATGGCTCACCCACCCCACCCTCAAAGATGAGGATATCAGATGATATAGTGGTAGCTACGGAAGGCCGGAAGGGAGATAAGCAGAACAGAAACAAAATCTTTCATGATCTTAGCTAATTGTAGTTGTGGAGCTTGTTTTTACTGACAATAGGCATAACTCATTAATAACTAGGAATCAGCAAAGCAATATTCAAGAATACAGCATATTTGAGTTTGTTTTATGCACTTTAGTGATTCCAGCATCAACAAGATTTTTTACGCCCGCCTTAGTATCATCAAAGGCTTATAAGTCACTCATTTTGTCGTAACTTTCCTGAACTCTGGCCTCAAAATCATCTGTGCTAGAGACTACCATCTTTTTTTGCTCTGATAGTCTCCTAACTTGGATGAGAAATACTTCAATTTGATGTTCTAATGTACTTTGATTTCTATGACTACAAGAGAACTATAAAAAATATATATATATCAAATCTAGAAAAGAGAGAAGATGAATAACAACATGTGGAATTAAGTCTAGGAAAGGAAAAATTGGTTTGCAAGCTGCAAGTACACATTTTAATGTCACAATTACAAGATATATCTCTTTTATCAATAATAATTTTAGACGCTGAGTTGGTTGACACGTTTGAATGTCACAATTACAAGCTCTGAAGTTAGAGAGGGAACGGCATTACCCACTTTTGGATGACAAGGACACCATTCAAGCTGGATAACACCTCAGACAAGCAACAACCTAGAATGTATAAGACGTGTATATATATGTATATGTACACATAATTACTTATTAAAAAAAGACATACAAACTATATCGGTTTTCCAAGAACAGGTCTAAGAGATGAATAGAAATAGAAGGTAGTGGCAAGCATCTCAGAATAGTTCATATCTTTTGAAATTGTTAAGACATTATTGAATGAAAAAAACAGGATTCCTACTGTAACAACTTAGATGTATTAAATGAGGTGGTCAGTCATATAGAACTCCTAGTTTCATGTCTCACTGTCAGCCAGTACCGAAAGGTACTTCCACATGCATGGCCCAAGAAAATGATCAGGTTAGCACAAGTAGGCATGCTAATATAAGATTGAATTAATATATGTTTTCTTCCCTTGAAATTTTAACACATTTAGAAGAGATGGTCACAAGGAGTTCAACAAAGATGACTAGGCTTAAGCTTCTACATAAGGTGACGACATATAGTTCGACAGGGATGACAAGGATTGAGACGCAAACCCTTTGACACGAGTCTGAATTTCGTTAAAAGGGAGAAAATACCATTTTAATAAGTATGGAGTGCATCTATCATTCATAAAGTTTCTGTTCCTTTAGGCATTTCTTTGCTCAAATCTTGAGAAGAGAATATCTTGTGAAAGCTAATATGAGTCCACCACAGTACTAAGGACCTGTTTCTCTACCTGGTGGCTAAGCTATAAAGACAAGTTATCTCAAGAACAGGAAGTAAACAGCAGTAAAGTAGGACACAAGATGTTTACGTGTAAACTTCCTTGATCAAGGGAGTAAAACCACGACCTTCCTCAATGGGATTTCTCAACTGCTTCACTAGAGCCAAGAAAAATTCAGATTACAATCTTATGTAATCTAGAAATTAACCTCTTAATCCCTGTTAAAATGTATTAGTTATTGATCACTTTTCTGAGTTAGCTCATTAGCTCATTTTTTTTACTGTTTTTAGGTTTTTACTGTTACATTGATAAAAGGTTGATTAGCCAAGTTAGTTAGTGAAGTTAGTGGAGGCACCAAGTTAGTGGTTGCTGATTAGATTACTTATCCAAGTTGTTAGAGTTAGTTAGGAATGTTCTAGAAGCTCATGTGACATACATGTGAGCCTATAAATAGCAACCATGCCTCTCCCATTGTATACTCTCACCACTTGAATAACAATATCTTAGCTCTTTCCTTTCTTCTCTTGTCTGCTTCAATGGTTTCCGTGTGTGTGTGAGAGCATTGTAATGCATCAGTTTAACAATCCCTAATCCCTTGCAATAACTCTATCCCTTGTAATGTGGGACTTTTTACCCACTCTAACGGATATAAAGATCGAAAAGAAAAAGACTACTAGCCTGCAGAAGATCTCCGATGTTCACCACAAGAGCACCAGGTGTTGGAGGAACATCCACCCACTGATTCTGGTGAAGCACTTGTAGTCCTCCGATATGATCTTGTAGAAGCACTGTGATAAAATCATTGTCAGAATGTTTACTGGTGCCAATGGCGAGTTCTGGCTGAGGGCATGCTGGATAATAATGGCCCAAAACACTGAGCCCCTCCGTGCAATCAATATCATTGAGATGAGAAGGAGTGAGGCCTAAACCCTCAGACAATAATTCAAACAAGGATTTGCCCAATTCCATCATATGCTTAGAGTAGTCCATTAGTATTTCCCTGCAGCAATTTCATAAAATTAATGAACAGCACATATCAGTATTAAAAGAGAAATGCTATGCTTGATTGGCTCTCTGGGTCCGGATTTCTAGTTAAATTTTCTTACTTTTCCCAACTAGTATTTATCAAAACTTACCCTCAGAGTCAGCGTAACTCAATTGCAAGGAAACATATAACAATGCCAACATTTTAATGGTTTATTCTTGATTTTTGTCACTACATAATACATAGTATTTAGTTACTAGGTTAATAAATGAGGTTGGTTGATTTTCTAATTCATCCTCAGAACATATACCTGCATGGTCTTGGAAATTCTTCTGGACTGGGAGGATTAGGAGCCATTGAAAAGAAAATGGAGTCCCTCCAATTTGCAGCTGGAACAGAAGGGCTATACAAATCAAAATTGCTAATGTGAGCCACCTTTCTCGTGATATCTCGAGTGTAATACTGTCTCTTAACCTTGATATCTTGCTCAAAAAACTCTCGTGTTCCTCACAACATTTCTCCAAGGACAGATGTTGGAATTCCATGATTAACCACTTGGAAGAAACCCCATGTCCCCGATGCATCTCGAACTTTGTCCACAATCTCTTTATGCTTGATTGGGTCTTCATCCATGCCTTCAAGGTCTATCATTGGAAAAATGAACGGTGATCCACATCTATCCAAAGATTCTGGCCTGTTTTTTGGTGGTAGAATGAATATTTCAGGTACTTTGGTGATTCCAGCGTCAACAAGCCCTTTAACCCCAGTCTTAGTATCATCGAAGGCTTTAAGGTCACTCATTCTGGCATGACTTTTCTGAATTGTGGCCTGATAATCATTAGTGTCAGAGACTCCCATCTTCTTTGCTGGAATGTTATAAACAGGTAACTTCCAGAGGTTCTTAGAACCCAATGGGTAGCACAGGATACTATAAATACTACTTACTCTGCCTACTTACTCTTTATGCACAACACTATCATTCCTATCCACAAAAAAAAGAAGAGGATATAAATAGTTTTAGTCCCTTTCACTGGTCACTGCCTGCGCCCGCTGTCATTCTTGACCCCACTGATATACCCAAAACAAGAAGGTGGACAAGCAAAACAAAACAAAAAAAATATTACCACTCTTAACTAATGTGTTGAGAAAATAATACCCCACAGCAATAATATCCAAGACAAATAACAAAAACAAGACTGTAACAAGATTCTTAACTAATGTGTTGAGAAAATAACACCCAATAAGAATAATATCCAAGACAAATAACATAAACAAGACTGTAACAAGGCACCAATTCCTTTTAGCATGGAAAATATAATGTGTAACAGATCGAAATTTAATCAGAAACATTTTTATACTTAGGTTATAAATTCAAGTACTAAATTCTGTGTAAATTAGAAATGCATATATCAATATTTATGAAACTTTAATTACAGTATGTTATATTTGCTAATTGTACATCACGGCTCAATTATTTGTTCTAATATGCATTTTGTTCTGAATTTCTCCATTTCTGTGACAAGAACTTGTAATGCAGCAATGCAAGAGTTCCGTCAAGGCCTTTCTTGCAAAAGTAGTCTGTATGTTTTCTCACTTTGTTCACACATAGTTCTAAAGAGATGACTAGGATTAAGATGCACACCCTTTGACACGAGTCAGAATTCACTAGAAGGGTAGTTTTTAGACAACGGAGAGTGATACGAGTACGATCACGTAGATGGACTTATAAGGGCGTATGTTAGACCTGAGGCTTGGCGTGTGCAATGAAGTGCAAAGGAGCACCTAAATGGACACCAAAACAGTCCACTACATACACTAAAAGGGCTAAATCAGTCCACTACATACACTAGAGGGGTGCCCCTTCACTAAGGGGCCTTTTGGTCATTTTACCTATTATTTGTAATACACTATAAATAGAATAATGTAGGGTTTCATTAGGGGATTTTGATGAATATTATGAGTTTATAACACTTGAAACATTTCCTCTCTAAGGAGAGAAGATCACCAACCCGAAATTGTAACTAGAGAAATCAACTTGAGTGCGGAATCGCTCGTGTTGGATTCAAGCTTGGAAACGTTGGATGCTTGGGAGATCGGGGTCACTCTTGTGCCAACGTAAGAGTTAGGTATTTGATGTGTGTGATGTTAAAGGTCCAAGAGTGGAATAGGCTTTTGGGTTGTTAATATTATACCTTCAATTTGTCTAACTATCTATCCTTTTGTTTCTTTGTAATCGTGTAGTAGTGTTGATGTTGTAACAGTGTGTTTGTGTTGTTAATGTGAAATCCGAAATTAGTCTATTGTTCATCTTGTTCTTGTTGTTTTGCTACTGTTTTGGTGTTATTACGCCTTTGTGCCATGTATTCTTCTTGTTGGTAGCGAATCTGAGAGGGGTCACCAAAAGACGTCCTCGGTTTCTTGGCTAATGGACTGATTTTGGTGTTTGTTTTGTGTTTTCTTGTCTTTCTTGTATCATTTGGTATCAAAGCATGGCTAGATCTTGTTCCTACTTGTTAGAAAATTCAAAAAAAAAAAAATTGAAATCTGAAAATTTCAAAAAGAAGCAAATCTGTCCATTTTTGTGTCTTGGCCGAAATTGTGTTCTTGCTGTGTCTTGGCTGAGATTTTTCTTATTTTGAGTCTAGATCTAGGAGTCATTTTATTAGTTTTGTTGTTTCTAGTGTTAGATTTTTCACCTCTAACACTAAAAAAGTCTAGATCTAGATTTGAGCTTTAATTGTTGATGTTGTTGTTGTGAACCTAAACTTTGGCCGTGTGACTGTCGTTGGAATTGTTGTTGCGGATTCAAAGATTGGACGTGTGGTGTGTTGTTGGTTCAAGGTTTGAATGTGTATGGTGGTTATTGTATTGTATTTTTAACCTTGAAAAGGTATTGTTGATGTTTGGGGTCCAACTTGAACCTTAGAACTTCAAGATTCAAAAAAATGTATTCTTGGTGTTCTTCACATCTTCATCTATTGTTGAAGAAAAAGTGGATGTTTGATCTTGGAAGTTGAAGAAAGAGAGTGTGTATTTTGTTAGTCTTGAAAGACATATTTACAAAATTTAAGACCTCTCAAGACTTTTACAACCAATTCCAACCACTCAAGGACTTTAACAACCACTTTTTCAACAACCTTCCATGATTTAAGGACCATGTCTTGAGGAGAAAAGTCAAGTCTTGTTTTTTGAATTTGAAAGAGGATTTCAAGACTTATTTTCTCTCCTTAACCAATTCCCATCAATTCCAAATTACAATTGGACCAATACTTGAATTAGAAAATAAAATTTGATAACAACCGCAACCAGTACGTGGCTGCCACATCATGTTTTTACTATTCACCAACAATTTTTAAGCTCAAATTTCAGATTTCTTAGTTTCATTTTATTGTTTCCTAGTTCCTTTTTTTGGTTCGAACACTAATTAACAAACTAGTAATCTCCTACTAGATTGTAAGTTAGGTGTAGAGTCCGTTTGTTCGTGTCTACGTTTGTTGTGTGCTTTTATCTTTTGTGAATTCGTTGTATCTTGTTGGTTCAAGTTCGTAAATAAATTTTTTTTGAGTCAACTCAAACGAAAATATATTTCGGGCAAGAGTAGACTCAACCCTCAATCACTCGCGAAGTACAAGCCAACTTTCAACACTTGTGAAACCAAGTGTGAGGTAAAAATTGAGAGTGAGAGTGTGGTGAGGCATTTTTGAGCTAACAAGTTTGTTGTTTTGTTGTTCGTTGTTATCTTTTTTTTAGGTACCATGGGTACCACCAATCTCGATGCCACATTTGACTGCATCACTGACAATATTGAAGACATGAAATGGCACGTTGAAAGGCTACACCAATTGGTATCCACACTTATCCCAACAAATCCAAAACCTAAGGTCTAAACACCTTGCGGTAAGAGCTTTCCGCAGGAAGTTGCTGCCCAAACTTGTGAAGGACTTTTACACCGAGCTAAAGATGAACATACTCATGAACGTCAAGGAAAAATAGCTAACCCTTATACTTTGGTACATGTGAATGATGAACATGTGACTAATAAGCCGTTGAGTGTGAGTAGTAGCTTACCTACATATGAGTATATTGATTCCTTACCACTTGTGGATGATGTACATGTTGTGCGAGTGGATACACTAGTTAATCTTATAGATGACCGAATCGACTCTTCTAGTGAGATCGATTTGTTTTCACTTAGTGTTGAAGCTATTGTATTGAATGAAAGTACATCGTTATGTGAAAATTATGTTGATCAACTTGTGTGTAAAACTTGCCCACCACTTGAGAATATGTGTGATGTGATTAATTAATCTCAAGTGAGTGAAGAATTTGAAGATGTTGGTTAAGGACAAGGAGTAAACCCGTGAGCCTATGTTGTTGTAAAAATTCTAATGTTTGCTTGGCTCATAGGGTTAATCATGTGCTTGACATATCTTTGAAAAATAATTTTTCTTGTACTCCTTTGCATGACACCCTACCCGTTCTTGACAAATATGGTGACTTGAATTGTGATCCCTTTGATGTTAATGGTGGTTTGTGTCTACTCGAGGACCGTAGGGAAAATGTGTCATTGTCTCTTTGGGGTGTTGCTCATATCCGTGCATCCATGTTTGACACACTTGTATTTAAGTTATGTGAACCACAACTTGAGGATGTCAAGTTGTATTCTTGTTTGTGGAAGGGTCCAAGGATGTTAAAGACTTGTTGTCACCTTCATGGGGTTGGACAAGTTGAAGTATCTTGTGGGACTCTTGGGAGAGTGCTTCACATCATTTGTAGAGGGAAGCTGAGTTCTTGGGCAAACTACTTGCCTTGGATTGGATTGTTTCTTGGTAGTTTCCCTATTCTCCCTATTGGTATAACTCCCTTGATGTAATGCCTTCCCTCAGTAAGTGGTTGGAAGGAGAGAGGTCCTACGTGCTTGCAATGTCCCTTTCTCTTGTTGTGTGTTCCTACTTGTGAATACATCTTAGATGAGAATTGTATCTTTGGGGCCTTTATTCACTACCTATATGCATATGATGATATTTATGATGTTGTTGGATATACATTGTATGAGAGGCGTAGTCTCAGTTTTTGTCCCTTAATTCTTGATGTTCATCCGAGCCCTTTCGTTTGTGATATTGTACTAAAGCATTTCATAATTAACACAAAGGATCCTTGGTTGTACTTCAAGTGTGTACCATCGAGGCATGATAGTGCTAATTATTTATTTTTCCGACCCTAACCCTCATGCCATGAGGATGTGTACTTGTTTGTTTCCTTTTTAATTTTGCAAGGTACGGATTCGAGGTTGAATCCTTTTCAAGAAGGGGAGGATGATACGAGTACGATCACGTAGATGGACTTATGAGGGCGTATGTTAGACCCGAGGCTTGATGTGTACAATGAAGTGCAAAGTAGCACCTAAATAGACACCAAAACAGTCTACTACATACACTAGAGGGGTGCCCCTTCACTAAGGGGCCTTTTGGTCATTTTGCCTATTATTTGTAATACACTATAAATAGAATAATGTAGGGTTTCATTAGGGGATTTTGATGAATATTATGGGTTTATAACACTTGAAACGTTTCTTCTCTAAGGAGAGAAGACCACCAACCCGAAATTGTAACTAGGGAAATCAACTTGAGCATGGAATCGCTCGTGTTGGATTCAAGCTTGGAAAAGTTAGATGCTTGGGAGATCGGGGTCACTCTTGTGCCAAATTAAGAGTTAGGTATTTGATGTGTGTGATGTTAAAGGTCCAGAAGTGGAATAGGCTTTTGGGTTGTTAATATTATACCTTCAATTTGTCTAACTATCTATCCTTTTGTTTCTTTGTAATCGTGTAGTAGTGTTGATGTTGTAACCGTGTGTTTGTGATGTTAATGTGGAATCTTAAATTAGTCTATTGTTCATCTTGTTCTTGTTGTTTTGCTACTGTTTTGGTGTTATTATGCCCTTGTGCCTTGTATTCTTCTTATTGGTAGCGAATTTGAGAGGGGTCACCAAAAGACGTCCTCGATTTCTTGGCTAGTGGACTGATTTTGGTGTTTGTTTCGTGTTTTCTTGTCTTTCTTGTATAAGAGAGGGAGAAAATAATATTTCGTAAGTATGAAATACATCTGTCAGTTATAAACCTTCTGCTCCTTTAGGCAGTTCCTTCAGAAGGAGAGAGGAATCTTGAGAAAAGAATTTCTTGTATTTCCTTTTTGTTTACTCAATGAGCTACTAGCATAAATGCATCTTATGATTAATGTTAGTCTAAGTTGAGCGGACTCTTCACTTTCAATGCTACACCGTGTCAGATTCTCCAAAAATACACTAGCTTTGGCGAATTCGACACGTACCTGTTGATATTTCTGAAGAGTCCGAGCAACATAGATTAGAGTTTGTGATCCAAATTTTGTTGATCTGTCCTGAAAAGTTCGCGGTGCGACCCATGTTTGAGATTTTTTTGGGGGGCAGTCTGTTGATACGATTCAAATGGCCGCCTTATCTTTCAATGACATCATTCGAATTTAGTACGTAGGGCATCAAGCTTTGGTCACATTACGGAAACGGAATCCTACATGGAGGGCCCGATTTGAGTACACCAAAGAGCAATCCCACATGTGAAAAATTGCTTGGAGCATTGAAGATTGAGGACTCACGATTTTGGGCCTTCATTAAGGACATTTTGGTTACTTATCCTTGTCCAAGTAACACTCCATGACCACCCCTTTTCGTTAAGGGTATTGTGGTCATTTTGTTATGTAATAAGTTAGACTATAAATAAGTTCTATTAGTTCATTTGCTAGTTAGTTTTATGAATGATGAAATATTGAAACATTGAAAGTCCTCTCTTTGAGAATAGAACACCTTAGTGTAGTCTTAGTTAGGGCTTGGAAAAGCTATTGTAGTTTAGGGTTTAGAAAATCCAATATTGACATTTTCTTAGAAACGGTGGTTCTTGAGGTGAGTTGATTCCCTTAGCAGTCACCGTAAGAAGATTGGTGTTTGATTATTGCGACTTTGAGGGTCTCTTCGTTTAATACATGTGTTGATTCTCATTGTTTCGTAAGATCTTATGTTATCTTGCCTATCCCTTATCTTATTTCACTTTGTATATTTGTATCTTGTCTTTTTTTATCTCGTGTATTTGCGTTGTTGCCGTGACTTGTCTCTATCTTGCTCTCAGTTTCTCCTTATGTTGTGGACTATTTTAGCACTTCGTAGATCGTTCCTGTATTATTTGGCATCAAAGCATGGCTTGATATTGTTCTCACAAGATCAATCTTGGGCTCGTAAACTTGAAAATAAAAAAGAAGTGTTAGAAAACTGAAAAATCAAAAAGAGGTAAATCTGTCCATTTTTTGTGTTCTTGGCCGAAATTGTGTTCTTGTTGTTGTTTTGGCCGAGATTTGTGTCTAAATTTAGGTGTGTTTTGATTTTCTTAGTTGTTTCTAAGTGTTAGTTTTGTCTTCACTATCACCCTTGAGTCTAGATCCATGTTGAGCTTGAACATTGTTGTTGGTATTGTTGTTTCGGTTTCAAGAACTTAAACATTGTTAGTGTTGTTATGTGGACCAAAACTTGAAGGTGGTTTGAGCTCGTGTTGTCGGTATTTTGTTGTGGTTTTTAAGCTTGAAAAAGGGTTTTTTGATTGTTGGAGGTTCAACGTGAGGCTAGGTTTTCAAACTTCTATTGAAAATTCTTGTTGTTCTAGACTATCTTCATGTCTAGTTGCAAAAAAAATCTTCAATAGTGTTGTTTGATCCAAAAGACAAGTGGAAAGAAGTGAGGCCTTTGTTAGTCTTTAAAACAAATCCCAAAGACCTACCAAAAGGGAAGGGGGACAAAAAGATCTACAAAAGACTTGGTACTAAAAGAGGGAAAAACACTTTTCTAGGTGTCCAAAAGAGGAAAGGGCCACCAACCCTTCAAAAAGGTGTCTTGCCCAAAAGGTGTAAGACAAGTCAAACCTTTTTCGATGTGAAAAAGGGCTCCAATCTTGATATTTTTCTTCCCCAAGTCCGAAATACACTTCTTCAAGAATTGAAAATTGAACCAAAATTTCAAAGTTGGAAAAATAAGAACCTTTCAAAAACCGCAACCAATCCTAGACCGCCACATCACCAATTTTTGTACAATAACAAAACTTAGGGCTCAAAATCTTGGATTCTTAGTTTCTTATTGTTGATTCTTATTTTTATTTTTTTTATTCTTATACTAATTGGCAACTAGTAAATACCTACTAAGTTGTAAATTAGTTTTTGAATACGTTTCTTTCGTGTCTTCGTTATTTGTGTGTTTTTCTCGTTTGTAACTCGTAGTAACTTCTTTATTTCAAGTTCATAAGTGAATTTTGTTTTGTGTCTTGATTCAATCAAAACAAGAATCCATTCCGGCCGCCAAGTAGGATTGACATGTTACTGACTACCGGCGTATAAGCAACTTTCAATATTTGCCGCTCCAATTGTGAGAATCACAAAGGTGAGTGTCTCGAGTGTTGGTAAAGAGCTTTTTGTTTTCTTTTATTTGTTGTTGTCTTTTTATTTTTATTTTGTTAGGTACCATGGCTGCACATAATTTCAAGGCCACATGTGATCGTATCCATGACGATCTTGAAGATATGAAACAACACATTGAAATTATACGCCAATTGTTACCCAAACTCTTTCCTCAAAATCCAATTGTCCAAACAACTTGCAATAAGAGCTTTCTGAAGGAAGTTGCTGCCCAATCTTGTGATGGACATTCACACCGAGGTAAAGATGAACATACTCATGAATGTCAAGGTAAAATAGCTAACCCTTACACTTTTTTGCATGTGAATGATAATTGTGTGGCTAGTAGCCCATTGAGTGTGAGTTATAGCTTTCCTATATGTGAGTCTATTATTTCTTTTCCACTTGATGATGATGTACTTATTGTGAGTGTGGATACACTAGTTGATCCTATTGATGACCGAATCGACTCTTCTTGTAAGATCGATTTATGTCCACCTAGTGTTGAAACCATTGTGTTGATTGAAAGTACATCGTCTTATGAAATTTATGTTGATCAACTTTTGTGTGAAAATTTACCACCACTTGAGGATGTGTGTGATGTGATTAATGGATCTCAAGTGTGTGATGATGTTGAAAATTTTGATCAAAGGAATAGGAGTGAACCTGAGAGCTATTCTTCGGATAGTCTTGCATTTGAAATCTCTTTGAAACCTGATATTGATCTTTTAGAGAGTGATGAACGTGTTTGTTTCGAATCTTCCTGTGAAATAGATCATGCTCTCTTAAGGTATAATGTCTTATTTGAAGATGATATAACCACTCCTAATGAACCTAGTGGTGAAAATTATGGTATAGCTTGCCTTAGAAGCTATAGCCGATATGCTAACCTACTATGGTGTGACAACATTCCTCCTAAAGATGAAAATCTCCCCTTGGAAGATAAGATTACTCTTAAGGGTAAGGGATGTGTGGTTTTGGAAACTACTTCTCCTTTTACTTTGTGTGACTTTATTGTTGAAAGTACTCATGGTGATGATTGTGAAACTAGAAGTGAGTACACACATGAGGGAACCTTAGTAGAAGTCGACTTGAGTGTTACCTTTCTCTACTTTCTATTTGCTTTGGATAATATGTATGCTATTATAGAGAGTATGCCGTTTATTTTGGGTGGAGACCACGGGAAAGGGGAGTGTTGTCTAGACCCGTGTCTATGGCCACTCTTCCCGTTTGACCCCGGTGCCAAATATATAATTGGTGATGATGGTGCACCCAACTTGTTTCTTGGTTTACATGACAAGCAAAGTATCATTTTTGGTCAATTCTATAGCCAAATCCTTTGTGTATTTTTGTAATACCCGTGTCTTTTTCCTAGCTAGAAATCATCTCAAGAATTCTAGGACTTACTTTGAAATGCAAATCTGTTCTTGTACATGCAGTATTTTTGAATTTTTCACTTTCTATCACGTGGGAAATTGAGTTGGATTTCCAACCATACCAATTTCGTCCAAATCTGACATCAGATAAAGGAGTTATGGACGTTTTACTCAGAACGGTCAGAATCGCCCAGGTGCGACGGCAAAGTTGACGGACCGTCAACTTAGTGAAGAACCGTCAACTTAGTGACGAACCACCACTTGGACCTTCAAAGCCATGCTAGTAAAGCCATGTTCTAGATAAGGAGTGATGGACGAGTTAACGGACCGTCAAAGTTGTGACGTACCGTCAGCCAGGCCGTCAACCCTTATCCAGTGAAGCCTATTTCTGGTCCACGTCTGACGGGCTGAATGAAGGTCCACTAGGAGTCTGACGGACCGTCACACACCACGTTCAGCTTATTTCCAGGTCGTTTTAACAGGGATATTTTGGTCACTTATCATCCACCTATATATACCCAGATAAGTCCGAATTCAACCATTTTGCTCACTTTTATTTCACAAACAACAACTAGGGTTTCTCCCTAAATTAAATCTTCAAAACCAAGACTCAATCTTCTTCAAGAATCAAAGGATTTCAAATCCTTCCAGTTCAAAAAAACATCAAGAACCTTGAGTCAGGTATGCGTAGTGTTCATCTATGGACCCCTTTCGTTCATAGAGTTCAAGAACCATGATTTTAAATGAGAAACTTTGATTTCCTTGTTTCTATGTGATGTTGTTCATGTCAATGATCATTGTTTAAACTTTAGAATATTATTTTAAGATGATTTCCATGAAGTATGCATGTTTGTGGTTAAAACCCATGAAATTGGGTGGTTCAAGATGATTAGAATTTGTTGAGAAAACCTATGCCCAAGGTGTGCATGCAAGGTGTTTGTTAAAATACCTAGGGTGCTAGAAGTCCATATTTACATGATTTTATGATACCTAAATGACAAGTCCATATTAGCTATACACTCAATATGAATTCCATGCTATTTATGTGTTGCTATTGTTGTGGTGTGAAACATGTGTGATAATGGAATTATAGAACATGTACACGAAATGTATCCATGCTTTCCCTACCATGTTTGAGATGTTGAATAGACTCATGAAGTACACTATCCCTTACTTATGATATTATGAATTGTGGACTCAAATCTTGTGATCAAGTCATGTCATGTGTGTCAATTTCCTTCTATCGAGTCCTGGGGGTATTCATACCCGAAACTATAGATGTGTGCCTAGATCCATGTCATGTTGTCATGATATCTTCAGTCAAGCCACGTTCCATAGAATTCAGTCAGTCATGTGACTCAGGAAACCTCAGAAACCTCAGAAACCTCATGATCTCAGTCAGTTATCAGTATTATTCCGTCAGTCAACGGAAATTCAGTAAACCCAGTTCATGTATAGTCAGTTAAGTCATGTTCAGTCTCTTCATATGGGAGTAGGAGTTAGCACCGAGTGAACCCGGGGATGGGAACTCACCTGCTTTAGATGAAGGTATGATTCTTAGAAGCAATCCTTGCGTTCCAGAACTATGTAGCCAACATAGGTTGAGACATCAACACTGCCAGCTTGAGGGTTGATGGGGCGGACATCCGCCATTCTCTTTTGGGTACACTTCTAGATTTGAGGGTCACTCACAGCATGTGTTTACCCATGGCACGGTATTGACACCCTTCCAATCAGGGAAGTGATTAGGCCCCAGTTCAGCTACTTTAGCATACATGGGGCATACCGGTTAAACAACTACCTCCCACAGTTTCAGACTTAGTCTCAGTAAAAGAACTCAGATAGTTCTTCAGATATCCGTATACCAGGACTGTTAGATACAGTCAAATCTCAGTTATAGTATGGAACTCAGACAGTTCTATCAGATACAGTCCCTCATGCTATCAGAACTTCATTTTCAGCCATGTATTAGCGTACAGATTTAGCTATCACGTACACACGATCTCAGTTACTATGTATGTATGTTTGCACTCTTATGTTTATATCAGTCAGTCAGTTAGCATTATTCATGCATGTAAACCCTTTACATTAGCCTACCTCTCTCGTATACTCAGTACTCTAGTTGTACTGACGCATTTGTTCTATGGTGCTTTCTTTTCATGTTACTCCATAGGTTTAGAGACACGAGTTCCATACCAGCTGTAGCAGTCGCATTCAGCAGACAGGGTTGCAGTGAGTCCTCTTCATTCGAGGATGATATTACTCGATTTATTTATTTATTAATTCAGTTAGTTTTTAGTTTACGGAGTTAGCTGGAGACATGTTTCTTCAACTCCCTATTCAGACAGCACTTAGAGGTTTTCAGATTTAGTATTCAGATTCAGTTCAGATTCAGTTGTTTTGGGTATTTGCTGCCCACATGGATGTCATGTTTTGACAGTTTCTTTATTCAGTTGAACCTTATGGCCTATTGTTCATGTTTTTTGAATTTTACAAGTATATTATGCAGTGTACAGGTACAGATATCAGTCATGGATTATCTTGTGGTCCTTCAGGGTCATAAGCACCATGTAGCATTCCGGTTCAGAAAATTGAGGCGTTACAAACTTGGTATCAGAGCCTAAGGTTCAATAGAGTCCTAGGAAGTCTGAAAGCCCCATCTAGTAGAGTCTTGTACATGGGTGTGTTGCGCGCCACATTTATGTGCAGGAGGCTATAAGATGTTTTAGGAACAGTTTCCCTTCTTTCAGTACTCATGTCATGCTAGTGAGCATAATCTCAAGTTAAACTCTCAGTCTAATCCATCCTTCTCTTATTTCAGAATATGCCTCCAAAGAGAAGAAACCAGTCAGCTCCTCAACCCGAACATCCTTTGGGCGAACATGTTTCCCATGCGGAGTTTAGGGCCATATTCACCACACTTTCTCAGTCTGTGGATGCCCACAATGAACAGCCACCAGCTATTCCAACCAATCCAGTGGTGAATTCCACAACAACAAGGATTCGGGACTTCACCCGGATGAACCCTCCATTTTTCTTCGGGTCTAAGTCTGATGAAGACCCTCAGGAGTTCATTGACCAAGTCCAGACGGTCATTGACATCATGGGTGTTACTTCTATTCAGAGTGGTGATGATCTAGTCGTATATCATTTGCAAGATGTGGTTCACACTTGGTATAAACAGTGGAAATCCGAGAGGGTAGATGGTGCAGGTCCTATTGAGTGGGAGGAATTTGTCATGGCTTTCTTAGACAGATTTCCCCAAGAGCTGAGGAAAGCCAAAGTTCTTGAATTCATCAACCTCAGGCAGGGAAACATGATGGTTAGGGAGTATTCTCTCAGATTTACTCAGCTAGCCATATATGCCCCTCATGTGGTTGTAGACAATAGGGCTAAGATGAGCAAGTTCGTGTTAGGGGTGAACGACAGTGTGGTAAATAAGTATAGGTCTACGATGCTGAACAGTGATATGACCTTATCCCGACTCATGACCCATACTCAGCAGATAGAGGAGCAGAAGGTTAAAACTAGAGAAAGGCAGAATAAGAGAGCAAGATCAGGCAGTTTCAGTTTTGCTCCACCCAAATCTGAGGAAAGAAACCGTTCACAGTTTCATCCCATGTCATCAGCTCCAGCTCATTCTACATCCAGTGCTTCAGTTCCTAAGTTCAGAGAGGGTAACCAAGATATAGCCCCAGGCTCTAAGTCTCAGGGCAGTGTTAGCAGTGCCCGAACTAATCCCCTATGTCAAACTTGTGGTAAGAACCACAAGGGTATTTGCAGATCCGGTAGTGATGTTTGTTTTAGATGTGGCAAGCCAGGCCACAGGATCAAGGATTGTCCTCGGTCAGGTCAGCAGAAACATCTTCATTCCCTAGCTCAGTCCGGTCGCCCGAATCAGCAGGGTGCCACTTCCAGTGCTAATAGTGGGCAACGCCCAAACAGACTATATGCTCTTCAGACCCGACAGGATCAGGAAAATTCTCTTGATGTCGTTACTGGTACATTACATATTTTCCATGTTCATGATTACGCTTTGCTAGATCCAGGTGCATCCTTGTCTTTTGTTACTCCCTTTACAGCAGGAGATTTTGGAATCAGTCCCAAAATTCTAGCAGAGCCTTTTTCAGTCTTTGCCCCAGTAGGTAAAACCATCATAGCCCGACAGGTATAAAGGAACTTCCCGATTATGATATTTTAGAAAGTCATCTCAGCAGACTTAGTTGAAGAGATGACTAATTTCAATGTCATTCTCGGCATGGATTTTCTTCATTCCTGCTATGCCACAGTCGACTGCAGAAATAGAATAGTTCATTTCCAGTTTCTGAATGCACCTGTCTTAGAGTGGAAGGGTAGTACTTCATCTTTCAGGGGTCAGCTTATTTCCTACCTTCAGGCAAGGAGAATGATATCTAAGGGATGTGTTTATCATCTCGTTCCTATTAAGTATTCCAGCTCCGAATCTCCTAGTCTCGAATCAGTCCCAGTGGTTAATAAATATTCTGATGTCTTTCCCGAAGATCTTCCAGGCATTCCTCCCAAAATGGAAATAGATTTCGGTATAGACTTTCTTCCAGATACTCAGCCTATCTCTATTCCGCCATACAGAATTGCACCAGCAGAGCTTAAGGAACTAAAAGATCAATTTAAGGATCTCTCAGATAAGGGATTCATCAGTCTAAGTGTATCCCCATGGGGTGCACCAGTCTTATTCGTGCGCAAGAAATACGGTTCTCTCAGAATGTGTATCGATTATCATCATCTCAACAAAGTTACGATCAAGAACAGGTATCCACTTCCCAGAATAAATGATCTGTTCGACCAACTTCAGGGCGCCAGTTAATTCTCCAAGATAGACCTCAGATCAGGCTATCATCAGCTCAGAGTTAGAGAATATGACATTCCGAAGACATCTTTCTGTACTCGGTATGGTAACTTCGAATTTCTAGTCATATCCTTTGGTCTTACCAATGCACCTGCAGTTTTCATGGACTTGATGAACCGGGGGTTCAAGTAGTACTTGGACATGTTCATCATAGTTTTCATAGATGATATTATGGTCTACTCTCGCATAGAGCGTGATCATTCAAACCATCTCAGAATTGTTCTTCAGACTCTCAGAGAGCATCAACTATTCGCCAAGTTCAGCAAGTGTGAATTTTGGCTAAGATTAGTAGCATTCCTTGGCCACATTGTCTCCGGTAATGGCATTAGAGTGGATCCTCAGAAAACCAAAATAGTAAAGAATTGGCCTCTCCCTATCTCTCCATCAGATATCAGGAGTTTCTTGGGTTTGGCTTGCTATTACAGACGGTTTGTCGAGGGATTTTCTTCTATTGCATCTTCTATGTACAGATTGACTCAGAAGAAGGTCAAGTTTTAGTGGTTAGATTCATGCGAGAAGAGTTTTCAGGAATTAAAGACTCGACTCACCTCGGCTCCAGTTCTAACCCTTCCAGATGGTTCAAATGGTTTTGTGGTATATTGTGATGCATCCAGAGTAGGTTTAGGTTTTGTCCTCATGCAGCATGGTAAGGTCATAGCCTACGCCTCCATACAGTTAAAGCCACATGAGAAGAATTATCCTACTCATGATCTTGAGTTAGCACCCGTAGTCTTTGCCTTAAAGATTTGGAGGCATTATCTTTATGGAGTTTATGTAGACGTCTTCACAGATCATAAGAGTCTTCAGTATGTCTTTTCTCAGAAAGATCTCAATCTTTATCAGAGAAGGTGGTTAGAGCTCTTGAAGGATTATGACATGAGTGTCCTTTACCATCCGGGCAAGGCCAACGTTGTGGCCGATGCTCTCAGTAGACTCTCTATGGGTAGTATTTCTCACGTTGAGGATAGCAAGAAAAAAATAGCTCAAGAAATCCATCAGCTTGCCAGACTAGGCATTCGCTTAGTCGACTCTTCAGAGGGTGGTGTATGTGTTCAGAATAGTTCAGAGTCATCTCTAGTTTTTGAGGTAAGAGAAAATCAAGACAGGGATTCTAGCCTTGTCAACCTAAAAGAGTTAGTTCAGAATCAGAAGGTAGAGGTTTTCTCCCAAGTGGGAGATGGTGTTCTTCATTGTCAGGGTCATTTGTGCATTCCAGGTGTAGATGACTTAAGGCAACGAATTCTTGCAGAAGAGCATGGTGCGCGATACTCTATTCATCCAGGGGCCACTAAGATGTACCGTGACTTGTGGGAGATCTATTGGTGGAGTGGGATGAAGAGAGATATTGCAGAGTTTGTGGCTAAGTGCTCTACATGTCAGCAGGTTAAGATAGAGCATCAAAAACCTAGTGGTTCTATGCAGGAGTTCACCATTCCTACTTTGAAGTGGGAAGAAGTGAACATGGACTTCGTGATGGGTTCTCCTCGTACTCGTAGTCAGCATGATTCAGTTTGGGTCATCGTAGATAGAATTACCAAATTAGCTCATTTTCTTCCAGTTCGTACTTCTTACTCAGCCGAGGATTATGCCAAACTCTATATCAGGGAGTTGGTCAGATTACATGGTGTTCCCTCATCTATTATCTCAGATAGAGGTACCCAGTTCACCTCTCACTTCTGAAAAGCATTCCAAAAAAGTCTTGGTACCCAAGTCTATCTCAGTACAACATTTTATCCTCAGACAGATGGTCAAGCGGAAAGGAACATTCAGACTCTCGAAGATATGCTAAGGGTGTGTGCAGTTGATTTCAAAGGAAGTTGGGATGACCACTTGCCTTTGGTTGAATTTGCATACAACAATAGATATCATTCCAGTATTTAGATGGCTCCATTCGAATCTCTCTATGGTAGGAGGTTTAGATCTCCAATCGGTTGGTTCGAAGTTAGTGAGGCCTCGGTCATAGGTACTGGCTTGGTATTCGACGCCTTAGAGAAAGTTCAGTTGATCCGAGAGAGACTCCGGGATGCTCAGAGCCAACAAAAGTCTTATGCAGATGTTCGAGAAAGGATCTCGAGTTCCAGGTCAACAACTATGTCTATCTTAAGATCTCTCCTATGAAGGGAGTGAAGAGGTTCGGAAAAAAAGGGAATCTCAGTCCTTGCTATGTCGGTCCCTTCAGGATTCTCAGTCGCTTCGGCAAGGTAGCTTATGAGATCGAATTGCCTTCAGATCTAGCCTCAGTCCATCCAGTCTTCCATGTCTCTTTTCTCAAGAAGTGCATAGGTGACCCAACAGTTTTAGTCCCTATTCAGAGCATTGATATTCAGAACAACCTCTCTTATGAAGAGACTCCAGTTGAAATCTTAAACTATCAGACTCGTCGATTGAGGAACAAAGAAGTCCCTCTAGTCAAAGTTTTTTGGAAAAATCAGTCTCATGAGGGAGATACTTGGGAAACAGAAGCAGATATGCGTACCAAGTACCCTCACCTTTTCGCCACCAATTTAGATCAAGCTCAAGGTAACAGTCCTTCTTAAGCTTATTCAGTTTCATGTTCAGCATTCAGTATAAACTTGGTATCTATTGCCATTGCATACTCAGACATGCGTTCATGTGTCGGTACAGTATTTAATCATGCATCAACTATGCATTCTCACCTTGAGAAACTCAGTTTATCAAATTGCTCAGTTACGTATTCATGTATTAGTTATCCATGCATAAGATATGCATGATCAGTATGCTATGTACAGTTTGTCAGTTGGGAGATCATGTTCCAGCTATTCATATTTAGATCACTATTTCCCCTACCAGTCAGTTTAATTCGAGGACGAATGTTCTCAAGGGGGAGATATTGTAATACCCATGTTTTTTTCCTAGCTAGAAATCATCTCAAGAATGCTAGGACTTACTTTGAAATCCAAATATGTTTTTGTACATGCAGTATTTTTGAGATTTTCACTTTCTATCACGTGGGAAATTGAGTTGGCTTTCCAACGATACCAATTTCATCCAAATCCGACATCAGACGAAGGAGTTATGGATGTTTTACTCAAAACGGTCAGAATCGCCTAGGTGCGACGACAAAGTTGATGGACCACTACTTGGACCGTCAAAGCCATGCTAGTTAAGCCATGTTCTGGATAAGGACTGAAGGAAGAGTTGACGGACCGTCAAAGTTGTGATGTACCGTCAGCCAGGCCATCAACCCTTATCCAGTGAAGCCTATTTCTGGTCCACATCTGACGGGCTGAATGACGGTCCACCAGGAGTCTGACGAACCGTCATTCGGACCGTCACACACCACATTCAGCTTATTTCTAGGTCATTTTAACAGGAGTATTTTGGTCACTTATCACCTGCCTATATATACCCAGATAAGTCCGAATTCAACCATTTTGCTCACTTTTATTTCACAAACAACAAATAGGGTTTCTCCCTAAATTAAATCTTCAAGACCAAGACTCAATCTTCTTCAAGAATCAAAGTATTTCAAATCCTTTCAGTTCAAAAAAATATCAAGAACCTTGAGTTAGGTATGCGTAGTGTTCATCTATGGACCCTTTTCGTTCATAGAGTTCAAGAACCATGATTTTAAATGAGAAACTTTGATTTCCTTGTTTCTATGTGATGTTGTTCATGTCAATGATCATTGTTTAAACTTTAGAATATTATTTTAAGATGATTTCCATGAAGTATGCATGTTTGTGGTTAAAACCCATGAAATTGGGTGGTTCGAGATGATTAAAATTTGTTGAGAAAACCTATGCCCAAGGTGTGCATGCAAGGTGTTTGTTAAAATGCCTAGGATGCTAGAAGTCCATATTTACATGATTTTATGATACCTAAATGACAAGTCTATATTAGCTATACACTCAATATGAATTCCATGCTATTTATGTGTTGCTATTGTTGTGGTGTGAAACATATGTGATAATGGAATTATAGAACATGTACACAAAATGTATCCATGCTTTCCCTACCATGTTTGAGATGTTGAATAGACTCATGAAGTACACTATCCCTTACTTATGATATTATGAATTGTGGACTCAAATCTTATGATCAAGTCATGTCATGTGTGTCAGTTTCCTTCTATCGAGTCCTGGGGGTATTCGTACCAGAAACTATAGTTGTGTGCCTAGAGCCATGTCATGTTGTCGTGATATCTTCAGTCAAGCCACGTTCCATAGAATTCAGTCAGTCATGTGACTCAAGAAACCTCAGAAACCTCATGATCTCAGTCAGTTATCAGTATTATTCTGTCAATCAACGGAAATTCAGTAAACCCAGTTCATGTATAGTCAGTTAAGTCATGTTCAGTCTCTTCATATGGGAGTAGGAGTTAGCACCGAGCAAACCCAGGGATGGGAATTCACCTGCTCCAGATGAAGGTGTGATTCTTAAAAGCAATCCTTGCATTCCAGAACTATGTAGACAGCATAGGTTGAGACATCAACACTGCCAGCTTGAAGGTTGATGGGGCGGACATCCGCCATTCTCTTTTGGGGACACTGCCAGATTTGAGGGTCACTCACAACATGTCTTTACCCGTGGCACGGTATTAACACCCTTCCAATCAGGGAAACGATTGGGCCCCAGTTCAACTACTTTAGCATACATGGGGCATGTCGGTTAAACAACTACCTCCCATAGTTTTAGACTTAGTCTTAGTAAAAGAACTCAGACAGTTCTTCAGATATCCGTATACCAGGACTGTTAGATACAGTCAAATCTAAGTTATAGTATGGAACTCAGACAATTCCATTAGATTCAGGACTGTTAGATACAGTCAAATCTAACTTATAGTATGGAACTCAGACAATTCCATCAGATTCAGGACGGTCAGATACAGTCCCTCATGCTATCAGAACTATATTTTCAGACATGTATTAGCGTACAGATTTAGCTATCACATACTCACGATCTCAGTTACTATGTATGTATGTTTGCACTCTTCCGTTCATATCAGTCAGTCAGTTAGCATTATTCATGCATGTAAACCCTTTACATTAGTCTACCTTACTCGTATACTCAGTAATCCAGTTGTACTGACGCATTTGCGCTATGGTGCTTTCTTTTCATATTACACCATAGGTTCAGAGACACAAGTTCCAGACCAGCAGTAGCAGTCACATTCAACACACAGAGTTGCAGTGAGTCCTCTTCATTCGAGGACGATATTATTTGATTGATTCATTTATTAATTCAGTTAGTTTTCAGTTTACGGAGTTAGTTGGAGACATGTTCCTTCAACTCCTTATTTAGACAGTACTTAGAGGTTTTCAGATTTAGTATTCAGATTCAGTTGTTTTGGGTATTTTCTACCCACATGGATGTCATGTTTTGACCGTTTCTTTATCCAGTTGAACCTTATGGCTTATTGTTCATGTTTTCCGTATTTTACAAGTATATTATGCAGTGTAAAGGTATAGATATCAGTCATGGGTTAGCTTGTGGTCCTTCGGGGTCATAAGCACCGTGTAGCATTCTGGTTCGGAAAATCGGGGCGTTACAATTTTTCATTAATTATGTAATATTTAGTTCAAAGGATCCTTGGTTATATTCTAAATATGTGCAACCTTGGCATGTTGAGGTGATTTGTCGTTCTTACCCTAACCCTCATGCCATGAGGAGTTTGTATTTGTGTGTCCTTTTTTTGGTTTTGGACGGTTTGGATTCGAGGTCGAATCCTTTTCAAGAACGGGAGGATGATACGATTCAAATGGCTGCCTTAGCTTTCAATGACATCATTCAAAGTCAGTACGTGGGGCATCAAACTTTGGTTACATTAAGGAAACGGGATCCTACATGGATGGGCCAATTTGAGTACACCAAAAAGCAATCTCACGTGTGAAAGATTGCTTGGAGCATTAGAGATTGAGGACTCATGGTTTTGGGCCTTCATTAAGGACATTTTGGTTACTTGCCTTGTCCAAGTAACACTCCATGACCTCCCCTTTTCATTAAGGGTATTGTGGTCATTTTTTATGTAATAAGTTAGACTATAAATTGGTTCTATTGGTTCATTTGCTAGTTAGTTTTATGAATGACAAAATATTGAAACATTGAAAGTCCTCTCTTTGAGAATAGAACACCTTAGTGTAGTCTTAGTTAGGGCTTGTAAAAGCTATTGTAGTTTAGGGCTTAGAAAAGCCAATATTGACATTTGCTTAGAAACGGTGGTTCTTGAGGTGAGTTGATTCCCTTAGCAGTCACCGTAAGAAGATTGGTGTTTGATAATTGCGACTTTGAGGGTCTTTTCATTCAATACACGTGTTGATTCTCATTGTTTCATAAGATCTTATGTCATCTTGTCTATTCCTTATCTTATTTCACTTTGTATATTTGTATCTTGTCTTTTTTATCTCGTGTGTTTGCGTTGTTGTCGTGACTTGTCTCTATCTTGCTCTCAGTTTCTCCTTGTGTTGTGGACTGTTTTAGCACTTCGTAGATCGTTCCTATTTTATCTGTGGTGGTAGCAGAGGGATCGGTCCGAGTATGTGTAACATTCCGAGAGTACACCCTAGATGCCACACGGTGCCTACATCCCCGAAGGACCACGAGCTAACCCATGTTAGTACCTATTGTGAGCACTGAATAAAATAACAAAGAATATGTGCGGAATTTAACTGAAAATGCCATAAGGTTTTAAATACAAAAACAATACTGAATCAAAATACCAAAAATATTTGTCTGAAAATAATACTGTAAGATTGTCAATAACAACTGATAACTGAATAACTAACTGAAAGTGTCTGAAAGCCTCTAACTGGCTGACTGTGGAGTTGATGGGATAAGTCCCCAACTAACTCTGACTGACTACTACACTGAACCAAAATAAATATAAACGGTCCTCAGAACATGAGGACTCATCACTGCTACTACTGTTGGTGTGCTGGAATGTCTAGGTACGGTCAGGAACCTGAGCATCCAAACCTATGATATGAGACATCATAGTGCAAGAAACGAGTATGTGGTCAGTACTTTGAATGTGCTGGTATGCTAAATGGGGTTAGGCTATTATGCATGGGTTCATGTGCATGAGCAATAACTAACTGAATGAATAACATGAAGTACTGAGTGAGAATGCATGAAAGTTGTAAGATCTGAGGATGCATGACCAAAAAATACTGAAATACTGAACTGTACAATTAATGACTGTATGTCATGGTCAAGCAAACCTGAAACTAAGTGCTGGACTGAATAATGGACTAAGACTGTGGGAGATATCATACCGACATGCCCCAAAATGAGCTAATTGGGGTCCAATCTTGTAACCCTAGTTGGAAAGGTGTCAGTACCATGCCATGGGTACTAACACTGGCTATATGGATCCACTAAAGTGTTTTCCCGAAGGACTAAGGTTCACCCTCAACTGGCAGGGCCCTAATGAGATATGTGTCAACCCTCAACTAGCAGGTTAATCTCTCAACTTACGCTGGCTACGTAGTTCTGGAATGCAGGGATTGCTACTAAAGGTCACACCCTAAACTGGCAGGTGAGCCCCCATCCCTGGGTTCGATCGGTGCAAGTCCTACTCCCAACTAAACTGAACTAAGCTTATTGACATGATATACTGAATGAACTGATAATGCTATATCTAAAATCATACTGGCAATACTAAGACTAAGTAAGAAGCTAAGTTTTCGGGTATCAAAACCCCAAAGACTCGATAGCAATATCAATAAGAATAGATGAGAACATTTGAAACCATAGTGCGATTTAGAGGACATCATAAATAGTCATTGTTCAAATTCATCTATGAGGAAATTCATCAAACACATTAGGGTCATGAGTTAAAGAATGGAGATAGTTTAAACATATGGTTGTAACATAATTTCAATACTAAAATCATGGGTTTAGGACTTAACATGCAAATATCATCCTCCAAATGGATCAAAGGCTAATCCCAACAAGAACACATGTAGACATAATATAAAAATTAAAAATTCATGGAAGTTCATGATAAAATTCATAAATACATATAAATACCATAATTTAAACTTGAAATTGGGTTATTGAACTCCATGGATGAAAAGGATCCATGAATGAACATCTAACATACCTTAATTGAAGAAGACTTAGAAGTTCTTGGTGAATTTCTTGAGAATTGATCTTGAATGTTGAAGGGGCTAGGGTTTGTTCCTGAGAGAAAATGCTTTTGATTTTGAGAGGATTATGAAAAAATGAGGCAATAATGCTGTTTTGGGACCTAAATCCCGTGTTAAAGTGAGGAAAAAAGATTGAAATACCCTTCTAGACCCAAATTTATTAAGTTGAAAACACGCCCAGTAACGCGATTAGAGACGCGCCGCGTTGCTGCTACCAACGCAGTACCTAACGCGACGCGACCATATCGTGTTGGTCTACTTTTTGCCACCCAAACATGACTCAAACGTCGTCCGAAAAATCCAAAACTCACCCGAAATGAAATATAGACAACCCTGATCATGAATTAACTTAGAAAAAAACTTTTTGAGGTCGGAAAGGTCGAAAATAAAATTATCAAAGCTTTGAGGCTAAAAATGAGACTACGTCTTCAACACTTAGCTAAATTTTTTTGAGATCGTAGGACTATTATGCATACATTATGAGTTGAATTGCACTAGGAAGAGTATGGGGAATTACAATATGGACCTGTATGTTTTGGGGCTTAGGATTTATTTGTACGCACGTATATATGTGTGATTTAATAGGTTATTTTTTGATGGTGTTGATTTTTAGCTTTGATATTGGAGAAATAATAGAGAAAGAGTTGGAGAAAAATAAAATACGATAATAGTATTATCAAAGGAAATTATTTAATTAATAACTCAAAACATATATTTATAGCTAAATTTCTAACTACACTCCAATTTAAATTGGGATAACTAATTCTTATTCAAATAATAAAGGGACAACTAATTCCTAAGTTACGTAAGACTCTAATAATTAAAAACTACTAAAAATATCTATTCCTACTTTAAACAAAGTATACTCCATGTCGTCTTAACCAACCATTCTTTCTCTATTAACTATCATAAAATTTTGCAAGTCTTGATACACCCTAGCCAACACCAAAGGACATTTCATCCCATTTCTCGCTTAATAAATACAACTCTTGCTACATACTACAATCAATCACTATCCTCACTTTCATCTTCTACTCTGATGACTTCATATTTTCGAACTTAAGATTATACTACTACTTATGGCATACCACAAAATATCCCAAATAGCAATATCTCTCGGGTGACAACACTATTCAAGAGTCAAGACACACTCTTCTTTAAGGGTGTTATCTGGAATAAGTCTTTGCAGAAGGCCTGGGAGAACAATCTTACTATAGCTCAAAAGTACGATTTATAAGAACAAGATTGTAAGTTTTTTTTTTTGAATTTATAGACTCGAATAGACTAATGGGCTACTAAAACGCCCTTGTGCGGTCAGCTGATAAAGATATGAGTTTCATAACTCCTACTACCTTAAAGATGAGGAGAAGATAACGAAATGTGAGAAACGCACAAATTTGAGTAAGTATGTTTTTTTTGGCACCAGTTTATCGCACGGTCTAGAATATGAAAGAACGAAAAAGTTCTCCTAAATGGCCAGTAGCCTCCTCATTATAAGTGTGGCGCGCTACACACTCATAAAAAGGACTATACTAGACACGGCTTCATAGATAACCTAGGACACTTGAACTCTGTGCGCTGATACCAAGTTTGTCACGCCTCGAGCCAAGACCCTAGACGTGGTACGCACCCGATACTATTGCTAGTACGAGCGAACGTTTTGGCATATCACATGAGCATAGAGATAACATAATGAATAAAGAGGAAACATAATAGAATAAGATTTCTTAAAGGATAAAGTCTTTCATCAATGTTCATTAATATCACTTAACGTCTGAAGATACAATAGTCATGACAAATAATACTAAAAATTACAATATCTGCCTGGCAACTAAATCAGTCCGTGAAGCCTTTAATAAGTACCAATACTAAAAGAAAAGAAAATATAATGAAGTCATATCTCGTCCAACCTCCTGATAGGAAGGAGGCTCACCAATAGCAGAAGATAAAGATCCTAATGAGGCGCCTGACCGCGGACATGAGAGCCAGAACCTACATCATGAAACGATGTAGCGCCAAAGGCGGTCAATACGTAGAATGTATTGGTATGCAAAACCATTTCAGGAGGGTAGTACATCAAGAGATTAGAAATGACAATAAAATTCAAACGTAAAATAGGACAATTGAAAAGGAACAAGAATATAAACTAAATTTATAATTGACCACATAAGGTAGATTTAATTGCTTTGATTATTTGTGGGAGAAAGTAGTGAACCATCATAAACCACCATGTGAGCGCATGGAGTCTGATCTCATCCCGATCAGCTAGCCGTCCTATACCTTGTCGGGCATAGGACGTGACATGACATAATTTGCTAGCAAGTATCCATGGTTAGCCCCTTTTCGGGACACATAAAAAAAAGAGTCATCCGCTTGCGAAATGATCTCTATCCTATGCCGGCAAACATAGTTTCAGGCATTTGTCATTTAGACCTATGCCTTCACGGTCAGCTAACCAACTCCCTTATGCTCATAATGTTATCTTACTGATTCATGTTCATAGATTAGCCATATTAGGCTTATATTCATGGTTTAGCCACTTTAGGGCTCATTCCTGAGAATTAACCAACTTGGGTTCATATTTGAGATTAATCCACCATAAACTCATAATCAAGTATTATCATCATTAGGACTCATGGGAGGTAGAATCATACTTCATTAAGTCAAATTAATTCATCAGTGAAGAATTTTCGTAACTTTATCAGGAGTGAGCCTTTGGAATGTACATGTTCTTTTTAGCATAGCTTATGAGTTTGGAGATCATATCTTAAGGTAATAAAGACATTCATGAATTAATTCATAAAGCTAGAAGTCATACAGATCATGTCATTTTGTGTCGTGGTTCATAAGAGAGGTATTTTATGATATTATGGAGATCATGGAAAATTCAAGTCATTATAGCATTGTTATCTTCTCTGATTTGTGACCAACGTGCTAGCTTTACTAGGCTCATGTTAATATTTTAGCCTTTCTGTGGGATCACATTGGAATTCAGCAACTTTGGTTTCATACATCATGAACTAACACTCAGTATTGTTTTGGTGAGTCATTGAAAGCAACGTCTTGCAACATCATTATTACAATATTCAAAGTCATAACTTCCATAACACTTAATGGAACTAAAGAGGAAATTGAGGGAATCTGGTTGAGCTTCATGGATCACGGTTCATATGAAAACAATAGGAGTTTCCAGTATGATGTCTTCTTAGAAACAAAATTAAAAATTCACAGTATTTAGTTAAAAGAAAAGCAACAGGCTAGCCAAATAGGGAAAAAATGTTAATTTGGAGTGCGTTGCATGTGTCATAGCCATCTAGAATCGAGATACCATCTATTTATGGTTGTAACTTTGCAAGAACAGTGAATGATAGTTTACTTCTATGGAAACTTAAACAAAATATCTACAACTACTATCTGGAAACAAACATGTGAAATGGACAGTTCAAAATGTCAATGGCAGAACACAAAAAGCCTAAATATTTAGAACAGTTTATGCAGAGTATGTGAATGCCATATGGATCGAAAGAAATCATATGTTCTTCGAAAGGATAGCTAGAGTCTGGAAAGTTTTAATTAGCCAAAGAAAATGCCTATATGTGCTGTGTGAGATCAAATTATAGGGTGCAAAACTAGTTACAGTGTGCTATGCTAGGCTAGATTATGAGGATTGATTCAAAGGCTAGTAGTATGGTTTAGCTTTGGTTGATTCTGTTTCGAGATAGCCAGGAGTGTTAATTGGCTATGGATTCGTAACTCTTGCATCAACTTGTAGAATAAATATAATTCACATAATATCAAGTATCCATAGAAAAGATTAATGGACCAAGATGTTTTTTTTTTTTAAAAAAATAACTTTCCAGGTAACTTGAGACGGGGGACTCGATTAATGGACTAAGATTTTTAAAACTCCTTCCACCATCATTATTTTGAAAGTAATCATAATTTGAGGAGAAATAAAACTAAGAGAAAACATAAAAGAAATAATCTTACATACCTCAAAACGTTAGAGAAGTTAGTTACTGGAAGGGACGAAACTAAGATTGATTCTTGAGCCAATTCTCTTGGATTTTTTTTTATGATTGAATTTGAGAGGAAAGCTGAATTTCTGGATGATGAAATAGTTTGTATAACTGTTGGAGAAATTGCAGTTTTTTTTTATTGTGTGTAATTGAGGAAGGCAGAGAGATTGTAAGTGATGGAGTTTTTAATGTGAGTGCTAGGCAAACAGAGAGATTGTAACTGATGGAAAAATAAAGAACTTCTATCCGCTGAAATAAGGTCTGGCAGAGGAAAAACAAGCGTTTGAATACTGATGAATAGAAAGGAATTTAATCACTTGGGGTAAAGGTGAAAAGGAAAACACGAATTTTCACTCGAAGGTACTTCACAAGTTACTGAGTGTGAGATGTTACAGCTAAATTTCTAACTACACTCTAATTTAAATTGGGATAACTAATTCCTTTTCAAATAATAAAGGGACAACTAATTCCTAAGTCACATAGGACTCTAATAATTAAAAACTACTAAAAATATCTATTCCTACTTTATTTCTGAGACATATTTTCAACGGACCCCTCAAGAAATTGGCTCTGATACCAATTGTTGATTTTTAGTTTTGAAATTGAAAAAATAACAGAGAAAGAGTTGGAGAAAAAAAAAATACGGAATAGTATTGTCAAAGAAAATTATTTTATTAATAACTCAAAACATGTATTTATAGCTAAATTTCTAACTACACTCTAATTTAAATTGGGATAACTAATTCCCTTTCAAATAATAAAGAGACAACTAATTCCTAAGTGGACTCTAATAATTAAAAACTACTAAAAATATTTATTCCTACTTTATTTCTGAGACATATTTTCAACAAGACAGTTTTTATATTTCATTGAGACTTTCGTCTCCTCATTATATTCCTCTCCATTATAGTGAATTTCCTCCTTCTCTGCCTGTAGTTTTTTCTGTCAACGGTTTCCACGTAAAATCTGTGTGTTCTTGTTTTCTTTTGTTTTGTGGTATTGGTTCGTTTCGATTACAATTAATTTCCTAAGACATGAACTAGGTAATTAATTCATGTACTAGGAACGAATCTAGTTACTTTAGATTACTTTTTCCACAAGAGACACCACTTTAGAGTCTTGGACACTTGGAATTTAGACCACAATGGTCGCTATCAATTGTTCATACCAACAAACTAGCTATTTGAAACCCAATAAAGCAGAAGAAATGAGTTGGTCATTTTTAATGCCTGTGTTTGGTCACTGGCTCACCCACCCCACCCTCAAAGATGAGGATATCAGATGATATAGTGGTAGCTATGGAAGGCCGGAAGGGAGATGAGCAGAACAGAAACAACATCTTTCATGATCTTAGCTAACTGTAGTTGTGGAGCTTGTTTTATTGACAATACGGATAAGTCATTAATAACTAAGAATCACTAAAACAATATTCAAGAATATAGCATATTTGAGTTTTTTTTAGGTACTTTAGTGATTCCAGCATCAACAAGGTTTTTGACGCCCGCCTTAGTAGCATCAAAGGCTTTTGTCACTCATTTTGTTATAACTTTCCTGAACTCTGGCCTCAAAATCATCTGTGCTAGAGACTACCATCTTTTTTTGCTCTGATAGGTTAATAAACTAGAGTTCCTCAGGCTCTTTACTTGGATGAGAAGTACTTCAATTTGATGTTCTAATGTACTTTAATTTCTATGACAACAAGAGAAATAAAAAAAAATGCCAAATCTAGAAAAGAGAGAAGATGAATAACATCGTGTGGAATTAAGTCCAGGAAAGGAAAAATTGGTTTGCAAGCTGCAAGTACACATTTGAAGGTCACAATTACAAGCTCTGAAGTTTGGGAGGGAACGGCATTACCCAGTTTTGGATGATAAGGACATCAGACAAGCAACAAACCTAGAATGTATAAGACTCTGTATATGTACACATAGTTACCTATTAAAAAAAAGACATACAAACTATGTTGGTTTGTGCGGCAAGTTATATTCCACTTCGATTTTCCAAGAACAAGTCTAAGAGATTAATAGAAATAGAAGGCAGTGGCAAGCATCTCAGAATAGTTGATATCTATTGAAATTGTTAAGACATTATTGAATAAAAAAACAGGATTCCTACTCTTAACAACTTAGATATATTAAATGAGGTGGTCAGTCATATAGAACTAGTGTCATATCTCACCGTCAGCCAGTACCAAAAGGTACTTCCATATGCATGGCCCAAGAAAATGATCAGGTTAGCACCAGTACGCATGCTAATATAAGATTGAATTAATATATGTTTTCTTCCCTTGAAGTTTTAAAACATTTAGAAGAGATGGTCACACGATGTTCAACAAAGATGACTAGGCTTAAGCTTCTACATAAGGTGACGACATATAGTTCGACAGGGATGACAAGGATTGAGACGCAAACCCTTTGACACGAGTCTGAATTTCGTTAAAAGGGAGAAAATAACATTTTAATAAGTATGGAGTGCATCTATCATTCATAAAGTTTCTGTTCCTTTGGGCATTTCTTTGCTCAAATCTTGAGAAGAGAATATCTTGTGAAAGCTAATATGAGTCCACCACAGTACTAAGGACTTGTTTCTCAACCTGGTGGCTAAGCTATAAAGACAAGTTATCTCAAGAACAGGAAGTAAACAGCAGTAAAGTAGGACACAAGATGTTTACGTGTAAACTTCCTTGATCAAGGGAGTAAAACCACGACCTTCCTCAATGGGATTTCTCAACTGCTTCATTAGCGCCAAGCAAATTTCAGATTACAATCTTTTGTAATCTAGGAATTAACTCTATTGCAATCCCTCTTACCAATGACTGTGTTGCAAAGACTCCATCAGCTAACTCTAGCTAACACCCACAAGTAGAAAAGAAAAAGGAAACATAAATACCCACACTGATCTCTTGAAGGGGGGTGGGATTTCAATGTTAAAAATGAAATTACAAAGACTCAATCAGCCTAGAAGCAGGGACACTTTTCACTCTGAGCAGAATGGTTTCTCGGTTGTTAAGCTTTGTCTCCAATAGCTCAGAGCGGTGGCTTTTGCAGAAGAGAATAAACTCCTTTTGATTTTTTGCAAAAACTAGGTTTTCTTCCAATTTAATGATGTGTGTGTATGTATATATGAGAGGTGATGGGAGAGAAAAGCCTCAACTGATTCTCATTGAAGGACGAAGGAGGACCACTGCGGCGCACCTCAGCCTTACTGCCACATACAACTGTCACAGAGCAGTACAGAGACATATATCGCGTAACGAACTTTTAGATAAGATAGCATTGCCTACAGGTGCTCTCATCAGGTTTGTCAATTATCAAAATACAAAATGCTAGGAGGCACTTGAACTCATCATCTTGTATTTCCTTTTTGTTTATACAATGTTAGCTCCGAAATTTAAAACTAGTTTTCGTTACTCATTAGCATTAGTCACAACAACAACAACATACCTAGTGTATTCCCACATAGTGTGGTGTAGGGAGGGTAAAATATACGCAGTCCATACCACTACCTCCGAAGAAGTAGAAAGGTCGTTTCCAATAGACCCCCAGTTCAAGACAAAAGACAATAAATAAAGTTGTAATAAAATATGAAACAAGATGAAATAATAGAAATAAGACACCACAGAGTAGTATTATTCACTATCTAATCGAAAGCGCACACCTTACTCAAACCCTCCTAACTAGAAACTCTAACCTATGTGCAAAACCCTACGACTACTAGCAAGGCTACACCAAAGCACTCTTATTTATTGGCTATGACTCAACCACACACACTAGCCCTCTAACCTAATTCGTGTCCTCCATACCTTCTATCTAGGGTCAGGTCCTCCCTCAGTAAGCTGTAACTACTCCATGTCATGTCTAATCACCTTCCTACTACTCCATGTCATGTCTAATCACCTTCCTCCAGTATTTGTTCGGCCAACCTCTACCCCTCCTGAAACCATCCAAAGTCAATCTCTCACACCTACGAACTGGGGCATCAGTGCCCCTCCTCATCACATGCCCAAACCATCTCAACCTCACTTCCCGCATCTTGTCCTCCACCGAAGCCACTCCCACCTTCTTCCGAATAGTCTCATTCCTAACTCTATCTCCCTTAATAAGTCCACACATCCAACGCAACATCCTCTTTTCCGTTACCTTCAACTTTTTGATGTGAGAGTTCTTGACTGGCCAACACTCCGCTCCATACAACATGGTCGAATGGACTACCAGTCTATAGAGGTTGCCTTTAAGTTTGGGAGGTACCTTCTTATCACACAAAACTCCAGAGGTGAGCCTCCATTTCATCCACCCTGCCCCAATACGGTGAGTGTCATCCTCGTCAATCTCTCCATTCCCCTGAATTGTTAGAGTTGTGACCTGAATTTTGTTGATCTGGCCCAGAAAGTTTCGCGGCGCGACCTATGTTTGTGATTTTCAATGGGGTCTGTGGTGATAGCATAGGGATCGGCCAACAGGTGCGATCCCGAAGTCCACCACTGATCTCGATCGGGTGCGGGGGAAAGCCCCCGCCGTATGAACCTTTATGTTTTTGGGCCTAGAATTTATTTGTATGCATGTATTATATAAGTGCAATTAGTGGTTCGATTTTTATTCATTCAGAAATTACGTCAATCCACATTGTACTCCTCTCCTTTCAAAGTGAAACCTCCTCTGCCTCTGCCCGTGATTTTTTCCACAAGAATTTTCAAATAAATCTGTGTTTTTTTGTTTTCTTTCTGCTTGTGGTTTGCTTTATTTCTGCCCAATTTCTAACATGAATCATAGACCAAATATACTTAAAACTATCGCTCTTACAAACAACCTGGAAATCCATCTTCACTACCACCTCATCCTCATACATCAAATCACTGAACTTACATTCCAAGTACTCCATCTTGGTCACACACTATATTTACAAAAAAAAAACACAAGATAGAACAAAAACAAACATTTTATCCAATGCTACATGTGTCAATTGACACCAGAATAGACACTATAACAGATAAAAAGGACGATCTTGCAAAGATCATAACAGTTGCTGTTTCAACATTTATGTACCTTCAGCATAAGATACATCAAAAGTTAAATTCTTAGTACTCATCATACGTTCATTGTTCCATTGCTGTGTTTATATTTTGAAATGCAACAATGCAGAAGTTCCATCCAGACCCTTTTTACGGAAGTAGTGAGTGTAGTCTTCCACTGTGGTTGCGCGATATTTTGGAGGATTATCTTCTGACAGCAATTCAGTAATTGGTCCATAAAGCTTAGAAGATGGAAATGGACCTGTGTAGAAGAGGCATGCAACTGATATTCTTGGTCCTACTTTATTTGCCAATACTCGGTAGTCAACACTTACGTACTTATCATTTGATATGAGCTGGAAAAAAAGCAGAAAAAATAAGCACAACTAGTATCAGTACCAAATAAGGATCGAAAAGAAAAAAGACTACTAGCCTGCAGAAGATCTCCGATGTTCACCACAAGAGCACCAGGTGTAGGAGGAACATCAACCCACTGATTCTGGTGAAGCACTTGTAGTCCTCCGATATGATCTTGTAGAAGCACTGTGATAAAATCATTGTCAGAATGTTTACTGGTGCCAATGGCGAGTTCTTGCTGAGGGCATGCTGGATAATAATGGCCCAAAACACTGAGCCCCTCCGTGCAATCAATATTATTGAGATAGGATGGATTGAGACCTAGACCCTCAGACAATAATTCAAACAAAGATTTGCCCAATTCCATCACATGCTTAGAGTAGTCCATTAGTATCTCCCTGCAGCAATTCCATAAAATTAATGAACAACACATATCAATATTAAAAGAGAAATGCTATGATTGGTTAGCTCTCAGGGTCCGGATTTCTAGTTAAATTTTCTAACTTTTCCCAACTAGTATTTATCAAAACTTACACTCAGCGTAACTGAATTGCAAGGAAACATATGACAAATGCCAACATTTTTATGGTTTATTCTTGATTTTTGTCACAGCATAATACATAGTATTTAGTTACTAGATTTATAAATGAAGTTGTTTGTATTGGGACATGATTGATTGTGTAGTAAATTGTGCAGATTTCTCTCCCTAATTTGTGCTCTCAATTGTGCAGATTTCTCTCCCTAATTTGTGCTCTATTAAATGTATTTTGGTCCATAACTCCATAATAAACCACATCTCCATCTATGGGATTTTAGTCCCTAGCACTAGCAAAACTATCCGTTGTTGCTGATAAAGTCACTCCAGAATTCTGACTCTTGCGTGGGGCATCTCGAGCTTTTGTATGAAATCGATATCCATTGATGAAATATGCGCTATATCTCTTTGCCACCGTATTGGGCCCCTTAGCTAGCCATTTTAAATGACGAGATACTTCAACATTTTTAACTTTCTGTTCAAACCAACCACTGAATTCACGACTATGATTCATTGCTCTTGACCATGCATTGGATTTACTATGATTACTCATTGAATTCTTATGTTCCCTGCAATCAAGAATAGTGCAAATAAAGTTACTAGGCCTTTAAAAATGGATGTTCATGTACCTTATAATAACCAAATACATGAAGTTTAATATGTAAATATCTTACTCGATGAACTTTTCCACTTCTTCATCTCCCGTGTTAAAAAGGACATATCGATGTGCTTCATAACGTAACTTTGAATCCATTAAGAAAGTGCAGGTTTTTTTCTTCTCAGATCCAACTGGATGACCATTCTTTGGGAATATAGGTGACAAATTCTGAATGCATTCTTCATCTTCAGTTTGGTACCTACTAAATCGCGTTTTCACACCATCATGTAGGTATCTTGAACAAAAAATCAGGCACTCTTCAACCAAATAACCCTCTGCTATTGATGCTTCTGGACAAGATCGATTACGAACGAGCGCCTTAAGATTGCATAGGCTTCTCTCAATGAAATACATCCAACGAAGATGTATGGGACCCCCAAGCTTAATTTCATTCACCAAATAAATAGGCAAAAGTAGCATTATATCAAAAAATATTGGATGAAAAATCATTTCAAGGTTAGATGTAATTTCACCAATTTCAGACTCCAATTTTTCAAGATCACTCGGCCTAATCACCTTACTACATATGGATCTAAAGAAATTGCCCATCCTAATCAATGTCAATGAAACATTCTTGGGCAAAACTTTTCTAACAGCAACCTAGAGCAAGTGATGCATTATAAAATGAGCATCATGACTCTTGTACCCTGATATCTTCATCTCCTTCATATTCACGTGATCTGATATATTTGAAGCATACCCTTTAGGTAATTTGACATTTTTCAAGACACTGCAAAACAATCTTTTCTGTTCTGATTTCATGAAAAATGAAGATTGAGCCAAGCTTACATTTCCATTACTATCTTCCACTGGTTGTAGCTCCTTTCGTATTCCCATTTCTTGTAAGTCATATCGAGAATTTACATGATCCTTTGACTTCCCATCTATCTCCAATAAAGTCCCAAGCAAAGCATCACATATATTTTTTTCTATGTGCATTGGATCAAGATTGTGACTCAATTTGTTATCTGGCCAATACGGCAATTCAAAAAAAATAGATCTTTTCTTCCAAGGACCCTTATTATCTCGAGACCTTTTCTTTTTTCCCTTTCCAAAAACATTATTGAATTCACGCAGCTTTTCAAGCACTTCTATCCCCGACAAGGGAGTAGGTGCGGGTCTATGTTCCTCATTACCATCAAAGGATTTCTTATCTTTTCTCAATGGATGATCATGAGGCAAAAATCTCCGATGACCCAAATAACACATCTTACGACTGTGTTTGAGATATCGAGAGCATGTGTCATAATTACAAGAAGGGCATGAAAATTTTCCCTTAGTGCTCCATCCTGAAAGCATTGCTAATGCTGGAAAATCACTAACTGTCCACATTAAGGTTGCACGCATTTGGAATGTTTCTTTGGTTTCAGCATCATATGTTTTTATCCCATGTTCCCATAGTTCATTTGGTTCATCAAGTAGTGGTTGCAAATACACATCTATATCATTTCCAGGAGATGATGGGCCTGGAATAATCATTGACAACATAAGATACTCGGTTTTCATGCAAATCCATGGTGATAAATTATAGTTCATTAACATAACAGGCCACGTGCTATGAGAAATGCTCATTGTTTGAAATGGGTTGAAACCATCACTTGAGAGACCCAACCTGACATTACAAGGATCTCTAGAGAAGTCTGGATACAAGCGATCAAAATCCTTCCATGCTTGCCCATCGGCGGGATGCCTTAGATTTCCATCATTTGGTCGTTCATTAGCATGCCATTTCATTGCAACGGCTGTTTCAGGACACATGAACATCCTCTGAAGCCTAGGCTTTAAGGGAAAGTATTGTAAAACCTTTGCAAGAATTTTAGACCTTGCAGCGGTCGACACACCATCAACACTCTTCCATCTAGAAGTCCCACATACAATGCAGTTCTCAGCTTTCTCATTGTCCTTCCAGAATAACATGCAATCATTAGGGCATGCATGTATTTTTTCATAATCAAGACCCAAATCTCTTATCACATTTCTGGCCTTATTGAAAGACTACGGTATCTGAGCAAAGGGAAATGCCTCTTTTATCAACACTAACAAATCTGAAAATGCTATATTACTCAACCCATGCAATGATTTAAATAAGAACAACCGAATGGTGAAGCTCAATTTACTAAAATTTTCACACCCCGTGATAAAATTGTTGCTTTCCATCCTCCAATAATTTAAAAAATTTCTTTGCATCTTCAGGTAATCCCTCTCCATCCCCTTCTTCATGTCCCAATTCATCCTCTACATTTCTAAATGTATCGTGAAGTAGTCCATCAATATCATCCCACATATTTGAACCTTCATCATCATTGATTGGATGATGTGTCTTTCTCGAGGAAGCGCTTTCTCCATGGAAAGTCCATTTAGTGTAACCAGCACGAAACCCTCTAGAAAACAAGTGATCCTCCACCACATCTCTATAATGCCAATAATGATTCTTACAGTCTTTACCAGGACATAATATCTCATTTCCTTGAGAAGCTCATTCAAATGCCTTCTCAAGAAAGTTTTTCACTCCATGTTGGAACTCATCAGACCATATTAAACAATTCATCCAACTTTTATCCTCACTATCCATTATAATCCTACATAACACACCGAAATCACAAAAATTCAAACAAAGTATGATAAAAAAATATATCATCTTCAATTAAACAAATTAAAACAAATTATGATCCACAAATATATCATCTTCAACTAAACAAATAAAAACAAATCCTTGTCCATAGATTAAGCTTTGTTATAGCAGATGGGAAATAGATATTACTAGATGCTATCTTAATTTCATCACACAATTATAATGGTTTACAGATTCATTCTTGGGAAATAGATATTACTAGATAAAACGCGTGATACAGAAAAACATGAACCAATTCGTCAACTGTGCAAAAAGCTGTAGACAGATAAAGTATTTCAGTGCCCAGGATCAACAACATCTGGAAGAAGGGACGCAGTCTTAACATTTACGATTTTCTATTAACAATTGTTCTTTCACCTCGACTAATCTAACCAAGACTTATAGAAAGGGATGATTCACCTAATGTGACCTCTTCTGAGATTTCAACCTTGTTTCTAAGGCTGTTACTCCAGATCTGTGTTTTTTTTTTTTTGGAAACAGTAGTCTCTTCTTTTTTTCACTCCAATAGCTAGGTCAACCCCTTTGGAATAGTTAGGGAGAGTTCGTCAGGAGATTATGAGTAGAATTAAAGTACTCTTGTCACATCTTTTGGCAGGGAAAGGTAAGTATGTCAAATCAATATCCCAAATAAAATCATAATATGCTTCTCTTACAGTAGGTTGCATGTAGAATCAGGCGTGCAAGAGTCACTGTATTAGCCATGGAAATAAATTTGGGAAGTGGATATAAGAATGTAAGCTGCATGCTTATCCCGATTGGTGGCCAAAGAATCAAACTTGACACAAGAAAATTGGCAAAGAAGGGGTTTTCAACTATGTTCTACATGAACTTTTCTGTTGGAGGAACGCAGAAACAGTTAGTAGTTTACTCCTTCACTGTCCAATAACAGATCAACCTTGGATCCTTTTTTAAAACCTTGGCAACTTTCCTTAAATATGATGGGGTCTAAAAAATTAATGATGACGAGGAATACAAATGAACATTCTTAGATGCAGGAGCAGAAAAGCAATTCAGGGAGGCAGAACAAATGGTGGAATGGAATCCCTGCATGTATATGATGAATTCAGCAAAAAGAGAGGGATGCAAGGTATTCTGAAGAATCAATGGAATACAGAAGATCAAGTTAAATGGCATAAATATTTTTCTCTTTTGGTATACAATAGAAATTGTAAATGACGCTGAATCTTTGATATATCTCATTGAGCTAGGACTCACTGTAAGGATAGAAAGCAGACTTTCGCTTTTTGTCTTGTAATACCTGTACAGATCAGCACTTTCCAAGTGCTAAACAATCCTTGTAATAGCGGGACATTAGCGCCCTTTATTAGCTAAACAGGTTGTAAAGAAAATCTTGTGTCTTTTTATAACTCCAAGTTTTCTACATTCTCAACTCTCCTAATACAACAATTTTATTAGAAAGAAAAAAGTTACCATAAAAACCAGATACTTTTCTGAACTTCTTTTTCTTCTCGTAGGTGAGCCAATCTTTGAGTGTTAGAGATGAGGTAGCTGCTGCTTGTTGAAAGCCTGACCTTGTTGTCACCATTTTTCTTTTCAATGGATGAGTTTGAATATTATTTTGTTTTCAAGAATTCAAAAACCCGAAAGAAAACAGTACTATTATTTACTGTCTAGTCAAAGCTGCAGGGTGGTACTGGAGAAAAGGATTGTTTTTGCCAAATAGTGTAGGGACAAAGTGTACCAAGAAACCACTTGTAGATTACTATTTCACTTTTAACAAATGAAGACTACTTAGATGAAGGTTCAACTTCTAGTTTGGGTCGATTACGAGGAGCTGCAGGTTTTTCCTCTAACGGAGTGACTGCACTGCCATCATCTTTCTCACCTTCCCTTATCATTTAATTTACTGCAAGCAATATGGAGGAGAAAAAATGGCCAACTTTAATCAGCAAGAGTCTCATAATGTTTTTAAAACCATTGGTGATCATTGTGGTGGCTGGATCGAAACAGAAGAGGAAACACAATTGACAAATCATCTCTAATAGGTGAGGATTAGAGTTCGTGGCAATGGTAGTAGTATTCCCAAAGAGGTGACAGTCGAAAACGGAGGACTCAGGTATAATATGCAGCTCTGGACAGATTACCGGAGAGAGTGGTGGCAGGAGAAGATAACACGAGCAGCTCCTTTACCCAGCAGATTTCGAGGCAAAATTTGAAGGGTAAAGGGGTGAGGTCTGGACCAGTGCTCTTTCTAAAGAAGCATGTGAGGAGCAGGGGGTTCCTTTTGGAGAATTAACAGAGTTAAAACAATTAGCATGGAAGTTCCTCAAAGCGTATCAACAACAAAACAACATACCCAGTATATTCCCACCAAGTGGGGTCTGGGGAGGGTAAGTGTAGTGTACATACTCAACAAGCATCAATCAAGAGTTTTACAGTAGCAAATAACAGGCTAGCAAAGATGACCAAAATAACACATTTCTCGCCTATTATCTTATATAACCTACAGAAAGTGAACAGGCATGTAGATTCTAAAGATTTAAAATTTTTGTATCACTTACCTAAGTAACCAAGAAAATCAAACATAGCACATTTAACACAATCTACAGAAATTTCATCAGATTTCTGAAATTCTCGAACAGCAATATAGATTCTAAAGATCGGAACTTCTTAAATCACTTACCTAATTAACTATATCAATTCACATCATGAAAAGCAAACTATTAAGCATAAACTCATGGGATTTAATTCTACCCAATAGACAATAAAGAAAAGTACCTAATTTTTTGTCTGCTCTGCTAATTTTCTGTCGGGCAATTGTAAATTGGATAGATGGTCGGAGAGGCGAACGGAGCGGTGAACGGAGAGGCGAACGGAGAGGCGGTCATAGCGGCTGGGAAGTCGGCGCTGTGTTGTCGACTGAGTGAGAGCTAGTTGATGAGACAGTACTGTACTGAAACGCTATTTTGTATATATATTTTTAAAATTTTTGTAATATATTTTTAAAAATTTTGTAATATATTTTTTTAATTTTTATTATATATTTTTTAAACTTTTGGCGGAATTTGTGAAAAAATAGGGAGGGAAAAATGAAAATCGATGCAATAGGTTTTTTTTTCAAAAACGCGTTGCCATAGGTGACTCTATGGCAACGGTTACAGAAGTCGTTGCTATACCATACCCTATTGCAACGGTAATCCACCAATCGCAACGGTTATTGAACTACTAGAACAATTTTTTTTCGCAACGGTTCCAACCGTTGCAATAGACCATCTATCGCAATGCTTTTGGAACCGTTGCCAAAAGGTTCGTTGCAATAGGGGTAATTTCTAGTAGTGTGCATATAATTCTCTAGCTGATTTCTAGTGATTTAGATATCTAGTTACCTTAGTTAGCCTTTTCTTTACTTGTATATATATATCAATGGAACCTTTGGATAATACACAAGTCTAATACATTACTTCTTCATCTCTCGAACCTTTATGGTAACAAAGCCTTTCTAAACTCCAACGAGTCTTCTCAATCGCTTCCAATTTTTTTTTTCTTTGGTTCTATGGCATTCATGGTGAATCCAAGTGATTCTACTATCCCTGCTAATAACACTAGCCATCTGGTGCAGTTTAACCCAAGTTCCCAGCTTCCCCTCAAACTTACTGGTCCGATGAACTTTGTCATTTGGAAAGCGCAGGTCGAATCTCTCATGTTCGATCATGATCTCTATTGCTATCTCGATGGAACCTTGACAACACCATAAAAAACGGTAACCCTCAACAACCAAGAGGTACCCAGTCCAAAGTACAAACTCTGGTTTCTCCAAGAACAATTGATACGCAATGCCTTAATGACATCTGTTGATCCTACAATTACCTCTGCAATCGCCAAAACTTCCACCTCAAAGCATGCGTGGGACACACTGCATAACCTGTATGCTAACAAATCACATACAAGGGGTTTTAGTCTCCGAAACTCTCTGGCTACCATCACAAAAAACTCTCGCAGTATGACAGAGTACTTGCGCGAGATCAGGAGTGTTGCTGATGAACTTGCAACGGCTGAAACTCCTATTCTAGATGATGAACTTGCGGTCAAAATTCTCAGCGGTCTAGGACCAGAGTATGATTCAATTTCAGCGCTATCCAAGCGCGAGATACACCTATCTCGTATGAGGAACTATACAATAAGCATCTCAATAGAGAGCTTCTCCTCAAACACAATGAGCCTAATCAGGCCTCAATTACAGTTGCAGTGGCACATAAACCATCACTAAATAACTTTACACCCTGCAATAATAAGAGAGAATAACCATGGCGTCCATAACATCCCAATCAGCAAAATGCACAAACCTCATCTCCAAATTAGCGTCCAACGAATGCACCAACCACATCACCAAATTGGCGTCCAACGGCTCCTCGACAAACTCATCCAGTTTGTCAGTTATGCGGTCGCACTGGGCATACTACCAATGTGTGTCGCTCATGATCCCATAATCACTTGGAAGCCAGAGCAAACTTTGCTTCCATGCTTTAGGTTGTCGATTCAGGAGCATTGCATCATGTGACTGCTGATTCTCAAAATCTTCAACGTCCAGATGACTACACTGGTACTGATGATATTACCATGGGCAACGGTAAAAAAATCCCTATAACTCACATTGGTCATGTTCAAATAAATGCTTCAAATAAAAAGTTTCATCTTTCGAATACTTTGTGTGCACCAGAGATTAAACGTAACCTTATATCTGTGTCTCAATTTTGCAAAGATAATCTGACATCCATAGAATTTTTTCCTTTTGATTTTCTTGTGAAGGATCTGAGTACGGGGGCACCATTGGCACGAGGCCAGCATAAAGAAGGACTTTATGAGTTGCCTGTTGGAGGATCCCAATGCAATCTAAGCTACCAATCCTATATGGAAGAATCTCAACAATATTGGCATAGAAAATTAGGACACCCAAATAAAAGAGTGTTTAAAACACTCTCACATAACTTTTCAATTCCAATTCCAAATTCTGAAATGTTTGATCATTGTAATTCCTGCTCTTCTAATAAAATCCATCGGCACCCCTTTTCTGAGAATACTCTAGTGAGCAAAAAATCTTTACAAATTATTTTCAGTGATGTATGGGGACCATCACCTGTTTTTTCAATTGACAAAAAATTATATTATGTAATTTTTGTTGATTAATTTACAAAATACATTTGGTTGTACACACTTAAAAATATAAGTGAGGTCAAAACAGTTTTTTCTAAATTTAAACCCCTTGTTGAAAATTATTTTCATACAAAAATACTCTCAGTTTATACTGATGGTGGTGGTGAGTTTGAAGGTCTTAAGTCATTTCTTCACACCACTGGCATTGAGCACCTTGTATCACCACCATATATACTACAACAGGTAGCTATGGCTGAACGTAGACATCGACACATCATTGAAACAACAAAAGCCATTTTACACCAAGCCTCCAGTATTTTGGTCCTTTGCGTGTCAACAAGCCACATTCTTGATTAATAGGCTTTCCAACCGCACATTTCATTATGATTCTCCATACCAACGATTATTTGGAGAAATTCCAAATTATCAATCCATTCGTACGTTTGGTTGCCTATGTTATCCATGGCTTAAACCATATGCCAAACACAAACTAGAACCCAAGTCCACCCCTTGTGTTTACTTAGTCTATTCTAATACCCATCACAGCCATCAGTGTTATGATCCTATTTCACAAAGGATATATATTTCACGAGATGCTATTTTTTATGAAAATAAATTTCTTTTTTCTGATATATTTTCATCTTTGAAAAAAAAAGGAATTTCAAAATTAGAGTGGGATGTCTTATACAAAGAGTCAAATGACCTTAGTGTCAAGTCTATGCCTCCAGTGGATTATGAGATTCTCCAGCCAATCAAGGTTGCTCCAGAATTGCCGGCGATACCTCCAACAGGTTCTTTTCCAGGTCCTTCTTTGGCAGCAACACCAACTCCTGCTGCCGGCTCAGATTGCTCCACACAGTCCATTGTTGTCCCACCTACCACACAACCACTAATCCAGTATCAACGCCGAAATCGGTACACCCCGACAAACCCTTTATCTACACCAACTCCAGACCCCTTCCCGTTCATTCCATCTCACAATCATTACCAATCCTCCACCACAGCTTCCGCACATACCCAGCAACCATCCATTCACCGACCTGTTACTCGTTCACAAAATAATATCACCAAACCCAAGCCAACATTTGATTATCTTGCAGTTGCATTAACTGAACCACTTTCCACCACTTATAACCAAGCCCAAAAGAGTGAACACTGGAGAGAATCGATGAAACTTGAGTTTGAAGAATTGATGAACAACAAGACGTGGGAGCTTGTACCACCATCCTCTTATCAAAATATTGTTGATTGTAAATGGCTCCATCGTATCAAAACCAAATCAGATGGAAGTGTTGACAAGTATAAAGCTCGGCTAGTTGCAAAGGGCTTCACGCAACGACCGGGTGTGGATTATAACTCTACATTCAGTCCAATGGTAAAACCTGTTACTGTTAGACTCATTTTGTCACTTGCAGTTCAGCACAATTGGCATTTGCACCAACTGGATGTGAATAACGCATTTCTTCAAGGACACCTTGAAGAAGATGTTTATATGCGTCAACCTCGTAGGTATGCTCATCCTGATTTTCCTCATTATGTGTGCAAACTAAAAAAAGCAATTTATGGACTTAAGCAGGCCCCTCGAGCCTGGTACTCTGAGTTAAAGCAATTCTTGCTTCAAATTGGCTTTCAAAAGTCTAAATCTGACTGTCCTCTGTTTATTCGTCATCAAAATGAAGCATTGATCTACATTCTTGTATATGTTGATGACATAATTACCAATGGATTGAATTCTGAGGTTATCAAGAAAACTATCCAGGTTCTTTCATCCAGATTCTCTCTCAAAGACCTCGGACATCTTCACTACTTTTTGGGTATTGAGGTTCTCCGCACTAAAGAAGGGATCGTCCTTTCTCAGGCAAAGTATGTTTCTGATCTTCTTGCTGCCCATAACATGTCTGAATGCAAGCCTATTACAACTCCCATGAGTTCCACGACCTCACTGTCCTTAAAGGATGACACATCTCCAGCGGATGCCACCTTGTATCGTCAAGTACTTGGTAAGCTTCAATATCTGTTATTCACCAGACCAGATATAAGCTTTGCAGTTAATAAATTATCTCAATTTATGCATGCTCCTACACAAACACACTGGTATCTTGTTAAGAGACTCTTGCGATACCTCCAGTACACCAAAAATCATGGCTTACAGATAGCGAGCAAGACACATCCTGGGTTGTTTATGTATTCAGATGCCGATTGGGCTGGTGACATTAATGATAGGAACTCTACTTCTGGATATATCCTGTACCTTGGTGCAAATCCTATTAGTTGGTCATCCAAAAAGCAACGCACTATTACGCGCTCCTCCACTGAAGCAGAGTATCGTGCAGTAGCTTCTGCACTTGCTGAGGTCAATTGGGTTCAAAAACTTCTTGTTGAACTATATGTGCAGCTTCCTGATCCACCTATAATCTATTGTGATAATGTTGGTGCTACCTATCTTTGTCAAAATCCGGTACTTCACAGTAGGATGAAACACATTGAAGTTGATTTTCACTTTGTTAGAGATCAAGTGCAGCAAAAACAGGTGCTAGTGCAGCACTTACATGCTGCCGATCAGCTCGCGGACACGCTTACAAAGCCTTTGCCTCGTCTTCTGTTTCATCAACATCTGTCCAAGTTAAAGGTTATTGACTCCACCTTCAACTTGCGGGGGCGTATTGGGACATGATTGATTGTGTAGTAAATTATGCAGATTTCTCTCCCTAATTTGTGCTCTCAATTGTGCAGATTTCTCTCCCTAATTTGTGCTTTATTAAATGTATATAATTCTCTAGATGATTTCTAGTGATTTAGATATCTAGTTACCTTAGCTAGCCTTTCCTTTAATTGTATATATACATCAATGTAACCTTTGGAAAATACACAAGTCTAATACATTACTTCTTCATCTCTGGAACGTTTAGTTTGGTTTTCTAATTCATACTCAGAACATATACCTGCATGGTCTTGGAAATTCTTCTGGACTGGGAGGATTAGGAGCCATTGAAAAGAAAATGGAGTCCCTCCAATTTGCAGCTGGAACAGAAGGGGTATACAAATCAAAATTGCTAATGTGAGCCACCTTTTTTGTGACATCTCGAGTGTAATACTGTTTCTTAACCTCAATATCTTGCTCAAAAAACTCTTGTGTTCCTCGCAACATTCCCTCAAGGACAGATGTTGGGATGCCATGATTAACCACTTGGAAGAAGCCCCATGTCTCCGATGCATCTCGAACTTTGTCTACAATCTCTTTATGCTTGATTGGGTCTTCATCCATGCCTTCAAGGTCTATCATTGGAAAAATGAACGGTGATCCACATCTATCCGAAGATTCTGGCCTGTTTTTTGGTGGTTGAATGAATATTTCAGGTACTTTGGTGATTCCAGCATCAACAAGCCCTTTAACCCCAGCCTTAGTATCATCAAAGGCTTTAAGGTCACTCATTCTGGCATGACTTTTCTGAATTGTGGCCTGATAATCATCAGTGTTAGAGACTCCCATCTTCTTTTCTAGGATGTTAGAAACAGGTAACTTCCTGAGGTTCTTAGAACCCAATGGGCAGCACAGGATATTATAAAGGCTATTATAACTAATACTTACTCTGCCTATTTACTCTTTATGCACAACACTATCATTCTATCCACAAAAAAAGAAGAAGAGGCTATAAATAGTTTTAGTCCCTTTCACTGGTCACTGTCGAACCAGCTGTCATTCTTGACCTCACTGATATACCCAAAACTAGAAGGTGGACAAGCAAACCAAAAGAAAAAATATGAACACTCTTAACTAATGTGAGGAGAAAATAATAACCCACAGGAATGATATCTACGACAAATAACAAAAACAAGACAGTGACTAGGCTCTTAATTAATGTGTTGAGAAAATAATACCGCATAGGAATAATATCCACGACAAATAACAAAAACAAGAGAGTAATTAACAAGGCACCAAGTCCTTTTAGCATGGAAAATATAATGTGTAACAGATTAAAATTTAATCAGAAACATGTTTATACTTAGGTTATAAATTCAAGTACTAATTTCTGTGCAAATTTGAAATGCATTTATCAACATGTATGAAACTTTAATTACAGTATGTTATATTTGCTAATTGTACATCAGAACTCAATTATTTGTTCTAATATGCATTTTGTTATGAATTCCTCCATTTCTGTGACAAGAACTTGTAATGCAATAATGCAAGAGTTCCGTCAAGGCCTTTCTTGCAAAAGTAGTCTGTAAGATTATTCACTTTGGTCACACATAAATCTAAAGAGATGACTAGGATTAATATGCACACTCTTTGACACGAGTCTGACTTTACTACAAGGGTAATTTTTAGTCAACGGGGAGGGAGAAAATAACAATTTGTAAGTATGAAATACATCTTTCAGTCATAAACCTTCCATTCCTTTAGCAGAGAGGAATCTTGAGAAGAGAATTTCATCCATTTCCTTTTTGTTTACTCAATGAGCTACTAGTATACATGCATCTTATGATTAATGTCCTAAGATATGAACTAGGTAATTAATTCATGTACTAGGAATGAATCTAGTTACTTTAGATTACTTTTTCCTCAAGAGACACTACTTTAGACTCTTAGACACTTGTAATTTAGACCACAATGGTCTCTATCCACTGTTCATACCAACAAATAAGCTATTTGAAGCCCAATAAAGCAAAAGAAATGAGTTAGTCATCTTTAATGCCTGTGTTTGGTCACTGTCTGAACTCACTGGCTCACCCACCCCACCTTCTTCGGAAGGCCAGAAGGGAGATAAGCAGAACAGAAACAAAATCTTTCATGATCTTAGCTAACTGAGTTGTGTTTGGAGCTTGTTTTATTGACAATATGCATAAATTATTAATAACTAAGAATCACTAAAATAATATTCAAGAATACAACATATTTGAGTTTGTTTAAGGTACTTTAGTGATTCCAGAATTGTTATGACAATAACTCTAACAAGTAGTTGAGTAACTAACTTCCATTAGTTAGTTACTAATTATTAAGTCACAAAAGTTAGTTAATGAGATTAGGCCTTGGTTCTATATATACTCACTACTTTGTACTCTTAAATACACTTTTTGATGATCAATAATACTCAATAAACTTTTCTCTTCTTCCCTCTCAATCTCTGTGTTTCTTTGTTCTTAATGAAATCACTGCTATGGTGATTTAGTTCATGGTATCAAAGCCAACGAGCAAAGCTTCATCTTCTTCTTCGATTCTACATTTCACTTCCATACTCTTGTTCTATAAATTGTAATTGCACTGAAACAGTTACAGAAATTTAATTCCGCTGAGAGTAATTGTTCAAGAAACGGTCCAAGCTTCAATGGCAACTAATAATCACTCAAGTTCCACCAATGCTGGAAATGGTTTAGAGTCTCAAGAAAGGAATTCACCCATAGTGATTGATCAAAACCATCCTCTCTTTCTGCATCCCACTGATGTATGTGGTACGTCTCTTGTATCTATTCAGTTGTCTGGTACAGAGAATTACTCTCTTTGGAGTAGGTCAATGCGTATTGCCTTATTAGGAAGAAACAAACTTGGTTTTGTTGATGGCACATTAAAGAAAGAAAGCTTCAGGGAAGAGCTTTGGCCACAATGGGAGAGGGTAAATGCTGTGGTACTTTCTTGGTTAATGAACACTGTCTCTACTAGTCTACTTAGTGGGGTAGTGTATGCTTCTAGTGCTTGGATTGTTTGGAAAGAATTAAAAGAATGATTTGACAAGGTTAATGGCTCAAGAACTTTTAATCTTCACCAAGAAATTGCTACACTTAGTCAAGGTACTTCCTCTGTGGCTGTATACTTTACCAAGTTGAAGAATCTTTGGAATGAGTTTGAATCCTTGGTACCTTCTCCTGGTTGTGATTGTACATGATCAAGAGATTTCTTGGCCTACTTGCAAAGACAAAAATTGTATCAGTTTTTAATGGGGCTGAATGACTCTTACTAGCTAGAAGTCAAATATTACTAATGACTCCACTGCCTACTGTGAATCAAGCCTATGCTATGATTGTGAATGATGAAGGGAAAAAGGCTGTGATCTCTTCTTCTTCTACTGGTCATCTAGGTGCAGCACCAACTAGCTATGACTTCACTGCTCTCTATTCTAAAACTGGTGCTCAAGGTTACCAGAAGTTCAAGAAAGACTATGCTACTCAATGTGATTACTGCAAGATGAAAGGTCATCTCAAGGAACATTGCTATAAGCTAGTTGGATATCCTCCAAATTTCAAAAAAAGGAAGGGTGGTTCAGCTGGTAATTCTGGTAATTCTTATAGTGTCCAACTTGATGAACATACTGGACAAAGGTCAGGAACAACAGTACAGAACACTACTTATGATTCAAGCCTGCTAACCTCATCTCTGCACTCAGCTAGTGATAATCAAGTTGTAGCAAATGTGCCCTGTCTATATCAGAATGTGGTGAGTGGTGGAAGTCAACCAGGAACTTGTGTGTTTACAAAAAGACCAGTATAATCAAATTCTACAGATGATCAACAAGCCCAACAACTCATCTAGAGCAAATATGCTGGACACATTTGCTGCAGGTAGAAATGAGGGTACAGGTATACACCTTGATAGTAGTAACCATAATGCTTGTTGGTGTCAAGCAATAATTCAGATTGGATTATTGACACTGGTGCTACTAATCACATGGTGTCTGATATTAATATGTTAAACAAAGACACCATAATAGAAAGTTCTATTCCGAAAAAGGTTTAGCTTCCAAATGGTGATACCTCACTTGTTACACACACTGGTCACAACTCAATTTCTACAAGAAGCACACTAAAAAATGTGTTTCACTTACCACAACTCAAATACAATTTATTATCTGTTTCCAAGGTCACCAAAGAACTACATTGTGGTGTCTATTTCTATCCTGACTTTTGCATTTTTCAGGATCTCTCAAATGGGAAGGTGGAGGAGATTGGTAGATTAGAAGATGGCTTATACCTGCTTAATCAGTGTTTACATAGTAAAGATTTTACATCGGAGAATGTTGTAGTAAAACCTTCACAAAACAATGCTACTATGTCACGACCCGAACCGGGGCCCTGGCCGTGACGAGTATTTCGAACCATGAAGGCCTGAAACACCCCTATCTATCTGGTAATCATGCACATAATTCATATGATAAAAAGAAATGCGGAAGATACACAATATTACGGAACAATGGTCACGAGTCTAATGAAATCAATAATGGGAAATAATGTCCCACAACATCTATCGACATCTAAAAATCATCTGCGAAATCTCTACTACATGACTAAAACAAACAACTGTCTGAAAACTGGGACAAGGCCCCCAGTAGACTCAAAACTATTAAATGATAAATAAACTGCCAGACATCAGGCCTTCCGAAATATAGAAGGCTCACTACTTGACTCTGCAAATCTGTCTGAAGAATCTACTGATTATCTGGACCCTTAGAATGTGCCTCTGAACCTGGGAGGGAAGGGGGTCAATACAAAGTACTGGTACACAGGGTAATCAGAAACAAAGTAGAGATTTTTATATAAACTAAATGAGAGCTGTTATAAAACACATTATTGCAAAATGATTTCGAAAATACATGGGCATAGTATACTGATTTTTCAACAACAATGCAACACATCTGAGCTAGGTGGTATACCCTACAATTTCACATTTTCACCAACTGTCAAATCTTGGTTGCCGCCGAGATTAGAGTATAAGTGAGGGAAAGACACACAAGATCACATAGCAGGGTGTCTCGACCCAATCAAGTATGGTAGTGCACAAGATCACAAACCAGGGCTTCTAACCATAGTCCCAATTTAGGATAACATAATGTCAGGTACACAAGATCACACAGCAGGGTACCAAGTTCTCGAGTCAACAAACACGGTTTTCAGTGTAGAGTCATTTGACTCGTGCTTTCTTCGGGTAACCACCTATCTCACAAAATCAATGCATAAAACTTATTTTAATCAATCACATGTCATACTCTGAAGGGTATCGTCATACCCGACTTGCAAGTCATCAATATCACATTAACTTTCCAACTTCTCATACCATTTACCACATGCACATATGTATGACTTTGACACCATTAAAACACATACACCATGGTTCTCAACATGCAATTATTCAAGAAGTTTAATCATTTATGAGTAATGTCATATCAATTGCAAAACTCATGCTCTGAATGGTTTAACACTAGTATAATATGGGGTATAAACATTATCATGGGGAATTTAGAAAATTCACAACTCATGTACATCGCACCCTTTTGAAATTTCAGGTCACATGTTCACAATTAAACTATTTAAATACACTCAAACAAACAACCCCATGATATCTCAATAATTCTTTCAAAATCATATATCAAACACACATTATTTGTATCAATTGAAAACCCCCATTTGTAAAAACATATATATACTTGTATAAATTTAAAGTTTTGTGTAAATTCCTTTCTGAAAACATGCCCATGAAATTTAAGACAACCCCACATACCTCTATTTACGAAATTAGCAGGTGCTTCTTGAAGCCTATGATCTGGGGATTTTGAATCTTCAATCGATTTTGAAAACCCACGGTTGAATCTTGGGTTTCTTGAAGTTCTTGTTTGAAACCCTAGAGAGGATTCTTGATGATTTTGATGAAAATAGGTTAAGTTGCTCAAACATACCCTAAATCCTTTGTTTGGACGTTTTTAAAGGCTAGGGAAAAGTCAAAATTACCTTAATGACTCCTGAATGGAACTGGAAATTTGAACTTAAAAACCCAATTTCGGGTACCACCGCGACGCGCCACAATCGCGGTGGTCCACTGGAATTCGACGAGTGGGAAATTGGGTGCCTCCGCGACGCGCCACCATCACGGAGCCCCACTGGAATTTGACGATTGTCAATTTGACCCTCTTCGCGATGCGCTAGACCCCAAAATGATGATGTTTACAACTGGAACTTTAAATTATTCATAACTTCTTCACCGAGTGTCTGTTTTAGGCGAATTTGGTATCGATGGAAAGATAATTCAAAGATCTTTCATTTGATATATAGTAGGCCACCCAATTCGTCATATATAATGAGTTATGATCGATTGAAGTTGACCCAAGTTTCAACATTCACTAAAACTTGAACGATAGGAAAGTTTTCTACCCGTCTTTGAGTTAAGGGACTTCTATGATCTCAATTCATGCTCAACTAGATTCACACACTACATAATTGATTATACACTAAATTTGCATAGGATTCATGAAGTTTGTAACCTCTATGTGAAAGAATAACGGTTTACGTTCTAGCCCGAAATGTGGGGTGTTACATTATCTCCCCCTTGGGATCATTCGTCCCCGAATGATGGGTAGTGACTTGTTGAAGTACTAAAAATGTAGAATAAAGAGCGTAGTCTCACATTAACCATTTTTCCTCGACAAAATATGGAATGCTAGAAAAAAACTTCATGATACCCCCTAGCGAAACTTGTAAGCACGAAACATGATATAATGAGACTTTACATAGGGATGATCTTGCACATGAGCTCTATGCATAATAATCTTCCAAACATAAGGCTGGGATTTATTTGGTGATCATAGACCGAATTTATATTGGTACTAATAATGAAAGAAGATTTTTCACGGAAGGTAGGGATAAAATCATTCTCCATCTCTCATGATACAATGAAATAGATATTGCACTTTGAAACACTACTCATCCATGTCCAAACAACACACTTCATCACTTCCAACTTATAATTCTTCCATCACGCATCTAGCCACAAGAGTTTGAGCCTCAGTGCAAAGCGCTTTTTATGTTGAAGCCTAACTCGGAGTAACAAGGTGGTAACTTAGCTATAGGACCCTGTACTATACATCCCTTTAAGAAATTCTTCACCTCATCAATATCATCAAACACTCTTGGGTTTTTAATTAAGAGGGTACTAACCACATGGCACACAAATTTGTGTTTTCAACAGTCACAACGTCAAGCCTAATCAACTACACCAACTTCATGGATCTGCACACCAAGACCAACAATTTCAATCACTCTACAAATATTTCTCAACACATTCCTCCTTCTTAGCTAATTCACACAACGAAAGTTCACCTCCTTCTTTTTCCTTTTCTCCTATAACCTCAGCTTGAGAATCACATCAATTTTTTTAACCTTCAAGCACATCTACTCCTTTACCTAACACATCACCACTTTTCTACATCCACCATTATACTATCATATGGAGGGTCATTAAGAGACTCGAGCATAATTGTCAAGAATGGAAATAACACTATTAAACCATAACTTCTACTCATTGCACTGCTCAAGAAAGGACACGAAATGAAGATATGATAGAATAACCACAAGGTGGTCCATATAACAAGCCTCTGGATTATAATTAAAGAGCCATTCGAAAAACACAATACAACATGAATTCTCAGGACAGAGCACAGGGAGAAATATTGGTGCATATATCAAGACAAAATGGGGGAAAGAGACAGGATTCCCCTCCTGGATTTAGAAAAATCAGTAAGATAAACTAGGCAGCCGATGCGATAGGAGGCGCGACGTATCGAGATCGTGTCGAGACACTGGTTTGTCCAATGCGATTACCGATGTGGCGCCGATATCGCATTGATCCACTGGTTTGCTTACTAAAACGCATCTCAAACGTTGTCTGAAAAATCTAAAACTTTACCCGAACCACCCCTTTGCACTTCTGAACATGAATCAACTCAAAAACTTACGCCTTGGGGTCGAGAAGATCAATTTAAAATCATGGAAGTTAAGAGCTCATAAATATGACTAAATCTTTTAACCATTATAAAAGTTTTCAGGTTACAAGCTCTCCATACGTGCCCCTAAGAGTGGTATTGAGTCGAGAATGCTACGGACTGTTACATCTCAACTAAGACAAGGATTTCCGCTTGAAGCGATTGCTCCTCATTTAAGGAACTGAGATTTTTGCCATAAGTTTGCATAAACCTTATCACTTTGGCTAAACCCAACATAGGATGAATCAGTGACATATAGAATCATATTTCCTTAAGACCAAGCATGCTGAGGGACATAGATTTTCATGGATCATGAACAACAAGACAGATGGCCTGAGTACATGAAAAACTGGATTACTGAGAGACATAATTGTTTCTAGTTTGGAGGTCATATGATAGACATAAGTCCATGGGAAACTCGAATCATAGGCATAGGCATAACTTGAACAGATGACGTAAGACATTAGCGGAATAATCTCTGAAATGGAAGTAGGAGGAGTATGCTTGAGTAAGAATAGACTTATTATGATTTCTCCCCCACAACTTGTCGAATTGAGAAAAATTTGGGAACTAACTTAATTCCCCATCTCCCCCTTAGATCAAAGTCACACCTCTAGACTTTCAGACATAACCTCACTTCAAAATTTGTAGCCACAACCTCCATGCAAATGAGACATCACCATAAACTTCAACTCTAAACTCTCCCTGATGAACTATACTCAGAAGGACTTGCTTTCTGAAAAAACAAATGCTACTCTTAACATTCGCTAGCGTCAATAGCTAGCACTCTACAACTCTCACTCTCGTGAGTGCACACACCCACACTCCTTATCACAAAAGGGGTATCAGTATATACATGAACTCAAACTTCTCTCATTAATCCCTAATACAAAGGCACTATATTATTTTCTAGGACATTTTCTTCTAACTTTTAGAGTCATCGACTTATGACTAATATTTCCATGTGCATAGACACCCACACTTCTAAACACTTAACACTCCATCTTTAATTTCCTTAGGATACTATCATTACACCTCAAATCACATAATCAACAACTTAACGAAATCTATAAAACTATACCGAAGGCACATATTTCTTACCTATATTTCCTAAATTCAACTATAACGAACACCATACAACAACAACAACCCCTGAGTCTTCCTCAGACGCCCCCATACTACAAATTTCAAAAACACAAACTAGGTACAACATACACTTATATGCATAAAACTTTATTAACAACCTGCTACCTAGGGTTCAACTTATTCCAATATACCCATGTTCTTAACCACTTAATGATTCAACCACAATTCGTCATTTTAACACTAGTCCTCATGTACACATATCCCTCACGATTACCTCTTAAACTTTTCATAAATCTTCAACCTGGGCTCTTTCACAAATCATATCAAGCCTACTAATTCATTCCCATAAATCATACATCATTAATCATAAAATACTATTCTCGCCACCATATTCTACAATCTATAGTTCAAGCCTATAGTCTAGCAGCCATCGTCTACCACTAATAACGCAAAGCATGCAACATAATATACTAGTCCATCAAATTGGGAAATTAACTCCAACTACTCATTTCATTCAAATACTACCTACAGTCACAATCCCCTCCATGACATCACTATTATAGCTCAAAATCCACTTCATACCTTCTCACATGAAGTACTAGTTTACATCTACTAAGGAAAAGAAGATCAAGGGGGTAAAATCACACAATAAACATGGTCAACCTTAATCTTATATCATACCCCATACAATCTTATCTACTTATATGGCTTCCTCACATCACGCTTACTTACTCAAGCACACATTTAGACTACCTTCCAATTCCACAAACAACCATGAGTCTATAATTATAACTTACTGGCTAATATAGCCATTTTTATGCTTGAAGCAAACAATAATTCACCTCCATTACCAACTCGATCTCATGCAATAAGATTTGGCTATACATACATTCATTAAATTTCCCTTACCACTTTTCTTGCCATTTTGCCTCTAAACCCCCAGTTCCAACCAACACAAGAACAACAGGAAGAACAACAAATTGCTAGTGGATCGAAATAGGCCTCACACGGCTTCACTAGACTTTGATTTCAATAACACAATGATATCAAGATTACAAGAGATAAAAACTTGACACACAATATTTTAATGGCCCAAGAATACACATCTTACTCTGTATAAATAAAATTCTGAGTCAAAAACTTCCTCCACGGACTACCATACAATCCACACATGCTACTAGCTACCACATTAGTCTATCACCATAAAAGGGTAAATCATCCTCAAACATCGGTTATTCAACGAAAATATTTATTTACACAAAAGTCATCCTCACTCTAACTTCAAAATTTGTGACTTCACATCACCAACTTCTTGGTCCAACATCACTACCAATAGGTCGTGACACCGACACTTAACTTATACTACTACTACTCAGGTGGAAATACAGTTCCAATATTCTGTTACACATCATTCCCCTTAAGCATGACATCTGCATCATAAATTCTGAAAGGGACTGAATACACTTAATACTGCAGGCTGGAAAGCATGATTTCATCAATAACAAAGTTTACTCCAGAATCAATATACTCTGAAGCACTAACAGACTCTTCTTAAGTCCTTGCACAATATTTTTTTATATAATCTTTATAACTCAATTAGAAAGGACCAAACCATTTAGATTCTAAACTTCTGTACTTGATTCACCCCAACAATGAGACACATCTGAGCACATCAAAGAAAAGAATTGGGATGACTTTACTTTAGTATGAACAACACCATAGCATGAATTAGAGTATAGAAGAGGAACATTCTGACTCCATAGCACGAACTAGAACAAAAAGAAAGAGAGACATTCCTAAACGTCTTGTAGCCTCCTACTTATAAGTGTGGCGCGCTACACACCCATAAATAAGACTCTACCCAATGCAATTTCGCAGACACTCTGGGACCATGAACTGTGCTTTGATACCAAGTTTGTCACGACCCGAACCGGGGCCCTGGCCATGACGAGCATTCCGAACCATGAAGGCTCGAAACACCCCTATATATCTGGTAATCATGCACATAATTCATATGATAAAAAGAAATGCGGAAGATACACAATATTACGGAAACATGGTCACGAGTCTAATGAAATCAATAATGGGAAATAATATCCCACAACATCTGAAAACCGTCTGCAAAATCTCTACTACATGACTAAAACAAACAACTGTCTGAAAACTAGGACAAGGCCCCCAGTAGACCCAAAAATATTAAATGATAAATAAACTGCCAGACATCAGGCCTTCCGGAATATAGAAGGCTCACCACTTGACTCTGCAAATTTGTCTGAAGAATCTACTGATTATCTGGACCCCTAGACTGTGCCTCTGAACCTGGGAGGGAAGGGGGTCAATACAAAGTACTGGTACGCAGGGTAATCCAAAATAAAGTAGAGATTTTTATATAAACTAAATGAGAGCTGTTATAAAACACATTATTGCAAAATGATTTCGAAAATACATGGGCATAGTATACTGATTTTTCAACAACAATGCAACACATCTGAGCTAGGTGGTACACCCTACAATTTCACATTTTCACCAACTGTCAAATCTCAGTTGCCACCGAGATTAGAGTACAAGTGAGGAAAAGACACACAAAATCACACAGCAGGGTGTCTCGACCCAATTAAGTATGGTAGTGCACAAGATCACAAAGCAGGGCTCCTAACTATAGTCCCAATTTGGGATGACATAATTTTAAGTACACAAGATCACACAGCAGGTACCAAGTTCCCGAGTCGGCAAACACGGTTTCCAACGTAAAGTCATTTGACTCATGCTTTCTTTGGGTAACCACCTATCTCACAAAATCAATGCATGAAACTTATTTTAATCAATCACATGTCATACTCTACAGGGTCTCATCATACCCGACTTACAAGTCATCAATATCACATCAACTTTCCAACTTCTCATACCATTTACCACATGCACATATGTATGACTTTGACACCATTAAAACGCATACACCATGGTTCTCAACTTGCAATTATTCAAGAAGTTTAATCATTTATGAGTAATGTCATATCAATTGCAAAATTCATGCTCTCAATGGTTTAACACTAGTATAATATGGTGTATAAACATTATCATGGGGAATTTAGAAAATTCACAACTCATGTACATCACACCCTTTTGAAATTTCAGGTCACATGTTCACAATTCAACCATTTAAATACATTCAAACAAACAACCGCATGATATCTCAATAATTCTTTCAAAATCATATATCAAAACACGCTATTTGTATCAATTGAAAGCCCCCATTTGTAAAAACATATATATACTTGTATAAATTTAAAGTCTTAAGTAAATTCCTTTCTGAAAACATGCCCATGAAATTTAGAACAACCCCACGTACCTCTATTTACGAAATTAGCGGGTGTTTCTTGAATCCTATGATATGGGGATTTCGAATCTTTAATTGATTTTGAAAACCCACAATTGAATCTTGAGTTTCTTGAAGTTCTTGTTTAAAATCCTAGAGAGGATTCTTGATGATTTTGATGAAAATAGGGTTAAGTTTCTCAAACATACCCTAAATCCCTTGTTTGGACATTTTTAAAGGCTAGAAAAAAGTCAAAATTACCCTTAATGACTCCTGAACGGAATTGGAAATTTGAACTTAAAAACCCGATTTCGGGTACCACCGCAACACGCCAAAATCGCGATGGTCCACTGGAATTCAACGAGTGGGAAATTGGGTGCCTCCGCGACGCGCCACCATCGCGGAGCCCCACTGGAATTTGACGATTGTCAATTTGACCCTCTCCGTGATGCGCTAGACCCAAGATGATGATGTTTACGACTAAAACTTTAAATTATTTATAACTTCTTCACCGAGTGTCCTTTTTAGGCGAATTTGGCATCGATGGAAAGCTAATTCGAAGATATTTCATTTGATATATAGTAGGCCACCCAGTTCGTCATATATAATGAGTTATGATGGATTAAATTTGACCCAAGTTTCAACATTCACTAAAACTTGAACGATAGGAAAGTTTTCAACCTGTCTTTGAGTTATGGGACTTCTATGATCTCAATTCATGCTCAACTAGATTTACACACTACTTAATTGATTACATACTAAATTTTTATAGGATTCATGAATTTTGCAACCTCTATGTGAAAGAATAACGGTTTACATTCTAGCTCAAAATACGGGGTGTTACATGCTACTACACAAGAACTGTCATGTTTCAGTTCACCGGATATCAGTCTTTGGCATAAAAGATTTGGGCATGTGCCCACTTCTGTTTTGACAAAGTTGATGCCTCTTCATCATGATACTATTTCTGAAGTCATAAACTCATGTTCTATTTGTCCTAGTTCTATGCAAATTAGGCTTCCTTTCCCAACAAGCAGTATAAAAAGTAGTACTTCTTTTGATCTTATTCATATGGATATATGGGGCCATATGAAACACTGTTGTTCTACAGTATACAAGAAGAAGAAAACAGTAGTTTGAGGGTAAAAAATATTCTTCTTGTTTATTCATTCACATCTGAGAATATAAATTGACAAAAGACTCCTATTCTATTTCTAACTAGGAAACCAATAAAATCCTATTCTACCTTCCACTAGGATACTAATAAAACCCTATTCTATCTCAACTAAATAACTGAATTTCAGAAATAAAATTACTAAACTAAAAAAGAAAATAACAACAAATAATTCAATACTTCAACACTCCTCCTTGAGATGTTTGCTGGTAACTCCAAGTTGTTCACGAAGAGTTTCAAATCTGAATTTGGGAAGAGCTTTGGTAAATATATCAGTGGGTTGATCCTCTGAACAACAATGGACAAGCTTGATTTCCTTATTTTTCTCAGCTTCTCTAATGGCATGAAACTAACAAGAATATGCTTTGTTTTACTATGCTGGATGGGGTTTTCTGCAATTGCAATTGTTGAAGTGTTATCACTGATACCAAAACTCCCCAAGAACACAACAACACAAACACCAAAATCAGTCCACTAGTTCAAGAACTATGGACCCTTTTGATGACCTATCTCAGATTCGCAAGAAGAACAAGAAATGAAGTGATATCAAGAGTAAAACACACTAAAAAATAGCAAAAACACGTGATGAACAAGATGAACACAAGAACACAACTTTCGTATTCAACAAGACACAAAAATAGTCCACTACAAACATACAAAGTGCAATAAGACAAAGATAGATAGATACACAAATGAAGATATAATATTAACAACCCAAAAGCTTATTCCACTTTTGTACCTTTAATCTCACACACAACCTAAACCTATCTCTTACGTGACCTCAAGGGAATCGAAATCCCCAAGCAATCTCCGTTTCTAAGCGATTCATCAACACAAGGACTCCACCTTGCCCAAGGATTCCACCTTGCTAAGAGGCTCTCAAAAAAGGCTACAAATATCATCAAAAATCTTTCCCAAAATGACCTAATAAGGTTATATTTATATCTAGGGCAACTTATTACAAATGACCAAAAAATCCTTGCAAAGGGGCGGATGAACAGTGATGGATGAACAGTAACAACTTTGGAGTGTAGGACTTGTTCTCTACACTTCAAAGCTTGTTCCTTGGATGGGAAGCCCCACAAGCTCGGATCTTCACTCACGTCTTCATGTCCTCGAGTGCTAAGATGCCTCTTTGACCCGTATCATCCTCCCCTCATTATAAAGGATTCATCCTCGAATCCAAACCTTGCAAAATGATAGGAAGGACAAACAAACACAAGTTCCTCAAGGTATGAGGGTTAGGGTTAGTGTAATGAATCATAGAATTATGCCAAGGTTGCTCAAACTTCACGTATACCCAAACATCTCTCGGGTTCTAAAAAATGATACACTATTCATGGGAAACCCAAATTACATACAAGACATGCTTAGCATCAACATAATCATGCTCACATAATGCACATATGTCATTCCCGAATATGGTTTGAGATGAATCAATATCACACCTCAAGTGATTAATGGGATCAAAGGTGTAGGGTATCCATGGACATGGGTGGAGGACATGCTTTCTTTCCCCAAGACTACCACCAATACAATCATATATCCCCTCTATGCTAGGATGATCTACAACAAAAACAACTAGAGGGTCATCTTTAGTCAATCGGCCAACTTGTTCAACATCACCATTTTCACACATAAGTTGGTTTTCATGACTTCTATAATACAATGTACTATTACTTGCCACAATGGATTCAACACTAGGTGGATCAACTAGTATATCTATAATTTGAAGTTGTACATTATCATCACAAAATAAAGGAACATTCGGCTCACTTAAAGACAAACTTATCATTCACACTTAGGTTGCTATTATCCTCATTCACTAGAGTGCAAAAGTTAGTTTGATTACCTTGTAGATCATGCGGAGCATGGACACTCACGGAAATTTGATTAGGAAGGCTTTGATGCTCCATCAAGTTATCCAACTTCTTGCAAAGAGAGCCTTCCATCCCTTTCAATCTCCCTTCTATTCTATCCATTATTTGTCTATCGATGGCATCAAGCCTTGCCATGATGGATTTAACCCAACTAGGCATTTCAGCTTCATTCGCCATTGTACCTATCAAGAGCTACTAAACAAACAACATTAAAGGTTAGCAAAAATCAGCCCGCACGACGTATCAAAACAGTCCGCACACTCTCAAGCTCACACTTTTGAAGCTTTCACTCTATTGGCCTCACAAGTGTTGATAACTCACTTTTACTCCAATAAGGTCACTTGATTCCAATTGTGGCTAGAGGACAGATTAGATTCTTGTTTTAAACGACTCAAAAAGTAATATACGAACTTGAACCAAAAAGAATACTACGACTCAAAAATGAGAAAAGAACACAACAAAAGCTAAACATGAATGAACGAACACAAAGACTAACTAACAATCTAGTAGACGAGTACTAGTTTGCCAATTAGTATTGGAACCAACAAAATTGAAACTAAGGAACAACAAAAGGAAACTACAAAATCTGAAATTTGAGCTTAAGTATGCTGTGTGAACAGTAACAAGATGAACAACAATAACACAAGTTTCGGATTCAATAAAGGACCCAAAACAGTCCACTACACAAGATAACAACAATAAAAGTAAAGGATAGATAGTGAGACCAAGATTATTACAATATTAAGAACTAAAGAGTGTATTAAACTCAAAAAACCCTAATGAATGTAATAATCCAAACCACACTCTTACGGTGATTGCCAAGGGAATCAACTCACCTCAAGATTCACCGTTTCCAAGAAAAGATCAATATTAGCTTTTCCAAGCCCTAAACTAAGACTACCTAAAGTGTTCTACTCTCAAGAGAGAGGATTTGTGTGTCAATCTTTCATTCTTCCAAAACTAGTGAAAATAAGACTACAGGGGCCTATTTATAATATATTACCAATGAAGATAAAAATATCACTTTGACCTTAATGAGAGGGGCTTCCATGGTGTGTAAATACACCATATGTAATGTATAAAATACCCTTAACGAAGGGGAAACCAAGGTATGTTATAACTTGAATGAATGGCACCTTTTCAATGCTCTCAAAAACCGAGTATGGTTCATACTTCAAGGCTTGTGGTTCTTGGGTTAGAATCAATGTAAGCAACCAATCAACTTTCCACACACGAGACTGCTTTGAGTCATGCTCAAAATGATCCTTCCTTGCATATCCTTGTGCTCTCGGGGTGACCAAGTCTTGAGCCTTTAGATGTTGGCCTTCAAAGATGTCATCAAAAGCTAAGGTGTCCATTTGACTCGTATCAATCACACTTGATATTAGTTGCAACTTGCGATTCCATTCCAAGATCCTTCAAAATTTTCCTCAACCAAATAGCTTGATTTTCTGCCGTTGATGCTGCTACATTCTCTGCCTCTGCAGTGGATTGTGCCACTATCTCTTACTTCTTTGAATTCCAAGAAAACATACCATAACCCAAGGAAAAAGTGTATCCAGTAGAGCTCTTAATATCGTCAATATGTCCAGCCTATTCACTATCAACAAAGACAAGCAAAACACCTTCTTCAACTAGGATAAACCATATTCCGAGTTGTACAGTACCTTTTAAGTACCTAACCACTCTTTTCGCAGCAGTAAAATGAATGTCGCTGGGACTTTGCATGAATCTTGAAAGCAAACTAGTGGCAAACATTAAATCAGGCCTTGAAGCCGTTAAGTACAAGAGACTTCCAATCAAACTTCTATATAATGAAGCATCACACTTCTCTGCTCCGTCTTCTTTTGAGAATTTTGTATTCAAAACCAATGGTGTAGGAATAGGTTTACAATTTCGCATTCTAAACTTTTTCAGAATCTCCAAAGCGTACTTCTGTTGATTGAAAAAAATTCCATATTTTGATTGGTATACTTCCAGCCCTAAAAAATACTTCATCTCTCCTAAATTTGACATTTCAAACTATTTCTCCATTTTTACTTTAAACTTCTACAGCTCTTCCTCATCACTACCTGTAACAAGCAAATCGCCAACATATAGAGAAATAATTAATGAGCCATCATTAAGGAGTGTTTTCACATAAAATGTAGCATCATTGTCACTTTTTTGAAAACCTTGGCTGGATAATTGAGCATCGATTCTGCTATACCAAGCCCTTGGATCCTGCTTCAACCCATATAAAGCCTTTTGAAGCTTATACACCTTACTTTCACTTTCTTGAACCACAAAACCTTCGGGTTGATCTACATAAATTTCCTCTTCTAGGAAACCGTTCAAGAAGGCAGATTTGACATCTAAATGCCAGATTTTCCACCTCATCTGTGCTACTAATGCAATCAAAATTCTGATGGTGTCCATCCTTGCAACAGGTGCAAAAATATCCGAGTAATCAACTCCAGGCTGTTGAGAATAAACTTTAACAACCAGCCTTGCTTTGTGCTTGTTGATAAATCCATCCGTATTTAGTTTCACTTTGTAAACCCATTTAACTCTAATAACTTGCTTATTTTCAGTTTTTTCAACAAGTTTTCATGTCTCGTTCTTTTCAATCATGACAATTTCCTCCTCTATCGCTTGCTTCCATTCTTCAAACTTGCAGGCAGCTTGAAAATTTGAAGGTTCCAGGACAACAAGATTACATCTGTCATAAATTTCAGCCAATGGTCTGGTGCATCTAACAGCAAAATGTTCATCTTTATCTGTTTCCAAGTCTTTGCTTGAATCTTGAAGAGTAGGTTCTATAACCATCTTTTTGACTTGAGATATACTCCAATCCCAATAAGCATCTTCATTCACCTTCACATCTCAACTTACAAAAACTTTTCCAGATTCAATAGATTCTATTTCCCTTTGAGATAGAGCTATAACCAACCAAAATTCCTTTTTCATCTTTTTCATCAAGCTTACTACGTTTGACAGTTGGTACATGAGTATAACAAAAAGTACCAAACACCTTTAGATGCACAATTGATGGTTTTATGCCATTCTAAGCTTCAAATAGTGTCATTCCATCCACAACCCTTATTGGCAATCTATTTTTTAGATAAATTGATGTGTTTACCGCCTCCACCCAAAAAGACTTCAGCAACTATTTTTCAAAAATCATGCACCTAGCCATCTCAAGAACAAACCGATTTTTTCTTTCAGAAACTCCATTTCGCTGGGGTGAGTAAGTGACCATAAGTTGATGCTCAATTCCCATATCATCACAAAACAAATGAAATTCTCTTGAAGTATACTCCTTCTCATTGTCTGTTCGAAGAGTTTTCAACAAACATCCACTTTGAGTTTCACAAAAAGCTTTAAACTTCTTAAAAACAGCAAACACTTCAAGCTTTTGCTTAAGAAAATATACCCAGGTCATTCGAGTAAAATCGTCTATAAAAAGAATAAAATACTTGCTTCCATTGATTGAAGGAGTTTTCATCGGTCCACAAATATCAGAATGAACAAGTTGTAACTTCTTACTTGCTCTCCATATTGCTGACTTTGGAAAAGGCAATTTGTTGCTTTCTGAGTTGACAACTTTCACACATATCTGAACATAACTCAATTTCAGGAAAGTCCTTCACTAAATCATGCTTTTTAGCATATTGAATGGATTTCAAGTTATAATGGCCAAGTCTTATGTTCCATAATTTTAAATCCTGCTCACATCTACTACTTCGACAAACTTGCTCTGAATTTGAGTTCCAGTTCAAAGGAGAACTTATTTTTATCATTTCAACCGTAATCACTTCTTGGCCGCTAGATTCGGAAACAACACATTTTTTGTCTTTGAACAGTAACATATAATCTTGGTCTAGCATTTGACCAACACTTAGTAGATTTTGGTCAAGATCAGGTACCAACAAAACATCTTGAATAAATTTAGTACCTTTGGGAGATTTAATTGCCACAGTTCCTTTACCAATAATATCCAACGTGGTTTTATCGGCCACCTTGACACTACCTTTGGCAGATTCCAACTTTGTAAAATATTCTCATTTGTTGGTCATGTGTTGAGTGCAACCACTGTCCACAAACCATGTGTTTTCATCATTCAATATTGTTGTTGCCATCGCCGTAAACACAAACTCCTCCTGTTCTTCAACTTTTGAAACGATGGCTTTTTGAGTTTATTAGTTGTTCTCCTTCTTCACTCTGCAAAACCTTTCAATATGACCAAGCTTATTGTAATATCTACACTGGAGAGGTAGTTTCTTCCCCTTAAACTAACAACCATCCTCTTTATGATTGGTTTTTCTGCAATACTTGCATGGAGGAAATTTCTCTCTTCTTGACTCCATTGCGAGAATTTCCTTGATTATTTCTACTAGAATTAGTACAAGTTTCTGGGATTTTACCTTCCTCTTGTATTTGCATCCTCCCTTTGAAATTGGCTTGAAAAGCAGTTTTAGTAGCTTATTCTAGCCTCAAAGATCTTCTTTGCTCTTGCGCTTGAAGAGCATGTACAAGTTCTGAAGGTGACAGTTTAGTGATATCCTTTGAATCTTTGAGTGAGGAGATCTTTGCTTCAAATCTTTCCGACAAACTCACAAGAACCTTTTCCACGATTCTTGAATATGTAAGCTCTTCTCCCATAATTCTGACTTAGTTTACAACATTCATCAACTTGTTGGAGAACTCTTCAATAGTTTTTGAATCTTTCATTCTGAGAATTTCAAACACTCTTGTCAGATTTATCTCTTTTATTTGCCTGATCTTGTCACTTCCGTGAAATTCTTCTTTCAACTTGTACCAAGCCTCCTTTGCAGTCTCACTCGCCATAACTCTTACGAAAATTACTTCTGAAAGTGCTGATTGTATGAAAGTGAGAGCTTTAAAATTTTCTGAAACCTCTTCTCTGTGATTCTTAATTTGCGCCACAGTTGGATTATTTGGCAAATGATTTACCTCTCCTCCAACCTCTAATACTTCCCACATATCATATGCTCACAAGTATGTACTCATCTTGAGAGCCCAAATTGGATAATTCTCACCTAAAAAAACTGGGGGTGAAGGTATTGGGAAATTGCTGGAAGCCATAACAATATTGACTTCTACGTAGGGTTATTTTTAGGGGTCATCTCTCTCACAGATCCCTCAAGAAATTGGATCTTGATACCAATTTTTGTTCTATAGAATATAGAGAAGAAGAAAACAGTAGTTTGAGGGTAAAAAATATTCTGCTTGTTTATTCATTCACTTCTGAGAATATAAATAGACAAAAGACTCCTATTCTACTTCTTACTAGGAAACTAATAAAATCCTATTCTACCTTCAACTAGGATACTAATAAAATCCTAGTCTATCTCAACTAAATAATTGAATTTCATAAATAAAATTACTAAACTAAAAAAGAAAATAACAACAAATAACTCAATACTTCAACAAACACCTACCAGTGATGGAAATAGATACTCTTACAATTGTTGAAGAATATACAAGAATGACTTGGGTTTATATTTTAAAGCTTAAATCTGATGCTTGTGTTACCATTCAATACTTTCTTAGATTTGTTAAAACTCAGTTCAATAAAAATGTTAAGATTTGCAGAATAGATAATGGTTCTGAATTTGTGAATGAAGTGTGTACTAATTTGTTTAAAACTTTAGGCGTAATTCATCAAAGATCTTGTTCTTACTCTCCTCAGCAAAATGGTGTTGATGAGAGAAAGCATAGGCACATTTTAGAAGTTACAAGAGCATTAAGATTTCAAGCTCATATTCCTCTAAGATTTTGGGGCTATTGTGTTCTTGCTGTTGTATACATTATTAACAAATTGCCTTCATTGTTGTTGGAACCTCTCCCTATGAGAAACTATATAATAAAAAAACTTCTCTTATCCACATGAAAGTACTTGGATGTCTATGCTATGCTAAGATAGTACAACAAACTGATAAGTTACTTTCTAGAACCAGACCTGTTGTCTTCTTAGGCTACTCTGAAGTTCAAAAAGGCTATATTTTGTATGATCTTACCACCAAGTCCTTTGTTAATAGAGATGTAGTGTTCAAAGAATCTGAATTTCCTTTTAAGAATCATCATGACAAAAATACATTACTCTTTCCTGAATTAGATGCTACCTGTCAGCATTTACTTACTACTAACACAGATACTTATGAGTTTATGCAGAACAATTATTATTCTACAACATATGATCAAGTTCCTGATCATGAGAAACAACTCCAGCTAGATCAAAATCATGATGTTCATGATATGCCCCAATATCTAGCACTTCAACCTTATCAGCAGACCACTATTTCTATTAAAAAGTCTACAAGGAAAATACAACCACCAATATGGATGAAAAACTTTACTTCATTGAGTCTACATGATCCACCTTATGTTATTTCAAACTATGTGTCTTATGACAAACTTTCTTCTAAATATCAATCATACTTATGAGCTTTCTCTTCTGTTACTGAACCGAGGAACTACACTGAAGCTAAAGAAGATCCCAGATGGATTTAAGCTATGAAGGAAGAAATACAAACACTTCAAGATAATCACACTTGGGACATTGTCACTTTACCATCTGACAAAAAGGCAATAGGCTGCAGTTGGGTTTATAGAGTCAAATACAAAGCTTAAGGAGAAATAGAAATGTTCAAGGCTAGAATGGTTGCAAAGGGATATAACCAACAAGAAGGTATTAATTATCAGGAAACCTTTTCTCCTGTGGTTAAGATGATAACAGCCAAGACAGTACTTGCAATTGTTGCTTCAAAGCACTGCTAATCGATAACTCTCTCTATTGCTTCAAAATTTTTCTCTCTCTCTCTAGTTTTATTCATCCTCTCCATAGATTTAGTGTGTGTGAACTGCTAATAGATCCTAACAACAGATACATCAAATAGATGTGTATAATGATTTTCTACGGGGTGATCTCTTTGATGAGATATATATGCAGCTTTCTAAAGGTTTTGTGAGACAGGGGGAAAGTATCATAACTAGACCAGTTTGCTGACTCAAAAAATCCTTATATGGCATTAAGCAAGAACCAAGACAGTAGAATGCTAAACTAAAAGAGGCATTATTGAATCTGAGGTTCAAACAAAGTCAATATGATCATGCTTTATTTACCAAAAAAACAGAGGTTGGAACTGTGATAATCCTGATATATGTAGATGATATGCTTGTGATTGGAGATAGCTTAAAGATCATTGAGGAATAAAAATAGTTTCTTCAATAGGTCTTCAAGATGAAAGATTTTGGAGATTTAAAGTACTTTCTAGGGATACAGTTTGCTAGATCAGATCAAGGTATATCAATGCACAAAGGAAATACACTCTTGAGCTAATCTCTGAACTTGGACTTGGAGATGCAAAACCATCCATTACTCCAATATATACAAATGTGAAACTCACTACTATAGAATATGATGAGTGTCTAAACAAGAATCCTACTGAACATCCAGTGTTATCAGACAAAGGTGCATATCAGAGACTTATAGGTAAGTTTTTTTATCTAATTGTTACTAGACCAGATATAGCTTATGGTGTACAAAACTTAAGACAATATCTTTAAGAACCAAAAAAATCTCACATGGATGATGTAATAAGAATAGTGAGATATGTGAAAAACTAGGACAGGGGATTCTTATCTCAAGCAATGTTATCTAGAACATAAATGCATATTGTGATGTAGATTAGACTTCTTGTGCTTACACTAGGAAGTCAGTAACCGGATTTCTTATTAAGTTGGATGATTCTTTAGTCTCCTAGAAATATAAGAAGCAAACAACCATCTCAAGAAGCTCTGCAGAAGCAGATTACAGAAGTATGGCATCAACAGTTTCTGAGCTGGTATGGTTACTTGGTTTACTGAAAGAGTTGCAAATCAAAGTATCATTACCAGTGAATGTCTTTAGTTATAGCAAATCTTCCATGCAAATTGCATCCAACCCAGTGTTTCATGAAAGGACAAAACACATTGAAATCGACTGTCACTTCATTACGGAAAAAATTCAAGAAGGAAAAGTCAAGGATCAATACATTTCGACAAAAAATCAACCTGCAAATGTTCTTACAAAAGGTTTGAACAAGGTGCAACATGATTATCTGATTTCCAAGTTAGGCATACTCAACATATTCCAGAGCGCCTAACTTGAGGGGGAATGTTATGACAATAACTCTAATAAGTAGTTGAGTAACTAACTTCCATTAGTTAGTTACTAATTATTAAGTCACAAAAGTTAGTTAAGAAAGTTAGTTAATGAGATTAGGCCTTGGTTCTATATATACTCACTACTTTGTACTTTTAAATACATTTTTTGATGATCAATAATACTCAGTAAACTTTTCTCTTCTTCCCTCTCAATCTCTTTGTGTTTCTCTGTTCTTAATGAAATCACTGCTATGGTGATTTAGTTCAAGAATCAACAAGACCTTTGACACTAGCCTTAGTATCATCAAAGGCTTTTAACTCACTCATTTTGTCATAATTTTCCTGAACTCTGGCCTCAAAATCATCTGTGCTACCAACTTTTTTGCTCTGATATTTTAATAACTAGAGCTCCTCAGGCTCTTAACTTTGATAAAAAATACTTCAATTTGATGCTCTACTGGACTGCGATCTCTATGACTACAAGAGAACTTGCCAAAAATGTTGAATCTATAAAAGACAGAAGATGAAGAAAAATTTGGTATGGAAGCTGCAAGTAAATCGACTGTCATCCATATGTTAATAAGATAGAAGTTTCAGAACAGATATATCTCTTTCCGAAATGGTAACAACTTAAAAGTTTAAATGAGGTGGCCAGTCATATTGAACTTCTAGTTTCATGTCTCATCGTTAGCCATTACCAGAAGGTAGTTCCATTTTCATGGCCCAAGAAAAAAATTAGGTTTGCACAACTAATCGTGTTAAAATAATGTTGAAACAAATATGTGTTCTTTCCTTAAAATTTGAACATTTGGAAGAAATGACCATAAAAAGTTCAACAGAGATGACTAGATGGATATGCAAACCCTCTAAATTCATTCAAATGAATAATTTTGTAAGTGTGAAATACATCTATCAGTCATAAAACTTTTGCTCCGTAGGCGGTTCCATCAGAAGGAGAGAAAACTTTTTAAAATTTCTAATTAGTTTTCGTTACTCATTAGCAGTAGTCACACCCACATTATAGTAATAAGAAATATGAACAAGGCAGATAGAACAACAAGAAATATGTGATTCCATCGCTACATGTGGTAATTGAAAATCATTTATTTGCTGAAGAATAGAGACCATAAAAGACAAAACACTTTGCCAGCCTGATCGGTCACGAAAAAGACCGTGCAAATATCATAATGGTTCATGTTTCAACATCTATAAAGCTTCAACATAAGATACATCCAAAGTTAGATTCTCAGTATTCTTCATACATTCAATTGTTACATTAAGTTATTGATTAGATATTGAAATGCAACAATGCAACAGTTCCATCCAGACCCCTTTTATGGAAGTAATGAGTGTAGTCTTTCACTATGGTTGGGAGATATTTTGGAGGATTATCTTCTGACAACAAATCTTTAATTGGTCCATAAAGCTTAGAAGATGGCAATAGACCTGTGTAGAAGAAGAATGCAACTGATACTCTTGGTCCTTCTTTATTTGCCAATACTCAGTGCTCAACACTTATGTACTTGTCACTTGATATGAGTTGAAAAAAGCAACAAAATAAACATAAATGCTCAGTGTAAAATTAGGAGGTTCATTCACTCTTATTGATCATAGATGGTTTAGAAAAGAAAAGAATACTAGCCTGCAGAAGATCTCCAATGTTCACCAAAAGAGCACCAGGTGAAGGAGGAACATCAACCCATTGATTTTGGTGAAGCACTTGGAGTCCTCTGATATGATCTTGTAAAATTACTATGATAAAATCATGGTCAAAATGTTTACTGGTGCCCATGGTGAGCTCTGGATGAGGGCATGCTGGAAAATAATGGCCCAAAACACTGAGGCCCTACGTGCAATCAATATCATTGAGATGAGACAGATTGAGACCTAGACCCTCAGACAATAATTCAAATAAGGATTTGCCCAATTCTATCACACGCTTAGAGTAGTCCATTAGTATTTCTCTACAAAAATTTCATAAAATTAATGAAACAACACATATCAATATCTAAAGAGAGAAATGATATGCTTGATTGGCTCTCAGATCCGGACTTCTAGTTAAATTTTGTAATTTTCCCACTTAGTATCTATCAGAACTTACGTTAAGCATAACTCATTTGCTAGGAAACAAATTTTTAGAGTTGTGACCCAAATTTTGTTGATGGACCTTTATGTTTTTGGGACTAGGACCTATTTGTACGCACGTAATATATAAGTGCGATTCAGTGGTTTATTTTATTATTCAAAAAATTCAGCCTTCTCTATATTGTACTCTCTCTCCATTATAGTGAAACCTCCTCTGCCTCTGCCCGTGGTTTTTCCCGCAAGGGTTTCCACATAAATCTGTGTGTTGTTCTTGTTTTCTTTTACTTATGGTTTGTTTATTTTGTCCGAATTCTAACAAACTGGTATCAAGATCTTGGTTGATTGTTTTCTCAGGGATGGCAACCATGAAGTATGATATGCTGCTGTTGGATCGCAACACCAGATTTTTGTTATGGCAAATTACAATGCAGGTTGTGCTCGCACAGATGTATTTGGACGATACTCTATTAGGGTTTGATAAGATGCCCTCATCATGGATGGACGAGGACAAATGGCGTAAGGATTAGAAGGCTCTATCTCAGATCCACCTTCATTTATCCAATCAGATTCTATAGGATATTTTGAAGGAGACCACTACCGCTGCGTTGTGGTTGAAACTAGAATATTTATGCATGACGAAGAGCCTAACAAGTAAGTTGCATCTCAAACAACCACTTTATTCCCATCGTATGTCTAAGGGTGCATCTTCTGAAGATCACCTATCTATCTTTAAAAAAATCGTCTCTGATTTAGAGACTCTGGAGGTTAAGTACGATGAGAAAGATTTAGGGTTGATTTTGTTGTGTTCATTGCCTGAATCATACACGACCTTTAGGGATACGATTTTATATAGTCGTGATACCCTGACAATTGATGATGTCTACGATGCATTGTTCTCTAAGGAGAAGATGAAATATCTTGTGAATAGGTCAGAGACTCAAAGAGATAGTCTCATTATTCGAGGAGGAAGGACTTGTGAGAGGAATTCTAGGGGTGATGACAGAAATAGGCCAAAATCTAGAAATAGAAACAAAAACTATAATTACTGTAAAATGAAGGGCCATATCAAATCCGAGTGTTGGAAGTTACAAAATAGAGAGAAAAAAGAAGCTCCAAAACCAAAGGGAACTAACAAGAGAAGTCCGGTGAAGCCATTTTTGTAGAAGATGGAGGCAGTGATAGAGAACTCTTGGTAGTTTCTGATGGTAACTCCAAACCCTGTGAGGATTGGATTCTTGATTCAGCTCGCATATTTCATATGTATCGTAATCAGGATTGGTTTACAACATATGAAATAGTCTCTAAAGGTGTTGTGTTGATGGGAAATAACATACCTTATAAGATAGCTGGTATTGGAACAATCAGGATCAAAATGTTTGATGGGGTTATGAGGATACTCAGTGATGATGGTATGTCCCAGACCTTAAGAAAAATCTTATTTCCTTGAGTACCCTTGATTCGAACGATTATAGGTACACTGGTGAAGGTGGAGTCCTGAAGGTTACTAAAGGTGCATTTGTTGTGATGAAGGGATAGAGAAAGTCTGCAAATTTGTATGTCCTACAAGGCTCTACTATTACAGGTGATGCAACTATTTCTACATCTTCTCTATAAAAAAGTGACATTGCTAAACTTTGGCATATACGCCTGGGGCATATGAGTGAAAACGGGATGACTGAACTAAGTAGGAGAAGACTTCTTGATGAGCAGAGTATTACCAAATTGGAGTTTTATGAGCACTGCATTTTTGGGAAGCAGAAGAGAGTCAGATTCACTAAAGGCATCTACTCAACTAAGGGCATACTTGATTACATTCATTCTGATATCTGGGGTCCCGCTAGAGTACCTTCTAGAGGAGGCGCTAATTACTTATTAACTATTATTGATGACTATTCTAGAAAAGTTTGGGTGTTCTTTCTGAAGTAAAAGAATAATGTGTTGCCTACTTTCAAGGAGTGGAAGACTATGATTGAAAAGTAGAAAGGAAAGAAGGTAAAACACCTTTGGACTGATAATGGTTTAGAGTTCTATTCTAATGAATTTAATGCTTTATGCAAGTCAGAAGGAATTGTGAGGCACTTAAGAGTTCATCATACTCCGCAGTAGAATGGTGTGGCCGAACGAATAAACAGGGCTATAATGGAGAATGTGAGTTGAATGCTCTCTAATGCTGGTTTACCCAAGTTTTTTTGGGCTGAAGCTGCTTCCACAACTTGTCTTCTTATTAGTCTCTCTCCCTCAGTCGTGATTGATAAAAAGACTCTACAAGAGGTATGGTCTGGTACTCCTGCTAGTTATTCTAATTTAAGGATATTTAGATGTCCTGCGTATGGTCATATTGATAATGGAAAGTTGGAACCTAGATCTGTCAAGTGCTTCTTTATGGGTTATAAGCCTGGTGTTAAAGGTTATAAGCTTTGGTGTCCAGAAAGCAGAAAGGTTATAATTAGCAGGGATGATGTGTTTGATGAAAATGCCATGCTTTAGGCTCCCTCCGAATCTAGTGCTTCTCCCCCAGATGAGCTTAGTGACATGAATCAGTAAAAGTCATTCACCCATGTTGAATTGCAAATTGGAGCATAGTCTATACCAGTGCCTACTTCTCAGTCTAACCTGGAGATACAGAGTGGTACTATTACTTCTTTACCACCAGTGACGCTACAATATTCTATTGCTAAAGACAAGCCTAGAAGAGATATTAGACCTCTTCAGAAGTATGCTGAAGCTAATTTGGTTGCTTATGCATTGAATGTAGCAGAAGGTATTGGTTTTGATGAAGAACCTTCTTCTTACTTAGAGGCAGTTAGTTGTGATAATTCTGGCCGATGGATGATTACTATACAGGAGGAGATGAAATCATTTCATAAGAATAGCACATGGGATTTAGTGAGATTGCCTAAAGATAAGAAAGTTGTCCATTGCAAGTGGGTATTCAAAAAGAAAGAAGAAACATCGGGAGTTGAAGATGCTTGTTACAAAGTAAGACTAGTTGCTAAAGGTTATTGTCAGGTCCTAGGTGTTGACTTCACATATGTGCTTTCTCTAGTTGTAAAGCATAGCTCGATTCGAGCCTTACTTGGTATTATGGCCATGCATGATCTTGATCTTGAGCATTTAGATGTCAAAACTGCATTCTTACATAGAGAACTTAAAGAGGATATCTATATACAGCAACCAGAGGGTTTTGTAGTCTTAGGAAAGGAGGACTATGTATACTTGCTGAAAAAGTCTCTTTATGGATTAAAACAATCTCCCAGGCAGTGGTATAAGAGGTTTGACTCTTTTATGACCTCACATATGTTTCGAAGGAGTAGTTATGATAGTTGTGTCTACTTCAAGGATGTAAGTGATAGTTCGTTCATGTATCTTCTCTTGTATATTGATGATATATTTATTGTAACAAAGGATATGAGAGAGATAATAAAATTCAAAGCCCATCTCAGAAAGGAGTTTAAGATGAAGGATCTAGGAGCAGCAAAGAAGATTCTTGGCATGGAAAGTAGAAGGGATAGAGAGAAGTGTAAGTTATACTTGAGTCAGAAAAGGTATATTGAGAAAGTGCTTCACAGGTTCAATATGTAAAATGCCAAACCTGTAAGTACTCCATTGGCAACTCACTTCAATTTCTTAGACACTTTATCTCCAAAGACAGATAATGAGTGTGACTATATGTCTTGAGTTCCATACTCTTGTGTTGTCGGGACTCTTATGTATGCGATGGTGTGTTCCTGACCAGATTTATATTATGTCGTCAGTGCAGTTAGCAGATATATGGCAAATCCTGGCAAAGAACATTGGAAAGAAGTTCAGTGGATTTTCAGATACTTGTATGTATCTACTGATATTTGTTTGCAGTTTGGGAAAAATAGAGATGGAGTAATTGGGTATGTTAATTCTGATTTTGCAGGAGATCATGATAAAAGGAGATCCCTTATAGGCTATATTTTCACCATTGGTGGTTGTGCTATTAGTTGGAAAGCTACCTTGCAGACTATGATTGCTTTGTCAACTACTAAGGAAGAGTATATGGATATTATAGAGGCTTTCAAGAAAGCTATTTGGTTGAGGGGTCTATTTGGTGAACTTAGCAAAGACTTACAGATTACTATTTTTTTTTGCGACAGTCAGAGTGCTATCTTCCTTACAAAATATCAGATATTTCACGAGATGACAAAGTACATCGATGTTCGGTATTATTTTGTACGTGAAATTATTGCTCGTGGTGATATTGTGGTAAGCAAGATTAGTACGCATGATAATTTTGTTGATATGATGACCAAGACACTATCAAGTGCCAAGTTTGAGCATTGGTTGGACTTGGCTGGTGTTAGTTGTTAAGATGTGCCCTTAGGGGATTTTGTGGAAGAGGTGGAGAGTTTATGTCTTGAAATGGATTTGAGTTCTGAATTAGAATTCGTGTCAAGGTGGAGATTGTTGGAGTTGTGGCCCAAATTTTGTTGATCGACCTTTATGTTTTTGGGCCTAGGACCTATTTGTACGCACGTAGTATATAAGTGCAATTTAGTGGATTATTTTATTATTCATAAAATTCAGCCTTCTCCACATTGTACTCTCTCTCCATTATAGTGAAACCTCCTCTGCATCTTCCCGTGGTTTTTCCCGCAAGGGTTTTCACGTAAATTTGTGTGTTGTTCTTGTTTTCTTTTACTTGTGGTTTGCTTATTCTGTACGAATCCTAACACAAATGAATGCCAACATTTTCATGATATATTCTTGATTTTTATCACAACATATTACGCATTACATTACTAGGTAAATAAATGAAATTGATTTGGTTTTCTAATTCATATTCAGAACATATACCTGCATGTAGATGGCAATTGTTGTGGAGTTGGAGTATCAGGAGCCATTAAACAGAAAAGTGTGTCTCTCCAATTTGCAGCTGGAAAGCAAATCAAAATTGCTCATATGAATCACTTTTTTCGTCGTATCTCGAGTATAAAATTGTTTCTTAACCTTGATATCTTGCTAAAAAAACTCTCGTGTTCCTTGCAATATTTCTTCAAGGACAGATTTTGGAATTCCATGATTAACCACTTGGAAGTGTTGAAGTATTAAGTTATTTGTTGTTATTTTCCCTTTTTAGTTTAGTAATTTTATTTTTGAAATCCAATTATTTAGTTGAGATAGAATAGATTTTATTAGTATCCTATTTGAAGATAGAATAGGATTTTATTAGTTTCCTAGTAAGAAATAGAATAGGAGTCTTTTGTCTATTTATATTCTCATATGTGAATGAATAAACAAGCAAAATATATTTTACCCTCAAACGACTGTTTTATTCTTTTATGTATTCTGTAGAACAACAATTGGTATCAAGAGCCAAGTTCTTGAAGGATCTGTGAGAGAGAAGACCCCCAAAAATAACTCTGCGTAAAAGTCAATATTGTTATGTCTTCCAGCAATTTCTCTATTCCTTCACCCCTAATTTTTTCTGGTGAGAATTATCCAATTTGGGCTCTCAAGATGAGAACATACTTGCGAGCATATGATTTGTGGGAAGTGGTTGAAGTTGCAGGAGAGGTAAATTCTTTGCCAGATAATCCAACTGTGGTGCAAATTAAGAATCACAGAGAAGAGGTTGCAAAAAACTTTAAAGCTCTCTCTTGCATACAATCAACACTTTCGGAAGTAATTTTCGCTAGAATTATGGTGAGTGAAACTGGAAAGGAAGCTTGGGACAAGTTGAAAGAAGAATTTCATGGAAGTGACAAGTTTAGGCAAATAAAAGTGATAAATCTGAGAAGAGAGTTTGAAATTCTCAGAATGAATGATTCAGAAACTATTGAAGAATTCTCCAACAAGTTGATAAAGGTTGTAAACCAAATTAAACTTATGAGAGAAGAGCATACAGATTCAAGAATCATCGAAAAGGTTCTTGTGAGTTTGCCGAAAATATTTGAATCAAAGATCTCCTCACTCGAAGATTTGAAGGATCTCACAAAACTGTCACCTTCAAAACTTGTACATGCTCTTCAAGCACAAGAGCAAAGAAGATCCTTGAGGCTAAAAGAAGTTACTGAAACTGCTCTTCAAGCCAAGTTCAAAGGGAAGATCCAAATTCAAGAGGAAGGTAAAATCCCATAAACTTCTACTAACTCTAGTAGAAATAATCAAGGCAATTCTCGCACTGGAGTCAAGAAGAGAGAAAACTTTCCTCCATAAGTGTTGCAGAAAAACCAATCATAAAGAGGATGATTGTTGGTTTAAGGGGAAGAAACCACCTCTCCAGTGTAGATATTGCAATAAGCTTGGTCATATTGAAAGGTTTTGTAGAGTGAAGAAGGAGAACAACCAACAAACTCAAAAAACCAACATTTTAGAAGTTGAAGAATAGAAAGAGTTTGTTTTTATGGCGATGGAAGCAACAAGATTGAATGATGAAAACACATGGTTTCTGGAAAGTGGTTGCACTCAACACATGACCAGAAAACGAGAGTATTTTACTAAGTTGGAATCTGCCAAAGGTAGTGTCAAGTTGGCTGATAAAACCAAGTTAGAGATTATTGGAAAAGGAACTGTGGAAATTAAATCTCCCAAAGGTACTAAATTTATTCAAAATGTTTTATTGGTACCTGATCTTGACCAAAATCTATTGAGTATTGGTCAAATGCTAGAACAAGATTATATGTTACTGTTCAAAGATAAAAAAATGTGTTGTTTCCGAATCTAGCGGCCAAGAAAGTGATTATGGTTGAAATGATAAAAAGAAGTTTTCCTTTGAATTGGAACTCAAATTCTAAGCAAGTTTATTGAAGTAGTCAATGTGAGCAGGTTATTGTGACCACCAAGCACAACAATGATGATTTTTTTTTATTCTGGAAAAATTGAAAATTTTTGCGCTACAATGGACGTTGAAATCTAACAAATCACTTGTCAAGAAAATCCTCAAAAGTTTCAAAACAATAAGGAGGCTATAACTAAGGATAATCCATATACTGTAGTTGGGACCACATCCGGATCTCCAGACTCTGGCAATAACAATAGTTCCAATTCAAACCTCACATTTCATGAAGACCAAAATAAGGGAGATGATGGGATGGATGATTGCGATGATGTGTCAAACTATGATGATGATGATGACTATATGTTTTATGAAAATGATGATGATGATGAATGTGATTACTTAGTATACAGGCACAATTTGATAATGCTGATTTGCCTGCTGGTGTTGAGGCAATGGTTTCTTGGTTAAATGAACCTACTTCCAGTTCAAAAGTGTCTTCCCAAGTTAGCTCTTCAAGTTATCTAGAAGGTTCTCAGACATCAACTCCCACAAATCCTGAGCATGCAAGTAGTGGCTTTCCACAGGTCCCTGCTTCAAGCAATACTTTGGTGTTTGGAGGGTCAAATTCTCATGGAAAGGAAGAGGCTTCTGAAGATAAGGAGACCAATGACAACTGGCATTGGTTTCTTTCAGAACTAAAATCTGTTGTCTTAGGATCGTGTCCAATAACTTTTATTTCTGATTTCCAAAGAGGGATAAGAGAGTCTTTACAAAATGCCTTTGGTGAAGAGTGTTACCACAATTTTTGTCTGCATTACCTTGCAGAGAAAGTTAATAATGATTTGCAGTTTTTGCATGAAGCCAGACGCCTTATGGTCCAAGATTTATATGCTTCTGCTTGTGCCCCAAAATGTGAGTCTTTTGACCGTTGTGTTAAGAATATTAAAGCTATCCTACCTGAAGTTTACAATTGGGTCACTAGAAGCCCGAACACCACTTGACATCCAATTTTGGGCAGCCTTCCTATGAATGGGCTGCGGAGGAGAATGAGCTGCCAATAACTCAAATGGTTGATGTATTACATGGTAAAATAATGGAATTGATCTATACTAGGCGTGTTGAATCCAGTCAGTGGGTTACTACGTTGACACCTTTGATGGAACAAAAACTTCAAAGTGAAATATCAAGAGCGGGGCCACTTTACCTGTTACCCTCAAATGGCAGCAGATATAAATTACTCTATATGGTTGATGCCATTGATGAATACACTGTGGGGCAGATGAAAGAATATGATGGTGAGAAATGTATTGAGATATTCAATGAAATTGCTGAGAACAAGGAGGGATTGAAGCTCGCTGATATATTTACAAAAGCTCTTCCTAAATTTAGATTTGAAACTCTTTTTGAACAACTTGGAGTTACCAAGAAACATCTCAAGGAGAAGTGTTGAAGTATTGAGTTATTTGTTGTTATTTTCCTTTTTTGGTTTAGTAATTTTATTTCTAAAATTCAATTATTTAGTTGAGATAGAATAGATTTTATTAGTATCCTAGTTGAATATAGAATAGAATTTTATTAGTTTCCTAGTTAGAAATAGAATAGGAGTCTTTTGTCTATTTATATTCTCAGATGTTAAAGAATAAACAAGCAGAATATTTTTTACCCTCAAATGATTGTTTTCTTCTACTCTGTATTCTGTAGAACAACAGGAAGAAACTCCATGTCTCTGATGCATCTCGAACTTTGTCCACAATCTCTTTATGCCTGATTGGGTCCTCATCCATGACTTTAAGGTCTATCATTGGAAAAATGAACTGTGATCCACATGTATCTGAGGATTCTAGCCTATTTTTTGGTGGTAGAATGAATATTTGAGGTACTTTAGCGATTCCAGCATCAACAAACCCTTTAACAACAACCTTAGTATCATCAAAGGCTTTTAAGTCACTCATTTTCTCATAACTTTTCTCATCTGTGGCCTGATAATCATTAGTGCTCGAAACTACCATCTTATTTGTTGGGATATTATAAACAAGTATTGTTGTTCTTAGGACCTCATGGGTAGCACAGGATATTAACAAAAGTACTTACTCTTTATGCACAACATTGTCATTTCTATCCACAAAAATGAAGAGGTTATAAACAAGGGGAACTTCATGATAAGCTTTAGTTGTTTTAAGTTCCTTTCACTGGTCACTGTCTGAACCTATTTCCATTCCCTTTCACCTATTATTTTCTAAAACCCTCTACAATTCCCTATCACTTGTAATTATCTGCAACCCACTGTCATTCCCTTTCACTTGTCATTGTCTGAACCCACTGTCATTCCCTTTCACTTGTCATTGTCTAAACCCACTGCCATTCCCTTTCACTTGTCATTATCTGAACCTACTGCCATTCTTCAACCCCACAAATATCCCAAAAATAATACCCTGTAGACGAGAAGAAAAAAAAATTACCACTCTTAACTACTGTGTTGAGAAAATAATATGTAACACCCCGCACTTTAGGGGTAGAATGTAAGCCGTCATTTCTATGTGTAAAGGTTCCAAATGTCAATAAATCCTATTCAAATTTAGTGTGTTAATAAATTATGTAGTGTGGGAATTTAGTTGATCATGAATTGAGATTATAGAGGTTCCCTAAATCAAGGACGAGTTGAAAGCTTTCCTATCGATTGAGTTTTGGTGAGCGTCTAAACTTAGGTCAACTTCAATCGATAATAACTTTTTGTATATAATGAAGTAGGAGGCCTACTATATATCAAACGAAAGGTATTTGAGTGCTATTTCCAACTCCACCAGTTTCTTCTTTATCCAATATCGGGGTAAAAAGTTATACCCATTTTACAAATAGGTACCAATCTGCCGAGGGTGAGACGGCCGATCCGACGGACCGTCAAGCCCTCCACCACTCCTAAAATAGTGATTTCAATCACTGGAAATGACCTGAAGGTTGAGGTGACAATTCGTCACCTTCCTGACAGTCCGTCAACCAAGCCGTCGGACAAAATACGTAGTTCCGAACGTGGGATGCTATAAAAGGGGTGTTTTGGTACTTTTCCTCTTCAAAAAACTTCTCCAATGGATTTAATCACTCTCTAAAAACATTATTAGTCTATTCCCATCAGTTATACATCAACAAAAATCCCTTTTCACTCTCAAAAATAAGATCAAACTAGGATTTCCTCCAAGAACAAGAAATCAAGAAAATCACTCCTTAAGTCCAAGATTTCCAGGGAACAAGTCAAGATTCGAGTTCTAATCTTTAAACCTTATAATCTAAGGTACGTGGGGTTTTCCTAAACTACATGAGCTTGTTGAAGGCACTTTAAATAAGATTTAAAGTTTTAGCAATCATGAATTTATAAAGGGGTTTTGGACTTTATGTTAAAAATTTTGCAATATGAATTCTTTAATGATATTATTATTTTGGTCTTGAGGCCTTTCCCCTAAATTTGATTTGTATTGTATACAAGTATGTATGTATGTAATTAAAATTTGAAGATTTAATTGAGAGCATGAACATATAGAATCCCTCTCTTGCTATGGATCCCCATTGTTTTCATACGATATAGATTATTTCAAATGAATTTTTGAGAAGCATAATACAAATGTCTTGATTTTTGTTTTATGACTTGATTCAGGTTTTTGATTGAAGAGAGGGGTTTTTTACATGTTAATAATATTGAAGATATATAACGTAAGAGTTGCATGATTTGTCACAAACTTCATGACCACCACATGTTTGTTGAAATATTGAAAATAATGATCTTTATATAATTTGACAATTCTTTAGAAGTATGAAACTTCTTGAATTATTTGAAGTATGGTGGTCCAAACTTTATATTTTGAAAGAAGAGACTGTAATATGATATTTTATGGCTCAGAAAGATGACTTGCAAGTCTTGGTATGAAGATACCAATATAGATGATGCCATGGTAACATAGAACAGAACAAAATGTATATTTTCATTCAGATTTTTGAACATAGAACGATGTATGTTTAGAAAGGGTTAAAATTGGGCTTAAAGAGAGTTAGGTGGTTTCCCGAAGAAGGCACGAGTTCAGAAAACTCATTTCCCAAAATCGTATTTTGCCGATACGGATTCATTATGTTCCCAAAAAGGAATTATACTATGGCCTAGTGCCCTGTGGCGTATCAGAATAGAAACTCCAACCTTTGCGGAAAACTTGGGTTAGGGGCTTGGCTGCCGAGTTAAGGGCAGATTCCATGTAGCCCATGGACTGTAGAATTGTAGGATGTACCACCTAGCTCATAAGTAAACTAAAGAATGGTTTTGCATCTACAAAATTGCTTGAATGATCATTTGAAGTTTCCCATGTGTTTTGAATTATTTTATGCATGATGTTTTATGAAATATTCTACCTTATGTTATATATAAAAATACATTATTTTGGATTTCTCTACATACTAGTACATCTGTATTGACCCCCTATATATCAGGGTTTGAGGCCCAGTCTAGAGGTCCCGCTAATGTAACACCCCGACGTCTTCTTAGTTAAATTTCGTCCATGAAAAGTCAAAGCATTAGCTTCTAGAATGATCTAAATTAATTTTCATATTGAATTTCCTATATTTCAATCTTTCATTAGGTAGATGACTGAATTAGCTTTCCAACGATATAAGATTCGTCCAAAACGGACCCTCGGTGAAGAAGTTATGAATAATTTAAGGTTCCAGTCGTAAACATCATCATTTTGGTGTCTAGCGTGTCGCGGAGAGGGTCAAATTGACAATCATCAAATTTCAGTGGGGTTTCGCGATGGTGGCACGTCGCGTAGGCACCCAATTTCCTACTCATCGAATTCCAGTGGACCACCGCGATTGTGGCGCGTCGCGGTGGCACCCAAAATCGGGTTTTTAAGTTCAAATTTCCAATTCCGTTTAGGCGTCATTAAGGGTAATTTTGAATTTTTCCTAGCCTTTAAAACCGTCCAAACAAATGATTTAGGATATTTTGGAGCAACTTAACCCTATTTTCATCAAAATCATCAAGAATCCTCTCTAGAGTTTCAAACAAGAACTTCAAGGAACTCAAGATTCAACCGTGGGTTTTCAAAATCGATTGAAGATTCTAAATCCCCAGATCATAGGCTTCAAGAAACACCCATTGTTTCCCTATTTTGAGGTACACGGGGTTTTCCTAGAATCTCATGGGCTTAGAAATCATGTTTTATTAAAAAGGGTTTTGGATTTATGAATATACTCATATTTTAGAAGTTTTGACGATATTGTTTTGGACTTTAGGCCTTCCCCCAAATTGTTTCGAAAATTATATATATATATATATGTGTGTGTGTGTGTGTGTATGTGTGTGAATGTGTTTAAGGATGAATATTCAATTGAGAGCATGACTTATAATGAACCCCTCTCTTGTTATAATCTTTCTCATCTTTCGTATGATATGAATTGTTCTAAACTTCATCTTGAAAAACATGTTATGAAATGTCTTGAATGATGTTATATTTGAATTATGATTTCAATTTCAAAAGAGAGAGGGTTGTTTATGTTGATAAATGTTGAAAATATTCCTATAATGGAAGAGTGCATGATTTTGCTAAAGACATATGACCACCATATTGTTGAAGAGTTTTTGCATAGTTTTGACGTGTGTTTTGGAACATGAAATCTCTTAAACTAATTGCATGTTTGGGTGGTCTGAATTGGGTTATCATGAAAGCATCATGTATGGTACATTATGGCTCAGAAATAGGACATGCAAGTCTTAGTGTGACGACACAAACTCAGATTATGCCATGGTAATTCAGAACAGAATAGAATACATGTTTAAAGTCAGAATTTTTAGATGTTGAAACTAGAATAATGCATGATTCAGAACAGGATAAAATTAGGCATAAAGAGAGATTAGGTGGTTCACCGAAGAAGGCATGAGTCAGACCACTCGTTGCCCAAAACCATGATTTTCTGATCCGAGTATATTATATTACGCTGGCCTAGTGCCATGTGGTGTATCAGAATCAGAAACTCCAACCCTTGCAGCACACTCGAGTTAGGGGCTTCCCCGCCAAGTCAATGGTGGATTTCATACAGCCCGTGGAATATCAGAATTATAGGGGAGTGCCACCTAACTCAGAAGTTATACAAAGATCAGACATTGTATTGATAAGAATGATTTGTGATTTTCAGAAAGTGCCCATATGTTTTAGAACTATTTCATGTATAGTATCTGATGATTTTCTATCCAACTATTTTATCTATATAAAAGTTTTATTTTGGAATACTTTGCGTACCAGTACATCTGTATTGACCCCCCTCCCTCCAGGTTCTAAGGCTCAATCTAGGGGTCCAGAAAGGCAGTAGATTCGTCAGACAGAGTTTGTAGTGTTCAGTTGGTGAGCCTTCTCTATTCCAGAAGGCCCGTCTTTCAGATTATGACCCTTATTATTGTTTTGGCCTACTGGGGTCCTTGTCCCAGTTTTCAGACAATTATCAGATTTTCATGTAGTATAGATTTCGCAGACTAAGTCAGATGTTATTTAGCTGTAGTTTCACTACAATTTTTCATACTTATGTTGATATTAGAATTTGACCATGTTTCCATAGCTGACTATGTTTCCGTATCTTCTTTATTATATGAGTGTTGTGCATGATTACCAGATAGAGAATGGCGTTTCGGCCTTCATAGTTCGGGATGTCCGTCACGGCCAGGCCCTAGTTTGGGTCATGACAAACTTGGTATCAGAGTATGGTTGATGGTCCCAGGGTGTCTGCAAAATTGCTTCGGGTAGAGTCTTGTTTATAGGTGTGTTGCGTGCCACACTTATAGGAAGGAGGCTTCTAGGAGTTTAGGAATGTTTCTCTTCTTTGTGATTTAGCTTGTGCTTCAGAGTAATCTGTCCCCTAATCAATGATCTCTTACTTTTCAGAAAACCAGTTATGCCTCCCCGTCGCACCAACGTTAATGCTTAAGAGGACGAAGTACGTCCCACTCATGGGATGAGAACACGTAACAGAGATCACACTCCAAAACTTGTCCCTACTCCTGGAGTCCCTCCAGTCCCAACCAATCTACCTAGGGCTCCACGGAATAATGTTAACCATCCCCCGACTACTCAGAGGGATATTTGGAATGCAAAATTCAGACAATCTATTCATATGCTGACACAGTTGGTGGCTAATCAGGACAAACAATCAGAAGATGTTGGGTATGCACCTATTACATCTGAAGCTACTAGGGTGGGTCAGTTCATGAGAATGAACCCACTTAAGTTTACTGGCACTAAAGTAGAAGAGAATCTGCAAGAGTTCATAGATGAAATAGAGAAGATTTCAGAGTGATGCATGTGGATCAGGTAGAAGGTGTCGAACTAGTGGCTTATCAGCTAAAGGATGTAGCGAACCAATGGTCTGATGAGTGGGAAGAGGCGAAGGGTGACAGTGCTAAGCCTACAGTGTGGGACAAATTTGTAGAAGCTTTTGTTAACCGATTCTTTCCTTTGGAGATGAGGGAAGCTAAAGTAGAGAAGTTCATGAACCTTGAGCAGGGTAAGATGAGTGTTCAAGAGTATACTTTAAAGTTTAATCAGCTGGCCCATTATGCTCCTGAGATGAAGAGTAGTATGAGGGCCCGAATGAGGAAGTTTGCTTCCGGCCTTTCAGATGATCTGGTGCTTGAATGTCAAGGGGCGATGCAAAACAGGGAATTGGACTTTGCTAGGATGATAGTCCACATATAGCAGGTTGAGGAGAAGAAGAAGAAGATAGCCGAGTCCAGAGAGAAGGACAGGCAGGCGAAGAGAGCCAGATCAACAGATCAGAACCCTAGTCAGCAGCAGGGTGGTAATTGGGGTAACAAGTGGCAAAAGAAAAGTTTTGGTACAAGGCGCAGTCTGCAGCTAGTGCCCCAATGCCCAGACCCCCAGTTAATAAAAGCCCCCAGAGTTTTCAGACTAGTTGTGGACCCAGAGCTCGGAATACTCAGTCGCAGGGTAGTGTGGTGCAACAACATCGTACTTTTCCATGGTGTGAGACTTGTGGTAGGCATCACCCGGGAAAGTGTCATCTAGGTGCATTTGTGTGTTATTCTTGCGGTCAGATAGGCCACTTCTAAAGAGATTGTCCCTCCACTAGGAGAAATGTTGGTGGAGCTAAGTCTTAGGCAAACTCTTCCGCACCACCACCTCCCCAAAAGGGCGCCACTACAGCTGCTGGGAGTGATCATAATCAGTTATATGCATTGACCAATCGACAGGAGGCGGAAGCCTCACCAGATGTTGTCACCGATACGTTACAAATCTTTTCCCGTGATGTTTTTGTGTTACTTGATCTCGGGTCTACCTTATCCTATGTGACCCCGTATGTGGCAGTTAGTTTTGGGTTTGAGCCCAAAGTGATTGCCAAACCTTTCTCTGTTTCCACCCCGGTGGGTGATTCTGTTGTGGCAATGAGGGTGTATAAAAATTATGTCATGTTTATTCTTAGTAGGGATACGGTGGCAGACCTTATAGAACTTGATATGGTTGCTTTTGATGCGATTCTAGGGATGGACTAGCTCCATTGGTGCTATGCCATACTAGACTGTAGGACCCGAAAGATTACCTTTTCTTTTCCGAATGAGCTAGCAATAGAGTGGGAAGGGCACTCTTTAGCACCTAGAGGACACTTCATATCTTATCTCAGTGCCCGAACACTTATCTCCAAGGGTTTCTTGTATCATCTTATTCGGGTTAAAGATTCTAACACCGAAAGTCTTTCCCTTCAGTCTGTCCCTGTAGTAAATGAATTCCCAAAAAAATTTCCAGATGATCTCCCAGGAATTCCACCTAATAGGGAGATAGATTTTGGCATTGATGTATTGCCAGATACCCGTCCTATTTCTATTCTTCCATATAGAATGGCTCCTGTAGAGCTAAAAGAGTTGAAAGAACAGCTAGCAGAACTCCTAGATAAAGGTTTTATCATACCTAGTGTTTTTCCCTGGGGTGCACCTGTACTCTTCGTGAGAAAGAAAGATGGTTTCCTGCGTATGTGCATAGATTACCGCCAATTGAATAAGGTCACAGTGAAAAATAAATATCCTCTTCCTAGAATCGATGACCTTTTTGATCAGCTTCAGGGTGCTAAGTATTTTTCTAAAATAGACCTTCGTTCGGGATATCATCAGTTGAAAGTTAGGGAATCAGACATTCCTAAAACAGCCTTCCAAACCAGATATAGTCATTATGAATTCTTGGTCATGTCCTTTGGGTTGACTAATGCTCCTCCAGCTTTCATGGACCTAATAAATAGGGTTTTCCGTCAGTTCCTAGGCCTGTTTATCATAGTTTTTATTGATGACATCTTGGTTTACTCTAAAAGTGAGGAGGACCATGCCAATCACCTCCGCGCTGTTCTTTAGACCCTCAAAGATCATAAGCTGTATGTGAAATTCTCCAAGTATGAATTCTGGCTGAATGCTATTTCTTTCTTGGGGAATATTATGTCTAGTGAAGGGATTGAGGTTGATCCCCAAAAGATTGAGACAGTAAGGAAATGGCCCAGACCCACGACTCCAACCGATATTCAGAGTTTCTTGGGCTTAGAAGGGTATTACAGAAGGTTCGTAGAGAGTTTCTCCTCCATAGATGCACCACTTACTAAGTTGACTCAGAAAGAGGTGAAGCTTTTGTGGTCTAACTCTTGAGAGAATAGTTTTGAGAAGTTGAAAGACAAATTGACTACGAATCTTGTTTTGACTCTTCCAGAAGATACAGAGGGTTTTGTTGTGTACTGTGATGCGTCCCGTGTGGGACTTGGGTGTGTACTCATGCAGCACGGTAAGGTGGTGGCTTATGCATCTAGGCAGTTAAAGGTGCATGAGCGGAACTACCCCACTCATGATTTTGAATTAGCAGTTGTGGTGTTTGCACTTAGAATTTAGAGGCATTATCTTAATGGGGTGCATATTGATGTTTCCACTGACCATAAGAGTTTGCATTATATTTTCTCGTAGAAGGAACTAAACCTCAGGCAAAGGCGTTGGATGGAGCTTTTGAAAGACTATGACATGAGCCTTCACTATCATCTGGGTAAGGCAAATGCTGTAGCCGACGCCCTCAGTAGATTGTCTATGGGCAGTCTTTCTCATGTTGAGGAAGGGAAGAGAGAGATGGTGAAAGATATTCACTGGCTTACAAATCTAGAAATATGACTCTTGGATTCTGAAGATGGGGGAATAGTTATTCATGAGATAGCTACGTCTTCTCTTTGTACGAAAGTTAAAGAGAAGCAGGTTGAAGATCCCATCTTGATGAAAATTAAGAATGATATGAGTCAGTAGAAGGTGGTGTCTTTTGAGATCGGTGGTGATGGTATTTTGAGATACCAGGGTAGATTATGTGTACCAGATATGGATGGTTTGCGGAATATAATCCTTAACGAAGCTCACACTTCAAGATATGTTGTTCACCCAGTCTCTACTAAGTTGTACCATGATCTGAAATCTATATATTGGTGGAATAATATGAAGCGTGATGTGGCTAAGTTTGTTTCCAAGTATTTGAATTGCCAACAAGTTAAAGTAGAACATATGAGGCCAGGTGGTTCTTCCCAAGAGATAGCTTTGCCCTTGTGAAAGTGGGAGATGATTAATATGGACTTCATTACAGGACTTCTGAGGTCCCGAAACCAGTACGATTCCATTTGGGTGATTGTAGCTAGGCTGACTAAGTCAACTCACTTTCTACCTATCAGGACTAACTATTTGGGTGAGGATTATGCCAAGATGTTCATTGTAGAAATAGTTTGTTTGCATGGTGCACCTATGTCCATCATATCCGATCGAGGTACACAGTTTTCTTCTTAGTTTTGGCGATCTTTTCAGTAAGGTTTAGGTACCCAAGTGAACCTAAGTACTTCTTTTCACCCTCAGACCGATGGGCAGGCTGAGCGCACCATTCAGACCCTTGAGGACATGTTGAGGGCCTGTGTGATTGATTTCAAAGATAGTTGGGTAGAGTACTTTCCATTGATAGAGTTTGCATATAATAACAATTTCTATTCTAGTATTCGGATGGCACCATTTGAGGTGTTGTGTGGGAGAAGATGTAGGTCACCAATAGGGTGGTATGAAGTGGGTGAGACGCAGATATTTGGGCCTGATCTTGTTCATCAGGCGATGGAAGATGTGAAAGTCATTAGGGAACGACTTAAGATAACTCAGAGTCGTCAGAAATCTTATGCGACGTTAAGAGAAGAGATTTAGAGTTCGAGGTTAGTGATTGGGTATTCCTAAAAGTTTCTCCTATGAAGGGAGTCATGCGATTTGGGAAGAAAGGTAAATTGAGTCCTTGCTATATAGGACCATACCAGATTTTGAGGAAAATAGGTGGTGTTGTGTATGAGTTAGAATTGCCTGCCAGTTTGGGTTCTGTCCATCCGGTATTTCACATATCCATGTTGAAGAAATACATTGGAGACCATTCTTTGGTGTTGCCTATAGAAGAGATCAAAGTGACAACCTTCTTATCATATGAAGAGGAACCTATTGCAATCCTAGATCGTCAGGTTCGGAAGTTGAGAAGTAAAGAAATAGTTTCAATTAAGGTGTTGTGGAGAAATCAGAAGGTTGAAGAAGTCACTTGGGAATCAAAAGACGACACGAGAGCAAGATACCCACACCTTTTTGACCCAGTAGATGGCGGAGTTGAAGGTACAAACCTTACCTAAATCTTTATATGCTTTAGTATGCTTGGAATCGTGCTTGTCTGTGTTCCGCATCATTATTCGGGGATGAATGATCCCAAGTGGGGGACATTGTAACACCCTAATGTCTTCTTAGCTAAATTTCGTCCATGGAAAGTCTAACCATTATCTTCTAGAATGATCTAAATTAATTTTCATGTGGAATTTCCTAGATTTCAACCTTTCATTACGTAGATGACTGAATTATCTTTCCAACGCTATAAGATTCGTCCAAAATGGACCCTCGGTGAAGAAGTTATGAATAATTTAAGTTTCTAGTCGTAAACATCGTCATTTTGGTGTCTAGCACGTCGCGAAAAGGGTCAAATTGACAATCGTCAAATTCTAGTGGGGTTCCACGATGGTGGCGCATTGCGGAGGCACCCAATTTCCCACTCGTCGAATTCCAGTGGACCACCGATATTGTGGCCCATCGCGGTGGCACCCGAAGTTGGGTTTTTAAGAACAAATTTTCAGTTCCATTTAGGAGTCATTAAGAGTAATTTTGACTTTTCCCTAGCCTTTAAAACCGTCCAAACAAAATATTTAGGGTATTTTTAAGCAACTTAACCCTATTTTCATCAAAATCATCAAGAATCCTCTCTAGAGTTTCAAACAAGAACTTCAAGGAACTCAAGATTCAACCGTGAGTTTTCAAAATTGATTGAAGATTCAAAATCCCCAGATCATAGGCTTCAAGAAACACCCATTGTTTCCCTATTTCGAGGTACGCAGGGTTTGCCTAAAATCTTATGGTCTTACAAATCATGTTTTAAGAAAAAGGGTTTTGGATTTATGAATATAATAATCATATTTTAGAAGTTTTGACGATATTGTTTTGGCCTTTAGGCCTTCCCCCTAATTGTTTGGAAAATTATATATATATATATATATATATATATATATATATGAATGTGTTTAAGGATGAATATTCAATTGAGAGCATGACTTATAATGAACCCTTCTCTTGTTATGATCTTTCTCATCTTCCATGTGATATGAATTGTTCTAAACTGCATCTTGAAAAGCATGCTCTGAAATGTCTTGAAGGATGTTATATTTGAATTATGATTTCAATTTCAAAAGAGAGATGGTTGTTTATGTTGATAAATGTTGAAAATATTCCTATAATGGAAGAGTGCATGATTTTGCTAAAGGCACATGACCACCATATTGTTGAAGAGTTTTTGCATAGTTTTGACGTGTGTTTTGAAACATGAAATCTCTTAAACTAATTGCATGTTTGGGTGGTCTGAATTGGGTTTTCATGAAAACATCATGTATGGTACATTATGGCTCAGAAATAGGACTTGCAAGTCTTGGTGTGATGACACCAACTAAGATTATGCCATGGTAATTCAGAACAAAATAGAATATATGTTTAAAGTCAGAATTTTCAGATGTTGAACCTAGAATAATGCGTGATTCAGAATAGGATAAAATTGGGCATAAAAAGAGCTTAGGTGGTTCCCCGAAGAAGGCATGAGTCAGACAACTCATTTCCTAAAACCGTAATTTGCCGATCTGGGTATATTATATTACGCTGGCCTAGTGTCGTGTGGCATATCAGAATCAAAAACTCCAACCCTTACGGCACACTCAGGTTGGGGGCTTCCCCACCGAGTCAATGGCGGATTCCATACAACCTATGGAATATCAGAATTGGAGGGGAGTTCCACCTAACTCAAAAGTTATACAAAGATCAGACATTGCATTGATAAGAATGATTTGTGATTTTCAGAAAGTGCCCATGTGTTTTAGAACTATTTCATGTATAGTATCTGACGATTTTCTCTCCAACTATTTTATCTATATAAAAGTTTTATTTTGGAATACTTTGCATACCAGTACATCTGTATTGACCCCCCCTCCCTCCAGGTTTTGAGGCTCAATCTAGGGGTCTAGAAAGGCAGTAGATTCATCTGACAAAGTTTGCAGTGTTCAAATGGTGAGTCTTCTCTATTCCAGAAGGCTCGTCTTTTAGATTATGACCCTTATTATTGTTTTGGTCTACTGGGGGCCTTGTCCTAGTTTTCAGACAGTTATCATATTTTCATGTAGTAGAGATTTTGCAGACTGAGTCAGATATTATTTAGTTGTAGTTGTACTACAATTTTCCATACTTATGTTGATATTAGAATTTGACCATGTTTCCTTAGCTGACTATGTTTCTGCATTTTCTTTATTATATAAGTGTTGTGCATGATTACCAGATAGAGAAGGGTGTTTCGGGCCTTCATGGTTTGGGATGTCCGTCACGGCCAGGCCCTAGTTCGGGTCGTGACAGTTAAGCCATAGATCTATCAGACAGAAGTGTGAAGTCGATGAGACTTCTTTCTTTCGAAAGGCCTGTTCTTAGAACATTATTATTTAATTTTTTTTTAGACAAGTTATTAGATTCTGAAGTATTAGAGATTTCGCAGACTAAGATGGATGTTGTCTAGATAATTATTGATTTTATTTCGTACTATTAAGTTAAACTCAGTGCATGACCATGATTTCATTTGTTTATTTCCATATTTCTCTTGTATTATTGTGAATATTGTGCATGATTACCAGATATAGAAGAGTGCTCGGGCCTTCATGGTTCGGGATGCTCGTCATGTCTCGGACCCCAGTTCGGGTTATGACAAACTTGGTATCAGAGCACGATTCATGGTCCCAGGGTGTCTGTGAAGTCACATCAGGTAGAGTCCTATTTATGAATGTGTAGCATGCCACACTTATAACCTGGAGGCTACAAGTCATTTAGGAATGTCTCTTTTTCTTCATGTTCTAGTTCATGCTATGGAGTCAGAATGTTCCTCTTTCATACTCTAGTTCGTGCTATGGTATTTCCTATATGAAAGTAAAATTATCCCAATTCTTTCTTTACTCTGATGTTCTCAAATATTTCTTATTGTTAAGGTGATTCAAGTGCAGAAGCTTAGAATCTAAATGGTATGGTCCTTTCTAATTTAGCCATAAACGATTATAAAATTGTGCAAGGACTTGAGAGGAGTCCATCAGTGCTTTAAGGTGCATTGATTCTTGTGTAAACTTTGATCCTGATGAAATCGTGCTTTTTATCCTGAAGTATTAAGTGTATCTAGTCCCTTTCAAAAATTCTTGTTGTAGGGAATACTGTGTAGCAGAATGTTGGAACTGTATTTCCACCCGAGTAGTAGTATATGTTAAAGCGTCATGACCTAATGGTAGTGAGATGGTCCAGAAGTTAGTGACATGATGTCGCTAGGTTAGCAGGCAGAGTGGGGGGTGACTATGGCGTAAATAAGTAGTTTTAATTGCATAACCCTTTGATTTAGGGGTAGTTCTCTCACTTTTATGGTGGTTGGATAATATTGTGGCAAGACTTGTAGATTGTATAGTGGTTTGTGGATAAAGTGTTTGGCTTTGATTTTTTATTTTATTTTATTTATTCAAATGGAGAAAGAGCCCAGAGTGGATAGTTATGGTGGTTACAGAAATCCTTATAGGCTGTGAATAAAAACAGTTAGATTAGCCAATAAGTTATAATTATATACTCATTATTGTATGTTGAATTTGAAGGTAGTCTAAATGTATGCTTAGGTAAGTACGTGAGAAGGTATGTATTGGATTTTGAGCTATAATAGTGATGTCATGGAAGGGTTGTGATTGTAGGTAGTAGTTCAATGAAATGAGTATTTTGAGTTGATTTCCCAATTTGATGGACTAGTATAATATGTTGCATGCTTCACTGGTGATACGTGATTGTTGCTAGACTGTAGGTTTGAACTTTAGATATAGAATGTGGTGGTAAGAGTAGTAGCTTAAGGTTAATGATGTATGTTTTGTGGGAATGAATTAGTAGGCTTGATGTGATTTGTGAAAGAGCCTAGGTTGATAATTTATGAAAAGTTAAGTGGAAATTGTGAGGTATGTATGTATATTAGGACTAGTGTTAAAATGATGAATTGCGGGTGAGTCATTAAGTGGATAAGGGCATAAGTATATAAGAATAAGTGGCACTCCCTAGTAGTATGGAGTTAGTAACTTTAGATATAGAATGTGGTGGTAAGAGTAGTAGCTTAAGGTTAATGATGTATGTTTTGTGGGAATGAATTAGTAGGCTTGATGTGATTTTTGAAAGATCCTAGGTTGATAATTTATGAAAAGTTAAGTGGAAATTATGAGGTATATGTGTAAATGAGGACTAGTGTTAAAATGATGAATTGCGGGTGAGTCATTAAGTAGATAAGGGCATAAGTATATAAGAATAAGTGGCACTCCCTAGTAGTATGGAGTTATGTAAGATTTTATGATATAAGTTATGTGATTAACGGTCTAATGTTAGAAGGTTAAGTAGTGGAGAGTGGATTTTTATGTGATAAGGGGTGAGAATGTATATTCTCATAAGACTTCGAGTTATGGGTTGATGACGATAGAGGATAGCGAAAACTAAGAGTAGTGTTCTTGGAAAGCAATTCCTTTAGAGTATACTTAAAAAGGGGAAGTTTAGCATTTATTTTTATGAGTGTTTTGCAAAACTAGATAGTGTTCTTGATATTTTAGTATGGAGAAGTTTGGTGAGTTGTTGTACGGTGTTCGTTAGAGTTGAATTGAGGAAATATAGGTTGGCAATATGAGCCTTGGGTATGGTTTTACAAATTTGGTTAAGTTGTAAGTTATATGATTAGAGGTGTAATGCTAGTATTCTAAGGAGTTGAAGACAGAGTGTTAAGTGTTTAGAAGAGTGGATGCCCATGCCCATAATAATCTTAGTCATAAGTTGGTGACTTTAGGGTTAGAGGAAGTTATGATTAGTATCCCTGAAGGGGATGTCCCAGAAAGAATTTAGTGTCTTTATGTTAAATTATTGAGGGAAGTTTATGTTCATATGTATACCAATACCCCCTATTGTGTTGATAATTATGGTTATAGATTTAAGAGAGGTTATGTTTTCAAGTTTAGGATTGTGACTTTGATCTAAGGGAGAGATGACGGATTAAAGTAGTTCCCGAATTTTCCTGTGGTGTCAAGTTTCAAGTAAGAATTGTGTTAAACCAATTTATATTCAAGCAAGCTCCTCCTACTTCGATTTGAATGGACTTCTACCAATGTCTTAAGTATTCAAGTCCTACCTATGCCTAAGGTTTAAGCTCTCTATGTAACTCATGTCATGTTCCGATATCCAAACAAAGAGCAATATTGTCCATTAGTGATCCAATATTCCAAGTATCCAAGAGATATATTATGTTGCTCATGATCCAAACCTATGTTTCACAACATGCTTGGTCCTAAGAAAATATGTTTTTGTATGTCATTGAATCATTTTATGCCAAAATTAGGCAAAGCGACAAAGTTGGAAAAACTTATGACTATCTCAACTCTGATAATGAGAAGTAAAATCTTCATGTATCAATATTTGTCTCAATCATTGATTTTATGATATGGGCACGACCACGAGGATGCACGTATGTCAAAATGCATTGGACCCGTCTAATAAAGAGTCTAAGTGAAGTGTGGAGAAGGCCTTGGATCACACCAAAACCGACCCTAAACTTGTACTCCAAGGGCGCCCTTGGTCATATTTCATTAAAGGGACCTTTTGGTCATTTTACTTATTATTTGTAATACACTATAAATAGAATGATGTAGGGTTTTAGTCATTAGTTTTTATTGAATATTGAAAGTTCTAACATTGAAACACCCTCTCTTGAGAGAATGGTCTCTTGGCCAAAACATAGTAACTAGGGAAATCACTCGTGTTCGATTCAAGCTTGGAAATGTTGGATGCTTGGGAAATCAAGGTCCCTCTTGTTTCAACGTAAGATATAGGTGAATCATTGTGTGTGGTGTTAAGGGTCCAAGAGTGGAATAGGCTTTTGGGTTCTTAAGATTACATCTTTGTGTAGTCCATCGATCTATCCCTTTGTTTCTTGTAGCCGTGTGTTTGTTGTTCTTAACAATATTGTTATTGTTCTTCGTGTTCTTCATTCTCGTGTTGTTAATCTAGTTTGTTGTCTGCTGAAAATAGGTGTTAATCACCTCATTACATTGTGTTCTTGTTGTAGATCTTGAATCCGAGAGGGGTCACTCAAAGGGTCCTCGGTTCTCTTAAACTTGTGGACTGTTTTGAGTGTTTGTTTCACGTTTTGGCCTTGTGGTCTTCATATTGTTGTTGTTCTAAGCTTGTCCACGTGATATTGTTGTTCATTAGTGGCCTAAGAACTATTTTATTAAGTTGTAGTTGTCTTGGCCAAGTGTTGAAGATATTGTATTGTAAAAATTGGAAGTTGGCCGTGTGAAAATTGTTGGTGTCTTGGAGATTATTGTTGGTTGTTCTTGGTGATTGTTGATGTTGTTCTTGAAGTTATTCACAACCTTCATAGCTTTTTAAAATAAAGTTAAAGTTAGATCCAAAAAGGTGAAAAAAAGGTGTGAGAATTTTGTTAGTCTTGAAAGACTTACCATCACTCACCAACTAGTCAATCACATCTCAACCATTTTCCATAAAACAAGAACCCATGTTTTGAGGAAAAGTGCAAGTCAAGTCAAGACTTTTTGTGTTTGCATTTCAAAAGGGATCCAATACTTGTATCTCCCGCCGTTAACCAAAATCCAATTCCTAAATTGTAAATTGACCAAAGATTTGAAATTGGACAACAAAAATTGTTAGAAACCGCAACCAATTACGTGTTGCCACATCATCATAGTTATTGTTTACGCAATAATTTTGGCTCAAACTTTTGATATCTTAGTTTTCTTTTGTTGTTCCTTAGTTTCACTTTCGTTGGTTCCAATACTAATTGGCAAACTAGTACTCATCTACTAGATTGTTAGTTAGTCTTTGTATTCGTTCATTCGTGTTAAGCGTTGTTGTGTGCTTTTATCTTTTGTAAATTCATTGTATCTTGTTGGTTCAAGTCCGTAAACAAATTTTCTTTGAGTCAACTCAAATGAAGATCTATTCCGGGAAAGAGTAGACTCGACCCTCAATCACTCGTGAAGTACAAGCCGACTTTCAACACTTGTGAAACCAAGTGTGAGACGATCAAGTGTGCGAGAGTTTGGTGTAACACCCCACATTTTGGGCTAGAATGAAAATCATCATTTCTAAGCATAGATGATCCAAAAGCCATAAATCCTATGAAAATTTTCCATGTTAATCAATTATGTAGTGTGGGAAATTGAATGAGCTTTCCGTCGATATAAGATTCTCCCAAATCCGATACCCGGGCAAGATGTTATGGCTAATTTAAGCCCTAGTCATAAAACACCATCATTTTAGTGCTTGGTGGGTCGCGGAGAGGGTCTATTTAACAATTATCAAATTCCAATAGCCTAGCGCGATTGTGGGGCATCGCGCTGAAGTTCTAAGTACCAACCAGTAGGACAACGCGATGGCTCCGCGTCGCGATGACCTTAAAAATCCCATTCGTCAATTTCTAGTGAGCCACTGCGATAGTGGCGTGTCGCGCTGGCCCATAAAATTAGGCTCCCAGTTATATTTTATTCCATCTCATTAAGGGTATATTGGGTGTTTTCCACCCCCTTATCAGCTTAAATATGGGATTATACTCCCAAGAGACCACATTATTCATATTTTCTTTAAAAATTCACAAGAACACTCTCTAGGGTTTCAAACTAAAAGCCAAAATAACTCAAGATTCAACCGTGGGTTTTCAAAATTGATTGAAGATTTGGAATCCCCAAACCGTAGGCTTCAAGAATCATCCATCAAATTTCTAAATTGAGGTATGTGGAGTTTATCCTAAAACTACATGGGCTTGTTGAAAACACCCAATTGTGATTTAAAAATCATCAAGCATGAATTTGTTAAAGGGGTTTTGAGATCCATGATTTTATTATGCTTTATGCATATTTAATGATATTGTTATTTTGGCCTTTAGGCCTTACCCCCTTAAATTGATTTACACATATAAGTATATGTATGAAACTTGAAATTGAAGATTTGTTTGAGAGCACAATTAATGAAAATCCCTCTCTTGTGATAACCTTATGTTTATGATCTTATGGTGATTGATTGAAATGCATGATTTATGACTTGAAAATATTTTACTCAAATACCATAGTATTTTGAGCAAGATTTATAGATTTAAGAGAGGGAGTTTCTTGATGTAAATATATTTTGTTAAAAGAGAAAGATTTGCATGAGATTAAGAGCTTTGACATGACCACCTTGCATCATTCAAAGTTTGACAAAGAGAGTTGCATACATGTGTTTACATGAGTTATAGAGAAAGAGTTCTTTGAAATAATTCATTGATATGGTGGTCCCGAATTTATGTTTTGAAAATTGAGATTGAAATATGCTCAAAATGGCTCAGATATGTGACTTGCAAGTCAATGGCATGAAGATACCATATAAATGTATGCCATAATAGAGTTAGAGTTTTCAGAGTATGTTTTCAGAGAATGAATTTCTTAAAGAGTTAAAAATGGGCATAAAGAGAGTTAGGTGATTGCCTGAAGAGGAATAGAGTTCAAGTAACTCTTAGCCTAAAATCGTGATTTGCCAATCCAGGTATATTATTTTTACGCTGGCGACGGTCGTGTGGTGTAGCAGAGTCAGAGACTCCAACCCTTGTGGCACACTTGGGTTGGAGGCTTCCCCACCGAGTCAATGACGGATTCCATATAGCCCGTGAAATTTCAGAGTTGTAGGGTATACCACCTAGCGTAGAAGAAAAACAAAAAGTGTCACAGAGTTCAGATGATTTTACAGAGTCTTTCAAAAATGCCCATGAGATTTCTTACTATATGATATGTTTTTGAATTGTTTTAAATTTCTCTCATAGATGTTGAATATAAATTAATATTTTGGATTTGCTCTGCGTACGAGTACATCTGTATTAACCCCCTACCTCCCAAGTTCGGAGGCTCAGTCTAAGGGTCTGGCTAATCAGTAGAGTATTCCAGAGAGAAGTGGTCCGTGCAGTGGTGAGCCTTATTTATTCCAGAAGGCCTATTATTTCAGATTATGTATTTCGTTATTTTGGTCTTCTGGGGGCCTTGTCCCTGTTTTTAGAACAGTGTTGAGATGTAGTAGAGATTTCGTAGACTGAGTCAGATCTTATTCAGATGTTTTGAATTGCAGATTTCATTGTTATGTCTTGAATCTCGGAGTTAATAACCATATTTCTGTATCAGATTATATTTTTGCATCTTCTCTTATTATATAAATATTGTGCATGGCTACCAGATAGAGTAGGACGTCTGGGCCTTCAGGGTTCAGGATGTTCATCACGGCCAGGCCCTAGTTTGGGTCGTGACAAACTTGGTATCAAAGCACGGTTCATGGTCCCATGGTGTCTGCAAAATCGCGTCGGGTAGAGTCTTGTTTATGGGTTCATGAGTAGGAGGCTACTAGGTATTTAGGAATATTTCCCTTTCTTCATGTTCTAGTTCGTGCTATGGAGTCAAAATATTCCTCTTTCATACTCTAATTCGTGTTATGGTGTCGCCCATATGAAAGTAAAGTTATCCTAATTCTTACCTTACTTTGATGTGCTCAGATATGTCTCATTGTTAAGGTGAATCAGTCATTTTTAGAATTTATGTTGTTGATGTCACGCTTAAGGGGGAATGATGTGTATTAGAATATTGGAACTGTATTTCCACCCGAGTAGTAGTATAAGTTAAGTGTCGGTGTCATGATCTTTTGGTGGTGATGTTGGACCAAGAAGTTGGTGATGTGAAGTCACAAAGTTAGAAGTTAGAGTGAGGGTTATTTTTGTGTAAATAATTGAGGATGATTTACCTCTTTATAGTGATATACTAATGTGGTGGCTAGTAGCATGTGTGGATTGTGTGGTAGTCTGTGGGGGGAGTGTTTGACTCAGATTTTTATGCATACAGAGTAAGATATGTATTCTTAGATCATTGATTATTGTGTGTCGAGTTTCTATCTCTTGTAACCTTGTTATCGTTATGTTGTTGAAACTCAAAGTCTAGTGAAGCAGTGTAGGGCTCTTTCGATTCACTAGAAACTTATTTTCCATCTTGTTGATTCTTGTGTTAGTTGGAACTAGGGATTTAGAGGTGTAATTGCAAGAAAAGTGGTAAGGGTGATTTATTAAATGTATGTATAGCCGAACCTTTTTGCATAAGATTGAGTTGGTATTAAAGTGATACGTCCTTGTGTGTTAGTTTAGTCGAAGGTAGAGAAGGAGTTATTAGCTAAGGTTAGTTATTGTTTGCTCGAAGTATGAAAATGGCAAGATTAGCCAGTAAGTTATAATTATAGACACAAGGTTGTTTATGGAATTTGAAGGTAGTCTAAATGTACGCTTGGGTAAGTAAGTGTGATATGAGAAAGCCGTATAAGTAGATAAGATTGTATGGGGTTATAATATAAGATTAAGGTTGACCATGTCTATTATATGACTCTACCCCCCCCCCCCCCGCCCGACCTTATTTTCTTTGGTAGTTGTAAACTAGTACTACTTGTGAGAAGGTATGTAGTAGATTTTGAGGCATAGCAGTGATGTCATGAAGGTGTTTTGGTTGTGGGTTGTATCTAAATAAAATGAGATATTTAGGTAGAATATCCCAATTTGAGGGACTGGTATATTAAGTTGCATTCTTCATTGGTAGTAGATGATTGATGCTAAACTATAGGTTTGATGTGTTGAAATAGTGCGTGTTAATGAATTATTATAAGGAAAACTGTAAGGTCATGATCGATTATTGTGGCTATGGAGTTCAAGTGTACTATTGTTTCTTGATGCTTTATTTCATAGTTTCCAAGTGAGAATTGTGTGTAAGGTTGAGTTGTAAATCATGTTTATCCCTAGACATTAAGTTTGAACAGTTGATGGCCATGAAGGAGGATGTGATTATTTATTGGTTAATGATACTAGTTTTATGGTAGCGATCTAATAGGCTTGAATAGTGCATGCAAGAGCTTAAGTTTATTTGATTCGTAATGAAGTATAATGTTGTATGTATGAAGTAGAAGTATGCCAAGGTGATATGAGGTTGCGGTATTTTTCTAAGGCTATTACATGTTGTATGTGGCTAGTGGTACCATCGAGTTGCTAGGTGGAGAAAAGACTAGTTAGGTGGTATATGGTTGTAATACTCCAAAAATTCCAAACCAATATTAGAGCCATGTACCAAGATCATGCATAGTACATCATGGTTATTTTATAGTTTTATGAGTAGGTTAGATGTATATTAAGGCTTCAAATAACTCCCAGCTATCAGACGAATCAAAACATTCCTTACCGATTGAATTCTTGAGAAGGATATTGGTATAGTCAACTTCAAACTAACATATATCTCATTATACTTGGAATTTTTGAGTTCATTACATATCAACAGATAGATAATTGAATTAGCTTTCCAACGACACCAATTTTGCCTAAATCCGATATCGAAGCAAAGAGTTATTCCTATTTTACTCCAGCATATCAGGCTGGAAACAGTGTGACGACATTCGTGGTAGCTTACCACATTTGTGACGCCCTACCACGAAGGTCGTCAGCCTTAGGCAGAAACCAGATCCTAAGTGACAACATTCGTGGTAGCTTACCACACTTGTGACGCCCTACCACGAAGGTCGTCATCCTTAGGCAGAAACCAGCTCCTAAGTGATGGCATTCGTGGTAGCTTACCACACTTGACGCCCTACCACGAAGGTCGTCAGCCTTAGGAAGAAACCAGCTCCTAAGTGACGACATTCGTGATAGCTTACCACATTTGTGATGCCCTATCACGAAGGTCGTCATCCCTAGGAAGTATCCAGCTTCTGTGTGACAACATTTTTTACGGTTTACCACATTTTTGACGCCATGTCACAAATGTCGTCAGCCTTAGGCAGAGTCCAGTTTCTGTGTGATGACATTTTTGACGGCTTACCACATTTTTGATGCCTTGTCACAAATGTCGTCAGCTATTATTTTTAGTAACTGGGAATTTATTTTATAAGGTTATTTTGGTCTTTTCCCTTCACTTCCCACGGCTTATAACCCTCAAGGAACGTATTATCTTCCATTCTCTTTAGTTAAAATATCTCAAAAAGCTCTCTCATACACTTTCAACCATAAGATTAGGGTTTCCTCTCAAGATCATCTCCTCAGGAACAAGAGCATTCTTTCCCAAAGGGGTTAAACCCTAGTCAAGAAAAATCAAGGGCAAGCCGAAGGAATTCTTCAAGAACCTTTAGAAACATTAGATCTCTTTCAAGATTCAATCACTAAGGTATGCGTAGTGTTCATCTATGGATCCAATCCGTTCATAGAGCTCAAGAACCATGTTTTAAATATTATTTTGTAAACTTTTTGTGGTGATATAAGTATGTACATGTTGACGATTGTTGTTTAAGTTTCAATATGATGTCTAAAGGTGTTTTCATGGAATATATATGTTTGTTAATTGAAAACCATGAACTTTAGGTGGTTTAATATGGTGCAAGTATGAAACCCACCTATGCCTTAAAGAATGCATGCAAGGTGTTTGATAAAATGCTTAGGATGCTAGAAATTCATGTTTGTATAGTTCTATGATGTCTAAATGACAAGTTCATGTTACCTATATACTTCAATATGAATTCCATGCTTTTCATGTGTTGCTATTGTGGTGGTATGAAGCATGCAAGATAATGGAGATATACAATATGTACACTAAATATATCCATGCATTCCCTACAATGTTTAAGATGTAGAATAACTATATGAAATATGATATCCCCTACTTATGATATTATGAATTGTGGACTCAAATCTTGTGATCAAGTCATGTCATGTGTGTCAGTTTCCTTCTATCGAGTCCTGGGGGTATTCGTACCCGAAAAATATAGTTGTGTGCCTAGATCCATGTCATGTTGTCACAATAATCTCAGTCAAGCTATAATCTATAGAACTCAGTCAGTCATATGACTCAGGAAACCTCAAAAATATCATGATCTCAGTTAACTCTCAGATAATAGTACTACTTCGTCAGTTAACGGAAGTTAGTTAATTTGTCCATGTACAGTCAGTTAAATCATGTTTAGTCTCTTTATATGGGAGTAGAAGTTAGCACCGAGTGAACCCAAGGATGGGGACTCACCTACCAGTTTAGGGTGTGTTTCTTAGCAGTCATCCTTGTGTTCCTGAACTACGTAGCCAGTGTAGGTTGAGACATCTTATCCTGTCAGATTAGGGTTGATGAGGTGGCTTAACCTGTTAGTTTAGGGTCCCATCATTCTCACTTTGAGTACCTGCCAGATAAGGGTCACTCACAACTGTCCTTACCAGTGGCGCGGTATTGACACCCCTCCAGTCGGGGAAGAGATTGGACCCCAGCTTAGCCGTAATGGTATACATAGGGAATGTCGGTTAAACAACTACCTCCCACATTTTCAGTATCAGTCTCAGTAAAGAACTCAGACAATTCTTCAGATATCAGTATACCAGGACTATTAGATACAGTCAAATTCAGTTATAGCACGGAACTCAGAGAGTTCAACCAGATTCAGGGCTGTCAGATACAGTCATCTATGTTATCAAAACTACGGTTCCAGCCATGTATTAGCGTACAGATTTAGCCATTACTTACTCACGATCTTAGTTACTATGTATGTATGTTTGCCCTCTTACGTTCATATCAGTCAGTCAGTTAGCATTGTTCATGCATGCAAACCCTATTTATATTTATCCTACCTCACTCGTATACTCAGTACATCCCCTCGTACTGACGCATTTGCGCTATAGTGATTTCTTTTCATGTTACACCATAGGTTCAGAGACACGAGCTCCAGATCGGCAGTAGCCGTAGCATTTCTAGTTGCAGAGATTCAGTGAGTCCTCTTTATTCGAGGACAATATGATTGGATTTATTCATTATTATTTTATCCAGTTATCAGTTTACGGAGTCATTTGGAGACATGTTCCTTCAACTCCTTATTTCAAACAGTACTTAAAGGCTTTTGGATTTACGCTTAGATTTAGCTTTCAGATCCAATTTTCAGTTGTTTTGGGTATTTTTCGCCCATATGGATGTTATATTATTTTAGTTGAACCTTATGGACTATTGTGTATGTTTTCCACATTATTATGTCATGAATTGCAGTATACAGGTATAGATATCAGTCATGGGTTAGCTTGTGGTCCCTCGGGGTCATAAACATCGTGTAGCGTTCTGGTTCAGAAAATTGGGGCGTTACAATGGTGTTCTAAATAGCCAAGTTAAGCAGTTTTGATTGATAATGTTGAGCCTTTTGATATGATCTTGATCCTCATAGTAGAGAGATATAAGTTTGGAGTCGTGATGCTGGTAGACTATGACAAAAGTGATATGGTCCGTCAAAGGTTTGGAGATATCCATGTTTAGTGTTAGAAGAATCTAAGTTGGTGAATATTTAAGATGTTATATGATGACTTTTGGGGCTATAGAAACCTAAGGGTTGAATCTTAGAAGGAGGTATTAGCATTGGTTGCTATACATGAAGATACTGTCTTACAGGGTAAGTTTAGTTTTATGTGTATTGTTATATCCCCGACTCTAGAGTAAAGTGATTTTAGTTTATACCAGAGTGTATATAGTGGTTCACAGACTTAGAGTAGTGGCTTAAATCTAAGGGGGAGATGATAGAACAAGTAACCAAGTCAAGTTTTCAGATGCTAATAGATGTGCCAGTAAGTTGTGGAATTGGCCATGAGAAAGAACGATGCTCAATCTATTCTTATTTCAGTAGCTTACTTTAGTTATTCTGATACATACTCATACTTTATGTTTTAGCTTCATTTTCATAGCTCGTGTTCATGTATATGATAAGGAATCATGTACTCTCCTAGTTCCTAGTATGATGAGTTCCCATTTTGTTCAACAATCAAAATCACTTTCCGTAAGTTATGAATTCCAAAAATTTAGGTCATGCAGTTCATGAATCTTGTGCACATGTGATACTCTTAACGATCAGTGAAAATTTAGATTTATATCAGGTACGTCCTCAGATTAGATCTCTTTAATGAGTCCATGTCGTGAGTGTTCTATTCCTCACACCTCAATAGGGTATCAAGTTATGCTTAGTACTCCCCTTATGTTTCGGATCCCAATATTCCAATTTGCAGTGATATTTTCCCTTAGGTTGAGATAGTGATGATGAATAGTTGTTTAGATGGGAAAGAGTAAACATTTCTTGTTGATGAAAGATGGTTGCATGCTTATTTGAGTTAAGGCGGTAATTGTGGAGTAAGTTTGAGGCCGAGTCTTTGATACGTGTCAATGTTAGTTGAAGTTTTATGTGTTATATTTGGGAAAAATTGTTGTGCTCTTGTTTTATGTAAGTCTATAAGTTGAAAGAATTTTGAGGAGAAGTTTCGTGTATGGCTTGGATAGTTAAGGATATTTTATATGTATCATCTGAATAGTGTAGGGAAGTTGTTATGGATAAAAGTATTAGAGAATATGAGAAATATGCTTTATGAGTGGTTGTTTAGAAGTTCATATGTGGGTATGAAGGTAGGCTTGAATTTCATGTTTGTATGCATATGGATGGATTCCTTGAGTGTTTGTGAATGTCTAATACGAGTTGAAGGTAATTGCTGGAGTGGCAATAAGAATTATGCAGGAGATGAGGAATTGTGAAATGCAGGGTGTTCCAAATTCATGATTCAGACTAGTACTACAGTATTATGTGGTGCGTCTTGTGATTTTGAGTTAGGCTTGAAGATGATGAGGAGATTTAGTTCAATTTAGACATTAGTGGATAGAAATATCAGCGTCCATGTGAGAAAAATAAGTGGAATCAATGAGCATGGTGTTTAGGGGGAAAGTATATTTGAGAGAGTATTTTAGAAGTGTGGCTAATCTTGAAAGTAAGAAGTTGCAATTCCTAAGATTTGGTAATTCTATCCTAGTTTACGAGTTATATGTCTATATTCCATGCTATAGAGTAGTGTCATTATTGTGATTCCTTAGTTGGATGTCTTGTGTAACTCATGTCAGAGATTCTTTACGCCCTAATGCTACTAGAACTTCTTTAGAAAGAGTGTTGAAGAGATACTCAAGTTAAGTATAAGTGTCCAGTATGATTCAGTTTAACAGTCAGGCAGACAAGTAACTGTGGTTTTCCACCTTTTCACCCAGTCCTACTATCTGAAGTCCAATGCTTATGACCATCCCAAAAGAAAATATATTCCATCCGTGTAAGTAATGAACTCAGTTCAGTCGAAGCATCATGTTTCAAATCAGTTATATCCTTTCTTAGAAGACACATCATGTCTGTTCTATTCCATACCTTTAAGCTTCAACGTTCCTACCCATCATTCGGGGATGAATGATTCCAAGGGGGAGATAATGTAACACCCCGCATTTTGGGATAGAACGAAAATAATCATTTCTATGCGTAGATGATCCAAAAGCCATGAATCCTATGCAAATTTTCCATGTTAATCAATTATGTAGTATGGGCAATTGAATGAGCTTTTTGTTGATATAAGATTCACTCAAATCCGATACCCGGGCAAGATGTTATGGATAATTTAAGCCCTAGTCGTAAAACACCATCATTTTAGTTCTTAGCGCGTTGTGGAGGGGGTCTATTTAACAATTGTCAAATTTCAGTAGCCTAGTGCGATTGTGGCGCGTCGCGCTAAAGTTCCAGGTCCCAACCAGTAGGATAACGCGATGGCTCCGCATCGCGGTCACCTTAAAAATTCCATTCGTCAATTTCTAGTGAGCCACCACGATAGTGGTGTGTCGCGGTGGCCCATAAAATTAGTCTCCCAGTTATATTTTATTCCATCTCATTAAGGGTATATTAGGTATTTTCCACCCCCTTATCAGCTTAAATGCGGGATTATACTCCTAAGCGACCACATTATTCATATTTTCTTCAAAAATTCACAAGAACACTCTCTAGCGTTTCAAACTAAAAACCCAAATAACTCAAGATTCAACCGTGGGTTTTCAAAACTGATTGAAGATTTGGAATCCCCAAACCGTAGGCTTCAAGAATCATCCATCAAATTTCTAAATTGAGGTACGTGGAGTTTATCCTAAAACTACATAGGCTTGTTGAAAACACCCAATTGTGATTTAAAAATCATCAAGCATGAATTTGTTAAAGGGGTTTTGAGATCCATGATTTTATTTTACTTTATGCATATTTAATGATATTGTTGTTTTGGCCTTTAGGCCTTACCCCCTTAAATTGATTTACACATATAAGTATATGTATGAAACTTGAAATTGAAGATTTGTTTGAGAGCACAATTAATGAAAATCCCTCTCTTGTGATAACCTTATGTTTATGATCTTATGGTGATTGATTGAAATTCATGATTTACGGCTTAAAAATATTTTACTCAAATACCATAGTATTTTGAGCACGATTTAGAGATTTAAGAGAGGGAGTTTCTTGATGTAAATATATTTTGTTAAAAGAGAAAAATTTGCATGAGATTAAGAGCTTTGACATGACCACCTTGCATCATTGAAAGTTTGACAAAGAGAGTTGCATACATGTGTTTACATGAGTTTTAGAGAAAGAGTTCTTTGAAATGATTCATTGATATGGTGGTCCCGAATTTATGTTTTGAAAACAGAGATTGAAATATCCTAAAAATGGCTCAGAGATGTGACTTGCAAGTCGATGGTATGACGATACCATATAAATGTATGTCATAACAGAGTTAGAGTTTTTAGAGTATGTTTTCAGAGAATGCATGTCTTAAAGAGTTAAAAATGGGCATAAAGAGAGTTAGATGGTTGCCTGAAGAGGGCTAGAGTTCAAGTAACTCTTAGCCTAAAATCATGATTTGTCGATCCGGGTATATTATTTTTACGCTGACGACGGCCGTGTGGCATAGCAGAGTCAGATACTCCAACCCTTGTGGTACACTTGGGTTGGAGGCTTCCCCACTGAGTCAATGTCGGATTCTATATAGCCCATGGAATTTCAGAGTTGTAGGGTATACCACCTAGCACAGAAGAAAAACAAAAAGTGTCACAGTGTTCTGATGATTTTACAGAGTCTTTCGAAAATGCCCATGAGATTTCTTACTATATGATATGTTTATGAACTGTTTTAAATTGCTCTCATATATGTTGAATATAAATTATTATTTTGGATTTGCTCTGCGTATTAGTACATCTGTATTGACCCCCTACCTCCCAAGTTTGGAGGATCAGTCTAAGGGTCTGGCTAATTAGTAGAGTATTCCAGAGAGAAGTGATCCATGCAGTGGTGAGCCTTCTTTGTTCCAGAAGGCCTTTTATTTCAGATTATGTATTTTGTTGTTTTGGTCTACTGGGGGCCTTGTCCCAGTTTTCAGAACAGTTTTGAGATGTAGTAGAGATTTTGCAAACTAAGTCAGATCTTATTCAAATGTTTTTAATTGAAGCTTTCGTTGTTATGTCTTGAATCTCAGAGTTAATGACCATGTTTCCATATCAGATTTTATTTTCGCATATTCTCTTATTATATAAATATTGTGCATGGCTACCAGATAGAGTAGGACGTTCGGGCCTTCAGGGTTCAGGATGTCTGTCATGGCCAGGCCCTAGTTTGGGTCGTGATATGTGGTAAGATTGTTTCAAACTAACTTGTTTTTTGTTTTGTAGGTGTGTTCTTTTCTTTCTTTTTATTTTAGGTACAATTACAAGGGAACCTGCGGCTTCCACCTCTCAACCCATGGACAACAATGCCACCAATGTCATTTTGGCCTACCTTGACACTATGTCCCGAGACCTAGCTATGGCAAATGAAAGGTTGGATCGTATGATAGGTCAAAGGGAACATATGGACTACCCGAACACACGTCAAGAGGAAAGTCATAGCTCATGTGAGCTACGAGGTAAAAACATTATTCCCTACACTCCTATGAACTTAGAATATTGTGTTGTGGGTAGTAGTGGCCAATTGTATGTAGTTGTGGATTTACCTAGAGTAGAGGTGTTTGAGTCTCCCTATGGTGATACTCTTGGTGATGTTAGGTTATGTGAGGACCAAACTCTTGTTGTAAGTACGCAAGCACTAGTTGATCCTTTAGATGATGAAATTGATTCTTCTTGTAAGAATGATTTATGTCCATCTAGTGCTAGACCTTATAACTTGAACAAGGTTCTATTACCAATTGATAAGAGTACTCACACACTATTTGACCCTTGTGTGAACCAAGGTGAGTCTACGTTGGTATGTGAGTTTCCAACAACTAATGAGGATGTGAATGAAGATCAACTTACTCATGAATGTATTCCACTACTTGAGCATATGTGTGGCGTGCTTAAAAAATCTCAAGTTAGTGATGGTATTTATAGAGTTGATCTTGATGGTGCACGTTACTTTTTGAACATCTTGTGTGGTAAAAGCCTTGCTAGTAGTTTTGTTCATAGAGATCATGTGTATGGAAATGTTGTAAATGATGGCATATGTCTTTTTGAGGTAGGACTTCTAGGCCGTGTCTCTCTATTCTTGAATGTTAGTCTTCTCTTAAAGGCAAATGTCATGTGTGGTTGTGGGAGTGATATCCTAGGGGAAGGATGGGCTAACCTCGGCTTAGGCCCTTGGCTACTTCTCCCATTTGACCCCGGCACCTTCCTGAAATATGGGAATTTCTACACCTCCTACTTGATTCTTGGTCAAGATGACAAGCAATATAATGTTTAATTGTGAGTGCTAATGAAGGAAGGAAAGGTTTTTCCTTATCTCTTTTTGTTGATGATGACTTCTTCCTTTGTGTCATTTATACTAAGATTTTCATGTTCAACACAAAGGACCATGGATATACTCCAAGTTTGTCCCACCTTGGCATGGCATGTGATGTGTGTATTTTTCTAATCCTAACCCTCATGTCATGAGGATGTTTGCGTGTTTGTCCTTCTTTGATTTTGCAAGGAGCATATTCGAGGTTGAATCCTTTTTCAAGAAGGGGGTGATGATACGGGTACGACCACGAGGATGCATGTATGTGAGAATGCATTGGACACGTCTAATAAACGTCCAAGTGAAGTATGGAGAAGGCCTTGGATCACACCAAAGCTGACCCTAAACTTGCACTCCAAGGGCGCCCATGGTCACATTTCATTAAAGAGACCTTTTGGTCATTTTACCTATTATTTGTAATACACTATAAATAGAATGATGTAGGGTTTTAGTCATTAGTTTTTATTGAATATTAAAAGTTGTAACATTGAAACACCCTCTCTTGAGAGAATGGCCTCTTGGCCGAAACATAGTAACTAGGGAAATCAACTTGAGTGTGGAATCACTCATGTTGGATTCAAGCTTGGAAATGTTGGATGCTTGGGAGATCGAGGTCCCTCTTGTTTCAACGTAAGAGATAGGTGAATCATTGTGTATGGTGTTAAGGGTCCAAGAGTGGAATAGGCTTTTGGGTTCTTAAGATTACATCTTTGTGTAGTCTATCTATCTATTCCTTTGTTTCTTGTAGTCGTGTGTTTGTTGTTCTTAATAATATTGTTATTGTTCTTCGTGTTCTTCATTCTCATGTTGTTAATCTAGTTTGTTATCCTCTGAAAATAGGTGTTAATCACCTCATTACATTGTGTTCTTGTTGTAGATCTTGAATCTGAGAGGGGTCACTCAAAGGGTCCTCGGTTCTCTTGAACTTGTGAACTATTTTGAGTGTTTGTTTCGTGTTTCCGTTGCTTGTCTTGTATCATTTTATGAATTCTGGCCTTATGTTATACAAATCATGATATATGTTCACCTATGTTTCTCACCGTAGTATGTCCTAATAAATCATGTTATGTTGTGGTTATGTCGAACGACCCTTTACTTATGATCCAGACACTTGATATCTAAAGCACTCCATGTCTATTCTATCGTATCTTCACTTCATGTTCCTCCTTGAGTAGTGAAATAAGTATAACCTATGGTCTAAAAAGTGTTACTTCCTTTCATGATGATTGTGCTTGGGTCCCTCAATGACCCTCCGTATGTTAGTGTGACGGTGGTTGTGGAAGCGTAGTAATGTGTTAGGAAGTGAAGTAAATGTTCTTGAAGGTGAAAATCTTGAGGTCATTTCTTGAGCTAAGGTTAAAAGAGAAGAGGGAAAAAGGATACGAATTGTCGTTATGTGAAATAGTTAGGAGGGAAGTATATGGCGAGAATCTTTGTGAGAATGATTGAATTTTCTTGTCCTAGTGGAGAAGATCCATGAAGTGGGGTGTAGTAATGATAGGCATGAATTTTGTGTTTGGTGAAGAAATAAACCAATGTGCCATGTTGTTAGTATTCCTTGAATTAAGACTTGAGGTTGTTGGATTATAATGATGAGGTGAGGTGATTTGTTAGTGTGATGTAGGGTGCAAGGTCTCGTGATTTAAGATAGCACCTCTTTCCTCCGAGTTGGGCTTCAACATGGAAGTATTATCCAGTGGGACATAAATTATTGTGGTTAGGTGTGTTATGGGAGAATTGTAAGTTGAAAATGATGAAGTATGTTGATTAATGTTGGGGCATAGATGAATAATGTCTCTAAATTTAAGGTTCATTCGTTGTATCTTGTAAGATGGAGAATGCTTCTAAATCCTGTCTCCCACAAAATCTCATTTCATGATTAGTACTGATGAAAACAAAGCCTATGATCACCAAATAAACTCATCCCTTATGTTATGACGATAACCATTTATTGAACTAATATGAAAGGTGATGTTAGGCGTATTTACACGCCTAAAGCACCTTAATTTACTCATATTTTAGCTAAGTTTTAAAGGAAAAAGTATATAATTCCTGCACTTTTAGTCCTTTTTCCTGTAAGTGAGCTAACCAACGTGATTAGCAAGTTTTCAGGAATAAATGATGAAGATTTCAGCATTTTATGGACTGTTGGACGCCAAAGGAAACTTCACGTAAGAAGGAAGGCAGCTTCTGGAAGCTTGTGGACTGAAAGTGATGCATGGAGAACTTGTCCCGGGCAAAAACAGCATTTCTAAGGACTTGGGGGATCAGCAGTAACTTAGTAGGATTAGGACAAGTATGCAGTAACCCAGTAGGACTAGGACAAGGATAAAAACCCTATTTCAGTAGGACTAGGACAAGGATGTTATAAAAACCCTATTTGCTGAATTTTTCAGCAAGCTTTTTATTATTCTCACTCATTCTCTTTCAATTCATTCTTACTCTCTTCTATTCTTAAATTCGTTGTTGACATTATTCTTCATCTATTTGACTTTTAATTTTCACGACAAAAGAAACGCTACTAGCAAGGAATTCACGCCACAAGTGACGCCAATACTTCCTTATCGTGATATTGTTATTGCTTTGGTATGATGATATCCTCGTGGTTTTCCTTCACAATTATGAGTAGGTAAACTTCTCTGTTAGGGTTATGGAAGCCTTATGAGATACTATCTATTGCTATGAGTTTGTGAATTCTTGATATGTATGCTGCTTATATTATTACTCTCTTCATCTTAATTGAATTCTTGTGGTTGCAAACATATAGAATACACCAGTATAGCATTAACTTGTTCGAAAGAAAAGTTACATGTCTGGAAAAGAGAGAATGACAAGGAAATAGGGCTACCAACCCCTGTTTAAAAGTTAGTGCCGTAACTGGATTAACCTCTTGGAGAATTCGTACTATTAGTATACGCTTTAAGCTTGAAAGAGTTAAAGTGATATAATCCTTGATGGTCGAAAGACACTAGGATTTACCATAGAATACGAATCTCTATAAGCGCATGCATGTCTGAATTCCGCATAACTCATAGCCAATAGATACGTAAAACTCATAAGGTGGACATAACCCTAACTTACAATTCCCATTGATTAAAACCTACTAAACATTCCGTTTTTCTTTGTTACTTTGATACTCTTAATTCACGCTACAATTAAATCCCCCCCTTTTCGTAGAATTTTCGATCAATAGTCTACTAATCGTTGCATACTTAGTAACCAAGTATTCCCTGTGGGATTCGACACCCAACCCAGTTGGGTTCTCTATTTGACAACGACCGCTTACACTCTTACGAGAGCTGTAGTTTGAGCGTTATCAAATTTTGGCGCCGTTGCCGGGGAATACAGTTGTCAACTAAGTTTGTGATAGTTACTAGACCCTTTGGTCAAAAATTCTCAGATTTTACTTTAAGTTGTTTTTTTTGTTTTATTCAGGTTTGTTTGAGTGCATGACAAAAACTCGAAGTTCAGGTCAACCGTTATTACCCATAAATCCTGAACCTCAACTTATTGGCAGAATGGATGCACAATGTGAGATTGATAGAAGGGCGACTCAACAGGAGCAGGCTAGATTAGCTGCGTTGGCAGCTGCTCAAGTACATCAACAGAATATTGATAACCCAGGGCGAGCAACAAATCCTGATGATGAGGACCTGGGTGATGATGAGTTACTGAATCCCAGGCGTACTGATGAAGTGGCGGCACCTATGCATAGGAGGGAACGTCAAGCTAGAATGAGACCTGAACGCCGAGTTGTGCAGGCTCCTTTTGATGATAATGATGACGATCTTGATGGAGCTGGTGCCACAGGGGCTATTATTCCTCCGCCCTTGGCACCTGGAGCCAAGTTCAATATCACTAGCACCATGATTCAGCTATTGCAGCTCAAAGGTTTATTTGGTGGACTTGCAGGAGATGATCCGGATATGCATCTGGTTAATTTTATTTCGATATGCAAGTCGTTTGACAATCCAGGAGTTGGGCAGAATGCAATTTGGCTGCGCTTATTTCCATTGTCTCTGTCTGGGGAGGCAACTCTATGGCTGAACGGGCTAACTCCTGATTCTATTACTAATTGGAGGCAACTGAAAGACGCTTTCCTAGAAAGATTCTTTTCGCCATCCAAGAGAGTCCAACTACGGGATGAGATCAACAATTTTCGACAGCTTCCAACTGAAGCTCTCCACAAAACATGGGAGAGGTTCAAGAAGAAGCTTATGTGGTGCCCAAACCATCAGATGACGAATATCCACTTGATGGAAATATTATATAGGGCTTTGAACTCGGTGACAAATCCAGTGGTTGATAATGCTGCAGGTGGGTCATTCATGGACCTTACTTTTCTTGAGGCAAGTGATATGCTAGATCGTATGACAAAGCAGAGTAGAGCTTGGCATACCAGGGATTCTGAGGTAGCAATCTCTACAGTATCTATTGGCTTGACTGCAGAGCAGAGGCGTAGACAAGAGAAACGTGACCAAGATATGGCTCACATGAAAATGCAGATGGATCTTCTTACCAAGCATTTATTATCAGGGAAGATCGAAAAGGTTAAAGCCATTGTATCACAGGGAAGATATGATTCCGATTCTGAGGGGGAAGCAAATTACTTGAATAATAAGGGGGGTTTCCGGGGAAATGCCCAAGGAAACCAAGGTCAGAACTATTATGATAAATCAGGATATAAGGACCGTGATCAAGGTAGTTAGAAGAATAAGACCGACAGGAGTGGTTTGTATGTTCCTCCTAGAAATCGTGAGGCTGTGGCGTCTGGCTCTGGGAAGATGTCCATGGAAGATATGATGGCTATGCTGTTGAAAGGAGTGGAGGCAACCAACATGGGTGTAACCGAGGTGAAGAATGATTTGTCTTCAATAAACCAATTAGTTGACTCGCATTCTACTGCAATAAAACAGCTGGAGCAACAATTGAGTCAACTATCAGCAGCATTCAACCAAAGAAAGGCTGGAACGTTACCTAGCGACACTGTGCAAAACCCAAGGAATGACGGATCATGTATGGCTATTACTACCCGGAGTGGTAAAGTGTTGGAAAATCCATCCAAAGGCAAGTAGGTGGTTGATGATATAGCAGAGAATGTTGATGAAGCAGAGTTTGAGGATGCCGTAGAAGCTGAAGTGAGTGCTAATGATGTTACACCTAGACGTCACTAGCCTGAAAAGAGTGATAATCGAAAGCAAGATAAAAAGAAAGTGGTGGAGAAAACGATTCCTCTTCCACCACCACCTTTTCCTTAGAGACTGAAGAAGAAGGTTGATGACACTCCTGAAAAGGTTGATAATCAGAAGCAAGATAAAGAGAAAGTGGTGGAGAAAATGATCCCCCTTCCACCACCACCTTTTTCACAGAGACTGAAGAAGAAAGTTGATGACACTAGGTTCAGTAAATTCATGACCATGTTGAAGCAGCTGACTATTAATGTTCCGTTGGTAGAGGCGCTGGAACAGATGCCTGGGTATGCTAAATTCATGAAGGACCTATTGACAAAGAAGCGAGCAGCAAGTTATGAGCTGGCAGATAATGTTCATCATTGTAGTGCAATCGCTACAAGGTCGCTAGTACAGAAGAAGGCAGATCCTGGTGCTTTCACTATTCCTTGCACGATTGGATCATTGGATTTTGCTAAGGCGTGGTGCGATCTGGGGGCTAGCATCAATTTGATGCCGTTATTCGTTTACAGAAAGTTGGGGTTGGGCGATCCTACACCAACCAATATGCGGCTCGTAATGGCAGATAGGTCGGTAAAACGGTCTGTTGGTATCTTATATGATGTGTTGGTGAAGGTTTCCACCTTCATCTTTCCTGCAGACTTTGTTATTTTGGATTGCGAGGTGGATTCTGAAGTTCCCATAATCTTGGGGCGTCCTTTCCTCGCAACTGGAAGTGTGCTTATTGATTTAAGAGCTAATGAGCTTTTATTTCGGCTGAATGACGAAGTGGTCCATTTTGATGTATGCAAATCGATGAAGCAGCCTAGAGATATGGATGTGTTCTTTGTAGCTGATGTTTACTATGAGGATGAGAAAGGATTATTTATAGAGAAGCAGTTTACTGTTGAGCCATTGTCTGCTGTGCTGTTGAATTTTGAGCATGAGGATGTTGAAGAATATGAAGAAACTGTTTGTGCTTTAAAGGGAATAAAGTCCTATTCTCATGATACTAAGAAGCTGGACCTTGATCTTAGGAATCGACCTTCACCAACAGCGAAGACTTCCATTGAAGAGCCACCAGTGCTAGAATCGAAAGAGCTCCCCCGTCACCTAAAGTATGCATTCTTGGGAAGTGGAAATACACTTCCGGTGAGTGTTGCGGCTGATTTAGGTGAACAACACGTAGAGGCTCTCATCTCTGCTCTGAAGAGGTACAAGAGAGCTATGGGTTGGACTATTGATGATATAATTGGTATCCCTCCTAGGATATGTATGCACAAGAGTCATCTCGAAGAAGATTGCATGCCTACAAGTAAGCATCAGCGTCGTCTGAATCCATTCAGAAAACGATGCACCAAATATCTCAATGAAGCCTAAGTAATCGAGATAACTATGTCATGCCGCGAAAATAAATCAAGCGCTTGGTGGGAGGCAACCCATCGTTTTTAATTGTTTTTGTTGTTTTTGTTTTCCTAGGATTTTGTCGAGCCACGACCAAAACTAAGGCGCTTGATGGGAGGCAACCCATCTTTCTAATCGTTTTTGTTGTTTTTGAGTAAGTGTAGGTGCAAGACGTATAAAGGAGGAACTTGGTCTCAAATTTTGATTTGAAAGTGTCATGTTGAAGGTGGTAAGTTTGGAATGAAGAAACAAAGGCTATTGGTTAGGCATTGCCTATGCAAATCTAGGCAACGAACAAGGCAAGGCCTAAGTAAATCTATGCAACGAACAAGGCAAGGCCTATGCTATGGCCTAAGCTCTCTGAATCTACAATGCCATAGCATAGGCGCCGCCTTGTCCTATAAATAAAACTTCAACATTAGAACAAAACACACTTATTTGCTCAACCTAGGCGTCGCCTTTACTCTCCAAATCTCTCAAAAATTTTCTTTTTGCTCATCTAGTCTTATGAGTTCATCTTCCGGATCCATCACCAAGTAGAATGGCCCCAAAATGATGACAAGGAAAAGAAAAAGTGACCACCTCACAGAAGGGACAGAAAAGGTCAAGAAAGGAGCAAGCTGAGTCCTCCTTTCTACAAATGCCTCGACGCACTTTTGGGATCACGTGGGGTACATTTTGAGGAAACTCTGAGGATGACGACTCTGATGATGATTCCGACGCAGGGGGTATGAGCCCAGACATAGAAGAGGAGTCCGACTAATCAGGTTTTCCTTATTTAATTTCCACTGAGGGCAGTGTGTCCCATCTAAGTGTGGGGTGCTGGTATTTGTATGCTTCTTGTACTGCTTTGCCTACATTTATTCTAGTTCTTGTTTGTTTTAATTAGTCGTAATTAGTTAGTTTAATTTTAGATTGTTTAGATTTTGCATGAAATGATTCTGATAGGCAGCATGGTATTATGACAAGAGTCTATGATAAAATCATTACTATTGAGACATTTAGGCTCTAAAGGTGACTCAGTATGTGATAAATGTGTGGGTTAATTCCTTCATCTGTTGGGTCAAGAGTCTATACTGCTCCTAATAAAGTCGGCCATGTGTCTTGTGTGTCTGAGATGATAGTATATTCTATGTTTGTGGCTGATGCTAGAACTTGCCCGGTGTGTGTGTAAAGCGAAATAAAGAGTGTGATTTAGGAGATGATTTAGGCATTTATTTGACAACCTGTGATTGTTTACCTTCTTTTTACCTACCCGTGGACATTATCCTAGTCAACCCTTTTGAGCCTTTAAGCCATTTTCTTTGACAGCCTCATATGTAGCCTAATCCATTTTTTTAAGACCATAATTTGATCCAAATTCCTAAGCGATTTAAATTGTAAAGTCATGTGACAAAATAAAAGGAAATTGGGTGAGAGTGATGCCTTAAAGTGAATTGGTACTTGAATTTATTATGAAAAAAAATGGCTATTATAGAGGTGTGTTATAAAAAAAATGAAAAATGAAATGAAAAAGAAAAATACAAAGTTGATTCTATTTAAAATTGAATAACAAAAGAGGTGAGAAGGGGTGGTAGATTAAAAGAAAGTAGAAAGGTTGTTTGAAAGAAAGTGTAAATGGCATAATGTGATGTATTAAAGCGCTTAGGGAACTTAGTCACTATTTCTGGCCAAAATAGTCCTACCCGTCCCTTAGCCTACATTACAACCTATAAAGACCTATTTGATCCTAAGCTTAACATTCTGATATTAGTAGAGCATTACACTAAGGGCAAGCCTATGGTCATCAGTTGCAACATATGAATTCTTTGTGAGAGTGAGAGAAAGGATAATCTTATACCCATGTTTTGAAAAATGAAATACTTGTGAGTAATTATGGGTGATATATTGTGAGACACACATGGTTGATGAGTTTTGGGTAGTCTTGTATGATTCTTTGTGCCTTAACTTTTGAATACGAATTAACCATCATCACGAGTCTATGTTGGAGGTTGAATTGTTTCTAGAAGTGATTAGAAAACTACTCTTTGTTAATAATTGTTGTGCCTGTCTTGATGAATATTTTGTGCTATTACTGTGAAACCCTCAGTAGATGTTTATATGGACATGATATATTGTCCGAGGACGAAAAAAGCTTTAAGTGTGGGGTGTTGATGTTAGGCGTATTTACACGCCTAAAGCACCTTAATTTACTCATATTTTAGCTAAGTTTTAAAGGACAAAGTATATAATTCCTGCACTTTTAGTCCTTTTTCCTGTAAGTGAGCTAACCAACGTGATTAGCAAGTTTTCAGGAATAAATGATGAAGATTTCAGCATTTTATGGACTGTTGGACGCCAAAGGAAACTTCACGTAAGAAGGAAGGCAGCTTCTGGAAGCTTGTGGACTGAAAGTGATGCATGGAGAACTTATCCCGGGCAAAAACAGCATTTCTAAAGACTTGGGGGATCAGCAGTAACTTAGTAGGATTAGGACAAGTATGCAGTAACCCAGTAGGACTAGGACAAGGATAAAAACCCTATTTCAGTAGGACTAGGACAAGGATGTTATAAAAACCCTATTTGCTGAATTTTTCAGCAAGCTTTTTATTATTCTCACTCATTCTCTTTCAATTCATTCTTACTCTCTTCTATTCTTAAATTCGTTGTTGACATTATTCTTCATCTATTTGACTTTTAATTTTCACGACAAGAGAAACGCTACTAGCAAGGAATTCACGCCACAAGTGACGCCAATACTTCCTTATCGTGATATTGTTATTGTTTTGGTATGATGATATCCTCGTGGTTTTCCTTCACAATTATGAGTAGGTAAACTTCTCTGTTAGGGTTATGGAAGCCTTATGAGATACTATCTATTGCTATGAGTTTGTGAATTCTTGATACGTATGCTGCTTATATTATTACTCTCTTCAGCTTAATTGAATTCTTGTGGTTGCAAACATATAGAATACACCAGTATAGCATTAACTTGTTCGAAAGAAAAGTTACATGTCTGGAAAAGAGAGAATGACAAGGAAATAGGGCTACCAACCCCTGTTTAAAAGTTAGTTCCGTAACTGGATTAACCTCTTGGAGAATTCGTACCATTAGTATATGCTTTAAGCTTGAAAGAGTTAAAGTGATATAATCCTTGATGGTCGAAAGAAACTAGGATTTACCATAGAATACGAATCTCTATAAGCGCATGCATGTCTGAATTCCGCATAACTCATAGCCAATAGATACGTAAAACTCATAAGGTGGACATAACCCTAACTTACAATTCCCATTGATTAAAACCTACTAAACATTCTGTTTTTCTTTGTTACTTTGATACTCTTAATTCACGCTACAATTAAATCCCCCCTTTTTCGTAGAATTTTCGATCAACAGTCTACTAATCGTTGCATACTTAGTGACCAAGTATTCCCTGTGGGATTCGACACCCAACCCAGTTGGGTTCTATATTTTACAACGACCGCTTACACTCTTACGAGAGCTGTAGTTTGAGCGTTATCAAAAGGTCATCCCTATGTAAATTTTCATTACCTCATGCTTCGTGCTTACGCTTTTCATTAGGGGTTATCATGAAGCTCTTTCGATGCCTTTGCATATATTGTTGAGGAAAAATGTTCAATGCAAGGTTACGTTCCTTACTCCATACCATTATAGCTTCAACAAGTCCCTACCCATCATTCAGGGATGAATGATCCCAATAGGGAGATAATGTAACACCCCACACATTCGGGGTAGAATGTAAGCCGACATTTCTATGTGTAAAGGTTCCAAATGTCAATAAATCCTATTCAAATTTAGTATGTTAATCAATTATGCAGTGTGGGAATTTATTTGATCATGAATTGAGATTATAGAGGTGTCACGACCCGAACTAGGGCTTGGCCGTGACGGAAATCCGACCCATGAAGGCCTGGATGTCCCACTCTATCTGGTAATTGTGCACAACATTCATAGAATAAAAGGAAAATGTGGAATTATAAATCGAATACGAAAACATGGTCATACTCTGAAATTAGTTTAACAATGAAGGAAAACTCCAACAATATCTAAATAACATCTAACTCAGTCTACGAAATCTCTACTAAATCTCAAAACAATACTATCTGAAGTCTGGGACAAGGCCCCCAGTAAACCAAAACTGTAGAATGATGAATATCTGTAAGACATTAGGCCTTCCGAAATATAGAAGGCTCACCACTGCACAATCTCTTCTGTTGTCTGAATTATCTACTGCTTATCTTGACCCCTAGACTATGCCTCAAAACCTGAGAGGTTGGAGGGGGAGGGGGGTCAATATAGATGTACTAGTACGCAGAGCTAATCCAAAATAGTCATTTATAATCAACATATATGAGAGAAATTTAAAACAGTTCATAAACATATCATATAGTAAGAAATCACATGGGCATTTTAAAGACTTTGAAACATTTCTTTGAAACCATGACTCACTCTTTGTCTTACTTTATAGCTAGATGGTACACCCTACAATCTGTAATTCCATGGGCTATATGGAATCCACCCTTGACTCGGCGGCCAAACCCCCAATCCAAGTTTGCCTCAAGGATTGGAGTATCTATAAGGGGGACACGCAAGATCACACAGCAGGGTGCCAAAATCGCTAATCAAGTCAACATGTCATGGTAGTGCACAAGATCACAAAGCAGGGCACCTAACCATAGTCCCAATTTGGGATGACATGAATCAAGGTACACAAGATCACAAAGCATGGTACCATAATCCCGTGTCGGCAAATCACGGTTTCTAGCTAGAGTCTTTCAACTCGTACTTTCTTTGGATAATCATCTAACTCTCTTAAATTAAACTCTAACTCTGTCATGGAATACATTTATATGGTATCGTCATATCATTGACTTATAAGTCACAGTACCACATCAATTATCCAACTTTTCATGCCATTTACAACATGCACATATATAAAACTTTCACACACATCAAACACATACACCATGGTTCTCAACATGTAATAGTTTCAAGAAACTTTATCATTTATGAGTAATATCATGTCAATTGAAAAAACTCATGCTCTCGATGGTTTAACACAAGTATAGTGTGGGGTATAAAATATTATCATGGGGGATTTAAAGAATTCACAATTCATATACATCGCACCTTTTCGAAATTTAGATCACATGTTAAAAATTCAACAATTGAAATATATGCAAGCCAACAACCCCATGATATTTCAATATTTCTTTCAAAATCATATCACAAAACATGTTATTGATACTAAAACAAAACCCCACTTGTAAAAACATATGTATATGTATAGATAGTAAGGTCTTGTGTAAATTCTTTTCAAAAATCATGCCCATCAAATTTGGGACAACCCCACGTACCTCTATTTCAAAAAGTAAATGGGTGATTCTTGGAGCCTACGATGTGAGGATTCAAAATCTCCAATTATATTCTAAAACCCACGGTTAAATCTTGAGCTATGAGGATTTTTAGTCTGAAACCCTAATGGAATTTCTTGAGAGATTTTGATAAAAAATAAACTTACTTTAGTGTTCTTGGGATTAAACCCCATGTTAGAGATGATAAGGGGATGGAGAAGTACCATTTTTACCCTTAATGAGACGGAGTAAAAATATAACTGGTGCCCGATTTTATGGGCCACCGCGACACGCCACTATCGCGGTGGCTCACTGGAAATTGACGAATGCGAAATTGGAATCCTCCGCGACACGCCACTATCACGAGGTCCCACTGGAATTTGACAATTGCTAATTAAACCCTCTTCACGAAGTGCCAAGGATAGAAATGATGGTGTCTTACGACTAGGACTTAAATTAACCATAACTCCTTCACCGAGTGTCCGTGTTGGACGAATCTTATGTCGACAAAAATTTTATTCGATTATCTACGTAACGAAAAGTTGAAATCTATGGAATTCCATAGGGAAATAAGTATAAACCATTCTAGAAACCAATGCTTGACACTTTAGGGGCAAAATTTAGCTAAGAAAACTTTGGGTTGTTACAATATCCCCCCCTCCCCCGGGAATATTTGTCCCCGAATGTTGATGCGGGGCACAGACAAGCCTAATTTCAAGCATGCTAAGACATAGAAAGAATAAGGCAAGGATTGTACCTTCTATTTTATTATCCACTGGATCAAAAAAGGTCTGTATATTTAGCTCTTATGTCAACTTCTGATTCCCAAGTTGCTTCTTCAATTTTCTGGTTTCTCCACAACACTTTTCCGGAGGCTATCTCTTTGTTCCACAATGTTCTAACTTGGCGATCCAAAATTTCTACAAGATCTTCTTCATAGGATAAGGAGTCTGTCACTTTGATTTTTTCAATAGGAAACACTAAATAATGGTCTCCAATACACTTCTTCAACATAGATATATGAAATATCGGATGAACGAAACCCAAACTGGCAGGCAATTCTAACTCATACGCGACTCCACCTACCCTTCTTAAAATCTGATATGGTCCTATGTAGTGAGGACTTAGCTTACCTTTCTTCCCGAACCACATGACTCCCTTCATGGGAGAAACCTTGAGAAACACCCAATCTCCAACCTCAAACTCTAAACCTCTTCGCCTAACATCGGCGTAGGACTTCTGAAGTTTTTGGGCTGTCTTAAGTCGTTCTCTAATGACTTCCACATCCTTCATTGCCTGATGAACAGGATTAGGCCCAAACATTTACGTATCACCCACTTTATACCACCCTATTGGTGACCTACATCTTCTTCCATACAACGCCTCAAATGGTGTCATCTTAATACTGGAATGGAAACTGTTATTATACACAAACTCTATTAGGGGCAAGTGCTCCACCCAACTTACTTTAAAATCAATCACATAGGCCCTCAACATGTCCTCAAGGGTCTGAATAGTGCGCTCAGCCTACCCATCAGTCTGAAGGTGGAAAGCAGTGCTTAGGTTCACTTGGGTACCTAAGCCTCTCTGAAAAAATCTCCAAAACTGAGAAGAAAATTGTGTACCTCGGTCGGATATAATGGACACAGGTGCCCCATGAAAATGAACTATTTCGGCAATGAATAGCTTGGCATAATCCTCTTCCAAGTAGTTAGTCTTGACAGGTAGAAAGCGGGCTGACTTGGTCAGCCTATCTACAATTACCTAAATAGAATCATACTGGTTTCGGGACTTTGGAAGCCCTATAATGAAGTCCATATTAATTATCTCCCACTTCCACAAGGGTAAAGCTATCTCTTGGGAAGAACCACCTGGCCTCAAATGCTCTACTTTAACTGGTTGGCAATTCAAACAGTTGGAAACAAAGTCAGCCACATCATGCTTCAAATTATTCCACCAATACATAGATTTTAGATGATGGTACATCTTAGTAGAGCCTGGGTGAATAACATACCTCGAAGTGTGAGCTTCGTCAAGGATTCTCTACCTCAGACCATCTACATTTGGCACTCACAACCTACCTTGATATCTCAAAATTCCATCACCACCAATCTCAAACGACATCACCTTATGCTGACCCACATCACTCTTTATCTGCATCAAGATAGGATCTCCGGCCTGTTTTTCTTTAAATTCTGCACAAAGGGATGATTTAGCTATCTCATGCACCACCACCCCTCCATCTTCTAAATCTAAGAGTTGCACTCCAAGATTTGCAAATCGATGAACATCCTTCACCATTTCTCTCTTCCCTTCCTCAACATGAGAGAGGCTACCCATAGAAAATCTATTGAGGGCATCGTCTACCACATTTACCTTACCCAGATGATAGTGCAGGCTCATGTCATAGTCCGTTAAAAGTTCCAACCATCGTCTCTACCTGAGATTCAACTCTTTCTTTGAGAAAACATACTGTAAACTCTTGTGGTCAGTAACTATATCAACATGTACCCCATACAAATAGTGCCGCCAGATATTAAGTGCAAAAACCGCAGCCACAAATTCCAAGTCATGAGTAGGGTAGTTCCGCTCATGCACCTTCAACTGCCTAGATGCATAAGCCACTACCTTTCCGTGTTGCACAAGAACACACCCAAGTCCCACTCGGGATGCATCACAGTATACAATAAAACCTTCTGTACCCTCCGAAAGAGTCAAAATAGGAGCAGCAGTCAACTTGTCTTTCATCTTCTCGAAACTACTCTCACAAGAGTCAGACCACAAAAACATTACCTTTTTCTGAGTCAACTTAGTAAGTGGTGCAACTATGGAAGAAAAAATCTCTACGAATCTTCTGTAATAACCCTCCAAACCCAAGAAGCTCAGAATATCGGTTGGAGTCTTGGATATGCACCATTTTCTCACTGCCTCAACCTTTTGGGGATCAACCTGAATACCCTTACTAGACACAATATGCCCCCAAGAAAGCAATAGCATTCAGCCAGAATGCACACTTGGAGAATTTCGCATACAACTTATGATCTCTGAGAGTCTGAAGAATAGTGCGGAGGTAATTTGCATGGTCCTCCTCACTTTTGGAGTAAATCAAGATGTCATCAATAAAAACTATGACAAACAGGTCTAGGAACTGATGGAATACCCTATTCATTAGGTCCATGAAAGCTACAGGGGCATTAGTTAACCCGAAGGACATGACTAAGAATTCATAATGACCATATCTGGTTCGGAAAGCTATTTTGGGAATGTCTGACTCCCTAACTTTCAACTGATGATATCTCGAATGAAGTTCTATTTTAGAAAAACACTTATCATCCTGAAGTTGGTAAAAGAGGTCATTAATCCTAGGAAGAGAATATTTATTTTTAACAGTGACCTTATTCAGCTGACGGTAATCTATTCACATACGCAGGGAACCATCCTTTTTTTGTACGAAGAGTACAGGTGCACCCCAGGGAGAAACACTAGGTCTGATAAAACCTTTATCTAGGAGATCTGCTAGCTACTCTTACAACTCTTTCAATTCTGCTGGGGCCATTCTATATGGCAGAATAGAGATAGGACGGGTATCTAGCAATAAATCAATACCAAAATCTATATCCCTATCAGATGGTATTCTTGGGAGATCATCTAGAAAGACTTTCGGAAATTCATTCACTACAAGAACAAATTGAAGAGAAAGACTTTCGGTGTTAGAATCTTTAACCCGAATAAGATGATACAAGAAACCTTTGGAAATGAGTTTACAGGCCCTGACATAAGATATGAAGTGCCCTCTAAGAGCTGAAGAGTGTCTTTCCCACACTATTGCTGGCTTATTCGGAAAAAAGGAAACCTTTCGGGTTCTATAGTCTAGTGTAGCATAACACAAATGAAGCCAGTCCATCCCTTGGATAGCATCAAAATCAACCATATCAAGATCAATGAGATCTACCACAGTATCCCGACTAAGAATAGACACTACATAATTTTTATATATCCTCCTAGCCACAACAGAATCACCCACTAGAGTGGAAACAGAGAAAGGATTGGTAATGACTTTGGGCTCAAACCCAAAACCAACAGCCACATATGGGGTCACATAAGATAAGGTAGACCCAATATCAAGCAACTTATATACATCAAGGGAAAAGATTTGTAACATACCGGTGACCACATCTGGAGAGGCCTCTGCCTTCTGGCGGTTGGTCAAAGCATATAACTAGTTACGATCGCTCCCGGCAGCCGAAGTGGCTCCCTTCTGAGGTGCTGGTGCAGAAGAATTCACCTATGACTTGGTTCCCCCAACATTACCTCTTATATCAAGGCAATCTCTCTTAAGGTGTCCCACCTGACCGAAAGAATAAAAATTTCTCCTCTCGAAGTAACACTTTCCAGGATGATTCCTCCCGCAGGTGTTACAATGAGGAAAAAATCTGGTGGGCTACGCCACACTGCCCTACGACTGAGTATCCTGAGCTCTGGGTCCCTGACTAGTCTGAAAACTCTGAGATCGCCTATCAACTGGGGTCCTGGGCTCTGGGGCGCTAGCTGCAAACTGCGCCTTGCCCTAAAACTTCTTTTTTTGCCATTTACTACCCCAGTTACCGCTCTGTGGCTGACTGTGGTTCTGATCCACTATTCTGGCTCTTTTCGCCTGCCTGTCTTTCTCTCTAGATTTAGATATTTTCTTTTTCTTCTCTTCTACCTGTTGCATGTGGACTGACAGTCTAGCAAAGTCCATCTCCCTATTTAGCATCACCCCTTGATATTCAAGTTCTAGATCATCGAAAAGGCCGAAAGAAAATTTCCTTATCTGGGCCCTCGTATTTCCTGTCATTTCTGGTGCATAATAAGCCAGTTGAGTAAACTTCAGAGTGTACTCATGGACACTCATCTTCCCTTGTTTAAGGTTCATAAATTCCTCTGCTTTGGCTTCCCTCAACTCTAGAGGAAATATCGGTCAAGAAAAACTCCCACGAACTCGTCCCAAACTGTGGGCTCAGCACTCCCCCCTTTCACATCCTCCCACTCGTTGTACCATTAGTTCTCTACATCCTTAAGTTGGTATGCTACTAACTCAACCCCTTCCTACTAATCCACATGCATAACTCTAAAAATCTTCTCCATTTCATCTATGAACTCCTGGGGGTCCTCTTCTACTTTAGTGCCAAAATATTTGGGCGGGTTTATTCTCATGAACTGGCCCACCCTAGTGGCCTCAGAAGTGACAGATGCTGACCCAGTATCTTCCGACCTCTGAGTCTATGCGGCTACCAGTTATGAAAGCATGTGAATGGACTTCCTGAATTCTGCATTTGATATGTCCCTCTGAGAAGACTGGGGATGGTTAATATTTCTCCTCAGAGCTCGAGGAGGATTGGTCGAGATTGGAGGTACTCCCAGAGTAAGTACAGGTTCTGGGGTGTGGGATTTGTTATGGGTCCGCGGGCAATGAGTGGGGCAGACTTCGTCATCCTGAGTATCTTGGTTGCTGGAACGACGAGGAGGCATGACAGTTTTCTGAAATCCAATGGATCACTGATTAGGAGACAGTTCCAATTCAGACTCTAAAGCATGAACTAAATCACAAAGAGGGGAAATACTTTCCTAAATGCCTAGTAGCTTCCTGCTTATAAGTGTAGCGCGCTACACGCCCATAAACAAGAATCTACCAGACACAATTTCACAGATACCCTGGGACCATGAACCGTGCTCTGATACCGAGTTTGTCACGACCTGAACTAGGGCCTGTCCATGATGGACATTCGACCCATGAAGGCCCGGATGTCCCACTCTATCTAGTAATCGTGCACAACATTCATAGAATAAAAGGAAAATGCAAAATTATAAATCAAATACAGAAACATGGTCATACTCTGAAATTAGTTTAACAATAAAGGAAAGCTCCAACAATATCTAAATAACATCTGACTCAGTCTGCGAAATCTCTACTAAACTCAAAATAATACTATCTGAAGTCTAGGACAAGGCCCCCAGTAGACCCAAACTGTAGAATGATGAATAGCTGTTAGATATTAGGCCTTCCAAAATATAGAAGGATCACTACTGCACAATCTCTTCTGTTGTCTGAATTATCTACTGCTTATCTTGACCCCTAGACTGTGCCTTAGAACCTGAGAGGTTGGAGGGGGAGGGGGGTCAATTAGATGTACTGGTACGCAGAGCTAATCCAAAATAGTCATTTATAATCAACATATATGACAGCAATTTAAAATAGTTCATAAACATATTATATAGTAAGAAATCACATGGGCATTTTAAAGACTTTAAAACATTTCTTTGAAACCATGACTCACTCTTTATCTTACTTTTTAGCTAGATGGTACACCTTACAATCTGTAAGTCCACGAGGTATATGGAATCCGCCCTTGACTCGGCGGCCAAGCCCCCAATCCAAGTTTGCTGCAAGGATTGGAGTATCTATAAGGGGGACACGCAAGATCACACAGCAGGGTGCCAAAATCCCTAATCAAGTCAACATGTCATGGTAGTGCACAAGATCACAAAGCAGGTCACCAAACCATAGTCCTAATTTAGGACGACATGAATCAAGGTACACAAGATCACAAAGCATGGTACCATAATCCCATGTCGGCAAATCACAGTTTCTAGCATAGAGTCTTTCAACGTGTACTTTCTTCGGGTAACCATCTAACTCTCTTAAATCAAACTCTAACTCTGTCATGGAATACATTTATATGGTATCATCATACCATTGACTTGCAAGTCATAGTACTACATCAATTATCCAACTTTTCATGCCATTTACAACATGCACATATATAAAACTTTTTCGCATATCAAACACATGCACCATGGTTCTCAACATGTAATAGTTTCAAGAAATTTTATCATTTATGAGTAATATCTTGTCAATTGCAAAAACTCATGCTCTCGATGGTTTAACACTAGTATAGTGTGGAGTATAAAACAATATCATGGAGGATTTAAAGAATTCACAATTCATATACATCGCACCTTTTCAAAATTTAGATCACATGTTCACAATTCAATAATTGAAATACATGCAAGCCAACAACCCCATGATATTTCAATATTTCTTTCAAAACCATATCACAAAACATGTTATTGATATTAAAACAAAACCCCACTTGTAAAAATATATGTATACATATAGATAGAAAGATCTTGTGTAAATTCTTTTCAAAAATCATGCCCATCAAATTTGGAACAACCCCACATACCTCTATTTCAGAAAGTAAATGGATGATTCTTGGAGCCTACGATGTGAGGATTCCAAATCTCCAATTATCTTCTAAAACCCACGGTTAAATCTTGAGCTATGAGAATTTTTAGTCTTAAACCCTAATGGAGTTTCTTGAGAGATTTTGATGAAAAATAATCTTACTTTGGTGTTCTTGGGATTAAACCTCGTGTTAGAGATGATAAGGGGTTGGAGAAGTACCATTTTTACCCTTAATGAGATGGAGTAAAAATATAACTGGTGCTCGATTTTATGGTCCACCGCGACGCGCTACTATCGTGGTGGCTCACTGGAAATTGACGAATGCGAAATTGGAATCCTCCGTGACACGCCACTATCGCAAGGTACCACTGGAATTTGACAATAGCTAATTAAACCCTCTCCGCGACACGCCAAGGACAGAAATGCCGGTGTCTTACGACTAGGACTTAAATTAACTATAACTCCTTCGCCGAGTGTCCATGTTGGACGAATATTATGTCGACGGAAAACTTATTCGATCATCTACGTAATGAAAAGTTGAAATCTAAGGAATTCCATAGGGAAATAAGTATAAACCATTATAGAGTCAAATGCTTGACACTTTAGGGGCAAAATTTTGCTAAGAAAACTTCAGGGCATTACAAGAGGTCCCCTAACTCAAGGACGAGTTGAAATTTTTCCTATCGATTGAGTTTTGGTGAGCATCTAAGCTTGAGTAAAATTCAATCGACCATAACTTTTTGTATATAATGAATTAGGAGGCTTACTATCTATAAAATGAAAGGTCTTTGAGTCCTGTTTCCAACGTCACCACTTTTTCCTTTATTAAATGTCGGGGTAAAAAGTTATGCCCGTTTTACAGAGAGATATCAATCTACCGAGGGTGCGACGGCTGACCCGACGGACCGTCAGGTTTGTGACGGACCGTCAAGCCCTCTGTCTCCCCTAAAACAGTGATTTCAGTCACTGGACATGACCCAACGGTCTAGGTGATGGTCCGTCACCTTCCTGACGTTCCGTCAACCAAGCCGTCAGGTAAAATACGTAGTTCTGAAGGTGAGATATTGTAAAAGGGGTGTTTTTGTACTTTTCCTCTTCAGAAAACTTCCCCAATGAATTTAATCACTCTCTAAAAATGTTATTAGTCTATTCCCATCAGTTATACATCATCAAAACCCCCTCTTCACTCTCAAAAACAAGATCAAACTAGGGTTTCCTCCAAGAATAAGAAATCAAGAAAATCACTCCTAAAGTCCAAGATTTCCAGGAACAAGTCAAGATTCGAGTTCTACTCTTTGAACCTTGTAATCTAAGGTACGTGGGGTTTTCCTAAACTACATGGGCTTGTTGAAAACACTTTGAATAAGATTTAAAGTTTAAGAAATCATAAATTTATAAAGGGGTTTTGGAATTTATGTTTAAAATTTTGCAATATGAATTCTTTAATGATATTAATTTTTTGGTCTTGAGGTCTTTCCCCTAAATTTGATTTGTATTGTATACAAGTATGTATGTAATTGAAATTTGATGATTTAATTGAGAGCATGAACATATACAATCCCTCTCTTGCTATGGATCCCCATTGTTTTCATATGATATGGATTATTTCGAATGCATTTTTTAGAAGCATAATACAAATGTCTTGATTTTTGTTTTATGACTTGGTTATGGTTTTGGATTGAAGAGAGGGGGGTTTTATATGTTAATAATGTTGAAGATATATAACGAAAGAGTTGCATGATTTGTCACAAACTTCATGACCACCACATGTTTGTTGAAATATTGAACAATAGTGATCTTTATATAATTTGACAAATGTTTTGAAGTATGAAACTTCTTGAATTGTTTGAAATATGGTGGTCCAAACTTTATGTTTTGAAAGAAGAGACTATAATATGATATTTTATGGCTCAAAAAGATGACTTGCAAGTCTTGATATGACGATACCAATACAGATAATGCCATGGTAACATAGAACAGAACGGAATGTATATTTTTATTTAGATTTTCAGATTTTTGAACTTGGAATGATGTAAGTTTAGAAAGGGTTAAAATTGGGCTTAAAGAGAGTTAGGTGGTTGCCCGAAGAAGGCACGAGTTCAGAAAACTCATTGCCCGAAATTGTGTTTTGCTGATACAGGTTTATTATGTTACCAAAGAGGAATTATACGCTGGCCTAGTGCCCTATGGCGTATAAGAATAGAAACTCCAATCTTTGCGGCAAACTTGGGTTGGGGATTTTAGATGCCGAGTTAAGGGAAGATTCCATATAACCCATAGACTGTAGAATTGTTGGGTGTACCACCTAGCTCAGAAGTAAACTAAAGAATGGTTTTGCATCTACAGAATTGCTTGAATGATCATTTGAAGTTGCCCATGTGTTTTGAATTATTTTATGCATGATGTTTTATGAAATGTTCTCCCTTATGTTATATATAAAAGTACATTATTTTGAATTGCTCTATGTACCAGTCCATATGTATTGACCCCCTATATTTCAGGGTCCGAGGTTCAGTCGAGAGGTCCTGCTAAGCCATAGATCTATCCGACAGAAGTGTACAGTCGGTGAGCCTTCTTAATTTCCAAAGGCATGTTCTTAGAACATTATTATTTCATTTTTGGTTTTGGGTCTGACTGGGGGCCTTGTCTTAATTTTAGACAAGTTATTATATTTTGATGTATTAGAGATTTCGCAGACTGAGATGGATGTTGTCTAGATACTTATTGATTTCATTCCATACTATTAAGTTAAACTTAGTGCATGACCATGAGTCCGTTTGTTAATTTCCGCATTTCTCTTGTATTATTGTGAATATTGTGCATGATTACCTGATATAGAAGAGCGCCCGGGCCTTCATGGCTCGAGATGCTCGTCACGGCTAGGACCCCAGTTCGGGTCATGACATAATACCCCATAGGAATAATATCTACGACAAATAACAAAAACAATACAGTGACAAGGTACCAAGTCCTTTTAGCATGGAAAATATAACGCGTAACAGATCAAAATTTAATCAGAAACATATTTATACTTAGGTTATAAATTCAAGTACTAAATTGTATGTAAATTAGAAATGCATGTATCAACATTTATGGAACATTATTTACAGTATGTTTTATTCACTAATTGTACATCACAAGTTCAATTCTTTGTTCTAATATGCATTTTGCTATGAACTTCTCCATTTATATGACAAGGCCTTTCTTGCGAAAGTAGTCTCTATGTTTGTTCACTGCTGTCACACAGTTCTAAAGAGATAACTGGGAATGAGATGCAGACCATTTGACATGAGTCTTAATTCATTAGAGGGTAATTTTTAGACAATGGGGAGGGAGAAAATAACATTTTGTAAGTATGAAATACATCTGTCGGTAATAAAACTTCTTCTCCTTTAGGAAGTTCCTTCAGACGAGAGAGGAAATCTTGAGAAGTGAATTCCTTGTATTTTCTTTTTGTCTATACAAGTTTCAGCTACGGAATTTCAAACTAGTTTTTGTTACACGTTAATAGTCATGACACACTATATTAAGAAGAAATAAAAGCGAGACAGATAGAACAAAAGGAATTATCTGATCCAATGCTGCATGTGGAAATTGAAAATCATGTATTGCTGACAAAAATAGAAACTACAACAGATAAAAGAACATTGCTAGCCTGATCAGTCATGAGGATGATCTTGCAAAGATCATACTAGTTCATGTTTTGACACCTTGATTTAAGTTGGCCCTATAAACATGACCAATTTTGGGAATGCACCCCTTACAGATGTTCAAATGTGCATTTTCGTTAATTTGTCCACGAGATGCAACTATGTCAAGTTGAAGTGCTATGATCACAATGAAAGTTGGGATGTTCAAGTGCCACAATTATAGTGTCTATCTATGTATTATGTCTTTTGACATCTATGAAGTTTCAGCAACATACACCAAAAATTAAATTCTCGGTATTCATCATACATTTAATTGCTATATTACTATGTTAGATCTTGAAATGCAACAATTTAGAAGTGTCATATAAGCCATTTTTATGGATATAATTAAAAGAGATATACGAGAATAATTTGTAATTATATCACTAGTTATTTGCTTGTACAGTTGTTATAAGATATTGTATCACTTTAGGAGTGTAATTAGTTGTTGTATTACTTTAGGACTCAGTGTTGTATTAGAGCCTATATGTTCTCCATTAACGGATGAATAAACCATTGATCTTCTCATTCTCTGTTCAGCAGTAGTCCCTTTATGGTATCAGGGCTCTAAAGCTCACACGAGTACGATCCCAAATTTTTTTCCTCCAACCCTACCTACTGCCTCACGTAAAAACATGACCACTAAAGACACTATTGTTAATGCAGATAACACTGCCAGCAGCACTACCATCATGCAGTTTAGTCCTGCATCTCAACTACCTATCAAACTTGCAGGTAGCCACAACTTCATAACCTGGAAGGCACAGGTATCGATTCTCATGCACGGACACACCCTTTTCGGTCACCTTGATGGCACAATCGCTACTCCTCCGACCACACTTACAGAAAACAATGAATGCACTCCTAATCCAGCTTATACTAACTGGTTCCGCGAAGATCAGGTAGTTCAAAATGCCATCTTGGCATCAGTGGAACCTACACTTGCATCTACTATTGTAATAACCAAAACAGCCAACAAAGCATGGGAATCCCTGCACACTTACTTCGCAAACAAATCTCATACTAGAATTATCAGTCTCCAAGATCAATTATCCCGTATCACCAAAGATTCTCGGTCTGTCACTGACTATCTACGTGACATATGTTCCATTGCCGATGAACTTGCAATCAGTGGAGCGCCAATCACAAATGTGCAACTTACCGTGCGAATCCTCTAAGGCCTTGGTCCTGAATATAACGCTATTTATGCGGCCATCTGTTCACGTGAAACAATGATCACCTATGAAGAACTCTATGAGAAACTTCTTGATCATGAGATCTTTCTTAAGCAGGAAGAGGCTAAATGGACACCACCAATCACTGATGAAATTGCTCAACGAAACAACCAAGCACCTTCAAGAAACAACAACAATCAAAAGCGAGGAAGTAATACCTCATAAGGTAGCCAACTATTGCATTCCCAGACATCTCGAGACTTCTCAAATAATACCCAATAATGGCGCTTTCATCAAAATTAGTAGCCTCAAAATACTGACCGTTTTCTTCGTTGTCAACTTTGTGATTGCCCTGGTCACTCTGCCAAATTGTGTAGATTCCGGTCTCACAACCACTTTCAGGATCATGCTAATTATGCTGCTCAGATTTCACCGCAACAAGATCCATGGATTGTTGAATCTGGGGCTAACCATCACATCACAATTGATGCTCGCAATTTATCCACTTCTCAGGACTATAATGGACCCCACAAGATCTCAATGGGAAATGGTAATACCATTCCAATTTCTCACATTAGTAACACTCGCTTATGTGCATCAAATAAAAGCTTTAAATTAAATGATACCCTCTGTACCCCAGCCATTAAAAGAAAACTTCTCTCTGTCTCTAGATTTTGTCATGATAACAAAACATCCATTGAATTTTTTCCTTTTAATTTTGTTGTGAAGGATCTGACTACGGGGGCGCCTTTGGTGTGAGGGCAGAATAGAAATGGGTTGTACGAGTGGCCGCAAGAGACAACATGCATTTTCCAACCTCAATCAAATTTGGTAGTTAGTCATCTTCCTATTGACCTGTGGCATCGACGATTGGGGCACCCAAATCGTTAAAGTTTACATAAGTTGTTAAGAAATTTTTCAATTCTATTTTGTGATTCAAAAACTCCTTTAGTTTGTAATTCTTGAAATTCAAATAAGATGCACAGGTTACCTTTCTCTGCAAATACTCTACAAAGTCAACAACCATTACAAATTATTTATAGCGATTTATGAGGACCTTCCCCGGTGTTGTCAATTGATCAAAATCGTTACTATGCATTGTTTGTTGATCACTTTTCAAAATATATGTGGATATATACTCTGAAAAATAAAAGTGACATTAAAGATGTTTTTAAAAGTCTGCATCCTTTACTGGAACGTCGCTTTAACACAAAAATTCTCTCATTTTACACTGATGGAGGTGGTGAATTTTAAGGATTATCTACCTACTTAAAAACACATGGTATTGAACATCTTGTTTCACCTCCTTATACACCTCAACGTGTAGCTTTAGTTGAATGACGCCATAGACACATTATTGAAACAGCCAAAACCTTAATTCATCAAGCCTTCCTTCCCTCGAACTTTTGGAGTTTTGCTTATCTTCAAGCAGTTTATCTTATCAACAATAGGTTACCCTCAGTTACCCTAAAAGATAAATGTCCTTATGAAATACTTTTTCAAGACACCCAAAAATTTGATTCCATAAGAACTTTCGGGTGTTTATGTTATCCTTGGTTGCAACCATACGCCAAAAATAAGCTTGAGCCTCGTTCAACCTCATGTGAATACCTAGGTTTTTCCAACAAATATTATTGACATCAGTGCTTTGATCCAATCTCTTCAAAAGTATATTTATCTAGAGATGTTCTATTTGTTTAGAATAATTTCTCGTTTCAAAATATTTTCTCCCATTTATCAAATTTTCAAATTAAATCATGGGAAACAGTTGAACAGAAAAATAGCCAAATCACCTGTGAAGCTCAAAAGTTAAACATGGAACTTCCTCTTGTTATTGCGTATGCACCTTGCCCACAAAGTTCTCCCATGCCAATCACCACAACCAGAGAGCAATCTCAAGGTTCAGGTATAATCCTCAACTCTCGGCAGAAGTTCTTTATCTAATGAAGTTGTGATTTCCTCTTCAAATTCTAGGCAGCCACTCAACCTTTCTGCACCTTCTTCCATGAAGCAAATCACCCATTTTCAAACAAACAATCCACCCCTTTTAACTTATAAACGACGGAATCCACCTTCAGCTCCCAAGTTATTGCCTTCATCCAGTAAGACCATACATTTACAACCTTTCGTACCCTCCCCTATTACAGTGCCTTCTACTCCAAATTTGTCGTTTATCATCAACCCCCCAAACACACAACCAAGTCAAATCACTTTAGTCGTACCTTCCACCACAATGCCAAGTCACCCAACGGTTACCCATTCCAAAAATAACATCCTTAATCCCAAACATCAACCTAACTTTCTTGCTCACTTTCCAAGTCCAAAAATGCCCTCTTCCTAAAAGAAAGCTAGTGTGAACCCTAATGGAAAGCTGTTATGCAAGCTAAATTTGATGCTCTTGTGAGAAACCAACGTGGACTTTGGTTCCCAATGATCCTTTGAATAATGTAGTAGACTGTAAGTGGCTATTTCGCATTAAGCATTATCCTGATGGTTCTATTAACAGTTATAAAGCTCGATTAGTGGAAAAAGGCTTTACTCAATGGCCTGGACTTGATTACCATTCCACCTTCAGTCCGGTAGTCAAGCCTACAACTATTTGCCTAGTTCTCACCATCGTTGTTCAATACAATTGGTGTTTGCATCAACTTGATGTAAATAATGCATTCTTGCAAGGTCATTTAGAGGAACAAGTTTATATGAGACAACCTCCTGGCTTTGAGCATCCGACTTTGTCCAATAATGTCTGCAAACTTCACAGAGCTATTTACGGTCTCAAACAGGCACCTAGATCTTGGTACACCGAGCTCAAGAACTTTCTGGTAACACAAGGTTTTTTGAAATCATAATCTGACTCATCCTTATCCATCTTACATCATTCAGGTCTAACTATTTATATCCTTGTATATGTGGATAACATTATTGTTACTGGAAATCAAGAACATGGTATTTGACAAATTATCAATGCCCTTGCTCAACGTTTCTCTATCAAGGACCTTGGGCACTTAAACTACTTTTTGGGTGTTGAGGTTTTGTCGTATCAAGGTGGCCTTCTGTTGTCTCAACAAAAGTATGTAGAAGACCTTCTCCAGGAATCCAATACCCAAGACAGCAAAGGCGTTTCCACTCCTATGTCGGTCTCTATTGTTCTTAGTGTAAATCAAGATGATCCTATTGTTGTTGATGACTCTCTCTTTCGAAAAATTGTTGGCAACCTACAATATTTGTCTTTCACCAGACCTGACATCGTTTTTACAGTAAATAAACTCTCCCAGTTTATGCATTGTCCTCAAGCTAATAATTGGAAAGTTGTTAAGCGATTGCTTCGATATCTCAAACAGACCTCCTCCTTTGGGCTTCAAATAACCCGTGAGACTGATAGTCGAATTATGGTTTACTCTGACTCTGATTGGGTTGGTGACCCTGTAGATAGAACTTCCATATCTGGCTACGTTATAAACCTTGGAAGTATGCCATTCTCGTGGTCCTTCAAGAAGCAGCAATCCATCACTCGGTCATCCACCGAGTTGTAGCTCCTGCTCTTGCAGAAACCAACTGGATCACCAACCTACTTCGTGAGTTTCATTTTTCCCTTGCCTGCATTCCGCGCATACTCTGTGATAATAGTAGAACTACATATATCTACGAGAATCCTGTCTTTCATAGTAAGATGAAGCATATTGCCATTGATTTCCACTTTGTCCGTGAGCAGGTGCAATGCAAAGAGGTTGAAGTCAAGCACTTACATATTGCTGATCAGGTTGCTGATGTCCTAACCAAGCCACTTCCATGTGCTTCTTTCAGTCATATGTTTGACAAGTTGGGTATTGTAGACGTCAACACCAACTTGCGGGGGCATAAAAGAGATATACGAGAATAATTTGTAATTATATCATTAGTTATCTGCTTGTACAGTTGTTATCAGTTATTGTATCACTTTAGGAGTGTAATTAGTTGTTGTATTACTTTAGGACTTAGTGTTGTATTAGAGCCTATATATTCTCCATTGACTGATGAATAAACCATCTATCTTCTCATTCTCTGTTCAGCAGTAGTCCCTTTAATAATCACTTCCCCGGACACCGTGCATAGCGGTGGATTTAGTGCACCGGACTGCCCTTTTTATCTTCTGACAACAATTCAGCAATTGGGCCATACATCTTGGAAGATGGTGATGTACCTGTACTGAAGAAGCATGCAACTGATATTCTTGGTCCAACTTTATTTGCCAATACTCTGTGCTCGACACTTATGTACTTGTCATTTGATATGAGCTGAAAATGCAACAAAAATAAGCATGATTGGTTTAAGTACTGAATAAAGGTGTTTTATTCATTCTTCTTGATTACAAGGAAAAAGCAACTAGCCTGCATAAGATCTCCAATATTGACCACAAGAGAACCAGGCATAGGAGGAATATCAATCCACTGATTATGGTGAAGCACTTGGAGACCTCCAATATGATCTTGTAGAACCACAGTGATAAAATCACCATCAGAATGTTTGTAGATGCCTATGGTGAGTTCTGGCTGAGGACATGCTGGATAGTAATGGCCGATAATACCGAGCCCCTATATGCAATCCATATCTTCGAGATGAAAACGATCAAGACCAAGACCTTCTGACAATAATCCAAGCAGGGAACATCCCAGTTCCATCACATGCTTAGAGTAGTCCATTAGTATTTCCCTGCAGAATTTTCATAAAATAAATGAAGCAACACATATGCTTGATTGGAACTCCCAGGGACCGGACTTCTAGTTAAATTTTCTAATTTTTGCAAACAGTGTCTATCAAAACATACATTAAGCATAAATCCATTGCAAGGTAATGGATAATGATTCCAAGATTTTCATGGTTTATTCTTGATTTTTATCGCAACATCATACATATTCAATCACTAGGTAAATAAATGACAGAGAAAGAAGACATAAAATCACTCTGAAACTTATCAAACTTACTATAGCACTGTAACTTTATGGGTATTAAAATGCAACCCTAAAGGACTTTCAAGTTAATTAAATATCACCCTAAGATAGTAATATCAGTCTCACTGTAGAATGTGTACTATACATGCTCTATGTCATTGCCACATTAGCACAACGTCATTGCCACATCAAAAATTATTTAAATTTTTTTTTCTTCCCCTCTCTCTTCCATAAACCACCCTCCACCCCCATTAATGTATTCTCCATTGGTTAACTTTAATTTTCGCTAATTAAAGAAATAAAATTTAAACTTAAAAAATCTTAATCTTCATAGAATACGGCCCCCTTTTCAAGATTTTAACCTAGAAAAATTCTAATTTACTAATTAATTCATGAAATTATAAGATATGTTAATGTGATATCTTTTTTTCAATATATATCTTAATTATGATAGGAATTAAGTTTGATGATTTTGATTTCTTTAGTTTATTTAGAAAAGTAAAAGTTAAAAAACATTACAAAGAAAAAGATGAGAATTGAGGTACATAAGGAGTTGGGATCAAAGAAGAAGGAAGGGGGTGGGGCGTTTTGTATAAAGAAGAAACGGGTAGAGGTATTTATTTTTTCTTTTCATTTTTATGTCACATCACCTTTAGTGGTGAAATTTATTCATATGAAAGTTATTTAGGGGTAAATAATTACCCGTAAAGTTAAAATGTTAAAGTAAGCCATGTTCAAAACATATACCTGCATTGTCTTGGAAATTCTTCTGGACTGGGAGGATTAGGAGCCATTGAAAAGAAAATGGAGTCTCTCCAACCTGCAGAAGGGCTATACAAATCAAAATTGCTAGTGTGAACCACCTTTTTTCGTGAAATCTTGAGTGTAATATTGTTTCTTAACCTCGATATCTTGCTCAAAGATCTCTCGCATCCCTCGCAACATTTCTTCAAGGACAGATGTTGGGATGCCATGATTTACCACTTGGAAGAAAGCCCATGTCTCCAATGCATCTCAAACTCTATCCACAATCTCTTTATGCTGGATTGGATCTTTATCAATGCCTTTAAGATCTATCCCTAGAAAAGTGAACTGTGTTTCACATGTATCTAGGGATTCTGCTCTTGTCATGACCCAAACCGGGGCCCTGGCCGTGACGAGCATTCCGAACCATGAAGGTCCGAAACACCCTTATCTATCTGGTAATCATGCACATAATTCATATGATAAAAGAAATGCGGAAGATTCACAATACTATGGAAACATGGTTAACCTGAATGTGATCATAACACTGAAAACTGAAATCCAAGATATATCTGAACAATAATGTCTGACTCAGTCTGCGAAATCTCTACTATGGACTAAACAAACTGTCTGAAAACTGGAACAAGGGCCCAGTAGACCAAAACAGAACTAAAGATAATTATCTGAAATAACCAGGCCTTCTGGATCATAGAAGGCTCACCACTGCACAATCTGATCTGTGATCTAAAATATATACTGTTTATCTGGACTCCTAAACTGTGCCTCAGAACCTGGAGGGAGGGGGGGTCAACACAAAAGTACTGACACGCGAAGCAATCCAAAATAAAGTACTTGAACATATATATAAAATAGATGAGAGAATTTTTTCATCAAACGTCATGCATAAAATTATTTTTCGAAACACATGGGTATCATTCGAATAATCATAAATCAATCTTGTCAAAACAGTTTCTGATCTTTGTATTACTTCTGAGTTAGGTGGCACTCACCTACATTTTCTAATATTTCATGGGCTATATGGAATCCTTCATTGACTCGGCGGGGAAGCCTCCAACCCGAGTGTGCCGCAAGAGTTGGAGTCTCAGATTCTAATACGCCACACAGCACTAGGCCAGCGTAATATAAGATATAACCGAATCGGTAAATCACGGTTTCGGGCAATGAGTATCTGGACTCATGCCTTCTTTGGAGAACCACCTAACATCTCTTTCTGCCGAATTTTTAACCATTTCTAATCATGCAACATTATAATCAAAAAATCTATAAATCTGATTTCAAACATGCATTCTATTCTGTTCTGAATTTATCATGGCATTTTCTGTGTTGGTGTCGTCACACCAAGACTTGCAAGTTCTATTTCTGAGCCATAATGCAATAAGTATGATCTTTCATAAAAATGTAGTTTCGGACAACCCAAAACATGTAATTTGCATAACAGATTTCATGTTCCAAAAACTCAAGTCAAAACCATGCAAAAACTCTCATCAAACATATGGTGGTCACGTGCTTTTGGCAAAACCATGCACTCTTTAATTATATTTATATTCAACATTCACAACCCTCTCTTTCGTATTCAAAAATCATATTCAAAACATAGAAAAAGCCAAATTATTTCATATCATGCTCTTCAAAATGCATTCAAAACAATTTATATCATACGAAGATGAGAAAACTCATAACAAGAGAGGGATTCATTATAATTCATGCTTTCAATTGAATAACCATTCTTGAACACATACGTACATATATACATAATTTCAAATCAATTTGGGGGAAAGGCCTAAATACCAAAACAATACCATCAAAACTTCTAAAACATGATTATATTCATAAACTTCAAAACCCCATTCTTAAAACATGATTTCTATGCCCATGAGATTTTAGAAAAAAAACCCGCGTACCTCGAGTTAGGAAGACAATAGGTGCTTATTGAATCCTACGACCTGGGGATTCCAAATAGGCGATCAACTTCGAAACCTACGGTTGAATCTTGAACTACTTGGGTTTTTATTTTGAAACCCTAGAGAGGATTCTTGATGATTTTGATGAAAATAGGGTTAAGTTGCTCAAACATACCCTACATCTTTTGTTTGGACGGTTTTAAAGGTTAGGGAAAAGTCAAAATTACCCTTAATGACTCCTAAACGGAACTGAAAATTTGAACTTAAAAACCCGATTTCGGGTGCCACCGCGACGCGCCACAATCGCGGTGGTCCATTGGAATTTGACGAGTGGGAAATTGGGTGCCTCCGCGACGCGCCACCATCGCGGAGCCCTACTGAAATTTGACGATTGTTAATTTGACCCTCTCCGCGATGCGCTAGACACCAAAATGACGACATTTACAACTAGAACTATAAATTATTCATAACTTCTTCACCGAGGGTCCGTTTTGGACGAGTCTTATATCGTTGGAAAGCTAATTCAGTCATCTACGTAATGAAAGGTTGAAATGTAGGAAATTCCACATGAAAATTAATTTAGATCATTCTAGAAGCTAATGCTTAGACTTTTTATGGATGAAATTTAGCTAAGAAGACGTCGGGGTTTTACAATATCCCCCCTTGGGATCATTCGTCCCCGAATGATGAAGCGGAAAACAGACAAGCACGATTTCAAGCAAACAAAAGCATGGAAAGAAAAGGACAAAGATTGTACCTTCCATCACTTCATCCACCGAATCAAATAAATTTGTATATCTATCTCTCATATCATCTTCTAATTCCCAAGTTGCTTCTTTGACTTTCTGATTTCTCCATAACACTTTAATCTAAACAATTTCTTTGCTTCTCAACTTTCTAACTTGGCGATCCAAAATTGCTACCGGCTCTTCTTCGTAGGACAAAGAGTCTGTCACCTTGATTTCTTCGACGGGTACTACTAATGAATGAACTCCAATTCACTTCTTCAGCATGGATATATGAAATATCGGATGGACAGAACCCAAACTTGCAGGCAACTCTAATTCATACCCAACTCCACCTATTCTTCTCACAATCATGTATGGTCTTATATAGAAAGGACTCAACTTACCCTTCTTCCCGAATCGCATAACTCCCTTCATGGGAGAAACCTTAAGAAATACCCAATATCTAACCTCAAACTCTAAGTCTCTCCTCCTAACATCGGCATTGGATTTCTGATGACTATGAGTTGTTTTAAGTCATTCTCTAATAAGCTTCACATCTTCCATCGCCTGATGAACAAGATCAGGCCCAAACATCTGCATCTCACCCACTTCATACCACCCTATTGGTGACCTACATCTTCTCCCATACAATGCCTCAAATAGTGCCATCTTAATACTAGAATTGAAACTATTATTATACGCAAACTCTATCAATGGCAAGTGCCCCACCTAACTACCTTTAAAATCAATCACACAGGCCCTCAACATATCCTCAAGGGTCTGAATAGTGCACTCATCTTGCCTATCAGTCTGAGGGTGGAATGTTGTACTTAGGTTCACTTGGGTGCCTAAGCCTTTCTGAAAAGATTTCCAAAAATGAGAAGAAAACTGCGTACCTCAATCGGTTATGATAGACATAGGTGCCCCATGTAAACAAACTATTTCTACGATGAACAGCTTAGCATAATCCTCTCCCGAATAGTTAGTCCTAACAGGCAGAAAGTGCGCTGACTTAGTCAGCCTATCTACAATTACCCATATAGAATCATACTGGTTTTGGGACTTCAAAAGTCCTGTAATGAAGTCCATATTGATCATCTCCCACTTCTATAAAGGAAATGATATCTATTGAGAAGTACCACCTGGACTCATGTGTTCCACCTTGACTTGCTGACAATTCAAACACTTGGAAACATACTTAGCCATATCACGCTTCATATTATTCCACCAATAAATGATTTTCAAATCATGATACATTTTTGTAGAGCCTGGGTGAACAACATACCTCGATGGGTGAGCCTCGCTAAGGATTCTTTCCCATAACCTGTCTATATCAGACACACACAATCTACCTTGATATCTCAGAATACCATCGCCACCAATCTCAAATGACATTACTTTTTGTTGACCCATATCTCTCTTAATCTGCATCAAGATGGGATCTTCAGCCTGCTTTTCTTTGACTTCGGCACAAAGGGATGATTTAGCTATCTCATGAACAACCACCCCTCCATTTTCGAAATCTAAGAGTCATACTCTCAGATTTGCAAGGCGGTGAATGTCCTTTACCATCTCTCTCCTCCCCTCTTTAACATGAGAAAGGTTGCCCATAGACAACCTACTGAGAGTGTCGACTACAATGTTTGCCTTGCCCGTATGGTAATGCAGGCTCATATCATAGTCTTTCAAAAGCTTCATCCAACGCCTCTGTCTGAGGTTCAAATCTTTCTACGAGAAAACATACTACAAAATTTTGTGGTCAGTATAAATATCAACATTCACTCCATAGAGATAATGCCTCCAGATTCTAAGTACAAACACCGCGGCTTCTAACTCCAAGTCATGGGTAAGGTAGTTTTGCTCATGCACCTTTAACTGCCTAAACGCATAAACTACCACCTTACCATGCTGCATCAGAACACAACCAAGTCCCACACAGGACACATCACAGTATACCACAAAACCATCTACCCCCTCGGGAAGAGTCAAAACAGGAGAAATAGTTATCTTGTCCTTCAACTTCTCAAAACTATTTTCACACAAGTCAGACCACACAAACTTCACCTTTTTTTTAGTCAATTTAGTGAGTGGAGTAGCTATGGAGGAAAAACTCTCTACGAACCTTCTATAATAACCCGCCAGACCCAAGAAGCTTCGAATGTCGGTTGGAGTCGCGGGTCTGGGCTATTTTCTTACTGCTTCAACTTTTTGGGGATCCACTCTAATACCGTCACTAGACACAATATGACCCAAGAACACAAAGAAATTAAGCCAGAATTCACACTTGGAGAATTTCGCATACAATCTATGATCTTTAAGAGTTTGAAGAATAATTTGGAGGTGAGTGGCATGATCCTCCTCATTTTTGGAATAAATCAAGATGTCGTCAATGAATACTATCATAAACAGATCCAAGAACTGATGAAAAAAACTATTCATTAGGTCCATGAAAGCTGCAGGGGCATTAGTCAATCCGAAGGACATGACTAAGAATTCAAAATGACCGTATTTGGTTCGAAAAGCTGTTTTAGGAATATTTGACTCTCTAACCTTCAACTGATGGTACCCCGAATGAAGGTCTATCTTTGAAAAACATCTAGCACCCTGAAGCTGGTCAAAAATATCATCAATCCTAGGAAGAGGATACTTATTTTTAATCGTGCCCTTATTCAGCTGACGATAGTCTATGCACATATGAAGGGAACCGTCTTTCTTTCGCACGAAGAGTACAGGCGCTCCCCAAGGTGACACACTGGGGAATATAAAACCTTTATCTAGAAGATCTGCTAGCTGTTCCTTCAACTCTTTTAGTTCTGCAGAAGCCATTCTATATAGAGGAATAAAGATGGGGAGGGTATCTGGAAACACATCAATACCAAACTCTATCTCCCTATCAGGTGGTATTCCTGGGAGATCATCTGGAAAGACTTCTAGAAATTCATTTACTACAGGGACAGACTGAAGAGGAAGACCCTCGGAATTAGAGTCCTTAACCCGGATAAGGTGATACAAACAGCCTTTAGAAATGAGTCTTCGGGCCTTGAGATAGGATATAAAGTTCCCTTTAGGTGCTAAAGAATGTCCCTCCCATTCTATCACTGGCTCATTTGGGAAAGAAAAAGTGACTCTTCGAGTCCTACAATTTAGCGTGGCATAGCACGAATGGAGCCAATCCATCCCTAAGATAGCATCAAAAGCAACCATATTGAGTTCTATGAGGTCTGCCACAGTATCCCGGTTAAGAATAGATACCATACAATTTTTATACACCCTCTTAGCCACAACAGAATCACCCACAGGAGTGGAAACAGAGAAAGGTTCAGAAATCATATCGTGCTCAAACCCAAAACCAACAGCCACATAAGGGGTCACATAGGATAGGGTAGACCCGGGTTCAAGTAACACATAAACATCACGGGAAAAGATTCGTAATGTACCAGTGACAACGTCTGGGGAAACTTCCGCATCCTGGCGGTTGGTCAAAGCATATAACCGATTGCGACCTCTCCCGGCAGTTGATGTGGCACCCTTTTGAGGCGGGGGTGGTGCCAAAGAATTTGCCTGAGACTTTGCACCACCAGCATTCTTCCTAGCAGATGGACAGTCCCTCTGAATGTGACCCGGTTAACCACATGAATAACATACAAATGCACCCAACATACATCTCCCTGGATGATTTCTACCACAAGTCTCACACCGTGGAAAAGTATGATGTTGTTGAGCCACACTACCCTGCAACTGAGATCCGGTGCTCTGGATCTATGATGAGTCTGGAAACTTTGAGATCGTCTGTTTGCTAGTGGTATGGGCGCTGGCAGCAGACTGTGCATTACCCCAATTCTTCTTCTTCCATCTATTTCCCCACTTACCGCTTTGAGGCTGATTGTAACCCTGGTCGGTAGATCTGGCTCTTTTTGCCTGTCTTTCTTTCTCCCTAGCTTTAGAAATCTTCTTTTCTTCCCCTCTATTTGTTGCATGTGAATTGTCAGCCTAGCAAAGTCCAACTCCTTGTTCAGCATATCTCCCTAACACTTAAGCACCAGATCATATGAAAGGTCGGAAGCAAACTTCCTCATTCGGGCCCTCATACTACTCGTCATCTCGGGAGCATAACGGGCCAGCTGATTAAATTTTAAAGTGTACTCTTGCACGCTCATCTTACCCTGCTTAAGGTTCATGAACTCCTCTGTTTTATCTTCTCTCATCTCCAAAGGAAAGAACCTGTCAAGGAAAGCTTCTACAAACTCATCCCAAACTGTGGGCTCAGCACTGTCACCCTTTGCATCCTCCCACTCATTGTACCATTAGTTTGCTACATCCTTTAGCTGGTAGGCTTCCAACTCAACACCTTCAATCTAATCCACATGCATCACTTTGAAAATTTTCTCCATTTCATCTATGAATTCTTGCGGATCTTTTTCTACCTTGGTGTCAGTAAACTTGGGTGGGTTCATTCTCATGAACTGTCCCACCCTAGTAGCCTCCGACGTCACTGATGCAAGCCCAATATCTTTCGATCGTTGAGCCTTATTAGCCACCAACTATGCCAGCATATGAATAGACTGTCTGAATTTGGCATTCAAAATATCACTCGGAGCAGTCGGGGGATGGTTAACATTAGTTCGTGGAGCCCAAGGTGGACTGGTCGAGACTGGAAGGACTCCTGGAGTAGGGACAGGGTCTGGGGTTAGATCTCTGTTATGTGTCCTCATCTCATGTGTGGTACGGACTTCATCATTCTGAGCACTCTGATTAGTATTGTGACGAGGAGGCATAACTGTTATTTCTGTAAGACAAAAGATCACTGATTAGGAACAGACTTGACTCTGAAGCGCGAACTAAATCACAAAGAAGGGAAATATTTCCTAAATGCCTAGTAGCCTCCTGCTTATAAGTGTGGTGCGCTACACACCCATAAACACGACTCTACCCGACGCGATTTTGCATACACCCTAGGACCATGAATCGTGCTCTGATACCAAGTTTGTCATGACCCAAACCGGGGACCTAGCCATGACGAGCATTCCGAACCATGAAGGGCCGAAACACCTCTATCTATCTGGTAATCATGCACATAATTCATATGATAAAAGAAATGTGGAAGATTCATAATACTACGAAAACATGGTCAACCTGAATGTGATCATAACACTGAAAACTGAAATCCAAGATATATCTGAACAATAATGTCTGACTCAGTCTGTGAAATCTCTACTATGGACTAAACAAACTGTCTAAAAACTGGGACAAGGGCCCAGTAGACCAAAACAGAACTAAAGATAATTATCTGAAATAACCAGGCCTTCTGGATCATAGAAGGCTCACCACTGCACAATTTGATCTGCGATCTGAAATATATATTATTTATCTGGACCCCTAAACTGTGCCTCAAAACCTGGAGGGAGGAGGGGTCAGCACAAAAGTACTGACACGCGAAGCAATCCAAAATAGAGTACTTGAACATCTATATAAAATAGATAAGAGAATTTTTTTCATCAAACGTCATGCATAAAATTATTTTTGGAAACACATGGGCATCATTTGAGTAATCATAAATCAATCTTGTCAAAACAGTTTCTGATCTTTGTATTACTTCTGAGTTAGGTGGCACTCACCTACATTTTCTAATATTTCACGGGCTATATGGAATCCTCCATTGACTCGGCGGGGAAGCCTCCAACCCGAGTGTGCCGCAAGAGTTGGAGTCTCAGATTCTAATACGCCACACAGCACTAGGCCAGCGTAATATAAGATATAACCGAATCGGTAAATCACGGTTTTGGGCAATGAGTATCTGGACTCATGCCTTCTTTGGAGAACCACCTAACATCTCTTTCTGCCGAATTTTTAACCATTTCTAATCATGCAACATTATAATCAAAAAATCTATAAATCTGATTTCAAACATGCATTCTATTCTGTTCTGAATTTATCATGGCATTTTCTGAGTTGGTGTCGTCACACCAAGACTTGCAAGTTCTATTTCTGAGCCATAATGCAATAAGCATGATCTTTCATAAAAATGTAGTTTCAGACAACCCAAAACATGTAATTTGCATAAAAGATTTCATGTTCCGAAAACTCAAGTCAAAACCATGCAAAAACTCTCATCAAACATATGGTGGTCACGTGCTTTTGGCAAAACCATGCACCCTTTAATTATATGTATATTCAACATTCACAACCCTCTATTTCGTATTCAAAAATCATATTCAAAACATAGCAAAATCCAAAGTATTTCATATCATGCTCTTCAAAACGCATTCAAAACAATTTATATCATACGAAGATGAGAAAACTCATAACAAGAGAGGGATTCATTATAATTCATGCTTTCAATTGAATAACCATTCTTGAACACATACGTACATATATACATAATTTCAAATCAATTTGGGGGAAAGGCCTAAAGACCAAAACAATACCGTCAAAACTTCTAAAACATGATTATATTCATAAACTTCAAAATCCCATTCTTAAAACATGATTTCTATGCCCATGAGATTTTAGGAAAAACCCCGTGTACCTCGAGTTAGTAAGACAATAGGTGCTTATTGAATCCTACGACCTGGGGATTCCAAATAGGTGATCAACTTCGAAACCTATGGTTGAATCTTGAACTACTTGGGTTTTTATTTTGAAACCCTAGAGAGGATTCTTGATGATTTTGATGAAAATAGGGTTAAGTTGCTCAAACATACCCTACATCCTTTGTTTGGACGGTTTTAAAGGTTAGGAAAAAGTCAAAATTACCCTTAATGACTCCTAAACGGAACTGAAAATTTGAACTTAAAAACCCGATTTCGGGTGCCACCGCGACGCGCCACAATCGCGGTGGTCCATTGGAATTTGACGAGTGGGAAATTGGGTGCCTCCGCGACGCGCCACCATTGCGGAGCCCTATTGAAATTTGACGATTGTCAATTTGACCCTCTCCGCGACGCGCTAGACACCAAAATGACGACATTTACGACTATAACTATAAATTATTCATAACTTCTTCACCGAGGGTCCGTTTTGGACGAGTCTTATATCGTTGGAAAGCTAATTCAGTCATCTACGTAATGAAAGGTTGAAATGTAGGAAATTCCACATGAAAATTAATTTAGATCATTCTAGAAGCTAATTCTTAGACTTTCCATGGACGGAATTTAGCTAAGAAGACGTCGGGGTGTTACAGCTCTGTTGTTTGGTTGTGGAATGAATATTTGAGGAACTTTAGTGATTCCGGCATCAACAAGCCCTTTGACACCAGCCTTTGTATCATCAAAGGATTTTAACTCACTCATTCTGCCGTTACTTTTCTGAACTGTGTCCTGAAAATCATTGGCGCCAGAGACTACCATCTTCGTTGCTAGAATATTATAAACAAGTAGACTTCCTGAGGTTCTTAGAGCCTAATGGGTAGCGCACGATATGATGAATACTACTCTCTATGCACAACACATTCCTATCCACAAAAAAGAAGAGGCTATAAGGAAAGAGATATTCATGATAAGCTTTAATTGGTTTTAGTCCCTTTCACTGGCCACTGTCTAAACCCACTGTCATTTTTGTCCCTACACATATCCCAAAACCACAAGGTGCACAAGCAGAACAAAATAAAAATTTCTCTTAACTAATTTCATTGAGAAAATGATTCCCCGTAGTAATAATATCCACAACAAATAAGAAGAACAAGAGAGAAACAAGACACGAAGTCCTTTAAGTATGGGAAATATAATGTGTAACAGATCAAAATTAAATCAGAAAATTTTTTATTCTTAGGTGATAAATTCAAGTACTAAATTGTATGTAAATTAGAAATGCATATATCAACGTTTATGAAACTTTAATTACAGTATGTTTTATACGCTAATTTGTACATCACAAGCTCAATTATCTGTTCTAATACGCATTTTGCTATGAATTGCTCTTCTGTGACAAGAATTTGTAATGCAATAATGCAAGAGTTCCGTAATGTCAAACTAGTTCTTGTTACTCATTAAAGTGGTCACGCCACACTATATTAAGAAGAAGGAAACGAAACAGCTAGAACAAAAAGGAAGTATTTGATTCAATGCTACATGTAGTAATTGACAATCATGTATTTGCTGACAAGAATACAAACTACAACAGATAAATAAAACTTTGCAGCCGCCTGATCAGTCACGAGGACGATCTTGCAAAGATAATACTAGTTCATGTTTCAACACAGTAACTTGGTTTAAGTTGACCATATAAACATCCCAACTTTGAGAGTGCATGTGGAATGCACCCGTTAAAGGTTTCATCATGTGCATTTTAAAAGATTAAGGTGTTTGCGAGATGCAACTATATCAAGTTGAAGCGTCTAGATGATCACAATGAAAGTTGGGTGTTAACTATCAGTGGAGGCCAAGCTAAAGTGTCGATCTATGTATTATGTCTTTCAACATTTATGAAGTTTCAGCAACATACACCAAAAATTCAATTCTCGATATACATTCCAATTGTTACTATGTTATATCTTGAAATGCAGCAAAGCAGAAGTTCCATCTAAACCCTTTTGACGGAAGTAATCACTGTAGTCTTTCACTGTGATCGCACGATATTTTGGAGGATTATCTTCTGACAACAATTCAGCAATTGGTCCATACAACTTGGAAGATGGTGATGGACCTGTACTGAAAAAGCATCCAACTGATATTCTTGGTCCAACTTTATTTGCCAATACTCTGTGCTCAACACTTCTGTACTTGTCATTTGATATGAGCTGAAAATGCAACAAAAATAAGCATGATTAGTTTAAGTACTGAATAAAGGTGTTTTATTCATTCTTCTTGATTACAAGGAAAAAGCAACTAGCCTGCATAAGATCTCCAATATTGACCACAAGAGAACCAGGCATAGGAGGAATATCAATCCACTGATTCTGGTGAAGCACTTGGAGACCTCCGATAAGATCTTGTAGAAGCACTGTGATAAAATGACCATCAGAATGTTTGCTAATGCCTATAGTGAGTTCAGGCTGAGGACATGCTGGATAGTAATGGCCCACAACACCGAGCCCCTCCTTGCAATCCATATCTTCGAGATGACAACGATCAAGACCAAGACCTTCTGACAATAATTCAAGCAAGGAACGTCCCAGTTCCATCACATGCTTAGTATAGTACATTAGTATTTCCCTGCAGAAGTTTCATAAAAAAAAGTGAAGCTGCACATGTGCTTGATTGGCTCTCAGGGACCGGACTTCTAGTTAAATTTTCTAATTTTCCCGAGCAATATCCATCAAATCAATACAAAAGAAAAAAAGCATCCCGGTGCACTAAAGCTCCCACTATGCACAGGGTCCAGGGGAGGACCCGAGCACAAGGGTCTATTGTAAACAACCCTACCTTGCATTTCTGCCAGAGGGTGTTTCCAAGGCTTGAAAGTCACATATTAGCAACTTTACCGGTTACTCCAGGCTCCCCTTTATCCATCAGACATACATTAAGCATAAAACAATTGCAAGGAAACAAATAATAATGCCACCATTTTAATACTTCATTCTTGATTTTTATCACAACATTATACAAATTATATTACTGGGCAAATGAATGAAATTGATTTTCTAATTCATGTTAAAAACATATACCTGCATGGTTTTGGAAGTTCTTCTGGACTGGGAGGATTAGGAGCCATTGAAAAGAAAACAGAGTCTCTCCAATTTGCAGCTGGAATAGAAGGGTTATACAAATCATAGTTGCTAGTGTGAACTACCTTTTTTGTGAGATCTCGAGTGTAATACTGTTTCTTAACCTCGATATCTTGATCAAAAAATTCTCGTGTTCCTTGCAGCATTTCTTCCAGGACAGATTCTGGAATGCCATGATTTACCACTTGGAAGAAACCCCATGTCTCGGATGCATCTCGAACTTTGTCCATGATCTCTTTATGCTTAATTGGGTCCTCGTTGATGCCTTCAAGGTCTATCACTGGAAAAATGAACTGTGATTCACATGTATCCGAGGATTCTGGCCTGTATTTTGGTGGTAGAATGAAGATTTGAGGTACTTCAGTGATTCCAGCATCAACAAGCCCTTTGACACCAGCTTTAGTATCATCAAAGGCTTTTAGTTCACTCCTTTTGTCATAACTTTTCTGATCTGTGGCCTGATAATCATCAGTGCTAGAGACTACCATCCTCTTTGCTAGAATGTTACAAACAAGTAGAGTTCTTGAAGTTCTTAAGACCTAAGGGGAAGCACAGGATATTAATAATACTGCTTACTCTTTATGCACAATACTGTCATTCCTATACACAAAAATGTAGAGGCTATAAACAAATGGACTTCATGATAAGGTTTAAATTGTTTTTAGTCCCTTTCACTGCTATAAACAAGTGGACTTCATGATAAGGTTTAAATTGTTTTTAGTCCCTTTCACTGGCAACTGTCTGAACCCACTGCCATTCAATCTTCACCCCATAAATATGTTGACTAATTCTTCAATAATCAATCATGTGCAAAATGTTTTCTTTATGGTAATAATCAATCACGTGCAAAATATTTTCTTTATGATCCAGTTTTTTAGTCTTAGTGGAATTATGTTTTACTTGGCCAGTATTTTTTTATTTTCTGTTTTCTATTAGTGGAAAGGTTGGTGTTTGTGTCCTGATTCACCACTACTTGTTAGTTCTTATTTTTTAGCTTTAGTTGTTGAGTTGTAAGCCTATAAAAGGGTAGTAGATCTTTTATTTTCAGCAGTTGAATTGAGAAGTAAAACAAACGAGTCTTTCTTTCTCACTTTGTCTACTTCTTTTTTCTAACATTTTTGGTATCCAGAGCAGCCAAGTTTCTTCGCCTCGGAGCCAGAGAGAGGATGAGAAAGAGAAATTATAAAACGCAAGAGAGAAATTCATCATATTCAGATAAGAAAATTAAAAATGGAAGTGAACACCAACTCAAATTCTCAGCCTCTTCCTAATGGAGCATGTATTCTTGATTGATAACTGATTGATAATTGAGATATGGAAGATCAGTTTAGTGATTTAGTTTCTATTTAGGAGAAGATCACAATTCTTTATTAGTTGATACTTTCCTTATTTGTTTTGTGTTCTCTTGTAGATATACACATACATATCAATGAAATCAATACAACTTCATCTTCATTTTCTACATTTATATGGTATCAGAGCCAAAATACTCTTAACAGAGTCCAAGATCCATTTTTTCTTCTTCTCTTTCCAGCGATGGCCTCTTCTACCCCGGTCATTAATGCAAACGCAGCCCCTGTCCTCAAACACTTGATTCAATTCAATCCATCATCCCAGCTGTCCATTAAACTGACTGGCAACACTAATTTCACCATCTGGAAAACCCAGATTGCCATGTTGCTTCATGTCCATGACCTCTATGGTCATCTTGATGGCACCATCCTGTCCCCTGCTCAAACAATAACAACTAACGGCCTTGAGACAGCCAACCCTACGTACAAGAATTGGTTTCGTCAGGATAAATTGATCCAAAATGCTCTCATGGCCTCTGTAGATGCCACAATCGCACCCATGGTAGCTTTTGCTATCAATTCCAAAGCTGTGTGGGATCAACTTTACACTTCCTTTGCAAACAAATCGCAAACCCGCGTCTTCAGCCTTCGTCACCACCTTAATCGAGTCAATAAGGACAATAAATCCATTGCTGAATATATGCGAGAGATTCGCTCTCTCTCTAATGAACTCGCCACAGTAGGTTCACCCATCAATAATGAAGAACTAGTGGTGAAAATACTAAGTGGACTCGAGTCAGAATTCTGCGAGATCTCTGCAGCCATACGAGCAAGGGACTCTCCTATTAGCTATGAAGAACTTTTTGACAAGCTTCTTGATCATGAACTTTTCCTCAAACTTGAGGATTTAAAGAAGAATTCTACCCAGATCACAGCAGTTGTTGCTCAACAAGCAGCTCCATCAGCCCCAAGCAACAATAGACGCCCATCCAACAACAATAACTAGCATCCCCAATGCAGGCAGCCTAATCAAAACACTCATTCTCAGTATCCAACGGATAATTCCCAGTGGCGTAATCCAATGGATAATTCTCAGTGGCATAACTTCCCACACCATTCATCACGAGTACGTTGCCAACTTGGTGAATAATTTGGCATACAACAAATGTTTGCCGCTCTCGGTCCCATAACCACTTTGAAGCAAAAGCAAATTTTGTCGCGCACTCAACACCGAGTGACCCCTGGATTCTTGACTCAGGTGCTTCTCACCACATCACCTCGGATACCAACTCACTCCATAATGTTCAAGAATTCAAAGGTCTGGACACAGTGACAATGGGCAATGGTAATGTGATTTCGATTACTCAAACCGGTAATACTCACTTAACTGCATCAAATACTGCCTTCAAACTCTCTAGTATTCTGTATGCTCCATCTATCAAACGCAAACTCATTTCAGTTCATCAATTTTGCAAAGAAAATCTAACCTCCATAGAATTTTTTTCTTTTACTTTTCTTGTGAAGGATCTGACTATAGGAGAAACTCTTCTGCGTGGCCCGAATAAAGTAGATCTCTATGAATGGCCGTCCCTGACTCGACCAAACATCAACATTGCCATTGCTGGACCTTCCTTACAACTCTGGCATCGAAGATTGGTCCATCCCAACTCTCGAGTTTTGCTTTCCATTTTAAACAGTTTCCGTCTTTCATATTCTTCAAAAGACAAGTTTATTTTAAACAGTTTTCGTCTTTCATATTCTTCAAAAGACAAGTTTACTCATATTCTTCAAAAGACAAGTTTACTTATTGTAATTCTTGTTGCTGCAATAAAGCTCATAGATTTCCATTTTATTCAAACACTTTGTCCAGCAAACATCCATTAGAAATAATTTATAGTGATTTATGGGGCCCATCCCCTGCTCTCTCTATTGATAAAAAAATGTTACTATTGTCTATTTGTTGATCAGTACACCAAATACATTTGGTTGTACACAATAAAAAACAAACATAAAGTACAAAAACAATTTCAAAGCTTACATCCTGTGCTTGAAAAATATTTTGGTCACAAAATCCTCACACTTTACACTGATGGAGGCAGAGAATATAAAGTCATGGAACCATACCTTAATTCTAATTGCATACAACACCTTGTCTCTCCCCCCCCCATACTCCTCAAAGGGTTGCCTTGGCTGAGAGACGTCATCGATACCTTATTGAGACTGTCAAAACGTTGCTTCATCAAGCAAGTTTGCCCTCCAATTTTTGGACATTTGCCTGCCATCGTGCTGCCTTTCTCATTAATCGCCTGCCCACTTCCACTCTTGATAACAAGTCCCCATTTGAAGTTCTTTTCAATAAAACACCTGCTTATGAATCTCTCCGTACATTTGGATGTCTATGCTACCCATGGTTATGACCATACACCCAAAATAAAGTAGAACCATATTCCAAACCTTGTGTTTATCTCGGTTTCTCCGTCACTCATCATTGCCATCAATGTTTTGACCCCACCAGCTCTAAACTTTTTCTCTCATGGGATGTAAAATTTTTAGAAGAAATTTTTCCATTTGATAATATTTTTTCTCACTTGAAACAAAGCTTTTCATATTTAAATTGGGAAAACACTTTACAACATCAAAATCCAGATGTGGAAATTAGTTCCACCACTATTAATCCAGATCTCACCTTGCTTCCTCCTACTATTCCATTCAGGCCAGGTGCACACCAAGATACCTGCTCAGTTCGCGCCGCGCAGGGAAATAACCCAGAGTCAGATCATTTCACCACTCCGGAATCAGATAATCCTCAAACTACTTCCCTATCCCCTGTTATTGATACTCAACCATCCCACTTCACATTTCAAAGCCAACCCCCTATCCTCTCTGTGCATCCTCACAATCTACATCACCAACCACCAGTTACTCATGTTTATCAGCGTCGCCCAAAGCTATCACGATCCCTCCATGCTAACAGAGGTGCGAGCAGTTGCTCTCTTGACTTGACTCCACCCACTGAACCCATAGTTCAAGTTCCACAAATAAAGCAAAATCGTGTAGTAACAAGGTCGCAAAATAACATTGTCAAGTGACAAAAAATTATTGACTACACTGCCCAAATAACCCAGTCTGTACCCACCATTTTACCTATAACCCACAAACAAGCACAAAAATTATCATATTGGAGAGATGCTATGCAGGCTGAGTATGATGCACTAATAAAAAACCAGACTTGGGAGTTGGTTCCACCGGACCATACCAAAAATATTGTTCCCTGCAAATGGTTGTTCCGAATCAAAATAAAGCTTGATGGCTCTATTGATAGGTACAAAGCACGTTTGGTTGCAAAAGGGTTCACCGAAATGCCTGGGGTTGATTTTCATAAAACATACAGTCCAGTGGTTAAACCAACCACAATTCGAACCGTCCTCACCGTCGCTGTACAAAAAAGTTGGCCCTTACATCAAATAGATGTCAACAATGATTTTCTTCAAGGGAAGCTTTAGGAAAATATCTATATGACCCAACCACCCGGGTATGAAAGTTCAGAACATCCAGACTATGTTTGTCATCTCAAAAAGGTTATCTACGGACTGTGACAAGCTCCTAAAGCCTGGTATAATGCACTCACTGATTGTCTGATTAGAATGGGATTTTGTATGTCTGAATCTGATAATTCTTTATTTGTTCTGCATAACTTTGGAGTAACTATATATATACTAATATATGTGGACGACATCATACTCACGGGAAGCAATGAATCACTCCTTTAAGAAGTCATTTCTTCTCTTTCCAAAAGATTTTCTCTTAAGTATCTTGGTTTACTGCACTATTTCTTGGGCATTGAGGTACACAGGGATGCCAACGGTTTGTTTCTTAGCCAATCTAAGTATATTCAAGAGTTATTGCATGACACTCAGATGCAGGACTGCAAAGGCATTCAGTCCCTAATGAGTACATCTGAGGCACTACTGGTAGATGACGGAGCCCCTAAAACTGATGGCAAAGAGTATAAGAGTGTACTTGGTAAACTTCAGTACCTTTCCTTTACCAGACCAGATATCACATATTTGGTAAACAAGCTTACTCAGTTCGACAACTCTCCCTCCGTAGTTCATTGGAAGTCCATTAAATGCATCCTTTGGTACCTCAAAGAAACATCCCAGAATGGTATTCATATTTCTCCACATCAGTCCACTGATCTTTATGCCTATGCTGATGCTGATTGGGCGGGTGATATTAATGATCGTCGCTCAATCTCTGGCTACATTGTTTTTCTAGGTACGACTCTTATCTCCTGGTGTTCTCGCAAGCAACCTACCATTTCCTAATCCTCCACTGAGGATGAGTATAGGGCAGTTGCCTCTGCCTTGTCTGAAACAAACTAGATTACTCACTTGCTCAGGGATCATCAGGTCGCTTTGACTCTGGAACATCAATGACTTTCTTGGCCAGTATTCATGTGCCACTCTCTGTTGCACCTACAGTACTTTGTGATAACCTTGGGGTCACATACATTGTTGAAAACCTGGTACATCATACAAAAATGAAGTACTCGAGGTCGATCTTCACTTTGTTTGCAATCAAGTTCGGAATAGCCTAGCCTGAGTATCACACATCCACTCCACTGATCAAGTTGCAGATCCACTCACCAAACCATTGTCTAAGCTAGCCTTCCAGCGTATGCTACCTAAGTTAAGTGTTGTCTCGTCACACCTAACTTGAGGGGGGCATAATGGAGCATGTATTCCTGATTGATAACTGAGATATGGAAGATCAGTTTAGTGATTTAGAAGATCAGTTTAGTGATTTAGTTTCTATTTAGGAGAAGATCACAATTCTTTATTAGTTGATACTTTCCTTATTTTTTTTGTGTTCTCTTGTATATATACACATACATATCAATGAAATCAATACAACTTCATCTTCATTCTCTACATTTATACTTCCAATTTTTAAAGGGGTGAATTATTAGTTTTGGAGTCTTAAGATGAAGATTCTTTTTAAATCTCAAGAGCTATGAGACTTGGTAGAGAATGAATTTCAAAACCTGGATGAAGGCCACGCACAACATCTCTGGGAAAACTACAGGAAGGATTTGAAGGCATTGCTCCTGATTCAACAAGCCCTTCGTGATAATATCTTCCCCAGAATTTCAGCAGCAGAGACATCCAATGAAGCTTGAGAAATTTCGCAACAGGAGTATATGGGAGATAAAAAGGTAATTGTAGTTAAATCACAAACCTTACGTCGTTATTTTGAGACTTTAAGCATGAAAAATGGTGAGTCGGTCCAAGATTATATGTCTAGAGTCTTTGCAATTGTTAATCTGATGAAGTTTTATTGATAAAAAATTAATGATGAAACTGTTATAGCAAAAGTTTTGAGGTCTTTAACCAATAAGTTTGAGCATGTATTTGCTTCTATCGAAGAATCCAAGTATTTATATGACTATACATATTAACACCTAATTTTTGCCCTCCACGACTAAATTTAATCCTGAGTTTCTTCGGTTTTTAATAAAATCAAAATATTTATTTCATCCGAATAAAAAATTTTAAAAATATTTTTTGTACGTGATTTTGTCATTTTAAGTAGCGAATATATATTATCGTGTTTAGTTATACGAGATTATATAATTTGAGTACTTAAATATTTATTCTATGGAATATTGAATTTTAATTAGGGATTATTTTGAAAATAAATATAATGATTAAAATCTTAATTTTAATATAATTTATTATCAAAATAATTTATTTGGTTAAATATGCATTTGATTTTATTAAATCAAGAAGATCGGAATTAAAAGAAGTATTAATTCGTATCGAATTTCAATTTAATTTAGTCAATCTATTAGATTTGGCCGTAATTGAAATCCAATTGGTCATAATTGCAATGCAATCCGTCAATTGATTTTTAATTTGGTCAAAATTAAATGAATATGGCTAAATTTTAAATTCCAATTGGGGTTATATTTTAAATAACCCCAAAATTCCCAAAAACTCTCATAACTTCTACCCAATTCCCACCAAAAAATAATTTTAAATTGTACTACATTGTACTATTTCCCCTCAACTTTGTTCTTTCCCAATTTTGAAATTCAAAAATTATACTACATTGTACAATTTCCTACCACATTATTTTCCACCTCACCTTATCTTCTATTTTTAAATTCTAAAAACCCCTTAATTGCTTTTTCTCCCAAATTGGTGGATGACAAGAAATAAATCCCCATCCTTTCCTATAAATATTTTTCTCCCACATTGGTGGAGGGAGAAAAAAAACTCTCATTCTCTCCTATAAATACTACCACTACTTTGATAGAAAGGGGTGGAAAAGTAAGAAAAAAAAGAGGCTAGAAAGGTGAAAAAATCTTTTTTGAGAAAAATAGTTATTTTTATTTAGTAAAAATTTTTGTTTCATAGAGTTGGTCAGCTAATCAAAAATTTCAAGTTGCCGGCGACGTTTTTCGGTGGTGGTTGATTCTGACGAAGCTCGTAGTCTCGTTTTGCTGCCCCCAAAAAGGTAAACACATCTTTCTTTTTTTTTTAGTTTTATTATCATTTTTTTTCTTCATCTTTTTTTTTCTTCTTCGTAGTTATAATTTTGTTTGTTGGTATTGTTTACTGTAGATGGCCTTGAAGGCCATAGGACGTTGTGATATCGATATTTTAATTATTTTCAGATTCATGGTATAAAAATGAGCTAGCAATAGTTGTACGTGCCTTTTTTGACTTTATTCTTTGATTATTATAGATAAAGTTTCAATCTTTGCCTAAAAAATGTACTCATGCTTTGTTTAATCTCATTGTTGGTGAATATGTTTGTTTTTAGCTTGTAAAGTAGTTTTCTTTATGTTGTAAAGAACAGATAAGATTGATTGTTTCTCTTTTTTTACTTTATTCTTTGATTATTTTGGATAAAGTTTAGATCTTTGCTTGAAAAACATACTCATGTCTTATTTAAATTCATTGTTGGTGGATATGTTTGTTTTTAGCATGTAAAGTTATTTTATTTATGTTGAAAAGAATCGTTAATATTGATTGTTTTGCCTTTTGACCTTATTCTTTGATTATTTTGAATAAAGTTTAGATCTTTACTTGAAAAACAATACTCATGTCTTGTTTAAACTCATTGTTGGTAGATATGTTTGTTTTTAGCATGTAAAGTTATTTCCTTTATATTGAAAAGAACAGTTAATATTTATTGTTTTGCCTTTTGACTTTATTCTTTGATTGTCATGTATAAATTTTTGATCTTTGCTCATAAGACGAACTTATGCCTTGTTTAAATTCATTGTTAGCGGATATGTTTGCTTTAGCATGTAAAGTTGTTTCTTTTATGTTGGAAGAATAGTTATTATTATTTGTTTCACCTTAATAAAAATAGTAATCGATTAAATCAAGAATTTGTCATTTGCTTATTAATTATTGTAAGGGATCTCCAAAATCTTCATATAAGAGATGAAGTGCTAGCTTTATTTTTCATCCACGATGTTTATTCCTCTTCTCTTTCGCATGTTCTTATTTGTCAAAATGATGAGAAAGTTTGAATTTTTGTGGCTAAATAGAATTATTTAGATATTTCCGAGTCATGCATAGTATGATTGTGAAATGATATTTCACTTTTGGAAATGCTAAACTTTTATTCTAATTTTCTTACTCCCTTTGGATTGTTATATGTGCTCTTTGTGAGTGTGAAGATTTGATTCATGTCTCTCTTTTATTCATACTATCAAAAGAGAATCAACGATGTCTTAGAAATAAAAACCATAGGTCATTACACGTTTTTCAATAAAATATTGGTTGTAATTTATATGTATGAATTTTCGTTAATGTCGCCTTAATTGAAATTTAAAGATTCTATTTCTTGAAAAGTTAACCTTTATTTTCTTTTGTTATATGGATCGGTGTCTATGTTTGTTCAATTCTAGAAATCATGAGTATTTTTCTTGTTGCCTCATCCCTTTACTTCCGCAAGCTTACGTTGTTTGTTTCTCACATTTATTCATTGAATATGGCCTTCTTCCTTTTACCTTTATTCATTCTTAATATGAACATAAATCATGAGGCATGCAAGTGGATGTCTTTGTTTTGCATTTTATCTATTGACTCTCACTCTCGTTATACGTGTGCAAGTGTGCATATCATTATAATTCAAAATTTGATTCTTGATATTTTATTTTGCTTTGAAATATGTAACTATTATGCCTTAAACGTATATTAATTTCTTTATCTTTTCTTTTCATGAAAAAAACAATATCTCGAGTCCAAATGGACTCCTCTCCTCTTGCATTTCGTAATGGGTCAATGAGGCTCACCTCTTTGAGTCAAGATCGAAGTTTAAACCCAAGGTCCACTACATAGCATGAAGATGCTAGAAGATAGATGAAGAATAAAAATGGATCAAAACCCATTAATGAGGTCACTAAGAGAATTGAAAAGTTTCGATTTTTATTACTGTCTTCTTTTTATTTGTTCATTTAGTCATTTATTTGTGCATTCATTTGGGCCTCGAAGACAAAGTTGTATTTTAATACAAGTGAGGCAGATTTTGGGCCACAAAGGTCCGAAAACTAACTTAGCACAAGTTGTGAGCCGAAATCCCAATATTTAGATTAGGGCAGGTGCAAGTGGGCCAAAAGCCCAATTAGATTAGAACAGGTTCTATTGATTTGGGCCCAATGGCCTAAGCCTTTTACTTCCTCTCCCTCCCCTTTTATGTGCTTATTTGTTTTTTTTTCATTTGCTTAGACTTAGTTAAAATCCCTACTAAGTCTCCCAAATCTATTTTACACAAACTTTTTCTAAAATCAATCACTTTTCAAAAAATTAATCTTTTTGAAGTTAATCAAAAGACGTCTTCAAACAGTCCGGATAACCACAAGTTAACGGATGTTTTAGGTGCCTAACACCTTCCTAAAATGTTAATAAGAGTTGCTTACTCAGAATCTTCAAAATTTAAACGATTTTCTATTTTGGATCGTTTAAAGTGTTTTATAAAGGTTTCTTAATTCCTTTTCAAAAATTAAGTGGCGACTCTAAAAAGTCAAAATTTCCGCAAAATAATACGTTTGATAAATTAATGGATTCTTTGTTAGATCATGAAGATAGGATAAACAAGTCTCACGAGAAGGTTGAAGAAAAGGCATTCAAAATGAAAGTGGAGTCATCTTTATCCAAAGAAAAATCCTCAAATTTCTCTTGTAAAGATAGAGGAAGAGGCAGATTTTGTGGCAGAGGTCTAGGCCACAGTAGAGACAAAGGACAATTTAGTGAGTCACGTCAACCCAAGAGTGACTTGCACTATTGGTATTGCAAGAAGTCCGGCCACACTGAAGCATATTGTTGGACCAAACAAAAAGATAAACCAATACATGCCAATTTCTCCAGAAAGTTGAGGATAAAAGTAAGTTGTCATGGCTTATTCTCCAATTACTGACAATTTTGACGATGTTTGGACTATTGATAGTGGATGCTCGAATCATATGTCTGGTACAAAGTCTCTATTTAGAGATCTTGATTAGTCGAGAAAAAGTAAAGTTCGACTCGGTTATGACAAGCAAGTACGAGTTGAAGGCAGAGGTGCCATAGCCTACAAAACAATGAAAGGTAATTCTAAACTTATCTGTGATGTGCAATTTGTTCCCAGTTTGACTTATAATTTGCTAAGTGTTGGATAATTGATGGTAAATGGTTACTCTGTTTTGTTTGATAATGACTCATGTATTGTTAATGATAACAAATCTGGTCAAATTGTTGCAATTGTGCCTATGACTCAGAACAATATGTTTTCCCTAAATATTTTAAATATTGTTAAAAATGTGTTAGTTGCTAAAGGTGTTAATGAAACTCAACTTTGGCATCTTCACTATGGTCATTTGAACATTTATGGGTTAAAATTGTTGATTAAAAAGAACATGGAGGTTGGTTTACCAAAAGTGGATGAGCTTGAGTTATGTAAAAGGTGCATATTCGAAAAACAAAGTAGAAAATCTTTTCCAGTAGGAAAATCTTGGAGGGCTAGTAGCTGTCTTGAGCTTGTACATGCTGACTAGTGTGGGCCAATGAAAAATGAGTCATTAGGTGGGAGTCGGTACTTTCTTTTACTTACTGATGACTATATCCATATGAGTTGGGCTTACTTTCTGAAGTTCAAATCTGAAGTATTTGAGAATTTCAGGAAATTCAAGGCCCTCGTGGAGAAGGAAATAGGCTACAACATAAAAGCTCTTCACACAAATCGTGGTGGTGAATTTTTAACTAATGATTTTAATTATTTTGTGATGAGAACAGAATTCACAAGGAGCTTATAACACCATACTCGCCACAGCAAAATGGAGTCACCAAGAGAAAAAATCGCACGGCGGTTGAGATGACCAGAAGCCTACTTAATGGAAGGGGACTTATTGTTCACATTTGGGGAGGGGAGAAGAAGTGGCTGCAGTTGTGTACCTCCTGAACATCTCTCCAACAAAATTTGTTTTGGATCGAACTTGATATGAAGCATGGACGAGACAAAAACCACGAGTATGCCACTTGAAAGTCTTTGGTTGTATAGCTTATGCTATGGTTAATATACATTCAAAACTAGAAGAAAAAATAGAGAAATGTATTTTTCATAGGTTATAGTCCTCAATCCAAAGCGTATAGACTATATAATCCTACTAGTTGCAAAGTGATTATCAACAGGAATGTTATTTTTAATGAAGAAGCAGCCTGGGAGTGGAATGGTGAGAAAGAAGATTTAGGAGTTCATATTCCGGTCCAATCAGAAGAAGATCATGCTACGCTTCTTGAATCTACAGGTTATGATCTTTTCTCTCCTTCCAGTAGTGATACTAATCATTCTTCTCATGGCAACAACAACAATAATTCTATTCCAGCAAGCTCCCACTCTCCATCTTTAGCGTCATCCAGCGAAATGCCACCAATAAAGTTTCGATCGCTGAAAGATGTTTATGCGTCTTGCAGCTTTTCCTTTGTTAGAGTTGTGACCCGAATTATGTTGAGTGGGCCCTGAATGGACCTTTATGTTTTTGTTCCTAGGACTTATTTGTATGCACATATTATATAAGTGCATTTATAGGGTTGTTTTGGGTATTCAAAAAATTCAGCCTTCTTCACATTGTACTCTTTTTCCATTATAGTGAAGCTTCTTCTGCCTCTGCCTGTGGATTTTCCCACAAGGGTTTTCACGTAAATTTGTATGTTGTTCTTGTTTTCTTTTACTTGTGGTTTGCTTATTTTATCCGAATACTAACAAACTAGTATCAGAGCTTGTTCGATTGTTTTCTCGAGGATGGCAACCATGAAGTATGATATTCCGCTATTGGATCACAATACCAGATTTTTATTATGGCAGGTTAAGATACAGGTTATGCTCATGCAGATAGATTTGGACGATGCTCTATTAGGATTTGATAAGATGCCCTCATCCTGGATGGACGAGGACAAAAGACGTAAGGATCGGAAGGCTCTATCTCAGATCCACCTTTATTTATCCAATCAGATTCTACAGGATATTTTAAAGGAAACCACTGCCACTGCGTTATGGTTGAAATTGGAATCGATGTGTAAGACAAAGAGACTAACAAGTAAGTTGCATCTTAAACAATGACTTTATTCCCATCGTATGTTTGAGGGTACGTCTTTGGAAGATCTCATGTCTGTCTTTAAAGAAATCATCTCTGATTTAGAGACTCTGGAGGTTAAGTAAGATGAGGAAGATTTAGGGTTGATTTTGTTGTGTTCGTTTCCTACATCATACATGACCTTTAGGGATACGATTTTATATAGTCGTGATACCCTGACCATAGATGAAGTCTATGATGCATTATTTTCTAAGGAGAAGATGAAGCATCTTGTGAATGGGTCGGAGACTCAAGGAGATGGTCTCCTTAATCGAGGAAGGAATCGTGAGAGGAACTCTAGGGGTGATGATAGAAATAGATCAAAATTCATAAATAGAAACAAAACCTGTAATTACTGCAAGAAGAAGGGTCGCATCAAATCCGAGTGTTGGAAGTTACAGAATAGAAAGAAAAGAGAAGCTCCAAAACAAAAGGGAAACCAACTAGAGAAGTTTAGTGAAACTAGTTTTGTTGAAGATGGTGGTAGTGATGGAGAACTCTTGGTTGTTTCTGATGGTAACTCTAAACCCTGTGAGGATTGGATTCTTGATTCAGCTTGCACATTTTATATGTGTTGCAATTGGGATTAGCTTACAACATATGAAACAGTCTCTAAAGGATCTGTGTTGATGGGAAATAACACACCTTACAAGATAGCTAGTATTGGAACAATCAAAATTAAGATGTTTGCTGGGGTTGTGAGGACACTTGGTGATGTGAGGTATGTCCCAGACCTAAAGAGAAATCTTATTTCCTTGAGTCCCCTTGATTCGAATGGATATAGGTACACTGGTAAAGGTAGAGTCTTGAAGGTTACTAAAGGTGCTCTTGTTGTGATAAATGGACAAAGAAATTCTGCAAATTTGTATGTCTTGCAGGTCTCTATGATTATGCAGCAGTTTCTACCTTCTCTCTATCAGAAAGTGACGTTGCTAAACTTTGGCATATGCGTCTGGGGCATATAAGTGAAAATGGGATGGCTTAACTAAGCAGGAGAGGGGTTCTTGATGGGCAGAGTATTACCAAATTGGAGTTCTATGAGTATTACATTTTTGGGAAGCAGAAGAGAGTCAAATTCACTAAAGGCATCCACTCAACTAAAGGCACACTTGATTACATTTATTTTGATCTCTGGGGTCCTTCTAGAGTACCTTCTAGAAGAGGTAAAAATTATTTTTTGACTATTATTGATGACTATTCTAGAAAATTTTGGGTGTTCTTCCTGAAGCTAAAGAAAGATGTGTTGTCTACTTTCAAGGAGTGGAAGATTCTGATTGAAAAACAAATAGGGAAGCAAGTAAAATGCCTTCAGACTGATAATGGTTTAGAGTTCTGTTCTAATGAATTTAATGCTCTGTGCAAGTCATAAGGAATTGTGAGGCATTTGACAGTTCGTCATACTCCACAACAGAATGGTGTGGCTGAACGAATAAATAGGACTATCATGGAGAAGGTGCGTTGTATGCTCTCTAATGCTGGTTTACCCAAGTCTTTTTGGGCCGAAGCTGTATCCACAGCTTGTCTTTTTATTAACCACTCTTCCTTATTTGTGATTGATAAAAAGACTCCACAAGAGGTATGGTCTGGTACTCCTACTAGTTATTCTGATTTGAGGATAAATGGATGTCCTACGTATGCTCATGTTGATAATGGAAAGTTGGAACCTAGATCTGTCAAGTGCTTACTTATGGGTTATAAAATGGTGTTAAAGGTTATAAATTTTGGTCTCCAGAAAGCAGAAAGGTTATAATTAGCAGGGATGTTGTGTTTGATGAAACTGCCATGCTTTGGGATCCCTCCGAATCTAGTGCTTCACCCGTACATGAGCTTAGTGACATGAATCAATAAAAGTCATTGACCCACGTTGAATTGCAAATTGGAGTAGAGTCTACACCAGTGCCTACTTCTTAGTCTATCCCAGTGATATAAAGTGGTACTATTTCTTTTTCACCACCAATGATGCCATAATATTCTATTACTAAAGACATTCCTAGAAGAGATGTTAGACCTTCTCAGAAGTATGCTGAAGCTGATTTGGTTGCTTATGCATTGAATATAGCATAAGGTATTAATTCCGGTGAAGAACCTTCTTCTTACTCAAAGCCAGTTAGTTGTGATAATTTTTGACAATGGATGATTGCTATGCAGGAGAAGATGGAATCACTTCATAAGAATGACACATGGGATTTGGTGAAATTGCCTAAAGATAAGAAAGTTATCCATTGCAAATGGGTATTCAAAAACAAAGAAGGAACATTGGGATTTGAAGATGCTAGGTACAAAGCAAGACTAGTTGCTAAAGGTTATAGTCAGGCTCCAGGTGTTGACTTCACAGATGTGTTTTCTCCAGTTGTAATGTATAGTTAGATTCAAGCCTTGTTTGGTATAATGGCCATGCATGATCTTGAGCTTTAGCAGTTGGATGTCAAAACTGCATTCTTATGTAGAGAACTTGAGGAGGATATCTATATGTAGCAACCAGAGGGTTTTGTAGTCTCATGAAAGAAGGACTATGTATGCTTGCTAAAAAAGTCTCTTTATGGCTTAAAAAAGTTGCCCAGACAGTGGTATAAGAGGTTTAACTCTTTTATGACCTCTCATATGTTTCAAAGGAGCAGCTATGATAGTTGTGTCTACTTCAAGGAGGTGAGTGATGGTTCATTCATGTATCTTCTCTTGTATATTGATGATATGTTTATTGAAGCAAAGGATATGAGAGAGATAATAAAAGTCAAAGCCCAGCTCAGTAAGGAGTTTGATATGAAGGATCTAGGAGCAGCAAAGAAGATTCTTGGTATGGAGATTCTGAGGGATAGAAAGAATTGTAAGTTATACTTGAGTCAGAAAAGATATATTGAAAAAGTGCTTCACTGGTTCAATATGCAAAATGCCAAGCCTGTTAGTACTCCATTGGCAGCTCACTTCAAACTCTCAACCACTTTATCTTTAAAAACAGATGATGAGCATGACTATATGTATCAAGTTCCATACTCTAGTGTTGTCGGGTCTCTTATGTATGCGATGGTGTGTTCTAGACCAGATTTATCTTATGCCGTCAGTGCAGTTAGCAGATACATAACAAATTCTACCAAAGACAATTGGAAAGCAGTTCAATGGATTTTCAGATACTTGTATGGATCTGTTGATGTTTGTTTGTAGTTTGGCCAAAATAGAGATGGAGTAATTGGGTATGTTGATTTTAATTTTGTAGGAGATCATGATAAAATAAGGTCCCTTACAATCTATGTTTTCACCATTGGTCATTGTGCTATCAGTTGGAAAGCTACCTTACAGACTACGGTTGATTTGTCAACTACTGAGGCAGAGTACATGGCTATTACAAAGGCTTTTAAGAAAGCTATTTGGTTGAAGGTTCTATTTGGTGAACTTAGTAAAGACTTACAAATTACTACGGTCTTTTGCGACAGTCAGAGTGCTATCTTCCTTACGAAAGATCAGATGTTTCATGAGAGGACAGAACACATCGATTTTTGATATCATTTTGTGTGTAAAATTATTGCTCGTGGTGAGATTGTGGTGAGCAAGATTAGTACTCATGATAATCCTGCTGATGTGATGACCAAGACACTACCAAGTGCCAAGTTTGAGCATTGTTTGGACTTGGTTAGTGTTAGCTGTTGAGATATGCCCTTAGGGGATTTTGTGGAAGAGGTGGAAAGTTTGTCTTGAAATAGATTTGAGTTCTAAATTAGAATTTGTGTCAAGGTGGAGATTGTTAGAGTTGTGACCCGAATTTTATTGAGTGGGCCTGAATGGACCTTTATGTTTTTGGGCCTAGGACTTATTTGTATGCGCATACTATATAAGTGCATTTAGTGGGTTGTTTTGGGTATTCAAAAAATTCAGCCGTCTCCACATTGTACTCTCTTTCCATTATAGTGAAACCTCATCTGCCTCTGCCCGTGGTTTTTCTCGCAAGGGTTTCCACGTAAATCTATGTGTTGTTCTTGTTTTTTTTACTTGTGGTTTGTTTATTCTATTCGAATACTAACATCCTTATTAGATGTTGAACCAACATGTTATGACAAAGCTGCAAAGCAACTTGAGTGGTAGAATGCAATGATTGAAGAGATGTAGGACATTGAGAAAAACCAAACCTGGAGTTGGTTGATTTTTCTAAAAGGAAAAACATTATCGGTCTAAAATGGATTTTCAAAATGAAGTATAATGTTGATGGAAGTGTCAAAAGGCATAAAGCTCGACTTACTGCAAAAGGATATTGCCAAAAACAAGGCATCAACTTTGAAGAGACATTGTCACCAGTAGCTCACTTTGAAACGGTTAGAACTACTCTAGCCTTGGTTGCTCAACTTAGTTGGCATGTGTACCAATTTGATGTTAAGTTCACCTTCCTAAATGGCGACTTACATGAGAAGTGTATGCCTCTCAATCTAAAGGCTTCATCTCTACTGAAGGGAAGAGCAAAGTATACAGATTGAAGAAGGCATTGTATAGTCTAAAGAAAGCTCCACGGGCATGGTATAGAAAAATTAATTCCTTTTTTCAAAAGCAGCAGTTTAGTGGAAGTGAGAATGAACCCACACTTTATGTGAAAAAGTAAGGTAATGGTGATTTTCTAGTTGTCTGTCTTTATGTCGATGATATTATATATATAGTCTCTTATGAATTTATTATTTCTGAATTTAAGAGTTGCATGATGGGTAAATGTAATACCTCGTACTTCTACCTATCTTAAATTCGTCCCGAAGATGTCAAAGACATGCTTTAAAGATGAATCCACTTTTATACATATTGTATTTTCAAGATTTTCACTTTTTATCATGTGTGAAATTAAATAAGCTTTCCATCGATACCAAATTCGCCCAAATCCGACACCCGGGCAAAGAGTTAGAGCCTTTTTAGTAAGACAGTGTGCCAACTGAACAACCAACGCATTACGGAGCATGCCAAAATGGCAATCGTCAAAATCCAGTGAGCCTCCACGATTATGGCGCATCACGCCAAGGCTCAAATTCAGTATTGTCCTTTTCCAGTGTCTCAGCGTGATATCACCACATCGCGGTGAACTTCCAAGTCCCATCCAGTATTGTAACGCAATTTCACCACGTCGCACCATGATATGCTAGATTTTTGTAGCACATTTAAGACTTTTCAACTTGAAATAATTGTAATTTCTTAAGTAATTATTGGTGTTTTTGATGTTATTTCTTAAGATTTTATAAGAAAGTCAAGATGCATGGAAATAAATAACAATGGAGCAAAAGAGTAAAATCTAGTACAAGTGGGCTGATATGAGTCTGACGGCATTTCTTACAAGCTGTCAGAGATGTGGTAAGCTACCAAAAAAAGGCATCAGGAAGAATGGTGAAGAATAGTTGCTGGATGAAGGTGACGACATTCTCAATATGTCATCACAAGTGTGGTAAGACGTCAGAAGATGCCGTCAAGTGGGACAGAACATGGTGAAATATGCTGAAGGTCTGACAACATTTTCTACACGTCGTCACTCCTTTGGTAAGCCTTCGGAGGACATCTTCAGAGTGAGGTAGAACAGGTTAAGAAGGCACGACTTCTGACGACATAACTGAGACGCCGTCAGAAGCCTGACGATCAACACCAATATGTCGTCACCTAAATCCAAGCCCAGCTGTGATTTTGTTATTTTATTTCCTTAATTAGGCTTTAGTATAAGTAGCATATTTTAGGGGTTTTAATTAATAATTCATCTATCAGACATCAACTCTAAGAAGAGAGAGACGTATTTTTGCTCTCTTTCATAAAATATTCTTGTGTTTTCGTATCAACTATTTTTTAGGCTTCTATCTTGTGATTAAATCGGAGGAACTACTTGTTGTTTTCTATCCATTCGTAAGTTTATCATTATAATCATGAATTCAACTTGTTATTTCGTTCATCAAATCATGAGCGGCTAATTTCATTAGCCGGAGTTATGGGATCCATGGATTAGGGTTTGATATAATACTAGGTGTTTAACGGATTCAAAGAGTAGTAAAAAATCTTAAAATTCCATTGTTTTAACTAAAATCTAGTGGTTGCAAACATTAGGTTATGCCTTAGGTTTTATTTGCTTCTAATGGAGAAATAGACTAGAGGACATGAATTATCAACAGGGACTCGGAAGCTACCAACCTTCTGTTTAATGATTAATGTCATAACTGGATTAATCTACCTGAGATAACATCCTATTGGAAATAGATAAGCTATCTAAGTTTGAGAGAATTAGATAATAAATTTTCTGGTGAGGTCTAGAGATAAGTCAGATAGTATAATCGTCAGGGATATTCTGTTGTTCTACTCATTCCGAGAATCTCTAGCATTACCTAGTATCTGTCACTTCCCGAAACCCTTGGTAAACATAGCTCTGATTTCCCATTTATCTTGATTACAAACACTGAAGTATTGAAAGTGACAATTAACTCTCTGTAAACCTTAAACCCCCATTTTATCTTTTTATATTGATTGTTTGAATTTAACTTGTAGCTATAATTTCAAACTAGTTTAATCACCACTCACATTGTTCCCTGTGGATTCGACCCCGACTCCAATGTTGAGTAAATATATTGACGATGATTGCCTTACACTAATTTGAGGTGTAAGTTAAGAATTATCAAAAATGGCGTCGTTGCCGGGGAACAATTTGGCGTATTGAGTTGGTTTGAAATTTTAGCCTACTAGCTTGAATTCAAACTTGTAAATATGTGTTTTTAGTTTTCTTTTATTTCTTGTGTTAGGTAGATTTTTATTCTAATTTACTTATTACTATGGCATCTTGGAATGAATGTGAGTTTGATGGTTGGAAATCTTATCTGGATGATCCATGTCCATATTGTGATGGACCCCACTTTTGGCATAACTATAGATATGCTCCCCGGAGAGAGATGTGTGCACCATCTCCATCCTACCGAGAGTATAATTGTTCTTTATGTAGTGGTCAAGATGGACATTGGAGTGATTTCTCAAATTCCCCCTCCCCCTATTGTGCTAACCCAAGTTCTAGTTCTTCTTATGAGTATGACAGGTCTTATGGTCAAGAAAAGAAAGAACACAGCACTGGAAAGAGTGACATTGAAGCTATGCTTCAACTAATGTTGGATAGTATAGACACAACGAATGATACCATATATGACATGTGTCAAGACATTAGGGCATTTAACAAGGGAAGAGAAAGGATAGAAGAGATGGATATCGAGGTCAATCATCCAAAAAACTTTTCTACATTATGTTTAGCTAATATCTTGTCTGTGGAATTATTTAAAATAATGGAAGAGTGTGAGGATGAAGAGCAAGAATCCGATGTTGATGATGAGCTTGATGTTGAGAAACCCTTCGTGATTTCCCAACCAACCAAACCATTCATGAATGAAGATGCCAAGGATGAGAAAATGGCATTAGAGTCAAAGGAAGAAATCAAGCACAATCCTCGTGAAGACTCTAGTCCATTTCGGGGTAAAAATACTAATAGGGAAGTTATTCCAAAATTGAGGGTTAGTCCTCATTCGAATCACTTTTCAACATTATGCTTAGTGGATGTGATGAAAGTCAAATCACCCAAGCAAATGATGAATTTTTCAAATGAGGAGGAAGATTCTTACATTTTGGAGTTTATCCTTCCAAAAGGGAAGACTACAACCCCAATATTGAAGGCCAAGGAGCTTAAAGATCGATGTCTATTTAGTGGCTGTTTAAGATTCTCACCATTGCCAAATGAGCCCACACGAAAGTTTGATGCAAAATTGGGTAAGCAGTTCAAGTCTTCGAAGTGGCGTGATAGAACATTCCTCATCATGCCCTCACATTTGCCCAACACACCCCGAAGATGTATTGATCAAAAGTTGGACCGACGTTTAGGATACCTCAGTCTTGGTGTATCCTTCAACCCCCACGGCAGGCACATAAATAACAATGAAAATCTATGGTGTACTCATTATGGAAAAGATGGCCACACCAGAAGCTCGTGCTTCTTGAGAATGGCAGGTGAAACAAAAATAAGAAGCATTGTTAGCTTAAGAAGGAAGAATAAGAAGCATTGTTATCTTAATAAGGAAGAAGAATACATTGCCAAGTTGGACTAAGAAAAAATTGATTTTTCCTCTATCACCATTCTAGGAACTCAAATTGAAAAGCATTCCCAAGACTAACAATTGATTGTTGATGCAGAGGCACATCAAGAGGAAGCATCTAACCTATAAGTGTTGATAATGGTTTCTCAAAGCATATGTCTAAAAATTAAAGATCTTTTTTTGCTAAAGGCCCATGAAGGAGACAATGTCCCCTTAGGTGATGGATCTGGAAGAATAAATCAGTGGAGTTAAATATATTTGTGACCAACTCTTGAAAATAATGTCTTAGTCCTGAAGAGCATGATTCTTGTGGATCTGCCAAGAGAAGTGGGTAAGGAACAGGTTGAATAAAACCAAAAAATGCAAACTAATGAGATCCAGTTCAATGCAAGCTGGTCTCACAATCATCCATAACATTGCTATGATTTGGTAAGCAAGTATCCTAGTTGGATGATATCTTACATGCCTAATTTAGTCCCATATCTTTTCCAGATATACACCCATGACAAGAAGGAGAAGATATAAATAGAACAGGTGAGACGGTATAAGGTGATCAAGTTCATGAAAATCATGTAGGGTCCAGGTCCCTAATAAGGTTAGTGTCACTTACCATTCTTAAAAATAGTCATTTCAAATTTTTAATGTGTGTATACACGTAATTTTGTCCCTTCCCAAAAGCATTTTTACCATTTTTACTCCTGTCTGACCGCGTACCTTCACCCGTGTGATTATATCCAAAAAATACAAAATAATAACCCATAAAAAAATCCCTAATAAATTTTATCTTGTTTTAATCTATCCTAACAAACTTTATCCTAACACTAACCCACACCTATACCCCCACCCCCTCTATCCGTATACACTCACCTCCCTACCCATCCTCACGTTTTTTGAGGCTTCACAAAATATATACTTGCTCAGCATATAGGCATAGGGGGGACCACTACTGATTCCCTTTTTCCATTAACAATAAATACAATATACATTTTTCACTCACGGGCCCCACTGGAATTTTTTCACCATACAACACCTCACCATTCCTATTTTATACCAGACCTCACTAATAGATATAGACATACAACTCTCTCCACGGGATACTCTCTCACTGAGTACGCATAAACACTCTCAGGCACCAGAATTCATAGGCACACACACCATTCTTCTCCACTCATCTTCTCCACAAAACCCACATACTCTCACACACACAAACCAGTGAAAGAAAACAGGGGAGAGAACACTCGATTATCTTTATTCATATATTCGCGCACGCACAGAATCACACCCACATCCACTGAAATAGTGTGAGAGTATAGAGATGGTAGAGAGAGAGATTGAGAGTAAAGAGAAAGAGAGATTGAGCTTGGGAGAGGGAGAGAGAAAGAGAGATCAAGCTTGATTGATAAAGAGTGGAAAGATTTGGGAGAAAAAATAGTCAGAGAAATAGAGAACATCGAGGAGAGGGGAGAACCACAAGATCCGTTGTTCGTTTGACTGTTCCGGCAAATAACGACAGTGTTGCGTCATTTTCTTTTGAGTGGATTCCTACGAGTAGGATTAACTCTGGTGAGTTTTGGTATGCGGGTTTCTTGGTCTCTTTCGCAACTTTGGTCTCATTTTGTTTGATATTTCCTCTATCTCGGGTTTAAATATGTTCGACTTTACTATTCCTGATATCGAGTTGGTTGGTTAGTTGTTGGGGATTTTTCGAGGATTTTCTAAGCTCAGACTCTCTTAAACGTTATTATCAACAAAAATCGTCTATTTGGAGGTCCAGATTCTGAACCCTACTATTTATTATTTTAGCGTGTTTGATGATATGATTTGATTGGTATGTTTGAATGCGTATTTGAGTTTTTCTCACAATTATCGCGTCTTGATTAGTTGAGTTTATGTCGGAATTGAGTAATTGTTGGTTGAGAATGAAATTTGGGGGCATGGATTAAAAACAGAGAAAAAATAAATATTGATTAATTTTGATGCATTGATAATGTTGAACATGACAGAATAATGATATATTGAAATGGATAGGCAAACGTAGGTTCGGGTAGGCAAATTTAGAAATAAATTTTCTTGTTGAATGTTTGAATGTGGAATTTGAGTTGAATGGTTTGGTTTTAGTTCTTGCATTTGAAAATGTATTCATTTAATCGGGGAATGCCCCATGATCACTTGTGTTTACTTACCGGGGAATGCCCGACGTATCATGTATGTAAAGGAGGTTCATGATGAAGGCCCGAGGAATTGGCTAAAGCATTGGAGCTTAGTCTAGGATTAGTTTAGAATAGGATTTATATTTTCGTATTTTTCTATTTTGGGATTGTATAACTCGGACTGGACAATATATTTTGGATTGTTTTATTTTGCTGGTTTGATTGATTGTTTTGTACGCTTTTATGTGGTTTATACATTCTTAGTATCAAAATTAGTCGATATTCTCCACCAAGCGACTGTGGTTGAACCACGAGATCGAGAGGTGCCTAACACCTTCCCCTCGGTCAACAGAATTCTTTAGCCGGAATCTCTGTTCGCAAACCAGTTTAAAGAGTCAAATCAATTTGAAAAAAAAATTCCAAAGGTGACTTGGCACACCCGATTATGCCAAGTGGCAACTTTGAGTTTTGAATATAAATAATTCTTTTTCGAAACAAACTTTCATCTTTTGTCACTTAATAATGAAAACCCTCTCGAAACTTAAAATCTAATCTTTTTGGTCAAAAGGGGGGTGTGACAGCTCTGGTGACTCTGCTGGGGATTTTCTCAGAATTCGAGCTTATTTTTGGAGTCGAATCGGCTTAGTTTGACATTATGAGTGTATAAACATTGTTTGTGTTATTTTTTATGTTTCTTTTATCATTATTGAGTTCTTACGTGCTACGTGTTTAATGTTTTTCTTTATGTGTTACCGTTTTATATCTGGCATCATCTGCATAACCTGAGTCAATTCTTTCTGCAACAAGTCCTAGAGTGCACGTCGTGCACACAAACTCTAGTTGAGACACCCTTATTTAAGAAGGGGGAGCCGTCGGACGTATAGAGTGGGTGGAAAGCAAAGCAGCCACTATCGACCATATGCTCTCCCGAACAGCCTTCTTAGTAAACCCCAACGTAGGTCATCCTTTAGGTCATGTTTATCTGCATCATATTGAGACCTAGAGGGACCCACTTGGTCCTTTGTAGGAGACTCACCCCTGAAGCATCCCTACGTGCTAAATGTTGCATCTTTGTGGGTAACGTGGTTATTTGATGAACTAATTTGGGGAAAAGCATGTGTTGGAAGTAAGGTGTGTAGGCTTGAAAAAAAAAGAGTTTCGTAGTTTATTTTTAGAGTTCCTTATGACTTTTGTTTTTCACAATCATAAATTCAAAAAGATTTTTACCTTTTGCACTCATTTGTCAAAAATCAAAAAACATCAAAAAGATTTTTCTTTTTCTTTTTTAGTAAGCATTCATAATTCAAAAATTTTCAAAAAAAAGATTTCTTTTAATAGGAGCTTTTTATAAAAGAAAAATTCAAAAATATGGTAGAAGTTTTGTACATTTCATGTAATGAAAATACCAAAAAGATTTTTCTTTCATAGTTGGTGTCATTTTTATGTGAAGTGTCAAATTAAAAAAACCCAAGAAAGATTTTTATCGGCATTTTTCATCGTTTGTCTATGGTCGTATCTCTCAAGTTAGGGTTCAGTTCGTTATTTAATCCTAAATTGTCCAATCTGGACGAACTACGCACCACTAATTCTCCTCTCTCGAGAGTGAGATACGTAGGAAACCTATTGTGGGTTCAGGGATCTTATTTTAAAAATATCCAAAAAGATTTTATTCACTCTTCATTTAGAGTAGGTGTTCCATATACATCTTAAAAGAAAACCACAAAAAAAGATTTTCCTTTAATAGGTTCGATTTTCATTTTCGCATGAAATTTAAAACTGAAAACCCAAAAAGATTTTCTTTGGTAATCATGGATTTCACTTTGTATAGGGATGTTAAAGATGAAAAATTTTAAAAAATATTTTCGTCAATTATTTTGACAAATTGTTATTTTCTTTTCTTCTTAAAGTTTCGAGAAAAGGAAAAAAAAGAAAGAAAACAAAGAGTTCAATTGGCCATTTTGGCAAGACTTCACGAACTATGCACATTTGATTCTCCTCTCTCGGGAGTGAGATACGTAGGCGCCCTTCTTGGGTTTGGTGATCTTTTCAAAAAAGAAAAAAAAAGGAAAAAGAGGTTTTGAAAAAGTGTTGAACTCTAACACATTTGTTGTTTTTTGTTGAGTCAGTTTAAGGTGGTTGGTTTGTGGCATTCTAGATGGTCCTTCACATCACACCAAATCCAAAGGGTTAGTTGTGTCCAACAAAGATATAGAGTGACATCATGGATCAAACAAAGAATCAGGAAAATGAGAATTTGAAGCAAGAGATTAGGAGGCTAAGACAACAAATGATAGAAATGCATCGAGCTTGGGCCAGTGGGTTGCCTCCTCCTCTATTTCCCTTTATTGATCCTACAAATACCTTGAGTTTTCCACCAAAATCTCAAAGTCAGTTTTCTACTATTGTTGATGCACCGCAACATGACTCAAAATTCATTCCAAGCCAAAAGCATGTCAATACTTCCACCACTTTTCCTCTAGCTCCTCAGCATAAGCCTGCTACATTCACAACACCATATGTCATCTGTGATCTTGTTGCTCAATACTCTACTGGGACTTCCATACTGGCTCGCCCAATGGTTGTGCGTCCCCATGCTACTAGTGAACCTATACTCAATACTCTTGGTGATCATTGTTATACTCTTGAGCCTACTTTTAAGTTAACTGGACCACCAAAATTTCTTAACAAGAAGTCCAGTGTGCCAGAAGAGTCGGAGAAAATGGTTGGAAAAATGAAGAGTGCAGAAAATGCTATAAAAAATTCTCTAGGACCTGCGGGTAAAGAAGATGTTTTATACAAAGACTGGGGCATGCCTTCAAGTTCTAACCTTCTTCCAAACTTTGTGATATCGAAATTTGAGGAGCAAGATGGGCATGATGAATACGTGGAACATTTGGGACAATATTGCAATCAATTAAGGGAAACTGCAGGGAAGAAGAATGAGAAAGATGACACTGCTATTGTAGTTGGAGAACAGGCACATCCAAGAAGACGACGTCGTCATTGCCGTCAGTCTCAAGCCCAAGTTCATACCCAAGCTCTCCATAATCACTCCCAAAATCCATTATACATTTTTTCCCCACCTTCATATCTAGTATATTGCGTACAACCATATGTTCAACTCCCTCCTTACCCACAATGTCACGCACCAACTCCTTAAAGTCATCTTTTAATTCCACAAACATACCAAAGCTCTTCTAGGCCCGATGTTTGATCCAAGTCAAACAATGAAATGAGGCAAAAATTGAGGGATAACTTCACACCAATTGGAGAGTCGTATGCCAGTTTATTCCAGAGATTGGTATAGCAGGGCATGATCACTCCTCTCTTGGCGTATACTCCTGACCCGCATTCAAAAAGTTTTGATCCTAATATACGATGTGCATATTATTCTGATGTTCAGAGTCACAGTATTGAAGATTGTCTTGCTTTGAAAAGAGAAATTGAAAAAATGATTCAAGACAAATTGATTATGGTGCAGAACATTAACAGTGAGGAAAGCCTCTAGTCATGCTGATATGCAGACCAGTGGCTAAGATATCAGGCTGAAAAATTGAGAAGTCACTCCTCTCTCTACTAGGAAGAGGTCTAGTAGTTTGTTTTATTTTATTTTCTGTTATTCGAATTATTTCAGGGTTGTAGTTCAGGATCTATCATGTCTTGTCCATTTGTCGTTATGTTCAAACCCTTCTATCTTTTATTTTAATTAAATGAAGTGTCCCTTTTTCCTTTTTGTTTTAAATATGTGTTGTTTATTTTTTTTCTTTACACAGTACATTTTAGGTTGATTCTAGAGATATGACATGCTAGAGGAATTTCCATCCAGATCTTAAAATCCAGTTTAAGCATGAACTTTGAATCTGAGGGCTAAAGTTAGAAACAACATCTGAGAAAATTGATAGAGTGTTGACATATTTGGTGACCATGTTGAAGCCTTTTTCAAAATTAAGGCAATTATTTTGAGAATCACAAGAATAACTTGGTCATCAATTGAAAAACATAGCTCAATTAGGTCAAATAGCGGATGTGTGATCCCGAGAAAAAAAATCAACTCCACGAAAGCATGAGTCATTTAATGTGAGGGATGTACAACAAAGATGGAGTTGTATGTTTGACTAGTGTAGAAGAAGAGATGGCACACATACTTGGGGCAGGTTAATGTTTCAAAACATGTCATAAGTGATATTGATCAAGCACTTTCACATTGCATGTTATGTACTAGCATCTTCAAGGATTGATACGATGAAGGTATTTCATTTTGCTATCCAAATATTGTGTCATCCTTTGTTTACCCTATTTGAGCTTTAGTTTTATTTTCTTTCATACCCCTCTTTTGGAATCAAGATAGAGTCAGCAAAGTTAAAAAAAAAAGAGTATCGAGTAAAAGATTAGAGTCAGAAAAGTTTTCAAAAAAAGAAAGAAAAAAATATATATTCAAAAAGAAAGAAAAGAGAAGAGTGTCAAGAAAAATAGAGTCAGAAAATTCATAAGGAGAAAGAGTCAATAAAAGAAACATAGAAGAAAAAGAAATTAGAATCAAGCAAAGCAAGCTGCCATAACTACGTGTGGCCTGCTTCTCCTCTCTCGAGGGTGAGATACGTAGGCTGACCTACTCTGGGATCGGTCCAACCAAATATACAGTTTAGAATTGCCCAGTCAAAAGAAGCTGGGGCATGAGTTAATCCCCATTATTTGTGTTGATTCCAAAAGTTGTAAGTCCTACCCCACTTCAAGTGTCGTTTGGGCCCCATGCCATCCTTTCTTTCTAACCCTATTCAAAAGCCAAGTTACAACCATAGAAAGACCTTCAGATCAATCTTTGAGGATGTTAAGGCTAAGCATGCAAGGGATATGATAATGCATTTGGGAACTACTTATTTTCTTCGACATAAAAAATCAAAAGAGAAATAAAGATAAGAGAGTCTTATTGGTGAAAACCCTCATGGGCACCGTAAGACGATGGTAACCTGAGAGAGATAAAAATGAGAGAGTCTTATCGGTGAAAACCCTCACGGGCACTGTAAGATGATGATAAGTTGAGACAAATGAAAATAAGAGAGTCTCATTAGTGAAAAACCCTCACGGACACCATAAGGCAATGGTGAGCGGGGAAAAGGAAATGAGAAAGGCTTGTTGTAAAAAACCCTTCAAGGCGCCACTAGCCGAATGAGGCGTTAAATGCAATTGACCTAAGGAAGAAACTCAGTTTCGAGGCCATTAACTTAACAACAATTGGTAGAAAGTTTTGGATGGAAAGATCAGGCAGTTTAATCCGATATGCATATCATAATTATTAGAGTTGACTTTCATTTTCAAATAAGCTTTTGATGTGTGAGAAGATGCTAACACATTTGAGGCTTTTAACTCTAAATAATTGTGAAGTCTTAAGCAACATTTGTTATTTTTGATTGTTTTTATTGTTTTAATGCAGATGTAAGTGATCGAGGAGGAAACTAAAGGAAAGAAGAACAAAATCAGTTGAAATCTGGTGCAAATACGAAGAATGTAGCTGACTACATCTTTAAAGCGCCGTCAGACATGTGAAAGGCTATCACAATTGTCGTCAAGCTTAGACAGAAGCTGGAGAATTGAAGTGAAGTGTGACGACATTTCTGAAGCACCGTCACAACTTTGATAAGGCATCAAAATATCTGTCAACTCAAAGAAGAACATGATGATTTCCAATGAGGATGTGACGACATTTCTCACATGCCGTCACATATTTGACACACCTTCAAATTTTGCAGTCAGGAGAAGCAGAAGATGCTATTATACTGGAAGCTTTGACGACATTCCACAAAAGTCATCAGGTGTCTGACAAGCCATCAGAAATGGCGTCGTCTATTTTGAAAAAAAAAAGCTGAAACTTGAGATTTGCTTCCATATATAGCTCTTTCTATTTAAGGCATAGCTTTTAGGTTTTATTATGGGGAGGAACTTATAAAAAGTTATTTTTAATTCTCTTTAGGGGGATCATCCACAATTAATTATCCATTGAGCAGAGAACATATGATATTTTTTCTCTCTCTATCTCAAGAACAATATTTTTGGTGTTTTTGCCTTGTGATTCAAATACAAGTTCACTTTCAATTTCATTCATCATTGTAAGTTAATCCTTTCAGTTATGAATGCAAATTGCATGCTTGTTTCTTGCATCATGAGTAGCTAAACTCCTGTAACCTGGATTATGGAATCTAGGGTTAGGTCATGATAAGGTGTTAAATTAATTATTCAAGGTTTAATAGGTGTTAAGATTTCTTGATAATTCTGAGACTATAATTTATGTCTGTTGGTTGCAAACAATAGGCGTACCTACTTTGGTTTGCTTGAGAAAGAAATCATAAACAGTAGGAAGTGAGTTATTAACAGGGACTCGAAAAGGCTTCGTTTAATAATCAGTGATGTAATAAGATTGGTTAACCTGAGGCAAAATCTGTGCAGTGATAAGCGATTCCCTAAGTCTGAGAGGATTAGGAAATTAGATGCTTGAATAGGTCGAGAGAAATTTGAGCATACCATCGATAAAGATAGCTTGTCATCCTAACCACCGTGAGAATCTTGATTAAATTTTAGCATCTGTCATGTACTGTAAGCCCTAGTGAACATATTATTTCATAAAATATTGGTTACAAACATCAAAATCAAAGTGACAAACAATTACGTGTTAAACTCAAACCCCCACTTTACTTTCTTTTTGTGCCAATTGTTTGAATTTAACTTGTAGCTATAGTTTCAAATTGACTTAATCGCCACTTACATTGTTCCATATGGATTCAACCCCGACTCCAAAGTTGGGTAAATATATTGACGACGACCACCTTGCACTAAATTGAGGTATAAGTTGAGCGTTATCAAAAAATGGCGTCGTTGCCGGGGAATAATTTGGCGTATTAAGTTAGTTTGGAATTTTAGCTTACTTTCTTGAATTCAAACTTGTAAATATTTGTTTGTTATTTCCTTTGTTTCTTGTGTTAGGTAGATTTTCTTTATTTTTGTTTATTTCTTACTATGGCATCATGGAATAAATGTGAGTTTGATGGTTCGAAATCTTATCTACATGATCCATGTCCATATTGTGATGGACCCCACTTTTGCAAAGATTGTAGATATGCTCCCCGGAGAGAGATGTGTGCACCATCTCCATCCTATCAAGAATATAATTGTTCTTTATATGGTGGTCAAGATGGACATTAGAGTGATTGCCCAAATGCCTCCTCCCCCTATTGCACTAACCTAAGTTCTAGTTCTTTTTATGAGTATGACAGGTCTTATGGTCAAGAAAAGGAAGAACGAAGCACCGGAAAGAGTGGCATTAAAGCTATGCTTCAACTAATGTTGGAGTGTGTGGACACAACGAATGATATCATACGTGATATACATCAAGACATACAGGAAAATAATGAGGAAAGAAGAATGATAGAGGATATAGATATAGAGGTCAAGCATTCAAAGCACTTTTCCACATTATGTTTAGATGATATCTTGTCTGTGGAATCATTTAACATAATGGATGAGTGTGAAGATGAGGAGAAAGAATCCGATATTGATAATGAGCTTGATGTTGAGCAGCCCTCGGTGATTTCCCAACCAACCGAACCATTTATGAATGAAGATGCCAAAGACGAGGTGATGGTACTAGAGTAAAAAAAAAGAAATCAAGCACAATCCTTGTGAAGACTCTAGTCCATTTTGGGGTAAAAATACTAATAAGGGTGCTACTCCAAAATTGAGAGTTAGTCCTCATTCGAACCACTTTTCAACATTATGCTTGGTGGATTTGATGAAAGTTGAATCACCCAAGAAAATGATGAATTTTGCAAATGAGGAAAATTCTTACATTTTGGAGTTTATCTTTCCAAAAGGGTATGCTACAACCCCAATCTTGAAGGCCAAGAAGCTTAAAGATCGATATCCATTTAGTGGCTTTTGAAGATCCTCATCGTTGCCTAATGAGCCCACACGAAAGTTCAATGCAAAATTGGGCTAGCGGTTCAAGTCTTCAAAGTGGCGTGATAGAACATTCCTTATCATGTCCTCACATTTGCCCTACGGACCTAAAATATGTAACGATCAAAACATGGGCCGACAATTTAAATCGTCAAAGTGGAGGGATAAAGGATGACTGGATGTTGTCGTGCCACGACACTAAATTAGGCGCTTCTTGGGAGGAAACCCAAGGTATTTTGTTGATTATATTCGTATTATGTGATTGACATCATATCTTCGTACCCATGGTGCCACAGGTATGTTTCTAACTCTCTTGTTTTGGTTTGACGCATTAGGGACATTGCATGATTTTAAGTTGAGGGTGTTAGGGCTACTTGTGGGTGTTGATGTCCTCCTGGGGTTTTTGTTGTCGTGCCTCTTTTCCCCAGAGTATTTTTCCTACTAGAGTCGGCATATTTAGGAGTATTGTTTTTGCGTTGTGATGTGTTGTGGTTAATTAAGGAAAAAATAAGTATCTAGGGCAGTTGATATATTTTTGTTGATTTTTCTTGGAATGACAAATACCTCTCCAGCTGTCTATCTGATAACTGTGTGATGTGCATTTATATGTGACTACTGTGAATCTTTTTATGGCATTAGTTCTAGGGACATGATAATCATTGCTAACAATTGTATGAACCGGATAGGTAGTATCTTGTGATGTACCTTTTTCCCATGTGTGTCTGAGGTCTAGCTCAGTTCCCTTTGTATGTTGAATCTAGAACTTGCTCGGTTAGTCTCGCCTTGGTTGAAAGATAGGGGTTAGGAAAGGATCATAGGCTGTTGTTGATATTAGTCCACTTTTAGCCTAAATTACCTACCCTGTGTGCATGATATCTCCCTTGATCCCTCTTTTGAACCTGAATAGATTAATTCTTTTTATGACACATATCACCTTCCCATTCAACTCAGAATGAACCTATTTTGGCCCTGGTCCTCCTTGGATACTATGCACCTTGACTTAGGCAAATAACCTAAATTGAGGGTGGCTATCATAGGGGTGTGTGATGTGAAATGTGTATGAAGAGAGGTTGAATAAAAAGAAAAGATTTAAATGATGGATGTGGTAGAAAAAGAATAAGAAAAGATAAAGACTATGAAAAGAAAGAACGAACTGTTAAAAAGAAAAAGGAAAAAAAAGACTGCACTCATCCGGAATATGTGTGATCAAGAATGAATAAAAAATGGAAAAAGGCTAAGAGGTGGGACCCCAAAAGAGTAGTGTAGTATCAAGGAGGCTTAGTCACTTTAAATATCCGTGAACACCATTCCAGCCCCAAGCCTACATTACAAGCCAAATAAAAAGACCTATAGTGATCCTAACTCAACTGTCTGAAAGCCTTGGTAATGAAAATAAGGGAAAGCATATGGTATTTGACATACATTGATTGTAATTTCTTTTTGAGAGTGAGTGTCTCTTGACCGTCCCTGCATTGACATGCTTGATTTCATACATGAGTTAGGAGGGACTTCTTTGTTGTAAGGGCACATAGGTTCTATAACTAGCTGCCTACTTGCTTGGGTAGTGTAACTTGTATATATGCATGGTTGTTGATTCTAACTTGATGCCAAATCTTGATTCCTTTATGTAACATTGTGGATCTTCATTTATAAACATAGTTGGGTTTATAAGTAATTGAACTTGGAGAGTGCCATGTGTTTTGAGCTAAAATAGAAAATCAACGGCATGGGTATCTTATGTATTTTTTGGTTAAGCATCATAGTGTTGTGTTTTGGTTGCTTGAGGACAAGCAATTGTTTTAAGTGGAGGGTGTTGCTGTGTGAGCAGATGCTAACATATTTGAGGCTTTTAACTCTAAATAATTGTGAAGTCTTAAGCAACTTTTGTTATTTTTTATTATGTTTATTGTTTTAATGCAGATGTAAGTGATCAAGGAGGAAACTAAAGGAAAGAAGAACAAAATCAGTTGAAATCTGGTGCAAATAAGATGAAGTGTAGCTGACGACATCTTTGAAGCTCAGTCAGACATGTGAAAGGCTGTCATAATTGTCATCAAGCTTAGACAGAAGCTGAAGAATTGAACTGAAGTATGACGACATTTCTGAAGAGTCGTCACAACTTTGATAAGGCGTCAAAATCGTCGTCAACTCGAAGTAGAACGTGATGATTTCCAATGAGGATGTGATGACATTTCTCACATGCCGTCACATATTTGACACACCATCAAATTAGGCCGTCAGGAGAAGCAGAAGATGTTATTATACTGGAAGCTTTGACGACATTCCGAAAAAGCCGTCAGGTGTCTGACAAGCCGTCAGAAATGGCGTCGTCTATTCCGAAAAATAAAAATTGAAACTTTAGATTTGCTTCCATATATAGCTCTTTCTATTTAAGGCATAGTTTTTAGGTTTAATTATGGAGAAGAACTTATAAAAAGTTTTTTTAATTCTCTTTAGGGGGATAATCCACAATTAATTATCCATTGAACGGAGAACATACGATATTTTTTCTCTCTCTATCTCAAGAACAATATTTTTGGTTTTTTTGCCTTGTGATTGAAATACAAGTCCACTTTCGATTCCATTCATCATTGTAAGTTAATCCTTTCAGTTATGAATGCAAATTGCATGCTTGTTTCTTGTGTCATGAGTAGCTAAACTCCTATAACCTGGATTATGGAATCTAGGGTTAGGTCATGATAAGATGTTAAATTAATTATTCAAGGTTTAATAGGTGTTAAGATTTCTTGATAATTCTGAGACTATAATTTATGTATGTTGGTTGCAAACAATAGGCGTACCTACTTTGGTTTGCTTGAGAAAGAAATCATAAACAGTTGGAAGTGAGTTATCAACAGGGACTCGGAAAGGCTTCATTTAATAATCAGTGTTGTAACAAGGTTGGTTAACCTGAGGCAAAATCTGTGTAGTGATAAGCGATTCCCTAAGTCCGAGAGGATTAAGAAATTAGACGCTTGAATAGGTCGAGAGACATTTGAGCATACCATCGATAAAGATAGCTTGTCATCCTAACCACCGTGAGAATCTTGAGTAAATTTTAGCATCTGTCATGTACCGTAAGCCCTAGTGAACATAAACCTGGTTATTTCATTAAATCTTGGTTACAAACATCGAAATCAAAGTGACAAACAATTACGTGTTAAACTCAAAACCCCACTTTACTTTCTTTTTGTGCCAATTGTTTGAATTTAACTTGTAGCTATAGTTTCAAATTGATTTAATCGCCACTTACATTATTCCCTGTGGATTCGATCTCGACTCCAAAGTTAGGTAAATATATTGACGACGACCGCCTTGCACTAAATTGATGTTTAAGTTGAGCGTTATCAGCTTTTCTTTCATGTTTTTCAATGGGGAGATTCATTGTCGTTTTTTTTCCTTCTCTTTTGTTATATTTTTATTTTCTTGAGTCAGTTATCCAAATAAAACAAAAATTGTTGTCATTTTTCTCTTGTCTTTGAGTCAAGTCCATGTCAAACCAAGTGAGAAAAGATTTCAAAACTGGTTACCAACTTCTTCAATTACACAAAGCAAGACAGAAAGGCCAGTGCATGAAAGAGACATGATTGTGAGCCAAAAAAAAGGGGCATGCAGAAAGCTTTGTTAATAGGAAAATCTGGGAACTTATGAAAATACCAAAGTTTAAATTATCTGAGAAGCATGGAAAAGCAGAGATACTGTATTTATTATAGAGTCACTCTTAATAATCTGAGTTTGGGTCAATGACACTATAAAGCAAGGGCAAGTGCCAGCAATCTGATATAAAATGAAGGGAATGAACACTGGAGCAGGTGTCAGGAAAGCCAAGTGCTGCAAACCACCACTAAGTTAAAGCTTTTAACTGACAAATTTTCTTTGTTGAAACAGGGGCAAATTCGCTTCACTTAATTTAGCTACCATTGGAAATGCACATCCAGGGAATTTACTTTATGTTCAGGACCCTCCTGGAAAATGGGATTTTACTTTCTGTTCAGGACCCTCTTGAAAAATGGGATTTTACTTTCTGTTCAGAACCCTCCTGAAAAATGGGATTTTACTTTCTATTCAGGACCCTCCTGGAAAATGGAAATTTACTTTCTGTTCAGGACCCTCCTGGAAAATGGAAATTTACTTTCTGTTCAGGACTCTCTTTCTGTTCAGGACCCTCCTGGAAAATGGAAATTTACTTTCTGTTCAGGACCCTCCTGGAAAATGGGAATTTTACTTTATGTTCAGGACCCTCCTGGAAAATGGGAATTTACTTTATGTTCAGAACCCTCCTGAAAAATGGGAATTTACTTTCTGTTCAGGACCCTCCTCGAAAATGGAAATTTAATTTATGTTCAGGACTCTCCTGAAAAGGGGGAATTTAATTTATGTTCAGGACCCTCTTGGAAAATGGGAATTTACTTTATGTTCAGAACCCTCCTGGAAAATGGGAATTTTACTTTATGTTCAGGACCCTCCTGAAAAATGGGAATTTACTTTATGTTCAGAACCCTCCTGGAAAATGGGAATTTACTTTCTGTTCAGGACTCTCCTAGAAAATAGAAATTTAATTTTTGTTCAGGACTCTTCTGAAAAAGGGGAATTTAATTTATGTTCAGGACCCTCCTGGAAAATGGAAATTTACTTTATGTTCAGGACCCTCCTGCAAAATGGGAATTTAATTTATGTTCAAGACCCTCCTGGAAAATGGGAATTTACTTTCTATTCAGGACCCTCCTAGAAAATGGGAATTTAATTTATGTTCAGGACTCTCCTAAAAAAGAGAAATTTAATTTATTTTCAGGACCCTCCTAGAAAATGGGAATTTACTTTATGTTCAGGACCCTCCTGGAAAATGAAAATTTACTTTATGTTCAGGACCCTCCTGGAAAATGAGAATTTAATTTATGTTCAGGACCCTCCTGGAAAATGGGAATTTACTTTTTGTTCAGGACTCTCTTGAAAAATGGGAATTTACTTTATGTTCAAGACCCTCCTGTAAAATGGGACATTAATTTCAAAAAAAAAATGAATGAATGAAATCTCTCTTTATCATAATCTTGTTTTGGGATAATTTTCGTTTTAGTTTTGATTTTAATTTCAGGAGCCCGCCTGAAGAACAGGGTGATTAAATTAAAAGTCAGGAGCCCGCCTGAAGAACAGGGTGATGAAATTGAAAGTCAGGAGCCCGACTGAAGAACAGGATGATGAAATAGTAAGTTAGGAGCCCGACTGAAGAACAGGGCAAATAAATGGAAAATCAAGCAAAAAGGTAAAGAAGTTGGAAGTCAAACAACAAGGTGAAGAATTTGAAAGTCAAGAAACAAGGCAAAAAAATTGAAAGTCAACAAATTAATGAAATAGCAAGTCAAGAGTCAAGGAAAACTACATAGATAGGATTTTTGTAATTTTTGTTATATTTTAACTTGTAATTTTTATTTTTGATGTAATGACAGAGTCGCGTATCGGAACCTCGACAGGACCTCACTCTACTCTCCAACTTGGTTGCCCTTCTTCCTTTTGTTTTCTTCTTTTGAATAATAATCAGGACAAAATTCTTTCTCGTTGTCTACTTCTTTGTCTGAAAACACTTTGTGATTACATCCAGAGGGGGCATGATGTAGACACGTAATTTTGTCCCTTCCCGAAAGCATTTTTACCATTTTTACTCATGTCTTACCGCGTGCCTTCACCCGTGTGATTACATCCAAAAAATACAAAATAACAACCCATAATAAAATCCCTAATAAATTTTATCTTGTTTTAATCTATCCTAACAAACTTTATCCTAACCACTATCCCTACATATACCCCCACCCCCTTTATCCATATACCCTCACCTCCCTACCCATCCTCACATTTTTGGAGGCTTCACAAAATATATACTTGCACAGCATATAGGCATAGGGGGGACCACTACTGATTCCCTTTTTCCATTAACAATAAATACAATATACATTTTTCACTCACGGGCCCCATTGGAACTTTTTCACCATACAACACCTCACCAATCCCATTTTATACCAGACCTCACTAATAGATATAGACACACAACTCTCTCCATGAGATACTCCTTCACTGAGTACGTACAAACACTCTCAGGCACCAGAATTCGTAGGCACACACACCATTCTTCTCCACTCATCTTCTCCACAAAACCCACATACTCTCACACACACAAACCAGTGAAAGAAAACAGGGGAGATAACACTTGATTCTCTTTATTCTTATATTCACGCACATACACAATCATACCCATATCCACTAAAATGGCATGAGAGTAGGTAGATGAGAGAGAGAGATATTGAGAGTGAAGAGAAAGAGAGATCGAGCTCGGGAGAGAAAGAGAGAAAAAGTGATTGAGCTCGGGAGAGAAAGAGAGAAAGAGAGATCGAGCTCGATTGAGAAAGAGTGGAAAGATTTGGGAGAAAAAATAGTCAGAGAAATAAAGAACATCGAGGAGAGGGGAGAACCACAAGATCCGTTGTTCGTTTGACTGTTCTGGCGAATAACGACAGTGTTGCGTTGTTTTCTTTTAAGTGGATTCTTGCGAGTAGGATTAACTCTGCTGAGTTTGGGTATGCAGGTTTATTGGTCTCTTTCATAACTTCGATCTCATTTTGTTTGATATTTTCTCTGTCTCGGTTTTAAACTTGTTCGAGTTTACTATTCTTGATATCGAGTTGGTTGGTTAGTTGTTGGGGATTTGTCGGGGATTTTCCAAGCGCGGACTCTCTTAAATGTTATTATCAACAGAAATCATCTATTTGGAGGTCCAAATTCTGAACCCTACTATTTATTATTTTAGCGTGTTTGATGATATGACTTGATTGATATGTTTGAATGCGTATTTGAGTTTTTCTCATAATTATCGCGTCTTGATTAGTTGAGTTTATGTCGGAATTGAGCATTTGTTGGTTTAGAATCAAATTTGGGGGCATGGATTAAAAATAGAGGAAAAAATAAATATTGATTAATTTTGATGCATTGATAATGTTGAACATGATAGAATTATGATATATTGAAATGGATAGGCAAACGTAGGTTCGGGTAGGCAAATTTAGAAATAAATTTTCTTGTTGAATATTTGAATGTGGAATTTGAGTTGAATGGTTTGGTTTTAGTTCTTGCATTTGAAAATGTATTCATTTAATCGGGGAATGCCCCGCGATCACTTGTGTTTACTTACCGAGGAATGCCCCGACATATCATATATGTAAAGGAGGTTCGTGATGAAGGCCCGAGGCATCGGGTAAAGCATTGGAGTTTAGTCTAGGATTAGTTTATAATAGGATTTATATTTTCGTATTTTTCTATTGTGGGACTATATAACTCGGACAGGACATTATATTTTGGATTGATGTTTTTGTTGGTTTGATTTATTGGTTTTTATGCTTTTATGTGGTTTATACATTCTTAGTATCAAAATTAGCCGATATGCTCCACCAAGCTACTGTGGTCGAACCACGGGATCGAGAGGTGCCTAACAACCTCCCCTCGGTCAACAGAATTTCATAGCCGGAATCTCTGTTCGCAAACCAGTTTAAGGAGTCAAATCATTTTGAAAAGGATTTTTCAAAGGTGACTTGGCACACCCAATTATGCCAAGTGGCGACTCTGAGTTTTGAATGTAAATAATCCTTTTTCGAAATAAACTTTCATCTTTTGTCACTTAATAATGAAAATCTTTTCGAAACTTAAAATCTAATCTTTTTGGTCGAAAAAGAGTGTGACAATGTGTGTGCCACATCACTCTCCTGCCTCTTATTAAAAGTTGTCACTCATACTTAAATTCTAAGAGACACGTCTCATCAGCCATGATTTTTCATGAAATCTGAACCATTCTTTCCTTCCTATTTAAGATCAAAATCAAACTTTCTCTTACACTTTTGAAAAGTGTATCTCATAAAGCTTATCATCTCCCAAACCAATTCCAAGAGATTTCATCATGTTTTATCTATCTCAGTTCTTACACTGTCAAATCCTCTCACATTCTCTCAAAAAGTTGAGCCTATTTCATTAAATGAGATTGATACTCCCTCTATCCCTTCTGACTTTGAACTAGAGAAGTCCTTTTTCCATTAAAAAGTTTACTCCTATTTCCCTATGCGAGATTTCTAGGGATTTTAACTCTTAAGTGAAAATAAAAACTCCCAATGCTCCACTCTCAGAAAAGGATGATGTTGTTGAGGCCAGTTCTGACCCTAAAACTAAGTTTTCTTCCGAAAAGGAAGAAGACCTGATATGAGCCAAATGGCCATCTATCCTTTTGAAGACATCAATTGATGCCAGTGCATAAATACTAAAGACTTGGTCACCTCATGGACACAATAACATGCATGAATGAGCCATTTTGAGCATTACATAAGGTAAACCCCTGTGTGGAAGATTGCGCGGGGGCTTACCTTTGATGCCAACCCGAGACCACAAGTGTTGAAGCATGACCCCACGGTTGTGGAGCATTGAAGAAGCACCCTTCATTGAGGGTATTTTGGGGATTACACTAGTTGGAAAAACACTCCATGGCCACCTCTTTCATTAAGGGTATTGTGGTCATTTTTATTATGTAATTAGCTAGCCTATACATAGACTTCTATTAGGTTATTTTCTCTTTAGTTTATTGATGATGATATTGTGAAAAAATACTTCTCTCTTTAAGAGTGTAACACCTTTAGTGTAGGGCTTGGAAAATCCAATATTGATCTTTTCCTTAGAAACGGTGGTTTTAAGTGGAGTTGATTCCCTTAGTGGTCACCGTAAGAAGATTGGTGTTTGATTATTGCAACTTTTAGGGTCTCTTCGTTTGATATGCGTGTTGGTTCTCATTGTTTCGTAAGATCTTATGTCATCTTGCCTATCTTTATATTATTGCATTGTTGTTTTTGTTTCTTGTCTCCCATTCTCGGTTTATTATGTGTTGCTATCATAGTTGTTTTTGTATCCTGTTCTCATTTTTCCTTGTGTTCTTGACTGGTTTTTGAGTTTCGTGGTTTGTCCGTTATCATTTGGTATCAAAGCCATCATTGATTTCATTTCCACGAGATTAATCTTGGGCTTGTTCACTCAAAAAATCAACCAAAAAAAGTGTTAAAAAGCTGAAAAACTCAAAAATAGTGAAGTTGTCCCGTTTTTGTGTTTAGGCCAAAATTTGAAGCCTAATTTTCTTGTGTTTTTTTGTGTATTTTTTTGTTTCTAGTGTTAGTCCCTTCTTCACTAACACTAATAGAGTAAAAATCTAAAATTTGAGACATTTTTTAGTTATGTTTAGATTTTGGGTAGGTTGTTGTTGTAGTTGAGGACTTGAGCTTGAGCCGTGTGTTGTCGTTGTGGTTGAGAATTGGTCTTGAAATTGTGGTATTGTTGTTTGGGAGATCATGTGTGTTTGAAAAAATCAAAATTCATTCAATTTGGAGGTCATTTGCTTAAGATGCACTTTGAGTGTTCTTGGTGTTCTTCACCATGTTCATAAATTGCTAACCAAGAACACTCCAAATGTGTTGTTTGATCTTGAACAAAGTGGAAATAAGGTGTGCTCTTTTATTTGTCTTGAAAACAATTTCAAGACAACACCAAAGAAGAAAGTAGTAAAAAGGTTTTCCAAAAATCTTGTTGCCAAAACAGAGAAAGGGGCATCTTCCAAGACATACAAAAGAGGAAAAAGCCAAAAGTCTTTCATAAAGGTTTTTAGCCAAAAAGGTGCAAGGAAGGTCAAACCTTTTTTAAAATTGAAAAAGTCTCCAAGTCTTGTTTGTTCCCTACCAAAACCGAATTTCCACTCTGCCAAATTAAATTTGACCAATTCAAATTCTCAACAAGAAAAAAAAACTGCCACGTTACCAAACTGCCACATCATCAAAGTGCCACATCATTAACGTTCCAATTACCTTGAAGCTCAAATTTAGATTCTAACTTTCTTTTCTTTGTTTCGTTAGTTTCATTTCTTGATTCTAATACTAATTAGCAACTAGTAATCACCTACTAGATTGTGAATTAGTTTTGAATTCATCATGTCTTCATTATTTGTATGCTTTTCTCATTTTTAATTCGTCGTAATTTTTTTGTTTCAAGTCCGTAAGATGATTTTTTTATTTTTTGTGTCTTAAGACGATCAAACAAGAATCTATTCCGGCCGCTAAGTAGGATTGAAATCTTATTGACTATCGAAGTATAAGCAACTTTCAATATTTGTCGCTCCAATTATGAGGATCACAAAGGTGAGTGCATACGAGTGTTGGTGAGGAGATTTTACCACTAATCTTGTTTGTTCATTTTGTAGGTACGAGGTGTTATAAGGGGAACATGTCTTCGATAGACGCAGATTATTATGGCTACTACATAGGAGACTATGATTGTAGTGAGAGATTTTATGGCTACAAAGTTGTTGGAGATTATGGGGGCTATGAAAATAGCCATGATCAAGGCACGGACAGATTTGAGGGTTACGGTTTTCGAAGGGAAAATGAGGTGAATGAAGTGTCTAGTGTTTATGGTGAACATGGAGATGATGAAGAGCCTTGTGATGGTCCTTATGATGAAGTTGGGACGTATGCAGGTTCTTACACTTCCCAAACCGAAACTAGAATTGGTGCAAGGTATAACCCTTTCATTTGCAAAGCTTATGAGAGCTATGGTGAGATTTCACGTGTGGAGTATGAAAATTCATATTCTTCAACTTGTAGTACTTCTTATCAAGGTTGACATGGTTTGAATGGTTATACTAGTTATAGTAGAGGTTGTCCCATGAGAAGAAGAGGGTATGCATCTCCAAAGTTGAAGGGTGATCATATGCCTTACAATGTTGATCCAAGAAGGAATGTTCACTCCAGAAAAGTGATCATTTATGGGGTACCGGGATGCCTCATTATGCTATATGATAGGTGATATAGAAACTACATCCTTCCATCCATGGTTGATTATTGGTGTCGTTTCATAGCCTTTACTTGTTTCATGTTCCTTGAACGGGTTTAAGGTTACCGAGAGGGTAAAGGTTATCTTCTCCCAATTTGAATACCATGAGGAGGTATGGTGCAATATTTTTTCCTTGACATATGGTCATGTAAGCTTAGGTGTAGATTGGTTTGCACAACATAAAGTTTCAAATATGCAAAATTGGCCTATTGTTGTAAGAGACCAATGGGGAAAACATCTCATTACGTCTATTCTGCCCAAGCCGCAAATAGAAGTGTTCACCTACTCCAATCCGAATTACTATGAGAGACAAAGATTTAGAGGAGTAAGGGTGTGCAAGGTGGAAATCCGAGAGTGGAAAAAAGAGAGGTCGTGAGGAGTAAAAGTGAGGGGATTGCCACCAAACCGAGCTAACTATGTTTGTCCTTCTATTTCTAAGGACATTTCTATAGGTACCAACATGGAAATCGGGGGAGCACAAGGCCAAAGAGAAGTTGCTGCCAAAGCATGCGGGGAACCTTCACACCACGGCAAAGAAGAATCTACTCAATAACTTCAAGGTAAAATAGCTAACTCTTACACTTTTGTGCATGTGAATGATAATTGTGTGGCTAGTATCCCATTGAGTGTGAGGTGTAGCTTTCCTATATGTGAGTCTATTATTTCTTTTCCACTTAATGACGATGTACATGTTGTGAGTATGGATGTACTAGTTTATCCTTTTGATGACCGAATCGGCTCTTCTTGTAAGATCGATTTATATCCACCGAGGTTAAAACCATTGTGTTGAATAAAAGTACATCGTCTTGTGAAATTTGTGTTGATCAACTTATGTGTGAAAATTTCCCACCACTTGAGGATGTGTGTGATGTGATTAATGAATCTCAAGTGTGTGATGATGTTGAAAATATTGATTAAAGGAATAGGAGTGAACCCCTGAGCTTGCCCTTTGATTATAATATTCGCTTGGCTCAAAGGGATAATCATGTGCTTGAAACATATTTAAAACTTGATAATGAACTTTTAGAGAGTGAACTTACTTATTCCGAATCTACCTGCGGAATAGATCATGCTCTTTTTAGATATAATGTCTTATTTGAAGATGGTATAATCACTCCCAATGAACCTAGTGGTGAGAATGATGGTATAGATTGTCTTGAAGGCTATAGCCTATATGCTAACCCACTATGGTGTGACAACAATCCTTCTAAAAATGGAAATCTCTTTTTGAAATATGAGAGTACTCTTAAGGGTAAAGAATGTGTAGTCCTTCTTGACAACCCGAGGGAAAAGGTGTCATTGACTCCTTGGGGTAATATTTCTAAATGTGCATCCTTGATTGACACACTTGTGCTTAAATTGCATGAATCCCAACTTGTGGATGACAAGTTGTCTATTTTTTGAAGGAAAGAGAGTGTATGTGCTTAAATTCTTTGTCTTCACCCATGAATGTCTTTATACTTGATTCTATCCTATACTACTTCTTTGCCTATGATGACATCCATGCTAGTTTCGATTTTGCATTAACTAGAGGTAGAGATCTTATTGGTTGGTCCACTTGTTTGAGTGACAATGCTATGTGAGATTGGTGGACTTTGAGACCAATGGTGGCACCATGTTTGAAGAGGCCACTTGAAGAGGTAATGAAACAATTGTACTTTAAGATTCCTAAGACAAGGGTAGCCTTATCTTTTGGACTTAGTGATACCATTAAAACCTTTGTAGTTTCTTTATCTCTTGATACTTGTCTTAGCCATTTCCTTTGTAATATTCTTACTAAACTTTTCATGACTAAGACAAAGGATTCATGGTTATATCTCAAGTATGTACCACCTTGGAATGATGATGTTATTTGTTATACTAACTTTAACCCTCATGCCATGAGGAAGTTGTGCTTGTTTGTCCTTTCTTTAGTTTTGCAAGATATGGATTCGAGGTCGAATCCTTTTCAAGAAGGGGAGGATGATACGAGCCAAATGGCCATATATGCTATTGAAGACATCATTGTATGCCAATGCATAAAGACTCAAGACTTGGTCACCTCATGGACACAAGAACATGCATGGATGACCTATTTTGAGCATGACATAAGGCAAACCCATATGTGGAAGATTGCGTGGGGGCTTACCTTTGATACCAACCTGAGACCATAAGTGTTGAAGCATGATCCCACAGTTGTGGAGAATTTAAGAAGCACCCTTCATTAATGGTATTTTGGGGATTAAACTTGTTGGAAAGACACTTTATGGCTACCCCTTTCATTAAGGGTATTGTGGTCATTTTTTTTATGTAATAAGCTAGCCTATCTATAGTCTTCTATTAGGTCATTTTCTCTTTAGTTTATTGATGATGATATTGTGAAAGACTACTTGTCTCTTTGAGAGTGTAACACCTTTAGTGTAGGGCTTGGTAAATCCAAGTAGTTAGTGTAGGGCTTAGAAAAGCCAATATTGATCTTTTCCTTAGAAATGGTGGTTTTAAGTGGAGTTGATTCCCTTATGGGTCACCGTAAGAATATTGGTGTTTGATTATTGTGACTTTGAGGGTCCTTCATTTGATATGCGTGTTGGTTCTCATTGTTTCGTATGATCTTATGTCATCTTGCCTATCTTTATATTATTGCATTGTTGTTTTTGTTTCTTTTCTCCCATTCTCACTTTATTGTGTGTTGCTACCATAGTTGTTTTTGTATCTTGTTATCATTTTCCCTTGTGCTCTTGACTGGTTTTTGAGTTTCATGGTTTTTCTGTTATCAAGACCCCAACATTGACTACTTTAAAGACCATATCTCTAAAAATTCTCCTTAGAACAACCCCTCCATAGACCAAACTTCCAACCAACCAGTTCCTTCAGACCAAGATTTGGACTTTTCCTCCAAAATCCCTTCTCCTCAAAAGTTAGAATCTCCTAGTAAATAGAAGTGCATTCATTGATGAGAACTTATTTGAAGACTTACCAACCTCCAAGAGAATCTCTTTTAACATTCAAGCCATAAGTGAGGAGATTGGGGTGCAAGGTCTCACTACCTTGAGTGCAGCACCCCCTAGGTAGGACACACACCCCAGCCAAGCTATTCACGAGAAGGAAAAATAATCCTCCTAAGAATGATGATGATAAAATATGGTACTTCCCCCTATTCTTGATCTTTCTGGTGGTGATAAAGATTCTACTAACAGTGATGATGATAGATCTATGTCTTGGAAAATATCTAAGAAAGGATCATCTTCTTCTACCAAGGCTTCCTCTAGAACAGTCAAGCCATCAAGGACCAGGTCAAGTCCTAGGTATCTGATGAAGGATACCTTGGAGAAAAATGAAAGTAATACCAATAAGGGAACGATGGAAAAGAAAAGGGTATAGACATAATTGAGTCAGTTGCAAAAAGGATGGTAGAAGTGAAGGATATTGATAAAAACACTAAAAGTGATCCTGATGATAGCAGAGATAGTGATTATGACAGTATTCCTAGAAGTTTGCCAGATGATGATGATGATAATATGTTTGATAGTGATGATATTGACTCTAATGTAGAAAGAGATGTGGTTTCTTAGAGCCAAAGTGAAAGGAAAAGGAATTGTCTCTCCAAATAAAGGAGAAGGTGTCCTGTTGAAAAAAACAATGTCAAAAGCCACTGGTAAAAGAAAAAGGTCTTCAAAGGTTGGTGACAAGGGACCAGGTCCTAGTCCCAAGTTAGCAAAGACCTCAGTAACCCATGGGTCTTTTTCTAAGGAAACTATCCTTCAAGAAAGGTATCAATATCTATTGGAAAAGAGAAAGGGTTGTCCAGGAAGTCTAGATTGGAAATTTTGAAGACTCGGGAAGTTTTGAGAAGAAGAATGTTTGATCCGACTGTAGTTGAGTTAACTAGGATGAAGGAGTTGATTGTATTGTTCCAAATTAGGAGCATTTGTTTGAGGGACCTGTTCCACCCTACATAAAAATGAAGTGTGCATGTTTTATCATAATTTGATATTTTTTGAAGATGGCTTGTACCTGATTTCTCATGTCAATGAGGTTAACACAATCATAGATAAGTAAGTACTATCTGAGATATTGGGAGTTCCTATAGAAGGGATCAAGTCCTTGAAAAAAAAAAGGATTTCTGATGGTTTTGGAGATCTGTGGGAGACTTGATGACATGAATATCTAGAATGTGAACAAAAAGGCTCTGAGAAGTGAATACCAACTGCTTTTTAAGTTGGTAAACAAATCACTCCTCCCCAAATCTGAAAAGAGAACCATTGTGGCCTAACTTGTTTCTCATGAAAGTTTTGTCCAAATATAAGAATGTTTGTCTTCCTATAATTGTAATTAAATATATGCACACTGTGATAATTGCCAAGGATAGGAAGCATGGTCTGACTTATGGTTTCTAGCTTAATGGAATTTTTGCCTACTTTAATGTGGCGTATGGAAAAGGCAAAGTTGGATCTGTCAAGCAAATGTTCAACATGACCACCCTAGAGGACAATGAGTATGTTCAAAGAAAGGAAGGTAAAAAACCCAAGTCTCTAGTCTCTAAGTTAGTAGATGTTCAGGATAGATTAAGGGAAGAGCTTGATGCTATGATTTCTTTGGTTTCTCTAAGAGATGTAGAGATTGCTACACTAATAGTAGCATCTATGAAAGGAGAAGAAGTGTAAACAGGTTCAAATGAGAAACTAAGTTCTGAAAATATTTCCCTAAAAGAAAAGGTGAAGAAGCTGGAAACAAAGATTGAGGCCTTAATTGCAAAGAATAGAGATTTGACTCAGTAGATTCTCAAAGAACATGTTGTTGAGAGTGAGAGGATGACAATCCTCCTTAGACAGTTGTCTTATGCTTCTGATCCTTCTTTCTAGAATCCATCCCAACCTGGTCCTCACTTTTTTCCTCTCAAACCTTCTTCTTAAGCCTATGTATCTCTGTTTTTCCTATATTTCTTTTTGTTGACTCTGACTGTAACTGGCACACTTATTATGTTTTTGGCAGCCACTACTTTGAATAGTTATTGATACTGCCTTGGCTTGATTAATGAATGGATTATCTTTATGCTATTCCTTTTCTTATTTAGTCAAATCTTTCTTGCTCATGTAAGTGCGGCCTTAATGGCCATGGATTAACATGTATGCTCATCTATGCCTGGTTTACTGCTTTATCTCTTTAATGATGCCAAGAGAGGGAAGATGAGGTATAGTTGTGCATAGTATTAGTATGATGTGGAGGTGTTGTTGTGCATTGTTCATTGTGTAGTGTGCAAAGAGTTAACGGGGTAGTGAATGAAGATACAGGATCCTCACACTCAGGGGGAATAAGTGGGAGAGGCTTAGGGAATAAATGACAGGGAGAACAGATGGATAAAAAGGATTGAAGGCATAAGTTACTGAGTCTTACTGTGTATGATGTGTACTTTGTGGATGACTTAAGATGTTGAAGACATGCATGGGTTTGTCATCATCAAAAAGGAAAAATTGCTTAGTCCTTAGTTTTGATGATATGACAAATTGCATATTGGGACCTTTTCCCTAAATATTGTGTGATGATTAAAGTTGCTACTACTTAGGGAACAGATTGGGCTTACCTTTCACTATCACACTCAACCCCACTGCTGGATGGAAGTACAAAAAGTTGGTGAAAAGTTATTGTAACCTTTTTGTCTCAACCAATGGGATTATTTCTAGGTTTTCTTGTGTCATACTATATATTTCTCATCCTTTTCAACAAGAAAACTATGCTTCCATATACTTATAACAAATATCTCTCTTGAAGTTTTGAATCAAAGTCTCATTTTGCAACAAGGAATTGATAGCTCAAAAAGTTGTACTTTATTTCCTTGTTGTATTTGAGTCTTTGTAATGTGTATTAAATGTTTACCTACTGTTGCCTGTAAGATTATTAGAAAGTGTTGTGGTGTAAAGCCCATTTCTTTGTAATCATCTAGAGTTAGGTGATTTTTCAAGCAAAAGTTAGCTTGTCTTCCGGTTAGAGTTAGCTGAAAGGTGTAGTAGTAGAGTTAATGCTAGTGTCTCTTTGTAATAGAGTTATTACTAGGAGATAAAAGATTAGGAGTTTAATCCTTGAAGTCTGGAGTCTGTACTCAAGTTTGATTGGATATAGAGGAGCTTTAGAAATTCTAGAGGCAGGTCGTGGTTTTTCTCCCTTGAGTTAAGAGTTTCCTGGTAAATATTGTTGTGTCTGCTTTTTACCTTCTCCACACACTTTATTGTTCAGTTTTCTCCTAGTTCTTGTTGTTTGAGTCTGTTTAGGACCAGGTTCCAAAAGTTGAGGAGCAATCCACTGCAACTCATCAATCAGTCTTAGTTAATTGGGTTTGAGAAAAGAATTACCCACAGGATTAATGATATCCATGACGAATAACAAGAACAAGAGAGTAACAATGCACCAAGTTCTTTTAGCATGGAAAATATAATGTGTAGCAGATCAAAATGTAATCAGAAACATCTCTATTCTTGGTTGATAAATTCAAGTACTAAATTGTGTGTGACTTAGAAATGCATTTATCAACTTTTACGAAACTTTAATTACAGTACGTTTTATTCACTACTTGTACATCACAAGTTCAATTTTTTCTTCTAATATACATTTTGCTATCAACTTCTTCATTTCTAGGAGAAGAAATTTAATGCAGCAATGCAGGAGTTCCGTCAAGGTCTTTCTTGCAAAGGTAGTCTATATGTTCACTTTGGTTACACAAAGTTCTAAAAAGATGACTAGGATTAAGATGCACACCCGCTAACACAAGTTTTATGTCACATCTCAAAATAATCCTAAGACGTGACTGACACCCGCTAACGCCACCTGTCGGGAGAATCAATCTTTTCTAACACTTTACCAGTTAATAAGCACTATGATAAGGTATTGCAACTCCAACACATCATCAAATAGTGAATAATAATTCAATAAAAATTGATAATCAAACTATAAATTCAACATACAATCACTTAAGAACTAACTCTCTCTCCCAAATCCCACACTTAGACCATGGAGCATCTAATATAGAGTTACATGGGTTCATCTTTCGGGCATACAATAAAAATGAAAAGACACATAAAAAATAGCTAAAGTTGGAACGAAAGCCTCCACAAACAATTTGAAGGTTCACCTTAGCAATAGAATCCTTACGAAGGAACCGTCATCCACTAGTTTCACTTTGTGTGGTAGTATCTGCAAACATGCAAGTAAGGAGTGAGCTACAGATAAATATAACCTAGTAAGCTCCCCGACTCGCTACTTTAGGTACTCCTGGGACAAGGATTAGAAAATACAACAACACCAAGAACATAAAAATATTACACACAAGAATTATATATTAATAGAATGACCAACCAGATCCAACAATCATTTATCAGGAAATATATATATCAATATAGTTTATAATAAATACTTATCATAATTTGTAATTTAAGTAATTAACCAACACCAGGAGTTTCGAGCAACATACACAATGCGGCAAATATATCAAGAGTATACACAATACTCAGAAAAGCATACACAATATTCCATATCAAATCAAGAAGCATACAGAATACTCAAGGGAAGCATATACAATGCCCCATTAGAACTAAAATGCAAACACAATATTCAAGAAAGCAAACACAATGCCTCAATCTCATAGTACACAATCGTATCACATCACGAAATAGTTATAAAGGAAAATTTAGTATTCTTGAACATAAAGTATATGTGGCTTGCCATGAAGACTGTTGATTCTTCCAAGCACGCGCTCATCACAACACATGGACCGGACAAACAAAAAAACATTTTTTTAAAATAAATTTGAAAAAAAAGCACTCAAAGTTTAAAGTCTCACTTACCTCACTAATGACAAGTTCTCCAACCTGGTAATGCATTGTAACACCCTGCATTTTCAAGCTAGAAATAAAACCTCTGTTCCTACGTGCGAAGCTCAAATGCCATGGTTTATATTTAAATTCATGTGCCACGATCCTTCTCCTAGTGTATGAAGTGATTATGAGGTGAAAAGTGTTCATAAAAATTACTTAGAGCAAAATTGAGCTAAGAGTCATTCATTCATCCAAAGTTGGATATTCGATTCTATAATGGTCTACTTTGAATGTGTATAATTTTCGATACACATAGAATTTTTGTAACGCCCCAAAAATGGGTCCCGAGACGTCACACGATGCTTAAGGCTACAAGTAGTCCCAAGCTAACCCTTTGATCCTGCTACTACAAATAAATCTTACTTAAAGATGAATAAAGCAATCACTAGTACTTGTCATAACATACTCATGAGAAATACTAAGAAAACACTTTGCCCGAATGGACCCAATACTGAAAATCTGAACATACTAACAATCTGGTAAACTAGTCTGACGAAGCCTCTACTACTCAAGAACTAGAGAGACATTGAGACAGGTCCCCACCTGACTCAAATTCAATTGATAAGGATAAACATCTACTAAATAAACTGAGTGTCTGACAATAAACGGTCCTCGAAGCATGAGGACTCACCACTGTTGAAATATAGATAAAGTGCTCGGGAATCACTAACGAGGCTGGGACTGAGCACCTGAACCTACATTACGAGAAAATATATCACACAGACAAGTAAGTGGATCCGTACCATGGGAAAGTACTGAGTATATGGGGGTATATCTAATTAAATAATTAATATCATGAGTCTTTATAGAAAACATGCATGCTATAACAGATGACCCACATAGCTTGAATTAAACTCTCATAATAAAAAAAATACATATATTATAAGTCACGTAAGTGATAACGCTCAACTTACACGTTAATTTAGTGCAATGCGGTCATCGTCGATATATTTACCCAACTTGGAGTTAGGGTCAAATCCACAGGGAACAATGTGAGTGGCGATTAAATTAATTTCAAACTATAGCTACAAGTTAAATTCAAATAAAGCATACAAAAAGAAAGTAAAATGGGGGTTTGGTATCAATCAAGCAATTGTTGGTCACTATAGTTTCAGTGTTTGTAATCAAGAGTTTATGAAAAAACCAGAATTATGTTCACTAGGGTTTTTGTACTTGACAGATGCTAATAGTGATTCAAAATTCTCATGATAGGTAGGAACAACATATTGTCTTTATCGAAGTTATGCCTAAATGTCTCTCGACCAACTTAAGCATTTAATTACCTAATCCTCTCGGACTTAGGGAATTTATATTTACTAACCAGACTTCACCTCAGGTTAATCTACCTTGGTATAGCATTAATTATTAAACGGAAGTTTAGTGTTTCCAAGTCCCTGTTGATAATTCACTTCCCACTATATTTGATTTCTTTCTCAAGCAAATCAAAGCAGGTGTTATCTATCGTTTGCAACCAATAGACGTTAATTAAAATCTCAAAATTATCAAGGAGTCCTATTAACTTTCGAATCTTGAACACTTAGTACCTTATCAAGACTTAACCCTAGATCCCATAATTCAGGTTAGAGGGGATTAGCCACTCATGATGTAACGATCGAAGCAACTAGATGAATTCATAATTTGAAAGATAAACTTACCACAAGATGAATAATAACTAGTGATTCTCATATTAGATCACAATAGGAATCCCAAAGTATTGATGGAAAAATCTCTTCAAAGTTAATTGTTTTCAAGCCAAGAAACTAGAGAGAAAAGTAAAAAAATACATGTGTCCAAAAGATGTTCAAAACTCCCCTTTAGAAAACCCTAAACAATGCTTTAAATAGTTCACCCTAATTATAGAAACAAAATCATAGAGTGCAGCAATTTCCCGGAAAGGTGACGCCATTCGTGACGCCTTATCAGGATGCTGACGACTTATCACAAATGTCGTCAACTCCTCTTCGATTTTGACATTTGCTGCCTTAGGCTGACGACGAACTGTGACGGCCTATCAGAGCTTTGACGACTTATCACGAATGTCGTCACTTATCTACCTCAGCTCCCATGTTCTGCCTTAGGCTGATGATAATTTTGACGACCTATCAACTCCTTGATGGCTTATCATGAAATATCATCACAACTTTTAGCTGAGGTCCATTCTCTGTCTACTGCTGATGATGAAGTTGATAACTTATCATAGGGCTGACGACTTATCAGGAATGTCGTCAGCCACACTTATCTTTTTTTTGCTTCGGATTTCAACTCTTTTGCTTCCATCCTTGTTGGTTCTCTAGCATCTTAGCTTCTACTGCAAAATCAAAGATAAAACAATCAAAAATGACAAAAGTTGCTTAAGACTTTGCAATTATTCTCAGTTAAAAGCCTCAAATGTGTTAGCATCAACTCACACATCAACACCCTCAACTTAAAACAATTGTTTGTCCTCAAGCAACTCGAACACAACTAGGAGAATACAAAGTACATTTGGCAGTCAATCATCTATAGCATATCAATACATCTTCACCATCTCCAAAGTTAGTCAATTTAAGAACAATTGTGTATATTATTGAAGAACACCAATGCAACACATAGGAATCAAGATATGGCACCAACTCAGCAACACAACCATGCATGCATCAAGTTTACACTATCCAAACAAGGCATTAACTAGCAATGTAACCAGTGTGCCCTCACTACAAAGAAATTTCCTTTTTCTCATATCATACATCACATATATAACCATGGGGACAATCACAAGACACTCACTCTCAGAATGAAGTTCCAGTCAATGTATGTCAAATACCATAAGCTTGCCCTTATTTTCATTACCGAAGTTTTCAGACAGTTAAGTTAGGATCACTATAGGACTTTTCTTCAGCTTCTAATGTAGGCTTGGGGCTGGTATGATACATAAGGAAATTTAAAGTAACTAAGCCTCCTTGGCACTACACTATTATTGGGGTCTCACTAATCAACCTTTACCTTATTTCTCCCTTTCTTGATTAAAGCACATTCAAGCTGGGTGCAGTTTTTATTCATTCATTTTTTTTTAATTTTTTTTACAACTTTTCTTTTCTAATTCTTTTCCTACCACACCCAGCCTTGCATTTTTTTTTATTATTATTACCCTTCTTCATACTTACTTTAAATCACGCACCCCTATGATAGCCACCCTCAACTTAGGTTATTTACCTAAATAAAAGTGCACAATGTCCAAGGAGGACCAAGGCCAAAACAGGTTCATTGTGATACAAATGGGAAGGTGATAGGTATAATAAAAAGAATAGGCATTCAGGCTCAAAATCAGGATCAAGGGATATTATTCATACATGGAAGGTCATTTAGGCTAAAAGTGGACTAATATCAACAACGTCCTATGATCCTTTCCTAAACGCTATCCTACAACCAAGGCAAGACCAACTGGGCAAGTTCTAGATTTAACACACAACGGGAACTAGGTAGCATCTCACACACACATGGAACAAAGGTACACCACAAGCTACTACCCATTCGGTTCATACAATTGTTAATAGTGATTATCATGTCCCTTGTACTAATGCCATAAAAAGATTCACAATAGTCATATATAGATGCACATCACACAGTTACCAGATAGACAATTGGAGAGGTATTTATCTTCCAAGAAAAATCAACAAAAATATGTCAACTGTCCTAGATACTCATTTTTCCCCCAGTTAACCACAACACATCACAAAACAAACATAATATGCCTAAACATGTCGGCTCTACTAGGAACAAGACTCCGAGGAAAAGAGGCACGGCAACAAAAACCCCAAGAGGACATTAACACCCACAAGTAGCTCCACCCTCAACTTAAAATCATGCAATGTCCCCATTGCGTTAAACCAAAACAAAAGAGTTAGAAACATACATGTGGCACCATGGGTGCGAAGATCTGATGTTAATCACATAATACGAATATAAACAACAAAATACCTTGGGTTTCCTCCCAAGAAGCGCCTAATTTAGAGTCGCGGCACGACAATATTTAGTCATCCTTTATCCCTCTACTTAGACGATTTGAATTGTCGGCCCATCTTTCGATCTTTACATCTTTTAGGTCCATTGGGAAAATGTGAGGGCATGATAAGGAATGTTCTATCACGCCACTTCGAAGACTTGAACCACTTGCCCAATTTTTCATCGAACTTTCGTGTAGGCTCATTGGGCAATAGTAAGGATCTTAAAAAGCCACTAAATGGACATTGATCTTTAAGCTTCTTGGCCTTCAATATTGGGGTTGTAGTATACCCTTTTGGAAAGATAAACTCCAAAATGTAAGAATTTTCTTCCTCGTTTTCAAAATTCATCATTTGCTTGGGTGATTCAACTTTCATTACATCCACCAAGCATAATGTTGAAAAGTGGTTCGAATGAGGACAAACTCTCAATTCCGAAGTAGAATCCATAATAGTATATTAACCCTGAAATGGACTAGAATCTTCACAAGAATTGTGCTTGAATTCTTCTTTTGACTCTAGTACCATTTCATCATCTTTGGCATCTTCGTTCATGAATGGTTAGGTTGGTTGGGAAAGCAACAAGGGTTGCTCAACATCACTATAGGATTCTTACTCTTCATCTTCACACTCTTTGATTAGTCTAAATGATTCCACAGACAAGATATCATCTAAACATAATGTAGAAGAGTGTTTTGGATGATTGACCTCGATATACATCTCCCCTTTCCTTTCTCTTTCCTTGTTAAATTCCCTAATGTCTTGACATATATCACATATGATATCATTCATTGTATCCATATGATCCAACATTAGTTGAAGCATAGCTTAAATACCACTCTTTTTGGTGCTTCATTCTTCCTTTTCTATACCAAAAGACCTATCAAAATCATAAGAAGAACTTGAATTTGGGTTAGCACAATGGGGGGAGGAGGCATTTGGGAAATCACTCCAATGTCCATCTTGACCACCACATAAAGAACAATCATACTCCCAGTACGATGGAGATGGTGCACATATCTCTCTCCGGGGAGCATATCTACAATCTTGCCAGAAGTGAGGTCGATCACAATATGGACATGGATCATCAAGATAAGATTTCCAACCACCAAGCTCATGTTCATTCCAAGATGCCATAGTAATAAGTAAACTAAAATAAAAATCTACCTAACACAAGAAATAAAAGAAAACTAAAAACAAATATTTACAAGTTTGAATTCAAGCAAGTAGGCTAAAATTCCAAACCAACTCAATACGCCAAATTTTTCCCCGGTAACGGCGCCATTTTTGATAACGCTCAACTTATATGTTAATTTAGTGCAAGGCGGTCGTCGTTAATATATTTACCCAACTTGGAGTCGGGGTCGAATCCACAGGGAACAATGTGAGTGGCGATTAAATCAATTTCAAACTATAGCTACAAGTTAAGTTCAAACAAAAGATACAAAAAGAAAGTAAAATGAGGGTTTGGTATCATTCAAATAATTGTTAGTCACTTTAGTTTCAGTGTTTGTAATCAAGAGTTTATGAAAAAATCAAAATTATGTTCACTAGGGGTTTTGGTACTTGACAGATGCTAATAGTGATTAAAAATTCTCACAATAGGTAGGAACAACAAATTGTCTTTATCGAAGTTATGCCTAAATGTCTCTCGACCTACTGAAGCATTTAATTACCTAATCCTCTCGGACTTAGGGAATTTATATTTACTAACCAGACTTTACCTCAGGTTAATCAACCTTGCTACAGCATTGATTATTAAACGGAAGTTTAGTGTTTCCAAGTCCCTGTTGATAATTCACTTCCCACTATATTTGATTTCTTTCTCAAGCAAATCAAAGCAGGTGTTATCTATCGTTTGCAACTAATAAAAAATAATTAAAATCTCATAATTATCAAGGATTCCTATTACCTTTCGATTCTTGAACACTTAGCACCTTATCAATACTTAACCCTAGATTCCATAATTCAGGTTAGAGGGGTTTAGCCACTCATGATGTAATGATCGAAGCAACTAGATGAATTCATAATTTGAAAGATAAACTTACCACAAGATGAATAATAACTAGTGATTCTCAGATTAGATCATAATAGGAATCCCAAAGTATTGATGGAAAAATATCTTCAAAGTTAATTGTTTTCAAGCCAAGAAACTAGAGGGAAAAGTAACAAAATACGTGTGTCCAAAAGATGTTCGGAACTCCCCTTTAGAAAACCCTAAACAATGCTTTAAATAGTTCACCTTAATTATGGAAACAAAATCATAGAGTGCAATAATTTCTCGGACAGGTGATGCCATTCGTAACGCCTTATCAGGATGCTGACGACATATCACAAATGTCGCCAGCTCCTCTTTGATTTTAATATTCGCTGCCTTAGGCTGACGACGAACTATGATGGCCTATCAGAGCTTTTACGACTTATCATGAATGTCATCACTTATCTACCTCAGCTCTCATGTTTTGCCTTAGACTGACAACAATTTTGACGACCTATCAACTCCTTGACGGCTTATCACGAAATGTCGTCACAACTTTAAGCTGAGGTCCATTCTCTGTTTACTGCTGACGATGAAGATGATAACTTATCACAGGGCTGACGACTTATCAGAAATATCGTCATCCACACTTCTTTTCTTTTTGCTTCAGATTTTAACTCTTTTACTTTCATCCTTGTTGGTTCTCTAGCATCTTGCTTCTACTGCAAAATCAAAGATAAAACAATCAAAAACGACAAAAGTTGCTTAAAACTTTTCAATTATTCTCAGTTAAAAGCCCCAAATGTGTTAGCATCAGCTCACACATCAGTGAGTCATTATACTTTAATCTTATGAAAATAAAAAACTTCTGTAAAACTCAAGAACTTAGTACTTTAGGAACCTTTAAGACTTGAGACTCTGGAAATAATTGGAAATCTTTGAGACTTTAAGACTTTATAACTTTAGGATTGGAAAACTTTGAACACTTATGGACTTGGGAGTTTCTTCTAACCGATATAAACCATGTGAGCTTACATGGAGTCCAACGTCTTACCCATGTTGGGGAGAGCTGTCCTATCCTTGCCATCGAAGTAGGACCTTTAAATTTTGGTGATCACTATCTTAACCCACTTGGGGTAAATTAGAAACCTACGGGGGCACGTAGTTCTGGGACATGAAACCTCGAAATCAAGCCCAACTCGATGCTAAATACTACTCCCTTACTTAGCTCAGAACTTAAGAAAATTTACCTTAAAACATTTCAACAATATGTAATGGGAGTCAAAGTGCATCCCCTTCATCTCAAAATCAAGGATGTGGATTTCTTTCTTAACTTAGGATCAAAACTCACTCTTTTCTTGAAATCTTGATAGACTTATCATCAAAGCTTTAAAAGGTCTCATAATGATGGAAATATAAAATTACTTCTTAAAATTCTTTAAAAGTTATCAACAACTTATAGTTTAAAGATAAGGCTCAATTCATAACAACAAGACTTGGAAATTCTTTAAAATATGACAAGAACATAGGAATGTGCAACTTAAAGCATGACTTGCCAATTTAAATCGTAAATATGTAAAATAATAATGCAACTCAAAACTTGGGCAAGTTATAATATCATAAGCTCCAATTATAGTAAAATAATATGAATTCATCATGGTAATACAAAATTCTTTAAGAAAACTAAAACTTTTGGGCATAAGAATGAAAAGGTGTTCTTGTTCAAAACCCACATACCTTAAACTTGAAGCTTTGAATCAACTTTTGACTTTGGGGCTCTATTATTGAAATTGTTGGGTGCTTCTTGTAGCCCTTGGAGTGGGAAATTCGAATCTCAAAGAATTATCAAAAACTCATGGTTGAATCTTGAGATATTTGGATTTTTAGGTTGAAACCCTATAGAATGTTCTTGGTGATTTTGAGAAATAATGAGATTATTTTGGTGTCTTAGGGATTTAATCCCGTGTTAGAGTTGATAAGGGGTTGGAAAACTACCACATTACCCTTAATGAGTCGGAGAAGGACGATGAAATTTTGCCTGGGGCGATTGCCAGGGTGGCGCCCTGCCTAGAGCACCGGAGTACCTAGGGCGGCGCCTAGGCTAGAGTGGTGGGGAGACTAGGGCGGTGCCCCGCTTAGAGCGGGGGAGTACCCCAGGCAGCGCCTCTAGATCGTCTTGAGCTACTGGAATGGCATACCAAATATGCCCTTAAGCTCGTCTAAAAATTTTGATACTCACCCGAAATGTACTACCACCTTGCCCCATTGCAACGCAATAAAAAAAAACAAGAAACAGAGGTCGGGAAGGTCATGAAATAATTCCACGAAGATTGAAGGCTCAAAATAAACTAAGTGTTGGAACACTTAACTAAAATTCTAAGTTTTAAGCTTCTAGTGACTCGTTTCGAAGGCTTTAACTACGAGGAAACTTTATGGGGTCTTACAATATCTCCCCCTTGGGAACATTCGTCATCGAATGTCGTTAGATAGGCTAAGAACGCACATAAAACTATGGATACACGGCTGAAACATTTTGCGAAACTGACCTTACTTCATTCTAAACTTTTGGATACTCCAAAGAGTGCATATACTCATAAGAGGAATAGCTATACAGCTGCAACTTGAGTAAAAAGGGGATGAATTAAAAGAAAATAGTACCTTCGGCATGATCTGAACTTGCGGAGAAAAGGTGTGGGTACTTGGATCGCATATCATCTTCGGCTTCCCAAGTAGCACCCTCAACTGACTGGTTCCACCACAAAACTTTGACCAAGGGAACTTATTTATTCCTTAGTCTCCAAACTTGATACTCTAAGATTTCAACTGGAACTTCATCAAATGAAAGATTGTCCTGAAAATCAATGCTCTCAGAAGGATCTATAACAACAGAATCACTAATATGCTTCCTAAGCATGGAAACATGAAAGATAGGATGAACTGCTGACAGTTCTGCAGGCAACTCAACTTCATAAGCTACTTTCCCAACACGGTTAATAACTCTGTAAGGGCTAACATAACGGGGACTAATCTTTCCCTTCTTCCCAAACCTTTTCACCTCGTTCATAGGTAAAATTTTTAGATACAAAAAATCATCAACTTCAAACTCAAGGTCTCTTCTCCTTACATCTGCATATGACTTTTGGAGACTCTAACCTGTCTTCAACCTTTCTCTAATCAACCTCACCTTCTCCATAGCCTCAAATACTTCATCAAGTCCAATCATAGTAGCTTCACCCACTTCGAACCAACCTATGGGTGACCTACATCTTCTACCATACACGGTCTCAAAAGGAGCCATCTTGATACTATCATGATGACTATTGTTGTACTCAAACTCCATCAAAGGCAAAGGCTCATCCCAACTCTCTTTGAAATCTAGAGTACACGCCCTCAACATATCCTCCAGAGTTTGGATAGTTTAGCCTAACCATCAGTCTGTGGATGAAAAGCAGAACTCAAATGAACTTGGGTACCAAGACCCTTCTGAAAAGCTTTCCAGAACTGCGAAATAAACTAAATACCCCTATCCGAAATGATAGACAAGGGAACTCCATGCAACCTGACTAACTCCCGAATATATAATCTGGCATAGTCCTCAGCTGTATAAGATGTATGCACAGGCAAGAAATGTGTTGACTTAGTCAGCTTCTAGACAACAACCCAAATAGAATCATGATGGCATTGGGAAAGAGGTAAACCAACCACAAAATCCATATTCACCTCTTCCCACTTTCAAGTGGGAATGCCAAACTCCTACATCTTACCACCAGGTCTTTGGTGCTCTATCTTGACCTGTTGGCAAGTTTCACACCTCGCCACAAACTTCGCTACATCCTTCTTCATACTATTCCACCAATAGATTTCCCGCAAGTTGCGGTACATCTTGGTAGCGCCGAGATGAATAGAATATCACGTGCCATGCACTTCAGCCATAATTCTCTACCTCAGATCATCCACACATGAAACACACAATCTTCCCTACAATCTCAAAACACTATCTCCCCCTTGGGAGAAAACCTCTACCTTTTGGTCCTTAACTGACCCTTTCAGTCTGACCAAACTAGGATCCTTGTCCTGGTCTCCTTAACCTCCGAAACTAAAGAGGATTCGAAACTACTCTGCACTAACATACTTCCTTCAGCGGAATCAAGTAACCTAATATCCAATCTAGCCAAATGGTGCACATCGCGAGCTAACTCCTTCTTATCTTTCTCTACATGTGAAACACTACCCATAGACAACCTACTAAGGGCATCTGCCACTACATTAGTTTGCCCGGATGATACAACACACACATATCATAGTCTTTTAATAATTCTAACCATCTCCTCTGTCTAAGATTTAACTCCCTCTAAGAAAACACGTATTGCAAGCTCTTATGATCAGTAAAAGCATCGACATACACACCATACAAATAGTGTCTCCAGATTTTCAGGGCAAACACTACAGCAGCTAACTCAAGATCATGGGTTGGGTAATTCTTCTCATGAGGTTTCAACTATCTGGAAGCATAAGCTATAACTTTACCTCTCTGCATTAACACACAACCCAAACCAACTCTACAAGCATCACAATACACCATAAAATCATCCATACCATCAGGCAAAGTCAACACTGGGGCTGAAGTGAGTCGAGTCTTTAACTCCTGAAAACTCTTCTCATAGGAATCTGACCACAGGAACTTAACTTTCTTTTGGGTCAACTGGGTTATAGGGAACGCAATAGAAGAGAAGCCTTCAACAAAATGGCAGTAACAGCCAGCTAGACCTAAGAAACTCCTAATGTCAGATGGAGAGATAGGTCTAGGCCAATTTCTTACAGCTTTCATCTTTTGGAGATCAACTCTAATACCTTCGGCTGAAATAATATGACCCAGAAAAGCAACTGACCTTATCTAAAACTCACACTTGCTGAATTTGGCGAATAATTTATGATCTCTAAGGGTTCACAAGACAATTTGGAGATGGTCTACATGGTCATCCTCACTACGGGAGTACACAAGAATATCATCTATGAACACTATGAAAAACATATCAAGATATTGCTTGAACACTCGATTCATGAGGTCCATGAAAGTTGTTGGAGCATTGGTTAACCCGAAAGACATGACAAGAAACTCAAAATGACCATAACGAGTTCAAGAGGCTATCTTCGGGATATCACACTCCCTTACTTTAAGTTGGTGATAGCCGAATCTAAGGTCTATCTTGGAGAAATAACTTGCACCTTGCAATTGATCAAACAGGTCATATATTCTCGGAAGAGGGTACTTATTTTTTATAGTGACTTTATTAAGCTGACGATAGTCAATGCACATACGCAAAGAACCATCCTTCTTTCGCACGAATAGGACAGGTGAGCCCCAAGGAGAAACACTGGTATGAAACCTTTATCTAAGAGATATCTAGAAATAGGTTATGTTTTGGAAAGAATATCAATCTCGAATTATATCTCTCTATCGGGAGGTACCCCTGGGAGATCTTCCAAAAAAACATCAGGAAACTCATTAACAATGTCGACTGACTAAATACTTAGAGTCTCAGATTTAGTGTCCTTAAATCTAACTAAATGATAGATGCAGCCTTTGGATATAAGATTTCTGGCTTTAAGGTAGGAAAAAAATGACTCTTGGGAGAGACTGAACTTCCGGACCACTCAAACACGGGTTCATCAGGAAACTGAAACTTGACTACATGGGTACGGCAGTCTATAGATGCATAACAAGAGTGAATCCATTCCATACCCAGAATAATATCAAAATCTATCATGTCCAATTCTATCAAATCAGCGAATATGGCTCTATGAAGAATAGTAACAGGACACTATCTATACACTTGCTTAGCAACAATAGACTCACCAACTGGGGTAGAAACTAGGATAGGCTCAGGGGTATTTTCAGTACTCACTTCAAAATTCACAGCAACCAATGGAGTCACATAAGAAAAACTTGAACCAGGGTCTAACAACACATAAACATCAAAGTGAAATACACGGAGCATACCAGCAACAACATCGGGAGAATCCTCCTACTCCTGGTGAGATGGTAGGGCATAGAATCTATTCTAGCATTGATCGTCAGTCGTACTAGAAAAAGCACCCTGAGAAGGGGTTGGACGGGCTACAGGAGCTGGAGCACTAGCAGTCTGAGTCTGAGGGCAAACATCACGGTTCCCCTGCCTGGAATGTGGGCACTCTCTAAGTCTATGGACCATCTTACCACAACCAAAACATCCACGCTGCTTTGCCAAACACTCTCCTGGATGGGTCCTTCCACACTTAGCACAAGGAGGGTAAGTAGTCCCGTTATTCACACTCTGCTGAGACCTGGACATAAAAGTCTTGTTCCCCTTCTCTGGCCTACCTCTAGGCGCTGGGGCACTAGCGAATGAAGGTGCTGGCATGGATGAATGGCTCTGGAACTGGGGACAATTTCCTCCATGGGACCTAGCCTGGTTGTACTCCTACTGCTCGGACCTAGCCCTCTTGTTACCCCTCACTCTATCCCTCTCCCTTATCTCCACATCTATCTGTTGTGCATGATCATTAGTCTAGCTAAATCTATGTCCTAGTTTAGCATCGCAGTTCGACACTCCTTCAACACAAAACCAGGCACACCTATCCCGAACTTCCTCATACTGGTACGGGTATCAGAAATCAAGTCTGGAGCATATTTGATCAGCTGGTTGAACTTCAGAAAGTACTCCTTAATAGTCATGGAGCCCTGCCTCGAGTTAATAAACTCTTCTATTTTTGCCTCTCTCATCTCCAATGGAAAGAACTTATCCAAGAATGCATCTTGGAATACCTGCCAAGTCATAGGAGTTGCATTCTCCCCTCTACTCTTCCTCCATATCACAACCCAATAATAAGTAATATCCTTCAGTCTATAGGACTCCAACTCTACACTCTCCTCCTCAGACACATGTATAACATGGGTGATCTTCTTCACCTCATCAAGATACAACTGTGGGTCCTCACCTACCTTAGACCTATAGAATTCTGGCGGATTCATCCGCATAAAGTCACGAATCCTAGCAGCAGCTAAATCACCTCTTTGCTACTGTGGGGCTATGGCCTGATTATTAGCCTGAACATTTGCAGTGACTGTCTGGGCTAGCGCCTGAAAAACTGCTCGAAACTCAGCATGTGAAACATTTACATTCAGGGGATCGACAGGCTGGGGTTGCTGATCATTGTTGTTTCTGCAGGCTCGACGAGGAGGCATTTTCATACTGTCATAAGAGAGAGAGCACAAATTAATTACAAAGAGAGGGACAACTTTAAGCACGATAGATTCTAAAAGAAAGAAATAACTTTTTCCTAAAATGCTTCGTAGCCTCTTGCTCATAGATGTGGCGCGCTACACACCAATGATCAAGACACTACTTAACGCGGCTTGTCAGACTCCCTAGGACTCCTTAAACCTTAGGATCTGATACTAAGTTTGTAACGCCCCAAATATGGGTCCCGAGACGTCACACGGTGCTTAAGGCTACAAGTAGTCCCAAGCTAACCCTTTGAGCCTGGTACTATAAATGAATCTTACTTAAAGATGAATAAAGAGATCACTCGTTCTTTTCATAATATACTCATGAGAAATACTAAGAAAATACTTTGTCTGAATGGACCCAATACTGAAAATTTCAACATACTAACAATCTGGTAAACTAGTCTGACGAAGCCTCTACTACTCAAGAACTAGAGAGCCATTGGGACAGGTCCCTTACTGACTCAAATTCAACTGATAAAGGATAAACAGCTACTAAATAAACTGAGTGTCTGAAAATAAACGGTCCTCGAAGCATGAGGACTCACCACTGCTGAAATGTAGATAAAGTGCTCGAGAATCACTGACGAGGCTGGGACTGAGCACCTGAACCTACATTACGAGAAAATGTAGCATACAAACAAGTATGTGGATTAGTATCATAGGAATGTACTGAGTATATGGGGGTGTATGCAATTAAATAATTAATATCATGAGTCTTTATAGAAAACATGCATGCTATAACAGATGACCCACATAGTTTGAATTAAACTCTCATAAATCAAAAAAAAAAAAAGATACATATATTATAAGTCACGTGAGTCATTACACTTTAATCTTATGAAAATAAGAAACTTCTGTAAAACTCAAGAACTTAGTACTTTAGGAACCTTTAAGACTTGAGACTCTGGAAATAATTGGAAATCTTTGGGACTTTAAGACTTTATAACTTTAGGATTGGAAACTCTTATGGACTTGGGAGTTTCTTCTAACCGACATAAATCATGTGAGCTTACATGGAGTCCAACGCCTTAACCACGTTGGGGAGAGTTGTCCTATCCTTACCATCGGAGTAAGACCTTTAAATTTAGTGATCACTATCTTAACCCACTTGGGGTAAATCAGAAACCTACGGGGACACGTAGTTCTGGGGCATGAAACCTCGGAATCAAGCCCAAATCGGTGCTAAATACTACTCCCTTACTTAGCTCAGAACTTAAGAAAATCCACCTTAAAATATTTCAACAATATGCAATGGGAGTCAAAGTGCATCACCTTCATCTCAAAATCAAGGATGTGGATTTCTTTCTTAACTTAGGATCAAACTCACTCTTTTCTTGAAATCTTGATAGACTTATCATCAAATCTTTAAAAGGTCTCATAATGATGGAAATATAAAATTACTTCTTAAAATTCTTTAAAAGTCATCAACAACTTATAGTTTAACGATAAGACTCAATTCATAACAACAAGACTTGGAAATTCTTTAAAATATGACATGAACATAGGAATGTCCGACTAAAGCATGACTTGCCAATTTAAATCATAAATATGCAAAATAATAATGCAACTCAAAACTTGGGCAAGTTATATCTCATAAGCTCCAATTATAGTAAAATAATATAAATTCATCATGGTAATACAAAATTCTTTAATAAAACTAAAACTTTTGGGCACAAGAACGAAAGGGTGTTCTTGTTCAAAACCCACATACCTTAAACTTGAAGCTTTGAAGTTCAAAACCCACATACCTTAAACTTGAAACTTTGAATGAACTTTTGACTTTGGGACTCTATTATTGAAATTGTTGGGTGCTTCTTGTAGCCCTCGGAGTGGGAATTCGAATCTCAAAGAATTATCGAAAACTCACGGTTAAATCTTGAGATATTTGGATTTTTAGGTTGAAACCCTATAGAATGTTCTTGGTGATTTTGAGAGATAATGAGCTTATTTTGGTGTCTTAGGGATTTAATCCCGTGTTAGAGTTGATAAGGGGTTGTAAAACTACCACATTACCCATAATGAGTCGGAGAAGGAAGCTAAAATTTTACCTGGGGCGATTGCCAGGGCGGCGCCCTGCCTAGAGCACCGGAGTACCTAGGGCGGCGGCTAGGTTAGAGCAGTGGGGAGACCAGGGCAGTGCCCCGCTTAGAGTGGGGAATTACCCCAAGCGGCGCCCCTAGATCGCCTTGAACTACTGGAATGGCATACCAAACATGCCCTTAAGCTCGTCTAAAAATTCCAAAACTCACCCGAAACGTACTACGATCTTTTCCCATCGCAACGCAACAAAAAAAAACAAGAAACAAAGGTCGGGAAGGTCATGAAATAATTCTACGAATATTGAAGGCTCAAAATAAACTAAGTGTTGGAACACTTAACTAAAATTCTAAGTTTTAAGCTTCTAGTGACTCGTTTTGAAGGTTTTAACGATGAGAAAACTTTACGGGGTCTTACAATTTTTTATATCAAGAACCACCAAATTATAGATAATTAAATTATCTTTCCAACGATACCAATTTTGCCAAAATCTGATAATCGAGCAAAAAGTTATGGCATTTTCCGTGTGAGGCAGTAAGCCGATGCGATCTCGACGTGTCACGTCGACTGCACCCCGACACGAAACCTGACGCGAATCTAAAGTGGTTTTACGCGTTATTTAAATTCCTAAAGGGTGTAGGGGAACTTTAGTCATATTTCCTCACCCAAATTCCGTCCTTAATCATCCTTAAATGAAATTAAACCTATTAGTAACGTTTTACTCTCTCTTAAGATCCTTAATTCATCTTTCAAGAACACAAGAGGAGAAAACAACTAGAGTTTGGGCAATCAAGCTTAAAGGTCCAATCTTTTCAAAATTTTCTTCATAATCCTTCGCAATTAAGGTACGTGGGACTATCCTAAACCCCATGAACATTGATTTTCGGTTTTCAAAATTATTTTAAAGGATGTATATATGTATACACAAAATTATTTCAAGATCATTGATAAACTTGTGTTTAAATTGTTACATCATGATGAAGTGTTGAGAAAATTATGGTATGAATCCCTAAATTTGAATTGTGTTCGTGTGACTATGATGATGCTTAGATTGTGAACTTAAATGAGAGCATGGGATATGTAGTTCCCTCTTTTACTACGAAATTGTATCGATTTCACATGTTGAGAATGGGTTACGCAAATTGTTAAACATTTGAGTTTGTTATGTATACATTGAATTGTTTTCATGAGATAATGGAAAAGTGATTTACTTGTTTTACGATGATCATGATTCCTATTTAGATTGGTTTAAAAGTAATTGAAAAGGGTGACCACTGTGGAATAAGTATTGAGAATGGTTTGGTCTTTCAACTGTTTTGAAATATGAACTTTTGGTTCGAATAGTAGAGCTTTTGGGTGGTCAATAAACATCTTTTGAAATAAGATAAGGGCAGTAAAGATGTTGTGACATGACTTGCAAGTCTGGGTATGACGATACCCTGTTCTTATTGTGCCCGAAGATTACTAAGAAAGAAATAACTTTTCAAAGAAGATATGGTTTAAAGGATCTAAAACTGGGCTTAAGAGAGTTAGATGGTTACCCGAAGAAGGCACGAGTCAAACGGCTCATTGCCCGAAATCGTGATTTGCCGAAACGGGTTTATAATACCCGAAAGGAAAATTTTACCCTGGCGACGGCCCTGTGGCGTAGTAGAGAAGCAGAGACTCCAACCTTAGTGGTAAACATGGGTTGGGGGCTTAGCCGCCGAGTCAAGGATGGATTCCATATAGTCCGTGGAATAGCAGAGTTGTAGGGTGTACCATCTAGCTCAGAAGTAAAATAAAGAGTAGAGTCATAATTTGCGAAATGTGTTTTGAAAGTTTCAGATCATGCCCATGTGTTTTCAACTATTTCAAGATGATATGTGATTTATGAAATGCTCTCACCTATGTTTTATAAAATACATATTTTGTTTTTGGATTGTTCTGCGTACCAGTACATTTGTATTGACCCCCTATATTTCAAGATTTTGAGACACAGTACTGGGGTCCCGTTAAGTGGTAGATTGACTTGTCAGAGTTTGCAGCTGGTGAGTCTCCCTTACTTCGGAAGGTGTAGACACGTAATTTTGTCATTTCCCAAAAATATTTTAATCATTTTTATTTTATTTTATTTTTTTAATTTAATTTTTATTTTTATTTTTATTTTTATTTTTATTTTATTCACCTTACCATACTTTTGTTTAATTGATAATTTCTCCCCGAAAAAGAAAAGAATTGAAATACATAGCATCTTTGCCACCTCACTATGCCACCTCAACACCTTACTTTCCATTTTTTATTGGATACATGCAAAAGGCACACGCCCTACTCATTTTTTCACACGCCACCCTCATCTTTCCACATGTCACACTAACTTTTCCACATGCCATACATTTATTCCTACAAGCCATCAATTATATGTTTCCACATAGGATAATAAATAAAGAAAAAGAAAAAACAAATAAAAAATATAAAAGAAAAATTCTAAAAGGGGAAAAGGAGGAGGTTCATTCTTTCATCATCATCTTCTCCACAATAACAACAATCACCAAATCATCTTCCTCACAAGAACAAAAAAAAAATGAGGGAGAGAAAGAGAGAATCGCGCGAGAGAAAAAAAATCGAGAGAGAAAAAGGGTCTGGATAATGGGAATCCGGCGTAAACAGTGCCGGTGAACAGTAATAGCATGAATAGTAACGAAGTGAACAGTAACAAAGTGAACAGTAATGACGTGAACAGTGTCGGTGAATAGTGTCAGTGAAAAGTGACGGTGAACGGGTCATTATTTCTAATTGTCGAGTTGGATTATTGGTGTTAAGGTTCGGCTCGAGGTTTCTGGGTGCGGACTCTCTTTATTCGAATAACATTGAGTTTGAAAGCTTCAAATTGAGGTCCAATTCTACTCTGTTTCTTTTTTTATTTCATTGTTTATTATATTTGGTGTTGGATTGAATATTGTGTGTTATTTGGTCCTTGTTGGTGATGAATGCGTGTTTATTTTGACTCGTGGTTGGTTTGCTTGATTATGGTTTGGTGAAATGGTATCTCGTTTGAGAATTGAAATTGGTTGTTTGGGGATGGAATTGAGAAATTGATAAAAAGTTGAATTTAGATTAACTCTGGTTTATTATTGTTTTGTTTAATTTGTAATGAGCATGAATATTGTTGGAATGTGATAGAATTATGATATGTTGAAATGGATAGGCAAATGTCGGTTTGGGTAGGCAAAACTTAGGAGTGATGTGTTTATTAAATGTTTGTGCGTGTGAATGTTTGGTTTCTAGTTTATCGTGTTTAATTCAAATGTATTTATTTAGCTGGGGAATGCCCCGAGACACATTATATTTATTCACCGGGGAATGCCCCGACGTACTATGTTGGCAGAAGACGTTCGTGAGGAAGGCCCGAGGCGTCAGGTAAAGCACGGGAGCGTAGTTAGTATTAGTGTAGGTTAGATAGGATTTATTTTTGCATTTTTCTATTTTGGACTGTATAAATTGGACTGGACACTGTACTTTTGATTCGTTTTTTTTGTTTTGTTTGTTTGTTTGATTGTTTTACGTGTTTTGTGTGGTTTGTACATTCGTAGTGTCAAAATTAGCCGATACGCTCCACCAAGCGACCGTGGTCGAACCACGGGATCAAGGGGTGCCTAACACCTTCCCCTCGGTCAACAGAATTCCTTAGCCAGAATCTCTGTTTGGAAACCAGTTTAAAGAGTCAAATGGTTTTGAAAAGGATTTTTCAATGGTGACTTGGCACACCAGATTATGCCAAGTGGCGACTCTGATTTCGAATGTAAAGACAATCTTTCTTCAAAACAAATCGTTTTCTTTTGTCACTTAATAATAAAAATCCTTTTGAACTTAAATTGAATCTTTCGGAGTTGAAAAAAGGGTGTGACAGAAGGCCTGGGTATGAAACTTGTTATTGTTATTTTATTTTGATTCTTGGTCCGACTAGGGGCCTTGTCCCAGATTTCAGACAAATGTCATTTTCAGTTGTTAGAGATTTCGTAGAATGATGTTAGACGTTGTTAGAGGTTTATGGATTCCATTCTAGATTGTTCCATTGAATTATGATATTGACCATGATTTCGTATTGTTTTATATTTCCGCATTTTCCTTCATATTATATGAAAGTGTGTATAATTGCCAGATAGAGAAGGGCACTCGGGCCTTCACGGTTCGGGATGCCCATCACGGCAAGGGCCTCTCGACTCGGATCGTGACATGCATGGAACACCAACCAACTAGCCTCAGGTGGCTTCAACCTATGCAAAAATATTAATTAACAATATCAAGTATACTAGTCGGGATCAAGCGTCAATATCCACACTTTCAATCTTATTGCTACTCCTTAATATCTCACACCTTAACCATGAATTGAAAAGGTAAAAATATCCCAACCCACTATCCAAACATAGTACTTCGAGCAGAGATATCAAATTTTTTTTACCAATATCTGATTCTCTTGTTAATAAAGCTACTACTATAGCTATACATGTCTCTTATCGTTAGTCAATTATCGCCCAATTAAAATATTTATTTCTCTATTGTTAAAAGTAGTAGCAATCAAAGTTACAATATGAATCAATAGGAAAAATAATAAATGGTTGCTTCCCAGTGCTAAGTTCTAATAATATTTGTTTGTGTAACTCCACTAACAGTTAATCATTGTCTAACTCCACTAACAATTAATCATTGACCAATAATTTAGTACTTCAACCATCAGCCTACTCTTAAAGCTTTATCCTATACGACAACTCCAGTTCGAGAAAAATAAACATGATGAATAGGAATAGTTGGTACCTGCTACTAGTCTTCTGGAAATTCTCAATTTAGTGGACAACGTTTTGTATTTAATTTCCCAAGTCTCCAAGCCAAAAAATAAATAAATAAATAAATAAATAACACCTGGTGCTTGTTTTCTCCCAAAAAATAATGGAACAGAGAACCCTTAATATTTTTACTCTTTCAGTGTTACTGAGTCATGAAAGCTGAGAAAGGCAATAGGTTTTGGCTTTTGACTTTCTCACTTTAATTCTATTGATCCAGTGCTACATGTAGTAATTGACAATCATGTATTTGCTGACAAGAATAGAAACTACAACAGACAAAAAAAACTTTGCCAGCCTGATCAGTCACAAGGACGATCTTGCAAAGGTCATACTAGTTCATGTTTCAACGCCGTAACTCGGTTTAAGTTGACCCTATAAACACCCCAACTTTGAGAGTGCATTTAGAATGCACCCATTAAAGGTGTCAAGATGTGCATCTTAAAAGTTAAGGTGTTCGTGAGATGAAACTACATCAAGTTGAAGTGTCTGGATGATCACAATGAAAGTTGGGGGTTAACTGTAGTGGAGGCCAAGTTAAATTGTCGATCTATGTAATATGTCTTTCAACATTTATGAAGCCTTCAGCAACATACACCAAAAGTTCAATTCTCGGTACTCAGCATACATTCCATTGTTACTATGTTATATCTTGAACTGCAACAATGCAGAAGTTCCATCTACACCCTTTTTACGGAAGTAATCACTGTAGTCGTTCACTGTGGTCGCACGATATTTTGGAGGATTATCTTCTGACAACAATTCAGCAATTGGTCCATACATCTTGGAAGAAGGTAATGGAGATGTACCGAAGAAGCATGCCACTGATATTCTTGGTCCAACCTTATTTGCCAATACTCTGTGCTCAACACTTATGTACTTGTCATTTGATATGAGCTGAAAATGGAGAAAAAATAAAAATAATTGGTTTCAGTACCGAATAAAGGTGTCATGTTCATTCTTATTGATTCGAAAGGAAAAAGAATACTAACCTGCAGAAGATCTCCAATGTTGACCACAAGAGCACCAGGTGAAGGAGGAACATCAACCCACTTATTTTGGTGAAGCACTTGGAGTCCTCCGACATGATCTTGAAGAACCACTGTGATAAAATCACCATCAGAATGTTTGCTGGTGCCCACAGTGAGTTCTGGCTGAGGACAAGCTGGATAATAATGGCCCGCAACACCGAGCCCCTCCATGCAATCCATATCTTCGAGGTGACAACAATCAAGACCGAGACCTTCTGACAATAATCCAAGCAAGGAACACCCCAGCTCCAACACATGCTTAGTGTAGTCCATTAGTATTTCCCTGCAGAAGTTTCATAAAATAAAATGAAGCTGCACAGGTGCTTGATTGGCTCTCAGGACCGGATTTCTAGTTTAATTTTCTAATTTCCCGAATAATATCCATCAAAACAATACCAAAAAAAAAAATGACGGCCCGGTGCACTAAAAACTCCCGCTACGCACATGGTCCGGGCAAGGGCCCGACCACAAGGGTCTATTGTACACAGCCCTACCTTGCATTTCTGCCAGAGGTTCGTAACCTCCTGGTCACATGTTAGCAACTTTACCAGTTACTCCAAGGCTCCCCTTCATCCATCAGACATACATTAAGCATAAATCAATTGCAAGGAAACAAATAACAATGCCAATATTTTCATACTTCATTCTTGATTTTTATCACAACATAATACTTATTATAGTACTAGGCAAATATATGAAATTGATTTGACTTTCTAATTCATGTTCAGAACATATACCTGCATGGTCTTGGAAGTTCTTCTGGACTGGGAGGATTAGGAGCCATTGAAAAGAAAACGGAGTCTCTCCAATTTGCAGCTGGAATAGAAGGGCTATACAAATCAAAATTGCTAGTGTGAGACACCTTTTTGGTGACATCTCGAGTGTAATACTATTTCTTAACCTTGACATCTTGCTCAAAAAACTCTTGTGTTCCTTGCAGCATTTCTTCCAGGACAGATGATGGAATGCCATGATTTACCACTTGGAAGAAACCCCATGTCTCCGATGCATCTCAAACTTTGTCCACGATCTCTTTATGCTTAATTGGGTCCTCGTTGATGCCTTCAAGATCTATCACTGGAAAAATGAACTGTGATTCACATGTATCCAAGGATTCTGGCCTGTTTTTTGGTGGTAGAATGAATATTTGAGGTACTTTAGTGATTCCAGCATCAACAAGCCCTTTGACACCAGCCTTAGTATCATCAAAGGCTTTTAATTCAATCATTTTGTCATAACTTTTCTGATCTGTGGCCTGATAATCATCTGTGCTAGAGACTACCATCCTCTTTGCTAGAATGTTACAAACAAGTAGAGTTCCTGAAGTTATTAAGACCTAAGGGGAAGCACAGGATATTAATAATACTGCTTACTCTTTATGCACAGTATTATCATTCCTATCCACAAAAAAGAAGAGGCTATAAACAACTGAACTTCATGATAGGATTTAAACTGTTTTTAGTCCCTTTCACTGGTCACTGTCTGAACCCACTGCCATTCGATCTTCACCCCACAAATATCCCAAAAATAAAAGGTAGACAAGCAGAACAAAACAAAAAAATTCATCACTCTTAGTTAATGGGTTTGAGAAAATAATTAGCTGCATGATTGATAATATCCATGACGAATAACAAGAACAAGAGAGTAACAATGCACCGAGTCCTTTTAGCATGGAAAATATAATGTGTAGCAGATCGAAATGTAATCAGAAACATTTCTATACTTGGTTGATAAATTCAAGTACTAAATTGTGTGTAAATTAGAAATGCATTTATTCGCTAATTGTACATCACAAGTTCAATTTTTTGTTCTAATATGCATTTTGCTATGAACTCCATTTCTATGAGAAGAAATTTAATGCAGCAATGTAGGAGTTCCGTCAAGGCCTTTCTTGCAAAAGGTAGTCTGCATGTTTGTTCTCTTTGGTTACACATATATAGTTCTAAAGAGATGCAGACCATTTTGACACGAGTGTGAATTCATTAGAAGGGTAATTTTAGACAACATAAAGGGAGAAAATAACATTTTGTAGGTATGAAATACATTTATCTGTCATAAACCTTCTGCTCCTTTAGGCAGTTCCTTCAGAAGGAGAGAGGAAATGTTGAGAAGAGAATTCCTTGTATTACCTTTTTGTTTACGCAAGCTTCAGCTCCGGAATTTCAAACTAGTTTATGTTACTCATTAGTAGTCACGGCACATTACATTAAGAAGAAATAAAAGCGAGACAGGTAGAACAAAAAGGAATTATTTGATCCAATGCTGCATGTGGTAACTGACAATCATTTGTTTGCTGGCAAGAATACGAACTATATCGTATAAAAAACTTTGCCAGCCTGATCAGTCACGAGGACGATGTTGCAAAGATAATACTAGTTCATGTATCAACACCTTAACTTGGTTTAAGTTGGCCCTGTAAACACCCCAACTTTGAGAATGCACATCTGGAATGCATCCCTTAAAGGTGTCTAAATGTGCATTTTCAAAGTTTAGGTGTTCCCGAGATGCAACCATGTCAAGTTGAAGTGCCTAGACGATCGCAAAGAAAGTTGGGGTGTTCAACTGCCAGTGGAGGCCAAGTTAAACTGTCTATCAACATCTATGAAGCTTGAGCAACATACACCAAAATTTAAATACTCGGTACTCATCAGCCACCACACATTTAATTGCTATGTTAGATCTTTAAATGCAGCAATGCAGAAGTTCCATCTAAACCCTTTTGACGGAAGTAATCACTGTAGTCTTTCACTGTGGTCGCACGATATTTTGGAGGATTATCTTCTGACAACAATTCAGCAATTGGGCCATACAGCTTGGAAGATGGTAATGGACCTGTACTGAAGAAGCATGCAACTGATATTCTTGGTCCAACTTTATTTGCCAATACTCTGTGCTCAACACTTACGTACTTGTCATTTGATATGAGCTGAAAATGCAACAAAAATAAGCATAATTGGTTTAAGTACCGAATAAAGGTGTTATGTTCATTCTTATTAATTACAAAGAAAAAGAAACTAGCCTGCAGAAGATCTCCAATATTCACCACAAGGGAACCAGGCGTAGGAGGAACATCAATCCACTGATTCTGGTGAAGCACTTGGAGTCCTCCAATATGATCTTGTAGAAGCACAGTGATAAAATCATTGTCAGAATGTTTGTTGGTGCCTATGGTGAGTTCTGGCTGAGGGCATGCTGGATAGTAATGGCCCACAACACCGAGCCCCTCGGCGCAATCCATATCTTCAAGATGACAACGATCAAGACCGAGACCTTCTGACAATGATCCAAGCAAGGAACAGCCCAGTTCCATCACATGCTTAGAGTAGTCAATTAGTATTTCTCTGCAGTAATTTCATAAAATTAATGAAACAGCACATATCAATATTTAAAAAGAGAAATGTTATGCTTGATTGGCTTTCAGGGACCGGACTTCTAGCTAAATTTTCTTATTTTCCTCAACACACTTACGTTTTCATGGTCTTTTATTGATGTTCCGAACATATACCTGCATGGTCTTGGAAATTCTTCAGGACTGGGAGGATTAGGAGCAATTGAAAAGAAAAAGGAGTCTCTCCAACTTGCAGCCGGAACAGAAGGACTATACAAATCAAAATTGCTAGTATGAACCACTTTTTTTGTGATATCGCGAGTGTAATACTGCTTTTTAACCTCTATATCCTGCTCAAAAAACTCTCGTGTTCCTTGCAGCATTACTTCCAGGACAGATGTTGGAATGCCGTGATTAACCACTTTGAAGAAACCCCATGTCTCTGATGCATCTCGAACTTTGTCCACAATCTCTTGGTGCTTGATTGGGTCCTCATCCATGCCTTCAAGGTCTATCACTGGAAAAATGAACTGTGTTCCACATGTATCCGAGGATTCCGCCCTGCTTTTTGGTGGTAGAATGAATATTTGAGGTACTTTAGTGATTCCAGCATCAACAAGCCCTTTAACACCAGCCTTAGTATCATCAAAGGCTTTTAACTTACTCATTCTGTCGTGACTCTTCTGAATTGTGGCCTGATAATCATCAGTGTTAGAGACTACCATCTTCTTTGCTGGAATGTTAGAAACAAGTAGAGTTCCTGAGGTTCTTAGAACTTAATGGACAGCACAGGATATTATAGATACCACTTACTCTTTATGCACAATATCATCATCCCTATCCAGAAAATAGAAGAGGCTATAAACAAGGGGAACTTCATGATAAGATTTAATTTTTTTTTAAGTCCCTTTCACTGGTCACCATCTGAACCCATTGCCATTCTTGACCCCACACAGATCCCAAAACTAGAAGGTGGACAAGCAGAACAAAGCAAAATGCTGGCGGCTGCTGGCCAAGTCCTCTTGGCAGATTGGCTTATGCCTATACATGGGTATGGACCCCACAAATTCTAGTTATGGAACTAGTTAGGTCACAGATGCTAATGACTATGAATCACCATAATATTTAAGAATACAGCTATCATATATGACCATGTGAGTTTGTTTTCTCAAAACAATAGTATAATTTAATATGAAATTGTCAAATAGTGACATGCTGAACTGACTTTAGAAAAGTGATAGGTGAACTCCAACAACATCAACATACCTAGTGTAGTTCCACAAAGTGGGTTAGGGGAGGGTAGATTTTATGCAGACCTTATCCCAAACTCAAAGGTAGAGAGGTTGTTTCCGATAGACCCTCGGCTCAAGGAAAAACAATCCAAAGCAGTGCCGAACAAGTAGTAACGGAAGCACAAGAAACAACAGATAATAACAGCAGAAACAAATAGTAATAGAACAAAACCACAACAACACAACATGATAGTCAAGGTACAAGAACAACAGATAGTAACAGAGATCGAAGGACAAATAGATGAACTCCAGTATCCTGTTTCTTAACCTCGTTATCTTGCTTGAAAAACTGTGTTCCTTGCAACGCTTCGTCCAGGACAGATGTTGGAATTCCATGATTAACCACTTGGAAGAAATCCCATGTCTCCGATGCATCTCGAACTTTGTCCACAATCTCTTTATGCTTGATTGGGTCCTTATCAATGCCTTCAAGGCCTATCACCGGAAAAAGGAACTGTGTTTCACATGTATCTGAGGTATCATCAAAGGCTTTTATGTCATTCATTCTATCATAATTTTTTTGAGCTATGGCCTGAAAATCAACGGTGCTAGAAACCGCCATCTTCTTTTCTAGTGTTCCTGAGGTTCTTGGAATCTCGTGGGCTGCATGGGATATTAAAAGTACTCCTCGCTATGCTAAACATAATCTTCACTATTCAGCACAAAAATAGAGGTAGACTAGGAAATAGTCATGATAAGCTTTAAAGGGTTAATTAATTTTTACTGAATTTTTTTCTAAAATGGAGGATTTCTCTAAAATGAGGACCACAAGAGGAAGAGAACATTTAGATATTTCTTCAAAGCACATAGTGGTTAGAGTTGATTTGTCAAAGAGCTACTAACTTAGACTCATGGATAGTTATAATTTGGACCACAAAACAGAAAAGTTCACTATTTTTAGTCCCTTGTGAGGATCAGATATTGTGTTAGCTTATGAAAGGTACATAAGCCGAAGAAAATAAAAAATTTCATCGCTCTCTAATTGTACTTATGGAACTAGTTCCCATTGATAGTATGCACAACACGTTACTGACTGCAAATCACCAAATATTTAAGAATACAAGCTATTGCATATGTTATTGTGTGAATTGTTTTCTCAAAAGTTAGAATATGGATTTAAAGGCATCCTTGCACTTTTATCGCCATGACTAACACTGAGAATCATCAAACAGTGACGCGCTGAATTAAATCCAGAAAGTAACAGATTGACTCAATATCCTTTTATTAAAACTAACAACAACAACAACAACATACCCAGAGTAATCCCACAAAGTGGGATCTAGGAGGCTAGAGTGTACCCAGACTTACCCCTACCTCATAGGTAGAGAGGTTGTTTCGGTAGACCCTCGACTCAAGAACAAGATAATATGATTAAATTTTACACTATTTCAGTGTCTATACAAGTATGAAAAGTCTTACGCTTACATAACTACTAAGAAATGAAAATTTTGATTAAAAGCTGCTAGTAAATTGGTGATCATACGTGGCTATCTAGCATGAATAGAAAGCATATAATATGGAAGTTTAATAAGAAATATTTCGTAGTTTCTATAGTTGATGCCTTGGAGTAACTGGTAAAGTTGCTGTCATGTGACCAGGAGGTCACGGGTTCAAGCCTTGGAAACAGCCTCTGGCAGAAATGCAAGGTAAGGCTGCGTACGATACACCCTTGTGGTGGGGCCCTTCCCCGGACACCGCGCATAGCGGTAGCTTTAGTGAACCGGGCTGCCCTTTTTTTTTTTATAGTTGATGACATTTTCAAGCGTTTAATTGTTTGTAAGCTTTCTATGGAACTTCAGTTAGCAAGACACTTATCAACATCTATGGAACTTCAGTTACAGTATATCGTATTTGCTAACTGTACATCACAAGCACTGGCACGTTGCAGATTAAATATACTGTAACTAAAAGATCCGTAGCAAAAATAAGACATTCATTATAAGTAATACAACAAAAAATTAATTCAAAACTACAATTTTATGTTAACATATCATGACATATTGAGTGACTTAATTAAATCACGCTTGTTAATTTTTGTGAATGTGGAAACAATGGTACATTATTCATAATCATCCATGGTGTAACACCTTATAATTACTTGTATATGTTCGACTAAGTTGACGTCGATTAAATTTCTTGAGTTTGAAAGATTTGGAATGTATTTGATCCAACTTTTAGACAAGTACAAGGGGAAAAAAATAACATTTTGCAAGTATGAAATACACAAACTAGTTTTCATTACTCATTAGCAGTAGTCACACCCAACAACAAGACAAATAGCACAAAAAGGAATAGTAATGGCATAATACATAATCAGACACTCACACATGGCCTCAGCTGACAGATAAACACTCTTTAACTTTAGGAGCGCACATCCAGATACCTCAACTTGATCTCAGCTGGCAACTAAACACTCCAACCCGTCCTCGTTGTGTCTCGTGGAATGACGCGACATATAAATTTTGGAGGTGTCTAGATAATCATTTTGTAAGTTGGACTGTTCAACTGACATAATGGAGACGAGTTAAGGTGTTTATATGTGCACTCTCAAAGTTGGGGTGCTTTACTTGCCAGCTGATGTCAAGTTTAAGTGTCATAATTGTTTCATTATTGTGATTAGATCTTGTAAGGCGACAGCGCAGAAGTTCCATCTAGGCCTTTACTAAGGGCGTAATTTCTGTATTCTTTCGCTGTGGTGACACGATATTTTGGAGGATTATCTTCTGAAATCAATTCCGCAATTGGTTCGAACAACTTGTGAGATTCCCATGGACTTATACCGAAGAAGCACGCAACTGACATTCTTGACGCATTTTCATTTGCAATTACTCTGTGCTCAACACTTATGTACTTGTCATTTGACATGAGCTGGAAAAAAAAAATAAGCACACCGGTTTCAGTACAAAATTAAGCAAAAGTGTCTGAAAATGTATATGATTTTCACAGGCATAATACACGACAGATATTCAAATTTGGCCTCAGCGGACAATTAACCACTCCAACTTTGAGTATGAACATCTCCGCAAGCTCATGTTATCTCTATTGTGTCAACTGAACTCTCCAACTTATAAAATGATCATCAAGACACCTCCATAATTTTTGTGTCACGTCAGTGTCCACGAGACACAGTGGGACGGGTTGGAGTGTTTAGTTGTTAGTTGAAACCAAGTTGAGGTGTTCAGACGTGCACTCTCAAAGTTAGACCAAGTTTGCGTGCGCGTTTATATATTATATCGTTTTCAAATGGCTCCAATGATTAGTTCCATTTTCATGCATATTGTCGGGGTGCATCAAATATATATAATATTAGAAAGAAACAATCGATGTGAGTAACTAACCTGCAGAAAATCTCCAATGTTAACCACAAGAGATCCAGGTACAAGAGGAACGTTAACCCATTGATTCTGGTGAAGAATTTGGAGTCCTCCAATTTGATCTTGTAGAAGCACTGTGATATAAACGCCGTCGGAATGTTGAATGGTACCCATGGTGAGTTCTGGCTGAGGGCATGCTGGATAGTAATTGCCCAAAACACTAAGCCCTTTAGCACAATCCATATCAATGAGATGACAACGATCAAGACCGAGACCTTCAGACAATAATTCAAGTAAGGAAACGCCCAATTTCGTCACATCCTTAGATAAATCCATTAGAATTTCCCTGCACAAATTGATTCAAACAGGACATATCATCAACTTTTTGGAAAAATAAAACAGTTTATGCTTGATTGGCTCTCAAGCAAAAGCGCATCCACGATTTAAACTTCATCGATCAGTTCAATTTTTAAGATTTTCATTATTTTATTGAACTCCTTGTACAATTTTACTCCTTGTCAGAATTTATGAGTTCAGATGGACCCTAGCCTAAGGCCACATCCGATCCGCCCGTGCTCTCACAGGCTGTCTTCTAGTTAATTTTTTAATTTTCGTTAACCATAAATCATGTGTCATGGATCTTTAGTTTTTGTCACAACACAATGATTTCCTTTGTCTTACTTTTATTTTTAATCTGTTTTCAAAAGAATGTCTCTATTCTTTGGTGGCAACAGAGACGGCTCAAGCGTATTAATGGCCTAAAGTCAAAATGAAGACCTTTTAAGTTTTTCCGTAAAAAATAACTTTTTTTTTTCATAAAGGCTATTGCGTTCAATCTTTTTTTGTGACATAGCACTCTGGATACATCTAACTTATTCGAATCATTCTTTTTTATATAAAAAGTTTATTTTTCTACAAATAATATTTAAATCTTTAAAAAAAAATCTATAATATTATTACTTAAAAAAAAACGAGGCTCATTAAATTGGAGGCCAAAGGCGGTGCCTTTTCTCTATAAGGGTAGAGCTGCCCCTAGGTGGCAACTTTTTAATTTTAATTCACCAATGGCATGTTTAAAATCACGAGATTAAATGATATTTTAGTATATTGTACTCCCTTTATTTTAAAAAAAATGAACTACTTTGACTCGATATAAAATTTAAAAAAATAAAGAAGACTTTTGAATCTTGTGACCTTAAATTAAAGTTGTTTTAAATGTTTCAAGATGTCTCTTAATCATGTGGTCCTAAACATGGAAAGTTGAAATTAAAGTATTGCTAAAAAAAAAAATATATGAGTAATTCTTTTTTAAAAGAACTAAAAAATAAAGTAGTTTATTCTTTTTTAAACGAAGGTAGTACAACAATAAGATTTAAAAAAAAATTCTTATTTCTTAAACCTCACGTCGATGAAATCAAAAGCAGACGAACAAATTGAAATGAAAGAAATTTTTAACAAATGAACATGTATATGTACCCGCATGCTGGTGGAAATTCTTCTGGATTGGGAGGATCAGGAGCCATGGAAAAGAAAAGTGAGTCTCTCCAACTTGCAGCTGGAACACAAGAGCTATATAAATCAAAATTGCTAACATAAACCACTTTTTTCCCAATCTTCCTAGTGTAATACTGTTTCTTAACCTCGTTATCTTGCTCGAAAAACTGTCGTGTTCCTTGTAAGGTTTTGTCCAGGATGGATGTTGGAATGCCATGATTAACCACTTGGAAGAAACCCCATGTCTCCGATGCATCACGAACTTTGTCCACAATCTCCTTATGCTTGATTGGATCCTCATCGATTCCTTCGAGGTCTATCACTGGAAAAATGAAGTTTGTTTCACATGTTACAGCCCTGTGTTTTGGTGGTAGAATGAATATTTGAGGTATTTTAGTGATTCCAGCATCAACAAGACCTTTAACACCAGCCTTAGTTTCATCAAAGGCTGTTAATTCACTCATTTTGTCATAACTTTTCTCAACTTTATTGGCCTCAAAGTCATTTGTGTTAGAGACTGTCATCTATTTTTCTATGATGTTGTAAGCAAAATAAAAAGCAACGTATAGCAAAATATAAACAAGAAATGGTAAAATAAAGAGAAGCAACTTTTCTTACTTTCTTCCTTCTTCAAGTGTGTTTTTATAGTGAAAGGAATGGGCATCCACTCCTCAATTATTTAGACACTCTCCCTTTGAATGTTCATAGGGAAAAATTTATGTGATACAGATTGTTTGTTGTCAATTAAAAAACAAAATTCAACAAGCACATAATATTATGAATTGCATAATCAATATAACGAGAAATTACTTTGCAAATACTTAGAACTTGCAAACGTAATAACAAGGCTACTAGTCAAAGATATGTTTTATCTTGTTTTTCCAACTTTTGAAATCTTTAATTTCTATAGGTATCTAATTATTTACTTCTTTCATTTTTATCTATCGCATTTCGCTTTGTGAGAGTTAAACTATATGAATTTTGATGAACACTTTAAATATTTTTTTCTTATATTAATATGAAAAGAATTATAATTTATATATAGTATTTTTTTATATAATTTTTGAATATTTATATTTTAAATTTAAAATATTAAATTAATTTATTTTAATTTAATCTTAAAATTTATTCAAGTAACTTTCGTAAAGCGAAACATCACAAATAGGGGTACATACATCATCAATGAAGAGAGATGTGGCTTTTTATGAACCCCTTAATTTCAAACTTTTCTTCCAAGTACTTTTGATCTCATCAACTATAATAAGTTAGTTCACTAGCAGCTACAACCAAATAGGCAAACGTTGAATTTTCCAAGTCTTTGTTGTGGAAAAAAAAAAAGCAAACGAAAGCTATACTTTACATATAAATTCCTTTTACTTTGATTTTTTTTCTTTTTTAATTAATTTTTCTAATCATGTTCAATATATATTTGTATTGAGGTCTGATAAAATTTGAATTAGTGCACAATGAGCCATATTTGTAAAAAACGATGCTCTCAATTAAGTAAATTTTCCATTTCCAAAGGTTCGAATGGAAAATCCCTAGCCAATAGTGAAAGGATCTCAACCATCCCAACACAAACCCCGCATATAAGTCAACTTTGAATTTTCATATTGATGTAACTTCCAGGAAATTATTTCCTCATTAAGTTAATGTATTTTCCACGGATCAAGTGTTAGTCATCCATTCAAGTTGTCTTCTTCTTAGACTGTTTTGAATTGCATAAAAAAAAAAAATGTTTCTTTTGGTGTTCCTCAAGGAAAAAAAAGGAAATCGTGGACACATTAGGCTAACGTGGCATATAAATTTTGAAGGTGTTTATAAGATTATTTTGTAAGTTAGAGTGTCTAACGGATACAATAGAGACAGTTGAGTTTGTCCAGATGTGCATGCATACTCAAAGTTGGAATATTTTACTTGACTGAAAAATTTGAAAGTCTTTTTATGTATTACGCCTTTGAAAAATCATACACATTTTCGGACACACCATTGTTTAGTTTTGTACTGAAACCAGGTGTAACAATTGGATCACTTATTATCCCTTTTTGTGCTATTTGTGTAATGAAAATTAGCTAAGTTTGAAATTCTGGAGCTGAAGTTTTACTTCATATATATGCGCAAAATATTTTTTTTTACCCCTTGTTCTTGTCTAAAAACTATATATTTTCATGTAGATAGCCTAATAGACACATTCTTTTTTAAGGAGTTATCACCAACTTAATATTCAAATATTTCAAAGGAGAATCGAGAACATTCAAACAAATGTAGAAGATTAAAAGAAGAGTTTTAGGAAGCACGCTGGGAAAAGTATTATACAAAAGTTAGAACATTCATCTTAATTTTGTGTATAAGATTGAATTTCTAATCAATTATTTACATTTATTATCTTGAAACAGCATCTGCCTATATGGGTAAGAACTAAAATATTGTTAAGCTCAACACTAAGATCAATTGATATTAGATATTTGTTGTAGATATTTTGTACAGCTATTAATGAACTGTTAGGAGTTAGTTAGTCTAGCTGTTAATGAGTTGTTAGGAGTTAGTTAGGCAGTTAAGGGGTTAGTTTAAGTTAATTACAATGCAACATCTATAAATTGACCACTTCAGCAATGTAACAGCAGATTCTCTGTATTCATTTTGTTCTCAGCACAATAGTGAAAATCTTCTCTCTAAAATTCCTCTCTTTGTTTTGTGCTTCTTCTTCAAATTCAGTAGTTCATTGCTAGAAAATTGACATGGTATCAGAGCAACGGTGAACGGATCTAGGAATTCTCCTTAGAATTTTTGGATAATTGAAAGATTCGTCAATTTTTTCATTATTTGTCTTCCTATTTTGCCCTAGTTTTCTTCGGATTTACTCTGTTTTTCTTCCTGCATTCTAATCAACAATGGCAGAAACTGTACCTCCTGCTTCTATTGTAGATCACACACATCTTTTGTATCTCAGTTCATCGGACGTTCCTGGTGTTGTACAGGTCGGTTTTCCGCTAATAGGCATGGACAATTACTCTCTCTGGAGTCGGGCAATGAGATTGATTCTTCTCATGAAGAACAAGCTAGGTTTTGTTGACAGAACAGTCAAACGAGAAGCTTTTACTACTGATGCAGACTTAAAACAATGGAATCGTTACAATGCAATTGTAATTTCCTGGATCATGAGCAATGTTAGTAAGAATTTGGTTAGTGGAATTCTTTTTCGATCTAATGCTTATCTCGTCTGGAATGATCTTAGGGAGAGATTTGATAAGGTTAATATGTCTAGAATTTATCATCTTCACAAGAAAATTACTACATTGAGTCAACGAATTTTATCAGTAGCAAGTTACTACTCTCAATTGAGAGATCTTTGGGATGAATTTGACTCGATTATTCCTCCTCTTTCATGTGATTGTGCCAAATTCAAGGATTACGCAGAGAACATGATGAGACAGAGGTTGCTACAATTTTTAATGGGGTTAAATGATAGTTATAGTCAGGCTAAAAGTCAAATACTTCTAATGAATCCTACACCTAATATAAATCAGTGTTATACTATAATTGTACGAGATGAAAGCCAAAAGGCATTAACTGGGGATAGTTATTCCTCTGGTAAGGAAATTTTAGATCCTACTGCTCTATTCACTAGATCTGCTCCAAGATCACACGAATACGGAGGTGTTGGTGGAGGATCTAGTAATAGCTATTTCGGATCTGGAAGTAGTGGTTCAGGTGGTGCTGGACCTTTTAATGGATATTCTGGTGGTAGTGTTCATTCAGGTGCTGGTTCAAGTGGTTCTCAGAGGCAGAGAAAACAGATGTTTTGTGATTACTGCAACATGAGAGGCCATAGCAAAGACACATGTTATAAACTCATGCATTGTAGCTATTGTAACCAGAAAGGACACACCAAAAACACTTGCTACAAATTGATAGGATATCCAACAGATTTCAAGGGAAAAAAAGAGCTAATGTTGTTGTTGGACAGCATCACAGTGGTACAACATGCATTCACTCATCCTCACATCTTTTGTTTATACAGGATCAGTACAATCAGATTATTCATCTCTTGAACAAATCAACATTGGAAGAAGAGAGCAATGGTACAAATGATGTTGGAGGCAGTGCACATATGGCGGGTATTTTTGCAGGACACACTTGTTTCAATACATTGCAACCTGATGTTTCTCCTTCCTGGATAGTAGATAGTGGTGCTACTGATCATATAGTCAGTAATGAAAATTTGTTGCATGATACATTGACAGTGAGAAACTCAGGACATGTTCAACTTCCTGATGGAGATTCAGCGGCTGTGACTAAATCAGGAAATTATTTTTTGAATGGAAATGCACAAGTTAAAAATGTCTTATGTGTACCAGCTTTTAAGTTCAACCTTTTGTTTGTGTCAAAACTTACAAAGGAATTGAATTGTTGTGCCTTGTTTTTTCATGGTTTTTTCATTCTCCATGATCTATTCACTGGGAAGGTAAAAGAGATCGGTAAAGAATATGAAGGTTTGTATATTTTGAAGACCAAGAATAAGGAGAAAGTGAATGGATAAAAGCTATTGCAGTTGTTGGATGCTCAATCACTAGTGAAGTTTGGCATAAGAGATTTGGTCATGTACCTATATCTGGTCTTAGGAAGATTGCTTCTTTACCTAAACTTGATAGTGTGTCTTTACATTATTGTGATATATGTCCATTAGCAAGACAAGTTAGATTACTCTTTCCTACTAGTGCTACTAAGGTTGCTAATTGTTTTGATTTGATACACATGGATGTTTGGGGACCCTACAAGGTTGCAACTTCTAATAGAATAAAATATTTTCTAACTCTGGTGGATGACTGTTCTAGATGGACTTGGATTTTTTTATGCATCTTAACTCAGATATAATTGTTGTACTTCAACAATTTCTAGTAATGATTGGTACTCAGTTTAATACGAAGGTAAAGGCTTTTAGATCTGACAATAATGGAGAATTTTTCAATCAAAATTGCAGAATGTTATTTCAGCAACATGGTATAATACATCAGAGTTTATGCCCTCATACCCCACAACAAAATAAAGTGGTGGAGAGAAAGCACAAGCATATTCTAAAAATCGCAAAAACAATAAGACTTCAAGGTTTCTTGTCGATCAAATTATGGGGATATTGTGTATTAGCAGCAGTACATATTATTAATAGGATTCCTTCTACTGTCTTGAAAAATCTTAGTCCACATGAGGTGATTTATGGAAGGGAGCCATATATATCTCACCTGAGAGTTATAGGTTGTCTTTGCCATGCAACCAACCTTACTAAAGGGGATAAATTTTGTCCTAGAGCAATCAAATCAGTACTATTGGGGTATGCTGCAAATCAGAAGGGTTATAAGTTGCTTGATTTAAACACTAACTGTGTATTTGTTAGTAGAGATGTGACGTTCATTGAAGATGTTTTTCCTTTTCAGCAATTCTATCCTATAACACATCTTAAGAATGACATCTATGTTGTAAATGAGTTCACAACTTGTGATGACTATGCAACTATTCCTCCTCATACAGACAGGGTTAACTCAAGAGATGCACTTGATGATAATGTACCTGGTTATGCAGCTTTGACATACACAGAGGTTAATTCTCATTTGGTAGAAAGAGTGGTGAATCTACATGTCCTTGCACATGAGCATGTGGATGCTCAATATTTGCATCCAGTACATGAAAATGTACTTGCACCTGAGCATGTGGATGCCCAACATTTGCATCCAGTGCATGGAATTATAGATGCTGAGACTAATGCAATTGTGGATGGTGAAGGTATAGCGCCAGAAGATATGTTTATGACTCGGTCAGGAGATAGGAGGAAGTCCAGCAGAATTAGTCGACCTCCAATTTGGTTAAAAGATTTTGATAGCTCAAGATCAAGGAAGAAGGTTTCCAATTCATGTCTTTATCCTATTGCTCATTTAATTACATATGATAGCCTTTCACAAAATTATCAAAGCTTTTTGTCTCAGTTTTCTTCTCAAATTGAGCCACAAAGCTTTCATGAAGCAGCAAAAGATCCAAGATGGATAACTGCAATAGAGTCTGAGATCACTGCACTTGAAGAGAACAACATATGGTATGTAGAGCCTCTACCAGTTGGGAAGAAGGTCATAGGATGTAGATAGGTGTACAAAATTAAGTATCAAGCAGATGGCAAGGTTGAAAGATTCAAGGTCGGTCTTGTAGCAAAGGGATATAACCAGAAAGAAGGTTTGGACTATCAAAAAATCTTCTCTCCAGTAGTCAAAATGGTGACAGTTAGGGCTATGATATATTTAGCAGCCACTAAAGGGTGGAATATTCAGCAGGTGGATGTGTACAACGTATTCCTTCAAGGTGATCTAGAAGAGGAGGTGAATATGAAACTGCTACAAGGTTTTAGTCATGATTCGCAGGGGCACCAAGTTTGTAGGCTTAAGAAGTTCCTTTATATATCGAAGCAGGCATCTAGGCAATGAAATATTAAGCTTACAACTGTCTTGATTACTGTAGGTTTTAGTCAAAGTCATCTGAATTATTCTTTACTTATCAAGAGATCTGATGAAGGTGTGGTGATTATTTTGATATATGTGGATGATATTTTGATCATGAATGTAGCATGAGGTTGATTGAGGATGCAAAGAAGATTTTGCAGACAAACTTTAAGATAAAAGATTTAGAAAATCTCAGATATTTTCTTGGTATAGAAATTAGAAGAAGCAAAAAGGGTATATTGATGCATCAGAGAAAGAATGCCTTGGAACTTATCTCAGACTTAGGATTAGCAGGATCAAGGCCTGTTCATGCATCTGTGGAGGTGAATCAAAAGCTTACTACCTTAGAATATGATCAACATATTGGGATAACTAATGAACCAGCTTTAGTTGATTCTGAGAGGTATCAAAGATTAGTTGGAAGGTTGTTATATTTGACCATAACTAGATCGGATATTTCTTTTACAGTTCAAAGCTTAAGTCAATACATGCATGCTCCTAAATTGTCTCATCTAGAAACTACATTAAGAGTGGTAAAGTATATCAAGCAAGCACCTGGTTTTGGGATATTTTTAGGTGCAGAAAATGCACCTGGACTAAGAGCCTATTGTGATGTTGATTGAGTTCGTGTGTGAGCACAAGAAAGTCCGTTACTGGGTATTTGATCAAGTTTAGAAGTTTACCTATATCATGGAAATCAAAAAAACAATCTACTATATCGAGAAGCTCTGCAGAAGCAGTGTACAGAAGCTTGGCATCCACAGTAGCAGAAGTAGTTTGGATATTCGTTTGTTCATGGAGTTAAATGTCCATCTCAATCTACCAGTATCAATTTATTGTGATAGTAAGGCAGCAATCCAAATTGCAACCAATCCAGTATTTCATGAACGCACTAAACATATTGACATCGATTGTCATTTTATTAGGAAAAAAACGCACATGAATTTAATACAAAATCTCTATGTACCTACTACTGAGCAACCTGCAGATGTCTTCACCAAGGAATTTGGGCATGCTCAACATGCTTATCTAGTATCCAAGCTAGGGATGAAGAACATCTTCATACCACCTAACACTAAGATCAGTTGATATTCGATATTCGTTGTAGATATTTTGTACAACTATTAATGAACTGTTAGGAGTTAGTTAGTCCAGTTGTTAATGAGTTGTTAGAAGTTAGTTAGAAAGTTATGGGGTTAATTTAAATTAATTACAGTGCAGCATCTATACTCATTTTGTTCTCAGCACAATAGTGACTTCTTCAAATTCAGTAGTTCATTGCTAGAAAATTGACAAATATTTATTTTATATATATAATTTATCAAGCAAAGATAAAAAAAAAAAAAATTAAAATCACTCATTATAAAAATTATTTTTATAAAAAAATTATAAAAAATAAATCATCAAGATCAACTTATTTTAGAACAGATTAATTGTAATGTTTGGCCCACGGTCAGCATGGACAATTTATAACTAGTAGTAGTGACAAAAGATGGCAGACTCCAGCACAGATGACTTTGTTGGCAGAATATATTATGTTAATATTTCGAAAGATTATTAGACAAGCTTCCACATACCAAGTGTCATGCACATATCTGGTGGCACCACTCTTGAAGACACTTGTCATTCTCCTATAACCTTTTCAAAAAGACATTATAATTAATAAAATATTTTCTTCGTTTCATAATAAGTAAATTATTAAAATATTTTTAGTATTCAAAATAAGTGAGTGATTCACAATTCAAGGTATATGTTAAATTTTTTTTCCAAATTTACCCTTCATTAAATGTTCATTGGGAGTGATGTATTTTTGTTAAGGTTTTGAAATTGAAAAAAGATAAAAATAAAAAAATATTATAAATTTATATTTTTACTTTTTTTTTCTTTAACATGTATACCAAGATTCAACAATTAACTTATTATAAAATGGAGGGAGTAATTTTTTTATTTTATATATATAGAATAGATAGATAAAATTTAATTTTGAATCTTCTTAACACACAATAACAAGTTGGTTCAGTAATTTAGGATTTAAAAATAAATAGATAGATAGAAGTTGGTTCAATTTAATTTTGAATATTCTTCTATCTGTTTTTTGGCTTAAAAATACTTTTTTGTTAATTTTTTAACTTAAAAATATCTTCTCTTTAATGAAATGCCACTAAGCCACCATGTAGGTAAAAACAAAGTCATTTAAGCAGTCCACGTCAGTATACACGTGGAAAATCACTTCATTTAATTCGCCTAACAATTAACCAATTTTATTCTATTTAAAAATTCAATCTGATCCAGATTCAAAAACTTCGAACCAAGAGGCAAAATTCAATTCTTCAATTTTTTTCTTATATGATCCCTTTCACCGCCTTATATTTCATTATTTTACATTTTTAAAGTTACGAGACTTATTGAAGCAATTCTTGACCTCATCAATTTGTGGTTGTCCTACATTGCCACTAAATTTTCACTCTCCAAATTTCAATTTCGTTTCTGAATTACCATTCTACTCACTACAAACAGGTTTCTCATTAGACAAATTTAGATAGGACATCCAGTAGCAATCCAAGCTCTTGAAAATCTTATCAACTATTTAAGGATCCAATTGTTTAAGATCGACCCGATTAAAATCTGATTCTTTCGAATCAACAATTTAAGGACCTAATTGCTTACTCATCTTTTGATCAATTCGAAATATCTAAACCCATCGAATGAAAAAATAAGCAATCAAATTCTTCAATTTTTTCTCTTGGATCGGATTTTTTAAAATTATGGATGGGATTGGGTCTTTTAAATAAAATAAAAAAAGGGTTGGTAGTTAGATGAATTAAATGGAGTGATTTTTTATTTGTGTATGTTGATGTGGACTGATCAAGTGACATTTTTTATTCATATGGCGTGTTTGATGGTTTTCCGTTAGAGAAGGATATTTTTGAGCAAAAAAAATAATTAAGGAATATTTTAAAATCAAAAAAATAAATAAAAAAGTATTTTTAAGCCAAAAATAAATAAAGAATATTTTTAATTTATTTTAAATAATTCAAGAATATTTTTAACTTTTTTCTAAATTTATTTTAAGATTTTAAATTTAAATCTCAAACACTATAAAAATAAAATACGTGATATATGTAGGGTAATTAATTTATGTAAAATCTTTGAATTTCCTCAATAGACACCACATGATAAGAAGTTGGTTCAGTAGTCTAGGAAGCTTAGTATTTATCTTTAGCTTTAAAATTTAGTAGGCGTTCGGACATTCTTGTCTTATGTTCTCTTTCTCTTTCTTTTCTACTATATAATAAGTGGGAGTGGAGCTGGTCAAACAGACTCCATTTCGTTGACATGTTTACTTGTCACATATCTGTTTACTTTGTGATTTTATTATATCTATATAATAAATAAGAATGGAGCTGCTTAAGCAGATTTCATTCCATCGATATATCTGCTTGTCACTTATTTGCTTGTTTCATGATTTTATTATAGTATTCCTAATTAATTATTATATGATATTTAAATATTAAAAATTTGATAATATTTAATAAAAAATTAAAATAGACATTTATGACAAGTCTGCTCCAACTGTTTCAATCATAATTTTATTAATATCATCCCTAATTAATTATTAGAGGTCATTTAAATATTAAAAAATTAATAATATTTAATAAAAAATAAAATAGACATAAAATAATAAATTACCTCAATAATATTTTGAATTAATTTGACATCTTATATAAGGTCTACTTAGATTTTTTTTATGAGTATTTTTATAGCATCACTTCTAATTAGTTATTATGAGTCATTTAAGTCATGTCTACTTTGCTGCTTCAATCATGGTATTTGTTTGACATCAAGATTATATCAGTATCTAAATTAGAATAGAAGAAAAATTATTATAAATCATAATAAATAAAAATTTAAATTATTTTTAAAATATAATTGACTATCAATGCCACAGAAATTTGAACAGGAAGAGTATTATAAATTAGCTAAGAACTTAAAATAGTAAATTACAATGTCAAAAAAGGTATTATCAATTACAATAGTTAACAACTTAAAATATCTAAAAAAATAATTAATCTGTTATATATTCAAAAAAAAATATTATTTATAAATTACATAAAAAGTACTATAAATTATCATAGTTAACAACTTAAAATATCTAAAAAATAATTAATTTATTATATATTTCAAAAAAATACGTAAAAAAAAATATTAATCACAATAATTAATAATTAAAAAAATTAAAATATTAAATATTTGTTTGACTCTCGAAATCTTTTGGTGTCATATTAACAACTTAAATTGACAACTAAATAAAGGTTTTAATTAAATGCTAAAATTACACATATCGTGGAATTTTTAAGTATCAACATTGGGACCGTGTGTAGCACGACTAAGCCACCTAGTATTATATAAGAGTAAGTTGGGCGGTTGAAGCAACTCTCCGTCGACATGTCTTTTTCAATTGTTTGTTTTATTATTTTACTATATCAATTTTAATTAATTATTATAAATTATTTACATATTAAAAAATTAATAATATTTAATAAAAAAAAATAAAACAGGCATGTGTACTTCGGTTGTTTTTGTCAAAATTTTATTAAATACCACCCTAATTAATTATTATAAATCATCTAAATATTAAAAAATATACATTTAATAAAAAAAAGTTAAAATAGATATAAAATCATGAGTTAACTCTTGATATTTAAATTAACTCCACGTCTTATATGATGTTCATTTAATTTTTTTCAAAAGTATTTTTTATAAATTTTGCTATATCTCTTCTAGTTAGTTGTTGTGAGTTATTTAAGACATATTTGCTTTGCTGCTTCAATCGTGATTTTACTTTATCACCTCTAATTAATTATTATAGTTTAACATTATGCCACTTAAATTGAAATATAAAGAAAAGTTTTATAAATCAAAATAATAAAAAATTTAAATTATTTAAAAAATATAATCAGCTATCAATACCACAAGATTTTGGACAAAGAGAATAACATATATTATTTAAAAATTACATAAAAAGTATAAATTACAATAGTTAACAGTTTAAAATATCTTTAAAAAAATAATTTGTTATATATTTCAAAAAAATACGTAAAAAATACTATAAATCAATTGTGATAGTAAGGCAGCAATCCAAATTGCAACCAATCCAGTATTTCATGAACGCACTAAGCATATTGACATCGATTGTCATTTTATTAGGAAAAAAACGCACATGAATTTAATACAAAATCTCTATGTACCTACTACTGAGCAACCTGCAGATGTCTTCACCAAGGAATTTGGGCATGCTCAACATGCTTATCTAGTATCCAAGCTAGGGATGAAGAACATCTTCATACCACCTAACACTAAGATCAGTTGATATTCGATATTCGTTGTAGATATTTTGTACAACTATTAATGAACTGTTAGGAGTTAGTTAGTCCAGTTGTTAATGAGTTGTTAGAAGTTAGTTAGAAAGTTATGGGGTTAATTTAAATTAATTACAGTGCAACATCTATACTCATTTTGTTCTCAGCACAATAGTGACTTCTTCAAATTCAGTAGTTCATTGCTAGAAAATTGACAAATATTTATTTTATATATATAATTTATCAAGCAAAAATAAAAAAATAAAATTAAATCACTCATTATAAAAAAATTATAAAAAATAAATCATCAAGATCAACTTATTTTAGAACTGATTAATTGTAATGTTTGGCCCACGGTCAGCATGGACAATTTACAACTAGTAGTAGTGACAAAAGATGGCAGACTCCAGCACAGATGACTTTGTTGGCAGAATATATTATGTTAATATTTCGAAAGATTATTAGACAAGCTTCCACATACCAAGTGTCATGCACATAACTGGTGGCACCACTCTTGAAGACACTTGTCATTCTCCTATAACCTTTTCAAAAGACATTATAATTAATAAAATATTTTCTCCGTTTCATAATAAGTAAATTATTAAAATATTTTTTAGTGTTCAAAATAAGTGAGTGATTCACAATTCAAGGTATATGTTAATTTTTTTTTTCAAATTTACCCTTCATTAAATGTTCATTGGGAGTGATGTATTTTTGTTAAGGTTTTGAAATTTTAAAAAATAAAAAAATATGATAAATTTATATTTTTACTTTTTTTTTCTTTAACATGTATACCAAGATCCAATAATTAAGTTATTATGAAATAAAGGGAGTAATTTTTTTGGTACCTTAATGTGCTGCAGAAATATTAATTCATTAAGTTACAAAAAACCTAAGGAATTCTACTCTGAACCCTCTTCACAAAAAATTATAGCATACGATATATATATAAGGTAATTTTTTTAAATTATAATGTCAAAAAGATATTATCAATTACAATAGTTAACAATTTAAAATATCTAAAAAAATAATTAATCTGCTATATATTCAAAAAAAAATATTATTTATAAATTACATAAAAAGTACTATAAATTGTCATAGTTAACAACTTAAAATATCTAAAAAAATAATTAATTTATTGTATATTTCAAAAAAATACGTAAAAAAATATACTAATCACAATAATTAACAATTAAAAAAATATATATTTAATTGACTCTCGAAATCTTATGGTGTCATATTAACAACTTAAATTAACAACTAAATAAATGAAGGTTTTAATTAAATGCTAAAATTACACATATCGTGAAATTTTTAAATTTCAACATTGGGTCCGTGCGTAGCACTGCTAAGCCACCTAGTATTATATAAGAGTAAGTTGGGCGGTTGAAGCAGCTCTCCGTCGACATGTCTTTTTCAGTTGTTTGCTTTATTATTTTACTATATCAATTTTAATTAATTATTAGAAGTTATTTACATATTAAAAAATTAATAATATTTAATAAAAAAAATAGACATGTGTGCTTCGGCTGTTTTAATCATAATTTTATTAAATACCACCCTAATTAATTATTATAAATCATCTAAATATTAAAAATATATATATTTAATAAAAAAAGAAGTTAAAATAGATATAAAATGATAAGTTAACTCTTGATATTTAAATTAACTCCACGTCTTAGATGAGGTCCACTTTTAAAAGTATTTTTTATAAATTTTGCTATATCACTTCTAGTTAGTTGTTGTGAGTTATTTAAGACATGTTTGCTTTGCTGCTTCAATCGTGATTTTACTTTATCACCTCTAATTAATTATTATAGTTTAATATTTTGCCACTTAAATTGAAATATAAAGAAAAGTTTTATAAATCACAATAATCAAAAATTTAAATTATGTAAAAAATATAATCGGCTATCAATACCACAAGATTTTGGACAAAGAGAATAAAATATATTATTTAAAAATTACATAAAAAGTATAAATTACAATAGTTAACTGCTTAAAATATCTTAAAAAAATAATCTGTTATATATTTCAAAAAAATACGTAAAAAATATTATAAATCACAATAATTAACAACTTAAAAATTAAAAAGATAAAAAATATTTGATTGACTCTAGAAATTATATCAATGTCACTTAAATTGAAATAAAAGAAAAGTATTATAAATCACGATAATTAAAAACTTAAATTATTTTAAAAATATAACTGACTATCAACGCCATAAAAGTTTGGACAATGAAAGTAACATATACTATTTAAAAACTAAAAAAATATATATTATAATAGTTAACAGCTTAAAATATCTAAAAACATATTAAAAGTATGATTGATTATCTAAATTTTATTTGTGCCGCATAAATTGAGACCAAAAAGAGCGAGTTGGGTGGCTAAAGCAGGTTGCTCTCCGTCGACATGCCTGTTTCAGTTGTTTGCTCCGTCATTTTACTATATCACTCTATTATTATAAGTTATTTATATATTAAAAAAATAATAATATTTAATAAAAAAGCAAAATAGACATTTATGACATGTCTGTTTCAACTGCTTCAATCATAATTTTACTAAATACCACCTTGATTAATTATTATAAGTCATCTAAATGTTAAAAAAAATATTTAATAAAAAATGGAAAATAATAAGTTAGCTCTTGATGTTTTTAAATTAACTTCACATCTTATATGAGATCCATTTAATTTCTTTTCACAAATATTTTTTATAGTAATATTGTTATATCACTTTTAATTAGTTGTTGTGAGTCATTTAAGACATGTTTATTTCGTTGCTTCAATCGTGATTTTACTATATCACCTCTAATTAATTATTATGGTCTAAGCATTCTGCCACTTAAATTGAAATATAAATAAAAATTTTATAAATCACAATAATTACAAACATAGATTATTTAACAAATGTAATTGACTATTAATGCCACAAAATTTTGGACAAGGAGGATAACATATATAATTTAAAATTACATAAAAAAAATATTATAAATTACAATAGTTAACAACTTAAAATATCTAACAAAAAAATTAATTTATTATATATTTAAAAATATGCATAAAAGTATTATAAATTACAGTAATTAACAACTTAAAAATTTTAAAAGATATAAATATTTGATTGACTCTAGAAATTATATCAATGCCACTTAAATTGAAATAGAAAAAAAGTATTATAAATTACAATAATTAAAAATTTAAATTATTTTAAAAATATAATTGACTATCAATGCCACAAAAGTTTGAATAAGGAGAGTAACATATATTATTTAAAAATTAAAATTAAATTATAAATTATAATAGTTAACAACATAAAATATCTAAAAATATATTAAAAGCATGATTGATTATCTAAATTCTATTTGTGCCGCATAAATTAAAATAAAATAATAACATATACTGTGTCTGTATTATCTAAAAAATAATAATATACTATTTATTAATTTATATATTTGTAGAGTTTAATTTTGATTGTGAATTAAATTTTTGAAATAAAATTATATATTTAAATAATAAATTATGATTATTGATAATTTAAAATATTTTTAAAATAAATTTTAAAAATAAATTTATTAAATTTCAAAATACAAACAATATCATATTAATTGATATAATTATTATTATAATATTAATTTAGAATAAATATTTGGTCCGTGCTTTGCACTGGCTTTTCTCACTAGTGTAATAATAATGGTGACATGACATTACATAGGATAATAATAATGGTGACATGGGACTTAGCTATTCAAGGGTAAACATGTATTCAAAATTGGTGGTAGGGGCAAATATAGTCAAAAGATATAATAAAGGATAAATATAACTTTTTCCTAATAATGCATGGGCAAGTATGACTTTTTTCCTTAAATAAAGCATTTTCGTTATTTCAATTTGTTTAACTATTTTAATTTGACATTAACTTTAAAAATAAAAAAATAATTTTTAAATTTTATCTTAAATTAAAATTATATTAAATATATTAAAATATAAAAAAGATTTTTAAATTTTATTTTAAATTTAAAATATATTAAATATTTTAAAATATCTTTTAATTTTGTGATCTTAAACATGTTTTTTTTTAAATATGAAATTAAAGAATTCTTTCATGTGAAACGTTAATAGTTGAAATTAAAGAATTTGTTAAAAAGAAAAGGGAGGTGTCATTTCTTAAGAACAGATTAAAAAGAAAGTTAAGACCAAATAAATTAAAATTGGACTAATAAAAAGAAAGCTAGGATTACCTTGTCACAAAGTGGCAAGTTTTCTACCAAACTTTAGGGTGTGTTTGGTATGAAGGAAAATATTTTGTATGGAAAACAAGTTGACTTCTTATGTTTGGTTGGTGAATAGAAAATATTTTTTGGAAAATATTTCCTAGTGTTTAGTTGGTGAATGAAATTTTTTTTTTTTAAAAAATATATTTTAGTGTTTAGTTAAAGTGTAAAAATACATTTTAAAAAAATATTTTTTGATCTCAAAAAATACCTTTTTAGGATGTGTTTGATATGAAGGCTGAAAAATATTTTCTCAAAAAATAAGTTGTTTCTTACTTATATTCTTGTGTTTGTTATGCAAATTGGGTAAACATGTATTTTGTAAAACTATTTATATATGTTTGACAAAAACAATGAGAACGAATAAGAGAAGAAGAATGGGATAAGAAAAATTTTTTGATTTAAAATAAATAATTGAAAACATTAATTTTTTCTTGGAGAGGAGGTTCGTAGCTGGGGTTGAGGTTGTCAAAATAAATAGTAAGGGCAGGGTAAGAAAATAATTTTGATTTTAAGAAAAAAAAATCTTTCTTTTTTTGGGGGTAGGGGGTAGGGGGTAGGAGTAGAGGAGTAAGAGTGGGGTGAGAAAAAAATTTGAAATATTTTTTTTTAATGGGGGATTGTGAGGGGTGGCGGTCGGGTAGGAACGTGAGGGTGGAGTAAAGAAAAAATTGAATTTTTCAAAAGATAAATTTTAAAAATATAATATTTTTGAGGGGGAGGGGGGTAGGAGAGGTAATAAAAAAGTTAAAATAAAAATTTAAAAATTAAATATTTTTTTTGAATAGGGGAGGAGGTAGGGTTTTGGGTTTTGGGTAGGGGATGAGGTAAGGGCAAAATCTGAAATATATTTTTTAGATGGGGTGGTAGGGGGTGAAGTAGGGTGGGAAATTAAGGATCGGAGTACGAAGGTGATTTTGAGAGTTGTATGAATATTTCAACTCGAGAGTGAGATTAAAAAAAAGTTTTGAAAAATATTTTTCTTATTTTTTGAAGGGAAATTAATTTTCTTAGATTCGAGAAAAATAAATTAATTTAAAAAATATTTTTTGAAACCTTTAAGTCAATTAAATATGAGAAAATTAGGAAACATTTTAGAAAAAATATTTTCCTTCGTACCAACCGCACCCTTAAACACTTTTTTTTTCTTCCCCCACCAAATTGATTCCACACATATACACACATAACACATATACTATTATTATTTCTAGATAGACATAACCTCAACTTTTCCTTCTCCAGAAAGGCTGTTGATTTCGACTATCAGCTGAAGATTTTGGTAAAGTTTAAAGGGACTTTTGCTCACTCAAGGTGTCTAATTCAATCCTTTTCTTTTCATATTATTCTTTGCTTTCATGTGATTTGATGGATCGTACTCGCTTTATTTCATATTACTTGATTCATATTGACCGTAGATTTCATAACAAAATATTAATTAGAAATTTATTTTAATAAAATATTTTGAAACTCTAAATTTAATTATTTTGTAGTGCTTTCTTCATCTTCATATTACTTGGCCGTTATTATATGTCATGTCCTTTAAGAAAATTTTAGTTAGAAATTTATTTTAATATACTAACCTTACTAATGATGTGTTAGAACTCTAAATTTGATTACTACTTGAAATATTTGTTTTAGTACAGGGTCAAGTAAAATGAAACGGAGGGAGAGGGAGAGGGAGAGGGAGGGAGTATGATTCTTGCTATTTTCATCGTGTTTGATCTTTGTTAATGTTTATATGAAGTAATTAGTTGGCCATGTGTTGACTTGACTGATTTAGATGGATTAAATGGGATTAGTTCACTGCAAGTCTGTATTATTTGATTACTTGGTAAAATTGTTTTATAAATTGTTTAGTTTTAGTTGAAGAAATTACTTATTGTATAGGATATGCAAGTTTAAATCATATAGTAATAAGCATCTTGATTAGGTTTGGATGAATCAGCGAACATTTCTGCGCTCTTGCTAGCATGTCTTTAAATTTGTCCAATTGAAATTTTTGTTTAACTCAATACGAGTCAACAAAATGACCGTGCTAGAATCACGGTATCAAAGGGTATTGCACACATTACTCTCGGTCAACCGAATTTCTGAACTCGAATCTTTGTTGCTGACTAGTCCTTAGAGTCAAACTTGATCCGAAAGGGTTATCTATTTTTCTAAGGTGACTCGACACACCAAGTTTCAATGTCAAGTGGCGACTCGGTTATCAAGATTTGAATAACTTATGGATGGAATTTGGAAATTTACTAAAAACAAAATGCCTTGGGCATGAAGCCAATTTAAAAACTTGTGCAATCTGTGCGTGAATTACTGCCTATTTTTTTTATTTTTTTTCTTTCATTAGTTTTCTCATACGAGGAGTGTTAGAACTTGCAAGTAATTGAGGAGCGAATGCCCATTTCATTCACCATATGGAGTGTTGTAAATAATTGAGTGGATGCCCGTATCTTGTTTTTATTTTGCTATACATTGCTTTTATTTATTTTATAATATAAGATCCTCCTCCATGTTTTAGAATTTTTTGCTATAAAATTAATCAACCATTTAAAGTTTATACATCAGGAACTCTACTTGTTTACAACATCAGAGTAAAATCGATGGCGGTCTCTAGCACAAATGATTTTCAGGCCAAAGTTGAGAAAAGTTATGACAAAATGAGTGAGTTAAAAGCCTTTGATGATACTAAGGTTGGTGTCAAAGGTCTTGTTGATTCTGGAATTACTGAAGTGCCTCGAATATTCGTTCTGCCTCCAAAACACAGGGCGGAATTCTCGGAAGCAAGTGAAACACGGTTCACTTTTCCAGTGATAGACCTCGAAGGTATTGACGAGGAGGATCCAATCAAGCGTAAAGAGATTGTGGACAAAGTTCGAGATGCATCGGAGACATGGGGTTTCTTTCAAGTGGTTAATCATGGCATTCCAACATCCATCCTGGACAAAACGTTGCAAGGAACACGACAGTTTTTCGAGCAGGATACCGAGGTTAAGAAACAGTATTACACTCGAGATACTACGAAAAGGGTGATTTATACTAGCAATCTTGATTTGTATAGCCCTCGTGTTCCTGCTGCAAGTTGGAGAGACTCGATTTTCTGTTTCGTGGCTCCTAATCCTCCCAGTCCGGAAGAATTTCCAACAGCATGCAGGTACATATGTTCGTTTCTCAATTTACCTAGTAACTACATATATATGTATAAAAATCGTTTCAATGAATTTGTGCAGGGAAATAATAATGGATTACTCCAAGGATGTGATGAAATTGGGCTTCTCCTTGCTTGAATTATTGTCCGAAGGTCTCGGACTCAATCGTAGTTATCTCAAAGATTATATGGATTGTTGTCATGTGAGTTATTCATGCAATTACTATCCGCCGTGCCCTCAGCCAGAACTAACGATGGGCACCATTCAACATTCCGATGTTGATCTTGTCACGGTCCTTCTACAAGATCATATCGGAGGACTTCAAGTTCTTCACCAGAATCAATGGGTTAATGCTCCTCCTATACCCGGTGCTCTTGTGGTAAACATTGGAGATTTTCTGCAGGCGAGTACTCTTTCTTTATGATCTTATAGATTATCTAATGCACCCCGACCATATTCATGAAAGCATAATTTATCGTCATTTGAAAATCGTCTATACATTTTCAAACACCTTTGTTTAGTTCTTTATTGAAAGCAGTTGCGCTTATTTATTTTTTTTCCAGCTCTTGTCAAATGACAAGTACATAAGTGTTGAGCACAGAGCAATTTCAAACAAAGATGAATCAAGAATGTCAATTGCTTGCTTCTTCGGTGAAAGTCCATGGCAATCTACCAAGCTGTATGGACCAATTACTGAATTGTTATCAGAAGATAATCCTCCAAAATATCGTTCAACAACAGTTATCGACTACACTAAGTACGTCCATAGTAGAGGCCTAGATGGAACTTCTGCATTGCTGCGTTACAAGATCTAATCATGGTAATGTAACAATTTGTATTTCGTTTTGTGCGAGCTATTTGTCTAGTTGTCGATGCAAACTAGTTTGTGTATTTCATACTTACAAAATGTTATTTGGTTTGTTACACAACATCTTTCTGGTCAGCCATTGCCCTCTGTAGGAAGTGATTTGAACTGTGTGGCGAACATTGTTATTCTTCGCATAATAATTTCGCATTATCAAATTGTCATCCACAATTACTCCTACTTGTTATTATTCACCGTATAATTATTTTTTGCATTACAATCCCGGGATATAAGTATGATGTGAACGAAATGACCCTTAATTTTTCGACTCCAAATCTGAAGTTTAGATTCTGTAGTGAAGCAGATTGGAAGTTCCATCAAGTTCCTTGTGGCTGAAATAATCATAGAAGTCCTTCAATGTCGTCGCATGATACTTTGGAGGATCGTCTTCTGATAGCAGCTTGTCAATTGGTCTATATAGTTGTGAAGATGGCAATGGTCCGGAGCCGAAGAACCTTGCTACTGATACCCTTGGACCAATTTTGTTTGACAAAGCTCTATGTTCTACACCTTTTGTACTTGTCATTTGATATGAGCTGAAAAACCAAAGTTAAACAAAGATATAAGTTGATTATGACCTATTAAATGTAGTGAAGGAACATGCCTAAGCTTATTTGGCCTTCAAAAATATGGGGGTTCCCTTGGGCACATATAAAGAAGTTTTCATGAAAATTGGAACCCATAAACTTTAAATCCTAGATTCGCTTCTGATCCACCAATAGGACAAATCAAAGAGCTTAATTCGGTAGTTAACCCTTTCTGATCCCACGCCAACAACTTTACCGTTGTTCCTAGCTCTCCTTCAAACTCTTTATACATATGCACAAGAAAATTAGTGTATACATATGATAGGAGCATACTCGTTCTTCACCTAATGATTCTAGATCCTGAATTCGACTGGCTAAGAAGCACAAAGAAAAAAGACTTGCCTGGAGAACGTCTCCGATATTGATGACTAAAGCTCCAGGTGTGGGAGGAACATCAACCCAATGATTCCGATGAAGAACTTGTAGACCTCCAATATCATCTTGCAGGACTGTGAAGAAGTCATTGTCTGTATGTATGCTGACGCCTATGGCTAGTTCTGGCTGTGAGCATGCTGGATAGTAATTGCACAAAAGCTCACGCTATATGTGGGGTCTAGGGAAGAGCAGAACCACAAGCGTTTATTCTCACGATATGTGTGTCTAGGAGAGAGCCGAACCACAAGTGTTTATTGTTTAGTACTTCATGATCCTTCTCGTTGTTCCACGTATTTTTCTTTTAAATGACGCACTATCTGACTAGCAATGGCGAAGTCAGGATTTTCATTGAGGGGTTCATAAGTATATATACGAACTAGTCTAAGGGAGTTCAACATCTACTATATATGTATATCTACTATATATATATAAAAAATATTTTTAATCATGTAAAAATAGTATAAAAACGGTATAATTTTCTATTGAAGTGGGTTCGGATGAACTTCGAGTAAAGGTGGCTCTGCCACTGCCAACTGGACATAGAGTTTACGATATACTGACTTCCATTAGAGTATTACTCATTCATTCAATTTTACTCCCTTGATTTTAAAATAAGTGGTATTTTTAGTTTGAACATGTCTCTTGAGAAAACTATTCACTCCTAGAAAGTAAAAAGTATTTTTACTAACTTACCCTTTAATTAAACGCCTTGAGAATGAAGAAACTCTTTTAGTGGTTTCTTGATTATCTAAAATATTCATTTAGTTAAATAAGGGTAAAATTGAAAGAAAAAATAAATCTAACTTCTTGATTTTGTGAAATATCAGTTATTTTAAACCAAAATGAAAGATTAAAATACCACTTATTTTTTAAACGGAAGGAGCATGTGGCAGGATTTGGAGTACAAGGGTCAAATAATTAACTTTCTCGTGAATTTGAAGATAGATTCTTCTAGTTTTTTTCTAAAATCAAATTTATTTTCAAAATATATATTCAACAAAATCATGCTCAAAGAAGAAACTTTTCACTTTTCAAAGAGTAACATATAGTGTCGCATAAAATGAAACAGATAGCACATACATTTTTTTTATACGGAAAAGGTTCAAAAATACCCCTAAATTATCTGAAATAGCTCAAAAATGTTGCTCGTTAGATTTTTGAGTCAAAAATACCCCTCCCTCTAACGGAATTCGGAAAAGGATAAAAAATACCCCTGAACTATCTGAAATGGGTCAAAAATACCCCTCTGTTAAATATTTGGCTCAAAAATACCCCTCCCCTTAACGAAATTAAATTATTTCGATTGAATTAAACCCTAACTTTAACTTTTTAACCCTAATACTTTAATTTTTTTTACATAAAAGTATTTTTTTAATTTTAAAAATAAGATAATGAAAAAAAGTATTTGAATTATAATATAAATTGGTTGAATTTGATTTGAAAAATAAACATACATTTATTCTAAAAAGGTATTTTCACTTTACATCTTTTTAATCTTTAAAGAAATTAACGAAATATAAATTAACGAAATTAATGAAATATAAATTTTCACTTAAAGAAATTAACGAAATAAAAATTAAATGATGAACTTTATATAAATTAACGAAACAATCGAAATAATTTAATTTCGTTAAATACCCCTCTGTTAAATAGTTGGCTCAAAAATATCCCTCCCCTTAACGAAATTAAATTATTTCGATTGAATTAAACCCTAACTTTAACTTTTTAATCCTAATACTTTAATTTTTTTACATAAAAGTATTTTTTTAATTTTAAAATAAGATAATGAAAAAAAGTATTTGAATTATAATATAAATTGGTTGAATTTGATTTGGAAAATAAACATACATTTTTTCTAAAAAGGTATTTTCACTTTACATCTTTTTAGTCTTTAAAGAAATTAACGAAATATAAATTTTCACTTAAAGAAATTACCGAAATATAAATTAAATGATGAACTTTATATAAATTAACGAAATAATCAAAGTAATTTAATTTCGTTAAATACCTCTGTTAAATATTTGGCTCAAAAATACCCCTCCCCTTAACGAAATTAAATTATTTCGATTGAATTAAACCCTAACTTTAACTTTTTAACCCTAATACTTTAATATTTTTTACATAAAAGTATTTTTTAAATTTTAAAATAAGATAATGAAAAAAAGTATTTGAATTATAATATAAATTGGTTGAATTTGATTTGGAAAATAAACATACATTTATTCTAAAAAGGTATTTTCACTTTACATCTTTTTAATCTTTAAAGAAATTAACGAAATATAAATTTTCACTTAAAGAAATTAACGAAATATAAATCAAATGATGAACTTTATATAAATTAACGAAATAAGCGAAATAATTTAATTTCGTTAAGGGAGGGGTATTTTTGAGCCAAATATTTAACAGAGGGGTATTTTTGATCCTTTTTCGAATTCCGTTAGAGGGAGGGGTATTTTTTAGCCAAATATTTAACGGAGGGGTATTTTTGAACCAAAATTCTAACGAAGGGCATTTTTGAGCTATTTCGGATAGTTCAAGGATATTTTTGAGCATTTTCCGTTTTTTATATAATCATGGTGTCAGCTTGTGTGTATAAAATCAGATAGAGAGAAGTAGTCGAAAGATGATTTTATTCCTTCAGCTTCCAAAGTTTAAATACAATAACTAACAACAACCTACAACTAAACTTAAGGAACCTACTTGCTACGTATACTCCTGAACAGTTGGAGTCTTCTACATATATACAACAACAATAAACTCCTACAATAGGAGGAGTCTTCTATAAATACAAAAAAACAGTAACTATAACAGTAAATTATTCTAATAATGATAATATAAAATAATTATGCTTAATACACCCCCTCAAGTTAGGTGTGGTGCAACAATGCCTAACTTGGAACGACACCTTGCAAAGGCTGGTTCTGGAAATGGCTTAGTAAGTGTATCAGCAAGTTGATCACAAGCATGAGTATGTTTGACAAGAACCCGATGCGCTTGAACTTGGTTCCTAACTTAACAAAAATCGACAACAATATGTTTCATACGGCTATGGAACACTGGATTATGACAGAGATAAGTGACACTGACACCATCACAGAAGATTGTGGGTGTATTTGGAATGGTGATACACAATTCATTGAGCAAGTTGCGCACCCATGTGTGTTCCGCAAGAGCATTTGTAACTGATTTGTACTCTGCTTCAATAGATGAGCGAGCTACTGACAGGATTGCACCCAAAGAAAAGAATATAGCCTAATGTGGATACTCTGTCATTCGGGTCTCCCGCCCAATCAACATCAGCATACATGTAAAGATTGCAGTCTGAGTCACGACGAATATGAAGACCTGACAGCATAAACTATGAAAGTTTGTTGACAGCATAAGAAATGTCAGGCCGTATAAATGATAAATATTGCAACTTACCGAGGGTGCACCTGTAGAGTGTAGCATTCGCAGGTGGAGAATTATCAGCTGCTTGAGGTAGTTTACCAGAGCACATTGGTGTCAAAACTCTTTTACAATTTTGCATATCCAATTCGTACAGAATGTCAAGAATGTATCTCGACTGACAGAGAATAAGACTATCTGACACTTTTTTTGCTTCCACACCCAGAAAGTACTTTAAATTGCTAAGATCCTTTAGAGAAAAATGAGAACCCAAGGAATCAATAATATGTTTAATCAAGCTAGGATGACTTCCCGTGATCAAAATGTCATCAACATAAACGAGCACATAAACAATAGCAGCCAGATTCTTCAAATAAACAAAGAGGTGTCGGATTCAGATTTAATAAATCCCACTCTCTGTAGATGATTATGCAATGCAGTATACCAAGCCCAACGGGCCTGGTTAAGACCATAAATGGCTTTTTTTAATCTACAAACATGAAAAGGGAATTAAGAATTGATAAATCCTTGAGGTTGAGACATAAAAACCTCTTCAGTCAACTAGTCCTGTCGGAAAGCATTGTTGACGTCGAGTTGATGAATCGTCCAATTGTGTTGCACTGCTATGGATAACACAAGTCGCATTGTTGTTGGCTTAATAACTGGACTGAAGGTTTCATGAAAATCCAAGCCAGGGCGCTGTGTGAACCCCTTTGCAACAAGGTGAGCTTCGTATTGATCTATAGAATCGTCCGCTTTTCTTTTAATGCGATACAACCATTTGCAATTCACAACATTCTTCGTTGAGTCTCGTGGTATCAATTCCCAAGTTTGATTCTTCATTAAAGCATCATATTCTGCTTGTATAGCTTGTCTCCACTCTTTGTGGATGTTGGCTTGTTTGAAGGTTATTGGTGTAGTAGTGAAGTAAGTTAGAAAACTGAATTGTCTTTTGGGCTTGGTAATATTATTCTGGGACCTAGTGGTCATTCGGTTTACTACAGGCTCTAGAATTGGCATGGGGTTTGTTCGGAGATGGGACTTTTGCTGCCAGGAAGTGAAGAAGTTATCAATGGTGAATTAGTGATTGGAGATGGAGCATTCGGGATTTAATGTAGAGTGTTAGTGTTAGATTTACGTCTTTAATATGTTATCAAAGGTGAAGGCTGTGTGTTTGAGATTTTGTGATGCTGGGAAGAAGTAGAAGAAAGTATAGAATTACCTGGAATAGTCGCAGTAGTTGCTGGTACTTGGCCAGAATTGAAGGAGCGAGTATTTTGTGATTCTAAGGAAAGTGGTATTGGTGGTGGTATATCAGTAGAGGGTGTTGGAATGGTAGATGACTTTAGAATTTCCTCTTTGGAGTTAACGTCTTCCCAGGTCAGTTGAGAAAAGTTTTTCCTTATATGTAGAAACATTGTTTTAAAAGGAAAAAAAAATCATAAAAAAAACATCACGACTGATGAATATTTTTGACTGCACTGGGTCAAAGCAGAGGAGTGCATGATGGCTCTGAGAAACATCTAAATACACACAAGGGGTGGACTTAGACTCGAATTTATTTTTGGTGTAGGGTTTAAGCCATGGATAACATAGACAACCAAAAATTTTAAAATTGACATAGTTGGGTGGTTTACCAAATAATTTTTGGTAGGGTGACTCGTTATTTAAGATGGATTGGGTAGTCGATTAATGAGATAAACAACATGATGGCAGGCACAAGACCATAGTTCTGGTGGTAAGGCTGCTTCATAGAGAAGGGTTTTGGCCATTTCAACAATATGACGATGACGACGTTCAGCTATGGGAACGCGTTGTGGCGTGTAGGGAGGTGAGACTAAATGTTCAATTCCATTTTGTTGAAGATAGGACTGGAGACTTTTTTATTCACCTCCTCCATCCGAATAAAGAGATTTAATTTTTGTTTTGAAAAAATTCTCTACTAAAGGATGAAAATTTTGGAACAAAGAGGCGACTTCACTTTTATTTTTAATTGTATACAACCAAGTATACTTGGTGTATTGATCAACAAAATACAGTAATATAACTTTTTGTCTAGTGATAAAACGGGCGATGGTCCCCATAAATCGCTAAAGATAACCTGAAGAGGATCATTATTGGATAAAGTGAGTTGTTGAAATGAAAAATGATGTGCTTTATTAGAGGAACAAGCATTACAAAATACAAATTTTTCTTTAGTAGCAACAGGTAAAGAAAACTTCTTCAAAATAAAATTAAAATTGTCGAATAAGGATGACCCAAGCGACAATGCCATAGTTGAAAAGGAACTTTTGTGGAGGCAAGATTGATGGATATTGATGGTTTGGGGGGGTGTTGTGGCCACTCATAGAGTCCATTCTTATTCCAGCCTTGTACCAACGGTTTCTGAGTATACAGGTCCTTCACAAGAAAAGTAAAAGGAAAAAATTCAACAGATGTTAAATTGTCTTGACAAAATTTGGCTACAAAAATAAGATTTTTTTTAATTGACAGAGCACATAGAGTGTTAGAAAGCCTGAAAGCAGAATTAGATGCTTGTATCTAAGTTGAACCAGTATGAGTAATAGAAATGGTTTTACTGTCACCCATGGATATTCCCTCATTGTCTGTATACTCTTTAAGATTGTGAGGTTCAGCCGTGACAAGATGAGTCGCACCAAAACCCAAGAGCTTTCTGCTGACTACAAACTAGAGGCAAAGTTGGCCTCTACAAACTAGAGGCAAAGTTGGCCTCTACAAACTAGAGGCAAAGTTGGCCTCTACAAACTAGAGGCAAAGTTGGCCTTAGCTTCAAAATGATTGTGCGATTTGGAACGACATATATCTGCAGTGTGAGCAAATTTTTGGCACAATTGGCATCAAACAAATTGTCTTGAGTTTGATCTCTAATTCTGTTGATTGTTGAAGCTAGATTGTCGAGGAGCAGATTGGTTCCACTACTGATTGTTGGAGCTGGATTGTCGAGGAGCAGATTGGTTCCACTGTTGATTGTTGAAGCGACGATTGTTCCTGTTAGACTGGTGTGGCATGTTTGTCTTCTGTGCTACAGCAACTGTGATTTAGAGGATGACTTCTCGAGATTTTGGTGCTTGAGGAAAAGCTCATGATCTGTGAGCTTGTGAAATAATTCTTCAAAACTCAATGAAGAGTCTCTTGCTCTTATAGTGGCAGAGATTTCACGATACTCGAGGCCCAGGCTGCTTAGAATCTTGACAATAAGTTCATCATCTGTTACTGATGATCCAGAAACTTTGAGAGCATCAGAAAGAGATCGTACCTCTTGTAAGTATTCTGCGACAGATTTAGAGGCTTTCTTGATATTTTGCAATTGGTCGCGCAAGCTGAAAATGCGAGTGTGGCTCTTATTTATGTAAGCCATGTGAAGAAGCTCCCAGGCTGTCTTAGCAGATGGAGCTGTGGCAACAGTAGGCGCAATGGTGGGATCGACAGATGCCATCATTGCTTGCTGGATCAGTTGGTCCTGAGAGAACCGGATTTGATATCTTGGATTTGGCATCGTAAGGTTATCTTAAGTAACTGTCATTGGTGGTGCTGATTTTGATCCATCAAGATGTCCCATGAGTTGATGGTCATTGAGTAGCATCACAAGTTGTGCTTTCCAAGTCGAGAAGTAGAGATTACCTTGCAATTTGATAGGTAACTGAGATGCGGGATTGAATTGTACCACATGAACAATAGGTGAAGCAGCAGAAGCATTGTTGTTGGTAGCAGTAGCATCACCAGAGTTAATAATAACTGGAGGGATTGTTTCTTGAGAGGCAGCCATAGATGGGGAGAGAAAAAGGATCTAACTCGTAAGAGGCTGGAGGCTTTGATACCATATAAAATCAGATAGAGAGAAGTAGTCGAAAGATGATTTTATTCCTTCAGCTTCCAAAGTTTAAATACAATAACTAACAACAACCTACAGCTAAACTTAAGGAACCTAATTGCTACGTATACTCCTGAACAGTTGGAGTTATCTACCTATATACAACAACAATAAACTCCTACAATAGGAGTCGTCTTCTACAAATACAAAAAAATAGTAACTATAACGATAAATTATTCTAATAATGATAATATAAAATAATTATGCTTAATAGCGTGCACCTCGATCAATTCCACGGGATACATGTCCCCTCCACCAGCAACAGGTACCAGGTACCAGGCAACTTTGTCCACCAACACTAGAACAGACAGAAAGATATCACCTAGTGTTTGTCTTTGCTGGGAAGTGAACCTGAGACCTCATGGTGCTCAACCCAACTTCCAATGAACCACTAGGCCACACCCTTGAGTGTGGAGTCAAACATTTTTAGAACGTCGCAAATAGGAAAGAATATCATATAAAATGGACAAACGAAGTAGATTTAAGAAAATACATATCTGCAAGCCTCAGGCAATTCCTCAGGGTTAAAAGGATCAGGACCTATAGTAGAATAAAGTGAGTCTCTCCAGTTTACTGCTAGAGCTTTAGAACTATACAGATCAAAATTGTTGTTATAAACCACTCTCCGAGTATAATCGCGATGATAATATTTCTTCTTAACCTCGATATCTTGCTCAAAGAATCGACGTGCTTCTCGCAGCATTTCATCCAGGACAGGCACAGGTATACCATGATTGATCACTTGGAAGAAACCCCATGTCTCTGATGCATCTCCAATTGTTTTGACATTCTCTTTGTGCTTAACAGGATCTTTATTGATATTTTCGAGGTCTATAATTGGAAACACAAAATGTGTTTCTTCAGGGCTCGGGGGTAGACCCTACCCCGAGCCTGAGCTCTGGATGGATGAATATCTGAGGTACTTGAGCAATTCCAACATCAACTAGGCCTTTGACACCAGCTTTTGTGTCATCAAAGGCTTTCAGTTCTCTGGTTTTATCATAGTTTGGTGAGACAGTCTCCTGAATTTGTGTTACCATCTTGTGTGGTGGCGAAATCAGAATCAGAATCAGAATTTTCACTAAGGGAATAAACTATAAAGAATTAAATATACGAAGAAGTCAATGGATTTCAATATCTATTGTATACACATAAAAGATAATTTCCGTCGTGCATATACATATAATTTTTCGACAAAGGAGATGCGGGTGTACAACAAATGCTAGAGTCTCTTTTGACTATGATGAGATCCCATATTTGATCCAAGTTTTACAAAAGGCTAGAAAGATGACAAGAATTGAATGAGATTCATTTTAAACTAATTAACAGCCACTTGTTTGGAGAAAAGATATATTGACAATAAGCAGTAAAGAATCTCAATTTTTTTTGGTTTTCCATCCGGTATCCGCATTGGAGTTCGACTAATTCGGATTCGCGCCGGGTAGGGTCCCAGTCGGGGAATAGCGCTCCTAACAGAGTTTTCTCCATACTCAGGATCGAACCCTCGACTGCTAGTGGTGCAAGTGATTTATATTATTTTTCCTTATTTTAATTGGCGGCTTTCACATTTCTCAACAATAATTTTATAAAGTCTGAGCTTAACAATAATTTTATGAAAGTCTGAGCTTACTGTACATTGTTGTTTAAACAATATATCAAATAAATAAATTTAGTTTCTCCAAAAAAGGGTGTCGACTTACAAATTTATGTTCTACAAAAATTAAAAAGAACTGTCATTTTGAATTTTACCACCAAAAAAAAATCATGCTCGACTTGAATGACTGTCAATATCACCTGAAAGTATTATTTTTAAAAATAACTAGCTACAGTATTGTTGATTTTTTAGATCAACAACTCTTTCTAGAATTATGTGTATCCGAAGTTTATAATGGTATTTTGCAAGCAATTATTTATAAAATGAATATGTAGATAATACGATTTATTAATGTGATCATTAGGATATTCTGATTTATGAACTATGATTTGTTCTTTTGGAAATTCGAACCTATAACCTTAGAAGGCTTTGGGATTATAATTGCATGTTTTGCTACTGATTGGTTCTTCAATATTCTTGTGAAAGTGAAGCAAGATTCCCGGGAAGTGTATGATTAAGACTTTGAGCCAATTATGAACGGATCTGAAGGCATGTTTTGAACAGATTATAGGTCCTTTTCTTTTAAATCTCAAGATTTTTCACAGCTGTAAAAAGCCGTAGTACTATCAAAATTTGAACAACTCGTGGCTGGAAAGTCTACTAAAAAGAAAAGATCTTAAGAAATGAAGCCAATTTTACTTGTGCAAAACCCTCATATCACATTTTCAATTTGTGCATGAAATAGTGTAAACTGCTGCAAGAAAACCAGAATGACTACAGATTACTATAAGTCTATAAGACTATAAAAATGTAAATATCAACTAGATATTCCTCATGTTGCATTGTCGATATCAAAGTAGTGTTAAAATTGCCGGCAAAAGGAGAAGACAAAGATGAATACTAAAAAGGGTTGGGTAAAGTTCAACCGGAAATAGAACAAGAGAGGTAAAAGTGCAGTAAAACTATTGAGACTGTGAGCCCATGCAACAAAAATGCACCCTATCGCGTCCTTCCTAATTTGCTTTGGCCTTGTGAGACCTCTTCTTTGAGGAGGAGGAGGAGGATCTCATGGGCAATGAGTTCTTCATGCCGATGAAAAAAAGTAATGCACCCATCAATGCCAAGTTCTGTTCAAAAGAAACAGCTCATTAATACATTGCGGATAAGATGTCTAGATGAACGGAGAATTTGGTGTATGTGAGAGCGGCTCAATAAGATCGGCGGCCTAAAGCCAACTTTAACAGGAGGCATATCTTTTCTGCTCAAAACTTTTTAAAAGAAAAATTAACCTATAAATCTAATATAAGTAAAAAAAATGGTTGGGTTCGGGCCCAAATGTTGATAGGAACGGCTTTCCTCTTTAATTGGCCTTGTGTATCTAAAAATTGAATCAATCAGAAAATTTTATATAGGTACCAAACACCATATTTAAAAAAAAATTGGGGCTCTCGCTATAGTGGCTTGACCCTCTGGCTAGCCGTGGGTGTATGATGTAATGACTACAAGGGAAGCAAATGGCTGACCTGAGTGAATTTGAAAAAAAGTTGATTAAATTCCTTCTTGTCAGCATCATAGTTGTAGAAGTCATACAAGATGGGAGTAGCAAGGGCCTGATGTAGCAGCTGCATAAACAAACAAACAAGACGAAGATTAGTCGTATCAAACAAGAAGGTTCAAACAATACCGGTTCCCAAAAAAAGTAACCCCACAAAAGCTATTATTCAAAGGAAGTCCGACCAACAAGAAAATGACACAGAGAATGATACAAACCAGAAGATACGCTCCAAGAGTGCTGCCGAAGATGAATAAAAGGCTTCCAAGACCCTTCAAAACTATGGCCCCCAAAACAAGATGTTTCATCTGTGAATCACATATCATGTTAAGTTGGGTATAACGAGAAAAAAGGCCAAATAAGCTGAGCCAAAGTGATACCTCTACATGTGGTATTTCAAATCCGGTGTGCGTTTCCACCTGCCTTGACAAAACATTGAACTTTGGTCTTAATGCCTTTGCTGCTGGCCCGCCATCAGTCCCAAATTCCTTGAACCTATAACCAGAGCAGTTAATGAATGCTGACGGTTTACGAATAAAATAAAAACACAAAGAAGTCATAACATAATTTTTCAATTTCCTATATGCCCTTACAAACAGGTGGAAAAACAAATAAGAAATACTACTAGGCACAGCAAATTTCTTCCTTTTCTTCACAAGTATACGCATATTTAATATGAACAGTTGGTAGACGGTCCATATTTTTACTTTTCGTAAGTTCTTCACCCAAAGCATCGATGTATACATATAAATCTATGAACTAAGCATCAAAGCCAGTAGCAAGGATCAGCTCAAAGAATAATATTATCAACTCCTCTCAATCCCAATAAATTCAATGCATTTCTTCTCGTGTATATTCAAGAATTTTTCATCACAGAGAAGGATCATCCTAGAAGGTTGTAATCTTTCTAAGTTTAAATGCCTCTTGACCAATGATGCTATTGCAGAAAAGATAGTGGCTACCTCCCGTTGCAGCTATAACCGCGCATGTTTCACACCATTTCAGTAGTTATTGACCTTAAAAAATTTCTTTTTGATTTCATCTAATAGCCTTTTGGTAATGGAGGACTTCAGAAAGAGAGTCAAAGAATGTGTTTTTTATATCTGACCCCACAAACCGAAGAGGAATGTTTATACGCAGCTTTCCACAGAATGAGGCAATGAATGCAAGTTATAGACTTTTTTCAGGCTTGAGGAAGGTCATCATCATGTCATTAAGAATTGGCGCCTCCATACTAACAAAGATTGTACATAACTATAAGCTTAAGTGCATCATAAAAGGATATGCTTGTTCAATCCATTTGAAATGAGTTCATTGAAAGAGCACAACTTCTTTTGCAAATGGCCCAGAAATTAGATTAGTCGGGAAGAAGTAATATGTTTTATATATATAAGCTAAACAAGTATTCCACAACAAACTCGGAAGAAGTAACAGTTTACACCATAAAACACACACGCTGCATCATGGACAGCCTTAACACCAAATTCAACAATCTAGATTGGACCTCACATTTAAACTTTGTAACGTAATTTTCTTCTAGCAATATAAACTCCACTGACAGATTAACTGTACCAGTAGTGTTAACAAGATGTCAACTGACGGCTTAAAATAGGCATGTTTCAATCAAACACAAGAAAGTACAACGAATATAGACCTTGTCAAGCTATTGAAACTTTGTGCCATATAGCCAGAGATATAGTTGTAAATCTACACCTTAAATGGATCAATACACAGAGCAAAAAACACACAGTTGCAACCGAAACCGAAAAAAAACACAGCTTCAACAACAAAGTTGAGAAAACTAATATAACAACATTGTGATATGTCCGATCTAAACTAACTACGCTGACTCCAAATCAGCTACACTAATTCATCCACAACTTAGCGATCCAACTACAACAAACCCAATGCAATCCCACAAGTGGAGTTTGGGGAGGGAGGATGTATGCAGAACTTACCTCTACCTTTATGGGGTAACTTAGTGTAACACCCACACTTTCGGGCTAGAATTTGAACCGTCTTTCATACGCGTGTGTATAGACCCGAACTCAATGATTTTTATTTAGATATAAGTGTTAAGATCAATTATTTAGTGTGGGAACATCTTTGGAGATGAATTGAGGTCATAGAAATCCCTTGGATCAAAGTGGGAGAACTTTCCTACCGGTTGAGTTTTAGTACACGTTCTTACTTGAGTCAACTTACAACGACCGTAACTCCTAGAATATAGTGAGTTAGGTGGCCTACTACCTACTAAATGAAAGGTCTTTGAATCTTCTTTCCAATGCAACTGATTGTTCGTCAATCCGGGTCTAAAGTAAAAAGTTATGAGCGTTTTAGTGAGTCATTGTCCAAGGTGCGCGATGGCCTATGTAAAAATACGTTTTTCTCTTATTAAATCAAGGGCAAACATGTCCTTTCACCCCATGTCACTCCCCTAAATCGTTTTTAATCCCCAAAATATGAGAATCATTCCCAAATCCCTAACATCTCTTCTTTACCCAAAACCCCAATCCTAAAGTTTCAAGAAGGATTAAAGATTATAGTTCGTTCTCACACCAAATTCGTCATCAAGGGTATGCGGAACGAATCCATATCAAGTAAGTCTTAATATCGATTTCAAGCTTCAAGGTTTAGTTTTTCTCAAATTCCTTCCGTCAAAAAGGCATGTTGAGCACTCCTTATTTTAAGTATTGCTATATTATGTCAATTTACTAGGTAAATATGTGTTCTTTAATGGTTGTTTAAAACTAGGATTGAGGAGATTGGTAGTGAAAGCTCCGTTAAAACAAAAGAAAAATCAATGTAAACCGAGTAGAAAACCGTTAAAACAAAAGAAAAAATGTAAAGCTTTCACAACCAATTTCCTCAACCGTAGTTTCAAACAACCATTAAAGAACATATATTTACCAAGTAAATTGACATAATATAGCAATACATAAGGAGTGTTCAAACAACCATTAAAGAACATATATTTACCAAGTAAATTGACATAATATAGCAATACATAAGGAGCGTTCAACATGCCTTTTTGACGAAAGGAATTGAGAAAAACTAACCGTGAAGCTTGAACCCTAGCTTGAAATCGATATGAAACTTGATTTGAATTCGTTCCACATACTGTTGATGACGAATTTGGTGAGAGAACATTGAGAAGGAACTATAATCTTTAGTCTTTCTTGAAACTTTAGGATTGGAGTTAGGAGTTTTTGGGAAAAAAGAGATATTAGGGATTTGGCAATGATTCTCATATTTTGGGACGATTTTGGGATTAAAAATGGATTAGGGGAGTGACATGGGGTGAAAGGACATGTTTGACGTTGATTTAATAAGAGAAAAACGTATTTTTACATAGGGCACTGCGCACCTTGGACAGTGTCTCACTTTAAAACGCTCATAACTTTTTACTTCAGACTCGGATGACGAACAGTCAGTTGCATTGAAAAGAAGACTCAAAGACCTCTCATTTGGTAGGTAGTAGACCACCTAACTCACTATGTTCTAGGAGTAACAGTCGTTGTAAGTTGACTCAAGTAAGAACGTGTACTAAAACTCAACCGGTAGAAAAATTCTCAACTCCACTTTGATGTAGGATATTTCTATGACCTCAATTCATCTCCAAAGATGTGGAACACATTATATGTTGATCTTCACACTTATATCTAAATAGAAATCATTGGGTTCGGGTCTATACACGTATGAAGGATGATTCAAATTCTAGCCCGAAACAGTTAGCGATCCAACTAAACCATACCAAGTATAAACATGGGGAGGATCTAACCCCCAATGACAGTGTGTCCGAGGCATACGAGTAGCAACCTAAGAGCCCAGATTTGAATCTCAATTACAACACTCAGTTACTCTTATGTTAACGCATAGGTAGGCAGGTTTATACCTAGCGTTGTATTGTAAGCTACGAGCACACAAGCTGGCTAAAAAACAACATCACCTCATGTAAAAATTTTAAAGTTTGAACTTAGCCCAATCCCAAAAGCTAATTTACGAGAAAACAACAGACATTACACCCTAAGATCCCGGATTTGAATCTCAATTACAACGCTTTGCCTATGTCAACCTGCACGTAGGCAGGTTTATCTAGCACCTGTCTAGTAAGCTAAGAGCACACAAATTGGCAGAGACACCATCACCTCTATTTTTTTTAAAAAAAATTGAACTTTGATCTCTAACTCAACTCCAAAAGCTAAGCTTACGATCAAACAACAATAATTTCATCAACTAATAAAGGACACTCTTAACACCTCACCCAAGAAAAAGGGCAGATCTGCATATTGGTTATTATAAGCTACCCAAAAAAATTGCTAATTGCAACTCGAACCACATTTATATACTCCCTCCGTTTCAATTTATTCATCTTACTTTACTTTTTAGTCCGCTTAAAAAAGAAAGCATCTTTTCTTTTCTCTTTTCTTGGCAACTCTTTAGCATGTTTACAAGTACAAGATTAAAGAATATTTTAGTACATTCTACGTATCTTTAATTTAAAATCACCAGATTCAAAAAACTTTTTTTAATAACCATGGTGTCTGCCGCTTCCCACCAGCAACAGATATAGACAACCCCGTCAACCCACAATCCCATATTATTCAAAAACCTAATTTACTTCCTTAAACACCGTGCCAAATCAAAATCATATAAGCAAATCGAAACAGACAGCGCAATATATGTTACTAGGTCAACATGTATTATCATGTTACACATATCAACTTACATAATAAATCTGGATCCAGCAAAAAAAAATAAAAATATTATGCGTCGAATATTAAAAAAAAAAAAAAAGAGCAGATCTGAAGAAGAAAAGACATACTCGAGAGCAAGGGAGAGAATGAAGACAGATAAGAAGAGAAATCTTCCAAGGACAGATAGGAACGCCATTACAATGGATTCAAATTTGTATATGCCCTTGTTATTCTTCTTCTTCTTCTTTTCTCTCTCTACAATTGAGAAAAACAGAGGAGTTCAAACACCCACAGAAAAAACAGGGATCTTGTTTGGTCTGAATTTCCTTAAGTAGTATTATTATTATTAGTAGTATTATTAGTACTAATAATAATAATAATTGGAGAAACTCTATGCGTTTGGCTATGAAATTTTCATTTTATTGGAATTTTAAAAATTATGAAATTCCTTTTTATTATATTTTTGTTATAAATATTTGGGATTTGAATATATTTTTTACAAAAAAATATGAAATGGTAAAAAAAATTTAGGATAAGTTTTAGTAAAATTAAAATAACAACCTAATTTTGGTTGCTTTATCTGAATTTTAAATACAATGATGTCAAGTGTATTTGAAATTCTTAAGATTAAATATTTTCAAATAAAATAAAAATAAATTTTAAAAAAAAAAGGTGAAAAGTTCTCTAACAATCCCTAGCTTTGTATTTGTTTATTTTTTTTCAACCTTTCTCTAGAAGCACCCATAGTTTTTCTTCCCTAATAACTCAATAAGAAAATTATGAACTTTGATAAACTTGGGGCTCTTAATGACTCGATAAGTGGTTGATAGCTTGATAAAGATTGGTGAAATACATTAAAATGTTCTTTTAATTTTATAATTTTAAATATTTATAAAAAATAAGAACTAAAAAATTGTCATAATATATATATATATATATATTTTAAAACAATTCAAAAGAAATTAAAATAAATTAAAAATTAAAAATTAAAATTTCTAACTTATTTATAAGCCGATCCAAATATGACTCTAAGATAAATAAATTAAAATAAAGGACATGATAATATTTTTTCCTTTTTTGAACAAGAAAATACTCTAAAAACAAGGGGACAAATTTGAGGACGACACAAAAACAATCATTCCATATTCAAAAAGTACTTAGTTGTTTCATCATCAAACACAATGCTATAGGTTACGAAACGTGTACCCTCCAATCAATTAGTTGCATATTTTGGTCTTGCAATTAATTCGAAATCAATAATATTTTTTGCAACATATTTGGATCGATTCTTTTTAATAGATATATTTTAAAAATAATATTAATTTATTTTAATCAATAATATAATTTTTAATGACATATTTAAATCTTTTTTTTCTTATTAATTTTATCTTACTCGCTAGCGTTTGATGCCTGCACAATGAAGCTTATAGTTTGATTACACTACAAAACAAAGTCGTCAAAATTGGAGATGAATACTAGTTTTAGCTAAATTTAATAATTCTTATATCGAAGCACCATTTTTTTATAACAGAAAAAAGAGCAGCTCAGTGTATTAAAGCTATTGCTATAAGTGATGTTCAGGAACCCATCACAAGGGTGTATGTATCGTATGTAACCTTACCTTATATTTCTGTCAGATTCTATTTTTAAGACTTGAATCCGTGATCTTTTGATCATACAACAGTAACTTTACCCGTTACTCCAAGGCTCCCCTTCAACAAAAATTTTATAACAGAAAGTATTTTAGAAAAAAGGTAAGAAAAATTGAGATTTTTTTTTCTATTTCTCTTCTATTAAACACGATTAAATTCACAAGAAAAAATTACTTAAATAAATAAATTTTCTTTCAATTTTAAATAAGCGCTATTTAAAAATATATTTTACTTTATTTAAAAATATTATAACAAACACATTTTAAATTTTAAAGATATCAAATAAAATAACTATATATATATTTTTAATTTTCATGACCAAACCTTAAATTTGCAAATTTAAGCCATCAAGTTAGTATAAAAAAATTAATAAATAAATAAATAGGTGAGAGCTTAAGGGGTTAAGAAACAGAGAAAAAAACCCCACTAAATTTAGCAATTGAATTTTGGGTCAATTTCAATGGGTATATAAGCTAACCCCCCTTCCTTGTTCAGTAGTAGTCTCTTCAGCTCCCTCAGCATCAGCTCAAGCTTTGGCCAATGGTACTCACTTTCACAATTACTACCACACGCACTCTTTTTCACAAATATAAAGTTTGAATTAAAGTTACGGCGCTCTCTCTTAACAATTTTTTGGTTGAATGGCATATACACAGGATTACCTAAAAACAGTAATTCCTTCTAATCTCTTCGCCGAACGTGGCTCCAATATTGTCGTCATCAATCCAGGTACTTAACCCTAATTCCCTCCGTTCTGAAATACTTAGTCATAATTTTTGAATATTTAAATTTTAATTTTAAGATATCGAATTAATTTATTGTAATTTGGCTTGAAAATTAGTGAAAATGACCTTCAAAAAGTTAAATGTGACAAGTTTGTTGTTGTTGAAATGGAGGGAGTAATTTGTTAATTAGTACTTATATAAGATTGATTATGTGTAAATTAATTTCACTGTAATTTAGGTTCGGCGAATATCAGAATTGGATTGGCTCAACAGGATACTCCATTCAATATACCTCATTGTATTTCTCGCCGTACTACTCAATTACCTAAACGAAATGTTCAAGATCAAGTAAGTCCAAATTTTAATGTTATAAGTTCAAATTAAAGTTTGCAATTTTATCTGATTTTTTTATCGAAATCGAGTTTTAACAACAACGATATACCCAGTATAATCACACAAACTGGGGTCTGGGGAGGGTAGAGTGTGTACAGTACAGAAGGTGGAGAGGCTATTTATGATTGATCCTCGACTCAAGAGGAAAACAGTCCAAAGCAGTCCTATACTGGAAATTGAAGATAGTAAGAGGACAATAACTACAACAAAATAGTATGATAGTTGAAGTACAAGGCAACACGTTAAACTCAAAATCAACTTTTGAAATTTTGGTTGTTATTTGTAAAGTTTGCAATTGTATGTATATTTTCTCAAAATCAAGCTTTGAAGTTTTAATTTATCTCAATTTGTTGATCAAATTTCAAATTTGTAATTTAATGTGATTTCTGCTGGTTTTGTTACTAGCTGCTATTTCCTGTACTTTTATTACTTCATTTTGTGGACTGCATTGAGCCGAGGTTCTATCGGAAACAACCTCTATATCTTTGAGATTGGGGTAAGGTCAGCCTACACTCTACCCTCCTCAGACCCCACTTTGTGGGGTTTCACTGGGTATGTTGTTTTGTTGTAATTTAATGTGACTGAATGTGTTTCAATGATGTTTTTTTGTGCCTAGATGTTGAATTCTCAGGTTACAAAATTTGAATTTTTGTAATAAAGTTTGCAATTTTAGGTGATTTTTCTCAAAATAAGTTTTTAAGTTTTAATTTATCTTAAGTTTGTGGATCAAATTTCAAATGTGTATTTTTATGTGATTGAATGTGTTCTGATAACATCTTTTTGGAATTGTCTTTTTTGTACTTAGATGCTGAATTCTCAGGTTACAACTGCACAACATATGGAGCGGGAAAGAGCGTATGACATTGTTAGTACATGAAATTTAGTAAACAATGTTCAATTATATATGTGAGCTTGAAGAAAAAGGATGTTAAATCATATATGTGTGAATCTGAAGTTTCTATATATTGATGACATGAATATTTTATAATATACTTTAAATTTTCTCTCAGATTGCGTCGTTATTGAGAATTCCATTTTTGGGTGAGGAGATAGCTAACAGTTCTTACGCACGCAAGGTACCAGGGACAATTATCTATGCCTTTTTAAGTAGAATATAAATTTGTTTTTTAATTCTGCGAGATTTCCATGTAAATGTGTGGTAAGAAATGGTTATTGGAGCTACGGAAGCTCAATTTTATCAGGAATGTTTTTTTTGATGAAGATTTTATCAGGAACGTTTTCATGGAATCCAAACTAGTTGAATACTTAGCGATAGTCGTGCTTTCTGGAATACTTCTACCTACAAACTCGTGTGTGTATTTTGTGTTTATCTGTGCAGATGGGGCGTGTAGACACGGATCCTCCGCAAAATAACGTGAAAGAGCCTGTGTTCTCTTGGGCTGATGTTTGTGAGAAAAATGTCCCTCCTTCTTCAGTAACAGGTGAGAACTGTAACCTGTTCATTCTTTGAATGGAGCATTTATTCATTTAGTTTGGCTGCTGCATTCTTAATGATGAATGTTATAGGTGGTGTACAATTATATGTACCTATACACAATATTTTTTATTGAATTTGATAACTCTTTTAGTCGACATACATAGACTACTCATTATTCTTTGCCCAAAAGCGATGTCCTAGGCAGATTGGCAAGTAGCCCTATGTTCTATCTGGCATGCCAATATTTTCTGCTGTTAATGTCAAAAGTAGCCAAATGATTCCCTCTTTCTTTCTTTTTTTTTGATAATTGTGGTGTCCGGGCCAGCTTCGTGCACCTCGACTAAATCCACGAGATAATTGCCACCAAATGGTTCCCTCTCTATAATACTAGGAGAGCTACTGTGGGTGGTCTAATTCATATTTTTCTTGGAGATCTTTATGCGCTTAGATATCATCTGATATTCCTGTGTCAAGCTTCTCAGATGACAGATGAGCGTTATGACGAGGATATTATGCGCCAAATCTTCCATTGTTGATTACCTGATTTTGAATTGTTGAACTTGGAAATGTTGATTTTCTTTCTCAAGATTTTTGTTAAAACTCCCACCATTGATGAATTACTGCACAAGAATGGGAGAAATACCTAGGCTGAATAGGGAAGAGAAAAGCTAACTGCTTGCATTGCTCTGAAATGTACAAGAGTAGTGAGTACAAAATATCTACACATGGCCCTTTATATAACTGTTTCAGCCTCTAATTTAACAGCTGTCAATACAACTGTCAATACTTGATTCTAACTAACTCAACTAACAACTACACAGATTTACATGTATGCCACTAATCACCTATATCATCTTTGCTTATTATTTCAACACTCCCCTTCAAGGTAGTGGTGTGAAAATGTTCAACACACCTAGCTTGGACAGTAGATGATAATGTTGAGCTCCTCCAAGATCTTTAGTAAGTCTGCTTCTTGTTCACTGGTTGAGATATACTCAGGATGTATCAACTTCTGATGTATCCCTTATAAAATGACAGTCGATCTCTATATGTTTTGTCCTCTCGTGGAAAACTGGATTGTTTGCTATTTGCATAGCTGCTTTACTATCTGTAAGTAACTGAATAGGAGTAGGAATCTCAATTCTCAGGAACTTGAACAATCCTGTCAACCAAATCAACTCTGAAACTGTCAAAGCCATACTTCTGTATTCTGATTCTGCTGAGCTCCTTACTACTGTGTTTTGTTTCTTTGACTTCCATGAGATTAATGATCCTCCAAGCTTCAAAAGATATCCTGTCACTGACTTTCTTGAATTGGGACAGCTTGCCCAATCAGCATCACAATATGCCTTCAATGATATACTTCCTCCTGAGCTTAATAAAATGCCAAGTCCAGGCTCATTTTTAATATACCTCACCACTCTGTAGGCAGCTTCTAAGTGAGATTTTTTGGGATGCTACATGAACTGGCTTAGTGTTTGGACACTATAAGCTATGTCTGGTCTAGTTAAGGTCAGATATAATAGTTTCCCAATCAACCTCTGGTAACTCTTCACATCACTCAATGCTGAATCCTCCACTTTATTGCAATTCTGATCATATTCCAGGCTGGTTAACTTGTGATTCTTCTCCAGTGGTGTATAAGCAGGTTTTGAACCTGCTAAACCTAACTCAGGTATCAGTTCCAAAGCATACTTCCTTTGACACAATATAATTCCCTTCTGTGATCTGTTAACTTCAATGCCTAGGAAATACCGCAAAGTACCAAGGTCTTTAATCTTGAAAGCTTTTATGTAAGACATTTTTGGCTTCTTGTATTAAGCCATCATCATCACCTGTAATCAGTAAATCATCTACATAAACAAGTATGATAACTTGTTTGCCATGCTTGTTCAATATGAAAAGAGAATGATCATGCTGACTCTGAATGAAACCAGCCAACAAAAGAGCATTAGAAAACTTTAGGTTCCATTGTCTAGATGCTTGCTTTAAGCCATGGAGAGATTTGAGTAGCCTGCGACTCTTATTCCCCCCTTGGCTATCAAATCCAGGTGGGAGCTGCATGTAAACTTCTTCTTCGAGATCACCTTGCAAGAAGGCATTATAAACATGCATTTGGTACAAAGACCAATTCTTCTTAGCAGCCAAAGCAATTACAGCTAGAACTGTGACCATCTTCACCACAGGAGAGAAAGTTTCTTGGTAGTCTAAACCTTCCTGATGGCTATAACCTTTAGCAACAAGCCGAGCCTTAAACCCCTCCACTTCTCCAGTAAACTTATATTTGATCTTGTACACCCATCGACAACCAATGGGAACCTTTCCTTTGGGTAAATCCACTACTTCCCATGTATTGTTATGAACTAAAACGTTGATTTCACTCTTCATAACATCAATCCACCTGGGATCAGTGATGGCTTCAGCATAAGAACTGGGTTCAATATCAGTAGAAAGAGCTGCAACATAAGCCTGAGAAGAAGCTGACAGTGAACTGTAACCCAACACATTAGAGATAGGATATTTGCAAGCTGACGTAGATTTAATAGGACAGACAAAGTCAGACATCCATGCTGGGATTTTAGAACCTCTAGAAGACTTTCTCAATACTGGAACAACATTAGGAGACATAGAATGCACTGGAATATCTGGAGGATGATGAGAGGGATTAGAAGGTAATGCTGATGATTCACGTGGAGCTATAACAGGTGAAAAAGACTCAGCTGGTGCATTATCAGAAGATAATGCTTCATGAGTAGGCACAAGTGCTGAAGTGGGAACATCTGCTAACTCCAAAAATATAGGAATAGAATGACCTTGCTTCAATTGTTGGAAATGTGTTCCTTAAAAGTGACCTCCCTGCTTACAAACATCTTTCCAGTCTTAGAGTCATATAACTTGTAAGCCTTTTGAGAGGTAGCATATCCCATGTGCACAGCAGCCACAAACCTTGGTGCAAACTTGTCAACATTATAAGGAATGGTCGCAAAACACAAACAACCAATCACTCTTAAGTGAGCCAAGCAAGGACTAGAGTGATAAAATACTTCATAGGGAGATTTACCATGTAAAACAACAGATGGTATCCTGTTAATGAGATAAAACTGCTGCAAGCACACATTCACCCATAAATGCAATGGTATACTGCCTTGGAATCTGATAGCTCTAGCCATTTCCAAGATATGCCTGTGCCTCCTCTCAACCACTCCATTCTGTTGTGGAGTATGCGGACAACTGGCTTGACGTTCAATACCACTGTTTAGCAAGAAATCAGTGCACTCTTTACTAAGGAACTCTGCACCATTATCTGTTCTTATCATTTTAATTTTCTTTCCAAACTGCACATTAACCATCTTAACAAAATGCTTAAACATAACAATGAAATCACTTTTCAATTCCAACAAGTATATCCATATCATCTTAGAATGATCATCAACAATGGTCAAGAAATGTCTGTGGCCATTACAAGTAGAAACTCTATAGGGGCCCCACAAATCCATATGAATCAGCTGAAAAATTGCAGTAGATCTAGTACTACTTAAAGGGAAAGACTGTCTCACTTGTTTAGCTAATGGACACACTGTACAACTATTAAACTTGCACGTAGGAACTTTATTCTTCAGAATAGCCATCTTCTTCATCACATTTGCTGGTATATGTCCAAATCTTTTATGCCAAACTTCAAAATCTAATGTGGATACTTCAACTAAACAACTATTCATTTTATTGACTACATTCATATCTTGTGTTCCATCATGGTCTTCAACCTTGAGAACATACAAACCTCCTTTTTCTTTACCAATCCCCTTCACTTTCCCATTGCGTAGGTCCTGGAACACCCAAAATTTTGGAAAGAAAAGTACTGAGCAATGCAGTTCTTTTGTCAGTTTTGACACAGACAACAAGTTAAACTTGAAGTCAGGTACGTATAGAACTTCTCCTATCTCATAACCATTCCCAATGCTGCATTTACCTTGATAAGTAACAAGCACACTCTTACCATTAGGGAGATGCACATTACCTTTTCTAGAATCTGGTAAATCAGTCACATGTGTCAACAATTTTGCATTGTTAGTCATATGGTTGGTTGCTCCTGTATCTATAACCCTAGGATCAGTGTTTCTCCCTGCATATTTAAAGGTAGCATTACCTGCCATGTGAACTGCAGGTGCATTTGCTGCTCCTTTGCCTTTGGTCAAGAGTCCAATAATCTGATCATATTGCTCATCAGTGAAGTAATTCTGCATTCTTGATCCATGATTTCGGCCAGTTCTGCTGCTTGCCTCATGATCATTATCCCTGTGATGCTGCACACTCTGCATATTTCCTTGCTTATTCTGGTATGGGTACCCTGCATGTATCCATTATGATCTCCTGCACTTACCCTGCAACCTACATCTTCACTTACGGAAGAATTGTTGTCATTCATCACTGCATTAGCTTGTCTGTATAATGGTTTCTTCTTCCCCTTATAACCTGATGGATAACCAACCAGTTTATAACAAGTCTCTTTTGTGTGGCCTTTGTATCTACAAAATTCACAAAATAAGTGGCCAAAGCTTCTATGCTTGCAAATCTCTGATGAGTTTCAGCAACATTGTATCTCTGTTGACCTAAGTTGCTCGGACTCTTCAAAAATATCTACGATTGTGTGTCGGATCCTCCAAAAATAGTGTATTTTTTAAGGATCCGACACGGGTGCGGCAACATTTTTGGAGAGTCCGAGCAACTTAGCTGTTGACTGTTACCAAACTTCTCTTGGCTATCTCTAGTATTGTATCTCCTCTGATTTTCTTTCATACTCAACAAAGTTGTTCCTTCGTTCATTTCATTCACTATATTTCCGTGTGAACTAGAACTAGACTCACAAATGATTCTCTGACTTTCTTCATGAGCCAACATAGCATGAGCCTGACTGACGGAGGGAGTTGGTACCATTAAGCGAATTTGACTTCTAACAACACTATACGACTCATTCAATCCCATCATAAACTGAAAAAGCTTTTGTTGCTCCCGATGAACTAAAAACTCTTTTGACTTAGCACAGCCACACACACCAGGAATCAAAGACTGATATTCATCCCACAACAAGCGTAATCGTGAATGATAATCAAAGATATTAGCAGTACCTTGAGAAATTGTGGCTATTTCTCTGTGTAAATTGTAGATTCTCGATCCATTCACCTTATCGAATCAATCTCTGAGGTCTATCCACACTACATGAGCATCATCTGCGTACACGATTCCATTCACCAATTCCTTAGATACCGTATTCATGATCCAAGTCAGAATTGTGGCATTGACGCGCTCCCATTCTTCTACCAGACCACCCTTGAACAAACTCCTCTTGCATGTACCCTCGATGAACCCTAACTTTCGTTTAGCTCGAAGAGCAATTTTCATTGCTCTGCTCCACACCGAATAGTTCTCTGATCCTTTTAGCTGAATCGAGATTATCACATTTCCTGGATTATCAGATGGTTGCAAGTATAGAGGATGACGATGATCGTCGATATCCAAATCCACCATTGTTAGCCTCAGAAGAAAACTCTAAATCAGCTGAAACAAATCAACAAAGTCTTCGCAAGCCTAAGGTGTAGCTTCGATCTGCCTAACCTGGCTCTGATACCATGTTAAAACTCCCACCATTGATGAATTACTGGACAAAAAGGGGAGAAATACCTAGGCTGAATAGGGAAGCGAAAAGCTAACTGCTTGCATTGCTCTGAAATGTACAAGAGTAGTGAGTACAAAATATCTACACATGGCCCTTTCTATAACTGTCTCAGCCTCTAATTTAACAGCTGTCAATGCTTGATTCTAACTAACTCAACTAACAACTACACAGATTTACATGTATGCCACTAATCACCTATATCATCTTTGCTTATTATTTCAACAATTTTGTTTTGAATACTAAGGACTCTTTAGTTATATCTCTACTGGAAATTTAGCTTCTACCAATTGTGCATATAAATGATTTCAGTGCTTGTACACCATGAGAAGACTACTCATGGACCGGGACATCCATATCGGAGAGATGATATTTTCTGTTTGGCTCAGTTTTTGTTTGATTTTCAATAGTAGCTGATACAAGAACATGCTTAGTTTGTGTATTCTGTTATTTTCACCTTTTCAAGAACAAGTAAGTATGTTTTGCAATAGCAGTAGAAGATGCACCCAACGCACCCAACGAGGGTGGTACCAGTGAGTCCCCAACTCTGAAGGAAAGCAAGATTAAGGTTGAACCTAATTCCAGAGAACGAAAATATAGAGAGTACATATGTGGAGAGGAAGCTCTAAGAATATCCCCAACTGAGCCATATTGCTTGCGCCGTCCTATACGCCGAGGTCATCTGAATGTATCTCAGCATTATTCGACGCAGCAGGTAATATCTTGTTTCAAGATTTCTTTAGATACATGGAAAATTTGATGTGCATCTGCTTCTTCTAGCTGTGACTCACAATTTAGTGACTTCACTTTTGAAATTGATGTTTTTGGATTTCCCATTCCAATTTTTTCATTGAGCATCGGTATTTTTTTTTCTGCTGGTTTTCCAAAAGGTGCATAAATGCAACTTCTTTCACATTAACTAGAGTTTCAGTAACCATTAATTTAATATAATACTTGGGGATTTTTAGGTTCTTGAAGATCTGCATACCATCTGGGATTGGATTTTGGTTGAGAAATTGCATATTCCCCATCGTGAAAGAAACATGTATTCTGCAATCCTTGTTATTTCAGAGACATTTGACAATCGTGGTATATATACTTTTATCTTTTCCTATTCATTTTTCCTGTGTCTGAAACCAGAACTCTGGTAAATGTATCTTTAGGCTAGAATTTTGTTATTTTGGTCAAATCTGCAATATTTGGTGGAAAAGAAGGGTGCATACTCCACTAGATCTTGGAATTTAGCTGTTTATACTCTAGCTAGCTTTGCTAATGCACGTCTGCATAAGGTCTCTTGTGTGTTTTGACTGAGTTGGTTTCGTAAATGCTGTTGTGTTATTCATGGGATACCTGTTTCCATTGATGAAGTAATGTGAAGTTTCAGCATTCTAGAGAAAATAACTACTCCACTCATTGGATTATCAAGAGAGATATATGTGGCTGTGACAGTGGGGGTCCCCAGCTGCTCTGGCCTTAGTGGACAGGTCTAATGTTTACCAACATTCGTGCTTGTGTGCTGTAGTAGGTGAATTGGTTCAGGTTTGTGCAAGTTGGCCTGAATGCTACTATCAGTTAAAAAAATGTGACGGTTTCTTACATGTGCATTGTCCTGCAGACTGAAATGAGGATAATCAATTTAATTAACAATAGGTTGAGGTGAATCTAAAGAGCTGTTCTGCTCTCATTTTCATTGATATTTGGGAACGGAATGGTAAGGCAACCGAGAGCAATAAGTATAGGAAGAGGGAAAATTGAAAAGAAAATTGAAATTTGTAGTTCTAGAAGGAAATTATATTTCCATGTTCCTTCCTCTTCCAACTGCTAACACCAAATGGCGAAATGGAAAGATCAGTGCTTTTCCTCTACCTTTCCCTTATCTTCCATAGTTTTCCATGAATTAAAATTTCCTTGCCGTTCTAGATACTGAGAATGTGATCCATCATATAATGGTCTCTTGGAAAATTTCTCTACTCATCCATTACGTGGATATGAAAGTAGAAAAATCAGGATTCAGAGCAAGAACTTTGAAAGAGGGTATTGTTGTCCATGGAGATGCCCAACAGTAAGAGGAAACTTTCCTATGGTTTCTGCAGCTTGTCATTTTAATTTCTTTGGTAGGGTGTCTTAGAGATTGCTGGTAAGTGACTAATCTTTGGATAGATGAACCCAGATTGGACTGCAGCTGACAGAACATCTTAAAAAGATTTTTGCTTCATCACATTAAATACATAAGAAGAACAAATATTAATATTATGTCAATCTCTACGTTAACTTGCCACTATGGGTGACATAGAAGTATTGCATTTTACTTTCTTCTCCTGGAAATTCTTTCAAATTTCAACACGTTCACTGACTCTTCCTCGCAAACCATCCATTATCCTCTTAGTACTTCATCACAAGGAATCTAGTGGCTAACTGGTCATTGAATCTTTTATGTTTTATTCTCCTGCCTGTTTTGTGTCCATTTCCTGAGAATGCTTTTTCTTTCATAAAACCTCACCGAAGGCTTCATTGTCCATGCACGAACAAGGTAAAGGAATCTCTACGACTGTAGGCATGGTCAGTGAGGATTCATATAGCTGAACGGAACTTGTTTGGGAATAACGCATAGTTGTTGTCATTGTTGTTGTATGTGAGTGACTTTACCACATGACCACCCCTTGCTATCGTTGCTATAGCACTTTTTGTTCCTAGTAAAAAATGTAACACTTCTTGTTGTTTATGCAAGCAGAAATTAAAGAAATGCTATCCATCGTGTTGCACGACTTACGCTTCGGTTCAGCAGTAGTCCACCAGGTGACGTTATGTCTCTGAACTCTTTTGGCATTAATGTAAAGAAATTGTATGCACTTAAGTGACAAGTTGACCAAAACCTTCATTCTTATTAACCTGTTTAGAAGTTATTTCAACTACAGACCTACATGATAACACGAACTTTGATATATATATATATATATAGCTATAGATTGCTTCTTCAGTCTTTTAGGAAGATCTGATAATTGCTTGTCCTATGCTTTCGAATCTACAATAAAACCAAGAATGCTTGTGTGTATGGCATGTATTGTTAAGCAGTGCCATTTGGATCTATAACCCTAGAAGACCTTGCATATTACTACACTCTTTGCAAGTTTCTAGATAGGGTTGCTGCACTTTCTAAAAGGGAATCACATTTAGGTTTTTAGGGGATCTTTTTTTTGATAACCGTGAGCTACTTCTTAGAAGTTGGTTTTAGGCTATTTAATGTAAGATCAAAGTTAATACGTTCTATTTTCATTTAATTAAGGAAAATAAAAAAGATTTATGTTGTACACCATTACGTTTAGCAATAACTTGCCCAACAGATGGGCCCGACTTGCTTTCTTATGGAGCACCTACTTCTTGATGAAATGAAAAGAAAAAAAGAAGGATCAGGACAGAATCTATTAAAAGCACTTATTTATTTGAAGTTGGGCATAGTGTGAGGAGGTTGGGGACGGTGAGTAAATCTCTGTATTGCTTAAATAAATAACTTTGGCTCCTAAAAAATCCTGTATTTAGGGTGTCACATCGATGTTATGTTTTCTCTTTCCTAGTTAACTCTTATAATCACGAGATCTAAATTTTTTACTCCCCTCGATTCCAGTTTATGTGACAATTTTAGTTCGTTTTAAAAAAAGAATGGCAATTTTCTAAGTTTGGAAATATTAATATAAACCTTCTATTTTAACCTTCATGACAATCTTTTGCATGAACGTTATGGCATGTTTAATGCAACAAGTTTCAAATGTCTCCTTTTCTTTCTTGAACTCTGTGACAGTTCTCATTGATGAAACATTGTTAGTTAACTTAGAAGGCTAAGGAAGAAAAGTTCGATGATGTTAAAAAGACTGCTGAAGTAGGAAAATTTTACTCTTGAATTTGTAATCACCTGTTCTTGGAAATGCTGACTACTGAAAACGACTAAGTGGAAGTGCTAACTATACCTTGTAATCAAACAGCAGGGATGAAAATGTACAAAACGGCTTTATTATTCATGTTCTGTTTGAATTGGTTAAACCAGGAAGGTCTTGCTGCAGCTTTTGGAAATGGTTTATCAACAGCATGCATTGTCAACATGGGAGCTCAAGTGACATCTGTTATCTGTGTTGAGGTACGGAAGCTTTACTTCTGCCTCTCTATATGGTTGAAAAGTTACAGTTAAGCCCTCGTTTCCATTACAGCTTTGTTTATAGCTCTCCAGTATTAGATATGGGATCCAGGATAAGGATTCTAGTGACTTTGATACTGGCATACTGCAAGGATTTTTCCTTGTGCATGCGGAAGTGGGTGATGGTTATAACTGGACATGAATCATGGTAACATTCTGAAAGTAATTCATGTTACTAAGGCATCAAGACTCAGAGTAATGGTAGCTTTCCTCTTAATTTCTTCAACAGATTCTCCGAACTGCTCTCACCACCTATTATGACACATCATCATAGTTAACACATCCAGTACCATCAATGCTATTGATGCACACTCAAGTATAACAAAATTTCTCATTACCCATAGCCTCGATACTTAGGTTAAAATTATACAAAAAATTGAGATTCTGAGAGTGCTATTTTATCATTGCCTTGATATCTTTCATTAAAATCATTACTTCACTGTGATTACTGCTTCAGCATGAATCCTGTCATTTGAGGAAGAATATCAGGGGAAACCACCCCTTGGTCTCCCCAATTGCTCTGCCGATGCCTTGTTTATCTATGTAGATGACCTACAGTTTATACATCTCCTGTTGCTTAAATCATGAAGCAGAGAGACTTCTGTGATATTATTATGTTTTTTAACAAATAACATAATGAAAATTTCTATTTGACCTTTATGCTGATCCTCCATGTGTCCCTATGCTAATGATTGATGCTGTTGGACAGGATGGAGTGGCTCTACCCACAACACATATATCTTTACGTTTTGGTGGAGAGGTGAGCATTCAATGAGAAGTATGGATTTTACTTTGCGGAGTGGATAAGTCAAGAAGCTCAATTCTTCTTATCTTTTATGGTTCTTATACTAGAGGCTGTTTTGATTTTTATTTCTTGGAGATTTTATGTAGGGTGAAGCATATAATCGACTGGTTACTTGTTTAATCAGATGTTTGCTGTCAATAGCTGCTTATGCTTGAAAATTCGATAGGGATTTGCATAGAGTAATTGAAATGAGCTCAAAGATCAAGAATCAGAGTACCTTGATATTACTGACTTCAATATATACGTGTCTTATCCTTGTTCAATTAGTCAGTCATTTACGCCTCAATGCTAACTAGTTAGTTCCGACTTTATAAAAAGGGGCAGCCCGGTGCACTAAAGCTACCGCTATGCGCGGTGTCCGGAGAAGGGCCCCACCACAAGGGTGTATTGTACGCAGACTTAACTAGTTAGTTCCGACTTTATGAATCCCTTATATCCATTCCTCTCTCTTTAAACTTTTTTATTGCAAAACTAAACTACTTTTCTTGTAAGGCAAATTAGGTTTTTTTTTTTTCAATCTTTTACTTTCTTTTAACATGGGAGGGACGAATTGAATTAGTGGTTCTCAAAACTAGATTAGCCATAATCTCTTCGATCTCTTCATTTACTTGCCAAAATATAGATTAAGAGATTTGGTAGCTAAACGGAAGCAGTCTTGTCTTTGTTTGCTGTAATCATAACCAAAGGGAGCAGCTTCAGGGATTTTTGGAAAAATTGTGGGGTCTCTTCTTCTTCAAGTGTTGAGACATAATATGATTAAATAATTAAAAGTGTGCTCTCACTAGTAGCTTAAGCTTTTAGATGAGATTGTCACACATTTCAGCATCAAGCTTGGATCAAGTTATTAAGTTCGTGGTTTCTTGCTCTTCAAATTTTTCTCAATGATTTTTTGATCGATCTTTCTTGGCTGAAACATCTGTATTTTTTTTTTCAATTCTAACAGGATATATCAAGATGCCTTCTTTGGACTCAGAGGCATCATCAAACATGGCCACCGATTCGAACTGATGCCCAGTCAAAGCCTGTAGATTTGCTGATGCTTAACAGACTTAAAGAGTCCTACTGTCAGATCAAAGTAAGTATCCTAAACTTTTAAAAAATACAAATTTAAAGCCTTTAACATTTAAATGCCAGAAACATGTATAGCCCATTACCGGATATCCTCCACTTTGGTAGTCAACGTATCACGCTGGGAATGTATATCGAAAAATGTCCTTCGGATGAATAGAGACAATTATGGAGGTCGTTCAGTCTATTTGTTCGATTTATCACCTTCTGTTGTAATCAACCGAACTGTTTATAATAATTCTAGTTATGAATTTGATGCATCATTACATGAACACCTAAATGTTTAATCTATTCCACCGTCCAGGAGGGGGAAGTGGAAGCTGTTGCCATGGTACATTCATATGAAGATGGAATGCCACCTGGATCTCATAAGACAAGGCTGACTGCTCTTAATGTATACCTGTTAACTTCAAAATCCTCTTGTATTTATTTTGCTTTTATTGAAGAGGATGTGTGATTGATGTCATTTGTTTTACTTTCACATTTCTAACTTTCCAGAGATAGATTCTGCTGATGCCTCATATTTTCTGTGGCAATAGTTTCAATTGCAATAGATCACAAGGTTACTGTTTACAAGAGAGTGCAGCTAGTGTTTTTTGTCATGGTTAGACAACTTGCATTGTTTAATCCAAACAAGTTTTTTATCAATCATACTTCCAAGGAAAATCCAAAATTAAATCATGACATGCTTTTGCAATTGAGCTGAGATTTAGCGTGAGCAATTGTGACATGGTTTTGCTGTTGAGCATGAGATCCCATGTTAACAATTAGCCAAATCTTTTACAGTATCAAATCCCATCTGTATTTCAATTGAAAGAGGCATATTTTGTACTTGCTGATAAAAGATGAACATTGAATCCCTAAGGTTTGATATCAAGTGTTTTGTGCCTGATTGGTGTTAATACAGGTTCCCCCAATGGGTTTATTTTACCCAACGCTTTTGGTTCCAGACGTTTATCCTCCGCCACCCCGCACTTGGTAAGTTAATTACATATGATGGGTCTAAACCCTTCCTCATCCTTCTGTGCTCAGTTTTGCATCTAAATAGGTTGAAAGATTGTGATGATATGCTTGAGGACACTTGGCACATGGACTTTTCTGGTGGTGGTGCATATCCAATGTGGGAGAGCTACCCAGTTTACCAAACAAAGCCAAAGAAAGAAGATGATATTGGACTTGATATTGGGCTTGCTGAAGCTATTACAAAGAGCATTCTTGCGACAGGTGATTAGTAATCTATTATATAATGTGGTAGAATTTGGGTATACTCTTTCTGAACCTTTTTTCATACAATTGACAGGGCGTATTGACCTACAGAGAAAGTTATTTTGCAGCATGCAATTGGTTAGTTATTTGGACATTCAACCTATAGTTGTTGTCATGTGGCTCGAAATGTGATATTTTTCCGTTCTCCAGATTGGTGGAGCTGCATCAGTTTATGGTCTCATTCCAGCTGTGGAGGAAAGGTTTGTTCAAGTCTAGTTTTGCCTAAATGTAACTGGGAAAAAGGAAACAATACCCCTGTTGCTAGAAGTTGGACATAATTATATATACATATAACCAATGAATATTTCACCCTCTGTTTAAAAGATTTTTGAAGCATAACTAGACCATTGAATTTGGGTATGTTATCAGGTAAAGTGCTAGTAAATAGAAAGTTCACAATTTTCTAAGCTATAGGAATGGTTTAGGAGATCACTAGTATGCTTTTATGCTGACTGCTCTCATTCGTTTGCAGAGTTTTACATGCAATTCCTTCACATGAAGCAATTGACACTGTGGAGGTAGTTTTTAGCTTTTGATTATTTTTCTGTTCTCATTGTTAGGTTGTTCTTCAATTTCCGAACAATCTCGTGTACCTTTGTTTCTTCTCTTTGCCAGATGCATATGTCTGGCTTCTCGATTTAACCAAATAGATTTTATTTGAGTCCTGCCCCGTTATCATCTCAAGGTTGCATTATGTGTTTGGCCTTTTCAAATATATCCTTCAGATGCTTAGGGTGTTTTTAGCATGCTGAAGACCATAAATGTGGAAAACGAATAAAAAAGGGAAAGGAGAATGCAAAAACCGAGTATATGAGATTTCCTTGGTTTTTCCTTAGGAAACATGCACAGCTTTTGCACTCACTTGTTGATGAGTACAAAATGCGATTTTGGCTGATTTAATGCTTGTTCGGCTTAGCTGATAATCAAGTAGTAATAAGGCTGTTTTAGTGTTAAAATTGATTTTACTAATAAGCAATTATATGTTGGGGGGAAGTGCTGAAACTGATAATAAGCAATTGATATGTTCACAATAAAACGAAGTTGATTATTTGGCACCTTTGTTTTTAAAAAAAAAAGAGTTAATTATTGCAAGATTTTTAATTCTAATACACATCAATTTACTCTAAAATTGATTAGATAGGATTATCTTTAGTGACTGTAAATTATGTTGTGATATGCAACTAAGAGCAAAGGAGAAGAACAAATGGTGAAAATGGAATGAACAGGGAGCTAGGAGTGTTGTTTTGAGAAGGGTATTTTGGGATTAATAGTAAAAGTTCTTGCCGAACCAAAATACTTATAAGCTGAAAAGCTATATGTTGGGGTTGATTAATTTATGAATTTTCGCTGATTTTGGCGTATAAGCACTTTAGTATTAAAGAATGTGTAGATAAGCCAATAATTTATAAGCTTAGTCAGATACCCTCTTACTCAGAAAGTTTCTTTTATGTTCATCTTTTCCTCTTTTTTGTTTCCGACAGATAAAGTATTCTAATTAAGATTCATATGTGGAATGAATGGCTAAAAGACAATTATGAAGTGTTTTTTGTTCTGTTCCGGATTCATATAGTTGAAATAACTTGCTCGGATAAAGCGTCCTAATTGTTGTTGTTTCGTTTTTTCCCTGTATGTAGATTCCTTCGCCCAACTAATCCAATGTGTTGGTATAAATATGTAAAATGGAACAAGTGTGGTTAATTATTTGGATTAAACTTTGAAGAATCTCTGGCTTTTGATAGGTGCAATAGAAACTATTATGTATGGATGCCCATCCTTTTTTTTCAGCCCATACTGTCCTTGCAAACTTCCATCATCTTGTTTTCTTCTCATCTTTTATTCTCTTTTTATATAGTAAGTTGCTGTCAGGAATTCACATTTTAGTTTGTGTGTATATTTATTAGGTTTTGCAATCGAGAACAAATCCAGCATTTGTATCATGGAAAGGCGGAGCAGTAAGTAGACACTTTTTATTAGAGGTTCTGCTTAATGTCCACATCGCACTATTTTTTAACAGCTAAATCCTATATTCTGGTAATATTGCTCTGATATGAATAATAAGCCGGCAAGCTAGCTCTCACGACATAGTTATAAAAATAGGAATAAAAGGAGGTGATAAATAATAACTATCTATTGTAGCATTACCTGATGTGTATTTTTGTCACTAAGGAAATAAAGGGCACTGAAGAGTTTGAACAGCATAAAGGGCCTGCTAATCACATCAACTGACCGTACTACTCCAGCTACATGGTTTAAAGAACCGTTGATGTTACAGATCATTATGCCATTGAACCCATTTTGGTGCATAATTTATGAATAATATCCCTCAATTCAAGATCAGGAGCCTAAGAGGGACCAAGCATTGTATTGTGTTGTGCTTTTTGTTTTATAATCCTAGTTCCTGAAGAAGACTTAGTGGTACTAGGTGATTTCTTCTCCCATCTGCTCTATAGCCTTGATGGACAGAGTTTGGTACCTTGGGAGGTGGCAGGTATACCGTGGAATTAGTCGAGGTGCGCGCAAGCTAGCCCGGACACCACGGTTAGCAAAAACAAAGAAGGATTCTTCTTTTCAAAATAACAACCGGGTCGATTTGAGATTGCTATATTCAGGAAGCTAAAAAATGTACTTATCTTGTTCAGACAATTTTCTTTTAATCATGCGTAAGGTGATACCTGTTCAACCAAACCCTGTATCATGCTTCACATTTAAGTTTGTATGTTCTTCAGATCCTTGGAATTCTCGATATTAGTAGGGAAGCCTGGATTCATCGAGAGGACTGGATTAGAAATGGGATTCACATTGGCAGTGGTAGAAAATACAAGGATTCATATTATCTTCAAGCACAAGCAATGTGCTATATGAATTTATAAGAGGTACAAATCCATTTTCTAATTTATCCATTGGTAAATTTTTTTTTCAACTACATCACAGTTTAACAAAACTCTGTGCAGGTCTTATGCAATGCTTTTATTTTTGCTTCAGATAGTGGGAAGGGGAAGGGGTGGGTCGGAGGATTAATCTAGGAATGATGAGGAAAGGAGAGGGTTACAATTATTATCTTTCCTTTCCGTCCTATCAAGATATGATTCTTGTCCAGTTGTCCTTGCCTTCTGATTTCTTGTTATTGTTATTGTTTTTGTGCTGGACTGCTGGGGGTAGGAGTATATGCTTTCATATTGTTGTAATTGTAGAAGAGATTTTGAGAGATCACTGGGAAGTAAAAAATTTGAGCCAGTTTTGGTCATCAATATTTTGTGTTTTACACGTATATTCAGAATTGTTCAAGATAGAAGGGGGCTCTTTGGCGTTACTGATAAAGTTGCTGACATGTGGCTAGAGGTCATGGGTTCAAGCCGTGATGACAATCTCTTGCAGAAATGCAAGGTAAGGTTGTGTACAATAGACTTTTGTGGTTCGGCCCTTGTCTGGACATCGAGCATAGCGGGGCTTAGTACATCGGACTGCCCTTCTATTCAAAATTGTTCGAGATAGAAGAAACATTCAAGGAGTATGCATACAGACGTACATACAGGCAACACAATCACATCTATACACATTATTATTTCAATCAATAAGTAGGCAGCAAATATGTTAATTACGTACTGCTTTTCCTTCTTTGGCTCAGTTGGGTGCTTTTAGGAGTTCTGGTTTAGACCTTACTTTTAGGAATGAATTGTGCAGTAAAAAGTGTAAAGGGACAAACAAACACGTCGAGTATCCACCACTTGGTCATACAGTAGCCTTTGAAAAATATGCATTCTTCCTGTAGATGTTGCGATGTTATTGCTATTAACATTTCTCTGCTAATTCTTTTGTTGTTCAGCTTTCTGTAGACTTAACGAGAATTGAGAAAACGGAGACTGGGGCTTACTAGCTTATCTTGAAGACAAAGGAACCGAAAGCAGCCTCCTTCCTCCCTCCGAACTCATTTGGTTAGCGCTTTCATCCATCTTATTTCGGAGTATGTGGTAGCACTTGTGAGCGAGGATATCGACAGTTTTCAAACCTGAAAATCAGCCAAAAATTATTGCTGAGCAAGGCCAGTCTGAAGTACATTCTAGGCAAACTTAGTCACAGTATAGGGTTAAATATTTAATCTTGGTATTCAATATTTTTTTCCATGATCAAATGTCAATTCAATTGGATACCAATTTGGTTAGTGATTCAATTCCTATTAGTTGCACATGCCAATTATTTTCCATCTAAATTTGTATCTCGCGTTTCTATTTTATAATATTATCTCTTGAAGTATTACTTTAAAAAAAATTCTTACTGTGATAAAAGATATAAGTTCTAATTGATACATTAAATTTTGCGTTCAATCAAATAACATCACATAAAATGCAATGGAAAGAGAAAGAAATATATATTTTGGAAGTTGATATGTGAACGCCGTTGTTGAGCTAGAGAGAAACAAAACAAAGCCGAATCTCTTTTACCTTTTTTTTTTAAGTGGGTGGGATGCGTGGAGGTGGGGGTAGGGGTTCATGTTCAAAGATCGATCTGACAATTGCTTAAGTAAGGTAGTCGCTTAATTTGCTGGCGCAAATTTCTCCGTCGCCTATCTCATGTCATGCTTCTTTTTTCTCCGAATTGATTCCTAGTGTCAGTCAATCAAAGATTCGTCATCAAGAAAGGGAAGAGCCTTGACTTTGGGTAGGTTGGTCTCGTCATTTATGCAATTCTCCCGTCCATTGATTGATCATGCGAGTACGCATTCAGTCAGCCATAGCGAATGACAAAAGCGTTCATCTTGAATTCTCTTCCTCAAGAAAATTGTCTATCAACGATTATAGTCTCCACTTTTAACACTCTACTAAGAAATGCACTCTTGATGATAGAAATCGGCAAGGACCTCATACACGCCCTCGAGGGCAACGTTCCCGATTAATTCGAACTTGTGTTGAAAAATCTTACTTTTTTAAAGACGATTTTATCCTCAAGACTTGAATTCATGATATCTGGTGAAAAGTCAGTGAAGCTGACACAATTAAAATGACATCTTTAATTTTCATGGTAATTATTATTCCCTTGTTATCTAGCTAACTTCAATGTTGGATGATAATTCCCTTTTGGGAATTTTCCATTTGGCTGTCAAGATATTCCTCGTGAATTTCCTGTCTCGATGTGAATATTTTGCTTGTTGTAATCAAATTAGGGAATAATATAATTAGTCAAATAAATATGATTATCATGTTGTATTAAATATTAAACCATGCAGGAAGAATCAAGCAGTCATCAGAATTCGACGCATTAGTCAAACGCACAACAGTTCGATGAACTTTATTAGCATTAATACGATACACCTATTAAAATAATATTTATCATAAGTGTTATTTGCTTAAAATATTTTTAATTTCTCTTCATACTATCTTCGATGATTTTCTAATACAACAATTAGAATATCCAACAAGAAATACCTCATTAGAAGAGTCCTCACATAGTGATTACTCTTATCACTTAAAGAGTGATTTATTGATTATGCCTCGAATAGATTTAAGTAATCATCGTAAGTTCTGTGTTAGCTTAATTACGTTATAAACAAAACCATTTAATTTGCCCAAGGAGAACATAAATAGGAAGAGCGAAACGAGGAGAGGAGCTGAAAGCCACTTCACGATAACCGGTAGGAAAGGATCGACAATCATACCATTATTATTATTATTATTATTATTATTATTATTATTATTATTATTATTATTATTATTATTATTATCGGGGGTTGGGGAGGGGAGGGGAGGGGGGCGTAGTTCATTGTTCTATTGCAAAATTTTGAATTATGTGTCACACGTTGTTCTTTATTACTCAGCTTTCCAAGTATTTTCTTCTCTACTTTTAGGAAAATGCGAATTAACATCTTTTCAAAATATTAGTTGGAGCACCAAAAGAGTGGTTACAAATCCAAATAAACAAGTAAAGGATGGATAAGAACAATATCTTCATCTCTTTTGACTTAATTAACACTGAAGATTATAAAGGGCAGTCCGGTGCACTAAAGCTACAGCTATGCACGGTGTTCGGAAAAGGGCCCCACCACAAGGGTGTATCGTACACAGTCTTACCTTACATTTCTGCTAGAGGTTATTTCCAAGGCTTGAACCCGTGACCTCCTGGTCACATGGCAGCAACTGACGATTATATGAAATAAAAACTCACTGACTACTTGTTGAATTATGATATCTTACTACAACAACAAAATATCCACTGATACGTAGGGGGAGGGGGGGTGAGATAGGTAGCGTATATGCAAATTTTTTCAATACCACATGGAGGTACTGTTTTTGAAAAATCCTCGGCTCAAGTATAGCAAATTCAATTCACGTTATCCAACAAAAAATACCTCTTGTCACGTTGAGTAATTTCTTGATTCAGCCCCAGATAGATTTATCTTTTAAGTAATCATATTTAGCTCTATGTTAGCCTAATTACACTATAAACAAAACCCTTTGTCAAGTAATCATATTTAGCTCTTTGTTAGCTTAATTACACTATAAACAAAACCCTTTGTCCTATATTTGGAGAACATATCTAAGCTAATCTTTATGGTTTCTATCACCAAAACTTTGACATAGCTACATTGACTCAAATGTGGTCATTCGAACACCCTTTGTTCAAAAATTATATCGTGCACATAGAAAATAATATTTTTAAAGATCAAAATAGACTAAAGTTTTGAACAGTATTCTCAATAAAAAATTTAACTTTTGTTATCGACGATAGTTCTGGATCAAATTAAACATGTCTTGAAACTTATTGATGGTGTTTCACTTGGTCTAAGTGTCACTTGTAAAATTGAAAAGAAAAATTCATGATGTTTCTTTTTTTAGCCTAGTTCATTGATCCATTGCAAAATCTTGAATTATTTGCCACACACTTGTTCTCTATTACTTAGCTTTCCAATTATTTTATTATATACTTTTAGGAAAATACGAATTAACATCTTTCCAAAATATACTAATCCAAGCAAAGGAAGTAAAGGACGAATAAAAAAAAAATATTCTTCTCTTTTGACTTAGTTAACACTTACGACTGAAATATGAGAAAGAATTTTCAACTATAGATTGAATTATGACATCTTAATTGTTACATTTGAAGTTGAACTAGAGAAAAAAAAGCTCAACATAATGTTTTTTTTTTTGACCTAGTAATAATTGGTTGATCTGTTTTGAATGGCTTAATCAGAGATCTCAATTTCAAGTTCTGAATATGAAAAATCCTTGATAAGAAGTATTTTTTTAATGTATTCTAAGCTGGACAAATTTGAACTAGTCAGATTCTAATACGAATACCAAGCATCCTATAAAAAAGAGGAAAACAAGAAGAAAATATGCTATAAAGAGTGGATAAATTATTTTAAGTATAGTCAAAAATCTTCTTCCAAATCTTGTAGTAAATAAAGTAACAAAAACTAGTGTTAGGGGTTAATTGATTCCCTCTTTTGTCTTTGGATTTAGATTGGGTGTTTGCTTGAGTCCATTCATTTGTGTATATTCTTTTTTTCTTTTTTCTGTTTTTGTCAAAGGTGGTTCAACAATGACCCACAATTGGCACTTTGACTGGGACTGGGACACACAAAGAATATTTAGAAATTATGTTTGTTCCAAAATGATGTACTGAGGATATCATTTGGTCCATGGGATCCCTTATGTGTAATTAATATTCCCAAAATTCGCTTTATATATATATATATATATTTATTTGATATTCAAAATTTATTGACTCGATCTCATATCAAACTTTTGAAGAATTTGAGATTGCATCTCATCTCATGAGATAAAATTAATATTAAATTACATATTCAAACATTAATTTTATTCGTCTCTTCAAATTATGAAATGAAATTACATGTATAAATATTTATTAAGAAACAAAAATATTTCATTCCATTCTAATACTTTCTCCGTCTCATTTTACCCGTCTCAAATTGGGATGACACAGCTATTAAGAAAACAATGATGGTAATGTAACTTTACCATTTTGCCCCTCTTAATTGTGTCTTATTGTTAGTTCCAATATTGATGGATGACTAATACCAAAACACCATTTGTATTCTTAATGATACTTCTCTTTGCAGCATTTTTCAAGAAGGCTAATAACAAGGAGTAATCAATTACGCTAAATGTATAATAATAGATAAAAAAAAAATTATCTTATCTTAATAAGCAAAAAAAAAAATAATAATAAATTAAAAAATTTAGAATGAATAAAATAAAACGGAAGAAATACATCATTTTTTTTTCCCTCATACTTAATGATTGATTTTCATTTCATAATTTTAAATCACAAAATAAAACAGCATAATGGCATATCCAAACGAATGGAACCAAAAAATCTCATTGCACGGGTGGGCGATATTATCGAGAAGGAAATGAATTTGACAAAAGGGAAGGGAAGGGAAGGGAAGGGAAGGAAAGGGAAGAGCCAGAATTGAAATGTGTGCAGACAGACAAACTAGGATAACTTTCGATATCTCCCATCCAACGTGCACTGTCTTTTTTAAGGATCAGAAATGCCCACGTAGCTCTAATCTTAGCCCTTCATTAGTCACATCAATCTGTCAGAAACTGTTCCAATGATGATATGGTTTCCACGTGCGGCTCTGTAACGTTATCTTTCATTTCAGTCAAAATCAATTACTCCTTCCATTTCGTTTTAGTCGAAAATATTTACTCCCTCCGTTCCATTTTATTCATCCTAAATTAACTAACTTGATGTCCCATTTTACTTATCAAGATAAGATAAACTTTTTTTTTCATGTTTTACCCTTTGCATTAATTACTTTTTCTTTAAATTAAAATGTAAACATCATTTAATAGGGGTACTTTGGTAAACTAGCCATGTTATTTATTATTTTTCTTAATTATTGTGACATCCTAATTTGGGACAAGTAAAATAAAACGGAGGGAGTATTTGAATTTAGTTGTCCCTCTTGTTGAAATCAAGAGTATTTTATTATGTTCTTCCAATACTATCCTCAATATTAAATAACTAAACAAAGTATATTTACTCAAATTTATATTTCAAAACATAATTAATAAGACTAATTTGATAAAATAAATTCCTAATAAATGATTTCTTAAAAGGAGTGTATCAACATTCAAAGACGAAGAAGAAATCGACGGAAAATAATGGAAAATGACACAGATCAATGGAACCTTCTAGAGAGAGAAAGAAGAGAGAAGGGAAAGCATTTTCATTATTTGGAAAAGAAGAAAATGAAGTTCGCTCCTAAAAATATCTTATGCCCATACTTATATGTGGGTCGGGTCATAATAAAGAAGAACAAATAAAAAATTATTGAGCCTAGCCCATTACATCAATGATAAAGAAAAAATAAGAATGGCCCAATTAGTCTCCAACACCCCCCACCCCCCACCCCGCAAGTTAGAGGGGGAGACAACTCCCAACTTGAGCAAGTGAGAATGATGTTGGACACCAGGCAAGCATTTTGTGAAGACATCAGCAAGCTGGGAAGAGCTGGAAGTATGTGACAGAGAAATCAGACCATCAGCCAACTTGGTGCGTACAAAATGACAATCCAGCTCGATATGTTTGGTCCGCTCATAAAAAACGAGATTCCCGGCAATGTAAATAACAGCCTGATTGTCACAAATCAAAGGAGCAAGAGTTAGACCAGAAATACCAAAATCAGAGAGAAGTCGAATGAGCCAAGTAATCTCTGCAATTGCTTTTCTCATTGTCCGATACTCGATCTCTGCAGAGGAAAGGAAAACAATAGCCTGTTTCTTAGACTTCCAACCAATCAGACTATTACCCAAAAACACACAATAACTACTGACAGATCTGCGACTATCAGCACAAACACCCCAATCACTATCACAATACACAGTAAGCGAGAGAGCAGGATCAGTAGAGAAAAAAATACCATGATCAGGAGTACCCCTGAGATACCGAAGCAGATGCAAGACTGCAGACATATAAGACACAAGGATGCTGCATAAACTGGCTGAGGTGCTGAACAACAAAAGAGATGTCAGGACGTGTGTGTGTGAGAAAGTTAAATTTCCCCAATCAAACATCGATATTCTTCAGGATTGGGAAGAGGATCAGCATCATTAGCCTTGAGTTTAATGTTAAGTTCAAGAGGACAGACCACAAGAGAGCAAACCATGTTGTTAAAGGAGTCCAAGAGGTCATGAACAAACTTCCTTTAGTGAAGTAAAACATCCGAGTCAGTATATAACACTTCAATACCCAGAAAATAATTGAGGGTGCCCAAGTCCTTGATCCGAAAAGATAAGTGAAGATAGGACTTGAGATCAACAATCTTATTTAAATCACAACCAGTTAAGATAATGCCATCAACATAAACGACAAGAATCACAAGGGAGTCACCAGAACCCTTTTTGAACAAGGAATAGTCATTAAGAGAATGTGTATACCCGCGAGAACATAAAGCATGAGACAAATTGGTATACCACTGCCTTGAAGCCTGTCGTAAGCCATAAAGTGACTTTAGTAAGAGATCAAAAGCGTTGCTCTTTGTACCCATGAAGTGGGTCCAGATGGCTCTAGAAAAGTCATCACCAATGGTTAAGAAGTACCTAGCCCCATCATAAGTAGGAGAGTGATATGGACCCCAAGTATCAATGTGAATTAATTGGAAGGGCATAGTGGACTTTATTGAACTATCAGGAAAGAGAAGCCTTGTTTGTCTAGCTAAAGGGCAAACAGGACAAGGAAAAGATTGTTTCTGAGATACAAGAGACTGTATTTCTGGATGTGTTTCATTCTAGAGAAATGAATATGACTAAGTCTATAATACCAAACAATATCAATTTTATTAATGGATTCATGCATAACAGAAACAGAATTTTCTACATCAGATGAAGATTTACAAGAGTCAAACATGGTAGGACTAGAATAAGAAGAAAAAGAACCAGCAGCAGAACTGGAAGGCAGCAGTAGTTTATACAGGCCGTTGTCTACCTTACCAAGAACCAGAGTCATCTTCTTAGAAGGGGCCTGTAAAACACACAAAGTTCTGGTAAAGTAAACAACTCCATTCATTTGTTCAAGTAGTTTGTGGACAGAGATCAAACTATACTGAAAAGTAGGAATGGAAAGAACATTGTGTAAAGTGATGCGAGGGAACAAGGTTAAGGAACCTGTATTGGTAACCTTGACCTTGTACCCATTAAGAAGGAAAACAAGAATAGGAAAGGGCAAGGTCTGAATGTTGTGAAGTAGTTCTTTATGGGAGGTCATATGGTCAGAAGCCCAGAGTTTACAATCCATAAAAAATTAACTACTTGAGAGTGCAAGCATGAGCTGAACACAACATTAGCATCTACAAGCTTACCAGCAAAACCAGCAGATGCCAGCATAGATGATGAAGGGGGAGTAGACTCAATTCCAGGTTGAAAAATCTGAGCTTATTGCAAGAGAGACAACAACTGAGTGTGTTGCTCAGCAGTCAAACCAGGGAATCTAGAAATAAAAGTAGAAGACACAGTAAAGTCTGGAGCACAATGTGCAACTTCCCCATATGCAACAACTTTCTTAGGAACCATGGACTTGGTAAACTTAAAACCAGGTGGGAAGTCATGCAATTTATAGCACTTATCAATGCTATGGCCTGGTTTCTTACAGTACTTGCAAATCAGATTAGATCTAGTAGTGTTAAAATCAAAATTTACCCTAGATGAAAGAGCGGAGTTGTTCCTAACAGTCCCAGCATTGACGGATGAAGACCTAGAAGAAAAAAGCAATGAAGAACCAGTAAAGACTTGCTTTTGTCTCTCATCATTTAACAGTATACCATAAGCAGCACCAACAGAGGGTAGAGGTTATATGAGGAGAATATGACTCCTAACCTAGGCATGTCTCATTTAGCCCCAGCAGAAACTGATATAATTTCTGCTCATCCTCATCCTCTTGATATGAGGCTTTGGCACCACAAGTGCAAGACCTAACTCGCTTAGTGGAGATGGATGAAATTTCATCCCAAAGTTGTTTGATTAGATTAAAATAAGAGGGAATGTCTTGAGAGCCTTGAGAAATATGCACAAGCTCTTTTCTCAGCTCAAATAGTCTTGTACCATCTACTTTGCCATACCTATCCTCAAGCTCACTCCAGACCTCACTAGCAAGCTCAGAGTACTCGACACTTCTACTGATTTTCTTACTCAGAGAGTTAAGGATCCATGGCAATACTAAGTCATTGCATCTCTGTCATTGTTTAGCTAAGGGGGAATCAGAGGAAGGCCGCAGGGATCTACTGTCGATGAAATCTAGTTTATTACGAACAGAGAGAGTTACTAGGATGGTACGTCGCCAACTAGCGTACCCAGTTCCATCAAATGAAACAGCGACAAGGGATCTTCCCAAAATGTCAAAGGGATGAACATAGAGGGGATGACAAGGATGAGTGAAATCATCCATGTGAAAATCGGTTCTAGGGAGTGTAGTAGCAGCACTAGTAGAGGAAGAGGAAGGTGGAATTCCATCCATCGAAAACAGTAACTCAAGTGCAAACTAACAAAGTGCCACCACCAAAAAATCGATAACGAGAGCAACTCAAGCTTGTCCACATACAACCCAGTAAGAATATGCCCAAAGAAAAACAAGGGTGAAGAAGAATACCAGACACTTTTACGACCGAAAAGCGAAACAGTCTTCAAAAGAATTCAAAAGATAAAATCGATTCACCATCGCAGACATCGGTGCAGCTACAAAAATCTGCAAAAAACTGGTCAACCACCAACAATAAATCGAGAAAACCACCAGCAATAAATCGAGAAGTATCACCGCAAATCGATTCACCGTCGCAGACGTCGGTACAGCTACAAAAATCCGCAAAAATCTGGTCAACTATCAGCAATAAATCGAGAAATTTCACCGCTCAACCCAATACGATAATGCGAAGCAGATTCCGAACCACAGGGAATACCAGATCTACCGATGTTTGACTCTGATACCATGTCAACATTCAAAGACGAAGAAAAAATCGACAAAAAACAATGAAAAATGACACAGATCAATGGAACCTTCTAGCGAGAGAAAGAAGAGAGAAGGGAGAGCATTTTCATTATTTGGAAAAGAAGAAAATGAAGTTCGCCCCTGGAAATATCTTGTGCCCATGCTTATATATAATACATGTGGGCCGGGTCATAATAAAGAAGAACAAATAAAAAATTATCGGGCCTAGTCCATTACATCAATAATAAAGGAAAAATAAGAATGGCCCAATTAGTCTCCAATAGAGTGTCAAGTCAAAATGGAGAATGGCCCAATTAGTCTCCAACAGAGTATCAAGTCAAAATGGATCAACTATTTTAAAACGGAGGAAGTAATTTACTGAAGCTTCCACTATCTATGAGAATGATAGCTTTTTAAGTTGTAGTGTTAATAATTATTTGATCTATATATGAGACTGATAACTTTTTCAGTTGTAGTGTTAATAATTTTTTGATGTACTATACTAGTTTTGAAATTTTAAGTAATTCTTTCGTATAATCAAAAACAAATTAATCAGAATTATAAATTTTTTAAATGCAATTTATTAAATTTCAAATATATATATAGTGAATCTTTAAATATAATACGAGATTTTAACTAAATTATTAAGGTCTATCTAATTGGTAATTTGATTCTAATTATCTAACATTGTAGACACTTTTTTTTTTTAAAAAAAAAAACCATTGTCTTTTCACGAAGGATCAATAGTGTTTCATTTACTTTGTAATATGAGTTGAACCCATATTTTATTAATTAATGATGGTGAAGATGCTCATCAGCTACTTAAATAAGCCTCAGTTGTGGAAAGACAACACCCTCATTTATTTCCAAGAAGTTTAAATTGTTTTGCAAAGAAAAATTAACACTATTTGACAAGTGTTTAAGGAACTTATCTTAATCGTTTGATTGAATAATTTTTTACTTTTAAGTACAATTACAAAAGCATTTTCACATATTTTATGGACAAGGTTGGTTTAAGATTTGCCCATAATAGAAAGAGTGACGTTGGGTTAATTAGGACGATCCAGTCAGCTATGTAACACTTTTGACGAAGTGATAAGCTTTTTTTAATATTAAAATTAAGAGTTTTTTTTTTTCTCAAGCCGCTATGTCAATTAATTACTTTCTTCGTTTCAATATATTTGTCCTGCTTTTCTTTTTAATTCTGTATATTTGAAGAGAATGGAATGTCCGTTATGCAATTTTCACAAGCAAGCACATTGTACTCATCGAGAGATTTAGGGATCGTTTAATTGAGAATAAGTTATGATGAGATTAATTATTTTAAAATTAGCTATTTTAAAATGAGTTATCTCATATAATGAAATGAATTATCACATCATGCATATAAGATAATTTATTCCATCACTAAAGTGTAAATTCAAAAATAAATAATTTCAAAACTAATTAATACCTCCAATCAAACATAAAATAAAATAATTCTATATTTTATTTCGAAATTATTATACCTTATCATCACATAAATCACCCCCTTAGAAGTCGTTTGACAGAGCACGTTGAAAAGAAGAATGTATGCATTAATTTTTATGTATTATTAGTACTTTATTTAATATACTTTTACAATTGGACGAAAAATACGAGAAACAATATTTTCAGTGTATTACTCATGCAAATATTATTTAAACATTCTATTCAGTATTAGGTTACGTATCACTAATATATGAAATTCATAGTACTAGTAATGCAAGAATTTTACTATGTGTACTAGTACGATTAAAAACACTATTGTTCTTCTTCAAAAAAAAAAAATCACATTCTTTCTCTCATATTTATAATGAAAAGTATTTTTATAAATAAATCATGTTTTTAAGAAATTATGTAAATATACAACAAATAAATATCACATAAGAAATAATTTAACTAATATAAACATAATTACTGTCAACTTTATTAATAGGAAAAATTATATATATACACATGCTAATTTTACCTTATTACATTACATTCCATATTGAAATTTTTTTTTATAAAAATCTCAAATTAATTACTTAAATTCCTACCTTTTTTACTTTATCTCTCTTCCTTCTTATACATTTCAAACAATCATATTTTGCTCCAAATTATGCTCCATATTTTTCTCCTAAAATCTTACTACCTTTTCTCTCCATTTATTTAGTATGCTATGAGTAGCAACTATAATTCCAATTTTACCTTTCCTTCTTCCTCACTATTTCACTTCTCCTTAACCACGGATTCCACTTTCTCTACTCGGAATCCATAAATCCAAAATTATTTTTTTTTCTTTTTCAAAAAATAAATAAATCATACCCGAATTAATCAAATAAACACTCTCAATAACAAAACAAAATCAAATTGAAAAAATCCTTTGATTATTATTTTGCGTAATTCTTTTTTTTAATTTGAATTTTTGTTGAAGGAATTTATTATGTATAGATCTTGGACAGTAATGGCTTGGAATGTATTCAGATTTAGTACGGCCTTTAAAGGACTGGGTCAATTATGAACTTGTTAGTGTTAGGCGTTGTGGGTGCTTATTACGCTGTCTTTTTGACCAACTATGGGGGACGAAACTAAAGGCCAAAGCCAAAGAAAATATTTACTGGGGTTTTTCCTTTCACTTATTGAATTTCCCTTTCACTTATTTATTAATGATTAAAACAACATATTACTAATTAATTTGACATTATTTTTTGAACACATAATATGTTTCCTGTTATGTACCTTTGCTTATAAGTGGATCTTACATTGAACTAAAGACTAATATGTTTTAAACGTATGTATTACATAACAGCATACACGTTGTAAAACGTTTATTACTTGTAAAAAAATTATAGAAATTATTAATATCATGCACATTTATAATGTATGATGCTATATCATACATTGATACGAATGTATAATCAAATTTTATACATTCGTAAGTCTACTGGAATGACACAATTTCACTATACATTGCTTTGAATGTATAACAACTTATTATACATTCAAACATTTACTGGAAAGACACACATTTATTATACATTGATTTGACTGTATAAAAACATATTGTACATTCGTAAATTTACTGGAATAATATTGTATATAATTTTATTTTTTAAAAAAAATTGAATTCAGTTAAATTTCGTTAGTGTATTTCTAACCTTATACATGTTAAAAACGTATAATGCTATATCATACATTTATTACACATTAACTATTAATGTACAACATTTTAATATACCGTGCGTTTCAACAATTACTTACTCCTATAGAGGGTAAGTTACATAGTTAATGTGCATTTATAATCATGTTCTAACTTCAAGTTATATGGTTACGAACTATGATATAGGAAAAAAACATAAATTTTTTATACTAATATAAATCATTGATTAAAGAAATTAACATCTATAATCAATAAAAAATATATATATTACTTGCTCCAGCATTAAAAAAAAAAAAAACTAAGAAAAAATGTTTATACAACCAAAACCATTCAAAGCATCCATACATAGAAAAACATATTATATTCTTCATGATTCCTTTGGAAAGAAACCGCAAGTCCTGCAGTAGTGATCGACTCGTCCGCATTTACCGAAATTACTATTGCGTCACTTTTGTATGACGTATCATTAATTTTTGACTCCCAAATTTCAAACGTAACAATACGACGATATTCATATTGATTTTACTAGTATTGAAGAACGTATGTAAAAGAAGATTTTAGTAGTTTTGAAGAACGGGTGTAGAAGAAAGTGGTTGTTTTTTGCCTTTTCAGATCGTGAATCACATGAAAAAAAAATTATTTATAACAAATTTTTTAAAATTCAAATATCAGTTACATGTTCTATCAATAAATGATTTAATGTTGACTAATTATTGCCTTTAATTAAGAAACTATAAAATAATTAAAGATTTCTTACCTTAAATATAGGATTAACTGTTATATCATACATTCGACCAATGTATAATATGTGACCGAATGTATGGGTATATTTGAAAAAAAAAAAAAAAAAAAGGAAGAGAGAAAACAACAAGAAATTTTTTATGTTTGGTAGATTGAATTTTTCTTTCCTGTTTAGTTATTAGCTACTTTTACCTGTAAATAGATAAGATTTACTACTTAAAGATCAAGTTCTAGAGTCTAATAGAAATTAGTGATTGTGTATATATCAGTTGGTTGAATGAAAACTTTATAGTTTGACCAAGTAAAAAAAAAAACTAATAGTAGTTGTAAGTTCTAGATAAGATTTACGTTGACGGAAATAACATTGATGAAGTATTAATGATGGTCAATTACTTCTTCAGTCCATTTTTATTTACTCATTATATTAAATATAATTATTTAATTTATTTATCTAATTTAACAAAATTAAAAAAAAAAAAAAGCATATTAAAATAGACTGAGAGAGTACATATAGTATTTGATTAATCAGTAGCAGTCAAAATCTAAAGTTTCAGATTACTATTAATAAGATTAGTATAATATTTCTTACATTTTATTTTTTTTTATTTTAATTTATTTATTCAATCTATGAAATCAAGATAGATTTTTTTTTTTTTTACATAATTTATGCGAGAAAATTTAACTTGATGCTGAGTTTAAGAAAGAAAGAAGAAAGTTTGACTCGATATTAAATTTAAGAAAGAAAGAAGAATGTTTATAACTTGTGATTTAAAATAAATCATAAATATTTGTGTGACATAGATCATTAATCGATAATAAAATAAATATTTTAAAATTAAAATATTACTAAATAAAGATTATGATTTTTTAAACTGATTAAAAAAAAAAATGAATCGAAGTTGAGAGTGTATTTTTCAACACTACTCTTATCACGATTATTATTACTCCCTTTATTTCTTTTTAATTATTTTATTTTTTTAAAGTCTAATATAAATTTTAATCAATAATTTAAAATATATTTTTAATTAAATTATAAAAATTATAATTAATAATATTTTTTTATATAATTTTTAAATATTTAAATTTTAATTTAATTTAAATTTAAAATTTAGCAAAATTAACTCATAAAAAATAATTAAAAATTTTAAAAATAAATAATCAAACAAAACTATCAAGTCAATATAGATGGAGTAAAATTAAATGAAAACAGTAAATAGAAGAGTAATTAATCCAGCTCAAAGCCAAGCTGGGTACAACATAAATATGTTGGCTCTTTCATCTTTGACCATTGACTCAATCTCTCTCTACCACCACGTGCTCTCCACGTGCCCCCCTAATATATACATACCTTCTTCCCCGTATTCACACACTACACATCACCAATTCTTCTCTCCTCTTTCACACAAAACTTTCAATGTCAAACAACCACCGTACTTCCACCGCCGATCGCCGGAACCCTAGCCGCCTCCAACGGCGAGCTCCGGCGTCGATACAAATCAATCGGTCAAACGATTGGAATGTAGCTATACCGCTTTTGTCGCCGTTGATTACTTCTCCCGTTGATGATGAAGGTAATCTCAAATTTGCAATTAATCGGCTCGCCAATTCGAGTAACATCAACTCGAGTAGCAATAGTAGTAAGAAAGAGGAGGTGGTGAAGAAAGAGGTGGTGTTTAAGAAGTGGCAACATCCAGCGGCGCCGTTTTGTCACGAACCAGCAGCAGCAGCAGCACCGCCGTTGATTCAGTTTGCTTGTAGTGGTGCAACGGCTAATAGAAGGTGAAATTTATTTATAGAAGATGTAGAAAGATCGATGATGAATCTTAGTACTAAAAGTTTAGATGTTGAAATACACAGAGATCTCTGATTGATTGATGAAGCTTTTTCTGTAAGCTAATTGTTGATAGTTTTTGAATTAGGTTGGAGAACTTTGTAGAATGAGAGATGGATTATTATTGACAAGTTATGAATACTAATTTTAAGGAAAAGTTATGTCTCTTTCCCTATTTTTTTGGTTTTTCATTGTTTGTCTTGTCACTTGGTGATTTGAATCTACCAATCTTAGGACTAAGCGGTTGTTTGGTTTGAGGTATAAGATATAATAATTTCGACATAATAGGATATTTTATGTTGCCTTTTGTTGGAGGTATGACTTAGTTTTGAGATTATTATTTATATATATATATATATATATATATATATATATATATATATGGTAATGAGATAACTAATTTCAGAATTAATTTTTTGGGACAACTCATTTTCAACTGAACGACATATATATATATATATGGTAATGAGATAACTAATTTCAGAATTAATTTTTTGGGACAACTCATTTTCAACTGAACGACATATATATATATATATATGGTAATGAGATAACTAATTTCAGAATTAATTTTTTGGGACAACTCATTTTCAACTGAACGACTCCTAAAAGTCGTGAAGGTTACGAGTTCAAGTAATTTGAACCTACAAATCTTAGGATCAATGGTCTTGGATGATAAAGTTGTCTTTTTATAATTAGAAGGACATGAGTTTAAGTAATTTGAACCTACTAATCTTAGGATTAATGGTCTTGGATGATAAAATAGTTGTCACGTAATCAGAAATTTACGAGTGAAAGTGATGCAAGTATACATTAGACTCTTTTAGTTCAGTTCTTCCTTCAATGTGACGTAATCAGAAATTTACGAGTGAAAAATTGTCTCTTATAGCGATACAAGTACATTAGATTCTTTTAGTTCAGTTCTTCCTTCAATGTGACGTAATCAGAAATTTACGAGTGAAAATTGCCTCTTATAGTAATGTAAGTACATTAGACTCTTTTAGTTCAGTTCTTCCTTCAATTTGACGTAATTAAAAATTTACGAGTGAAAAATTGTCTCTTATAGTTATACAAGTACATTAGACTCTTTTAGTGCAGTTCTTTCTTCAATTTGACGTAATAAAAAATTTACGAGTGAAAATTGCCTCTTATAGTAATGTAAGTACTTTATAATTTTTTAGTTCAGTTCTTTCCTTCAATTCGACACGCCATGAGAGCCTTAATACACCAAGCTGAGGTGATAAGTGTAGACGATATCTGACATTTGATTTGCTTTAGAGCAAAATGAAAATGTCTGTTTGGATTTTTGAGTAAAAAGGAAAATGTTGAGAATTGGAAAAAAAAAACTAAAAGGGAGATTTATGAGTTATTGAATTTCCGGTTGTTAATTTAATATTTCCATTTTAAAATAGTTCTCTCTCTTTATTTCGAGAGCTAAATCTTAGTATTAATTTTTCAAGCTTAATTGAGCGAAGCCAAATTAATTTAAAGATTATAGAAAAATGTTGTAGGTTGTTATTTTTTATATGAATATAGTTAAGAAAATATTTTAAAATATTCATTATAGTTAGACTAGTTTGATTTTTGAAAAGTGAAATGTGATAAATATTTGAAATGGAAAATTACCTATTAAGCATTTGCTATTAATGACAAATATTATCATTTGACTATAATTGTACTACTTTGGAACTTTTAATCTCGAAGTTTATGTGATTATTGTTGAATAATGTCTTCTAATTGTAAACTAAAATAAGAAATAAACATTTAGTAAGAAAAATAAGTCTTTATTCTTTTTTGGTCGAAAATATGACTAAGTGATTAATGATATGAATGTAGAGAATTATATCAGTTTAGGTTTAATATTAATAATTTTTATTTTATATTCAAAGTTTTAGGAGACACGATTACTCAATATCACATGCCAAACATCATGACAATAAGAAAAGATCTCCAATTTAAGATGCAAGAAATATTTGTACCCCTCATTTCTTTCATCAAAACAATTTAGGTTTAGTTTGGTAGAGTGTATTGAAATGTTAATGCATGCATTAGTTTAATGTGTATTAGTAGTATCTTGTTTGGTATATTTTTTTACTCTATGTATAACTAATGCAAACACTCTATTGTGTACTGAGGTGTGTATTACTAATACCTCAAAATTCATGGCATTAGTAATGCAATGAATCTAATGCATGCATTAACATACTTAAAGACCCTATTACCCCTCAAAAAAAATAAATTCGCATCTTTTCCAATATATATATTTGAGGGTATTATGTAAAAAAAATATTTTTTTAAAAAAATTATGTAATTCATATTTTTTTTAATACATCGAACCAAACACTGCATAAGAAAAATACAAGCATTACTAATACATTATATTTTGCATTATTCCTATACATTCTATCAAACGACCCAATGGTTAATGAAAGGGGTAAAGAAACAAGTGATTTCAGATTCAAATATTAGATGATTTCTTTGCGAAATACTTCGGCAATACAAAAAAAAGTGACTCTTTTCTTTTTATCCTTTTTGAATATATATGCATGAATTAAAATCCAAATACCACATTCTGCAATAGAGCTTTCATTTACTATGTGTATGAATTATAAGGATTCATTTGTACGCAGTCGTATCTTAGATTTCTGCATGAAAATATTTTTACGATTCGAATACGTGATCTTTATATTACACGACAACAATTTTACTAGGACGAAATTCTAGTAGTACCTAGAAAACAAAAACTAAAAGGATATCCACTTTGGATGATTGTAAAAATGATGATAATATATTTGCTCACCTTTTTGCTTTATCCTTTCCACACAATTAAATAATTTCATACAAACACCTCACGTCTTATTGTTCTTGTCTATTTTTGTTTCCTAGATTCGTATCTTTTCATTTTTGTCTCTTCAATCAAACAAAATAAGGCAAAGATCATTGACAACTAAGTTCACTAGTTTTTCTTGTTGATACCAAATAATTCACTATCAACAAGTCACAATTCCAACTTGTGTTTAGAGGTCACAATTCACAATCCAAACCATAATAGGAATTTCAACGATATTAATCATAACTAGCAAGTTGCTAAAAATGAAATCAGTAAAGTAAGATGTCGAAACTCTTGTTTTAATACTCGTCATAAAAAGGCTTATTCTGAATCGTGTTATGTAATTATAATGAAATACACAATCAATCTAATATTTTGATTTATTCTTTAAATCAAATAAGTGTTTATTTGGTGCATATTGCCATTGTTAATGACTTAATGTTATAGTTACACTGCTGTATGAACATTTTGTTCTATAATGATTAATATTCCATATGTTCATTATTTCTAGTACTTCATGGAGTTTTTGGAGGGATATCCAATAAATTCTTGGAATTTTTTTTAATTTTTATATTGCTAATTTTGGAACAATAGTTTTGGTTTATCGTTTTTCACAAATAATGAGCGGCTAAAGAATAAAAGGAAAATTAAAGATAAGGTAAGCCTACATTAGGCTGCCGCCTACTTTAGGCAACTCTTTTGGTGGGCTAATCACAAATAGGGTGGACATATAGTTTGGGCAATTCAAATTTTACAAAATATTTGATTTGGGATTTTAGATTATGAATTTTGAATTGGATATCACATTTTTTAGCATATTGTTCAAAATTTCAAAATTATTATGTCTGATATTTAGTCCTACCAACATTATATGTGCTTATTGGTAGTAAATTCAATTTTCAAAGGTCCAATAGATTAGTACCCTGTAATCCTATCTATTATAGTATTATGTCTAATATGAAATTACACGATATGATCAGTATGATAACATCAATTTTCGTTAGCTGTATAAAATTATGCACTCTAAGAAGCAAACTAACAGGTGAATTGAGAATGTCCATGACCTGCCTTAACGGCTTAAAACTGTCCAAGTCGAACCTATTTGATTGGATTTGGATGGTAATTTCCTCAATCCAAGAATCGAAAATTCAAAGCAATTGCCAATCTCAACTAGTTAGGATATAAGTTAGTATTAAATATGTTGATAAATGATAGTGTTAAAAAATATATATATATACTATTAATGCAATCTAATCAGTTCTATAACTTATAAGTACCTATTATACTATTGGTTAATTTAAGAGTAAATACATAATTACACCACTGATCTTGTCCGAAATTTTTAAAAAGACACCTAAACTTTAACTTCGACATATTACCCCACGAATCTTCTTTATTTCATCGCAAATACACTATTTTGACCCTCTACGTGTATACACGCGCCACAAGCGCGTGAAAAGGCAAAAATTAACTTTTTTTACCAATTAGAAGCTGCCGCGTGTAAATAATTTATTATATAATTTATATTCTTTTTTTAAAAATTAATATTTTTTTTTTTTTTTAAATTATTTCATAACCCCCACCCACCCACCCCACCCCTGCAACCCCACTCTTCCACCGTTATCTTCTTCCCCAACTTCTTCTTCATCACCATAACTCAACAACAACATTAATTAACGCAACAACAACAACAACATCATCACCATAATTTTAAAAAGGAAAATTGATGTACAATCTCCATTTTAATGGAGCTTTAAGCTCCATTCTAATGGAGGGAACTGGACGGGCATGGGGGAGGGAGGTGTTGGATAGGGTGGGGTCATAAATAAAAATAGAGCTTAAAGCTCCATTAAAATAGAGATTGTACATGAGCTTTAAGCTCCATTTTAATGGAGGAAACTGGACGCGGGGGGAGGGGGAGCTGTTGGACCTGGACGCGGGGTGGGGTGGGGGAAGAAGGGGGTGATAAATTAAATAAAAAGAACAAAAATTATCAAAAAATAAATAAAATATGAAATTAAAAATATTTAACACGTGGCAGCACCTGATTGGTGTGTGCATTCACTCTCTCTATTATAACTGAGATTCAACGAAAAATGATGTATTTACAACGAAATAAAAAAGAATCGTGAGGTAATAGGTCGAAGTTAAAATTGAGGTGTCGTTTTATAAAATTCGGACAAGATCAGAAATAATTATGTATTTATTCTTAATTTAATTTAATCTGATAGTGTGAAAACTCACTATACATTTATCAGCTGATGGACAGTACTTATACCCGTTTCAACCATGATATATTTGTTAACATAAATGATAACCTATTAATTAAACAACTTAAGGTATAGTACAAAGTATTATTAGTATTTGTTTAATTAAGTCCATCTTACCACCAAAGGTGTTGTAGTGAAGAGGTCTCGAGTTCGAATCCTGAATATGGAGTCGTCTTTGATAGGAAACGTCTTACCTTGCATAGTGGGACTTTCTGGCACCAGTGACGGAGACAGGATTTTCATTGAGGGGGTTCAGAATAAACATACGGACTAGTCGAAGGGGGTTCAACATCTACTATATATACATAAAAATATTTTTGACCGTGTAAAAATAGTATAATTTTCCGTCGAAGGAGATTCGTATGAACCCCCTGATTACAAGATTAATCCGCCACTGTCTGGCACGAATCCAGATTAATCGGGCTGGAATGAAAAAAAAAAAAAAAAAAAAGTCCATCTTTAAAATTAAGTTGAAAATATTGATAATAATATTTTGTAGTAAGAGAGAAGATGAGGAATTAGACTCAAAACAGCCAACGTTCATAAATCTAGGCTTCGTAAACCGGCCACACATATAATATTATTATTTTCATCATCTCAATTTATACGACATATTTTACTTTCCGAGATTCAAACAAGATAAATTTGATCATAAATTTTTTTAATGTGAAATATTCAATTGTTTTTAAAATAAAATTTATAAATTTAAAAGTTACGTAAAAAGTACTATAAATCACAATAATTGACTAATCAAAATATTTGAAATATATATATGAAAATATTACGGCGAAACATAGATATATTTGAATCGTTGAAAGGAAATATGTCATGTAAATTGAATCGGAGGAAGTAGTTATATTAATAATTTTATATTATACGTTGGGATGATTGGTTTGATTTTGAATGGTCTACAACACAAATAAATAAGAAATAAAATCCATGCAAAACATGATCCACTTCATTTAATCTATTCCTTCCCTACAATTATTTATTCAACTTGGCTTTGTATCTCCTGTATTTTAATTATAGCTGATTTGACATATTTATTTAATTTGAATCTAAGACATATCAAAAGTAATTTATCTTCATAAAATAAAAGTAATGTGTATTACATTTTGCTTTTACCAAATATGTCATTGTTATTATAATAATCTATTCAACGTCAATACACTAGAAAAGTATTAGATGCCAACTTCATGAAATATTATTATAGTATTCATATGTTGACACTTTATTATAACTCTTTTTTAGGAAAAAAGGTTACTTTGCTTAGGTTTGACTTATCGTTGGAGAATGGCCTTGGTTTATCTCTTTTTTTGCCCCATGATAATCTATTTATTTTTTTACTTAATCAAATTATATAATGCACAGAATAATAAATACTAAGCAACCTGTTGTAATTTATTAAATTGCACATTTGATATTAAAATTCTTCACACTATTAACGTACTTTATTCGGCTTATTTTAACTGTCGCTTTGGCTAAAAATAATTATCCTAAAATATGTGTCATTTCAGAAATTCAAAACCAAATTAAATTGATAAGTATTTTTTAATTATACTTTTAATATTAAAAAAGTAGTTGTTTTAAACATTATCAGGATAATAAATAATAAGCAACTTGTTGTAATGGATTAAATTGTGCATTTCATATTAAAATTCTTCACACTATTAATACTACATACTTTCTTCGACTTATTAAACGTCGCTTTGACTAAAATAACTTGTCCTAAAATATGTGTTATTTCAGAAATTTAAGTCCAAATTAAAGTGATAAGTATTTTCAATTATACTTTTAACATTAATAGTTGTTTTAAATATCATTCAATTCTCAAAAAAATTAAAAAAAATCTAAAAGATAGGAGTAACTTAATAAGTTACTCTATTTGTTTTATTTTTTTTAATGAACATGCAAAGAGCTAAAGTGATAGTTAAAAAAATGAAGGGAGTACAACTTAAACTCTAAGCTCGTTTGGTGTGAGTTATAAGAGATAAATAATTCCGAGATAAAATGAAGGATTATTTTATTTTATATTTGGTTGGAGGTATTAATTAATATCGGATTACTTATCTCACCATTTACATTATAGTGATGGAATAAAATATTCCATATACATGGTGGGATAAGTTATCTCGGGTAATTCCGAGATAACTCTTTCCCAACCAAAAGACCCCTAAATATCAGTGGTATAGTAGCTAGTGTGAACATAAATATATAGAGCATATTAAAGTCTTAAACCGTTGGCGATATGATTACTACAAAGAAGTCTAGAAACTAATAAACTCACGACTTAAATATGTTGAAATGTGGCACTTGGCTTCGGTGACCGAATTGGTTGAGTAGAGAATCTCCAAAATAAAGGGTTCTAGTTTGATACCATCTACATCTGCTTCTCGATCGAGTTCATTACATGAAGCTTGCTTGTTTAGTGCGTACTTCATGCAGACTATTATTGAAGTAGTGTTACCCAAAGAGCAGCGGTCGCGGATTTTCTTGTTACCAAAACTAAAAATATGCTCAAGTATCTTTCAATCGAAAGTACAACCATTACCAGTATAATCTCATAAGTAGAGTATGAGAATGGTAGCGTATACGCAGCCAGGAGCGGAGCTATCCTTGGGTTAGGCGTTCATCAACGCCTTCGGCGGAAAACTATGTTATATATATACATGGTTAAAATTATTTTTAATAAATATATAATATATGTAGAACTCTCTTTAATTAGTTCGTACATTCACTTATGAGCCCTCTTAGTGAAAATTCTGACTCCGCCACCGTACACAAGCCTTACCCTACCCGAATGCAATTTATTATTTATCAATGACAAACCCCTCATAATTTTATTTATGGAATAAAATCCAAAAGAGTAGTCTAACCTGTCGTCTGCCTAGTAGTACTTCTTAGGAAAATCAATTTTGTAAACCTATTTGTTTAACTAACAAAAAAGTTTAGGTGCGTGTAGGGTTAAATTGTCAACATTAATTATTTTGACATAAATTGTCAGCTTCCAAGTTGAAAATTAGGTTATTGTTTGCCTTATGAAGTTAGCTTATTACTTTAGGTCTATTAATATTATTATTTCCGTACTCATTGTTCTTTGAATACAACGAAGTATGAAATGAATTTTGCATATTTAAATTGTTACACATCAATGTCATAAAACTATAGTTTAAGTTCAAGGTGCATTCAGGTTTTTAAAAAATGAAGTTTGGTGCATTAGTGTATTCAAAATTTATATTGACGTGTTTAGAATTAACTCGGTATATTTTTAAAATTATCTATGAATTTTTTAATTTATTTCTTTACCTTCTTTTTTTTTTTGTGCGACAAAAGTTTATATTTTTGCATCACCTTTCAATCACCATCCTCAAACTGACAACCTCAAATCTGCTCTAACAATATAAATCTAGACTCCGCACTAGCAAAAATCCACCTGGGATCTGAGATATCAAGCCGAACCATCATGTTGGCTAGGGACTGAATGTCCAAGGCCAATGTCACTCAAAAACTGAAATGAAGGCTAAGGTACCTACACTTATAATATCTCACAAGTTATGCTTCGCGTCTTTTGAAAAACTTATACCCTATTAGACATAAGTTAAATTTCTAAGAGCTAAAATAAAGAACTTACTACTTGAAGAGCAAACTGTGCTATTAAAGCAATTATAATAGGGAAAAATGCATATGTTAATATACTTAAATACTTAATTACAAAAAATAGAAACACTTTTTTCCTAATTACATTCTATAACATATGTAGCATTATTTTAAGTGGTCCCTATTTTTTTTGCCGCCTAAATTTTTTACTGTGATAAAATTCCCCTTTTCACTCCTCCTTCTTTATCTTTTCTTAATTTAAATTTCTTTTTCCTATTTTTCCGTCATTAACCATCACTCTCTTCTCAATCTTATTGCATTTTGCACGATTCTTGCACAATCTGTAATAAGAATTTTCTTCTCATATTTCAGGTAATTATTAATGGGCAAAATCGCATTTTGCATGTGAGCGTTTTTTTTTTTTCCTACTTTAATTCATCAAAAATTTAATTTTCAAGGATTTTGTGTTTTAATGGATGAACACATTGCAAAAACACCTATAAACAGGGGTACAAGGAATGTGAAATTAGTGTATGATGCACCATCTTTTAGTCTTGGGTTAACTCAAGAAGATTTAGTTACTGTTGTTTTAAATCCTTTACAGTTGACGAAAGCTGGTAGATCGAAAGAGATTAGGTCGAAGTTTCGCAACGACGAAGTGAAGATGACGGAAATTTAAAAAAAAAAGGGTTGAAGAAAACTCCTTCTCCAAAGGAGCAAAAAACTAAAAAACGGTACGAGAAGAAAAGGAAATCTAAAGAAATTGAAGACGATGTTGACAAATCTTATGATGAATCTGAAGAAGAAAGTGAGGAGGAGGTATTTTTTTTGTTTGTAAATTTATTATTTTTTTTGTGTTCAAGTAATTATGTATTTTTTGTTATGATGATAGTTAGGGATTATGTGAAAATATATTGTTGAATTAACTATTCATGAATAGTATTTGGATATATATTTTTATAGTATAGGTGATATGTGTATATAGTATAGTTGATATGTATTTTTAGTACAGGTGAATAATTTTGATCTATATGTATTTTTAGTGTAGTTGATATGCATTTTTGAGTATTTGTATTTTTCAGTGTTTGTTGTATTTTATATATGGTCAAAATACATATGCATGTTATTTTAGTTTAACTACCATAACAGTCTATTGTCTATATGTATTTTTAGTACATTTGATATGTATTTTTCAGTGTTGGTTGCAGTTATGATTTGATCAATATACATATGCATTTTAATCATCTGAAATATATATGCATGTTATATATTTTTTTTGTTTGATTGAATTTTGTTTACAGATTAAGAAGTTGTAGTTTTACTTTGTATAGGTGATGCGGGACGAAATATTTCTTGTCAGAAAACTTTCAAGATTTGCACCGCACATGTGCTTGTACAGTAACAATGATATTTATGGAAGCATACGCGCAATTTTAAACAAGGAACAGTTTAAAAACTTTTGTGAGAATAACATTTTTGGTTATTTTATGAAGAAGAAGCAGTGTGTAGTGCAAGCACAGTTGTGCAGATGCATTATGACGCTTGAGGTGAAGGGTAGTTCTTCTTCTGGAATTATGATCTGTGCTAATGACACCTCTCTTAGTTTTACTCCGATCCCATGGAATTTGCTATCATAACTGGATTGAATTGTGTGTCTAATAGGTATGACTTTATTTTCGATGAGGGTGTACCAAATATGATGATTGAAAAGTATTTCAATGGGGCAGAAATTATACAGAAAAGGCAACTATTTCTAGCATTCACGGAGAAAGTATGGGGGAGAACAATGATGAGGATGCTGAGAAATTTGCAATTCTGTATTTCCTACATTCATTTGTATTGTCTAACATTGACACTGTTGTTATACTCCGTCTTCATTTTAATTTGGTAGATAGTGGTAGATATAAGGATTTTTCATGGGGTTCTTTATCTTTTGAAGATCTGGCTAGAAGTTTGAACAACCGGCTGAAAGCTGGGAGCAACTTTTATCTGATTCAGGGAATGCCATTGGCTATTCAAGTGTGGCTATATGAGTGTTGTTCAAATGTCCCACCAAAGATTGCATTGAAGGTTGAGAATTGGATTCTCCGATTATTAAATTGGAAGACGATTGCACCTCGTCCACGGTATGAGTTTTTGATGAATGCTATATTCAAGGACAATGGCAAGGTTTGTTGTGAACAAATATATATGCATTGATATGTATTGTATTGTATACATATATTCTTTTTCATTTTCAATTATTGTTGTTTCAATTGTTTAACATATTCTTTAACATATTATTTAACATATTCGTAGGTTGTATTTAAGAATATAGTGCCAACTGAAATGAAACTGGCAAAGCTTGAAATACCACAGAAGGATGTAACTGAAGATGAACGGTCAGTTGATTCTGACGATGACTTCTAGGATCCACCACCAAAGAAGATCAACGAATGTTCAAAGAAGAAACAGAAGGTGGATTCATCAACCCCAGTAGCGAAGAAACCTTCAGGGAAAAAGCAAGTCAATATTGTTCATAGCAAGGTAAAAATTTTATTATTATATAATATCCACAGTAGTAAAAAACATATGCAGAGTATATGAAAAAATATATATGCAGTATATTGCTAAAAATACATATGAAGTTTATACAAAAAATACATATGATTTGATATAAAAAAATACATATGAAATGTAATACAAACTACATATGCAGTGTGGCAAGAAATGTATTTTGATAAATACATATCCATAGTTTATAAAAAAATACATATGCAGTATATTGCTAAAAATACATATGTAGTTTATTCAAAAAATACATATGAGTTGATTTTTAAAAAATACAAATGAAATGTATTACAAAATACATATGAAATGTATTACAAAATACATATGCAGTGTGTCAAGAAATGTATTTTTCAACACTATGTATTTTTAGTGGGTTGGTATATACATATTAAGTGAAATCAAATAATAGTAGTTTATTCAAATTATACTTGTAGCAACAACATGAAGATACAGAGGTTGAAGCACAACAGATGAATTATGCTGGCGTCGAAACATCACCACAACAATTCAATCCTACTGTTGATCAGAATTTAGATGAGAATCAGGATGGTACAAAGGTAAAAAATAACTAAAATATGATTATTCCTTTGAATGCGCAAATGTAATTCTTTTTTTATTGTGCAGTTATATGTTATTTTATATATAGTCCTGTATAAACATATACAACTAAATTTTTGTTTGAAGTTGGTTTAATTTTTTTTGCTTGTTTTCAAGGGGTGCACTGATTTGCATCCAGATAAAACAAACATTGAAATTGATTCTCAACATTTAATCCCTGATGAGCTTCTCCAAAGTATAAATTTGAATTATAATCTTTCTGAGAAGATTGTTCATCACGATGATCGAGTATATATAATGAATTGAACTTCAGTTTATGTGATGTAAAAATTATAACAATCCATAAGACAATTATATAATTTCTTTCATTTCTATTGCAGATCACTGATGAGAAATTGGATGATACAAAATTGTCTGATTTGCTGTTTACAATCCCAAATGAGTTGTTACCAAGTCTTAATGCATACCGAAGAGAAAGCATCACGACACATCCCTTGGCAACTTCTGAAGAAGAACAAATCGATGAATATTTTAATGATAAAAAGTCTGAATCTGTTGTTGAAGATCATTGTCAGGTATGTATTATGAATATCTCTGAGGTTATGTGAATTATTTTTGACATAAAAAAATAAACTGTTTTTCATTTTTGAAGGAAAACAAAGAGAACGTTGGATCGAGCTCTAAAGCAGACATGCAAGGAGAGGTTGATCTTGGTACGGAGGAGCAGATTATGACAACTCCTAAAATACAAGAATTAACCACTGATGAACAAAGGGATGAAACAGTTTTGCCTGATTCACAAGACACAATCCCTGATGACTTGCTTCCTAGTTTGAATGTATACAGTAGTAAAAGCATCATTGTTCATCCCTCTGCTAATCGTGAACTTCAAACTCCTATTCTTAAGTTAAGGATTAGGCGACCATCCAAATTCAAAGAGTCACCTTACACGATGAAATTTGGTTCAGCTGCCGGTAAGTACAATTAGTTATATATTTAGTTTACAATGTAACATGTTATCCAAATACTTTTTAATAATTACCTTTTTGTATTATGTAAATATATATAGAGCTCGGAAGGGCACATACGTATATTCCCACAGAAACATCCATTTGTTTATCATCCGATTGATGGGATTATGGATACGAAGATTGTCAACAAGCACATACGTATATTCCCACAGAAACATCCATTTGTTTATCATCCGATTGATGGGATTGTGGATACGAAGATTGTCAACAAGTTCATGGATTGGATTTTTGAAGACCTTCTCAAAGTTCATGCTAAAAGGTATTTCTATTGAACTATTTTAAGTTTTTTTTTTTTTAAATTACATTATGTTCTCATGATTTAACATATACTGATTAACAAAAAAAAAAACAGGAAGAGAAATGTGGATCATTACAAAAGGGGGAAATCAACCATTCCAATGATGCATTTCGGAATTGAGACTGTTGAAGATAAAAACTGGTTTTACACAATGGGGTTCCCTGATCAGTCATGGACCGACTCGGTTAGTATATTTTTTCTTACAATATTTTTTTTTACATTTATAGCACTAATTAAACTACATATTATGGTAGTAAATACATATGCAGGTGCAAATAAGTATTTTTCTATGTAATTTTTTATTATATAAGAAAGGATGTGATGCACTTTAACTTACATATGTATTTTTATATTACATACACATGCTAAATTTAGTATACAAATAGTTTGAATTATCTAAAATTTGTGTTCTTACTTACTGCAGCATATTGATGTTTGCTTCTACTACTTGAGGAAGAAGTTGAAGTATGACCCCAACAGGTCTTACAAATTCAGCACGGTAGATTGCAACTTTATGAACATAATTAGATTTGTTCATGATGTTTATTCTGCGGATGCTGAAAATCTTACTACGGGAGGACATGTGGCACATCTTAATGAATACATAAATGGATTCCGTATGCATGCTGTTGTGCCATGGCATACAGTGAAAGACATTTATATTTCAGTAAATATAAATAAAAAACATCATTGGGTGCTAGCAATTTTATCTTTCTCAGAGAGGTGCATATTCCTACATGATTCATATGAATCATCTGGTCATTATTCGGCTGTTCCTGATGTCATTGAGAAATTAGTTGCGATTATTCCATTGTGTCTCGTACATTGTGATTTCTACGTTAAGAAAGGAATTCATCTTAAAAATCATCCAAGATACAAAGATAAAGACTCCTCAGATATGTTTGATGTGTTATTTCAAGAGAGTTTGCCTCAACAACCGAGCAGAAGCTTGTAAGTTATTTAATTTACATATAACAAAATTGTATGTTTGTAAAATATATATTAAAGCACATATGTGTTCCTTTTTATTGTTTTTGTAGGGATTGTGGAGTCTATATGGTTACATATACGGAGTGTCTTTCTTATGGTCACAAAATTCTTGCGAATGAGTTCGACCCCAATGCACTCCGTACAAGATATGCTGCACTTTTGTGGGATTATGGGACCAGAAAGCAAGACGTAAATGCTCATAGTGATGTCGAAGCACCTTTGAGGCCTCCAAGACAAAGTAGAATAACTAGTGTAACTGAAGTTTTTGATGTATGATGGATGATGGATTGATTACTTTATAGAGTTTAGACGCTGGTTTATGTATGTAGGTACTGATTATACAAACTAATTTTAATGTTTTGAAGTGGTTCTAATTGTAGGTTATAATAGTACCAATTCAAGTTTAATACGAGTCTTTTATGCTGTTCTTCATTTTACTGTGTGATTTTGTTAAAAAAATACATATGTATTGTTCATATTATGCTTAAAATACATATGCAGTAATTTTTATGCCTAAAAAATACATATGTATTTTTTTTAGATGACAAAAATACATATGCAATATCATGCCTAAGCATTCCAAAAATATATCTGAAATTTTTAGTTAAAATATACATATATATTGTTCATATTATGTTAAAATACATATGCAATGTTAGAAAATACATATGCAGTGTTCACATTTTTTGCTAAAAAATATGTACGCATTATAAACCAAATTTATCATAAAAATACATATGCAGTGTTAATAATAAGTTTTTCTAAAATACATATTGTTCATAACTATTATTTATTTTGACATGTGTCCATTTAATATGATTATAAATGAAAACTGAAACTAAAGATAATTTTGAACTTTTTATACAAATCTGTAATTTATGGTGAGATTTTATTTTACATAAATACATATGCAGTGTTAATATTTTTTATTAAAAATACATATGTATTATACATTTAAATATATTTTTATCATATAAACACATATGTTGCGCAAAGATTTTGAAATTCAAACATAGATTTGCAGAATATGTCATATGTGGCTAAATCAATTAACAATTACGAACCAAATAAGTGTTTGGTTAATTAAAGTTACCAACTTTAACCTAAAAAGTATATTCAATGCTAAAAATACATATGAACTGCACATTCAAAATACATATGCAATGTTCAGATTTTTCAACATATACATATGCAGAATTCAGTTTTTAACTGTGTTCACTTGTCAAATAATTTTTAAAAAAATAGTTCAAGTTTATGAAAAATAAAAATAAAGTTTTAAGCAATAATACGGAAAGAGAAATTTTTCATTTTCGATATTTCCTACAGGAACGCCTATTGTGACCCTTAGCCCCACAAGCACCACATGAGTTGATGTTCTTCTTTCCAAACATATCCCGTCCTGATTTTCCACGATCCTTCTTCGCAGGTCTTTCTGAAGGTCTTTTGTATTTTGGAGGTAGTACTATTTCACCAAGTACGCTCTCTGGAATTAGCCAGTCATCTTTGTGTGGCAACGGGTAGATGAAAACATCATATGTTTTCAAAACAGTTTTTGGTTTAAACAAATCACAACAGTATGGCCCCTTCTCAAAATTCTTCTTCTCCAACACCGCACAAGCATGTGCACATGGTATCTGATCTAGTTGAAATGCATTACATGAGCATATTTTTTTTTTGAGGCAAACAATGTAGTATTTTTGTTTGTCGTGTACCGTATACACATATTCTGTGGTTGGTACAACCTAATACAAAAATAAAAAGTTTAATGATATGCTACAAAAAGATGAAATTCATATTTATACGATATGTTGTAAGCACACCAGCATTTTTCAGAAAAAAATACATATACAGAGTAAAAATACATATGCAGAGTACATAATATTTTTCTTACTTAACTTTTTAGTTTTTTTTAAATGTTTTCATTCATTTAGTACTTAATGGAAGTTATTCTATTAATTATTTTTTCCAGAAGTATAAATTCCAAAAATGTAAAAGGTCATACCGTCATATGAGTACATAAAGCCTCGTTCTCTTTGAGTATGTCATAAAACTTTTCAATGAGTGGTATGAAGGTATATGAAGCCTGTTGCCTATTTTCGTAGTTTCATTTTGCAAACAATAATCGAACCTCCTCAAGAAAGTCATAAATTGGCAGTTCTCTAGCTGATACAAGTACTTCATTTATTGACTCCGCAATGTTTGAAGTCAAAGTCCACCCTCGGTTAACTGTTGCATAGGACCTAGCGCACTTTTCGTAACTAGCCAATTCCAAATAATTCTTCACCCTAATATCAACTGCCTCAATTTTTTCCATTAACATTTGGAATTCTGACTTTGAATATGATTTGGCCATTGTATAAAAGATCTCCGACAATGCATCGTGTGACTTCTTGTAAAGTTTTTTAACATTCCCCCATAGATGCCACATACATGCATAATGAGGAACATCGTTGTACACATCGCTAACAGCCTTTATGATGCTTGGATTCCTATCAGAAACAACACACATGTTTTATCTTTTTCCGTACGCTTCCTTTGGATTCTGAAAGAACCACGTCCATGATGCATCATTTTTAGAATCAATCACACCATATGCCAGAGGAAATATATGACCTGTATATACAAAAAAAATTATGTGCAGTAAAATAAAAATACATATAGGAACTGCATATGTATTTATTATATATACAGGTAATTAAAACTGTACATTTTATCAAATAAATGATATCAATTACATATAATAAAATTTAGACACACATAACTATAAAACATAATCATTTTTTAAATGTTTTAATTCATGAAACTTTGAAACTCTAGGTAATTTATACATATATGTATATATCTAGTGGAGATATGTATTTTCACGTGATACGCAGAAATACAAAAACATACAAGAAGTTTTACAAAATAATTATTACAAATTCATACTAACCTGCTCCATCCATTGTACATGTTGTTACAAATTCCCCAGTATACATTCCTTTCAGATGACTAGCATCAACAACTACGATCGGTCTATAATGATCGAATCCCTTAATGAATGCATTTAGAGCGATAAAAACATACAAGAACTCATTCTCATCTGTCTTCTTCATTCTTATATGTGACTCTGGATAGGTAGTATTCAGTACATATAAGTATGATGGCAGTTTCCCATAAGATGCTGATGGCTTACCCCTCAACTCTTCTAACGCTCTTTCTTTCGCCCTCCAACATAAAGTGTATGTCAAATCCATACCAAAATCTTCCTTCATGTCATTTCTAATTTCTGTTGCACTATATTTTCTTTTATGGTTCTTGAATTTTTATTTAACCATACCACCTATCAACATACTAGTAGCATGCACCTTTGGATAGATCTTGTCCTTCACCGGGCATGTATGTTGAGGTCTGAATTCTCTAATTCTAAACATTCCAGTTTCTCCCATTCCCGATGCACGCATTAAAAACTCGCATTTTCTGGATTTGCAAAACAACGTATACCTGCATCCCACATAATTTAGTATTTTGAAAATACATATCCAAACTAATATTAAACAACAATAGAGTGATATAGAATGTACGTACGTTTTCTTACTTGACCTTTTACTTCGCGTTTGAAACCTCTCCCTAATTGAATAGTCCTTCATGACTGACTTCAAAAAAAAATTCTCAAGTAAACCTGGTCTTGCTCAACATGTTTGTGATGTTGATCTGAGATAATCAACTCCACAGTATCCATTTCAAATACATCTAATGCTTGTGTATCTTCACAAACCACCAAAGCTCCTTCATTTGTTGTATTTATCAGTGTTTGAATGTTGTCACAGTTGGTTATTATTTCAGCAACACACATAGGAGAACTAGCCACGTTGCTCCCTACAACTTTCTCCAAAATGCTTACATATAAAGGAAGACAATTCATGTCTTGTATCTGCTTTTTCTGAAATATAAACACCTTTAAGCCCATATCATTATGTATTTCTATCTGCCCTGCATTAGCAGTAATTTGATATTCCACTAGAATACGTTTCCTCGTTAAATCGACACTTAAGTGAGATGCCAATTCATCGTATAGCTCAATAAATGTTGCTGATGTGCTCAACAGTATAGCATCAGTGATATATTCTTCGTAGTTTTTTTCATACGTCCATCGACCAGAGTGCTTCACAAGCACTGGTATGCTTCCCATTTCTAGTTGATTTAATCAAAAAAATAAACAAATATAAACATTTTGTCAAATTATAACTTGTTAAAACAAACACTTTTCAGCTTTAACTGCAAACAAACTTACACAACCAACATCTCCATTCAGAAAAAAAATTTAAACAAAATTTGTTTAACGTAAAATACAAACACAAAAAAAAACTATTAAATCAAATACAGAAACTACTGAATCGAAACGAAGAAAAACTTGTATAAAGTATATATTCAGCAAAAACAGTTATACTGTCAAATCCCAACAAGAAAAGCAAAAAATACATATGCAGTGTTAACATTAAGCTGTTCAAAAATACATATGCAATGTTAACATTAAACATATCAAAATATACATATGAAACATACCTAAATTATATTTTGAACTGTGTGAATAGAATTTCATCACATTCAGCAACTCAATTCAATCATCCATTGAGCAATGATTTTCATAAAATCATTGAACCAAATTAAACTCGAAAATTGTTCAACTTATTTTCATAATCGATTATACAAAACTCTGCAAATATACTACGAAGCTTCACAATTTTATCAATTGTTAAATCGATCAAAATAACAACAACCAATACTGAAATAAATAGTCTATCAATTAAATCTAAAAAACTAAAACAACTAATAAATTGAATTTTTGCAACGAAAAATTTTAATTTTGAAGGTTTTTGTTATATATGTTGAATTTCCTTCTGATTTGATTAAAAATCGAAACTAAATAGGAGCAGCAGTAATGGCGAAAATAAAAAATCCAACCAGAAATACTTAATGATTACGTACCTTAGACAACAGTAACAGATGAATTTTCAACTGATAGTTCAATTCGAACAATTTGAACTGAAGAATCTATAACTGGATTTGAATTCGAAGAAGATATTGTAGAATTTCGTATGAACAACAACAATGGTTGAACATCAAAACACGGTTGAATTAGATAAAATTTCTCATAAAAACGAAAAGCAGATTTTGAAAAAAAAAATCTCAGATGAACTCGTTAATTTTGAAAACTGAAATTTGAAATTTGATCAATGCTGTTAAGCTGAAACGAAAGTCGCGTGATTGAAGTTATTTTAACGGAAAAGGAATCTACAAAATTAATTAATTGGTAATTATACCATATTTACCTCAACAAATTTCAGTTATTTAAGGGAGGTAAAATTAGTTGTATATGTATTTTTTTAGCATCAGTTTTTAAAAATACATAATACAAGTTGCTACAAAATGTAATTATGAAACTGTTGCTACAAAATTAATAATTAGAGCCTCAAGTATGTTATTTCTGAATTTTTCCCATTATAATACCTCTTCATCCATGAATTGTTTCCACAAAGACAAGAACATACACCAAACTTGGCCCAAGAAAAATATAGGTTCATGAGTCATGGGCCTGCTACGAACAATTCTAGGTAAAGATGGCGTGAGAAAGTCGTCGGAGGCAGAGCTAAAATTCTGAGTGTATTCGTTTTGAAATATTGGAATTTATAGAGTTCTTGGAATGTTATTTATATATATATTTAGTGGATTTTAAAGCACAAATACGAAGTTTGAGCTTAAGTCTAATGAATTCTCCTGAACTCGTACTTAAAGTTGTAAATCCGCCCCTACCTACAATTGGTCAGAATCAACCTCTCGACTTAAGTTTGGGAGTTGAATATATTAACTTTGAAAATAAATAATTAAGGACCCATTAGTTCATAAACTTTGTATCAAAAATTTGAAAAATATTTGGAATTTCTTTGAAATAAGTGTAATGTTTATCAAGTAGCCCATTATTTAAATTTCCCATTTGACTTAGGCAAACAAATTTTAGAAGTTTTTACAAAAAAATAATTTCAAGTTTACACTCACAAAACTTCGACTGTATTTTATGTCTAAATACTTTTTTTTTTTTGCAAAATAACTATCAAATATTAATATTACATTTTGGTCCACGATTGCAGGTGGAATCCTATTGAAAATGCTACTTCCTTCGTTTCAATTTGTTCAACCTAAAATGATGTTTTGATATATTTAATATATCTTTAATTCAAGATAATAACATTCAAAAAAATTCTTTACTTTCTTAAACTCTGTGTCAAATCAAAATATCTCAGACAAATTAAAAAGGATATAGTAGTAAAATAAAAGGACAAACAACATAAATTCCAACAGTTTGAGCTTAATTACTGAAAATCCTGACTTTGAATGTGTCGAGATACATAATCAGTTCCCGAAACATCCAACGAAGATACATTTTTCCTTTTGTAAAGATACATAATTAGCTTCCGATATATTTTTTTCTATTTTGGATTTATCGAGATACATAATACATCCAACGCCGATACATTTTTTTCCTTTGTAAGGATACATAATTAGCTCCCGATACATGTAACGAAGATACATTTTTTCTTTTGTAAAGATACATAATTAGCTTCCGATATATCTTTTTCTATTTTGGATCTGTCAAGATACATTATACATCCAACGCCAATACATTTTTTTTTTCCTTTGTAAAGATATATAATCAACTCCCAGTATTTTTTTTCAATTTTGAGTCTGTCGAGATACATAATTAGCTTCCGATACATCCAATGAAGATATATAATTAGTTGGAATTCTTATAATTACTTTGTATGGATAGAGATTAGTGTAAATATGGTAAGTTAAGGTGTATATTTATGTTAGGAAACATCTCTTTCTAGTTTGGGCTCCACAAAAAGACTATTCATTGGGCTTTACAGCATGGATTAGTCTGTTATTGAAAGGCACATTTCTGTCCGAAATTTTGAATTGGGCCTTCCTATATGGACTACTCTTTTAATTAACAATATCATGATTCAATTATTTAAATTTGGGGAAAATGTTCAAATTCTGTACTACTTGAAATCGACTTATATCATCCTCTGTTAAACTCTTGCTCTAGTATTAACTTAAAAGGGAAAAAGACATAAATAATACTGCTGTTGAAAGTGTTGACATAAAAATGGTAATTGAATTTTAATTTCATTTTTTAGTTATTTATTGGTAGCTTTATACAATGTTGATACAGATTTGATACATATCTATTCTATACAATAAAGATACATTTCTATATGCATTTTATACATTATACAACAATGATACAAATTCTATGCACATCATATTAAAAAATGCATATTCTATATAACAATGATACAATTTTTACCCATAAATTCACTGTTCTATTTATTTATTTATTTTTACGAACTGTATCAGTAGAGTATATGAATTGTATCAGTATGCTATATGAACTGTATTTGAACTACCTGGGCCAAAATGACCCAAATTATGAAATTTATTTGGGCCGAGTGGCTATGAATGTCCAATGACCCAAACATGGATCGGTTGTTTTGTAAAAAGGTCAGTCCATGTCATTTTGCCTTAACTCAATAAGTCTTGGTTATGCCCTTAATCCATAACACGACTCCCCCGTATTGGTTAATTTAAAACTTTTTTCCGATGATTTAGATACGTGTAGTTCACCTATTAATTTATTTTTTGTTAGTGACAGAGATAAATACGAAACAATATGCTAACAACAAGGATATAATTAGACCAATAAGTGTAACTAATGGGAAAAATGAACAATTTGGGAGAGGACAGAAGCAATCTTTGTTAATGACAAAAGACAAATAAAAGACAAATATCAACACTTTGTAAATTCTTTTTCTTTTTTTTACTTTTCATATGAGATTTTATTCACATACACCTAACATTATATTATTTAGCTATTCAGCGTTTATTATGGGCATGAAAACAACTAACTAGTAATATAGTTGAGTACCACTTGAATTAGAAATATGTTGAAATATCTCTAGCTCTATCCCATATATATATATATATATATATATATATATATATATATATATATATATATATATATATGTACACACACCAAAGGCTGGCTCCGCCCTATTGATCATATTATGTTGAACCAACTCTTTTGGGGGCGTTTTGTCACTCGTTGTCTGTATTTATATTGAGATTCGACTAAATTCAAATTCATCACGCATTGCAGAGCTCATTTGGACAGCACTCCCAACAAGATTTTTTTTCATTCCCGCGGCTCGAACTTGAGAACTATGATTAAGTTAGTATTAATCAAAATAGGTTGTCCACTTTGGCACTCCCAACAAGATTTTTTTTCATTCCTAGTTCTCGAACCTGAGACTTATGATTAAGTTAGCATAATCAGCATGGGTTGTCCACTTCTGGAGCGGGCACTCTCAACAAGATTTTCTCCATTTTTTAGACTCGAACCTGAGATCTCTGATTAAGGATAACAGTATCCGAACCATCCCACAACTCACGTTGGTTGAACTAACTTTTGTTTCGTAGCATAGCAGTCCATATTTGGAGGTCAACTAATACAACATTCTTGCTGAATATTCTGTGGAAAAACAATAGTTCCATATAGTCTTTATTTAGAAGTTTTAAGTATTTGAGTTGCATTTTGTAACCTCTCTATTTGACAAGGACAAGGTGACACACTACGTGAGCCTACTTGAACTTCATTCGGTATTCGATATCTTATTTAGCCTCGAATAATTTGAATTTAATTTATACCCCCATAATATCTGTTAAAAGATGAAGTAGTCGATATTTTTTCATTTCTCAAACTTAAATTCGAAATTTAAATATGGAGAAGTTCTATCCATCTCATCAAATGCTAAAAGCACTTGTATTGAACTTGATTTCTAAATAAAACGTATCGATAATCCAAGAACTTTTTAATGTTAAAATGATTGAAATATCCTTGAAATATTTACATAGTAAAAAAAATTCCGTTATTGTGAGATTTTTAAATTCAAATTGATTCAATACGAAATTAGTTCACCAAATTTTGAATTTGACAAATAATAATTTTCTCATTTAATTTTTGTGGTCAATATTCAAAACGAGGTGGTTCAAAAAGATGTGTGTTATTTTTAACTTGTCATGAAGACGTTTTTATTAAGAACTCATTTTGTTTTTTCAGTCTAATATCCTTTGAACATTAATAAATGAGAGGATAAATTTATTTATTTTAAAAAAAAAAGGGTGTGTAAGGACATTATTTTTACAGAAGATTAAAATTTTATACAAAAAATGTATACACTGTTTTCCCTCCTAAATATTCACAACAACTGCAAAATTACTGTTCATTCTATGCAATAATTGTTTAACATAATGGTTAATTAAACACCATAAAATTATTTAAGATACATTACTGATGTTATATTAAATAAGATATAACAAAACTATCCAAAAAAACTGTTGGATATATTAATTCATTACCAATTGAATTTAATAAGTTTGTTTCCATGTTTCTCAAGTTATTTATTTTGTAGGTTTAAAAGAGAGAGAAGGAAAAAAAGGAAATGAAAATATATCTGTTATTTAATTATATTGATTAAAGAAATAATGGAACGAAAAATTACTACAAGGTTGTGGTGTTATGATAATTACTCCTCCATTTTTAATTAGAGATTTCGAGATTGAGTATTGGCTGATAATTTTATCCATGGTCACTTAACTTTATATCTATTACGCAAAAGTCACTTTTCTTTCATTCATTTCATCTATGGTCACTTAACTTTGTATCTATTATGCAAAAATCACTTTTCTTTCATTCATAACATAAAATTATTTAACTTTACTCCGACCATCACAAAAGTCACTATAATCGGATTTTACAATATTTCCATAAAAAAAATGATGTGACAACTTTAATTAGTTCCTAAGCTTAATTTAAGTGAATATATAATATATTACTCATATCTTGACCCTTTTTATATGTGTACAACCCAATTTTTCTTATGAATTATTTAATGAAAGAATACCAATTTCTTAATAGATTAGATTACCTAATGAAGACTATTTTTATATAAAAAAAAATGGTTGATATTTGTGTGAAATATTTCATAATATTGCATTAATCTGCCAAAAAGATGCATAAAAAAGAGTGATAAACAAGATAAATTCTTCAAAACACATAAAATAGAAATACATGTATGATATTATTTTAAAAAAAAATATTTTAATTCTTTGAAGATAAATCAACATGCTAAAGATAGTTTTAAAATAAAAAAAAAATTATTCGTGTCATTGAATAAGTATTGTCAAAATTTGTACTACAAATAATGTTATATTAACAGTTTGTTAATAAAACTTATAAAATATAAGTATTTTAATAGATACAGAAATTATAGGATATCTAATTTTTATATTTTATCAATTAAATTAATTAAACAATATGTAATTTATCATAAATTGAATATTATAATAAAAAAAATTAAGAGAATTAATCGATTAGTCAAGCAATTAAAAATATAAAGACAAACTCAATAAATAGAGTAGTTTATCATATTATTATGATATACCTAATGCAAAGATCCAAGTGACAAGAAAAAAAATGTCTGAAAAAAATAATTTTATCAACTACATGTTACAATTTTAGAAGGAGAAAAAATATTTTATCAACTACATGCCATAATATTAGAGAAAAAAATAATTTACCAACACATGTCTCAACTTTAGAGATTTTTAAGAATATATAAGTATAATTTTATTTCATAAAAATATCAATCATTTTTTTTTTTATGGACATAGTCTTTAGGTAGCCTAATCTATTGAGAATTGATATTCTTCGTTATATGATCCACAAGAAAAATCGGGTTGGGCACATATAAAAAAGATCAAGATATGCGTAATATATTATATTCTCTTAAATTAAAATTAAGAGCTAATTAAGGTTGTCACGTCATTTTTTGGTGAGATTATTATAAAATTCGGTCATAGTGACTTTTGTGATGGTCGGAGTAAAGTAAAGTAACTTTTGTGTAATAGACACAAAGTTAAATGTTCATGGATGAAATGAATGAAATAAAAGTGATTTTTGTGTAATAAATACAAAGTTAAGTAATCATGGATGAAATTTACCGAGGTATGGAGTCGTCTTTGGTAGAGAACGGTTTATCCCATAGTGAGACTTTCCAATGCGAATTCAAATTAGTCGAACTTCAATATAGGTACCGGACACCAAGTGAGAAACCCTCACCCTCACCCCACCCAGACACCCCACCCCCACCCCCCACCCAAAAAAAGGAAAAAGTAGGTTTATGGTAAATTATTAAACTGATCCTAATCCTAGATTACGTGCCCATGTTTCTTGTAATTAATCATGATTATACTACCACTAAGGTGTTACGTGATCCTATTTAGATTATCATGGCAAGAAACTAATAATAAAAAAAAAAACATTGTTTTTTTTTTCTTTTTTTTTTTTTGGATTGAGACATCTAATTAAACATCTATTTTTATCATATAAATCGGAGCAGAGCTACAAGTGTCGAATTTAATATCTCCTGCTCTAATAATATATTTATATTTAAGAATTCATTAAATATGTGTAATAATAAATGCAGAACACAGTTATTAATATTAGATTAAATCACGTTCTAAAATTGAGAATTCATTAAATTAAAATTTTGATTCCGCATGTGTATGTGGAACTTATAAACTCATTCTCTAAACTTTAAAATCAAGTTAGGTTTTCTTAATTAAATATATAGGGGGCGGAGTGGAGGCTAAATATTTAGGTGGCTCATAATCACTCGTATTTAATTATTAGGTATCGTTTGAAAAAATTAATTGTCTTTTTAAAAAAAAATAAAAAAATTGAAAATCTTTATGTGGGAAAAGAAAAGCAAGGGAAATAAATTTTAGCAAGAAGTAGAAATAACGGTATACCGATTTTTATTGGTGTAATAGGGAGATACAAACAATAAGTTTAAATTAGACTTTATATGTGTATTAAAGATTAGAATTGAATAACTCTAAGTAATTAATGTTGAATTCAATAAATTAAATGAGTTATAATTCGCTTTTGACAGCTTTATTTCCTCCATTAGGCTTAGGAGGAATTGAATTATCTCATGAACCGAACAATTCGACTAATTTAAAAAAAAAAAAAAAATGAATAAGTCGAATCAACAGATTTCAGATACTAATTAAAGGATTAAACAAAAATATTAAAATATTTTTCATGTTAAGAAAAGATAATGGTGATAAATGGACAATACAGGATATCTATTGATAAAAGTTAAACCTTCATCATTGAGAAAAAATGAAAAACTTTTATAAAAATTCTCTTAGAATTGTGAATGAAGATTTAATTTTGTATATACCAAATTATGAATTAGTAACTGCGTCTACTTTTAAAAAAAAGTTTCAGTTGTGTCAAACTTTTGTTTCTCGAAATAGTTACATAAAAAAAAATACTTAGAATAAAATTAAATTTTATTTCAAGTTATATGAGGTTCTCTTTAAGAAAGTCTTGAGAGAATTTATTTGGTCCATGAGAAAACTGCTCTAACATTTCACATATGCTTCAAATGAAAAATTGAAGTGGATTAATGTATATTTTTTTATTTTTTATCTAGTATCTGATTTTTTTGGGGGGTCTCGATTAATTAGAAATCATATCAGAAAATTCCACATTAAAAGAGAAAGCATTTTCTGTCAAATACGACTTAATATCCCGAGTTCAAATATGAAATTTTTAATTAAAAATAAAGAAATACTTATCACTCCACAATGAATTAATGTAAATGTATGCTGGACCATATTTATATAAGAGCCAAACTATATAAAGGCCACTGCTCTTTTTAAAAGACTGTTTAACAAACCTTTAAATCAAATGATGATAATCCATCGATGATCCATATGATGTAAAAGTTTCATCAAAAGAAGGGAAAAGTAGAAACATTAAAAAATAAAAATAAAAATAAAAAAGATAGGCAAAATCATACCACTAATTGATTAGGTTAATTCTTGGTTACATTAAAAAGAGATATATAATTGATTGATTTTTTCATAGTGGTTAACAAAATTGATGACTTTTTGTTGTCAATTGAGGGGTACAATATGTCAAAAAGTAGAATCTATGTTCTAAGTTTAATCAATAATTAAAGAACAAAAAGCAACCTTCTCCATCATATTGACATTTTTTTAATCAAATTGAAATTCTGTATTGTGACTAATTATAGGTTATGGTTATTACCTTAATTAATATTCTAAAAGTTTGTGGGGCTAATTTCAACAGCTTTTTAATATTCTTCTAGGGAAAAAAAAAAAAGGAAGAAGAGAAAGTTTAACATGCTTAATGGAGGGAAACTTGTTTATCATTCATTCTATATATTCTTCTTGGAGAAGAAAAAGAAAAGTAGAAATTTAAGGTGTGTTTGGTATGAAAAGAAAAATATATTTTATATTTGCTCGAGAAAAATAGGTTTATATATCATATGTAAAAGAAATAAATTATATAAATGACATTTCGATGCTTTCAAATTGTACCCTTAAACACTCATCTCCATCGCTTCTTCCGACCCCGTCCCATAAATTTTTTTTAGATTGTATAGAAATGCTCTTCAAACATTGTTTTAATTTACTAGAACTAAGAAAGTAAATAAATCCCTTTTTTTTTTTTTTTATCAAGAACAAATTTTCAAATAATATTTTCCATTAAGGACATTTTAATTCATACCAAACACACTTTCTCAAAAAAAAAAAGGAGAACATACTTGTACAAGTTGTAATGGTTGAAAATGAAATATAGAGGATTTGTTATATCTTCCTTTTTGAATTTTGATAGATTGGAGGACATAAAAAACAAATCTAATTTAGGTAAACTAGAATAGGAAGAAAAAAGAAAAAGTTGTTTTAGAAAATGACCATAAGAAAGGGTTAAAAAGATATTCCCTCCGATCCACAAAGTAATTTTTAAGGTTTTGACACCCATATAAAGAAAATTATTTAGTAATATTAATTAAATGTTTTTTTTTTTTTGACTAAGTTGTCATTTGTTTAAAGTTTTGTTCATATCATTTAGTATTAAATAAAAAGATAAATTTGACGAAAAAATCTTGATGCAAGTTATTATTTTAACCAAATTGGAAAGGTTGAAAAATCGCTAATCGTACATCCAAAGATTATTTGATTACATTATTTTCTATCTCTCGTCGACATTATTTTTTTATAATCGTGATATTCAGATCAGCTTGTACGTACACTAAATGTTTTGACTAAAGACCTCATGGTGCTCAACTCAGCTTCATTAAACCATTAGACCATACCATTGGGTGCATCTCTCGTTGATATTAAATATAAAAGTATTGAAAGACTTTCTACATTTTGTTGATTTCGCCTTTAAATAAGAATAATTTTGAAGAAAGAAATATTTCTTAATTTTAAAAATAAATTACATATTTTCACACAATTTATTTACTTTTTTTTTTTTAAAAAAAAAAGTCACTTATTGTGCACCGAACAAAACACTTGCACCCCAGCAGGATTACTTCTATTTTACACGTGAAAGGTAGACATTTTATGTGTCTTTTCAATTCTCCTTTTATTGTTAATCCATTCAAATGATAAACGTATAGATGAAAAATTGTTAGTATTTATTTTATTGGGAGAAGATAATGAATTAACTTGTTTAAAAATAAAAAAGAAAAGAAATAGAGAATAATTAAATAATTTTCTGAAAGTTGGGATCCGTCTCTCCTTAAGATTTCTGGATCCGAGCTTCTAAGAATAAAAAAGTTCTTATTGAGAATGACCATCTTTTAAAAATGAGTCTTGCAATGTAAATGTGTCCAAATATAATTAAATCTTACCGTGAATATCGAATAATGAATGAAAAAAGAAAATTTTCTAAAATTTGAAATCTATTTCAATTTTTGAATTGGAGTTCAACTAACCAAAGAAAAGTTTAAGAAAGTAGACTTTGCAAGTCATTTTTTTAAAATTATTTTTTGAAAAAATAGCCTAATCAATGATAGATTGCGTGATACATGTCCATAACTCAACATTCCATTATGTATTAATTAAATAAATATAACATGCAGAGATCACTGAAAAATAAATAATTTCGTGCAGAGGAAATGGTAAGCATGTGAAAACCAGATGAGAGATTTATTTCTATCGTTAGAACTTTAAAAAAGAAATTCTAACCCTGCAAACAATTTTTATTTTTTTTTGTTTAAAAATATTGAATATCCAAAACAAAACAAAACAAAATACGGTTTGAATGTTCAATTTTATTTGTACTTTGGAGAATCTATGTGAGTAGCTATTATGGTCCAATGCTATGGGATTTGAGTCTCAGATTGATATAAAAGTATGTTGATTTTTGATTTATATGGCTTTGGATAAAGAATTTCCTACCTCAATAACAATTTTTTCTGATGTAATGTTTATTGAATTGTATCAATGATATTAGAGCTTTTCATCACCTTTCATGCCCATACAGTGTTATTGATCGAAGATAATACTGTTATTGTTGTATTCGCTAAGAACTATCTATATCTAACTAACAGTCGTCGAATACGATAGATGCGGAGTGTGATGGTTTATCATGGTTCATTGCAAAATATACATCTTGCTTGAGCCCCAATTAAGAATATAAGAATATTTTGATGTCAGATTATATATAATATTAAACTTTTTTTTTCTAAAATCTCAATAGCTAGTTTTTGAAGTGTGATTTTCTTTTAGTTGCATCAACTGCATGCCATTGACCTAAAATGTGAATGGAATATAATTCAGTTCGTTGTACTTGCAAAAGTTAGCCAAAATCCAATTCAACAAGATAATAAAATATGAAAAAAAATAAAAAAAATCCAAACGAAGTATTCTCAATCCATTTTCTAGAGACATGAAATGTGTGTCCAACAACAATATCCGGCTCGTGCTTGACTCTATTTATAAGACAGGCATGTGCAATCACTTAGAGAGGAGATCACAGGATTGTAGAGAAGAAATTTTCGCGAATAAGATAGTTGACTTAAATTTATCATACACAATTCTTACCTACAACAAAAGGATTCATATAAACCAATTATCCAACCACTCCGGTCGCTTTATGGTAATAAGAACATTCGTCTACAAGAGGTTACTAACAATATATCCAATATGATCCACGAATGAGGTCTGCAACTGCAAGGGTGAAATGTACATAAACTTTACTTTTACTTGCGTGAGACAGAAAAGTCGCTTTCGATAAATCTAATACTTTCATTTATCTGTTGATTTAATATTCTGAATGACTCAATCTATTCCATATGGTCATTTCATTCACATTTGTAGTGGAAGAACTAAAAAGAATTATGTGACAAAAGAACAAAACAAAAGAAAGTAAGTACACAACAAAAGCAAATTGTGATGAGTGGGAAAATATGATGTACTATCTAAAAAGACATTTAAACCAAACCAAACCCACAATATACTCAAGGTGACTAGCTAGTTGGGCAGGTTACTCTCTTTTTGTCATTATGTACTTTGTCTTTGAATAATGATTTTGTCTTTTTATTTTAAGAATAATAGCACTTAATAATGTCAACTACTCCCACTATATATTTTTCATCTTTTTGACATAATTTAGTCAAGTTTCTATCTCAGTTTTTGTCTTTACACCTTGTAAAATTGAACTAAACTTACCAAATCCAATTCAATAACCCCATTTAAAAGATAACGAAGTACTTTTGATGTAGATGTTACAAGTCTTTTCGTGCTATAATTAATATAATATTTCATGTTCATATCACATTATCTTTCACTATTTTTTTCTATGATGAAAGTTTATCATTCTTGCCTAACTTTTTACTTTAGAGACTTGAAAGGACCACGTCAAGCTCCATGGGAAGAGCTACGAACCAATTAGGTTGTTTCAGATTCTTTCGTCTAAAAATTACATCATATATACACATAATATTAAAATATTTTTTGTATGTATATACAATAAATATTAAATTTATTTAGCTTTTTCATATATTTATCTTTTATATTCCGATACTATTAACTATCAAGCTCATACTCAAATGAAAAAAATATTATTTTGAGATGGGTCTTTCCCCTTTCCCTACTCCAAAGGATCTAAAGAAATTCGAAATTTAGAAGGAAAAAGAATATAAATATAAGGTGGAGTAATTTTTTTTTGAGTAAATACATAAAGACCCTTCCGATCTTGTCAGCTTTTTTCAAAAAGACACTCAAATTATATTTTCGATCTATTAACTCACGAATCTTACTTAAACCGTTGTAAATGCACCATTTTGACTAAAAATTTGACTCTGCATGTAGACACGCACCTAAAGCGCGTGAATGAAAAAAAAATATCGAGCGAACAAATTAAAATGTGCCATGTGTAATAAAAAGGACCCACTTTTTAAATTTTGTATTTTAATTTTTTTTCTTCATTTTCCGTCTTTTTTATTTGTTTCTTGTTTTTCTTCATTTTCCATCTTTTTCATTTGTTTCTTCTTCTTCTCCATTAATGGTGTCACTCGATTTTCTTCCCTATTTCTTCTCCTTAAACTTTCGCTGAATTCCGTTTTCTCTGTGTGTAGTACTTATCTAAAAAATATTATTTCGGATAGTGAAGAGTAATATGGACAAGAAACAATAATTATCTATAACGGTGCACTCAAGAGTCATTTCTTTTATATATATATATATATATATATATATATATATATATATATATATATATATATATATATATATATATATATATATATATATATATTTGTGTGTTAAAAAGTAAGAAAGAGCCCTGATGATTATTTAGTGTGTGCATAGTGTATTGTGGAAAGATGAGGAAGATAACAATGGAGGAGAAGAGATAAAATAAAAAAAATTGAGTTGATAAAATAAGAAAAATAAAAATTTAACACGTGACAAACTGTAATTGGTGTGTGATTACACTCTCTATCTTGTGAATGGAATTCAGCGAAAATGATGTATTTGCAACGATTTAGTAAGATTCGTGGGGTAATAGATCGAAAATATAGTTTAGATGTCTTTTTGAAAAACTCGGATAAGATCAGGGGGGTCATTATGTATTTTCTCTTTTTTTTTTATTAAAATTTATTCCCATTGGGATATTTATAACAAATTAAGTAATTTTACCTCAATTAATTACTACATAAGTTATAATAAAATTTTAAATAATTATAACATTTTTTTTTATAACTTTAGTGTCCGGACTATCTTGCGCGTATCTCAACTGATTTAACGGAATACCTGCACTTCCCACCAACAACATGTATAGATAACTCTATCCATCGATATAAAAACAAATGAAAAAATATTACTTACTATTTTATCTATACTGAAAATTAAACCTGAGAATTTTAACGCACACCATTTTCCCACTAGACTAATATAAACATTGAGGGATCATTTGGTGTGAGGTATGAGGGATAAATAGTCTCGGGATAAAATAAAAATTATTTATTTCATATTTGGTGTGAGATATTAATTAGTACATAAACTGTTTATCCCACAATTTACACTATAGTAATAAAATAAATTATCTCATATACATAATAAAATAACTAATTCTAAAATTAATTATATAATCATTCTGACCACTAGACAAATATAATCCTTATGAGTTTAAGATCCAAAGGTAAATTTGGCAAAAGAAAGGACAAGTTGTTTTTTACTGCAAAAATGGCAGACTTTTGGGCCTATTTGACTTTCTAAAATCATGACTATGATTTTTACATCACTTGCTACTTACATTTTGTTTTATTATTCAAATTTGTGCCTTACTTTTGACTTTGGAAATGGCATTCTACAACACCACTAAATTTTTTTGACTTTGAAAAATTTATTTCTTGGAAAATTACATATGAAATTTTAACTCTTTCACACTCTTCTTCAATAAGTGCACTTCTTTTCCATGTTTTCCCTACTTTTTCTTTTTTCACTTTTGATGTAATTTATGCATTTTTTATTTGTCCAATATTAATTTAGCATATCTTTAAAGAATAATAAATAAAATAATAATTTTACTATAATTATTTTTGGAGTATAACAAATTCAAATTTTGAAAAATGTATTGACAAATAACTATAGTTAATAACAAGGGTGAATTAGGAATTAAGTGATAAAATTGTTTGTTGATCTTTTAAATCGAAGAAGTAAATGGGCATCTATTTTTAGTACAATATAAAAGTAAAATAGACGAAAAGAGTAACTTATTTGTTAAAAATAGAAAATTTGTAAGCATAGTTTCTTGCTTTGACAATTTTTATACATCTCTTAAAAAGGATATTTATTAGTAAGTTTTATCATAACATTATTCATCTTAAAAATCTTTTATCTCTTCTTTAAAGTTTCATTTAATTAACACTAATTTAAAGTCTCATTTACAAAAATAACTATCCTTTATGTACTAATTTATGTATCATGCTTTATTTTTTAATTTATCCCAAAAAGAATGTCATGAGTTTTTATTTAAAATAATTTAATTTTAAATATTTAATTTTATCTTTAATGAAATAATTTATGATCGTACAAACTTCTACAATTCATTTTTAGACTACACCACTATTTTTAATTTTTTTTACTTTGAAACTTTTATTTCTTGGAAAATTACATATGAAATTTTAACTCTTTCACACTCTTGTTCAATGGGTGCACTTCTTCTCCATGTTTTTCCTACTATTTTTTCAGTTTTAATGTCTTTATGTATTTTTATTTGTCCAGTGTTAATTTGGCATACTTTTAAAGAATAATAAATAAAATAATAATTTTACTATATTACTCTAGAATTATAATAAATTTAAAATTTTAAAAATACATTGAGAAATGACTATAGTTAATAATAAGGATAAATTAAAAATTAAGTGATGAATTATTTGCTGACTTTTCAAATCGAATAAGTATAATAGACAAGTAAAATATACGAAAAGAATAATTTATTTGTTAAAGATAGAAAATTTGTAAGCATAGTTTCTTTCTTTTACAATTTTTGTACATCTCTTAAAAGGGATATTTATTAGTAAGTATTATCATAACATTATTCATCTTAAACATCTTTTATATCTTCACTAAAGTTTCATTTAATTAACATTAATTTAAAGTCTCATTTACAACAACAGCTACTCTTTTATGTCCTAATTTATGTATGATACTTTACCTTTTAATTTATCTCAGAAAAAAATGTCATGATTTTCTTTATTTAAAATAATTTAGTTTTAAATATTTAATTTTATCTTTAGTGAAATAATTTATAGTCATGTAAATGTCTATTATTCATTTTTAGGTCACAAATTTCAAACAAAAATTATTTCTTTCTTAAATTTTGTGTCTGGTCAAACGTTGGCATAAATAGGGATGGAAGGAGTAAAAACCTTCTCCGTCCCAAATATAATAGTCACTTTAGCTAATAAAACGAAAATTATTCCCAAAAAAAAAATTCACTTCAGAAATTCAAGATTAAGATTGACAGTTATTTTAATTTATACCCTTATAATTCTTTTTAATATTACTCAATTTTTTTTAAAAAAACTAATACTATATATATCTATAACTTAATAAAATATACTTGTATGTATTTTTTTTATAATAAACTTTGGTTCATTCGAATCTCTAAAGTGAAATATTATATTATATCTATAAAAATATTTTTTTTTATCATATACTTATAACAAATACGAGATCTCAACTTTTTCTTATATTTTTTAAACGGAAAAGGGTCAAAAATATCCCAAAACTATTTGAAATGAATTAAAAATACCCCTCATTAATTTTTTGGATAAAAAATATCCTTCCGTTAAATATTTGGCTAAAAAATACCCCCCTAACAGAATTCCACCAAGCATGACACCTAGGTAAAAAAAGCCACGTGGCCATGCCACATCACCATACACGTGTCAAAAGTGTGGATAACCACCTTTTCAAATATAGCCACATTTGCAAATATAATCACATCATTATCCCATTTCCGCCACCCCCCTTCATCCCGTCACCGTCAGTGATTCTCCGATGAGGGTAATTCAATCAGTTCACTCTGTAAATCCGATCCATTTCAATCTACAGTTAACAAACTCAATGAAATCGGAGAAATGTTTTGGCTGCAAGAACACTGTCTACCCAATCGAAAAGGTAACACCACCAATAAGTAATTTTTTGCGTAAAATTTGTACAGTTGACGCATTTCATGCTAATGTTTTAAAACAGATGCTAATTAACACTTGATTTTGTGTTTATAGGTATCAGTTAATGGTACATCATACCACAAGAGCTGCTTCAAATGTAGCCATGGAGGCTGTGTGATTAGCCCTTTCAACTATATTGCCCATGAAGGGCGTCTTTACTGTAAGCATCACCATATTCAACTTATCAAAGAGAAAGGTAACTTAAGCAAGCTTGAGGGTGACCACGAGATGAATCCCGCGATGACAACAGAAGTTACTGTAGAATCATAAACAGATGAAACAGTTGATCGTGCCTTAGCTTTCCGCTATCATGTCTACCTGTCTCCTATATTCAAGAATCTGAATGTGCTACGCGTTATTTCATTGAGGTCTTCAGCAGCATCCATTAATGTGCTTCCGTACTGCAACATATGCTTTCTCTCATCTTACATTTATTTGAGGCTGAATTGTAATCTACTTCTGTGTTAACTGTAGATTGAAACGAATCGAATTTACAGAGTGAATTGACTGAATTACCCCCTCATCGGAGAATCACCGACGGCGACGGGGTGAAGGGGGGTGGCGGAAATGAGATGATGAAATGTGGTTATATTTGCAAATGTGGCTATATTTGAAAAAGTGGTTATCCACACTTTTGACACGTGTATGGTGACGTGACATGGCCCCGTGACTTTTTTTACCTAGGTGTCATGCTTGGTGGAATTCTATTAAGGGGAGGGGTATTTTTGAGCCAAATATTTAACGGAGGGATATTTTTGAGCCAAAAAAACTAACGAGGGGTATTTTTGATCAATTTCAGATAATTCATGAGTATTTTTGACCCTTTTCCGTTTTTTTAAATATGAAAATTCCGTCTTCCCACTAAATTAAGTACTCCTATAATTAAATAAAACACCTTCCATTAAAGCAAATGGAGCCTACTATATTTAGTATTTACCCAATTTTTACATAATTTCATTAAACCAAATACAGCTTATATACGCTGAACTTTAATGATAATTACGTACTTTTTTTCTCTCTAAGGTTCTGTATAGCTGTATCTAAATAATTATAATAATGATTGATAATGGTCCAGTTGGTTTTATATTTGACTCATACATATTATTCAAAATAAATTGACCATAGAGACACAAAAATTTCCATTCCTTATAATTACCACTCACATTTGGAGCATAATCAAATTTTCCCACTACCTATTGCTAACTAAATAAGATACAATACTATCCCGTAAGATAAGGAAATATTATGAAATCTTGCAAATAATAATCATATGTTTGCAAAGATACATCACTCAATAACTATAAGTTTAGAGATAATAAAACGTATGCATATTTTATCTCTATTTTCACACAATAGAAAAATAATTTCTCAAAAGAACAGTAATCACCACATAAATGAAAGGAATAACACGACTTGTATCACAAAAATTTATACACAACTCATAAGCATCAATATGAAATATATTTCTTATATTTAGAAAAATGCATTGAAAATTACTTATAATTAATAATTAATAATAAAGGTAAACTGTGTGATAAATTATTTATTAATTTTTTAAACTGAACAAGTAAAAATAATTATTTATTTTTAATATAATAAATAAGTAAAAATGAATGAACAGAATAAAGAGTAATTTGAGTCGACTGCTTTTAAAAGTTACAACAGATAATTTACCATGAATTAAATAGTACATAAGTTAAAAAAATAATAATATTTACTCCATTTAACTTCATTGTCATGCTTGTCCCCCATAAATTTGGAAAACATGAAAGACTACTTTTACTATACCATATTCAATTCTCCATGCGTCTATTAATGCTTACAGCTAAGGTAGTCTCAAATTATGTTTCAGTAGTTTGTTTGTTTTTTTTCCAAAATATTTGTTTTTCTTTTTGCAATACTATTATTTTTTATTTTTGAAATGAAAGACATAAGGTTAAAGAAGAAATGAATTTGGTCAAAAAATTTACAGTCGAAAAAGGAAAAAGAAGAGAAAAAAATAAAGCACTAACAAATTATAGTATAACCTATAAAGGTAACATATGAAACAAGGAGTATTTGATTGCTCTTTTTTCTTTTCTTTTAAGTTCGTTAGACACTTTTCATATTTGAAACATATTTAACTAGTAAAATAAGTTAATGATATATTCTTGTGATGAAAACCACTAGATATTAAAAATAGTTTAGATTATGCTATGTTCTTTTCATCTCAAATTATTAGAAATAGTTTAGATTATGCTATATTCCTTTCATTTCATATTTATATGATAATACCTTTTCTTTTAATTTTTGCTCAAAAGAAAGTGACACAACTTGAATTTAAATATAATTAATTTTATACTTTAGATTTACTCTCATATATTATTTGATAGAGTGTATAAAAATAATATTATTAAATTGAGTGGACTAGTACCACTGAAATTAAGAATGTTAATATTATTAAATTGAGTGGGCTAGTACCATTGAAATTAGGAATAGTTATATTGAAATTATTTTTTTATCCAATTTGGTGTATTTAGTATAGTTTTGTCTTTAATTATGCTTATTATTTATTATTAATGATTGTATTACTAATACTCTACCATATTAGATATACATAAGTTGCAAATCTTATCAAATAAAATATAAATAAAATAATGACTAATACATCCTATCAAAGGATCCGTTAAGTAAAATTATAGAATTAGACAAACATCATTCCATTCACATAACCACACCTGACATCTTCAGATACATATTCTAACCGTGCTTAACATAGCAAATAAAATACACAAATATCCGAAGATATCTTATATAGAAAGTGTATATAAAAATACACATATACATAATTTCGATCGATGTATCTAAAATACACGATAAATATTATAAATTTTTGAAATCTATATTGCTCTGTGTAATTATAGCCTAAAACTCCTCCTTTTGGTGGTTTGCTAGTCAAACAAAATTTGTTACTCCATGTTCAAGCCCATAAATTTAGTGATGATACAACTTTTTTATTTTATTTCTCATCGTCCGATGTTCGATACCCACATTAAAATTTGATTAATTCAGATTCGGCCACATAGGACCCTAGCGCTTCCTATTAAGGATTTTTTTCATACTCAAATTTGAGATCTTTAATTAAGGGAGAAGCAGCCTCCCATTCGCTGCACCACATCCTCCGGCGGTGATGATACAAATTCTGTTACGTAAATTAAAATGTTTTAGTATATTCTTTTTCTTTTTTATATTTGTTTGGGATGATGTGGTACAGTTGAGGGGGGGGTTGTGAGGGTATTGGTTTAGGTGGGTGGTGGGGTGGGTAGGGAGCTTTGAGCTTGAGCTTTGGCTTCTCCTTCCTCTTCAAAAACTACCATTACCTTTTCAAAAACAAATCATTACAAATTTCTCACACTTGCAATTCTTTCTTCACAAAAAGCTCTCACAAAAACCACTCAAACATAATTTTCCATTCTCTTCAAGTGCTTATTGCACATTTTTTGCATAATTCACACCATGCTCATTTTCTTGAAAGAACTCATCTACATTGTTCCTACTTTTTTCAACACCAAAAATCAATGAACTCCCTTTTTTCATCCATTCATTTCTTGAAAACTTCATTCCCAAAATACCCTCTTCAGTTTTCTTGAATTCCACCATTTCCCTTGTTGATTTCACTTCTTTTGCAGATCTATTGAAACCCCATTTCAAGAAAACATGGTGGCTGAGCCTTGGTGTTTAAGGATGGGCAATCAAGTAAGTACAAATGTGAAAAGACAACATTCTTTACTCAAACAAGGACAACAAGAGAAGCAAATTATAGGTATATTGTCATTTGAAGTAGCTAATATGATGTCAAAGATTATTCATTTACACAAATCTTTAATTGATAGTGAGATTATTAAGGTTAAAAATGAGATCTTTAAGTCTGTTGGAGTGAAGGTTTTAGTTTCTGATGATGAAGATAAGCTTCTTGAATTAGTACTTGTTGAAAAACTTGATGATTTGAATAGGGTTGCTAGTGTTGTGTCTAGGCTTGGTAAGAAATGTACTATTCCTGCCTTGCAAGGTTTTGAGCATGTTTATGGTGATGTTGTTTGTGGGGTTATTGATGTGAAGGATTTGGGATTTTTGGTTAAAGATATGGAAGGGATGGTTAGGAAAATGGAGAGGTATGTGAATACTACAGCTAGTTTGTATTGTGAGATGGCAGTTTTGAATGAATTGGAAGTGGCAACAAAGAAGTTTCAGCAGAATCAGCATGAGGAGAGTAGGAAGGCATTTGAGCAAAAGTTGGCTTGGCAGAAACAAGATGTGAGGCATTTAGAAGATGTTTCACTTTGGAATCAAACTTATGATAAAGTTGTTGAACTGTTGGCTAGGACTGTTTGTACAGTCTATGCTCGGATTACTGCGGTTTTTGGTAATGCTAAGAGAGAAGGATTCAGTGAGAAGTCTGGTGTAATTGTTGCAGATAGCAAGGTTGAAGTCATGGATGGTGAATTCAAGAAGCCTGTTTTAAGGAATAGCAATGGAATCTATCGGTCAGGGTCAATTGAGAGAGGGGTGTCGGGAAAGAGGAGCATGAGCCATAACGCTCAAACTAAGGTTGGAAGAAATGAAGGGAGCTTATTTGGTAGTGAGAATTTCAGTTTTGCTTGTGGAATGGGACCTGGGAGGCTATTCATGGAATGTCTAAGCTTTAGTTCTGGTTCAAAAATGGATTTCGACAATGATCTTGGGACTGATGACAGAAGTAGTCAGAGATCTGGATGTTGTAGTGTTTCAAGTGGTACGAAGAGGGAGCAATCTAGCATTTCAGGTTCATTTAATAGGTCACCTGGTAGTGTCCGTTTCACCGGGGATGCTAGACAACTAAAGAGTTGTGTGTCTGATGCTGCAAAACATGGTCCCAAAAGTAGGATAACGTTGTATGCTCCTCCCACAACAGTCGGCGGCTCTGCTTTAGCCCTGCATTATGCAAATGTGATAATCGTCGTAGAAAAGCTGCTCCAGTACCCACATCTGGTTGGTGACGAGGGGAGAGATGATCTATATCAGATGTTACCGACAAGCTTAAGGAAGACGTTGAAGGCTAGTCTGAGATCTTATATGAAAGGTTTAGCCATATATGATGCCCCTCTTGCGCATGATTGGAAAGAGAGGCTTGAAGAGATACTCAAATGGCTTGCGCCTTTAGCACATAATATGATCAGGTGGCAAAGCGAGCGAAATTTTGAGCAGCAGCAGATTGTTAAGAGAACTAACGTTCTCCTGCTTCAGACATTGTATTTTGCCGATTGTCAGAAGATGGAGGCAGTAATTTGTGAGCTGCTTATTGGATTAAACTACATATGCCGGTTTGAGCAACAGCAAAATGCTTTGTTGGACTGCGCCAGCAGCATTGATTTTGAAGATTGTATGGAGTGGCAACTGCAATTCGGAGGTTCTTTTCATTCTTGATCACATTGTTAACATTGGAGCACTTAGTGTGGTAATTTTTTAATTTGATCCGTTTGTACGATAGTTTAGAATATAGTTTGACACGATATCAACATCAAAGATCCAGACACTATCTGAATGTCTGGCTCTCTGAAGTTGATCATTTAGATATTTCATCGCAACTTATTGAAAAGTAAGTACTTCAAAGAGTACATATTTGTGCACCTCCACTTAGTTGCAGTTTAAGTTGTATATGTTTTTCGTCTTCAGAATAGACGTCATTGTTTGTTATCCATTTCTATCGTTAGGTTGACATACTCTACGGATTATTACTTCTCCATTTGATCTGTTGTCTATTTTAGATCGAAAATTTGTCAGCAAGAACCTTAGAATGATGAATGAAATCCAGAGTACTGAATGGACATCCAATCTGTTAAGTTAGTTTATGTAATTGAGACTGAAGATATTTGCAAATATGAAGAGTTCTAGAGCAGGCATTTCTTCCAAGATTAGCCATAGTGCTTATGTCACAGAAATTCTGTATGATGTTCCACTCTACAACAACAACAACACGGTTAGTATGATCTCACAAGTGAGGTCTGAAGAAGGTAGGATGTACGCAGACCTTACCCCTACTTTTGTAGAGACAGTGTTTCAGTTTCACTGTATGTTATCACAATAATTTGCTCAAAATAGTTTTTATCATCCTTCAGTTGGATTAAAAGTTTGTAGGTCAGTTTGTTCTTATGATCAAATGTCATTCTTTGAAGTAGTAGGCATGTTTAGTTCTTGTCAATGAGAACTAGAAGTTTGAGCTCCTTGTTTAACTTATCATATTTTGTGCAAGATTATAGTTGAGAAAAGAAAATCTCCGATTAGGATCAAACACTTGTCACAATGCTAAATATTATAGTTGATAGCAAGGCCCGAGGGTACAATTTTATTTCTTAACTAAATTCACTAAGCAGGCTTCATGTTCGATCATGACTCCGACTTGGACAACTCCATCCTCCTCGTAGGCCTCGCCATAGGCATGAATATGATATTGGTGTTAACCAATAATCCTCCTTCCAGCCCCTGCCTTATGGAATATGTCGCTCTTCGGAATCGAATCTTAACCTTGACTCTGTTATCACTTATTAGGATCAAACGCTTACCATCAAAATTGTGTAGAAAAGTTTTTTGGCCAGAGACTTAGATGAAGTAGAGGTTGACATTAAAAAAGAAAAGAAAATGAAAAATTAGAATATGGAGACATTGTGATACCTGAGTGACATAGAGGTGTAATAACTCATTAGAAAGGGTTAAAAAGAAAAAAAGAACTTCTATTCTTCATCTTGTTTTCTTGTTTTGAAATTTATTTGCTCCAGTTAACATAGGAAAGAACTCCAAGCAAGATACTTGAACACTTTGATCCATTTTAGTAGAACATATATGTTTAAAGAGCATTACAATGTATTTTAGTAGTCTTTAAGTTTTGAAGTGGAGCTTCTTCTTAAAAATATAATTGGTAATACCTCATTCACGACAATACTATATATATTGACTGAATATTAAAATTAAAAAAAGAACTTTTGATGCTTGGGTTAAAATTCTATAATTCAACAAGAGCACCTTAATGTATTGTTCCAATGTTTCACTATCAAAATTTTATAAGTATCAAATAGGAAAATATTTTAGTTGATAGCTGAGGCTTGTTCAAGTGGCTGAGCATGTTCACCATCAATTATATTATTTACATCAATTAATAGTAGTGAGGTAAAATAATTATGTTAAGCATTATTTTTCTTAATTAGCGTGTAAGTCAAAATATATCAAAGTAAAAATAAACGAACATAGGGGTGTGTGGTTGTTGGTGTGTGTGTATATGTGTGTATGTATGTTCAAATGCATATTGCTGGGCTCAAATTAGCTCAAAGTCACTCTTACATGGTGCAATATGGTCCTCTTTACATCAAGTCTGTACGATTTTTCCTAAAAGGTCTCAATTCATTAAGGGATCCTACATTTTATATGTAGCTTCTTAGTTCCTTCAGCTACTAATGTGGGACTTTGATTCGCACACCCAACAATCTCCCCCTCGAACTAAGTTTCAGGTGGCCCATCACCATGATCCATGGGTCAATTTTCGAGATTCATTGTACTGTGTCCAACAATCTCTCCCTCGAACTAAGTTGCATGTGGTCCATCATCACGATCCACGGAGCCATCGAGATTAACTGTACTGTGTGCTACCCATATTGCTGAGTATTTATGGCAATCGAAGCCTACAATTACTTCTCGTGTGTGCATCTTCAAGGTCGTAAGGGTAAGCAAATCGAGCACCACACACATCGCTCCGCCGTATCTTCATACTCATCTCGCTAAATCTGTGATTTGATACCAGTTATTGGGTTCGAAATAATTAGGTGTCATGCAGAAGCTAACAAAGCATATCTTAAAAGATGCCACATAAGAAGACATGCGAGAAATACACCAAAAGAGACACAATAATTTAACATACTTCGATCAATCGACCTACGTCCACATAAGGAGATGAGCAATCCACTATATAAAACAAAGTATAAATATACATAGAGACAACATCAGACAATTCACTCGGAATAAAAGAGGTTCACACAAGTGACATCGTAACACTTGTGACTCACAAATTTTCCTCCCTATACAAATCCCAAAATCCCTAGGACTACATTATGGATACTACCAAACTAGAAGAAATGAGTCTCCATTTATAGAGTTTATAACTTTTTCCTATAAGAACAAAGATTAGCCAAATATTGAGAATATGTATCAATTATGGTATCTAAAGGAAAACCCAATTATGATAAGAAAGTCAAGACAAACACTCAACAATTCTCCCCCTGGCCTTAATTTCTTATAAAATAAATTTATTCCACCTTCTGCACGTAGTCTTCAACAACTTTCATCTCCATCTTTAAAACCTTTCCATTAAATCTTTGTCTCTACATAGAGTAACACTCTGATAAAGTTTCTCCCCAAAATTCTTCATTATCTCAAATAGGTTGACGCCTTCATTAAGATATCCTACACCTTGTATGTAAATTTTCACTCCTTTAAGCTATCAACGTGAGACTTTTCTTCGCACACCCAACAATCTCTCTCTCGAACTAAGTCCCACGTGGCTCATTACCATGATCCACGGGTCACCGAGATACTTAACAATTTCCCTCTTCGAACTAAGTTTCATGTGGCCCATTCGAATTACCATGATCCATAGGTTATTTAGATTTACTGTGTACCATCCATATCGTCTAAGTATTTATGACAACCGAAGTCACGGAACCTAATTCTTCTCGTGTGTGCATCTCCAAGCTCGTAAGGTTATTGAATCGAGCCTCACACCCCATCACTTCGCCACATCTCATACTCATCTCGCTGAACCTTGGTTCTGTTACCAGTTGTTAGGCTCACATCAACTCAAAGACACTCTTATATGGTGTGATATTATTCGCTTTAGATCAACTCCGTGCCATTTTCTTCAAAAGGCCTCATATCATTAAGAGATCCTACACTTTATAGCTTTTCAATTCCTTCAGCTACCAATGTGAGATTTTGGTTGACACACCCACAATATACTCCCTCCGTCCCATTTATGTGACATACTTTGACTGTGCACGGAGTTTAAGAAATAAAGAAATACTTGGTGATATTTATCAAATTATCTTTTATTAAAAGTATGCTATTACTATCTTTAATTAAATGAGACCAATAAGGATAAAAGTAAAATTGTATCTTTAAATTGTTACCAACTAAGGAAATATGTGACCATTTTTTTTGGGGACGGACCAAAAAAAAATAATGAAGACACATAAAATAAGACGGAGGGTGTATAATTTAGACTTACTAATTTAGGTGTATGTGTCTCGCGCGTGTACGTCACTTTAATGAGTTCAAACGTTATATTAAATGTGGTATTTGTTTAAATAATAGAAATGAATACAATAATTAAATTCAAAATCTTTTGAATATATTGTTGGGTTCAAGGTGTATGTATGAATGAAAAATGGAGAAAAAAAAATAGTGAAGGAAAATAGAGTCACTAAAATGGAAAATGTACTTTTTTAATGGAAAGTTCACTAATTCTCCCACATTGGTGGGAGAATGATACGAGTACGATCGTGATTGTGGATCAATACGTAAAGAACTCGTGCTCGGGTGACTGGCCAACTAATGGAACAAGCTTTGGAGTGTTGGCTCATTAAGGGCATTTTAGTCATTTTGTAATAAGTTGTAACCTAGCCTATAAATAGAACTTATTAGGTCATTTTCTCACAACTTAGATGATATTTTGAGAGCTCTTTGAGAGTGTTCATACAAGTGTGGAATCACTTGTGACAAGTGTGGAATCACTTGTGTTGGTTGCTTGTTTTGAAACGTTGGTTGCTTGGGAATTCCGTTCCCTTTAGGTCACTGTAAGAACTTGATGTTATTTGTATGAATTCTTGGGTCTTAGTGTTCAATATACACTTTGGTTCATAGTGTTTGTGCATTGTGTGTCAAGTTATCTATCATTCTATCTTATTATTGTTGTTGTGTTCATTCTCGGTTTTGGGTGTCCAAACCCGAGACCTTGTTGTGTCATTTTTGTTCTTGTTATTGTGTTATAATCTTAGTTTGTGGCTCGCTGATTATAGGTGTTGAACACCTTAGAATATTGTTGTTATCGTGCTTGTATTGTTATTGTGTAGTGAATCCGAGAGGGGTCACCAAAAGGGGTCCTCAGTTCTTCAAATCATGGACTGTTTTGGTGTGTGTTAGTGTCTTCCTTGTCGATCTTGTATCAGAGAAGGGAATTTTTAAATGTTTATAATAAGGAGCACTTATTCCACTTGGATAGTGAGGCAAGAATAAGGTGGTGCCTCACGCCGTCATCGTCCTCGCTCGGCTTCGGCTTTGAAAATCGATGAGATCTATTTTTTAGACAAAATTTATTTGAAACTTGATGAACAAGTGAAATTTTAATTCAAAGAATCTGATAGAAATATTTTTCTCCATGTGCGGGCGCATTTCGGACGCCATGCAAACGCCTCTCGAAGGGATGCGACCCTTCGAGGTAAAAGACACAGTGTTTCGCGTTGTTGGGCGATCTACATGCGCACTTCGATAACCTGCGGTCGCAGGCGCAACGCAAGTACTTACTGGAATTCGGACAGTGTCACCTGCGACCGCAGATGAGGCGCAGATCCAGCACAGAGGTGACGTGACTGTACTATAAATTATAGATATAGATATAAATTTTAATTAATACAAATAACCTAAAAATTTAAGTAAATATTAGGGAATTGGCCAATTTGTCGCACCGACACGCAATATCACAGGCCATTTGTAACTCAAATTTCAGTTCCAACATTTCCAATCCCATTTGTATAAATACATACCACTTTATCACTCAAATAAGTTGCATTTTTTCGCCTGCATAAAATTTCCCGATCTGCACTTTGCTGCTACAAAATGCACTTTTCCTTGTTCCAATCATCGATTTCTACTTCCGGATTCTAGAATCTTCCATTTCTCCAATGAGTTATCGCAGGCCAGTCGCTTCGATTCTCTGTTCCACTACTACATTTATTTATATATATAAGCATTCGCTACATGTATATACTCTTTTGTTTGTCTAGTTTTGGCTCGACACGGAGTTTTAACAAAGTAAAAATAGTATTTTTGTATTTTGTCGTCTTAATATAAAAATAACTAGAACATATCAAAACATCATTTAGTTTTGTTGTTGTCAGCGTGACGTGTGAAAAGTTGGAATTAGAAAATTACCGGAAAAGGAATGAGATATTCTTTTTGAAACGGGCAAATAAAAAATAAAATAAATAAATTGAAATAGAGGAGTATATATGTGCCATTGGAAGGTAATTTGTGAACTTGAATGTATGTTAATGGAAGTATTTGGACTATTCCTGTATTATCGTGCATTTGTACTTTAGAATATTCTCCTGTCAAAAAGAATGATGGATAGAGTCAAGGTATCTAATTTTTGGTGAATGTGGCATTGATGCCCTAATTAATTAAGCTGAAAAACAAAATCTTTGAAGTACATAATCTGTAGTACAAATTACATTTTTTTATACAATTCGGAGGTGTGAGAATTTAGCTATGAATGGTTTTAAGAGAGGTAGAGGCGGGTTGAAGAAGTATAAGGGAGAGGTGATTAGATAGGACATGACGCGATTTCAGCTTGTCGATTAAATGATCTTAGATAGGAGGTTGTCGAGGACACAAATTAGGGTAGAAGGTTAGTAGGTAGTAGTGCATTGGTTCGCTATCCGTCTATACTAGATGTCATAGTATTGCTCTTGTAGTTTCTTGCCCTTTGATTTCTGTTTCTTTCTGCTGTTTCTTGTACTTTATCGTATTATTTTATTGTAGTTTCTTCACAGTATACTTTGTTATGCTTTCACTTGCGTTACTTCTTTTTGGACTGCTTTGAACTGTTTTTTCTTGAGCCGAGGGTCTATTGGAAACAACCTCTCTACCTCTGAGGTAGTGGTAAGGTCTACGTACACTCTAGCCTCCCCAACCCCACTAGGTATTTTTTTGTTGTTAAATGTATTGAAAAATCTCTGAGAACTGATGATAATGTGTAGTACAAGCTTCTCTCCTGCCAGAGAGATTCGTTAGTTCAAGATAGTGCAGTAAATTGGGGGGTTATCTCATGGAATTAACATTCTCAAATGCTATTGGGATTATTGATTTTGCAATTACAGTGATATTATGACTCTCCATTCAAGTTAATTGACATTAAAAATGAACAAAGAATCTCAATACGAAAACCAAATTGATCAGTTCGATTCGTTGGGGCTATGACGTGAGGATTTGAAGTCCCTAGTCCAACGAGAATGGGAAGGGGAGTTAGTCTGCACGAAAGTTCGCCCGAGGATATCGTAATCACTAAACTTGAAGAAAGAATAGAATGTTTATCGGTCCATTTCAGGTTAAAGCCATAGCTGGTGCTTTTCTGGCTCCCTCTCTAATTGTGCTAGACTTGGTGAAATTATAATATCAAGGTTTTCACATAACTCGGTTAAGATTATTAATTGCAGCAATAATCATCAGAGAGAATTTAATATAAAAAGTTGACATAGGACAGTTGAGTTGTTAAAATATATCTGACTGCACCCAAGGGTGTGGCCTAGTGGTTCAATGAAGTTGGGTTGAGCACCAGTCTCATGTTCAATTCCCAATAGAGACAAACACTAGGTGATTTCTTCCCATCTATTCTAGCTTTGGTGGACAGAGTTAACTGGTACCTGTTGCAGTTGGGAGGTGGCATGTATCCCGTGGAATTAGACGAGATGCACGCAAGCTGACTTGGACATCACGGTTATCAAATATATATATATATATATATATAAACTCAATCACTGAAGAGGTTAAATATGTTAAGTGAGTTGAATTCTCCACTTTGAGGTTTATACTATTTTGGACCAATGCTCTAAATTCAATAGTGTGATTTCGTACGCCATTTTGCTATCTGCAATTTGGAGTTTTGCTGAGACTAGAAAAATGAGTCATTATATGGCCTCTCTGCTGGTGCAGATACCACGAGACACAAGTCTTCTGCCGGGTGTCAATGTGAATGGCATGTCATATTTCTTTTTTAAATTCAAAGATTTACGTGCAATTGCACTCAGTTCATAGTATCTTCCATAAATCATAAGTAGTGGCTGATAAGACTGATAAGACTGCTGCTTTAACATATGAAGATAATGTAACTTAGTTCCTTAGTTTCAGATAGGATAGAAGCAGTTATCTATTAGTAGTTGTTAGTAGTTATCTATTAGTAGTTGTCAGTAATTATCTGTAGTAGTTATCTACAGCAGTAACTGCGTATGTCTGAGTTTAAATAGGAGAATCTGGTAGAGTTCTAAAGACGGAAGAAAAATATTATCATTGTCTTTATATTTGGAGATTTGTCCACTCCATACGGACTTGGTTATTGGTTAATATAGTGTTTAAAATCATTGCACTTTATTTAACCAGTAATATTTCCTTCTCTATCTCTTCTGCATCCTAGTTTCTATCATTGGTATCAGAGCAGTAAGATCTGTCATGGTTAATACACGGGCTAGCGCTTCCCATAGCGAACCTATCATGTCGACTACTGATCAGATCAACCAACAACTGACTACTATAGCAGCAAAATTGGAAGCCATGGATGCTTTGGCTGCTGATGTGGCTGCATTAAAAACACAAAACAGTCAGAATCAACGAGGAAAATCTAAAGTTTCACCAGAAGAAGGCAGCATTGAAAGCACTTGGAAGAATCAAGAAACTTATCGGCGTCCTCACACAAAGATGAAATTTCCAAAGTATGAGGGGGGGGGGGGAGATCCCAGAGGTTGGATTCTGAAAGCGGAGAAATATTTTCAAAATTATCAAACACCTTGATGATTGTAAGGTTGATGTGGCTTCAATGCCTTTGAAAGGAGATGCACTAGATCTTTTTGCTTGGATCAACAGTGAGAGAACCATCTATTACTGGGATGAGTTGGTTAAAGTTATGCAAGAAAATTACGGACCCGCTGAGTTTCAAAATCCAGATGAACTCCTGTGTGGAATCCAACAGACTGGATCAGCGTTTGAGTATAGGCAAGAATTTGCAAAACGGGCAGCCCGTGTGCAAAACTGGCCAGAACACTGTCTGCTTGGAGTTCTCCTTAGTGGGCTCAAAGAAGACCTTCGCGTGGACGTTATGATTCACAAGCCTCGATCTGTGTATAAGGCAATGAGTCTGGCTCTAGAATATGAAGGACAACATGGAACAAATCAGTCCAGTAAGGTAACCGATTGGCCTTCTATATCACGACCTTTATCAATTGGAACTTCCTCTCCAACGGTTCAAGAATCCTTTAATTTTCAGTCATCTCGTCAACCAGTACACTCTTTTCAACAATCATCGCTTCCAAACATTCGTCCTCTAAATTCTGAACAACAAATTCGCCGAGAAAAAGGCCTATGCTATCGTTGTGGATACAAGTTTGCCCCAGGTCATCGCTGCAAACTTGGAACGTTTGTATATTTGGAATTAATGCAAGAGGAGAACACACAGTATCCTTCTTTTCGCCTTGAGGACAAGGCGATTTTTCAGGGGGAATGCACTGATAAGACTGCCGCTTTAACATATGAAGATAATGTAACTTAGTTCCTTAGTTTCAGATAAGATAGAAGCAGTTATCTATTAGTAGTTGTTAGTAGTTATCTAGTAGTAGTTGTCAGTAATTATCTGTAGTAGTTATCTACAGCAGTAACTGCTTATGTCTGAGTTTAAATAGGAGGAGAGTCTGGTAGAGTTCTAAAGACAGAAGAAAAATATTATCATTGTCTTTATATCTGGAGATTTGTCCACTCCATACGGACTTGGTTATTGGTTAATATAGTGTTTAAGATCCTTGCACTTTATTTAACCAGTAATATTTCCTTCTCTATCTCTTCTGCATCCTAGTTTCTATCAGTGGCACTTTAGATCTTTCACAAATCAAGAAGTGGAAGTTTGCATGAGTTCACTATTGCCCTTATATATAAAAGGCTTTTGAGAATCATGCCCTTGACCTTAACGTTATGTGATTATGGTAGTTTTGGAATGAAAAGTTCTATCTTTGGTAGACGTCAAAAAAGGAAAGGAGAGAAAATGCTGGGATGGGGGGATTATCTATATAGTGGCACATTCATCTGACCTTTTGCATTTTGACATGTTTGTTCTGGCTCCAGTTTGCTGCTTCTTAAAAGATAGGCAGATGCCCCTATTATTTTTTGGCTCATGTTAAATCATGGCTAGGGAAGTTAGTCGAACACCTTGGTGTCAGGAACATACTGAGAGTAGCTGAAATACTTCTTTCAAAGAGTATGTCAAAACAGGAAGAATAGTTCACGAATCCAACAATCTGATGGATTAAGATGCAGTTTAAATGCATTGACATAGATTTCATGGTGTGTAATTTTGAGATAAGTTGGATATCTGGAGGGCATATTTGACATTAATTGAAACTTAGACTGGGGTTAGAAGATGGAAGACATAAGAAAAGAAAGCATTGCATTTCAGTTATCATGATCTCATTTCTTATATGCCAAGTGGAGCAGCCAAGTGAATGCTCCACTTTGTGATTTATGCTATTTTGGACCAATGCTCTTGACTCGATAGTGTGATTTTGTACGCCATTTTGCTAACTGCAATTTGGAGTTTTGCTGAGACTGGAAAATGAGTCATTATATGGCCTCTCTGCTGATGGAGATACCATGAGACACAAGCCTTCTGCCTGGTGTCAATGTGAATGGCATGTCATCTTTCTTTTTTAAATTCAATGATTAACGTGCAATTGCACTCAGTTCATAGTATCTTCCACAAGTCATAAGTAATGGCACTTTAGATCTTTCACAAAGTTAAGAATTGGAAGTTTGCATGAGTAAAGGCTTTTGAGAATCATGCCCTTGACCTTAATGTTATGCGATTATGGTAGTTATGGAATGAAAAGTTCTATCTTTGGTAAAAGCAACTATGTTCAGACGTCAAAGAAGGAAAGGAGAGAAAATGTTGGGATGGAGGGAATATCTATTTAGTGGCACATTCATCTGACCTTTTGCAGTTTGACATGTTTGTTGTGGCTCCAGTTTGCTGCTTCTTAAAAGATAGGTAGATATCAATTTAATTGGCTCACGTTAAATCATTGCTAGGGAAGTTACGAACATCTTGGTGTCAGGAACATCTTGAGAGTAACTGAAATACTTATTTCAAAGAGTGTCAAAACAGGAACTTGTCTAGTTTGAAGGAGGAAATCAATTGATAATAGTGTATAGATGCTTAAAACCAGCCTACCAATGTTGAGATTTTGGCTAGATGCCCAGGAAGAATAATTGACGATTCTGACAATCTGATTGATTAAGATGCCAGTTTAAATGCATTGACATAGATTTCATGATGTGTAATTTGAGAAATAATTTGGATGTCCGGAGGGCGTATTGTGACATATGATTGAAGCTTGACTGGGGTTAGAAGATGGACGATATAAGAAAGCACACATTTTAGTTTTATGATCAAATTTCTTATGTGCCAAGTGAATGCTCTTTTTGCTGTGTGTCTGATGTTTGCTGCTAAGAAAAACTTGGACATTTGAAGAGGGGTATATGACAAAAAGAGAAAAACAAGATGTACTTGAAGTAGCAATATCTGGTTTGGACTTTGACATTCTGGGGAACATGCCTAGTATGTATTTGACTACTCTGAAAGAGAATGTTTTAAGTGTGAAAATTATGTACTGAAATCATAGATTGTCAGAAATTATTTTATGGATATAGAGGAGTAATATGGTCGATCCAAGCTGGTTTGGGATTGACATAGTTGATTGATATTTCTGGACACTTCAGCTAGTTGTCAAGATTTCTGGTAGATCTCTAATGCCTGTTAATATACTTTGAGCTGTGATACATGGACCAAGCTACAGGTACATATCAAATACAGCTAGATTTAAGTATTTAGTATAGGAATGTTCAGTTTTTGCTAATTTGTAGTGTAATTTGAAGAATTCACATGACGTACCCATAGGCCATATCCATATTTCAACGTTTCGACATGGGTAGATATAGGCAAGCAGATGATCCATGCAACATTGATTTTGAAAAGTCAAAATTCGATCAAATACATTCCCTCTATGGGGGAAGGATGTGGTATGAATTGTTTCTTCTTTAGGGTGTGCACTCGTGCTGCAAGCAATTTGTGCCAGGGATTTCTCCTGATATTGCAAAATAAAGGCATCACATCTAATTCATGTTATCTAGACGTTAGACTTGTACAATTCTTGTATCTGCATATAAAAAGCTCTTTCTTGCCTCTACTTCAAAATTAATTATATTAAAAGAAACGGATACAATACAAGTCTTGACTTCATCTATATTCATTGAAGGCCTTATTGCCATGATTGGTCTATTTTATCATCCTAGGGGACTCTTGTACAATGAGATACATTGCAAAGACATAGATGTAGTTACCTTACTGACTGCTAGCACATGTACTAATATCAGAAGTCTCTTTTATTCTTGTTTCATGGCCTTAGAAATTGCATCTGAACTTCTTGGTCCACAGGGATCATCTAGCCTATAGAGCTGCTCTCTTCGATAACTATGATAGTATTGAGGAGGGTGGTATAAGGGCTTCATCTTCTTATCCCCGTGATCTTGATGAACGAGACAATGACAAAGCTGTGGATAGCTTACATGACAGAGTCAGCTTTTTAAAGAAAGTAAGTTTTGCAATGTTCTTTATCTTCTTACTCCCATTTTCTTATTACCCCATCTCTTTGTTTTAGAGCATATAGTCCATTGAGTAGCTGTGGTTTCTGTGCAAGCTTCATTGCCTTTGATATTAAGCAGAACTTTCAAAAAGTACGAAAAGTTTATACTGTTTGAGTTGGGGTCACATTCTAGTTATGTGTGGATTGTAAATTAATAATGCAAATGAAATATTTATAATGTAAGGGTTGATAATAATAAATAGATTATTGTGTGGTAAACAATAGAGTAGGTATTGTTTTGTGATGAATAATGATACAGGGAATATCATGTAGGAGTAGCTTACTTTAAGATATTGTTGTCCTCAAATACTTTTATCTTAGTATTGTTTGTGCACATATTCCTCATCTACATTTTAGACAAACTAATGCACAAATTTGCGCACCGCTTAATATGGATATTATTTTTTACCCCGACCAAATGTTGCATTAGTATTGGGGGTTATATTTTATGTTTCCCAATCCCTCCAATCAAACATTATATTATTTTTTGCAGGATCTTATACTGATTAACTTTTGTAATCCCGCAAACCAAATGACCACTTAGTTATGTTGTACATGATCCTTGGACCTTGGTGGTGGTGCACTTAAGTAAGTTTATCAACATTATATTTAAAAGGGTAAAGTGCAAAAACGACAAGGTTCGCTGTGGTTGAAACGAAACGTGCGAACTGAATTACACAATTCTTTGAAATGAAGCACATTTCAACAACAACAATAACAACATACCCAGTATATTTGTTATTAGGCAAGACAGCAGTAAGCTTCTTGCAGAGTTAGAAATGGAGGAAGCACAGATTCTGTGAGTAGAAGAAAGTAAGGAAGAAACTGAGAGAGAAAGAATATTAGAGATAAAGGAATAAACTTGTATTGATTGTGTTGTCAGCATGTACATTGTCTTCTATATATATAGACTAGCTTGTAAGGTGATCAACTAACTAATCTAACCGTTAACTAGTCTATGTAACTAACTGTTAAGACAGTTATAACAGAAAAATGGAAGTAAGTCTACTCTGTTTTCTTTTCAATCCACCACATTCTCTGCTCTGCATCTTCAACACTCCCCCTCAAGCTAGGAAGGTGTAAAGATGTCACAGATTCCTAGCTTGGTATTGAGATGAACTTGTTGTGCTCTTGTCAGTCCTTTAGTCAGCATGTCTGCAGGTTGATCTTGAGTTGCAATATAGTGAGTCCTGATTATTCCTTGAAGAATTTTCTCCCTTATAAAGAAGCAATCAATATCAATATGTTTTGTCCTCTCATGATTTATTGGATTTGCTGCTATTTGTAGAGCAGACTTGCTATCACTGAACACATCCATAGGTAGCACCACTTTACTTCCAATCTCCTTCATCAGACCTAGAATCCATATCAGTTCAGTTGTTACTGCTGCAAGATTTCTAAATTCTGCCTCAGCTGAGCTCTTGGATACAGTGGTTTGTTTCTTTGATTTCCAGGACACTACTGATTCTCCAATCTTCACAAAGTAGCCAGTCACAGACCTGCTAGTTTGAGGGAAGGATGCCCAATTTGCATCACAGTAGGCACTCACTCTATTATCTGAGTCACTAGACAATAACACACCTTGACCTGGTTGACCTTTAACATACTTCACCACTCTGAGTGCTGCCTCCATGTGTGACTTCTTAGGATCTTGAAGGAACTGGCTTAGTGTTTGAACACAAAAGGCTATGTCTGGTCTTGTCATAGTTAAGTACAACAACTTACCAATCAATTTTTTATTAGCACCTTGATTGGCTGGTGGATCATCAGTAGTCTGTCTTTGTTTGACATGCTCATCAAACTGTCTAGATGTTAGCTTGATGTTGTAGTCTATAGGAGTAGCTGCAGGCTTGGCTGCTGTTAAGCCTAGTTCAGATAGTAATTCTAATGCATATTTTCTCTGATGCATTAATATTCCTTTGTCAGACCTTGCAAACTCTATTCCAAGGAAATATCTCAGCTCACCTAGATCCTTCATCTTGAAGTTTTGGTGTAGAATTGTCTTGGTCTCTTCTATTAGTTTTAGACTGTCTCCAGTGATCAACATGTCATCAACATACACTAGCACAAGAATGACTCCTTCTGTTGTCTTTCTGATATATAAAGATGGATCATATTAACTCTGAATGAAGTGGGATCTTACCAAAACCTCTGATAGCTTGGTATTCCATTGCCTTGGTGCATGTTTGAGGCCATACAGGGATTTGAATTTCAGCCTGAAACCTGATAGCTCTTATCACCTCTAGGATGTGCCTGTGTTTGCTCTCAGCAAAACCATTTTGCTGAGGAAAATATGCACATGTAGTTTGATGAATTATGCCATTTTCCTAGAACAAATTTTTACATACTGAGTTGACAAACTCAGTACCATTATCAGTCCTGATCACTTTGATGGTCTTCTCTTGAGTCTTGACATACACAAGAAAGTGTTATAGTTGAATACAAACATCAGATTTAAGCTTTAACAGAAATATCCAAGTAAACCTTGAAAAATCATCGACCACTGTTAGAAAATATCTGTTGTCATTCATAGTTGGTACTTTGTAAGGTCTCCACACATCCATGTGCACAAGATCAAAACATGTACTTTGACTGTTAGTAAACAGAAAAGGTAACCTAGTTTGTTTAGCACTAGGACAGATACTACATTGCTTTATTCTATCTTCTATTACTTGAATTTCTTGAGGTATAACTCTTTTCAGCACACTGGTTGATGCATGTCCCGGCCTTTGATGTCACAAATCCATTTCAGCCTGAGTTCTTTCCATAGGTGGTTCACTAGATGCTTTAGTTGCTATTGCATCTTCTTTCCTTGAATGATCTACAAGCAGATATAAACCTCCATCAAGCTTACCAATCCCCTTTACCTTTCCAGATCCTGGAAAACACAGAAATCAGGAAAGAAATTCACTGAACAATGCCATTTCTTAGTCACTTGTGACACTGACAAAAGACTACATGTAAAACTGTGGAATGTGATAGACATCTGTGATGTTATTTCCTTCTGATAAGCAACTAGTTCCCACATGTGTGACTATTGTAGTGTCACCATTTGGTAGATATACCCTCTTTGGTTTTTCCAACTCTGTAACACTCTTGTTAAGTAACTGCTCTGAGTCCTTAACCATATGGTTAGTAGCACCAGTATCTGTAATCCATTTCTGTGAATCAAAAGAAGCTAAACAAGCAGAAATATCTGCACTTCTTACATTTGCAGAGTCACTAGGTGTGTTGACAGAATTGTTCTTGTTGATCATTTGCAAGATTTGCTCATATTGTTCCTTGGTAAATGCTGCATTTCCCATCTGACTTAATTGCTCCAGCTGACTATCAGACACTAGTGGTTATCCTGCATCCTTAGTAGACCATTTCTGCAGAGACTTAGAATGAGAGCATTGACGTGTATACTGATCATAGCCACTTTGATCCACTGGATATTCATGATGACCCACCGACATATTGTAAGCTGTGTTAGTCCCTTCATGTCTGAACTTCTTCTTAGCCTTGTAATCTTGAGGATAGCCAATTATCTTCCAGCAGTTCTCCTTGGTATGCCCATTGAGTTTGCAGAAATCACACTGCAGGGTGAAATTTTTCTTGAACTTCTGACTGTGGCTTCCACATGGTCCATTTCTTGCATACATGGCTATCTCAAGGTTTTTAGCACTAACTGCAACACTCATTCCCAAGATCCCTGCCTGGTTTGCGATAGATTTGTGACTTTCATCACTAATTATCATTGCATAAGCTTGGTTTACATTTGGCAGAGGAGTCATAAGCAATATTTGACTTCTTGCTTGTGTGTATGACTCATTTAGACCCATAAGAAACTGAAACAGTTTCAGCTTTTGCAGATGTAACACATACTCCTTTGACTTATCACATTCACACCTAAGTGCAGGCACAAGAGCCTCAAATTCTTCCCATAAATCTTTAAGTTTTGAGAAATACACAAACACTGAGGCAGTTCCTTGAGACAATGTGGCTATTTCTTTGTGCAGATTGAATGTTCTTGCCCCATCAACCTTGTTAAACCTTTCAAATAGCTCATTCCAGACAACACTAGCCACAGATGCATACATAATTCCACCAAGCAATTCTTTAGAAACTGAGTTCATGATCCAAGATAGCACAATTGCATTGACTCTCTCCCAGTGACTGCTTAACTCATTGGAGAACTTATCTTTAGAACATGTTCCATCAACAATGCCCAATTTATTTATCCCTAGTAAAGCTATGCGCATGGATCTAAACCAGATTGAGAAGTTCTCAACACCTCTTAATTGAAAAGAGATTATTTGTATGCCACTTACATCAGAAGGGCTGAGAAAGAGAGGATGATTATAGTCCAATGAACTGGGAGTAATTCTGGATGCTTCACCGGACTCAACAACAACATTTTGATTCACCATTGTTGCAGATTTGCAATTCTTGATTCAAGATTTCTTGATCTTGCCGTGAAGATATCAATACACCAAAACTGATCTTGCTCTACTAGTTTTCTAGTGAGTAAAACTCTGATACCATGTAATTAGGCAAGACAGCAGTAAGCTTCTTGCAGAGTTAGAAATGGAGGAAGCACAGATTCTGTGAGTAGAAGAAAGAAAGGAAGAAGCTGAGAGAGAAAGAATATTAGAGATAAGGGAATAGATTTGTATTGATTGTGTTGTCAGCATGTACATAGTCTTCTATATATATAGACTAGCTTTTAAGATGATCAACTAACTAATCTAACCTACTAGTTTATGCAACTAACTGTTAAGACAATTATAACAGAAAAATGGAAGTAAGTCTACTCTGTTTTCAATCCACCACATTCTCTACATCTTCAACAATATTCCCACCAAGTGGGGTCTGGGGAGGGTAAGTGTACGCAGTCCATACCACTACCTCAAATGTGAGATAGAGAGGCCGTTTCGATAGACCCCCGGCTCAAAATAAAACAATCTAAGATAAGGAATAGTAATAGTAGGAATGAAGCACATTTCACAACACTAAAAAATACCAAATATATATGAATTAAGCACTATATTGCTCAAATTACAATCAAAATACTCCCTTTGTCCCAATTTATGTGGCATTCATTCCATATTGGTCTGTCCCAAAAAGAATGTGATCCTCCGTTAGTTAGAAATAGTTTAATTTTAGACTGCCCAATTTGTCCTTAGTGAAATGATTTATAGCTACAACAATGTTTACTTATTATATCACAAGTTTCAAAAGTATTTATTTTTCCTTAAACACTGTGCCTAGTCAAGCACCGCCACATAAATTGGGACAGAGGGGGTGACAAATTTCAGTATTTATGTCAATATTGGTCCAAGTCCAACTCCTTGAAAGTGAGACCTAAAGAATAGGCCACTTCCTGTTGAGATTACTTTGTTCATCATTGTTGAAATACACACTTCCATGAAGTGGTGGCTTCACTCTTGAAGCGCTAACCCTTCAGTCATTGCTTTAAGCATAGAAGGGATGACTTTTAGTAACATTATTTATCTCTACAAATCTTTGAGTTTAGATGTAATTCGACCTGCGGCCTAACTGCCATAAAATTTGGGTAGAATTTAAGGGGAACATTTGCTGTGGAAAAAAGAAAAAGAAAAGTTAGGACTTCCGAGGAGCAATATGACATATATACCTGTCATCTTATCTTTAACCTACTTGACCAAATTGGTCGTGCCTAGGATTTTTTTTTCTAACTACAGACTTATAAATATCATTGGCTAAGGAGAAAAATTACTGTTCATCTTCAAGGGCCGTCATTCAGTGCTTATGTGAAGTGTCAGCAAAGGATGGTCCCAGATTGTTGACATACTACTGCAATGTGATGACATATTTTTATTCTGACTATTCACCTACAGTTTGTCATTTAACTGCAATATCATGTTTGTGTCCATGGCAGAGGGTAGGCTTCATTGCGATCTTATGGACCACATTGTCTGATGCTTCTGTTATTTTCTTGACAAGTCAAAAAGTTTCATTTATAAACATTAAGTGACGAAAATTAAGTACAAGATGTGCTCATGACTCTGCTTGAGTCATACATTGTCTTCCACCATGTTTGGCCAAAATTAATGCAACATGGTATTTTCTCCTGGCAACAAAAATACAAGTGACTGAAAATCAGGGAGTTGGAGAAACAATGTGTCCTCAGTGTTATTGACCCTCTGGAGGTTAATCATTCATTCTCAAATTTCTGGTGTTACTTTCACTTAGAAAGCTACATTCATTGTATGCATTTTAAAACTTTGCCTATTGAAGTTGCGTATGTGCATAATTAATATATGACATGATGCTCGGTGCTAGGTAAATGAAAGCTGTTCTTCTATTGTCATATCACGTGTAATATTCTTAAGCACTAATGATATTGGTTTTGGAGTTTATTAATTTTTAAACGTTCTTTGAGGCATTAATAATGTATTTGCACTTGAACAGTTAACTGGTGACATTCATGAGGAGGTGGAGACCCACAACAGGATGCTAGACCGAATGGTAAGCCAGCTAGTTTTGTGAATCTTTCTTGCAAACTACTAGTTAACTTCTTCAATAAGCCAGCTAGTTTTTGAATCTTTTTAGTACACTATTTGTTAACTTTTCCTTTCTTGGATTATTTCCATTAGGGGAATGAGATGGATTCATCTAGAGGAATCATGTCAGGAACCATGGATCGATTCAAGATGGTGAGCACACTTGATGTATTATGTTTTTATGTCGTGTGTGTTTGTGATTGTGTCTGGCATACTTACAGGATATGCTATGTTTTCCTGTAATTTCCTTTTTATAAAATGCTAGTCTAACAACCCATTTTCTTTCTTAGGTGTTTGAAAAGAAATCAAATCGGAAAGTGTGCAAACTTGTTGGCTACTTTGTACTTTCCTTTTTCCTAATATACTACATATTTAGGTAAGTATCTCTACTTGGATTCTACAGTTCCCATTTTTGATACAAGACACTAAATGCAAAAGGCTTGCTTTTATATATATATATATACAGTAAGAAACCACGTAAACTTGCTTTATTCTTCCATCCCAAGATAGCGATCCTAAAGGTATGTCACCTTAGTTTTCTAAATGATTATCTAACCAGAGCCATAAACTAAGGTTTTGAAAAATGACGAGTGTAAATGGACCTCTGATTTCTCATCTCTGATGTTCACTCGCCTTTGGTAAATAACTTTGTTCCTACCCATTCACTTCCATTAGTTGCTTCAAGATGCCATCCTTGTATCAGGTTTTGATTTGAATATCTACTGCACTGTTACAATTAGCAACTAACTTTGTGTTGCTATTTGCTAATGAGAGTGACATCATCATTTAAAAACAAAACCAAATATAAAGGTAATAGTCTGAACATGATGATAATCATTGAGGCAATTGATGGCTATCTATGAGCCTATGCTAGAAACCTATTTAAATTAATGTATTAGAGCTGGTTATAACCATTTTTCATCCATGATGCATGGTATGCTGTCCATATTGTATGAATTGACTAGACTAACGAGGGTGTTAGTAGAAAGCTTGAGTTATGCAAAATTGCTCTAAAGAAAACTGATTTTAGGATAAGTAGGAGTAAGACTGATAGACTATTTTTGTCTTGAGCGGTTGGGGGTGGGGGGGTGGGTCTATCGGAAACAGAGGTAAGGTCCGCGTACACCCTATCCTCCCCGGACCCCACTTTGCGGGACTACACTGGGTATGTTGTTATTATAGGAGTAAGATGAATATATATATACTGCAGGTTTAGCTAGTATCAGAAAAGTGAAGTTAAGATGAGATTAGACAGGAATTTGATGCATGATATCTACACTCAGGCGTTTTATCTTTACTTCTGGTAAAAAAAAAATAGCCAGGATAATGATATGATAGATGAAGATTTGACAGAGAATTATATAAGATAGCTGTAATGAAGAAGTATCATCAAAGTGTTACATGATAAGGGGAAACCTATCAAAGTGAAACATCAGTTCTATAAAACAGTTGTAGGACCAACAATGCTATAAATGAGCAAATGTTGAGCTCATAATTTCAACCACATCCACAAGATGAGTGTTGGAAAATGCATTTTGTTAAGATGGATGTGTGTTAGACAAGATTTTACAAGATCACATTCAGCTGAAGGTGCAAGTAGCACGCTTACAAGGTAAGGTGAAAGAAGGCTGCTTGAGATTCCTTGGTCGGTCCTACGTCGACATAGGTATGGGAATATATATATTTATTGAATGTGTTTAAGCAGTAACGAGACCCAAGAGTTACATGGAAGGAAGTCTTTTTGAAAGACCTACAATCTATTGAAATCCATGCAAACTTAGGGAAAAAAATGAACAAAATGGAATATCTTGAGACTAGTTTAAATGGAGCGACGTGGATAATTGGGATTTATATAGACTAGTTCTTATCCGTATGGTCTGGCCATTTTGTTTGAACTAGGTCAGTGACACTCAATCTGGCTGTTACATAATTAAACTCTCTACTAGCTGGGTACGTTTATGTCATCTTAGAACTTCAGTGGAATGCCTTGAGAATGCTTTCACTGTTTCCTTGAAACATAAAATCAGTAAACCGGAGGGATACGAAAATAGATGGACTCTTAATTTCCATTTGTTTCTTTTTCGCTTGCAGGTTTCTCATGTATGGTTGAGGGGCAGGATCTCTAAGACAGTAAGATTGTTCATCCTAATCAGTTGGTCACACCACAAAACACGACATATATAACAGGCACCTTCTTCATTCTTATCGGTAAAAGCTGTCACTGTAAATATTATATTTCATGTTGTGTCAAGTAATCAAAGACGTATGATGTTCGCGTTGAAAATGAAGAGATTTTTATACATTCTTTGACAAAATCATACAAAAAGCAATATGGTGCAACTTGATAAAAGAATTGTTGGTATTCTGACCTGTATAGTAAGCGTATTTCGATGTTATGCTGATGACGACTTCTATATTTTTTAACTGAAAATGTTGAAAGTCAGGGAGTTTTACCAGTGTCGTTGTGCCGTCTTCATTGAACAACAGTTATTTCTTTATAGGCAAGTAAGTAGTACTAACATTTGTTTAGTTACAACAAGGTTTTGAATGTTTGACCCACTGCCTATCTTATGTGAAAATGAGGGACACTATCTTGTCCTCTTGTGCTTTGAAAATTGTCCCTTTCATTTGATTGTTAATCGTCACGAAATGGAAACTTTCACTATTGGCGTTGGCTTCTTAGTGCCTGTTTGGATGGTGGTTTTCCATGGTATGGTATAGTTACCAAGGAACCTTGTTTGTTTTGATTGTTTTTTAAAATGTATGGTATGGTATAATATCTTTGCATGATTTGGTAATCATGAAATTCCGCAATTTTTAAAACCATCGATTTGGTGGTATCTCAAGGTTTTCTTATTTCTTTTTCCAATTATTCCCTTACTTAATATTTCAAATCCTATTTTACCCTATATTAATTCCAACCCTACATTTTTATTTTTTTCATTTTTCCTGTGCATTTTTCTCCTGTGCGTTCTCCTCTGCATTTTGCATCCACTTGCAATTATGAGTTATCTGTTGAGGTTCTATAAGAGTTAAAATATAGTTAGGTCACTTATATTGGAATTAAATATAACAATTTTTTTTCTGGACACGTGATGGATCATAATTTGGTTGCTAAATTATTAAAGTTCTACAGAATATTTGGTTTATGAGAATCATGAAGCTCCATTAAAAGAATCTAAAACGATTTACAAATACTATCTTATTTTAATGGTTCTTTAAATCGTTAGAAGCTTTGATTTGATATTTTAATAATTATTGATAGATTTAAAATTTATAATAATTAAGGATATTTTAGTAAACTTATTCGTTACGGTACAGTATCATACCATCAAATCAAACAAAAAAATTGCTATTCGAACATTATATTGTATTATACTATATAATACTATATTATACTGTATCGTATATTATGAAATCATGGCAAACCACCATCCAAACAGAGTGTTATTAGTATCCTAATGTTTGACACCGTAGTGAACAAGCCGAAAGTATGATGTGGTCGTTTCGTAGTGTGGTGGGGTGAGTAAGAATGATATTAATTAGGGTGTATTAGTTATGTTGCCTTTTTTGTGTATGGATGATTTGGTTTGTCATACTATTAAATAAAGAGTTTAGAGTTAATACATAAAAATGACCTTAAATTTGACATAAAATTATAACTTTGACCTTAAACTTTGATAGTGCACAAATAGAGCCTTTAACTATTCAAAACCTGAACAAATATGATCTCCGATTTTACAGCCCCATGGGTGAGTCTCACTCGCGCCTACGTGGAAAGGTAATCCAATCACACGGTGCCACATTGTTAAAAGGGCTGACTTGGAGATAGGTCATATTTGTGCAGTTTTGAATAGTTAAAGGTCATATTTGTGCATTGTCAAAGTTTTGTTTTTTGTGTTAAAACGACGTCGTTTTTATTATTATTATTATTATTATTATTATTATTATTATTATTATTATTATTATTATTATTGTTATTATTATTATTATAATAATAATTTTTTTATTTATTTCTATAGTAGCAGCACCTAACTTTTTTTTAATTTAAAAAAATTATTATTATTATTATTTGGGATCGAACCCGCACAGTAGGCTGAAGGAAGCACCCAAGAAGAGCAAATAACACCACTGGGCTATGTAAGTGCCTTGTTTCATGTGGTTCAACATTAATCTACATACATAAATATACATTTTCTATCTTATATATATACAACGTAATTTTTTTACCGAGGGGGTTCGGGTGAACCCCATGGCAACCACGTAGGTTCGTCCCTCGTTAATTTAATAACATTTTAATTACGTTAATTTGATAACGTTAATTTAATATAATACTACTACTATCCTTAATAACATTAATTTAATAACGTTTTATTAAAATTATAATTTTTTTATTATTAGTATAGTTTCATCTTTAATTTAATAATTAAATAAATAATATTTAGATATATTATATAATTTAAATTCGTCCTCTGCTTTATAATATATATACATACCCGCTCGATTTTTTCATATGAGGCTGACCCGTCTAATTAATAAATCTTCAATATTGCTCTTTTTCCGCAATGACAAAAGAAATTAGATGTCATTTTCATCTTGAGCCGAAAATAATGAAAAAATAATAGTGAAGAGTCATTTAAAGGTCATATTTGTGCACTGTCAAAGTTTAAGGTCATATTTATGTATTATGCCCTTAGATTTTAAGCTGGACGCGCCCAGTTTTGCGTGTTGAACACGCGTTTTGCCACGTAGGATTGAAGGTCATATTTGTGCAGTTTTGAATAGTTAAAGGTCATATTTGTGCACTGTCAAAGTTTAAGGTCAAAGTTATAATTTGATGTCAAGTTTAGGGTCATTTTTATGTATTAACTCTTAAATAAACAAGGTGTATTAAAATAGGAATAGTACTGAATAAAGTGTATTCATCGGAGTAGGAATAGTATGTCATATGTTAATGACATGATTTACTATGTATACCTCTGTGGTCAATTCCTACTAGGGAAAAGTCATCATTTCCATATTAAATTATACTCGAAAAGTCGAAGACACACCTAAACTATTGGAGTGACCTAATTCACACTTAAACTATAAAAAAGTAAAACTATTTACCCCTCCAAACTGATCTGGCAAAGAATGTGATATCACATTCTTACACGCGCGTGAAATGCAGAAAAGGAAATTAAAAGCTTATTAAAACGTACACATGTCATTATTCAATTGCATTTTATCAATCAATTATATTTAATTAGTTTTTAATTTATATTTATATAATTTTTATTTTCTTTCTTTGCCTTTTTAATTTATTTTTCCTCTTCCTTTTTTTCTCTCCATCTCTGTCTTCTTTCATGTTTTCTCATTTCTTCCTTAACTCCATTTCTTATTCCTTACCCTCTCTCAACCTCCATCAATTCATCAATGAATTCACAAATACACTTATCCTTTTATTTTTTTCCTTTATTATTACAAGTAGGAAGAAGTTTGTTATTATTGCTATGTCCTTTTGGTTTTGTTAGAAAAAAATAGTACGAATATAATTTGATATTGATGTGTTCTGTCCAATTTATAATTGATATTTCTCTGTCAATCTGGGTATTATTTAGACGAAATTTACTCAATTTAAATTTAAATTAGATTGTAGATTTTTCGAATTTTACAAAATTGGATTATGGGTATCTTAAATTTCACGAGTTAGATTGTGGGTTGTTCGAATTTTAAAAAAGTGAAATGTGGGTATCTTGAATTTCACGCGTTGGATTCTGTGTTTCTTGCATTTTACTAAATTGTGTTATGGGTTTCTCGAATTTTGCAAATTGTATTCTAAATTTATCGAATTTTATGAAGTTGAGTTATGGGTTTCTTGCATTTACGAATTGAATTGTAAATTGGTTGGATTTTATTGAACTGAGTTGTGGATTTTTTGAATTTTCAAGAATTGAGTTCTGTGTTTGCATTTTACGGTCTGGGTTATGATTTGCTTGAATTTTATCGAATTGGGTTGTGGATTTCTAGAATTTCACAAAAAATGGCGGAAGATTCTGAAACAGTGAAAGGATTGAAGTGATTTTGTTTGTTGGATTCAAATTGCTTAGATCCAATCGAATCCATTTTTTTATCAGTAAATGGGCTTTGCCCAAATTTTAACTAAAAGAATAAGGATTGAAGGAGATGATATTTTGGAGTTTTATATATATATGGATAGAGGTGGTGGAGATGGAAGGGTGTGTGTGTTGGTGATTAATTTAGGGAAAAAGAAAAAAAAAGGTGAAGAAAATATGTGTTTGACACGTGTCAGTGCGTGTATATACATTCAAGATAAAATCTGGTTATGACATTTCAAGGGGTAAATAGTTTTATTTTTTTATAGTTTAGGTGTGTATTAGGTCACTCCAATAGTTTAGGTGTGTCTTCGACTTTTCGAGTATAGTTTAAGGTGGAAATGATGACATTTCCCATTCCCACTAACCTCCTCCGCTATCACTGTTAGCACGACCACCAATTACCATCAGCACCATCTTCGACCCACACATACATTCTCCAACTGCCAATTACCATCAGTACCATCTTCGACCCACACATACATTCTCCGAACGCCAACACACTAATTACTAACATCAATCGAATTCACTATCACTATCAGCTACCAATGTTGTGTCAGTCACTACAACATCAATCACCTTCACCATCATAACTATCCCACCACCATTGTTAGCTACTGACATCAACCACCACCGCCACTATCAATGACAGACCCAATTTTGGGGTGCTTCGGCCCCCATTAAATTTGTATCAAACTAGGTATAATTATATAAAAGAGGTATAAAATTTGATATAAGACTTAGATAAACAACCAGTAAATTAAGAAGGTAGATGAGTGTTTTAGTTTTCAGACAAAACATTAAAGCTTTAGACGTCAATATGCTTTTTCGGACCTTTCAAACACTAACGATCCCTAAATTCTGGATCTGCCACTGACCACTATAAACCATCTTCATGACTTCATCAACACTAACAAATATACATATTTTCGTTATTCAAATAATGATTTTATCATATGAAATTTAATTTTTTCCTACTGTAATATTTAACTATTTTTTTGTTTGAATTGTTAAAAAAAGTTATACATATTGATCGTTGTATTTTAGTTTTCAGACGAAACATTAAAGATTTAGACGTTAATGTGAGTGTTTGGACCTTTCAAACACCCACAATCCCTAAATTCAGAGTTCGACACTAACCACTATAAACCATCTTCATGACTTTATCAGCACTAACAAACATAAATATTTTCTTTATTCAAATAATGATTTTATCATATGAAATTTAACTTTTTTCCTACTGTAATATTCAACTATTTTTTTTTTTTTTTGAATTGTTAATTTTTTTTTATACATATTCATCCTTGTATTTTATCTTTCAGACGAAACATTAAAGATTTAGACGTTAATATACGTGTTCGGACCTTATGAACATACACTCACAATCTCTAAATTCAGAGTCCGCCACTGACCACTATAAACCATCTTCATGACTTCATCAACACTAACAAACAAAAATATTTTTCTTTATTCAAATAATGATTTTATCATATTAAATTTAATTTTTTCCTACCGTAATATTTAACTATTTTTTTTTTTGTTGAAATTGTTAAAAAAAATTATACATATTCATCCTTAATCTTTTAGTGTTCAAATCAAAAGACAATACGTTAATCATTTGAATATCTATTGAGATTATGATATCTTATCGTAATGCAACCAAATGAAACCTAGGTACCTAACATCGCATTGAAATGTCAATTTTTGGCAAAGTGATAACGTTAGGTTGCTATCGCATTTCCACAACATTTAACTATGTTAATCTTATGTTTTAAAGCAATTCAACTTGGAAAATGGTTGTTGAAAATTCAACATTTTCCTCCATAGGTTTTACCAATTCAGTTTTTTAATGCTCCACAAGAAACATATAAACTTTGAGATGAATTTGACATTTAAGTTTTTTTCTCACTACTATAGTCTAGTCCACAATTATATCCCCCCCCCCCTCTTTTTTGGTGGGGTTGGGGGTTGGGGTTGGGGGGAAGAACTCTAACTTTGAACAACGATCAGGATTGAAGAAGTGAGGAATTCTCTTTTCGACTCTGACTTTCCCCTTCAGTACTGTCGAAATTTTTTCAAAATCGATCAGAATGATTTTATATTAGTATTAAATAATATACTATAGAGAAGTAATTTTTATTCACAGTACATAATAGTTGAGTGACCGTTTAAACAATGAATGGAAGAAGAGGAAGATTTGAATATATGATTTTTTTTTTTCCTTTAGACAATTTCCTTTTCATATAATTGTAAATTGAGAGAATATTGTTGTATCCTCTTATCATATTTTGTGTTTTTTTTTAAGGCTTATTCCTGTTTTACTTTATTGTTCAATATTTTCGTTAATATTATTTCACATTAGGAATTTCAAAAGTCACACGTGAATAAATAATTATAAACAAATAATCTGTCAAATAATGAAATGCCACGTTTTATTTTCTTGTGCTAATGATGCATTGACACTATACTATTCTTTCAACATATCATTAGAAACGTGTTGTATGTGTTAAAAATCATGAATTCCAGACAAAATAATTGAGAATATCACAGAGCAGAATCTTTTATTTGTTTTTATTGATTTTAATAACTGTATGTTACGCTGACTCTTTTAAAAATTTTGTTGTATTTGTAGTAACATGATATAAATATGTATAAGAATATGAGATTGATATAGAATTTGGTCAACTTATAATTTTGATTACTTTTGAGTGCATTTTGTGACAGAGAAATATAAATTGATTGAGTATTTAATTTGACTTTGAATTATGTTATATATTTTTATGGAGTTAAAGGGGAATTGAATGTTCAAGAAGGAAAGGAAGCAAGCAATTTCGAACAGAATTTAGAGGGCTTGAAAGAATTAAATAGAGAACTGAGTAGATAGGAGGACGAAACGAACCAACACACTTATTTTGATAGAAAGAAGAAAGAAAGAGAATAGTGGCTTTCATCTCCTTTTTTCTTGGAAAATGTTTTCTAAGAATAATGTCAAGAAGAGTGATAACCTTCTATTGATTACGTTCATTAAATTTTGATATATATATATATAGGATTGATATTTTTCTATCGGTAAATAATCTATTGAGAAATGAACATTGATTTGATTTCAAATTTATAAAATCAATAGATAACTTATCTATTTTTATTCATTTTACTCTTCATATTAAATATAATACATTACTCATTGTATTTTTCAAAGTAAAAAAAAAAATTATATTCAAAGAATAATATAATAAAATTACTCTTCTATTTTATTATTTGTAAAAAATGTGTGTCAAGTTAAAAATAAATAAATATTTATGAACAAAAAAAAGTAGTATTTTGTAAATATTTTTTTCTAAATAAATATAAAGTGGAAGATCCTCTGGACATCGGCATTAATTATCGTATTGAGCTGACAATTTCGAAGGTCAGTACACGTGTGCACAATTAATGCCACCTTGGAAAAACCCTATGATATATGGTCAAACCGTCAAAGTCAAGATAGATCCCCTTGGAACCACATGAACAAAAACTATTACTCGAGCCGTTGGCTTTAATTTGTTACATTTTAACTCGGCATACTATTAAAAAAATAATAATTAATATAACTATTTTACCACACTATTTCTATTAATTGATAGTTTATTAAAAAATAATTTAGAGAATAAGTATTAATGCTAAAGATAAAACATGCAAAGAATAATTATTTTTTTTAGATATGTCAAAAGCGATAAGTAAAAGGAACATGTTATAAAACAAAAAAGAACAAAGAAGAAAAGTAGGGAGAATAGGGAGTAATTCTTATTTCTTCTCTTGAGGGATGATTTACAATGAAGGAAGTCATTCTATTTATAGGGAGAATTTGCTCCTAGTTTCACACTAAAAGATAAATACATCAAATCCTGATAGATATCAACTAGATCTTATTAGATCTTGATAGACATTCACTATAATGTAAATACATTTATAACACTCCCCCTTGAATGTCTAGATAGATAATATGCCTCGTTAAAACCTTACTAGAAAAAATCCAGGAGGAAAAAAATCTAGTGAAGGAAAAAGAGTACACATTTCTAACAATACGCATATCGGCTGCATCATTAAAAAATTTACAAGGAAAATTCAGTGGGACAAAACCTCGTAAGGAAAAAAGAGTACAACGCGTATTAACTCCCCCTAATGAGAACATCCTTGAACCTTTGCATCCCGATCTTGTGCACCATCTTCTTAAAAGTTGTAATTGGAGAAGACTTGGTGAATAAATCAGTCACATTTTCACTTGAACGAATCTGTTGCACGTTGATGTCACCATTCTTTTGTAGCTCATGTATGTAGAAAAGCTTTGATGAAGTGTGCTTCGTTCAATCTCCTTTTATGAATCCTCCATTAAGATGTGCTATGCATGATGTTTTATCTCCGTATAAAATTATGAGTAGATTGTCATATTTCACACCACATTTTTCTCGAATGAGATGTATCATGGACCTCAACCATACACATTCTCGGCTTGCTTCATGAATAGCTATTATCTCAGTATGATTTGATGAAGTGGCTACGATAGACTGCTTTGTATATCTCCAAGATATTCCAGTACCACCACATATGAACACATAGCCTATTTGAGACCTAGCTTTATGCGGTCCAGATAAGTACCCAACATCAGCATGACCAATAAGATCGGGACTGCAATCTTTAGAATAAAACAAGCTCATGTGTTTTATCCCATTTTGATGTCTCATAGTAGGAGGAGAAATATACCTTGCTAACAACTTGACTGAAAAGGCTATATCAGGCTTTATAGTATTTGCAAGATACATGAGTGCACCACTTGCAATAAGATATGGTACTTCATAACCAATCTAATTCAGTATATTTCTCATTTCAGCAAATAATCTATTGCTTTGAAAACTCTCTAAGAGTTTCAATAATTTTCAAGTTATAAGCTTATACAATATAAGGATTATCAATAAGTTTCCCAGAAACTTTTATATTTTTAATCCTTAAAGAAGTTTTCATACAAATTTTATCAAGTGACAATATTCAACATTTTATGTGTGACATCTTCAAGTGTCTGGACTCAAATCAAATAAGTTTTCACTTACCAAGATGCACCCTTTCATATCACTTGATAAATGTTTCTACGTCAGCATGCTTAAATAAACGTAGAATTCAGATCTCCATAATCTTTTACAATATTGTGCCAATATCGTATCAAAGATATCGTTAATGATATATCATTTTGTATCGGTTCACAATGCGACATAACATTTTGATATCTTATCACTTCATTATTTTCAGGTACCTAAATCTCTTATAAGGTTTCATGAAGTGTTATGTCGTAGGCTCTTCAAGAGCACATTGGATTCTTATCATGATTATTTGCTCCTTATCCTTTTCAAAAATTATTTTATTTGGAACCGATTGGTCTATCATGCTTCACGCATGCATAGACTTTATCCTTTAAGGACACAAAATAGTAGCACTTGCAGCTAGAAATGAGATGCTTTCGGTATTTGACTTGAATTATCTATTGAATGAGGATCTGATGATAATTCCTAATATATTTCATAGTTGCTTATAATCTCCCCCTTATGTTAGGAAAACTAACATACATCCTCCATCTTCTTTGAGGAATCCATCTTTGTGCATCATGGTATATTTATTAATCGTATACCGCACATCAAAATTATTTGATGGAATAGTTGGTTCCTGACCTTGAACCAATTGAGAGGGAAGAAATAATCATAATATATTGGTCTAATGCATACAAGTGCTATTGTATGCAACATATCGTATTTCATACCAATACATGAAACTTTGTTCTCATTTGTAATGGTTCAGTTATTTATGGAAGACATTCAATGCTAAACCATCATCATCAAGATGAATTATCTTGATTACACAATCTGAAAATTATGCTCAATTTATACTGAACAGGTAACTTTATGAATATCAAACGTAGGTTGACCATGAATGTACATGTGATCATCTTATTGATGCATCTTTTCAACATATCACATGATAGGTGAACGGACCCTTATTCACCTTTTATTCTTTTCAGATTTTGAGGGATCCAATTCCAAAATTAGTTGGTCCAACCAACTTATCATGAGAACAAGCAACATTAAAGTTCATGAAGAATTTTCTAATTCTTCAATATATGTTCAATACTCAGTATGCACATCTTCGGGATATCACAATCGTTCATGTCAACTTATGAACTTTTAATCTAGTAAACTCCAAGTTTACCATGATATGTGTTTTTTCTTTAGTAAATTTCAGATTTACTATTATATGAATAAATTTCAAATTTACTACTTCAGAAGTAGATTTCAAAATTATTCAACCTCTTTTGGAGGTGAGTTGTGATACAATCACAATCAAGTGCACGTTTGCATTAATAAGTTTCTCATTCCCCAGGAATTGAATATAATTGTGCCTTAAGCCTATCAAATTATGATAGCTTATAACCTCTTTCAAGATTTTGCTAATTCAGAAGCAAATCGAGGCATACATATGATGTAGAGAATTCTTCTCTAGTATATCTTATAATCATATAAGCGTGTGAAAATATTGTCACTTTTAATGATCATTATCATATTGTCCCTCCACGCATATATTCGTGCATTTACTCACTTGTCTTCTTTCAGACATATTATGCACTGCTACCAAATACACCTCAAGAATGAAGTAAGTTGTCGTATTTCAGACTTATCATATATTGCTACCACATTCACTTCATGGAATAGAGCATATTCAATTGGTCGAATTTCATGACTTTTCATTAAACACCCATTATTTTGCCTTAGCCATCATAATATCATCAATATGGTGTATTGAGATTCAAACTCAACATCTTATCCATATAAAGGCGTCTTAGGCATGAATCGATGGGACTTGAACCCAACATATTATCATCCTTTTTGATAATATTATTTTTGAGGAATAAATTTAAAATATAAATGGTTTTAAACCAATAATTTTTCCTCAAATCCAATAATAACTATATTAATAGTAGCAAAAGACAGATAACATAAAGAATTACTAACCTTGAAATCCTTCGAATTTATAATCTCACCTTGTTTGGCAGAGTCTCGTGCCGATAACGTGTTATAAAGCAAGAAAGAACAAAGAAGAAAAGTAGGGAGAATAGAGAGAGAATAGGGAGTAATTCTTATTTCTTCTCTTGAGGGATGATTTACGTGTTATAAAACAAGAAAGAACAATGAAGAAAAGTAGGGAGAATAGAGAGAGAATAGGGAGTAATTCTTATTTCTTCTCTTGAGGGATGATTTACAATGAAGGAAGTCATTCTATTTATAGGAAGAATTCGCCCCTAGTTTCACACTAAAAGATAAATACATCAAATCCTGATAGATATCAACTAGATCTTATTAGATCTTGATAGACATCCACTATAATGTAAATACATTTATAACAGAACATCAATTTTAGAAATAATTGATAAGTAAAAGTGAACGGAGAGAGTAAATATTTATTCATTCCGAACCACTTTACTTATCGTAATTATTTAAAATAGATGGTTCAAAATGCTTTTTCTATTCACTTTTACTTGTCGATTATTCTAAAAATTGCAATATTAATTGTAACTTTTAATATATCAAGAAAATATTATGATAATCATCATTAACATCGTACACATAGTAAGTTTCAAGTACGAATCTCTAATTAAATAGATTTTTTTTTATTTAAATGGTACTCTTCAGTTGTGTCATAACTTCAAGAGGAAAGACTAATGATGTTTGTATTTGTGCATTCATATTCTTTCTAATTTTGCATACTTTTTATTTATAACAGCAAAATGAAATCTAAACGTCAAATATCATTATATATATATAACAATACCACACTATAATAACCATAAAACTTTTAGAAAAACACTGTTACTCTAGAGAGGTTTAACAATATAAACAAACTTTCGAAAAATTAATATCTTTCGTTTCTGCTTCTTCTTCTTCTTCCTCCTCCTCCTCCTCACTTCCCTTATTCTCTTTCTTTTAATTGTTAGATAATAGTAATTTTCGAGTTTATATCATGATTATAATCTTTAATGAAGTGTTGAATTTCAACTATGAAAAATAAGTTACTACATAATAGTAATTTACAATTATTTGTTTTATTAATTCTTTTTCAACTAGAAATGTAAATACTTATATTATGGCTAATAACCACACTAAACATTTGATTTGCACATAGTGGCAAATGCCACATGGAAGGTCCCAAATTAAAGGAACACTTACATAATCTAATTAGCAACAAGTTAAAGAAATACACCTAGGTTTATTTTATGTAGATTTTTCTCTCGTGCAACTTTAATTAATTTGCCCAATAAATATATAACAAAATGTTATTCATTATGGCAAAAAGTTCACCAATAAATTTTTTACAATCAATTTAGTACTTCTATAATATATAGTACCATGTTATATATTATTCTGAAGTTGATGTGAGCATTTTGCCTTTTACTATATTCCATTATATATTATTTTACCCTACCTACCAAATGAAGTAGTACTATAGGTTCAATTCATAATTAAAAATAATACAACATTACAATATTATTAATAACATCAATGATTACATGCCGATAATTGAATAGGTTAAAAAAAAAAGTTGTTAACTAAAACTATACACAGTTGGCATTATAAGAAATCCTAACGCGTCAGGATACTTGTAAATTAATACCACTAAAGGATATGATGCAGCAAGCGAGCTCGTTTGCTCTTTCCTTAGTTAAAGATCTTGATTTCGAGTCTTATATATGAAATTTTTTTCATAGGAAGACGCTTTCTCAGATTGAACTTTGTATTACGTGAATATGAATTAGTTGAATTACAATATATATTTATAGTATATATATAACAATCATGGAAAGCTAAAAGAAATACATACACATATATATTGTAATTTTTTTTCATATTATTGGTAAATATAAGTTAAACCTTTTAACCTATATACAAAATAATGTATACTTTTGTTGTAGATTATTAGGTCATCTTTTTGTTTTTCTTAAGGATATCTCATATTTATCTCTATACAAATAATATATATAAAGAGAAGATTCTTAATCTTCACAATAAATTTTTGGTCAAACCAACTGATTCTTATTAAACAAAATCCATTACACAATAAATTATTACCTCATAAAATTACTTAATTAAGTATGATAAATTAGTGTGATTTAATATAATTATAAGTAATCCCATACCAATATTTTTTTTTAGTGTGTTTAATACGTTGGGGCAAGAGATAGCGACGTGCTTCCCACAATGCCACCTGCCCACGCGCACATGACCCCACTATTTTGGACTATGGACACAAACTTCAAGAAACCCTAATTTTTATACAAATAAAATATTAGGGCAAGTGACCCGCAAGGTTGGCTGAGTTGGTCGGGTGAATGATTTCTCATGTAGAAGACTTAGAATCGATTCCTTTCATTGAGTAGTAGAGTCAGAGTTTTCATATAGGGAGTTTAAAAGTTCGCACACAAATTAAATTAGTCGAAAAGGGTTCAACATCTATTATATATATATAAAAAATAATTTAACTCTGTATAAATAACGTAATTTTTTTTAAGGGGTTTAGATGAACCTCCTCGTTATATGCTAGCTCCGCCCCTGCTTTTATTAATGTAGCCTTCTTAGTCAGAGCTCGCAGCATGAGACTCGCCTAATGCAGTTTACAAATTAATTCTGTGTATTTAGAAGGTATTGCACATGAACAAATTTATTCATACGCACCCAAAGAATATTGGTTATGGGTTCCAAAAAAAAAAGAGGACAAGTGAAGTATTTGATATGCCGATCAAAATAATTATATTCGCTAGTTAAATACAACAACAAACTCAGTGTATTCCCACAAAGTGGAATTTGGGGAGGATAAGATGTACGCAGTCCATACCACTACCTCCGAAGAAAGTAGAGAGACTGTTTTCGACAGACCCCCGACTCAAGATAAAGAATAATAAACAAGAAGGGTGAATGACACAACAGAAAAAACAGGAATAAGAAATAATAGAAATGAAACCAGAGAAAAAACGAATACGAGAAATAAAGGCAACACTAAATAAGAAAATAGGAACTAAGAAATAAGAAATATGCCCCCCACCTAGTAGTAACATACCCTTACATACCAACGACACCTACGTACACAGTCCTAGGATTACGAACCCGGCTACACAAGATCTCTCCTGACTGCCTGCTACAATCCACACACTCACACTAGCCTTCTACCCTTATCCGCGACCTCTACACCTTCTTATCTAGGGTTATGTCCTCAGTAAATTAAAGCTGCTCCATGTCATGCCTAATCATCTCCCTCCAGTATTTCTTCGGCCTACCTCTACTCCTCTTGAAACCATCCAAAGCCAGACTCTCACACCTACGAACTGAGGCATCCGCGCCGCTCCTCATTACATACCCAAAACATTTCATCCTTCCCGCATCTTGTCCTCCACCGAAGCCACTCCCACCTTCTCCCGGATAACCTCATTTCTAACTCTGTCCCCTCTAGTAAGCCCACACATCCAACGTAACATTCTCATTTCCGCCACCTTCAATTTTTGATGTAGAGTGCTTGACCGGCCACACTCAGCTCCATACAACATGGTCGGACGGACTGCCACTCTATAGAAATTGCCTGTAAGCTTAAGGGACACCTTCTTATCACACAACACTCCCGAGGCGAGCCTCCGCTTCATCCAACCTGCTCCAATACATTTAGAGACATCCTCATCAATCTCACCATTCTCTTGAATCGTAGACCCAAGATACTTAATACTATCCCTCTTACAAACATCCTGGGAGTCCAACCTCACCACCACTTCGTCCTCCCGCCTCAAGTCACTGAACTTGCATTCCAAATACTCCGTCTTAGACCTACTCAACCTGAACCCCTTAGACTCAAGGGTTTGCCTCCAAACCTCCAATTTGTCATTCACAACCCCCCACGTCTCATCAATCAGCACTACATCATCCGCAAATAACATACACCAAGGCACCCCCGCCTTGAATACTCCGCGCCAACACATCCATCACCAACGCGAATAGGAACGGACTAAGAGTCTATCCCAACCCCGTCTCGACCGGAAATGCTCTGAGTCTCCTCCCGCCGTCCTCACCCGGGTTTTCCCTCCATCATACATGTCCTTAATAGCTCTGATGTACGCCATCGGTCCCCCTCTCACCTCCAAGCATCTCCAAAGAACCTTCCTCGGGACTTTATCATACGCTTTTTCCAGGTCGATGAACACCGAGTGTAAATACATGATCCAGGTGGCTAGTTAAATACATGAGAAAATCCATATTATTTAATTAAAAAATATACATTTTGTATATCATATAATTTTATAAATTATTATTTTAATGAACGACTAATATTCAATATTGTATTTCCAATAAAATATACACTATTTGTAACACCCATCCACTACTTTTATGAGAGAGTTCTATAAAGAAAAAAAAAACCTCAACTCTCTGAAGTCATTTCTTACTCACCCCTGCTCACAATCCTCTCCTTTAGACCTTTTGTAATAGAAGTTTTTTTTTCTATAAAGAAAAAAAAAGTTGTCACAAATATATATATACTATGTTATACAAACTTTGCTCCTAATTTTTTCAATCTCTATGTGCTTTATTCTTTTCCTTATCCTCCTTTGGGTTTGATTCTGTCCAGGATTTCTGTTTCTCTTTAATTAATTAGATCATCACTTGTTCCTCTTTTTTATTTTTTTCCTTTTTTTACAAAAAGAACTCTGCTTCTAGTTAGCTATCATATCATCTTTGTTCTTCTCTTTACTTGATTCCATGAACTTCTTCTGCATCTAATTCTCCTTCAAAGAAAAAAAGGTTTTCCATCTTACCCTAGTTTATTTCTTCTCAAGAAGTAGAGAGATTTAAAAAAAAGTCCTATATATATGTTAAAGATGGTCTCAATTATTTAGGGTCTTGCTGAAAATCAACAAACAAGTAAGAATTTTGGTTTTTGAGCTAATTTTCTTGGTGAAATTTGTGCTAAAAATTTGCAATTCTGGCTAATTGGTGGGGTGGTCAGGTGGGCATGTCTGGCCTGGAGCCAGGATCTTGCCCACCTATGCTTCTGACGAAGCAGGTCTCGGTTAACGAGAGTGGGAGTAGTGGTGATAATCAAGAAGACATTAATGATCGCGAAAATGGGGATCATGAACCTAAAGAAGGTGCTGTTGAGGTTGGAAATCGAAGACCTAGAGGTCGTCCTCCAGGATCAAAGAACAAACCCAAACCACCAATTTTCGTGACTCGTGATAGCCCTAATGCTCTCAGGAGTCACGTCATGGAGGTGTCAGGAGGCTCAGATGTAGCAGAGAGTATAGCACAATTCGCGAGGAGGCGCCAACGTGGCGTTTGTGTACTAAGTGGGAATGGTTCAGTTGCAAATGTAACCCTAAGACAACCATCATCACCAGGAGCTGTTGTACTTCAAGGAAGATTTGAGATTTTATCGTTGACCGGAGCTTTTTTGCCCGGTCCAGCCCCTCCTGGCTCGACCGGGCTAACTGTGTACTTGGCAGGTGGCCAAGGACAAGTGGTAGGTGGGAGTGTTGTTGGGCCATTAATTGCTGCTGGACCGGTGATGATTATAGCTGCTACTTTTTCTAATGCAACCTACGAAAGATTGCCATTAGAAGAAGAGGAAGATGTCGGAGGCGATTGCTCCGGCCAGTCTCAAGTACAGGCCGAAAATTCGCCTCCGACCTTATGTTCAAGTGGTGGAAGGCCACCACCACAACTACATGAATTGCCTGATCCATCATCACTACCTATTTATAATTTTACACCAAATTTATTACCAAATGGTGGACAATTGAATCATGATGCATATGCTTGGGCAAATCCTAGACCACCTTATTGAGATTGAAAAAAAAGTGGGTAAATTTGAAGAATAAAAGAAGGGTAGTAGGATCAAGAGATCATGTACTAAGGTATTTTTTTTTCTATCAATGTTTGATTTTATACATAGAGTTTAATGTTTTTGTGTTTTGTAGGAAAATGTTTTGGAAGAAGTATATATAGTTAGGATGGAGAGACTATATTACTTTTTCTTAGTAAATAAACATTTTCTCTTGTAGCTTCCATTATGGTTGAAATAAAATATGGTTTCCTTTTTCTCTAATAATTTACTCTATCTTTTAGTTAAGAGTGAAAAAAAAAGTATGTTAATTACTAGAAGAACTATAGAAGGATGTGTCTTCTTTTCTTGTTTGTGCTTCAATTTTGTGACTAGAAACAATGAATGTTCATGTCTTTTTTTAAATTAAATATTCAATATTCCCTTTTGCACTTTGATTTCTTTTTTCTTCATCATACTAGTTTGTCCAAATTAACACTAAAACAAAGACCAATCCATGTGCTTACTTATATTTAATATGTTTTTACTAGTTTACTTAATTAGTTGATGTGTTGTGGATGAGTACTGAACTTTGTTTATTTTCTGTCTGATTTCGTGAAAATGAACTAGAACTAAAGAAATCCATGGTGGTCTCTAAGCAAAATCTAGGAATGCTAAGTTAAAATATAATGCACTTGAACTGATAATTTAATATTTTTTATTGCTGCTGTAATATTTATTTGATTAATTGCTACATAATAATAATAATAATAATTAATTAGCTACTATGGATAAGACTCAAATATTCTCTTGGAAATGATTCAGCTATTCATGCATGTTTTTTTTTTATTAACTTATAGTAAATCATTTAGTATTTTATTGATTACTGTGATAAGGAGAGTGTTTTGAAACAAGAAATGAGCAAGAATGCTTCCTTATTCAAGAGGAAGATTTTGTGGTGAATCCGGATTTGAAGTTTATTGATTCTTATGACGATCCCAAGTTACTATCTTATAATAATTATATTCATAATGCAATCAAATATTTGTATTTTCTTCATATCAATTTATGTGATATTTTTCAAATTTCACAAATCAATGAATTTTTCCTTGATCACGTTTTTCTCTCTCTTTTAAAAATATATTCAATAATCAATTATTGTGATTTTCAATATTTTTACACAGTTTCAAATATGTATATTTTATTTCAAAATACTAACATTCCACATTCGTATTCATGATTTGATTCTCCAAATTTCACTTGTCACATAAATTGAAACATAAAATAAAAATAGTGAATTCACGTGAACCGATATGTTACATATGCTAGATCTGTCTGTGGAAGAGACACATTTCCTGGCTGCTTCTATAGACATGTTTTTGGGTAAATACATGCACAGACATTCAATTATAACTAAACTAAAAATAGTTCAATTATTACTTTGGGTTATATAATATATATATATTCATTATATTCCCATCCCAACAAATAATACAAAATGAAAAGAGTTGACAAAGTGTTATTTGAATCCCCACTTGCAAGGAACAATAACTGGAATCACTTGACGTCTGCCCACTTGATTAATAAAGGAGTCAAATGCAATACTGATGACAAATTGTGATTTTTTTTTCACCCGGTGTTCGGTATTCATATTAGAACATCGATTAATTTGAATTACGCACTACAAGGCTCATTCTGATTGGCATTCCCAATAAAAAAAATTTTATACCCAGAGCTCGAGCCCAAGATCTCTGATTAAGGGTGGAGTAGTCCCACCACAATCCATGTTGGTGAGAAATTGTGATCTTAACCAAGCTAGATTACATGTTACAATTTTCTTATATAAATAATAAAGTTGCTAATGTATATGGTGTATTCACTTAGAGTGCATTTGGGCATAAAAATGATGAAATTTGGAAAAAAATTAGTAGTATCTGTTTTTAAGTTGAAAATGATATTTCAAAATTGAAGTTATATTTGGACATGATTAAAAATAAGAATCAAATTTTATATTGATGTGGACTTGGAGTGGAAATTATGAAAATAGCTTTTTGGAGTTTTATCCATGCTAAATAGACACTTCGAGTGTCATATATAGTGCAACATCAAGTAAACATATTAAGTTGGCGTTTTATCACCCAATATTATTCAATGATAACATCGAGTGTCATCTAATAATTTTGATTCAAACCTTATATATTTATTGAAAAGTTCATTAACTAAGTATACACAACATATTTCGAATTCAATAATCCAATAGAATGTGGTAGAATATGGTATTTGAACTGTTAAAACCAAAATTTTGAATTTGGAGTGCAACATATAGTACTACCATATATTTAACGAATGCATTTTTTAGACTAATAGCTTGTTTGGTTAAGCTTATTTTAAAAAAAAAAGTGTATTATTTTTAATTTTTTTTTAAAAAGAGTTGTTTGGTCAAGCTTTTGAGAGAAAATAAGTGTTTCTAGAGAGTAACATAAGTTGTTTTTCAGGAGCTAAAAAAAAGTAATTTTTTCCTAAAAGCACTTTTGAGAAAAAAAAAACATTTAAAAACACTCTTAAAAAGTTTGATCAAATATTAATTGTTGTTTAAAAGTGCTTTTCAAACTTATGGCCAAACACAAACTGCTTCTCACAAAAATTACTTTTTTTGAAAAGCACTTTTTTTTTTTTTTTAAATAAGCTGATTTTATAAATTTAGCCAAATAAATTATTATGCCCAAGTAATTGAATAACAATTTGTTGTATAAATCGTATATAATGATGCATAGCAATGAACATAGGTACGATACAAGCTAGGAGATATGGTCGAAAGAATCATGATTGGGATGAATTAATTGAGTCCAAATTTAATTTTGGAAATAGTGTGTAACAACATTAAATTTATCATTTTGAGTCAAGAATTTATCGAAAATATTTTTTATATTTCATAAAAATAGAAATAAAATTTGCATACATTTCCTTTTCAAAATTTTTCATCTGAAACTACGCTTAATATATTGGTATAAGTTTCAGATATGCAATCTAAAAATAATTAGAATTATTAAAGACTCATAACATGACGTTAAACGACACTTGGTTTTACACGACCTAAAACTGGTTAAAATCAAAGTCCCTATCAAGGTCCTTTGATATGCAGATTAAATTATCTCAAAATCTGAGATAAATTTATATCTTTAATTAAATATAATATAAATTTAATTTGAATATATCCTATTTTAATTGAAAATTTATCTTAGATTTCGGGAATGAATTGTGTGAATGAGTATATTTATACCTTGATATATAAAACTTAAATTCATGAAGAAGTTGAATGGAAAAACACAATCCTAACTTTCTCAGAATAAAAGTCTAGACAAATTTACATTAACTATAAATTTTCGAGAATCACGTTATATATATTAATTACAATGTTTTGTAGAACCACGTGATTTTGTTGCTTCTTCATTGATGGGTAGTTAAAGAAGAAGAAGAAGAAAAAGTCCTATTTAAGCTACAAATGTTATAATCTATGGATTCTATGCGTTGTTGACGAAAAATAATACAGAAAATAGAGACTTAATATAGCTATATATGAATGTTACATAGTTATCAGGATACTTATACCGTTTACATTAGCAGTATCTAGGATGTGCAAAAATCGAATCGATAAAAATGTTATTGGGTTAACGATTTTTAGTGGTTTTATAAAAAAAATTATTGAGTTATTGGTTCGGTTCGGTTTTTTCTTATTGGGTTATTGGGTAAACCGATAAACCAATAAGAATATATATATATATATATATGACTTATTATATATTTCTCTTTAATTTCTACAAATTAACAAACATATTATTTCAATTATACAAACTCTTAATTTCTCCTAACAACATTTAGTTCAAACTTGAAGATTCTTGTAAATTAAAACACATCATATAAGATTTTTTGTTGCAACTAAGATTCATTTTTTTTTTCATGTTCCTTATACTATTTCTATTTTATGAGTATTTTCTTATCGGTTAAACCGAACCATTAAGGACTAAAAATCGATAAACCAAAAAACGATAAAAAATATCTTATTGGTTTGGTTATTGGTTTAACATATTTAAAAATCGAAAATCGATAAACCGAACCGGTAGTATATAAAACTGAACCGAACCGACCGATGCACACCCCTAACAGTATCAAATTGAGGCGGATTTAGAAGTCTGGATACAGGTTCACGTGAATTCAGTACTAAGTACTTAAATCATGTATATAGTATATTATTATTGAACGGACAGGAATAAGCAATACCATAAACAAAAAAAACAAGAACACACAGATTTTATGTAAAAATTCTTGACGGAAAAAATCACGGACAGAGGAGGAGGAAATTCACTATAGTCGAGAGGAATACAATGAGGAGACGAAAGTCTAAATGACGTATATAAACCGTCCAAAAACAACCCACTAAATCGCACTTATATAATACATGTGTACAAATAAATCCTAAGCCCAAAATCATACAGGTCCAAACCCGATCACTCCACCACCACCACAGACCCCCAAAAAATCTCAAACATGGGTCGCACCGCGAACTTTTCAGGACCGGATCAACAAAATTCGATTCACAAACTCTAACATATATGTTTCGAATTTTATTAAATCTTGAATTGTAAACGCAGTTATTATTGAGTATTGACTTGAGGTTGTTGTAAGAATTATAAAATTTAATTCAGACCTCCGCCATAATATGATAAAAACATTGTATGGATCTAAAAAATAAATTATTTAACTTTGATTGGAAACTAGTGTTAGGATCGATTTGCGTACACTCACACACTAGATTGACGAAGAAGATGAAGAAAATAAGAGAGAGAGTTCGTAAGGAGAGAGAGAGATGCGTAAGAATGAATTACGTGGTAACACCCGTTGGTAAACTCCACGGTGGACGGAATATTTATATTGATGATTCATAGTATGTACAATTACACAAAGAAATGAGAATAAAAAGGTACAACCTAAAATTTGGGTCGAGGCTATTTATATTAATGATTCCCAATAAAAAAGTTGAACCGCGTGAACATTAATAAATGATAGTACATCACATATTAATCAGGCTCCACAACCCAACAATTCTCCCACTTGGAGACTGATTCTGTCATCCAAGAATTACATTCTCAAAAAAAAAATATTCCTCCGTCATCAATATGTTCGCCGCACTGCAATATCTGTAGATACAACTACAGAAGACCGACTAAGGTTTTGCACAACCTTAGTTTTCCAACATCAACACATTTTGTCAACATGTCTGCTGGATTCTTTGCACCCTCTAACTTTTCCAAACACATATCACCTTCTTCCACTGCCCTGTGAGTGAAATGATACCGTCTTCTAATGTGTTTCGTCTTCGAATGATAGATCGGGTTCTTCACCAGCTGTATGTCACTCTGGCTATCTGTGTAAAGAATCTTCTCATGCTGCTTCTTGCCCAGTTCTTCCAGATAATCTGTCAGCCATATCATTTCCTTTCCAGCTTCAGCTATTGCCACATACTCAGCCTCAGTAGATGAAAGAGCAACGCACTTCTGAAGCCTGGACATCCAACTCACTGTTATACCACCTACGGTGTAAATGTATTCGGAAGTTCTCTTGCTCAAGTCCACATCCCCACTAAGATCAGCATCAACAAAACCTTGCAGAATCACTTTGTCATTGCCAAAACAAAGTGAAGTACTGGATGTACCTCTCAGATATCTTAGAAACCACTTCACAGCTTCCCAATGCTCTTTCCCGGGGTTTTCCATGCACCTGCTAACAACTCCCATTGCATGTGCTATGTCAGGTCTAGTGCAGACCATAGCATACATCAGACTCCCAATTGTAGAAACGTATGGAACAAGTGCCATGTACTCCCGCTCCTGAGCTGTCTTCGGTGACTGCTCCTTTGACAATTTTATGTGATTTGCCAATGGATTAGTCCTAGGTTTAGCATCATTAACTCTGAATTTGGCCAACACCTTCTCTACGTACTGCTCTTGGGATAAATTTAAAGCTCCAGTAGATCTATCCCGAGAAATCCTCATCCCAAGAATCTGTTTCGCTGTACCTAAATCTTTCATCTCAAACTCAGAGGACAGTCTTGCCTTCAGAGAGTTTATCTCCTTCATACTGGATCCTACAATTAACATATCATCCGCATATAATAGTAAGAATACATAAGAATCAGTGTATTTCTTGAAGTAGCAACACTGATCCTTTTCACTCATGCGGAAACCACTCTTGCTCAGAAAGGAGTCAAACTTCTTGTACCACTGTCTAGGTGTTTGCTTCAGCCCATACAATCTCCCGTTGAGATTGCACACCATGTGTTCTTTGCCTGGAACTGCAAACCCCTCTAGTTGCTGCATATAGATTTCCTTATCTAAATCTCCATGTAAAAATGCAGTTTTTACATCCATTTGCTCAAGATGCAAATTCTCCGATGCAACAATACTCAATAAAATTTGGATAGTAGTTAATTTCACGCAGGAAAAAATATTTCAGCATAATCAATACCTTTTCTTTGTGAATATCCTTTAACTACTAACCGAGCCTTGAACCTTCTTTTGCCATCTGGTTCTGCCTTGATTCTGAACACCCACTTGTTCAATAAGTCTCTCTTCCCTGCAGGTAACTCAGTCAACATCCACGTGTTATTCTTCTCAAGTGAGCTCATCTCATCATCTATGGCTTGCTCCCACTTGATTGAGTCCTCCACCTGCAGGGCCTCAGCAACAGACTCTGGTTCCCCTTCATCAGTCAGTAACAAATAATGTAATGATGGTGAATACTTATCTGGTGCTCTAATGGTCCTGGATAATCTCCTCAAAACCTGCTCAGGTGTCACCTGCTCCACCTCTGATTATTCAATGACAGTCTCTGGAGTTTGTTGAGTTTCTGCTGTAATATCTTTGGGTGTACTATTCAGCAACTCAAGATTAACTCCCACTTTCTTTGTAGTCTCTTGAACCTTTTGCTCTCTGTCCTTGTACAAGATATTTTCATCAAATGTCACATCACAATGTCTTAGGATCTTCTTGTTCCTGTCATCCCAAAACCTGTACCCAAACATGTCAGAACCATAACCTATAAAGTAGCACTTTATAGCTTTAACATCAAGATTATCTCTCTTCTCTGGATCAACATGAACATAAGCAGTGCAACCAAAATTTCTCAAGTGAGAATACTTGAGTTCTTTTCTCGTCCATACTTCTTTCGGAATCTTGAATCCCAGAGAAACTGATGGTCTCCTGTTGATCAAGTATGCAACTGTGCTCACAGCATCTGCCCAAAACGTCTTAGGCAACCCACAGTGTATCCTCATGCTCCTTGCACGCTCATTCAATATTCTGTTCATCCTTTCAGCAACTCTATTCTGCCTTGCCTTCCCGGGAACTGTCCTCATCAATCTGATTCCCTCAGCTGCACAGAATTATTTGAATTCTGACTTGTCATATTCTTCTCCATTGTCAGACCTCAGGCATTTGATTTTTAAACCAGACTGATTTTCAATTTCAGCTTTTCATCTCTTGAAGGTAGCAAACACATCTGACTTACGTTTCAAGAAGTAAACCCATACCTTCTTGCTGAAATCATCAATGAAGGTGATATAGAATCTAGATCCACCAAGTGATGAAACAGGAGATGGTCCCCAAACATCTGTATGGACCATTTCCAACCGTACTTTCTTCGGCTCTTTTGCAGTCTTCGTGAAACTTACTCGTTTCTATTTTCCCATAACACAACTCTCACAAAAACTTATATCAACAGATGCTAGCCCCTCTAAAGCTCCTTTTGCAGCCATCATCTTCATTCCTTTGGCACTCATGTGTCCAAGTCTGTTGTGCCACAGACATGAACCGGAAGCACCCTCAGCAACAACAGCCATGTTTATACACCCTGCAGTGGTGTACAAAGTTTCAGATTTTGTGCCACGTGCTACAACCATAGCACCCTTCACAATCTTTCACGAACCTTTCTAAACTCTGTTGCGTAGCCTATGCTATCCAACTGACCAACAGAGATCAGATTCTTCTTGAGACCAGGAATATATCTGACATCCTCCAATGTCCACTGATTTCCTGCTGGAGTTTTTATGTAGACATCCCCCTTTCCTTCAATCACCAACGACTTATTGTCAGCAAGATACACCTTTCCAAAATTTCCACACTTGAAATTTTAGAACAATTCCTTGCTTGGAGATGAATGAAAAGATACACCAGAATCTAATATCCAGGATTCAACCGGGGTGTCCACACTAAGGATTAAAGCATCTCTAATATTTTCTGCTGAATTAACAGAGTCATTATCATCTCCAGATTTCTGATTCTGCTTCTTCTTGGGTTTCTTGCAATCTGTCCGAAAGTGTCCTTTCTCTCTACAATTCCAACATGTCACGTTGGATTTTTGTGGAGATTTTCTTCGATTCCTTAGTTTTGATTTGCCATGTATGTTCTGACCCTTCGATTTTTCTCTCTTCCCTCGGTCAACGCTGAGAGCACTACCCGATGACTTCCCAATTTCTCATTTATGAATGCTTTTGCTAAGAACAACATCTCGGATTTCATCAAACTTCAGCTTCTTAGATCCACGGAAACTGCTAATCGCAGCAACAACAGTATCCCAAGACTCAGGTAGAGATGACATCCAAATCAATGCTTTAATTTCATCTTCAAAATTAATATCCACATAACACAGTTGACTAACAATCATATTGAACTCATTTATAGGTTCAGCAACAGATCCATTCTCAGACATCTGTAAATTAAACAATGTAATCTACGCATCAAATATACCTTGTTCATTGAAGATAGTTTTTCGTACATATTTGATAGCGCCTTCAACATATCGGACGCGGTCTTCTCCTTGACGATGCTGAACGCCACGTTTCTCGTCAAAGTCAACCGGATCATCCCTAGAGCCTGTTGATCCTTGAGCTTCTACTGCTCCTCCGTCATGGACGTCGGCTTCACCCCGGTCAAGGGTTTGTGAAGATCTTTCTGGTACAGATAGTCTTCGATCTGTATCTTTCAGAAATCGAAATCGGATCCATCAAACTTCTCGATTCCAAGCTTCGATCCTTCCATCTTCAGTGATCGTGATGAATCTCCTAAGCTCTGATACCAGTTGTTAGAATCGATTTGCGTACACACACTAGATTAACGGAGAGGATAAAGAAAATGAGAGAGAGATGCGTAAGAATGAATTACATGGTAGCACCCGTTGGTAAACTCCACGGCAGATGGGCTATTTATATTGATGATTCAGAATATGTACAATTACACAGAGAAACGAGAATAAAAAGGTACAACCTAAAATTTGGGTCGGGGCTATTTATATTGATGATTCACAATAAAAAGGTTGAACCGCGTGAACATTAATATATGACAGTACATCACATATTAATCGGGTTTCACAACCCAACAACTAGCACTCAATCTCAAATCTACCCATTTCTTTCCTCTTGACAATTTGACGAAGTATAAACATGAAAAAAAATGGTATTAATGTATTCACAAATCAAATATTCCTATCCCACATGCAAGTTGAATGTAAATAAAGGTTGGACCCAAAAAAGGAAAAAAAAATGTAACTATGTAAGGATATGTATATGTAAATTGTCATGAAAATGAATTGGCATTATCATGTGGGCACGTGGTAATAATTATTGCATATAGAGAGTTGTGAAAGGGTTTCGACCAAAAAAGTACAAAAATATTTAATTTGTTTCGACTGTTAATCTATTAGTGTCATCTTGCGATCCACGTTCATGTCCGATATTGTTCGTTTTAGTCCAATAGATTTTACTGATTTATCTTTTTTTGTTTATATTATTATCGAGTACGAACGAATGTGGATCATACAAATTTGTGTTGTTCTTTTAAAACTTTTAGATTTTCCTCTTTCATTTAGATATGAGATTTGTGTAAGATGTTGTATGTAGCCCTCTTTCAGAAAAATGGAAATCTAGATGCATGTCAATCCTTCTCTTTATCTGTCCTCGTCTGTTTGTTGGAGTTCCTCATCGATGGGTTAGAGGGTCCTTGGTCTCCTTATATGGTCTTGGGCAATCCTCACCTCGTGAGCTAGTTTTTTAGGTTGAGTTAGGCCCAAGATCCATTTTTTACATGATATCAGAGTCAGGCCCACACAATTCATTGTTTCCGATGTTGAGTGGCAATTCTCACCTGGGGAGGGGGGTGTTGAAGTCCCACATCGGTGGGTTAGAGGGTCATTGGTCTCCTTATATGATCTTGACAATTCTCACCTGGGGGGTCTTGGAGTCCCACATCGATGGGTTACAGGATCATTGGTCTCCTTTTGAGGTTGAGTTAGACCCAAATCCATTCTTTACACTGTTCGTCCTTCATAACGAATGGCTCAACATCTTCTTTGAAGTTTATCCTACCACTATATTAAGGGAACTCATGCTCTGGTATCATATTTGTGACGACCTGAGCTCATGACACGTATTGTCTGCTTTGACCAAATTAAATAGATTTTATAAATTTGTTCACCAGATCACACGCTATCATCAAATGCAAAGATGTGTATACAATATGAATTTGTGTTGTCTGTCATTCTTCAAAAGATTGCTAACCTAAAAACTCACTGATTTTTCTCTTTGAGTCATCCTCATCGATCTGTCTTCCGTACTGAGTTACATAATCTATTCGACTTAACTTCACTCTTTTAGAAGATGTTGTCACATAATAAACAAAAACAATGTTTCTATTTCATCATTACTAGATACTTGGTTCTAATTTCATGTTCCAAACTTCATAGTCTATATATACAATCATATATGCCTATATTAAACATACATGGTCGATAAGTACTTATTACCAAATCCAAAATCATTCAAAAATAAAAAAATTATCTTATTTAGCTTAATTATTTTGTGTGTGTGCATTTCCATAATTATATCGTGTGTATTTTAAAAATAAAACTTTCATCTTATTTAACTTTAATTTTTTTGCATGTGTCTTCCCATGATTATGCCGTATGTGTTTAAATTTAGTTTGAAATAAAAACTTTCAACTTAAGTTTGTTAAAGTAAAAGAGGATTTGTTGTTTATGTCACTTCATTTAAACACATATCACTCATATAATATAGAATATTAAAATTCATTTAATTGATACATACAATATCAATTTTTAAGTGATTAAAAAACTATTTAATTTAAAATATGTAATTCAACAACGGAGTCGAAATTTTTATTATTTTTTAGAGAAATTAAAATATATAAATAAACATAATAATTATTCAAATAAATTTAACGTATTATATATTCATAAATAAAATATTTCTTAAATGTGTATGAATCTCTAATATTTCATGTTAAATTCCTTATTTTGTTTTAAATTTCATAAAATATTGATAATCTCATTTTTTGTTAAAATAATTCATCATCAAAAAAGTGAAAATGAAGTACTCTCATTTTTCATTATTTAGTATCATTAATATTTGTAGAGTCAAGTTATATTCTAAAAAAAAAATTAAAAAATTCAAATATTTTTAGCTAAATATAAAAATATTTTTTTATTTAATAATTAAGCATGTATTAAGTTAGAAAGAGAATGTCAACATACTTTAATAACTTGTCCATGATTTTATAAAAATACCTTATATTTTATATAAGAAAAATAAAGTAATATATATATAGTGATAATCTAAGAATTTGGAGGGCAATTGTGTCCTTTTCTAATTTTATCTCAAGGATAAATAATGATGGGATTGTTATCCCAATAAATGGGTGGATAACTTATCCCGGTACTATTTATTAGTCCCGGGATAAGTTATCCCGAATATTTTCAATCAAACATGCATTAAATTTTTTATTCCAGGATTAATATTTTATTCCGAAATTATTTGTTTTTATACCTTAAACCAAACGGCTCCAAAGTATACCCTTAGTATTTTTCTTTTCTTTATAAAATTAAAGATTTACAAACATGTTAATCCCGAAATAAATTATCCCGAATATTACCAACCAAATATGCATTAAAAATTTTATTTCGAAATTATTTGTTTTTGTACCTTAAATCAAACGGCCAAAGTATATCCTTAGTATTTTTCTTCTTCATAAAATTAAAGATTTACAAACATGGAGGTCCCGCTTCACATGAATTCACGTGTGAAGGTAATTAATTAATTAATCTTAATAAAATATACTTAGCAACTTGGACACAACATTCCAACACTAAAGTCTTTCCATATTAGTGGGGGGCCTATTATATTCAATAATTTCAACTATTCTTGCCCTGATTTCCTCTGCTCTAAAACTAAAATAGTGAGTTAATTCTTGACCAAAGGGGCCAATTTAGAACAAATTGGTTCTTCCCTTTGTTCCCATTTGCATTTGCTAACTACTTTAAGCATAATTCAACTCTAAGTACTCCATTGAAAATATCTTTTGATTTCAAGTCCGAATAAAGAAAGAGAATTGCGATAAGATGAAACACATGAAAAGAAACTACCTATAATAAATCTTCACAACAATAACAACATGAAATGATACGAAGACCTATTAAAAAAATCCTGAACTAGGGATTGATAAATACTATAGCTAAGTGATAAATTCATAGTTAATCCTATATAGCGATGAATTATACAAAAAGGAAAAAAAAAATTACTAGTTACAAAATATATGGCCATAGCTTTCAAATTTTATTTTATTTTAGTGTTTAGGAGTTCTTTTGTAACAATAGGGAAAAGTGTTTTGTCTGCGTTTGGAGTTTTCTGTTCGTGGTGTTTTGGTGATGTCTATGATTTCAAATAGGTAGTTTATAATATTATGTTGTGGTTGTCTTGTTTTCAGTATTAGCTAGCAGTGTGTTATTCCTTTTTGTTGTGTGCTTTTGTGTTTTGTGTTTGTTACACTGTTATCTATCATGAGTCGGAGGTCTATCAAAAACAGCCTCTCTATTTCATCCTTGGTAGTGGTATAATCTGCATACACATTATCTTTCCTAAACTCTATTATGTGGGAATATATTGAGTATATTGTTGTTGTTAGTATTGACTCAGGGGCGGCTCAAGCGCATTAGAGGTCTAAAGTCAAAATCAAACGGAGACCTTAAATTTTTACGTAATTTTTTTATTTTTTTTAATAAAGTCTATTGCGTTCAATCTTTTTTTGTGACATAGTATTCTAGATAAATCAAACTTATTCGAATTATTTTTTTATATATAAAAGTTTATTTTTTCTACAAATAATATTTAAATCTTTTAAGAAAATCTATAATATGTTATTACTAAAAAAAAATAAAGCCCCTCAAATTCGGAGGCCTAAGGCTGTCGCCTTTTTTTTTTTATAAGGATAGAGCCGCCCTTGAGTATTGTATAAAATCATATAAGAATATCGACTAGTTAGGGATTGACACGACTAGTTGATATTGATTGGAGGGTAACTTTTACTTTTGGCTATACTGACCTTTAGTCCCCTAAGATTAAGCCAATTTGAAACAATTACATCACTATGAAAGGGAATCCATTAAACTTGCATTAATGAAATGTCGACCACGCATTATATATTATATAACCACTTCAAATACATTAATTATTGTGTGCACCAAATTTCATTAATATTAGTGGTGGGGGCATAAGCATTACATATTTGAAGAAAAAAACAAAATATAGTTTGGCTCTTGGCTTAGCTTTTATTATGTGCTCTTTCAAAATCTAAATTGGATGCAACAAATCTAAAAGGACCTTTGTCTTTGTCATGGAGTACACCTCATCTATTTATGGGTCCAAAATGTTTTTAACTTTAACCTAATATCTTTTGTGCTTTTTGGCGACACATTTCTTGTTACATGGTGATATGTGAATATGAGTCTTAATCTTGATGTGTTCGTTTCTTTTTGATCCGTCTAAAAAAAAAAATGTTATTTTTATTTTATTTTATAACTATTTAATGATATTATCTGAATCCTATTTTATAAGAATAGACAATTAAAAAGTAAATTTTGAGAGGGACAATTTTGTAAACTTTCTAAAGTCGTCATTTATTTCTTAAATTTTGTGTCCAGTCAAATAGCGACACATAAAATGAAACGGAAGGAGTAGATGGTAAATAATGTTTTGTTTTACTAAGATGGAGATTGCCCCTAAATTGAGTTGGAAAGTGATTGACATCTTATTTCTATTATTCGATGAGTGAACTTTATTTTAATAGTTTGAGAGCTATTGCTTTATCCGTTTTAAAATAGTTAAATTGTTGGAGTATGTTTTAGTGTTCAAAATAATTGAATTGTTCATTATTCAAGATAATGTTAGAAGATTTTTTCAATTTTACCCTTCACTAATTAAATTTGCAAGGTTGAGTTCCAATGATCATTAGTAATGTTTTGGAGTTTGAAAAGGACAAAAATGAAAAGAAAAACATGACTAATTTACGTGTTTTGTCTATTTTTTTAATATGTGTGTTATATTTCAACAATTTAATTATTTTGAAACGGATAGAGTAATAAATTTAATATAACATTAAATGTTATTTAAGTATGCAATTTTAGATTGCTTGGCAATCGACATTTGTATATCAAGAGTAAGGCCTAGTCCTCCTCTTTTATACCGTTGACAATCCTCAAGTGAAAGATAAGAATAGCTTTGGTTATATTTACATATATAATAGAATGTTGCTAGCAGTGAATCAAGTAATTCACATAACAAATATTATAAATCTGTAAACTGAAGATGAATTTGAACACTGAGTCTTAAGGGATCGTTTGATTGGAAAATAGTTAATCAGGAATAATTAATTTCGAAATTAATTATCCCACCATTCATATGGGATAACTTATCCCATTACTATGGTGTAGGAATATCAAAATGACGAATGACTGAAAAATATCAAAAATACGCTCAATGGAGTTGTCATTTGATATATAATTCAATTCATACTTCAATATAGTCTATTCACTACTTTCTAAGCACCCATATTTCCAATAACTAGTCTAAAATATGTGTCACGCACGTGTATCTCACTTCAATGAGTTCACTTTGATATTATTTTTAAAAATATCAAATTAATAAATAAATTAATGATTTAAACGCATGTATTTGCCTCGCACATGGAGCCTTTGCTTATTTAAAATTAAAATTTAATTATTTCAATTAATTTCAAAATGTTAAATACTAAGAAAATAATAGATTAAAAATTTAGACCCTACAAAATTAAAATTATTTACTATACAAAGATTATTTGATATTGAATGAAATTATCAGAAGCTAAGTTGACAAGTATTATGATTGTACTTAAACTTGGTTTCTAGCAAAACTACTATCTTTCAAATCTATTATTTATTAAGTCTTTAAAATCAAGCATCTTGTTGCTTACATTTTATTTTAAAAATTTAACAAAAGTTTAATGTAAATATGATTCATAAGTAAAAAATATCAAGTTCATATAAATCTTTGTTGAAAACATACGTAATAACCTGAAACAGTAGTAATCACGATCTCTTATTTCGAAAAGAAATTGAATTGGATGGTCATTACAATATTCTTTCAAAATCATATTAAAAAAAAATTAAAACAAAAGAAACGATGAACTAAACAAATTAAAGAAAATATTATATATCACATGCTACAGAATAATAGCTTGAAGAACTCACGTTGTTAAGGAGCAATCAATCTCTATGGAAGATAAAAAAAAGTAGGATATTAATAAAGTTTTAAAGTTTTTTTTTTTTATAGAATTCTAAAACTTTTTCATAAAAAAAAGCTAAATATGAAAGATTTTAATTTTTTTTCAGAAATTATTTACCAAAATTAAATAAACTAAAACCTTAGGAATGACAATTTTATCTTTTATTTTTGTCTCTTTTTTCCATACTTGTATATACTTATTTTTTCTTAATTCAATCATAAAATTTTGCTCTTTAAATTAAGAAAATAGTCTTCCCGATTATATTATAATTACACACAAACACTAATAAATATTATAATATTAGATTCTTAAAAGATTTCAAAAATAAATGCCCTAGTTTAGCTTTTTGTCATTCTTTTACTTTCTTATTGCATCTTTAAAAAAAATTCTTATACATTCTTTTTGTGTCATTTTATGTTATAACAAAAGAGTCCAAAATTAAATTTTCTATCTATTTTAGAAATTTTTAATTTTAAAATTATATTTTATTCTTACTGTATATTTGAAAATTTATATAAAGTAAATTTTGAATGAACATATAAATATTAAATATTATGATTTCTTGTTAAAATTTATAATCAAACCTAAAGACAAATAAATCAAAATTTTGACCCAAATCAAAAAAGATACGTGAGAGAAAAAAATAGACCTCTTTTTCCTATTCTTTGGACCTCTTTTATAATTTTTTTTTTGATCAAATCTATTTTAATTGGAAAAGAATTTTTGTTATAGAAATTTAACCAAAATAGAAAACTTGTTGCCTATTTTTTTGGACGTTTTTTGCCTTTTCATTTTTTTAACGTCTTTTGTCTTTTTTAAATGGACCAAGCCTATTTTAATTGGAAAAGAATTTTTGTGTAGGAAAATAACCATAATAAGAAAACCTTCTTTATTTAAATTTTAATAAAATATTTAATATTCCGTAATATGACTATTTTATCTAAAGTGGAGACTTTTAATGAAGGGCAAAAAGTTCAAATCACTTTTCTAAAGGTCTTCACACTTTTAATATATTATAGATTATAGATATAGATTATAGATTATAGAATAGATTATAGTGTAACATAAAACTAAAATTGAATCATTAATGATGAAATTATGTGAAATTTGAACTTAAGGAAAGGCAAAACACAAAAGAGAATATTAAGGTCTCATTTGAGCATGAAAATCATAATTTTTTGAAGTTGAAGTTGAAGTTGGAATTTTGTTTGACAACAAATAAAAATGAAGTTATTTTTAAAATTTAGTGAGAAAAATAAAAGTGAAAACAACTTTTATTTATTTTTATTTTTTTAAATATAATTTTAAATTGTATTTAAAATTATTACGATCAAACACGTTTTTATTATTTTTTATTATAATAAAATAATTCTTTTTAAAAAATAAAAAGTTTCCATGACCAAACGGCTATTAATTGAGGGAATTATTTGGCTAATAAAACAAGAAGCAAAGATTATAATGGTGATTCCAACAATGTGGGACCCACAAGTCCTTGTCACTTTTTAGAGGGATACCCATTGACTAAAATAGCCGTTGAGATTGTGCCACGTGGAAAATGTTAAACACGAAGGGGGTGTAAACGCGTCAGTCTTGTTCTCTAAAGTGGGTGAACTGTAGCCGGAGGCTGTGCACTATATATAAAGTAAATATTTTTAGTTATTTTAATTTATTCGTCTCGTTTTGATTTAACACATAAGTATATTTATATTTCGTATAAACTAAAAAATAATTTAATTTTTTACTTATTTTATAATGATGAACAAGTAAGTAAAAAATATTATTTTTAAAAAATATTTATATATAATCTAGCATAAAATTATAGAGGTGAAAGCCCACGCGGTGGAATGAGATGATTAGAGCCGTTAAAATGAGATAGGTCCGTTGGGCCTGCCCGGCCCAACCTGTAATTTAATAGAGTTGGGCTTCAGTTTTGTAACCCATTTAAGAACAGGACTTTTTAGTCCGGCCAGTATAAGCTTGTAGCCCATGGGACTTGAGCAATGTGGGTTGGGCTAGCCTGCTGGCCGGCTCGTAAGTCAAATACATGCAATTATTTAGATTGTTTATTAGTATTTTTATTTGGTTTGGAGGATATCATGTCAAAAGTTATTTAATTTCGCAATTAGGAGTATTTTTGGGATGTTGGAGACTTGATTAACAAGTACTAACACTATGTAATATTGTCCGGTAATACTTTTGTTTATTAATATTCTAAAATTAAATTATAAAATATTATTTTTTTTAAAAGTGGGCTGGCCCATGAGGCCCGCAACCCACAAAGTAATGGTGTGTGTTTGGTGTTTTTTGGTCCATCATTTTGATGGGTCAACCCGTCCTGGCCCATCAAACTCAAACTCGTGTGGGCTAGTCCGGATGAGTTGGGCCGATCCGTATTGACAGCTCTAGGGATGATCACAGGGACGGACCTACATATATTTTCGGAGTGCTCCGACACCCATCAAACTCAATGTGAAATAGGTATAATTACATAGAAAATATACGAAAATAGGTATAAAACATATAAAAACACCCACTAAAATAAAAGTTGGTTAGGTGCACTGACATTTAGGTTGATCTTAAGCTACTCCACTGTAATGGCATCCCGAATTTGAACCTTGTTAAGGTGACTTTTAATTTTTTTTCCAGCTTTTTAATTTTTTAAGTACCCATAATCCTTAAATTTTGGGTCCACCACTGGATAATCATAAAAGAGGTAGGGATAGGAAGGCATTGGGTGTGTGGGAAAATACAGTAAGCATAAAATATCACTTGTAAGATTAGTTTTTCCTAAGTTTATTAATGAAGTTATTTTCCTCATTTTTAAGAAATTTATTTTATTAAAGAAGATATTTTTCAAAAAATTTATCCAATCAAACATGAAAAGGTAAGAAATTATTTTTCAATTTTTTTTTATTTTAAAGGAGATTTTTGAATGTTGTGGTCTAAAATTTAAAATATGTAGTGTGTACTGAAATTTTCTTTAATTTTGTTGTCTTAAATATGTTAGGTGAAAATTTAAAAATAAGGAACTACTATAAAGGAAAGAAATGTTCGTTTTGAAATAGAAAAAGGAAAGTAGAATAAAGAGACTGAAACGAAGAGAAATTTTTACTGTAGAGTTTAATATTTACTGATTTGATGAATTCAAATTTAATTCGCATAGGGTTCATTAAAAAGGGATAATGCTTCTATTATGAACTTTTCATTCTCAGAGTTTGAATCGATACCTTTGATTATGGATAAAGTGATCTTACTCACAAATTAGAGTCATGTCATACATAGTAGGTATTTTCATGAATATTATTCACAATATTTCAGAATATGTTTTTATTTTTATTTTAAAATATTTATTTGGTCATAAATATTTTTGAAAAATATCTTCACAATGTTTGAATTTTTGGAAAACTCTCAAGAGGTATTTTCGTTATTTTTGAATTCACTTTTTGTATTTTTAGATTTATTTATTTTTAAAAAATATAATTTTTACTCTATAATAGAAGCGGCAATGTTGAGCAGCTTGGGGTCGTCCTGCCTGCTTCAGTTGCCTGCTTCAAACGTAATTTTACTATATCACCCCTAATTGATTATTATAAATTATTTTATTTAAGTATTATAATATTAATAATATTTAATAAAAGGATAGTTTTCAAAATGACTACTGAGTTCCTCAAAGTTTCACTTATTATTATTCGAAAAAATAAATTTAGCTGCTCCAATCGTAATTTTAATGTATCACCTCTAATTAATTATTATAAGTCATTTACGTATTAAAAATTTATAATATTTAATAAAAAAATACAAACATTTTTGACGTGTCTGCTTCAGTTGGTTCGACGTAATTTTACTATATCACCCCTTTTAATTATTATGAGTCATCTAAGTATTAAAAATTAATATTAAAAAATTATTATAAAGTCATCTAAGTTTTAAAAAATTAATAATATTTAATATTAAATTAACTTGACGTCTTATATGAGATCCACTTAATATTTTTAAAAGTATTTTTTATATTAATTTTGTTATATCACTTCTAATTAGTTATTATAATTTATTCAATACATGTCTACTTCGCTGCTTCAATCACGATTTTATTAAATCACCCCTTATTAATTATTATGATCATCTAAGCATTATGCCACTTAAATTGAATAGTTATATATAAGAGGGAGTTTTATGCTTAAGCAGGCAGCAGGTCGGCATGCCTACTTCAGCTGCTACAATCATGTTTTTACTGTATCACCCTAAATTAATTATTACAAGTTATTTACGTATTAGAAAATTAATAATATTTAATACAAATAAGTAAAATAAACATTTCTGACATGTCTGTTTCAATTGCTTCAACCGTAATTTTTACCACATCACCCCTAATTAATTATTATAAGTCATCTAAGTATTAAAAAATTAATAATATTTAATTAAAAAGATGAAATAGACATAAAATAATAAATTAACTCTTGATGTTTTAAATTAGCTTGACGTCTTATATGAGGCTCACTTAGATTATTTTCACAAGTAATTTTTTATAGTTATTATGCTATATCACTTTTAATACATGTCAGTTTCGCGGCTCCAATCGTGATTTTACTAGATCATCCCTAATTACTTATTATGGTTATTTAAGCATTAAAGAAAATTATATTATTAGTATCCTATATAAGAAGTCACAATAAGTACCTGATGCAGGCTGCTCATGTTCGACATGCCTGCCTCAGCAGTTTCAATCGTGATTTTACGATATTACCCCTGAGTAATTATTATAAGTCATTTACGTATTAAAAAAATAATAATATTTAATAAAAAACTAAAATAGATATTTATAACATGACTGTTTCAACTACTTCAATCGTAGTTTTACTAAATTACCCATACTTAATTATTATAAGTCATTTAAGTATTAAAAAATTAATAATATTTAATAAAATAAAGTAAAATAGACGTAAAATGATAAATTAATTTTTGATGTTTTAAATTAACATAACGTCTTATATGAAGCCACTTAAAAAAAAAATTCACAAGCATTTTTTATAATAATTTTACTATGTCACTTCTAATTAGTAGAATAAAAAAAATATTATTAATCGCAATAATTAAGAACTTAAATTATTTAAAAAATATAATTGACTATCAATGTCACAAAAGTTTGAACAACTTAAAATATCGTCATATAAATTTCATCAATCTAAATATAATATTATATGTCTAACTTAGAATTTATCAACCAAACAAATAAAACTTTTAATTAAATGATAGAATTATACATAACGTAAAATTTTTAAGGATCAACATTGAGCCGTGCATAACACGACGTAAGCTGGCTAGTTATTTTCATAAAACTCTAAAATTTTATAAACTTATTTTCACTTTTTATAATTTTTAACTTCAAAAATATCCTATTTTCAAAATATCATGACCGATATAATTTTAACTCTATTTTCAACTTGAAAAATAGCAAAAGAAAATAAATATATTTCCTTTTATGGTCAAACGGGTCCATAAAACATAGACAGGAATATTTTTGAGACACCTTTCTTTTTCAAAAATAGGATTATATTTTATAAAGATGCTTGAAATGACAATTTTAACTTCTAGTATTACGTGAAAGTTGTGCCTGTTTATTTCCCCCTTACTTACATGAAGAAATATAAGTATGCAATTTCCTGCCAAAGGTATGTTGTTTTATCTAGTATTTTCAAATTAAAATAGTTACTTATAAGAGTGTGCATGATTATTAAGAAGTAATATACGTACATCAAGAATTATAATGGGTTGAACAAGTTTTTTTTTTTTCCTTCTTAAATTAGATGTCTCGAAATTGAGTTTGAATGATTTTTTTTTTTTAAGTAGAGATCGCTTCTTCTTTAATGAATCTTATGCAGTGTGAATTATAGCACCAAACATCAATCAGAAAATAAAAAAAAGAACAAAAATCGCAATACGTTTTTCATTTTTAATTTTAGGTTGCACATTCATCAAATAATTTTAGACATTATTTATTTTTCTTTTGTAATTATAAGTCGTTGATAAATCTACTTTAATACTAGATTTCCAATTAATATTTATTTTTAAATATTTAATAGATTTTATAATATAAATACAAAATCTATGTAATTTTTTTTTCTTTTAAAAAACTCACTCTCACCATTCTGAATCCGCCACTATCTATTTTTAAATATTTAATAGATTTTATAATATAAATAAAGATAGTCATATTGGGTTCGTAGTAGCCAATTACTATCTTTGCAAATTTAAAGTCAACATCAATTAGGAGACAAATCATCTTCATATATCCAACTACTATATATATATATAAGATAAATTAAATTTAATCCATGCATATAGCACGCAAAATATTTCTCTTTCGAATCATATATTAATTATTATCCCTATTCTTAATTAATGAGATTAAAACTTCCTGCCAACTAACCATGCTAATACAATTAGACCCTAATCACCTATAAACATCTATACATGCGCAGATCCATTAAAGAAAGTGTAAACAACATAAATCCCCTAGTTAATGAAACTAGTTATACAAAATTTCTTCTTATTTTCTCTCTCCCGATTTTTGTAAAGATGCTCAAACATTTGGCCTTCTATTATACATTGGTCGAATGTATGGTGAAATAACTATCCTAAATTTAAGGTAAGAGAAATCATAAATTATTTTACAGTTTCTTAATTAACGGCAATAATTAGCTAATATTAACTCATTTATGGATAAAACTAGTAACTGATGTTTGAATTTCAAAAATTTTCTTAAACATTATTTTTTTTATTTTTTTCTGGGAATCACGATCTGAAAAGCCAAAAACAACCAATTTCTTCTACATACGTTCTTCAATACTACTAAAATCAATATGAATATTGTTGCGACATTCTGGAATTTGGAAGTCAGAAATTAATTATCAGTCATACAAAAGTGACACATTATTTATTTCGAAAAGTATAACATTCTTGAAATCGGTTGCTATGATCGCCATGGAATTGGATATCGACGAAGTACATAAAAAAATTGAAGTTAAATATGTGGTTGAAGGAAATTCTTCTCCAATTGTCATAAGGAACGACAATGAAGTGAGGGTTTACGTTGAGTTGAAGAAATAATTTTCTGGATTGGTTAATTTTCCGCTTTGTATTTCTACTTTCGACAAATCCAATAAGGAAATACAGTTTGATAAAGAAACATGTGTTGTATTGTGTATCGATTTTATTTGCTGATCTTATAATCTATGGTAATATGATTTTAGAGGTTTTGAAAAAGATTATGTTCTAAAGTTGGGTTCTGTGTTGCTGAAGTTCATAAAGGTATGAATGTATAATAATGTGTTTTTATACATTCATGTCAATGTATAATGAAACTGTGCCAGTCCAAGAAATGTATGGTAATACGGTTTTAGACATTCTGAAGTAGTTTGTGTTTTAAAGTTGGGTTTTGTGTAGTTGAATAATTAACTTACGATGTGTAATATTTGATTATACATTCGGACAAATGTATAATAAAAACTGGGGCAGTGTCAGGAATTGTATTTTGTCCATATTTATATATTTTTAATACTTTTGTTTAATACATTGACTCATTGTAAAAAAATTAAAGTTATGTACTGAATTGTCGTAACAAATACTGTAAGTGGGTCTTGAAGACGTCTTCTATGAATGAATCGAAAATGTGCCTAGCAATATGGCTAATGGGCTGCAGATCTAGGCCTTCTGGTAACATGATCTCTATATGGCCAGGCCAATTGCCACAAACTAATTTTACTCTTTTACCAGTTGCATCATCTACTATCCATTTAGAACTTGTTGATAATGGTAAAAAATGAGAAAAAGTTGCAAAAGAGTAAAGAAGAATAAATATTGTGGATAATTTCACCATGTTTTTATCCGAAGAGTATCAAAGAACATAAGTCGAGGGTCTATCAGAAATAACAATTACACTTATGAAATAAAGTTGGTTATGTTGAACGAAAAGAATTGATTGATCTCGTATATTTATAGCAATAGTTAATGTTAATGTGATCGGACAAAATAAAATTTATCTCAAAAAACTAATCCTTATCTGATCTATTGAGGAGAATTCTGTTCGAATTATAAGTGGTAATAGCTCAAAAGAATTTGTATCCTATCATAAGTAAAACTAGTTGAAACAAAATGTAGGTAATTTACTATAACGTGAAAAGTTTGTAGTATGTTTTGGGTCAAATGTACACCATTTCTTAATTTGTATCCAATCAGGCCACTTAAAAGATAAATTATCCATAATTTCTCATAATATGTAAAGTTGGTTGAAAAATTAAATAGATGGTTTACTATAACCTGTTAAATTTGTAGTATGACTTGGTTCACAAGATACACGTTCTCTTTTAGAGTCCTAGTTAACAGATTGGTATGGAATAGTAATAGATAAGACTATAATCTATATTTGTATATCATGTAGATCGCTTCAAATTGCGACCTATTATTTACTTAATCGGCTTCAAGTTAAGTGATATTTTTGCTTCTCGAGAGTCAATTAAGCAGATAAGATCAACTCAATATTACTAAAATTATATATTCAAAAATTATGTAAAAAATATAATAAGTTGCAACTCTATTCATGTCAATATAACAGAATACTCAATGCAATTCTACATATGGCTCCTATCGAAAAAATCTCTTGAACTCTACTAAACATTTGCTGACACAAACTTGAACCATTGAGTTTGAGAATTATCAATACTTTTTTCATCTAAGCCAACACATTTCCTAACCAAAACTTTAGATGAAGAATAATAAGTATCATAATCCAAACACAATTCCTTCCCATTCTCATTAATATTTGAAAGTTGATAATTTGAAGCAAATTTCCATGTACTTTACTCATTGCAAGCTAAAAATAACAGTTAAGCCTGTATGAGGTAACTTGTACATCTAAAAATTTAAATTAGGACCATAATTAAATAACACATACAAATGTATGATGGTTATTTATACATCTAACAATTTATATCAGACCTTAAATAAACAATACTTACACATGTATGAGGGTAACTTATAGATCTCAAAATTAATATCAGACCTAATTAAGCAACAGATATACATGTATGAGGGTAGCTTACACATTTAAAAAGTAAACTGTTGTAATGTATAATATCACCTTATACAAAATTAATACTCCCTCCGTTTAAAAAAGAATGACCTAATTTGATTTGGCATAAAGTTTAAGAAAATAATATTTTTTTTTTGAATTTTGTGGTCTTAAATTAAAGTTGTGTCAAATGTACAAAAATGCCCTTTAATCTTGTGGTGCTAAATATGCCAGGTGAAAAGTAGAAATTAAAGTACTACCAAAAAAGAAAATGGGTCATTCTTTTTTAAACGGACTAAAAAAAAAAAGTAGGTCATTCATTTTTAAACGGAGGGAGTACTTTATAACTGTTTGTTTTTTCATAACTGCCAATGTATAACCTATAGAAATATATTTCAAAAGACCTACATTATACATTAGTGGGATGAAATAGCTAATGTATAGTGTCTTATTATACATATGTCAACTTATACATAAACTCATAATCAATATCTTCGGAAGACGTGGTCGACCGGAATCATTAAACTTCTTCTTACTTGCCGCTTTAGAACCTAACTTCTTCGATCTAAAACTAGCCGCTTCCTTCCATTTCTGCATTGTTGCCGGTTCGTTTCGATGCTTTGAACGATTCTCTGCGAAATTGGGTTCTTCGCAATCAAATGTATCAGAAATAAACCCAACGGGAATATCTTGTTATTGAGAATCTAACTGACTAAGTCCTATACTAAAGTTAGGACGAGAATTCATTACCAATTTTACACTTTATCGATTAAGCAAAAGCAAGTACAAATCAAGAAAATAAAAAATCTAACTTGTAGTATATGAAGAAAAATGAAAAAATCAAACTACGAAAGTTGAATATACTTGCAAAATACAGTAATTTCATAGAAACGAACATGCATTCAGAGAATAAACGAAACAAATCCTAAATTGGTAAAGTTGAAAAAAAAAGTAAATCAATAAAATCACTCAAAGCTTCAAAACTTACAAACTGATAACCTCCAGGTAGATTATTTGAATTTTACCGTGAAAAAAGGGTTTTCAAATGTGGAGAAAATATCAGGTGTAATGGGAGCATATGGGGAGAAAAATATGGAAGAAAATATAGTGTTTTAGACGTATAAGGTTTATGAGAGAGAATGTAACAAGAAAGGGGATTTATGTAATTAGTTTGGGATTTGTGTAAATACTTTATCAAATTGGTATTTAATGTAATAAGGTAACTTTAGTTTGTGTATATATGTAAATTTTAGTGAAAATTAAAAGACAATGACTTTGTAGTTCTTTCTAAATAAACCTATAACCAAAGTTGCATACACTGAAATAGTCACTTAATTATTCGAAATTATCTTCTAAGTAAGTTTATTTTTTTATTTGTAATTTAAAAAGTTACATAAGTATTTATATAACACACTGAAAGTCACTCAATCGATCAAATATCCATTTTACCCTTTAAATATCAATTTCTATTTTTATCTTTTCGAATATTATGATATTTTCTCTCATGGATGAAATGGAGTTGCATGTAGGGGTGCTTATCGGGCGGATCGGACAGATAAATATGTTTAACGGTTCGACTTATTGGATATCGGCTTTTAAATATACTAATCCACTAGTCAACCAATAAGATATCGGTTGGTTCGGTTCGGATTAGTAATTATCGGATAATTAACGAACGGTGTATTGGCTCAACCATTTTCTGCTCCCTTCTTTCACTTTCACAATTTCACTTGCCAATATATTGATCTCCCATAAAATATTTTTCTCATACTCTATTATGCTTATAATTGTAATTTAAAACAAAGTGAAAAGTACATAAAAGCTTAAATTTTGAGGGTGCAAACACATAAACATTTATTTAAAAAATATTAATCATAATATACTTCAAGTATACATATTTATATATTAGAAGTAAAGACAAGTCTAATATGGTCCAAACTCTAGACTAACGAGCTAGTAGATCAGTAAGAAATTCAATTTGCAAATCGTATCGTCATATAACTATGATGTCTGTGAGTTACCTATAAAACATGTAGCTTTGAGTTAGCTAATAAAACATGTAGCTTTCTTGTTATCATCAAAAGTCCAAAATAGAGAGTAAAACAACTTGTTTTGATTTGATCTTTAAAGAGCGACGTTTTGGTTTGATCAATTTTAAGGAGCAGTAGAATATTAAATGGAGCTTTAAGGCGAATAATAAGTACTTTAAAGTATATTGCTAAGTGGTAAAAATTAACTATAATAGTCCTTAACGGGTTAACGGTTTATCCAATAAGAAAATTGAGTAATCCACCCCCGCACCAATAAACCGTTAACTATAAAATTTTAATTCATTTTCAGCCATTAATCCAATAACCCAATATCAATAAGCCAATAAGTCAATTTTACGGTTGACTTATCACTTGCAGTTCGATTTTGAACAGTCCTAGTTGCATGCTTAGGACAATAACAATTTTAGAGTTTCGTAAATATATAGTAGATTTAAATTTTAATGTAGTCTATATACTAGTTCAATTATTGAATATCTCTTCTATCTATAAAATTGGCTATCTGAATTGCGGAGAGGTGTTTAGACACAATATAGCGCACCTATATCTAGTCACAGACATATCTATATATAAGAGGATTGGGAGGCCGAGGATTAGAGCAAAAGATAAGTAGATAGTCGAACGTTGTCTAGTTTTCCTATTACTATTACTATTACTATTCTTGTATCTTATTATTCGATTTTACTGCTACGTCCTTTTTTTGTTTATATGTAATCTTTCAATATTATTGCTATTGTTCTTTTATACAATTTTTTCTATATGGATTTTTTACGTATTTCTTTTTACACTATTTTTTATGTACTTTACTTAAACTGAGGATCTATCGAAAATAATCTCTCTACTTAGACAACGTAGAAATAAGGGTGCGTACACATCACTCTCTCCAAATACTACTTGTGAACTTATGTTGTTGTTAAATTGGCTATCAGTAATCCATTAAGGGATTAATATGAACTTCATTAATTCAAACATAATTTACAAACTAGGGAGAAAAATACAAAGATCTATGTAACAACTACTTACATGTCTTAAGGAAGAAGTGAGGTTTCCCTTTCGGGAGTTCCCTGAAAGCTAGCGACGACCGGATAATGAAGAAATAAAAAGACTAATATACACTACACTCTCTTTTTTTTTTTTTTTTTTGATGAACAAACTAAGAACTTTATGAACAAGAAAACTTTAGAAGACTATTTTCGCACTCTTGATTTTTCTCTTACTTCTCTCTAACTTTCTATGTTTAAGTCTTCCATAAGGTGGTATTTATAGGTATTTGTGGACTTCAACTCTTGACTTTAATGTGCTTGATAAAAAATTTAGCAAGATTTTGGATGGGTCCTGTTTTGCGGAAATTTTGACTTTTTGAGAGTCGCCACTTAATTTTGAAAAGGAATTAAGAAACTTTTAGAGAGTTACTTCAAATGATTCAAAACAAAAAAATCATTTTAAGTTTTGAAAATTCCGAGTAAGTGGCTCCTATTAACGTTTTAGGAGGGTGTTAGGCACCTAAAACGTCCGCTAACATGCGATTATCCGATCTGTTTGAAAATATTCTTTTGATTAACTTCGAAAAATCAATTTGTTGGAAAAATAGTTGATTTAAGGAAAAAAGTTTTTGCAAAATCAGTTTTTTAGCGACTTAGTTAGGGATCTAACTAGCTTCGCAAGAAAACACGTAAAACAAGTAAGCAAAAGGAAAAGGGGAAAAGGGAGAAGTAGTGATTTAGGACATTGGGCCCAAATCAATGAAACCTGTCCTAGTCTAGTTGGGTTTTCGACTCATTTTCACTTGTCCTAATTCTATGTTTCGAGCCTTTTCGCTCGAACCTTACTCTACCTGTATTAAATACAACTTTGGCTTCGAGGCCCCCAAATGAATAAATAAATAAATAAATACGACAATAATAAATAAGTAATGACAACAAATAAATAAATAGCAATGAGGCTCGGGTCTCATCGTCGCTTCAAGAACGGGACTTTAACCTGTTTTTCTTTCGACTCCTTGCATCCCTTTCCTACGAGATTAAGGTTGGACTTTCTCTAAGAATTGACTCGGGTTAAATGGGCCTCAATGACCCACCATGGGCATAAGTAGGACTCGGGCGTGTCCACATGCGAAAGAAAAATAGAGTAATTAATAAATGTCCTAATATTAACATTCAAACAAAATGTGTTAAAATATTATGCATTTTTATTTAATAGTGGGCAAAATAGAATAAAAAGAACCAGGTTAATTCAGCAAAGATAAATTCACACTCCATATTATACTTCAATTGAGAAAAGAATGAGTTTATAAGTTCATATACTTTGGTTGCAAGGTTACAGCTAAATCTTCCATCTCTTGTCAGGAGTAAATGTCAACTTTACTATTAGTTTAAAAGAGATACTCCTTGACTAGTCGACCCACATGTAGGATAAATGTTTATGTAATTACTTACCCATGTTAACACATATATGCAAACAAACTAATCTTATTTTAGAAGGTTTGAATTTAAAATTTTGAAGTGAAAACATATATTTCCATGATCTACTCATTTAAAAACTTCAATTCTTTTTAAACATGGGAATGATATGAGCAAACATCTAAACTACGAGTGCATGAATGCAAAGATAGACTTGGATCAGCAAACTCGAGCTACAAGCCTGTTAAAAACTCCTAAGGGATTATACTGGCAACATACATAATTTTAGAAGATCGAATAATCAAACAAACTGGGACCTAAGCTTTATGACATGTAAAGTGAAGGGAAACTAATCCTCAAGTCATAAATTGAGGAACCAGTTATAAGAGATTAAAGATGCAATTTGATAAGATAGCATACACAATGAAAATTTGGTAGTACTGGAAGAGAAAGAAGGTAAATTCCATCTTTGGAATTGAAAATAAAACAAAAAACAAGATACAAAGGAAAAAGAAGAAGCAAGAAGCTCTCATTGAAACCATGTATCAATACAGAAGAAATGAGCTACATTTTGGACCTTTCTAAATCTATTATTAGAGTCTAAATCTATAGAAAGAGTACAATCTATAGGCTAAAAATAAAGCGGTGAGGCGTAGTATTTCCATCCTCCTCCCCTTCACGACGAACCCGAAAATGAGTTTTTGACAGTCAAATGGTCATCGGAGAATCATAAGATTTTTTTAGCTTACTGTTGGACATTTCCTCATCCTTCCTTTGGCATTTGAGAAGCCAAAGGACCTCAAGAGGTAGTCCTATCAAGCTCGACAGTTGCGACAGCATCCCAACAATAACAATAGATAAGAAAACGTAATATATCAACTTCAAACGAGACAAAACATCAGGCTGAACTGTTAACCGAGAATCAAGACACGAACTTCGACCATGAAACCAGAGATTCAAGACATAAACAGTGCATAAGATGAGGATCCTTATAAAAAATTACTTGATAATGTCAAGATTACATGACAGACTACAAAATCGAGTCAAGAATGCCAGAAACCAAATATCAAAAGATTCAAACAGGAAACAACCTAATGTAACAACGCAACTAAACATCCTTCTTCACTAAAGAGAAACCTATGACCTTTTAAGGCCTCTACAACAAACAACCCATCATAAGATCATTATAACAACACTTTTCACTATTGAATAATGTGATGAAGCAGAAGTAGTCAAAAACTTTAATGGAAGCGGAATGTTACCTTTTGGGGAGAAGCAAAACGGGACTCAAGAACTTGACGGAATCTCGATTACCACCGGAGAATGACGTCGCTGTCAACTCGGAAAACCATGACCAGTCGACAAACCTTCAAGGCTTCCGATTAAGCGAGCAACTTTCAAAAGAAAGAAGAAGGGAAAACGAGAAAATTTCACCAAAAAAATCGTGTATTCTCAAAAATTTTCTCCGCCTTCCTCAGTTTTTTCTCCTTTCGAATGCCTCTCTCTTAGAAGAAATTTCCCCTCAAATTTTTGAACCTAAGAACTTTCGAACCCGAAATTTCCAACCTGGAAAAAAGAGAAATAATCCCCTTAAAACCTTTAAAGAATCTTCAAGCACCCAAAGTTTTGACCCCTAATTTTCAATCCTCCAATCTCCTAGCTCTCTCCATCCCTTCTCTCTGTTTTTCAAATCAGAGATTTTTTTTCTTAGAAAAATTCCCCCCTCGAATAGTGACCCAAGAGGTCTATTTATAGAAAATGAATTAGGGGTTCCTTTTGGGATTTTTAGAAAAAGATATTTTGAAATTTGAATTCCCAAAAATCCCTCCCACAACCCATTTTTTGTGCTCAAATCGTACCAACTTTGGATTTTTTGGAGAAATTTGTGACAAGTGGACAAATAAATTCTTGGTCAAACAGACTCTCTCAAGAACCAGTAAAACTGCACCAAATATGTACCTAATTCGTACCATTATCCCGAAATTTTTGGGAATGGGACGTTAGGGGAGCTGGTTCATCCTCTTTCTAGAAGATTCTCGAATATTCTTCGCATAAACGCATATGGGGGGATGCGTGATGCATATAAGAGACGGGTTGAGACCGGGTCGGGTTCGCTAAAGTTGGAGATGGGTCGGGTTTTGGCTGGTTGAAATCGTATGTTGTTGATGGTTGAGAATGGCTGTTGTATGTTTCGTTCTTGTGGTTCCCTGTTTTGTTGATGAATCAGATAAAGAAGAAAAAGGTTTGGGATGGATCAATGAGTTGGAGTTGGGCCACTGGGGCTGAATATTGTTGGGCTAGCTAGGAAGAAAGAAAATGGGAGTTAGTTATGGGCCTGGTTGAGACGGGTTGGGTCAGCTGATGTTGTTGGGTTGCACAGCTGGCCCAAATTTGGTTTCTTTTAGGGATTGGAAGATTGTTTGGGTGAAAATAAAAAGATGAATTAGATTTTGGGCTATTTATTAAATAGTCTATGATAGGATTTAGCAAATTGTTTTTAAATTTTGACCTAATTGAGGATTAGTCGGGCAATTGTGTTGCAATTGTAGCCAAATCAACTTCAATTAAATCTAATTTAGTAAATTGACCAAATTGAATCAAGATTTGAAATGAACTTAGCAACTAATTTAATTCCGAGCTTCTTTGATTCGATAAAGTCAAGTAAACATTTCTCCAAATAAACTATTTTTGAAGTAGATCATTTTCAACTCGAGATTTTAATTATAATATTTATTTTCAAAAATAATCTTTAATTAAAATTTGATATTCCATAGAATAAACATTTAAGCAATCAAATTATATAATATCGCATAATTGAACACGATAATATATAATTGCTACTTAAAGTGACAAAATCACGTACAAATACTTTTCAAAAATAAATAAATTATTCGGTTGAAATAATTATTTTGATTTTATTAAAAATCGAAGAAACTTGAGATTAAATTTAGTCATGGAGGGCAAAAATTAGGTGTCAACAACTGCACCCTCCCTTTGGGTAGGATGGATGCAAGTAATCCTGGGTAAAGAGAGGTTGGCGTTCCTAATTTTTGTCTGACCACAGATTCGTATGTAAGAGAGGTTGGTTTTTTGCACGAGTTTCATGGAGTTATGGACGAACCTCGGTATAAGGTATCCTACATATCTCAGGTTTCATGAGAATTCAGGTCACTTGTAGTTCATAAAGCTTGATTTTAAATACGATTTTCATGAAAATTCACCAACTATCATGGTTTTAGAGTTTTTGGTTAAACCGAGAAGCTGGGGGAAAAAGGGACTTGGGGGGAGGTTGGAATGCAGTCGAGTTTTTTACATAGAGCCCGGCCTATATATTCCTAAGATTTCAGGGAATCAGACTGCTTGTAGTTCGACTCAATCGGTATAAAAGATAGTCTTTTATTTCAGACGATCTTTGCCTCAGGATGAGTGACAAGTTGATCGAGTTTCGGAAAAGAGACTTGTAACCTCTTAACCATGAATGTGGGATCCTTCACATCCATAGACAAGAACTTACCCGAACATAATTTCCAAACTCTGAGTATGTTGTCACCCGACTTTGAAAGAAAGAGAAGGTTACCCTCGATATGAGTTTAGAAATATCTCGAAGGTGAAGCAGAAACCAGAATATCCTGAAATACCCACATCTCTTCTAACAGGAGTGTGGTTGGATGGTGGTGGTGATCATCCTTTACCTCGCGTCCAAAGAGTTTGACGTCCCTCTCTAGACTATGTCCCGTTTTGCTGCTAAGAAAGAGTTCCACGTTGTGCTGCGTCCTTTTTGGAGTCGTCCACACCTTTGGGTTTGATTTGATATTTTCATTCTCTCGGATGCTCTCAAAAATATATCAAACAAAATTGTTAGTGCTAACATAGTTCACGAAAGAGGTAGGTAGTCTTTTACCATATCTCCACGTGAGTTGTGGCCTGAAAAGCGGAATCATCTCTTCATGTACCTATTTGGAATGAAATAATTGGCAACAACAAACACAACAAACCTCTTGGTTGTTGTATAATTATGACATTTGTCGGTTGAATATGTCTTCAAAGTGGGGTGGCCCTTTTGGACACCGTCGATACTTTATGCAGAACGGTCCCTACAACCGTGTAATCTTGTGCTGGTGTGGCAACCCTTTTGGTTACCTATATCACTTGTTGTATGTGGAATGATAACCTCTCCGGTTATAGCTGATGATCGATTTATAAATTTCCTTTAAATTATCAATCTTTGGATAATCTTGCGCATTATTTGATATTGGATACGAGGCGACTTACAGATATCCTTTGAATTTCTAGCTTTTAGGTAATCCTGCAAATTATCCGACTTTTGGATAAGAGATGGCTTACAGATATCCCTCTAATCTCTAGCTTTCAGGGGTTCCTGCACATCATCCGACCTTGGATACAATATGACTTATAGATAATCTCTCAAATTGTTAGTCTTTGGGTAATTATTTTGCGGAGAAATTTTGACTTTTTGAGAGAGTCGCCACTTAATTTTGAAAAGGAATTAAGAAACCTTTAGAGAGTTACTTAAAATGATTCAAAACAGGAAATCGGTTTAAGTTAGAGATTCCGAGTAAGTGGTTATTCCGAGTAAGTGGTTCCTATTAATGTTTTAGGAAGGTGTTAGGCACCTAAAACGTCTGCTAACTTTGCAGTTATCCGGCCTGTTTGAAAGCTCCTTTTGACTAATTTCAGAAAAGATTAATTTTTGAAAATAACTCGATTTTAGAAATGTTTTGACATTTATGCAAAACTAGTTTTTTAGCGACTTGACTAAAGGATTAACTAGGTTTGCAAGAAATATGTAAACAAGTAAGGAAAAGAGAAAGAGGAAAGGCGAGAAATAGTGATTTAGGCTTTTAAGCCCAAACCGTCGACCCTGTCCTAATCTAGTTTTTGAGCTTTTGGATCGAATCCTGCTCCACCTGTATTAAGTTCAATTTTGGCTTCACGGCCCAAATGAATGAATGATGAAATGAAGAAATAAATAATAATGAAGAGACGACATCAAATGAATAAATGCAAATAATAAATAAAAAAAAAAATCCAAGCTCCTTTACTTCTTCAAGGACGAGATTTTGGCTCATTCATGTCTTACGACTCCTTGTATCCATCTGCTATGTGATCGATTTTCATGTCTTCTAAAGGGCGGGCCTCAGTGGCCCATAGTGTAATACAATAATAAAGAGCCCAATTGGACTCCCGAGCGAGTTCATGCAAAAAAAATGTGCAACGGATTAGTATATGTAAGTGTATACAGGCGAGAACATCAAACAAGAAAATGATAAACTTATAAGCCTAAAGAATTTCCTATCACAAGAACCAACGTCTTGATCAAACATGCAATGAATTAACTTAATATTTTATAGAGCTAAAACTATGAATCCTAATCATAACAAATAACGTTCAAACTACTCAATACGACAGGCGAAAGGACTTTAATATTTGAGCTATGAATTGACGCAACGACACAGGAATTAACAATTTGAACTATATAACCAACATGGAACTAGAAAGTTAAGATTGAACTAGGATGGAGTTTACCTAAGAAAAACAACAATCTAATGATAGTAAACAAGTCTTTAAAAAACATCAAAGTGAAGGCAATTAGGACAATGATAATAACAGGCCAGACGATAGTTAACAAAGAACCAATGAAGCATTCAATCTATCTCTTAGCTAGAACAACTGAATAAAAACAATCATGATAATTACAGATAATTTATAGACATGGATTTCTTATGAATTAGTTCAACCCCTCCCCCCTTACTTTAGAACGACTTCGTATCATAAAAATGACTGACCTGCTGCTTTTATGCACTAAAAATTCAAATATCAGATATCTATTTATTAATTCTAGTACACCCCCACACCAAATATTGACTCTAGCCAAATAATCTTCGATTTAAAAATGAGGATCTAGTTCCATCAAGGTCATGGGAGGTACCAACATATGTGGGTTGCGTATTTATAATCAGAATACGTTGGTATACAACTGAAACTAAATAAGAATAAACGAAACAATTCAGAATTTTTTATTAAGGCTTTAACATAGTAAAACGACTACCGATTGAGTCAACATTATTATGCAAAACTTTTCCCCTCTCGCCAGACGAAACTGAAACCAAAAAAAGATTAAGCGTCCTTAATGAACTGAATTACTAATTTTTTTGCTACTGCATATCAAAAAACTCCCTAAATTATACCCGATGTCATATAACGCTTCAGGAAAGATAAGGAGCACTTACTACGTACCTCCAAAGTCATGAATAATATCTAAATGACTAAATTTTCAGCAAATCAGATCAACAGGCTCAGTTTTTCCTTGCAAATATCGTAGTATGACTAGCATGGAAACTAACCTTGCAGTGATTCCTAAGGCAGAAACGAAACTACGGATCTTTACTAAATAGATTCAACTACAAACAAAGGTAAACAAAACTTCACAAATATACCGACACCGAGGTTAACAACGTGCCAACAACAATAATACAAAGGGGAGAGTTTGAAGTAGCGACGATGAAAATTTCAGAATCCATACAGAGCAGACATGATAGCATGAATTTCGATTTAGCGAGAGAAACACAAACACATTTATCATCTACTAATTCCTATGACCGTTAAAGCCATCTACAGCTATTCTCGTCGAACAACGTCACAATCATAACATTACAGAGAAGGAGATGAAGAAAAGAAGTAGGAACCGTAACAGGAATTAAAATTGGAGTCGTTCACCTGTTCCGGAGTAGCAAACGGGACAAACGAGCTATCAGCGAAGTTGTCACTATCGGGAGTCGATATTGTCGATTCGAGAACTTCCCAAATGATCGACCAAACTTCTGAAAGGAAACAAAAGAGAGAGGATATTCTACAGAAAAAAGAGATAGCTTTTATCTTCTGAGAACCCTAACACATTGATATCTTCATCTCTCGCTCGAAAGTTTCAATCACCAGTAAGGATTCCACAGAAACAAAAAAAAGAAGAATCCTAAAACTATGGGTTTCCCTTTTTCTAAGAAACCTTCGAAACCTCAAAGTTTTCACCTCAGAATTTCTCCCCTCTTCTCCGACCTAAAAAAAAATCAAACCCTAAAAATGTCACAGAGGAAAAACCTTCCTTTTCAGAACCTCAGAACTCCAACCTAGAAAGAACTCTCTCCCCCCTCAGCATCCTAAAACAGCCTTTATATAGAGAATAGACTAGGGTTTATTTTTTAGGGTTTCAATCGATGGAAACAAAAATGGGGCCTCCTGGGGATAATTTTGGGATTTTCTTCCAGAAGGAATTCAAAATTTGAACTTAGATAACATTTTCTACCAACAAATTCCTATGAATTTTGGAATTTTCTCGGATAAATCCGAGCGGGTGGACCAATCGAAATTAAAAAAAACAGAATTTATTCCAAACCAATGAAAATCAACCTGGTATGTACGGATTCGTACCATGGTACCCAAGATTCGCAGAATATGGACGTTGGATGAGCCACCTAGGTCTGTTCTAGAACGTTCCCGAGCCCTACGCGATGAACCCGCGTGAGACGCGTGATGAAGAAGAAACAGACGGGTTGGAGCTCGGTTTGAGGGTTGGAATCATTGGTAGATAGAAACTGATATTGTCATTTTGCTGAGGCTTGTACAATGTTGTAGCATGTTTGTATTGTTCTGGTAGCTGTTGCTGTTGATTGAAGGCTGTGGTTGAAGTTGAACCTTGTAGCTGTAGCAGCTTTGGTTACTGATTAAAGGAAAAAAGGGATTGGAAGATGGGCCGGGTTATAGCTGTTGGAGTGGGCTTCGGGCGATAAAAATTGTAAGGAAAAGACTGGTTGTAACTTTAATTGTTGGATAAAAGAAAATGGGCCTTCGGTTTGGGCTTTTTAATTGGTTAAGTTTTTGGGTATTGGGTAGATTGTGGGATTACTTAGAAAAATAACATCAATTTTAATTCAGTTCATTCTATTTAAATTTTAACCAAATCAAAAGTCAATTGGCCAATTGTATTGCAATTATGGCCCATTTAGTTTCAATTATGGTCAAATTCAATAGATTGGCTAAATTAAAATAAATCCCGATATGAATTAATACCTCTTTTAATCCCAAGTTTCTTGATTTAATAAAATAAAAAAAAATATATCCAAATAAATTATTTGAGAATAAATTTTGTTTAAATCAAGACTTTAATTATTTATTTATTTTTCAAATAATCCTTAATTTAAAGCCCAATGTGATGAAAATGTTCATTTAAATGACATCATTTATACAATATCGTATATGCAAATACAAAAATATATAATTATCACTTTAAATGACAAAATTAGCCCAAATACCTATTTTACAATGCATTTATTTGGAAAAATAATTGTTGTGATTTTATTTGAAAATCGAAGAAACTCGAGATTAACAGTAGTTGTGGAGGGAAAAAATTAGGTGTCAACAACTGTCCCCTCCCTTTGGGTAGGATGGATGCAAGTAATCCTGGGCAAAGGGAGGTTGACGTTCCTAATTTTTGTCCGACTACAAATTTGTATCTAAGAGAGGTTGGTTTTCCGCACGAGTTTCATGGAGTTATGGCCGAACCTCGGTATCAAGTTTCCTACATATCTCAGGTTTCATGATAATTTAGGCCACTTGTAGTTCATAAAGCTTGATCTTGAGCATGATTTTCAAAAAATTCACAAGTTACCTCGATTTTAGAGTTTTGATAAAATCGAGAAACTGGGGAATAAAGGGATTAGGGGGGAGGTTGGAATGCAGTTGAGTTTTCTACATAGATACCAGCCTACATATCCCTAAGATTTTAGGGAATCAGACTGCTTGTAGTTCAACTCGATCGGTAGAAAAGATAGTCTTTTATTTCAGACGATCTTTGGCTCAAGATGAGTGACAAGTTGATCGAGTTGTGGAAAAAAGGCTTGTAACCTATTAACCATGATCGTGGATCTCTTCACATCCATAGGTAAGAATTTACCTGGGCATTATTTCCAAAACTATATGAGTCTTATTACTCGAATTCGAAAGAAAAAGAAAGTTCCCCTCGGTATGAGTTAAGAAAACATCCCAGAGGTAAAACTGAGACCAGAATATCCAAAATTACCCACATGCCTTCTAATAGAAGCGTGGTCATATGGTGGTGGTTATCATCATTTAGCTCGCGTCTAGAGAGTTTGACATCCCTCTCCATACTATGTCCCATTTTGCTGCTGAGAAAGAGTTCCACGTTGTGCTGCATCCTTTTTGGAGTCGTCCGCACCATTGGTTTTGGTTTGAGATTTTCATCCTCTCGGATGCTCTTGACAATTTCTCACGCCAAAATAATTAGTAATAATTTCAATTCAGGAAAGAAGTATATAGTATTTTACCATATCTCTGTGTGAGTTGTTGTCTAAAAAGCGAAGTCATCCTTTTTTGTACCTTCAGAGTGGGGTGGCCCTTTTGGACACCGGCGATACTTTATGTAGAACGGTCTCTACAACCGTGTAATCTTGTGCTGGAGTGGCAACCTTTTTGGTTACCTATATCACTTGTTGTATGTGGAATGATAACCTCTCCGGTTATAGCCGATGATCGATTTATAAGTTTTCCTTAAATTATCAATCTTTGGATAATCTTGCATATTATTTGATTGTTGGGTACGAGGCGACTTACAAACATCCATTGAATTGCTAGCCTTTAGGTAATCCTGCACCTTATCCGACTTTGGATAAGAGATGACTTACAGATATCCCTCCAATCGCTAGCTTTTTGGTGTTCCTGAGCATCATCCGACCTTGGATACAATATGACTTATAGATAATCTCTCAAATTGTTAGTCTTTGGGTAATCCTGCACATAATCGATCTTGGATATGACGCGGCTTATAGAGAACCCTTGGACGTATCAATTTGACAACCTTTCATATTCTCCGGTAAGGATTTAGTTGCGACTTATGGATAACTTTTGAACTATCGATTTTTGGGTGATCTCGCACACTATCTGGTTAGGATGTTGTTGTGGCTTACGGATGTCCTACAGGCTATCAACTCATAGGTGATCTTGCACACTATCTTATTTCAAATAATATGACTTATAGATGACCCTCAAATTGTCAATTTCTAGGAAATCTTATATATCATTCATCCTTAGATAGAGACTTAAATGCGTCCCTTCAAATCGTGTGCTCTAGATGCATTCAGATGTTGATTTATAAAATGATCAGATATCCTCGACGCCAGCATTTCTTTTTAGCGTTTCAACAGATATTAAATGATGATATCCTCGATGCCAGCATTTCTGTCTAGCGCATCAACAGATATTGAATGCCTTCTAGGGAGATGGTATGAGATGGCCTTTGCGGCAATAACATATGATGGCCCTTGAGGCAACGCCTTTTGGCAATGATATGTAATGTTCCTTGGGGCAACGCCTTGCGACAATGATATGCAATTGCCCTTGGGGAAACGCCATGCGGCAATGATATATAATGACCCTTGGGGCAACGCCTTGCGGCAATGATATGTAATAGCCCTTGGGAAAACGCCTTGCGGCAATAATATGTAATGGCCGTTAGGGAAATGCCTTGCGGAAATGATATGTAATGGCCTTGGGGGCAACGCCTTGCGGCAACGATATATAATGGCCCTTAAGGCAACGCCTTACGGCAATGATATGTAATGGCCCTTGGGGCAACGCCTTGCGGCAACGATATATAATGGCCCTTGAGGCAATGATAAAAATAATTTTACATGAATTCATCTGTTATCGTCTTGCTTTCTGCATGTACCTGTGCTCAAGGTAGGCGATTAGTAGACACAAAATCACTTTTGCTAGCGACTATTTTTAGGAAACTTCTAAATACAATATTTGTAAAGAAGACTAGGCGCTTTTGTTTGTCTCCTATGATCTCAAGAAATGATATGGACAAATCAAAAGGTCCTCAATAAATAGTTATTAACCCATTTTTAGGGCTACCCTAAAATACCGTTCTTGGGCATTAATGATCTGTTGTTGGCACCTAATTTGCTCGGGGATTTTTGAAAGAGACTCTTATTTTTGTGTATTGATCCCTGTATCCACAGAAAAATGATTAGTTTGAATGAAATTACTCCATGTTGACCTTCTTCGATCCTCGATTTTCTCCTTGCCATCTCTTGGGCATTCCATCATATTGGGACTTCCACCCTGGCACTAGCATGATTTTCTGTAAAACTTTAGAAAATCTCTGCCAGTCATGTCATGTACTAGCTCAACGAACGTCTTTCTCGTGGTTTTGACTATATCCGACGGATGGTTTCCAAAACTAGTGATCATTGTTGGAGGGTTTCTTCAAATAGTTCTATCATAGCCAAAAATTGAGTCTCCCCAGACTTTGTTACAGTCGATGGCTTTCAAAGCTTGACTTTAACCTCTGGTGCTGGGGAATTTGGAATATGTTCTGGCATTTGGTGGAAATTTTGAGGTCTTCCTCAAAATTTTTGGCCCCATTTAAAGTCGTTTGAGATGATACCAATCCGGATAGGTCTGAAGTCTCTGCTGATCTTCATTCTCTTTGTTGGATGTCGATCTTCTCTTGTGAATTTCAAGATTCCTTCTTGAAAATTCTGCCCCACTTTCCATTTCCTGGGGTTATATGACCGAGCCGTTGGGGCGCTTACGTATCCGTTGAAGCAGGAATCAGGTCAAACGTAGTTCAGGACTACGCTAGGGATATATATAGAAAATCTAATGGGTTGACCGAAGCTGACATAGGCCGCATACGTATCTCTTTTGTTGGGAATTCAGGTCATCACATAGCTCATACATAAGAGAAAAGGATAAATTATCCTAAGGGGTTGACCGAAGTCGATATAGGCCGCCTACGTATCTCTTTTTTGGGAATTCAGGTCAAACGTAGTTCGTACATAAGAGGAAAGGACTCTAGACAGTCACACACTAGAAAAAAACATTATTACAAAGGCGATTACAAGTAAATTAACTAAAGAAACACAAAAGCTAGAATGTCCTTCAAACATAATATCTCTTTACCGCATCAGAATTGATTGGTTTGGTCCACTCCATGCCATCCATCTCAGACAAAATCAGAGCTCCTCCAGATAACACCTTGCGAACTATGTATGGCCCTTGCCAGTTTGGAGCAAACTTGCCCTTGTACTCCTCTTGGTGAGGGAATATTCGTTTGAGAACCAGTTGCCCCACTTCAAATGCCCGAGCCCTCACCTTCTTGTTAAAGGCATGAACCATCCTGTGTTGGCATAACTGACCATGGCATACAACGACCATTCTCTTTTCATCAATCAACAGGAGTTGTTCATAGTGAGCACGAACCCATTCTTCGTTACTTAGTCCAGCTTCCTGAATAATCCTTAGGGAAGGTATTTCAACTTTAGTAGGTATCACAGCTTCATTCCCATAGACAAGTAAATAGGGGGTCACCCCGGTGGAGGTTCAAACTATTGTGCGATACCCTAGCAAAGCGTAAGGTAACATCTCATGCCATGATCTATCATTTTCGACCATCTTTCTCAAGATCTTCTTGATATTCTTATTGGATGCTTCCACAACTCCATTCATTTGGGGACGATATGCAGTCGAGTTGCGATGCACAATCTTGAACTGATCACAAATTTCTTTGATCAAGTGACTGTTCAAGTTTGCCCCATTATCAGTAATGATCGATTCCGGTACTCCAAACCGACAAATTAAGTTATTCCTGATGAAATCCGCAACCACTTTCTTAGTGACGGCTCTGTACGAAGCCGCTTCGACCCACTTAGTGAAATAATCAATGGCAACCAAAATAAATCTATGCCCATTCAACGCTAATGGCTCTATTGGTCCGATGACATCTATGCCTCAAGCTGCGATAAGCCAAGGCGAATTCATTGTGTGAAGCTCGTGTGGAGGCATTCGAATCAGATCTCCGTGTATTTGACATTTTGGGCATCTCTGCACATACTTACTACAATCATTTTCCATAGTCATTCAGAAGTAACCGGTTCTCAGGATCTTTCTGGCAAGGACAAACCCATTCATGTGGGCCCTATAAATTTCAGCGTGTACCTCTTTTATCAATTTATTGGCTTCCGCAGCATCGACGTATCTTAGGAATCCCAAATCAGGAGTCCTCCTAAAAAGAATTTCCCCACTTGGAAAGTAATTCTTTGTCAAACGCCGGATTGTCTTCTTTTGGTTGTTACTATCCTCTTCAGGATATATTCCAGATTCCAAATACCTTTTAATGTCATAGTACCAAGGCTTTCCATCAGGCTCCTCTTTCACGTGTACACAATGCGCGGGTTGCTCCTTCAAGCTTATTTCCAAAGGATCAATGTAACTCTGATTCGGGTGCTGAATCATGGAAGATATAGTGGCCAAAGTATCAGGAAACTCAGTTTGTATCCGTGGGATATGCCTAAAATCAACTTCCTTGAATCTTTCACATAATTCTTGCACCAGCTCCACATAAGGAGTGATCTTGGGATTTTTTACCGCCTATTCTCCCCGTACCTGGTGAATCAGCAAATCTGAATCCCCAATGATTAACAATTCACGAACACCTATATCAAGTGCTAATTTGAGACCCAGAATGCAAGCCTCATATTCAGCCATGTTATTGGTGCATAGAAAACGTAACTTAGCAGTCACCGGATAATGCTGACCCATTTTTGACACCAAAACTGCTCCAATTCCTGAACCTTTGAAGTTGACCGCCCCATAAAAAATAGCGTCCATTCGAGCTAAATCTCTGTAGTATCTTCTCCTACGAACAAAACTTCCTCATCTGAAAAGTAAGTTCGAAGTGGCTCATATTCCTCATCAACTGGGTTCTCTGCCAAATGATCTGCTAAGGCTTGCCCCTTGATTGCTTTTTGGGTTACATACACAATGTCAAACTCACTCAGCAACATTTTCCACTTAGCTAGCTTTCCCGTAGGCATGGCCTTTTGGAAAATATACTTTAATGGATCCATTCTCGAGATGAGGTATGTTGTGTAGGACGACAGATAATGCCTCAACTTTTGTGCCGTCCAAGTCAAAGCACAACATGTCCTTTCTACAAGAGTGTAACGGGCTTCATATGACGTGAACTTTTTACTCAAGTAGTAAATGGCTTTCTCTCTCCTACCAGTCTAATCATGTTGTTCGAGGACACATCCGAAAGCATTTTCTGCTACTGACAGGTAAAGCAATTATGGAATTCCTTCTCTTGGATGAACTAAAATCGGCGGTGCAGACAAGTATTCCTTGATGCGGTTAAAAGTTCTCTGACATTCTTCTGTCCACTCGTTCAATGCATTTTTCTTCAACATCTTGAGAATTGGCTCGCATATGAGTGTTGACTGCGCGATGAACCTGCTAATGTAATTCAAACGACCCATGAAACTCATAACTTCCTTCTTAGTCTTCGGTGGTGGCAAATCCTGAATTGTCTTAATTTTGGATGGGTCTAACTTGATGCCTCTTCTGCTGACTATGAACCCCAGCAACTTCCCTGATGGCAAACCAAAAGCACACTTAGCAGGGTTTAATTTCAAACTTTACCTTCTTAATATGTTGACAAATTTCTCCAGATGAGTCAGATGATCCGAACTCTCGCGGGATTTGATAATTACGTCATCCACGTACACCTCAATTTCTTTATGGATCATATCATGGAAAATCGTCGTCATAGCCCTCATATATGTTGCACCTGCATTTTTGAGACCAAACGGCATTACCCTGTAATGATAAACACCCAGGGTGTAATAAAAGCTATTTTTTTTGCATCTTCCTCATCCATCAATCTGATGATACCCGGCGAAACAATCAACGAATGACTGCATTTCATGTTTTGTACAGTTATCGATGAGAATGTGGATGTTGGGCTATGGAAAATTATCTTTAGGACTGGCTCTATTCAAGTCTCTATAGTCAACACAAATTCGAATTTTGCCGTCCTTCTTCGGCACAGGGATGATATTCGCCAACCACGTCGGTTATTTTGTGACCTCGACAACATTAGACTTGATTTATTTTGTCACTTCTTCCTTGATCTTTAGACTTAAATCTGGCTTGAATTTCCGTATTTTTTGCTTGACTGGATCAAACTCCGGATTTATTGGCAACTTATGTGACATAATGCTGATGCTCAACCCTGACATATCATCATAGGACCAAGCAAACACATCGATGTATTCCCGCAACAGGTGGATGAGCTCTTTATTTTGTGGCGCCGCCAGGTGGATACTGACATTTGTCTCTTTGACTTCATCGTGATCTCCCAAGTTGACTGTTTTAGTTTCCTCCAGATTGGGTTTTTCACGATTCTCAAATTCCTCCATATCTTCGAATAATCGCTCCTCATCATCGTCCTTCCAATCATCATTGTTCCCCTCATTTTGTTCGTTCAAGTTTTGACACGACATGACATTGACAGATTTTAAGCTACTGTTACTATAATGGACAAACAAACCAAGTTAGATGATAACAAGATAATAACAAAATATATGACTAGGAGTGTTTTAGAAATAATAGAATTTTCTAAATAAATGAAGGCCTTTTCATTGAAATTTGGGAGATAATTACAAAATCGTGGCTCATGACTTGCGCAAATACAAGTCCATGCCTTTTTTAAAGCAGTAAGGTATGAAAAGGAAATTTTAAGATATAAAAGATGGATCACGGGGCCTCCTCCGGATCATCACCGATTTTAAAAACTATCAGTAATTGCCCTTTCATCTACCACGATAGGCGACGGGTTATGAGTAGAGCGGAGGTCCAATTTTGCAATGCCTCCCCTGGCGCAATCTGCTTCACCCCGCTGGACTTTGGGAGATCTTCTGGTACAGCATTGCATTTTTTGAACAAATCTCCTATCCCATCCCCAAGACCATCATCATCTGACACCTCTCGTACAGGAAATGACTGGAACAGGAGTGGCAAGGGCCCAAACAGACTCTTCTCTGGCCCATCCTCAACCCTATCCTTCCCGGTAGGCTGATATCCTAGCCCGTACTTAGAGCCTCTCTTTGGGATCGTAATAGGCTCGATAATTCCTTGTAAATTATTGCCCAAGACTCGACCAGGTTCGAACCCATTTCTTAACATCACCATTGCAATTATTTTGTCGACAGAAGGCATTGGTACTTTGGGTGTCGAATCTCTATCCGCAGCATTTACAATTTCCACTGTATAGAAACTGCTACCTTTTGGAACATCTTCAATCACTGGCACATAACCATTGGGATGGTCCGCTCGACTTTCTTCTGCTTGGATGACTACTTCATGATCTTCCCAAATGAACTTCAATAATTGATGAAGGTGTGATGAAACTGCCTTTGCACCGTGTATCCATGGTCTTCCCAAGAGTAGGTTGTAGCTAGGATGGATATCCATAACATGAAACTTAGTATGGAACTCAGCAGGCCCCATTTGGATATGCAAATCAATCTCTCCTATGGTATCTCTCTACCCACCATCGAATGCTCTCACATTTACGTGTCTTTGATAAATTTTTCCTAAATCATAGCCTATTTGAACCAACGTAGAGAGGGGACAAATATTCACACTAGATCCGTCATCTATTAATACCTGATTAATTGCATAATCGCGACAAATGACGGTGACATGCATGGCTTTGTTGTGCATCGCTCCTTCAAATGGCAATTCTTTATCACTGAATGATATGCGAAGATTCCCCACAATAGTCCCTATCATCGCAGCCAGATTCTCAACACTCGTTCCTGCGGGAACATATGCTTTCTCCAAGACCTTTGATAAAGCCTGTCGGTGGTATTGCGAACTCATTAATAGTGCCAAGACAGATATTTGGGCTGGCATTTTCTCCAAGTGTTTGACAATTGAGTAATCCTTTGGTTGCATACGCCTCCAAAATTCCTCAGCCTCTCCTTCAGTGATTGGACTTTTCTGTGAATCTTTTTTGTTGGTTAATTCCTCAGGGATGTAACATCGTCCCGATCACATTATCCCTTGGGCAGCAGCGGTTTGCACAATAAATTCCTTTCTTGGCGGGGGAGCGTACACTTGATTCGGGGCCGTTATCACTATAAATGGGGCTTTCTCATTGATACTTAAGGCAGCCACAACCTTCTCTATCTTTCCTACCTCTTCTGCTCTTTTGCGCTTTTTGGAGTTCGCCTGGGTAATGGTCTTGCCAGATGCCCATTCTCCTTCTACTTCAATCATGTTAACTGTAGATCCCCCATGGTTGGGCAATGGATTTCTGTTAACATTTGGAGTAGGCGCCTGGAGCGTGATGACCTTTTGATCGATTAAATCCTGGATCTTGTGTTTCAAGTAGACACAATCCTCTGTACTGTGCCCCGCTAGCCCCGAATGATAAGAACAATGTTGACTTGTATTAAAAAATAGAGAGTTAGGATTGATATTCCTTGGCTATATTGGTTGCAAATGACCAGCGTTCTTTAATCTTTCAAACAATTGGGTGCAACTTTCATCTAGTGGGGTGAAGTTTCGGAGAGGTTTCTTTTCGTGGTTTGGACATTGGGGGTTATACGGGCTTAGGTTTGTAGGAGGGGGTACTTGGTGATAATTTGGAGGCGTTTGGAAATTTGTTCGGTTATTTGGAGGAGTGGTTTGGAAATGAGACTGATAATTTAGAGGTGGAACTAGGTATTGGGGAAAGATATTTGGCTGTGGATCTTGGTATGAGGATTGGATGTTTGGGAGTGGAGTTTGGTATTGAGGTTGGGCATTTGAGAGTGGAGCTTGGTATTGAGGGTGGGCATAGAACGGGTGTGGAAGGTTAGGTGATGGCGGAGAAGATAAAACATTTCTAGAATTGAACCTCTTTTTCATTTTCGTAACAGGATTAGTAGAAATCACACCTACATCTTCCTTTTTGTTCTTTGAGAACATGACAGTCCCAGACGACATCGGGGTTTTGGCAATCTTTCCTGTCCGAATACCTTCTTCCAATGATTCTCCTATTTTACCAAATCCGCAAAAGTTGCCCTGACAGCGGATACCATCCTGGTATAATATTCTCCTTCTTGAGCGCGGGAGAACATGGATACCATTTCCTCCTCGGACATGGGGGGTTGAACTTTGGCGGCTTCTTTCCTCCAACGAAAATCATAGTCTCAAAAACTCTCAACATTCCTCTGTTTGATCCGATCTAGTGAATATCGGCCATGTACTATTTCAATGTTGAATGCGAAACGGTCAAGGAAACCCTTGGCCAATGCTTTCCAACCAGTTCACTTTTTCGGCTCCTAAGACATGAACCACTCCAAGGCTTTGCCACTTAAACTTCGACTGAATAGGCGCATCAATAACGCCTCATTTTTCCCTATCCCTACCAAGTGATCACAGTACCTTCTAAGATGATCCATTGGATTTTTGGTACCGTCAAACATCTTAAACTTAGGGACTTTGTCCCCATCTGGTAGGTCTACTCCTGGGTGAACACATAAATCGTCATACCCCAAACCATCGTGGTCCCTGGCTCCATAAGACTCTTTGATCCTCATGATCTCTTCCTTCATAGCTAGTAAATTCCTTTTATGTTGGGTCCTCCACTCTTTCTCCTTCTCCTCATAATGATCGATCTCAGGGTTAGGAAGGGGTTCATAAATATCAGGGATATGATGGCTTGAGGGGGATTTGGAAGAGGGGCTTGATTTTGCAGAAGAAAGGAACTTGGTTGGTAAGTGGGGAAGATGTTTTGGAATTTGGAAAGGTTCTGTGGAATTTGTGAGTAGTGTGGTGGAATCTGAGAAGGATTTTGCGGATTCGGAAAGGAATTTGGTGGATTCGGGGATGGATTTGATGGATTTTGCTGTTTGGGAGTGAATCTTGTGGATTTGGGAATGAATTTTCTTGATTTGAAAATATGTTTTGGGGATTTGAGAATGGATTCAGAGATGGGTTTTGTGGGGTTAGAGATGGATTTTATGGATGGTAGGCATCTGGGTTATTTTCGCGATTAGTGTTTTGGACAAGTGGAGGGGCAGAGACGGACGATATATTATTTGGCTGATCCTCGAGAATAGGTGTGCTGAGGGGAGGGATTTGGAGTGGAGTCCCATGTCCTCCTGGAGAGGGGACATTGACGGTGATGGCCAAGTTAGCCAAATCTCGAGTGTGATTTATTTACTCCTGAAGCATTTCTAACTTTCTTGCAAGTTCCGCAATCATGTCATTCTGTTGCGCTATCACATTATCCTGGATAGTCAGTGCGCTTTCTTCGTCATTTCCTGTCATTTTTGAATGATGGTCAGAGGATGGGATTTTGTGCGCTTTTGATCTGGTGAAGTAGGGATGTTCTGCCAGCTTATATCAACACGGAGCAATTTTTATTATCTATAAAGTAAAACAACTCAAAGGCAGATGTGTTAGTTTCCGTATATGATAAGTAATGCAAAATATTTGACAGGAAATAACCACATAGAGTTGCTTGAGTCATTGGCAAATTCATCCATAGGACATAGTGGATGAACTTTCCTTTGATCCAAACAAACGCACATAAGCACATAAAATAGTTATATCACACAAAAACATTATAATAACGCGTATCCTAGCTGGGGTGACACTTTTTGAGCCAAGGGTTCAGGCTTAATGATTTTTCAGGAAAATATATGCTTCCTCAAAGTTAATCCATTGACCCCCAACTCATATAGACACGAAAAAGGGCATAAATGCCTATAAAAGATAACGAAAAAGGGATACAATTTTTAGGGAAAAAGGGAAATAACATGAAAGAAGATAAGTTCTCGCACAGGGGAAATAGAAAAACTAGCTACTGGAGGCTCCTTCGTCTGCCTTTGCCTTCTTTGCCTTGTTTAACTCCTGTGCTATTTGATACCTATTGATCATAAGATGACTCCTGCATAATTGTTCCTTGCATTCGTAAGTCATTTTCCCTATACTATCGAGTTGGGAGACCATGCTATCATCCAAATTGATTAGACATTGCCTGGAATCATCAGCTTCTTGCCTAGATCTTTTCAACTCTTCCCTCAACATACGTATAGTTAAAGCGTCCTCCATATGTATCTGCCGGTGCGTGATTTCACTTTTTTGGAACTCATCTTGTAGTCTGTGGAGCCGAATTTGATGCTCGGATTCTACATCCACAACCTGAGTGGGCCCATTTGGTCCCGGAATCAATGCTCCGGTGAGACTCTTTTTCAACCACTCCTTGTAAGTATCGCTGACTTCAGGGTCATGCTCTATACAGGAAGTCACTTCCGTCCACCTTCTTCTTCTCCATCCATTTATCATGCCGTCTTTAAGTGGAGACTCACCTTCATCGTATTCGGTGAAAAACCTAAGCATGGAATCTATTTATGGTGACTCATGCTTGATCTCGAATTGCCTAAGAACTTTGCCAGGATTGTAGGGCCGGGTCCTCCTGAGACCGGGAAGCACTAGGAAAGGCCACTTGCCCTCTCGAATGGTGTATTTCCCTGAATGAAGATATTTAATGGACCATTGCACATTGTCATCTCTTAATTCCCCGAAAGTCTTAAACCAAAATTCGTGAGATGCTTCCCTTTTGAACCTGTGTAGAAACAACCACATGTCGTGAGAAGCTAGCATATCCACCCTTGTTTTATGATCAGGTTGTACCGTTCTCGAATTCTTTACCAAATACTTCATCATCCACCATTGTAATATGAGGTTGCAACCTTGAAAGAAACGATTTTCGACTTGACACCTTCCCAAGGCTCGATATATGTCGACGACAATCATGGGAGCTAAATTGTGGAATACCTTGGTAGAATCGTAATCTACTACAAAGAAAAGTGCATGGTCCGCCGTAACAACACTTGGATGAATTGTGCCATTTTCCCCTGTGGGAACACCATGGTTCCGAGTAAACCTACCGCAAACGCAACGACTCTCATCTCCTTCCATTTTTCTTCGGACTCAAATTTATGTCCAAATTTGTGGAAGGCATTGAATCTTCCAAACCGATGATACAACTCCCGAAAAGTGATATTTGCTCCATCACGTTCCCCTATCTAGGTGTCGTCGCCAGTTAAAAATGCCTCTTTGATTGTTTGACGGTCCCACACGGCAGGAACTAAAATGTTCTTATCAGGTTTTTCCTTTCTCTTGAAACACATTTCAATACTCTCATAGCAAATTAACACTTCTTCGATGGTAGGAGTCAGTTCCATATCCCCGAAGTGAAACACCATATTTTGATCATCCCCAAAAGTCGTAAGCACGTGGATCATTTCAGGCCAAGCATCCATTTCGATCAACGAAGGCAGGTGCCCAATGTGTGTCCTAAAATTTTTTCTCTCATTTGGACCCATGTAATCCCACCACAATTTCAGGTAATCGTCAGGTTTGGTAACCATATTGAACTTTTCACGGGAATGAAATTGAGCCATATCTACATAAAAGAAGATAAAGATAAGCCTTTCCCCGACCCTAAAGGGTAATGGATTGAATTTAGACAAGCATATATTTCTCTAACACATAAGTATGATTCGTCTGTGATTGACTCGGGGTCAATAGACGTAGGACAAGTTTTCTAATGGGCGCAATACCCCGCTCAGGTACTGATGATAGGCGAATTTACACGCCTATAGCACTATATTTTGCCCATATTTTAGCCTAGTTTTGAGAACAAATTATATATTTCATGCACTTTTAGTCCATTTTCCTGTAAGTGAGCTAACGAACATGATTAGCAAAGTTTTAGGTATAAATGATGCAGAATTCAGCATTTCATGGATAACTTGACGCCAAATAAAGCTTCACGAAAGGAGAAAAACCAATCTTGGACGCCAAGGACTAAAGATGGCGCATGGAAATTCTGTCCCGGGCTAAAATAATATTTCTGAAGACTTTGGGGACTAGCAGTAATTTATTAGGATTAGGATAATGATACATTAACCTAGTACAATTGGGTTAAGTATTTCATTAGCTTATTAGGATTAGGATAATGATACATTAACCTAGTACAATTGGGTTAAGTATTTCATTAGCTTAGTAGGATTTGGTTAAGCATTTCATTAGCTTAGTAGGAATAGGATATGGGTATTATAAATACCCTATCTTGCTAGAGATTTAGAGACATCTTCTTAGATCTTCTTACATTCAATTCTATTCTATTCTACTTCTAAGACATTCACCATTCCACAAACACACTCTTACATTCTCCATTCTTACAATTAATTCTACTTTTTATTCTTCTTCTATTCATCTAATCAATTCTTAATTTCCGCAACAAGAGAAACGTTACTTTGCAAGGAATTCACGCCTAACGCCTACCATACTTTGCTACACGAAATCTTAATTGTGGTATAACAACAATGTCAATTGTGATTTCCTTCGCATTCATGGGTAACTAAACTTCTCTGTTGGGGTTATGGAAGCCGTATGAGATACTATCTATTGCTGTGAGTTTGTGAGTTCGTGACACGTATGCTGCTTATATCATTATTCTCTTCATCTTAATCTAAATTCTTTGTGGTTGCAAACGCAAGAATACGCCAGTATAACATTTAACTTGTTCGAAAGAAAGGTTATCTGTCTGGAAAAGAGATAATGTCAAGGTAGTAGGGTCCCATCCCCTATTAAAAAGATAGTGCCGTAACTGGATTAACCTCTTGGAGAATTCGTACCGTTAGACACGCTTTAAGCTCGAAAGAGTTAAAGCAAAATAATCCTCGAATAGGTCGAAAGACGCCTGGATTTACCATCGAATACAATTCTCTATAAGCACATGCATGTCTGAATTCAACACACTCATAGTCAATAGAGACGTATAACTCAGAAGGTGGACATAACCCCAACTCCTCAATTCTCATTGTTTCACAACCTACTAAACTTTCTTTCTTTTTACTTTGCTATTTTCTGCTTTACTCTCTTATTTTGGTTACATTACTTTCACAATACAATTCCCCCCTTCTTACGAGACTTGCACTAAAAGTCTAGTAATCGTTGCTTACTTGTTGACCAAGCTATTCCCTGTGGGATCGATACCCAACCCAGGTTGGGTTCTATATTTGACAAACGACCGCTTTACACTCCTACGAGAGTTGTAGATTAAGCGTTATCAGGTACTGGGTCATCCTAGGCTCATGCCTAAAATAGGGTTTTGGTTTCGTTCTATCCTCGGTGTCTAGAGTGGGTTTGAGCACTGGTTCTCAAGCGGACAACTTGAGTTTGAAAATACAAACAGCCATCAGACGACTCACGTGCTAATAAACTGTTTGTATTTCCAACACATTTTTGGAATTGATCAATAGGGGCCGGGATACCCACGAAACCCCAAAACAGTTTAAATAATGTAGGAATATTCAATGCGATGCAATAATTAAACTCTACAGAATCGAAACACATGAACACATAAACAGTTAATCAAAAGACGAAATCAAACATTTGGTTAGAACCTAATTAGATTTCCCCAGTAGAGTCGCCATTTCTGTTTTGCGGGAAATTTTTGACTTTTTGAGAGAGTCGCCACTTCATTTTGAAAAGAAAATAAGAAACATTTAGAGAGTTACTTAAAATGATTCAAAACAGGAAAATCGGTTTAAGTTAGAGATTCCGAGTAAGTATTTCCTATTAACATTTTAGGAAGGTGTTAGGCACCTAAAACGTCCGCTAACTTTGCGGTTATCCGGCCTATTTGAAAGCGCCTTTTGACTAGTTTCAAAAAAGATTGATTTTGGAAAAGAACCCGATTTTAGAAATGTTTTGACATTTATGCAAAACTAGTTTTTTAGAGACTTGACTAAGGGATTAACTAGGTTCGCAAGAAGCATGTAAACAAGTAAGGAAAAGAGAAAGAGGAAAGGGGAGAAATAGTGGTTTAGGCTTTTAAGCCCAAACCATTGTCCCTCTCCTAATCTAGTTTTCGAGCTTTTGGATCGAATCCCGCTCCACCTGTATTAAGTACAATTTTGGCTTCACGGCCCAAATGAATGAATGATGAAATGGAGAAATAAATAATAATGAAGAGACGACATCAAATGAATAAATGCAAATAATAAATAAAAAAAAATCCAAGCTCCTTTGCTTCTTCAAGGACGAGATTTTGGCTCATTCATGTCTTACGACTCCTTGTATCCATCTGCTATGTGATCGATTTTCATGTCTTCTAAAGGGCGGGCCTCAGTGGCCCATAGTGTAATACAATAATAAAGAGCCCAATTGGACTCCCGAGCGAGTTCATGCAAAAAAAATGTGCAACGGATTAGTATATGTAAGTGTATACAGGCGAGAACATCAAACAAGAAAATGATAAACTTATAAGCCGAAAGAATTTCCTATCACAAGAACCAACGTCTTGATCAAACATGCAATGAATTAACTTAATATTTTATAGAGCTAAAACTATGAATCCTAATCATAACAAATAACGTTCAAACTACTCAATACGACAAGCGAAAGGACTTTAATATTTGAGCTATGAATTGACGCAATGACACAGGAATTAACAATTTGAACTATATAACCAACAAGGAACTAGAAAGTTAAGACTGAACTAGGATGGAGTTTACCTAAGAAAAACAACAATCTAATGATAGTAAACAAGTCTTTAAAAAACATCAAAGTGAAGGCAATTAGGACAATGATAATAACAGGCCAGACGATAGTTAACAAAGAACCAATGAAGCATTCAATCTATCTCTTAGCTAGAACAACTGAATAAAAACAATCATGATAATTACAGATAATTTATAGACATAGATTTCTTATGAATTAGTTCAACCCCCTCCCCTCTTACTTTAGAACGGCTTCGTATCATAAAAATGACTGACCTGCTGCTTTTATGCACTAAAAATTCAAATATCAGATATCTATTTATTAATTCTAGTACACCCCCACACCAAATATTGACTCTAGCCAAATAATCTTCGATTTAAAAATGAGGATCTAGTTCCATCAAGGTCATGGGAGGTACCAACATATGTGGGTTGCGTATTTATAATCAGAATATGTTGGTATACAACTGAAACTAAATAAGAATAAACGAAACAATTCAGAATTTTTTTGAAAAGAACTCGATTTTAGAAATGTTTTGACACTTATGCAAAACTAGTTTTTTAGAGACTTGACTAAGGGATTAACTAGGTTCGCAAGAAACATGTAAACAAGTAAGGAAAAGAGAAAGAGGGAAGGGGAGAAATAGTGGTTTAGGCTTTTAAGCCCAAACCGTTGTCCCTCTCCTAATCTAGTTTTCGAGCTTTTGGATCGAATCCCGCTCCACCTGTATTAAGTACAATTTTTGCTTCACGGCCCAAATGAATGAATGATGAAATGAAGAAATAAATAATAATGAAGAGATGACATCAAATGAATAAATGCAAATAATAAATAAAAAAAAATCCAAGCTCCTTTGCTTCTTCAAGGACGAGATTTTGGCTCATTCATGTCTTACGACTCCTTGTATCCATATGCTATGTGATCGATTTTCACGTCTTCTAAAGGGCGGGCCTCAGTGGCCCGTAGTGTAATACAATAATAAAGAGCCCAATTGGACTCCCGAGCGAGTTCATGCAAAAAAAATGTGCAACGGATTAGTATATGTAAGTGTATACAGGCGAGAACATCAAACAAGAAAATGATAAACTTGTAAGCCAAAAGAATTTCCTATCACAAGAACCATCGTCTTGATCAAACATGCATTAACTTAATATTTTATAGAGCTCAAACTATGGATCCTAATCATAACAAATAACGTTCAAACTACTCAATATGACAGGCGAAAGGACTTTAATATTTGAGATATGAATTGACGCAACGACACAGGAATTAACAATTTGAACTATATAACCAACATGGAACTAGAAAGTTAAGACTGAACTAGGATGGAGTTTACCTAAGAAAAACAACAATCTAATGATAGTAAACAAGTCTTTAAAAATAATCAAAGTGAAGGCAATTAGGACAATGATAATAACAGGCCAGACGATAGTTAACAAAGAACCAATGAAGCATTCAATCTATCTCTTAGCTAGAACAACAAAATAAAAACAATCATGACAATGACAAATAATTTATAGACATAGATTTCTTATGAATTAGTTCAGCCCCCTCCCCCTTACTTAGAATGGCTTCGTATCATAAAAATGACTGACCTGCTGCTTTTATGCACTAAAAATTCAAATACCAGATATTTATTTATTAATTCTAGTATACCACCACACCAAATATTGACTCTAGCCAAATAATCTTCGATTTAAAAATGATGACCTAGTTCCATCAAGGTCATAGGAGGTACCAACATATGTGGGTTGCGTATTTATAATCAGAATATGTTGGTATACAACTGAAACTAAATAAGAATAAATGAAACAATTCAGAATTTTTTATCAAGGCTTTAACATAGTAAAACGACTACCGATTGAGTCAACATTATTATGCAAAACTTTTCCCCTCTCGCCAGATGAAACTGAAACCAAAAAAAGATTAAGCGTCCTTAATGAAGTGAATTACTAATTTTTTTGCTACTGCACATCTAAAGACTCCCTAAATTATACCCGATGTCATATAATGCTTTAGGAAAGATAAGGATCACCAACTACGTACCTCCAAAGTCATGAATACAATCTAAATGACTAAATTTTCAGCAAATCATATCAACAGGCTCAGTGTTTCCTTGAAAATATCGTAGTATGACTAGCATAGAAACTAACCTTGCAGTGACTCCTAAGGCAGACACGAAACTACGGATCTTTACTAAACAGATTCAACTACAAACAAAGGTAAACAAAACTTCACAAATATACGACAACGATCTTAACAACGTGCCAACAACAATAATACAAAGGGGATAGCTCGAAGTAGCGACGATAAAAATTTCAGAATCCATACAGAGCAAACATGATAACATGAATTTCGATTCAGCGAGAGAAACACAAACACATTTATCATCTACTAATTCCTATGACCGTTAAAGCCATCTACAACTATGCTCATTGAACAACATCACAATCATAAAATTACAGAGAAGGAGATGAAGAAAAGAAGTAGGAACCGTAACAGGAATTAAAATTGGAGAGTCGTTCACCTATTCCGGAGAAGCAAATGGGACGAACGAGCTATCAACGAAGTTTTTACTATCGGGAGTCGATATTGTCGATTTGAGAACTTCCCAAATGATCGACCAAACTTCTGAAAGAAAACAAAATAGAGAGGATATTCTACAGAAAAAGGAGATAGCTTTTATCTTCTAAGAACCCTAACACATTGATATCTTCATCTCTCGCTCGAAAGCTTCAATCACCAGTAAGGATTCCACAGAAAAATAAAAAAGAAGAATCCTAAAACTATGGGTTTCCCTTTTTCTAAGAAACCTTCGAAACCTCAAAGTTTTCACCTCAGAATTTCTCCCCTCTTCTCCGACCTCAAAAAACATTAAACCCTAAAAATGTACAGAGGAAAATCCTTCCTTTCCTGAACCTCAGAACTCCATCCCTAGAAAGAACTCTCTCCCCCTCTGTCTCCTAAAACAACCTTTATATAGAGAATAACCTAGGGTTCGTTTTTTAGGGTTTCAATCGATGGAAACAAAAATGGGGCCTCCTGGGGATAATTTTGGGATTTTTTTCCAGAAGGAATTCAAAATTTGAACTTAGATAACGTTTTCTACCAACAAACTCCTACGAATTTTGGAATTTTCTCGGATAAATCCGAGTGGGTGGACCAATCGAAGTTAGAAAAAATAGAATTTATTCCGAACCAATGAAAATCAACCTGGTATGTATGGATTCGTACCATGGTAGCCGAGATTCGCAGAATATGGACGTTGGATGAGCCACCTAGGCTTGTTCTAGAATGTTTCGGAGCCCTACGCGTACGAACCCGCGTGAGACGCGTGATGAAGAAGAAACAGACGGGTTGGAGCTCGGTTTGAGGGTTGGAATCGTTGGTTGATGGATACCAATATTGTCATTTTACTGAGGCTTGTATGATGTTGTAGCGTGTTTGTATTGTTCTGGTAGCTGTTGCTGTTGATTGAAGGTTGTGGTTGAAGTTGAACCTTGTAGCTGTAGCAGCTTTGGTTACTGATTAAAGGGAAAAGGGGATTGGAAGATGGGTCGGGTTATCAATGTTGGAGTGGGCTTCGGGCGATAGAAATTGTAAGGAAAAGACTGGTTGTAGTTTTAATTGTTGGATAAAAGAAAATGGGCCTTCGGTTTGGGCTTTTTAATTGGTTAAGTTTTTGGGTATTGGGTAGATTGTGGGATTACTTAGAAAAATAACATCAATTTTAATTCAGTTCATTCTATTTAAATTTTAACCAAATCAAAAGTCAATTGGCCAATTGTATTGCAATTATGGCCCATTTAGTTTCAATTATGGTCAAATTCAATAGATTGACTAAATTAAAATAAATCTCGATACGAATTAATACCTCTTTTAATCACAAGTTTCTTGATTTAATAATAATAAAAAATATATCCAAATAAATTATTTGAGGATAAATTTTGTTTAAATCAAGACTTTAATTATTTATTTATTTTTCAAATAATCCTTAATTTAAAGCCCAATGTGATGAAAATGTTCATTTAAATGACATCATTTATACAATCTCATATATGCAAATACGAAAATATATAATTATCACTTTAAATTAAAAAATTAGCCCAAATACCTATTTTACAATGCATTTATTTGGAAAAATAATTGTTGTAATTTTATTTGAAAATAGAAGAAACTCGAGATTAAATGTCGTTGTGGCGGGCAAAAATTAGGTGTCAACAACTGCCCCCTCCCTTTGGGTAGGATGGATGCAAGTAATCCTGGGCAAACGGAGGTTGACGTTCATAATTTTTTTCCGACCACAAATTTGTATCTACGAGAGGTTGGTTTTCCGCACGAGTTTCATGGAGTTATGGCCGAACCTCGCTATCAGGTTTCCTACATATCTCAGGTTTCATGAGAATTTAGGCCACTTGTAGTTCATAAAGCTTGATCTTGAGCATGATTTTCAAAAAATTCACAAGTTACCTCGATTTTAGAGTTTTGATAAAATCGAGAAACTAGGGAATAAAGGGATTAGGGGGGAGATTGGAATGCAGTCGAGTTTTCTACATAGATCCCATCCTACATATCCCCAAGATTTTAGGGAATCAGACTGCTTGTAGTTCGACTCGATCGGTAGAAAAGATAATCTTTTATTTCAGACGATCTTTGGCTCAAGATGAGTGACAAGTTGATCGAGTTGCGGAAAAAAGGCTTGTAACCTATTAACCATGAACGTGGAGCTCTTCATATCCATAGGTAAGAATTTACTTGGGCATAATTTCCAAAACTATATGAGTTTTTTCACTCGAATTCGAAAAAAAAGAAAGTTCCCCTCGGTATGAGTTAAGAAAACATCCCAGAGGTAAAACTAAGACCAGAATATTCAAAAATACATATATGACTTCTAATAGAGGCGTGGTCAGATGGTGGTGGTTATCATCATTTAGCTCGCGTCTAGAGAGTTTGACATCCCTCTCAAGACTATGTCCCGTTTTGCTGCTGAGAAAGAGTTCCACGTTGTGCTGCGTCCTTTTTGGAGTCGTCTACACCTGTGGTTTTGGTTTGAGATTTTCATCCTCTCGGATGCTCTCAATAATCTTATTGGCCGCTTCCACAACTCCATTCATTTGGGGATGATATGCAGTCGAGTTGCGATGCACAACTTGAACAGATCACAAATTTCTTTCATCAAGTGACTATTCAAGTTTTCCCCATTATCAGTAATGATCGATTCCGGTACTCCGAACCGGCAAATAAAGTTATTCCTGATGAAATCCGAACCACTTTCTTAGTGACGGCTCTGTACGAAGCCACTTCGACCCACTTAGTGAAATAATCAATGGCAACCAAAAATAAATCTATTCCCATTCGACGCTAATGGCTCTATTGGTCCGATGACATCCATGCCCCAAGCTACGAAAGGCCAAGGAGAATTCATTGTGTGAAACTCATGTGGAGGCATTCGAATCAGATCTCCGTGTATTTGACATTTTGGGCATCTCTGCACATACTTACTACAATCATTTTCAATAGTCATCCAGAAGTAACCGGTTCTCAGGATCATTCTGGCAAGGACAAACCCATTCATGTGGGCCCCACAAATTCCAGCGTGTACCTCTTTTATCAATTTATTGGCTTCCGCAGCATTGACGCATCTTAGGAATCCCAAATCAGGAGTCCTCCTAAAAAGAATTTCCCCACTTGGAAATTAATTCTTTGCCAAACGCCGGATTGTCTTCTTTTGGTTGTTACTAGCCTCTTCAGGATATATTCTAGATTCCAAATACCTTCTAATGTCATAGTACCAAGGCTTTCCATCAGGTTCCTCTTCCACGTGTACACAATGCGCGGGTTGCTCCTTCAAGCTTATTTCCAAAGGATCAATGTAACTCTGATTCGGGTGCTGAATCATGAAAGATATAGTGGCCAAAGCATCAGCAAACTCATTTTGTATCCGTGGGAGATGCCTAAAATAAACTTCCTTGAATCTTTCACATAATTCTTGCACCAGATCCACATAAGGAGTGATCTTGGGATTTTTTACCGCCCATTCTCCCCGTACCTGGTGAATCAGCAAATCTGAATCCCCAATGACTAACAATTCACGAACACCCATATCAAGTGCCAATTTGAGACTCAGAATGCAAGCCTCATATTCAACCATGTTATTGGTGCATGGAAAACGTAACTTAGCAGTTACTGGATAATGCTGGCCCATTTCTGACACCAAAACTGCTCCAATTCCTAAACCTTTGAAGTTGACCGCCCCATAAAAAAATAGCGTCCATCCGGGGTAAATCTCTGTAATGTCTTCTCCTACGAACAAAACTTCCTCATCTGGAAAGTAAGTTCGAAGTGGATCATATTCCTCATCAACTGGGTTCTCTGCCAAATGATCTGCTAAGGCTTGCCCCTTGATTGCTTTTTGGGTTACATACACATTGTCAAACTCACTCAACAACATTTGCCACTTGGCTAGCTTTCCCGTTGGCATGGCCTTTTGGAAAATATACTTTAATGGATCCATTCTTGAGCTGAGGTATATTGTGTAGGACGACAGATAATGCCTCAACTTTTGTGCCGTCCAAGTCAAAGCACACCATTTCCTTTCTACAAGAGTGTAACGAGCTTCATATGTCGTGAACTTTTTAATCAAGTAGTAAATGCCTTTCTCTCCTACCGGTCTCATCATGTTGTCCCGAGGAAACATTCGAAAGCATTTTTTGAGACTGACAGGTAAAGCAATAATGGAATTCCTTCCCTTGGAGGAACCAAAACCGACGGTGCAGACAAGTATTCCTTGATGCGGTTTAAAGCTCTCTGACATTCTTCTGTCCACTCGTTCAATGCATTTTTCTTCAACATCTTGAGAATTGGCTCACATATGACTGTTGACTGCGCGATGAACCTGCTCATATAATTCAAATGACCCATGAAACTCATGACTTCCTTCTTAGTCTTCGGTGGTGGCAAATCCTGAATTGTTTTGATTATGGATGGGTCTAACTCGATGCCTCTTCTACTGACTATAAACCCCAGCAACTTTCCTGATGGCACACCAAAAGCACACTTAGTAGGGTCTAATTTCAAACTTTACCTTCTTAATCTGTTGAAAAATTTCTCCAGATGAGTCATATGATCCGAACTCTCGCGGGATTTGATAATTACGTCATCCACGTACACCTCAATCTCTTTATGGACCATATCATGGAAAATCATCGTCATATTCCTCATATATGTTGCACCCGAATTTTTAAGACCAAACGTCATTACCCTGTAATGATAAACACCCCAGGTTGTAATAAAAAATATTTTTTCTGCATCTTTCTCATCCATTAATATCTGATGATACCCGGCGAAACAATCAATGAATGACTGCATTTCATTTTTTGCATAGTTATCAATGAGAATGTGGATGTTGGGCAACAGAAAATTATCTTTAGGACTGGCTGTATTCAAGTATCTATAGTCAAAACAAATTTGAATCTTGCCATCCTTCTTCGGCACAGGGACGATGTTGGCCAACCACATCGGATACTTTGTGACCTCGACAACATTAGACTGGATTTTTTTGTCACTTCTTCCTTGATCTTTAGACTTAAATCTGGCTTGAATTTCCGCATTTTTTGCTTGACTTGATCAAACTCCAGATTTAATTGCAACTTATGTGACACAATGCTGATGCTCAACCCTGACATATCATCTTAGGACCAAGAAAACACGTCGATGTATTCCCGCAACAGGTGGATGAGCTCTTTACTTTGTGGCACCGCCAGGTGGATACTGACACTTGTCTCTTTGATTTCATCGTGATCTCCCAAGTTGACTGTTTTAGGTTCCTCAAGATTGGGTTTTTCGCGATTCTAAAATTCCTCCATATCTTTGACTAATCGTTCCTCGTCATCGTCCTTCCAATCATCATTGTTCCCCTCATTTTGTTCGTTCAAAGCTTTGACATGACACGACATTGGCAGATTTTAAGCTACTATTACTGTAATGGACAAACAAACCAAGTTAGATGATAACAAGATAATAACAAAATATATGACTAGGAGTGTTTAAGAAATAATAGAATTTTCTAAATAAATGAAGGCCTTTTCATTGAAATTTGGGAGATAATTACAAAATCCTGGCTCATGACTTACGCAAATACAAGTCCATGCCTTTTTAAAGCAGTAAGGTACGAAAAGAAAGTTTTGAGATACAAAAGATGGATCGCGGGGCCTCCTCCGGATCATCACCGATTTTAAAAACTATCAGTAATTGCCCTTTCATCTACCACGATGGGCGACGGGTTATGAGTAGAGCGGAGGTCCAATTTTGCAACGCCTCCCCTGGCGCAATCTGCTTCACCCCGCTGGACTTTGGGAGATCTTCTGGTACAACATTGCATCCTTCAAACAAAAATCCTATCCCATTCCCAAGACCATCATCATCTGACACCTCTCGTACAGGAAATGACTGGAACAGGAGTGGCAATGGCCCAAACAGACTCTTCTCGGCTCATCCTCAACCCTATCCTTCCTGGTAGGCTAATATCCTAGCCCGTACTTAGAGCCTCTCTCTGGGATCTCAATAGGCTTGATAATTCCTTGTAAATTCTTGCCCAAGCCTTGGCCAGGTTCGAACCCATTTCTTAACATCACCGTTGCAATCATTTTGTAGACATAAGGCATTGGTACTTTGGGCGTCGAACCTCTGTCCGCAGCATTTTCAATTTCCACTATATAGAAACTGCTACCTTTTAAAACATCTTCAATCACTGGCACATAACCATTGGGATGGTCTACTCGACTTCCTTCTCCTTGGATGACTACTTCATGATCTTCCCAAATGAACTTCAATAATTGATGAAGGGGTGATGAAACTGCCTTTGCACCGTGTATCGATGGTCTTCCCAAGAGCAGGTTGTAGTTAGATGCCAACGTTGTGTCTAACGCATCACAGATATTGAATGATGATAATAGCTTCGACGCCAGCATTGTGTCTAGCGCGTCAACAGATATTGAATGATGATGATATCCTCGACGCCAGTATTATGTCTTGCGTGTCAACAGATATATTGAATGTTGATGATATCCTCGATGCCAGCGTTGTGTCTAGCGCATCAACAGATATTGAATAGCCTTCTTGGGCAATGGTATGAAATGGCTCTCTCGGCAATGATATGCAATGACCCTCTTGGAAATGATATGCAATGGCCCTCTTGGCAATGATATGCAATGGCCCTCCTTGCAATGATATGCAATGGTTCTTGCGGTAAATTAAAAACAGTTTCACCTGAAATCATTTGTCAGGGTCTTACTTTCTGCATATACCTGTACTCAAGATAGACGATTAGTAGATACAAAGTCGCTTTTTCTAGCGACTGTTTTTTAGAAAAATTCTAAATACAATATTTGTAAAGAAGACAAGACACTTTTGTTTGTCCTCCATGATCTCAAGAATTGAGATGGACACTTCAAAAGGTCTTCAATATATGGTTACTAAACCCATTTTTAGGGCTACCCAAAAATACCGTTCTTGAGCATTAGTGCTCTAGTGTGGCTCCCAATTTTCTCGGGGATTTTTGAAAGAGACTCTCATTTTTGTGTATTGGTCCCTGCACCCACAAAAAATGATTAGGTTGAGTGAAACTACTCCGTGTTGACTTTCTTCGATTCTCCAGTTGCTCTACGCCATCTTTTGGGTACTCTGTCATGTTGGGACTTCCACCCTTGACTCCCCGTCCTAATTGATGTCTAGGAAATCATTAAGTAAAAGATTTATATAGATTTTTGAAGGTAGTCTTAATTTTTTAGAAAATAGTTTCAAAAACTCCTGCAAAACTTTAGAAAATCTCCGCCAGTCATGTCATGTGCTAGCTCAACGACCATCATTCTCTTAATTCTGACAATGTCCGATGTTTGACGGAGGATTGCTAGGGATTCAGCATTGTCGAGGCTCTCTACCAGAGGTTTTATCAAAGACGGAGATTCAGTCTTCCTAGACCTTATCACAGGTGGTTATTCTCAAATCTCAACTTCGACCTCTAGTGCTGGAGAATTTGAAATATATTTCAGTATTTGATTGAAATTTTGAGGCCTCCCTCAAAATTTCTGCCCCAATTTTTGTATGAGATGATATCATCTTGAGTGGATCTGAAGTCTTTGCTGATCTTCATTCTCTTTGTTGGATGTTGATCTTCTCTTATGAATTTTTGAGATTCCTTCTCGAAAATTCTGCCCCAGTTTTCAATTCCTGAGGTTATATGACCGAGCCGTTGGGGCGCCTACGTATCCCGTTGAAGCCGAAATCAGGTCAAACGTAGTTCAAGATAAAGAGAAACGATAAATTATCCTAAGGGGTTGATCGAAGCCGATATAGGCCGCCTATTTATCCCTTTCTTGGGAATTAAGGTCAAACGTATTTCGTACATAAAGGGAAAGGATAAATTTTCCTAAGGGGTAGACCGAAGCCGATATAGGCCGCCTACGTATCCCTCTTTGGGAATTCAGGTCAAACGTAGTTCGTACATAATAGGAAAGGATTCTAGGCAATTACACATCATAAAATTGATACTATTATAAAGGCAATTACAAATAAGCCAAGAAACAAAAACTATAAAATCTTTCAAGCACAATATCTCTTTACCTCATCAGAATTGATTGGTTTGGTCCACTCTTGACCATCCATCTCAAGTAGGATTAGGGCTCCTCCAGGTTGGGCTTATTTTGATTTTCACATTCCTCTGTATCTACTACTAACTGCTCCTCATCATTTTTTTCTGTTCATTATTATTTCCTTCGCTCTGTTCGTCTAACCCTCGACATGACATGATATTGACAAGTTTTTGAATTATTGTTACAAAAATAAGCCATGCTAGATACTAATATTTAAAAAATAACTTCTTAAATAAAGGGAGACCTTTTGTAAAATAAATAAAAACTATGGATGGATCACGGGGCCACCTCCAGATCATCAACGATTTTAAAAACTATTAGTAATTTCCCTTTCATCTACCACGCCGGGCGACGAATTAGGAGTGGAGTGGAAGTCAAATTTTGTAAAGCCTCTCTTGGTGCAACCTTCTTCATCACACCGGACTTTGGGAAATCATCTGGTAAAGCATGGTATCCTTCGAACAGATCTCCTATCCCATCCCCAAGACCATCATCATTTGACATCTCATGTATGGGAAATGACTGCTACAAGAGCGGCAAGGGCCTAAACAGACTCTCCTTTGAATTATCTTCGATCTCATCTTACTTTCTTGGTTGGTATCCTACTCCACGCTTAAATGCTCTTTTCGGGACCATAATAGGCTCAATAATTCCTTCCAAATTCTTAATCAAGGCAGCCACAACTTTCTCTATCATTTCCACTCCTTCTGTCTTTTTGGAGTTTCGTAAATCCACATTAGCAATTGTCTCTCTAGATACCCATTCGCCTGCTATTTCGATCATGCTAACCGCGGCTCACTCGTGATTAGGCAATGGATTACTAGCAATATTTGGTGCCGACGCCTGAAGAGTGATGATCTTCTGGTCAATCAAGTCCTGGATCTTGTGTTTTAGATTGATGCAATCTTCAGTATTATGTTCGGGAGCTCTTGAATGATAATCACAGACTTGATCGGCATGAAAGAATCGAGAATTGAGATTGGTAGTCTTTGGTGGAATAGGCTGTAAATAACCGGCCTTCATCAATCTTTCGAAGAGATGGGTACGACTTTCAGCCAAATGAGTGAATTTTCTAGGAGGCTTCTTATCGAGGCTTACACGTAGGTAGTTATACTGATTTTGATTAGTAGGAGGAGGTACTTGATGATAGTTTGGAGGCGCTTGGATATTTATTTGATTGTTTGGAAGAATAGCTTGAACATGAGATTGATAATTTGGCTGCGAAATTTGACACTGGGGTAAATTTTTTGAAATTGGAGCTTGATGTTGGGGATGGGCGTAGAATACAGGCTGAAAATTTGGTGATGGTGGTGAGGAAAGAATATTCCTAGGCTTGAATTTCCTCTTCAATTTATCAACAAAATCAGTAGAGACCGCAGTCACATCCTCTCTTTTCTTCTTTGAGAATGCAGATGATTTAGATGATGTTGGAGTTTTGGCAATTTTTCCTGTTCGGATGCCTTCCTCTAACGATTCCCTAATATTTACTAAATTTTTGAAAGTTGCTCGAATCGCGGATACCAACCTGGTATAATATTTTTCCTCCTGAGCACGAGAGAACACAGACACCATTTCTTTCTCAGACATGGGAGGTTATACTTTGGCAGCTTCTTTTCTCCAACGGAAGGCATAGTCTCGGAAACACTCACTATTCATCTTCTTGATCCAATCTAATGAATATCGGTCAGGGACTATTTCAATGTTAAATGCAAACCTATTAAGGAAACTTTTGGCCAATGCCCTCCAACTAGTCCATTTTTTTAGTTTTTGAGACGTGAACCAATCTAAGGTTTCGTCACTTAAGCTTCGGCTGAATAAGCGCATCAATAATGCCTCATTTTTCCCTACTCCCACCATTTGATCACAATACCTTCTCAGATGGGCCATTGGATTTTCGGTGCCATCGAACACTTCAAATTTAGGGACCTTATACCCTTCTGGTAGATCTACTCCAGGGTGAACACATAAATCATCATAACCTAACTCGTCGTTATTCCCCGCTCCAAGAGATTCCTTGATCCTCATGATCTCTTCATTCATAGCTAGAAACTTTATTTCATGCTCGGTCCTCCACTCTTTCTTCTTCTCCTCGTAATGGTCCACCTCGGGATTAGAAAGGAAATTATAGATGTCAGGGGATATGATGACAAGAGAAGGATTTGGAAAGGCGGCTTAATTTTGTGGATGAAAGAAAGTTGGTTAGTGGGTGGGGAGAACATTTTGGAAACTGGAAAAGTTTTGTGGAATTTAAGAGTAGCTTGGTGGGATCTGGGATGGATTCTGCGGATTCAGAAATGAAGTTTGTGGGTTCGGAGATAGATTTGGCAGATTTGGTAGATCTGGGGATGGATTTTGTGGATTAACCAATGAGTTCTGGGGATTTGGGAATGAATTTTTTAGATTCGAAGAAGGATTTTATGGGGCAAGGGCTGGATTTTGTGGATGGTAAGCATCTAGGTTATTTTCACGATTGGTATTTTGGACAAGTGGAGGGGCAGAGACGGAGGATATGTTATTTGGCTGATCCCCGAGAATAGGCGTATTGAGGGGAGGGATTTGGAGTGGAGTCCTGTGTCTTCCTGGAGCGGGAGCATTGACAGTGATGGCCAGGTTAGTCAAATCTCGAGTACGATTTATTTCCTCCTGAAGCATTTCTAGCTTTCTTATGAGTTCCGCAATCATCTCACTCTGTTCCGCTATTACATTGTCCCTGATGGTCAATGTATTTTCTTCGTCATTTCCAGTCATTATTGAATGATGGTCAGAGGATGAAATTTTGTGCGATTTTGACCGGGTGAAGTAAGGATGTTCTGCCAGCTTATTTCAACACGGAGTAATTTTCTATTATCTGTAAAGTGAAACAACTCAAAGGAAAATGTGTTAGTTTCCCCATATGATAAGCAATGCAAAATACTCAACAAGAAATAGCCGCGTAGAGTTGTTTGTGTCATAGCCAAATCAATCCATAAGAGCATAGCGGATAAATTTGTCTTTGATCCAAACAAATGCACATAAACACATAATACAATTATATCACATAAGAACATTATACTGATGCGTATCCTAACTGGGGTGACCTTTTTGAGCCAAGGGTTTGGGCCTAATGATTTTTGAAGAAAAATATATGCTTGCTTAAGGTCAATCCATTATCCCCAACTTTATAGACACTAAAAGGGCATAAATGCCTACAAAATATAACAAAAGAGGGATACATTTTTTTAGGGAAAGAGAAATAACATGAAAGAAGACACGTTTCCACACAGGGGATAGAAAATACTAATTTCTGAGTGCTTCTTCTATCATCCTTCGCCTTGTTATCTTCGTCCATTTCTTATATTGGTAACATCCGTTGACATTCAAACTGTGCCATAGATGCAACCTCCCGAATCAATCAATTTTTTGCTTCAATTCTTCTTACAAAAGTAAGCAAATCAAGCTTTTTTCCGACCCCCAAAGGATAGTGGATTGAATTAGACAGGCATTGTTTTCTTCAACACATAAATATGGTTCATCTATAATTGACTCGGGGTCAATAGACGCAGGACAGATTTTCTAATGGGCCCAATACCTCGCTCGGGTATTGGGTCGTCCTAGGCTCATGCCTAAATAGAGTTTTGGTTTCGTTCTATCCTAGGTTTCTAGAGTGGGTTTGAACACTGGTTCTCAAGCGGAAAACTTGAGTTTGAAAATACGAACACCCATCAGACTACTCACGTGCTAATAAGCCGTTCGTATTTCCAACACTTTATTGGAATTGAACAATAGGGGTCGGGACATCCACGAAACCCCAAAACAGTTTAAATAATGCAGGAATATGCCATGAGATGCAACAGAAACTTTACAGAATCGAAAAATATAAACACATAAACAGTTAATCAAAAGACGAAATCAAATATTTGGTTAGAACCTAGTTAAAAATCCCCAGCAGAGTCGTCATTTCTGTTTTGTGGAAATTTTGACTTTTTGAGAGTCGCCACTTAATTTTGAAAAGGAATTAAAAAACCTTTAGAGAGTTACTTCAAACGATTCAAAACAGAAAAATCGTTTTAAGTTTTGAAGATTCCGAGTAAGTGGTTCCTATTAACGTTTTAGGAAGGAGTTAGGCACCTAAAACGTTCGCTAACATGCGGTTATCCGATCTGTTTGAAAACATTCTTTTGATTAACTTCGAAAAATCAATTTGTTGGAAAAATAGTTGATTTAAGGAAAAAAGTTTTTGCAAAATCAGTTTTTTAGCGACTTAGTTAGGGATCTAACTAGCTTCGCAAGAAAACACATAAAACAAGTAAGCAAAAGGAAAAGGGGAAAAGGGAGAAGTAGTGATTTAGGCCATTGGGCCCAAATCAATGAAACCTGTCCTAGTCTAGTTGGGTTTTCGACCCATTTTCACCTGTCCTAATTCTATGTTTCGAGCCTTTTCGCTCGAACCTTACTCTACCTATATTAAATACAACTTTGGCTTCGAGGCCCCCAAATGAATAAATAAATAAATAAATAAATAAATAAATACGACAATAATAAATAAGTAACGACAACAAATAAATAAATAGCAATGAGGCTCGGGTCTCATCGTCGCTTCAAGAACGGGACTTTAACCCATTTTCCTTTCGACTCCTTGCATCCCTTTCCTACGAGATTAAGGTTGGACTTTCTCTAGGAATTGACTCGGGTTAAATGGGCCTCAATGACCCACCATGGGCATAAGTAGGACTCGGGCGTGTCCACATGCGAAAGAAAAATGGAGTAATTAATAAATGTCCTAATATTAACATTCAAACAAAATGTGTTAAAATATTATGCATTTTTATTTAATAGTGGGCAAAATAGAATAAAAAGAACCAGGTTAATTCAGCAAAGATAAATTCACACTCCATATCATACTTCAATTGAGAAAAGAATGAGTTTATAAGTTCATATACTTTGGTTGCAAGGCTACAACTAAATCTTCCATCTCTTGTCAGGAGTAAATGTCAACTTTACTATTAGTTTAAAAGAGATACTCCTTGACTAGTCGGCCCACATGTAGGATAAATGTTTATGTAATTACTTACCCATGTTAACACATACACGCAAACAAACTAATCTTATTTTGGAAGGTTTGAATTTAAAATTTTGAAGTGAAAACATATACTTCCATGATCTACTCATTTAAAAACTTCAATTCTTTTTAAACATGGGAATGACATGAACAAACATCTAAACTACGAGTGCATGAATGCAAAAATAAACTTGGATCAGCAAACTCGAGCTACAAGCCTGTTAAAAACTCCTAAGGGATTATACTGGCAACATACATAATTTTAGAAGATCGAATAATCAAACAAACTGGGACCTAAAGCTTTGTGAAATGTAAAGTGCAGGGAAACTAATCCTCAAGTCATAAATTGAAGAACCAGTTATAAGAGATTAAAGATGCAATTTGATAAGATAGCATACACAATGAGAACCTGGTAGTACTGGAAGAGAAAGAAGGTAAATTCCATCTTTGGAATTGAAAATAAAACAAAAAACAAGATACAAAGGAAAAAAAAAGAAGCAAGAAGCTCTCATTGAAACCATGTATCAATACAGAAGAAATGAGCTGCATTTTGGACCTTTCTAAATCTATTATTAGGGTCTAATCTATAGAAAGAGTACAATCTATAGGCTAAAGACAAAGCGGTGTGGCGTAGTATTTCCATCCTCCTCCCCTTCACGACGAACCCGAAAATGAGTTTTTGATAGTCAAATGGTCATCAGAGAATCATAAGATTTTTTAGCTTACTGTTGGACGTTTCCTCATCCTTCCTTTGGCATTTAAGAAGCCAAAGGACATCAAGAGGTACTCCTATCAAGCTCGACAGTTGCGACAACATCCCAACAATAACAACAGACAAAAAAACGTAATATATTAACTTCAAACGAGACAAAACATCAGGCTGAACTATTAAACGAGAATCAAGACACAAACTTCGACCATGAAACCAGAGATTCAAGACACAAACAGTGCATAAGATGAGGATCCATATCGAAAATTACTTGATAATGTCAAGATTACATGACAGACTACAAAATCGAGTCAAGAATGCCAGAAACCATATATCAAAAGATTCAAACAGGAAACAACCTAACGTAACAATGCAACTAAACATTATTCTTCACTATATAGAAACCTATGACCTTTTAAGGCCTCTACAACATCATTATAAAAACAGTTTTCACTATAGAATAATGTGATGAAGCAGAAGTAGTCGAAAACTTTAATGGAAGCGGAATGTTGCCTTTTGGGAAGCAGCAAAATTTGACTCAAGCTCATGACGGAATCTCGATTACCACCGAAGAATGACGTCGCTGTCAACTTGGAAAACCACGACCAGTCGACGAACCTTCAAGGCTTCCGATTAAGCGAGCAACTTTCAAAAGAAAGAAGAAGGGAAAACGAGAAAATTTCAACAAAAAAATCATTTATTCTCAAAAATTTTCTTTCGCCTCTCTCAGTTTTTTCTCCTTTCGAATACCTCTCTCTTAGAAGAAATTTCTCCTTAAATTTTCGAACCCGAAATTTCCAACCTGGAAAGAAGAGAAAAAAATCCCCTTAAAACCTTTCAAGAATCTTCGAACACCCAAAGTTTCGACCCCTAAATTTCAATCCTCCAATCTCCTAGCTTTCTCCATCCCTTCTCTCTGTTTTTTGAATTAGAGATTTTTTTTCTCAGAAAAATTATCCCCCTCAAATAGTGACCCAAGAGGTCTATTTATAGAAAACGAATTAGGGGTTCCTTTTGGGATTTTTAGAAAAAGATATTTTGATATTTGAATTCCCAAAAATCCCTCCCACAGCCCGTTTTTTGTGCTCAAATCATACCAACTTTGGATTTTTTGGAGAAATTTGTGACAGGTGGTCAAATAAAATTCTCAGCCAAACTAACTCTCTCAAGAACCAGTAAAACTCCACCAAATATGTACCTAATTTGTACCATTATCCCAAAATTTTTGGGAATAGGACGTTGGGGGAGCTGGTTCATCCTCTTTCTAGAAGATTCTCAAACATTCTTCGCATAAACCCACATGGGGGAACGCGTGACGCATATGAGAGACGGGTTGAGATCGGGTCAGGTTCGCTAAAGTTGGAGATGGGTCAGATTTTGGCTGGTTGAAATCGTATGTTGTTGATGGTTGAGAACGGCTGTTGTGCGTTTCGTTCTTGTGGTTCCCTGTGTTGTTGATGAATCAGATAAGAAAGGAAGGGGTTCGGGCGGGTTTGGGCTGGGTCAATGGTTTGGAGTTGGGCCACTAGGGCTGAATGTTGTTGGGCTAGCTAGGAAGAAAGAAAACGGGGGTTAGTTATGGGCCTGGTTGAGACGGGTTGGGTTAGCTGATGTTGTTGGGTTGCACAACTGGCCCAATTTTTTTGGTTTTTTAGGGATTGGGAGATTGTTTGGGTTAAAATAAAAAGATGAATTAGATTTTGGGCTATTTATTAAATAGCCTATGATAGGATTTAGCCAATCGTGTTTAAATTTTGACCTAATTGAGGATTAGTCGTCCAATTGTATTGCAATTGTAGCCAAATCAACTTCAATTAAATCTAATTTAGTAAATTGACCAAATTGAATCAAGATTTGAAACGAACTTAGCAACTAATTTAATCCCGAGCTTCTTTGATTCGATAAAATCAAGCAAACATTTCTCCAAATAAACTATTTTTGAAGTAGATCATTTTCAACTCAAGATTTTAATTATTATATTTATTTTAAAAAATAATCTTTAATTAAAATCTGATATTCCATAGAATAAACATTTAAGCAATCAAATTATATAATATCGCATAATTGAACACGATAATATATAATTGTTACTTAAAGTGACAAAATCACGTACAAATACTTTTCAAAAAAAAATTTTATTCGGATGAAATAATTATTTTGATTTTATTAAAAATCGAAGAAACTTGAGATTAAATTTAGTCATGGAGGGCAAAAATTAGGTGTCAACAGGTCCCACGATCGCATGACCATGTCTTTACTTTAATTTCCATCCGTCCATTTATTTATTTGTTATATCATTACATACATCTCTTATTTTGTCTGTTGTAAATATCGTCATTGCTTACGTATTCAAATTATGTAATGCTTCTGAGTCGAAATTCATTCCTGAATCATCATCTGCATTTGGGTCTTGGGCAAATTGATCCATGGCCGAATTGTAGTCTCGATCATATTCGTCACTGTCTCCGTCTGATAGTCCCAGTCTTGTTCCTGTTCTGGGTGGTCTTGTTTCTTCTCTTGGAATTCTGGATCTTGATTCTGGTGGTTCTGGATTCATTGCTATTTCTTTGGGCAGTTGCTCTGCTAACGATTTTTTTTGTTAAGTCTACTACTATTTTTTCTATATTTCTTTTTTCATTTTTCTTAAAGAAAAACCCTTCTTAGTCTGAGAAGAACTTCCTTCGTCTATTGTCTAGGTACCTGTGGTCTTGAAACTGACTGGGAGTATTCTCCCTACATTTTTTGGCAAAGTGCCAGTCGTCAACGAAATTTGATGAATCTTTATCAGCCACCGTTTGAGCTGGACTAGCTGTATCATTACCCTATACAGTAGGTCCTTCTGCATTCATTGAGGAATGCACACCCATTAACGGATTTGAGTTGTCTTTACCAGCTACCGTTTGAGCTGGACTAGCTGTATCTTTATCCGATACATTAGCTCTCTTCATTTTTGAATAAGATAGAGAATTTTTTGGGATTATTTGAGTCTCATAAATTTGTTGAATCTGTTGTGATAGTTCAAAATGAAAAATCTTTATACGATCTTGTAAAATACCTATATGTTCTAACATTTGTCATTTTTCATTTACAAGGTTTTCATTATAAAACCTCATTTGCGTGATTTAGTCTTTTAAAAAATTCAGTCATAGAAGAACAATGATCACAAAATATAATTTTGTCTGTATCTTTTTTAATATTATATTGGAGGACTTCTTTTATATCTGGTCTTAGGGCTGGAGTAATATAATAATTTAGCCCTAAATTTCTACGGGCATAATCTAGTGCCTCTGTTAAATCATTAAAACCTTTATAGAGAGGGGTTGCATAGTCTTTTACAGAATCCATTACCTCTATCCATGTCTGAAATACTCCTTGTGTCTTTCCCCTAAGAACAACATAAAATTTAAATCTGTTAGTGTTGTTTTTCTCGGTAAAATAATAACTTAAAGCATTTAGAACTGAAACAAAATATTTAATGTCTCTAGGTGTCTCCACTAACAATGTTGGAAAATCCTTAGGTATTTTAGCAATATCTTCTTTAATCACACCCCGGGACAATAACAACAGTCCTTTTTTAATCTCTTTTGAATTTTTCAAATCCCTAGGAATTTACAGATTAATCCATCGTTACTGCTAAAATACTGAGAGAATAACCATATACTAGGGGTATATTTACAAATATTATAAGGAGAAAATTGTACTTGTAATGATAAGATAACAATGTATGAGGAATTACAAGATCTATTAATAGTAGATGAAATAGAAAAAGACTATACATTAATAGAGCTAGAAACAGAATTATACAATTTTAGAAAAGGTATGCAACAGATAGAGTAATTAAAGATCAAAAAGACCTACCTCAGGAAAAAGCAGACTCTCTAATCATAAAACAGAATAATATTATAATTTTATTACTATTAGAACTTAATAAAAATATAGAAAGAGAAAAACAAAAAGACAGTCACGATAAAAATATAGAAGAATTAATAGAACAACTAAAAAACTTCAGCCGAGTTAAAACTTATAACTTGTCTAGGATTTGTATTATTTTATCTAGGTCATCTGAAGAATCAGATTTATTTATTTATTTCTTCTTCAAAAACTTCAGCCGGGTTAAAACGGATTTGTTATATATGGTGTAAAATCTTACTCAGTACTCCCTCCTTCGTTATCCTTAATCCACTGTCGTAGACAGGTTATAAAGATCAAAGTATAGTTTCTCCCAACAAAATAAATTATTATTATTATTATTATGATTATTATTTTTTTTTGTCTTTTTTGATTTTTTGATTTTTTTTTTTTAACTTTTGATTTATACAAAGTAAGTCCAGTAGTAATATTAGACAGATAGTAATAATAATAAACAAACTATATATCTAATTTATTTCAACTTGAAACACTTAAATCTTAATTAATTATCACTAAATTCCTACCCCATTGAGTACTAAATATTTGAGTCTTTTGGGTAATGATGGTCTAATTTACAAAATAGACAGTACATATGCAAAATGGCATACTCTATTAAATGTATACAGTAAGTGTATAAATTTTGTATATTTTTTTAATTCGTATACATGATACGTAAGGTTTACATCCCAATAAAGTTGTATTCATTGTATTCACATTTTTCTATTTTCGGCTCTCTGATATCATAGTCTAGACAATATCCATTGATTATTTGACAATATATTCTAGCATACATTTATTCCTCTTCTTGAGGAACCTGTGGTTTTCTCATAGATTTATCATCTTTTGTACCTTTGATTTTATTTATTGAATAAGCATCAACAACAAAATTACACTTACAACGGAGAAGATAAAAGGGCCCAAAAGTTTAGGCATTTCACAAGTAAGGCCCACTTAAACTAATGGAGCACAATACGAACTTATAGGCCCATCAATCTGATCTTTAAGCCCAAATTTGTTTGAAGTATGAAATTCATATTATTTTATGGAAAAATTACATCACAACATTTATCATCTTTTTTTTTCTTTTTTTTTGGTTTTCCGTCCAGTGTCCGGTGCCCGTATTGAGCCCCGACTAATCCGGATCGTGCATTGCAGAGCCCATTAAAGTGGCAGCGCTCCCAACAGAGTTTTCTCCACACCCAGGGTCGAACCTTCGACCTCTGGTTAAGGATAGAGTAACCCCATCCATTGCACCGCAACCCATGTTGGTAACATTTATCATCTTATTACTATATCTACGTAATATTTTATATCTTTTATTTAATTATATTCATCTCATATTTTAAGTAATGTATCTGAAGGCCGTATGTATCTCAAGAAAATTAAGTAATATATTATGAGTAAAACGCAATGTATCGAGACCAACCAAATGTATCAACAAACTATCTACAAAGAATATGTGCATTAACTTCATCCTAGCTACCACATTTGGGATGATATCTGAAGCTAGGGTTGTATCTCAATTACGTTAGAGATTTTATTTAAATACTCCATCACTAGCACAGATAGCTAAGAAAATAAAGAACTTTCTTGTTCCCCCCCCCCCCCCCACCCCCCCACACACACGAGACACACATACTTTTTTTTCTTAGATTGAAACTTATTAACATATTTGAAAAGATTTATGTTCATTCTCTTTGCAAGCAGAGCGGTATATCAAAGAAAAAAAAAACCACTATCTAAGTTCAAGCAATTTTTCTTATTCTTCTTTCTTTTATCAAAAGTGAGTAAACTAAAGATAGTCGCATAAATTATTATCAATTCAAGTATAATATTTTGCCAGGAGATCTATCATATTAGGAGACCCTCCCTTCTGAGAATATTATTTTTACTAAAACTCATGTGCAATGATCACATTATCTATCAACTTGTCTATCACTAATTTTAGTCAGGCATTAGGAAAGAAAATAATCCTGATTATGAATTTATAAATGGTACTTGTGCATCATGCTATAGCTCTAAATTCTTTGACATATACGACATTAGGCACTTTTTTTTTTCTTTTTATAGTTTCACACCCTGTATTTGGTATTCATATTGAAGCCTCGATTAATTCGAATCGCGCATTGTTGGGTTCATTCTAAAGTGGCGCTCCCAACAAGATTTTTTCCACCCCAAACTCGAACCCCAGACCTAGAGGTACCTCATTAGTCATTAGCAATGGTCTCCTACAATAATTTTTTTGAAAAAAATTCTCTATTTGTATGACAATGAAACTAGAATCATAATGTGGAATCTGACATATCATTGGATTAAATTTATACTTTGTTTGAAGGTATACATCTATTCACGATTAATTTTGAGATTAAATTTATATTTTATTTGGTTAAAGATAGTACGTTCAACCAAACATAATATAAATCTAATCTCAAATTTTATCTTGAATATCACATCTTATCCCATGAACCAAACGACCTCTAATCTACAGAAGTTATTAAATTTTATTTTCTTTATTGTTCTTATCTTTTAGTTTTATTAAAATGTTCAATTTTAAACTCCTACTTGTCTTTTTCTTTTGGGAAAATTGGTAATCTGGACTGTTTACGAATTTTAGCAAATGGACTACCTATAAATAAATAAAAAGGTTGTCTTTGTTTTAATTAGGATCTAGCTAGTACCTATGTCTAGATCTTGATGCAAGTCAACTACTACTATTATACATTGAAGAAAAAAATTACAAGAGCAAAGTACAAGTATTACTATATTAAGTAACTAGTAATATTCTTGTACTTAATTAATTTACAAGTATTGATTAATTTAATAAAATGACATAATTGCTGTCTGATGAAACTTAATTAAAAATACTAGTACATCAATTTGACCATATTATATTTGTCGAATGATTAAGTCTATAAATTAAAATGAAGGGGTACCAACCTTTTTAACCTTTTTTGATATATATAGGTAGTTCAATTGTGCGTGGAGAAAAAGCAAAGACAGTTGATTTTTATAATTAACTTACTAACAAGTGGACTAACGTAAAATGGGCTCAAGGGTATGAATCTGCCCCTAAGTAGTTTTTTTTTTAATTTGCTACTCGATATCCGCTTTCAAGCTCAATTAATTTAAATTCATAAAGTAAAGTTCTATTTTAAGAGTAAGCGTCTTGTGTCAAAAAATGATTTCATTCTCATCACTCAAATTAAGAGGTGGAGACATGATTAGAAGAAGCTTTTGAGATTGAAACTTTAGTCATCTAAAGTTACTAATTTGTACATACTTATTAATTTTTTTAATATAAATAAATATGAATTTTGAATCAAAGCTATTGAATTCAGATGAACTTGTAATCAAAATTTAGTTCCGCTTCTACTCAAATTTAAAAATTTTAATTAAAAAAAAAAAAACTTAATATTCCACCTCATTTTTTTTTTTGTTGGCTCAAGAAAGGATATCTCTCTCTTTCAAGTGGAATTGTATTCTACAAATAATTAAATTGAATATTTTTCTGTACTTTGGAATTTGGTTCAGTACAGATCCCTTGGCACATAACTTTCGTTTCCAAATATCCAAGTGACCTCATTGTACACTTAGATAATTACAAAGTAATCATGATTCATGCCAAGAGTAATAGAGATAAAGGAATGAGTATTCCTAAACTATAGTAAAAGTTGCTATGATACATCTGTGCGTGTGCATGCAGGAAGGAAGTTTGAGCTTGATGTAAATGGCTAAAATATCGTCTGCTTTACATGATTATTAATTAAATAAAAAATTATTTTATGTATCAATCCTTACATCTCCGACAACTGGTGGAGTGACAGCTAATTTTGGTACCCCGTAAACTTACTTTTTCTGTATTTTTATGCTCCTTTTTATGATGTGGCTGTCAAGTTCCAGAATATTTTTGTGATCTTTTTATGTTGATTTGATAGTTATGTCAGCACAAAATACAGAGCGGATATAGATCCAAAACGGACAATACTAACGATGAGCTTAAATCGTGACAAACAGACTAGTACTTTGTAGACATCTTGTGTTTGCAACATACAACAAGTGTTAGTAAGACTAATTTCAGTTCCAATGAACCTAGATGCCTTTTATACATATAAGACACCTCACACACAATCAGCCACTCTAGAATTCATCATATAGTATCTATTGTATTTTTAGCATGAAATACTTTCTAGTTGGGAGTGTGCAGTGATGAAATCAAAACTTAAATTTCAATGGATTTAATTATTAGAATATTTTTATGTATAGTAGATTGTAATTTTCCTAAAATTAGATGAAGTCCATCATGACTTTAATGTTGACACAATATGGAGATTACCTACCTATGAACTAGCACCTAATAGTTCCAAACTCACCATCTAATAGCAATACTGCTAACACAGAGGGAGACATGATTTGATTGACAACAACATTTGTGAAACAAATTCAATGAAAAGGAAGAAAATTATACTAACAGTACTATGGAAAAGAAAATACGGAGTAATAAATATGTTCCCTTATGTGCGTGTAGATTCAAAACAACTTTTAATAGATGCTTCGACATAAAAATGATGAAATTAAAAAAAATAAAAAAATTGAAAATGGTATTTTAAATTGGAATTATGCTTGGGCATAAATATCAAGAAACAGACACTACGTATAGTTTGAATAATTTTTGTCATTTAGCTTTCTCGTGATGAGAACTAGTTCCTGTATGTTGATATATTATTTTTTTTTTCAAAAAAAACGAGAAAGTAAACTAGAATTCTTTAATTTTTATTTCTGTTGGTTTTAATTCCTTGAGGTGGTGGGTTGAGAAATGAGAAACATAGTACTTGTTGAATCTTAACTAAATTTTAGTTTGGTCAGTGATTTTAAAGAATCAGTGTCATTTTTTGTCAAAATATAGTTATATACATAGGAAGAACTATATATATATAATGGGGTGTGGGGATGAAAAAGGAATATAAATGGACCATATGGTATATATGGGCCACAGATAGAAACATGAAGATTAAAATAAGAAAGAAGGAGTGCATGTACGTGACATTAAAGTTCATGCACGGTTTCTAATTTTTTATGTTAATAGAAAGGGAATAACATGAATGCAATTTTGACCTATTTATTCTCCACATAGCCTCCCACTACTCATGTCCTTCCCCTTTTAGATATAAGGTGGATTCTGTCGATTCAACTGAATTCATTACTTTCAGTTTAAGTCAATAACTGACTTTATACATAATATTAGCATGTAAATCTCTAAGGAAGAACCGCCCTCGACTCAAGTTATGTATGAACAATAAGATGACGTGTAGACTCACCGGCTCTAGATCCTGGAATAGATGTCTCTCTAGTACACATAATTTAGGACACAATTGAGGAATGGGAGCACATGGAATACACGTGCAGTTGGTGATGGTGAGTTGAAAATTGGTCTGGTTTGTTTGAAGAAAGTATACTTGGATATGGTCAACCATTTAAGAGAATATTGTAGGATATTATATGATCAGTAGGATCAAGCAGAACAAAAAATAATATATGAATCCAGTATAAGAATGTTATCCAAAATAAACCACAGACTGGTGCAAAGCTTCTCGTGTTAGCAAAAGAGGACAGACTGGTACAAAGCATCTCGTGTTAGCAAGATCTCGTGTTAGCAAGATCTGGAAAAGGAGCACACCTCAAGTGGTGTGATGCAGACAACCTACCCTAATACTAGCTCAAGGGGTGTGATGCAGACAACCTACCCTAATACTAGCATTAATGTCTGCTTCTACGATTCGAACCCGTAACTAGGTCACATGGAGACAACTGGAGGCTCCCCTATCAAGTTGAATATTACATGGAGTCAAAGGGCGGCCCGATGCACTAAAGCTCATCATCAATAATGTTGTCTAAACAGTAAACACCTTTTGGGGACATGTTAGCCAGGTAACAAGTTTGTCAAGTTTGAAAGAAACTGAATATGCTGCAGCAAATTGATGTAACACTTCAAGATTCTATATGAACAGAAAAGAAGACACAAGTTTCTATACCATGATACAGTTTTCTATTTTTACATCTAGCATTGTACCTTCAAAGACTTCCTACCTTACTATGGTTTTACATCTAACATTATCCCCTAATACATATCCTGCCTTAGTACTATGGTCTATCGTATGTAAAACTTCACTATCATGGCATTACTCTGCGCGCCTGAAGCAGAACCTTCTGAAGCTCATCGGTAAGTCCTGGTAAGAGCACTGGTTTAGGGATGATGCCATTCATTCCGATCTGTAGGCATTTTTGACCGACATCTTCATCAGTAGTTGCAACTAAACCGATGATCAAAGGCCAGTCCTGCATTCCACGCTTGCGAAGTCTCCTGGTAACTTCAAAGCCGTCAACAAGAGGCGGGTGAAGATCCAAAACTACAATTTGAAACAAGGATGCATCAGAGCAAACAGCACCGAGGCATTCATATCCAGATGAAACTACAGAGACGATGCATCCCAGTTTCTCGAGCATCTTCCTTGTTACGGCTCTATTCATGTCATCATAGTCAACTAACAGAACTTTCACACCATGTAGTAGAGGATGTGGATATGTGGGATCTGAAGATTCCCCATATCCGGACATGCCTACTGGAATTGATGGCTGCCTTTGAAACCCGACAATGACAACCATGCTTTGGTCAAAACCTTCTGGATTTGGTTCTACAATAATGTCTCCTTGCATCAACTGTTTGTCGTTTTTCACATACCAGAAGGAAGTTAGTTTAAAATTCAAATTGCAAACATTATGGACTTATATTTACAAATTTAAAAACAAAAGCGAAGACAAGAAAATGAAAGTGTAATCGGTAACTAAATGCTGGAATATGAATAGACTTACATGAACCAACTTCCTGCAAACGGAAAATCTCAAACTCTCCTCAACGTCCCCACTGCAGCTCGTTGGAGTACACAGTTTGATCTCTGACTGAGACTGACTAACGCTTGTGCGAATTTCGAACCTGGTATACACTCTGTCACTAGATGAGTTTGATCTCCTCGTTTTCCAGCTTACATAATCTTCACTTGCTGGGAGGACTCGGAAGGTAAGATGCCCTCCGTTGGTGCCATTCAAAAGATTTCCGACTATATGAAGCAAAACTTGAGAGAATCTTCTTTCATCACCCATAACATGATTAGGCAAAGATTTGTCGACTTCAATGGTAATATTGTAACCCTTCGATGCACACAAACACTTGACAAGACAAGCAGCTTCTCTTATCAAGGAATGTAGCTTGAAATGACTCATTTCCAATGGGAATCTTACGTTGCCCTTCATTGAATTAACTATCACATCATCCATCAGGGCGGAGACAACGTTGCTGGTTTTGATCATAGAACCCACAAGAAGCTTCTGCTCATCTGTTAACTTCTCTTCCTGCAAGACCGAGATCAGACCCATAATTGAGTGTATTGGTCTTCTCAGCCGATTACTCATAACCGTCTGAAATGCACTCTTTGCATCACTTGCCCTAAGAGCATCCTGTTTTGCTTTCAGCAGTGCTCGGTTCTGTTCCAATAATCTTTCACTTATATTCTGAGATTCTTCAATCATTGCAGCATGGGACAGGGCCACAGCAACTTGATCGGCTGCAGCCTTGACAATCTCAATTTCCTGGTTACTCCAAAACCTACCACTTCCATGAGGTAGAACCAGAACGAGGATAGCATAACATCGCGGGACAATCTCAGGAGTTCCAGTTCGGAAATTCGAGACCTTCAGCATTGGTATCCTGATTGCAGCCATGGTTTCTGGGTCGCAACTCTTTCTACTACTTGCAGCAGCAAGTTTGGATCCCACGTCAAGTATCTTTACAGCATTACTCGCCTTGATCTCTTTTACATCGGGATCACTGATTGGGATGGGCATATTATTATACACACTGGAAACATCCGCCCTAGTAGGATCATGAGTCAGTCTCATCTCCGTTCTGTTCTCATTAGGCATCCATATAACACAATTCTGCAAATTCAATATCTTCGACAGCTCAACAAGAGTTGTGTAGAGTATTGTATGACGATCAAGTGACTTCCTGATCTCTTGTGTAAGCATCCGAACATGCTTTCCAACTTCCTCTTTTTGCTTTATTTTTCCAACTTGTTGATCAAGATCCCAATTCTTTTGTATCAGCATTAATTCCCTTAGCTTCACTTTAAGTAGCATCGGGATAAGGTTGACGAGAGATACAGCAGTGAGCACGGAGATCAGTGCAGTGAGTAGTTTGGAAACAAGAATGGCAACCAAAATATGAAATGTGCGTTGGCCCAAATAAGTCATGAAACTGAGAAAATGTGTTAAACCACAGAATATAATGAATGCTCCGAATTCAATGAGCACCCATTTGAATGGAAAGTTGGAACGACTGACGAAGTAAATGATCTCCAGTGGGATAGAAAAATACGCCAATGCAGTAAATAAATCACTGGTTCGTTGGGCAAATAACATACTATCGATGCTCCAAAATGCCTCATCATCATCGCAATTACATTCAGTAGCACCATCAACACCCGATAAGGAAGCAATGACCGATAAAATCAACAAAAATGATGCTACTTTCATCAGCATTGCATCCATTAGACCCTAGTCTTGTTTACACCAATGCTGCTTAATGTACAATCAGAGACCTGATAAATCAAACCATATATGCATAAGCCAACCTGTTAAGATTCAATTCCTAATTAAGTACACACAAACCAACATTTTTTTAGAGTGAAGGTTGAAGTACACCTAAAGTATCCTGGTTTTCTGAGTTTTACACCTGAATTATCAGACAGGTGTATGGATTTCCTGCCTGAACTATCACGAACCGTTTATCAAAACCCACCTTAACTATTAGTTGTTAGCTTTTCCTACCTGAAAGTTCAGATATGAAACTTAAACAATTTAACTATTGAGGTGTGTTTTGATAAATAGTTTGTGATAATTAGGTTAGGAAACTCGTGCAGGTACAAAACGAAATACTTTTAATGTGTTTTCGACAATTAAAGAAAAAAAGGAGGCTAACATCAATATAAAATTTCACAGATATACACACAAATGCATGCACCAACATCAACTTGCAATTAACATAATTAATATCCAAAAGGAAGGAGAGTAAAAGGTGCCAAATAACAACTAGCCCCACAAGCCCACAAACTTAAAAAGGCATCCATTTATTTCAATGTGAAAATTTTGACTTTCACAATACTAATATAACCATTTCATAAATAGAACTTAGTACAAAGAGACTGAGCAGCTACTATGCACCTCAACTATAGTACTTAACAAAAAAAGGAATAACTTTGAAATGAAAGTTAACACCCCTCAACAAGAAACTTTAAATAAATAATTTTCAATTTGTGGTTGTTTAAGAAACTAAAAAGAAATTTTGAATTTTATGGTCCTAAACTAAAATATATTGAATGTACTAAAATGTCCTTTAACCGAAAATTTAGACTTAAAAGAACCGTAAAAAAACATACTAATAAAAAAATAAGACAAACAAACTGAAAAGGAGCAACATGTATACAAACAACATATTCAGTGTAGTTTCACTAGTAGGGTCCGAAGAATCTAGACCTTACCCCTATCTGAAAAGAAGAGGTAGAGAAACTGTTTTCGATATATCACGAGGAAGAGCAAAACAAAAGAGTCCCAAAAGAGAAATAACATAAGTGAAGAAAGATGATCAGCTAAATTTACCTAAAAAGAAGAAAAAAAAAGCACATCTTTCTTTATCTGAGAAACAAAAAACCAAAAACAAGTCAATCCAACACACAGATCTTTATCTTTAACCAACATGCAGACCCAAATAAACATTTATAGAGGTCTTTAAGTCATCTTTTATCCAAAACTCAATCAAAACCAATGTAATTTTTCCAGCATTGGTATTATCAAAACATAAAAAGAAAGAAAAAAAACAATCTATAGCCCACAGAAAAAGCTCCAAATAACTACTCAAAAAGAACCATAACTCAATGCACCACAAAGAAAAATTCAATGATCCAGTTATAACAAATACAAAGTTTTTCTTCAAGTGAAAATAAACTGAGTTTTTTCAATGACCGTCTTGCTTTTACAAGCTAAAAACACTTAAAAAGAGTAAAAAGGATTAGATTTTTACACCCAAAAAAAAAAGAAAAAGAATAAGATTTTTTTACTCAAAAAAAAGAAAGAAAATAAAAACAAGAAAGACATAGAGAACTTCACTGATTTTTCAAGAATTCAATGACCCTTTTCATTTCTGTACCTTTTTCTTATTCTTGTATGCTCCAAATGCAAATTTGATATCAAGAACAGTTGAACTGTTTGAAGAAGTGTTTGTCATATAGAGAGAAAAAGAGAGTGACTTTAAAGAGAGTAGAAAAATGTAAGCTAAAAATGAGGTAGAAAGACAAGAAAATATAAGCTTGTTGGGGTGGGGGTTGGGGGTTGGTGGGGCCCACAGATTTTACATGAAGAGAACTTAGACACACTTTAACTCTTAATAATTGTCTTCTTCAGCTATAAAGTTGTAGAAGTAAACCTTTTAACACCAATTTTTATTTTAAGAAAATTATCATTTAGTTTACTAGTTCTATTTTATGTGTCATTTTATGGAGGCTGAAATATATATTATGTGGTCCCCTAAATTTGACCTTTTTAAAATTGGATACCTTAACTAAAGGTGTAGTTTATTCATCACTTCATTAATGTTCAAAGTGTCTATTGAATATCTAATTGACAATTTCTTACAAAATCCAAGTGTATGATTGAGTGGGGATTCAGGATTTTCCTTCGGGAGTTCCAAAAAAAAGTAAGTATATTTATGGTGTTGTCAAATTAGCGGATTGAATTTTATATGAACAAGTTAAATCATATATGAGCGAGTTAAATTTTAATAATTTTAATCTAAATTAAATAATTTTTCTTAAGAGGTTTAGTAAATAATATTTATTTTGAAATCAATTTGTTGATTACTATAGTATATAAATTTAATTTTTTATAGAAATCGATAAATTGGTAGGTGATATCAATAGGGTAACATTATGAGGTAACATTAGTAGACAATACAACTTACCTAAAACAAAATTGACAAAATAAATAAATTCATCCACCAAGATTTGATCTTGGATCCTTTGGGGAAATCTAACCCCCCTAAACTGTTGCACTACTCACTACTGTTGTATCGAGGAGAGGGAGGTCAATATTTAATATATATATCTATACTACAAATTCGATCCTATATACACTATATAGTTTTTCGAGTGAGGAGGTTCAGGTGAACTCACTTGGCTCCATGTGGGTTCGCCCCTGATATGACTCTTAAATAGAATGACTTGGGCAAAATTGAATTAATATATGATACATGAATTTTTTAAGAAAGAAGGAAATTTTTCTGATTCTCACATGTATTCGCTTGGCAAAAAAAAGCAAATTAATGTTTGATACGTGATTTTTTTTTATAATAAGAAAATTTATTTGAATCTTAAACATAGTGACTTGGCAAAAGAAGTTAACTAATGCTCGACATGTGAATCTTTTTTACAACAAGAAAAATTCCCTGACTCCCCAACGTAGTGGTTTGACCAAAAACGAATCAACATTCAAGTTTTGCACGTGAATCTTTTTACAAGAAAAGCTTTATCTGACTTTTCAACATAGAGTCTGAGAAAATATGTGAATTATCATTTGATACGTGAAGTGACTTGATAAAATATGTGAATCAACATCCCATACATAAAGTGGCTTCACAAAAGATACGAATCAACGCTCAATACGTGAAGTGATTTGACAAAAAATGTGAATCAACGCTCGATACGCTCGACGTGTGAAATAGCTTAGCAAAAGATGTGAATAAACATCCACATGTGAAGCGGCTTAGAAGAAAATGCGAACAAACACTCGACACATGAAAGGCTTAGCAAAAGACGTGTATCAATATCTGACACATGAAATAGTTAGAATATAAAAAGAAACATATTTAAAGCACATACAAGAAATCTTGAGCGTAAAAAGAAACATATTTAAAGAACATGTAGAAAATCATTCCCGAGAGTGGTTGCTTTCTCTTAGACTAGCTTGTTTTCTACTTCTAGATGACTTTAAAGCACATGTAAGAAATCTTTCTCAAGAGTGGCTGCCTTCTGTTAGACCAGCTGTAACTTCTATTTCTAGACGACTGCTCTATAACAGATTTTTTGCTTTCTTGATTTTGCTTGTCTCTTATCAGAGAGTCTGACATCATTTTTCACTTTTAAGACACATTTATTTGATGAGCTAAGACTTAAATGTCATATAAGTCAAAAGCTAGCCCGAGACCTGAAAAGACAAGGTCGAAATTCGAGCCAAAAATATGATTCATATGCCCATTTCTTAATTTAAGGAGATTCTATAATTATTAGTCCTAATGCAGACATCTTTATCCTTTTGAGATGAAATAAAAGAAAAGTTCTTATTTGAAAGACTGCAATTTATTAACTGTCGTGCTATTACTATGCTAATAGTTTAGCAATTTCGTTGTTGTTGGCCTTGTTTCATAGTGAATTTATGGAAGATCTAAATACTTCTAATATCGAATTCGGCAATATTTCTTTTAAGAAATTTTTTCACTTTGATTTAAAACCCACTACACTAGATTTAGCCAACTCAGATAAGGATTTTATTTTTTAAATTTATTCTACATGACGTAAACGAGGCCATCCATGGGGTAAAGAGTCCTTAGCATTCCTAATCAAAATTGCATATATCATCTCATTCGTATGTATACTAACTTACTATCTATAATTGATACTGTTCTTTCTGAATACCTTTTCATGCTTCAACAATCCAGATATGCACCTTGATCTTTCCTAATAAGAAAGTAGCTTTGATTTGGAAATAAATTTTCTTATCACTTCACTTAGTTCTAAAATTTTGATGTCATTGAAATGGACAAAGGAAAAGAATAAGTGGTCTGAGAACAACAATAAGAGAATGTTCTAGTATAATTTATTTTTTGCTTAGAATCTCTTTCAGTAACAGGCTTAAAATAAAGTACTAATAATGTGAGTGACTACATGAGAAATTTTTTGAGTACTACAATGTGAAAAGTGACAAAACTCACTTTCCCTACTTGTTTCTCGCATATATAAGAAAAATCAAGAGGGTCAGATGAGGAATTGCTTCCCCCATTTCACATGGCAACAACATCAACACATTAAAAGAAAAAGATTGAGGAACAGAATGATGCAAGAATTATGGAATCCTAACTAGTAAAGGAAAAATATAATCTCTAGCTACAATTCTAACTACACTCAAAGCTTTTTCTCTCGATAGAAATTTAAGTTCCTCTTTGTCTTTATTTTTTCAAATAAAAGATTTTAGAAATCGATAAAATATCTTAGGAGTCATCAATACGTTATCCCTGATGAGGGAGCAAACAAAGAATATTGAATCTTACTACTTATGAGAAAGAATTAATTTTTACTTGATCACGTATATTAATTTTTTAATGTCTTATCCTAGGCCCATTTAGTTGATCGATGAATAGATGAGTATAAAGAATATTGGATCCATTAATCTCTTAGTCATGCTCCACTTCAATCCATCACTCCATCGTTACCATTGAAAAATACTTTGGTAAACATCTTCAACAACGCCTTGAACAAAACTTCAGAGAAAGTGCCTCTTTATGGCAGTAGACATGATGTCAGGGTTTTATTATTGTTACTGTTAAGAACTCTTAGGCAAAGAAATCACATTTGTTATAATAGAGACCGAGTTGGGGCATGGTAGTTTTGAACTACACAAATTATGCATAAAGTTAGTAATAATAGTGTCTCTTATCGATTTTACGCACTGCCATTTGATCTGAGAATCATAGGTGGCTCAATATTTATTACTATGTGATTTATGTTTCTATTACAATGGATCGTTTGAATCTTGGGAATCATTATTTAGGTGTTGTATTCAATATTTCTAATGTCATAGTATATGTTTAGTGGAAAGTTTTTAAGTGGCTAATGAAACTTTCAATAATGATTATAGTAGTGTAATTGTGAGATTTCATTGTGATTAAAGAGTAGAGGTAAAAAAGATCAAGGTTGAGATAAGACATGACCTAATGAATTTAAATATTTATTGACTTGAGGTAGTGAAAATGGTGGTTGTTAAAGAAGAAAATAAAGTCTCATGTTGGAAGTTAATAAGATGGGTGGTCTCCTTATAAGGTTTGGGCAATTCTCTTCCTTTTGAGCTAACTTTTGTTGTGTGTGTTGGACTCAAGACCTAATTTTACATGGTATCAGAGCATGATTCATCTCAATCAATATTGGGCCTCCAAATTAAAAATTGACCACGCACCAGATGTTCAATGCTGAACATGATGTTGGGTATTAAAAAAAAAAAAAAATCACATCAGTGGCTAATGATATGGGTGGTCTCTATATAAGATTCGGATAGTCTTCCTTTGAGCTAGCTTTTGAAGTGTGAGTTAGACTCAAGACCTAATTTTACATATTCAAAAAAAAAAAAGTCTCAATTGGTGGTTAATGAGATGAGTGGCCTTGTTATAAGACTTGCGCATCCTCTTATCTTTTTTTTTGATAAATAAAGTATTTTATTACCAAATGTAGCGTTACAAAGCATCAAGTTTGGACTACCCCAAACTTGAATTTTTCGATAACCTCTACAACTAATTCTAACATCACACAGCTAACTGTGGATAATAATTCAAACTATTAAGTCTACTCCTCAGTGTAGTATACTTAGCACCACAAAAGTGAATTTCCTGGACAATCTGTCTCAGTAGGACATTTTCTGTGACCTTTTGTTGCTGAAATATCTTTCTGTTCCTTTCTAGCCATATCATATACGTTCAACACGCTAAGGACATTCTGAAAATAGCCACACCACTGCTTTCCCCTTTGGCTTGTGATACTGCCCATTGAATTTCATCACTCCAATCCTCCTATCTTTAAGTTAACTTCTGGGGTGTGTTAGGCGTAAGACCTAATTTTATCTGGTATCACAGCAGAACCCATCTCACCCAATATTGAGTCTCCAAATTAGAAATTGTTCAGACACTAGATTTCATTCTTGGGCCTGAAATAGGATGTTGAAGAATGAAAAAGAGACGGCATTGGTGATTTATAAGATGGATGATCTCTGTATAAGACTTGAACAATTCTATTACTTTTAAACTAGCTTTTAAAGTATCAGTTAAGCACAAGATTTAATTTTATAGTGGTCAATAAATGATCTACTATTGATCTTTAAATGAAAAATATTCTGTTGAATAGTGTCTTGATGGTGTTATTTACCCTAAAGTGACCGTCAAAATATATAAATATTTGATAATTTCTCATGAACTTTTCTAGTGCTTCTAAGTGAATATTTCTTCAATAGTCTCTTTTCTATTCATTTTTGTTATTTCTTTGGTATGTGATTTTCTATTTTCTTATGAAAAATAATTTTATTTGTTTGAGCCGCTATTACTTAATACATATTAGTGGTGTAACACCCCGTATTTTTACCTAGCTTAAATTCGTCCCAAAAATATTAAAGACTTGCTTTAAAGATGAATACACTTTTATATATATGGAATTTTTCAGATTTTGACTTTTCATTGCGTAAGAAATTTAATTAGCTTTCCAACGATATAAAATTCACCTAAATCAGATAACTGGGTAAGAAGTTATGGCGATTTTATGTTTCAGTCATTAAACATCGTCATTTAGGCCAGTAGCGCGTCACGGAGTGTGTCAAAATAGCAATTGTCAATTTTCAGTATTACTCCATGAAATTAGTGCGTCACGCCATTGACCCAGTTCACAAATGTCAATTTTCAGTGTATCAACGCGATTCCAACGCGTCGCGGTGCCCTTTCAGTTCACAAACAAAATGGCAACGTGATACCATCGCGTCGCACCACCAAGCAATTTTCCAATTGTCATTTTTCCAGTGACACGGCGCGATGGCGCCGCATCACGCCAAGAGCCCAGATTGAAATTTTTCAGTTAATTTTTAGGTTTAAGTTCCGAGCTTTTAAATCATTCCAGGTGTATTTGAGTCTTTTTTCACGACCCTAGTCAACCTTTAACATGAAAATCAACCCTAATAAATCTAGTTACACCATTATTCATTTAGTTTTTCCCCAAATTAAATCATTCTCTCTCAAGAGGCAAAAATCCTAGTTCACGAATCAAGGTCAATCCTCAAGAATCTCTTCAAGAACCTTCAAGAACTCTTCTTCTCAGGTATGTTAGATGTTCATTCATAGATCCTTATATTTCATGGAGCCCAAGAATCCCTTTTCAAAATACAAGATTAATGATTTATGATTTTCATGTTTGAATTAGATTGAATTTATGTTCATGATGTTGTTTGAGTTTTAATCCATGGTTTAAATTACAAGATTCAAGAATTGATCTTACATGATATTCATGATGAACCCTTCAATTTGCAAGTTGATTGTTGTAGCCATGATTGACCCTAAGTGTTTATGAATTAATGAACCAAGCATGCTTCCCATGTGTTTGATAAATTATCTATGAGAATTAAATAATGTCATTATAGCATGCTAACATGTATTCCCCATCTATGTACAAGTTAATGCACTATAAGTGTTTGATGAAATGTCTCTATGAGTGAATTGTGACCATGTGAACATTGTTATGTTATTCAAGATGATGTCTTGCTTTACTTTTCATGTGATCGAATCCTGGGGGTATTTAATATCCGATAATTTAGCTGTTTATCTAGAGCCAGTGTCAGTTACAAAATAGTATCAGTCATGTCATGATCAGTAGTACTCTCAGTCTGTTACAAAACTCAGTAGAACTCAGTCAGTTACAGAACATAGGAAAACTCAGTAATCTCAATATCAGTCCAGTTCAATCCAGTATACTCAGTTCAGTGTCTTTCAGTTGGGAGTAAGATTCAGCACCGAGCGAGCCTAGGGAGTGGGGCACACCTGTTATCTAGGACTGGGTCCCTAGAAGCAATCCCTAAGTTCCAAAGCTACGTAGCCAGCGTAGGTTAAGAGATGTCACCCGTTAGATAGGACTGACATACTCAGGGATCACCCGCTAGTTTAGGACGGATCTCAGGGTCACCCGTTTTTAGGACTGACTCCACAACAGTTGTCTTTACTCGTGGTACGGTACTGACACCCTTCCAATTGGGTTACAGATTGGACCCCTATTAGTTTAGATTGGGGCATGTCGGTTAGATGATTACCTCCCACAGTTTCAGTTTCAGTCTCAGTCTTCAGAATAGAACTCAGTTCAATTCTACAAAATCAGGACTGTCAGATACAATCACTCAGTTATCAGTAATTTAGATTATCAATGATCTCAGATTATCAGTATATTCAGTTATCAGTTATCAGATGCAGTTTCAGTATACTTAGTTATAGTATGCACAATATGTTCAGTAGTTACATATCCTCTATGTATGTTAATCCAGCTCTTGTATATCATTCAGTTAGTTATTGTTCATGCATATAAAACCATGCATTCAGCCTTACCTCATTTAGTATACTAGTACATTCCCACGTACTGATCGCATACCCATTTCTTGCGCTATGATGTTTCATATCATAGGTTCGGACGCTCAGGTTCCTGACCGCATTTAGCCAGATTCAACCAGTAGTAGCAGATTTAGCAGTGAGTCTTCATCTATCGAGGATATGCTTTTATTTCAGTACTTCAGCTAAGCAGTATTTTAGTAGATGGAGTTAGTTGAGGGATTGTCCCATCAACTCCACTTTCAGACAAATTCAGTTAGAGGCTTTTCAGACTAGATTTTCAGACAGTGTTTCAGATTCAGATGTTATTATTCATTATCAGTATTTTAGATGTTTTGAACCTTATGACATTTTAGCCTATTATTCCGCAATTATTTCAGTATTATTGTTCAGTGCTCTCAGCAGATATCATTCATGGATTAGCTTGTGGTTCTTTGGGATCACAAGCACCGTGTGACGACTAGGGGTAGTCCCGGGTCATTACAAGTGGCTAGAAATTTTTCCATGAGAATTGAAAGAACAACAATAAACTTAAAATTAATAATAATCAACAAATCCAACAAGGTATAAAGGTTCTTTTTATGATTTTCGCTAAATCTAATTATAAAAATTATTATATATTTGACAAAAATACAATAATTATTTTTGACAAACTTAAAGGATAAAAATGCTCATAAATAATATCTAACGGACTACTTTGAATTTTATCGAAACATAAGAGACTTTTTGTTAATTTTAAAAGCAAAAGATTGAGGTAATAATACCACGAATGAAATGCTTTATGGCATCACAAAATTTAAGATTTATTTATGCCACGAATTTTAAAAGCATTTCTTTTTTCTACTTCATGGTTAATCAAATGATGTCCCATAAATTGAAATAAAAAAAATAGTTAAAAAAAGCTAAAACTTGATTCCCTTATTTATGTATTTTATGTTTCATTTATTTGTACCTAATAAAAATTAAAATTTTGATCATTCAGATCTTAACTCATAATTATATACTTAATATTTTGTTTGAATCTAATCATTTAGTTCTCAATAAGTGTACTATCCCATACACCCCGACACAATATTACTATTACAAAGTACTTCATCCAATCATTTTTAGTTTATCATTCTGTATCTATTTTATTACTCTTATTAAATATTATTTATTTTCAAACACGTAAATGACTTATAATAACTAATTAGAAGTGATACAGTAAAATTATTTGTGAAAAAATTTAAGTGAGCCCCATGTAAGTTGTCAAGTTAATTTTAAAACATCAAGAGTTAACTTTTCATTTTGTATCTATTTTACCTTCTCTATGAGTTATTATTAGTTTTCAATACTTCAATAACTTATAATAATTAATTAGGAGCGATATATATAGTAAAATCACGATTGAAGCAGCGAAACAAACATATCTTAAATGACTTATAATAACTAATTAGAAATGATATAGTAAAATTAATATAAAAAATACTCGTGAAAAAAATTCAAGTGAATCTATATAAGACATCAAAAGTGAATTTATCAATTTATGTTTTTCTAGCTTTCTTTATTAAATGTTATTAATTTTCTAATACTTAGATGACTTATAGTAATTAATTAGGAATAATATAATAAAATTATGACTGAAGCAGATGTCACACTCCTATTTTTACCACATTCAACCCCGCTAGGGAGTTGGTTTTAGAGAAAATGGGTTTTTCCAATTAAAGTGACGTTTCAGAAAGGAATTATTTATTTTACAGAGTCGCCACTTGGAATTGAGTTTGGGTGTTCCAAGTCACCTTATTGAATCCTTATTCAAAAGGAAATGACTCTTTATTTTTGGTTTGCGAACTAGAAATTCGGATAAGAAATTCTATTGACCGAGGGGAAGGTGTGAGGCACCCCTCGAGTCCCGTGGTTCTAGCACGGTCGCTTTAATGACTTATGTCTGGCTTAAATTAATCTTTTGGATATATAATATTTGTTTGCCTAAAGTGACTTCTATCCTGATTTTATTTATTTTGAATTTATTTAAAACTGTATTGATGTGTGGCTTACCGATAGTAGTACTTTTCGGTCTTACCACGAGTTTTGGTATATTTCTCGCGCCTTTGAGGCATTTATAAATCGACCCCATTTTTCTAAGTCTAGATAAGCACCTAACAGGTTTATAATCTGCCCAACCCGGCTCAAATGGCTTCAAATGGTATGTTAAATTTTATTATAACGACTGGTTGGTAGCAGGGCTTTCCAACTTCATCGTTAAATTTTCTCTTGTATGTTTAACTTTAATTATTTAGACGTTAAAAACCTAACTCATTGTTTTACAAGTTCACTCTCTTACAGTTATTTTTTCCTCTCTTTTGTTTTCAATTATGACTATATATATATATATATATATATATATATATATATATATATTTAATCTTTTAAACATAAAGGATTAGTCTTACTCTTGCACACAAATTATTAATACATAAACTTAAACAAACATTACTTTAAAGCCACATTAATGTAATTCTTCGCAACACAGTTAATTAATAGAATCACATTTACTGAAACTACCATTACGAAGTTAACCCAAAAATTAAAAGATCACATATTGCATTTAACCAATTTATTACAACGAAATTAGCATATAGAAAAAAAATAAAATTTGTAATCACGCCATTTCTTTTAAATGAATGAAACAACTATTTATTATTTTTCTTTTACTACTTTTGAAACAACTATAACTTTTTAAAATTTGTTTATCATTTACATACTTATATAATACATGGGCCTATTATTGCTACGACTATTTATGATCACAGACTACAGAGAACATAAAATACCACAAATTAAAGGCAACATTACTCATGTATTGTGTAGGCTTGATGATTTGAGAATCTCTTGATTAACAGTAGGTTTAGATATCAAGGTCATGCATGCATGAGTCACGTATTAGCTAGGGTATAGCATAAATACTTTCTACGTAACCTTTTCAATCTTTCAACGTTATTAACTTTAATAACTAGCTCATTTAAAATTCAAAAGTAGTTTAATTAACATTATTTCAGAAAAATAACACACGAGTTATGAATAAAGACGTAGACATGAACTACATATAAATAATAAACTACACATAATAAATAATATAACAAGCCATGAGAATAATTTATTCATTCTTCAATCAACAACAAAACATATAAAATAGTACAAATGGATAAGAGCCTGGAAGATGATCTGATTAAAGAAAGTACGAATTCGATCCGCTACTTCTTTTCCTTTAAATCTTTCCTCTCTTTATGCGTTTCTCCTCTCTATTTTCTTCTGGTTTCTTTCTCTTTTCAGTGTTTCTGCCTTTTATTTCTTATTTTCTCTAAATTTTCTTTCTTTATTTTTTTTCTCTCCTTTTCCTCTCCTTTGTTTCTTCTAAGTTTTTTTTCCCCTCTGTTTTCTCCTTTTTCTTCTTTATCCGTGTCTCTTCTAATCCCAAATTGTTCTCCCCCTTTTGTTGTGTGCATGTGCATGTATATATATTAGTGCATGTGTGTGTTGTGTAGTGGAGGTAATGGGGAAGTTTAGGGGAGTATTTTAAGGGGGGAAAGGGAGACGTGAGGAGGAGGAGCTGGTGAGGTAGTTTTAGGCTAGGATTTTTTTAAAAAAATAAATAAATAAATAATAATAATAAAAATAAAAGCTTATTTAAAATGTGACTCTATTTTTTGTAATTTTTAAAACTTTTTAACAAATCTTGTAAAATAAAATAAACTTACAATATTTAATTTAAACCTAAAAATAAAATAAAAAAATAAATAAATTGAACACTAAATTGACATAAAAACGTTAGGTTTGATAAAAAAAATTAGGTGTTTACAGCAGATAAAGCAGATATGTCAAACATGAGTTACGTGCTTCAGCAACTTCATTCACACATATAATAATAATAATAATAATAATAATAATAATAATAATAATAATAATAATAATAATAATAATAATAATAATAATAATAATTGAATTTTCTTATTTATACTGAAGGACTCAAATTTTAACCCACGTGGTGATAAGAGAAACAATATGGTTTAGAGAAGTTGCGTACATAAATTTAGCATAAGAAAACGTCAAGTGTGTTACGGTGGTCGGTGTTTTGAAGTAGTATAGTAATCTTTTCTTTTTTCAATTTGGCTTTTATGAAAAAAAAAAAAAAAAAGATGAACAAAGACTTTGACCATAAAAATCCAATAAAGATATGTTTTTTAAGAAAAAATTAATAAAGATAACATTTTGATTGTATATTTTACCTCTTAAAATATTTCACCATATTATTCTTGCTCAATAAATGTATGTATGTTTGTCAACTCCATCAATGATACCCTTTTAACTGTTTTAATAAATACAAAGTGTAAAATGAAAAAAGAAATACTTAATTATAAACACTAGTGTAATTATTATCACGCCAGTACACGTTAATCAGTTTTAATATACTCCCTTCATTTATTTTTACTTATCAATAATTTTTTAATTGGATTTCTATTTTTACTTAGCATTTTTAACATATCAAGAGAAGATAACTTTTTTTTTCTTATTTTACCCTTAGCATTAATTATTTTTTCTCTAAATTAATTTTACGATACAATGTAAATATTATTTATTTGAGGTACTATAGTAAAATAATTATGTTATTAATTATATTTCTTAATAGTTGTGTCAAATCAAAATGTGACAAATAAAAGCAATGAGGAGAGAAGAAGTTATTAAATTCATCTTATCACAAAGGATCCTCTAAACTTGTCAACCAAAATTAATTTAGAAATCTGTCTATTTATTTAAATAGACAAATGACATCATTAGAATTTACTTTTAAATTACTCTATGCCGTTTATAAAAGAAAATAACTTCCTTCCAATAAAATGAAAGTCAATAATATCCATTTTCCTCAATTAGGACAACTTATTTTTTACGTTTGATTCATTTTCATAATTACAGTTTTTGGATTTAAAAATTCCACTGAAAGAAACCTTACAACACTTATTAGGAACCAAAAGTGTTTTAAGTAATGCTTAATCAGTAAATGAATTAAAACGTGATACACATAATAAGATACATATAGATTTTAGAAAAAGACGTACGTGGCAACCACTAGCCTATTTGGATATGATGATCAGGATGAGTTATGATAAGATGGGTGAGATTCATATATCTTTAATTAGAGGTTTTGAGTTTGAACTTTTGAAAATGGAAAAGTTCATTTAGGAGTGACGCGTCCAAAAATGAGCCATACAATGCGTGCATTTAGATTTAGTCTAGTTTCAATATGAATATCAAGCACAAAATAATAAAAAAGGAATCTAGCTCGATGTCTTAATTTAATATAAATATTTCATAAAAAAAAGACGAAAAATGGATAGAACACTTCTATTTTAAGAAAAACTATTTTGGCACTATCCTTTTATTTTTATTTTTGTTCCTTATATGATTTTGTGGAACATAGATTTGTCAATTTCTCCTAAAGTTATATTCCATCTTAACCCTCTAAATTTTCATATTGATATCATTTGTATTGGTTAGTTTTAGCTGTGAAAAATCATTTGGTTGGAGAAACAAATGAAGAATTTTTAGTTTATTTTTTATAAAATATTTAAAATATAGAAAAAAATTGAACTTTTATCACGTAGGGGGTATGGAAAGAGAAAACAGAAGAGGAGATTATAATAGTTTTTTTTTTTTTTTTAATAAGGTGGATAATCAGAACTTTATAAAATAGATGAAAGTTCATGCGGCCAACCAACTAAATTACTACTAATTATGCTCCCACATAGAGATCAATCGGTTTTGTAGTTCTTTTCAAATTAGTTTTTAGTTTTATGTTCTTTTTATCAGAAATTTTTATTTTTATAAGAAATTTAAAAGTAACACCATTTAAGTGACCATTTTTCCATTTGACACGATTTATAGGCATGCCCCATGCTACCTATGAACATTTTTTTGATACAATTAAGAACAAGTGTTGGGGTATTGCTATATGAATTGTTGTTTTCACGAGAAAAAAGATATTTATCAATTACTTTTGTAAATATGATACCTATGGTTAATCTAAGTGCTTAAGAACATAAGAAAGACAATAATCTAGTTTTAATCTCCTTCATATTTGATACAATAACAATACTTAGTTACATACCCGTGGCCAACTCGAAGGGGCTAAAGTTCGACTTTCAAATTTGGTTCCTGACAGTGGCGGAGTCAGGATTTTCATTGAGGGAGTTCAGAAGTAAACATACGGACTAGTCAAAGGGGGTTCAACATCTACTGTATATACATAAAAATATTTTTGACCGTATAAAAATAATATAATTTTCCGTCGAAGGGAGTTCGGATGAACCCCTGATTACAAAGTGGATCCGCCACTGATTCCTGACATAAAATTAACTTGTACCATATTTTTGAAAATCTTTTAATTTCTCGCGTATAATAAATTGTTGCACCCTAAACTGCAAAATTATCTCTCGAAAACTTTAATTTTTTTTGTTAAATAGGGCCTCATATAAGAAATGCCACTACCACATTTAAACCAACTAGCAAATCACTAATGTATGGTTAGTTAGAAAAAATAGGTTTAAAATGTTCATTAATATAATCATGGATGGGATGTTTAGGAATGTATTTTTATTATAAGACTAAGTCAAAATTTAGTTAGATACATTGCATGGGAATATACTATCAACTCAGTTAGAAAAAAAAGGCAGGATTAATACCCAAAATTGACATTTTTCCATAATCTTATCATATCATCATTTATTAAATGAAGTTGATTAATTAAAAGTATAGTGACACAACATAGAATTATGTTGGGCTTGGAATAACACTATCCCTAAAAGTAAGCCATGTGTCAAGAAGTGAATAAGCCTAGATTATATTTTCTTATAATCATTCTCTACTCAGAATTAACTGATTCGATTAATTAAAATTTGTATCACATATAACTCATTAAAACAAAAGTATTTGTCACTAAAATTTCTTCAATTCCAAATTTCGAAACCTGAGATTTTTAATTGAAGATAAAAGATATTTCATAGACCCCATCACAATTTTTGATGGCAACCTAAAGTGCCTGATTTCTAATTAGTAATCATATGTTAAATCAATTTCCAGGGTAGACAGATTCTTAAATCAACTTGTCAATATGTGGTCTGAAATTTAGATTTGTTGCTTAATATAGTTTAATTGGATGACTTCATGTCATTTCATCTTGAATAAATTAAGACTTTGTCAATATTCAAGATTTAAGGCTTTTTTTTTTTTTGGGTTCATACTTCATTTACCTAAAGAGAAGTATGGTTGTGGAATTGACTATTGCCCGTACAACATTAATATTTCACTATAATATAATGTTTCAGTGTAATTTCACAAATAATGTGAGAAAAAAATAGTTTAAATTAGTATGTAAACATGATTTTATTGTAACTTTAGAGATAGAAAGACTATTTGTGATAGACTCTCGATTTAACTGGTACTTGTCAACAATATGAAAAAACTAATACAAATATGGGGCAATTACAATATAAACTAATCAAACTGGAAAGCGCTACACAATACACAATAAAAAAATAAAATAATACAATAATTACCACATAAAATATCAGTAAAAGGCTGAAAGCTGAAATCAAAGATCAAGGAATAATAAGAGTAGTGCTAACGATATTAAAAAAGATGGAAAGAATGACCACCAAATCTATCTCAAAGAGAAGTCAAATAAAACACTCAACTATCAACTAAACTTCTATCCTGGTAGGTAGCCTCCAAACTCTCCTATCTAATACTAATATATAATTGATCTTTCATGATATGTATGGAATATTATATGGTTTTCACAATAACATTTTGATAGAACAGTTAAAAAATAATATTATATTCATATAGATATAATTTAGCCTTCAGATTTCCATGATCTTATTATGGAATCACTATATTTAGGTGTATCTATACAAACATAATTTTTTTTTGCACGTTGGTATGTAGGTAGTTAGGGGAGTAGGTATACAGATGGATTAGGATAATCCAATACAATCATTAATTATTGATTTCTCTAAGAAGTGTAGAATAATACGTGAATCTTTCTTATTGTAGTACTGTAGTATTAGATTATGTTAAAATAATAGATCAATTAATAAATTATAAAGATTATATAAATCAATAAGTACTAAATTCTTAGTTACTCAAAGTGATTTACCTTCTATATTGTCACGACCCAAATGGCTATGAGTGACACCCACACTAACCTTCATGTGAGAGAATCATCTAAATCAAACCATTACCCAATCACTTAGTCAATATTAAAATGATATTTTCATAAAACCATCTTAACAATAATAATCTGGAGTTAATCATCAGTAATGCAGAAACCAAATAATCTACTTACTGAAATTCTCAAGACCCGAAAATCATTGTACAAGAACTACTAACAAAGATCATATCTAAAGTAAATCTGTCAACGGGGCTGGGCTGGGCCGGGTCAACCCGGAATCGGCCCGTGCTTTTTAACCGGTTCATGGGCCGGTCCGATTCCGGGCCAATCCGGTACCAGGCCCAACTGTATTTTTTTAAGAAACAATCCGGGACCGGCCCATTACACGTAGACCGGTCCAACCCAGGTCAACCCGGTCAAAACCTAAAAAAAAAGAATTAAAATTTAAAAGTTTTTCTCCAATATACACTATATATACCACCTATATACATTTTAAATACGTTAAACAATATACACACAATATATATACACTATATATATAGTATATACTACATTAGAATTTAAAAAATATATACACATATATACACAATTATACATGTAATCAATCATGTATACGACTATACGTTAAATATATATATTACTTTAGACTTTAGAGTCAATAGAAAATATATACACATATATACGTACCATGCAATATATGTATTACTTTAAATAAAATATATACTACAATATATACACATACTATATATATAGTTATATACTACTTTATAAAACATATACACATGTATACGTTAAATATATACTACTTTAGAGTGTATACAAAATATGTACACATATATACGTACGATTACGATATAATGTATGTACTACTTTAAATAATATGCATACAGCATATTCACATTACGCACTATATATATACTACTTTATAAAATATATACACATTTATACGTTAAGTATATACTACTTTAAAGTCTATAGAAAATAATACACATATATACGTACCATACAATATATGTACTACTTTAAATAATATACATACAACATATAAACTCTAAATATATACTACTTTATAAAACATGTACTCATGTATACGTTAAATATATACTAGTTTAGAGTTTATAGAAAACATATACACATATATACGTATCATACAATATATGTACTACTTTAAGTAATATACATACAACATATAAACACTATATATATATACTACTTTATAAAACATATATACATGTATACGTTAAATATATACTACTTTAGAGTTCATAGAAAATATATACACATATATACGTACCATACAATATATGTACTACTTTAAATAATATACATACAACATATAGACACTATATATATACTACTTTATAAGACATATACACATGTATACCTTAATATATACTACTTTAGAGTCTATAGAAAATATATACACATATATACGTACCATACAATATATGTACAACTTTAAAAAATATGCTACTTAATATAATAAATTAATAATACTTGAGGTTTTGAACTTAAAAGAAATTTATTTTTTCATTATGTGTATATATGATTATACGTTTGTTATGTTTAATTGTCTATTACTTAGCGTAAAGTTTGATAGTAAATTAGTAATATATTAAAACGAAGTATTTAATTTAAACTAAAAATTCAATTTAAATGAAAAAAAATTACAAAGTAAGGAGTGAGTGAATGTTATATTTTATTGATTGTAAAATGATCCAAAATTTATAATGTACATGAATGAAAAATCTACAAATTTTGTATCATTTTTTTCAACTCATCTATGTTAATATTAACGGAAACTGGCATAGGATAGTCAAAATCAATGGGGCCAAAACCATGCATTGGACTTGATTGTATTGAGTTCTCCCTTGAAGTTATAATTTCTTCAAAATTCTGTTCGTCTTTCGGTTCCACATCCATTCCTTGATTTATTCGTTCCGCTCTAATGTAATCTCTAAGGTAAACCAGAACATTCATAGAATTGCTTCCCAATGAGTGTCGGTTGTCTCCAAGCTGTTGTCGTCCCTGACTAAAAGCGCTCTCCGATGCAACGGTTGACATTGGACCATTCAATATATCTCTAGCTAATCTTTAAAGCACAGGATATTGTCTTTCATTATTCTTCCACCAATCTAACGCGTTGATCCGTCATCTACGATCCTCTATCAGCGTTCGAAGATAATACTTAAGCTCTTCCCGAGAAGTTGTTGTGTAAGTTTCCGCCTCAACACTGTTCCAAACATTTAACTCATAAAAGTGATCAGAAAAAACACTATGTGCCAGTCTTTTAGAAGAAGATGGCTCCTCGGGAGGATGAGGAGCGACAGTTTAAGTGACATTTGTCGGTACAACTATATCAAGTAAATCAGCATAATGGTTATAGAATATTTCTATATAAATGTTCACATCACTCATAGCCGTAAACAAATCTGGTTGTTCTTCATCTTCAGATTCAGGTTTAGCATTTATCTCTAAGTTAGAATAAATAAGAGAACTAAAGTGCCACATAGTATTATATTTCATACATGGATTTAGTATAGCACTAACCAAGTAAATAAGGGGAATCGAAAAAAAATATTTCTTAAATTTAGAAAACATAGCACTAACAGCTTCTTTGTAACCTTCTCTGTTCTTATATTCTTTGAGCAAAGCAGAAATATCGACTATATATGCTAAAATATTACAAACAGTAGGATAACAAGTACCAAAAAATTCAACCGTAGCTATATAATTTTTTTTCAAAAACTTAACAAGATCATCAATTACAACCCAATCAGAATCATGTAGCATACATTCAGCCGAATCAGCAAACGAAATAAAATATTGGTTAAAAGTTAGTGTAATAGGAACTCTATAAGCATGATAAGTTTTTAAATAAGCATATGTATCATTTCATCTAGTATCACATTCTTCAAGCAGCAATATCGGTCTAAGTCCATTTTGTTCACATTTAACTTTAAATTCTCTAATTATTATTTTTTTCGATTATTTTCTTGAATAAAGCCAACAACAAGTCGGATTTTTTTAATATAAAGATCAAAAAATCCAAGACCATCTCTTACAATTAAATTATATATATGACAAACACACCTAACATGAAATATTTCAGGTAGTCTTGTTGTAGAAGCATTATCAAAAACAATACATAAGACTTTTCTTTCAATACCATAAAATTCTGCAGATTTACTAATCGATTCAGCAATAAATTTTTCAGTATGTCTACGATCTTCATCATACAAAAAAGTTAGAATACGTTTTTGCATAACAAAATCACTATCTATCCAGTGACAAGTAATGATTAAATAATTATTTTCATTAACAGCACAACCAAAGATCAGAAGTTAGCGTCATTCTACATTGAATATTTTTTAACAATGTAGATAAATATAAACATATTGTGAATGAAATCTAAAAATATCGGCCTGACAAGTACTTCTAGGAATACCATTAAACATAGGATTATAAATTACTTGAATATAATGAATAAAAGCATCCGAAGAAGGAAAAGTGAAAGGCAAACAACCCATAACTACTATTTTTGCTATTTCTTTTTGGTCTCTCAATTTATTATAATTTTTAGTTAATTGACCGATTGTTGGGTTTATTCTAGTTTGTGTTGGTGCACCAAAAACCTCACCACCTTTTGCGATAAGAAACTCTCTAGCGTGATTATCTCTTATATGTCTCATTAACGAACCCGTACCCCCTTGATTGCCTCATCTTTTATGCTCATATACTTGTTGACAAATATTGCATTGTACCTTAGTTTTTCCTTCTATAGATGTTAAAAATTTCCATGCAATACTAGTTTTTCTACAACTTTTAGGGACAACAGGAGGGTGGGAAGGAAGATTAACCTATTCAGATCTAACGTTAGCATTTCCTACTGCGGGTGTCTCATCAATATTTTCATCTAAATTAGTCGCATCTACTTCATTTTCTTCTTCTATACCGTAATTTTCCCGAGCTTCTAAATAATCCATATTGTGAGCACCTACACCTACTTCTTCCTCAAAAGGTTGACTAAGCGGTACCTGAGGCATGCGGGTATATCTACTACTTGAATTGCCTCTACCGCTACTAATTCGCTTTTTATTATTACTACCACTTTCGGGATAATTTTTTTTGACACTTTTATTGAGGTTTCTTAATTTATCCATAATATAAATCAAACTAAAAAAAATTCAAAATACACAAAAATAATAAAAATAAATATTCAATAATTAATACACAAAGTTGTGGATATTTGCTACCATGTCTTCTTCGTTCTCCCAAGTGTCCTCCTCAATAGGACGGTTCTTCCACTAGACCATTACAGACGCAATCTCCTTAGTCCTCAACTTACGGACATCTCTATTAATAATAACAAGAGGTTCCTCTTCATAAGAGAGGTTTTCATTTAACAAGACTGAATCCCAATGAATTATGTAGTTACCATCACCATGAAACTTCTTTAATATAGAAACATGAAATACAAGGTGAACTCCCGATAAGCTTGGAGGCAATGCCAACCTGTAGGCCACCGGACCCATGTGATGAATAATCTCAAACGGTCCAATATATCTAGGACTGGGCTTACCTCGCTTTCCAGAATGCATGACACCCTTCATGGGTGAATGATACAAGTCAAATGGCCGCCTTAGCTTTTGATGACATCTTTGGAGGCCAACACCTAAAGGCTCAAGACTTGATCTCCCCGAGAGCACAATGATATGCAAGGATAGCCCGTTTTGAGCATGACTTAAAGCAATCCCGTGTATGGAAGGTTTCTTGGAAGCTTACATTGATGTTAACCCGAGAACCACAAGCCTTGAAGACTTAAAGACTCTCGGTTTTGGACCACCTTTGTTGGTTCACGGTTTTGGTTCCCTTTACTAAGGGCATTTTGGTCACTTAGTCTTAAGGGCATTTTTGACAATTCATATTGTCTTCCAACACATCAAGGCCACCCTTGGTCATTAAGGGTAGTGAGGTCTTTTTGTCTCCTTTTGTAATATACTATAAGTAGCACATTTTAGGTCTTTTCTCTTTAGTTTATGAATGATGAAATATTGAAACATTGAAAGTCCTCTCTTTGAGAGTAGAACACCTTAGTTTAGTCTTAGTTAGGGCTTGGAATAACCATTGTAGTTTAAGGCTTGGAAAAGCTAGTATTGACCTTTGCTTGAAAACGGTGGATCTTGAGATACGTTGATTCTCTTGGCGATCACTATAAGAGTGTGGTGTTGATTATTACATTCATTAGGGGTTAGTGTTGAAATACTCTTGGTTCTTAATTTTGTAATAATCTTTGTCTCACTATCTATCCTTTTCATTCTTGCAAACTTGTTGTGTTGTTCTTGTTCTCTACTCTTGGTTTGTGTTTGTTCTTGTTGGCCGAAATTGTTGCCTTCTTATTCTTCATTTTATGTATTGTTAAGCTAGTTTGGGTTGGCTGAAATAGGTGTCAAACACCTTGTTATCTTCTCATTCTAGTGTTGTGTTGTGAATCCAAGAGAGGTCTCCAATCGGTCCAAGGATCTTAGTGATTTGTGGACTATTTTGAGTCACTTCGTGAGTTCCTTGTTTTTCTTGTATCAGTGAAACTTTGAGCAACACTTGCTCACCCTCCATAAAGTGCATATCTCTAACTTTCCGATCCACATACTCTTTTTATCTACTTTGAGCCGCTATTAGTTTCTCCTGAATGAACCTGACCTTCTCTAACGATTCTATCAGTAGATCAGTACCCCACAGTCTCACCTCAAAAACATCAAACCATCCAATGGGAGATCTATACCTTCTCCCATACAAGGCCTCAAACGGTGCCATATCGATACTCAAATGATAACTGTTATTATATGCAAACTCGGCAAAAGGTAGAAACTGATCCCAATGACCTCCAAAATCCATCACACACGCATGAAACATATCCTCCAACACTTGAATCATTCACTCGGACTGCCCATCAGTCTGAGGGTGAAAAGCTGTACTAAGATCCAACCTTGTACTTAACTCCTCATGCAATTTCTTCCAAAAGGTAGAGGTAAATTTAGTAACCTTATCCGAGATAATAGAAACTGGAATCTCATGCAACCGAACAATCTCCTTAAGATAAATCTTGGCCAACTTTTCTGCATTATAAGTCACCTGAACTGGAATGAAATGTGTAGACTTTGTCAACCTATCGACAATAACCCATATAGAATCATACTTTCCCAAAGTCTTGGGAAGACCAACAACAAAATCCATAGCTATCCTTTGAAGAGTACCACCAGGCTTCTGGTGCTCGTACTTTATCTATTGGCAATTCTGGCATTTAACAATAAAATCAACTATGTCATGCTTCATCCGACTCCACCAGTAATGCTGCCTTAAATCACGATACATCTTAGTCGCTCTAGGATGTATAGAATACTTTGAACAATGAGCTTCAGCTAGAATAATAGGAATCAAATCATCAATACGAGGTACACAAACTCGCCCTTTAATACGCAACACACCGTCAGCATCAAGAATGGCCTCTTTGGCCTCAGCCTGCAAAACCATAACATGAATCTTGCTCAACTTAGCATCCTCAAATTGTTTATCCTTGATTTGATCAATAAATGTGGACCTTGCCTCAAAGATGGCTAGAATTCCTCCTTTCCCAGTCACCTCAAGTCGAACAAACTTTTAGCTAGAATCTAAATCTCTCCAGCCAACGAACGCCTGCTAGCATTTAGATAAGCCAAACTACCCATACCTGCTAACTTCCTTCTCAACTCAATGTATCAGGGACCACATCAGCCTTCCCCGGATAGTAGAGAATGGTGATATCATAATCTTTATGCAACTTCACCCATCTATGCTATCTCAAATTCAAATTTCTCTGCGTGAATACATACTCTAAATTACGGTGATCAGTGAACACTTCACAACGAGCCCCATACAAGTAATGCCTCCATATCTTAAGAGCAAAAACCACAACAGCTAACTCCAAATCACGAGTGGGATAATTCTTCTCATTGGGCTTCAATTGCCTCAAAGCATAAGCAATAAAATTCTTTTCCTGCATCAACACAACACCTAAACCAAAATGTGAGGTGTCACAATAAATAATAAAATCCTTACCCTTTACCGGCAAGGCAAGAATAAAAGTGGTAGTCAACAAGGTCTTGAGCTTTTGAAAGCTCTCCTCACACCCATTCGACCAAATAAAAGGTACATCCTTCTGGGTCAAACCGCGACATATGAGTAGGAATAGAAGTAAACCTCTTCACAAACCTGTGATAATAACTCGCTAAGCCAACAAAGCTACGAACCTCCGTGACTGAAGTAGGCCTAGCCCAATTCTTAACCGCTTCAATTTTTTGAGGGTCTACCATCACCCCATCTTTCAAAACCACATGCCCCAAAAAGGATATAGTATAGAAGCCAACCAGAACTCACACTTAGAAAACTTTGCATAAAGTTTCTTATCTATTAACAAACCCAAAACAATCCTTAAGTGATTCTCATGCTCCTCTTTACTCTTAGATTAACCTAGAATATCATCAATAACTACAAACACGAAAGAATCCAAGTAGGGTTTAAATATTCCATTCATCAAACTCATAAAAGCAGCTGGGGCATTAGTCAACCCAAAAAACATCACAAGAAACTCATAGTTCCCATACCTAGTTCGGAATACAGTCTTAGGAATATCGTCAGGCTAAATCTTAAGCTGATAATACCCAGACCTCAAATCAATCTTAGAAAATACAGATGCACCCTGCAACTGGTCAAATAAATCATCGATACGGGGCAAAGGATACTTGTTACGGATCGTAACTTTGTTCAACTGCCTTTAGTATATACACATATGAAGACTACCATCCTTCTTCTTTGCAAAGAGGACAGGAGCACCCCATAGAGAGGCACTCGGATGGATAAAGCCCTTACTCAACAAATCCTGCAACTAAGCCTTTAGCTCCCTCAACTCAGCCGGAGCCATCCTGTAAGGAGGAATAAAAAAAGGACGAGTACCTGTCTCTAGATCAATACAAAAATCAATGTCATAGTCTGGTGGCATACCAGGCAAATCTACAGGAAAAACCTCTTGAAATTCACACACCATAGGAACCGACTTAATAGATTGGATCTTTGTGGAAGTATCCCGAAGATATGCTAGAAAGGCCAAACGATCTCTCCCAATTAGCCTCTTTGCACGCAAAAAAGAAATATGTTTCATTAGAGCAGGACTATAATCACCCCCCACTCAAGTCTATCCATTCCTAGCATAGCCATCATCACTGTCTTAGCATGATAATCTAATATAGCATGATAAAGAGGCAACCAACTCATAATCTACCATGTCTAGAATCACTAAATCTGCCCAAGTTTGATACCCCAAAAACATATCAGAACAAGAAAAATAAACCCTATCAACAATAACAGAACGACCAATAAGAGTAGACACGTGAATCAAAAAGTCAAGCAAATCACACATCATGTCTAATCCCACAACAAAATTAGAAGATACGTATCAAAAAGTAGAGCCAGGATCAAATAATACAATGGTCATCTAGTCACAGATAAGAATAGTAACTATAATAACAACGTCTGATGCCTATACCTCGGGCCTGCCTGGAAAGGCATAGATATAGGCCCTACCACCAGTCTGAACGTCACCCCTGCCAAGCTGAGAACCACCTCGATGGGGCGGATTACCACCCCTACCTGCCTGATGACCACTACGACCTCTCTGTGGACCACCTCTACCATTACCACCACCTCTCCTACCTGTTAGAACTAGAGCTCTAGGAGTCTGCTGTTGGCTAGACTGACCAAAATGCCTTACATTAGGACAAAACCTCCTAACGTGACCCACTCTGCCACACTCGTAACATATACAGTTCGAGGTAACCACCAAAGTTTGAAAATGCTGGCTAGCTCCTGACGGACTACCCACAGACACCAACATCGCTTACTGAATGGGGCGGGCAGGGTATCCCTATGCACTCTGACCCCTAGAATAAGAACCACTGAAGCTGCCCCCTCTGCGAGCCTTCTTTTCAGACGCCTTGGCATAACCCTCTTGTCTTACACCCTCCACCTTCTTGACAAAATCAACCATCTCCTGGAAAGACCTACCTGAAGGTGTCATCTGAAGAGCAAAAATCTAGAGACCTGTATTCAACCCTTTTATAAATAGACGGATCCTCTCCTCCTCAATTTTAAGCAAGTGAGATACATACCGAGACAATAAATGAAATTTGGCCTTATAAGCCGCAACTGACATGTTCCTCCGCTTAAGATTAGCAAACTCATCATTTTTTCTATCTCTCAAAGTACGAGGCACGTACTTTTTTAGAAAAACGGAGTAAAACTGTGTCCAAGTCAAGAGAGGTAAAGTTGCATCCCTACACTCAACATAGGCCCTCCACCATATCTTAGCATCCCCCTGAAATTGGAAAGTAACCAATTCTACACCATACCTTTCAACTACCCCCATCATGCGCAGCCTCTCATGACGGTCAATAATAAACTCGTAGGCATCCTCCGACTCAGTTTCCATGAAAAATAAGAGGCTTCATTTTGATAATCTTACAGAACAACTCTTGCTCATCTCCGATCATAACCGGACCTACTACCTGTCTTGGAAAAATATTTGATTATGACGCTTCTTTCATCCGAGAGGCTACAGCAGCAGCATGTTGCATTCCATGCTGGACTGCGGGTGATTCGTGCATAGTCCCTGATCCTGCCAAACCACTAAGAAAATGCAAAACCTGCTGAATCATAGCGGAAGACATCTGAATTGGAGCTGCACCTCCCTGACCTGGTGAAACCCCATCATGAAATGATACTCGTTTATTCGGCACTGGCATAGCTCCATTCTCGGCTCCCTCAGGAAAATCCTCATGTGGGGGAGGAGATACTGGCCTCTCTCAAGCTGGCCTCGCAATCTGAGCTCTGCCCCTGGTGGGCGCTGCTCTCCTTCCTCCGCCACGTCCTCCTCTTGCCTGGCCTCTACCGTGAACTGCTGCCTCAGCAGCCATTACAGGCACCTCAACTCTTGCCCCATTTGTTCGTATTCTTACCATTTGCGAGAAAAGAGCTAAAAAAGTTAGATACCAATTGGAATCGCTAGATATCAATTGAAATCAAGCAATAGCATATAAGAAAGAAGAATTTAAATTTTTCTATTGTCTTGTACCCTTTCGAAGAAAAGTACAGACGTCTCCGTACCGTTTTGCAAGACTCTACTAGACATGTTCTTATATGACGAGATCGATGAACCTAGGATTCTGATACCAACTTTGTTATGACCCAAATGGCCATGTGTGGCACCCACACTAACCTTACTGTGGGAGAACCATCTAAATCAAATCATTACCCAATCACTTAGTTAATATTAAAATGATATTTTCATAAAACCATCTTAACAATACTGAAATTCCAAAGACCCGAAAATCATCGTACACGAACTACTAACAAAGATCACGTCTAAAGAGATAACCAAAAGAAAGTAAATAAGGAATGTAACATTGCCCAAAAGATGAACAATAATAATAAGATGGCCCGTGGTAGTCTGGAGACGGAGTGCTCACCGTTGGATCAAGATCTGCTATCAAAATCTAGAGGTGAGGTCGTGTCTAAGCCTTTGGAACACTTTCTGCACTCAACAAAAGAAGAGTACAGGGTAGTATCAGTACAAACCACTATGTACTGGTAGGTATTATAGGACAACTCAACTTAATAATATGTACACAACATAAATCAAATAACAAGTGGACAGGCATCATCACATAACAAATTCTCAATGAATCAACAATACAATAATAACGGGTTAAACAGTGCTCACAAATAAGCCATATAACCATCAAGAGTATCAACCATACTATAAACATCCACAGAATCAACACAAATATATACACACATGCTATGGGACTTATTTTTGTCCAAATATTCATGACCTGCAGGGAACAGTCTATTTTCATGTACCGTACCAACGTGGTACACGATCCAACATAAACTAATATTATCAATATCAAATTTACTCTACCTCACAGCATACAACACGATGTACCAAGTTTACAAGTACACTTAAAGTCATAAGACAATTCCATCAAGTAAATTTCAATAATCATTTATACACGCATCTGTTATACCCCATTTTAACATGGGTCAAACCGAGGTACAACATATAGAAAAATTTCTGAGTTAAATAAGAAAGTCGCCACCTAATTAGTTCTACGGTGAATTAGGACACCTATTATAAACTATGTGATTAAAGCAATTAAAGACTTCATTTTAAGGTTTACACAACCTGAAATTCTAGGTAAGGATTCTAATTATCCTAAAGGGAAGGGATTAGGCACCCTAAAGGATCCACTAACTACGATTAACCGGCCAAACTTAAGTTAGATAAGGAAATCAAAGCTATGTTAAAAGGGATATGGATATGAAAAAAATATATTATATACATTTTATTAAAATAAAACACGCTAATTATTTATAAAACAAAAATTAAAAACTAAAAATTTGCCCACTTTTAAAAGATTATCAAAGATAACTCCTAAAAATAATGCAGCCTTATTGTTTTCAAAAGAAGGTTATTTAACATTAATTTCTTTACAAAGGCTTTCAATTAAAAGTTAATTATATGAAGAACTCCTTATTTTATTCTAACAAAATGACTCTTTTGCTTTTTTTAAATCAATTTTTCATAAAAATAAGTTAATTATCATACACTAAGTGAATAGATAAAATATATAATTGTTTAGATATAAAATAGCTTGAGAATTTATTATTATTATGATGCAACTAAAAATGAATAAATATTTTCTTCATTAGAAATCCTAAAAGGGGGACTTGCGAAGTGCCATCTTTTACTTGAGATTAATGAATAATAATAATCATTATAATAAATAAATAAATAAAAATAAAGTAAAATTTCATTTACCATATTAAAATTAGTGAAGCCGGTTTTCCGCAAAAACTTATGTTTTATTAATCCAAAATTACTAATTAGTGAAGAACTAACTGGATTCTAAAGATGGGTTACTATTTCATATTAAAGGAGTATTAAAGGATTCTAACAAACTTGACCATTTATTCTAAAGGGCATGGCTTTACCTACCAAATTTTAATCTTTTAATGATATAAAATAAATACCTAAGTCTATTATTTGTGCTAAGTTTAGAATCTAAGGGGGAAAGGTAACAATTAAACTTATTAAAATTATTTAAAGAATCACGCTAATTCAATTGAGAGACATACAAAAAATGCAAATTCGAAATAATAATGTACAACGTATTAAACAAAATAATAATAATGTCTAGGAAGAATAAAACTTGAAATAGGGAAAGAGGCACTAGACTGCTAGATGAAAAGGTGTGATGCATCTATTATCGCTTCTTCGATTTGGATAAAGACAGAGTCAAGCCATGAGACTCCAAATATGCTCCCAAATTCACATGACGCAAAGAAAAAAATAAGGATTAGTGACTGATTGACTAACTAAAAATAGCATGATAAAATCGAATAATGTTAACAAAACATTTGAATAACAAAAAGTTTATAGGAACAAAATTTGTACGGCTAACAAAAATAAGCCCATATAAGATGCAAGGACATAAGAAGAGCGTATGGGCACTTCCACGCACAAAGAGAAGCTTCAACACACACTAAACATTATATCTACATTGTTTTGGTTAAATAGGACAAACATATCTAGTGATACAACCACTAAGGCAACTACTAGAATGGACATAATATGCCTTGTTACTTTAATCTTTTCTGAGAAGGGTAACATTAGGTTAATACTAAGCCAGTGATCCAAATACACAAATATCAAAATTCTTTCATCACTTTCAAGTATTCAATAGCTATAATCCTAACATGTTCACCTGCACGCAACCTATTAATCAAATCTAACATCTCAAGTATCAAGACATGAAATCACGAGTTATGAATCTTAAACACAAAATAAGCAGGAATCTTGAAAAAACAGAAGGTGCAAACAAACAGAGAGATGAAATTGAATTGCTGATTTAAGAGCCAAATAATATGTGACCAAGCCAATTTTTTATGCTCAACTTAGATAAAATACACAACCAAGGTTTTGGTTTGTACACAATTGATAGCATTACAAACCATGTCAATCCCACAGTGCAAGGAATAACGCAAAAGCAGAAAAAAAGAGGAAAAGAAAAAGGGAAATCCTCACATGTTGCATATGCTTAGACACGAGGCTTCCATATATATACTAGGACACAATCTTCCAGACTAGTTCTTTTCTTTTAAGAAAATGAGCAGTAGCACCTAGGAAAGGAAAACTCATATATACATGAATTCACATAACTTCTCGAACTCAGAATCGTACATATCAGGGTGATGAAAGCGACAACAACACCGGATAGATAAGCGCTACATATTCACGGGATCAAACTAAGATGAAAGGAAAGATTATTAACAACAACATTAAAAGGGGGAAAGGGGCACAGATTCATGCATTTAGAACAGACTTCGAGTTAAACCATATTCCTGAACTCTACTTAGAGATAATGAGCAATAACGCCGTAACCGAATTCAAAATCTAAAAGTAGATCATATATTCACACACATACGAAACAACATCACAAGAGTCTGAATTTTATTTCTTATCCGCAATGTTGACGAAAAAACAACCAAAAAAATTTAAGAATAAAATGAAAACCGCTTATTCATCAACCAAACGGGGAAAAAACTGGAGAAAGGAATAGAGGAAGTTGATTCGCACCACCATAAACAACGGATAACAACACCTCCATAACCAAACCTCAAGGCCAAAATTACGTATTCACCAACAAATCCACTTCCGAAAACCAACAACAACGACATATATTTCATTTATCCAGAATCGACAATAACGAAAACGACACAAGTTTAACCAAGCTTAAGAAAATCGTATATTCTCATAATCAAGGCAAACAAAAGAGGTGGATTCGTACCTTTTCTGGGGCAGCAAACTAGGACGACAAGTCGAAGAGCGATTCCGCCACTATCTTTGATTACGAACTCGTCCGATGAAAGAGAGTCAACGAGAGTGATGGAAGTAAATGAAAATAAAGGAAAATAGAGCCAAGAAAGTAGAGAAAGCAGTGACTAAAGAGTGTGATCCCCCCCAAAAAGAACCCTTTTCTCTTCTACTGAACCTTGGATTGCAGTGGCTTCTTAAGGCTTTCAACAATTCCCAAAAAATAAATTTAAATTTTGAATTCATAATTGGGAAGACCAATTTAGCAGGATTAATGGATGAAAAGAAATAAAGGTCAGAAAAGGGTTCACTTCTTTCAATCAAATTAAAGAAAAAGTGACAAATTGGAGGCAATGGGGGCTTGAGATCATTAGATTAAGCTCTATAGTCATCGAATCAAGGGTGAAATACCTCAAATACGATGGATTTTTGGAGTTCCCCATCTCTTTCCTGAGTTCGCAGAGCCTCGGGCTTGCTTTGTTGGAACAAAGAGAGAAAAAGAGATGAGAGGTGATGACCCAACGGATTTGTATCCGTCCATCGGCCCGAAGATTGTCGTTGGTGTTGTTCGACTATTGCTGGCATCGTTGTTACTATCAGTATTAAGATTGTCGGTGATTTTTTGTATGCTGTTTGCTGATACAACTGTTGTTGTCGTTGTTTTGCCGTGTTATTGATAGAAATAATAGAGTGGGTCGGGTCGGTTCAAAGTGGGCTGCTGACATGGGCAGGTTTGGGGTTGGTGTTAAAGCTATTGAGCTGTTGTTGTTGTTGTGTTGGGTTAAGGGAAAAAGGGAAGTGAGGTGGGCCGTTTATGGTATTTATTGTTGGGCCTAAGTTGGTTAAAGGGCTGCTGTGTTTTGTTGGGTCGGGTATATTGAGTAAAAGGAATTTTGGGCTGGGAATTATATTTGAAAGATTGAAATTAATTTTAAAGTGATTGTCCAATAGGATAAGTTAATTAATCAAATTTTTTCAAATCGATTTCACTTAACTAATTTAACGATACTTTAATTAATTTTCTCAAAAATATACATGTATATATATATATATATATATATATAAAATTAAATTAAAAATAGAGTGAATTTTCCAAAAATATAATAATATAATAAGTATTATGTTAATACGCTAACATATATTTATTTACTCATTTTAGAAAAATAGTGGAATGATAATTTAAAATATATTTATTTATTTATTTATTTATTTATTTATTTTTGATTAAATTTGTAAGATGTGAAGTTAATAAGAAAAACATAATTTTCAAACTGTTAACGTCAAAACATATTTTGAAATAAATAAATAACTATATATATATATATATTCAAAAATATTAAGCATCGAGAAATTAATATATATTTTTTTTTTCGATATTAAATATTTATATTTGGTCTAATATTATTTAAATTCTTATTTTATTTTAATAAATTTTTAGTTAAGAAATAAAGTTAATTTTGAATTGTTTTATTTTATTTTATTCTAATTTTTTTAAAATAATAAAAAAAATTTAAAATATATATATTTTTATTTTTTTTAAAATTTAAAAAAAAAAATAAGTTAGTAGTTTTAGTACAATCTTAATTATATTTATTTTTAACTATTTTTAAACTTTTATTGTATTTTATTAAATATAAAAATTAATTAATTATTATTACATTATTTTTATTATTATTATTATTATTTTATTTATTTATTATTATTATTTGTCATTATCTTCTTTTGTTTTAAAAAAAAAAAAGAGAAAGAAATTTTTTTAAAATTTTAAAATCTAATCCTATCCTAAACTACCTCAATCACCCCAACTTTTCCTCCAACTCCCTCAATACACACACAACATATGACAAAAAAGAGAAAAAAACTCACGGAAAAAAACAAAAAACAAAAACTTGAGATAAATCAAAACCAAAACCAAAACCAAGACTCACGGACAAAAAAATGGAAAAGAAAAACACTTAGAAAAAAAAAAGGACTGGAAACAAGAAACAATGAGTGAAAACAAGAAATAGTGAGAAAAACAAAAAAGGGAAAAAGAAATGGGAAGTTCTTTGAGTTTGGGTCCCCGTTTAAGTTTTTCGGTGACGACATTTTCATTTTCATTTAAAGTTAACTTATCTCACAGGTTCTACTTGAGATCCTTTCTATTTATTTTGTAAGTTTTATTATGAATCAAATAATGATTAAAGTTATTTTAACAATTCCGTAATTTAAGATGTAAAGTTTCATATTCATGTAAAGTTCTTTTTTTTTTTATTGTTTTATGTTTTTATTTGTAATCTATTTATTGTATTGAATCAAAGATAAAATGTAATCTTAGTTGGTTTGTAAGTGATTGTCAATTGTTATGTTGTGACTTGTTTGCTTACTGTTCTTCGTGATTCATTTTGTTAATTATAAATATTAAAGTTCTTGGATGATAAAAAATATAATGTTTTTTTTAAAAAAAAAAATGTCAATATATTATTTTGTCATTGTTTATTTTTTATTTTTTAATGAATTATGAAAATTTTATAGTATAATTAAAAAGGGATTAAAATAGATAGGTGCATGCACACTAAAAGTTTTCATGCACATACAAAGTTAGAAACAACTTAGAGAAAAACGTGAAAAAAAAAAATATAAAGAATTTTTTTTTTAGAAAAAGTGGATAACAGTTTTACATTTGTTAAGCAATTATTATTATTATTATTATTATTTTTTCTTTCTTTTCTTTTCTTGTTAACTTCATTGTGATAATTTTGTTAAAAGTGGTTTTATTAATTAACTTTGTTACGTGATTATGTTAATTTGGATTTTAAATAGTTTTGTTAAGTTTATATATTAATAATTTGTTCTCAAGAGTAAGATTAATCCCTTTAGCTTAAAAAGATTTAAAAATATGCAAATATACATCATAATTGATAAACTGAAAAGAGAGGAAAAATCCATTTGTAAGGGAGCGAGATGAGTTGCGGAATAATTCAAAATTTATTGCAAAATAAAGAGAGAAAAGGAATAAAAATGGATAATGTAAAATTATTTCGAGTTTACGAAAGATGAAGCAAATGCCTTTAACGAGGCGAATTTTTGACATATTTAAAATTTTCGTCTCAACTAAGAATGCGACGCACACATCTTTCTGAGATATTTTCAAGTAATTCAAGGATGCAATAATGCACTTTGATAAATATTTTTAAAATTAATTTTTCACCGATTTAATATACGAGATATAGAGATATTATAGGTATATTAAAAATGAGCAAATTTAGGCCTTAACACGATATTTCTAAATAGTTTAAGTTAAGTATAAGTCAATAAAGCGACCGTGCTAGAACCACGGGACTCGAGGGGTGCCTCACACCTTTCCCTCGGTCAACAGAATTTCTTACCCGGTCTTCTGTTTTCGCAGACCAAAATAAAAGAGTCATTTCCTTTTGACTATGGATTCAAAAAGGTGACTTGGAACACCATAACTCGATTCCAAGTGGCGACTATGAAAATAATAAAAATAACCCTTATTCAATACCGTCACTTTAATTGAAAAAACTCTTTGAAATCTACCTGAGAGCGGAAAAGGAGTGTGACATCTCTGGCGACTCTGCTGGAGATATAACAAGAATTCGAGCTTTTTATATTGACTTATACTTTCTTTAATTATTATTGATATTGTGTTTGTTAGCCTTACATGCTACTTGTCGCTTATTTACTGCTTTTATATTATTTGAACTGTATTATATATTGTCTTCTCTCGCGTATCCCCTCTGAGTCTCTAAAATAGGATAGAGGGAATGCAGCATATGTATTCCACCTTCTTTTTGAGATAGCCGGAGTGTCAAGGCACCTGGTGAAGGATATAGTCACACATGTTAGGCGGGGTTCGGATCGACAACGAAGGCGGTGTTACCCTGCTACCGACCAAGTTGTCCCTCCCGGCTCGAGTGTCCGCTCGGGTAAGCCAGTCTAGATACCTATCCCTATTAGGCTTAAACTTAGAAGAACTGGAAACTCAGAATCTGGTTATCCCTATTAGGTGCCGCTTTATTTGCATCATATGCATTTGACTTAGCGAGACTCGGCACAGGGGTCGGGTCTGTCTAGAATAGGTAACCTTCTTTATAAAGACCAACATGTGCATCCTACGTGCTCTTTGACATTTGCTTAGAAGAATATTTATTTGTTGATCGGCTTTAGGCAATTTTAAAATGCGAAAGATTAATTTATCCTCAAATTTAGTTAATCATTTTTTTTTATTTTAAAAGAAAATTTTTATTTAAAAAAATAAAAATAAAAAAAAATTAAATATACAGCAACATAGATTTTACCATCTTTATGAACTACGAGGGTCTGATTCTCACATCTTAGTGAGATACGTAGGATGTCCTTCCCAGGATACGACCCTATCTTTTTAAAAAAATTATTCATAGATTTATTGAAAAATATTTTGAAAATATGATTATTTTCATAATTATTTTTCTAATTTTCAAGTCCAATTTTTATATATATCTTAATAGCCCTGAATCTTTAGGGATCATGAGGCTAAAGTTTTACACAAAAAAAATAAAAATAAAAAATAATAATAATAAAATAAAAATATATTTCAATAGCCCGAAATCTTTAGGGATCATGAGGCTAAGTTTTTACAAAATAAATAAAAATATGTAAATCTTAATAGCCCTGAACCTTTAGGGATTTTGAGGTTGAATTTTGTATGACACATATTTCACGAACTACGCACACCTGATTCTCATCTTAATGAGATACATAGGCAGTCCTTCATTGATTCGGTGGTCTTAAAAAAAAAAAATTGAACTTTGACACATTAGATTTCTCCAAAATTAAAATAATATAAGGTGGTTGGTTTGTGGCTAAATTGACATCTCACCCATACAAGATCAGGTCCAAAGAATAGGTAAAATGACCCACAAAAATGGTATAGGGCCTGAGAAGAGTTGGTGTAGGCTGTTAAAGGTGAGGAATAAGAAGAAATGACTTGGAAAGTGAGAAATTTAGAGCAAAATATAAGAAACATGCAAATATTGAGAGAGAAAAAGAGAGTTTCTTACAAGGATATGTATATGTTTCACAATGTTCACTTGCCTCTAGAGTCCAAAACACCAAAGTTGGACATGTACGAAGGTCATGGTGATCTTTTGGCTCATCTGAAAAATTATTGTAATCGAGTAGAGGAAAAAAGAAACTGTTGATGAGAGTTTGACGGTGATAAATTCAGAATGGTTGGGGCGAAAAAAAAAATGATGTAGCAATGATTGTGGAGACTCCACTAAGGCCGACGTGCAAATCAGTGACTAAAATATTATGTTCGATAATTTGAAAGTCACTCCGCCCCTCATGAGGAAGGAGTTTTGGTAGTCTGTTTTGTTTTTCTTTCAACTACCCGAATTATTTTAGGGTTGGAGTTCGGGTTCTATCTTGTCTTGTTTTATTATTATTTTCATTCAAATTCTTCTATCTTTCTGTCAACAAATGTATGTCCTTTTATTTTTATTTTATTTTTTATTATTTATTATATATTGTCTTGTTGTCTTTCTTTTCTTTAGAGAGCTCTTTCTATGGTGATTCTAGTGATGTGATATGCATGTTGAATTCACAGACTGATCTTTAAATCTAATCTAATCCTGAAACATTTAACCAAGAAGATAGGGTAGAAAATATATAAGAAAATAAGTAAGTGTTTCGGTATTTGGGGACATAGTTACAACCTCACTTGAATGTATTGAGACAATCACTTTGTGAATCAGAAAATAACTTGATCATCGATTAGAAGATTCAATTTGAGAATTTTGAATGGGGTCGATCAGAGAATTTATAATATCCACTATCAGGAAAAACAAAAAGGAGGTTAGTTTCAAAAGGGCATGAGTCATCCATTGAGAGAAAAGTACAATATAAGTGGACATGTATATTTCACAAGCTTAAAAGAAGTGACGCAAGTGCATGAGCTTAGTCACGATCAATGTTGAAAAAGATGTGTATGATCTTCATGTTCTACTCTCAGATTACATGTTATGTACTTGTGTTTTTAAGGATTGATATGAAGAAGACATTTCATTCTACTACCCAAATGTTGTGTCATCCTTTGTTATCCCTTTTGAGCTTTAGTGTTATTTTCTTTCGTACCCCTCTTTTGGAATCAAAATAGAATTTGAAAAAGTCAGAAAAAAAAAGTATCAAGAAAAATGGAGTAAAAAAAAAAAGAGTTGAAAAAAAAAGAAGAGAAAAAATCAATCAAAAATCCATATTCAAGCAAAAGAAATGTCCTGAACTATGTTTGACCTGATTCTTGCTATGACAAGATACGTAAGCAGCCCTATTCTGGGGTTCGGTCCAACCAAAGGAAAATTCAAGTTACCCAGAATAAAATAAAACTGGGGCAAAAGTTTATTTCCTTAAAAGAGTCGATTCCAAAAGTTGTATATTTTATCTAATGTTGTGTAAATTTTGAGCCACATGCCGATCTTTTTTTCTATTCCATTCCAAAAGTCAAGTTACAATCAAAGAAAAACCTTCAGATCAATCTTTGAGAATGTCAAGACTAAACATGTTATGGGTGCATGATATTTCATATTTTGAGTGTTATTTTCTTGAAAAAAAATAAAAAAAAATATGTGAGAGTCTTATTGATGAAAACCCTTTTGGGCATCATAAGTCGGCCGTGAGTTGTGAGATCAATAAAATGAGAGTCTTATTGGTAAAAGTTTTCATAGGCACCATAAGACGACAATGAGTTGAAAAAGAAAAAAATGGGAGCGGCTTGTTGGCGAAAACCCATCGAGGTGTCACTAGCCTAAAGAGAATTATAATCCAGAGGGAACAAGTTCAAGAATGACTCCCTTTCAAATTCAATGAGTGAGCAAAAAATGACAGTGATTAGTTTGGATAGATCAAGTTGTTTAATTCAAAATGTATGTCATAATCACTAAAATCAGCTGCCACACCCAGATAAAATTTTTATTTTGACATTTTTTTTAAAGAAAAGATGTCTATTGTCCTTTCCTATTCTTTTTGTTATTTTTATTTTTATTTCATTTCTATTTTTTATTATTATTTTTTTATTTTTATGTCTTTGTGGTCAAAAGAAAGTCACTATCGTCATCTTTCATGTATTTTTGAGTCAAAATTTTATCAAGATAAATGAGGAAGGACTTCAAAAATTGCTACCAACTCCTTTAGTTGTGCAAAGAAAGACAAAAGACCAACACACAGAGATAACATGTTTTAAAATAAAGTAAAGTACTCGAGAATGCTTGTCATTTGACAGTTTTTGGACTCATAGAAGTATAAAAAGTGTATTTGAATCTGAATCCCGAGGCATCATGCAAGAGAAATATGATTTGAATCAAAAGGTTTTAGTAGTCAAAATTTGGGGTCAATATTACAGTAAGTCAACAATACCTATCAACGATTTGCAATGGAACTGAGTATGACAAGTGCAAGGGATTGCCTGGCCAAATGCCACAAATCAACCATCGTATTTTTAAATTAAAAAGTTTTCTTATATGAAACAAAAACATGTTACCTTCAATTCAAGGGATTCAAAGCCTAAATATCAAAAGACGCAATTCCTCATTTTGCAAATGCAAGAGGCAATATTGCTACACATGTTTAGTAATCACAATCATGGTGAAAAGTCATCATCATTTACCCCTAGGAGACACACTTCCTTGTCTGGGTATTTCAGTTTTCATTTGTTAGGTGACGCACTTCCTAACTTGAACCTTCACTACTAGAAGACGCACTTTCTAGTCGAGTCATTTCATTCAACTTTTAGGAGACACACTTCCTAATTTGAATAAGTCAGTTTTCATTTGTTAGGTGACACACTTCCTAGAAGACGCACTTTCTAGTCGAGTCATTTCATTCAACTCTTAGTAGACGCACTTCCTAGTCTGAATAAGTCAGTTTTCATTTGTTAGGTCACACACTTCCTAACTTGAACCTTCACTCCTAGAAGACGCACTTTCTAGTCGAGTCATTTCATTCAATCCTTAGAAGACGCACTTCCTAGTCTGAATAAGTCAGTTTTCATTTGTTAGGTGAAACACTTCCTAACTTGAACCATCACTCCTAGAAGATGCACTTTCTAGTTTGAGTCATTTCATTTAATCCCTAGAAGACGCACTTTCTTGTCTGGGTAATTTATGTTTCATGTATTAGGAGATGCATTTCCTAAGTCATTAGTTTTACTCTAAAAGGATGCATATCTTTAGAAATGCCTTGATTCACTCCCTTTACTGTACTTTTCACAAGTTGTGACCTGATGACACTCACAAAATTTTCTAGTGTAAACTGGGGCAAAATTTTGTTCGTGTTTATTGAAATTTATTTTATGCTCAGGACCCTCCTGAAGAATGGGACAAGACTCTCCTGAAGAATAGGAATTTACTTATTGCTCAAGACCCTCCTGAAGAATGAGACAGGACCCTCCTGAATAATGGGAATTCATTTTGTGCTCAGGACCCTCCTGAAGAATGGGATAGGACCCTTCTGAAGAATGAGAATTTATCTTGTGCTCAGGACCCTCCTGAAGAATGAGACAGGATCCTCCTGAAGAATGAGAATCTATTTTATGCTTAGGATCCTCCTGAAAAATGGGACAGGACCCTCCTGAAGAATGAGAATTTATTTTATGCTCAGGACCCTCATGAAGAATGGGATAGGACCCTCCTGAAGAATGGGAATTTACTTATTGCTCAGGACCCTTCTGAAGAATGAGAATTTATTTTTTGCTCAGGACCCTCCTGAAGAATGGGAATTTATTTTATGCTCAGGACCCTCCTGAAGAATGGGACAGGACCCTCCTGAAGAATGAGAATTTACTTATTGTTCAGGACCCTCCTGAAGAATGAAAATTTTTTTTTTGCTCAGGACCCTCCTGAAGAATAGGACAGGACCCTCCTGAAGAATGGGATGTTAGTTTTCTGTTTCACCTTTTATTTTGAGTTCAGGAACATGTTTGAAAAATAAGAAATTGTAAGTTCAGGAGCCCGCCTGAAGAACAGGGTGAAGAAAGAAAGTCCAGGAGCCCGCCTGAAGAACAGGGTGAAGAAATTAAGTCCAGGAACCCGCCTGATGAGCAGGGTGAAGAAAAAGAAAAGTCCAGGAGCCCGCCTGAAGAATAGGGTGAACATTATCAGTTGCAAGTCAGGAGCCCACCTGAAGAATAGGGTGAGGATTTTTAAGTCCAAGCCAGAAGAAAATCTGAAGAATAAATCAATTGTCAAGTTCCCCTCTAATGCTAAAAGCCAACGAGGAGGAACATTTCGTGTATCAAGTTCAACTCAGAATAATGACTATCTCACCATTTGAGAAGTCATGAAGATTCAAGTCAAGATTCTAGAATAGCTGAATAGATAGGATCTTTCACTTGTATCTTTAATTTTATTTTTGTTATTCATGTGAATGTAAAAGGAGAAGTCGTCAACCGGAAACTCGATGGAACCTCACTCGATCTCTAACTCACTGTCTCACCATTTTACCTCATTGAACTATATGTGACCTGATTCCCTTAAAACTCGAGATTGTAGGTGGTCCAAAACCAGGACTCGGTCACATTTCTTTTTTTTTACTTTTTTATTTTTTATTTACTTTTAGAATAATCGGAGGGTCAAAAATCATCTCTTTGTTTACTTCTTTGTATGAAAACTCTTCGAGATTTCAAACAAAGAGGGACAAAATGTAGACACGTGATTTTGACCCTCCCCGAGTTTAATATATATATATATATATATATATATATATATATATATATATATATATATATATATTTTCGATATTAAATATTTATATTTGGTCTAATATTATTTAAATTCTTATTTTATTTTAATAATTTTTTAGTTAAGAAATAAAGTTAATTTTGAGTTGTTTTATTTTATTTTATTCTAATTTTTTTAAAATAATACAAAAAATTTAAAAAAAAAAAAATATATATATATATATATATATATATTTTTTTTAAAATTTTTTAAAAAATAAGTTAGTAGTTTTAGTACTATGTTAATTATATTTATTTTTAACTATTTTTAAACTTTTATTGTATTTTCTTAACTATAAAAATTAATTAATTTTTATTATATTATTTTTATTATTATTATTATTTTATTTATTTATTATTTTTATTTGTCATTATCTTCTTTTGTTTAAAAAAAAAAAAAAAAAAGAAAAAAATTTAAAATTTTAAAATCTAATCCTATCCTAAACTACCCCAACCACCCCAACTTTTCCTCCAACTCCCTCAATTTCCCCCCTCCTACATATCTATATCACACAACACACACAACATATGACAAAAAAGAGAAAAAAACTCACGGAAAAAACAAAAAATAAAAACTTGAGATAAACCAAAACCAAAACCAAGACTCACGGACAAAAAAAATGGAAAAGAAAAACACTTAGAAAAAAAAAGGGCTGGAAACAAGAAACAATGAGTGAAAACAAGAAATAGTGAGAAAAATAAAAAAAGGGAAAAAGAAATGGGAAGTTCTTTGAGTTTGGGTCCCCGTTTAAATTTTTCGGTGACTACATTTTCATTTTCATCTAAAGTTAACTTATCTCATAGGTTCTACTTGAGATCCTTTCTATTTATTTTGTAAGTTTTATTATGAATCAAATGATGATTAAAGTGATTTTAATAATTTCGTAATTTAAGATGTAAAGTTTAATATTCTTTTTTTTTTTATTGTTTTATGTTTTTATTTGTAATTTATTTATTGTATTGAATCAAAGATAAAATGTAATCTTAGTTGGTTTGTAAGTGATTGTCAATTGTTATGTTGCGACTTGTTTGCTTACTGTTCTTCGTGATTCATTTTGTTAATTATAAATATTAAAGTTCTTGGATGATAAAAAATATAACGTTTTTTTTTTTTTTTTTAAAATGCCAATATATTATTTTGTCATTGTTTATTTTTTAATGAATTATGAAAATTTTATAGTATAATTATAAAGGGATTAAAATAGATAGGTGCTTGCACACTAAAAGTTTTCATGCACATACAAAGTTAGAAACAACTTAGAGAAAAACGTGAAAAAAATAAAATATAAAGAATTTTTTTATTTTTTTTTTAAAAAGTGGATAACAGTTTTACATTTGTTAAGTAATTATTATTATTATTATTATTATTATTTTTTCTTTCTTTTCTTTTCTTGTTAACTTCATTGTGATAATTTTGTTAAAAGTGGTTTTATTAATTAACTTTGTTACGTGATTATGTTAATTTGGATTTTAAATAGTTTTGTTAAGTTTATATATTAATAATTTGTTCGCAAGAGTAAGATTAATCCCTTTAGCTTAAAAAGATTTAAAAATATGTAAATATAAATCATAATTGATAAACTGAAAAGAGAGGAAAAACCCATTTGTAAGGGAGCGAGATGAGTTGCGGAATAATTCAAAATTTATTGCAAAATAAAGAGAGAAAAAGAATAAAAATGGATAATGTAAAATTATTTCGAGTTTACGAAAGATGAAGCAAATGCCTTTAACGAGGCGAATTTTTGACACATTTAAAATTTTCGTCTCAACTAAGAATGCTGCGCACGCATCTTTCTGAGATATTTTCAAGTAATTCAAGGATGCAATAATGCACTTTGATAAATATTTTTAAAATTAATTTTTCACCGATTTAATATACGAGATATAGAGATATTAAAAATGAGAAAATTTAGGCTTTAACACGATATTTCTAAAGAGCTTAAGCTAAGTATAAGTCAATAAAGAGACCGTGCTAGAACCACGGGACTTGAGGGGTGCCTCACACCTTCCCCTCGGTCAACAGAATTTCTTACCCGGTCTTCTGTTTTCGCAGACCAAAATAAAAGAGTCATTTCCTTTTGACTAGGGATTCAAAAAAGTGACTTGGAACACCATAACTCGATTCCAAGTGGCGACTCTGAAAATAATAAAAATAATCCCTATTCAATACCGTCACTTTAATTGGAAAAACCCTTTGACCTCTACCTGAGAGCGAAAAAGGAGTGTGACAAAAATTGGGTGTCAACAATCCAAACATCAATAATTTCAAGTATGTCCGAATACCAATCAACAAGTATCCAATTTAGGAGCATACACACAATTAAGTCGAGTCTAAACTCCAATTAAACCGTAACCTACCTCAATCGAGGAACCCGAATATCACTAGTCCACAAGTGTCTTGCCCTTCCTCAAATTTTCGAAACGTTCAAAAATCTATTCAAATATATAATCCTCATGAGAGTTCGAATTTAATAACACCCTTTTTATAAATTCTTACTTTAAAAATTCTCGATCGAAAGCCAAAGTTTCTATAATAAAAGAAATTAAACTGTAATTAGTGGCTATTAAGGTCGTAACTATTGGAATTAACAAATCCTAATTACCAAATCTTCGCATTATTCATAATTCTAAGGCACTGATTGGCCACTTACTCGTTATTATTCAATCTATTCAACTTTCTCAACCACTAACAATTATTAACATTACCAACATATATGTATTTCAATTACAGAAAGGGGAGTTCTCACTTGAAATTCGTTCCTCGCCTCTTTACGTTGCAACAGTTTTACACTCCCTATTTATTTTTGGCTATCATTCAAAAGGGTTAAACCCTATTAAGCACAAATTGCTTCTAATATTCGCAAAAATAATTCTCAAATTAATTAGTCAAATATAAATATTTATTATCCAAAAGTATCTGTTTTATAATAAGCATATTTTTGAAGCTTGAATATCAAAGAATTTCTAAGTTGTCTAATTGGTTAATGGCAATCATAAGAACTTAAGAAGTATTACTTCTTTCTTCCAATTTATGTGAACTTTTCTATTTTTGAGATTCAAACCGTGTAAACTTTGATAATAATATGTAATGTATTTTTTTAATTATATTGATATAAGAAAAATTGCAACATATAATACTTTTCATATATATTTTTTAAATATTTAAATTTAAATTTAAATTTTTAAAAATATTAAATTAATCTAATTCGATTTAATATAAATGCCACAAAATTGAGACATATGAAGTAATTGTTAGGTGACATTTGACTTTAACAAAAGAAAGTACATATATAAGGACTAGAAAACCCATGGTTTTGAAGAGAATATATCTAATTTAGAGCTTGGAATGATTTTATGCTAATTATTTTTATTGACGACCCAAAATGTACCTTCAATTAATTAACCAATATTTTCCAAAAGTCTCTATTCAATGAATTTGCCCAAGTTTCCATAGAAATCCAGATTTTTAGCCGTCTACTAATTGCACTATTAGTTGATCTTGTTGATTTCGTTTACAATAAAGGCTAAATAAAACTAGCTAAGAAAAATAGAATTTAACTTACATACGATACTGATAATATAAAATTTTTGTAGTTTATCGTAAAATTTTATTTTAACTTACATACGATACTGATGTTGTTGATTTCGTTTATTATTGTAATTTAATTGTCTATAACAAATTTTATTTTATAGTTTATCATATTAGACTTGAGGTAGGTCACATGAATTTTCTATTGTTATTGGGGCTAATTTTTTCTGATAAAGTAAAATATTGACACGTTAACAACGCACAAAATTATATAAATCCAAAAGAAGTCACTATCCCTATGTGAGTTTGGTGTAGAGGAAAATATCTGTGGAAATTTTTAATAACACATTTTACACCCTAGTCCCTAGCTAGGTTATTGAAAAATTCTATTTAAGGCTTTGTTACGACTTAAAATATTTAAAATTAAATTAAAGAAAATATGTGCATTTGATTCTTTCAAAGTATAAAATATGTTGTAAAGTCGTTGAACATGAAGTAGCTCACTATAAATTTAAAATAACACATGAATAATTAAGGGATAAAATAGTAAATAATTATAGTTGATTTGTGAATATATGTACAAGCAAATAAATCAATAGCTCACAATTCAGTTAATTGAAGATTTAATGTGATCAGTCATATACTCCATAAAAATTAAAATCAAAATAACAATAATCGAGGGACCAAAGTGTTAATCCAATCCAAAATATTAGTGCTTAGAGTAAATGATAGAATGACGGAGGGACACCAATAAGGGCCGTGATGGAGTAGTAAGGACTCCTTCATTCTTAATTAGAGTTTTCGGATTCGAGTGCGCTTGGGTTTGGAGTCAGGGAGCGTTTTACCCTCCAATATAGGATTTTTTGGCGCGAATCCGGATTTGGTTGGACTCCAATGCAAGTATCGATCCAATGTAGCATTTTCCGACGTGAATCCGGATTCGATCCAATGTAGATTTTTCGATGCAAATTCAAATTTGATCGAACGCCAATAAAGATATCGAACAGAGTGTGTGAAACCAAACAATAAAAAGAATTGCTGAGTGAGAGTCAAGCTGGAAGATTCATGCATTTGTAGAAAGAAAAAAACATGAAAAAACACCTCTTTCAAAAGTCAATTATGTAACGCAATTTACAAAGAAACAAGGACAACGTTGTTTTTTACGTTGCTAAACATCTTGACACACAAAAAATCAAATGACGTTGGTGTTCTATGGTTTTTTCTTATAATCCAACCAGCTGGTTTTCATATATATACCCAAAAAAAAAAAACTCTGAGCAATCAGCTAGCTTATGTAGTACGGCAAGGGAGGATATATGTAGGAATTTGGAGGTGTCACGCCACTTGAATGTAGTTTGGAGGTGTCACGCTACTCAAACGTTGAGACAAAATTATATTTGTAGGCATTTTACATTATAAACATATATAACTCACGATTGACAGCTGTGGGCTATCGGCTAACTTATGTAGTATGCAACGGCGGATCTACGTAGAAGTTTGGAGGTGTCATGCCACTCGAATGTAGTTTGGAGGTGTCACGCCACTCAAACGTTGAGACAAAAATTATATTTGTTGGCATTTTACACTATAAAACATATATAACTCAAGTTTGACCTGTGGGCTATCGGCTAACTTATGTAGTATGCAAGGGCGAATTTATGTAAGAGTTTGGGGGTGTCACGCCACTTGAATGTTGTTTGGAGGTATCATGCCACTCAAACGTAGAGACAAAATTATATTTGTAGGCATTTTACATTATAAAATATATATAACTCAAGATTGACACCTGTGGACTATCGGCTAGCTTGTGTAGTATGCAAGAAAGGATCTATGTAGAAGTTTGGAGGTGTCACACCATTCAAACGTTCAAACAAAATCATATTTATAAGTATTTTACATAATAAAACATATATAACTCGAGATTGGCACCTAGAGGTGTCAAATGTTAGCTCAACCCGCTCAACTTGTCACAAACTTTAACGGATTGGGTAATAAGTTTATTTTTTGACGGGGCCAATTTGGGTTATAGCAGCTTTAGCTGACCTGTTGTTTAAGTTATCTATATTGCCCTTCTTTTTATTTAGAGATGAAAAATTGTACAATTATCAAGTTTTCAACTCACATACATTTATTTGGTATGACATAACGTATTTTCAGCTTATCAAGGACAAGATCTTTGATAGAAGGATTCATAGATTGAGGATTAGGATAGAAGGTTGATAGATACTCGAGCGTTTTTCTTTTTTAGTATTAGTACGTTCTTGTATTTTTTAGTCTTTACCACATGTTGTTTCTTTATTCTTTGATCTTGTTGTCGTTCTTTCTTGTTGTTACTGTTTCTTCTTTTACCTGTCTTTGAGTTGAGGTTTTTCAAAAACAATACATTCCAAAAGTGAGATAAAATCTGCATATACTTTCCTTTTCATATATTATTTATGAAATTTTACTGAATAGTTATTGTTATTATGTTCTTTTTTAATGATACTATGGATACAATATTTTTATTTTTGAAAAGCTTTTTCCAAAGAATTTTCATTATTAGTACTGGATTAGATATATTTGACAAAAAGGATGGAAAAAAGAGTTAGGGCCTAAAATTGTTGTTTCATAAGAGGAGTAAAGAATCAGTTTTCAGCACTGTCATTGGTCCAATTTTAGTAGACACAATACATGATTAGAGCTGAGAAAGCCAATTTTCACTTTATTTCCGTTTTTCTGTTTTTTATTTTTCAATCTCTTTCCTGTCTACTATATATTTTTTCCGTCACAAAATAGTTGACATCTATATATAAATTATACAAAATTGTTAGGAAAAAATTAATTAAAATTATGATTTGACTAATATAATTCTTATTAGTTCTTTAATTTTCATCTATTTATGTGCATCTTAATTCTAGAATAATTATTACTAAGGATAGAGTTGAAAAAGAGTGGCTAATTATCTATCTCTTGATCTTTTAAACATGCAATTTTTTTTTAACAAACATGCCAAAAAAAATCTTTTTGAACAAACATACCAATTATTTTGACACGAAGAGAGTGTATGTGATGTAGCACCAAAAACTTTTGTAAGTGATTTGGAGTGAAAATTATGAAAATAGTTTTGAAGTTCAAGTTGAATTTTGAAAAATTGATGAATGTCCAAACACCAAATAATTTTCCAAGATAATATTCTAGAAAATAAATAAAAATAATTTATGGTCAAACAGACACTACAAATAGTTTGAATATTTTTTGTTTTTTAACTTTCTTGCGATGAGAATTAGTTTCTGTATCTTGACATTTTTTAATAAAAACGCAAAAGTGAATTAGAATTCTTTAATTTTTTATTTGTTTTTAATTCCTTGAGGGGGTGTGTTGAGAAATGAGAAACATAGTACTTGCTGAATCTTAAATAAATTTTATTTTGGTCAATGATTTTAAAGAATCAGTGTCATTTTTTGTCAATATATAGTGGGGATGAAAAAGGAATAAATGGACCATATGGTATATATGGGCCACAGATAGAAACATGAAGATTAAAATAAGAAAGAAAGAGTGCATGTACGTAACATTAAAGTTCATGCACGGTTTCTAATTTTTTATGTTAATAGAAAGGGAATAACATGAATGCAATTTTGATCTATTTATTCTCCACATGGCCTCCCACTACTCATGTCTTTCCCATTTTTGATATAAGACATATTCCGTCGCTTCAACTGAATTCATTACTTTTAGCTTCAGCCAATAACAGAGCTAAAAAAGAAAATTGACCTTATATATATATAATATTAGCATGTAAATCTGTAATGAAGAAAATTCAGATAAACCCCTTGTGGCACACAGCTCTGCCCTCAACTCAAGCTATGTATGCAATGCACGTGCCGTTGGTGTTGAAAATTGGTCTGGTTTGTTTGAAGAAAATATGGCTGGATATTATATGATCAGTAGGATCAAGCAGAACGAAATATAATATATGAAGCCAGAATAAGAATGTTTTCCAAAATAAACCACACTGTATATACCCACATGCCTAAACCAAGTTGCAATAGGAACTACTTGGGGAAAATTTGCTTAAAATCAAAATCAAAAGATACTTAAAAAGAAATGACAGTCTGGTGCAAAGCATCTCGCCTTAGCAAGATGCACCTCAAAGGTTGTGATGTAGACAACTTATCCTAATATTAGCATTAATGGCTGCTTCCACGATAGAAACAACTAGAGGCACCCCTATCAAGTTTAATATTATATGAAGTCAGAGGACGGCCCAATACACTAAAGCTATGTATTTGGTTCAAAGAAGGGTCAGACCACACAGATCTATTGTATACAGCCTCACCGGCTTGAACCCGCGATCTCCTAATCACATGGCAACAACTTTAATTTACCAATTACTCAAAGGCTCCCTTTCAAATAATATATGGAGAATCTAGAAGAAAAACTCATTATCAATAATGTTGGCTAAACACCTTTTCGGGGACATATTAGCCAGGTAACAAGATGTCTAGTTTGAAAGAAACTGAATATGCTGCAGCAAATTGATGTAACACTTCAAAATTTATATGAACAGAATAGAAGACACAAGTTTCTATACCACATAACATTATACAGTTTTCTATTTTTACATCTAGCATTGTACCTTAAAAGACTTCCTACCTTACTATGGTTTTACATCTAACATTATCCCCTAATACATATCCTGCCTTAGTACTATGGTCTATCGTCTGTAAAACTTCACTATCATGGCATTACTCTGCGCGCCTGAAGCAGAACCTTCTGAAGCTCATCGGCAAGTCCTGGTAAGAGCACTGGTTTAGGGATGATGCCATTAATTCCGATCTGTAGGCATTTTTGACCGACATCTTCATCAGTAGTTGCAACTAAACCGATGATCAAAGGCCAGTCCTGCATTCCACGTTTGCGAAGTCTCCTGGTAACTTCAAAGCCGTCAACAAGAGGCGGGTGAAGATCCAAAACTACAATTTGAAACAAGGATGCATCAGAGCAAACAGCACCGAGGCATTCATATCCAGATGAAACTACAGAGACGATGCATCCCAGTTTCTCAAGCATCTTCCTTGTCACGGCTCTATTCATGTCATCATAGTCAACTAACAGAACTTTCACACCATGTAGTAGAGGATGTGGATATGTGGGATCTGAAGATTCCCCATATCCGGACATGCCTACTGGAATTGATGGTTGCCTTTGAAACCCGACAATGACAACCATGCTTTGGTCAAAACCTTCTGGATTTGGTTCTACAATAATGTCTCCTTGCATCAACTGTTTGTCGTTTTTCACATACCAGAAGGAAGTTAGTTTAAAATTCAAATTGCAAACATTATGGACTTATATTTAAAAATTCAAAAAAAAAAAAGCGAAGACAAGAAAATGAAAGTGTAATCGGTAACTAAATGCTGGAATATGAATAGACTTACATGAACCAACTTCCTGCAAACGGAAAATCTCAAACTCTCCTCAACGTCCCCACTGCAGCTCGTTGGAGTACACAGTTCGATCTCTGACTGAGACTGACTAATGCTTGTGCAAATTTCGAACCTGGTATACACTCTGTCACTAGATGAGTTTGATCTCCTCGTTTTCCAGCTTACATAATCTTCACTTGCTGGGAGGACTCGGAAGGTAAGATGCCCTCCGTTTGTGCCATTCAAAAGATTTCCGACTATATGAAGCAAAACTTGAAAGAATCTTCTTTCATCACCCATAACATGATTAGACAAAGATTTGTCGACTTCAATGGTAATATTGTAACCCTTCGATGCACACAAACACTTGACAAGACAAGCAGCTTCTCTTATCATGGAATGTAGCTTGAAATGCCTCATTTCCAATGGGAATCTTACGTTGGCCTTCGTTGAATTAACTATCAAATCATCCATCAGGGTGGAGACAGCGTGGCTGGTTTTGATCATAGAACCCACAAGAAGCTTCTGCTCATCTGTTAACTTCTCTTCCTGCAAGACCGAGATCAGACCCATAATTGAGTGTATCGGTCTTCTCAGCCGATTACTCATAACCGTCTGAAATGCACTCTTTGCATCACTTGCCCTAAGAGCATCCTGTTTTGCTTTCAGCAGTGCTCGGTTCTGTTCCAATAATCTTTCACTGATATTCTGAGACTCCTCAATCATTGCAGCATGGGACAGAGCCACAGCAACTTGATCGGCTGCAGCCTTGACAATCTCAATTTCCTGGTTACTCCAAAACCTACCACTTCCACGAGGTAGAACCAGAACGAGGATAGCATAACATCGCGGAACAATCTCAGGAGTTCCAGTTCGGAAATTCGAGACCTTCAGCATTGGTATCCTGATTGCAGCCACGGTTTCTGGGTCGCAACTCTTTCTACTACTTGCAGCAGCAAGTTTGGATCCCACGTCAAGTATCTTTACAGCATTACTCGCCTTGATCTCTTTTACATCGGGATCACTGATTGGGATGGGCATATTATTATACACACTGGAAACATCCGCCCTTGTAGGATCATGAGTCAGTCTCATCTCCGTTCTGTTCTCATTAGGCATCCATATAACACAATTATGCAAATTCAATATCTTCGACAGCTCATCAAGAGTTGTGTAGAGTATTGTATGACGATCAAGTGACTTCCTGATCTCTTGTGTAAGCATCTGAACATGCTTTCCAACTTCCTCTTTTTGCTTTATTTTTCCAACTTGTTGATCAAGATCCCAATTCTTTTGTATCAGCATTAATTCCCTTAGCTTCACTTTAAGTAGCATCGGGATAAGGTTGACGAGAGATACAGCAGTGAGCACGGAGATCAGTGCAGTGAGTAGTTTGGAAACAAGAATGGCAACCAAAATATGAAATGTGCGTTGGCCCAAATAAGTCATGAAACTGAGAAAATGTGTTAAACCACAGAAGATAATGAATGCTCCGAATTCAATGAGCACCCATTTGAATGGAAAGTTGGAACGACTGACGAAGTAAATGATCTCCAGTGGGATAGAAAAATACGCCAATGCAGTAAATAAATCACTGGTTCGTTGGGCAAATAACATACTATCGATGCTCCAAAATGCCTCATCATCATCGCAATTACATTCAGTAGCACCATCAACACCCGATAAGGAAGCAATGACCGATAAAATCAACAAACATGATGCTACATTCATCAGCATTGCATCCATTAGACCCTAGTCTTGTTTACACCAATGCTGCTTAATGTACAATCAGAGACCTGATAAATCAAACCATATATGCATAAGCCAACCTGTTAAGATTCAATTCCTAATTAAGTACACAAAAACCAACATTTTTTTAGAGTGAAGGTTGAAGTACACCTAAAGTATCCCGGTTTTCTGAGTTTTACATCTGAATTATCATACAAATGTATGGATTTCCTGCCTGAACTATCACAAACCATTTATCAAAACCCACCTTAACTATTAGTTGTTCGCTTTTCCTACCTGAAAGTTCAGGTATGAAACTTAAACAATTAACTATTGAGGTATATTTTGATAAATAGTTTGTGATAATTAGGGTAGGAAACTCGTGCACCTGATAGTTTAGGTACAAAACGAAATACTTTTAATGTGTTTTCGACAATTAAAGAAAAAAAGGAGACTAACATCAATATAAAATTTCACAGATATACACACAAATGCATGCACCAACATCAACTTGCAATTAACATAATTAATATCCAAAAGGAAGGAGAGTAAAAGGTGCCAAATAACAACTAGCCCCACAAGCCCACAAACTTAAAAAGGCATCCATTTATTTCAATGTGAAAATTTTGACTTTCACAATACTAATATAACCATTTCATAAATAGAACTTAGTACAAAGAGACTGAGAAGCTACTATGCACCTCAACTATAGTACTTAACAAAAAAAGGAAAACCAGAAAACTTTGAAATGAAAGTTAACACCCCTCGACAAGAAACTTTAAATAAATAATTTTCAATTTGTGGTTGTTTAAGAAACTAAAAAGAAATTTTGAATTTTATGGTCCTAAACTAAAATATATTGAATGTACTAAAATGTCCTTTAACCGAAAATTTAGACTTAAAAGAACTGTCAAAAAATATACTAATAAAAAATAAGACAAACAAACTGAAAAGGAGCAACATGTATACCAACAACATATTCGGTGTAGTTTCACTAGTGGAGTCCGAAGAATCTAGACCTTACCCTTATCTGAAAAGAGGAGGTAGCGAAACTGTTTTCGATATATTATGAGGAAAAGCAAAACAAAAGAGTTCCAAAAGAGAAATAATAGAAGTGAAGAAAGATGATCAGCTAAATTTACCTAAAAAGAAGAAAAAAAAACACATCTTTCTTTATCTGAGAAACAAAAAACCAAAAACAAGTCAATCCAACACACAGATCTTTATCTTTAGGCCAAACCCATCGTCAGATCCCTCAAGTACCCACGATCTTTCACTTAGGCAACTCAAGTGGATATTGATTCATTTTGGCCTCTCAAGCGGCCTTAAAGTGTGCCACTTTGACACCTTTTGCTGACTCAACAAATATATACTGTGTGTATTACACGCGTCTGATGATGTGGAAAGTGACAAATAATATGCCGACACGTGTCATTTTTCTAAAAAATAATTTTTAAATCATTAATTAATTTTATTTTTTTAAATCAATAATCACCCCTCCCCCCTTCCCTTCCCTCACCCCAACATCATCTTCTCCAAAATGTCCTGCAACAATGCCGCCCCCCTCCCCCTCCCCAAAATCATTTTCTAAATGCAGTAGTGCCACCCCTTCCACCCCATACCCCACCCCCAACATTGTTTATCTAACCCACCCCCACCCTCTAAAATTCTAAATTTATTTCCTTCTCTTTGTGATGATTATGGCAGGCACCAAACACCATTAATACCCCTGCTGTCCCTCCATTGTTGTACATCATTAATAACATTTTTTTTTCAAGCAAATAATAACACCATTAATAACACCAAATAACACCATTAATCTTTTCAAGCAAATAATAGGCTATCTCAACAAAAATTTTCAAGCACACCATTAACATCATTATCATCTCAAGACGACCCATGAAGGCAATCTCAACAAAATTTTTGCTTCGAATTCCTCCAATTGTTGACAATTCGATGGTGGATATTTCCTTCAATAGTGAAATCTCAACAAAATTTTAATAAATGTCTGAAATCTTGAGTATTCTTTATAGATTTCCTCCAATTGTTGATATTCCATAATGAAAATTTTCTCAAATTGTGAAGAAGAGTGATGTTAATGGTGTAATTATTAAAAGAGTGAAGAAGAAAAGAGAATAAAAGAGAAGAAAGATAAAAAAAAATTATAAAAATACCCCTCGCGTCTTCAATGCACCTTGCCAACTCAGCAAAAAGTGTCAAAATGACACACTTTGTATCTATTTGAGGTGTCAAAATGAACTAATATCCACTTGAAATGACTAAGTGAAAGATCGTGCGTACTTAAGGCGTAGATTTGGCCTTTATCTTTAAGCAACATGCAGACCCAAATAAACATTTATAGACTTTAAATCATCTTTTTATCCAAAACAACATCAAAACCAATGTAATTTTTCCAGCATTGGTATTATCAAAACATAAAAAGAATGAAAAAAAACAATCTATAGCCCACAAAAAAAGCTCCAAATAACTACTCAAAAAGAACCATAACTAAATGCACCACAAAGAAAAATTCAATGATCCAGTTATAACAAATACAAAGTTTTTCTTCAAGTGAAAATAAACTGAGTTTTTTCAATGACCATCTTGCTTTTACAAGCTTAAAAAACTTAAAAAGAGTAAAAAGGATTAGATTTTTACACCCAAAAAAAGAAAAAGAATAAGATTTTTTTACTCAAAAACAAGAAAGAAAATAAAAACAAGAAAGACATAGAGTACTTCACTGATTCTTCAAGAATTCAATGACCCTTTTCTTTTCTGTACCTTTTTCTTATTCTTGTATGCTCCAAATGCAAATTTGATATCAAGAACAGTTGAACTGTTTGAAGAAGTGTTTGTTATATAGAGAGAAAGAGAGAGACTTTAAAGAGAGTAGAAAAATCTCTCTCTATATATAAAAGCAAAATATAAGTAAGACAAGGCCACGTAGTAATTTTTAACACAATATTAAAAATTATTTTTTAAAAAAATTAAGTATTTGAATGTAAATAAATTACCTTTTTACAGAAAAAAATTTTATTATCTTAAAAATAGAAACTAATAATTAAAAAATTCTAATACATATATAGTATTTCAAACTTATCTCTTATGAAATTTAAATATTATAAAATTTATTTACATATTAGGAAAAGATGAAAAAACTATAATAATAATAATAATAATAATAATAATAATTAATGGTAAGGATAGAAGTCATAGTCTAAACTCTAATTTGTGATTGCAGTAGTACGTATATAATAATAATAATAATAATAATAATAATTAAATTTAAAAATACCTTTTCTGTATGCAAATTTTATTTAGTTATTTAGTAACTTTGACAAAACTTGATAATGTTCTAATAAAAAATTTTAAATTAAAAAATATTAAATATTTAAATTTTAAAATGCATTATTCTTTTAAAAATAAAACAAAATAATTAACTTAAAAATAGAAACTTATGGTTAAAGAGTTCTAAATAAACTCTTATTACTTCATAAATTTCTTCCTTTTATATATAATAAAATATATTTAATTTAATAATAATAATAATAATAAATAGTAGTCCGTAGTGATAATGCTTACCAGAAAATAAAAATTTTGAATTGAAAAATTAGTTATTTTAATTTAAATAAATTATCCTTTTACAAAAAAGATTTTCATTATCTTAAAAATAGAAACTAATAATTAAAGAGTTCTAATAAATATATACTATTTCAAACTTATCTCTTATAAAATTTAAATGTTATAAAATATATTTAAATATAATTTATTTACATATTAGGGAAAGATAAAAAACTATTAAAATATTATTATTATTAATAATAATAATAATAATAATAAGTTTTAAAAAAATAGTAACCGTAGTAGTAGTAATAATACTTCATTTCTAAATAAATAATTTTAGCCTTTTCATTTTGTCTCTCTCTATATGGTGTTTTAAATTTATATGAAGATAAATGATAGAGATTATGTTGGAGATACTATTTTGATTTATAACTCAAATAATGAATTGATAAATAAAGGTTTGAATTTTAAATGAAATATTCAAAATTTTGAATTGAAGAAAAGATAAAAGATCATATTTAAAATTAAATTTGAAAATATCTTTTCAGTATGCAAATTTTATTTAGTTATTTAGTAACTTTTTGAACTTTTCAATTTAAATTAAAAAGACATAAAAGATACTATTGAAAAAAATAAGCTTTGAAATATAAAGAGATAACTTTATTAATTTATTCGAACTTTAAAACTCTTTTACAATTTCTTTAAACCTATCCTACCAGATATTGTAACCTCATACAGTCTCTTATTTTAAAAATTTAAAATTACAACCGTTCTTTTATTCAAATGAATATGTGCTGATATATATATTATGTGGTTCCCTAAATTTGACCTTTTTAAAATTGGATACCTTAACTCAAAGGTGTAGTTTATTCCACATTTCATTAATGTTGAAAGTGTGTCTATTGAATATCTAATTGACAATTTCTTACAAAATCTAAGTGTATGACTCTCAAATATAACGATTTGGATAAAATTGAATTAATATATGATACATGAATTTCTCATATCTAATAAGAGGGAATGGACGGGAGAAGCAGGCAGGTCTCCGTTAACATGTCTGCTTCTCCTATCTGCTTCATAAGCTGCATTTTTCGTGATTTAATAGAAAAAGTAAAATAGATATTTATGATATATTTGTTTCAGCTGCTTCACCCAAGTTCACCCATAATTAATTATTATGTCATCTAAATACTACAAAATTAATATTAAAAAAATTATTATAAAGTCATATAAGTATTAAAAAATTAATAATATTTAATTATTATGACCATTTAAGCATTGTGTCACTTAAAATTGAGACTTGAGTAATTATTTTCTTTCAAAAAAAAAAAAAAAAAAAATCTTTTTGAAATGAGTAAATAAATAAATCTTATCACTTCTAATTAGTTATTATAAGTCATTTAAGATATGTCTGCTTCACTGTTTCAATCGTGATTTTATTATTATTAGCCTATGACTTCTATGTTTTAATAATGACAAACTAACAAGTGGATCCTTCCAGGATATTAAAGACTACTGATAAAGGAAGCCGGCTCCAAGAATGGAAGGACATCAACTTACAATCTGCGGCATCAAAGAAAATCAATCAGAATGAGAACAAATAAAAGGAGAATCTTAGTCCCAAAAGTCTCAATAAATCAGATCAATCACAGAGAATCTCTGGCCCAAAAGTCTCGATAAATCAGAACAATAACAACTAAAGAAAAGGAAGAAATGATCACAAGCACATTTGGAAAGACATCAACTTATACAAGACTAAGAGAAAAATAGATCACGGACATATCAGATATGAACGTGATCCAAAGCCGTATATAGATATATCTGATGTGACCTATCACACGGCTACATCCCTCAACCAAGGAATCAATTCAAATCCTTGATTGAGAAGAAATCTCTTGGGTTTCCTTATGAAAAGTAGCAGCCGAAGACTATAAAAGATGAAGACTGAGGACAGACACGAGTTATGCAACTTCAAGGAGAAAAATTAAAGTGTCTCAATCTTAGTCTCACAAGGCGTTGTAACTTTTAGCTTACAATTATTATATAATGAGTAGGATCGAGTTAACTTTGTAACATCAACTGAAGCTGTGTCACGAGATCTGAAGAGCAAAATAAGTCTTCAGAACTTTTTTCCTATCATTGTACTCGAGCCCGACATTGAACAATCTAAGAAAATTTTGAAACCCAAAGGGACTGGAAGTAGGCACCACATTGGTGTTCCGAACTAGGATAAATCTTTATGTTATTACTTTACGTTCTGTTATTTATTTGCTTAACCGTTTCAAATCTAATCTGCTTTGTGAAGTGCACTGTTCTGCAGGTGAGTCGACTGTGAGGAGTCAGTAGTCGACTTACAGAAATTTTTTAATTCACCCCCCTCTTGAATTTCAATTGGTATCAGAGCAAGGTCTCACCAACAACATTGCTTAACCTCAAGTGAGCAAAGATCAAATGACCAATTATCAAATTCCCGATGCCTTCCTTCAGGATGGTCACTCCTCCAAAAGACCATCATACTTTAGTGGACAACATCACTCTTACTGGAAGAATAGGTTCAGAATCTTTGTCCAATCAAATGACTTTCAAGCCTGGGTTTTCATCAAGAAGGGTCCAAAACCGTTTCCAGGACTTAAAGAAAAGCCAAATGATAAAGATAAAGAATCTAGCAGTTCTGACATAGAAGACCTTGAAAGCTTCGAGGTCACCAAAGAACAACAGGAGGTAATTCAAACTAATGCACGTGCTATAAGTTTAATTTTGTGTGCAGTTAGCGGGGAAGAATATGACAAGATACCAACTTGTTAAACCGTAAAGAAAATATGGGACAAATTGGAGGTAACCCATAAAGGAACCTCCCATGTCAAGACGTCAAAGATTGCTTCTTTGGTCAATGAATATGAGTTGTTCAAAATAGAAGAGAATGAGAACATTGAAACAGTGTTTACCAGATTCAGTAAAAATGTGTGCAAACTGAAATTACTGGGGATGATCTATTCGCACAACTTGCAAGTCCAGAAGCTGGTCCGAAGCCTTCCAAAGATCTGGAAAATCAAGGCTGTCATTCTGGAAGACGGAGATCTTCACAACATGACATATGATAAACTACGAGGTAACCTTATTGCATATGAAAAAAACTATATTAACATATACCATAAGGAGGAGAAAAAAATCCAGTAGCCTTCAATGCTGCTCGAACCGAAGAAGTGGACATTCTTAAGAGGACAACAGTGAATAAATAACTCTCATAAATTGTGGAGTATGGTAAATCATGAGACAGAGATAACAAAGATCCGAAGAAACCAAGAACGATGATTCCACTAGAAATGATGAACACTGCTATTACTGTGAAAAGCCTGGCCACTTCAAACAGAACTGTCCAGAATTAAAAAGAAGAACATCCAGGAAGAGCCAAAATTTCAGAGCCTGGAGTGATAAGGATGAAACCAAAGAAGAAACAGAGGCCGCCAATATATGCTTAATGGCAACAAGTGAACCTAGGATGTAAGACAACACGACATTCATAACTGTAATATTCTTGAATCCAACTTGGATATTATAACGACAAGCTTTAAAAAGTCATAGATGAATATAATAAACTAGCTCAAGAGAAGAAAAGTTGCGAAGCATGATTTAAACGAAAACTCAAAGAAGAACGACAAAACTGGCAAATAAAAATTGAAGCATGTCAAATTGAATTTGACCTACTCCATGAAGAGCTTGATGATGCTAAAATAAAATTAAATAGTTTTAAAACATCCCTAAGACACGATTTCGTAAGATCAAATTCCTTCATAAACAATTCAAGTTCCTCATCAGGATCGTTTAAATTAGCTAAGACCTCTTTCTCCTCTCGAGGACCCATCTGTTTTATCTGTGGACAGAGAGGGCACAAATCCTATAGCTGCAGGCACAAGCCTAAAAGTATGTGGGTTTGAAAGCCCAAAGAAAGCATATCTAACCCGCAAGGACCTAAGACCACTTTGGTACCTAAGCAGAGTTAATCTTTTCATTTTGAAGGAACATGTCCGCAAAAATAAAAAAAGGGGAAATATGAGCTCCTGATCACGGATGTTTCAAATACATGACCGGAAAGAAATAAATCTCCTATGTTAAAGAATGCAGGTGAAGGATCAATCAAAATTCAGTAATAGTGCCAGAGGCAATGTCATCCGATCTGACTCAATAAATAATTTACAATTTGAAGATAATGCTCGCACAATCTCTGAGCTATCACAAGACAAGTCGACTATACCCCCCTTCAGAGTCGACTCTTGCATCTGAAATGATGAAACAAAAATAAAGACAGGTTCCCTCCAAGAGGGTACTAACCTCAATAAAATCTCTCACAAGGTCAGAATCAATACGAATTATCTTTATCAGTTGCTTCCATCAAATGTTTTAATCTGCCTCATATATTTTTATTCATGAAGAAACTTTCACAAGATAATTTTCAGAATTTGAAAATTTGTTATGACCAAAATCATGTTTTTGAAATTATCTTTTTAAAAAAAGGGTTAATTTTGATAAAATTCTAAGTTTTTAAAAGATTTTTTTTTATATTTTAATATTATTCCTGATAATTCTAACCTTTTTGTGAGAATGTTGCTTGTATGATGAAAGTTTTCGTCACATGAGTGATGTCCCAAATTCATGTTTAGAAAGGAATAATCTTTAGTTAACTCACCAACAACTGGAGCAGTATACACAGTCCTTGAAAGTTGTTGTACTTAAATTCTATGAATCATGCATTAACTACTTGATTTTATTTTGTCCTTTGAGTCTGTTCTCAGAATGTGTGACAATACTGATGTTGTTAGTCTATCTAAATGTTCTGTACATCTAGAGCAAAACATATCTGCATTAAGAATCTTTTCATTTGTAATTATAGAGAAAGTGAGGATTTTTGTTGACTCCAAAAAACTGCTGGTAGTTTTTTTGGATAAAAATTTGACATTAATGATTTATGAGTCATATTTTTTGTACATAAATCTTTTTACTTAATTCAATTTTATTTTTACCATTGCTAGAAGAAAGATCTTATTTTCTTAGAAAAAGATTTGGAATTAATGATTTATGACTCATATTTTTGGACATAAATCTTTTTACTCAGTCCAATTTTACCTATTTTATCCAAAAGTTGTCTTTTAAGAGGAAGTCATCATTAACTTCACCATTTCCTACGCCACCTCTACCACCCTTTTCTCTTCCCCATGCAGTGTCCTTTCACCTTCATCTGTTCTCTTTCACTTCACACCATTTTACTTTTCCATTCTTATCCCTTCTGAACAGTCGCCTCTTGCCCTCATGCTTCTAAGTTTTCTTGAACGGATCTCTACCTCTATGTCTCCTCTTTTATATATCTCCCCTTCTCTCACTCATGATAAGTACCCGCTCCTTAGATAATGTATCTAGAATCTCTTTTGATAGTCTTATTTTTCTTTCAGATGCCTACGACGAGTCCGCATCTCAGTCCATTCTCCTCAAGAGACGACGAACCACTTTCAGCCATGTTTCTTCTCTCAAGAAACCCCTCCCAAATCCTTCTCACTCTCTCCCTGTAGAAGTGATGTACCAATTATGGACAAACCCTCGCAAAGAAAAAATCCTCTCCTTTAAAAATTGCTTCATCGTTCCTGGTCGCATCATCACTCTTAGTTAACTAAAAGATGTCTCTTGCAATATTGGTCACTTTTTCAAATTTCAAGATCTATCCTTGATTTTTTGCCTCTGTGGACTTCTAGTTTATGAAGACCCTGTTCGCATGTTTTACACTAATCTCCGACTTTCTCCAGACAGTGGTGAATTCAAGACTCTGTTCTAGGCACAAGAATTGTCTTGAACAACTTTCTGATTGAAAATATTTTCGATACTAAGTTTTTGGGTGTTTTTTTTTTCATGAATAATAAATGGATCGAGGACTTTAAAGTGGGATGAAGCCAAGAAATTTCTTCCTAACTTTGACTCCGTATCAACTAACTTTAGTCCCCTGTCACTATGCTTCAAATTTTGCATCATGGCCCATATCGTTGTTACCACCTTGATTTCGCGAAAATGATCCTTAAGCAACATCACTTGTTGTGATGTCTTTGTGTTGTACTTCCTGGTAAAGAAGATCAAAATCAATTGGACAACTTGAATACTTGAGTAAATGCTTGAGAGTGCAAGTGAAGCCAATACATCTACCAGTTTTTCATATGGGCTGCTCATCACCTAAATTCTTTTGTTGTACTCCATCGATCTCTCTGCTTATTCCTCTGTAGAAGTTGCTGCAACTTATGATTCAAAAACTTTCAGCAGGATGGGATATGTTCTGGTGGAAGATGAATGGTGCAGGAAGGAGTTTGCTTGTGCTAATTCTGAACCTCCAAAGGTAAGTAAATCTGCTTCTAACTCTTCTATATACAGTTCAAAGCCATTGAGGAAGACATCATGAAACTCCAGGAGTCTACTACCAAACTCCTGGACCTTGGGAAAAGTACAAGCTCTGACATAAGTGTGGTCTGAATGGGGCTCAATGGGCTCAAACAAGAGGGAGTCAAGCTATTCTCTCGAGTTCTCTCTCACATGGACTCCTTTAAATCCCAAGTCTCTTCCTCGAATGATGATCTGGTTGTCTCTGTTCAAACCTACTACTCTTTCTTTGTCAAGAATGTTGAAAAATTCTATGGCAAGTTTTGTCAAAATATGGATAACACCCTAACATACTTCCTGGCGAAACGGTGAACTGTGACTTTTTTTATTCAAAAGGGGTTCCGTCCCTTGTGTTGATGGGTTGTAAGATAATCTTTATCATACTATCTGCCATAATTTTTGATTGCTCTGCCTAGTTAATAGATTATAACTATCCATGGTTGTCTATTGTTTCTCGTATGCTGCTCTGTCTATGTATTTTGCTTTTTGCTGCTATTCTTTTTTATTATGCTAGAAGGGGAAGAAAAGATAGGAGCATCAAGAAGGAGAAAGTAGCAAGTCGACTTTTGGCACACAAAGTCAATTGATACCCAGGAAATCTGGGACAACAAAAATGCCTACAAGTAAGGGGAGCAAACTGACAGACAGGGAAGTCAACTGATGTTTACTCGTGTTTGTCATTATAAAAAAGGAGGAGATTGTTAGTCTTCGACTTCTATGTTTTAATAATAACAAACTAACAAATGGATCCTTGCAGGATATTGAAGACTAATGATAAATAAAGCCGACTCCAGGAATAGAAGGACATCAACTTACAATCCGTGGCATCAAAGAAAATTAATCAGAATCATAACAAATGGAAGGAGAATCCCAGTCCCATAAGTCTCGATAAATTAGATCAATCACGGAGAATCTCTGACCCAAAAGTCTCGACAAATCAGAACAATAATGACTAAAGAAAAGGAAGAAAATATCACAAGCACATTTGGAAAGGCATCAACCTATACAAGACTAAGAGGAAAATAGATCACGGACATATCTGATAAGGACGTGATCCAAAGCCGTATATGGACATATCTGATATAGACATATCACACGGCTACATCCCTCAATCAAGGAATCAATTCACATCCTTGATTGAGAAGAAATCTCTTGTGTTTCCTTATGAAGAGTAGCAGCCGAAGACTATAAAAGATGAAGACTGGGGACCGACACGAGTTACGCAACTTCAAGGAGAAAAATTTAAGTGTCTCAATCTTAGTCTCACAAGGCTTTGTAACTTTTAGCTTACAATTATTATATAAAGAGTAGGTCCGAGTTAACTTTGTAACATCAACTGAAGCTGTATCACAAGATCTAAAGAGCAAAATAAATCTTCAGAACTTATTTTCTATCATTGTACTCGAGCTCGACATTGAACGATCTAAGGAAACTTTGAAACCCAAGGGTACTGGAAGTAGGCACCACATTGGTGTTTCGAACCAGGATAAATCTTTGTGTTATTACATTACGTTCTGTTATTTATTTTCTTAATCGTTTCAAATCTAATCTACTTCGTGAAGTGAACTGTTCTACAGGCGAGTCGACTTTGAGGAGTCAGTAGTCGACTCACAGAAAAATTTTAATCCCTCCCCCCTCTTGAATTTCAATTATGTCACTCCTAATTAATTATTATGACCATTCAAGCATTGTGTCACTTAAATTGAGACTTGGGTAATTATTTTCTTTAAAAAAGAAAACGAAAATCTTTTTGAAATGAATAAATAAATAAATTTTATAATTTAATTATTATTATAATATTAATTTAATATAAATATTAGGCCCGTGCAATATCGTAACTAGTCTTTTAAGATTTTTTTTTCCTGATTCTCACATGTATTTGCTTGGAAAAAAAGCAAATTAATGTTAGATACGTGAATCTTTTTTATAACGAGAAAACTTATTTGACTCTTAAACTTATTGACTTCGCAAAAGAAGTTAAACAATGTTCGACACGTGAATTTATTTTACAATAAGAATTTTTTTTGACTCTCCAACATAGTGGCTTGACAAAAAATGAATCAACATTCAATTTTCACACGTGAATATTTTTATAAGAAAAAATTGTATTTGACTTTCCAACATATTGTCTGATTAAATATGTGAATTATCATCTGATACGTAAATTGAATTGATAAAAGACGTGAATCAATACTCGATACGTGAAGTGGCTTGACAAAAGACGCGAGTCAACACCCGATACGTGAAGTGGCTTGACAAAAAATGTGAATCAACACCCGACATGTAAAACGGCTTTGTAAAAGTTGTGAATAAATATTCGACACGTGAAGCGAACCATCAAAAGACATGCATCGATATCTGACACATGAAGTAGTTTGAATATTAAAAGAAATTTATTTAAAGCACATATAGGAAATCTTGAACGTAAAAAGAAACATATTTAAAGCACATGTAGGAAATCTTTCTCAAGAGTGGCCGCCATCTGTTAGACCAGTTTGTCTTCTACTTCCAGACGACTTTAAAGCACATGTAGAAAAATTTTCTCAAGGGTGGCTACTCTCTGTTAGACCAACTGTCTTCTACTTCTAGACGACTTCTTTATAATGGATTTTCTTCTTTTCTTGGCTTTGCTTGTATCTTATTAGAGTGTCTGACGTTATTCCCCACTTTTGAAGTGCACTTATTTGATGAGCTAAGTCTAAGTGTCATATAAGTCAAAAGCAAGCATGAGACCTAAAAAGACAATGTCGAATTTGAGTCAGAAATATGATTTATATGCCCCTTTCTTTATTTAAGGAGATTGAATCAATTATTAGTCCCGATACAGACATCTTTTTTCTTTTGCGATGAAATAAAAGAAAAATTCTTATTTAAAAGATTGCAATTTATTAATTGTCGTTGCTATCTACTCCGACTAATAGTTTAGCAATTTCATTGTTGCTAGTCTTGTTCCGTAGTGAATTTATGGAGAATCTAAATACTTATAATATTAAATGCATCGACATTTCTCTTAAAAAGAATTTTCACTTTGAAACAAGATCACTCTATACTAGATTTAGCCAACTCTGATGAGGATCCTGTTTTTCACATTTATTCTACATGACGAAATGAGGTCGTTCATGGAGTAAAGGGACCTTAGCATTTCTAACCAAATTATCATATATCATCTTATTTATGTATATACTAACTTACTATCTATAATTGATATTGTTCTTTTTGAAAACCTTTTCATGCTTTAATAATCTAGCTATGCACCTTGACCTTCCCTAAAAAGCAAGTAGCTTTGATTTGGAAATAAGTTTTTCTATCACTTTACTTAGTCCTAGATATTTGATGTCATTGGAATGGGCAAAGGAAAAGAAAAAGTGGTCTGAGAACAACAATAAGAGAGCGTTCATAATCTATCTCTAGTATAATATTATTTTTCGCTTAGAATTTCTTCCAGTTGAGTTGCACTTACAGGCTTAAATAAAATATTAATAATATGAGATGACATAAGAAAGTTTACAATGTGAAAAGTGACAAGACTCACTCCCCCTATTTGTTTCTCGCATATATAAGAAAAATCAAGAAGTCTGAATGAGGAATTGCTTCCCCATTTCACATGGCAACAAAACAACTATATCAACACATTAAAAGAAAAGAATTGGGGAATACAATAATGTAAGAATTATGAAACCCAACTAGTAAAGGAAAAATATAATCTTGATACAAGCCAAATTGGCTTCACTCTTTTGGGATCTATGCTTCAAGGATCAAGCCTAAGGATTCACGATATAATCATCCTAGGGAAGCATATACGTGATTGGAGGATAACTTGGAAAGGAGCTACATTTGATGATTCCATTCTAGGGATCAAGGAGAAACATCACATTTGGATGATAGCTTGAGCCTCAAAGAGCATAGGAATGTAGCAATTTTGGCATTTGAGTCACTTTTAGGCCTAATTAGTATTAAGAGTCACTTTTGGGTCCAAGTTATAATAAATGGCCTTTAGCCTCTAAATAGATACAACCATTTTTATTTTAGAGGTAGTTGATGAATAATGATTTGAGTTGCACTTGCGAGTGTTTATTTTAAACTTGTTGAGAAATATGGGTTGCTCGGGATTCCATTTCCGTGAGGTCCTCATAAGAGGTTGGTGTTTATTGGTAATTGATAGGAAGGTATTAGGGTTTAATATACCATTCAGTTGTCCTCTCTTTATCAATTTGTGTCAATCTATCTATCATTCTATCTATCCCGTTTATCCTTTACTCGTTTGTCTCATTTTTCCATTATTTTCTTATTTTCGTGTCGTTTTCATTTTCATATTTTTGTCTCATATCAAATGTCTAGCTACACCTCAAAGGATCTTATAAATCGATAAATTATCTTGGGAGTTATCAATACGTTATCCCGACAAGGGAACAAACAAAGAACATAGAATCTTACTACTAACTAGAAACAATTCATTTTGACCTGATCACGTATATTTATTTTTTAATGTCTTATCCTAGACTCATTTAGTTGATCTAAGGATTGATAAATATAAATAATATTGATTTCATTAATCTCTTAGTCATACTGCACTTCAATTCATCACTTCACCGTCGCCATTGAAAAACACTTGGTCAACATTTTCAACAGTGCCTTGAAGGAAACTTAAGAGAAAGTCTCATTATCACAATAGACATGACATCGGGGTTATATTATTCTTACTGTCAAGAACTGTAAGACAAAAAAATTAAAACACTTTTGTTATAATAACGATCGAGTTGGGGCATGATAGTCTTGAACTACACAAAAATTATGCATTAAGTGTCACACCCCACATTTTCGAGCTAGAAATCGAACCGCCGTTTCTATGTGTGCAAACTCTAATTCCATTATTTGTATTTTAATTCATGTGCCATGATATTTATCCTAGTGTGGTAAATGCTTTCAAAGTGAAAAATGTTCATAGAAACCACCTAGAGCAAAGTTGAGCTAAGAATCTTTGATTCATCCAAAGTTTGGTATTTGATTCTACAAGGGACTACTTTAAACATGTATAACTTTTGATATATGTAGAATTTTTCATCTCAAGACCACCAAGTTGTAGATAATTAAATCATCTTTCCAATGATACCGATTTCGCCTAAATCCGATAACCAGCCGAAAAGTTATAACCATTTTTGTGAGAGGCAGTAAGTGGAGGCGATATGCCCGCGCCGCCCAGGTTATTGCGCCGAGATAGAGGAGGCGCCGCGGGCTCTACTCCCTATGGCTAAAGGGGGTACCACCTGGTCCATTCCCCCGCCGTTTTCAACTCCTTAAGGGTCAAGGGGCACTTTGGTCCTTTTCCTTCAACCCCAAACATCCAAGGGACGATTTATAACACCCAAAAGGGCATTATTTGCCCACTTTTCATCATCAAAACCTCACGTAAACCCTCCCTTTTATCCAAGAACGAAATTCAAAATCCTTTTCTCCAAGAATCCAAGGAATTCAAGCTTTCTTCTCTAATTATATCTCAAGCAAACCCTATCTCTCCTCCCAAGAACAAAATTCAACTCTTCTTCTCTAAAGATCAAGAATTCAAGCTTTTCAATCAAGATTCTCAAGAAAAGTTTAAGATTAGGGTTCCATTCTTCAAACTAAGGAACTTAAGGTACGTGGGTTTTCCTAAACTACATGGGCATGTTGAAATCGTTTTGAGTAAGGTTTAAAGTTACGAAATTATATGTTTACGAAGAGTTTTGAAATTACATTAACAAATATGCATTGTGAACCCTTTTGATGATAATGTTTTGGTCTTGAGGCCTTCCCCTAAATTTTATTTTTGTTCATATATATGTATGTATGCGTTTGGAGTTTGAAAATTGAATTGAGAGCATGAATATTTGTACTCCCTCTCTAGTTATGACCCTTTTGATTTTCACATGTTACGAATTGATAAATTTCACCTTTTGAAGCATGGTATAAATATTTCTTGGCTATTGTTAAATGATTTGAGATTGATTGTGAATTGAAGAGAGGGTATTTTACTTGTTGATAAATGTGAAGATGTTCATTGAAAGAATTGCATGATTTATACAAAGTAAGTGACCACCGCATGTTTAAGAATTGAAAAATGAGAATCTTTGCATAAGTTGTCATGTATTTTAAATTACAAGTTCTCTTATACTGTTTAAATGATTTGGGTGGTCCAAATAACACGTTTTGAATGAAAAAATTGTAACATGATACTGTATGGCTTATACGACTTGCAAGTCTTGGTATGAAGATACCAAATCAGACAAATGTCATAATAGACTTAGACCTTACTAGACTACATAATTTTTCTGACATTAAACCACTTTTCAGAAAGATGCATGATTTAAAATACTAAAAATGGGCTTAAAGAGAGTTAGATGATTACCCGAAGAAGACATTTGAGTGTAAGGGCTCATCGCTAGAAATTGAGTTTTGCCGATTCAGGTGATATGATTGGCTAAGGCCAATGTATACTTGTCCTTGAGACATCCTTGCAACAAACTTGGATGTAGGGGATTGGCCGATGAGTTAATGATGGACCCACATAGCCCATGGGTACTAAACTTTAAGGTGTACCATCTAGCTCAGAAGTAAGACAAAGAGTGAGTCGTGGTTTCAAAGAAATGTTTCGAAGTCTTTTAAGTATGCCCATGTGTTTTCATATATCATATATAAAATATTTTATGAATTTCTCTCACTTATGTAGTATAAAAGTGCATTATTTTTTGATTGCTCTTCGTACCAGTATATCTGTATTGACCCCTCCTATATGTCAGGATCTGAGGCATTGTCCTGAGGTCCCGCTAAGTAGTAGATTGTTAGTCCAAAGTTCGTAGTTGATGAGCCTCCCTTATTTCAGAAGGCCTTGGTTGTTGGACATTGTTATTTTATTTTTATTTCATGGTCCGATTGGGGGCCTTGTCCCAGTTTTAGACATATGTTGGTTCTTGCATTATTAGAGATTTCGCAGACGTGTGTCATGTGTTTTGAATGTTAAGAATTTATTTTCAAATTGTTCAGTTGAATTATGAGAATGGCTATGTTTTCGTACGATAATTTTTTGCATTTCTTTATATTATATGAATGTTGTGCATGATTGTCAGATAGAAAGGGGTGCCCGGGCCTTCATGGTTTGGGATGCTCATCGTGGCCAGGGCCTCGGCTCGGGTCGTGACAAACTTGGTATCAGAGCATGGTTCATGGTCCTAAGATGTCTGCAAAATTACATTGAGTAGAGTCCTGTTTATGGGTGTGTAGCGCGCCACACTTATAAGAGGGAAGCTACTAGGAATTCAGGAATGTTTCACTTTTCTTCATGTTCTAGATCGTGCCATTGTGTTGTCCATTTGAAAGTTATCCAAATCCTTCTTTACTCTGATTTTGTTAACTATGTTTCATTATCGAGTCAATTCAAGTGCAGAATCTTAGAGTCTAAATGATGTAGTCCCTTCTGATTGAGTCATAAAAAGAGTATAAAATTGCACAAGGACTTGAAAGGCGTCCATAAGCTCCTTAAAGTGTATTTATTTAAGCCTATACCCCTATCTACATCAATCGTGCGTTTGAGACTGAGGTATGAAGTGTATTCAGTCCCTTTTAAAATTCTTGTTGCAGATAATATATTAAAGGATAGTGATGTATGTCAGAATGTTGGAACAGTATTTCCACCCGAGTAATAGTATATGTTAAGGTGTCATACCCTATTGGTAGTAAGATGATCCCGAAGTTAGTGATATGAAGTCACAAGGGTAGAAGTCAGGGTGAGGGTGACTTTTGCGTAAATAAGTAGTTTGAGTTGTATAACTCTTGACTGAGGGGTGGGTTACTCTTGTATGGTGATTGGCTAATGTTGTAGACAAATTTTTAGAGTGTACGGTAGTTTGCTGAGGAAGTGCCTGGCTATGATTATTAGTTATTCAAAATAGAGAAGGATCTCAAAATGGATAGCTATGGTGGTTGTAGAAATTATTTAAAGACTGTGAATGGAAAGGGGTAGATCAGTTAATAAGTTATGGATAGAGACTCATTGGCATAAATGGAATTTGAAGGTAGTCTAAATATATACATGGGTAAGTAAGTATGACATGAGAAAGTAGAACGTGTTGATAAGATCATAATGGGTTATGTTATAAGATTAAGATCAACTGCTCCCTATTATGTGACTTTACTCCCCTTAATTATCTTTTCTTTGGTAGTTGTAAACTAGTACTGCACATTAGAATGTGTGTGGTAGATTCTAAGGTGTGGTAGTAATGTTGTGGAGAGAATGAACTTGTGGGAGGTAGTTAAGTTAAATGGCATAGTTGGGTTGATTCCCTAATTTGATGGAATAGTATAGTATATGACCTGCTTCATCCATGTTATATGATTGGTGTTGTTAGAAAATAGGCTTGAACTGTAGATGTGGATTGTGGTGATAAAAATAGTAGCTTAAGACTTATGATGCATGTTTTGTGGAAGTAAGTAGTAGGCTTGATTCGATGTGTGCAATAGCCTAGGTTGGCAACTTGTGAAAAAAGAAGTGGATAATTATGATATATTATATACATGGGACTGGTGCTAGAACGATGGATTGTGATGAGTCTTTAAGCAGATAAGAGCATGGGTATATAAGAATAAGTTGAACTCCCCCAGGTAGCATCTTGTTAGATAAAGTTTATATGTATAAGTGTTTGGCGTACCTAGTTTGTGTTCTTGAAATTTGTAGTATGGAGACGCCCGAGGAAGACGAAGAAGTTGTTGTATGGTGTTCTTTAGAGCTGAATTGAGTAAATATAGGAAGGTAGTATGTGCCTTTGGTATAGTTTTGCAAATTTTGTTAAGTCGTAAGTTATGCGATTAGAGGTTTAATGCGAGTTTGTTAAGTAGTGGAGAATGGATCTTTATATGATAAGGGGGTGTGGATATTTATGCTCGTGAGAGTATGAGTTGTAGGGTGAGGGCTATAGAGACTAGCGAAAGTTAAGAGAAGCATTTCTGGAAAGGAACCTTCAGAGTATAGTTTATCAGAGAGAGTTTAGCATTTATGTATATGGTGATACCCCATTGTTCTAAGTGCTATGCTAATAGATTTAGTAAGAGGTTATGTCCTCAAGTCTAGGATGGTGACTTTGATCTAAGGGGGAGATAATGAGTTTAGGTAGTTCTCAATTTTCCCATGGTGGTAAATTGGAGGGAAGAGTTATGATAAATCTATTCCTATTCAAGCAAACTCCTCCTACTCCAATTTTAAGAGGTCATTCCATCAATGTCTTTTGTATTCAAGTTCTATGATATGTTGTTCATGACCCGTAAAATCCATGTCTCACATCGTGCTTAGTTTTAAGAAACCATGCTTTCTATATGTTTTCGATTTATGTTACGTCGGGACTAGCTAAAGTAATAAGGTTCATGCAAACTCCTGACTATCTCAGCTCTGAAATGAGAAGCGATAGCTTCAAGTATCAATCCTTGTTTCTATCATTGACTTCATATATTTCAAATTTATGTTGTATGACTCATGATATGTGCACTCATGTTTTTCACTGGGGTATGTCCTAACAACTCATGTTGTGTTGTGTTATGCTGAACGACTCTCTACTCATGATCCAGGCAGTTGATATATGAAGTACTTCTTGTCTATTGTGTCGTATCTTCACCTCATGTCCCTCCTTGAGTAGGGTAATAAGTATAAGTTATAGTCTGATAGTGTTACTCCCATTTATGATGTTTATGCTTGGGTCCCTCAATGACCCTCCGTATGTTAGTATGATGGTGGTTGTGGAAGCATAGTAATATTTTAGGTAGAGGTAGTAGATGTTCTTGAATGTGAAAAGTTTGATATGATTTCTTTAGATAAGGTTATAGGTGAAAGGGGAAAGAAAGAGATGAACTTTCGTTACGTGAAATAGTTAGGAAGGAGATATGTGGCGAAAATCTTTATGAGAATGATTGAATTTACTAGTCTTAGTGGATAGAGCCATTAAGTGGGTGTAGTAAATCACAAACCAATGACCCATGTGGTTATTACTCCTTGAATTAAGACTTGAGGTTGTTGGGTTATAGTGATGAGGTGAGGTGATTTTTTAATGTGATATAGAGTACAGGGTCCCATAGTTTAAGTTAGCATCCTTTTAACTTTGGGTTAGGCTTCAACATGGAAGTACTATGTAGCGGGACTCAAACTCTTGTGGTTAGATGCGTTGTGAGAGAATTATAAGTTGTAAATGATGAAGTATGTTATTTATTGTTCAGGGCATGGTTGAGTAGTATCTCTAAGTTTTAGGTCTATTCAATGTATCTTGTAAGGTAGAGAATGCTTCTAATTCCTATCTTCCACGAAATCTTATTTCATGATTGTACTGATGTAAATCAGGCCTATTATCACCAAAAAAACTCATGCCTTATGTTGTGATGATCATGAATCGTGTGCAAGGTCATCTCTATGTCAATCCTTATCATCTCACGATTCGTGCGTATACGATTCACTAGGGGATTATCATGAAACTCTTTTGATGACTTTGCATATTTCGTTGAGGAAAAAAAATATTCAATGCTAGGTTACGTTCCTTACTTTACACTTTTTGAGCTTCAACAAGATCTTACCCATCATTCAGGGAAGAATGATCCCAAGGAAGAGATAATGTAACACCCCACATTTTTGAGCTAGAAATCGAACCACCATTCCTACATGTGCAAACTATAATTCCATGATTCATATTTTAATTCATGTGTCATGATCTTTATCATAGTGTGGTAAGAGCTTTCGAAGTGAGAAATGTTCATAGAAACCACCTAGAGCAAAGTTGAGCTAAGAATCTTTGATTCGTCCAAAGTTTGGTATTTGATTCTACAAGAGTATACTTTGAACATGTATAACTTTTGATATACATAGAATTTTTCATCTCAAGACCCATCAAATTGTATATAGTCAAATCATCTTTCCAACGATACCAATTTCGCTTAAATCCGATACCCAAGGGAATAGTTATAGCCATTTTTGTGAGAGGTAGTAAGTGGAGGCGATATGCCCGCGCCGCCCAGGTTATTGCACTGGGATAGAGGAGGCGCCGTGGGATCTACTCCCCCTGGATAAAGGGGGCACCTCCTGGTCCATTCCCCCGCCGTTTTCAACTCCTCAAGGGTAAAGGGGTACTTTGTTCCTTTCCCCTCAACCCCAAACGTCCAAGGGACAGTTTATAACACCCAAAAGGGCATTATTTGCCCACTTTTCATCATCAAAACCTCACGTAAATCCTCCCTTTTCCCCAATAACGAAATCCAAAATCCTTTTCTCCAAGAATCCAAGGAATTCAAGCTTTCTTCTCTAATTAAATCTCAAGCAAACCCTATCTCTCCTCCCAAGAACAAGATTCAACTCTTCTTCTCTAAATATCAAGAATTCAAGCCTTTCAATTCAAGATTCTCAAGAAAAGTTTCAAGATTAGGGATTCATTCTTCAAACTAAGGAACTTAAGGTATGTGGGATTTTCCTAAACTACATGGGCATATTGAAATCATTTTGAGTAAGGTTTAAAGTTACGAAATCATATGTTTATGAATAGGGTTTTGAAATTACATTAACAAATATGCACTGTGAACCCTTTTGATGATAATGTTTTGGTCTTGATGCCTTCCCCTAAATTTTATTTTTGTTTATTTATATGTATGTATGCGTTTGGAGTTTGAAAGTTTAATTGAGAGCATGAATATTTGTACTCCCTCTCTAGTTATGACCCTTTTGATTTTCACATGTTATGAATTGATAAATTTTACCTTTTGAACCATGGTATAAATGTTTCTTGGCTATTGTTAATTGATTTGAGATTGCTTGTGAATTGAAGAGAGGGTGTTTTACTTGTTGATAAATGTGAAGATGTTCATTGAAAGAATTACACTGTTTACTACAAATTTAGTGAGCACCTCATGTTTAAGAATTGAAAAATGAGAATAGAAAGGGGCGCCCGGGCCTTCATTGTTCGGGATGCTCATCGCGGCTAGGGCCTCGGCTCGGATCGTGACATTAAGTTAGCAATAAAAGTGTCTCCTATTCAATTTTACACACTACCATTTTATCTGAGAATCATAGTTGACTCAATATTTATTATGTGATTTATGTTCTTTTTACAATGGGTTTTTTGAATCTAGGGAATCATTATTTAGGAATTGTATTCAATATTTCTAATGTCATATGCATGCTTATAGGAAGTTTTTAAGTGTCCCATGAAACTTTCAATAGTGATTTATATAGAGTAATTATGAGATTTTACTGTGATCTAAACATTGAGATGAAAATAAAACCTGGCCTAATGAATTTTTGTGTTTATCGACGTAAGGTGGCTAAAATGGTGGTTGTTGAAGAAGAAAATAAAGTCCCACATTGATAGTTAATAGGATGGGTAGCTTCCTTATAAGGCTTGGACAATCCTCCTACTTTTGAGCTAACTTTTATCGTGTATGTTAGGTTCAAGACCTAATTTTACATGGTATCAAAACATGATCTATCTTAATCAATGTTGGGCCCCTAAATTAAAAATTGACCACGTACCAGCTGTTCAATCCTGAACATGATATGGGGTATTAAAGAATGAAAAAAGTCCCACATCAGTGGTTAATTAATGATATGGGTGGTCACTTTATAAGGTTTGAACAATCTTTCTTTGAGCTAACTTTTGCAGTGTGAGTTAGACTCAAGACCTAATTTTACATATTGAAAAATGAAAAAAAAAGTCTCAATTGGTGGTTAATGAGATGAGTGATCTCGTTATAAGAGTTGGGGATCCTCCTATGTTTGACCCAGCTTTTAGGGTGTGTTAGGCCCAAGACCTAGTTTTACACGGTATCGTAATATGACCCATCTCACCCGATATTGGGTCCCCAAATTAAAAATTATTCATGCTCCTGAAGTGGAGTGTTGAAGAATGAAAAAGAGACCCACATTGGTGGTTTATACAATGGATGGTCTCCTTATAAAACTTAGACTATTCTATTGCTTTTAAGCTAACTTTTGGAGTGTTAGTTAAGTGAAATATTTAATTTTATAGTGGTCAACAAATGGTATACTATTGATCTAAAAATGGAGAAACAAAAAAAATTGTTTACCTTCTCAAGATAATGATAACGTCTGAATACATACTACTCTCCTCAAACTATACTTGTGGGATTACATTGTAAATTTTGTTGAACGGTGTCTTGATGGAGTTATTTACCCTAAAGTGACCATCAAAGCAATGGCGAAGCCATCTTTGCACCAGGGGGGGTCATTCAAACCCCCTTCGGTGAAAAATTATACGATTTTTTATTATTTTTATATGATTAAAAATATTTTATATGAATATATAGTAGATGTTGAACCTCCTTCGACTAGTTCTTATATATCCTTCTAAACCCCCCTCAATGAAAATCCTGATTCCCACTGCATTAGAGTATATGAATATTTGATAATTTTTCATGAACTTTTGTAGTGCTTCTAGGTAAATTTTTCTGCATCTCTTTTCTATTCACTTTCTTTTTGTGTGTGTGAGAGAGATTCTCGATTTTCTTATGAAAAATGATTTTATTTGTTTCCGCCACTATCACTTAATACATATTAGTGGCTAAGAATTTTTCTAAGAGAACCAGAAGAACAACAATAAACTCAAAATTAATGAAAATTAGCAAATTGAACAAGGTATAATTTTTTTTTACGATTTTCGCTCAATCTAATTTTAAAAATTATTATATATTTAACAAAAATAAAGTGATTACTTTTAACAAGCTTGAAGGATAAAATTGCTCATAAATAATATCTAATGGACTACTTTGAACTTTTATCTAAACATAAGAGATTTTCTGTTAATTTTAAAAGCTAAAAATTAGAGGTAATAATACTCTATTTATGATATATAATTGAGTTTTCTCATTTATATTTAAGGACTCTAATTTTAATCCACGTGGTGATGAGAGAAACAATATGGTTTAGAGAAGTTGTGTGTATAAATTAGCATAAGAAAATGTCAGTGTGTTACGGTAATCGGTGTTTTACTGAGTAAGCAACTTTATAAATGTCAAACTGCATGTTGACAATGTGATTATCTTATTGATGCATCTTTTTAACAATATCACATGATAGGTGAACGGGCCCTTATTCACCTTTTATACTTTTCAGATTTTAAGGGATCTAATCTCAATATTAGTTGGTCCACCCAACTTATCATGAGAACAAAATCAATTAAAAGTTCATGAAGAATTTTCTAGTTCTTCAATATATGTTTAATACTCACTATGCACATCTTGTTCGGCTGTCGCAATCGTTCATGTAAATTTATGAACTTTTATACTAGTAAACTCCAAGTTTACCATGATATGTATCATTTACTTTAGTAAATTTCAGATTTACTATTATATGAATAAATTTTGGATTTACTACTTTAGAAGTAAATTTCAAAATAACTCTTCTCAATTATTCTGCCTCTTGTGGAGGTGAGTTGTGATACCATCACAATCAAATGCACGTTTGTATTAATAAGCTTCTCATTCCCCAAGAATGGAATATAATTGTGCCTTAAGCCTATCAAATTATGATAGCTTATAACCTCTTTCATGATTTTGCTACTTCAGGAGCAAATTGAGGCATACATATGATCAGGGGTGGATCTACAGTATAGTGTGCGGGTTCGGCCGAACCCAGTAGCTTCCGCATAGACTCGGTATTGTATTGAAAAAATCACTAAATATATTTAAATTTAAGTGTTGTGTGTAGACACCTAATTTTGTCCCTCCCAAGTCCAATTTTATTCATTTTTAGCTCACATTACCACACACCCTCACCCATGTGATTATATCCCACAAAAATACAAAAAATAATAACTCTTAACAAATTTTATCTTGTTTTAATCCTTATCCTAACCAACTTTTACACCTCATCCATATCCTACCCCACCTACCCCACGTGACCCCCCTCCCCCCACAACTTTTTTGTCCACAAAGAAAAGGGAAAGCATATTCATACACCATCTTATTCTACAAAAAAAAGACCCACTTCATCATCATATAGGCACTCCATCATTGAGAAGGGGGACCTCACCATTATCTTCCATTTTAATTTTCTACAAAAAAAATAGAATCACGCACACTCACCATCGACTGGGGACGCGCACACCAATCGGTATCTCTCACACAAAATACACCATCAATGCGACCACACACACAGTAATGAATGGCACGTGCACAAACAACAAGGAATCGCACATACACACACCCGATCTGAGAGAGAAGGAGAGAATCCGAAAAGGGGTACTGCTCCAGCAAGTTTCGCCTGAGAGTGATCAAAATCCGGTCCATTTTCATTGGTTATCGCCATTGTCTGAGCTCTCCGGAGTTCCGACGACGCGAAACAGCGACCCCCAACACCAATTCAATCCAAATCCAAGCCGATAAGCACTTCTTTCTCAGTTTTCTGTTGAACTCTCGCCAAAAATGGTGAGACAGCGACCAGAGTGACGCAATCCAAGTTGTTTCAGTCTATTCTAACCAAATTCCATCTGACAACATCAAAAAATCAAAACGGGTCAGTTGGTCCATTCGGGTTAATTCAGATTTTGTTGGTTTGTTTGAGTTACGGGTTCAATGTTGAGGTTCCCGTTTGGGTCGAGGTTCTGTTGCTCAGTGAATTCTAATTCATCGCTGATTGTTTGGAATAAAATCAATGATTGAGGTCCAATTCTACATCTCTTATCTCTCTTTTCCTGAATATTTTTGAATGGTGTAATTTTTGATTCATTTTTGGTTGAGATGATTTTACTCGTCATTATTTAATTGTTAATTCTGGTGTGAAGCATGTTAATCACATAGCTGATTTGGGGTTAAGTGGGATTTTGGGGAAAAAGATTGAAAATTGTTAAAAGTGAATATTGGTTTATATTGGTTCAGTGACATTGCTTGATTCGGAATAAACGTCGATTTTGTTAAGTTCGATAGTATCATATTTTAGGCCATGAATCGTTAGGCAAATGATAGGGGGTAGGCAAACTTACGGATTGTGACATTGGTGAAATGTGTGAGATATGTGTTGAATGGATTTATTTTATCGCAATTGAAAAAATGTATTCATTTGGCTGGGGAATGCCCCGATGTATCTGTATTACTTTATTCGGGCAATGCCCCAAGAAAGTTGTACTTAAAGACGGTGCACGATCAAGGCCCAGAACATCGAGTGGAGTAAAGCATCGGAGCATAGTTTAGTACTAGTGTAGGTTAGCGTAGGTTTATATTTTTGCATTTTTTTTATTTCGAATTGTATAATTGGACTGACCACTATATTTTTGATTTGTTTTGTTTTGCGTGTTTGATTGATTGTTCTATTTGTTTTGTGTGTTTTATACATTCGTAATATCAAATTAGCCGATACGCTCCTCCACCAAGCGACCATGGTCGAACCACGGGATCGAGGGGTGCCTAACACCTTTCCCTCCATCAACAGAATTTCTTAACCGAAATCTCTGTTCGTAAACTAATTTTTAAAGAGTCAAATTGTTTTGAAAAAGATTGTCCAAAGGTAACTTGACACACCGGATTATGCCCAGTGGCGACTCTGATTTTTGAATGTAAGCATAATCCTTTTTCGGAACAAATCTTCATTTTGTCACTTTAATAATAAAACCCTTTTCGAACTTAAAATTAAATCATTCTTTTTGGAAGTTAAAAAAGGGGTGTGACAGCTCTGGCGACTCTGCTGGGGATTTTTTTCCAGAATTCGAGCTTATTTTGGAGTTGTATCAGCTTAGTTTGGCACTATAGGTGTATAGACATTTTGTTTGTGTTGTTTTATGTTATTGTTTTATCATTGTTGAGTGCCTACGTTCTCTTTATTTATAGTTTTTATCTTATGTGTTACCGCTTTATATCTGGCATTATTTGCATAACCCGAGTCAATTCTTTTTGCAACAAGTCCTGGAGTGCACGTCGTGTACACAAACTCTAGTTGAGTTACCCTTATTTTAGGAGGGGAAGCCGTCAGACATATGGAGTGGGTGGAAAGAAAAACAACCACTATCGACCATATGCTCCCCCGAACGGCCTTGTTAGTAAACTCCAATGTAGGTCAACCTTTAGGTCATATTTATCTGCATCATATTGAAACCTAGCAGGACCCACTTGGTCCTTTGTAGGAGACTCGCCTTTGAAGCATCCCTACGTGCTAAATGTTGCATCTTTGAGGCTAACGTGGTCATTTGATGGACCGATTTGGGGAAAGCATGTGTTAGAAGTAAAGTGTGTAGACAAGAACAATTGAAAAAAAAGAGAGGAAAAAGAAAGAAAAAGTGAGTCGAAAAGAAAAGAAAGAGTTTCGTTGTTTTTAGAGTTCTTTATGGCTTTTGTTTTTCACAACCCAAAAATTCAAAAAGATTTATTTTACCTTTCGCGCTTAATTTGTCAAAAGCATCAAAAGATTTTCCTTTTGTTCCTTTATCATGCATTCACAATTCAAAAACTATAAAAAGATTTTTAATAGCAGCTTTTTATAAAAGAAAATTCAAAAATATGATAGAAGTTTTGTACATTTCATGTAATGAAAATACCAAAAAGATTTTTCTTTCATAGTTGGTGTCATTTTTATGTGAAGTGTGAAATTAAAAAACCCAAGAAAGATTTTTTCGGCATTTTCATCGTCTGTCTATGGTCGTATCTCTCAAGTCAGGGTTCAGTTCGTTATTTAATCCTAAATTGTCCAATCTGGACGAACTACGCACCCCCGATTCTCCTATTTCGGGAGTGAGATACGTAGGCAACCTATTGTTGATTTGGGGATCTTATTTAAAAAATCCAAAAAAGATTTTTTTCACTCTTCATTTAGAGTAGATGTTTCATACATGTCTTGAAAAGAAAAATACAAAAAATTTCCTTAATAGTCGTAGTTTTGTTTTTCTTTTTTTGGTTGTTCTTATTTGAAAAATTAAAAAAAAAATTCTCCACTCTTCATTTAGAGTAGGTGTTCATATACACCTTTAAAAGAAAATCACAAAAAAGATTTTTTGTTAACAGCTTCAAGTCTCATTTTCGTATGAAATTCAAAAATTGAAAATCCAAAAAGATTTTTCTTTGGTAATCATAGGTTTCGTTTTGTATAGGGAGTTTAAACTTGAAAAATGCAAAAAGATTTTCGTCAATTCTTTTGACATTTTGCTATTTTTGAAGTTTCTGAAGAAAAAAAAAAGGAAAAAGTTTAATTGGCCATTTTGGCAAAACTTCACGAACTACGCACACCTGATTCTCCTCTCTCGGGAGTGAGATACGTAGGCGCCCCTCTTGGGTTCGGTGACCTTTTTTTTTAAAAAAGGGGTGGGGGTTTGAAAAAAAGTGTTGAATTCTAACACATTTTCTATCTCTTGTTCAGTTAGTTTAAGGTGGTTGGTTTGTGGCATTTTGGCTGGTCCTCCATATTGCTCCAAGTCACAGAGAAAGTTATGGCCAACAAGGATACCGAGTTTGTTGTCACCGATTAGATAAGGAGTTTGGGGAATGAGAATTTGGAAGCTAATGAAGAGATTCAAAAATTAAGGCAGCAAATGATAGAAATGCATCAAGCTTGGGCTAATGGGTTGCGGCCTCCTCCATTTCCCACTGATAATCTGGAATATCTTTTTAGCTTCCCTCCAGTGTCACATGCACAATTTCCTATTGTTGTTGACACGTTACCACATGCATCGGGATCTACTCTGGGGCAACACTACCCAAACCCTTCCAATATTCATTTCCTCACTCCTCAACACAAAGCTACCATATGCTCGGCTCCACCCACTGTTCATGTTTTTGCAGCACCACCCCTACCTGAAGCTCCTAATTTTGAGGTTTATCCACAAGTTGTGCTTTCCCACTCTGCGAGAGAGCCTGTATTGAATATTTTTGCTGATCAACATCATGCTATTGAGCCCATATTTAAGTCGACTAATCCTTATGGCTACACTCACCCGCCTGAATTTCCTCTTAACACTGAGAAGCCTGTTATAAAAGAAGAACAAGAGGATGACCAAAAAATTGAGAAGCTTGGAACTGGCTATGAAAGACCTCCAGGGACTTAGAGGGGTATAAAAGTGTCTCATATAAAGATCTGTGCATGTTTCCATGGGTTCATCTTCCTTTTGGTTTTAAAATGCCAAAGTTTGAGAAATATGACGGACATTGGGACCCAATGGCACATTTGAGGCGCTATTGTAACCAATTAAGAGGCGTTGGAGGGAAAGAAGAACTACTCATGGCTTATTTCGGGGAAAGTCTTTCAGTCCTAGCTTCGAAATGGTTTGTTGACCTAGACATCGACAAGTGGAATAGTTGGGATGACCTGTCTAATGAATTCGTGGAACAATTCCAATACAATATGGAGTTGATTCCTGACAAGAAGTCCCTAACTAATATGAAGGAAAAGAGCACTGAAACTTTCAGAGAGTATGCGATTAGATGGCGTGAACAAACTGCTAGGGTAAAACCGCCAATGAAAGAAAGTAAGATAGTGGAGGTGTTTATTCAAGAGTAGGATGAAACATATTATCAACACTTGTTACCTGCATTAGGCAAGCCATTTATTGAGGTCCTCAAAATGGGGAAGATGATAGAGGATGGAATTAAGACCGGCCGCATTGTGAGTTTTGCAACATTGAAAGCGACTACTCAATCAATTCAAAAAGGTTGGCAAGACTTCACGAACTACGCACACCTGATTCTCCTTTCTCGGGAGTGAGATACGTAAGCTCCCTTCTTAGGTTCGGTGATCTTTTCTAAAAAAAAAGGTTTTGAAGAAAAAATGTTGAACTCTAACATATTTGTTGCCTCTTGTTCAGTTAGTTTAAGGTGGTGGATTTGTGGCATCCTAGATGGTCCTCCACATCACACCAAATCTAAAGAAGGTTTAGCTGTGTTCAACAAGGATACAGAGAGTGACCTCATGGATCAAATAAAGAGGCAGGAGAATGAGAGTTTAAAGGAACAAAATTTGAGACTAAGACAACAAATGATGAAAATGTATCAAGCTTGGGCTAGTGGGCTAACTTCTTCTCCATTCCCCACTATTGATCATATCTATATCTTGAGTTTTCCATTACAATTGCAAAAGTCAGTTCCCTAGTCTTGATTGACGCACCACAACATGCCTCAAAATTCATGCCACGTCAGCTATATCTCAATACATCCACCACTCATTCTCTAGCTCCTCAGGTTACAGTGTTGAAGGTTGTAGTGCTTTGAAATGGAAAGGTTGATTCAAGAAAATTTGATCGTAGTGCAAAACATTGGCACTACAAAGGTCACACAGAATCCTTCACCCACACACGGTAATGCATGATATGATATGTGGGAAGCAATGATTCAAGCACAGAGATCCAGAACTTATTTGTTGAAGAGAATGCGTCTGACAGTGGTGGAAGCTCTAGTCATGCTGATATACAAACCAGTGACTAAGTTGTCAGGCTGAGGAATTGAGAAGTCACCCCTCTCCCTACTAGGAAGAGGTCTGATAGTTTGTTTTATTTTATTTTCTGTTATCCAAATTATTTCAGGGTTGTAGTTCGGGATCTATATTGTTTTGTTTCTCTATCGTCTTTGTTTAAAACCTTCAATCTTTACTTTCAATGAAATGTGGTGTCCGTTGTCGTTTTGTCTCATTTTAAGTCATTTGTTTGTTTTCTTTACATAGTATATTTTTATGTTGTCTCTAGTGATATGACATACTGACGGAACTTTCAGCTAGATCTTAAAATCCAATTTGAGCATGAACTTTGAATCAGAGGGCTAAAGTTAGAAAAAGCATCCGAGAAAATATGTAGAGTGCTGAGATATTTGGTGACAAGTTGAAACCTTCTTCGAAAATTAAGGCAATTGTTTTGAGAATCACAAGAATAACTTGGTCATCAATTGAAAGACATGTCTCAATCAGGTCAAATAGTGTCTACATAAACAGAAAGAAATTCAGCTCCACGAAATCATGAGTCATTCAAGGTGAGGAATGTACAACAAAAGTGGAGTTGTATGCTAGAAAAACGTAGAAGAAGTAGTGATGCACAGACTCAGTCAAAGTTAATGCTTAAAAGATGTCACAAATGATCTCCATCTTTCATTTTCATATTACATGATGTGTACTAGCATTTTCAAGGATTGATATGACGAAGACATTTCATTCTACTATCCAAACATTGTGTCATCCTTTGTTTACCCTATTTGAGCCTTAGTGTTATTTTCTTTCATACCCCTCTTTTGGAATCAAGATAGAGTCAGCAAAGCTCAAAAGAAAAGTGTCGAGCAAAACAATAGAGTCAGAAAAATAAAAAAAAGAGAAAAAGAAAATATGTCCAAAAAGAAAAAAGAGAAGAGTGTCAAGAAAAATAAAGTCAAAAAAGTCCCAAAGAGAAAGAGTCAACAAAAGAAAAAAATTCGAATCAAGCAAAAGAACAATCTGCCAGAACTACGCGTGACCTGATTCTCCTCTTTCGGGGGTGAGATACGTAGGCTACCCTACTCTGGGCTCGGTCCAACCAAATAAACAATTTAGAATTGCCCAGTCAAAAGAAACTGGGACATGAGTTAATCCTCATTGTTTGAGTCAATTCCTAAAGTTGTAAGTCCTACCCCACTTCAAGTGTTGTTTGGGACTCATGTCATCCTTTCTTTCTAACCTTATCAAAAATCCAAGTTACAACCAAAGAAAGACCTTCAGATCAATCTCTGAGAATGCTAAGGCTAAGCATGCAATGAATGTGATAATGCATTTTGGGAACTACTTGTCTTCCTCAGCATAAGGAATCAGGAGAGAAATAAAAATGAGAGAGTCTTATTGGTGAAAACCCTCACGGGAACCATAAGGCGATGGTAAGTTGAGATAGATAAAAATGAGAGAGTCTTATTGGTGAAAACCCTCACGGGCACCATAAGGCGATGGTGAATTGAGAGAAAAATGAGAGAGGCTTGTTGGCAAAAATCCTTCAATGTTCCACTAACAGAATGAGCTCTTCGAATGCAATGAGTTCAAGCAAGTAACTTAGTTTCAGAGCCATTAACTCAACAACAATTGGTAAAAAGTTTGGATTGAAAGATCAGACAGCTTGATCAAAAATGCATAGCATAATCATTAGAGTTGACTGTCATTTATAGATAAATTTTTTATTTCTTTATTTCAAATGGGGACATTCATTGTCTTTTCTTCTCTTTATTTTTATTTTATTTTCTTTAGTCAGTTGTTCAAATAAAATCATTGTCATTTTTCTCTTGTCTTTGAGTAAGTCCATGTCAAAACAAGTCAGAAAAGATTTCAAAATTGGCTACCAGCTTCTTCAATTGTGCAAAGCAAGACAAAAAGCCAACACATGAAAGATACATAATTTGTAACGCCCCAAAATTTGGGTTCCGAGACGTCACACGGTGCTTAGGGGCATAAGTGACCCCAAGTTAACCCTCCTACTGGCATAACTCGTAATCAACTGGATAAAATGCTTAAATCTATATAAAATCAGCAAAAATATAGAACTTCTCTCAACTTGATCAATATAAACATGAACTTTACAAGATTACAAATCTACTTTTACCAAACGAAACTGAAACTGAATACATCAACTTTTACTGACTGTCTATGAAGCCTCTACTGGTACTGAATTCAGATAGATGGGTCATGACTCCCAACTACCCAATCTCAATACGACTAAAGTAAGAAAAAATACAACACTTCTCGAACTGTATAACTGACTCAAGCCCTCGAATCAAAAGGACTCATCACCTGCTAACTGAAAACTGCAAACTGACTGAATGCGGTATCTGCGCTATAACTTGTACCTACATTATAAGGCACTGTAACATATAGAAATATATGGGGGTCAGTACTTTAAGGAATGTACTGAGTATGTGGGGGTACAATGCAACGTTATAAATAATATTATAAATGATTATGAAAATCATGCATGCTGACGATAACAACTTTCTTTGCTTTAATTAACTGAAATATATTCCTTGTAAATCATCAATAATAGTACAAGTATTATAAATCTCATAAATCATTATACTCAACTCAAACTCTTTAAATCATGACTTAGAGTGACTCAGTAACTCATGAAAACTTGGACTATTATGGACTTGGGAGTTTCTTATAACAGACATAACTACACCATGTGAGCCGCATGGAGTCCAACGTATTGCCCTCCTAAGGAGAGAACCCCACATTGGCGGGGGTGTCGTACTCTTGCCAGGGAGTACAACCTCAATCCCACACTCGGCCTTTGGCCCACAATTATCAACATCAATCCTACGGTGGCACGTAGTTTTGGGGAAATACCAAATTTCTTAATTGGTGCTAAATAGTCCTCCCAGACTCAGCTCAGAACGCGTTAGGGAATCCACCTTAATCTATATCAACTCATGGGTCTATTATAAAGACCAAAACATAAATATATATATATCTCATCTGTAAATCATAGACTCTATGGATCCCTAACTCGACTCAAAATCAAACAATCTTTCTCAACATCAAGATGTATTAATTCATTAAGTCATGGCAACATCAATAACTTTGAGGAAATATCAAGACTCATTATAACGACTCAATCTCATGAATCAATATACTCAATAATTCAATTTGTCATAAGGAAGTTTAAAGCTTGACACATGTCTTGAAAGCACTTGAAATACCAACTCATGGTAGAAACATAAAATTCACAATATTAAATATCAAGTCAAAATTTGAAAATTTTAAAATAATCATGTATCAAAAACTTCAAGAAAACATCATAGGACTCATTCTTGACTCTCAAGATCAAATATCAATATATATATATATTCAATAATCAACTTTTCATAGAAAAGCTTAAATCATGACTCTTATCTCAAATCATTCGTAAATCATCAACTCAGAATAACGATATTCAACTCATGGCATAAGTTATCAATTTAAGAAATAAATGATGAAATAGTCATGTGTATCAATCTTGAATAGCTCAAATATCATAAATCATTAATAAAGTAATTTGGGTGTAAACCCATTTTCCAAAAATCATGAACTTCAATAGTAGAAATTAAATCTTTGGGCACAAGAACGAACAAAGTGTTCTTGTTCAAACTCCACATACCTTGGATTATGGATTTAAGATGAACAAGCTTGATTGGGAACTCTTCTTCACACTTTTGAGCTAAGTTTCTTGATGCCTTTGACTTGAAAAACTTTAATTCTTGGACAACTTGGTGAAATCTTTGGAAGATTCTTAAATTTCTTGGAGAAGATTTGATTTAGGATTTTAGAAGAAAACCCTAGTTTCTTGATCTATTTCTTGGAAGAGAATGAGAGATAATGAAGGTTTTCTCCACTACTAGTATATATATAGAGGCTAAAAATGAGTGGAAAAGACCAAAATACCCTTTTAAAAACGTCCTTGAGTTGCTGGAAAAATATACTTGACGCCATTCGTGACGGGCCGTCAGGTCCGTGATAGGCCGTCACGAATGGTCGTCACAAAAAGGGTCCAATTCTGGATTTTCTGCCCAGGGCTGACGACGTTGTCAGAAATGTCATCAGAAAGTGACGACGTCATCAAAAATGGCATCAGAAACGTGACAACCCGTCAGAACCGTCGTCACCGTTTTCCAGCTTGACCATGCTGGAGTAAAATGGGTATAACTCTTTGCTCCGATATCGGATTTTGGCGAAATTGGTATAGTTGGAAAGCTAATTCAATTATATATCTGTTGATAGGTCATGAGCTCAAAAATTCCAAGTATAATGAGATATATGCTCATTTGAAGTTGACTATACCAATATCCTTCCCAAGAATTCAATCGGTAAGGAATGTTTTGATTCGCCCAATCGTTAGGACATCTTTAAGGCCTTAATACACACCATACTTGATTAGAAAAAAACCAAAGCACTATAATTTATTTCTCAAGAGCTTGATTCATGGTTGCACTATTGGTTAGAGTCTCGGGGAATTACAAAATGGCTCTAACTTCCTCACCGGGTGTCCGATTCGGGTGAATCTTATGTCGATGGAAAGCTTATCCAATTCTCCACATGAGATAAACAACAATCAATTTGGAAGTCATTCATATTCACTCAAAATATGGATTTAGGCTTAAGAAACGATCGGGGTATTACAATATCTCCCCCTTGGAAACATTCATCCTCGAATGTTGCTTTTTGGCCAAGAATATAGAGAAAACTGAAGACACACAACTGAAACAACTTGCAAATCTAAATCTATATCTTTCTAAACTTTGAAGTACTTCGTTGAATGTATAAACTCATGATGAGAATAGCTATACAGATGGATCCGAGACTGGAAAAGAATCGATAGAGGACAACTGTAATTCTCGACTGAATCTGAGATGATTTGCCTTCTTCCTATATTAAAGAGCGGGCTCATACTGAGAGTTTAGAATTCACTTGATGTGACCAGAGTGCAATCGTACTCATAGACGGTGAAGAGATAATTTATGCAGGCATAGGTTATGAGAAACAAGGATAAGGCTACACAATGGGTATTACATTGTCTGGACTAGAATACTTGGAAAACAAAGATTGTTCAATGAATGCTTACAGACTGAATCACAATTATATATCCGAATCTGAAATTGATGCCTGATACACATACTGAACTGAATTCGTAGAATTTGGGTGAGAGCAACTACTTATCAGATTGCCCGTACTTATGAAACTTCTAGTGGTAAGACCAGACTAGTTCGAACAAAAAAAAATGAAAGATCATAGAAAACTATCTGCCAAATTTTTTAAAAAAACTGGGTTGCTAACCATGCAAACTGAATCGTACTAGATACTCACACTTAAGTGGAGGATTCCTTCAACACCCTTCCAAGGAATTCTAACGGTCTGAAGGAGCAAAGAACTTTAGGCAAGATCTAAACAAGACATCTGAATCAGAGATCATAGAATTACCGTAGTCCCACAACTTGAAACCTAAACCTATGAATCATAAATCAGGAGAAAAGCACTAAGCTTCAAGCAAGGCAAATCCTTACTGTCAAACTCAACCACACTTCTCAAACAGTCTCACTTCAAGAGTAATTCTCATTACCACTTCGACAACTCCAATCCACCTAGCGCTAGCCATTTACTAATGTGCAAGGCACCCATCTGTATGCACACAAACACAACATTCAAGCCTATCTTCATAACCATATGCGCATTCCTAATCAAACACTTATAAAGCCTCTTCTCTATACCCTACACACCTCTTATCAAGAAAATTTCCATGCACTCACGTCAAGCACATCTGACATACTCTTTGCTAATCAAGTCCTACGCAAATGCTTCACCCCAATATTCTTTCCAACTCATGGAATTACACAAAATGAACACACCACAATCTTCCCAATCATAACATATTAAACTTAAACTAACCATAACATGTATCAAAGACTTAGCCTCAATCTTACTTCACATTACCTCCAAGCCAAAGTAGGCATGCTACCCTCTATCGTTGATAAGGAAATATCTCCTCTCTTCCGACTAAATAACTATTCTCCACTACTAGTATATATATAGAGGCTAAAAATGAGTGAAAAGGACCAAAATACCCTTTTAAAAACGTCCTTGAGTTGCTGGAAAAATATACTTGACGCCATCCGTGATGGGCCGTCAGGTCCGTGATAGGCCGTCATGAATGGTCGTCACAAAAAGGGTCCAATTCTTGATTTTCTGCCCAGAACTGACGATGTCATCAGAAATGTCGTCAGAAAGTGACGACGTCGTTAAAAATGGCGTCAGAAACGTGACAGCCCGTCAGAACCGTCGTCACCGTTTTTCAGCTTGACCATGCTGGAGTAAAATGGGTATAACTCTTTGCTCCGATAGCGGATTTTGGAGAAATTGGTATCGTTGGAAAGCTAATTCAATTATATATCTGTTGATAGGTTATGAGATCAAAAATTCCAAGTATAGTAAAATATATTCTCGTTTGAAGTTGACTATACCAATATCCTTCCCAAGAATTCAATCGGTAAGGAATGTTTTGATTCGTCCAATCGTTAGGACATCTTCAAGGCCTTAATACACACCATCCTTGATTAGAAAACAACCAAATCACTATAATTTATTTCTCAAGATCTTGATTCATGGTTGCACTATTGGTTAGAGTCTCGGGGAATTACAAAATGGCTCTAACTTCCTCACCGGGTGTCCGATTCGGGTGAATCTTATGTCGATGGAAAGATTATCCAATTCTCCACATGATAGAAATTGGAATTTAGGAAAATACAACATGAGATAAACAACAATTAATTTGGAAGTCATCCATATTCAATCAACAGATGGATTTAGGCTTAAGAAATGATCGGGGTATTTCATGATTGTGAGCCAAAATAAGGCATGCAGAAAGTTTTATCAACCGACAAGTCTGGGAAGTCATGGAAATACCAAGGTTCAAAGGGTTTATCTGAAAAGCATGACAAAGCAGAGATACTGTATCTGTTTCAGAGTCACTCTTAATAATCTGAGTTCGGGTCAATGATGCAGCAAGTCAGTGACACATGCTAATGGTTAGAAGCAAGATTAAATATGACAGGAGCAAGAGCAATTTCCATAAAAACCAAAGCCACAAACCAGCCATCATGTTTTTAAACTAACAAGTTTTCTTTGTATGAAACAGGAACATATGTTACCTTCGAATCAAGGATTTCAAAGCCTAAACATCAAAGGCCGTAATATTCTCACTTCTACAAATACAAGAGGCAATGTTGCTGCACAGATTGGTTATTCAAAACCATGGTAGAACTCATAATTTAAGATCTCTAGGAGACACACTTCCTTGTCAAGGAGACGCATTTCCTTGGAAAATTCAAGCAACATTTGTAAGGAGACGCACTTCTTTGTTTGGGAAATTCAGCAACATTTGTAAGGAGACACACTTCCTTGTTTTGGTAAGTCAATCGGCATTGGTAAGGAGACGCACTTCCTTATTTGGTAATTCAAGTGGTATCATAAGGAGACGCACTTCCAAAGGAGATGCACTTCCTTGTTTAGGTAATTCAAGCGGCATTAGTAAGGAGATGCACTTCCTTGTTTTGGTAATTCAAGCAGCATTTGTGAGGAGACGCACTTTCTTGTTTCGTAATTCAAGCAACATTTGTAAGAAGATGCACTTCCTTATCTGGGTAATTCAAGCAACATTCGTAAGGAGATGCACTTTCTTCTCTGGGTAATTTAAGCAACATTGGTAAGGAGACGCACTTCCTTGTTTGGTAATTCAAGCGGTATTTGTAAGGAGTCGCAATTCCTTGTTTGGTAATTCAAGTGGTATTTGTAAGGAGACGCACTTCTTTGTTTGGGCAATTCAAGAGACATTGATAAGGACACACACTTTCTTGGTTTGGTAATTCAAGAGGTATTTGTAAGGAGATGCACTTCCTTGTTTGGTAATTCAAGTGGTATTTGTAAGGAGACGCACTTTCTTGTTTGGATAATTCAAACAATATTTGTAAGGAGACGCACTTCCTTATTTTGGTAATTCAAGAAACATTTGTAATGAAACGTACTTTCTTGTTTGGTAAGTCAAGCGATATTTGTAAGTAGACACAATTCCTTGTTTGGTAGTTCAAGCGATATTTGTAAGGAGATGCACTTCCTTGTTTGGGTAATTCAAGACATATTTGTAAGGAGACTCACTTCCTGATTTGGACAATTCAAGCAACATTTGTAAGGAGACGCACTTCCTTGTTTGGGTAATTCAAACAGCATTGGTAAGGATACATACTTCCTTGTTTTGGTAATTTAAGCGGCTATGGTAAGGAGACACACTTTTTTATTTTGGTAATTTAAGAGGCATTGGTAAGGAGATGCACTTTCCTGTTCGGGTATTTCTAGCAACATTTTTAAGGAGATACACTTCCTTGTTTGGGTAATTCAAGCAACATCTGTAAGGAAACACACTTCCTCACTTCCTTGTTTTGATAACTCAAGCAACATTGGATCCCGCTCAAAGCATAAGGCGAATAAATGGAAAGTCAAGCAACAAGGTGAAACAATTGAAAGCCAAGCAACAAATTGAAAAATTACAAGTCAGGAGCCCGCCTGAAGAATAGGGTGATGAAACTCAAGTCAAGAGTTCAAAAGAAGCTGCATAGATAGGACTTTTGTAATTTTATTTATCTTTTTAACTCTTGTAATTTTTTATTTTTTGATGTAATGACAGAGCCGTGACCGGAACCTTGATGGAACCTCAGTCGACTCTCCAACTCGGTATAGTCCCTCTTCTTCTAACTCTTTGAGATACCTGGGACTCAATTTTTTCATAACTTGGGTAGTTAGGATGTCCTGATGTAGACTTGGTGTCCCTCCATCCTTCTGTTTCATTCTTTTAATAATGGTCGGGACAAAATTCTGTCTCGTTGTCTACTTCTTTGTATGAAAATACTTCATGTTTACATTCAAAGGGGGCATGCTGTAGACATCTAATTTTATCCCTCCCAAGTCCAATTTTATTCATTTTTACCTCACATTACCACACACCCTCACCCATGTGATTATATCCCACAAAAATACAAAAAATAATAACCCTTGATAAATTTTATCTTGTTTTAATCCTTATCCTAACCAACTTTTACACCTCATCCATATCCTACCCCACGTGACCCCCCCTCCCCCCACTTTCTTGTCCACAAAGAAAAAGGAAAGCATATTCATACACTATCTTATTCTATAAAAAATAGACCCACTTCATCATCATACAGGCACTCTATCATTGAGAAGGGGGACCTCACCATCATCTTTCATTTTCATTTTCTACAGAAAAAATAGAATCACGCACACTCACCATCGACTGGGGACGCGCACACCAATCGGACTCTCTCACACAAAAGACACCATCAATGCACACACACACAGAGTAACGAATGGCACGCGCACAAATAGCAAAGAATCGCACATACACACACCCGATCTGAGAGAGAAGGAGAGAATCGGAAAAAGGGTACTTCTCCGGTGAGTTTCGCCTGAGAGCGACCGAAATCCGGTCCGTTTTCGTTGGTTCTCGCCGTTGTCTGAGCTCTACGGAGTTTCAACGAAGCGAAACAGCGACCCCCAACACCAATTCAATCCAAATCTAAGCCGATAAGCACTTTTTTCTCAATTTTTCATTGAACTCCCTCTGAAAATGGTGAGCCAGCGATCGGAGTGATGCAATCCGAGATGTTTCAGTCTATTCTGACCAAATTCCATCTGACAACATCAAAAAATCTAAACGGGCCAGTTGGTCCATTCAGGTTAATTCAGATTTTATTGGTTTGTTCGAGTTGCGGGTTCGACGTTGAGGTTCCCGTTTGGGTCGAGGTTCCATTGCTCTGTGAATTCTAATCCATCACTGATTGTTTGGAATAAAATCAACGATTGAGGTCCAATTCTACATCTCTTATCTCTCTTTTCCTAAATATTTTTGAATGGTATGATTTTTGATTGATTTTTGGTTGAGATGATTTTACTCGTCGTTATTTAATTGTTAATTCTGGTGTGAAGCATGTTAATCACATAGATGATTTGGGGTTAAGTGGGATTTTGGGGAAAAAGATCGAAAATTGTTAAAAGTGAATATTGGTTTATATTGGTTCAGTGACATTGCTTGATTCAGAATAAACGTCGATTTTGTTAAGTTCAATAGTATCGTGTTTTAGGCCGTGAATAGTTAGGCAAACGATAGGGGATAGGCAAACTTATGGATTGTGAAATTGGTGAAATGTGTGAGATATGTGTTGAATGGATTTGTTTTATCGCAATTGAAAAAATGTACTCATTTGGCTGGGGAATGCCCCGAGGTATCTATATTGCTTTATTCGGGAAATGCCCCAAGAAAGTTGTACTTGAAGAAGGTGCACGATCAAGGCTCAAAACATCTGGTGGAGTAAAGTATCGGAGCATAGTTTAGTACTAGTGTAGGTTAGCATAGGTTTATATTTTCGTATTTTTTTTATTTCGGACTGTATAATTGGACTGAACATTATATTTTTTATTTATTTTGTTTTGCGTGTTTGATTGATTGTTCTATTTGTTTTTTTGTGGTTTATACATTCGTAATATCAAATTAGCCGATACGCTCCACCAAGCGACCGTGGTCGAACCACGGGATCGAGGGGTGCCTAACACCTTCCCCTCGGTCAACAGAATTCCTTAGCCGGAATCTCTGTTCGCAAACCAGTTTTTAAAGAGTCAAATTATTTTGAAAAGGATTGTCCAAAGGTGACTAGGCACACCAGATTATGTCAAGTGGCGACTCTGAGTTTTGAATGTAAACATAATCCTTTTTCGGAACAAATCTTCATTTTGTTACTTTAATAATAAAACCCTTTTCGAACTTAAAATTAAATCATTCTTCTTGAAAGTTAAAAAAGGGGTGTGACACTGTGAACCCACATACAATGGCTGGCCCACGGCTCAGTGGCAAGGCTGATGCTCTCAAAGCCCTCCGTGCACTTTAGATGTGGGTTCGATTCCCACCATTGGCATCATTTTGCTATCTTTTTCTATGGAATTCCAACTTGTGTATGAGGGAATTTTTTTTCATTAAAACATTATAATTAAAATAAATAAAAATATCATATTAACAATTAGAAAACTAAAAGAAAAAAAGCAAAAGAAAATAATATTTACCCTTAAAACTGTTCTGTTTCCTTTTACTCTTTCTGCTCTATCTCTCCTTTCCTTTTTAAGTTATTTGTCTATTGTAATGTGTAATAATATAAATAAAACTTAATTTTTTATTTTTTGAGTTTAGGACTGTCTCTCTATATATTTTTTTAATATTTATTAACTTTTCTATTTTTCTTCTTAAAGTTTCTATACTAGAACTCCCTATAAGTTGCGGTCCCTTTCTTATATTTGGTTTTTTGTGATGTAATTTTTTTGCTTTTTCATCGTTTGTAATATTATATGGTTGAGAATGAAAAATAGCCACACAATTTATGTTTTATGATTTTAATTAGGGTCTTTAAAGCAAGCTTCAATATGATCGCAAACTTTTTCAAGGTTCTAGCTTCTGCAAACACTACTCCTAGCTCCCGAGTGCAATTATAATCATAATGTTTACTTGTATGATATTAAGTGAGTCGTTGTTTGTTAAATATACATTATGTATCAACACTTATTTGTCATTTTGATGATTATTATATAAATTAGCTTGAAGTCGTTGTTTCATCTTACAATTTTGAACCCCCAAACCTCAAATTCTCGCTTCGCCTCTGCATATGATGTAGAGAATTTTTCTCTAGCATATCTTATAATCATAATAGGCATGTTCATTATTATATTGTCCCTCCATGCGTATATTTGTGCTTTCAATCACTTGTCTTCTTTCAGACGTATTAAGCATTGTTACCACATTCACTTAGGAAAAGAAATCATATATCGCCAAGACCATAACTTTATCCAAAATCATATTATGTTACCCGTTCTCCACAAATGAAATACTAAAACATAATTACAAACTCAAATATATATACCTCGGGAAGAATGTAAGTATTCCTTGCTCGTGTTGTTAACGTGTTATGAAATATAAAGTAAGAATAACAATAATAAATAACGAGAGAAGAGAGGAGATAATAAAGAATAAAGAAGAAGATAAAGAAGAAGAGTACAGAGAATAGAGAAAGTTATTGTTATTTCTCTTGAGGGATTCTCTTGACATCCTTGAGGATGATTTACAAGGATTAAACCCCTCTATTTATAGGGAAAATTTACTCCTAGTTTCAGATACTTCAAATCCTGATAGATATCAACTAGATCTTGATAGATCTTATCTATATTCTTTACCGACATTCACTATAATTTAAATATATTTATAACAATCTTATTTTTTATTTATATATTTCTTAAGAAAATATTAACAAGGATAAGATTTTGATTGTATATTTTACCTCTTAAAATATTTCACCATATTATTCTTGTTAAATAAATGTATGTATCTATGTCAATTCCATCATTAAAACAAAAGGGTAAAACGGAAAAGAAAATACTTAATTTTTATCTTGATTTTTAAAATGACAATACTTTGAGACTGATAATTTTACTAAGGATGATAAATATTTTGAATACGATGGAATCTCAAATCTATATATATATAAAAGCAAAACTAAAAGCAAGACAAGAAGCCATGTGGCAAGATATTAAAAAGTCACGTGACAATTTTTAGGACATAACTTAATAATGTTGTAATAATAATGTATTAAAAAATGTAAATTATTTTGAATTTGAAAATATATTATTCTTTATTTGAAAAAAAGATTTCATTAGCTTAAAAATAGAAATTCATGGTTAAAGAGTTTTGAGTGAACTTTTACTCTTTCATGTTTATCTCTTTAAAAATTTAAATAAATATTACTCCATATAACTATCTAAATATAATTTATGTAAATATTAAATAAAAGTTAAAAATATAATAAAAATATTAATAATAAACAATAGCAGTAAAATTAGTAGTAGTAGTGTGTAACAACAACAACAACAACAACAACAATAATAATAATAATAATAATAATTAAATAAGTAAATAGTAGTAGTGACAATACATATAATAGAAACGGTAATAGGAGTAGTAGTAGTATTAATAATAATATTAACCAAAAAAAGTAGTAGTAGTAGTAGTAGTAGTAGTAGTAGTAGTAGTAATAATAATAATAATAATAATAAATATACTAAAAAATTTAAAATATTTGAACTTGAAAATATATTATTCTTTATTTGAAAAAAAGATTTCATCAGCTTAAAAATAGAAACTCATGGTTAAAGAGTTTTGAATGAACTTTTACTCTTTTATGTTTATCTCGTTAAAAATTCAAATAAATATTATAAAATTATCTAAATATAATTTATGTAAATATTAAATAAAAAATAAAAATATAATAATAATATTAATAATAAATAATAGCAGTAAGATTAGTAGTACTAGTGCGTAATAATAATAATAATATTAATATTACTATTATTAATAATAAATAATAATAATAATAATAATAATAATAATAATAATAATAATAATAATAATAATAAGGGAGAATACTCACAAAAATACTTGATGTTTGATCAGATTTCCAGTTGAGCATACTGAACTTTGCGGGGGGTCCTATTACCCCCCTAGATTATTATTATTTTTGTATTTTAATGGCATATATCGGCCCATTTGACAAGGGAGTGTAATCACGCCTCTTGAGCGCGCGAGAGTGATTAAAAACGTTAATTTTTTTTCTGGTCAAATAACCCCTCAAATTGCTGACTTTTAAATATTTTATATTTTTTATTTATTTTTCATTCTTTCTCTTCTCTTTCTTTCTTCTCTTCAATGGAGTTAATTGGTGCTCCATTGTTGAATTTAAAATAATTTCATCACACATACACACACACACCAAATAAGTTATCTTCAACACACTCAATTCAATTACATCAATTTTACCCAATTTCAACACACACCAAATGGGTATTCTCCAATTCCATCAAATTGGACTGGTTATTAATATTGGCGAGGCACTTCAGGTTTACCACGAGCTACATTACCAAGCAGCGCTGAATATCATCAATATATTCCTTCGGAGACTCTATCATTGTCTTTACATTAAAGTTTGTTATTATCTGTACAATAATTTTTTACACATGCATACTAATTAGCCAAGAGCATCTTTTTTATTCCTATTTTTATCAAGAACACACCCTTATGTGTCTTTCGATTTTGTTCTTTTTGTCCATTCTCATCTCAATATAATCTAATATAGTATCATCAGGTCATTTGGTATGTGTGGTGAAATTGGGACCCCTGTTTGCGATTTGAATAAAATTATTGAAGAGAATTTTTTATTTGAATTTCAAATTTGGAAAAAGATTCTCTTAATGAACTAAATAAAAGTAAAATTTCAAGAATGAAGAATTAAGAATTTGGTGAAAAAATGATGCAAATTTGTATTGTAGTATTACTAATGTTGTTTGTAGGAGTAATATGGATGTAATGGTGAAAATAATGAAAATGGAGAAGAAGGGGCGCGTGTGTCACACCTCCGACAGCCAAATCTGGGTATAGAGTTTCAGGGGGGTAATAATTCAGTTTTAAAAAAGTCTAGGGGGGTAATAGGACCCCTGCAAAGTTCAGTATGCTCCACTGGAAATTTGGTTAAAGTTCAGGTATTTTTATGGGTATTATCCCTAATGATAATAATAATAAGTAAATAGTAGTAGTGACAATGCATATAATACCCCAAGCTCAGCTTCTAGTGGAGTATTATTCGGAGGCTTCGTGGAAAGACATGTTAGCTTTGGCATCCAGGTAGGCTAGGTTTACCCTACCTTTAGATTGAGCTTATTTACTGAAATTGTAAATTATTATGCTAGCTTTGGATAAGTGCTTGTAGATGCGTATTATTTGATTTATATAAACCGTCTTATTTATCCGAATTAGGACCCCTTTCTAGTAAATATTAGAATATTATCTTTTAATATAATATAGCATCTATTACTTTAGAACGTGAAACTAAATTGCAAAATCTTAAATTTATCCCTTTTTAATTAAGATTGACGGATGATTATTTAGACATTGACATTGTTATGGTATGGTATAAATTTTAATATTACCATTGGGTATGGTTACTATGAGTTCCAGTTCGAGTTAGGCATTTGATTATTATTGTTACTATGAGTTCCGGTTCGAGTCCGGCATTTGATTATTATTGTTACTATGAGTTTCGGTTCGAGTCCGGCATCTGATTATGGTTGTGGTTCCTCTGAGTTCCGGTTTGAGTCCGACATTTAATTATGAGTTCTATATATGTGGCCTATCATTATTACCCATTATGTTCGGTTCGAATTTGGCATGTGTCCTCTTGTTATTATCTATTACTACTGGTTCGAGTCCGGTGTTTGGCCTCTTATTACTACCCATTGGTCCAGTTCAAGTCCGGTGCATATCTGGATGACTATCATGATTTATTGAGATCAGCGCAGTCATAGATTATTTATGTTTATTTTCATTACTTGTGTGTCCCACCAGCTTATGGGGATACGGTTGGGTTAATTGTCTTCTTCAGTATGCCTAGCGGGCTTATGGGGGACCAGTTAGGTTATGTTTGATTTGTCTGTTATTAGTGCATTATTTATTTTTCATTATCGCTTACGTTTATTCCTTTACAACCGTTGCGTAGCTTGGTAATTGTTTACCTTTCTATCCCTATTTACTGATGACTCAAATTACGCCTTCGTATTGTAGTTATACCTTTTCTATATTGAGCTCAGTCGGCCGATGATGCATACTGAGTACTCGTTGCTTTGGTACTCATACTACACTTCTGCATCTTTTTCCTGATGCAGATCAGGGTACTAGCAGTCGGCGTTGACGCAGTTCCACCTTCCAGTACTGATTCAGAGCAGGGTGAGCTTGCTGTCATCCAAGGCCGATCCTCCTTTATCTACTCTAGTTAGTCTTTTGCACTCGAGACTGCTTGTGTATGTTATGTACATTTTAGATTTTTGTCTATTACTCTGGGTACCTGTTAGTAGTGGCTCTAGTATTGACCTTATCAGGTCTTGGGAGGGATTCATTGAATAGTTGGTCCTTTTTCCTCCTCTCATTTTGATATAATATATATATGTGCCCTTCTTAGTTTTTAATTATTATTGTTGTTGTTATCATTGTACGTGATCTTTTATTTGGTCTCTGTCTATTAGCCCGTTACCTATCATTCCGTACTATGGCTTGGCTTGCTTATTGGTGGGTTAAAGTAAGCGTCATCACGACTTGAGAAATCAAGTCGTGATATGTCAATATGTGAGTGTTACAATCTCTATAAATCCTCTGATTCTCCTTTTCAAATATAAATTCAAGGGCTTCGAGATTAATCTTGAATTTAAACTTGATTTGCAAATTTAATGGATTTGATCTTGAATTGTGCTTGAATTCAAGGTCTTTTGGGCTTGTTCTTGAATCTTGCGGTCTTGATCTTGAATCTTGATGAACTGGATTTGAATGCTTGAGTTTTGTAGAAAAATTGCAGTGTTCGATCCACAAGATTCCTCTTACTTTTTACTAGAGTTCTTGCTCCTTTTGACAGCTTTAAAGCTTTCGAAAGTAACACCAAGAATGATCTCTACTTCAGTAGAGAATTTGGAATCAGCAACTTTGGAAGCAGTTGATTGAGAATTGACCTTCTTGAAAGTCATTTCATTGTTCTTAATCTTCAAAATTAGAAAAGTCAAGATGAGAGGTAGAGATCGTTCCACTAGGCGTACTAGTTTGTTTTCGATAATTTTTTATGGTGAAAAATAATAAATTGTAATCACAAATAAAAATATGAAGAAACATAAATTTTTATTGATAAATGATGTGGGTACAACTCTGTTCGTCCCTTGATTCTTCTCTCTTGATTTTCTTCGTAATTCGAGGGCCATCAGTATCGTATTTCTCGAACGTAGGTATATTCGAGGACCGTTAATAGCGTATTTCTCGAACATAGAAATATTTGAATTTGATCTCCATGAAAGAAATATTTGTAGATATTTTTGATGTGTTTGATTATCAAGAAGAGAGGGTTTTGATCCCATTTATGGTATTCCATGAGTTTATAAAATATTGGAGATCATTGATCTTTTATTAATATCCCATGAATTTATGGGATCTTGGAGATGTCTATTCAAGAGAATATTTGCCCCTTTGTATAAGAAAAATTTAAGGTTTAGGGTAGAGTAGCATTCAACATAGGATAAAGTAGCTTCCAAGAACTCTAACAGAAATTGAATTCATTAGAGTCCACAAAATTTCGATGTCAATAGATGTAAGAAAAGAGAAAACAGAAGAGGAGATTATAATATATTTTTTAAACAAAGTAAGAAATCAAAACTTATAAAAAATGTGAAAATTCATTTAGCAAACCAACAACTAAGCTACTACTAATTATGCTCCAATATAGGTTTATGTTCTTTTTATCAGATATTTTCATTTTCATAAGAAATTAAAAAGTAACACACAAGTAATTTGTTAGAAATCATGATGGTTCATCTTCATCATCTCACCCTCACTCTCAATGACGAAATGAACATTTGGGCTAACATTTGGGACACATAGGCAACCCAACAACTGAATAATTTTTTTTATTAATTAGCTTAGAATAGAAGGTTCTTTTATTCTTATTGTTTAGCTTTCAAGAGAAGCTTCTTCTTTTATTTTTATTGTTTAGCTTAGAAGAGAAGGTTTCTTTCATTCCATTAGCTTATATAAATAAATGTGATTAACAAGAAATATACAGAAAAGAAAATTCTCAAATACTGTCTCTTATTTTTACATGGTATCAGAGCAGTAGGTTGTTGCATACAAATCATCTTCTCGATTATCAATTTTCTTTATGTGACCTATCTCTACAATGGCGAATGGAGTCACTACTTCTTCATCATCTTCTGGTTCTACCACCAGAACTCCACCCGCTATGAATCACACTCATATTTATTATCTTTACTCTTCAGATTCACCTGAAATGGCTTGGTTAATACTCCATTTGATGGAAAAAGTTATCAAGGATGGAAGAGATCAGTGCTTATAGCACTGTCAGCCAAGAACAAGCTTGGGTTTATCACTGGTATTGATGCTTCACCAGAATCTCCAAATATGCAATCTTGGAGCAGATGCAATGACATGATAACATCTTGGCTTCTTAACTCTCTTTTCAAAGATATTGCTGATAGTGTGATATATACTCTAGGACTGCTAAAGATTTTATAAATGAGTCTATAGCATATATTTGGACAATCTAATGGAGCTAAATTATTTCAACTGCAAAAAAAACTAAATAGGTTAGTTCAAAAAAATAATGACATTGCAGGATATTTCACTAAACTTAAAAGACTCTGGAATGAGCTGGAATCTCTCAAGTCTGTTAAGTGCACCTGTGTGTGTAACTGTGAAGGTAAATAGAAGCTTGAAAAGTCTCTTGAAGATGAGGAACTTATACAATTTTTATGGGTCTAAATAATGTGTATGCTCAGGCAAGAGGAAACATCTTAATGATAAATCCTTTACACAACATAAATGTTGCTTACTCTCTGATTTTGCAAAATGAAAATCAGAGAGAAACCTATATGAGTGGCTTGATCCCAAATGATTCTTCTTCTTTTATGGTAAGCAACTTGAATCAAAACAAATTTGACAAGAAAGTCCAGAAATCCCCTGGTGCTATGCCTAATTTTGGAACTAGATCATTCAATTATCCAAAGACGAACAGTCATTAGTAATTACCCAAATACACAAGGACAAACCATCCACAACAGAAATTTAGGATTAAGAAGAAGTATAATCCTAATGTGTCTTGTGATTTTTGTGGTAAGACTGGACATATTGATGATTATTGCTTCAGGTTACATGATTTTTTTGAAGATTTTCAATTCACAAACAATAAAGATGGACAGGTTCAGATTATAGAAAATGTTGTTATGTCTGGAGAAGAAGGTGACAATGAGCAAATGATTGACATGGATTTAATTAATCAACATTTCACCAAAGAAAAATTCAAGCATTTCATTCAAATGGAAAAACAGAAATCAACAGAGAGATCATCTATGAACAAAAGATCTGAGATAAATGCTAACGCAGTTGCTGGTACTGTGCTTAAATATATTAAAACTTGCATTTCAGTCTTTAATTTTGGAACATGAATAATAGACTCATGTTCTTCTAAGCACATGTGTTACAACTCTAGTTTTTTTTCTTTCCATGACAGCTCTTAAAATTTTCGTTAACATTAATTTGCCCAACTCTCAATCCATCCGTGTGACTCACATAAGAAGTGTTCTAATTCCTAATAACGTCATATTGTATAATGTTTTTTATATTCCAAGTTTCAGATATAGTCTGTTGTCAGTTCATAAATTTAATGTCCAATACAGTTATACTCCATCTTTCACTTTTAATAGTTGTGTCTTGCAGGTCTCTTTAATAAAGAAGCCTCAAGCTTTTGGTGAAGTGAAGGAAGTTCTATACTTGCTTCAAATTATTTCTAAGGAGTCTAATGGGAACCAAGAGATTTACAAGGATTCTAAAATCTTTTCTAACTTTAACAGTACTAGTTCTAGTCCCATTTCAGTTTCACATTAATTTTTAGTCTGTTTTAATGTGAATTCTGATATAAGGTTATGGCATCTAAGACTTGGTCATTTGCCTTATTCATCAATGAAAAATGTCCATTTTCTTACAATTTTCTCTAATTATGATTGTCATTGTAAAATCTGTTCTTTAGTGACGCAAGCTAGATTGCCTTTTTCTATCAGTCAAGTTACTTCTCAATCCATTTTTTATCTGGTTCATGTAGACACTTGGGTCCTTATAAGTCACTTACTCATAATAATTATTGGCATTTCTTGACTATAGTAGATGACTATAGTAGCGGAACCTGTTTATACTTGCTAGCAACTAAAAATAATGCATTTTTTGTTATTCGATGTTTCTTGAAAATAGTTGAAAGACAGTTTCACAAAAAGGTAAAGATTATCATATCTGATAATGCAATGAAGTTGGGTAGGAGTATAGATAAGTTAAATTTTTTAACATCTCAAGGAATCATACACCAGACATCTCGTGTTGCTAATCCACAACAAAATGGGTAGCTGAAAGAAAGCATAGAGACTTGCTTGAAATTGCTAAGGCTTTGATGTTTAAATCTAGAGTTCCTATAATCTATTGGGGTGAGTGCATACTCACTGCCGCATTTCTAATCAACATGTTGCCTTTCAAAGTTCTTAAAGGTAAAACACCTTATGAAATTCTATTGGAAAAGCACCTTCTTATCAATTATTAAGATGTTTTGGTTGCCTATGTTTTGTTAACACTTTATCTCATGGGAGGAGTAAATTTGATCCTAGAGCTACTAGGTGTGTCTTCTTAGGATACCCAAGTGATCAAAAAGGGTAAAAACTTCTTGACCTGTCTTCTAAGAAATTTTTTATGTCAAGAGATGTTCAATTTGTAAAACATGTGTTTCCTTTTGCTTCTGACCATTCACATATCCCTACTCCTATTTTTACTATCCACACAGAAGAAAACCATTATTTCACTCCAGGAGATCTCATTCCTTCTAACCCTATTGAACCAGATTCTAACTTACCACCTTCTAACATTTCTGAACCAACTCTTGATCATTCTAATTCTTCTACTCCAACCGTCATACTATATTTTCCTTTAGAACAAGATATTTCACAACACCTGTCTCTTCCTAGAAGATCTCAAAGAAGAAACATTGATGAACTACCTTCACATCTCAAAGATTATATCTGGAATACTATTTATCTTAGTGATGTGACTGAATCTTATTTTGGTACTCCTATTAAACCCACATGTCTATCAGTTTGTACTCTTTCCACACCCAACCAAGCTATACTACATTTTGTTCCCTTCATCATTGAACACAACAGTTACTCTCAAGCATGTACTCATCCAGGTTGGGTGAAGGCAATGCAAGATAGGATTGGTTCTTTAATACTCAATCAGACTTGGGACGTTATCTATTTTCCACAACGTAGAAAGGCATTGCCTTGTAAATGGGTCTATAAAGTGAAACAACATGCGAATGGATCTCTTGAAAGGCTAAAGACACGCTTAGTAATTAAAGGTGATATTCAGCAAGAGGGGATTAATTTCAATGAGACTTTTTCCCTGGTGGTCAAAATGACCACCATTAGATGTTTATTGGCAATTGCATCCAAAAAGAAATGGAAAATCTCATAATTTGATGTGAATAATATCTTTTTGCAAGGAACTTTTCAAGAAAAAATCTATATGAAATTCCCTGCGGGAAAGGAACCTCCCCAACCTAATATGTTTTGTCGAATTGAAAAGTCACTTTATGTCTTAAAGAAAGCCTCAAGGCAATAGTATGCCAGGCTTACCAGAGCCCTAAAATTTAAAGGTTATACAACCTTCCTCAATGATTATCCCTTATTCTTTAAACAATCAGAAGAGCTTATCTCTATCGTATCTGTCTATGTCGATGATATTTTTATTATAGGGGATGCTACTGATAAGATACATAACAATAAGGAGTTTCTTCATACTGAGTTTAAAATTAAGGATCTCGGCTCACTGCATTACTTTTTTGGGAATGAAAATTCTGCGGGAATAACAGGGAATCATAATGAGTCAACGAAAATATACCTTAGATTTAATCAATGAATTTGATGTTTCACATCTTCCTCCAGCTTCTTCTCCGTTAGATCCTTTAGTCAAGTTCTCTGCAGATTCAGAAAATCACATGTCAGATCCTACACTTTACAGGCATCTCATTGGTAAACTCAACTATTTGACTCACACTAGACTGGATCTGTGTTTTGTTATTTTGATTCTCAGTCAATTTATGCAACATCCTAGCATCGATTATTTTAAAGCAGGATAGCAAGTCATAAGTTACCTGAAAGCATAATTGAATCAGGGTATCTTTCTCAATGCTTCACCCTCCTTCTCTCTCGCTACTTATTCCGATGCTACTCGGCCTCTTGCCGCACTACACGAAGATCAGTCAGTGGATTTTTTATAAGCTTGGGAGGTTCATTGGTCTCCTAGAAATCGAAGAAACAATCTTTTGTCTCCCTCTCATCTCCGAAGGCTGAATATCAATCAATGAGGAGATTAGTTGCGGAATTGACCTGGATGACAAGATTGCTTACCGATTTATCCGTTCCTCCCCCTCTTTCTGTTCCAGTTCACTCCGAGCAGCGTTACATATAGCTCAAAATTTGGTATTCCATGAGCGAACGAAGTACGTCGAGGTTGACTGCTACTTCGTTCGTCAACAATATCTCTCAGGCTTGATATCTCTTTCTTTTGTTCCATCTAAGGACCAACTCGCCGACATCTTCACCAAATCTTTTGCTGGACCTCCTCACCATCAGAATTTGTGCAAGTTGGGTATCACTTCTTTCCCCTCCAACTTGAGGGGGATGTTAGAAATCACCATGGTTCATCTTCATCATCTTACCCTCACTCTCAAAGACGAAATAAACATTTGGGACACATAGGCGGCCCAACAACTGAATAATTTCTTTTATTGATTAGCTTAGAATAGAAGGTTGTTTTATTTTTATTGTTTAGCTTACAAGTGATGTTTCTTCTTTTTATTTTCATTGTTTAGCTTAGAAGAGAAAGTTTCTTTCATTTCATTAGCTTGTATAAATAAATGTGATTAGTAAGGAATATATAGAGAAGAAAAATCTTAAATACTAATTTAAAAGAAAAATTATTCTTTTATTAAAAAAATATTATAAGTTGTCATAAGAGACAATTTTACGACCCTCCATATTAAGTGACACCATTTTTCCATTTGAAACTTGTAGGCATGCCCCATGCTACGCCTATGAACATATTTTTTATTTGAGATAAATAAGAACAAGTGTTTGGGAATTGCTATGTGAATTGTTTTTTTTCAAGTGAAAAAGATATTTATCAATTACTTTTGTAAATATGATACCTATGGTTAATCTAAGCGCTTAAGAACATACGATTGGCCATAATCTATTTTTTAATCTCCTTTTATATTTGTACAATAACAATACTAGTATTTATATACCCCGTGGCCAACTCAAAGGGGCTAAAGTTCGACTTTTAAATATGATTTCTGATATAAAATTAGCTGATACGATATTTTTTGAAAATCTTTCAATTTCTAGCCATAATAGATTGTTGCACCCTACACTACACTGCAAAGATTATCTCCTCAAATTTTGATTTTTTATGTTAAATAGGGCTTCATATAAAATATGCCACTTCCACATTTAAATCAACTAGCAAATCACTAATGTGCGGTTAGTTTGAAAAATAGGTTTATAAGACACAGTCAAAATTTAGTTAGATACATTGCATGGGAATATACTATCAATTCAGTTAGAAAAAAAGGCAGGATTTATACCCCAAATTGACATTTTCCATAATCTTATCATGTCATCATTTATTATATGAAGTTGATTAATTAAAAAGTATAGTGACACAACATAGAATTCTGTTGGGCTTGGAATAACACTATCATTAAAGGTAAGCCATGTGTCAAGAGGTGAGTAAGCCTAGGTTATACTTTTTTTATAACCATTTTCTCTTCAGAATTTACTGATCCTATTAATTAGAATTTGTATCACTTATTATAACTCATTAAAAGGAAAGTATTTGTCACTAAAATTTCTTCATTTTCAAATCTCGAAATTTGAGATTTTTTATTAAAAATAAAAGATATGTCATACATGGATCATTTCTCTTCTCTCCAATTTCTTTAAGTTCTTGCTTGAATTAAAGATATATGTCATAGTTTAAAATTAATAATTGAAATTTAATTAGTTAAATTAAAGTTCTAATCATAGTTATCTACTTCCATATATTTGTTGCTTAAATATTTTTAACAATCCATTATATCTTTCTTAAATATATTAAATTATTTTGTTTCTATCGTTGAACAATTTTCTGCTAGGTTTTCACTTCTTTTTTTCTAATGTTTGCCATTTTTCTTAAGTAATGTTTTTCAAATAAAAAAAATAAAGATTTTGACTTGAAGTTTTTATAATTTTATTTTCTTTATGTGCCAAATAAATTCATTATACGTGTGCCAAATGAAATATAAAGATTGTGCCAAATAAATCTATTATATTTTCTTTATACTTTTCTTTTTGCTAATGTTTGCCATTTTTTCTTAAGTAATATTTTTCAAATAAAAAAGATAAAGATTGTGGCTTGAAGTTTTTCTAATTTTATTTTCTTTATGTGCCAAATAAATTCGTTATACGTGTGCCAAAACAAATAGAAAGATTGTGCCAAATAAATTCATTATATCTTCTTTATGTAGCTCTTTTGAATTCTCAACTAGAAAAATTAAAATTTTAAGTATATTATGAATTTTAAAAAAATAAAAATATTTATGAAAAGTTTTTAATATATATTTTGTGGCAGTAAAGATTTTTTTTGAAAAAATATTGAGTAAAAGATATAATGAATATTTTAAAAACAAATATAACTAAATATATGAAAGTAGATAACTATGATTAGAACTTTAATTAACTAATTAAATCTTAATCATTAATTTTAAACTATTCAATCCAAGCAAGAATTTAGAGAAATTGGAGAGAAGGAAAATTGGAGAGAAGCCGAATACGTCATACATCCTATCACAATTATTTTTAATGGTAAGCTGAAGTCATGAATGATCTCTAATTACTAATCGTATGTTAAAGCAATATGATAGACAGATTCTCAAATCAACTTGTCAATATGTGGTCTGAAATTTAGATTTGTTGCTTAATATAGTTTAATTGGATGACTTCATGTCATTTCATCTTGACTAAATTAAGAATTTGTCAGTATTCAAGATTCAATGTTTCTTTTTCTTTGGGTTCATGTACCTAAAGAGAAGTATGGTTGTGGAATAGACTACTGCCCGTACAGTATTAATATTTCACAATAATACAATAGCATTTTAATGTAATTTTATAAGTGAAATTTGAAGAAAATAGTATGTAAAAAACCTTATTACAATCTTGTAGAGGTATAGAGGCTATTTTCGATAGACAACTTAACAAGTACTCACCAATAATATAAAAAAAGAAAATGGATACAAATATGGAGCGATCATAATACAAGCTAATCGAACTGGAAAGCAACATACAATAAGAAAATAAAATAATGTAATAATCAGCACATAAAATATCAGTAAAAGATGAAATCAAATATCAAGGAACAAGTATAGTACTAATGATATTAAAAAAGATGGGACGTCCAAGAATGACCATCAAACCTAACTCAAAGGAAAGTTAAAAAAGACGATCAACTATCAACTAACCTTCTATCCTGATAGTATGCGACGTTAAAACTCTCTTGTCTAACAGTGTCTATATATATTGCAATTCATTTTTCATGTTATGTTATGGAATATCATATGATTTTCATAATAATATTTTAATATAACAGTTAAAACAATAATATTTTATTCAATATGAATACAATTTTTCCTTCAGATTTCCATTATCTTTTTGTGGAATCACTATATTTGGGTTTATCTCTGCAAATATAATTGTTTTTTTTTTGCACGTTGTCATGTAGGTAGTTAGGGGAGTAGGTATACAGATGGATTAGGATAATCCAACAAAATCATTAATTATTGATTTCTCTAAGAAGTGTAAAGTAACACGTGACTCTTTCTTACTGTAGTATTGTAGTGTTAGATTATGTTAAAAAATAGATCAATAAATAAATAATAAAGGTTATATAAATCAATAAGTACAAAATTCTTAGATACTCAAACTCTCAAAGTGATTTGCCTTCTAAATGGAGTACTAAATACCCCTGCCTATGCAAGGCACAAACATTTTGACAACACGAATGTGAAAAAGAGATTCAATTTTGAAGAAGATTATTTTTTATTTATTTTAATTATTTAGTATATGAGTAAAATAAAATAAATATAATACAATGAGCTGATGTTAACATAATATATACATTTAGTGTAGTCATTTAATAAGGAACAAAAAGATATTTATAAAAAAATACTAGCATGTATAAATCAATTACAAAGGTCTAAATAAAAATATTATTAAAATAATACATGAGAAAAAAACTAATAAATACAAGAAAAAATTAATATGCATGTGTAACCATTTTATTGCACCATAAAAATGAGGATAAAACTAATAAATATAAGAAAAAAATCATATGCATGTGTAATCATTTTATTTACTACTATATATATAAGTGAAGGTTGCGGTGATTAAAATTACCAAAATACCCTTGATAATCACTCCAACCTTCACTTATATATAGTTATAAAGTAAAGTAAAAAGATATGCATGTGTAACCATTTTATTGCACCATAAAAATGAGGACTAAACTAATAAATATAAAGGAAAACCCATATGCGTGTACAACCATTTTATTTACTACTATATGTAAGTGAAAGTTGGGTGACTAAAATTACCGAAATAACTTTGGTAGTCACCCCAACCTTCACTTATATATAGTACTAGATACCCGTGCCCGTGCAAGGCACGGGCATTTTAGCAATACTAATGTGCAAAAGAGATTCAACTTTGAGGAATATTATTTCTTACTTGATTTAATTATTTAGTATAGGAGTAAAAGAAAAGAAATGTAATACAATGAACCGATGTTAACATAATATATATATTCGGTATAGTCATTTAATAAGAAACAAAAAGATATTTATAAAAAAATATTACCATGTATAATTCAATTACAAATGTCTAAATAAAAATATTATCAAAATAATACATGAGGACAAAAATTACCGCCATAAAAATGAGGATAAAACTAATAAATATAAGGAAAAAATCATATGCATGTGTAACCATTTTATTTACTACTATATATAAGTGAAGGTTGAGGTGACTAAAATTATCGAAATACCCTTGGTAATCACCCCAACCTTCACTTATATAGTAGTAAAGTAAAGTAAAAAGCAATATGTATGTGCAACCATTTTATTGCACCATAAAAATGAGGACTAAACTAATAAATATAAAGGAAAAATCATATGCAGTGCAACCATTTTATTTACTACTATATGTAAGTGAAGGTTGGGGTGACTAACATTACCGAAATACCTTAGGTAGTCACCCCAACCTTCACTTATATATAGTAGTAATAGTAATTTATTAGTTTTATCATCATTTTTATGGTGCAATAAAATGGTTACACATGCATATTATTTTTTTCTTATATTTATTAGTTTTGTCCTCATATATTATTTTAATAATATTTTTATTTAGACCTTTGTGATTGAATTATATATGGTAGTATTTTTTTATAAATATCTTTTTGTTCCTTATTAAATGATTATCAAGGGTATTTCGGTAATTTATGGTACAATAAAATGGTTACACATGCATATTATTTTTTTTTTTTTTATATTTATTAGTTTTGTCCTTATTTTTATGGTGCAATAAAATAGTTAGATATGCATATTATTTTTTTCTTATATTTATTAGTTTTGTAGTAGTAATAAAGTAATAATAATAATAATAATAATAATAACAACAACAACAACAATAGTAGTAATAGTAATAGTAAAAAAAAAATGAATATATAAGTAAAGGTTTGGTAGTACCACAAAAGACAAATTAGTAGTACACCAAACCTTTTTTCCTTATATGTATTAGTTTTGTCGTCATTTTTATTGTACAATAAAATGGTTAAACATGCATATTGCTTTTTTCTTATGTTTATTAGTTTTGTCCTCATGTATTATTTTAATAATATTTTTATTTAGACCTTTGTTATTGAATTATATATGGCAGTAATTTTTTGTAAATATTTTTTTGTTCCTTATTAAATGACTACCAAGGGTTTAACCAAAAAAAAGACTACCGAGGATATTTTGGTAATTTTATGGTGCAATAAATATTTTGAAATCGATGTATGTCCATATTCATGTGAAACTATTTTATTTATTTTTATTACTATATATAAGTGAAGGTTGGGGTGACTAAAATTATCAAAATACCTTTTTTTTGTTGTTGAATAGAGCATTGAAAGATAAAAGTTACACTGTTAGTGAATTACATAGAGCCAGGCTAGTTAACCTGGGTTAATAGCAAAAGATAAAGATTTGGGAGACAGTTTGTGCTGCGGGTAATCTAGTACATCTTTCAAAAGACGTTCCTACCATGTCTGCCCACAAAGACTGTCGGGCATACACGGGAGGAGCTAGGAATATTTCATCTTCTTCAAAAAAAGAGGAGGTTGCTCCGTTTTTGGATAGTACTTCAGCAACTTGATTTTGTTCCCTGTAGATATGAGTTACCACTGATCCCTGCATCCTTGCTAATCTGGTCCTGCACTCATCAACAATTTCGTTATAGAGGGGGTTACCCTCTCTTAACATTTTAATAACTTTCATGGAATTAGAATTAATTTCAATAGGCAACAGGTTTTGAGACTCGCATATTTTAAGACTTTTCAAGAGAGCTAAAATTTCCATGTGGTTGTTCGTAGCATGAAGAAAACTCTTGGTGAAACCTATAAGCCAATCTCCGTTGTGATTCCTAACAACGCCACCAATGCCTCTTTTCCCCGGGTTACCTAAACAAGAGTCGTCTATGTTGAGCATGAGAGAGTCCCTTTTAGGAGGATTCCACTTAATGGAGATGTTCATTAATCTACTGAGGTGGGGTCTTTGGCTGCCAATGTGACTAAATTCAACAGCTTCAGTATAGGCCTCTTGGAAGGAGGGTTTATTGGAGGAGGAGTTAAAGAGATTGAAATTTCTATTCTTCCAAATCACCCAGAGACATTGGGGGAGAATTTCAGACCACAACAGGATATTATCATAAGGTTTGTGTTTGATCTTGGTCCAGTTGTCATTCCATCTTTAAGAGAGTATGTTGGAGTGGGAGAAGGCACAAGGTTTCTTGGCTTTATGAAACAAATCAAGCCAGAGATCCGTAGTTATAGGGCATCCATAGAAAATGTGGTGCCTATCTTCAGGGGTCTGGTTACACCCATGAAAGTCAGGGCTTATAACTAACCCATTTTTGGCTAGATTAAGGCTTGTGGGAAGCCTATCATGAGTAAGCAGCCAAATAAAGTATTTGATCTTATTGGGAGCTAGGAAGGACCAGATGATGTTGAAATTTGTGGAGCAATTGTTGAGGCTCTAGTTTCCCTTATTAACAAGGTAATTGTAGGCAGAGCTACATGAGAAAGAACCAGTGCCTTTGAGGTCCCAAACAGGGGAGTCTTCAAGGATCCTATGGTTGGGATGAAAAACACTTTTAATGTGGCTTTCGAGATTTTGAGGAATTTCCATGTTAAGATTGCTGAAATCCCAAATATTGTCCTTCCAGATATTAGAAAGCTTGGTATTCTGATCATGAGGAGTTAGAGGGCCCTGAATAAGGTTCATGAGGCCAGGTTGACTGGGGATCCACTTGTCCATCCAGAAAAGAATATTTTGGCCATTTTTTGCACTCCAGGTACAAGATTCATTGCATTGACTCCAACCCCTGTGAAGAGCTTTCCGGTCCTAAAGGTGGAGGGGTTAGAGTTCATACCCTTTTTGCAATACTTATTTTTTAGGATAGAAGCCTAGAGAGTCTGAGGGTTTTTAATGAACCTTCGGCAAGGCTCATAAAAAGAGAAGTATTCTTGGGCTTGGCTCTTTGAATCCCTAATCCACCCTCTTTTTTTGGGAGGGTGATAGTGTTTCAAGAGAGCCAGTGGATTTTCCTAACCCCTTCCATAGTGCCCCAAAGAAAATTCCTTTGGATTCTGTCAATAGAGTTCAAGATCTTATTGGGAATGGCAATGAATTGCATTATGTAATTGGGAATGCTATTGAGGGAAGCTTTTGCCAGGATAGTTCTCCCAGACATGTTAAGGAATTTGGTCTTCCAACCCCCAAGTTTAGAGTTCAAGGAGTCCAGAATGAATTGGAAGTCCTAATTTATGGTTTTTTTTATAAAAGATGGGAAATCTAAGGTATTTCCCATACTCATGACCTTCCTTGATTTTAAGGTCAGTGGCTAACTTCTCTCTAGGTTCAGTCTTACAATTATGGGAGAAGATGAGCTTAGACTTAAAGAAATTGACCCTTTATCCAGAGAACTGGCTGAATGTATTAAGAGTGTGAAAGATGGTGTGACAGTTTTTGTGGTCAACCCTGGCAAAAAGGATGAGGTCATCAGCAAAAAAAAGGTGGGATATGAAAGGGCCACCTCTACTGATGGAGATGAGAGTCCAGTTGGGGATGTCCACCTCATGATTTATTCTTCTAGAGAGAAGTTCCATATAGATAATAAAAAGATAGGGAGAGATGGGGTCCCCCTATCTAATTTCTCTGGTGGGAATGAAGAATTCAGTTTTGTCCCCATTGACCAGGATGGAGATGAAAGAAGTAGAAATGCAAGACATGATGAGGGCACTGAGTTTAGGGGGAAAATTGAGAAAATGAGGGCTTGTCTGATGAAGGACACTTCAATTCTGCCAAAAGCCTTTTTCAAGTCAATTTTTAGGATCATATTTGATTGTTTGCCTTGCAACTTAGAGAAGTGGGTTATATATTCCTGCACAATAATGGCATTATCAGCAGCCCTTCTGTTTGAGAGAAAACTACCTTGGGTGGGGCTGATGAGATCTGCCAGGAAGGGCTTTATTCTGTTGGCAATGATCTTGGTGATGATTTTGTACTTGGTATTGCATAGGCCAATGGGCTTAAAATTCTTCAGGTGGGTAGCATTTTTTGTTTGGGGAATAAGGCACAGGTAAATGGTATTGACCTCCTCCTCCATGGTAGCCATACTAAAAGTTTTCTGGTAGAACTTGATGACAGAGGGACTGAGAATATCCCAGTATTTTTGGTAAAGAAGGGGGTGGATACCATTAGGCCCAGGAGCTTTTTTGGGCTTGAAATAGAAAACAACCCTCTTAATCTCTTCAGGATCAGGAATGGAGTCTAGGAGTTGATAATTTGAGGTACAGATGGAACCTCTGGAGGAAGGGTTGACTTGGCATTTGAAGGGTGAAGTAGCATGGTCATATGTGAATAGTGTATGGTAGTAGTTAAGAATGCTACTCTTGATGTCTTCTAGAGAGTGGGACTAGAGCCTTAAATCATCATTTAGGGAGTTGATTCTATTGTTCCTTCTTCTATTAAGGGTGTAATTATGGAAGAAGCTAGTGTTTCTGTCCCCTCCAGTTAGCCAGTTTATTCTGGATTTTAATTTCCAGAATTCTTGCTCCTGTTTGAGGATGGCACTAAACTCCCTGGAGAGATTGGATTCTAGATCGTGGAGGAAGGAATTGTAAGGATAATCAAGGGATCTCTGAATTCCAGATAATGACAAGGAGTTTCATTTTTTTTCAGGAATATGTTACCAAAGGTTTCCTTATTCCACTTGGAGATGTTGGATTCAAAGTGAGCAATAGCTTTGGTGAGGTTAGGAGCATTTTCAAAAGAATTCCTGACCATTTGGGGAAAAGGGGGATGAGAACACCACATAGATTCCATTCTGAAGGGTTTATGATGGTGAGTGTGATGGTTGTCAAGGTTGATGAGCAGGGGGGAGTGATCAGAATGAGTTATAGGAAGATGGGTAACAGAGGCATTAGGGAAGAACTTGAACCATGTGTCATTAGCCAAGAATCTGTCTAGCCTTTCAAGAATAAAGGCATGTCTTTTCTTGTATCTTTTGTTGGTCCAGGTGTATCTACTTCCTTTGAACCCAAGATCAATAAGTTGGCAGTGGTTAATGCAATCCCAGAAGTGATTGGCCCTAAAGTTATTTATAGGATTCCACCTAAATTTTTCATTGGCTTTGAGAATTTCATTAAAATCACCACCCACCAACCAAGCATTGTTAGGCTGGTTTCTTATGAAAACAACAAAGTTGTTTAGTTGATTCCAGAGATCAAGTCTTTCCGCATGCTTGTTACTTGCATAAATGGTGCTAAAGAACCACATAGAAGGAGGATTGCTAACCTGAACAGAAATATGGATGCCTTGGAGGGAGATGTTGATGTCATTGATGGAAAAATTGCCATCCTTCCACATGATTACTAGGCCTCTAGAACTCCTAACAGATGGGTATTGTATTTTCTTGGGAAAGCCCAGGTCCTCAGCAAGTTTATTATGGTCACTCATTCTAGTTTTCAAGAGGGCAAGGATCGAAGGATTATAGATGCTATGGATTTACAGTGTCTCTTGAACTCTGCACCGTTAGCCCCTCTAGTGTTGCATATTATGCAGTTCTTCATCAAGAGAGATGGGTTGAGGATTTTTTGCATAATCTCTTTGACCTTCCCCAGTGGGTGAGGCAGGTTGAGATCCCCTAATCTCTTTCTCTTCCTGATTAGAGAGGACATCTTCGTCTTGTAGAAGTTCCCTATCATTGGACTTGGTGGGGCGATTTCCAGATCGAAGAGGCATACTTTATTTGGGATAAGGACTATAGTCAGTTCGCTTATGATGTCCTCGAAGGTGAGATGAATTGGCTTTTCTAGGGTGATTACTTTTGTTCTTGGAACTCACATTGTGGCTAGAATGGACTCCATTTCCCTATTTTTTTCTCTTAGTATCTATAGAGTTTTCCCTCTTTCTATAGTCTCGAGTGGAGGATAGGGGTTTGATGGAGTGGGTGGACATTGTGTCGGTGTTGGGGTGTCCCCAGAGATTAGCGCAAAAGGAGGTCCCTCTTCCATGAGAGTTGTCATTCGAGGAGGGAAGAAGGGTAGAGACTGACTGACTAGGCTCATTTCCGTGTTGATCATTTCCATGGTTAGGGTCCCCATTGATGGCAGGCTGGTCAGGCGAATAAGAGTTGTCATCCAAATGTTGGGGCAAAAATTCTGAAACCCTTATCTTAGTCCCTCCATGATTACTTGGGAAAGATAGATGGGGTTCTGGATGAAGATTTTGAACCTCCTCCCTCTCAATTCCAGTTGGAGGAGGACTATCTGTTCCGTCAATCCCATTTCCAACCTGGAGGATGGTTGGTGATTCATGGGTAGAGGGAGTGTAGAGAAGATCAGGGTTTGGAGGTCCAGATTTGAATTCAGAGATGGTAGGTCCTCCATTTTTTGGATTGGTTTAGGGGTTCCTGTTGATTGTTAAAGCTTTGAGGGATGTTATCTAGGGTAACCTCTACAAAAGAAGTATTTTGGTGAAGGAAAGAGTGTTGTCCCATTGTCAAGGAAGCATCAGTCATGTCTTGGTCAGTGATTTGACTAGTTGAAGCTTTTAGCTTCCTAGGAGAAGGAGCCTTAGAGGCATCATTGGCGGTGGACGAAGGGGAGAAATTTTGAGGATAGTTGGTCATTCCCCCCACCCCCACCCCTGATAAGACATTTTGTTGAGGGAGATAAGAGATGTTGACTTGATGATTGGGCCCCTTCCCGGGAGAATGTGATTTGGGATCTTCCCAAAATGTTTGGTTAGGAAACCTAAGTTAGGCCTGTTATTAGAGTTTCTAACATTAGAGGGCCCAGGAGAGTTGGAACTAGGGCCATGGGTAATGGGCTTTTGGGTAGAGGGCTCATTTCCCTTCAGATTAGGATTCGGTTAGCCCAGAAACCTTGTTCCTTTATTCTCATTCTCTCTCATAATTGTGCCGTTCCCTTTGGAGAGGGTAGTAGGAATCTTTAATTGAGAGTTCGGTAGAAGAAAGAGCTTACCTTTGCCTTCTGTATTGAGGTTTTGTTGAGACATGGAGGGTTTACCTTTGTTGGTGCTCTTACCTCTCCCTCTTTTGAAGGAGACTGTTTTCCATTCCGATTGTTCCTCACTGTGGAGTTGAGAGTTTTGGGGTTGCTGCACCTGTTCCTTCTCCCTGGAGATCTGTGCTTTCCTGCAATATGTACTGGTGTGGCCAAGACAACCGCAACCATGGCATAGGAAACCTTCGCCTTCGTAGAGAATTTGTTGCGAGTGCTGGCCGATCAATAGTGAAGTCCGCATTCGAGTTTCCATGGGAACTTGGATGCAGATATGCGCGTATCGTCCCCTCAAAGTAGAGGAGGTACAAACGTCTACCTTGAGTATCTTCCCAATTTTCCCTCCAACTTTTTCCAGAATATCCTTATTATAGAATTCCGTTGGTAATTGGGGGAAACTAACCCATATAGCAGTAGTCAAGATCTTTTTTCTATGGGCATGAAGTTGGTCTCCCAGCAGCGAATCGATATATAGGCTCCCGCAATGAACCATGGTCCCTGTTGGAGCACTTTTCTTTGGTATTCTTCGCAGTCAAATTTGACGGTGTAGAATTCCCTGCCAAGATCTATTAACACAAGGTTCCCCTGAATTTTCCATAGCTCAATTAGCTTTGTTCTTAAGTATTGGTCTGCAAATTTCTTCCCCATAGGCTTGATAATTGCTGAGAATCTCCATGGCTTATAGATCCGCAATTTATCATCTGGGGTGAGAGGAATGACGTCATCTGGAGTCGGCGGAGTCTCTGAGTAGGATGGGTTTTCCAAAGAGAATAGCGGTTCATTTGGTATGTAAAGGGTTTCCCTCACAATGTCGCTGTACGATGCCATTTTTGGATTGTCAATTGCCATTTGGCATTCTCCTTTGTCAGGAGGCTCCAGAGGGGTAAGGGGTATAGGGTGGGATAACACAGCTTCGATCATTGGATTGGACAATTACAGTAGGGAAGAAGATAAAAGAGAAGGTGGACCTTCTCTCCGTAACTATTTCTTGTGGGAAATGATATTTAGCTGCAAAATGTTTCTTACCGAAATACCCTTTGTAGTAATAATAATAACAACAACAACAACAACAACAACAACAACAACAACAACAACAGTAGTAATAGTAATAGTAAAAAAAAATGAATATATAAGTAAAGGTTTTGTAGTACCACAAAAGACAAATTAGTAGTACACCAAATCTTTACTTATATATAATAGATAGAAATAATAGTAATTTATTAGTTTTATCATTATTTAGAGAAAAGTCATAGTTTCCACCTCAAACTATACATGAAAAGTCTAGGACACACTCAAACTATCATACTGACCTATTACACACCTATACTATATAAAAGTGAAACTATTAGTCCTCAAGTATTATTTTAATAATATTTTTATTTAGACCTTTGTAATTGAATTATACATGATAGTATTTTTTTATAAATATCTTTTTGTTCCTTATTAAATGATTACCAAGGGTATTTCGGTAATTTTATGGTGTAATAAAATGGTTACACTTGCATATTATTTTTTTCCTTATATTTATTAGTTTTGTCCTCATTTTTATGTGCAATAAAATGGTTAGACATGCATACTATTTTTTTCTTATATTTATTAGTTTTATCCTCATGTATTATTTTAATAATATTTTTATTTAGACCTTTGTAATTGAATTATACATGGTAGTAATTTTTTATAAATATCTTTTTGTTCCTTATTAAATTACCTGTTTTTATACCCCAAGGGTATTTCGATAATTTTATGATGCAATAAAATGGTTACACATTCATATTAATTTTTTCTTATATTTATTAGTTTTGTCATCATTTTTATGGTGCAATAAAATGGTTACACATGCATATTATATTTTTTTTATATTTATTAATTTTTTTCTCATGTATTATTTTAATAATAGTTTTATTTAGACCTTAAGGTTGGGATGACTAAAATTACCGAACCACCTTTGATAGTCACCCCAACCTTCACTTATATAGAGTAGTAAAGTAAATTAATAATAGTAATAGTAATGATAATAATAATAATAATAATAATAATGATATAATAATAATAATAATAATAATAATAATAACAATAATGAATGGTAATAGTAAAAAATATATAGTAGTAAAGTAAAGTAATAATAATAATATAACAATAATGATAATAACAATAGTAGTAATGGTAATAGTACAAAAAAAAATATAATAGTAATAATAATAATAATAATAATAGTAATAGTAGTAATAGTAATAGCAAAAATAATAATAATAATATATAATTACTTATACATGAAGGATTAGTGTACAGCAAAAAAGACAAAATAGTAGTACACCTATTCTTCATTTACATATAAGAGTAATATCACACTTATTTATTTATTCAAGGAAATAAGTTTCTTAGTGTTCCAAATACTGATACAAGTAAGTGGAGTAGTGATGTTGCATTTGTTAAAATTATTTATTTTATGTGGACTTAACATTAACTTTTTGTTACGTTAAAATAAAGTGTAAACAACATAAATTTCCTACCTATTGAAATTAATTGCATAAAATCCCTTCATGCTTTCTCTCTCTTGATTTTTTAAATATACTCATATATTCGGCCGTCCCTCATACATTGATCGAATGCATGATAAAACAGTTAATCCTATATTTAAGGCAAGGTAAATCATAAATTATTTTACTGTTTCTTAATTAACGCCAATAATTATCTAACATTAATTAAGGTATGGTTAAAAAACGTAACTGAAATTTAAATGTCAAATATTTGTTAAACATCAAAGTAAAGTCGTCTTGTTTTTGGTTTTACGATCTGGAATTTTTTTTCTTATACTCCATTCTTCAATTCACTTAAAATCAATATGACCATCCCCATATCAATATTAGAGATGGCAAAACATACTGCAGCATGCTCGTCGGAGATACAATTAAGGCTGCTTTTAAGGATTATGAAACGAAGAAGGCGGCAAAATTCAGTGACCATTCAGGGAATGCATGTGGCAGATGATTGATTTACTAGTTGAAGAAATACAAGGCTTGATTTTGTGCAAGGAACTCGATCATAAGAGTTACAATAAGGCATATGTGTATGTAGTGTCCCTTGGATTCTCATTAGTGTTAAATTAGCTCATAAACTATTACATTTTAGTGATTCTCTTTCTAAAAATATTTATTTGACGATTGTGTATTACACAGTTAACATTAACATGTTAAACTTTTTTAACATGTATGATGTTAAACTGATACCACTGACGTTTAATTGACCACATGTATTTTTTTTGTTTAAACAACATAAGAAATGGTACACTCATGTAACATAAATCGTGAATAATTAAGTTGTCTTTTCCATTTTGTTTTATGTGTATGATTATAGATTATACGTTAGTGTAAATGTATGATACATTCACAAAGTATTAAATGTAAAATTCCTCAACCGTATGTTAATAATGTATGATATTGTATTATACTTTGTACATATGTATGATATTAATTATTTTCGTTATTTTCTATCAAGTCTTGAGCGTTTAACAACATGTATGATTTTATGTAATACATAAATTTAAACGTATGAGACACCTGATCAATGTATCATTATCATATATCATAATTTACCTACTGGTAAAAATACAATGTATTTTTTTTTGGTTAAATAAAAATACAATGTGTTGATATACAATAACACATTAAAGTGTAATTTATTTTTATACGTTATATATAATAAAATGTAAGGTAAACTCATTAACTATCAAACTATATAGTAACAGTACAATATAGTGTAATTTATTGCAAAACAATTCTTCAAGAAGGTATATATGCATAGGAACAATAAGGACATCCATACAATTTGAAGATTGCAGCAAACTGATATTATACAAACTGAAGACATTTACAAATGTAAATTAACATCGAACAAGAATCAATGTAACTATTTAACATCAACTAAAAAAATAAAAATTAGATGTTTCAATCCCGGCTATTATAAAAAAGTGCTACTTTAAAGTAACAATTGCACTTTCATCAATTGTTTAGAGAAAACTATTCTTTGGCCGAGGAGGATCGTCATTATCACCCGTGGACCCTTCGTTGTCTTTTGTCACTACGTAATGCCATAATAATGAAGCATAGCGTATACGTTGACTTCCAATATCAAAACCACATGAATGCACTTGATGCCCTTCACTTAATATTTCTGCATAGGCAGCAACAAAGGCACCACAATCCCTGATTTGAAAAAAATGATGAAGTAACAATTCGTTCAATAATTATAACATAGTTATACATGTAAAAAAAATTACTTACAAACTATCAGACGCTTGCTGTGGTATATTTTGAACGTATTCAACATCAAATGAGTTTTAATTTGAGCCGATACTTTGTCAATACGGTATTTCATGTCCTTAAAAATAAACAAACTCAAATTCATAGAGAAAAAAGATTGCAGCAAACTGATACGCATAAAGATGACATTATACAAAATTTGCACATGTATGTGGACATATTATACATTTAAATAATAGTATAAAGAAATGTATAATGTCATACAATACATATTAAGAATTAACTTTCAACATGTCTGACCTATAAACTTGTCATAATGTATAATTTTACCTTATACAAATAGCAGACATTCAAAAAGTATAAGGTATTCAATATGCAGACATTATACAATCATCATACATTCACAAAATAAAAGATATGCACAATATCATAATATAAAAATAATTCAAGAAGCACTTCGTACAAAGTGCTCACCTCCCCTCTCAAGCCAAATCCGCCGCCTTAGCAAAACACCCAGCATCAACATCAACTTCTTCGTCGTCGTCTTATTCACTCGCTAAATTAGCGAAAGAGCAAGCCGATTTAGCGATATCGGCTTATTTTGATGCCCTTGTTGTATGCAATTGGATTACAGAAAAAAATAAAATAATTTTTGATTTGGAAAAGCAAAAAACAAGGAGCAAAAGATGGCTTGATTTGAAACTCCCAGTCAGATTAGCTTGATTCTAGGCGTAAATAAAGAAACACGAATATAAAGCAAAAAATGGTGCACAAAATATGGAGCAAAAAATGTTATTTTTGTATGTATGAGGGGGATGAGAGAGAAGCAAAAAAAAATAGGAGATTTCAGTAATTAGTTTGGAATTTATGTAATTACTTTTCCAATATGGGATTTTATATAATAAGGTAAAGTTACCTTGTGTATATATGTAAATTTTGCTAAAATAAAACGGGCTGATGTTATTAGTTGGTGGACAAGACACAAGCCGTGTATTCATGTGGATACCATATGGGCCAGTATCCATTTCATGTGGTTAGTGTGGGCTGGCAATAGTGTGGGCCTATAGTAGATTTGTGAGCCCATAATGGGGAGGGAGGGGGGGGGGGGCACGGGTGAGTCTAAAAAATAGACCCAAATTGGGGCGACTTTCAAATTTTAGCCCCAAATAAAAAAACTTCCTTAAAATAGCATTTACCTATTAACTAATATTTTTTTGGACAAAATTATCACTGATCAATGGAGTAAATTACATAAATGATCATCATAATGGATAACAACTCCATATTTATATCTTTCAACTTTTATTCTTTTTCTCTTTTTAATTTTACTTTGATTTTTATTTTTATTTTCTCTTTTAATTTTTAATTTTCTCAACCCTTACTTTTTTCCTCTCAATTTTTTTTCTTTTTTCTTTTATATTATTTTTATTTTTTCTTTCCTTTTTTTGTTTATTCTTTTTAGTTTTTTCAACCCTTACTTTTTTTTCTTTACACCTTTCAACGTCCACTTTTATAAAAAAAGAATTTTTTATTTTATTTTTCTTTGATTTTTTTCTTTTTAAATTTTTATCGACCTTTATTTTTATTTAGTCTTTCTTTTTTTATATCAACCTTTATTTTTTTTCTATTTTCTCTCAACTTCTACATTTTCTTTGATTTTTATTTTTTTAAATATTTTTCTTCATTTTCTTCTTTTTTTTGCAATTTTTATTATTTTTGTTCTTTTCTTCGATTTCTTCCATTCAAGTTACATCTCATAAGAAAGAGTTCACACTATCACATTGTAAAGGCAAGACTTACGACTTTCCAACAATAAGCTACATTTCATGAAAAAGAGTTAACACTACTACATTGTAGAGGCAAAACTTATGACTTTCAAACAACAAGTTATGTTTCATGGGCAAGAGTCGACATTATCACATTATATTTTGATTTATGAGATGTTTTACAACTCTTACCTTAGAGGAAAGACTTATCTCAAGGACTTTCAAACAACAAATTAGACCCCACGAGCAAGAGTTGACTCTACCACGTTATGTTTTCTTTATGAGATGTTCTACAACTATTGCCTTACAGGAAAGACTTAGCTCAAGGATTTTCAAACAACAAGTTATGTTTCATGGGCAAGAGTCGACACTACCACATTGTATTTTGATTTATGATATGTTCTACAACTATTGTCTAAGAGTCAAGACTTAGCCCAGGGACTTTCAAACAACAATTACGCCCCACTGGCAAGAGTTGACTCTACCACGTTACGTTTTCATTTATGAGATGTTCTACAACTATTGCCTTAGAGGCAAGACTTAATTAGCTCAAGGACTTTCAAACAACAAATTATGTCCCACGAGCAAGAGTTGACTTTACCATGTTATATTTTCATTTATGAGATGTTTTACAACTATTTCCTTAGAGGCAAGACTTAGCTCAAGGACTTTCAAACAACAAATTATGCCCCACGGGCAAGAGTTGACTTTACCACATTATGTTTTCATTTATGAGATGTTCTACAACTCTTGCCTTAGAGGCAAGACTTGACTCAAGGACTTTAAAACTACAAATTATGCCCCACAGGCAAGAGTTAACTCTACCACGTTATATTTTCATTTATGAGATGTTCTACAACAATTGCCTTAGAGGCAAGACTTGGCTCAAGAACTTTCAAACTACAAATTATGCCCCATAGGCAAGAGTTGACTTTACCACGTTATGTTTTCATTTTTGAGATATTCTACAACTATTTCCTTAGAGGCAAGACCTAATTAGCTCAAGGACGTTCAAACTATAAATTATGCTCCACGGGCATGAGTTGACTCTGTCACGTTATGTTTTCATTTATGAGATGTTCTACAACTATTGCCTTAGAGGCATGACTTAGCTCAAGGACTTTCAAACTACAAATAATGTCCCACGGGCAAGAGTTGACACTACCACGTTATGTTTTCATTTATGAGGTGTTCTACAAGTCTTGCCATAGAGGCAAGACTTAATTAGCTCAAGGACTTTCAAACTACAAATTATGCTCCACGGACAAGAGTTGACTCTACCACGTTATGTATTCATTTATGAGATGTTCTACAACTATTGTCTTAGAGGCAAGACTTAGCTCAAGTTCTTTCAAACTACAAATTATGCCCCACGAGCAAGAGTTGACAGTATCACGTTATGTCTTTATTTATGAGTTGTTCTACAACTCTTGCCTTAGAGGCAAGACTTAACTAAAAGACTTTAAAACTACAAATTATGCCCCACGGGCAAGAGTTGACACTACCACGTTATGTCTTCATTTATGAGATGTTCTAAAACTCTTGCCGTAGAGGCAAGACTTAGCTCAAGGACTTTCAAATAATAAATTATGCCTCACAGGCAAGAGTTGACACTACCACATTATGCCTTTATTTATGAGATATTCTACAACTCTCGCCTTAGAGACACGACTTATCTCAAGAATTTTCAAAGAATTTCGTAACAACAATTCAAGCCCTTAAATTTACTTTGATGTCAAAAAAAGAAGATATCTTTGCGGATTATCTAATTTTTTATTTATTAGCAAAATATAATAGAAGTTGAGAAAAAAGAAAAAAACGATCAAACAAAATAGAGAAATAAAAAAAAAAGATTGAGAAAAAAAGAAAAGAAAAAATAAAGATCAAGAAAAAAGCAAAGAATTAAAAAAATTGAGAAAAATAAAAATGAGAGGAAAAATAAAAATAAAGTTTGAGAAAAACGAAGGAAAAAAAGTGAACTGAAAAAAGAAAAAAACGACCAAACAAAATAGAGAAATACAAAAAAAAAGAGTGGGGAAAAAAGGCAAGAAAAAAATAAAGATTAAGAAAAAAGAGAAGAATAAAAAAAATTAAGAAAATAAAAAATGAGAGGAAAAAATAAAAATAAAGTTTGAGAAAAATGTGTGGAAAAAAGAGAACTGATAAAAACCAAAAAATAAAAGAAAAATAAAGGTTAAAGACAAATGAATTTAAAAAATGGAAAAAAAGAAATAGATAATGCTTGAAAAAAAGAAAAAAGAGAAGAAAAAAAGGTTGAGACAAATGAATTAAAACATGAAAATAAAGTTAAAGAAAAAAATAAAAAGTGAAAATAATAAAACATAGAATAATAAAATTAAAGAAAAAAGTGAAAATATTAAAAAATAGAATAATAAAATTAAAGGAAAAAATAAAAAGTGAAAATAATAAAAAATAAAATTTGAGAGACAAATAAGTATGGAAAGTTTAAAAAATATATTTGAAGTGTAGAGGAGCAAAATAGTACTTGTACTATACTTTAAAAGTAAGGAATGCTATTCTTTAAAGACATTTCTTATTTTGGTCAAATATATAAAGTCACCCATATTTGGGTCTATGGCATGCAATTTAGGCGAGGTGCACTAGGCTAACGCTTTTAAGCCTATAAATATAAGACTAGGTCCCCTCTCCTGACTTTAACATAAGACGTATTCCCATAAGCTGCCAGCCGTCATAAGAAAAGGAGAGAAAGACTCAACCTTGTTCGTCTTCGGTTACGTGTTGCAATGACGGACAAAGGTACGCACCTTTCCTCTCGCATATTTGTTACTTTATAGGTGTTCTTGGTTTATGTGAATCTGTGATGTGTTTCTCTTTAAATCTAACACTTGGTATCAGAGCTTTTCACATAGATCTTGAACCCTATTACTCAGTCCATGAGAAAAATAATTGAAAATAATTATCGTGACGTACTCCGTCTTAAACTTAAATCTGAAATGATTTTCCTTTTCCTTTTGGCGGCTGATTTTGTTCCGATTGCCTCGCACTACTTTATTCCATTAAAGAAAAGGTCTACATATGATTAAGAGTCAGCAGATGGCCAAATCAATTGGATTTGGAAAAGTGGATGAAACCAAATCAATTGGATTTGTTTTTTAAAAAAATTGTGGCGTGTTTTTCGGGTTCTAGGTGTTATTATTGTGGGTAATGGAACAATTGTTTTTATCCGCTGTGAAAATTAATCTACGGAGTGTTGTTAGTTTAAAAGAAAATTGTTTGGAGCTGTAATTGCAAAAAATAAAAAATAAAATTAATTGTATTCTTTGACAAAGTTTTTCGCTACTTTATACCTTATCAAAAGTGTCTAAATATGTTTTAAAGTGTATTGATAATATTTTCAGAAGTTTTTTCACTATCTTGAAAGGAGAAATCGTACTTTAAAAGACATGATGAGAAGTATGATAAGTAGATCTAACTTACGTGAGTTCGTCTGGGGTTAAGCTATTAAAATATCCATGTACATTTTTAATCGTGTCCCTGCCAAGTCAGTCCCTAAAATCCCTTTTGAGTTGCGAGCCAATAGAAAATCCAGTTTAAATCATTTCGAGTTTGGATATCCCGCGGAGTAAAGATTTTGTAAAACTAAACCTAGAACCCCTCAGCTTCTGCTTTCCTACAAGGAGGACCAAAAACGTTGAATTTTAAAATGCAAAATTTCTTGTATGTGGGACTATCCTAAACTCCGTGGGCATAAATTTATCAATTAAATAAGCATTTAAGATATTTAATTTCATACATAAGATGAGTTTTGAAATTGTTGAAGAGCATGTATTGTAAGCCCCATTTTATGATGAAATCTTATATAAACTATGAGGTTGTTTTCCTTAAACTTGAATTGTTTTCATGTGTACATGTGTTATTAGTTTGAAAAGTTATATGAGAGCATGATTTGCGTGATTGCCTCTCTTGTTATGAAACTCATTGTCCTAACAATGTTATGGATTGTTATTGTTTTATAAACGAATGAGAGGGGTTTTACCTTGATTTATAAATGCTCATGTTTCCTAATAAAGAATTTGCATGTGATTGAGGAAAGAGATGACCACCGTGTGATAAAGTATAAAGTATTGAAAAGGGAGTAGTTTGCATAAGTTTTCATGTGTTTTGAAATAAGAACTCCCTCATGTGATGTTTAAATATTTTGGGTAGTCATTAACATGCTTTTGAATAAAAGGAATAAAAAGGGCTATGGGATGTATAAATATTTTGGATGGTTATTAACATACTTTTGAATAAAAAGGGCTATAGATATAATGTGGTATGAAATGAATGACTTACAAGTCTGGGTATGAAATGAATGACTTGAATTTGGGACTATTGCATTAAAACTAAGCATTCATTGAACAAAGTGTTTGATATGAAAGATCTAGGGGAGGCATCATTTGTTCTGGGCATTGAGATTCGACAAGATAGATCTCGTAAGTTATTGGGTTTCATAAAAGACCTATATTGATCGTATTTTGAAAAGATTTCAGATGAAAAATTGTAAGTCTGGAGATATCACTATGATGAAAGGTGATAAGTTAATCTTACACTTGTGTCCCAAAAATGATCTTAAGAAACATTCTATGAAAGATATGCCTTATCCATGTATTTTTTTCACTGCGTTTCTTGCTTACAGAGTGTTAATTTTATTTATTTTTCAATATTAACTGAAGTAAAGTCGGCTAAACTAAAATCTTCTTAAGAATGTATTCTGGCGGCTATGTTATTAAAGATTCATTCATTTATTTAGTTCCATATGCTTAAATTAAATAATATAAAAGACTATTTATTTTATAAAAATTTTAAAAAGTCAAAGTTATTATTTATAAAAGATGTCGAATTGTTATTTATTTATTTTGGTTTCATTTGAATTGTAACTAAATTAGATTTATAATAATTTTAATTGAGTGGATACTTACTGTGTCACATGAGCTATAACGCCTCGAAATCTGATCCCGAGACCTCACACAGTTCTCAAGACTACGAGCAGCCTTAAGTTAACCCTGTCTGCCTGTTACTAAATCTGAATCTCATGATAAAGGAAATATAAACATAAGAGCCACACTAAATGCGGAAAACTATCTGAAATAACTGAGAATGAATCTGAAGTAATGTATGAAAATCAATACTGTAAGTCTGAATAATATCTAGCAGTCTGACAAGCCTCTACTACTAATAACTAGAGAGTCACTGGGACAAACCCCCAGCTAACTCGAACTGTCGGAAGAGAAACACTGAATCTTGTAAAACTAATAAGCTGCAAAATCTGAATGAACAGGTCCCCGAACTATGAGGACTCATCAACTGTAGGATGTAGATGAGATGCTCGAACTACTCACGCTGCTGATACTAAGCACCTAAACCTACGTTATGAGACAATGTAGCACATAGACATATATGTGGATCAGTACTTTGAGGATGTACTGAGTATATGGGGTGAAATGCCTAAGTAAAACATCATCTCATCATCATAATTTATAAAACAATGCATACTAAATGTAAATGACTCACATAAGATGGAATATCTGAAATACTGAAATCTGAAATCATGAACAATAAATCATACTTTGTAAATCTAGTGAGTCATAATATTTAGTTCTAAAAGCTGTACTAATGTTCTGTCTGTAAGTCATACTGTCTAAGTATAGAAAGAGCTCACTTCTGAAGATGAAATCTGAAAGCTGAAAGTTGTAACTTTTATCTTTCTGTAAAGTATAATCTGAATAAAATTTGTGAGCCTTTGCACATATTTTTCTAAAAGCTTTTCTGTAAATCTTTTAATTTAACTAGCAGGTAGGTTCTCTTAACCGACATAAACCATGAGAGCTAACATGGAGTCCAACGTCTCATCCTCCTAAGGAGGAAACCTCACATTGGGGAGAGGTGTCATACTCTTGTCAGGGAGTATAACATACTATCCATGTGATCGATCACAAGCTAAATCTGTCATCCATATTGGGATAAAAATAATCTGATAATTTATACCTACGTTGGCTACATAGTTCTGTATGCTTATTCTGTTGGAAATCCATTTTAAAAACTAGCATAAGGGTTTATTCTGAAACTAGTTATATCTTTATCTGATTAAATCTGTAAATAAAGATGATCTAAATTCTGTAATCTGTAATAAATCTGTAAAGTGGATTCCATGACTAAATTGGGGATCAAAGATCAAAGCTTTGTTGTAAATCTGAAATAAATCTTATCATAAGGTTCTTAAAGCATCATCTTTCTTGAAATATCAACATATAAACTTGGGCTTGGTAACCCATGCATCAAATACATGTTAAAACATTATAATAATCATACTTGATAATAAAAACAATGATAATTCATCTCAAAATCTGAAAATTACTGCATTAGACATGAAAATATGAAAATATACAAGCAATTCATCTTCTAAACCACTTGAAATCTCATAATCTTACAAATAACAATAATGGGTATGAACCCTAATTCAAATCTCATGAATATTCATTTAAAATCATATGAATTTGTAATTAAAACTTGGTTTTGGGCACAAGGATGGAAGGAGATCTTTGTTCATAAACCCCACATACCTTGATTGATGATTAGATGAAGAAATCTTGAATTTTGGACTCCTATTTGAGTTCTTGGAGATGGAGTCTTGATTATCTTGTCCTGGGAATCCTCAATTTAAAGCTTGCTTAGGGAAACAATGGTGGATTTTGATTTCTTGGAGAAGAAGCTCTTGGGTTCTAGGGTTTTGCTTTGAGAAAGAATGGATGAATTTGGGCATAAAGTGCCTTGAATATATTTAATCTCATGTTTTGAATGGATTTGGGGCCTTGAGAATTGATCAAAATACCCCTTTTAATATTTAAACGGAACTGGAAAAGTAATATTTTTTCGAGATGGTAGGCCATCGTGACGCGCCACTATCGCGGTGGCTCATTGGAAATAGGACAATTGGGAACTGGGTGTTCTCCGCGAAGCACTACCATTGCGGTGCTCCTTTTGAATGCCATTTTGGCCATTGACGCGACGCCCCACTATCGCGTTGGGCTACTGGATTTTGACAAATGGAAAATTGGACCTCTCCGCGATGTGGGGCTATCGTGGAGGGCCACTGAGATTTGACGATTGCCATTTTGGCATCCACCGCGACGCGGTGAGTGCCTAAGTAGGACACTGCTATACTGAATTCGCAATAACTTCTCAACCGGATATCGGAATTAGGCAAATTTGGTATCGATGGAAAGATTAGTCAATTTTCCACATAATTGAAGGTCTAAATCTAGAAAATTCTATATGAAATAAATATTATTTATTTTTGAAGCTCACCCTTAACATTCTAGGAACGAACTTAAGCTAGGAAAAATACGGGGTATTACATGAGCAAATCAAGCAATGACATGTTGAATCCCTGAGATTGAATTTGTTTTATAAATTAGGGTAAATAGCATACACCAAAGTGACATATTTACTTTATTTTATGAGACTTGTTTAATCCATTTCGAGGGATATCACTAAGTTAGAACATACAATGATCTGCCCAAAGGAGATTATTGTGTGTTTTAAATTAGTATTGTGATGATCCCCATTATGTGAAAATATTTTGATTTTAGTAAATTTATCTGCCCAAAGGGGATAGGTTTCTAATATTGAAAGTATTTTCTTGCCCTCCCCAAAGGGGGGCTACTTGTTGATGCTGTGGGACTCATCGTTGTGATAAGATTATTATTCTTATGCATTGCTATTTTGATAAATTTATTCATGTTATTTCGTAAAAAGTTATCATTTATTTGAACAATAACAATGTTGAAGTTGTGGTTCTGTAGGGCTCTAACTTTAAGCAATGGAAAGAAGATCTTGAATTTGCTTTAGGCATGGCTGACATAGATCAAGACTTGCATGAGGATGAGTCTCCAACTCTCACCGATTCTAGTACAGCTGCTGAAAAATAACTTTATGCTATGTGGAAGAGATCTAATAGACTATGCATCCTTGCCTTTAGGAGATCGATTGCTTAGCACCTCAAAAATGGCTTGCCTGAAACTATCAATGCCAAAAAGTTTCTTGCCAAGTGGAAGAAAGGTATCCTGTATCCAATAAGGATGAGACAGGAGATCTAATGAATAAACTTGCAGGGATAAGGTATGACTTTATTGGGGGTATTAGATATTACATACTTAAGTTGGTCTACATTCAGCCCAAATTGAAAACTCTTGAAATAACTCTTCCTGAAACTAACATTGTTCACTCTGCTCTTAACTCTTTGCCTGCTGAGTTTAGCTCAATGAAAACTGCCTATAATACTCAGGATGAATCTTGTTCTATCAATGATATTATCTCCAAATGTGTTATTGAAGAGGGAAAGAATTAAAAGGGAGAAAGGTGAGGTTACTATGTTTTCTGCTCATAATTCTAAAGCAAGCTCTTACAATAGACCTAGGAAGTTAGAAAGATCTAATAATAATACTTTTAAGAAGGAGTCAAAAGAAGGTAATCATCTAGCTCTTGTTTGTTTTGAGTCATACTTTGTAGATGTCCCTATTAATTCTTGGTTTGATAGTAGAGCTACTGCTCATGTTGCCATTTCCTTGCAGGGGTTCAAAAACAAAAGGAACCCAAAGAAAATGGAGTCAAGAATTAGAGTCACCACAGATGTTTGGTTATAAGCTTGTTCTTGAAAACACTCTATGTATCGTCTTTTAGACGAAGTTTGATTCTAGTCCAATTTTAGACAGATTTGGTTATGATTTTAATTCTCTTAATGGAAAAGTTAATTTACTTTTGAACTCCTGAGTTGTTGGTCATGGAATGCCATCCGATGGTTTATTTAAAATTTTCTTGACTTCTGATTTTGAAAACAACTTTTAAAATTTTGAAATTATTGTATCTAAACGATTAATTTTAAATTAAAAAATCAGGCATGTTGTGGAATAGGCGTTTAGGTCATATCTCTAAAGATAGAGTTGATAGGTTGGTTAAGTCTAATATTTTACCTCCTCTTGATTTTGGAAACATAAGAACATGTATTGATTGCATTAGAGGAAAGTTGACCAAAAAAAAATGCTTCTCATAGTTTTGATTTGTTGGAAATCATTCATACAAACATAAGTGGTCCATATTCTACTAAATTATTTTATCATCTTCATTGATGACTTTACTCAATATGGTTATGTTTTTCTTATTAAAGAAAAATCAGATTCTCTTGAAATGTTTAAAGTATTTAAAACTGAAGTAGAGAAACAACTGGAAAAAGGTCATTAAGATAGTGAGGTCTGACCGTGGGGGTGAGTACTATGGTAGATGCACTGAGACTGGGCAACAGATGAGACCCTTTGACAAATATCTACAAGATTGTGGCATCTAAGGATTCTTTTTTAGGATCATTGTGCATTGGTAGCCCATTTTGATCTTGAGCTACATTAGATGGATACAAAGACAACTTTTTTTGAATGATGATCTTAATGAAGAGGTTTACATGCAGCAACCCCAAGGTTTTGTTGGTAAAGAAAGTGAACATCTTGTGTGTAAGTTGAAGAAATCTATCAATGGCTTAAAGCAAGCTTCTCGCTTCTCGACAGTGGTACTTGAAGTTTGAGGAAATTATCACTTTTATGAGGTTTGTGGAGAACAAGATTGATCATAGCATCTATCTCAAGATTAGTGAGAGTAAATTCATCATTCACATTTTAATATTATTTTATTATATTAAGGCTTTTTACCTTATGTGTTGGCTATGTCTCATATTAATAAGATCATATTGTTGTTTTATTGGATCTTTCTTTTGAAACATATATGGTATATCATTCTACCTTGTGGATTTTTTTGGTTGTTGCACCATATAATATGCTGCACATGTTGAACCTTAAAAATCAAGATTTTCTAGTGGAGCACATGTTATTTTAGTGCTCACACATGTTGTAACAGAAAATCACGGTGATGAATTTTTCTGTGGTACGCATGTTGATTTTAAGCGTACATATAGATATGAAAAATCGTTTGAGGACTAAAATGAAATAGCCTCGTTTTGGAGTCCATGTTGGCTATTTCTTGCTACACTACCACATCATTTGGTTTATGTCTAAAAAAACTTCAGTGTTAGTAATTGTGGACTGGTCTTGTGTCGTTGGTTGATGCAAGTACTCCTGCAGTTCAACAGTGATGTTTTGCTTGACTGAACTATGTTGGAGATGACGTTCCACCACTAAATGTTCATAGCCACTGTCTATTCAGTCTGAGAGTCATTTTCATAAAAATAAGTTTTCTAAAAATTTTCTTTAAAAGTTAACGTTGTCCAAGTGGGAGAATGTTAGAATTATTTATTTTATGTGGACTTAACATTAACTTTTTGTTACGTTAAAATAAAACGGGTTGATGTTATTAGTTGGTGGACAAGACACAGGTCGTGTATTCATGCGGATTCTATATAGGCCTGTATCCATTTCATGTTGTTGGTGTGGGCTAACAATAGTGTAGGTCTGTAGTAGACCTGTGAGCCCATAATGGGGGGTGCACTAGGTTAAGACTTTTAAGCCTATAAATATAAGGCTAGGTCCCCTCTCCTAACTTTAATATAACAAGTATTCACATAAGCTTCCAGCCGTCATAAGCAAAGCAAAGGAAGACTCAACCTAGTTCGTCTTCGGTTACGTGTTGTAATGGCGGACAAAAATACACACCTTTCCTCTCGCATATTTGTTACTTTATAGGTATTCTTGATTTATGTGAACCTGTGGTGTGTTTCTCTTTAAATCTAACAACAATCACACAATTAGCAAGTTGGAAAAAAAAAGTTTTTCCTCGTGAAGTACTTCTGAAGTCTTAATTAAGCACAAATTGCTTCTAATATTGGCAAAGTTAATTCTCAAATTAATTAGTCAAATACAAATATTTATCATGCAAAAGTATCTTTTTGTAATAAGCAAATATTTGAAGCTTGAATATCAAAGAATTGCTAAATTGTCTAATTGGTGAATGGTAATCATATAAGAAGTACTATCTCTGTGTTCCAATTTATGTTAACTTTTTTATTTTTGAGATTCAAACCATGTAATCTTTTATAATTATATATAATGTATTTTTATTATATTGATATGAAAAAAATTGTAACATATAATACTTTTGATATATATTTTTAAATATTTTAATTTTAATTATAAAAATATTAAATTAATTTAACATAAAAAAAATTATCAATTGACTCTTCAAAAGCGAAAGGCGCCATTTGACTTTAACGAAAGAAAGTACATATACAAGGACTAGAAAACACAAGGTTTTGAAGTGGATATATCTAATTTGGAGCTTAGAATCATTTTATGTTGATTATTTTTATTGGCTACCCAAAATGTACCTTCAATTAATTAAGCAATATTTTGCAAAAGTCTATTCAGTGAATTTGCCCAAGTTTTCATAGGAATCCAAATTTTAAGCCGTCTACTAATTGTACTTTTTTTTTTACTACTACATTTATTTTGCTTATGCGACTTACTATTAGTTGATTTTGTTGACAATAAAGGCTTGATAAAAATATTACTCCTATTATATTATTATTGTAATTTAATTGTCTATAACAAATTTTATTTTATAGTTTTAACTTACATATGATACTGATAATATAAAATTTTTGTTATATTATTATTATAATTTAAATGTCTATAACAATTTTTTTTTTAATAGTTAATCATATTAGACTTGAGGTCACATGAATTTTCTATTATTATTGAAGGTTAATTTTTTCTGATTAAGTAAAATATTGACACGTTGGCAATGCACAACTTCATATAAATTCAAAAGAATTTAAGTCACTATCCCTGTCTGAGTTTGGTGTAGAGGGAAATATATGTGGAAATTTTTTCTTCAAGAACTCTAGTAAAGTGAATTAAATCAAAAGGATTTATAAGACATTTTAGACTCTTTAAGTTACTGAAATTTCTATTTTAATCTTTATTATATATGACTCAATGTATTTAAAATTTACTTAATCAAAATATGTGTATTTGATTTTTTCGAAGTATAAAATATGTTCTACTCATTGTAAAGTTGTTGAACATAAAGTAGCACACTGTAGAAATACGACGCATGAATAATTAAGTGATGGAATAGTAAATAATTATAGTTGATTTGTGAATATATCTACAAGCAAATAAATCAATAGGAACAATTCAGTTAATTAAAGATTTAATATGATCAGTCATATACTCCATAAAAATTAAAATCAAAATAACAATAATGGAGGGACCAAAAGTGTTAATCCAATCCAAAATGTTGGTTCTTAGAGTTAATGACAAAATGGCTGAGTGAGACCAACAAGAATAGGAGTGTAGTAGTAAGTATTTATTCATTTTTAATCAGAAGTTTCAGGTTCGAGCTTCTCTAGTTACACAGTTGTCTTTGTTAAGGAGCGCTTTACCCTTCAATTTAGGATTTTTCGACGCAAATACCCAATGGGAAACCAAACAATAAAAAGATTGGCTGAGTAAGAGTCAAGCTGGAAGATTCATGCATTTGTAGAAAGAAAAAAACATGAAAAAACACCTCTTTCGAAAGTCAATTATGTTACGCAATTTACAAAGAAACAAGGACAACGTTGTTTTTTACGTTACTAAACATCTCGACAAACAAAAATAAAAAAATGACGTTGGTGTTTTATGGTTGTTTCTAATAATCCAGCCAGCCGGTTTTCATCTCTCTCTCTATATATATACCCAAAAAGAAAAAACAGTGGGCTATCGGCTAGCTTATGTAGTACGCCAGGATGGATCTACGTAGGAGTTTAGAGATATCACACCATTCGAATGTTGTTTGAAAGTGTCACACCACTCAAACGTTGATGAGACAAAATTATATTTGTGGGCATTTTACATTATAAAACATATATAACTCAAGATTGATAGTTGTGGGTTGTCGGCTAACTTATCTAGTGTGCAAGGACGGATCTACATAGAAGTTTGGAGGTGTCAAGTCATCCAAATGTAGTTTGGAGGTGTCACGCTGCTCAAACATTGAGTCAAAATTATATTTTGTTGGCATTTTACATTGTAAAACACATATAACTCAAGATTGATAGGTGTGGGCTATCGGCTAACTTATGTAGTATGCAAAGGCGGATCTACGTAAGAGTTTGGAGGTGTCACATCACTCGAATGTAGTTTGGAGGTGTCACGTCACTCAAACGTTGAGATAAAATTATATTTGTAGGCATTTTACATTATAAAACATATATAATTCAAGATTGACAGTTATGGGCTATTCGGCTAACTTATGTAGTATATGCAAGGGCGAATTTATGTAAAAGTTTGGAGGTATCACGCCACTCGAATATAGTCTAGAGGTATCACGCCACTTAAACATTGAGACAAAATTATATTTTGTTGGCATTTTACATTATAAAACATATATAAATCAAGATTGATACCTGTCGACTATCGGCTAACTTATGTAGTATGCAAGAACGGATCTACGTAGAAGTTTGGAGGTGTCACGCCAGTCGAATGTAGTTTGAAGATATCACGCCACTCAAACGTTGAGACAAAATTATATTTTGTTGGCATTTTACATTATAAAACATATATAACTCAAGATTGACAGTTGTGGGCTATCAGCTAACTTATGTAGTATGCAAGGGCGAATCTATGTAGAAGTTTGAAGGTGACAAGCCATCCGAATGTAGTTTGGAGGTGTCACGCCGCTAAATGTTGAGACAAAACTATATTTGTAGGCATTTTACATTTTAAAACATATATAACTCAGATTGACACCTGTGAGCTATTGGTTAGCTTATGTAGTATGCAAGGGCAGATCTATGTAGAAGTTTGGAGGTGTCACGCCATTTGAATGTAGTTTGGAGGTGTCACGCCATTCCATTCAAACGTTCAAACAAAATTATATTTTGTTGGCATCTTACATAATAATACATATATAACTCAAGACTGACACCTAGAAGTGTCAAATGTTAGCTCAAGCCGCTCAACTCGTCACGAACTTTCTCGGGTTGGGTAATAAGTTTATTTTTTGATGGGGTCAATTTGAGTTATAGCAGCTTTAGCTGACCTGTTTTTTAAGTAATCTATATTGCCTTTCTTTTTATTTAGAGATTAAAAATAATATAATTATCAATTTTATAGCTCACATACATTTATTGGGCATGACATAACATATCTTTAGCTTATCAAGGACAAAATCTTTGATAGAAGGCTACATAGATTGAGGATTAGGATAGAAGGTTGATAGGTAGTTGAACGTTTTTCTTTTCTATTTTCAGGACTATTAGTATTGTTCTTGCATTTCTTAATCTTTACCACATGTTTCTTTATTCTTTCATCTTGTTATCGTTTTTGTTGTTGTTACCGCTACTTTTTCACTGAGAAGATTTAGGTAAAATGCCACATTGAAAATTTATTTTGGGAAATAGACACCCTTTTTTGTTTGACCTAATTTTTTAGGGTTTTGTAGGGTATGAGTTAAAGTGTGAAATAAAAAAATCTTTTGGCACCCCTTATGTATTTATTAAATCTTTTAGAACCCCTTTGTGTATTTATTAAATACATTTTTAACCCCACTCATTCATTAAATACAAAAAAAAAATTCTCTCTCATCTTCTCTCATTACCCGCTTCATCTCCCCTTTCCACCATTTTTTAATTTCGAGCTTGTGTAAATCATCTCCAACGTCGATCTTCAACTTCAGGTAAGTTATATTCATCTTCCGGTTAATTTATGCTCCATATTGATGGTTTTTTTTTATTTTTTTCCGAATTCGTTTGTGGCGGTTGAACTCGTTGGAGTTACAAAAATTTAATTATTTTTTTTTTAAAACGGGACTTGATTTTACTGAAATTGGTTGTTTTTAGTTTGTATTTACTTGATTGTTGATGGATAATTGGTGTATATCGATTATCCTTGGCGATTGTATGTTGAAATTTCTTCACTAATTTCGTCGGAATGTGGCAAGATATGTGATTTTGTTCAAACTTTTCTCCAATGTAATGATGTTGTAGAAGCATGTTAATGTTGGGGATTCCTTAATTTGAATCATTGACTAGAAATTTTTTATTTTTTTTGAAAAAATGAAGCTTGATTTTACTTAAAATTTGTGTTTTTAAGTTGGTCTTTGGTTTGATTTTGCATTTTTTTTGTTGGATTTTAATTTCCCTCGACGATTGCATTGAGATTTCTTTTAATCAATTTTTCTCGATTTTCGTGCTAAAAATCTGGGTTCCTTTCTTTTTTGGTTCAATATAATGGTGATTTAGATGCATGTTCTTGTGGGTGATGGAGTTGTTTTGGAAGAAACTTGTTCTGCAAATAGGCTTTTTTGGTGCTGCAACTGTTGTCATGTTAATAGACTGCTAAGTCGATTTGGTATTGCATTTGTTGTTATAGTTGAGAAAAGTTATTTTTTATTCGTAGATCATAACAAATGGCTAGAGGTAATAAACCCAAGGTTGTAGAATTTGATAGGTCTGAGAAAAGAAAAAAACGAGTAGTCGATGAATCGAAGAATAGAAATTGCAGGGAGGAAGTTGTTGATACTTCGGTTCGAGATGAGACGGAGGAAATAGAAATTGAGGCTAGGATAGACGAGGAAGCATTGATCTTGCCCCATTGTTCACGATTTATTTTGGCTGAAAAGTACGACCTCGCCACAGTCCTGGATGATGTCGGATCATTTCCGGCTAAGATATCCGTTAGGTCCTATTTGAAAATATTTTATGAATTCAAACAAGTCGTGGTTGATCAACGTCTGAAGTCTAGATTTAAGAATTCCTATTTTGGTGGTTTATGGGACTTGCCAGAACATATGAAGTTCATGGACAGCTTGTCTACTATACACTTTTTTGCCGAGTTGAACAGGACAACAAGCTGCGTGAAATATGGTTTTGCATCAATGACAGGCCTGCATGTTTGTCCTGAAAGAGTTTATGCTAATCACGGGTTAAATTGTGGGTGTTATCCCCATGATTCAAAATATGTCAAAGTGATGGAGGAGGCTGAAGCTTTTTTCAAAAAAAATGCGAAAAAGAGGAATGTAAATGCGAAGAGATTGATGAAGCTTATTAGAGGTGGGAGGCTGGACAAGGACGACAAGTTCAAATGCTGCTTGATTTGGTTCGTGCATTGAATATTGCTTGCACACGACTTGTCAAAAATCGTGGACATAGACACCATCAAGATGGTGGATAACTTGAGCTTCTTTGAGAGATTCCCTTGGGGTAAGGAGTTATTTGCCTTGACTCTAGACTATCTAAAGAAGAGGATAGACTTCAACAGACAAAAGAAGATATTTGTGACAAAGAGAGTTTTATCGTACGTGCTCTGCAGATTTTCTTGGAAATTTATGGTATTTGATTATAAATCATTGAAGTAGTTTATTATATATTGTACTTCATCTATGGTGTCTATACTATACTGACTCTCAGTTATATGTTTTTGTTTTTTCTTTTGATCACAAATTTGAATATACGAAGCCTTTTCTGCGCTCGACAGGGGAAATAGTAAATCAACTGAAGACCCGCTGCCCATTACTCGATTGCTCAGATGTCACACCTTAAAAGGCGATAAACTAATCGAAGGTGATCCATATTTGAACGAATAGAGCACAAAGGTATGAAACTATTTTTCGAAGAATACTTTTACCAATATTGTGTTACTAATCAATCATATTTGCCTATTTATCTGTATAGAGTGCACCTGTACCTTATCCCCACAGTTCGTGAAATGAAGCAGCACTACATGAAAAAGTTCAACATTCACAGACGAACCGAATGACACATTCATCAATGGCTTGAAGGACCATCTGGGGGGTGTGGCTGTCATCACCTCATCGGGGGATGGTGAGGATAGGGATGATGACCGAGATTTGGGTGGAAATGTTGTTTCAAGGCATGTCACTTACGGTGCGGGGACGAGTAAGCTGAGAGCATCGGAAAAGACTCCAATAATTGAAATCTAGAAGTGCACGTGTTTAGGCTGGAGGAGCCGATCAAGGACATCGTTGATTTTTTGAAAGAGGAGAGGCTGAGGAGAGAGAAAAGGAAAAGCAAAAGAAGAGAGATGAAGATGAAGGTAATATCTGCTCTATATATTATAGAAGTTGCATATTTTATATAATTCCTTTTACTTATAACAGAATCTATACCATTCTTCATCAACCTATTTCTTAGTTTATTATAAACGGTAAATACTTGAAAATGCAGGTGTGCAGGTGCAAAGTCGGCATTCAGCGGCAAGGGTTGTCTGCGATGACAACGACATTAAAGAAGCGCTCCTTGATGCAGCAGCTTTGGAACAGGCCTCGATCAATGCGGCTAAGGTGATGATCCCTGAGGTTGCAGCTGTTGTAGATAAGAAAAATCTCAATGAAGATAAAGAACAAGAAAAAAATGAAGAAGCTGTTGGTGAAGAAGAAAACAAAGCTGATGGATCAGCTGGTGTGGAGAAGGTGGATCATGACGAAGGCAGGTAGGATGAAGAAGATAAAAATGAGAAAAGTGTTTGTGAAGAAGAAAACAATGAAGGAGATGGAGAGGAAGCGGAAGAGAAGAATGGAAGAGAAGTAGAGAAAGAAGAAAAAAAATGATGCACTAGAAAAAGAAGGTATCGCTTAGAAAGAAAATGAGAATAAATTTCCGAACTTAGATGAATTTCTTAATGAAGTTACTCAGGAGATCGACAAGATGCAAGTGGGAGACGAAAATATTGAATGTTTAGACAATGTTTAATTTTTATTTGTGGCTGATGATTATTTTTATTAGACTAGACAATCTTAATTTTTAACTTTCAGCTCGGGATGTGTACAGCTGAATAATTTTGTTTTATAAACTGCTTTTATATTTTATGATAAACATTATAAATTTTATATAATCAACGTATCATTGCTTTTACATGAATGTCATCGTTGATTATAGACTCTGACTAAAAGGTTAAGTATATACAGTAGAGTGTTGTGTAGTCGATGAATGAAAGAGGTAAACCATATATAATATAAGTAAAAAATAGTCGATTAATAAAAGAGTTAGAATACATTCAATCCCACTACACCCCCATTACACCTTTTCAAAAAGCTAAAACTAATAGTAAATCATACACAATAATTTTCATGCCCTTTTCTTTTTCTTTAGTCATAGCCAATCTATGCTTAAGTTGATCCCTCTAAATTTCGACGTCTTTCAATAATCCCTTTAAGTGATCAATCTTGTGTTCCGATTCTCTATATAATGTCATAAGAAGATCCCTGTTTTCTTCGAAATCTCTAAGCCTTTCCAACATTTCAAACTTTGCAACGCCTTGAAATTTTGATACCCCAAAATTGGAGAGAAGCCACTTGAAATAAGAGCAACCGCCATTATCCTAAAAAAATGAGGATAAATTAGTAAATTGAATTATGTGATGAACAAAAATAAATTTTTATTTAAACAAAAACAAACCTCTCCAACCGCATAACTATAGAATTTTCAACCCGAATTTCTATTGGTTCGTGATGTTTTCAACACCGCAGGATTATCACAATGACAAATATAAGAACATTCGGACGTTTGAGATGACTGCGACATTGTTATTGTTGAAGAAAAACTAGAAAGTAATGAATAAATGAACATATAGGAGTTCAAAAGGGTCCCTTTAATTAATATAGTAGGGCTACCTAAATCTAACCGTTGGAAAATTCTGCCCGTCTGAAATTGTACCGTTGGAGAAAATTTAAATGGATTATCATTTACTTCAAAGGGTCTCAAAAGAATGTTTATGTCTTCTATAATCGACTGGCTCACGTATAAATTATATACTGATGTCAGTGTTGATTATCCCGTGTATTAAAATATTATCGATTTAGACTTAGGTTGATTATAGACCTTTCATACTTTCTACGATCAACTTACTAACTATATGGAAAGCTTAAAATAATGACAAAAAAAGGAGAAACTAAATAAAATAAAATTCGAGTATGTCAATTAACACCATTAAAATATTGTAAAGCAATAAAGATACATCAATTGTGAGTCATAATCACTTTTGAATGTGATCAAGTGTTATCTAAGACACGGAGAAGTCGTAGATCATTGAGATGACACAAAAAGGAGAGGAAATAAAATAAATAAATTAAAATAAATACTAATCATCCAAGCAGTAAAGAATGACTACATATCATGACAAGAGATTAGATGTGTGTGATGACCATAAGGAAGAGTGGTGGTTGTCACTTGTGAGTATTCAATGGACAAGTAGTGTCTAAGAACAAAAAGTCCTTCTCAACAGAGACGTTTGTTTTGAGTAATTGGTTGTTACTACTATTGCCCTCCCCTATATTCATTTGATCGAGTGTCCAATTATTTTGTAATCTCATATTATGATATTTAGTCACTTTACATTGCGTGAATGATGTTTATTTATTTTATTTTATTTTATTTCTTTCTTATTTTAATCTCACCTCCTTTGAAAATAGACTCAATTGGTCGATACGTCACTAATAATATAATCTGATATAGATAAAGCGAATTATCTATAATATACTCAAGATATCATCATAGGTCTATTTTCAAAGGAGGTGAGATTAAAAAAGAGAGAAATAAAATAAAATAAAATAAAATAAATAAACATTATTCACGTAATGTAAAGTGACTAAATATCATAATATGAGATTACAAAATAATTGAATACTCGATCAAATGAGTATAGGGGAGGGCAATGATAGTAACAACCAATTTCTCAGAACATGTGTCTCTGTTGAGAAGGACTCCTTGTTCTTAGACACTACTTGTCCATTGAACACTCACAAGTGATAACCACCACTCTTCCTTATGGTCACCACACACGTCTAATCTCTTGTCATGATATCTAGTTGTTCTTTAGTGCTTGGATGATTAATATTTATTTTAATTTATTTTATTTTCTCTCCTTTTTTGTGTCATCTCAATGATCTACGACTACTCCGTGTCTTAGATAACACTTGATCACGTCCAAAAGTGATTGGAACTCATAATTGATGTATCTAAATTGTTTTACAATGTTCTAATGATGTTAATTGACATACTTTAGTTTAATTTTATTTTATTTCTCTTTTTTTTATTATTTTAAGTTGTTCATATATTCAGTAAGCTGATCATAGACTGTATGATATGTCTATAATCGACCTCAGTCTAGATAATATGTCAATATACAGGATCATCAACATTGATATCCGTATATAATTCATACGTGACCCAGTCGATTATAGAATTCATATTTAGCGTAGTCGATTATTTATTCGTACTGTAATCCGAGTTTAAACAATGTTTGCAAATCTTTAAACATGCACTGCTGAAGAAACACCAACAAAGACTGAAAGATAGAAAATTATTAGAGATAAATTAGAATATCATGAAAATAGAAACTTGTTTATAGATAGATATATGTTCATTGCATCTATATTTACAATTTTTGGAAAAAAAATCCCAAACAAAAAGACAAAAACGAAGTTTTTATTTACATAATCCTACCATGAAAGCTTCATTCAACTACAAAACAAACAAAACTAAACTACACTAGGGGGATGAAGGAGGGTGATGAGTTCACGGGGGGTCCAGGTTGAGCCTCTCGGCTATAACAAGAAGAAAATGAGCCATCCACCGGAGCTCTCTATCCAACCGTCGTTGATCAGCGGCAAGACCCTGAAAAAGAAAATCTAGGTCGCAGCGAATCCTAAGCAACTCTATGTTGTTAATGGTTGTCATTCTGTGCATTTGTCGTGGTGTGTACCTCCTCCTAGCCATCTTCTTCTCTCCTTAGTCTTTTTTTCACAAATTTGATTTACAATCGACAAGGGCCTCTTTAAATAGACCAAAGCACGAGACAATCGACCAATAGAAGTTGTACACGTGTTGATGAAAGGGGAGAAAACGTGTGAGAATAGAAAATAAAAAGTCGCGGCGGTTGTGGCAGTCGAGTCATTTCAAACCATGGCATTTCCCGAAGTGTAATAATTACATTGAAAGGTTCAGTGTATGAGAAAAAGGGTTTTTTTTAATATACTACACGATTGATTGATGATATACTATGTAGTTTAAACTATACCACGTAGATCATGCATCAATCTATTATATATTTTGAGTCCAGTCGATGTGTAATGTGTATAGTCGATTTCAGAACTTGATGTGACAGTTTTCAAATTGACACCCTTTCCAATGCGTCATAATAATTTTGAATTCAACATTGTATGAAGAAAAAAGTTTGTTCAATAGACAACTAGGTAGGTTTATAATACACTACATATTGAATATTTACTCTGTAGATCAAACATTGATATATTATATATTATAAGGCTGGTTAATTATTTAAATCTATAATCTATTTATTACGTAGTATATAATATATGAACTGGAATCGATAATGTACAACAAAAAAAATCAATTTTGACTGTAGTCCAGTGGTTTTCAAAATAGAATACACATTATATACTACCCAGTGCATTTGAACAAACAAAAAAACATAAAATACAATGCCAATCATATTATCCTACGTTAAGGTTGCATGTTGTTCTCTTATGTCCCGGCCTTTTGCACTTGGAGCACTTTTTTCATTTCTTGTACCTTGAAGGCTCCAACACACCCTTAACATGTTTCACCTTTCTCCTTTCGAATTTGAAATCGAAATTGGGTGGAGAACTTGCATTTCTAGATGCTTTCGCGCCACACTCCACTCCGAATCTAGTGGTGCTGCATAAATAGGTTCTAAGTATGCAAGGAGGTATGATTCTTTCGAATATATTTGCGAAGAGTAGTTGTAAATGCTAATGCCGTATTCGTCCCCGTGCTTCAAACGCACCGCTGCCATTGCATGAGTGCATGGCAATTTCATAAAGTCGTACTTTCTGCAAGAACATAATTGTCTCGAAAGATTAACTTTGGCGGAATGACCATAACCAAGCATGATGAATTCGTTGGTTCTTTCATTTATGTTGTTCACATATAATTTATCGCCCTCGGTCATGTTTTTCCTCAAGATCGTCTCAGATACGGGAACAAATGTTGTCTTTGAATTGTCCTCCTCCGCATACCTCTTCCTAAATATTTCTCCAAACCTATGAGCAATTGAATTAAAGATGGCCGCCACTGGATACTCTCTTTTGTCATGCAATATTGAGTTGAGCGACTCAGCGATGTTTGTGGTCATGACGTTGAATCAATTACCTGGAAAGTGAGCCCGGCTCCACTTTTCAAATCCAACTTCATGCTCGAGGCAAGCTGCTGCGCTGGGGCATCTTTCTTTAAGGTCATTGAAGTAGTCATTAAATTCTTACAATGTGTACGCCTTGGCCGCATGGTAGTACAAATAGAGAGAATTGGAACATTGGTGATTTGTTCGGAGATTTTCACCAAGATGCCTCATACAAACACCATGATGCGCAAGTGGATAATGCCTTGCGAGGCCGTTGGCTATGCTTACGTGTCTGTCGGAGATAATGCACAACTCTGGTTCGTCGACGACAAAGGCTTTAAGCTTCTAGAAGAAGAAGCCCACGACGTATCGTTCTCTTTATCCACCACACAATACACTAAGTGATAGATATGATTCTGCGTATCTTGAGCGACAGCGAACAACAACATGCCCTCGTACTTGCCGGATAAATGCGTTCCATCAACAGCAACAATCTTTCTCATGTGTGCATATCCACAGATAGAAGCCCCAAACACCATAAAGTAGTAAATAAATCTGCCCGACTTCTCATGGACCATGAGGGAATTAATAGACTCGGAATTGAGGCCGTTGAAAACTTATTAAAATGAGGAAAGCACTGCATATCCGTGCTCAGGCGTACCTCGAATTATGTTTTTCGCAATGACGCCTAGCATCTAACACTTCCAATAGCCCGAACTGTAATGTATCTCCCTAAATACGATTCTCTCGATCTATTTCGGGCTTGGACCTTTGCTGTCGATGAAAAAGTTCAAAATAAGTGAGGCAATGACCTCCACGGTGACATTCTTGTGCTTTCTCGTGACATGATCAACGCCACAAGTATGCTCTCCTATGTACTTGTGGATATGAAACCAACCCGATTCTCCGATAGCACATGTGTGCACTATCCACGGGCAAGTAGGATCTACTCACCTCACCCTCAAGTATTTGTTACAACTCTTCACCGTTGTGTAATTGAACGACATTTTTACTGACGCCTGCTTCAATAAAAGATTCAACGTTTTCTTATCTTTGAATGTTTGTCCTATAAAAAGATTGGTGTCGTCCGAGAAAGAGTGGCTTCTTTGTGGTTCGAGCTGCCCGTCCTCACCTCCTCCACACTTTTCTTCTTCATAATCTTCACTATTATCCCATTCATCACCACCCATAAAATCATATTTCATTGACGTATCATCCACTGTCGGGGGTGGGGGTGAGGGTGGGGGTGGGAGTGGAGCTGGTGTGGAAGCTTCTTCCCGGGATCTTTCAACAACTTTAACCCGTAATATAGGTCTGGAGTTATCAGAATCAACGTAAAGCATGTATAATTCCACATGTCTATCATTCCTTATGAACATTGGATGGATCCCCCCCCCCTCGTTCATCAAGTAACTAATTACCACCTCATTTTGATCACAACTTAATTCACCGCTCTCTGTTACGATTTTAACCATATCGACATATGAACCGTTGCGATGAAGGGCAATGGACACTGTCTCCTTAGACGCGATTTTTCAAACCCAACATTTAGGAGTCTCCTCCCATTCACCAGAAAATATACCAACAACAATCACGTAATCTATAATAGACATGATATACCTCGATAATAGTATTTAATAGACTTGAATAGTGGTTTATACGCCTAGACTTAATAGACTGAAGTCTTCTTCTTCTTAGTTGTTGGCCGTACAGCGCACGATCGACCCTTTTTCAACGACCACCGAATAATCCGATGAATTTCAACTTACAACCAACCTAAGGAGTGTTGGAATGTTGCTATTGAGCCAAGAATCAATTTCGAAATGTGGGACTGATTTTTAAGCTTTTTGTATGAAAATGGAAGAAAATTTGGAGCTAAAAATAAGCGAAAATGGCTTAAAACAATGGAGATAATGTCACTTTTCGATGGATGCCGAAAAAATCGACGAAAAATGGCCGAAAAATCGAGGAAATGGTGCCAAAATTGGGTGGTTGGTAGTGGATTGGTTGAGAAACTTTGGAATATTTTTAAAAAAAATTAATTATCCAATATTTATATTTTTGGACATGGACGAAAGTGTAGTTTTAAAAAAATTATGGCTAAATTGGAAAAGGGGTTAAAGTGTATATTTTATAAATTGAGTGCTAGGATTGCATTTTCTTTTTGTGGTCCCATTAAAATGTCTATTTTTCCAATTAAAAAAACTTGATGTCTAAATATCAAAAAAGGTTTGGATCGTTGTGAAGTGACATTTTAGCCAACTACCCCTTTTCACTTGTCCTTGTGTTGGAGATCTTCAAAAACAGTATATTTCATAAGTGAGATAAGATCTCCATATACTCTTCTTTTCATACATTATTTATGAAATTTTACTGAATTGTTATTGTTATTGTTATTATTTTTTTTTTTTAATGATACTATGGATACAATATTTTTATTTTTGAAAAGCTTTTTCCAAAGAAATAAATTGTTAGTACTAGTTATATATTTGATAAAAAGGATGGAAAAAAGAGGTAGGGCCTAAAATTGTTGTTTCATAGTGTGTCGTAGGGCCTAAAATTGTTGTTTCATAGAGTAGACACACTAAATGATTAGAGCTGAGAAAGTCAATTTTCACTTTATTTCCCTTTTTGTGTCTTTTATTTTTCAATCTCTTCACTGTCTAATATTTTCTCCGTCATAAAATAGTTGATATTTATAAATTATACATAATTATTAAGAAAAAAAATTAATTGAAAATATGATTTAACTAATATAACTCTTATTAGTTCTTTAATTTTCATCTATTTATGTGCATCTTAATTCTAAAATAATTATTACTAAGGATAGAGTTAGAAAAAAATGGCTAATTATCTATCTCTTGATCTTTTAAACATGCAAAAAAAATTCTTTTCTAACAAACATGCAAGAAAATTCTTTTTGAACAAACATATCAATTATTTTGAGACGAATAGAGTGTATGTGATGTAGCACTAAAAAATTTTGTAAGTGATTTGGAGTGAAAATTATGAAAATAGTTTTTGAAGTTCAAGTTGAATTTTGAAAAATTGATGAATGTCCAAACACCAAATAATTTTCCAAGATAATATTCTAGAAAATAAATAAAAATAATTCATGGTCAAACAGACGCTACATATAGTTTGAATATTTTTTGTTTTTTAACTTTCTTTTGATGAGAACTAGTTTCTGTATCTTGATATTTTTTTAATAAAAACGAAAAAGAGAATTAGAATTCTATATTTTTTTTTGTTTTTAATTCCTAGGGGGTGGGTTGAGAAATAAGAAACATAGTATTTGTTGAATCTTAAATAGATTTTGTTCTGGTGAATGATTTTAAAGAATCAGTGTCATTTTTTGTCAATATGTATAGGAAGAATTATATATAGTGGGGCATGAAAAAGGAATAAATGGACCATATGTTATACATGGGCCACAGATAGAAACATGAAGATTAAAATAAGAAAGAAAGAGTGCATGTACGTAACATTAAAGTTCATGCACGGTTTCTAATTTTTTATGTTAATAGAAAGAGAACAACATGAATGCAATTTTGACCTATTTATTCTCCACATAGCCTCCCATTACTCATGTCTTTCCCATTTTAGATATAAGCCGGATTCTGTGGATTCAATTGAATTCGTTACTTTTAGCTTGAGCCAATAACGGAGCTAAAAAAGAATATTAGCATGTAACTCTACTAACGAGAAAATTCAGATAAACCCCTTGTGTCACACAGCTCCACCCTCGACTCAAGCAGAACAAAAAATAATATATAAATCCAGAATAAGAATGTTATCTAAAATAAACCACACAGTATATACCCATCACAGTCAGATGCTCGCGTTAGCAAGATTCAAGGAGGAGCTCATCTCATCTCAAGAGGTGTGATATAAACAACCAACTCTAATACCAGCATAATCTGGCTCGCGTTAGCAAGATTCAAGGAGGAGCTCATCTCATCTCAAGGGGTGTGATATAAACAACCTACTCTAATACCAGCATTAGTGGTTACTTCCATGATTCGAACTCATTCTAACTCGTAACCTATAGGTTGCATAAAGACACCTATAGGTCGCATAGAGACAAATGGAGGCTCCCCTATCAAGTTGAATATTATATGGAGTCAAAAAGCGGTCCGATGCACTAAAACTCCTGCTGTGTAACGGGTTTGGAGAAGGGCCAGACCACAAGGATCCCCTATCAAGTTGAATATTATATGGAGTCGAAGAGCGGTCTGGTGCATTAAAGCTCCTGCTATGTAAGGGGTTAGGAGAAATCCGGACCACAAGGATCTATTGTGCGTAGCTTCACCTTACATTTCTGCATTGTTTCCATGGCTTAAACCTGTGATCTCCTACTCACATGAAAACAACTTTGCTTTGCCGGTTACTTCAAAGTTCTCCTTCTAATAATATATGGAGAATCTAGAAGAAAAACTCATTATCAATAATGTTGGCTAAACAGTAAACACCTTTTGGGGACATGTTAGCCAGGTAACAAGTTTGACAAGTTTCTATACCATGATACAGTTTTCTATTTTTACATCTAGCATTGTACCTTCAAAGATTCCTGCTTCACTATGGTTTTACATCTATCATTGTTCCTCAAAAGACTTCCTACCTTACTATGGTTTTACATCTACATTATACCTTAATACATTTCCTGCCTTAGTACTATGGTCTGCGCGCCTGAAGCAGAACCTTCTGAAGCTCATCGGCAAGTCCTGGTAAGAGCACTGGTTTAGGGATGATGCCATTCATTCCGATCTGCAGGCATTTTTGACCGACATCTTCATCAGTAGTTTCAACTAAACCGATGATCAAAGGCCAGTCCTGCAATCCACGCTTGCGAAGTCTCCTGGTAACTTCAAAGCCGTCAACAAGAGGCGGGTGAAGATCCAAAACTACAATTTGAAACAAGGATGCATCAGAGCAAACAGCACCGAGGCATTCATATCCAGATGAAACTACAGAGACGACGCATCCCAGTTTCTCGAGCATCTTCCTTGTTACGGCTCTATTCATGTCATCATAGTCAACTAACAGAACTTTCACACCATGTAGTAGAGGATGTGGATATGTGGGATTTGAAGATTCCCCATATCCGGACATGCCTACTGGAATTGATGGTTGCCTTTGAAACCCGACAATGACAACCATGCTTTGGTCAAAACCTTCTGGATTTGGTTCTACAATAATGTCTCCTTGCATCAACTGTTTGTCGTTTTTCACATACCAGAAGGAAGTTAGTTTAAAATTCAAATTGCAAACATTATGGACTTATATTTAAAAAATTTAAAAAAAAAAAAGCGAAGACAAGAAAATGAAAGTGTAATCGGTAACTAAATGCTGGAATATGAATAGACTTACATGAACCAACTTCCTGCAAACGGAAAATCTCAAACTCTCCTCAACGTGCCCACTGCAGCTCGTTGGAGTACACAGTTCGATCTCTGACTGAGACTGACTAACGCTTGTGCAAATTTCGAACCTGGTATACACTCTGTCACTAGATGAGTTTGATCTCCTCGTTTTCCAGCTTACATAATCTTCACTTGCTGGGAGGACTCGGAAGGTAAGATGCCCTCCGTTTGTGCCACTCAAAAGATTTCCGACTATATGAAGCAAAACTTGAAAGAATCTTCTTTCATCACCCATAACATGATTAGACAAAGATTTATCGACTTCAATGGTAATATTGTAACCCTTCGATGCACACAAACACTTGACAAGACAAGCAGCTTCTCTTATCATGGAATGTAGCTTGAAATGCCTCATTTCCAATGGGAATCTTACGTTGGCCTTCGTTGAATTAACTATCACATCATCCATCAGGGTGGAGACAGCGTGGCTGGTTTTGATCATAGAACCCACAAGAAGCTTCTGCTCATCTGTTAACTTCTCTTCCTGCAAGACCGAGATCAGACACATAATTGAGTGTATCGGTCTTCTCAGCCTATTACTCATAACTGTCTGAAATGCACTCTTTGCATCACTTGCCCTAAGAGCATCCTGTTTCGCTTTCAGCAGTGCTCGGTTCTGTTCCAATAATCTTTCACTTATATTCTGAGATTCTTCAATCATTGCAGCATGGGACAGAGCCACAACAACTTGATCGGCTGCAGCCTTGACAATCTCAATTTCCTGGTTACTCCAAAACCTACCACTTCCACGAGGTAGAACCAGAACGAGGATAGCATAACATCGTGGGACAATCATAGGAGTTCCAGTTCGGAAATTCGAGACCTTCAGCATTGGTATCCTGATTGCAGCCACGGTTTCTGGGTCACAACTCTTTCTACTACTTGCAGCAGCAAGTTTGGATCCCACGTCAAGTATCTTTACAGCATTACTCGCCTTGATCTCTTTTACATCGGGATCACTGGTTGGGATAGGCATATTATTATACACACTGGAAACATCCTCCCTTGTAGGATCAAGAGTCAGTCTCATCTCCGTTCTGTTCTCATTAGGCATCCATATAACACAATTCTGCAAATTCAATATCTTCGACAGCTCAACAAGAGTTGTGTAGAGTATTGTATGACGATCAAGTGACTTCCTGATCTCTTGTGTAAGCATCCGAACATGCTTTCCAACTTCCTCTTTTTGCTTTATTTTTCCAACTTGTTGATCAAGATCCCAATTCTTTTGTATCAGCATTAATTCCCTTAGCTTCACTTTAAGTAGCATCGGGATAAGGTTGACGAGAGATACAGCAGTGAGCACGGAGATCAGTGCAGTGAGTAGTTTGGAAACAAGAATGGCAACCAAAATATGAAATGTGCGTTGGCCCAAATAAGTCATGAAACTGAGAAAATGTGTTAAACCACAGAAGATAATGAATGCTCCGAATTCAATGAGCACCCATTTGAATGGAAAGTTGGAACGACTGACGAAGTAAATGATCTCCAGTGGGATAGAAAAATACGCCAATGCAATAAATAAATCACTGGTTCGTTGGGCAAATAACATACTATCGATGCTCCAAAATGCCTCATCATCATCGCAATTACATTCAGTAGCGCCATCAACACCCGATAAGGAAGCAATGAACGATAAAAGCAACAAACATGATGCTACCTTCATCAGCATTGCATCCATTAGACCCTAGTCTTGTTTACACCAATGCTGCTTAATGTACAATCAGAGACCTGATCAATCAAACCATATATGCATAAGCCAACCAGTTAAGATTCAATTCCTAAGTACACAAAAACTAAACATTTTTTTTTAGAGTGAAGGTTGAAGTATACCTAAAGTATCCCGGTTTTCCGAGTTTTACACCTGAATTATCAGTTGTATTGATTTCCTACCTGAACTATCACCAACCATTTACCAGAATCCACCTTAACTATTAGTTATTCACTTTTCCTACCTGAAAGTTCAGGTATGAAACTCAAAACAATTAATTGTTGAGGTGTTTCTGACCATTAACTCTTTTTTAAAAAAAAGAAAAAAAAAAAGAAAAGGAGACTAACATCAATATAAAATTTCACAGATATACACAAAAATGCATGCACCAACATCAACTTGCAATGAACATAATTAAGTTGGTTAATATCCAAAAGGAAGGAGAGTAAAAGGTGCCAAATAACAACTAGCCCCACAAGCCCACAAACTTAAAAGACATCTATTTATTTCAGTGTCAAAATTTTGACTTTCACAATACTAATATAACCATTTCATAAATAGAACTTAGTACAAAGAGACTGAGAAGCTACTACGCACCTCAACTACAGTAACTTAACAAAAAAAGGAAAACCAGAATAACTTTGAAATGAAAGTTAACACCCCTCAACAAGAAACTTTAAGTAAATAATTTTCAATTTGTGGTTGTCTAAGAAACTAAAAAGAAATTTTGAATTTTTTGGTCCTAAACTAAAATATATAGAATGTACTAAAATGCAATTTTGAATTTTATGGTCCTAAACTAAAATATATTGAATGTACTAAAATGTTCTTTAACCAAAAATTTAAACTTAAAAGAACTGTCAAAAACATACTAAAAAAAATATAAGACAAAGAAACTGAAAAGGAGCAACATGTATCCAACAACATATTCAGTGCGGTTTTACTAGTCCTTACTCCTACCTGAAAAGAGGAGGAGGTAGAGAAACTGTTTTCGATATATCCCGAGGAAAAGCAAAACAAAAGAGTCCCAAAAGAGAAATAACATAAGTGAAGAAAGATGATCAGCTAAATTTACCTAAAAAGAAGAATAAAAAACACATCTTTCTTTATCTAAGAAACAAAAAACCAAAAACAAGTCAATCCAACACACAGATCTTTATCTTTAACCAACATGCAGACCCAAATAAACATTTATAGAGGTCTTTAAATCATCTTTTTATCCAAAACACCATCAAAACCAATGTAATTTTTCCAGCATTGGTATTATCAAAACATAAAAAGAAAGAAAAAAAACAATCTATAGCCCACAAAAAAAGCTCCAAATAACTACTCAAAAAGAACCATAACTCAATGCACCACAAAGAAAAATTCAATGATCCAGTTATAACAAATACAAAGTTTTTCTTCAAGTGAAAATAAACTGAGTTTTTTCAATGACCATCTTGCTTTTACAAGCTTAAAAAACTTAAAAAGAGTAAAAAGGATTAGATTTTTACACCCAAAAAAAGAAAAAAGAATAATAGTTTTTTACTCAAAAACAAGAAAGAAAATAAAAACAAGAAAGACATAGAGAACTTCACTGATTCTTCAAGAATTCAATGACCCTTTTCTTTTCTGTACCTTTTTCTTATTCTTGTATGCTCCAAATGCAAATTTGATATCAAGAACAGTTGAATTGTTTGAAGAAGTGTTTGTCATATACAGAGAAAAAGAAAGTGACTTTAAAGAGAGTAGAAAAATGTAAGCTAAAAATGAGGAAGAAAGACAAGAAAATATAAGCTTGTTGAGGTGGGGGTGGGAGTGGGGGTTGGGGGTGGGAGGGACCCACAGATTTTACATGAAGAGAACTTAGACACATTTAACTCTTAATAAATGTCGTCTTCAGCTACAAAGTTGTAGAAGTAAACCTTTTAACACCAATTATTATTTTAAGAAAATTATCATTTAGTTTACTTAATTTTATTTTATACTCTTTTTATGTGTCATTTTATAGAGGCTGAAATATATATTATGCGGTCCCCTAAATTTGACCTTTTTGAAATTGGATACCTTAACTAAAGGTGTAGTTTATTCATCACTTCATTAATGTTCAAAGTGTGTATTGAATATCTAATTGACAATTTCTTACAAAATCTAAGTGTATGATTCAGGGGATGCAGAATTGTCGTTCAGGGAGTTTGGAAAAAGTAAGCATATTTATAGTATTGTTAAATTAACGGATCAAATTTTATATGAACAAGTTAAATCATATATGAGAAAATTTAATAATTTTAATCTAAATTAAATAATTTTTCTTAAGATGTTTAGTAAATAATATTTATTTGAAATCAATTTATTGATTGAATTACTACTATATATAAATTTAATATTTTATAGAAATCGATAAATTAGTAGATGATATCAACAGGGTAATATTATGAGGTAACATTAGTAGACAATACAACTTCCCTAGAACAAAACTAACAAAATAAATAAATTCATCCACCAAGATTTGATCTCGGGGTCCTTTGGGGAAATCTACACCCCCCCCCCCCCCCAAAACTGTTGCACTACTTACTATTGTTGTGTCGGGGGGAGTCAATATTTAATATATACGTATACTACAAATTCGATCCTATATACACAGTATAGTTTTTCGAGTGAGGGGGTTCAGGTAAACTCATTTGGCTCCATGTGGGTCCTCCCGTCATATGACTCTCAAATATAATGACGGGGGCAAAACTGAATTAATATATGATACATGAATTTTTTAAGAAAGAAGAAAATTTTTCTGATTATTCTCACATGTATTCGCTTGGCAAAAAAAAAGCAAATTAATGTTCGATACATGAATTTTTTTTATAACAAGAAAATTTATCTGAATCTTAAACATAGTGACTTTGCAAAAGAAGTTAACTAATGCTCGACATGTGAATTTGTTTTACAATAAGAAAAATTTCTTGACTCCCCAACGTAGTGGTTTGACAAAAAACGAATCAACACTCAAGTTTCGCACGTGAATCTTTTTACAAGAACTTTATCTGACTTTTCAACATAGTGTCTGAGTGAATATGTGAATTATCATTTGATACGTGAAGTGACTTGATAAAATATGTGAATCAACACCCGATACGTAAAGTGGCTTGATAAAAGATACGAATCAACACTCGATACGTGAAGTGATTTGACAAAAAACGTGAATCAACACCCAACATGTAAAATGGCTTAGCAAAAGATGTGAATAAACATTCCACGTAAAGCGACTTAGAAGAAGATGCGAACAAACATTCGCCACATGAAGGGCTCAGCAAAAGACGTGAATCGATATCTGACACATGGAGTAGTTAGAATACAAAAAGAAACATATTTAAAGAACATATAGGAAATCTTGAACGTAAAAAGAAACATATTTAAAGAACATGTAGGAAATCTTTTCCGAGAGTGGTCGCTTTCTCTTAGACTAGCTTGTCTTCTATTTCTAGACGACTTTAAAGCACATGTAAGAAATCTTTCTCAAGAGTGTCGTCTTCTGTTAGACCAGCTGTCTTCTATTTCTAGACAACTGCTCTAAAACAGATTTTTTTCTTTCTTGGATTTTCTTGTCTATTATCAGAGAGTCTGACATTATTTTTCACTTTTAACACACACTTATTTGATGAGCTAAGCCTAAGTGTCATATAAGTCAAAAGCTATCCTAAGACCTAAATAGACAAGGTCGAAATTCGAGCCAAAACTATGATTCATATGTCCATTTCTTTATTTAAGGAGATTCTATAATTATTAGTTCTAATGTAGATATCTTTTTCCTTTTGAGATGAAATAAAAGAAAAGTTCATATTTGAAAGACTGCAATTTATTAACTGTCGTGCTATCTACTCTTGTTAATGGTTTAGCAATTTCGTTGTTGCTGGTCTTGTTTCATAGTGAATTTATGGAAGATCTAATGTAACGCCCCGAGTCTGTACCCCGGATGCTACACGGTGCTCATAATCCCGAAGGAGCTAATCCATGACTGGTACCTGCTGCAATAACTGTGTAATAATTGCAGAATTTAGGCGGAAGCTTTCCATAAGGTTCAAATCTGAAATAATTATTGATTACGGTATCATAATACCAAAAATGAAAATCAATACTGAAATTTGAACAACTGTCTGAAAATACTCTAGTTTAAAAAGCCTCTACACTGTCTGAACTATGGAGTTGATGGGACAAACCCCCAACTAACTCCGACTACTGAAAATAAACTGAAATGCTGAAAAAAATTATGTCCTCGGACTATGAGGACTCACCACTAACTCTGTCCACTGAGAATCTGAACTGCTAAGGGTGCTTTGGAGCCCGTGCGTCTGAACCTATGATATAAGACATCATAGAGCAAAAGAAAAATATGCATCAATACGTTGAATGTACTGGTATGCTCAATGAGGTAGGCTGAGATGCATGGGTTCATATGCATGAACAATGCTAACTGAATAACATGAGTATGACTGAATTGGAGTACATACATGAATACGTAGATTGTATCTGAGATCGTGATAATACTGAATACTGAGTCTGAATATTGATTTACTGATATCTGGGTTTACTGATACTGTATTACTGATAACTGAATGACTGTATCTGACAGTCATGATTCTATGGAATTATACTGAGTTCCGTACTAAGCTGAGCGACTGTAACTGACAGTCCTGAATCTGTAAAACTGAACTGAGTTCTATACTGAGACTAAATTTGAAACTGAAACTGTGGGAGGTAATCATCTAACTGACATACCTCTTTCTAAATAGATTGTGGTACAACTTGTAACCCCAGTTGGAAGGGTATCAATACCGTGCCACGGGTAGAGACAAGATGTGAGTTAACCCTCTCTGAAAAAAAGTTCTTTTGCCAACCCTCGTTGGCAGAAAAACTCAAATGAGATGTATCAACCTTCATGATATCTGGAAGGAAGATATCTCAACCTATGCTGGCTACGTAGTTCTGTAATACAGGGATTGCTACTAAGGGTCAAACCCTATGCTGGAAGGAATGCCCACATCCCTGGGTTAACCCGGTGCTGAATCCTACTCCCATCTAAATAGACACTAAACTGATTTTCCTAGTTTATACTAGACTTGACTGAACTGTTACTGAGTTTACTAAGTTTCGTTGATTGATAAAATACTATTGAATTTTGTTAGCTGACTGAGTTTACTGAGGTCTGAACTGAATACTGAACTAGACTGGACAGATACTGAGTCTACTGAGTTTTTCTGCGTCCTGTAACTGAATGAGAGTACTAGGATCGTGACGTGACTGAGATTATTCTGTAACTGACACTGGCTCAAGGCAAACAACTAAATTAGCGGGTATTAAATACCCCCAGGACTCGATAGCATAAAAATAAAGCATTGCATGATCTTGCTTAGGATAAACATGCACATTGGATTCATAATACATCTACAGAGACATTATCAAACACTTGCATGGTATAACTTGCAAATAAGCTATCATGACATGATTTGTTCCCTTATTAGTTCATATGAACAATTCATCAAGAACTTGGTGAGCATAGTATATACACATAATAAGTGAGTATCAAGATTTACTTCAAATTTCATAATTTCAAGGGGTTTAACATGGATTCATACGAATTTACACACATAGTGGTCAATCCCACATGAAATGTATAATAATTCATGAAATAGAAATCTAACTCACATACTAATCATGAATACAATTTTAATTCCAATCATGGAAATGATGATTTCAAACTACTTGAAATTTAAAAGAGATTCTTGAACTCCAAGGGTGGAAGGAACCCTTGGATGAATACTTCACATACCTTAGTTGATGAATTATTGAAAATTAACGGTAGAATCTGAAGCCTTGAATTTGAATTTAATTCACCTAGGGTTTTGTTCTTAAGCAATTTATGAAAGAATGAATATAACTAGCTAAAAGAGGGCTAAATTTTGTGTTATGGAGGCTGAAGGGTGTGGGAAAAAGACTTAATTAACCCTGAGGACGCGGCTTTTTAATGACTATAAATTAAACCATCGATGCGTAGACCGACGTGCCGCGTCGTTAGCATCGACGTGATAGCCAACACGTCGCGTCGAGTCTGCATTGGCTCACTGGAATTTGACGCAAGGAGCTGGGGAAAACATTTATCAACGCGATAGTCGATGCGACGCGTCAATATCGCGTTGACTCACTGGTTTGGGACTCCAAAGTTTCTTCAAACGAAGTCCAAAAAATCTAAAACTTATTTGGGAACACCTACGGGCATTCCTGATCATGAAACAACCTAAAGATCGATACTTTAAGGTCGTAAGGGTCGTGAAATTGGATTGCCAACTTTTGAAGGCTAAAATAACACTAAGTATGGATACTTAGCTAAATTTTCTAAGTCTGGGACCCCTTGACAAACTTTAAAAGACTGAATTGAGCTTAGAATTTTGCAGGGTCTTACAATATCTCTCCCTTGGGAACATTCATCCTCAAATAAGACTAATTAAACTGAGAAAACTGAGAGACTGGATTTAGACACTAAGCATGCACAACTGAAACATGATTTCATGACTGAGATTACTAATATACTGAATTATCATACTGAACATGCATATCTGATGCATAAATACATGACTGAACTAACTCATGAACATATGACTGAATACGCAACGGTAAATGATACCAAGTTTGCAATGGAAATATGCGCATGAAACTAAATAAGCTTAAGGAAAAATATTACCTTGGGCTGAGTTTGTGGAGAAGAGGTAAGGGTACTTGGTCCGCATATCTGCTTCTGCTTCCCAAGTAGCTCCCTCAACAGACTGATTCTGCCAAAGAACTTTGACTAGAGGGACTTCTTTGTTCCTCAATCTGTGAATCTGATAACCAAGGATTTTGATTGGGATCTCTTCGTAAGAGAGGTTGTTCTGAACATCTATGCCCTCTATGGGGACTACGACTGATGGGTCTCCTATGCATTTCTTTAGCAAGGAGACATGAAACACTGGATGAACTTAAGATAGATCTGAAGGAAACTCAAACTCGTAAGATACCTTTCCAAAATGGCTGAGAATTCGGTACGGATCGACATATCGGGGACTGAGTTTCCCCTTCTTGCCAAAATGCTTTATTCCTTTTATAGGAGAGATTTTCAAGTACACATAGTCACTAATCTCAAACTCAAGATCCTTTCTGCGCACATCTGCGTACGATTTCTGTTGGCTCTGAGCTGTCTTAAGCCTTTCCCTAATCAACTGGACTTTCTCTAAGGTATCAAATACCAAGTCAGGCCTTACCACCGCGGCCTTACCCACTTCAAACCAACCTATGGGAGATTTACACCTCCTCCTATAAAGTGGCTCAAACAGAGCCATCTGAATACTAAAATGATAGTTGTTGTTTATGCTAACTCAATCAAAGGCAAGTGGTCATCCCAGCTACCTTTAAAGTCTATTGCAGATGCTCGCAGCATATCCTCTAAAGTCTAAATGATCCTTTCTGCTTGACCATCTTTCTGAGGATGAAAGGTTGTACTGAGGTAAAATCGGGTACCAAGACCCTTTTAGAATGTCTTTCAGAAATGAGAGGTGAACTGGGTACCTCTGTATGAGATAATGGACAATGAAACACCATAAAATTTGGCCAACTCCCTATTATAGAGTTTGGCGTAATCCTCAGTTGAGTAAGAGGTATGGACTGGTAGGAAATGAGCTGATTTGGCCATCCTGTCTATAATGACCCAAACTAAATCATGCTGACGACGAGTATGAGACAAACCCATCACAAAGTCCATGTTCACTTCTTCCCATTTCCTGGTGGGAATACTGAACTCCTACATGGACCCACTAGGCTTCTGATGCTGCATGGACCCATTAGGCTTCTGATGTTCAATCTTAACCTACTGACATGTTGACCACTTAGACACAAACTATGCAATATCTCTTTTCATCCCACTTCACCTATAGATCTCCCGCAAATCACGGTACATCTTAGTGGCCCTTAGATAAATAGAGCAGCGCGCATCATACACTTCTGCAAGGATTTGCTGCCTCAAGTCATCCACGCCTATCACACATAGTCAACCCTGACAACGCAAAACATCATCTCCCCCTTAGGAGAAAACCTTTACCTTCTGATCTCTGACTGATTCTTTCAACTTGACCAGACTGGGATCCCTGTCCTGCTTTTATTTCACTTCGGAAACTAGGGATGATTCTGAACTACTCTGCACCCATACACTACCTTTTGCTGAATCGACTAAACGGACACCTAGTTGGGTTAGATGATAAACTTCCTGATCTAACTTTTTCTTACTGTCCTCGACATAAGCAATACTACCCATAGACATTCTACTGATAGCGTTGACCACTACATTAGCCTTTCCCGAATGATACATGACACTCATGTTGGATTCTTTCAACAACTCCAACCACCTTCTTTAACGGAGGTTTAGGTCTTTCTGAGGGAACACATACTGCAGGATCTTGTGGTTAGTGAACACATCAACATGCACCTTATACAAGTAGTGTCTCCAAATCTTCAAGGCAAAAACTACTGCTGCTAATTCAAGATCATGAGTAGGATAGTTTTTTTCATGGGGCTTAAGCTGTCTAGAGACGTAGGCTATGAACTTACCTCTCTTCATCAGCACACACCCCAAATTGACTCTTGAGGTATCATAATACACAACAAAGCCGTCTGAACCATTTGGTAAGGTCAACACTGGAGCTGTAGTGAGTCGAGTCTTCAACTCCTGAAAACTTTTCTCACAAGAATCTGACCACTGGAATTTGACCTTCTTCTGCGTCAATCTGGACATGGGGGATGCAATAGACAAAAATCCCTCAATGAACCGTCAGTAATATACGGCCAAACCTAAGAAACTCCTGATATCTAATGGAGAGATGGGTTTGGGCCAGTTTCTCACTGCTTTGGTCTTTTGGAGATCAACTCTAATGCATTCACTGGAAATGATATGGCAGAGAAAAGCTACTGACCTTAGCCAAAATTTGCACTTACTAAATTTGGCAAATAACTAATGATTGTTTAGAGTCTGTAGTACTATTCTGAGATGGTCTGTATGATCATGCTCACTGCGGGAGTACACAAGAATGTCATCTATGAAGAATATCATGAATATGTCCAAGTACTTCTTGGACACCCGGTTCATCAAGTCCGTAAAGGCTGCTGGGGCATTGGTAAGACCAAAGGACATGACTAAGAATTTGAAGTGACCATATCGAGTTCTAAAAGTTGTTTTTGGGATGTCACATTCTCTGACTCTGAGATGATGATAGCCTGATCTGAGGTTTATCTTGGAGAAATAACTGGCACACTGAAGTTGGTCAAACAAGTCATCATTTCTGGAAAGTGGATATTTGTTCTTGACCATGACTTTATTCAATTGACGGTAATCTATACATATCCTGAGAGAACCATTTTTTTTGCATGAATAAAACTGGTGCGCCCCACGTAGATACATTGGGTTTGAGAAACCCCTTATCTAGAAGATTTTTTAACTGCTCTTTTAATTCTCTGAGTTCTGCCGGAGCCATTCTATAAGGAAGAATAGATATGGGTTGAGTATCTGAAAGAAGATTAATTCTAAAATTAATTTTTCTTTTGGGAGGAACTCCAAAAAGATCTTTGGGAAATACATCTGAGATTTCACATGCTACTGTCACTGACTCAAGAGTAGGGGTTTCTGAACTAGAGTCCTGGACTCGAACGAGATGGTAGACACATCCCTTAGATATCATTTTTCTAGCCCGAAGGTAAGAAACAAGCTGACCCCTAAGTGCTGAAGTACTACCCCTCCACTATAGGACGGGCTCATTCGGAAATTGAAACTGGACAATTCTGTTTCTACAACTGACTAAGGCATAGTTGGAATAAAGCTAATTCATGCTGAGAATGACATCAAAATCAGTCATCTCTAATTCGACTAAGTCTGTTGTAGTGACTTTCTAAGATATTATAATCGGGCAGTTCCTGTATACCCGTCTGGCTATGATGGATTTACCCACTGGGGTAGAGACTGAGAAGGAATCTGCTAGAATTTCAGGACTGACTTTGAAATCAACTACTATATATGGAGTAATAAAGGACAAATAAACTCCTGGATCCAGCAAAGCGTAAACATGAAAATGATAAAATTGCAACGTACCGGTGACCACATCAGGAGAACTTTCCTGATCCTGTTGGGACTGAAGGGCATAGAGTCTGTTTGGGTGTTGCCTACTGGTGGCACTGAAAGAGGCACCCTGCTGACTTGGGCGATCGGACTGAGCTGGAGGATGATTATATTAACTCTTCGAACCCAACTGAGGACACTATCTGACCCTGTGGCCTGTCTTACCACATCCAAAACATATATCAATGCCCGCTCTACAGATATGTTGGTGGTTTCTGCCATATTTCTGACAAAGGGGATTAGTTCGGTCACTACTAACACTACCCTGAGGTTTAGGGCCTGATACCCTATTTATGTGGTTGTCTCTAAATTTTAACACAGGAGCACAGGATGAAGACAAAACTAGTACTGAAGATTTCGGGCGGAACTGAGAACTGTTTCCACCTTCTGACTTAGGCTGAGCGAAGTTGAAACTACCTTTTCTCAATCTCTTATCCTCCCTCTCCTTGTTTTTATTATTAGCCTCATCTATCTGTTGAGCATGGACCATAATCCTGGATATGTCCATCTCCTTAATCAACATTGTGGTCCTGTACTCTTTGACCACACTGCTAGACACCCTTGACACAAACTTACTCATCTTAGATCTGCTATCTGCTACCATATGTGGGGCATATCTGGCTAACTGAGTAAACTTGAGAGAATACTCTTGTACTGTCATATTGCCCTGTTTCAAGTTAATGAACTCTAAAACCTTCGTTTCCCTCAACTGTAAGTGGAAGAACCTATCCAGTAAAGCAACTGCAAACTCCTTCCATTCTATGGGCCATGTATCTACGACCCTCTCTACCTTCCACTACTTGAACTATGAGTGTGCCACATCTTATAACTGATATACGGCCAACTCAGTGCTCTCAACAGCAGTCACCCCCATAATATCAGTAACTTTTTGCACCTGATCAAGAAATTCCTGAGGGTCCTCATCTGACTTAGACCCGATAAATGATGAAGGGTTCATTCAAGTGAAGTCCTAAATCCTGGCAGCAGCAATATTGGCCACTGGGTTGGCCGGGACAGCAGCTGGACATTCATTCTGGGCCTCTAAAGAATGAGCTGGGGTAGTAAAGGTTGCTCTGAACTCAGCGTGAGAGACGTGTTCATCCAAAGGATCCGATTGGACGGGCTGGGGTTCTGATTGGTCTCTTGTTCCTCTTCTCTTAGTCCTCTTTGGAGGCATATTCTATAAATGAAAGAGAAAGGATTAGACTAAGAATTTAACTTGAGTTTGTGCTTATTCGCACGATATAATTTCTAAAAGAAGGGAAACTTTTCCTAAAACATCTCGTAGCCTCCTATCCATAAGTGTGGCACGCAACATACCCATGCACAAGACTCTACTAGATGCGACTTTCAAACTTCCTAGGACTCTATTGAACCTTAGGCTCTGATACCAAGTTTGTAACACCCCGAGTCTGTACCTCGGACGCTACACGGTGCTTATAATCCCGAAGGACCACAAGCTAACCCATGACTGTTACCTGCTGCAATAATTATGTAATAATACTGTAATAATTGTGGAATTTTGGCGAAAACTTTCCATAAGTTTCAAATCTAAAATAATTATTGATTACGGTATCATAATACCAAAATTGAAATCTGAACAACTGTCTGAAAATACTTTATTCTGAAAAGCCTCTACATTGTCTAAACTGTGGAGTTGATGGGATAAGCCCCCAACTAACTTCGACTACTAAAAATAATCTAAAATGCTGAAAACAACCATGTCCTCGGACTATGAGGACTCACCACTAACTTTGTCTACTGAGAATCTAAACTGCTAAGGGTGCTTTGGAGCCCGTGCGTCTGAACCTATGATATAAGACATCGTAGCGCAAAAGAAAAGCATTCGTTAGTACTTTGAATGTACTAGTATGCTCGGTAGGCTGAGATGCATGGGTTCATATGCATGAACAATGCTAACTGAATAACATGAGTATGACTGAATGAGAGTACATGCATGAATACGTAGATTGTAACTGAGATCGTGATAACACTGAATACTGAGTCTAAATATTGATTTACTGATATCTGAGTTTACTGATACTGTATTACTGATAACTGAAAGACTATATTTGATAGTCATGATTCTATGAAACTATACTGAGTTTCGTACTGAGCTGAGCGACTGTAACTAACAGTCCTGAATATGTAGAACTGAACTGAGTTCTATACTGAGACTGAATCTGAAACTGAGACTGTGGGAGGTAATCATCTAACTGGCATACCCCTTTCTAAATAGATTGGGATCCAACCTGTAACCCCAGTTGGAAGGGAGTCAATACCGTTCCACGTGTAGAGACAAGCTGTGAATTAATCCTTTCTGACAGGAAGCTTTTTCGTCAACCCTCGCTGTCAGGAAAACTAGAATGAGATGTATCAACCCTCATGATATCTGGCAGGAAGATATCTCAACCTAAGCTAGCTACGTAGTTCTGTAACACAGGGATTGCTACTAAGGGTCAAACCCTCTGCTGGTAGGAATTTCCCCATCCCTGAGTTAACTCGGTGCTGAATTCTACTCCCATCTAAATAGATACTGAACTAATTTTCCTAATTCATACTAGGCTTGACTGAACTGTTACTGAGTTTACTGAGTTTTGTTGACTGACAGAATACTACTGAATTATGTTAGCTGACTGAGTTTACCTGAATACTAAACTAGACTGGACTGATACTGAGTCTTTTGAATTTTCCTGAGTCCTGTAACTAACTGAGAGTACTAGGATCGTGACGTGACTGAGATTATTCTGTAACTGACATTAGCTCTAGGCAAACAGCTAAATTGTCGGATATTAAATACCTCTAGGACTCGATAGCATGAAAAAAAAGCATCGCATGATCTTGCTTAGTATAAACATGCACATTGGATTCATAATGCATCTATAGAGATATCTTATCAAATACTTGCATGGTATGACTTGCAAATAAGCTAGCATGACATGATTTTTTCCCCTTATTAGTTCACATGAACAATTCATCAAGCACTTGGTGAACATAATATATGCACATAATAAGCGAGCATCAAGATTTACTTTAAATTTCACAATTTTAAGGGGTTTAACATGGATTCATACGAATTTACACACATAGTAGTCAATCCCACATGAAACGTATAATTATTCATGAAATAAAAATCTAACTCACATACTAATCATGAATACAATTTTAAATCTAATCATGGAAATCATGATTTCAAACTACTTGAAATTTAAAAGAGATCCTTGGACTCCAAGGGTGGAAGGAACCCTTGGATGAACACTTCACATACCTTAGTTGGTAAATTCTTAAAAATTAATGGTATAATTTGAAACCTTGAATTTGAATTTAATTCACCTAGGATTTTGTTCTTGAGTAATTTGTGAAAGAATGAATATAACTTGCTAAAAGAGGGCTAAATTTCATGTTATGGTGGCTGAAGGGTGTGGAAAAAAGACTTAATTAACCCTAAGGATGCGGTCTTTTAATGACTGTAAATTGAACCATCGACGCGCAGATCGATGCGCCGCATCGAGTCCGCATTGGCTCACTGGAATTTGATGCTGGGGGCTGGAAAAAATATTTATCAATGCGATAGTCGATGCGACGCGTCAAGATCGCGTTGACTCACTGGTTTGGGACTCCAAAGGTGCCTCAAACGAAGTCCAAAAAATCTAAAACTTATTTAGGAACACCTACGGACATTCCTGATCATGAAACAACCTAAAGATCGATACTTTAAGATCGTAAGGATTGTAAAATTGAATTGCCAACTTTCGAAGGCTAAAATAACACTAAGTATGGATACTTAGCTAAATTTTCTAAGTCTGGGACTCCTTGATAAACTTTAAAAGACTGAATTGAGCTTAAAATTTTGCGGGGTCTTACATCTAAATACTTCCAATATTTAATTCGGCGGTATTTCTTTTAAAAAGAATTTTTACTTTGATTTAAAACTCACTATACTAGATTTAGCCAACTCAGATAAGGATTTTATTTTTCAAATTTATTCTACATGATGAAAACGAGGCCATCCATGGGGTAAAGAGTCTGTAGCATTCCTAATCAAATTTGCATATATCAGCATACTAGCTTACTATCTATAATTGATATTGTTCATTCTGAATACCTTTTCATGCTTCAACAATCCAGATGTGCACCTTGATCTTTCCTAATAAGAAAGTAGCTTTGATTTGGAAATAAGTTTTCCTATCACTTCACTTAATTCTAAAATTTTGATGTCATTGGAATAGGCAAAGAAAAAGAATAAGTGGTCTGAGAACAACAATAAGAGAGCGCTCTAGTATAATTTATTTTTTTCTTAGAATCTCTTTTAGTAACGGGCTTAAATAAAGTACTAATAATGTAAGTGACTATATGAGAAAGCTTTCGAGTACTACAATGTGAAAAGTGACAAGACTAACTTTCCCCACTCGTTTCTCGCATATAAAAGAAAAATCAAGAGGGTCAGATGAGGAATTGCTTCCCCCATTTCACATAGCAACAAGAAAACAATATCAACCCATTAAAAGAAAAGGATTGAGGAACACGATGATGTAAGAATTATGGAATCCTAACTAATAAAGGAAAAATATAATCTCTAGCTTCAACTCTAACTACACTCAGAGATTTTTCTCTTGATAGAAATTTAAGTTCCCTTTTGTCTCCATTTTTTTAAATAAAAGATCTTAGAAATTGATAAAATATCTTGGGGGCCATCAATACGTTATCCCTGGCGAGGGGGCAAACAAAGACTATTGAATTTTACTACTTTCGAGAAAGAATTTATTTTGACGTGATCATATATATTAATTTTTTAATATCTTATCCTAGGCCCATCTAGTTAATCAAGGAATAGATGAGTATAAAAAATATTGGATCCATTAATCTCTTAGTCATGCTACACTTTAGTCCATCACTCCACCATTATCATTAAAAAAATACTTTGATTTACATCTTCAATAGTGCCTTGAAGGAAACTTAAGAGAGAGTGCCTTTTTATGACAATAGACATGATGTCAGGATTTTATTATTGTTATTGTTAAGATCTCTTAGGCAAAGAAATCATATTTGTAATAATAAATACCGAATTGGGACATGATAGTTTTGAGCTTCACAAGTTATGCATAAAGTTAGTAATAATAGTGTCTCTTATTGATTTTACGCACTGCCATTTGATCTGAGAATCATAGGTGACTCAATATTTATTATGTGATTTATGTTCCTATTACAATGGGTCATTTGAATCTTGGAAATTATTATTTAGGTGTTGTATTCAATATTTCTAATGTCATAATGTATGCTTAGTGAAAAGTTTTTAAGTGGCTAATGAAATTTTTAATAATGATTATAGTAGTGTAATTGTGAGATTGCATTGTGATCAAGGAGTAGAGGTAAAAAAGATTCAGGTTGAGATAAGACTTGACCTAATACATTTTAATATTTATTGACTTGAGGTAGTAAAAATGGTGGTTATTGAAGAAGGAAATAAAGTCTCATGTTGAAATTTAATAAGATGGGTGGTCTCCTTATAAGGCTTGGGCAATCCTCCTCCTTTTGAGCTAACTTTTGTTGTGTGTGTTAGGTTAAAGACCTAATTATACATGGTATTATAGCATGATTCATCTCAATCAATATTGGATCTTCAAATTAAAAATTGACCACACACTAGATATTCAATGCTGAACGTGATGTCGGGTATTAAAAAATAAAAAAAAATCTCACATTAGTGACCACTGATATGGGGTGGTCTCTATAAGATTCAGATACTCTTCCTTTAAGCTTATAACTTTTGGAGTATGAGTTAGGCTCAAGACCTAATTTTACATATTCAAAAATAAAAAAAATCTCAATTAATAGTTAATGAGATGAGTGGCCTGTTATAAGACTTACACATCCTCCTATCTTTTTTTTTTGGTAAACAAAGTATTTTATTATCAAATGTAGCGTTGCAAAACATCAAGCATCAAGTTTGGACGACCTCAAACTTGAAATTTCTGATGAGCTCTACAACTATTTCTAACATCACACATCCAACTATGGATAATAATTTAAACTATTAAGCATATTCTTTAGTTTAGAATACTTAGCACCACAACAGTAAAATTTCCTGGACAATCTATCTCAGCAAGACATTTCCTGTGACCTTTTGTTGCTGAAATATCTTTCTGAATTTGTTGTTGTTGTTGTTGTTGTTGAACCATGTCCAAGTGGTAAACCAATTTTCAAAGGAGAAATAATGAGGGTTGAGGGTAGACATGTTGGATTTTTGGATAAGACTGCCCAGAAGTGGCTACTCAACTGACATTGGAAGAAAATGCAGTTGATGTTTTCGGGGTGTTGGGGCAATGGATACAGTTTGGTGAGGTATTTATGCCCCTTCTGGCAAGAGTGTTGTTTGAGGGAAGACTATTGTTTTGGAGTGCCAAAGGAAGAATTCAGTTTTATTGGGGACTTTGAAACTCCAGATCCAGGAAAAGTTGGAAGGGCCTTCATTGACGTGCTTGTTGCTGAGGAAGGTGTAGGCATTCTTACAGGGGAAGAGGCCATTGGAGTTGAGCCTCCGAATGAGAGTATCTTTTTAGGATTCTTAGCTTGGAAGAAAGTGTCCTCAATTGTTTGAAGGACATGTTCATCATGAACTTTTCTAGTGCTTCTAGGTGAATCTTTCTTCAATAGTCACTTTTCTATTCATTTATTTCTTTGGTGTGTGATTTTCGATTTTCCTATAAAAAATTATTTTATTTTTTTGAGCCACTATTACTTAATACATATTAGTGGCTAGGAATTTTTCCAGGAGAATTGGAAGAACAACAATAAACTCAAAATTAATGGCAATCAATAGATCGAACAAGGTATAAAGGTTCTTTTTACGATTTTTGCTAAAACTTAAAGGATAAAAATGCTCATAAATAATATCTAACGGACTACTTTGAACTTTATCTAAACATAAGAGACTTTTTGTTAATTTTAAAAGCAAAAGATTGAGATAATAATACCACGAATGAAATGTTTTATGACCACACAAAATTTAAGATTTATTTATACCACTAATCTCAAAAGCATTCTTTTTTTCTACTCCATGCTTAATCAAATGATGTCACATAAATTGAGACAAAAAAAAAAAGTTTAAAAAACTAAAATTTGATTCCCTTATTTACGTATTTTATGCTGCATTTATTTGTACCTAATAAAAATTAAAATTTTGATCATTCAGATCTTAACTCGTAATTATATACTTAGTATTTTGTTTGAATCTAATCATTTAGATTTCAATAAGTGTACTATCCCATACACCCCGACAGAAAATTACTATTGCAAAGTACTTCATCCAATCACTTTTAGTTTATCATTCGGTATCTATTTTATTCTTGTTATTAAATATTATTTATTTTCAAATATTTAAATGATTTATAATAACTAATCAGAAGTGATACAGTAAAATTATTTGTGAAAAAATTTAAGTGAGCCCCATGTAAGTCGTCAAGTTAATTTAAAATATCAAGAATTAACTTTTCATTTTGTGTCTATTTTACCTTCTCTATGAAATATTATTAGTTTTCAATACTTAAATGACTTATAATAATTAATTAGGGGTGATATATATAGTAAAATCACGATTGAAGCAGCAAAAACAAACATATCTTAAATGACTTATAATAATTAATTAGAAGTGATATAGTAAAATTACTATAAAAAATTCAAGTGTCTTATATAAGACATCAAGAGTGACTTATCACTTTATGTCTTTTTTTTTAATCTTTTTTGTTAAATATTATTAATTTCTTAATACTTAAATGACTTATAATAATTAATTAGGAATAATATAGTAAAATTACGACTGAAGCAACTGAAACATGCATGTCAATCATAAGTTATCTGCTTCATCTACACTTAATAATAATAATAATAATAATAATAATAATAATAATAATAATAATAATAATAATAATAATAATAATAATAATATTAATAATAATAATAATTGATTTTTCTTATTTATACTGAAGGACTCTAATTTTAATCCACGTGGTGATGAGAGAAACAATATGGTTTAGAGAAGTTGCCTATATAAATTTAGCATAAGAAAACGTCGTGTGTGTTACGGTGGTCGGTGTTTTGAAGTAGTATAGTAATCTTTTTTCTTTTCTCAATTTGGCTTTTATGAAAAAATAAAAAAAAAGATGAACAAAGACTTTGACCATAAAAAACCAATAAAGATATGTTTTTAAAGAAAATATTAATAAAGATAACATTTCATTGTATATTTTACCTCTTAAAATATTTCACCATATTATTCTTGCTCAATAAATGTATGTATTTTTGTCAACTCAATCAATGATACCCTCTTAACTGTTGCAATAAATACATAGGGTAAAATGAAAAAAAAAAAACATACTTAATTTTTTATCTTAATTTTTAAAATGACAATATTTTGAGACTGATAATTTTACTAAGGATGATAAATATTTTGAATATGATGGAATCTCAAATTAACGGTTATCAACCAAAACATACCACGTAATTGATAAAATGTGCTCCATCCATTTCATATTACTTACTGTTGTACTAAAAGGAGTTATTTTAATTTATTTGTCTGATTTATAAAATAAAAAAAAATATTATATTTTTTTACTACTCTTAATATTAAATAATAATATAAAATAGTAATGATAGTAGTAGTAAAATTTACAGTTTATTAAAATACACCTCAAATTAAATTTTCATAAGAATATTCCAGATCAACAGGAGCCAAGTAATATGACATCGAAGAAGTAATTATAAACACTAGTGTAATTATTATCACGCCAGTACATGTTAATCAGTTTTAACATACTCCTCCATTCGCTTTTATTTGTCACTAATTTTTTAATTGAATTTCTACTTTTACTTGTCATTTTTGACATATCAACAAAAGACAACTTCTTTTTTTTTTTTTTTTTTTTCATTTTACCATTAGCATTAATTATTTTTTCTCTAAATTAATTTAAATATGACAAGTAAAAGTGAAGAGGAGAAGAAGTAGTTATTAAATTCATCTTATCACAGATGATCCTCTAAAACTTGTCAACCAAAATTAATTTGAAATCTATCTATTTATTTAATAGAATAAAAAAAGACAAATGACATCATTAGAATTTACTTTTAAATTACTCTATGCCGTTTATAAAAGAAAATAACTTTCTTCCAATAAAATGGAAGTCAATAATATCCATTTTCCTCAATTAGGACAACTTATTTTTTACGTTTGATTCATTTTCATAATTACAGTTTTTGGATTTAAAAATTCCACTGAAAGAAACTTTACAACACTTATTAGGAACCAAAAGTGTTTTAAGTAATGCTTAATCAGTAAATGAATTAAAACGTGATACACATAATCAGATATAAATAAATTTTAGAAAAAGACGTACGTGGCAACCACTAGCCTATTTGGATCTCGATGATCAGGATGAGTTGTGATGAGATGGGTGAGATTCATATACCTTTAATCAGAGATTTTGAGTTTGAGCTTTTGAGAATGAAAATGTTCATCTGGGAGCGTCACCAGTGGCACAACCAGAATTTATATTAAGGGGGTTAAACTAAGCACAGGACCTCAAAATAAGTGGGTCGGATATGATTTGAGCGAGCTAGACAAAGTTCAACTCTACCTCAATATGAATAACCAAACGGAGAAAGTTAAACTTCTTTATTTTGAACGTGAGTTCAAACGTTCAATCTTTAAACCTTTTTAAAAATAATTTACATATTTAGAAACTACATAAAAAGTACAATAAGTTACGAGAATTGTACTTTACGTTTAAGTTATTTATACATTAATATGATAAAATTAATATTAATTTTTGCTTAATTTTAAGGAGAGAAGATATAAAATATTTAAAATCAGTCAAAATAGATAAACAACAAACAAAAGTATATACTAGTATAATTTTGTGAAAAAATAGAAAAAAAGTCAACCATCAAATTAGTAACCATGAAAGTGAGAGAGAAGAGAAACCAAAACGGGGATAGAACGTAAGATCGAGAGCAAGAAAGTAAGTAACTAGGGATTTAATCCAAAAGTTAATATAAAAAATTGAAAAAAAACGGTGTTATTCAGACTCGAACGCACGTTGAATGAGAAATTTTACAGCCCTTCATCACTGAACCAAGTTTAGCCTTGTGTCAAGGGGAGTACTTAACATATACGGTAAATCAAAATTTTGATCATATATACATAGTGTAATTTTCCGCCGAAGGGGGTTCAATGAATCCCTGGACTGCATGTAGATCCTCCAGTGAGTGACACACCCATAAATGAGCCATGCAATGCATGCATTTAAATTTAATCGAGTTTTAAAATAAATATCAAATACAAAATAGAAAAAAAAAAAAAAAATCTAGTTCGATGACTTATTCTATTGTAAGTATTTCAGAAAAAAAAAAAAAGACGAAAATGGATGGAACACTTCTATTTTAAGAAAACCTACTTTGGCACTATCTTTTTTTTTTTTTTTTGGTTCCTTATATTATTTTGTGGAACATAGATTTGTCAATTTCTCCTAAAGTTATATATGTTCCATCTTAACCCTCTAAATCTTATATGATTTTGTGGAACATAGATTTGTCAATTATTTCTCCTAAAGTTATGTTCCATCTTAACTCTCTAAATTTTCACATTGATATCATTTGTATTGGTTAGTTTTAGCTGTGAAAAATCATTTGGTTGGAGAAATTAACAAAAGAAGAAATTTAAGTTTATTTTTATACTTTTTATAAAATAATTAAAACGTAGAATTTTTTTTTGAACTTTTATCATATAGGAGGTAAGGAAAGAGAAAACGGAAGAGAAGATTATAATAAGATTTTTTTATTTTTTAAAAAAATAAGGTGAGAAATTAAAACTTTATAAAAAAGGTGAAAGTTCATCTATAGCCAACCAATTAAGTTACTACTAACTATGCTCCCACTAGGATCAATTGATTTTGTAGTTCTTTTCAAATTAATTTTAATTTTATGTTCTTTTTATCATAGGTTTTCATTTTCATAAGAGATTAAAAAAGTAACACACAAGTAATCTTTTTTAGATCATTTTTTTTATTAAATAAATATTATAAGTGGAGCCCCCAAGGGGTGGTTGAGTTGGTTTGAGAGGGACTTTTCATAGCGGAGGTTGCAGGTTCGATCTATTCCTAATGTCTTTTCAATCGAGCTTGTCGCACGGAGTTTATTTAGTGCGGTTTATATCTCCTGTGTGGTTTGTGAGCTATTGCACAGTGAGGGATTTACCCAGTGCGCGTGCTCACCCGAAGAGCAAAGGCTGTGACAGAGGATGTAGCGGCTGCGGATTTTCTGGAATTTCCAAACAAAAAAAATTATTATAAGTGGTCATAAAAGACAATTTTTTGACCCTCTATATTCAGTGACACCATTTTTCGCTTGAAACGACTTATAGGCATGTCCCGTGGCCGTGCTACCTATGAACATATTTTTGAGACAATTAACAAGAAGTGTTTGGGTATTGCTACATGAATTGTTTTTTTTCAAGTGATAAAGATATTTATCTGTTACTTTTGTAAATATGATACCTAAGGTTAATCTAAGTGCTTAAGAACATAAGACAGGCAATAATCTAGTTTTAATCTCCTTTTATATTTGTACTATAACAATACTTGTATTTATATACCCAGTGGCCAACTCAAAAGGGCTAAAGTTCGACTTTTAAATATGGTTCCTGATATAAAATTAATTTATACGATAATTTTGAAAATCTTTCAATTTCTAGCCATAATAGATTGTTTAACCTTACACCGCAAAGATTATCTCCTGAAAATTTTGATTTTTAATGTTAAATAGGCTTCATATAAAAAATTTCACTTCCACATTTATATCAACTAGCTAGCAAATCACAAATGTGTGGTTAGTTTGAAAAAATAGGTTTAAAATGTCCATTAATATAATCATGGATGGGATGTTTAGCAATGTATTTTATTATAAGACTAAGTCAAAATTTAGTTAGATACATTGCATGGGAATGTACTATCAATTCAGTTAGAAAAAAAGGCAGGATTTATACCCCAATTGACATTTTCCGTAATCTTATCATATCATCATTTATTATATGAAGTTAGATTAATTAAAACTTTTAATTTAAAAGTATAGTGACACAACATAGAATTATGTTGGGCTTGGAATAACACTATCTCTAAAGATAAGCCATGTGTCAAGAGGTGTATAAGCCTAGGTTATATTTTCTTATAACTATTCTCTATTCAGAATTTACTGATCCGACTAATTAAAATTCATACCACGAAAAATTCATTAAACCGAAGTGTTTTTGTCACTAAAATTTCTTCATTTCAAATCTCGAAACCTAAGATTTTTAATTAAAGATGAAAGGTATTTCATACACACCATCACAATTTTTGATGGCAAGCTAAAGTGCCTGATTTCTAATTGGTAATCATCATATGTTAAAGCAATTTCTAGGGTGGACAGATTCTTAAATCAACTTGTCAATATGTGGTCTGAAATTTAGATTTGTTGGTTAATGTAGTTTAATTGGATGACTTCATGTCATTTCATCTTGGATAAATTAAGACTTCGTCAATATTCAAGATTTAAGTTTCTTTTTTCTTTGGGTTCATGTACCTAAAGAGAAGTATGGTTGTGGAATTGACTATTGCCAGTACACCATTAATATTTCACTATAATATATACAATAATATTTCAGTGTAATCTTATAAATGGTAAGTGGAAAAAGTAGTTTAAAGTAGTATGTAAACAGACTTTATTGTAACTTTGTAGAGATAGAGAGGCTATTTTTGATAGATCCTCGATTTAACTGGTACTTGCCAACAACATGAAAAGAAAATGGATATAAATATAGAGCAATTACAATACAAACTAATCGAACTGAAAAGTATTACACAACACACAATAAAAAAAATTGCAATAATCGATACATAAAATATCAGTAAAAGATGAAATTAAAGATCAAGAGCAACAAGCATAGTGTTAACGACATTAGAAAAGATAAGACGTCTAAAAATGACCACCAAACCTATCTCAAAGAAGAATAAAAAAAGTTCAACTATCAACTAATCTTATATTCTGATAGGTGATCTCTAAACTAAGAGTGTCAAACGGGCCGGGCCGGGCCAACCCGGAACCGGCCCTCCCATTTTACCCGGGTTACGGGCCGGTTACGGGCCGGGTTTGGCGTTAACCGGGCCGGGTCAAACAGTAAAAAAATTAAAACCCACCCGAACCCGGCCCACTTAACCCAATCCGGTCAAACCCACCAAAACCCGGTCAAACCCGGTTAAAAACCGGTCAAAGCCGTTTAAAAAATAAATAAATAATCCAATATACACTATATACACTCCAATATACACTATATACACTCCAATATACAATATATATTTTTTAAAAAATATATAAAGTATAAACAATTACACATATATACGTACCATTCAATATATAATTATATATGACTATACGTACTACTTTAAATAAAACATATGCTATAATAGTATAATATATATATATATATATACACTACAATATATATATATATACTAATTTATAAAACATATACACATGTATACGTTAAATATATACTACTTTAGAAGATATATACACATATATATGCACCATTCAATATATATGTACTACTTTAAATAAAATATATACTACAATATAGTGATATACATATATATATATACAACAATATGTATATATATATAGTTACATACTAATTTATAAAACATATACACTTGTATACTTTAAAGATATACGTCTATAGAAGATATATACACATATATACGCACCATTCAATATATATGTACTACTTTAAAAAAAGTATATACTACAATATATATACTAATTTATAAAACATAAAGTAATGTATACGTTAAATATACACGTCTATAGAAGATCTATTCACATATATACACTCTATTCTATGTATATGTAATACTTTAAATGAGATATATACAATATATATACATTACAATATATATTTGTATAGTTATATACTAATTTATAAAATATATACACATGTATACGTTAAATATACACGTCTATAGAAGATCCATTCACTCTATTCTATGTATATGTAATACTTTAAATGAAATATACTATAATGTATATACATTACAATATATATTTGTATAGTTATATACTAATTTATAAAACATATACACATGTATACATTAAATATACACTTCTATAGAAGATATATACACGTGTATACGCACCATTCAATGTATATATACTACTACTTATAAAATATACTACATTATATATACATTACAATATGTATAGATATACTTATATACTAATTTATAAAACATATACACATGTATACATTAAATATACACTTCTATAGAAGATATATGCACAAATATACAAAACATATGCTACTTAATATAATAAATTAATAATATTTGGTAGTAAATTAATAATATATTAGAAGTAAGTTTTTAATTTAAAGTAGAAAACTAGAAATTCAATTTAAAATTTAAAATCGTTAAATAAAAAATAAAAATAAAAACGACTAAGGACTGAATGAATTTGGGGAATTTTATTGATTGCAAAATGATCCAAAATTTATAATTTACATGAATGAAAAATCTATAAATTATGCATCATTTTTTCCAACTCATTCATGTTAATATTAATGGGAACTTGCATAGGATAGTCGAAGTCAACGGGGGCAAAACCATGTATTGGACTTGATTCTGCTGAGTTCTCCCGTGAAGTCATAATTTCTTCAAGTTTCAGCTCGTCGCTCGGCTCCGGTTCCATTCCTTGGTTTCTTCTTTCCGCTCTAATCCAATCTCTGAGGCAAACTAGAACATTCATTGCATTGCTTCCCAATGAGTGTCGGTTGTCTCCAAGCTGCTGTCGTCCCTGACTGAAGGCGCTCTCTGATGCAACGGTTGACATTGGAACATTCAAGATATCTCTAGCTAATCTTGAAAGCACAGGATATTGTGATTCATTATTCCTCCACCAATCCAACGTGTTGATCCGTCGTCTGCGATCCTCTGGTGCCGTCCGAAGATAATATTTCAGCTCTTCCCGATAAGTTGATGTGTAAGTTCTCTCATCAACACTGTTCCAACAATTTAAATCATAAAACGAATCAGAAAAACCACTATGTGCCGGCCTTTTAGAAGATGATGGCTCCTCGGGAGGATGAGGAGCGACAGTTGGAGTGATATTTGTAGGTACGGCTGAATCAAATAAATCAGCATAGTGATTATATAATTTTTCTATGTAATCCTTTGCATCAGCCGTAGCCGTCCACAAATCAGGTTGTACTTGTTCAGAATCATGGTTAGTATTTATTTCTAAGTTAGTATAAATAAGAGTACTAAAGTGACACATATGATTATATTTCATGCACGGATTTAGCATAGCACCAACCAAGTAAATAGGGGGAATTGGAAAAAAATATTTTTTAAATTTCGTAAACATGGCGCCAACAGCTTCTTTATAACCTTCTTTATTTTTATATTGTTGGAGCAAACCAGAAATATCGGTTATATATGCCAAAATATTACAAACAGTAGGATAGTAAGCACCGGAAAATTCAGTCGTAGCTACATAAAATTTTTCTAAAAACTTAACAAGATCATTAATTACAACCCAATCAGAATTATGTAGCATGCAATCAGCAGAATCAGCAAATGAACCGCAATGTTGGTTAAAAGCTAGTGTAATAGGAATTCTATATTTATAACAAGTTTTTAAAAATTCATACGTAGAATTCCATCTAATATCAATTTCCCCAGACATCAAAATCGGTGTAAGTCCATTTTCTTGACATTTAACTTTAAATTCTCTAATTCTCGATCTACGATTATTTCCTTGAATAAAACCAACGGCAAGACGAATTTTTTCAATATAAAGCTCAAAAAACTCAAGACCATCTTTTACAATTAAATTATATATATGACATTCACACTTAATATGAAAAATTTCAGGCAAGGGCGGAGATAGCGTAGATTTTATTTTTGTTATAGCAGTCTTGTTGTTAGAAGCATTATCAAAAGCAATACATAAAATTTTATTTTCTATACCATAATATCCGGCAATTTTAACAATAGAATCAACAATAAATTGTCCAGTATGTTTACGATCTTCATCATATAAAAAAGCAAGAATACGTTTTTGCATCACGAAATTACTATCCATCCAATGACAAGTAACGGTTAAATAATCATTTTTATTTACAGCACGACCAAGATCAGAAGTTAGGGACAATCTACATTGAATATTTTTTAACATTGTTGATAAATAAAAACAATATTGTAAATGGAGTCTAAAAATATCAGACCGACAAGTAGTTCTAGGAATACCATTAAACATAGGATTATAAATTGCTTGTATATAACGAATAAAGACATCAGAAGAAGGAAAACTAAAAGGCAAACAACCCACAGCTACCATTTTAGCTATTTCTTCCCTGTCCCTCAATTCATTATACTTTTTTGCTACTTGACCGGTTGCTGGGTCCATTCTAGTTTGCGTTGACCCACCAACATCCCCACCACCTTTTGCAATATTTAACTCTCTTTTGTGATCTTCAGCTATATGTCTCATTAACGTACCGTACCCCTTGCTTGCCTCTACTTCTATGCTTATATATTTGTTGACAAATATTGCACTGCACCTCAATATCTGATATACGTTCAAAAAATTGTCATGCAATACTAGTTCTTTTGCGAGGTTTTGGGGCACTGGGAGGACGGGAAGGGAGATTAACTGATTCAGATCTAACGTTAGCATCTCCTACTGCGGGTGTTTCAGCAATATTTTCATTATCTTCGTCTAAATTAACCGCATCTACTTCATTTTCTTCTTCTATACCGTAATTTTCCTGAGCTTCTACATAATCCATATCGTGAGCACCTACATCTATTTCTTCCTCAAAAGGTGTACCAAGCGGTACCGGAGGCGAAGGCACACGGGTATATCTACTACTTGAACTACCTCTACCGCTAGTAATTCGCTTTTTACTACCACTACCGCTTCCGGGACAAAAAAATTTAACACCTTCAGTAGCGAGGTTTTTTAATTTATCCATAATATAAATTAAATTAAACTAAAAATATTCAAAATACACAAATATAATAAAATTAAATATTAAACAATTAATACAATAAATAAAAATTAAACGTAAGAGATGGAACGACAATACCAAATTTTGGAAGTATCCGAAGATTGCGACTTTAGAAACTTCCGCTCGTACTTTGTAAACGAAAAATTAAAAAATTAAAGTGAACACTTTAAGAAATTAAATATATTGAATATTTGAGAATTGAGAATTGAGAGAGAATGAGATTTGAGAGAGTGAAAAATTGTGTGAAAAATGATTTGAAGTTGTAGGGTATTTATAGATTTTTTTTGGGGATTAAAAAATATTTTTTAAAGTTTTCTTTTTTTACTAAATGGGCCCAAACTAGCCGTTTGGACCCAAAAACGGCTATATAGCCGTTGGGCCAACGGCTAGTTTGGCCCAAAATCCAATTTTTTTTATTTTTTTTTAATTTTCCGGGCCTGGTCGGGCCGGTTAATCGGCGGGCCTGGACCGGGCCTGGTCCGGGCCGGGTTAACCCGGCCCATTTTAACAAAATAACCGGCCCGGGACCCGAAACCCTAAAGCCCTAGGGCTTACCGGGCCGGGTCAAACTGGGCCGGGTTAGATAATCGGGCCGGGTCGGGCCGCCCCGTTTGACACCCCTACTCTAAACTCTCCTATCTAAGTATATGTATTAGAATTGATCTTTCAAGATATGTATGGAATATTATATGGTTTTTACAATAACATTTTGATATAACAGTTAAACAATAATATTATATTCATATAGATATAATTTATCCTTAAGATTTCCATAATCTTTTTATGAAATCACTATATTTTGGTGTGTCTATGAAAATATAAATTTTGCACGTTGGCATTTAGGCAATTAGGGGAGTAGGTATACAGATGGATTAGGATAATCCAACACAATCATTAATTATTAATTTCTCTGAGAAGTGTAAAGTAACACGTGAATCTTTCTTATTATTGTAGTACACTGAAGTATTAGATTATGTTAAAAAATAGAGTGATTAATAAATAATAAAGATTATATTATTAATCAATAAGTACTAAATTCTTAGATGATAGTCAAAGTGATTTACCTTCTATATATATCACACTTATTTATTTATTTATTTAAGGAAATAAGTTTCTTGGTGTCCCAAATACTTATACAATTAAGTGGAGTAGTGATGTTCAAATCACACAATTAGAAGGTTGAAAAAAAGAATTCCTCATGAAGCACTTCTCTGAAGTCTTCATTAAGCACAAATTGCTTCTAATATTAGCAAATATACTTCTCAAATAAATTAGTCAAATACAACATCTTTGTTCCGATTTATGTGAACTTTTTTATTTTTGAGATTCAAACCGTATAAATTTTGAGAATAATATATAATGTATTTTTTCATTATATTGATATGAAAAAAATTACAACATAGAATACTTTTCATATATATATTTAAATATTAAATTAATTTAATTTAATTTAACACAATTTTTTTTATCAAATTGACTCTTCAAAAGTGGAAGGTGCCCAAAATATTGAGACATGTGAAGTAATTGCTAGGTGCCATTTGACTTTAACAAAAAAAAATACGTATATTAAGGACTAGAAAACACAAGATTTTGAAGAGAATATGTCTAATTTAGAGCTTGGAATCATTTTTTGCTAATTATTTTTATTGGCTACCCAAAATGTATCTTCAATTAATTAAGCAATATTTTCCAAAAGTCTCTATTCAATGAATTTGCCCAAGTGTTCATAGAAATCCAAATTTGAAGGCGTCTACTAATTGTACATTTTTTACTACTTCATTTATTTTGCTTATGCGACTTATTATTAGTTGATCTTGTCGATTTCGTTGACAATAAAGGTTCTATAAAGCTAGCTAAGAAAAATAAAATTTAACTTACATACGATATCGATTAATATAAAAATTCTGTTATATTATTATTGTAATTTAATTGTCTATAACAAATTTTATTTTATAGTTTATCATATTAGACTTGAGGGCACATGAATTTCCTATTATTATTGAAGGTTTTCCAATTAAGTAAAATTATTCACACGTCGGCAATGCACAATTTATATAAATCCTAAAGAAGTCACTATCCCGATGTGAGTTTGGTGTAGATGAAAATATCTGTGGACATTTTTTCTTAATTAAATTCAAAAGGATTTATAACACATCTTAGTCCCTAAGTTATTGAAAAATTCTATTTGAATCTTTATTATATATGACTCAACATATGTAAAGTTCAATTAATGAAAATATGTGTGTTTGATTCTTTCAAACTATAAAATATGTTCTATTCCACTGTAAAGCCTAAAGCCGTTGAACACGAAGAGCACACTGATTTAATACAACACATAAATAATAATTAAGTGATGGAATAGTAAATAATTACAGCTGATCTGTGAATATATCTACAAGCAAATAAATCAATAGCTCACAATTCAGTTAATTGAAGATTTAATGTGATCAGCCATATACTCCATAAAAATTAAAATCAAAATAACAATAATCGAGGGACCAAAAGTGTTAATTCAATCCAAAAAATTAGTGCTTAGAGTTAAAAATAGAATGACGGAGGGACACCAAAGGGTCGTGTGGAGTAGTAAGGATTCCTTCATTCTTAATCAGAGATCTCGGGTTTGATCCAATGTAGAATTTTTCGACGCAAATTCGAGTTTAGTCGAACTCTAATACAGATATCAAATATCGTGTGTGAAACCAAACAATGAAAAAAATTGCCGAGTGAGAGTCAAACTGGACGATTCATGCATTTGTAGAAAGAAAAAACATGAAAAAACACCTCTTTCGAAAGTCAATTATGTCACGCAATTTACAAATAAAACAAGGACCACGTTGTTTTTTACGTTACTAAACATCTTGACACACAAAAAATCAAATGACGTTGGTGTTCTATGTTTTTTTCTTATAATCCAACCAGCTGGTTTTCATATATATACCCCCCACAAAAAAAAACTATGAGCTATCAGTTAGCTTATGTAGTACGCCAAGGGCGGATTTACGTAGGAGTTTGGAGGTATCACGCCATTTGAATGTTGTTTGGAGGTGTCACGCCACTCAAACGTTGAGACAAAATATTTTTTGTTGGACATTTTACATTAGAAAATATATATAACTCAAGATTGATAGCTGTGGGCTATCGGCTAACTTATGTAGTTGCAAGGACGGATCTGCATAGAAGTTGGAAGGGGTCAAGCCATCCAAATGTAGTTTGTAGGTGTCACGCCACTCAAATGTTGAGACAAAATTATATTTTGTTGGCATTTTACATTATAAAATATATATAACTCAGGATTGACAGTTGTGGGTTATCGGCTAACTGATATAGTATGCAAGGGCGGATCTACGTAGGAGTTTGGATGTATCACGCCACTCGAATATAGTTTGGAGGTGTCATGCCACTCAAACATTGAGACAAAATTATATTTTGTTGGCATTTTATATTTTAAAACATATATAACTCAAGATTGACACTTGTGGGCTATCGGCTAACTTATGTAGTATGCAAGGGTGGATCAGCGTAGAAGTTTGGAGGTGTCACGCCACTCGAATGTAGTTCGGAGGCGTCACGCTAGTCAAACGTTGAGACAAAATTATATTTGTATAATAAAACATATATAACTCAAGATTGACACTTGTGGGCTATCGACTAACTTATGTAGTACGCAAGGGCGAATCTACATAGGAGTTTAGAGGTATCATGCCACTCGAATATAGTTTGAAAGTGTCATGTCACTCAAACGTTGAGAGAAAATTATATTTGTAGGCATTTTACATTACAAAACATATATAACTCAAGATTGACAGCTATGGACTATCGGGTAACTTATGCAGTATGCAAGGGCAGATCTACATAGAAGTTTGGAGGTGTCAAGCCATCCGAATGTAGTTTGGAAGTGTCAAGCTATCCGAATGTAGTTTGGAGGTGTCACACCACTCAAACGTTGAGACAATTATATTTGTAGGTATTTTACATTATAAAATATATATAGCTCAAGATTGACACCTGTGGGCTATCAGCTAACTTATTTAGTATGCAAGGGCGAATCCATGTAGAAGTTTGGAGGTGTCATGCCATCCGAATGATGTTTGAACGTTAAGACAAAATTATATTTGTAGGCATTTTACATTATAAAACATATATAACTCAAGATTGACATCTGTGGACTATAGACTAACTTATGTAGTATGCAAGGGCGGATCAACATAGGAGTTTGGAGGTGTCACGCCACTCGAATATAGTTCGGAGTTGTCACTCTACTCAAACGTTGAGGCAAAATTATATTTGTAGACATTTTACGTTATAAAATATATTTTACTCAAGATTGACACCCGTGGGTTATTGACTAACTTATGTAGTATGGAAGTTGGATCTACGTAGAAGTTCGGAGGTGTCTCGCCACTCGAATGTAGTTTGAAGGTAACACGCCACTCAAACATTGAGACAAAATTATATTTGTATGCATTTTACATTATACTCAAGATTGACACCTGTGGGCTATCGGTTAGCTTATGTAGTATGCACGGGCTGATCTACGTAGAAGTTTGAGGGTGTCACGCTATTCGAATGTATAGTTTGGAGGTGTCACGCCATTTGAACGTTCAGAATTTTTTTTATTTATAGGTATTTTACATAATAAGACATATATAACTCGAGATTGACACCTAGAGGTGTCAAATGTTAGCTCAACCCGCCCAACCCGTCACGAACTTTAACGGGTCGGGTCAGTTATTTTTTGACCGAGTCAATTTGGGTTATAGCTTTAGGTGACCTGTTTTTAAGTTACCTATATTTATTGGGTGAATCTAAAAAATAGACCCAAATTGGGGTGACTTTCAAATTTTAGCTCCAAATAAAAAAGTTTTCTTAAAATAGCTTTACCTATTAACTAATATTTTTTGGGACAAAATTTTTCCTGATCAATGGAGTAAATTACATAAATGATCCTCATATTGGATAACAACTCCATATTTATATCTTTCAACTTTTATTTTTTTCTCTTTTTAATTTTACTTTGATTTTTATTTTTCTTTTTCTTTTTTCTTTTTAATTTCCTCATCCCTTACTTTTTCCTTTTTTCCCCTCAACTTCATTTTTTTCTTTTTTATTTTATACTATTTTTATTTTTTATTTTTTGTTTCCTTTTTTTTGTTCTTTTTAGTTTTTCTCAACTGTTACTTTTTTTCCTTTACACCTTTCAACGTCTACTTTTATAAAGAGAAAAACTTATTTTATTTTTCTTTTTAAATTTTTTTCGACCTTTATTTTTATTTAATCTTTCATTTTTTTTATCAACCTTTATTTTTTTCCTATTCTCTCTCAACTTCTACATTTTCTTTGATTTTTATTTTTTAATAATTTTCTTCATTTTCCACATTTTTTATTATTTTTGTTCTTTTCTTCGATTTCTTCCATTCAAGTTACATCTCATGAGCAAGAGTTGAAACGATCACATTATAAAGGCAAGACTTACGACTTTTGAACAATAAGCTATGTATCTTGGGCAAGAGTTGACACTACTACATTGTAGAGGCAAGACTTATGACTTTCAAACAACAAGTTATGTTTCATGGGCAAGAGTCGACACTACCACATTGTATTTTGATTTATGAGATGTTTTATAACTCTTACCTTAGAGGAAAGACTTAGCTCAGAGACTTTCAAACAATAAATTATACCCCAAGGGTAAGAGTTGACTCTACCACATTATGTTTTCATTTATGAGATGTTCTACAACTATTTCCTTAGAGGCAAGACTTAGCTTATAGACTTTCAAACAATAAGTTATGTTTCACGGGCAAGAGTCGACACTACCACATTGTATTTTGATTTATGAGATGTTCTACAACTATTGTCTTAGAGGCAAGACTTAGCTCAGGGATTTTTAAACAATAAATTATGCCCCACGGGCAAGAGTTGACTCTACCATGTTATGTTTTCATTTATGAGATGTTCTATAACTATTGCCTTATAAGAGGCAGGACTTGGCTCAAGGACTTTCAAAGAACAAATTATGCCCCACGGGCTAGAGTTGACTCTACCACATTATATTTTCATTTATGAGATACTCTACAACTATTGACTTAGAGGCAAGACTTAGCTCAAGGACTTTCAAACAATAAATTATGCCCCACGGGCAAGAATTGACTCTACCACATTATGTTTTCATTTATGAGATGTTCTACAGATCTTGCCTTAGAGGCAAAACTTAACTCAAAGACTTTCAAACAATAAATTATGCCCCACGGGCAAGAGTTAACTCTACCACGTTATATTTTTATTTATGAGATGTTCTACAACTATTGCCTTAGAGGCAAAACTTAATTAGCTCAAGGACTTTCAAACTACAAATTATGCTCCATGGGCAAGAGTTGATTCTACCACATTATGTTTTCATTTATGAGATGTTCTACAACTATTGCCTTAGAGACAAGACTTGACCCAAGGTCTTTCAAACTACAAATTATGCCTCACGAGGAGGAGTTGACTCTACCACGTTATGTTTTCATTTATGAGATGTTCTACAATTATTGCCTTAGAGGCAAGACTTAATTAGCTCAAGGACTTTCAAACTATAAATTATGGCCTAGCACGTTATGTTTCATTTATGAGATGTTCTACAACTATTGTCTTAGAGGCAAGACTTAGCTCAAAGACTTTCAAACTATAAATTATGCCCCATGGGCAAAAGTTGACACTACCACGTTATGTTTTCATTTATGAGATGTTCTTAAACTCTTGCCTTAGAGGCGAGACTTAATTAGCTCAAGGACTTTCAAACTACAAATTATGCCCCACGGGCAAGAGTTGGCACTACCATGTTATGTATTCATTTATGAGATGTTCTTCAACTCTTGCCTTAGAGGTAACACTTAATTAGCTCAAGACTTTCAAACTATACATTATGCCCCACGGGCAAGAGTTGACTCTACCACGTTATGTTTTCATTTATGAGATGTTCTACAACTATTGCCTTAGAGGCAAGACGTAGCTCAAGGACTTTCAAGCTACAAATTATGCCCCACGGGCAAGAGTTGACACTACCACGTTATGTCTTCATTTATGAGATGTTCTACCACTCTTGCCTTAGAGGCAAGACTTAGCTCAAAGACTTTCAAACTACAAATTATGCCACACGGGCAAGAGTTGACACTACCACGTTATGTCTTCATTTATGGGATGTTCTACAACTTTTGCCTTAGAGGCAAGACTTAGCTCAAGGACTTTCAAATAATAAATTATGCCCCACGAGCAAGAGTTGACCCTACCACATTATGCCTTTATTTATGAGATATTCTACAACTCTCATCTTATAGACACGACTTATCTCAAGAATTTTCAAAGAACTTCATAACAACAATTCATGCCCTTAAATTTGCTTTGATGTCAAAAAAAAGAAGATACCTTTGCGAATTATTTAATTTTTTATTTATTAACAAAATATAATAGAAGTTGAGAAAAAAAAAAGCGATCAAACAAAATAGAGAAATAAAAAAAAGAATGAGAGAAAAGGAAAGAAAAAAAATAAAGATCAAGAAAAAAGCGAAGAATTAAAAAAATTGAGAAAAATAAAAATGAGAGTAAAAATAAAAATAAAAATAAAGTTTGAGAAAAATGAGGGAACAAAAAGAGAACTGAAAAAAGGAAAAAACAATCAAACAAAATAGACAAATAAGAAAAAAAGAGACTGAGAAAAAAAAAGGCAAGAAAAAATAAAGAATAAGAAAAAAATGAATAATTTAAAAAATTGAGAAAATAAAAAATGAGAGGAAAAAATAAAAATAAAGTTTGAAAAAAATGAGGAAAAAAAAAACTGATAAAAACCAAAAAAATAAAAATAAAGGTTAAAGCCAAATGAATTAAACAAAGGAAAAAAAAGAAATAGATAATGCTTGAGAAACAAAGAAAAAAGAGAAAAAAATAAAGGTTGAGACAAATGAATTAAAACATGAAAATAAAATTAAAGGAAAAAATAAAAAGTAAAAATAATAATAAATAGAATAATAAAATTAAAGAAAAAAGTAAAAATAATTAAAAATAGAATAATAAAATTAAAGAAAAAAATAAAATGTGAAACTAATAAAAAATAAAATTTGATAGACAAATAAGTATGGAAAATTTAAAAAATATATTTGAAGTGTAGAGGGGCAAAATGGTACATGTCTTAAAAAGTAAGGAAGGTTATTTTAAAAGACATTTTTTATTGGGGTTAAATATCTAAAGCCACTCATATTTGGATCTATGGTATGCAATTTCCTGATTTTTATACGCATACTATATTAGATTGCCCTTCTTTTAATTTAGAGATGAAAAATAGTATAATTATCAATTTTACAGCTTAAAACTATAGACATATACATTTATTAGGCATAACACATGACGTGTTTTCAGCTTATCGAGGATATGATCTATTGACAGGAGGATGAAGTTGAGAATTAGGATAGAAGATTGATAGGTGAGGAATGTTTTTTCTTCTTTTTTTTCCAATTTCTAGGAGAATTGTTCTTACAATTTTTAGTTTTTACCACATGTTTTTTTACCTTGATTATTCTTTCTATCTTGTTGTCATTCTTGCTTATTGTTACTGCTTCTTTTTCACTTGTCCTTGAGTTGGGGTCTTCAAAAATAGTGCCACAGGTGAAGTAAGATGAGAAAATTGAAGGAAATGTGTCTTTTAAGTCTTGAATGGAGGATTGGTGACATTGACCAATAGATAGAGTCAAACATCATTAGAAAACTTGATTAAGTTAATTGTGGACTTGATTAATATTTTCAAAACTTTCTAATCTTTTTAAAAATACAAATCAACCCAACCCACACCCCTCTTCAATCCAAATCAACCGCTCTCTTATCTCTCTCGACAACTTCTCTCAACTCACTCCCAACCAACAGTTCTGCAAAATTTCTCCCTTCAACCCTCGACGACTTCTACCTCTGGCGACAAATAGTTGGGCTTCGAGTTCCCCTCTTTTCTCCCTTCAACCCCCGGCGACTTCTACCTCCGGCGAAAAATAGTTAGGCTTCGAGTTCCCCTCTTCAATTCAAATCAACTTGTCTCCCATCCCCCTCTCGACAGATTCTCTCAACTCTCTCCCAACCAACTGTTCTGTAAATTTCTCATTTCAATCTTCGGCGACTTCAACATCCGAATACAAATAGTTGGGCTTCGAGTTTCTTTTCGACTTCAACCTTCAATCGACGCGACAACCTTGCTCTCCGACCACAACAACTTCGAATTCTTCATTGTTCATTTTCTTCTTTCACAGGTTAAAATTTATGGCTTTTTTAGTTTTGAAAAAAATGAGGAACTTGAGCCAACTTCTCTTATAGTATTGGTTAACAATTTCAATATTTATTGCATAAATTTGAAATGCGGTCTGAATAAAACCCTAATTTCTGGTATTTCTTCTCTTCTCTTTTCAAAGTGAATTATGATATTTTGTTGTTTGTTGCATTTTTTGAAGTTTGATTTTTATTGTTTTTGTTTATAAAAATAAAACGACAATTTGGATTGATTTGTTCTGTTCTTGTTCTTGGTAAAAATGGTGAAATTGCTGTTTTTTTGTTGAATAAAATTGTGCTACTATTTTTTGTTTCCTCCAACAGATTACCCATCTGGTGCAACATATTAACCATATGATGCAACAGATTTATCATATGATGCAACAGATCAACCATCTGATGCACCAGAGAAACCATCAGATTATAATTCTGATGCAACAAATTAACTATCTGATGTAACAGATTAACCATATGTTGCAACGGATTAAGCATCGAATAAAAAATCTGATGTAACTAATTAACCATCTGGTGCAATAGAAGAACTATCAGATTAATGATCCAATGCAAAAGATGAACCTCCTATTGAATAAAATCTTATCAACTCTTTCAACAAAAAATGTCCAAGAATTGATTTTTCCAACTGATCATTCATCTGCCGCGATAGACGATCCTATGTTGGAAGAAATCTAAATAATATTGACCGTTGATAACTGTTCTAACATATCACTCATGTTTTGCAACAGATGTGTGACCTGTTGCATATACCATTCATTCATTCATCTTTCTCAACAAATGAATGATATATTTTGTATTGTCGCAACAGATTTCTCAGCCGTTGCTGCAGGTTAGTTAACTGCTCTGACAAATCACTCATATGTTGCAACAGATGTGTGATCTGTTGCACAAACCATTCATTTTTCTCAACAGATAAGTGATATATTTTGTATTGTCACAACAGATTACTCAGTTATTGCTACAAATTATTTAACTATTCCGACAGATCACTCATATGTTGCAACAGATGATGTCACAACAGATGTGTGATCTTTTGCACAAACTATTCATCTTTCTCAATAGATGAGTGATAGATTTTGTATTGTCATAACAGATTACTCATCCATTGCTATAGGTTATTTAACTGTTCTAACAGATCACTCACATGTTGCAACAGATGATATTGCAATAGATGTGTGATCTGCTCTACAGACCATTCATTTTTCTCAATGGATGAGTGATTTATTTTGTATTGTCGCAACAGATTACTCATCCGTTGTAATAGGTTATTTAACTGTCCCAACGGATCACTCATATGTCGCAATAATGTGTGATCTGTTGCACAAACCATTCATCTGTCTTAAAAGATGAGTGATATATTTTGTATTGTTGCAATAGATTACTCATCTGGTGCAACAAGTTAGTTATATGCTGTAATAGATATACTACCTGGTGCAACAGATCAGTGATCTGGTGCAACTGTTATTTTACTGTTTTGTTTGTTTGATTTACTGTTATCCCTTTTTAACGATGCATTAATCAACTATAATATATTTTTTATGTTCTTGTTAATTTTAGATAATATGGTTCCCAAAAGAAATAAACCGAATCAAGTCCAAGTAAAGGAACAAGTGAAGCAGCTAGGCTACATCCACCACTCTATGAGTTTGCTTTACAAACGTTATCTCAATCGGGAGCATAATATGATAAACATGGAGAGGAGGAATATTTCAAAAGAGATGATGTAAATGCTACCCCACTATGTGGGAATATACTGGGTTTGTTGTTGTTGTTGTTGTTGTATGATGCAAATGCTAAAAGCCCTTCCACCGAAGAGTTGGTCAAAGCCTTCAGCATTGATCGTTATCCTGTGAGAATGCAGTGTGATGGTGCTGCAGATTTAACAGGCGATTTCGTGGTTAAGTCATTCATAGGAAAATCTTTCGACGCCTTCAGAAAAATACTTCGAGAACAAAAATTGGATGCTTATTTCAAGGACAACTACTTTGGGAAATATCTTGATTTGTCATTGGACAACAATGCTCGTTTCCAAATGAAAATAGTATATGAACTTCTCACGCATAGGTTTATGTATGAAAACAAAGATAAAATGGATGAGGTGTAGATAAATTAATGTGGCATGCCTGTTTGTTTTGGTTGGAAGGAGTTTGCCATAGTTACTGGACTAAAATGTTATCCTCCTTCTCAAGTTATACCTATTCTAACCCCAAAAAAACACCCCGCACACCCAAAAAAGGCAAAGGTAAGTCGTTTGATCGTGATGACCTGGTGTCCATTGTTGGTCCAAACTTCAAAAATAAAAATTTGATAGAAGCGTTGAAAGGTAAAGGGCCTTCAAAGAAGCACAAGTAGTCATTGTGCTTGGTTTGGTTTGTACATAATATTCTTTGGGCGAGAGACGTTAACAACAACATAAGCCTCAGTTTAATAAAGCTCTCTGAGGATCTTGAGGCATTTAACATCTATCCTTAGGGGTATGAAATCTTCAAAATAACTGTCAAATATTTGTTGACTTCGTTAACGCCAAAGACAGTCAACTTATATGGCTTCCCATGGGCTTTCATGGTAAATGTTTCTTTCTTCTATTATGATATCATTCATTTTTTTACTCAATAATGGTTTTGATTTATTGGCGTTATTTTATAGGCTTGGGCGTTTGAAGCCTTTCCTTATTTGAGACAACAAGTGAACTACCCGGAAGGAGTTTTCTGTCCAAGAATCTTTAGATGGTTGTCGGGCAAAACTGATAAAAATGCAGAATTTCTTGATCTCTTCAACCCCCCGAAGGATGCAGCAAGTATAATTATAATTAATTTTTTCTTTTAATTAATGATTTTTTTGAATGATCTAATCATCATTCTAATATATGTAATGATTTATGTTAGATTGTGCATCCGTCGCTAGTTCCGATCAATCGAGAGTTGAAGATGCCATTTTTTCTTACTTTACCGTCTGTGCAAACTTTATCGAACCCTAAGGTCATCGACAGAATAAAAATAGAATTGTTTAGAGAAACAACCATTACAAGAAAAATAATTTTGGAGGTTGGGCTTGTTGTTGTTGATGGTCTTAGTGGTGATGGAGATGTTGGTGGTGGTAGTGGTGTTGTTGTTGGTGTTAATGATGCTTCTCTTATAGTATTTAAAGCAAATCATTATGAGTATGATCATACTGGTTATACAGATTTTGCCTCTCCCAGCGAATGTTCTGCATGCAAATGTCAATACTGCAGGGTGAAACATGATGTAGTGATTAATGTTATTAATACATTAACTTCTTCTGTAAAAGAATTGACATCTAAGAGAGGTCTCATTCCATCAAAGAGGATTTTATTTCCATCCGCTCCATTAGAGATTAGGGCTAAGAGGAGAAAGAGAGTGATTTCCAGGGCATTATCAAGCATCCAAAAAAGCAAAATTGCAACTCCTCTGCCTGTGTGTTGCACTGAGCAATGTACAATGTCCAAAGGAGAGTAGCACGAGCTGAAGAAGGTGAATATATATGTCTTCCAACTGACAAAAAAAATAGACACATATCTGTTGCAACAGTTGATTGACTTATTGTACCAAATAAAGTATCTGGTGCAACATATGTCTCGTCTTTTTTAGAAAATCAAATAGCTCTTCATACCGCTTTTATTTGTACAAATAGACGGCCTATCTGCTGCAACAGATGATTCATATGTTGCAATGGATGGTTCATCCGTTGAAAATTATCTTACAGGGTCTTCCTCATGTAGAAATTTATCCCAACAGTTGATTCATTATAGTAACATAAATATAATCTATTTGGGATAATTTAAAGCAGGAGGAAGACCTGTTTGATTTGCTAGAAAAGATGAGTTATCCTTTTCCGTATCTCCGTGATTAGCATTGACCAATTCTGGCTTTCCAGGTGGATGTAGAAGAAGCTCCTGCTGAACAACATTGACAATATGCTACTCTTTTTATGGAAATACGGAGAACAGAAAGCACAGAAACCATATGTAAGAGAAAATAAATATTCACGATGAGCAAAGCTGAATTCCATAGCACCGGATGAAGAACAACGTATCCATACTGAGTAGATCTTTATAGCTTGAGCATGTCAAATTAATCATTGGCGTCATACGTAAATTGTTATTGATGTATTTGTTGAGATCTGTACCCAAAATATTTTTTTTACATTTCATTTATTCGTTGACTTATTTCAGCTAATTTATGAAGGCTTCAATTTATTTTATTTTGTCTATGAATTATTTATTCCTTAGATTTGAACTTATTAATTGAAAAAAAATATTAGATTCAAATATTGCAATAGATAATGTATTTGTTACAACAGACGACACATCTATTGAAAAATCAAACAGACTTAGACATATGTTGCAACAGGTAGGTAATCTGTTGGAATTTATCAAATAGGTCTTCCCACTGTTGCACTAGATGAACTTAGATAGAAATATTGAGATAATGCAACAGATGACCAACCTATTGCAATAGATAAACTATATGTCAGAATAGGTAGAATAATTGTTACAACGGATGGAGAATCTATTGCATTATAAAAATTCAACTTTCGTTGGACATAAAAAATTGTCACTACGTGTAAAAAGGTGAAAATGAATTGAAATAAAAAAGGCGAAACCAAATAAAATAGGCATTAAGTAGACGATGTTCATTTTAAACACGTAAAATAAAATAGGCATCAAATGTGTCAGTCTGGCATATTTTGCTGACTTGCCGTCACTTGGCCCCCAACGGTCATCCCCCCCCCCCCCCCCCTCATTATCTTATATATTCATCTTCCTCCTAAAATTTAACCCTAAATTCCCAAATCTTCTTCTTCATCGTCATCTTCTTTTATCTATCCAGATTCCTCAAATTATTTCTTTCATTTTTTTCAACTGATCTTGACAATGTCGAGCGTATCTTTCACTATTTTTTGTGATAAAGATTTTTGATATTGTAAGTTCGGTCATGAAACTCTGTTAAAGACTCTTGGACTCCACAAATCTGGGTCGTAGGTTTTTTACTTGTAAGATTTCGAAGGTAATATTTTTTTATTTAATTAGTTAGTTAATTATTGACTTGTAATTGTTTTGTAATTGTGTTCTCTTTATATAAATTGGGTGGATGCGATTACTTTGATTGGTATGAAGAACGACACCCTTCACAAGCAAATCGTATAATTTGGGGTTTGTTAAACAAAGTCAAGGCTTCTGAAGAAAAACAAAATCGATCAAGAAGATACTACATTGTTGCCTTTATTGCTACTGGTTTGGTGTTGTTGAGAACATGGATATTCAAGCCTAATTGCTGAAATTTTAATGGTGGTGTGTGTATTTGCTACTGGTTTGCTGTTGTCGAGCACATGGATATTCAAGCGTAACTATTGAAAAATATCAAAAAAATTTAGGCATATGTTGTAAAATTTAGGTCATCTGTTGGAAATTATCAAACAAGTCTTCCCACCATTGCAACAGATTAGACTTAGGTTAGATTACTAGATTATTCATAGAAATAACATCGGCGTAATGCAACAGATGACCAACTTATTGCAACAAATAAACTATCTACCAGAACAGATTAAATATATTTTACAACAGATTGACAATCTATTGCATTATGAAAAACTCAACTTTCATCAGAAAAAAATTATTACCACTACATGCACATGTAATAAAGTGAAGGGTGACTTGAAATTAAAAATTATTATTTCACAGAATCTTCTATATACACAGGTTTCAAGCGTCCAGTTAGTACCCCATTAGCCCATACCTCTTGCAGGTTTGCCACAGCTTTGTTGCACAAAAAAGTCGTTGGCTCGGCAATTTCTGTGCCTGTCAGCAAACATTCGATGTGTGCAAGAGCGTGTGAGCCGCTCGCTTTAGTGGCATCATCTTTTGGAAGAACCATTCCCTTGTTTCGACCTTCGAAATCCCATGAATTCTTCATCAACACTTCCTTTGTAAATGATTCATCAGTTTACTCTCCCTCAACAAGATGGGCAACAACACTATCAGTGGCTCCACGAGGAGAAAAAAATCAAAATCATCGATGAGAGGTACGTTAGAGTCATAAACATTGATCTTTCCCTCCTCGAGTAGTATCTCAACAACTCGATAATGCATACCGTTCACGCTAATGACTGCAAGAATCTTTTTTGCCTCAGATTAGCTCTTGCCGTGTGGATTTGGCCTCTCCCCTCTAACATATTTTATCATTTCTTCTTCATCCAAGACCAACGTAGGAACTAGGAAATCAAGTCCCACGCCAAGGGCTAACGCCTTCCCATTGAGTTAATCGTACTTATCCTTGAGTTTCTTGTAGAATTCGAGGTCCATTATCCTATCGGCAGCGTTATAAGCTACCCGGTACGTTAATTGCCTTTTCCTGATAAGGCAAAGAATTATGTCAATATATTGTGATATAAGAAGTCAATTTTTAAATAGATTAGTAATTGTAAAGATACAATGGATGGTCCATCTGTTGCATAGGGTTCTCGGAATCAATAATCCAATGCAACTTATGCAAAAGATGGATAATAAGTTGCAACAGAACCACTACCAGTTACACCAGTATAGCCAGCTGTTGCAATAGATGTGAAATATATTGCGTAGCTTCTTCTTCATGGGGTAGATTAGAAGGGCTAGGTTAGGAAAAGTAAACTTGCCTTGTCCTCGTACGGCATACGTATATCAGTCATAGACTGGAAGTCTTGAGGGAGAAAGGGAGGCCTGGGTAATCTGGTGCGCCTGGCTTGGCATTCTTGGCCTGTCGCAGATCCCTTTTCTCTTCGGCACCAAGTTCTGCGTATATTTCCACCTTCTTGACTGGCCCCTAAACTTCAACAGCTTTTGGAGAGGGAGGAATTATAATTTATTTTGATTTTCGACCGGAGAGTACGTCTCTAATTGCTCTTTTCTTTCTCCTAACCAACATTGTAGGAGTGTGTGGATCCCTCACCTTCTTGGATGGTATTACATGCCTCTTGGATTTGAATTCCTCGATAGCTTTAGAGATAGCCTCTACTTTTTCAAAGAGTTTATCCTGTCTGTCCTTGCACTCTTCGCATTTGCAATGAGAACACGAGGGTGAAGAAGGGTGAGAGGGACCTGTGTAAGGGTGAAAAGGGGTGTTTTCAAATATATTTATTCTTTCTTGAGCATCAACAAGCTCATTATCACGAGTGGTAGCAGCATCAATATGCCTGCCACCAACACCAACAACTCTACCAGAAGAAGCACCCGGATCTGCCTTAGTAGGTTGGTCATGAAGAGCCTCAACATTAGGCTGACCTTGCCTAACTGCTCTTCTTATGGATGTTGCTCCAGCCAATTTCTTCTTTATTAAATCCACTGTTGGGTCTGCTATCGTATCAATATGACCTAGAGTAATATAAGAAGTCATCATCGACTCCTCCTCAGTAGACACGATCAATGAATGCACAACCTATAAAAAAGGAAAAAAAAAGATAGATGCTTTTAAATCATATAATATAATAATTTTCATAGTTGGGCTTTATTTAAAAAAAAGACCTATTTGTTGCATAGTTTGCAGTATATGGTTAAAATTCGTTTGAGTTTGGTTCAGAGAAACAGAGCAACACATGGATAATCTGATGCAAAATATCAATCATCTATTGCAACAGTTGCATAAGATGGGTAATCTATTATGCAACAGATAATCTGTACGTCGCAACAGATGAACAATATGTTATCAGATTACACATCTGTTGTATAATTTATAGTAGATGGTTAATCTGTTAGGAGACGGCTTCAGAGAACCAAAGAAACAGATGGGTAATTTGATGCAAGATATCAATCGTACCCTGTCACAACAGATGTCCCATCTGATGCATCAGATATAACATCTGTTGCACCAGATATAACATCTGTTCAATAGCTTTCTTTGAGTAAAATTATTTTACTCGAAGAAGACGTACTGCATCATCCGGAGGGTTAAAGAGACCAACCTCCTTAATATTGGTGTTGCTCTTTGCAGCCAACCACCTAAACATCCTTGGATGAGAAACCTCATTCGGGTAATCCATAAACTGTTTTCGGAGGGGAGAAATGGCTTCAAATGCCCAAGCCTAAAAAATGTAAATAGGAAGCAAGCAAAAAAAGTCGTAATAACTATATTCAATATAAATTAATGGATGAGTAAAATTAGTGATTAATTTTACCATGAAATCCTAAGGAAAGCTGTATAATGTGGTCATCCCTGAGGATAGCTTTGTCAGTAAATATTGGACAATCAAGTAGAAGCTGTCATATCTCCAGGGATAATTGTTGAATTTGTCAAAATCCTCAGTACACGCCAAAAAATCATCTTCTATGACCTTGTTGACGTCTCTTGCCAATATAACCGAATGGGCAAACCAAACTAAGCACAATTGCTCCCTGTACTGCTCTGGTATGGTTTTATCCTCGAGATCTGTCAAAAATCTGATGCTTTGTAGCCACGTCTAGCAATGTCAAACAACCCATCTATTTTTTCCTTACGTTTGCTTGCATTGGATCTTTTGCGGGGTGGTGGTCCTCCTGGACAATGGCATCTCAAGCCCGTAACTATGGAAAACTCTTGCAAGCCAAAACAAACAGGCATGCCACAGTAGTTGATCCAGATTTCATCCATCTTCTTTTTTCCCCCTCCTCCAGATCTTTATCATCGCCACGTACTTGATTCTGCGCTTGAGAAGATCATATACCATCATCATAGGAAAATGGATACGGGCAGAGGGGTCCTCAGGCAGCTCAAGAAAGCGTCCAAAGTAGCTCTTCTTAAAAAGTCCGCCTATGTTTTTGTTCTTCATAATTTTCATAAAATGTTCAAAAAAAATTCCCATCTGACATTTAAGTACAATTTGACCAGTTAGTTGTTTTGCTTCTGGGTCATTTATCGGCATTGCAACTTGAAACCTATCAATACTACAAGTTTTGACAGGATCATGCTGGGATGTCGATATTAATTCATGCCCCATTGGTGATCCATTATCATCATGTTGATGATCATCCTCTTTTTCTTTCTCACGCTCCAATTCCTCCTCATTCTCTCGTTCATTTTCTTCATCACCATTTACAGACCCTTTTTCACCTACCTCAACGTTGTTTTCACATCTCTCATCAGCTTCACTTTTCCCTGACTGAGATTGTTCAGGAAGCTCCTTCGAATCCCTTTGTACTGTAGCCTTTTTTTGGGTGGTCAAACGTTGATCCACTTTTACTTTTTTTTCTTTTGGGAGACATGTTTTACCTACAAACAAAGAAAAATAAAAATTACATTACAATTTATGTATGCATAAATTTTAAGAAATACATTACAAACACAACGAATACCGACACACCAACTGCCACTACCACAAGCACCACAAACCAATGCCACAAATAAATACCACAAATACCGACACCACCAACAACCATCACAAACACCACCAACCAATGCCACCACCAATGCTACCACAATGACCACAAACACCACTACCACCACAACTGCCACCACCACCACAAACACCATCCAACAATACCACGACAGTCAATGAAACACTGCAATGAAAACTAGGGATTTCTCGAGTTCTTCCTACGATTTTACCATCAAAACTCAAAATTGTAAACTCATTCTCGAAGATAATACAACTAAAAGTTTTATTTTTCATCATTAATTAAAAGCCCTTGTTTTTTAGAAAAAAATAACAAATGTAGAGCTCTTCTCAAACTCTGTTGCCTACGAAGACAAAGAAAACGACTGATACAAGCAAGAATAAAGTCGAAAATAACACCTATGTGGTAAAAAATGAGAAGAAAAACGATCTATTGTGGAGGGTTGAGCAAATTTGTTGAGTTGTTGTTGTCTCTACTGTATTGTTGAGTGAGAATGAGAGAGAAAGAGCGAGAACTCGAGATTTAAAATGATAAAACGTTTTGTATGGGTTGATTTGTATTTTGAAAAAGAATAACAAGTTTTGAAAATGTTAATTTGGTCCGAATTGATCTTAAGTATTTTTCAAATCATAAAATATATGCGTAATTTTTAACCCTCTCATCATGCAATTGCCAAAAGGGTAACTCAATTGAAATTGTATAAAAATAATTGTAGTTGTAGTTGACCGAGTACTCTAGTTGATTGTAATGCCCCGATTTTCGGAATCGGAATGCTACACGGTGCTCATGACCCCGAGGAACCACAAGCTAACCCGTGACTGATATCTGTACCTGTACACTGCATAATATATATATATAAACATAATGCGGAACAAAGGCTGATAAGCCAAAAGGTTCAAACTGAATATCAAACATCTGGTGAGGTATAAATACCCAAAAACAACCTAAAATACTATCTGAAAACATGATAGTCTAGAAAGCCTCTAACTATCTGAAAAGAGAGTTGATGGGACTTGTCCCCAACTAACTTCGATAACTAAATAAAACTGAGTACTGCAACGATGAAATAGAATAATATGTCCTCGCATGATGAGGGCTCACCACTGACGCTGAAAGCTGAAACTGATCAACTACTGCTGCAATGGATCTCGTGTCTCGGAACCTATGGTATAATATAAAAGAAAGCACCATAGCACAAATGCATCAGTACAACTGAGAGTACTGAGTATTCGAGTGAGGTAGGCTATATGTAATGGGTTACATTCATGAAAAATGCTAAATAACTGACTAACATGAACGTAAGAGTACATGCAAAATTATGAGACTGAGACAGATATCGTGATACATGAATACTGAATCTGATCTTACATGGTACTGATAACTGATAGATAATATAACATGGACGACTGTGTCTGACAGTCATGATTCTGATGGAACTAGCTGAGTTCCGTACTGTATCTGTATTGACTGTATCTGACAGTCCTGAAGTCTGAAGAACTATCTGAGTTCTTTTACTGATGTTGAGACTGAAACTGTGGGAAGTAGTAGCTTAACCGACATGCCCCATGTATGCTAATATAGCTGAACTGGGGTCCAATCCTTGCCCTGATTGGAAGGGTGTCAATACCGTGCCACGGGTAAAGATAAGCTGTGAGTGACCCTCAAATCTGGCAGTGTCCCTAAAAGAGAACGACGGATGTCCGCCTCATCAACCCTCAAGCTGGCAGTGTTGATGTTTCAACCTATGCTGGCTACATAGTTCTGGAATGCAAGGATTGCTTCTAGGAATCACACCCTCATCTGAAGCAGGTGAGTTTCCATCCTTGGGTTCACTCGGTGCTAACTTCTACTCCCATCTGAAGAGACTGAACATGATTGACTAAATTGTACATAAGCTGAGTTTCCTGGATTCCGTTGACTGACGGAATGCTACTGATATCTGATACTGACTGAGATCATGAGATTTCTGAGACTTCCTGAGTCACATAACTGACTGAATTCTATGGAACATGGCTGGACTGAAGATATCGTGACAACATGACATGGCTCTAGGCACACAACTATATTTTTCGGGTACAAGTACCCTCAGGACTCGATGGAAGGAAACTGACACACATGAAAGACTTGTTCATAGGAATAAAGTCCACAATTCACAATATCATATGTAGGGGATTCAATACTACACATGGTTCTCAATATTTCATACGTGGGAGGGGATACATTCAACGTGGAAGTACTTTCTTAACTTCAACATCATGTTCACTACATATCACAACCACAATACATATCAATAACGTGGAATTCATGTAGAATCATAAAGTATAGAGCATGGACTTGTTACTTGGTACTCTTAAGTCATGAAAACATGATTATTATTATTCTAGGCATTTCATCGAACACCTTGCATGCAAAATTTAGGCACAGGTGAAACCATAAGATTTTACATCATGAACAACCAAGTTTTACATATTTTCAACTCAAATGGTGTCATAGATTCATAATAACACATAAAGATTCCAACTTGGGAATCATTCAACATCAACAACTTGATTATCAACATCCAACAATAAAGATATCATAAACAACTAATTTCATAGATTTCAACTTACATACTAACATAGGTTCATGAAAATACATAAAGATCCCAACTTGAAACCATACAACATGAACATAATCATACCACAACAAAGTATTCACAATACATGATTTAACACTTGATTCTTGAGTTCCATGGATGAAAGGAATCCATGGATGAACACTACGCATACCTTAGATGGAAGATTCTTAATGAGTAATGGTGAAATCCTTTGAACTTGGGTCTTCAAATTGAAACCCTTTCTCTTGTTCTTAAGAGAAAATGATGAAAAGGGATATATTTTTGTCTAAATGAGCCTTAATATTGTGTTTGTGTATATATATAGGGTGGGGAAAAAGACTAAAATACCCCTAAGAAAAGGGAGAAAGACACAGCTGTCCCTCTGTTGACAGTATTGATATGCTGAAGTAAATTGATCATAAATTTTTACTCCGACGTTGGATTTGGATGAAACTAATTGCATTGGAAATAAGACTCAAATATATTTCCATTGATATATAGCATACCTCTCAGTTCATTATATACAGGTAGTTATGATCGTTTGAAGTTGGCCCTAAAATTTTGGCCTGAAATGCGCCCGAAATGCGGGAGCATTTCAAACCAGTGAGCTCATCCACTGAATGCACCCAAAATACATTCTAAATATGACCAAGACATACTAGGGTCTTTCCCCATCGCAACGCAACTTGAAAATAAAAAAATGGAGGTCGAGAAGGTCGCCAAATAAATCCCCGAAGTTCGGAGGCTTGAAATATGACTAGTGTTGAACACTTAGCAAAAATTCTTCTAAGTATTGGATTTTCTTATCAAGCCTTAAGGAGATGAGTTAGACTTAACATTTTATGGTTTCTTACAATATCTCCCCCTTGGGAACATTCGTCCTCGAATGAGACTTGACTGAGAGGAGAGAAAAGACTATCTGAACATGAATGACGGAAACATGATCTCGTGACTGACATGACTAATAAACTAAATATATCATACTGAACATACATATCTGATGCATGACTGATGAGCTGAATTAATGCATATCTGATGCATAATTATATAACTAAACTGATACATGAATGTATGACTGAATATGCAATGGTAATAGATACCAAATTTACAATGGGAATATGAGAATGAATTTGGATATAGAATTTGTAACTGAAATCTGAACATGAAACTGAATAAGCTTAAGGAGAACTGTTACCTTGAGCTAGATCTGAGTTTGCGGAGAAGAGGTATGGGTACTTGGTTCGCGTGTCTGCTTCTGCTTCCAAAGTATCTCCCTCTACAGACTGGTTCCGCCAAAGAACTTTGACTAGAGGGATTTCTTTGTTCCTCAGTCAACGAATCTGATAGTCTAGGATTTCGACCGGAATTTCCTCAGAGGAGAGGCTGTTATGAACATCAATGCTCTAAATAGGGACTACAATTATTGGGTCACCTATGCACTTCTTGATCTAAGATACATGGAAGACTGGATGAACTGAGGCTAGATCTGAAGGCAACTCGAGCTCATAAGCTACCTTGCCGAAACGACTAAGAATCTTGAAGGGATCGATATATCGGGGACTGAGCATTTTTTTCTTGCCAAATTTTTTCACTTCTTTCATAAGAGAGATCTTTAGATAGATAAAGTCATTAATCTCAAACTAGAGATCCTTTTATTGAACAAGACTAAATAGGAAACGGAGAACATGGCTGAGTCTGAAACGTGATGCATGAACTGAATACTATGAATTGGATATCGTGACTAAGTTGTAACATGGGACATGGACTGAGTATCATACACTGAACTGAGCTAATGAATACCTGGCTTACGACTGAGATTGGAGATAGAGGGTCACTTATGGGTACCCACCACTCCAAACTGGATTCATTACATAAAAAGAGATTGGCATGTTTAAATCATGAAAGTTTGGGGGTTATAGTGTATCTCCCCCTTGGGACACTATGTCCCTTGAAGAATGCTGGACTTGGAAAAGATACCGAGGGAAATCTGAGATGGTGTACAAGGCAACTACGAACTGAATCGTGATTTAATAACTGAGATCTGAAACTGAGACATGATACCTGACTGAGCTGAGCTTAGACCTACCTGGATGGTTTATCTGAGAATGGTTACATTCTTTCATGAGATTTCGGTTAGTGTAAAAAGATAGAGAGGTGGGAAGACCAAACTATATGAACTTATCTGTATGAGACAGCTGAGTAATAAGATTGTATCCTGATTAAGATTTGGTAAGATGAGTTGAGGCCTATGAACATCATCTAAAATAAAGTAACTGAGCCTCATGTATTGCAATTGAGACTACTTAAAAGATTCACATGGGTGCTGAGTACGAGTGCATAAATATGCTAACTTATCTGATTAATTGGATAGCTGACAATTGAATACTGGGTCTGCTAGGATAAACTGTGCTTAGCCTAAATAGTTGAACTGAAACTGTAGAGTATCATGCATAGAAGGTAAGGAATAATTTAGTAACATGAGGTAACTGAGCATGGATTCATGAGGTCTGTATTATTTCAGAATGCGAGATCAAGAGTACCACATGATTTGGAAATTGAGATATTGGAATACCTATAACTGAGTAACTGATAACTGTACGCTATAGTCAAGCAAGTCTGAAATTAAATTGAGTTTTTCTAATCTGGTTGCTGAACTGAAGCTGACATTATAACTGAATTTGTAACTAGGACTCATACTGGAGTCGTTGTTAGGTTCTGGTAACTTATTACTGATTTCTGAGGTCGAGGCTGATACTGAAGTACTGAATCTTGATATCTAAGTAACTGATAACTGATAGGCATGGTCTTGTAGGACTATCTGAATCTTTTACTAAATAGTGATTACTAGACTAACACTGTATCTGAGAACTGGGGGACGAAACATCGACCCCAAGGATTCAACGAGGAATCCAAACTGAGGGTATATGTGACATATTATGAATTTGTGTGACCGTTTGGTGCGTAACATGAATCACGAGAACTAAGCATTTTATAGACTGAGATACTGGAATCTTGATAGCTAAGTAACTGGTAATTGAATTTTGATAGTTACGTGATGGGGTTGACATAAGTCAAGGATCTGAACGTACATTCACACTCTATACTTTCACAACTTATAAATACAACCTCTTGCTAGCCATCTACCAGTACACTAACATGACATTCAAGCCTATCTTCATAACTACACCCTCGTGTAAAACAAGCATACGAAATCTTCTCTTAGTCATGAAATATTTACTCTCCCCCATCTAAGCAATAGCTCATCACTACACTGTTTTACAAGGAGAGCTTACTGAAGGGTTTAAATCAGGAGGACTTGAAGCATGAATGGACACTAACTAAACTTAACACATGACTGAAACCTGAGGAGTAGAATATCAACTGCATGGTTTTACCCAAAAGGTCTGAACTGAGAATATACATGACGTAGTCTGAATTTATCTGATCTGTAGTGGCATAGCATGAGTCATGGAAACTGAGTATACTGTAATGCGTGATGTGAGTACATGAGTCTGGAATTTTTGTATTCGTAAGACCTGATTCTTAATACCGAGTGAGCTGGAACTGTACACGATTCTATGGAAAACATATGAATAAGCTGGGAGCATGGAACTGATTCGTACTTTGGGGTAAAATGGGACCCCTTATACTGGGAACTGAAACCGTATATGATTTATGGAAAAAGGAAATACATAAGCATGGTTCATGACCATAGAGTTGACATGTAATGCGTGAGTGGGTTTTGTGATAGCTGAAGTGCAAAAATCTACACTGAGATGAGAATGGGTCGGGAATTATCTTCCCTTACTACTTCTCTAGACATACAGGCACTAATACTGGAATCCAAGGGACCGACTTGGTCACTTAATCTACTATCAAGTACTTACATTCTTTCCGATACATGCTTGCCTTACTAAACACATCATCTATTACTGTTTCCTCATATGCTACTAATATCACATCCACATCTTCATACCTAATTTCAGGTCAATAGACTAAAATTCTCGCTTGCACTGTTCAAGGCTACTGATTGGTACAAATATCCCCATGAATTCATAATTTGATCAATCCGGATAATATTATCCCACTCTACTATTAGTAAGATCCTAGATGCATGCTTCTAACTCTAGGGCATGTGCTATCATAGGATTCTGAGAAGGTATATGCTAATATATCTAAATTTAAGTTAGACAATGAGTTCTCATCATCGTGAATGAAATCCATATGAATTTGGAACATAACGGGACTGATGGGGTATTTCTGAGTCTGTGGTCAATCCCATAACTGACTGCAGGGATTGTCTGGGAAAGCCCTATCTGTAGGACTTGAGCTTCACTGTTTCTGTTACCTTAAAAGAAAGGTAGAGTTGACATGAGTGATGCAAAATGAGAATCTACATGAGTTTTCTTGGAAAACTTTTCTATAGCACGATCTAAGATATGAAAGAAGGGAAATTGTTCTTAAAACATCTCATAGCCTCCTACACATAAATGTGGCGCGCAACACACCCATGCACAAGACTCTACAAGATGCGGCTTTCAGACTTCCTAGGACACTATTGAACCTTAGGCTTTGATACCAAGTTTGTAACGCCCCAATTTTCTGAATCGGAATGCTACATGGTGCTCATGACCCCGAGGGACGACAAGCTAACCCATGACTGATATCTGTGCCTGTTCACTGCATAATATATATATAAAAACATAATTCAGAACAAAGGGTGATAGGCCAAAAAGTTCAAACTGAATATCAAACATATGGTAAGGTATAAATACCCAAAAACAACCTAAAATACTATCTGAAAACATGATAGTCTAGAAAGCCTCTAACTATCTGAAAAGAGAGTTGATGGGACATTTCCCCAACTAACTCCGCTAACTAAATAAAACTGAGTACTGCAACGATGAAATAGAATAATATGTCCTCGCATGATGAGGGCTCACCACTGACACTGAAATCTGAAACTGATCAACTACTGCTTCTATGGATCTCGTGTCTCGGAACCTATGGTGTAACATAAAAGAAAGCACCATAGCGCAAATGCGTCAGTACAACTGAGAGTACTGAGTATACGAGTGAGGTAGGATATATGCAATGGGTTACATGCATGAACAATGCTAAATAACTGACTAATATGAACATGAGAGTACATATAAAATTATGAGACTGAGACTGATATTGTGATACATGAATACTGAATCTGATCTGACATGGTACTGATATCTGATAACTAATATAACATGGGCGACTGTGTCTGACAATCCTAATTCTGATGGAACTAGCTGAGTTCCGTACTGTATCTATATTGACTGTATTTGACAGTCCTGAAGTCTGAAGAACTATCTGAGTTCTTTTACTGATGCTGAGACTGAAACTGTGGGAAGTAGTAGCTTAACCGACATGCCCCATGTATGCTAATATAGCTGAACTGGGGTCCAATCCTTGCCCTGATTGGAAGGGTGTCAATACCGTGCCACGGGTAAAGACAAGTTGTGAGTGACCCTCAAATATGGCAGTGTCCCTAAAAGAGAACGACGGATGTCCACCTCATCAACCCTTAAGCTGGCACTGTTGATGTCTTAACCTATGCTGGCTACATAGTTCTGGAATGTAAGGATTGCTTCTAGGAATCACACCCTCATCTGAAGAAGGTGAGTTTCCATCCTTGGGTTCACTCGGTGCTAACTTCTACTCCTATCTGAAGAGACTGAATATGATTGACTAAACTGTACATGAGCTGAGTTACCTGGATTTCGTTGACTGACAGAATGCTCCTGAGTCACATGACTGACTGAATTCTATGGAACATAGCTGGACTGAAGATATCGTGACAACATGACATGGATCTAGGCACACAACTATATTTTTCGGGTACAAGTACCCTCAGGACTCGATGGAAGGAAACTGACACACATAACTGACTTTTTCATAGGAATAAAGTCCACAATTCACAATATCATAAGTAGGGGATTCAATACTACACATGGTTCTCAACATTTCATACGTAGGAGGGGATACATTCAATGTGGAAGTACTTTCTTAACTTCAACATCACGTTCACTACATATCACAACCACAATACATATCAATAGCGTGGAATTCATGTAGAATCATAAAGCATAGAGCATGGACTTGTTACTTGGTACTCTTAAGTCATGAAAACATGATTATTATTATTCTAGGCATTTCATCGAACACCTTGCATGCACAATTTAGGCACAGGTGAAACCATAAGATTTTTTATCATGAACAACCAAGGTTTACATGTTTTCAACTCACATGGTGTCATAGATTCATAATAACACATAAAGATTCCAACTTGGGAATCATTCAACATCAACAACTTGATTATCAACATCCAACAATATAGATATCATAAACAACTAATTTCATAGATTTCAACTTACATACGAACATAGCTTCATGAAAATACATAAAGATCCCAACTTGAAACCATACAACATGAACATAATCATACCATAACAAAGTATTCACAATACATGATTTAACACTTAATTCTTATGATCCATAGATGAAAGAAATTTATGGATGAACACTACACATACCTTAGATGGAAGATTCTTGATGATTAACGGTGAAATCCTTTGAACTTGGGTCTTCAAATTGAAACCCTTTCTCTTGTTGTTGAGAGAAAATGATGAAAAGGGATATATTTTGGTCTAAATGAGCCTTAATACTGTGTTTTTGTATATATATATAGGGTGGGAAAAAAGACTAAAATACCCCTAAGGAAAGGGAGAAAGACGTAGTTGTCCCTCTGTTGACAGTTTTGATATGCTGAAGTAAATTGATCATTAATTTTTACTCCGACATTGGATTTGGATGAAGCTAATTGAATTGGAAAGAATACTCAAAGATATTTCTATTGATATACAACATACCTCCCAGTTCATTATATACAGGTAGTTATGATCGTTTGAAGTTGACCCTAAAATTTTGGCCTGAAATGCGCCCGGAATGCGGGAGAATTTCAAACCAGTGAGTTCAGCCACTGAAATGCGCCCCAAATGCATTCTAAATATGACCAAGACATACTAGGGTGTTTTGCCCATCGCAATGCAACTAGAAAATAAAAAAACGGAGGTCGGGAAGGTCGCCAAATAAATCCCCAAAGTTCAGAGGCTTGAAATATGACTAGTGTTGAACACTTAGCAAAAATTCTTCTGAGTATTGGATTTTCTTATCAAGCCTTAAGGAGCTGAGTTAGACTTAAAATTTTATGGTTTCTTACATTGACCCTATGAAAACTCACCCCTGTTCCTAGATTAATCAATTTAGGTACTATTAGTCTAACATATGAACTCAATTGAAATTGTATAATAACAAATGTTCAACATGTTGCTTCAGATTTTGCATCTGTTGTAAATTATCAATCAGATTATGTAAAAACAGATTATGAATCTTTTGTAAATTATCAAACAAATTAAGTCATCTATTACGACAGATTACTCATCTGTTGTAAATTATCAAATAGATTATCATATGTCGCAACAGATTACCCATATGTTGTAAATTATCAAATAGGCTCCGCCATCTGTTGTGGTTGACCCTATGAGAACTCACCCCTAGTCCTAGATTAATCAATAGTTGAACCTATGAGAACTCACCTCTAGTCCCAGATTATTCAATTAAGGTATTAGTTGAACATATGAGGTAGTAAGAATCGGTTAAGCTCAGAGTGATCGATCGACGACTCTGGTCGAGAGGAACGCAGTACAGTGTCATCATGCAATTGTAAAAAGATGCAATTGAAGTTGTATTTGATCCTATGAGAACTCACCCCTAGTCCCAGATTATTCAATTAAGGTATTAGTTGAACATATGAGATAGTAAGAATTAGTTCGGCTCTGAGTAATCGATCGACGACTCTTGTCGGGAGGAACACAGTATCGTCTCATCATGCAATTACCAAAAGACTCAATTGAAGTTGTAGTTGACCCTTTAAGCTCATTCATTCATCCCTAGTTCCACCTAGATTGATGCGGGTACTATTATTAATCTTAAAATTAAGTTAATGAGAACTCATTTCAACTCAGAGTGATCGATCGATGACTCGGGTTGGGATGAACACAATACTAACACCATGCAAATGAAATGACTCAATTAGATTTATTGTTGACCCTGTGATCTCATTCATTTATCCATCGTTACACCTAGATCGATGTAGGTACTATTGTTAATCTTAACATTAAGTTAATGAGGAGCTCATTCATTCATCCCTAGTTCCACCTAAATAAATTGCAATAAAATCTGTTGCAACAAACGACTGAGCTGTTGGAGAATTTCAAACAGATAACAATATCTGTTGCAACAGATGACATATCTGATTTAATTATCAAATAGACATTTGCATCTGTTGTGACGGATGACTGAGCTGTTGGAAATTTTTAAATAGATATTGATATCTGTTGTAACAGATGATATTTTTGATTTAGTTATCAAATGGACATTTCCATCTGTTGTCACAGATGACTAAGTTTTTGGGATTTTTCAAACAGATATTTATATCTATTGCAACAGACTACATATTTGTTTGAGAATCTTTTTTTTCTTTTAATTTTAAAGCAAGCTTCTGTATGAGTAGATAAAGTAGTAGTACTACTAAAGGCGATAAAAATTATTTCTTGGATAACTCAAAAATCTCATTGATTAGTCCTAGTCTTGTCTTGTCTTTTCAATGTCACCCGTTTTCTTCCTTGTGCCCCATAAATTATTAATGAATATTAATTAATGAATATTGAAACCTCTAATACTTCTTCCGTTTCATATTATATTACAGTTGGCCCCTATTGACTTGGCACACCCATTAAAAAAATATTAATTAGGGGTTTATTTTACTACCAAATTAACATTATTAATTATGCTTTGAAAATATAAATTTGAATAAATACACTTTGTTTAGTCATTTAATATTAAGGGTAGTACATCTAGAAATTAGAATTATCTCATCTCTCCTCCAGCCCTAAATTTATTTTATTCGTCTCTGATTTTTTTCTTTCTATCCTCTTTAGGGTTATCACAACCTTTTTTTCCCTTCTCTTTCTCATAAATTTTCGTTCGGATCTAAACCAATCCATACCCATATCTTAGATTCCTCGAATGAAATTGTTGTTTTGATCCCCTTTTGACATTAAGGTATGATTCACTATTGCTCTTTCATTCTCGTCTTCTTCTTGCAAGTTATTTACATCTTTTTTTTTATTTAATTACCATTTTCCCATATCATATTAATTTAAAAAATTTGAAGGAACTTTTAATGGTTGAATAAACGAACCGAGAATTTTTATTACAAGATGCGAAAAAAATTCATCTGTTGGGAGAAGTTTAAAAACCTTGTTGGCAGTATCATTTTTTTATGTATTTTGTTTGTTTCTTTCTTGCTGATGCTGTTATTGATGCTGTTGGTGGGGTTGGCGTTGTTGGAACTTGTGGTGTGGTGTTGTTGACAGTGGCGGATTCAGGTTTTTTAGATGGTGGGTGCTTCTTAGCTTAAAAATAGTGGATTCCGAATAATCAACACAAGGAGTAAGGGAGAAAAGAATAAATTAAAGTTTAAAGTGAATAAGGAGAGAAGAGTAGGTTACCAAAATTAAAAAAATATGTGCTGAGTGGGAATTGAACTCAAGACCAAAAGAAAAAATAGCCTTAAGCATCCATAAACAATAACTAGGCTAACCAAACAACTCTTACTATGGGTGCTCACTGATTAGATTATATACATTTTTTCTTAATTTCCATATACATATATAAAGTTCGATACGAGTTCAGTTTTTTCTCGCACACCCAGAGGACTCCATGTGGGTCCGTCCCTGGTTGTTAATGGTGTTGGAACATAGGATGTATGCTTCTTTGTTATTGGTGATGTTGTTAGAACAAATGTTGTTATTTTCTTTGTTGTTGATGTTTTTTATTTGTTGTTTGTAGTTTATGTTGTTGTTGATATTGCAACAGACGGAGAAACTCTTGGAACAAATCAAACCACCAGCAAGGCTTCTAGGTATCCCAATAGACTCCACATCTGTTGCATCAGACTCCACATCTGACGTAACAGACTCCACATCTGATGCAACAGACTCCACATCTGATGCAACAGACTCTACATCTATTGCAATAAATGGATAATGTTCTTTTTGTGATATAAATTTTTTCCTTTTTCTTTGTAGATATAAAAAAAATTGAAAGTTGATCAACTTTTGCCTAACCATCACAAGAGGCTGCAGTAAAGATAGGTTCTGAGGAATAAGCTGCATGCAGATGGAACCACTTTATATGTGGGAGGTATGTATTACTGATAATGTTATCGTGGAAACACACATAGAGTACACTAATTTTGTAAATGATGTTTTTACCGATTGGTCATAGATCATTCAAACAAGATATCTGCAATTTTACAGTTAAGTTTGGTAGGTCTGAACTGATAAGGCTGAGAGACCATGAATATGGTTCTGATACCTTGTTAAGATTTAAAGTCGGATATTGCCCATGTTTATTTGTCATGCCTTCTACAGGCTTTCGCTGTGGAAAGCATTTCTGGCGATGGTGTAGACTTTTGCATGACGGATATGTTATCCATGATCAATCTTTCCCCTCCTTGCTTATCTTGTGCATGCAAATTTGAAGAGTGCAAGACAAAATATGATGGTGTGATTAATACTGTTAATGCATTAACTGCTGATGTAAAGGAATTGATATCTAATAGTAGTGTCATTCGATCAAAGAGAATTTCATTTCATTCACTCCATTAGAGATTAAGGCTAAGAGAAGAAAGAAAGCAATTTTCAAGGCATTATCAAGTATCCGAAAAAAGAAAACTTTTGAATCTGAAAAAGGGGAGAAGATAAAAAGGGGAGGAATAGGAAGGAAAAATTAAATGCTAGATTTATGTAGAGATACTCCACTTAATTTTGAGTGCTTTTTCTTTTCAGGATGGTGAGGAAGGCAAAATCTCCCCATCATTAGCTAATATAAAAAATAAGACATCTGATGTTATTGAACCATCAGACTGTCCTGTGAAGTTTGATAATCCAGAAGACATCTTTTCTTGAGTTGGTCAACAGATTAAACGATCTCAATCACTTGGTTTTTTGCTGATCAATCTTCTCCGTAGAAGACAATATATCAACAGAACTGCTTGACACAGCGAAAGATGATATTGATAGATTACTGATTATGTCTTCTCAAGACTTGCTTCTACCAGAAAACTATTCTGCATTGAGTGCTGCACTATCCATATATACTGCAGCACAAGATTTATCAGCCGAGAGAGTGCTTGCCTTGGAAAAACTCAAAGAGAATCTTCCATACTTCTCTTTGACCTTGAGTAGAGCTAAGAAGGACCAAGAGAAGTATTATAAGAAAGCTGCCAAGAAAGAAAGTGGTCCTCATTGATAAAAATCACAAAAGATCAAGAGCTCTATACTGAGCTTAACGACCACAGTGACAAAATGATTGAATTGGAAGTGGGGACTTGACTTAGTCAAACAAAAAGCCACGACTGTTCATATCCCTTAATTAAATAAAACTGGTGAATTTTTGAATATGTAAATTAAAAAAATGGATCTAAAAAAATATAATATTTTATCTTTTTATTGTATTTCGAAAAGATACAGATTGGTAATCTGTTAGAATATATATCTACCTGTCAGATAACTTACAACATATGGATAATCTGTTGCAACAGATGGATACATCAGTTTGCTTTTCCATCAGCTGACGTCTGTTGCAACTTGCTAGTCATCGGTTTATTCAATTTCATCGAGAGCAATAGAATTTTCTAAACACTTCTTGGCCAAACTCAATTTTTGCTCTTGGATTGCTTATCTTTTTTTCCTTGCATCCTTCAAGCTGGCCTCCAAATTAAATTTTTGCTCTTGGATTGATGGAAAAAATTGAATTTGGAGGCCAGCTTGATGGATGCAAAGAAAAAAAGAGAAGTAATCCAAGAGCAAAAATTGAGTTTGGCCAAGAAGTGTTTAGAAATATCTATTGCTCTCGATGAAATTGAATAAACAGATGACTAGCAAGTTGCAACAGACGCCAGCTGATGGAAAAGCAAACTGATATATCCATCTGTTGCAACAGATTGTCCATATGATGTAAGTTATCTGACAAGTGGAATATATTTTGCAACAAATTACGAATCTATCTCTTTCCAAAATACAATAAATAGATAAAATGTTGTATTTATTTAGATCCAGTTTTTTTTAATTTACATATTCGAAAAGTCACCAGTTTTATTTAATTAAGGGATATGAACAGTCGTGGCTTTTTGTTTGACTAAGTCAAGTCCCCACTTCCAATTCAATCATTTTATAAATAGGTCCCTCCGGCCTCCTCTCACTCACTCTCACTCGTTCATTCTATTACACTTACAATACTAATATGGCTGATCCAGATTCGTACAAGAAGATTCATATCGAGTCCTTGTAGGAACTTCAAAGGAAGTTTGATGAACTCCAGAGGGATTTGGCCGACTTCGGAGCAAGGCTGAGGAGGGCTCAGCTGCTGCCGGATGAAACTTGTCAGGTTGACAATAATAATAGTAATAATAATAATAATAATAATAATAATAATAATAATAATAGTAGTAATAGTAATAATAATTAGGTTATGTTTTTTCTTTCTTTTAGCGTATGTATTTTCCTTTTTTATATCCAATCTACCTATAAGGGATTCAAGAAAATCTATGTATATGTTTGGTTTGGTTTGGTCGACTTTTAATTTTTAGTTCTTATTCAATATTTAATTATCTGTCGATGGTTGGAGGTAGGGATTGAGCACTTGTGGCAACAGATGGTGGTGAAAAGTCATATGATGAGAAATTTTCCTAAAAATGGTTCGTTAATAAATAATAAGGAACTAAATAATATTATAATCGTAAAAGAAAGATTATTTAATTTAAAAAAGGGCACAACATTGGATTAATTTAATTAAGTTATATGATGATATGATTGTTAAGAAAAAAGTGAATGAATAGTCGTGACGGTGACTTTTGTCTAAACACATTCAACAACAAACAAAAACAAAAAACGTTGCTGATGCATCAAATTCCTCATCTGTTGCGACTGATGAATTAGTTAAAAGAAATAAAAAAGCTCCTTAAACAGATGGTCGATTTATAGCAACAGATGGTATATCTGTTGAAACAGATGGGTTATCTGATGCAACAGATATACAATTTGTTGCCATAACTCAATTAAAAAAAATGGTTATTAAAGAAACGGTTATTGAAAATCAGGTGTATTCGATTTTTAAATTGAGAAAAAGGTTATTTAAATTTAATAAGCTGAAAAGTCATGACTTGTCACAGTAATAAAACTCACCAGCTTGATTTAATTAAGTCATTCTTTTCACAAAAAAGAATAAGAAAATAAATGATAAACACAATTTAAACCGTAAAAAATTCACCAGAAATATTCTTGTTTTTAAATATTCTTTATTAATTTATATAATTAAAAAGTCAGAAAATTTGAATGTCATGAAGATAAAAAATTTTAAAATATATATGTTATATGTTACAACAAATATATTATCTGATGCAACAAGTTATTTATTTGTTGCAACGGATGATATATCTGTTGTAACAGATGAGTTATCCGATGCAACAGATATATAATCTGTTGTCCAACTCAATGTAAAAAATAAATTATTTTAATAATAATAAAGATGAAAATCATGACTTATCACAATATTGCTTAATTTAATTAAGTCATAATTTTTTACAGTAGTCAAGAATGTCATTAATAAATTGATGAACAGTTGTGCCTTTAAATCTACTTTTTTAATTTATAAAATTAAAAAGTCAAAAAATTTGGATTTCATGAAGATAATTTTTTTTTAAAAGAATATATAGATTATACGTTGCAACAAATATATTATTTGATGCAACAGGTTGTCTATTTGTTGCAACGGATTATATATCTGTTGTCACAGATGAGTTATCTGATGCAACATATATATAATCTGTTGTCCAACTCAGTGTAAAAACGGTTCCTAGAAAGAACTAATTATTTTAATAATAATAAAGTTGAAAAGTCATGACTTATCACAATATTGCTTAATTTAATTAAGTCATAACTTTTTACAGTAACCAAGAATGTCATTAATAATTGGAGGTGAACAGTTGCGATTTTTTTCCTAACTCATTCAAGTTCAATCCTCTATAAATAGGTCTCTCCTTACTCAATAGTTCGTTCTACTACAAACTATTTATTCCTTGCTCTTGTTACACCTTCAACTACTTTCTCTTCAAGGACTTCATAGCTTTTTCCTGTCTCTGGTAATTTTTTTTCTTGATTTTTGTGTAAATATTCGTTGTATATTACATTACATTACATTCGAATTCTTTCTTTTCTTTACTTTTATTTTTACGTGTGTTTTGTCAACTTATGCGTTTTCTAGATATGGCTGATCCTGTGTGAGATGTCGCTATTTTACAAGACGTCATGTGGGAACTACAGAAGAAGGTTCATGACCTGCATTGGGAGTTGGCCGCCGTCAGAGTAAGGATGCTGCGGGAGATCCGCAGGCTGAGGAGGGCGCTGCTGCTGCAGGTTGAAGATTGGTCGGCTGGCCATACAAATAATAATGATGACAATGATGATAATAATAATTAAACTTTTTTTTCTTTTATCTATGTATTTTTTTTGTTTGTTTTATAAAAAATTATGGTTGATGCACTTGACTTTTTATTTCTTATTTAATTTTCGTGTTTTCTATTTCTATTTCTTAACGAATAACATGTCTTCAATTAAGGAATAATTTGATTCCAGTATCAATTGCAAGAACATATGTGTTATCTGTTGGGTTTGGGTTTGTGACAGGAGCTGTAATTTTTTGTTCGAAACAGATTAGTAATCTGGTGAAACAGATTATTTATCTGTTGAAACAGATTACTAATCTGGTGCAATAGAATATCCATCTATTTGATTCATATTAAGGGCACCTAGAACCATAAACATGAATCCAACATGAGTCTACTGTTACAACAGAACATTTATCTGGTGCCACAGATAATGGATCTGTTTAAACAGATTGCTCTTATGTTGCATTCATGTTCACATTCTAGCTATTGTTGAAAAAACAGCATACTAGTAGTTAACCCAGATGACAAATTCAACCAAAAAAACATAATTTGACCTACCAAAGTCTCCTCTCAAGTAAATGCCAAAGTTGAAAGTGATTTACGAAATAAAATTTGACATAAGAATTTGATCAAAGAGCAACAGTTGGGCTAACAACAACAACAACAACAACAACAATGATCAACAAGAAGAATATGAAGATGATAATGAAGTATAAGATGATGATAATGAATCAGAAGATGATGAATAAAGCAGCAACAACAATGAACAACAAATATCGCGAAGAGAGAGAAAATAAAAATGGATGAGGAGAGAGATAAAGTCGCCTTTTTTCCCTTTGTTTCCCGTTGTATTAACTAACATTTGGATCAAAATGTAAATTTTAAAACTTGTGGGTTACTTTGAAATTTCTCAAACTTTCTTAATCCATAATTAAGTAATTGTCACCTCTACTCAATTATTAAGACTTATGTCACCTACACCTCATTTTAAATCTCTTTTGTCACCTGTGGACCAAAATCCCAAGTAAGATCTGCATATACTTTGTTTTTTTTCATACAACAATTATGAAATTTAACTGAATTGTTATTGTCATTATATTCCTTTTTAGTGATACGAAGGATACAATATTTTCATTTTTGAAAAGCTTTTTCCAAAGAATTAAATTACTCTGCTTCACTAGATATATTTCACAAAAAGGATGGAAAAAAGAAGTAATTGTTGTTTCATAAGTTTTGGTAGGCACAACATGATTAGAGTAGAGAAAGTCAATTTTCACTTTATTTCCCTAGCTTTTTGTGGTTTTTATTTTTCAATCTCTCTCTCTTTAACAATTGTCATGTCCTCGTCAGTTGGCTCGTACTTTGATTAATTTTACGGGATACCTGTTGTCTCCCACTAGCGACAGGTACAGGTAATAACTCTATTCATCAAGGCTAGAACAAATTCGAAGAAATCATCCAGTGTTTGTCTTCGTTGAAAATTAAAGTTGTGTTTAACCCAACTTCATTGAATTACTAAGCCATAACCTTGGATGCTATTTTTCAATCTCTTTACTGTCCACTATATGTGATGCAACACAAAAATCAGAGGATAAAAAAGAGCACACCAGTGAGCATGCCAAAATCAACTTAATTATTTTGAAAAATACTTTTTATTAACCGTACTTTTTTAAAAAGCACTTTAGAAGAATAGTAATTTCTGTTTGGCTAAATCATCAAGAAGTGCTTAGTTAATAATTTATGTTTGACCAGCTTTTAAAAACTACTTTTAAGCGTCAAATTACTAGGGAAAAAAAAGAGAAGAATAAATAACTAATTAATTTAGTCAATGTGAATTTTGGATAAATTTGAAAAGCTTAAGAACATTAAACTGGATCCGAGCCCAGTGGTAATAGAAATGTATTACTTGTAGGCTATTCGAATTCGCACCGTGTATTTAAAAAGCTCTCTAACAAAGACGACTTCGTACCTTCAACTCGAGAGGTCTGATTATAGATGTGGATTTATCTCCTTGAATCTCAAATGAATGGAGACTTATGAATGTGGTACCAAGTTTTAACAAAAAAGGGGTCTAGAAGTGTCCCATAATGTTGCATAATAACATATTCTTTAGGAACATATCCCATAATGTTAGACATGTACATTTCAGGACTTTGATTTAGTCCTAGAATAACTCTGGCAACAACCATCAACACTATATTTTGGCAGTTGATCTAAGACGCTTCAACGAACACCACAATATATCATGTCACGATGGAATTTCAGTTTGTTTATTGTAATATAGACTGTTAAATGTCTGGTTGTAATATTGCAGATTTTTAAGTCCCTTTCACATTTCTAAAAGCATATTTTAAGGGAACCAAAAATTGTGGTCCTATTGATACAATGATAAGTGTGGAAAATTAAATGCTACCTAATACCTTCTAGATGGTCGTCTTAAGAAAATATGAATACACTTATTATTGTATATCTATTAATTTTAAGATATTATAGGAATCATAGACTTTAGATTCTAGATCTCTTTGGTATGTATGTAGGTAACCAATCAGAGTGGCAGGGTCAGCAAGGGCAGAGTCAAGTGAGGAGGAGGAGTTCATCCGAATCCCATTTGACGAATTTCAGGATGGTGAACTTTTTTGACGTTTTTGTATATTTACTTTTATATACTTTAAACTCCTCAATTAAAATTTCGACTAAATGCATGAGTATAGAAAGTCTCGTCTGTTCCCCCCTCACTCTATAGATGATAGCTTTCAGAAGCATTACATATTCAAGAACATGATTTAAGAATTCAAATGAATAATGGTGTACAGAGTCTTATATCAAAATGAACAGTATTATGGTTTATATGATCTTGAGCAAAAATTTGTATAATATATATAGTTATAGAAGTCCAAGTATATAAATATAAGTCCACCACTCACAAGTGAAATTTTGTTTATATGTAACACTAGTATGATGGAACTTCTTAGGTTGGTTTACATATCTGACATTAAATTCATTAAAATATTAGAGTTAATTTCTCATATTGTCATTCAACTAATAGTTATTATCTTAGAAAATGACTGTTGCATATAATTCCATTTATTCCAATCTGCATGCATATTTTACTGACATCTTCATCAGCGGTTGTGATTGAGCCAATGATCAAAGGCCAGCTCCTGCTTCAAGTTTTTTTTTTTTTTTTTTTTTTAAATCCCTCAATGAGAACTACTAACTTATAATTATAATCTTTTAATTTATATATCTGGTAAAAGAATATGATGTTAATTACTCTAGGATAACCTTATATCCATGTTAACACCAATATTAGTTTGAATACTAAATGGTTGGGTTATAAGATTAGGCTTTACCTTTTACCTATGGGCTGAAATTCAACAATTCCAAGTCAAGCCTTCATCAGACAGACCCAGGCCCAATGACCAATCCGAGGAATTTGGCCCATAGCTAGAGCCATTTTCCGATCGTTGATACATTTATATCTGTTTGGCCAATAAATTTAAAAAAACACTTTCGAGTAGTAATTAGTGTTTGATAAAAACCTTTTCTAAACGTGCTTCTAAGTGCATCTCTCTCAAAAGTGCTTTTACGGGAAAAAAATTACTTTTTTCGCTTTTGAAAAATAGTTTCTGCCTCTCCTGTATTTATTTTCTCTCAAATGCATGATTAAACACCTTTTTTTTGAAAAAAAAAATACTTTTAACCTCTCAAAACTTGTTCAAATAGGCTATGAATCAGCTGCCAAGACTATGCAAATATGAAAATAAAATTTAGAAAAATACTCTTAGCTAAAACACCAAAAAAATTTAAAAATCAGAGTTTGAAATTTGAATTATGTCCTGGAACTCCAAGGCGTCAATAAAATTTCACTTGTATAAGTTTAAACGCCAAAATGTCATGGAGTTTCCCTTATATTAAATTTGAAATTTTGAATTCTAAGGCACATTTTGCTGAAGTTCAAACTTTCAAGTGAAACTTCACACAGTTTGACCAATTGATCTAGTGTAACATGTTGGACAGGAGAAAGGGGTCCAAAATTTAAGCATCTAAATCAGACTACAAAAAATAAAAATAAAAGATAAAATAATTTGGTGCAATAAAGCTTCCTCTATGCATAGGATTCGAGGAAGGATCGGACCACAAGGAAGTAGGCCGGTGTAAAGCTCCTTTTATGTGCATGGTTCAGGGACGGATCAGACCACAAGGGTATATTGTACGCAACCTTATCTTGCATTTCTGTAAGAGACTGTTTCCACTCTTTAAACACATAACGGTCACATGTAAGCAACTTTATCAATTACCCGGAGACTCCATTTTCTCAATTTCTAACAAAATGACCAAAAGTAGTACTACTACTAGTCTAAGCAGTAACGACATATAACTGACTATTTCTTTGTTAAATATAATACCAAACAACGACAACAACAAAAATCAAAGAAACAGTTGTAACTTGTAAGAGAACAATATCTGTTAATACATTTTTAGAAAAGTTAATAAAGAAAAAAAAATTATATCATAGTTTAATTTACTCTCCATTTGGCGAAAAGCTTTACCATTTTAGTCTTTCATGTTATGTACAGTCATAAACAGCTTGCAAAACGATACTACAAAATAATTCGAATTAATTATATATTATATAATGATGCTTCTAGAAAAAAGCTTCTTACAATATATTACATTTTCATTCGAGTCCTAATTAATTATAAACTCACTTTTCCATTTTCCATTTATATTATGATAAAGGGTAAAAAAAATGTCTTTAAAGTATGCGAAATTTACTAAGTTTGTTCCCCGTTGCATTATGTGAAATTTACTGAATTTGTTTTCTGTTGATAGTTTAGTCCAAATTTGTCCATGTCCTTATTTCCTTCAAAACTTAACAAAATATAATATGGGGACTTAATATTTGAACCTACACACATACTTTAAAGACATATTTGAACCTACAGTTACACACATACTTTAAAGACATTTATGCCTACTACACATATTTGAAAATCGATTTTGACTTTGTAAAATCCTGAAGGAATTTTATCACAAACCCATAAATAATATCATAGTAGGGGACTTAATATGATGTACTCCACATCGTGTAAATCAAGAATTGAGATTAATTTTAGTGGCTGATTCTTACATCAAGATAAGAAGTTAACCTTATACCTAATATACAACACTAAAGATCAACTCAAGATCACATAAAGAGACCTTATCCCTACTAGATATGGAAACTCAACAATGACTATCTAAAGAAGCATGATCAAGAAAATATACCTAGTGTAAAAACTATAACCTAAGGTCCTAAAGATAAATATGCATATGAAAAATGCCAATTCCTCTTAGTCAATTAATTACTTGTGTACTTATCTTTCTAGGCAAATGAAGACAATAAGTGATGACTAGTTAGTCTTTATCACAAGATTTTATCATGTTACAAAAGCAAGGGGCATCATTTTCGGGCATTACTAAGGAGTAGGTTTCTTGACATATACACACTAAACAAAAATAGCACACCAAGTGTAGCACTTGTACATAGTACTAAGGAAGAAGAATCAAGAAAGTTCAAAGTAATCTAGAGTTTACTAATTACTAGTCCAAGCTAAATAAAGTAAATTAACATAAATTAAAATTACATAGAAAACAACTAGGCTAGTTACAAGGGAAAAAAAATATTCTACAGAAAGTGAAATATCTACAAAAATAAGGGGGAGTGTCTACTTCTCTATGATGTAAATAACTATGTTAAAGCTACAGCTTCTTGTTCAGCTCCTATGCAATCTCTTAGACATGCATAATTAATATGAGCTCAATTCTTTGTAAAAAAATATGAATAGGTTAATAAAAGAAGAAACACGAGAGTACTTTAGAAAATATAGGTGCCTCTACATTATGCAGGATTTTCGCGTAACCAAATATGAACCGATTCCGAAGGTACATCATTTCTTTTTGACTTTGTTACGAGAGGCAATGCTTCAGAATTAGGCCAGGTGGCTAATTTTGATCAATATTGTTCAAATCTTGGTCTACCAGAGTTGTTCTATGAGTCACTCTCGCAAACAAAGAAGAAGAAGAGATGGGTGTTTTTTCGAACATCTTACAGCATTTTACAATTTTAATTCTTTATTGAATTATCAATGCGATGTCATTGAACTAGTGATCACTAGTTGATTATCCTAGTCTTGTTTTGTAGGAATCTTAGAGAAATACGTATATATGGATGAATTCTAGGGAAATTCTAAGAATCGACCTTGTTAAGTCCTAACCTAAGGTGGAAGAAGCTAAAAAAAAGTGAAATCAGCACTTGTATATTATCCTATATGATTTTGCCATGGCATTGAAGTTCCTCTCACCAAGTCCACATAATCCATACAAAATTCTTTTAGAGTAACATGTACAAATTATAATCATTAATGACACTTATGATCATGTGTTTTTAGCTCATGTGCTAAAATATTATCTACTACAATAAGTTCCATAGGATTAATTCCCATTTTTTTTACTTTTTTTTTGTTGTGTACATGTGTGTGGTACTTGATGTTCATACACTTTCGAGATCTCTATTGACATGCAATTTCATAAGCAGAGTGGGTGCGATTGGAAAATTTGGACCTAATTTAACGACAAAAGTTAGTTCATGAGCTGAGAGCACTCAGCTTGTTCAAGATCATATAAGAAGATCAAGTCCTCCATACGTGACCGATTTGAGAAACTCAAAACTCCCCCAGAATCAAGCCTATCAATTGCAGTGTGGATAATATAATAATACGCGGGACCGACATTCGATAAACCGAGAATCTAAATAAGTATACCATGATAAAATGATAGATCTTAGGTATAACTTTGCTCCAAAAGCTAACTTAGAGATTATAATTGCCCCAAAACCATAGTGATGATATAATATGAGGACTCAACATCAAGTAAATCTAGAATTGGGATGTCTCAACCCCAAAAACTACTTAGTTAATTAAATAAAAGTATCTCAAAACCATATAAGGAAACCAATAATCCCATCAAGAACCAATGTGGAAAAATATATTCAACAGTATGATCTTCATTACTAGTCCATAGATGGAGATGATCAAAGAGAAATGAGTAGAAAGATTGAACACTCAAAACTATTTTCATAGTATATACAGTAATTACTTCCATCTCTCTAAAGTCTAAAACGAATAGGATATATCTTTACTTCCAAAATGTTTAACAACTAATTAATTGTTTGCATGGCTTAACTTATATAGAAAGATTGCTCCATATAACTAAGAAAAATAATTCCTAAATTTGCATGATGCTGTAAATGGCATAAGCCTCGGAACATAGATAATCATTGATGATCACTCAATTTTTAGTCATAGTACTAGGCTACTAGCTGACCATCGTCATTTCTTGGCATGTGAAGATTAAATTGGGGGAAAATGACAGAAAATTTGGAGACTAGAAAGTAATACTTCTTGTTTGCTTCATTTGAAGTTAATGACAAGAAAATTAGAAGAATTACTATATATGTATCAACCACAAACGCATTGAGGCACAACAAAAACAACATACACGTGGGGTCTGAGGAGGGTAGACTGTACGCAAATGGCTCAAACATATCAAAGCAAATTGAAAAAGATATCATGAAAAAATACTATAGAACATTGAGACACAAATGTTTCTTTAAAGTAATACATATATAGCAATAGAAGAAGAACACACAAAACAGAACTTGCAAACAATGTCCATATACCTACACAAAAGATTTTCACTTATAGTGTGTAAATATATGCACATATTTCTTGAAAGAGATATTGATGTTTCTAAACAAACTTAAACATTTTACTCACCAATTGGTCCCCTATTTTCCCCTTTCGGCTTCTGAATAAAGCACTTCAATGGGTAACCACTTGATTTCTGTACACCATGATCATTTCTTCAAACTACTAAGTATAGAAATAAAAATTGATCACTAACGAAGATTGACTAGTGATTATTATAGCCAAGACGAAGCTCCAAATCAAGTTCAACATCGACATTTTTCTTCCCTCCTTGATCTTCTTCATCATCGTCAACAAGTGTAGGTCCAATTCTCAGACTAAGATTATTAGCATCATAACAATTGTCATGCCTCGAACGCGAATCATCATGGTGATTATTATAAACATGTTGGTAGCTAGGGTTTTGAGGTAATTGGAACAAAAATTGGTAACTATTCATTTGTGCCCTAGAATAGCGATGTTGTTCATCATGAGTACTTGAAATAGGTGCAGAGTACCTTGAATTATCAAAGGCATAATAATTAGCTTCTTGTTGGGATAATTTTCTTGAAGTAGATTCTTGATGATGATGAGAATTGTTTTGCTTGGCCTTCAACTTGTCTTTTCTATGAATATTCATGTGACCACCTAAAGCTTGAGCATTTGTGAACCCTCTTTTACAAAAATTACACTCATAGGAACGTCCCATACCAGTATTATCATCGTTGAATTTCTCCGATTCGCGATCCATCGTATCTTCACTTGAGCTATCAGAATAATTGTTGTTCTTTTCAGATGCCATTTGATGATGAAATTTAGCTAGCAAGTTGCTTGATCTTCTTGTTTTAATTTTCTTAAAAATACACTTAGGTTGGAAGATGTTTTACTTGGTGTTTGAGAAATTAATTAGGGAATGCTAATCGAAAGTGGTTCTTGTAGTTCTTTAGTAAGTTGGAGGTCATTTTATAACTAATAAAATCTTGGGGTTGAGGAGACAATGATAAGGACAATAGAGAAATTTTATTTTGTTTGGTTTTTAGGTAAAGGATATTTTTCTTTGTTTATTATTGTTTTTAGTTGAAACTTGCACCACTTTTACTATTTCCTGCCGGCTTCCTGTGCTTGGGACTTGGGTATCAATTATTTGTTGATTTCATTTGTATACGCCTACAAGTGTATTTTGATATACTCTATTGTATAATTTTTGAGTATATAAATTATAAATATATAATATTAAGTTGATATAATCCAATTTATTTGCAAGGTTCAACATTGCTATATAATATTAACAAATGCAGAAATGCCACTTTCCTCAAGAACTTTAGACCCATAGGCCTCTACAATACTCAATATAACGTCATTACCAAGATTATAGCCACCAGACTGAAACCCATGCGTGCCAAGATCATTGGCTCTAACCAAGCTAGTTTCATGGCTAGAAGAAGAGCCTCTGATAATGCCATTATTGTCCAGGAATATATTAGTCACTTCTACAAAATGAAGGATAAGAAGGCTAACATAATCCTTAAGATAGACCTTGAAAAAGCTTTTGATAGGCTTGAATGGTCCTTCATTAGGCAGGCACTCCACTTCTTCAATTTTCCTCACCACCTCATTAAACTCATCCTCTCTTGCATCTCTACCTCCTCTCTCTATTCTTGTTAATGGGGAAAAACTAACTTCTTCCATCCTTTTAGGGGTATTAGGCAAAGAGACCCCATGTCACCCTACCTCTTCATTCTGTGCATGGAACTCCTCTCTAGGAGGATCAACTCTGAGGTTGACACCCTTCACTGGTATCATATATCCATCTTTAAAGGTGGACCCCCCATCTCCCATCTCTTCTTTGCTGATGATCTCACTCTATTTGCAAAACCTGATCTTAAGAACTGCCAAACCATCAATAGGATCCTTCATAGCTCCAGTTCCCTCTCTGGGAAAAAAATCAACTATGCAAAATCCAAGATCATCTTCTCAAAAAGTTGTAGTTTGAATGATCAGGACAACCTTTCCTCTATCCTGGGCATACACCCCTCCAACTCTTTTGGAAAATACCTGGGTTTTCCCATCTTCTACAAGAAACCTGAGAGGAGGGATTTCCAATTTATTATTGACAATCTGAATAGCAACCTTGCAGGGTGGAAAACCAAGTTCCTTAACATGACTGGTCGGGTAACTCTAGCCAAATCCTCTTTAGCCAACATGCCCAACCATGTCATGCAATATACCCACCTTCCTAACAATATCCATAAACAGATTGACAGAGCCCAAAGGAATTTCATTTGGGGCACCACTGATATAAAAAAAATGCACTTGGTTGGGTGGGACACCATCACTCTTCCTAGAAGGAAGGGTGGTCTAGGCATGCAAACTGCAGCCATTAAAAATGACTCTCTCATCTGTAGTCTAGGCTGGAGATTGTATACCAACTCCACATCTCTATGGGTCAACACTCTTATTTCCAAATATGGGAATAGAATAAAAGGTGGCAACAAGGGCTCTAGGACCTGGAATAGCATCCATAAATGCTGCAACCTATGTAAGGATGCTTTATTCTGGGCCATCAAAGATGGAAACAAGGTTAAGGCCTGGGATGATAGGTGGATCCCGGGGATGCATCCCCTATCATTCATCCTTCATGGCCTAAATTTGCCTACTTCTGACACTATTATGGTCAAAGATATCTGGAAGAATGGGATGTGGGATTTTACTCCTCTACCTTTTGATATCCCCCCCAATATCTCCTACACTATCTAAAATGTCTTTCTTCACAGTAACTACCTCAGTCAAGACACTCATATCTGGAGACTGAGGGGTGATGACACCTTTTCTTGCAAAAGTGCTTATCATCACATTACCAGTCTCAAGGAAAATCATCAGGCCAACCACATCTCTTCAAGTTGGATATGGCACCTTAGAATCCCCAACAAAATCAAGACCTTCTTGTGGCTCATGCACCACAATAGCTTGCCTACTAGAGTCATTCTCTCAAAAAGGGGCTTGAATGTCTCCACCTTTTTTCATAGCTACAACTAGGGGTGTACATAGGTTGGGTTGGTTCGGGTTTTATTAAAATATAATCAAACAATAAATATTGGTTTTCTAAATCTATAAATCAAATCAAACCAATATACAATCGGTTTTCTTATTTCGATTTTAGTCGGGTTTTTTTTATTTTCCGGTTTTCTTGTTTTTTTTACAATTATAATGTGATTGAAGAAAAAAATTAAATGTTTTCACTAAAAAGATAAAAACAAATAATGTTCATATAGTAGCTCCAATAAAAATTAAGTTGGCAAATTACTAAGATGTCTAAACTACTATCTCCCAAAGTAATATTATGTGGATACCCAAGTAGTTCAATTTCTAAGTCACTAGTCACAGTAGCTTGTCTGAAAGTTTCCTTCACATAAAATGTGAGCATACAAAAGAACAAAGAATTGGAGACAACTTATTAAAAAGTTAACTCCATAAAGTAATTAATTATAACATAATTCCATAAAAAGAAAAAGAGAAAGAAGAGAAACAAACCTAAATCATAACTTGCTGAATGAGAAAAGTAAGATGAAAGTAAGATGAGGAAATAATGAGAACTCTCTGAAAACTTGAAAAGTGTTATAAGTGTAATTACATTATAGTGAATGTCTATCAATATCTAATAAGATCTATCAAGATCTAGTTGGGATCTATCAGGATTTGAAGTATCTGTCTTTTAGTCAGAAACTAGGAGTATTTTTTTCTATAAATAGAGGAGTTTTGTTCATTGTATTCTCAACAATCTGATGATCTCTCATCCCTCAAGAGAAATAACAATTACTATCTATTATCTCTCTACTCTTCTTCTTTATTCTTAGTTATTTGATAACACGTTATCAGCACGAGATTCTGCCTTTGAATTTATATTTATGCCGATATTAAGGTAAGTGGTGTAAAATACTAATAGGCTTACTAATTTTATAGAAGGTTATTTTATAGGATTATTCATGTATGATGATTCATAGCAATTACTAATAGGCTATAGGATTGTTACAAATGGTTACTTTATACGTGAACAATTTTATAGGATTGTTCATGTATGATGATTCATAACAATTACTGCTTTTAAGACATTACAAAATGTTACTTTATAGGATTTTTTTTCTTTTTGTCCATCTTTGTTGGCTGAGACATGATAAATTACGTAGCGATGTGTCACACAAAAATATTTTATATGCTTGTTATATGTGATAATTTTATAACCAATTTCTACCACGTCAAAACGAGACTCTGTCAAACAAGGTGAGACTATAAATCTAGAGGATTTCAAGGTTAGTACTTCCTTATGTTATTTGACTTTTGCTACTAATGATATAATTATTGTTGGATTTGAGGAAAATAATTGGTTTGGAACCATTTATGTTTTAAATTTATTTGTCAAGAACAATATTATCAAAAGGGGTGATAATGTTGGGTTCAAGTCCCATTGATTTATGCCTAAGACATCTTTATATGGGTAAGACGTTGAGTTTGAATCTCAATGCACCATACTGATGATATTATGATGGCTAAGGCAAAATAATGAGTATTGGGTGAAAAGTCATGAAATTCGACCCATTGAATATGCTCCATTCCATAAAGTGAATGTGGTAGCAATATATGATAAGTTTGAAATATGACAACTTACTTCATTCTTGAGGTGTATAGAGTAACAGTGCATAATATGTCTGAAAGAAGATAAATGATTGAATGCACGGATATAAGTGTGGAGGGACAATATGATAATAATCATCAAAAGTGATAATATTTTTACACGCTTATTATGACTATAAGATATGTTAGAGAAAATTCTCTACATTATATGTATGCCTTGATTTTCTCTTGAAGTAGCAATATCATGAAAGAGGTTATAAGCTATCAGAATTTGATAGGCTTAAGGCATGATTATATTCCATTCCTAGGGAATGAGAACTTATTAATGCAAACATGCACTTGATTGCGATGGTATCACAACTCACCTCCGAAAGAGGCAGAATAACTGAGAAGAGTTATTTTGAAATCTACTTATAAAGTAGTAAATTTGAAATTTATTCATGTAATACTAAATCTGAAATTTACTAAAGTAAAAGGTACATGTCATGGTAAACTTAGAGTTTACTAGAATAAAAGTTCATAAATTGATATGAACGATTGTGACATCTCAAAGATGTGCATATTGAGTATTAGACATATCTTGAAGAACTAGAAGATTCTTCAAAAATTATTTATGTCGCTTGTTCTCATTATAATTTGGTTGGACCAACTAATAATGGGATTGAATCCCTTAAAATCTCAAAAGTATAAAAGATGAAAAAGGGCTCGTTCACCTATTATGTGATATATTGAAAAGATGCATCAATAAGATGATTACATGTACATTCATGGTCAACCTGTAATTTGACATTCATTAAGTTGCTGCTTAATAAAATTGAGTTAAGAGAATAACTTTCAGATTGTGTAATCAAGGCAATTCATCTTTATAATGATGATTTGGCATTGAATGCCTTCGATAAATAGCTAAATCATTGTTAATGAGAACAAAGTTTTATGTGTTGGTGTGAAATATGATATGTTGCATACAATAGCACTTGTATGCATTAGACCAATAAATTATGATTATTTCTTCCTTTTTAATTGGTTCAAGGCCAGGAACCAATTATTCCATCTAATAATTTTAATGTGCGGTATACGACTAATGAATATACCATGATGCACAAAGATGGATTTCTCAAAGAAGATGGAGGATGTATGTTAGTTTTCCTAATATAAGGGGGAGATTATAAGCAGCTATGAAGTATGTTATGAATTATCATCAGATCCTCTTCAAAAGATAATTCAAGTCAAATGCCGAAAGCATCTCATATTAAGCTACAAGTACTCCTATTTTATGTCCCTAAAGGACAAATTCCATGCATGCGTGAAGCATGGTATACCAATCGGTTCCAAATGAAATAATCCTTGAAAAATAAGAAGCAAATAATCATAATAAGAAGGCAATGTGCTCTTGAAGAGCCTACGACATAACACTTTATGAAACCTTATGAGAGGTTTAGGTACCTGAAAATAATGAAGTGATGAGATCTCAAAATGTTATGTCAAAATGTGAACCGATACGAAATGATATATCATCATTATCTTTGATACAATATCATGAAAGATTATGAGGATCCGAATTCTACGTTTATTTAAGCATGCTGACATAGAAACATTTATCAAGTGACCTGAAAGGATGAATTTTGGTAAGCGTAAAACTTATTTGAGTTGCAGTCCAGACACTTGAAGATGTCAGACGTGACATGTTGGATATTTTCACTTGAAAATAATCTATATAAAAATCCCTAAAGGATTCAAAATTTTTTGAAGAATATAAAGTTTCTGGGAAACTTGTTTATTATCCTTATAAGGGATAAATTGATGGTTTGAAAATTATTGAAACTCTTGGAGAGTTTTCAAAAACAATAAGATTATATGCTGAAATGAGAAACATACCGAATTGGATTGGTCCTGAAGTACCATATCTTAGTCCAATTGGTGTACTAATGTATCTTGAAAATACTACAAGGCATGATACAGCCTTTCGGTTATTTTGTTAGCAAGGTATATTTCTGCTTCTAATAGGATACATCAAAATTGGATAAAAGACATGAGCTTACTTTATTCTAGAGCTTGCAATCCCGATCTTGTTGGCTATACTGATGTTGGTGCTTATTTGACCCGCATAAAGCTCGATCTCAAACAGGCTATGTGTTCATATGTGGGGGTAACTTCATATCTTAGAGATATACAAAGCAGCCAATCTAGCCACTTCATCAAATCATGATGAGATGATAGTTATTCATGAAGCTAGCCGAGAATGTGTATGGTTGAGGTCCATGATACATGTCATTCTAAAAAATTGTGGTTTGAAATGTGACAATGTACGCACAGTTTTATACAGAGATAATGTAGCATGCATGGCACATCTTAATGGCAGATTCATAAAAGAAGATAGAACGAAGCACACTTTATCAAAGCTTTTCTACATACATGAGCTACAAAATAATAGTGATATTAACGTGTAACCGATTCGTTCAAGTGACAATGTGGTTGATTTATTTACCAAGTCTTCTCCAATTACAACTTTCAAGAAGATGATGCACAAGATCGGGATACAAAGGATCAAGGATGTTCTCATTAGGGGGAGTTAATACACGTTGTACTCTTTTTCCCTTATGAGGTTTTGTCCCACTGGACTTTCCTTGTAAGGTTCTTAATGAGGTATCCTATATGCGTATTGTTAGAGATGTGTACTCTTTTTCCTTCACTGTATTTTTTCTAGTAAGGTTTTAATGAGACACATTATCTATCTGTACATTCAAGGGGGAGTGTTATAAATGTATTTATATTATAGTGAATGTCTATCAAGATCTAATACGATCTATCAAGATCTAGTTGGGATCTATCAGAATTTGAAGTATCTGTCTTTTTGTCAGAAACTAGGAGTATTTTCTCCTATAAATAAAGGAGTTTTTTTTCATTGTATTCTCAACAATCTGATGATCTTTCATCTCTCAAGAGAAATAACAATTACTATCTATTTTCTCTCTACTCTTCTTCTTTCAACAACAACAACAACAACAACAGACCCAGTGTATTCCCACAAAGTGGGGTCTAAGGGGGGGGTAAATTATACGCAGTCCATACCACTACCTCCAAAGAAGTATAGAGTCTGTTTCCGATAGACCCTCGTCTCAAGATACAGAATAGTATACATTGGGATGGATGACATAACAAAAATAGAAATAAAAGACACAAAAATAACAGAGATAAGGTGTAAGGAATAATAAAACATAAATCAAAGAAATACGTCATACGAGATATAAGACAACACGCAATAAGAAAATCGGAACTAAGAAATTATGAATGGGACAGACGCGTAGAAGTAACAAACACTCACAAACCATAGGCACCTATGCGCACAGTCCTAATAGTACTAGCCCGCTAGCCTTCCACCCTTATCCGCGACCTCCACACCTTTCTATCTAGGATCATGTCCTCAATAAGCTGCAGTTGCTCCGTGTCATATCTGATCTCCTCCCTCTAGTATTTCTTCGGCCTACCTCTACTCCTCCCGAAACCATCCAACGCTAGCCTCTCACATCTACGAACTGGGGTACCCACGTCCCTCCTCATCACACGCCCAAACCATCTCAGCCTTTCTTTCCGCATCTTGTCCTCCACCGAACCCACTACCATCTTCTCTCGGATAATCTCATCCAACCCTGTCCCCTCTACTCTTCTTCTTTATTCTTTGTTATTTCATAACAGAAAGTAAAATATAAAAAGTGAAGCAATTAAAGAGTTTTAGATTTTTATATTAATATTAGGCTTTGTATTAATTTGTTATTAATGAAAGAATACTATAATTAAAGGCCCAAGAATATATATATCTCTATATAAAATAAAATAAAAAGTAATTAAAAAGTAGATTATAAGTGGAGTAATTTTTTTTACGTATAAAAAATTAAAATTATATATGTATTACGTCGGTTCGATTTGGTTTCGGTTTGATTTTATTATTGCTAATACCAAACCAAACCAAGAATTATCGGTTTTTTTTTGCTAACACCAAACCAATCAAACCAAACCATAAGTCAGTTTTTTTGTCGGTTTGGTTTGATTCATCGGTTCGTTTTGACTTAACGATTCGGTTTGTACACCCCTAGCTGCAACACTATCCCTGAAGACCAGCAACACATTTTCTTTGGATGTTCCTTAGCCAAGTCTTTTTGGCAAAAACTTATCCAAAAATATAGGGGGAGTACCTATCTTCAGCTTTCTATGTTTAATACCAACAATTGGACCACTACATGAAAAAACCTGAGGAGGGACTGGTTTGACACAAACACTCCTTGGGGAACCCTCCTACCCTTTTGCCTCTGGCACCTCTAGAAAACCAGAAATACCAACAAATTTCAGAACACCAACTCTCAGCCTTGCTTTAGCATCCCCCACGCTGAGGCTGTGGAATATCACCACCTGGGCAACTTCACTATTGCCCCTCCTAGAAACAATGTCACCATTAAATGGGTACCCCCAATCACCAACCATTTTTTGCTTAACACCGATGGATCCTATTTTCGTAACTAGGTAGAGAAGGGATCGGGGGAGTCATAAGGAACTGTATAGGGGACTAGGTCATTGGATTTAGCAAAAATTTTACCCATGCCACCAACAATCTCATGGAGCTCTTGGCCTTGAAAGAAGGCCTGAAGCTAGCCCTTAAGCAGAATCTGAAACCCCTGGAAATTTGCATTGACTCTCGGGAAATCATTATCATGCTTCAATATGGTAACTTACTATATGATCCAGCTATCTATGAATACATGTCACTACTGAGGATCTTGGGAGGACCTCCAGTTCATCACACTTACATGGAGTAGAATAAAGTAACTGATCTGATGGCAAAGCAAGGCTCAGAGCAGGATCATTTTGACAAACTTCATGTTTATGTAACTCCACCTTCTAGTGTAAGAGTATTTTTTTGGGAAGACTTTAATGGTAAATCATCCACTCGCTCTGTAACCAGTTCTTGGAGTGTTAACCCCAACAGTTATGTTTTTGTGCCTGACTAGGCTTTGCTGTGTAAAACTCAAGTTTATTCTTATTGCATCTCTATTCCACCAAAAAAAAAAAAGGTTGCAAAAGTCCAAGGAAAATGGAGTATTACAAACGAGGATTTGAATATTTTTGCACATACTCTTCTTCCTTCGATGGTCATTGAACCTTACAGACTTGATCTCATACAAATGGAATACCTTCAGTAAAGTGTTACAATTTTGTATAGAAATGGTCTAGCTGAGATGCTAAACAATTATTTTTGCTTAATTTAATTATTATTATTGTGCAAATTTTGTATAGTTTTTGTCTGTGCTTTAGTTTTTTGCAAGTAGTCAGTGGCTACAAATTAGAACAATGAATTGAGGTTATGCTCCCCTCAAATTTAAAATTTCTTATTTATGGATATAAAGGACACGCCATCACACGATGCTAAATTATTTTCTAAAAAGAATTAATTCAATTTCAAAAATGAGTCAAATTGACTTTTGAAAGAAAAACATGGCCATTAATTTTGTTACTCCCTCATTGCAATATACGTATTTTTTTTTAGTTTGTACCAAAAAAAAATATCACACTTATTTAAAAATAATTTAATCATAAGTTTTTCACTTTAACTTTAATGAGGTAATGTTATAAACCAAACGGAAGAGCCCAATCCAAAAAATTAGTCTAATAGGTGGGAGAACTCATTCTACTTATAACCCTCTTAGCATTTCTCTATTTTTCCAATGTGGGATAATTGGTTCATAACAATCACCTCCGCTTGAGAACCAATGACCTCGTTGGTCACGGCTGAGCCCAGTTGGTCACGGCTGGCACCCCTCTTAGGTCCAGGCCACCACTCTGAGTCGTGCCTCTACGCATAGATCGATCCTCGTTGGTCACGGCTATGCCCAGTTGGTCACGGCTGGCACCCCTCTTGGCTTGGGTCCAGGCCACCACTACTGGCACACAGGCCACCACTATGAGTCACGGCCCAACGCGCGGCTCCCCACAAATGGATCGATCCTCGTTGGTCACGGCTACACCCAGTTGGTCACGGTTGGCACCCCTCTTAGATCCAGGCCACCACTCCGAGTCACGGCCCAATGCGTGGGACTCTCAATGAAAGCACCAATGTTATAAATCAAACGGGAGAGCCCAATCCAAAAGACTAGTCTAATAGGTGGGAGAACCCATTTGGCTTATAATCCCCTTAGCATTTCTCTATTTTTTAATGTGGGATAATTGGTTCATAACAGGTAACCTTAACAATTTTAGATATTGGTTTAAAAAGAATGTTTCTCAGTGCACACTGCACACCCAAAAGATAGCGGCAACGGATTTTCGTAGGGATCCAACAAAAAGGTATTTTTTTGTGTTCTTAAACTCTATACTAGTAAATACCAATGCATAAGTTGGAATGAATGGAATATCACACGTAATATTTAAGTTATTTTTAACATACTGTCTAACTCTTTATACTTGTTATTAATTTCACTTGACATAGGTGTGTGTATATACATATATATACACACACATATATATAAACGAAATAATCATATTTATAAATCACCATTAGAAAATGGTTTATTACCCCCCAATCTTTAGTCAAATTTCAACTACACACTCAACCTTCACGGAAGACCTATTACCCCCCTAAATATTTTTTTACTGAATTTATTATCCCCCAAATTGTTGACTTATTAATGGACGTGACTACACCGCCCATGGGTGCGTTAGTTGACTCTTTTTCACTTTAAATTCTTTATTTTTTAATCACGTCATTATTTTTAATAATATAATAATATTTCCTTCTCCAATTATTAAAGTGTATCCCCAACGATAATTTTTCAATCCAAACTCCATCTTCTTCTTTGAGACTTCTTCTCCTCCATTTTTTTTCGATTTCTGTCAAAAGATCTTCTTAGCTTAGTTTTTAATCCCATTTTCTTGTTGAACTCTTGAAGTTGTGATTTATAATCTTGTCCAACTTTAATTTGGGGTTCGTAATTTATTGATTGATTTTGTCGGAATTCTTCATATGGAAAATGCGGAATTGAATAAGCTTTGTATGGATGAATCAGACCCAATGTTCAATGCTGTAGTGAGATACAAACATGGAATTGTGTTGAACTTGCAAACTTCATGGTCAAAATTAAATCTAGGAAGAATATTTTGATCTTGTCCCTACTATGGTGTATGTATTTATTTTAATCGTATTTTGCTCCACTTTATATTCATTTGTTGGTAATGTACTGATTTGTAAATTTTTTTATAGGATCAAAAGTGTAATTTTTTTTTATGGAGGGACAAAGAAAAAGTCGACCCAAGATCAAATTTTATCCTTCCAAGATTAGTGAACAAAATCAAAGATTTGGAACAAAAATTATGACTTAAATAGGTTCAAATTGACAAGTTGACTTCGGAAAAGAGGCTCAATGGAAGATGGAAATGGTATAGGTTCATTAGGAAGACACTTTTTTGTATTTTGATTTGTGTTGTTGCCATTTTCATCGGCAATAAATCTGTTTAAAGTATAGTTAATTGATTGTTTATGTTTGAGTTTGTATGTGTTTCTACCTATATAGACATATTGGATTATGGTGAGTAATGGTATTTCAGTTAAGTGTTCAATTGTGTCTTGTGTAATTCAATGTATCTTCTTTATATTGTTTACTCTTAATATCTTGTAATTACAATGTTGTGTCAACACAACTATATAATCAACATCCCCACCATTTTGTAAAGACAATTGTTCTGATAACACAACTTTAAAACAACACAACTATTATGACAACACAACTTTAAAACAACACAACTTTACAACAACACCATCATTTGAACACAACAAAATACAATCATTCATCAAAACTTCAATGCCTAAGATAAGGCAAAATTTCATCAACACATTGTTTTTAGCAACTAAAAAAAGACAACAGTCATAATGCCTATCATAAGGCAACATTCATTAAGTTACAAAACAAAAAATAGCAACCTGTAAGTAGTTCACCATCATCATTCTCAAATACAAATTAATGCCAACTGGACTAACTTAAAACAATGCTTAAAATAATCAACAACACTATAATTTTTAGGGCATCTTTGACTTTGAAGAATGTTATTTTGACTTGAATTATTTGAACTGCTTCCCACATTCTTCTTTCTTTTCTTCTCTTTAATCTCTTGTAGTTTTTTTGTTGATATAACTATTTTGCCATTCAATTTCAGTTTATTGGTAGTACTTGGTGTATAACCAATGTTACCAGTTATTAGGGGTGTACAAATCGAACTGTTAAGTCAAACCGAATCGATGAATCAAATCAAACCAAGGAAAAAACCGACTTATGGTTTAGTTCGATTGGTTTGGTGTTGGCAAAAAAAATTGATCATTCTTGATTTGGTTTGGTATTAACAAAAATAAAATAAAATCGAATCGACGTAATACATATATAATTTTAATTTTTTGTACGTAAAAAAATATTACTCCACTTATAATCTACTTTCTAATTACTTTTATTATTTTTTTATATTCAGAAAATAGATATACATTCTTGGTCCTTTAATTATAGTATTTTTTCATTAATAACAAATTAATACAAAGCCCAATATTAATATAAAAACCTAAAACTCTTTAATTGCTTCACTTTTTACATTTTACTTTTTGTTATGATAAATGTAACATTTTACTTTTTCATTACTTTTTGTTACTTCAAATCCTGATAAATTCCAACTAGATCTTGATAGATCGTATTATATCTTGATAGACATTCACTATAATGTAAATACATTTATAACACTCCTCCTTGAATGTCTAGATAGATAATGTGACTCATTAAAATGTTACTAGAAAAATCCCAGTGGGAAAAAAAATTTAGTGAAGGAAAAAGAGTACACATCTCTAACAATACGCATATGGACTGCCTCATTAAAAACCATACAAGGAAAACCCAGTGGAACAAAACCTCATATGGGAAAAAGAGTACAGTGCGTATTAACTCCCCCTAATGAGAACATCCTTGAGCCTTTGCATCCCGATCTTGTGCACCATCTTCTTGAAAGTTGCAATTGGAGGAGACTTGGTAAGTAAATCAGCTACATTGTCACTTGAACGAATCTGTTACACGTTAATATCACCATTCTTTTGTAGCTCATGTATGTAGAAAAGCATTGATGAAGTGTGCTTCGTTCTATCTCCTTTTATGAATCCTCTATTAAGTTGTGCTATGCATGCTACTTATCTATGTATAAAACTGTGAGTACATTGTCATATTTCAAACCATATTTTTCTCAAATGACATGTATCATGGACCTCAATCATACACATTCTCGGCTAGATTCATGAATAGCTATCATCTCATCATGATTTGATGAAGTGGCTGGATAGACTTCTTTGTATATCTCTAAGATATGGCAGTACCCTCACATATGAATACATAGCCTGTTTGAGACCGAGCTTTATGCAGGTCAAATAAGCACCCAACATCAGCATATCCAATAATATCGGGACTGCAAGCTTTAGAATAAAGTAAGCTCATTTGTTTTATCCCATTTTGATGTATCCTATTAGGAGCAGAAATATACCTTGCTAACAAAATAACCGAAAGGTTGTATCATGCCTTGTAGTATTTTCAAGATACATTAGTACACTAATTGGACTAAGATATGGTACTTCAGGACCAATTCAATTTGGTATGTTTCTCATTTCAGCAAATAATCTTATTTCTTTTAAAAACTCTCCAAAAGTTTCAATCATTTTGAAACCATCTATTTATCCCTTATAAGGATAATAAACAAGTTTCTCAGAAACTTTATATGCTTCAATCATTTTTGAATCCTTTACAGATTTTCATATAGATTATTGTCAAGTGAAAATATCCAACATGTCACATGTGACATCTTCAAGTGTCTGGAATACAAATCAAATAAGTTTTACGCTTACCAAAATGCATCCTTTCATGTCACTTGATAAATGTTTCTACGTCAGCATGCTTAAACAAAACGTAGAATTTGGATCCTCGTAATCTTTCACAATATTATATCAAAGATAATGATGATATATCATTTCGTATCGGTTCACATTTTGACATAACATTTTGAGATCTCATAACTTCATTATTTTTAGGTACCTAAACCTCTCATAAGGTTTCATGAAGTGTTATGTCGTAGGCTCTTCAAGAGCACATTGCCTTCTTATTATGATTATTTGCACTTTATTTTTCAAGAATTATTTCATTTGGAACCGATTAGTCTACCATGCTTCACGCATGTATGGACTTTGTCCTTTAGGAACACAAAATAGGAGCACTTGCAGCTTAATATGAGATGTTTTCGGCATTTGACTTGAATTATCTTTGAAGAGGATTTGATGATAATTCCTAATATATTTCATAGCTGCTTATAATACTCCCCTTATGTTAGGAATACTAACATACATCCTCCACTTTCATTGAGGAATCCATCTTTGTGCATCATGGTATATTCATTAATCGTATACCGTACATTAAAATTATTAGATGGAATAATTGGTTCCTGACGATGATGGAGCATTTGCATACACCTTCTTTGATTAAAGCAGATGTGATCGACGGTTGTCTGGGTGATCGAGGACAAGCCATGCAAGAGAGAATGCATTTTGATAAATTTTCTTTCCCTTTCGGTGTCAATGCCTGGATTGAATTTCTCGAATCAAGAACTTCAGACAGCATTGTTTGGACCTATATGTGGTTTCGTCCTAAGAGAATCTTGATTGGATCTCAAATGCAAATCCTTCTAGTTTTGATAGGACTTAACTCCACTACACCTTACAGTCCAAGAAGGGTGATGCGTCAGTTGGGTAGGGTGCAAGACGTCCCACCGATAATGGACCTTCTAAGGGATGTAGAATATTTTAAGGACCAAGACTTGGGGGAAATAAAATATGAGCAATTCTGGAATAACGCAATGAGGCTAGATGTCGATACCCTCGTGGAAAGTTTGGATAATTCGGGGTGCACTCAAAACTATGAAATCTGTCTGGAATCTATACCTCGTGGCATTAGCAGACCATTACCAGCTCAACTTAGAGGGCGAATATAGGAAGCAATTGTGGTTGAGGACGATGAGCAGGAAGATCTGGAGCCAAAGTGGAGCTTTTGAGAATTCAGTTGTCAGGTTTGATCACCACTGTGGAAGGGTGTCAGAAAAACCTTTTTGAGTGTAGTCTCCAAGAGGTGGGGATATGTGCGAGAAGATTATTCCCGAGTATCAAAGCGTCATTGCAGGATATGTTGCAAAATCTGAGTGGAAAGGGGAGAACTTCACAGACAGGTCCATCTCAGCCAGGGTCATCACACAGAGCACCAGTTTGAAAGAGCATTTCCTATATTTTGTTTAGTTTGAGTCCTTTACTTTTCTGCCATTGTAGTGTTGTGTCTTCGTTAAGTCGGTGTCAAGTTTGTTTTAATGTTAGGGTCTTTATAAGGAATGTTACGCATGTTGTCTTGTGGGCCGAGAGTGTTGTTTAGTCTTCGTTGTTTAGTTTTAAGGTTGTCTTAAATTTAAAATGTATTTGAGTCGTCTCTTTTATGAAATGTAGTGATGTTGCATTGTTCTTTCTTAGGTTTGTTTTTCAAAAAAAAAAAGAAAAAAAAATCTTCAACTTTGTGCATGTGCTTCCCGAACTACGCAAGATCTGATTTATTTACAACATGATACGTAGGCAACCTACTTTGGGGGTTCGATCTAATCATTTTGTTTCTTGGTTCTTCATTATTTTTATTTTTAGAAAAATAACAAAAGTCATAAAGAATAATAAAAAGAGAGACAGCGAGAGGGGAAAAGAAAGAAAGAATAATGAGAGAAGGAAAAGAAGGATAAAAAAAGGGGACTAACGCGAGAGATGAGAGAAGTGATGGCAAAAGAAAAAAAAGAGGAAAAAAAAGAGGTGTGATTGGAGTAAAGAAGTAAATGGGTGTAGGAAAAGATCGGGATGATGTTAAAATGACCTTGCTACCCTCAAAGGTTGGTAGAAATACGCATGAATATAGGACAATTTTACAAATGTGATTCCCACGCTTGTTGTGTGACCTAATCCTAACGGGTTTTGTCTTTGATGATCATGTTCTTTCAGATAAGTGGTTGGTTTGCAGCACTCTGGCTAGTCACCCGTACTTCACTAGATCAATAGCGAAGCTTGCCATGGCTAGTAGGGAGATTGAAAATGCACTCATGAACCCAGATCAGGATCCCAGGGAAGAAAGTTTAGAACGCAATGATGAGGTATTGAGACTTAGACAACAATTGCTACACCTGCACCGAGCATGGGCTAGTGGCATGCCTCCTCCTCCACTCCCTGAAGATCTTGGGAATATCCCCAATTTACCACCGCTCTCTCAGGCGCAATTCTCTGTTCCCATTGAGTCACCGGAGCACGCGCCAGGATTCACTCCGCGGCAATATTACCCTGGTACTTCTAGTGTGCCCCTGGAAGTTCCTCAACCAAGGCTCGTGACTCAGCCGACGCCACCGAAAGCACCTGTGTTCATGGCTCCGCCACCACCTGAAGCTTCTATATATGTTGTGCGTCTGACAATGGTGCTCCCTCGGTCTGTCATTGATCCAGTATTGAAAGTTTCAGATAGTCAGTATTATGCCCCGGAGCCTACTTTGAGAATGAATGAACCGTATGGGTACGCTCAGCCACCTGCATTTCTATTTGACATGGAGAAACCTCTCGCAACAGAGGAATAAGAGGTCATAGCGCGGAAATTGAAAAGTTTGGAACAGGCCATGAGGAATCTGCAGGGAAACGGAGGTTATAAGAGTGTTTCCTATAAAGATCTTTTCATGTTCCCAGATGTCAACCTTCCCATCGGTTTTAAAATGCCCAAGTTCAAGAAATATACTGGGCACAGTGATCCCGTGGCTCACTTGAGACATTATTGCAACCAATTGAGTGTTGCAGGGGGAAGGGAAGAGTTTCTTATGGCTTTCTTTGGCGCGAGTCTTTCCGATCTAACTTCAGAATGGTTTGTCGATCAAGATATCGACAAGTGGAACAACTGGGATGGCTTAGCTTTCGAGTTTGTGCAACATTTTTAGTATAACGTTGACCTGATTCCTGACGAAAAATCCTTGGTCAACATGAAGAAGAAAAGCACTGAAGGCTTTAGGGAATACTCGATAAGGTGGCGTGAACAGGCCGCCAGGGTGAAGCCTCCAATGAAGGAGAGTAAGCTGGTAGAGGTCTTCATTCAGGCACAGGATGAGACCTATTTTCAACATTTACTTTCGTCAATGGGAAAGTCTTTTATTAAAGTCCTCAAAATGGGAGAGATGATAGAGGACGAAATTAAGACCGGCCGAATAGTGAGTTTTGCCACATTGAAAGCCACCACACAAGCGATTCAAGGTGGATTCGGCACGTTCGGAGGTAAAAAGAAGAAAGAGGACGTGGTGACCATTGTAGCTAGAACCCATCCCTATCCCAAAAGACCGCCTCTCCCCTATCCCCAATCCCAGGCCCAAGTCTACGCCCAAGCTCCATATATTCCTCCCCACTATTACTACCCTCCACAAAATCCATTATATTCCATTCCACCACCCCCGTACCCAGTATATAGCGCATAACCATATGCACAAACCCCTTCTTACCCACAATGGCGCGCGTAAGCTCCACAAAATCGTCCATCAGCTCCACCAAATTACCAAAACCCCTCCAGACCAGGTTTCTAAACCAGGCCCGAGTACAAGAAAGAGAAGGCGGTCAAAAATCAGTTCACACCTCTTGGAGAGTCATATGCTAGCTTGTTTAATAGATTGAGAAAGATGAAGGTCTTAAGCCCAATTCAAGGAAGGCTTTCGAATCTACCTCCGAGAAATCTAGATTATTCGTTAAGATGTGCGTATTGTTCTGACATGCCGGTGCATGATATCGAGAAATGCTGGCATTTGAAGAGAGTTGTCCAAGATTTAATTGATGCAAATCCAATTCTAGTCCAGGCCCCGGAAGCTCCAAACATTAACTAGAATCTGTTGCTAACTCATGCTGAAATCAATATGTTAGAACTGATATATGATGGGAAAGAGTCGTCAAGGTTTTATAAGCCTATTGTCAAAATACAGACCAATGAGGAAAAATCAGTAAATGTGGAAGATTCGTTGAAAGTAATGTCATTACGCCAGGAAGGAATGGGAGAAGATAAAGCCCAAGAAAGCACAAAGAAACCCGTGATCACAGTGCAAGGTTCCAAAAGATATGTTGATTTAAGTCAGGATAAACCTAAGTTGACAGTGGTAGGAGCTTCGGGTAAGCCTATCTTGACGGTGAAAGGAGTACTGGCAGTGCCTATTATTCTCAAACTGGTGATCCAACCTCCGATAGTTGATACAAAAAAGGTTCCCTGGAACTATAAGCGGACTGTGATGACCTATCAGGGGAAGGAAGTAGTGGAAGATGAAGATGAGATAGGAGGTTTGACTCGGTCTGGAAGATGCTTCGTGCCTGAAAGTTTAAGGAAGTCCAAGCCAATTGTGAGTGGACCTTCATCTATCAAAAAGCCTGTCACCGAAGAAGAAGCCGAGGAATTTTTGACAAAGATGAAGTTGCCAGAGTATTCAATAATAGATCAGTTGAAGAAAACCCCTGCTCAGATTTCCCTCTTATCTGAGTTATTTCATTCCAAGGAACATCGTGATATTATATTGAAGGTATTAAATGAAGCATATGTTCCTAGGAAGATTACTATAAATCAGCTTGAGAAAATGGTTGAAAAAATCTTTGAGGTCAATCGGATCAGCTTCTCTGATGATGAATTGCCTGTTGATGGTACGGGGCATAACCGGGGTCTTTACATTACGGTGAAGTGCAAAGATTTCTACGTCACTCATGTCATGATTGACGAAGGTTCAGGTGCAAATATCTGCCCTATTACTACTTTGTAAAAGTTGAATATTGGTGTTGAGAGGATCAGGCCCAACAATGTATGTGTCAGGGCTTTCGATGGTGCAAAATCAAACTCCATTGGCGAAATAGAACTAATGTTGATTATAGGGCCTGTTGAGTTCACCATAGAGTTTCAAGTATTGAATATAGACTCCTCTTACAATCTATTGTTGGGAAGACCGTGGATCCACAAGGCCAAGGCGATTGCATCTACATTGCACCAAATGATCAAGTTTGAGAATGACAGGAAAGAAGTGGTTATTCATGGTGAAGGGGATTTGTCCGCATACGAAGATTCTCCCTTGTCCCTTATTGAAGCAAACAATGTAGATGAGACATTTGTCTATCAAACTTTTGATACAGAGTCGATAAATCATATCATTGAAGGGCAGGTTATTCCAGGGCCACAATTGTCTCCTTCTTCTGTCATGATGATAAATGAAATGTTAAAATATGGATTCGAGCTAGGAAGGGGTTTGGGAGTGTCTCTGCACGGTATGGTTTGTCCCATATGTCCGAATGAGAACATGGGCACTTTTGGTTTGGGATTTGAACCTACAGATGAAGATCTGAAGAAGGCCAAGGGAAGGAAAAAGGAAAAATCGTCAATCCCTCGCCCAGTTCCCCTACTCAGTAAGTCATTCATAAAGAGCAGTGTCGTGGCACCTATAGAGTTTGAAGCTGAATTGGTTGATGACTTCCAGAACCTGTTGATCGAAGTTGACATAGTTGAAGCAGGAGAAGGTACCAGTAAGGCAGACGTGCAATTCATAGGTCCAGCTATCCGGCTCAACAATTGGGAAGTCACTCCTCTCCCCGTCAGGCGAGAGTTTTAGTAGTTTGTTTTGTTTTTCTTTCTGTTTATCTGAGTTATTTCAGGGTTGTAATTCAGATTTTAGTTTATTTATGTTATGTTGTCACTTGTGTTTAAACCCTCCTATCTTTCGCTTTTAATGAAATATAATGTCCCCTTATTTTGTATCTAATATATTTTGATTTTGTCTTTTTCTTTATACAGTTCTCTTTATGCTGATTCTAATGACATGAAATTCATGCAGAATTTTCAACCTAATCTTAAAATCCAAGCTAATTAAGATATAATGAAGCAAGAGGGGGAATATGATGAAGAAGAGGCACTGGAGGAAATAAACAAAGAATTGGAACAGTTTGAAGACAAGCCGAATCCTAATTTGAATAAAACTGAGCCAATCAATCTAGGGAATCAATAAGATGTTAGGGAAACTAAAATCAGTGTACATGCTTTGTCGCAGCTAAAAGTTGGAATGATTCAGGCATTAATTGATTATAAGGATGTTTTTGCATGGTCTTATGATGATATGCCTGGTTTAAGCACTGAATTAGTGGCTCATAAATTGCCAACTGATCCCACATTCCCCCCTGTGAAACAGAAGTTAAGAAAGTTTAAAACTGATGTAAGTATCAAAATCAAAGAAGAGATCATGAAACAACTTGAAGCCAAAGTCATTCGAGTGGCTCGTTATCCTACGTGGTTATCCAATGTTGTTCCTGTAGCAAAGAAACATGGAAAAATTCGAGTATGTGTTGATTACCATGATTTGAACAGAGCAAGTCCGAAGGATGATTTTCAGTTGCCCAACATCCATATTTTGCTGGACAACTATGCTAAACACAATGTTGACTCTTTTGTGGATTGCTATGTCGGATACCACCAGATCATTATGGATGATGAAGACGCAAAAAAGAGGTCTTTTATCACACCATGGGGGACTTATTGCTATCGAGTGATGCCGTTCAGTTTGAAGAATACTGGAGCAACATACATGAGAGCCATGACCACTATGTTTCATAATATGATGCATAAGGAGATTGAGGTCTATGTAGATGATGTGATTATTAAGTCAAAAATTCAGGTTGATCATGTTAAAGATTTAAGAAAGTTCTTTGAAAGGCTTCGTAGGTATAATCTCAAGCTCAACCCGACAAAATGTGTTTTTGGAGTTCCGTCTGGAAAGTTGTTAGGATTTGTAGTCAGCCGTTGAGAAATTGAATTGGATCCCTCGAAAATCAAAGCCATTCAAGATTTCCCCCGCGCAAGAATAGGACAGAGGTGATGAGTTTTCTTGGTAGACTAAACTACATTAGCAGATTTATTGCTCAACTCACAACCACGTGTGAGCCCATTTTCAAGTTGTTGAAAAAGAGTGTTGCGGTAGAGTGGACTGAAGAATGTTAGGAAGCGTTCGACAAAATCAAAAGATATCTGACAAATCCGCTCGTGATGGTAACACCGGAGCCTGGTAGGCCTTCGATCTTATATTTATTAGTCATGGATAAGTCTTTCGGTTGTGTCCTGGGCGAACATGATGTCACGGGCAAAAAGGAGCAGGCTATTTATTATCTTAGAAAAACGTTCACTGCATATGAGGCCAGGTACACTCTTCTTGAAAGGACGTGTTGCGCCATAACTTGGGTAGCACAGAAGTTGAAGCATTATCTTTTGTCCAACACTACTTATCTCATATCCCGCATGGATTCTTTGAAGTATATCTTTCAGAAGCCTATGCCGACCGGTCGTTTGGCAAAGTGGCAAATATTGCTTACCGATTTTGACATTGTATATATGACTCGAACCACCATAAAGCCCAAGCCTTGGCAGATCATCTTGCTGAAAATCCCATTGATGAAGAGTACGAGCCATTAAAGACATATTTTCCTGATGAACAAGTGTTGTGTGTCGATGAAGTCGTTATAGATGCTGATCCAGGTTGGAAGTTGTTCTTCGATGGAGCCGTTAACATGAAGGGAGTCGGAATAGGTGCAGTTTTTATCTCTAAGGCGGGGAAACATTTCCCTGTAACAGCATAACTTCAATTTTATTATACCAATAACATGGCAAAATATGAAGCATACATTCTTGGTTTGAGGCTAGCTGTTGATATGGCAGTCCAGGAACTATTAGTGTTGGGGGATTCAGATTTACTTGTCCATCAGATTCAAGGAGATTGGGAGATGCGAGATTTGAAGCTCATACCATATCGACAATGCTTGCAAGAGCAATGTCAACGGTTTGTGTCAGTAAAATTTAGGTACATTCCAAGAATTTATAATGAGATTGATGATGCTTTAGCCACTCTTTCTTCAATGCTCCAACATCCTGATAAATCCTACATCGATCCAATGCACATATAGAATCGTGATCAATATACTTACTGTAATGCAGTTGAAGAAGAGCTCGATGGTGAACCTTAGTTCTTTGATATCAAGCGATACATTCAGTCGGGAGAATACCCAACATATGCCACCAGTGATCAAAAGAGGACTATTAGGTGTTTGGCTAGTGGATTTTTCTTAAGTGGGGGAATCTTATACAATAGAACCCCAGATCTGGGACTTTTGAGGTGTGTGGATGCAAAAGAGGCCTCGGCGATCATGGTTGAAATATACTCCGGAGTATGTGGTCCGCATATGAACGGTTATATCTTGTCAAAGAAGATACTTCGAACAGGTTATTACTGGCTTACTATGGAAAGGGATTCTATCTGATTTGTTCGAAAGTGTCATCAATGTCAGGTACACGGTGATCTGATACATTCTCCTCCTGCTGATTTGCACGCAATGGTTGATCTGTGGCCATTCGTATCATGGAGAATGGACGTGATTGGACCGATTGAGCCAAAGGCGTCGAATGGGCATAGGTTCATTTTGGTGGCCATCGATTAATTCACAAAGTGGGTAAAAACAGTAACTTTCAAGTCAGTAACAAAGAGGGCGGTGGTAGATTTTGTTCATGCCAACATTATTTGTAGGTTTGGAATTCCAAATATGATCATTACAGACAATGCTACCAATCTCAATAGTCACTTGGTGCAGGAAGTGTGTCAACAGTTTAAGATCGCACATCGAAATTCCACTTCATATCGTCCGAAGGCAAATGGCGTCGTGGAAGCCGCCAATAAAAATATCAAAAAGATACTGCGAAAAGTGGTACAAGGGTCTATACAATGGCATGAGAAGTTGCCGTTTGCATTGCTAGGTTATCGCACTACTGTTCGCACTTCAACAGGTGTAACTCCATATTTATTGGTGTATGGTACAGAAGCAGTCATCCCTGCAGAAGTTGAAATTTCCTCTCTTCGAGTCATTGTAGAAATAGAGATTGATGATGATGAGTGGGTCAAAACCTGACTGGAACAATTGAGTTTGATTGAGGAAAAAAGGCTAACGTCGGTATGTCATGGCCAATTGTATCGGAAGAGAATGGCTCGAGCGTTTAACAAAAAGGTACGACCCAGGCATTTTGAAGTTGGTCAGTTGGTATTGCAGCGTATCCTTCCTCACCAGGTTGAAGCGAAAGGCAAGTTCTCCCCAAACTGGCAAGGTCCTTTCATTGTGAAGAAAGTGTTGCCCAATGGAGCCTTATATTTGACAGATATTGAAGGCAAAATGGCAGAAATGACTATCAATGCTGATGCGGTCAAAAGATATTATGTATGATATTTTATACTTTGTTGATTTTATTGCATGTTTAGTACTTGCATTTTTGAAGATTGATATGATGAAGGCATTTTATTCTTCTATCCAAACATTGTGTCATCCTTTGTTTACCCGTTTGAGCTTAGTTTTATTTTTCTTTCATATCCCTCTTTTGGAATCAAAATATGAGTCAAAGATAGATGTCAGGAAAGTAAGAATAAAAGAAAGAGTTCAAAAATTTTAAAAAAATAAATCAATCAAATAAAAACAAAGAACAAGCTGATAGAACTACGTGCGACCTGATTCTCCTCTCTTGGGGGTGAGAAAAGTAGGCTTCCCTATTCAGGGCTCGGTCCAACCAAATAAAGCTTTTAGAGTCATCTAGCCAACAAAAACTGAGGCATGAGTTAACGTGTTGTTTGAGTCGATTCCAAAAGTTGTAAGTCCCACCCCCACTTCAAGTGTCGTTTGAACCTCTTTCCATCCTTTTCTAACCTTATCCAAAAGACAAGCTACAACTAAAGAAAGTCCTTCAGATTAATCTTTGATAATGTTAAGGCTAAGCATGCAATGGATATGATGATATATTGTGGGGTACTACTTGTCTTCCTCAGCATAAGAAATCGGGAAAGAAATAAAAATAAGAGTCTTACTGGTGAAAACCCTCGCGGGCACCATAAGGCGATGGTGAGTTGAGAGAAATAAAATGAGAGAGTCTTATTGGTGAAAACCCTCATGGGCACCGTAAGGCGATGGCGAGTTCGAAAGAAAGGTGAAAAGGAAAGAGATTTATTGGCGAAAATATTTAAGATGTCGTCAATCGAATGAGATGTGTGAGTCCACTGAGTTTGAAGAAGCGGCTCAGCGGCAAAGGCATGAACTCAACAACAAATGGAAGTTTGGGGACAAGAATTAGGCAGCTTGATCCAAAATGCATGTCATAGTCATTGGAGTTGGTTGTCATGTTCAGATAAGTTTTCTTCTTTGTTTAAAAAGAGGGACATTGCCCTTTTTCTTTCATTTACACATTTATATTTTTCTCCTTTTATGTCATTTATTAAAAGAAAAGTCATCATCATTTTTTTTTTACATTTTTGAGTCTTTTCTTTGTCAAAACAAGCGAGAAGGGATTTCAAAACTTGCTACCAATCTTTCCAATTATATGAGAAAAAACCAAGGACCAGTACATGAAAGAAATATGATTGTAATTCAACACAAAGAAGAGAAAGTCGATCAACCGACAGGCTGCTAGATTCGTGGGAGCATTCAGATTTGAAAAGGGTGCATCTCAGAGGTATGGTAAAATGGAAATTCATTGTTTGAGTCAGAACTCAATTCCCTCAATCTGGATCTGGGTCAATGACGCGACAAGACAGGGGCAAGTGTCAGCGATCTGAAATAAAGATAAAAAAGAACAACTGTTGGAGCAAATGCCTGAAAGCCAAGTGCTGCAAGCCACAACTAAGTTTTTAACTGACAAATTTTCTTTGTTGAAACAGGGGAAAATTTGCTTCACTTATTTCAGTTACCATTGGAAAAGCACATCCATGAGATTTTACTTTCTGTTCAGGACCCTCCTGAAAAATAAGAATTTTCTTTCTGTTTAGGACCCTCCTTGAAAATGGGATTTTACTTTCTATTCAGGACCCTCCTGAAAAATGGAATTTTACTTTCTGTTCAGAACCCTCCTGAAAAATGAGAATTTACTTTCTGTTCAGGACCCTCCCGGAAAATAGAATTTTACTTTCTGTTCAGAACCCTCCTGGAAAATGAGATTTTACTTTCTGTTCAGGACCCTTCTGAAAAATGAGAATTCGTTTTCTGTTCAGGACCCTCCTGGAAAATGGAAATTTACTTTCTGTTCAGGACCCTCCTGAAAAATGGGAATTTACTTTCTGCTCAAGACCCTCCTGAAAAATGAGATTTTACTTTCTGTTCAGGACCCTCTTGAAAAATGGGATTTTACTTTATGTTCAGGACCCTCCTGGAAAATGGGACGTTACTTTTAACAAAAATAAATGAATGAAATCTTTCTTTATCATAATGTTCGGTTGGGATAAATTTTGTTTTAGCTTTGATTTTGGTTTCAGGAGCCCGCCTGAAGAATAGGGTAATAAAATTGAAAGTCAAGAGCCCGCCCGAAGAGCAGGGCAAATAAGTTGAAAGTCAACAGATTGAAAAATAGCAAGTCAGGAGCCCACCTAGAGAACAGGGTGAATAAACTGAAAGTAGTCAACAAGTTGAAGAAATTGCAAGTCAGGAGCCCGCCTGAAGAATAGGGTGATGAAGTAGCGAGTCAAGAGTCAAGGAAAGCTGCATAGATAGGAATTTTTGTAATTTCATTTATATGTTAACTTGTAATTTTCATTTTTGATGTAATGACAGAGCCGCGGACCGGAAACTTGATGGAACCTCACTCGACTCTCCAACTCGGTATAGTCCACCTCCTTCCGATCTTTTAAGATACCCGTCACTAGATTCCCTCATAAATTGGGTAGGTAGGTGTCCTAAGTCAAGACAAGTTGCCTTTCTTTCTTCTATTTCTTTCTTCGAATAATGATCGGAACAAAATTTTATCTCGTTGTCTACTTTTTCGTATGAAAACACTTGGTGTTTACATTCAAAGGGGGCATGATGTAGACACGTAATTTTGTCTCGTCAAAAATATTTCTTACTCCGTTATCATACAATTTAACCCCATTTTATAATTTTTCCACAAGAAAAACAAATAAATAACCACCTCATCATTTTTACTTATTTATTTATTTATTTATTTATTTTTGTCTTTATCCAAATAACAAATCATAACAAATTTTGTCTTATTTTTACCACCCTAACAACCCCTCCAATTAAAAAACAACACCTCAACTCTCACCTAACCACCCCATACCCCTACCCCCACCCCTACCCCACGTGACCCCTCCCTTTTCTTGGCCAAAAAGAAAATATACACATAAAAAAAAGAAAAACTTCAGTAAAAGGGGAGGGGAGAGGAAAAGGGACCATTTGTTTTTTCACTATATGAGGAGTATATAGATACCCATTAAAAAGGGGGGTTTGGTTTTTCGAAGAAAAGAGAAAGGAGGCAGAAGACATCCATGGCCTCCATTCTCCTCTCTTCTTTCATTAATCCTCATGCACACACACAGATCTGAGAGAGAAAATTTCTTCTTTTCTTGATAGAAACCATGCACACCCACCCGTGCACCAAGAACACGCCCTCAAATCTCACTGGAAACACGATTTTCCAGGTCTGGTGCGCGATTCCGGTGATATTTGGGCGAGTCAAGTCTCTTCCGGCGAGTTCTCGGTCGGATTCGGTTAAATATAGGCCGGATTCAAGCACTGCAGCTCACCGAAGCTCAGACGGTACTGTCTTCCTAGTTTTAGAGTGGATTTAGTGAACTTCGAGTCATCTTCTTCGCCTTTTGTTTTTGAAATCGTGTTTGGGTTCATAGGTTTTCTTTTATAGAAATCGCAGGTGGATCGATTAATCTTGAGGATACACTGTTTTGGGATTTGTTGGGGGTTTTTCGTACTGGTTCTGGACGTTTGTTACTGTTTGGGTCTCAGCCGAATCGGTGTTATTAGTTTTGGTTTGATGTACTACTGTTCGAGTTGGATTCATCGCTGTCGAGGTTCTATTTGAAATTCTAAGTCCGGGTTTTCTTATTATCAACAGAAATCGATTATCGAAAGGTCCACTTTCTTTACCACATTTTTCTTTTCTTTTTGGTTATTTCGATTTGTTGAATTGGTTGCGAATATGTGTGGTATGATCATGATTTTGGATTTTGTTGATATCATAATGTTATGTTATGTGCTTGACGACGTGATTTCGATGACATATGAAATGAATTGAGATAATTTTTGATGGCATGCTTGATAAAAATAAAGTTGGGGCGGGAATCGAAAAACTAATAAAAGTGATTATTATGGTGTTTTGATTCATTGTTGATGTTGTATGTGATATGTCGTCGAACGGGTAGGTATATAGTAGGTTCGGGTAGGCAAATTTAGAATTGGTGGATAGATGGCATGTTCAAAATATGTGTTGGAATGGTTTTGTTTGATCGCATTTAATTCAATTGTACTCATTTAATCGGGGAATGCCTCGAGGGATTTGTATTGATTTATCCGGGAAATGCCCGGAAGTATCTTGTACTTGGAGGATGTTCATGATGAAGGCTCGAGGCATCGGATGAGGCATTGGAGCTTAGTCTAGGATTAGTTTAGAATAGGATTTACATTTCCTTATTTTTCTATTTCGGGACTATATAACTCGGACTGGACACTATATTTTTGATTCGTTTTGTTTTTGTTTACTTGTTTGATTGTTTCACATGTTTTTGTGTGGTTTGTACATTCATAGTATCAAATTAGCCGATACACTCTACCAAGCGACCGTGGTCGAACCACGGGATCGAGGGATGCCTGACACCTTCCCCTCGGTCAACAGAATTCCTTAACCGGAATCTCTGTTCGCAAACCAGTTTTAAAAGAGTCAAAACAGTTTTGAAAAGAATTTTCCAAAGGTGACTTGGCACACCGGATTATGCCAAGTGGCGACTCTGAATAAAAAATGTAAATGATCCCTTTTCGAAATAAATTTTGAACCTTTTGTCACTTTGATAATAAAAATCCTTTTGAAACCTTAAAACAAATTTTTTCGATAAAAAAAGGGGTGTGACAACATCTATCAAAATGCCACTGTTAGGTGCTTTAATACTAAAGGTGCAGCTTGTGCTATATCCCAATTTTCTAATATAGTCTCTCAACTCAGAATATGACATCTTATCTACATCAGCATCCAAAAATTTTGTAACTAATCCCTCTTTATAAACTGGTTTCCCACTACTTAAATCTAACACCCCACCATGGTACCATCTTAGAATAGTCAAAGTAAAACCATTCATGTCTTACCTGATGACAATAAAGAATCAAATAAGACATAGTAGCATAGCAGAAACACTATGGAAAAAGAAAAAAAATTATTTCATGAACATGATACAAATTGAACACAAAAATAAGAAGATATTAACATGCACATGCTATTAAACACATTTGATTTTTTAATTTTTCATGTTAACAACAAATTGGAGAAAAGTCGTAATTTCTAATAAACCAACTTAAACAATCAACAAAAATCCTAATTTGATGTAATTATGAACATAATATGTTGTTAATCAAACACTTAGACAACATAATAGCAAAAAACACAACTTAATGTCACTCAATTAATTTCTAATTTTAGGGGTTAGCATAAAACCCTAATTAATTTTAAATCAGTTTAGGAAAAAAATCACTCAAAATAACCAGATATTAACATGCACATGCTATTAAACACAATTGATTTTTTAATTTTTCATATTAACAACAAATCAGAGAAAAGTCCCAATTTCTAATAAATCGAATTTAACAATCAACAAAAATCCTAAGTTGATGTACTTATGAACGTAATATGTTGTTAATCGAACACTTGGACAACTTAATAACAAAAAGCATCAGTTAATTTCACTCAATTAATTTTTAAATTTGGAGATTAGCTAAAAACCTTAATTCAATTTTTTTCAGTTTAGAAAAAAAAACACCTTTCTAGATTATAACAGCAACAAGATGATTGTTTGAAAATCCACAACCAAAGTTTCCACAACCAAAGTTTAGATTACAACAAAAATCCCCCCCCCCCCCCCCCCCAAAAAAAAGATGAAATCGCGATGTTAGAGAAAAGAGAGAGAAGAGAGGAAGATGATGAAAAGGTTCTTGAAAATGAAAGGATGAAAGAGAATGAGATATTTTGTTTTGTTTAGAAAGAAAAATGAGAATATCGGCGTGGGCCTAGGCACGTGAAATGCACGGATGTGTTATTACTTGGTTTATATTGGCAGGTCAGCAATTTGGAGGTAATAAATTCAGTAAAAAAAAATGTTTAGGGAGTAATAGGTCTTCCGTGAGGGTTGAATTTGTAGTTGAAATTTCGATTAAAGGTTGAGGGGTAATAGACCATTTTCTAAATCACCAATGACTAAATCAGCACAAGTCTTAGCAACAGTCATTGGGTAGAACCAAAGAAAGTTACTATAAACGTTTAATTTTTCTTACGCAATAATTCTCCTTTAATTTTATCTTTTTCATTTTTTTCATTTTTTTTGGTCTTTTCGTTCTCTACGTTTGAAGTGATTAGACTAATCTAACTAGCATTACTATGTTGAATTAGATTGTTCTAATTGGACAGAGCTAGCAAGCGGGTTAGACTGGATCCAATAATAATCGTTCAAATTTTATATTTGTGTTAAAAAATTATTGAATATGTACAAAATATTTATTTAATACTCAATAAATTTTAAAAAAAATTCCGAACATATAAGCTTTAAACTTCACCTTCATTTCTAATTAAAAAGTACTTCCACGATCTCTTGCCAATCGGAAATACAATTTTCATTACCTATTAAATGACATGGCAGCTCATCCAAATAATTACAGTTTCTTTTATGGTGATGTTCTTCGAGTTGAAGTAATCTACAACATAACAATTATAGAAGTATTTCTTTTCTGATATATGACCATTTCGTCCTTTTCTTTAGGGATTTCTTCTTTAAGGTGCCCTAGCCAAGTTGACTAGGTCAATTAAGAATTGATGCTTACACAATTCTGTGCAGACTTCATGATACTTTGGTCCTGTTTGAACATGCTACGTAATCATGATTTCAAGTAAGATTGACATGAAGTTGAAGTTTTGTTTGGATATTATGTAATTGTCAAATTCTTATACATTTTTTTTTTTCAAATGAACAAATTATGATTCATAAATAAGAAAACGAACTATACTAAAGCGTCAAAGCATTGATTTAAAATCATGACTTCATATGGCATGTCCAAAGGCAAGTTGTGTACCCCATTTTGAACTTTAAGGAAAACAAAAACCCTAGAAGAAATTACATAAAAAGATGTAACACAATAATTAAAATTAAGTGGATGAAAAATAATATTGATAATAACATGTCTTATTGCGTCTCCATTGCTTTATATAAAAGGATTAATCGGCCAATGACGCGTTTAAGTAATGATTAAAAAAAATCAAATGTTACTGTAATTTTTTTAATTTTTTTTTGACAATGTCCTAACAACGAAATTAGTGTTAGGCTGTTAGCAGACGGCAAATTTAGTCAAAAATGCAAATCCAGTTAAGACTAAAAAGATTTATATATTTAGTGGACAAATCGAAGTTTAAGAATCAAGGAAAGTTACACAAGTGGAGTTTCTAATGCATCTTATTGACCTAGCCTTTAGGTAAGGTCTATATGTTGATGTTTAGATCAATTTTGTTGCAGGTGAAGTGTTTTTCAGTCAAGAACTTTCATATTTAGAAGATACTAGTTATGGAAATGAGTATGCTGAGATGGATATGTAGATATATTAGGAGCAATAAGATTAATGAGGAATGAGGATATTGATCGGCTACGAACACAAATTTTTAATTATCTTTGCCTATTATTTATTACACTTTAATTGGGTTTGAGCTAATACGTGATGAATTTATACTCATAAAACGTGTTTGACTATGTAGGACGTGCTTCCGAAATAACGAATGAGTTTGAAGCTAAAAAAAGTGATTTGAGACTTCGAAGTCTGAGTAGAAGTCCAAGGAAATTAATCAAGATTGAGTTTGGAGCTCAAGGAACAACTGAAGTGAATATATATAGTAGTGTAAAAATAAAGAGATTAAAATCAAAATAAATTAAATCGGAAGAGGAAAGAAGAAAATACAAAATTGTCGTGCGTTAGAGCACGCAACTGACTTCTGAAGCCGCATAGAGAGAGCCAGCACTTGACGCCCGTATGTCCAAATCCTAGGTGCGCGCCATCGCTTGAAGCTCGGCTATAACCATTTTTATTTAGGGCAATTCAAAAATTTTGCAATTGAAGGTCACACTAGATATATACGAGTTGAAACTTGTCTTAGATTAGGTTATCTTGATTTGGAGCGGTAAAAATTTGGAAGAACGCTAGAGAACAAAGAATTCACTATTTTCTATCACGATTCGATTCAATATAACAATTATCGGTTATGATGTTTTCCAATTCTTATTCATATATGTTTTCATCTTCTATTATGGACTATGGGTTTTGGACAGAGATGGTGTCACACCCCTATTTTTAAAGTAATTGAAAAAGCTTGTAGAAATTGAGTTAAACCAAAGAGAAAATATTCGAAAGACATTTTTCCTTACGACTAAACCCTAATCATTATTCTTGCATATCTAGGTTAACAGGGCTTCAATTAGTTTATTCTTTCAAGTTTATAGTTCATCGAAAACTAAATCTAAATTTTAAGAATTCTTTGATTAGCTATCGAATTCATAAGAGGACATTAGATGTGAATACTAAAAGAAATCACATCTCAATTATTGTATTGCATCTGTCTTGTCTACTGTCGTTACTTCTCACATTGATAGTTTGTAACGCTCCAAATCTGGTACACGGAACGCTACACGGTGCTCATGACCCTGAAGGACTACAAGCTAATCCATGACTAATATCTGTACCTGAACACTGCATAATATACCGTATAAATGCGGAAATAAAGGCTGTAAGACCATAAGGTTCAAAACAGATAAAATAATCTCTGAATGATATGGTATCACAATACCGAAACAAAACCTGAAATAAACTATCTGAACATGATAGTCTGAAAAGCCTCTAACTGACTGAACAGTCTGAATAAGGAGTTGATAGGACATGTCCCCAACTAACTTCAACTACTGAAATAAATTAATTAATGAGATAATAAAGTAATGGTCATGTCCTCGGAGGATGAGGACTCACTGCTAACTCTGACTACTGAGACTGGAATGCTACTGATGCTCTGGAGCTCGTGCTTCTGAACCTATGGTATAAAACATCATAGCGCAAATGCGTCAGTACGTTTGAATGTACTGGTATGCATGTGAGGTAGGCTGAATTCAAAAGGGTTCACATGCATGAACTACACTAACTGACTGCATAACATGAACGTGAGAATACATGCATGACTATATAATAACAATAACTGAGTTCGTGATAACATGATTACTGAGTTTGAGTACTGATAACATGAGATACTGATATCTGTATAATTGAAATAAATGATACTGAGCGACTGTATATGATAGTCTAGGTTCTGATGGAACTAGCTGAATTTTGTACTGTTCTGAGTTGACTGATCTGACATTCCTGAATACTGTAGAACTATCTGAGTTCTATTACTTGAGACTAAATGACTGTATCTGATAGTCCTGATTCTATACTGAAACTGTGGGAAGTAGTCCTTTAACTGACATGCCTCAAATAATGCATTATAGCTGAGTTAGGGTCCAATCTGTAACCCCAATTAGAAGGGTGTCAATACCGCGCCACTGGTAAGGACAATCTGTGAGTAACCCTCATATAACAGATAACTCTAGTGAGAACGGTGGGAATCCTCATATAATAGGTTAAGCCACTTAATCTACCCTCATATAACAGGCTACAATATCTCAACCTATGCTGGCTACGAGTTCTGGAACGCAGTGATTTCTTCTAAGAATCACACCCTCATATAACAGGTGGGTTCCCATCCTTGGGTTCGCTCGGTGATAGTTTCTACTCCCATCTGAATAGACATTGAACATGATTAACTGAACTGACTGGACTGAGTTAACTGAATTTTCGTGGACTGACGGAATGCTACTGAGATCTGATAATTGTCTGAGATTTCTAAGATTACTGGATTTCTGAGCTTTCCTGAGTCACATGACTGACTGAGTTCTATGGATCATGGATTGACTGAGGATATCGTGAAAATATGGCACTGGCTATAGGCACACAGCTATATTATTCAGGTACAAGTACCCCCAGGACTCGATAGAAAGAAACCGACAAAGTATGACTTTCTTGAATACATGACCAACATCAACAATCCATAATATAATAAGTTGGAGATTTCATGAAGTACAAGTTCTAAAGCACCACAAGGGATACACATGTATCCATAATTCACTGACTAAGACATTTCATCAAATATTTGACATGTATAAACTTGTACATGAATGGGGATTTCATATTATCACACTAGTATGGCACTTTTCCTTCACATAGGCATTTAATCAAACACATGGGGAGCATGCTTTGGTTATACAATCATCAACACATCTACTAATCATGGATACATCAATCAACGTATACTATTTAAGGGTTTATCATGATTATTATGCAAATCACCACATCCTAGGGTGAATCATTGGAATATGTAATTTCAAACATAAATCAAAACCCCAGTACATCATGAACATAAATTTTAATTCAATTTAAATCATGAACATTCATAAATACACAAATCTTGGATTTTGAAAAGAGATTCCTGAGCTTCATGGGTGAAAGGGACCCATGAATCAACACATGACATACCTGGGTTATGAGTTTCTTGAAGTTCCTAGACTTGAAGAACTTGGAATCTCTTAGTTTCTTGAAGAATGATTTGGATCTTGTTCTTGGAGATTATCTTTGAGAGAAAACCCTAATTTGATGTTGTAGATGGATAATGAACTTATTAGTCTTGGTATGATATAATTAGGGGTTAAAAAGAGTGGAAAAGACACAAATACCCTTTTAAAAATGACTTTAAAATAACTAAATAAACTATGCGATGGTGGGTATGACGGTCCATCGGTCCTGACCATCGCACCTGGGCAGAATAGGGGTTCACTGCCTCTGCTGCGACGGCTTGGGCGATGGTCCATCAAACTGAGCCATTGCCCTTAGGAAGAAGGTGGTCTCACTACCTCCGTTGCGACGGTTTGGGCGATGGTCCGTCGGCCCTCATCGTCGCACCTGGGCAGTTTTGACTGCTTTCTGTAAACGACCATAACTTTCTACCCCAATACCGGATTTAGATGAAATTGGTATCGTTGGAAAGATAATTTAATTTCCCACATGATAAAAAGTGAAAATCTTAAAAATACGACACGTATAAAAGTGGATTCATCTTTCAAAGTAAGTTTCTAATATACTTTGGACGATTTTAAGCTAGGTAGAAGTACGGGGTATTACAATATCTCCCCCTTGAAAACATTCATCCTCGAATGAGACTGAGTGAGAGGGGAGAAGATAAACTGACGTACATACTGAACATGAATAACTGGAACATGATCTCATGACTGGCATGACTAATAATTAAATATATATCATACTGAACATGCATATCTGATGCATGAGTAACTGATTTATGACTGCATGACTGAATTACTGATAAGATAAGTTTCTCATCAAACTGAACATGCATATCTGATGCATGAATACATGACTGAACTGACACATAAATGCATGACTGACTACGCAATGGTACTTAATACCAAGTTTATAATGGAATTCTGAACATGAACTGTATACCAAGTTGTCACTGAAATCTGAACATGAAACTGAAAAGCTTAAGAAGAACTATTACCTTGAGCTAGATCTGAGTTTGCGGAGAAGATGTGAGGATACTTGGTCTGCATGTCTTCTTGTGCTTCCCAAGTAGCTCCCTCAATGGACTATTCCGCCAAAGAACTTTGACTAGAGGGACATCTTTGTTCCTCAGTCTACAAGTCTGGTAGTCAAGAATTTTGACTGAAATCTCTTCATAAGAGAGGTTGTTTTGAACATCTATACTCTAAATAGAGACTACAATTATTGGGTCAACTATGAACTTCTTGAGCAAAGAGACATGGAAGACTGGATGAACTGAGGCTAGATCTGAAAGCAATTCGAGCTCATTAGCTACCTTGCCTAAACGATTGAGAATTTTGAAGGGACCGATATATCGGGGACTGAGCTTTCTCTTCTTGCTGAATCTCTTCACTCCCTTCATGGGAGAGATCTTTAGATAGACATAATTACCAATCTCAAACTCGAGATCCTTTCTGTGCACATCTACATAAGACTTCGGTCGACTCTGAGCAGCCCGGAGTTTTTCTCTGATCAACTAGACTTTCTCTAAGGCATCGAATACTAAGTCAGGCCCAATGACTGAGGCTTCACTAACTTCGAACCAACCGATTGGAGATCTGCATCTCCTACCATAGAAAGTTTTGAATTGAACCATCTGAATACTGGAATGATAGTTGTTATTGTATGAAAACTCAATCAAAGGCAAGTGGTCATCCCAACTACCCTTGAAATCAATTGCACACACCCTTAGCATATCTTTTAAAGTCTGAATGGTCCTTTCTGCTTGACCATCTATCTGAGGATGAAAGGCTATAATGAGATGAACTTGGGTACCAAGACACTTTTGGAACGCTTTCCAGAAATGAGAGGTGAAGTGGGTACTTCTGTCTGAGATAATAGATAACAGAACATCGTACAATGTGACCAAATCTCTGATGTAGAGTTTGGTGTAATCCTCGACTGAATAAGAGGTATGAACTAGAAGAAAATGAGCTAATTCGGTCATCCTATCTACAATGGCCCAAACTAAATCATGCTGGTGACGAGTACGAGGCAAACCCGTCACGAAGTCCAAGTTCACTTCTTCCCACTTCCAAGTAGGAATACTGAACTCCTGCATGGACCCACTAGGCTTCTGATTCTCGATCTTAACCTGTTGACATGTACATCACTTAGCCACAAACTCTGCAATATCTGTCTTCATCCCACTCCACCAATAGATTTCCCGTAAGTTTTGGTACATCTTTGTGGACCTTGTATGAATAGAGTAGCGTGCACCATGCGCTTCTGCAAGAATTCGCTGCCTTAAGTCGTCTACACATGGAACACACAGACGACCCTGACAACGCAATACACCATCTCCCCCTTGGGAGAAAACCTCTTTTGATCCTTGACTGACTCTTTCAACTTGACTAAACTGGGATCTCTATCTTGTTTTTCTTTCACCTCAGAAACTAGACATGATTATGAACTACTCTGAACCTATATGTCCTCCTCCTCTGTATCGACTAAATGAACACCTAGTCTGGTTAGCTGATGGACTTTCTGAACTAGCTTCTTCTTACTGTCCTCAACATGAGCAACACTATCCATAGACAGTCTACTGAGAGCGTCGGCCACTACATTGGCCTTGCTCGGATGATAAAGGACACTTATATTGTAATCTTTTAAGAGCTCTAACCACTTTCTCTGGCGAAGATTGAGATCTTTCTGAGAAAAGACATACTGGAGGCTCTTATGATCTATGACACATCCACATGAACTCCGTATAGATAATGCCTTTAAATCTTCAAAGAAAATTCTACGGCTGATAACTCAAGATCATGAGCAGGATAATGTTTCTCATGGGGTTTAAGCTGTCTAGAGTCGTAGTCTATGACCTTACCATGTTACATCAGGACACAACCCAAACCTACTCTGAATGCAACACAATATACTACGAACCCATCTGAACCATCTTGAAGAGCTAAGACTGGAGCTGAGGTGAGTCATGTCTTCAACTCCTGAAAACTCTTCTCGTAAGGATCTAACCACTGAAACTTGACTTTCTTCTGAGTCAATCTGGACATAAGGGATGCAATAAAAGAAAATCCCTCAACAAACCATCTGTAATAGCCAGCCAAACCCAAGAAACTCTTGATATCTGATGGAGAGACAGGTCTGGGATAGTTTTTTACCGCTTCGGTCTTTTGAGGATCAACCCTAATGCTATCACCAGAAACGATATGACCAAGGAATGCTGCTGACCTTATCCAAATTCGTACTTACTAAATTTTGCAAATATCTGATGATCTCTAAGAGTATGAAGTACGATTCTGAGATGACCTGCATGATCACGCTCGCTACGGAAATAGACCAAAATATCATCTATGAAGACTATGATGAACATGTTCAAGTACTGCTTGAACACCCAATTCATCAAGTCCATGAAATCTGTTGGGGCATTGGTAAGACCAAAGGATATAACTAAGAATTTGAAGTGACCATACCGAGTACGAAAGGCTGTTTTCAGAATGTCACATTCTCTAACTCTGAGCTGATGATAGCCTGATCTGAGGTCTATCTTAGAGAAATAGCTGGCACCCTGAAGTTGGTCAAATAAGTCATTGATTCTGGGAAGTGGATACTTGTTCTTGACCGTGACTTTATTGAGCTGATGGTAAGTAATGCACATTCTGAGAGAATCATCTTTCTTGCACACGAATAAGACTGGTGCATCCCACGAGGACATACTGGGTCAGATAAATCCCTTATCTAGGAGATCCTTCAACTTCTCTTTCAATTCTCTAAGTTCTGTCGGTGCCGTTTTGTATGGCGGAATAGATATAGGCTGAGTATCTGGAAGAAAATCAATGCCTAATTCTATTTTCCTTTCGGGAGGAATTCCTGAAAGATCTTCAGGAAAGACATCTGAATATTCATTTATGATTGGGACTGATTCGAGACTGGAAGTTTCAAAACTAGTGTCCTTAACTCAAACAAGATGATAGACACATCCTTTAGATATCATTTTCCTTGCCCGAAGGTAGGAAACAAGCTGACCTCTGAACGCTGAAGTGCTACCCTTCCACTCTAGGACAGGTTCATTCAGAAACTAGAACTTGACTATTCTGTTTCTACAGTCGACTGTGGCATAGTAGGAATGAAGTCAATCCATGTTGAGAATGACATCAAAATTAGTCATCTTCAATTCGACTAAGTCTGCTAAAGTGATTTTCTGAGATACCATAATCGGAAAATTCCTGTATACCTATTGGGCTATGATTATTTTACCTACTGGCGTCTAGTGAAAAGGGCTCTTCTAGAATTTCAGGACTGGCTCCAAAATTAACTGTTATCTAGGGAGTAACAAAAGACAAAGAAGCTCCTAGATTTAGCAAAGCGTAAACATGCACATGAAAGATTTGTAATGTACCAGTAACCATATTAGGAGAATTTTCCTGATCTTTTCGGGACTGGAGAGCATAAAGTCTATTTGGGCGTTGCCCACTAGTAGCTCTGGAAGTGGCATCCTGCTGATTCGGGCGATCGGACTGAGTTGGGGAATGGTTATGCTGACCCTGATAGCCTGACTGGGGACAATCTCTGAATCTGTGGCCTGGCTTGCCACATCTAAAATAGACATCGCTACCAGCTCTGTAAGCACACTTGTGGTTCTTACTACAAGTCTGACAAAGGGGATTAGTTTGGGCATTGCTGACACTGCCCTGAGACTTAGAGCCTGGTGCCCTATCTCTATTACCATCTCTGAACTTAGGAGATGGAGCACTAGCTGAAGAAGAAGCTGGAACTGATGACTTAGGACGAAACTAAGAACGATTTCCTTCTTCTGATTTGGGCAGAGCAAAGTTGAAACTACCTGTCCTTGCTCTTTTATTCTGCTTCTACCTCATCTTAATCTTTTGCTCTTCTATCTGCTGAGCATGAGTCATAAGTCTAGATATGTTCATGTCACTATTCAACATCGCGGACCTTTACTCACTGACTACACTATCATTCACCCCAGAAACAAACTTACTCATCTTAGCCCTGCTATCTGCAACCACATGAGGAGCATATCTGGCTAATTGAGTAAACTTAAGAGAATACTCTTTCACTGTCATGTTGTCCTGCCTGAGGTTGATAAATTCTAACACTTTAGCTTCTCTCAGCTCTAGGGGAAAGAATCTATCTAAGAATGTAATAGCAAACTCCTCTCACTCAATAGGCCTTGCATCTACAGCCCTCTCTGACTTTCACTGTTTGTACCAAGTGTGAGCAACATCCTCCAACTGATATGTAGTTAGCTCCTCACTCTCACTAGAAGTAACCCCCATGATATCTGTAACCTTCTGAACCTGATCAAGGAATTTCTGAGGGTCCTCGTCTGACTTAAACCCGAAAAGGGATGGAGGATTTATTTGGGTGAAGTCCCAAATCCTGGCGGCAGCTGAATTGGCCATTGGGTTGGCCGGAATGACAGTTGGTCATTCGTTCTGAGTAGCAACTGACTGAGAAAGAGTAGTGAATGCAGCTCTAAACTCTGCATGAGAAATATGTTCGCCCAAAGGTTCTTCGAGCTGAGAGGATGGTTGATTCCCATTTCATCTTTTGGGAGGCATGTTCTGTAGAAGAAAGGTAGAAACGGATTAGAGTGAGAGTTAAATTTGAGCTCACGCTCACTGGCATGATATGAATACTGAAAGAAGAAAAACTGTTCCTAAAATATCTCATAGTCTCCTGCACATAAATGTGGCACGCAACACACCCATGCACAAGACTCTACTAGATGCGGCTTTTAGACTTCCTAGGACTCTATTGAACCTTAGGATCTGATACCAAGTTTGTAATGCCGCAAATCTGGTATCCGAAATGCTACACGGTGCTCATGACCCCGAAGGACCACAAGCTAACTCATGACTGATATCTGTACTTGAACACTGCATAATATACCGTATAAATGTGAAAATAAAGGTTGTAAGGCCATAAGGTTCAAAACTGATAAAATAATCTCTGAATGATATGGTATCACAATACTAAAACAAAACCTGGAAAAAACTATCTGAACATGATAGTCTGAAAAGCCTCTAATTTACTGAACTGTCTGGATAAGGAGTTGATGGGACATGTCCCCAACTAACTCCAACTACTGAAATAAATTAATTAATGAGATAATAAAGTAATGGGCATGTCCTCGAAGGATGAGGACTCACTGTTAACTCTGACTGTTGGGACTGGAATGCTACTGATGCTCTGGAGCTCGTACTTATGAACCTATGGTATAAAATATCATAGCGCAAATGCGTCAGTACGTTTGAATGTACTAGTATGCATGTGAGGTAGGCTGAATGCAAAAGGGTTCACATGCATGAACTACACTAACTGACTGCATAACATGAACGTGAGAATACATGCATGACTACGTAATAACTATAACTGAGTTCGTAATAACATGATTACTGAGTCTGAGTACTGATAACATGAGATACTGATATTTGTATAACGGAAATACTGATACTGAGCGACTGTGTCTAACAGTCTAGGTTCCGATAGAAATAGCTGAATTCCGTACTGTTTTGAGTTGACTGTATCTGACAGTCCTAAATCTTGTAAAACTATCTGAGTTTTATTACTGAGACTGAATGACTGTATCTGACAGTCTTGATTCTGTACTAAAACTGTAGGAAGTAGTCCTTTAACCGATATGCCCCAAATAATACATTATTGTTGAGTTGGGATCCAATTTGTAACCCCAATTGGAAGGGTGTCAATACCGTGCCATTGGTAAGGAAAATCTGTGAGTAACCCTCATATAACAGGTAACTCTAGTGAGAACGGTGGGAACCCTCATATAACAGGTTAAGCCACCCCATTTACCCTCATATAACAAGCTACGATGTCTCAACCTACGCTGGCTACGTAGTTCTGGAACACAAGGATTTCTTCTAAGAATCACACCCTCATATAATAGGTGGGTTCCCATACTTGGGTTCGCTCGGTGATAATTTCTACTCCCATTTGAATAGACACTGAACATGATTAACTGAACTGACTGGACTGAGTTAACTGAATTTCTGTGGACTGACGGAATGCTACTGAGATCTGATAACTGTCTGAGATTTCTAAGATTACTGGATTTCTGAGGTTTCCTGAGTCACATGACTGACTGAGTTCTATAGATCATGGCTTGACTGAGGATATCGTGAAAACATGGCACTGGCTTTAGGCACACAGCTATATTATTCAGGTACAAGTACCCCAGGACTCGATGGAAAGAAACCGACAAAGCATGACTTTCTTGAATACATGACCAACATCAACAATCCATAATATAATAAGTTGGAGATTTCATGAAGTACAAGTTCTAAAGCACCACAAGGGCTACACATGTATCCATAATTCAATGACTAAGACATTTTATCAAATATTTGACATGCATAAACTTGTACATGAATGGGGATTTCATATTATCACACTAGTATGGCACTTTTTCTTCACATAGGCATTTAATCAAACACATGGGGAGCATGCTTTGGTTATACAATCATCAACACATCTACTAATCATGGATACATCAATCAACGTGTACTATTTAAGGATTTATCATGATTATTATGCAAATCAACATATCCTAGGGTCAATCATTGAAATATGTAATTTCAAACATGAATCAAAACCCCACAACATCATGAACATGAATTTCAATTCAATTTAAATCTTGAACATTCATAAATACACAAATCTTGGATTTTGAAAAGAGATTCTTGAGCTTCATGGATGAAAGAGACCCATGAATCAACACATGACATACCTGGGTTGTGAGTTTCTTGAAGTTCCTAGATTTGAAGAACTTGGAATCTCTTAGTTTCTTAAAGAATGATTTAGATCTTGTTCTTGGGGATTATCTTTGAGAGAAAACCCCAATTTGATGTTGTAGATGGATAATGAACTTATGAGCCTTGGTCTGATATAATTAGGGGTTAAAACGGGTGGAAAAGACCCAAATACCCTTTTAAAAATGACTTTAAAATAACTGAACGAACTATGCGACGGTGGGTGCGACGAACCGTCGTTGGGTCGACGGTCCGTCGGTCCTGACCGTCGCACCTGGGCAGAATAAGGGTTCACTGCCTCTGTTGTGACGGCTTGGGCGACGGTCCGTCGGCCTGAGCCATCTCCCTTAGGCAGAAGATGGTCTCACTGCCTCCGTTGCGATGATTAGGGCGATGGTCCGTCGCTAGTTCGACGATCCTTCGGCCCTCATCGTCGCACCTGGGCAGTTTTGACTACTTTCTGTAAAACGACCATAACTTTCTACCACGATACCGGATTTGGATGAAATTTGTATCATTGGAAAGCTAATTCAATTTTCCACATGACAAAAAGTGAAAATCTTAAACATATCACACGTATAAAAGTGGATTCATCTTTCAAAGTAAGTTTCTAACATACTTGGGACGATTTCAAGCTAGGTAGAAGTACGGGGTATTACAATCGTAATCGTTGCCCTTTGAATCAACCATTTAAATTTACATTACCAAGTATAAATCATGGCGCTAACCACAATTAATCAAGTTTTGATTGCATGGATAATACGTAGTAAAATTTTATTTGAATTATTATTTGTACCAATTCTTATGGAGATGATCTATTAATACTATACTGTCTTTGGCTAGCGAAGCACTTGGTTTATACTGTATTTTGCGCTCGTCAGATATCTAAGCCAAGGTGTGAGTGACCTCCACAGTGGATAAGATGAGGAAGCGATGCGTAGATGATTTGGGCAAGTGAAGAGGAGAAGAACAAATACCCTATGAGAAGGTGCGATAGGTTGAATATAGTGCATGCTAGGAGAGGTAGAGATGATTAGACAGGACATGACAACTTCAGCTTACAGGGGACATGACCTTAGATATAAAGGTGTGGAGGTCGCGGATTAGGTTAAAAGGTTAGTAGGTAGTGAAGTGTTGTCATTGCATTAGCTTTATTCTTGTAGTGTCTTGCTTTTGATTTTCTGCCATCATCAATTGTTTATGATATTTTGGTTATCTATTTTGTTGTGACTGTTGTTTTCTTATTAATTTCTATGTTTTCTTTACTATTTTTTTTTTATACCTACTTTAATTTATAGTACTCGAGCCCAGGATCCTTCCAAAACAACCTCTCTTTCTTTATGAGATAATGTAAGGTCTGCACACACTCTACACACCCTCCCCAAATTTTACTTGAGTGTATTCTTATTGTTGGTATTCTTTTGAATCGAGTGTGGTGTCTGAGGTCTTTAATCAAGAAGCTTAATTACAGGTTTTTCCATTTTGGAACAACTTCAGAAATGCGGCGTATCAGTGCCTAGCTTCAGACAGATGTCAGAAGTTTTACATAGCTGAAATTCGAATATTTCTACCTAAAGATTGTGCAAAATTATATGAACTTCAGACATATGTGAATAAGTCATATTTGTCTGAAGTTGGACTTTGTCAAGCATAGCTCTAAATACCGATATCTGAAATTGTTTCAAAATAGGTAGACTTAAAAAATTGTGCTTAGACACCGATATCTGAAATTGTTTCAAAATAGGTAAACTTACAAAATTATGCTTAAACACCGATATCTGAAATTGTTTCAAATTAGGTAGACTTACAAAAAATTTCTTACTATATATGACTTAAATGGTGATCCTAAAATTGGGTATATGTGCACTTCAGCTCATAAAACCAAGTAAGCCCATCTATCAACAGATGGTGAGATAGTTTTATTGTAGAAATCTAGGCCCAGTCTCTCTACAATCATGGGCCCAAATTGTTTGAAGCCTACTGTTTATAGTTTTGAGTTTTTTGCTTTTCTTTTTCTCTTGTTTGAGTTGACAGACTCCCAATTATGTGTTGAATTTGGGCTTTCCAAGTTTTGTATCAAATTGCAGATCTTCCTAAAATATTACATGAATTCTTTTCTCATTATTTTTCTGAAACTATTTCTGGTAATGTCAGCCATTTTTTGGCATTGGATTCCTAGAAAAGCATTTATTCTAATACGAAAAAGTGAGTTCTCGCATTGTGTAGTTAGGATTTTCATGAGCGAGGTTTAAAATATGAAGAAATAAATACACGAAGAAGTCAAGAAAATTCAACATCTACATGTATAGAAATAACAATTTGAACAATATATAAGCAGTTTAATTTTCCACTGAAAGGATGTTCAGATGAACCCCTGATCTTACTTGACTCCGCCCTTGCTTTTGGTTAGAGCGTTTTTCTCTTGCAAACGATCGATCTCAACTTTTAACTTCAGATATCTCCGTTTCAATAAACGTTTTGATATTATTATTACGATCAATCGTTGATAAACGAAAAAAAGTACACTAAAAACCCTATTCAACTATTATTATTAATATTATTATTATTATTATTATTATTATAAAACTTAATAAATAATTTATTTATTTTTCAAAATTACTTTTCGCTCCAAGCAAACAATATAGAATATTTCTTCAAAAAGTAAATCATTTTCCAAAATACTTTTTCTTTCATGGCAACACTTTTGTGTGTGTGTTGTGTGTTTATTAGTGAAAGCAACGGTTTAGTAAAGCTCAATTATTTTGGTGAAGTTAGGAACATGTTGATGAATTGCTCTGCCTTTTCCCATACCTTTTCACTTTCAGAGTGTCACTATAATGTGGTACAATTCATCCTCGATTTTCGAGCCTGAATATCCCACCTCGTGATGAAAATGAAAGCGAAAACTACCACATTAATCTTAAAAAAAAAAAAAAAAGGGATAATTTGTATAATTGTTCTTTTTGTTGTATTAAAAAATGTATTGCGTAGTAAATAGTTTATATTTACTTTTATTTTCCTTCTAGCTCAAATATTTGATGGGTTGGGAGCATGAGAGGAGCTAGCAAGGGTCCGAGGGATTCATCCGAACCTCCTCGGCGAATAATTACAGTATTTATATATGGTTAAATTTTTTTAACGTGTATATAATTGATGTCGACCTTCCTCCCCCCCCCCCCCTTTTAATTCTTATTCTCTTCATCTACTTACTTTTTATATTTCAAACTCATTTAATAAAAATTCTAACTCCACCCATGAGTAGAAAGAAAGAAAAATGTTCTGTTAATTAGAAAATAAAAGAAGTATATATGTTAGATTCACCCCATTTGAGTAGTCTTCTGAAGTAGTTGTGCATTTCTCAGTCTAAAAAATATGAATACATATATAATGTACTTTCTCTTTAGAATGAGGAACGAAAATATTTTCCCCGTATAATGTTTTTTTGAAAAATAAGTAATTTTTTCATTTATTTTTTACTATTTGATAAGCAGAAATTAATTACTATCTAAAAATTATTTGTATTAATCTTAAAAAACACTATAAAAGGGGTGGGGTGACAATGGCAAGACTGTCTAACGGGCCGGGCCGGTTCAACCCGGAACCGGCCCTCTCATTCTTACCGGGTTCCGGGCCGGTTACGGGCCGGGTTTGGCCTTAACCGGTCCGGGCCGGGCCGGGCTGCACAGTAAAAATATTAAAACCCACCCGGAACCGGCCCACTTAACCCAATCCGGTCAAACCCACTAAAATCCGGTCAAACCCGGTCAAACCCGGTTAAAAACCGGTCAAATATACACTATATACGCTATATACATAATATATACATTAAATATACACTTTTATAGAAGATATATACACGTGTATACATTAAATATACACTTGTATAGAAGATATTAAAATTATAAATCGTTAAATAAAAAAAAATAAAAAACAACGACTATACGTTAAATATACACGTCTATAGAAGATCTATTAACATTCATACACTCTATTCTATGTATATGTAATACTTTAAATGAGATATACTACAATATATATACATTACAATATATATTTGTATAGTTATATACTAATTTATAAAACATATACACATGTATACGTTAAATATACATGTCTATAGAAGATCTATTCACATATATACACTCTATTCTATGTATAGGTAATACTTTAAATGAGATATACTACAATATATATACATTACAATATATATTTGTATAGTTATATTCTAATTTATAAAATATATACACATATATACGTTAAATATACACGTCTATAGAAGATCTATTAACATTCATACACTCTATTCTATGTATATGTAATACTTTAAATGAGATATACTACAATATATATACATTACAATATATATTTGTATAGTTATATACTAATTTATAAAACATATACACATGTATACGTTAAATATACATGTCTATAGAAGATCTATTCACATATATACACTCTATTCTATGTATAGGTAATACTTTAAATGAGATATACTACAATATATATACATTACAATATATATTTGTATAGTTATATTCTAATTTATAAAATATATACACATATATACGTTAAATATACACGTCTATAGAAGATCTATTAACATTCATACACTCTATTCTATGTATATGTAATACTTTAAATGAGATATACTACAATATATATACATTACAATATATATTTGTATAGTTATATACTAATTTATAAAATATATACACATGTATACGTTAAATATACACATCTTTAGAAGATCTATTCACATATATACACTCTATTCTATGTATATGTAATACTTTAAATCCACTAAAACCCGGTCAAACCCGGTCAAACCCACTAAAACCCGGTCAAACCCGGTTAAAAACCGGTCAAATATACACTATATACGCTATATACACAATGTATACATTAAATATACACTTCTATAGAAGATATATACACATGTATACATTAAATATACACTTCTATATAAGATATATAAACATATACACATGTATACATTAAATATACACTTGTATAGAAGATATTAAAATTATAAATCGTTAAATAAAAATAAATAAAAAACAACGACTAAGGAGTGAATGAATTTGTGGAATTTTATTGATTGCAAAATGATCCAAAATTTATAATTTACATTAATGAAAAATCTATAAATTATGCATCATTTTTTCCAACTCATTCATGTTAATATTAATTGGAACTTGCATAGGGTAGTCGAAGTCAACGGGGGAAAAACCATGCATTGGACTTGATTCTGCTGAGTTCTCCCGTGAAGTCATAATTTCTTCAAGTTTGAGGTCGTCGTTGGGCTCTGGTTCCATTCCTTGGTTTCTTCTTTCTGCTCTAATCCAATCTCTGAGGCAAACTAAAACATTCATTGCGTTGCTTCCCAATGAGTGTCGGTTGTCTCCAAGCTGCTGTCGTCCCTGACTGAAGGCGCTCTCTGATGCAACGGTTGACATAGGAACATTCAAGATATCTCTGGCTAATCTTGAAAGTACAGGATATTGTGATTCATTATTCCTCCACCAATCCAGCGTGTTGATCCGTCGTCTGCGATCCTCTGGTGGTGTCCGCAGATAATATTTCAGCTCTTCCCGATAAGTTGATGTGTAAGCTCTCTCATCCACACTGTTCCAACAAGTTAAATCATAAAACGAATCAGGAAAACCACTATGTGCCGGCCTTTTAGAAGCTGATGGCTCCTCGGGAGGATGAGGAGCGACAGTTGGAGTGATATTTGTAGGTACGGCTGAATCAAATAAATCAGCATAGTGATTATATAATTTTTCTATATAATCTTTTGCATCAGCCGTAGCCGTCCACAAATCAGGTTGTACTTGTTCAGAATCATGGTTAGTATTTATTTCTAAGTTAGTATAAATAAGAGTACTAAAGTGACACATATGATTATATTTCATGCACGGATTTAACATAGCAGCAACCAAGTAAATAGGGGGAATCGGGAAGAAATATTTTTTAAATTTCGTAAACATAGCGCCAACAGCTTCTTTATAACCTTCTTTATCTTTATATTGTCGGAGCAAACCAGAAATATCGGCTATATATGCCAAAATATTACAAACAGTAGGATAGTATGCACCGGAAAATTCAACCGTAGCTACATAAAATTTTTCTAAGAACTTAACAAGATCATTAATTATAACCCAATCAGAATTATGTAGCATGCAATCAGCAGAATCAGCAAATGAACCACAATGTTGGTTAAAAGCTAGTGTAATAGGAATTCTATATTTATAACAAGTTTTTAAAAATTCATACGTAGAATTCCATCTAATATCAATTTCCTCAGGCATCAAAATCGGTGCAAGTCCATTTTCTTGACATTTAACTTTAAATTCTTTAATTCTAGATCTACGATTATTTCCTTGAATAAAACCAACAGCAAGACGAATTTTTTCAATATAAACCTCAAAAAAGTCAAGACCATCCTTTACAATTAAATTATATATATGACATGCACACTTAACATGAAAAATTTCAGGAAAGGGCGGAGATAGCGTAGATTTTATTTTTGTTATAGCAGTCTTGTTGTTAGAAGCATTATCAAAAGCAATACATAAAATTTTATTTTCTATACCATAATATCCGGCAATTTTAATAATAGAATCAGCAATAAATTGTCCAGTATGTTTCCGATTTTCATCATATAAAAAAGCAAGAATACGTTTTTGCATTATGAAATTACTATCCATCCAATGACAAGTAACGGTTAAATAATCATTTTTATTTACAGCACGACCAAGATCGGAAGTTAGGGACAATCTACATTGAATATTTTTTAAGAATGTTGATAAATAAAAACAATATTGTGAATGGAGTCTAAAAATATCAGACCGACAAGTAGTTCTAGGAATACCATTAAACATAGGATTATAAATTGCTTGTATATAACGAATAAAGGCATCAGAAGAAGGAAAACTAAAAGGCAAACAACCCACAGCTACCATTTTAGCTATTTCTTCTCTGTCCCTCAATTTATTATACTTTTTCGCTACTTGACCGGTTGTTGGGTCCATTCTAGTTTGCGTTGACCCACCAACATCCCCACCACCTTTTGCAATATTCAACTCTCTAGTGTGATCTTCAGCTATATGTCTCATTAACGTACCCGTACCCCCTTGCTTACCGCCACTTCTATGCTTATATTTTTGTTGACAAATATTGCACTGCACCTCAATATCTGATATACGTTCAAAAAATTGCCATGCAATACTAGTTCTTTTACGGGGTTTTGGGGCACTGGGAGGACGGGAAGGGAGATTAACTGATTCAGATCTAACGTTAGCATGTCCTACTGCGGGTGTTTCAGCAATATTTTCATCATCTTCGTCTACATTAACTGCATCTACTTCATTTTCTTCTTCTATACCGTAATTTTCCTGAAATTCTACATAATCCATATCGTGAGCACCTACACCTATTTCTTCCTCAAAAGGTGTACCAAGCGGTACCGGAGGCGAAGTCACACGGGTATATCTATTACTTGAACTACCTCTACCGCTAGTAATTCGCTTTTTACTACCACTACCGCTTCCGGGACAAAAATTTCTAACACCTTTAGTAGCGAGGTTTTTTAATTTATCCATAATATAAATTAAATTAAACTAAAAATATTCAAAATACACAAATATAATAAAATTAAATATTAAACAATTAATACAATAAATAAAAATTAAACGTAAGAGATGGAACGACAATACCAAATTTTGGAAGTATCCGAAGATTGCGACTTTAGAAACTTCCGCTCGTACTTTGTAAACGAAAAATTAAAAATTTAAATTGAACACTTTAAGAAATTAAATATATTGAATATTTGAGAATTGAGAATTGAGATTTGAGAGAGAATGAGATTTGAGAGAGTGAAAAATTGTGTGAGAAATGATTTGAAGTTGTAGGGTATTTATAGATTTATTTTGGGGATTAAAAAATATTTTTTTTTTTGTTTTTTTTTTTTTTTTAAGTTAATGGGCCCAAACTAGCCGTTTGGACCCAAAAACGGTAATATAGCCGTTGGGCCAACGGCTAGTTTGGCCCAATAATTTTTTTTTTTTTTTTTTTTTTAAATTCCGGGCCGGTTCCGGGCCGGTTAACCGGCGGGCCTGGACCGGGTTGGTCCGGGCCGGGTTAACCGGGCCCAGTTTAAAAAAAAAAACCGGACCGGAACCCGGAACCCTAAAGCCCTAGGGCTTACCGGGCCGGGTCAAACCGGTCCGGTTTGATATGTAGGGCCGGTTCGGGCCGGGCCAGCCCGGCCCGTTTGACAGGTTTAACAATGGAGGCTGGTTTGCATATGAGAAGGAGTCAATCAAGGTGGAATGTCGAATCACTTATATATGAAACTTGTTTTTTGAGCCTGCTTCTCCGATAAAGTCATATTATATATATATATATGTAGTTTTTAAGGAACTTATTTATCTAATCTAGATAAACGATCAGAATGTTTTGACCAATCATGGTTTTCCTCCTTACCAAACACACCCTTTAGTTTGTCTCTCTTTATTTTTCTTTTGAATTGAGTTCTTAACAATAAAATAAAATAAAATCTCACATACAATACCAAAAAGAAAAACTAAATACCAGGAGTATATTATATAATAATGTGAAGGACATATGGAAATAAAGCAAGTAATTCCAAAAGAGCATTTTCTAGCTAATATTTGTTGTTGGACTTTTTATGTTGAGAATAGCAACACATGGTATGATGAAAGAACACAAAAGACATGACGTTTATAGGTTCAGACTTCAGAATAATTCAACTGGTGTACTGTCTTCAGAGATCATTGTCATGGCTATTAAGTCACATTTGAATGTGCCCTTTTCCATTCAATTTATTGCTTTGGACTCATCATTTATCACTTCCATTGATTTGCTAGGTACCCTCTTCTTTTTCTTTGACCATCACTTGCTTTTCTTGAGTTGCAACATGCACATCAAGAATCTATCCCCGTGACGTCATTTGTGAAATTACACTGAATTGTTATTGTTATTGATCTATCAATATGAAATTGGTGTTGATTCAGTCTAACCTACCTCCTTATTTGATAGGATTGGACTAAGATTTTTCAACTCTGTTCAAAATCGAGGGTTTTTAGCCTGACATAAATAAGTTGACCCTTAAGGCTTGATCGAGGTTGGGCTAGGCCGCCTCAATGGGCCAAATGGAAAGATATTTAGTTCAAATTATTAAAAATATTAAAAAAAATAAAAGTAAATAAGAAACTAAAAGTAACAGAACTCTTTCTAGACAAACATATGGAGACATTTTTGAAGAACCCAAAAGACTTGAGGCTTAGCTGAGATTGTTAGAAGAAAGCAGTATTACCAGCAACACTGCTAGAAATTTGAAGGTTCGGGACTCCATCAGTGACGAATTTACGAATTATTCTTTATCTATATACACAGTATTATGTATTTTTTTATAGGTACAACATAATTTTTCGATAAAGTAAGCTCGATCAAGTGACCACACTTGGATCAATGTAGCTATGCTATGCCACTGGACAGTGAACTCCATGCTTAGACAAAAGGCTAGGGTAAAATGGTTATTTGAAGAAAAAAAACATATATATTTGAGTATGCAGTTATAACTCAAAAGAAGGAAAAAAACATAAACTTGAAGACCTTTATGTGTTATTTTGTTTGTCCATTTTGTATGACTAATCTTTTTCCAATACATTTAAAAGTTGTGTAACTTTAGCATCGTGTTAGGAACAGCCCAAATTTAATTAACCAACTTTCGATCCATGTTTTTTTTAATTGTACTTTGCCATTGCGTGGCTTATATATAGCATCTTTTGCTATTTTGGTTGAAATTTATATTTTTATGTTGTTGTCCTTTGCAACTCCATACTTTGGAGAATTGATGCTAATATGTTAGGGATTATTTTTAAGCCAACTATGGTAATAATTTTTAGTCAGTTGATATTAATTTAGGTCTAGCATAGGCTTATAATTACTAGTTTTTATCAACACCTTTAAATATCTATAATATGTTATAGACCAAAGCCTGTGAAGGTGTTTCGTTTTCTTCTTAAATCATATGCCAGTCAACTATTTTCACATAAAATTAAGAAAGACTCAGTATGATACTTCTTGAAGTTTCCTAATTAAAATGAATGTATTATTGCAAAGGATTTACAAGGTTGCTGGTGGCAGACCAACCCATGTCTAGTTGATGTAAGAATTGAAAGGAATTAAAAGAATTGCGGAAAAAAAAAAAAAAGACAAGAATTCGTGAAAAAATTTCTTCTCCTTTTTTTGATTGAGTAATAATTTTATATAATTTTTAATGTATATACACAAGTAAAAAACAGAAGTAAAATCAAAAGAAATCAAACCTAAACACCTAAGGACTACTAAATAAGGTAAAGAATAATAAAGAAACACACTTCTAAATAAGGTAGCATACTAGCCTAAATAAGGATACACAAAACATTTACCTAGGGTTTACAAAAGGAAATAAATAATATTTACAGAGATTTTCTGAATATTTGATGTAATTGATATGTTGAGGCTGATAATATTGAGGCTGTCACAAGTCATTCACTGCAGCAGACGAGTATAATATAGCAATCAGATGAAACAGGTGAACCAATCCGATCCAATGAACAAATTACAATATTATCTCAACAGTTGACACTCCTTCGTTGAAAAACTACATTGTGCAGATAGAATATTTTTATGTACATATTTGGCAGAATATATATCGATATCTTTTAAACTTGTCAACATATATATTTCATTTAGGCACCCAAATAACGATATATTTGAATTGAGTATCTAAATACATAATAAAATAACATTCTCATTAGATATTTTCGACTAAAAATTTTAAAAAGTTTTTGCGCATGTTTAATTCCAAATGCTCATTATATAGACAAGTTATTCACTTAAAATGTCACCCCATTAATTATACGCATTAACTGTAAAACCTCAAGCTTTTTCAATTAATGTTGATCTATATCATTAAAAGAGATGTCATATTTTATGTAACTATTTCAATTAATGTTAATCTATATAATTAAAAGAGATGTCATATGTTATATAACTACATAATAGACCCTACCTTAAGAACACACGGGAAAAAAATTCAAAATTTAGAGGCAAAAGTGTCTAACATGCACACTTTATCATAATTAGAATGTTTAAATAAAATTTATTGATTAACTTAAGGGACTATCAATATATTCAACTTATGTATATTGACTTGTACTTTTGATGAAAATTCTAACTTGGTCATCGAGTACTTCCATTGAATAAGAACTGGTACTTGGTAGATCCTGTACATATTAAATCATAAGATAAGCAGTAGAGGGGTTGAAGGAGGGGATGTTTGAAATAGAGCAAAGTATTGTAAGTGCCAGTTTGTACTAATTAAGGAAACATACTGTGCTTGCTTACTTGCTTACTCGTAATGTTACTGAACAAACACAGCTACACCATTTTACCTGTTTTAGGAAATGTCATGATGCCCTTTGACACCCAGAGGTTGTCGGGAACATGCAAACTAATCAGATTTTGGAAAAAGTGTCTAGTGACCCCAACTCTGGCCATGAAAATTACTTTTTTTCGGAGTTGGAGTTGGAGTTGGAATTGTGTTTGGTCATGTATTTTTGAATTTTTTTTTTTAAATTTTTGAAAAAACTTTTTTAAATATAATTTTATGCCTTCAACTTTTAAAAATTATCTAAATCACCCAACTACTAATTTACCTACTAACATACAACCAAATGTTGAGAAAATAATTTATATGTCTCCAATTGATAAAATAATTAACAACAAACTATAGTATGCCTCACCCTCACCCCCGCCCCTCCCCCAACCTTAGCTCTCCCCATCATATACTCATACAAAGAATGATTTAATTTAACTTGATATGAAGTTTAAGAAAATAAAAAGATTTTTAAATTTTATGGTCTTAACTTAAAATTATGTCAAATGTATCAAAATGTTCTTTAATCTTGTGGTCTTAAGTATGTCATGTAGAAAGTTGAAAATAAAGTATTGTTAAAACAGAAAAGAGGTCATTCTTTTTTAAACAAATTAAAAATGAAAATAAATTATTCTTTTTTAAACGGAGGAAGTATTTTTTATTTGCATGACTCTTAAGAAATTATGTATTTTTACCACCACATTCTTATTTAGTTTCTTTAATTGATGAAAAGTGTGATCTTTCTTCAATAAATAAAAGTATGTTGCGGATAAAATGGAAAGAATATACTCAAAATGTCTTTATTTTTTATAATTACAAGTATTTTGGAATATCTATTTTTAGTAAGAATGATAAATAATTAGAAACGGAGGGTATATATACCAACAATTTCTTGAGTTTGTCAGTAAATTTTATTTAAATATTCAAATTATAAATATATATTTAATTTGATTGAGTATATGAACACATGATAAAGTGTTCATATTAGACACTTTCGATGCAACAAGAACAATGTACGATGTTGCCCACAAGTTAAATCTAAAGAGGGTGGTGTGTGCACATATTTTATCCCTATCGTGTACAAGTAGAAAGGATGCTTCAGAAAGAAATTAAACTTTCGATTCAAATTTTGAGAAAACTTCTGTGTGCCTATATATTTTCAAGTGTTTGTTACGTCAATAAGGTAGTCACTTAATATATTACCTTCCCGCATTGTCTTAATAATTGATATATATTATTTGATATATATATATATTCCAGTTTTTTCCTATTATAATTGATATATATAATAAAAAGAAGTGACTATTTTATTTGGTTAACTTATGTGTAACGAATTTTTGAGAACATGTGAATGAGATTTTTAATTTCTTTTAAGTGGTAAGCGTAATAAAAACACTTCGTGATGTGTTCAATTGAATAATGGAATAGTAGCAATTACTTCAAAACGTTATTAATGTATTCAGTCTTATGTATATTAAAACAAAAGTGCAAATTTTTATACTCTATCAGAGAATTTTAACATGTAATAACAGGTCAATTAATTACTAAATACTTCATTCATTTTAATTTGCTTAATATTTTGATTCGACATGCATGTAATTTTAAAAATTAAGAGACAAATATTTTATAATGTGTGATCTCAAATATACCATAACTTCTATGCATTATACGACATTTTTTTTAATTATGAATGTTATGGATATATACTTATCTATACTTACCTAAAACCTAATTATGCAAATATTTTTTACACCAAATTTTAACTCCGGGTAAGAAAATGTAAAAAGGACAAGAGACAATAATGCATGACTTATACTAGCTCCTATTCAAGTACTTCATCAGATAGAATTGTCTTTCTTGAATTAAAACTTTCACAATGGTTAAAGAAATATGAAAAGTACAACCCCATTATTCAGTTGGTCCTTATATAAGCTACATGAATTTTTGTAAAGGGCAGAGACATATTATATTAAATTCATGTATTGCATAAAAATATGACATATTTTTGGCCTGCTCCTACTTAGCTTCAGTCTGCTTACTACAGTCTTTAATATATGTGATAAAGTGTAAATAGACTTTAAAGGTAAAAAACTTGTTAGTACCTTTTTCTATGTTTATTGTCTATATTTTTCAGTCAACAGTCAACTATACTCATTGCCTAAGACTAAGTATTTAGTTCAGTAGATATGTTAAGTGTTGGTACCTTTTATGATTTTAAGTTTCAAGTTCCTACTGGTGCAATAGGAGTAATAATTTAATCGGAAAAGAGTTAAAAAAAAATTAAAAAAATGCCTCCCACGTATTGGAAATGGATTAAATTTGTCTTGTCATCCTACCTGTTGAGACACAATTGCCCTTAAACTTTATTTTCTGAGTTAAAAATATCTCCTTTTCTACCAGTTAAAATCCAAACCCCAAAGCTAAACTAAACTAAAGTTTTATAAAATTCAAAGCAAAAATTATGCAAATATTGAGTCAACTATCTTAACATAATATATCTGAGAAACGTAATAAAAATTCCAAGTCACCAATTATTAAGTATAGTACAACGTTGTACAATAGGGACAACGTGCACAAGACGTGTTATATAAAATCAAGTCTTGATAGACTTCATGTCAAATGTAGATTTCTTTGTTTTTCTTAATAGAGTGTCTGAAATCTACGGTGGACCTTGATTACTTCGTAGTTCGTATTTATTGGTACCGCGTACTGCTCATTTAGAAAAAACACTCCCTATGAAGTATTTTTTTATATTCAAGATTCGATCTGAAATCTTTGTTTAAGGAAGAAGCAGCTACATCTACTGCACTATTGGAAAATATGTAGCAAGAACACAAAAATATATGAAGAAGAAGCAAGATGAAACTTTAATAATCTGAACGACGAATACATAATTTGAGGCTTAATATACGTACGAAACGTTTGCCTAAAAACAATATTTGCTCCCTTTCTAGAGATCACTATGGACTGTACGCAAATAATTTTAGTGGATATGACAAATTTATGAATTTCTACACTAAACAAAAAAAGTAAGAACTTGAACTTGATCTTTTTGGAGAAGAAAAAATTCTTTTGGAGATTGTTTTATGATCGTTGCTTTGTAAGAAGTTGTGTTGAAACCTACAGAAGTTGAATTTAAATAAAAATAAGTAGAAATCAAAGAATAAAAAGATACAACCTCTTATTTAAGAGACATTTCTTTATTTAAAAATCTTTTATTAATTTAATTTAAATAAAAATCCAACAATTTCCCACTTATTTAAACTTGGATAATCCTCCTCCCTTCTGAGTCGAGAATTTTTACTTAAATTTTTTTATACCATCAGCTAAACGTCATCAATGTATTATATTACTTAACTAGTTTTTTTCTTTCTTTCAAAAACATAGATCTCTCATCTATTACATATATTATATAATCCCTCCGTTTCAAAAAGAATTATCTACTTTGACTTGGCACAAAGTTTAAGAAAATAAAGAAAATTTTTGAATCTTGTGGTCTTAAGGCTTAAAGTAAAGGTGTGTCAAATATACCAAAATACCCGTTAATCTTGTGGTCTTAAACATGTCATGTGGGAAGTTGAAATTAAAGTATTACCCAAAAAAAAAAAATCATTTTTTTTTAAATGAACTAAAAAGAAAAATAGGTCATTATTTTTTAAACGGAGGGAGTATTAAAAATTTGTTGGTTAATGGTTCAATCACGAAAGCTTTAGTACTCAAATATCAATATTCAAAGTGGTACTTCGTGTCGATTCACTTTCCTGATAAATGCAACATTTTTCCATGTGCACCCATGCATTTTACATGTTTGTAAGGCCATAAAAATGAAATATAATGTCCTTTCTCAAAGTTTGTACTTAACTACATTACTTTGTGCACAAGTCCACAAGAGTTCATTTAATATATATATATATGTGTTTAACTGTGTAATTATTTCATTTAAAAAATTTAAGTTTTAAAGAGAGAACATGTTAGTATTATTTACTTAATTATATTCTTAATTAATAACATAAATATAATCAATTTACCTATGCACATTATCTAAGTAGACTTAAAGGGTAGTTCAATACACAAAGCATCATTTGCATCTTAATTAGCTCCAAGGAGACATGTGAGGTAGCCTATCCTACACAAACATAAAGAAATTATTCCAAATTTAAATCGATTATATATAAGTCTAAGAAAGATAACTTTATCGTTGTTCAATAAGCTCCCCCTTTCGTGTCTAAGTAGACTTATTATGTACAAATTATGCATATCTTAACTATGTCTTTCTAATACCCTAACTTCTGATAATGAAAGAAATTGCATCTTTCTGACAATTATTAGATCATAGATGAAGACTGTTCTTCTTTTTCTTATTTTACTTTACTAACTAACTAGTTATATAGACCCCTACCATATAAATTAAGATTAACCAGGAGCAAAGTACATCTTATAAATTATTTAGAGAGGCTAGTCAATAGGCATCTTATTCCTCAGATTGTTGTTCTTTGTTTGACAATTTTATAGTATTTCATACTAATTAGACAATGGAAACAAACTCTTTTTTACTTTTACACAAATTAAATCTTCTCAAATAACCATTTCAACCAATAACTTATCACATAAAATGAGGACACAGAACAAGCAATTACCATCACCACCACTCATTCGACTTATCATCTCAAAACTACAAGAGATAGGATGTTTAATCATTTCTCAGATGGTCACCCAACTATATAGTTATTATCTCAGAAAGCCATGTGCTTTATTAAGAAAAATTAGAATCAAGAAGAAAGGTGACTATCATCTTTTGAGATAATAACTATTAGTCAGGTGACCAATTGAGAAATCAATTCAAGAGATAGGAAACAGAAAAGAAATAGAGTATAAAGAAATGCATCTAATTAGAGTTAGTATAGGTTCTAAATGATTAAGCAAATTGAAAGAGACAAAGTGAAGAACTTTGATAACAATAATAATATTATATAACTTGAGAAAACAGTAATTTACAAGATAAGCTAAAGTACAATACCTTCATAACATCAAAATATGGAATAATTAAGAGACAATAGTAAGAATTATAGGATTGAAAGACACTGAACTGAAAAAACAACAATATTATCTGGCTGGTCTTCATGATGCCAATCACATCTCTTCATCTTCAATCTTAACTTCAAACTTCAATGGTGCACTTTTTGTTAAACTTTCTTATCTCCCCGCCGCCAACCCCTTTCTTGAACTAGTAAAAAAGCTAACAACTCAAGCACAGCAAGCCTTAAAGCATTGAACATTCTTTTCTAAATGTAACCAAGTCTAAGCTCCAAATCCAGATCATCTTTTGATTCACTAATCAAGCCAATTCCCAAATCCAACCTCAAAAATTCACCCTTCTTCACCACTTCACTACATTCTTTTCCATTTTTCTCAAATTTTGCACTTCCCATTTTTGTCAAATCACCATTTTTCATCCCATGAGAGACACCAGCGGTAGAAGAAGAAAATGAAGTAGGAGATAATAATGGGGGTAGTGTAGAAACAAAAGGAGGAAAGAATTTTCTTGATGGTGAAGATGGTGATGAAACACAACTAGGGTTAGGGTTAGGATTAGGGTTAGGGTTTGGAATAGTATCAGATAATGATTGAAGTCTAAGTCTAGCTCTATCTCTTCTATGAACATTCATGTGACCACCAAGAGCTTGAGCTGATTTGAATTCTCTTTTGCAAAAGGTACATGTGTAGGATCTTGGTGGCCATAAAAACCCTCCTACTAAATCTCCTTCATCTCCACAATTAATATTATCCCATGAATATTCTTTAACATTCTTGTTGGTGGTGAAATCCTTCATGGTTTGGTGTTTGAAGTACTTATTGCTACTTTTCTCCATGGTCAATAAAGATCAATGTGCCAACTAGGACCAATATTTTACTTTTATATTTTATATTTTTGTTTGAGGGAAGGGAAGGAAAGATATATAGGGTTAAATGAGAGAGTTACTAGCAGAGCATAGTTGATGATGATATAGAGCTAACATTTGGGACATTGTGTTTGTATTTGTGAGAGACAAAAAGGCAATGGGGTTTGTGGGGTGGGGGGTTAAAGGGTGGAGGGTGTGTGTGTATATATATATATACATATAAAATACTAAGCCAACAAAAGAAAATCCCATTGATGAGCATTATTTAGGATATAGAACTTAATTACTATGTATTGATGGTTGGCTAGCTGAAGTTTCACTTTGTTGGCGAGAGTTTGATTCCCACAGTGTAATCTCCTTCTCCATTTACTTTTAGAAAAATGTACCAATGGTAAACGAATATTTACACATGAATCGTGAAATGGGATGATTCTTGTACATGATTTCTGAATTTATTCATAGTAATTCACGATATGAGATAATGAATTTTCCTTTCTAAGTTATTTCATTTGTCTAAATTTATTTGACAATTATTCTGTTTTTAGTCGGTCTAAAATAGAATAATATCTTTTCATATTTAGCAAGAATTTTAACTTAAAATTTCTCATTTTATCCTTAATGAGAAAATTTACAATCACATGAATATCTATCGATTTGTTTTAGACTGCAAGTTTCAAATATTTTTTTATTCTTAAACTAATACCTAATCAAATACTTTCACATAAATTGGGACGAAGAAAGTATAATAGAAAATAATACAATTTGTTGGTCCAATCTATTCTTGATGAAATTAACAAATACTACAACTTGCAACACTCCCCTTACCAAAAGAAAGTAATAATCCAAACACTATATTTGGATTAATTGGATTTAGGTAAGTAATGCGTAAGTTTCTGTAATAAATATTACTAGTAATTAATATATCATCTGATAAAAGATCCAACTAACTTCCTATCATGTTCTAAAATTTATTATAATGTGATAATTGTTTACCATATAATATAACTTAATTGATTGGAGGAAATATATCCTATCTGGCTTTATCTTGCCAGTTTTAGCCTTTTGCTTATTCTAGGAAATACAATCAGAAGATGTTCCTCTGATATACAATAAATACAGTTTTTAACATTATGTCATCGTCTTTCATTTACATTTCCAACGCTTAATTTGGCAATTCAAAACAATAATTTTGGTTATTATTTTATGAATTTTAGTTAGAAAAACTCTAAGAGAGGTACTGAGTTTAAATCTTAATGCATTGAGACATCATTAAATTTAAATTCAGACATTATGTATACTAATTCAGTTTTTAAGGAGCGTTTTTTATAATATTATTTTTATTCTCGACGGCTCGAATTTAAGACATCTGGTTAAGTCGTTAGGAGTTGGACTTCAATCATAACATCACAATTCATATTTTGATCTTAATTCGATTTAATTATTTGAAAAAAAAAGGACTTTAAATATTTTTACCTCCATTATCTATTAGTATATTGAAGTTTTCTTTTCCAACACAAAGTCAAAGCATTTTGTTCGATTTGAAAATGTAAGAGTTGATGCATGTCAATATATGTCATCATCAATTTTTCTCATTCTAATTTCCTTTTCGTAATCATTACATATGACGGTTGGATTTTTTATTTTAATATTTTTTTAACTAGCATAGTACCACAACTAGATTTCATATATTCCTTGTATTCTTAAAGTAGAAATAACAAAAGACTGAGTTTAATCTAAAAATGATAGTATATGCTTAACAACTGATAGAGAAAGACGATATCTCAGTAAAAGGTTATTATTTGTTTAAAGGAACATGCAATAAACCTTGGTTCTAATACATAAAAGCTAGTCGTCAATATTCTTTTTCTTAATAATTTATGAGTAGTACTTCCCATATTCTAATTCAAAACATGTAATGGACTTTTCTTGTCTGCCCCAAAAAGATATTAAAGCATGTAATTTAAGAATATTTTTTTAAAAAAAATATGATAAAAAATTAGCTATAATTATTTATGTGGCAATAAAATATCCCATTAAGGTAAAAATAACAAATTTAAAATTAATTTTTTGGAACTAAATACAGAAAAAACATTTATTTTAGATTGATTAAAAATGAAAGAATGACATATAAACTGATTTAGAGGAGTATTTCTTACAATTAAAAATATTGTAATTTGAATTTCTCATTTGACCTTTCAATGAATTATAGCCACTCACAAATAATTATGATTTATTTTAAACTATAAATTTTAATATAAACTACATAAATCCCCTTAGTAAGTGAAAGTAATTACATAAAATTTCTTCAGCCTTTCTCTCTCCCGATTTTGAAAAATATACTCATACATCCGGTCGACCCTCATACATTACTGGTCTAGAATGTATGATAAAGCTGATTAGGTTATAATTAGGAAAAAATAAATCTGATAATATCAATCTGTTCCTTTATTCACGTCATTAATTACTCAACATTTAGTGGTGTATGATTAAATATAGTAATAGAAAATTTCTTCTTTGTTGAATTGCGTTCAGTGAAAAAAAAAAAACATCTTCTACTATTTTCTTCAGTTTTCAGAAAAATCAATATAAACATCTGAGCAACAACAGAGAATTACTACGACCATTTTTGGTTGGCACCAACTCTCCCTCTACCCAATTATACCATGCCACAGTTCTTTTTTTTCCATCCTCAAGGTCCGAAATTGCCGATCCAAAACCCATTAGTGCCAGTTGTGAATGGGAATCAAGCAAATCAGCCCGTTTTTCTAATGCACCGACTCCAGATGGATCTACTAATAAATCAGTGTAATCTCAACTATCAGTTGGTGGAACCTCTTGAAGCTAAACAGAATTTGTGTGCTATCAGCTAAGAGAGAAGATAGAGAGTAAGAGAGAGAAAGAGAGAAAATTGATTCCCTAACTCATGCTGAGCAAAACAATAACTGGCTCTCTATAGAACTATCTAGAATGAATACATTCTTCTCCCTTACATACATGCCACATTCTCACACTATTGACAGTTGTACATCACTAACTAATCAACTAGATTACTAACTAATCACCAATTAGTCAAATCTATATTAACTAACTCTTGTGCCAGCTGTACAATACAATCAAGTTACAACTCCTGTTCCATTACTCCCCCTCAAGCTGGAAGGTATGAACACATCCAAAACACCCAGCTTGGAAACTAAATATTCATGTTGTGATCTAATCAACCCTTTTGTTAAAATATCTTCTTGCTGCTCATGTGTTCTTAAGAACAATGGTTTAATCAATCTCATTTGAATCTTCTCCCTAATGAAGTGACAATCTATTTCGATGTGCTTTGTCCTCTCATGATATACCGGGTTTGCTGCTATTTGTAAGGCTGCCTTACTATCGCAATAGAGTTCTACTGGCAACTCCAGGTCTTCTCCTAGTTCTTTTTACAGTCCTGTAATCCACACTATCTCTGAGACTGCAGAAGTCATGCTCCTGCATTCTGACTCCGCTGAGCTTGTTGAAATGGTTGTTTGTTTTTTGTACTTCCAAGATATCATAGAATCGCCATGTTTAACTACAAAACCTACACAGATCTCCTAGTGTTTGGGCATGCTGCCCAGTCAGCATCACAGTATGCTGTCAGCCTGTTCTATTTTCTGTTACTCATCAATATTCCCATTGCAGGTTATCTTCTTATGTATCTTACCACCCTTAGTGTTGTTTCCATGTGAGATCTCCCTAGTGCTTACAAAAACTGACTTAGTGTTTGCACGGTAAAACATATGTCTGGTCTTGTTAAAGTCAGGTAAAGCAATCTACCAATCAATCTCTGATATGATCCCATATTTTCCAATGTTGGATCATCTTCTACCCCTGATATTTCATCCATTTCTCTAGTGGTTAGTCTCATGTTATTGTTCAATGGTGTCCAGGAGGGCTTTGCTCCAGTAAAACCAGCTTCCTCTATCATTTCTAGAGCATATTTTCGTTGATTCATCAATATTCCGTTATTAGACCTACTGAATTCTATTCCAAGAAAGTACTTTAGAGTTCCTAGGTCTTTAATCTTAAATTTGGCATGCAGCTCCTTCTTGGTCTGCTAAATTAACTTTAAGTCATTCCCTGCTATCATCATGTCATCAACATAATCCAAAATGACTACAATTTTCTCATTATGTCTTCTTATAAACAATGAGTGGTCTAGTTTCCTTTGTATGAATCCTGAAGCAACCAGTGCATCCGTAAGTTTCACATTCCATTGGTTGCTTGCCTGTTTAAGACCATACAGGGATTTAACTAGCCTGCAAACCAGTCCTTGAGACTCCCCCTGGATAGAAAATCCTTCAGGCAAAGTCATGTAAACCTCATCAAAGAGATCGCCTTGAAGGAAGGCATTATATACATCCATTTGATAGATATGCCATCTGAAGCTGTGGCAATAGATAATACACTTATGACAGTAACAATTTTCATCACAGGTGAAAAAGTATCTTGATAATCAAGACCCTCTCTTTGGTTATAACCCTTAGCAACCAATCTGGCTTTGTATCTTTCTACTTCACCATTAGCTTTAAATTTCACCTTGTAAACCCATTTACATCCAATAGGATGATTCCCTGGAGGCAGAGGAACTAACTTCCAAGTATGATTATCTTCAAGTGCAAGAATTTCTTCTTGCATTGCCTTAATCCACTTCGGATCAGAACAAGCTTCCTTATATGACTTGGGCTCAGTAACACAAGAAAAGGCAGTCACATAGTGTTGATAAGCAGGTGAAATATGAGCATGACTTAACACCTGAGAGAGTGAATATGAAGTGCTTGCAGAAGCACTATTAGAGATGTAATCAATCATCCAAGTAGGTTGCTTCTTGGTCCTTGTGGACCGTCTAGGAACAACCTCAATAGGCATATCAATAGCCACATGAGTTGTGTCATAAGCATCAACAGGCACAAGTGTTGCAGGCAAGTGGTCAACAATAGCATCATGATCAGCTTCAATAGGAGAATGAGGCAACATTTCATCAACCTGTACTGAGTCTTGAGAGGCTGGAATAAAAGGATCAGTAGAGAAGTTTAAAAATATAAGAGTAGAAAGAGTCTTAGTTTGGAAAGGAAAAACATTTTCCTTAAACAACACATCTCTTGACATGAAAAAGGTATGAGTAACTAAGTTATACAAAACATAGCCTTTATTACTGCAGAATACCCCATATGAACTGCGGGGATTGCTCTCGCATCAAACTTATCCCTTGGAGGAAGCTTCTTGGCAAAGCACAAGCAACCTAGTATTCTTAAATGAGTGAAAATAGGGAGATGACCATGGAAAACTTCGAAAGGAGTCTTTCCCAGTAAAGAAGAAGAAGGTAATCTGTTCATCATGTATACAACTCTCAATATACAATGTCCTCAGAACTTAAGGGGTATTGAACCTTGAAATTTGATTGCTCTGGCTAGCTCCAATATATATTTGTGCTTTCTCTCCATTACTCCATTTTGTTGTGGAGTGTAAGAAAAGGTTCTTTGATGCACTATCCCATGGGTGGAGAATAAGGTGTGACAATGCGTATTCACAAATTCAGTCCCATTATCGGACCTGACCACATTTATAGTTTTGTGAAACTGAGTTTTCACTAATTGAATAAAGTTTTTGAAAATCATAAAAACATCACTTTTCAATTTAAGAATATAAACCCAAGTCATTCGGAAATGATCATCAACAATTAACAAGAACAATCTATAATCATCAAATGTTTGAACATGAAAAGGGCCCCAAACATTCAAATGAAGTAAATCAAAAACAGTTGCAGACTTAGTTTCACTAAAGGAAAATGACGTCCTAGTATGTTTAGCTAGAGGACATATATCACAAGTATCTAAAACAAGTTTACAATCATCAAAAGTAACACCCAGAAGTTTCTGCATGGCTCCAACAGAAGTATGTCCCATTCTACTATGCCACAACAGTATATCCACCTTATTTTTTATAGCAATCAATCCCTTAATAGGTTTATCCTGGTGTTGTTCTTTCACTTTATGTTCAAGAAAGTATAAGCCATCCTTCGCATTACCTGTCGCCAACACCTTCCCACTTGAGAGGTACTGGAATATACAGGAATCAGGAAGGAATTTGATTGAACAATTCAACTCTTTAGTTATCCTAGAGACTGACATCAAATTATATCTAAAGTCAGGTATATATAATATATTTTTAATGGAATAATCATTCAACACCTCACAAAATCCAGTGTGAGACACATTGACCACTCCTCCATTAGGTAAGTGAACATTTTTGTCACTAACACAGATATGTGTTGTCTTTAATAACTCAATATTAGAGGACATATGGTTTGTTGCACCTGTATCAATTATCCATTCTGTCTTATTATCATTTACACAGGATGCAGAAGCAATACCTGTGTTTTCAACCTCTGTAACATGAGATGCAAAAGAGTTACCTCCCATGTTTTCAGCTTCTGATATAGACAGCTTGCTCATACTTGCTGAACTTTCTCTTACAGGTTCTTTCTCAAGAGATTGCATCACCTTGTTGCAGTAATAAGGATTCTCCAGCATCTTCATCATTTTTTCATACTGAGGATGAGTATAGGAAGGCATCTGTGAACCTAGACGACTATCATCATCAATTGACACACCTTTAACATGTGTATAATCTGGAAATCGAGTAGTCTCTCCCTTCACATAGTAAGCTCTACCTCTAGCATCATCTCCTCTCATATAGTATGACTTATTTCTAGGATCTCCATTTCTTATACTAGAAGAAGCACCAAATCCATTCTTCCTTTTTGACTTGAAATCCGGAGGATAACCATGAAGTTTAAAACAATCATCCATGATATGACCAGACAACTTACAGTACTCACACTTAGAATTCCAGTGAGGATTTCTTTTATACTTATTAGAAGTTTCACATTTATTACTCATTAAAGCGGTTATCTCTGCATTTTCAGGAGGTCCAATAGTGTGAGCCATAACCCTTTGGCTTTCCCTTTCAATCATCATAGAGTATGCTTGATTGACAGATGGAATTGGGACTAACATAAGAATTTGACCTCGAGCTTGTTCAAATGAGTCATTGAGCCCCATTTAAAACTGTAACAACTTCTGCCTTTTTACAAATTCCATAAAATCTCGAGACTTCTCACAATCACAACCAGGGAATGGGAATAAACAATCAAATTCAGCCCAAAGTAAGTTCAATTTAGTAAAATATTTAGCAATACTACTAGTACCTTGAGAGGTAGTTGCGATTTCATGATGCAGCTGAAAAATCCGCGATCCATCAACTTTATCGAATCACTCTTTAAGATCATTCCAGACAGAAGATGCATCTGAAGAGTATACAATTCCACTCAACAATTCCTTTGAAACACAGTTCATAATCCATGACAAGATGATTACGTTACAACGCTCCCACAGATCAGCTAGATTTAGACCAAAACTTGATCTTCTACATGTGCCATTGATGAATCCCAACTTGTTTCTTCCAAGTATTGCAATTTTGATCGATCGACTCCAGACAAAGTAGTTTTCAGATCCTGTCATCTATATAGAAATTAACACCACTCCAGAAGTATCGGACTGATTGATATACAATGGATGATTGTGCTTCAATTTTTCCGGCAAAGTATTATCGATTTCCACTGCCATTGTTGTCCTAAATTGTTTCCTTCGATATCTTCTTCAAATCAGCTTACGCAGACCATATTAATGGCCTTAGGCTCTGATACCATGCCCAAGAATGGACCTTGGGCCTAACTTGATTGTATTGTACAGCTGGCACAAAAGTTAGTTAATATAGATTTGACTAATTGGTGATTAGCTAGTAATCTAGTTGATTAGTTAGTGATGTACAACTGTCAATAGTGTGAGAATGTGGCATGTATATAAGGGAGAAGAATGTATTCATTCTAGATAGTTCTATAGAGAGACAATTATTGTTTTGCTCAGCATGAGTTAGGGAATTAATTTCCTCTCTTTCTCTCTCTTACTCTCTATCTTCTCTCTTAGCTGATAGCACACAAATTCTGTTTAGCTTCATGGTATCAGAGCCAGGTCCATTCCCGTTTTGGGCTCCCGGTCCACACGTCAGTGTCAGTTGGGCCTGGGCGTGAGAGGGGTGTTAGAGTGGGTAAAAGTCCCACATTGATTAGGGAATGGACTAGTGGTTTGCTTATATGTACTTGGGTAATCCTCACCTCTTGAGCTAGCTTTTGAGGTTGAGTTAGGCCCAAGGTCCATTCTTGACACCTCTTCCTTACTACCCACCTGGGGTATATGCACCATTAGGAGAGAGATCCAACAGGTCGATCTCGAATAACATTGCATCGACCTCGCAAGTACACATGATACCACGCATTCCTTCCTCTCCTAAAAAATATTCAGAAAAACATGTACGTACAAGAAATAGAGGAAGCAATAGACTTAATAAGGGAAATGAGGACAAAAATACTAGTACTAAAAGAAGAGTGATATTATTCAAAGAGATTCTCGTAAAAAAAAGTCATCCATATCTGTCCACCAAATCTGTTGAAAAGATCACTAGATATAACGATTTCAGCCTCCACTTGCTATCTTCATCAATAGAAATTGCAATTGTCGTATTATAGTTGTTAAGTTTTGTTATTTTTTTCTGATATGTATTGTATTATATTATACGTTGAATAACTATGAAAAATTTAATTGTTATAGATTTTAAAGAAGTTAGTTTTTTAATGTGTTACTGTGGTTAATATAATTACTATTGTATTGATTGTTCCTATACATTATAAAATGTGTAAAATTCTGATATACTAATATATAATGACTCACCATACATATAGACTTATGTATGATGAAATATTTTGATATGATATCTATATCATCGTACAATATTTTCGTGATAAATTATTCTTTTGCAGCTATCATTGTAACGTCTTATGCTATAGTAATATACATGTAGTGAAGCGTTTGTATGAATCAACCAATTCAATGTTACAATATCTTCATAAAATATAGTTTCATGTATAAGGTTACCAAATTTTAGAATATTATTAAACATGTATGTGTAAACCTTATATAATTAATATTATAGTATTAATACATGTATAATGAAATCTTATATATAGAATCATACTAAGAAAACAAATAAAAGACCATCTCCTACAACAGTTTCACATGTATGTGTAAACCTTATACCAGTAATAAATATAATCTAATACTGTTTCACATATATACGAACACCTTATACAATTCACTATATAATATTAACTACTGTATAATGAAATTTTATATATAGAATAGTGTTTCTAATACATATTTTAATGATAATTAAACCTTCGGCAGACGTGGTTGTCAAGAATCATCAAACTTTTTTTTACTTGACGATTTTGGAGCTTTCTTATTTGAACTTGAACCGGCAATAACTTCCCTCAATTTCTTCATTGTTACTGGATTGTTTTGGTACTTTCAATGGTTCTCTGCAAAATTGGGTTCTTCATAATCAAAAGAACCAAGAACGAAACCAACAATGGGAATAACAATACACGATCATTAAAAAAATATTTTCTTTGGCTTTGGCTTTTACTTTCATCCCTTATTAAGAAAATTCAATTTTTTCCTCTAGGTGCTTGATGAAATTTGAGAATGCTTAAAAAAAAATTCTGGCTTTTTGAAGAAACTGTTCTTTTCCTCTAGTATTGGATGAAATTACAGTTGTTTTTTTTTTTTTTTTTTGGGGGGGGGGGGGTGATGAAAATGGAGAAGGTTTTGTCGATTTTGGACAGTGAAAATGAAGATAATTTTTTTTGGAAATAGATTATTATAGATCGGGATTTGTGGGTGTGGAGAGATAATAAGGAGGTTTAATGAAGATAGAAAATTGGAGAGATAAGGTAGCAAGGTTTTAGGTAGAAAATATGGAGTTGTTTGAGATATATAAGAAGGAAGAAAGAGAAAGTAAAAAAGGTAGGAATTTAAGTAATTAATTTAAAATTTTTTTAATGTATTTTTCAATATGAGATTTTATGTAATAAGGTAAAGTTATCTTATATAATTTTTAGTAAATTTTATTTATTTTTCTTTTCTCAAGTTAGTGTCCAATTATATTGTAGTTAGTATATTGAGAAGACACGTGCGTAGCTAATATATATAGCACTTATCCTCTATAACAAAATTTTACATTAACAATCATGTTTTCCGAGAAGTCATCTTTTATGTTCAAAATGAACGCCGCTATTAGAGAGATGTTTGACCGCAAAATGAAACACCATGCATGTAATGATGAGTAATAAGTAGTTAGTTCGTCACGTCGCCCTTAGATTTACAATTCCAAAGACGAGAAAAAGAAATCTAGGTAGAGATATACATATATACACATATAATCTAAGTGAATTTCTCCTCAAAGATTTGGTTTCCATTTACAACAAACAAAAAGGACTTCTTTTTCAGAGTCACTCAAACTATACAAAAGATCGTACCATGTTTAGCTCTAGATTTATTGAATGACTAGTGGCCAATTGAAGAAGCCAGCCTTAACACCCCACACCACACCACACCACCCCCACCCCCACCCCACCCAACCAACCAAACCATATAGTTATCCAAAAGTATAATTTCAGAGCCGAAATTGCAGAGGTTATTTAATTAATTTACAGAGAGAATGCTTTGTTTATTTTGCTTTTGCCGTCTCTACTAGTTAAAGGTTTTTAGTATGTTAATGAATACTTACTATGTTTATGTGTGACAAAAAGATGGTTAATAAAGTCATCTTCAGTGAACACTGATTCCAACCCTCAAAATGTATACTCATGTTTTCATTTTAGAAGAAGTTATGGATAAGTACATTTCGACCAATTAGTTTACCAACGAGGGACGAAGCTAGCAAAAAATGATGTATTATTTATATATGGTTAAAATTATTTTATATATATAAAAGTTATTGAACCCTCTTCGACTAATTCGCGTGTGCACTTTCGAATACCCTTAATGCAAATTTTAGTTCCGCCACTATTACCAATATGATCAAAATATGCATAATATATACGTAATATATATGTGTGTATATATATATATATCATTCCAAAAGGCCTTAAAATATTATCTGTTTTTGGTGTTGGTTTGGTGATGAAAGATGAATGTGTGTTGGGAAGAATGGATGGAATAGAAATTAAGGAAACAGTGGAAGAGATGCATGGGAACTATCAAAAAGCCACTTCATTCCATTCATTTTGTAAGTATTTATTTGTTTGTTTTGCTTGTAATCATGACACTTCTGTTTCTAGTACAACTCACAACATGTAGTCGTAGTATTTTTGTCTTTTATTTTTAGTGTTAAGAGGATACATAGAAGAGCATCTTAGATACTCCTCATTCCTCTTTATTTCCTTTACTTTTGAATAATATTTGTTCTTTAATTTTTTAAAAATAGTTTTAACAAAATCTTTGTATTTATATTTTTATTTAAATAATATAATTATTATTAATTTTAAAAGAGATATAAAATTTAATTAGGAGTATATTAATAAAAATATTTTAAATTTTATAGAAGTAAGAAATTTATTAAGGGGTATGATCAATCCAAATAGAGCAAATAAAAAAGAACGGAACGAGTAATATTTTCTCCATTCATCTTTAATTGTCAAGTTTTCTATTTTGAAATGTCCAATAATGCTCACTACTAAAAAAGCTGTAAAAAGAGACCTCATGAGGTCTCTTTTCCTTAAAAAGAAACTTCAAAGGCGACCTCAATTGATGGTCTCTAAAACATAGGTCGCTTTTTGTAAGAGACCTCATGAGGTCGCTTAAAAGCAACCTCACGAGGTCACTAGGTTATTTCTTGAATTTTATCAAAAAGAGACCTCGTGAGGTCTCTAAATTATTTCTTATAATTATTATTATTCTATTAAAAAGAGACATCATGAGGTCTCTATTTATAAAATCAAGGGAAAAGGCATCAAAATCACCCTGTACTATACACAAAAAGTCACTTACACACCTAAACTAACGTGGCGATCTATTACACACCTATTCTTCTCAAAAGTGAATTTAATTCCACCCTGAATCTGACGTGGAGATAACATTAATTATTTTTTTTTAAAAAGGCGCGGCTAGAGAAATAAAAAAGGCAAAAAATCTTTAAACCCCTAACCCCACTCCTGCGCACACTCTTTCTTCTCACCCATCTTTATTTTTTTTTTCTCTCAATCTTCCTTTCTTCTTCATCACAATCACTCCTCCATGATAGTTTTTAGAGAAAAAAATAAAAAAGATTGAGGATGAAATCATCGTCCATAAAAAAAAAATTCGATGAGATGTTTGAAATTAATCAAATGTTATTGCTCCCACGTTGAACATCAATTTTTCAATTTGAAGAAGATGGTTTTGGACATTCAAGAAATTGAAGAAAAAAAAGAAGATGACATTGAATTTGAATGAAGTTATTGCTTGGGTGTATTGATATGATCCCGTTAATTTTCTTTTTTCTTTTTGGAAATTGAAGAAAAAGAAGAATCTAAGAAAAAAAGGAAGCAGCGGCGTCGTTTTCCGGTAGATCCGTCGGAACGGTAACAAAAAACAATTGGGTCTTTTCCGGTGAATAATCCAGCGATCCTCAGCTCTCACTCTCGCTCTCTCTCTTGTCCTTTCTCCGATCAACTCATTTTTTTTTCTTTCACTGATTTTTGTCTCTTCCAGTAGGTCTGTGTATGGAATCAAAAAAATGGAAGTGTGTAGACACCTAATTTCGTCCCTCCTCAATATCATTTTTACCCATTTTTACCATATCCTACCGTGCACCCTCATCCATGTTATTAAGTCCCCACAAAATATAAAAATAACAATCCCTAACTAATTTTATTCTATCCTAACAACTCCTCCAATTAAAAAATGACACCTCACCCCTACTCATACCCTCACCACCCCACCCTCTACCTACTTACCATACCCCTACCCCACGTTTTATTTCAACAAAAAGGGAATATAACAAAAGGGAGGGGAACCACATGGTAACAATACACCATCACTTATCCATAACCAACAAACATAGTGGGGCCCACGAGAGAACTTTCCAAGAAATTTCCCAACAACTTTTATTCATTTTACACACTATATACATACTAACATTCACTGGTAGAGGGAGGAATTTTTTTTTACTCAGAGGAGAGCTACAAAAAAAAGGGGATTCTCTTCTTCGGGTAGGCACAACACAGGGACATGGAGGATCTTCATTTTTCCTTCTTCTCTTAAGGCACGCATAGAGACCCATTTTGGATCTCTCTCACGAATTTCAACACCCACGCAGTGACGAATCGAAATTGTTTGAGTCTGGGTCTGTTTTCTTATGCGGAGTTGAATATCGGAATCTTGTATTCGAGGTTTTGTTTTTGGGTTCATAGTTTTGTTCGAAGTTATCGATTCACGAGGTCATATTGAGCTTGTGTTTTGCTGGTTTTGAATTTGTTCGGATCGATTCACAACACCCAGGTGAACAGCAGTAGCGTTGCCCCCTTTTGTTTATCCAAAATCATTTCCGAAACCAGTCAACGCTGGGTTCTACGTTTGGTTTTGGATCAGTCGGTCCTTCGTGGTCTGTTTTGGATTACAAATTCCCTAGTACCGAGTTAGACTTCGTGTGGTGAAGGTTTACTATTCGGAATTCCAAGTTTCGGTTTTCTTAAACATTATTATCAACAAATTCGATTCTTTGAAGGTCCAATTCTATCTCCTATCACTTTAATTTTACGTAATTATGAATGGTTTGTGTTTTTGGCATGTTTGAATCTTCGTGTTGTGGGTCATTGTTGATGATGAATGTGATATGTCGTCGAGCGGGTAGGCAAACAGTAAGCTCGTGTAGGCAAGTTTAGAATTGGTGTATAGTTGGAATGTTTGGAATATTTGTTGAATGTTTTTTTTATCGTATTTAAAAAGTGTAGTCATTTGGCCGAGGAATGCCCCGAGGTATTTGTATTTATTCACCGGGGAATGCCCCGACGTATTATATCTTCAAAGGAGGTTCGTGATCAAGTCCCGAGGCATCGGGTAAAACATTCAGGAGTAGCCTAAGATTAATTTAGAATAGAATAGGTTTATATTTTTGCATTTTTCATTATTTTGGGACTGTATAATTGGATTGGACACTAAATTTTGGATTGTTTTATTTTGTTTGCTTGATTGATTATTTTGCGTGCTTTGTGTGGTTTATACATTCGTAGTGTTAAAATCAGCCGTTACGCTCCACCAAGCGACTGTGGTTGAACCACGGGATCGAGGGGTGCCTAACACCTTCCCCTTGGTCAACAAAATTTCTTAGCCAGAATCTCTGTTCGCGGATCAGTTTTAAAGAGTCAAATTATTTCGAAAAGGATCTCCTAAAGGTGACTTGGTACACCCAATTTATGCCAAGTGGAGACTCTGAATAAAAAGTGTAAATAATTCTTTTTCGAAACAAATTTTCACTTTTTGTCACTTAAATAATAAAAACCCTTTCGAACTTAAAACGAATCATTTGGAGTACGAAAAAGGGGGTGTGATAGCTCTGGCGACTCTGCTGGGGACTTGTTCAGAATTTGAGCTTATTTTGGAGTCGTATCGACTTTGTTTGACACTATAGCTGTATAAACATTTTGTTTGTGTTGTTTTGTGTTATTGTTTTATCATTATGGAATGTTTTCGTGCTCTTTGTGTACGGTATTTATCCTATGTGTTACCGCTTTTATATCTAGCATCATGTGTCTACCCCCTGGCCTTCTTTCTGCAACAAGTCCGTAGTACACGTGTTGTACACGACCTCTAGTTGAGTCACCCTTATTTTAGGGGGGAGCCGTCGGTGTTATGGAGTAGGTGGAAAGCTGTTGCAGCCACTATCAACCATACGCTCCCCCGAACAACCTTGTTAGTGAACTCCAACGTAGGTCAGCCTTTAGGTCATGCTTATGTGCATCATATTGAGACCTAGTGGGGCCCACTTGGTCCTTTGTAGGAGACTCACCTCTAACGCATCCCTACGTGCTAAATATTGCATCTTTGAGGGTAATGAGGTCATTTGACGGACTGATTTGGGGAAAACATGTGTTAGAAGTAAGGTGCGTAGGCAAGATTTGTTGAAAAAAATAGAGAAAAAAAGTGAAGTGAGTCGAAAAGAAGAAAAAAAAAAAGAGTGTCATAGCTTTTAGTGTTCTTTATGGCTTTTGTTTTTCACAATTCAAAAATTCAAAAAGATTTCTTTAGTTTTTGCACTCATTCGTTCAAAAACCAAAACATCAAAAGATTTCTCACTTTGTCTCCTTTAGCATGCATTCATAATTCAAAAATTTCAAAAGAAGATTTTTTTTATTAGTTTTTATAAAAGAAAATGAAAAATGGTAGAAGTTTTGTTCATTTCATATAATGAAAATACCAAAAAGATTTTCCTTCATAATTGTTGGTGTCAGTTTAGTTGAAGTGTCTAATTAAGAAAAAAAAAAGATTTTATTCGTTTGTCTTTGGTTGTGTCCCTTAAGTTAGGGTCAATTTGTTAGTTAATCGTTAATTGTCCAATCTGGACGAACTACGCATCCCTGATTCTCCTCTTTCGGGAGTGAGATACGTAGGCAGCCTATTGTTGGTTCGGAAATCTTATTTGAAAAATCCAAAAATATTTCTTCACTCTCCATTTAGATTAGGTGTTTCATATACGTCTTTAAAAAAAAACTACAAAAAGATTTTCCTTTAATAGGTTCAAGTTTTATTTTCACATGAAATTCAAAAATTGAAAACCCAAAAAGATTTTTCTTTGGTAATCACAGGTTTCATTTTGTATAGAGATTTAAACCTAAAAAAAATGTAAAAAGATTTTCGTCAATTCTTTTGACACTTTGTTTCAAGAAAGGAAAAAGAGTTTAATTGGCCATTTTGGCAAAACTTCACGAACTACGCACACCTGATTCTCCTCTTTCGAGAGTGAGATACGTAGGCGCCCTTCTTGGGTTCAGTGATCTTTTCAAGGAAAAAAAAAGAGGTTTTGAAAAACTGTTGAACTCTAATCATTTGCTATCTCTTGTCCAGTTAGTTTAAGGTGGTTGGTTTGTGGTATTTTGGCTGGTCCTCCATGTTGCTCCAAGTCACAGAAGAAGTTATGGCCAACAAGGATACCGAGTTAGTTGTCACTAATCAGATAGGGAGTTCGGGGAATGAGAACGTAGGAGATAATGAGGAGATTCGGAAATTAAGGCGGCAAATAATAGAAATGCATCGAGCTTGGGCTAATGGGTTTCCGCCTCCTCCAGTTTCCACTGATAATCTGGAATATCTTTCTAGCTTACCTCCCGTGTCACATGCACAATTTCCCATTTTTGTTGATATGCCACAACATGCATCAGGATCGACTCCGGGGCAACAATATCCAACCACTTCCAATGTTCATTTCCTCACTCCTCAATCCAAGACTACCACATACTCGGCTCCAGCTGTTGTTCATGCTTTTGCGACGTCACCCCCACCCGAAGCTCCTACTTTTGATGTTCATCCATAAGTTGTGCCTCCCTACTCTACAAGAGAGCCTGCATTGAATATTTTTAGTGATCAACATTATGTTCTCGAGCCCACATTTAAGTCGACCGGTCCTTACGATTGCCCTCAACCGCCTGAATTTTCTCCTAACACTGAGAAGCCTGTTATGACAGAAGAACAAGAGGAAATAGCCAGAAAATTGAGAAGTTTGAAACCGACTATGAAAAACTTACAAGGACTTGGGGGGTACAAAAGTGTCTCATATAAAGATCTGTGCATGTTTCCAGGTGTACATCTTCCTTTTGGTTTTAAAATGCCGAAGTTTGAGAATTATGGTGGACATGGCGATCTTGTAGCATATTTGAGACACTATTGCAACCAGCTAAGGGGTGCTGGAGGGAAAAAAGAATTACTCATGGCATATTTTGGTGAGAGTCTTTCAGATCTAGCTTCAGAATGATTTGTTGACCAAGACATCGACAAGTGGAACAGCTGGGATAACCTTGCTAATGAATTCGTGCAACAATTTCAATACAATATGGAGTTGATTCCTGACAAAAAATCTCTGACTAATATGAAGAAAAAGAGTACTGAAACTTTCAGAGAGTATGCAATTAGATGGCGTGAACAAGCTGCTCGGGTGAAACCGCCAATGAAAGAAAGTAAGATAGTGGAGGCGTTTATTCAAGCGCAGGATGAAACATATTATCAACACTTGTTACCTGCATTAGGCAAGACATTTATTGAGGTCCTCAAAATGGGGGAGATGATAGAGGATGGAATTAAGACCGGTCGCATTGTGAGTTTTGCAACATTGAAAATGATTACTTAAGCAATTCAAAAAGGTTCGGGAAGTGTTGGAGGAAAGAAGAATAAGGAAGATGCATCAACCATTATAGTTGGACAACAGGCACGGGTAAGAGGACCATACCATCATTACCCACGGGCTCAAACCCAAGTTTATGGCCAAGTTCCGCAGAATCTTTCCAAAAATCCATTATATTTCATCCCCCATCTCCATATAAAGTGTATAATGCGCAACCATATGTTCAACCCTCATCTTACCCACACTGGCGCACGCGAACTCTGTCGAGTTATCCTCCAGCTCCACATACATACCGAAGCCCTTCTAGGTCTGGTTTTTAATTTAAGCCAAATAATGAAATGAGACAGAAGTCGAGGGATAACTTCACACCGTTAGAGAATCGTATGCAAGTTTATTCCAGAGATTGGTACAACAGGACATGATTACTCCTCTTCTTGGGTATACTCCTGACCCACATTCAAGAAGTTTTGATCCTAATGTACGATGTGCATATCATTATGATGTTCAAGGTCACAGTATTGGAGATTGTCGTGCTTTGAAAAGAGAAATTGAAAAGATGATTCAAGATAAATCAATCATGGTACAGAACATTGGCAGTGAGGAAAGTTCTAGTCATGCTGATATGCAAACCAGTGGCTAAGATGTCAGACTGAGCAATTGAGAAGTCACCCCTCTCCTTACTAGGAGGGGGTCTGGTAGCTTGTTTTGTTTTATTTTCTGCTATTCGAATTATTTCAGGGTTGTAGTTCGGGATCTATCTTATTTTGTCCTTTTGTTGTTTATGTTCAAACCCTTCTATCTTTTGTTTCAACTAAATGAAGTGTCCCATTTTTCTTTGTTTTAATTATGTGTTATTTGTTTGTTTTCTTTATACAGTACATTTTATGTTGACTCTAGTGATATGACATGCTTGCGGAATTTTCAGTCAAATCTTAAAGTCCAATTAAACCATGAAAGATTAAATCAGAGGGTTAAGGTGAGAAAAAGCAGCTGAGAAAAATTGATAGAGTGTTGACACATTTGGTGACCATGTTAAAGCCTTCTTTCAAAATTAAAGCAATTATTTTGAGAATCACAAGAATAACTTGGTCATCAATTGAAAAAAAAAGGTCAATTAGGTCAAATAGCGGATGTGTGCTCCCGAAGAATAGAACAAAAATCAACTCCACGAAAGCATGAGTCATTCAATTTGAGGGATGTACAACAAATGTGGAGTTGTATGTTCGACAAGTGTAAAAGAAGAGGTGACACATATGCTCGGGGCAAGTTAGTGTTGTAAAACATGTCATAAGTGATATTGATTGTGTACTTTCACATTGTATGCTATGTACTAGCATCTTCAAGGATTGATATGACGAAGGCATTTCATTCTGCTATCCATATATTGTGTCATCCTTTGTGTACCCCATTTGAGCCTTAGTTTTATTTTCTTTCATACCTCTCTTTTGGAATCAAGATACAGTCAACAAAGCTCAAAAGATAAGTGTCGAGCAAAAGAATAAAGTCAAAAGTTTCAAAAAAAAAATGTGTCAAAAAGAAGGAAAAGAAAAAGTGTCAGGTAAAATAGAATCAGAAAAAAAAAATCAGAATCAAGCAAAAGAACAAGCTGCCAGAACTACGCGTGACCTGATTCTCATCTCTCAGGGGTGAGATATGTAGGATGCCCTACTAAGGGTTCGGTCCAACCAAATAAACAATTTAGTATTTTCCAGTCAAAAGAAACTGGGGCATGAGTTGATCCTCATTGTTTGAGTCGATTCCGAAAGTTGTAAGTCCTACCCCACTTCAAGTGTCGTTTGGGCCTCAAATCATCCTTTCTTTCTAACTTTATCCAAAAGTCAAGTTACAACCAAAGAAAGACCTTCGGATCAATCTTTGAGAAAGTTAAGGCTAAGTATTCAATGGATGTGATGATGTATTTTGGGAACTACTTGTCTTCCTCGGCATAAGGAATCAGGAGAGAAATGAAAATGAGAGAGTCTTATAGGTGAAAACCCTCACGGGCACCGTAAGACGATGGTAAGCTGAGAGAGATAACAATGAGAGATTCTTATCGGTGAAAACCCTCACGGGCACGGTAAGACAACGGTGAGTTGAGACAAATGAAAATAAGAGAGTCTCATTGGTGAAAAACCCTCATGGACACCATAAGTCAATGGTGAGCTAGAAAAAATAAGAGAGGCTTGTTGAAAAAAAAAAAAACCTCCAAGGCGCCACTAGCCGAACGAGGTCTTAAATGCAATTGACCTAAGGAAACAACTCAGTTTCAAGGCCATTAACTCAACAATAATTGGTAGAAAGTTGGGATGGAAATATCAGGAAGCCTGACCCAAAATGCATGGCATAATCTTCGGAGTTGACTGTCATTTTTAGATAAATTTTTATTTCTTTATTTCAATAGGGACATTCATTATCTTTTCTTTCTTCTCTTTATTTTGTTTATCTTTCTTGAGTCAGTTATCCAAATAAAAGTCATTGTCATTTTTCTCTTGTTGTTGAGTCAAGTCTATGTCGAAACAAGTGAGAAAAGATTTCAAAACTGGCTACCAGCTTCTTCAATTGCAGAAGGCAAGACAAAAGGTCAGCACATGAAAGAGACATGATTGTGAGCCGAAATAAGGCAAGCAGAAAGTTGTGTCAACAAAAAATTCTGGGAATTCATGAAAATACCAAGGGTCAAAGAGTTTATCTGAGAGGCATGGCAAAACAAAAATACTGTGTTTATTTCAGAAGAACTCTTAATAATCGGAGTTAGGGTCAATAATGCAACAAGTCAACGACATATGCTAATAGTTGGAAGCAAGGTTAAATGTGACCGGGGCAAGAGCAATTTCCACGAAAGCCAAAGCCACAAACCATCTACCATGTTTTTAAACTAACAAGTTTTTTTTTGTATGAAACAGGAACACATGTTACCTTCGAATCAAGTATTTCAAAGCCTAAACATCAAGGGCCATAATATTCTCACTTCTACAAATGCAAGAGGCAATGTTGTTACACATATTTGGTATTCAAACCCATGGTAATTCAAGCGGCATTTGTAAGGAGACACACTTCCTTGTTTTGGTAATTCTAGCAATATTTGTAAAGAGACGCACTTCCTTGTTTGGATAATTCCAGCAATATTTGTAAGGAAGCGCACTTTCTTATTTGGTAAATCCAGCAATATTTGTGAGGAAACACACTTTCTTGTTTGGTAATTCAAGCGGTATTTGTAAGGTGATGCACTTCCTTGTGTGGGAAATTCAAGCAACATTTGTAAGGAGATGCACTTCCTTGTTTGATAAATCAAGTAACATTTGTAAGGAGATGCACTTCCTTAATTCAAGCGCTATCATAAGGAGACGCACTTCCAAAGGAGACACACTTCTTTGTTTTGGTAATTCAATCGGTGTTGGTAAGGAGAAACACTTCCTTGTTTGGTTAATTCAAGAAATATTTGTAAGGAGACACACTTCTTTGTTTAGGAAATTCGAGCAACATTTGTAAGGAGAAGCACTTCCTTGTTTGGTTAATTCAAGCAACATTTGTAAGGAGATGCACTTCCTTGTTTGGGGCAATTCGAGCAACATTTGTAAGGAGAAGTACTTCCTTATTTGATTAATTCAAGAAACATTTGTGAGGAGACGCACTTCCTTGTTTGGTTAATTCAAGAAATATTTGTGAGGAGACGCACTTCCTTGTTTGAGTAATTCAAGAGGCATTGGTGATGCACTTCCCAACTTAAGTCTTGATTCCTAGAAGATGCACTTTCTAGTCGAGTTATCGCACTTAAACCTAAGGAGACACACTTCTTTGTTTAAGTAATTCAAGCGGCATTGGTAAAGAGATGCACTTCCTTGTTTTGGTAATTCAAGCAACATTGGTAAGGAGATGCACTTCCTTGATTGGGTAATTCAAATTTTACTTTTTAGGTGATGCACTTCCTAACTTAAGTCTTGATTCATAGAAAATGCACTTTTTAGTCGAGTTATCGCACTTAACCCTAAGGAGACGCACTTCCTTGTAGTTTTCATTCGTCAGGTGGCACACTTGTTAACTTAAACATGTATCTCTAGAAGACGCATTTTCTAGTCAGAATCCCTCACTTTAATTCTTCAGAGACGCCCTTCTTAATCTTGGTCATTCCATTTTACTCTCAAGAGATGCATTTCTTGATCAGAGTCTTGATTCATCATTGCAACATGCAAGTAGGTATGATGTGACTTTTCCAAAAGTCTTCTGATGATAAACTGGAAAAAAAAGATCTGTTTTTGAAACTTTAGTTTTCTGGCAAACGGAATTTCTCTTTATAATAATCTTTGTTTGGGATAATTTTTCTTTTTTTTTTTAGTTTTGATGTGATTTCAAGAGTCCGCCTGAAGAACAGGGTGAATAAATGGAAAGTCAAACAACAAAGTGAAGAAATGAAAAGTCAAGCAACAAGGTGAAGAAGTTGAAAACAAAGCAACAAGGTGAAAAGTTGAAAGTTAACAGATTGAAAAAATAGCAAGTCAGGAGCCCGCCTGAAGAATAGGGTGAGGAAATTGCAAGTCAGGAGCCCGCCTGAAGAATAGGGTGATGAAATGTCAAGTCAATAGCCCACCCAAAGCACTGGGAGAATAAATGAAAAGTTAAGCAACGAGGTGAAACAATTGAAAGCCAAACAACAAGTTGAGGATATTGCAAGTCAGGAGCCCGCCTGAAGAATAGGGTGATGAAACTCAAGTCAAAAGTCCAGAAGAAGCTGCATAGATAGGATTTTGTAATTTTGTTTATGTTTTCAACTTGTAATTTTTATTTTTGATGTAATGACAGAGCCGCAGATCGGAACCTCGATGGAACCTCACTCGACTCTCCAACTCGGTTGCCATTCTTCCTTCTGTTTCTTCCTTTGAATAATGGTCAGGACAAAATTCTGTCTTGTTGTCTACTTCTTTGTCTGAAAACACTACGTGTTTACATTCAAAGGGGGCATGATATAGACACCTAATTTCGTCCCTCCCCAGTATCAGTTTTACCCATTTTTACATTATCCTACCGTGCACCTTCATCCATGTTATTATGTCCCCACAAAATATGAAAATAACAATCCCTAACTAATTTTATTCTATCCTAACAACTCCTCCAATTAAAAAATGACACCTCACCCCTACTCATACCCTCACCACCCCACCCTCTACCTACTTACCATACCCCTACCCCACGTTTTATTTCAACAAAAAGGGAATATAACAAAAGGGAGGGGGACCACATGGTAATAATACACCATCACTCATCCATAACCAACAAACATAGTGGGGCCCACGAGAGAACTTTCCAAGAAATTTCCCAACAACTTTTATTCATTTTACACACTATATACATACTAACATTCATTGGTAGGGGGAGGAATTTTTTTTTACTCAGAGGAGAGATACCAAAAAAAGGGGATTCTCTTCTTCGGGTAGGCACAACACAAGGACATGGAGGATCTTCATTTTTCCTTCTTCTCTTAAGGCACGCATAGAGACCCATTTTGGACATCTCTCACGAATTTCAACACCCACGCAGTGACGAATCGAAATTGTTTTGAGTCTGGGTTTGTTTTCTTACGCGGAGTTGAATATCGGAATCTTGTATTCGAGGTTTTGTTTTTGGGTTCATAGTTTTGTTCGAAGTTATCGATTCACGAGGTCATATTAAGCTTGTGTTTTGCTGGTTTCGAATTTGTTCGGATCGATTCACAACACCCAGGTGAACAGCAGTAGCGTTGCCCCCTTTTGTTTATCCAAAATCGTTTCCGAAACCAGTCAACGCTTGGTGCTACGTTTGGTTTTGGATCAGTCGGTCCTTCGTGGTCTGTTTTGGATTGCAAATTCCCTAGTACCGAGTTGGACTTCGTGTGGTGAAGGTTTTCTATTCGGAATTCCAAGTCTCGGTTTTCTAAAATATTATTATCAACAAATTCGATTCTTCGAAGGTCCAATTCTATCTCTTATCACTTTAATTTTACGTAATTATGAATGGTTTGTGTTTTTGGCATGTTTGAATCTTCGTATTGTGGGTCATTGTTGATGTTGAATGTGATATGTCGTCGAGCGGGTAGGCAAACAGTAAGCTCGTATAGGCAAGTTTAGAATTGGTGTATTGTTGGAATGTTTGGAATATTTGTTGAATGTTTTGTTTATCGTATTTAAAAAGTGTAGTCAGTTGGACGGGGAATGCCCCGAGGTATTTGTATTTATTCACCGGGGAATGCTCCGACGTATTATGTCTTCGAAGGAGGTTCGTGATCAAGGCCCGAGGCATCGGGTAAAACATTCAGGAGTAGCCTAAGATTAATTTAGAATAGAATAGGTTTATATTTTTGCATTTTTCATTATTTTAGGACTGTATAATTGGATTAGACACTAAATTTTGGATTGTTTTATTTTGTTTGCTTGATTGATTGTTTTGCGTGCTTTGAGTGGTTTATACATTCGTAGTGTCAAAATCAGCCGATACGCTCCACCAAGCGACTGTGGTTGAACCACGGGATCGAGGGGTGCCTAACACCTTCCCCTTGGTCAACAGAATTTCTTAGCCAAAATCTCTGTTCGCGGATCAATTTTAAAGAGTCAAATTATTTCGAAAAGGATCTCCTAAAGGTGACTTGGTACACCCGATTTATGCCAAGTGGCGACTCTGAATAAAAAATGTAAATAATTCTTTTTCAAAATAAATTTTCATTTTTTGTCACTTAAATAATAAAAACCCTTTCGAACTTAAAACGAATCATTTGGAGTACGAAAAAGGGGGTGTGACAAAGTGTGTGTGCGTAAAGATCGAGTATGTTGGGAGTTCAAAAAAGGAAAAAGAAAGAGATGAAGATGGTTTTGGACATTGAAGAATTTATTGAAGAAAAAGGAGAAGAAGATGATTTTGGACATTGAATAAGATGGTTTTGGACATTGAAGAATACCTGCACTTTCATAGAAGAATCAGTAACTTGATTTTTACCTGCACTTCTATTGAAGAATCAGTAACTTGATTTCCAATCTTGATTTTTGGTGAATTTCAATCCTGCATATTGATTTTGATCTCGGGATGATATTGAATAATAGTTGAAATTTTACTTTGAAGAAAAAAAAACTTAAAAAGAAAAAAAAATTATAAAAATAATAAATTTATTATTTTTTTCGTATTATGCTGATGTGGCACTGACGTGGCAGCGCGTGTAAAACACCACATCACATGCAAGTGGTATAATGTCTGACAGGGTGTAAAAGTATCACTTTTTTATAGTTTAGGTGTGTAATAGGTTACTAGTATAGTTTAGGTGTGACTTCGACTTTTCTTGTATAGTTTGCGATAGAAACGATGTCTTTTCCCTAAAATCAATGAATAATCTATCTATTTCTACCCATTCTACTCTTAACATTTAATGCAATTCATTATCTAATGCATTTTTCAAAATAATAAATTTATTATATTCAAAGGGTAATATTATAAAATTATCTCCATCATTTACTATTTCTTAATTCATGTGCCAATAAAAAAGTAGATAAGTAGAGATAGACGTAGAAAATACTATACTAATTTACTTGAAAAGTGTAGTATGTAAAATACTTTCTAACAAAAACGATTTTATAACTAACAGGATTTAAATATAAAAAATCTTATTAAAAATGAAATATTATTTACCACTTCAGTTCAACCTCGTGGACAACATGGAAATTAAGCACATAGCTTATTCTGAAATATTATTCTTCTGAATATATATTTACTGCTTTTAATAAGGATTGTTCAAGAACTATATAGCTTATTAGTTATTAAAGGTGATAGTAATATAATTTCATACTATGCTTTATTTTAAAACATATCTTGCCTTTCGATTTTATAAATACAAGGAACATTACCAACAAATTATTATGTGTACTATTGTGTACCTTTTATTTGAGGTCGCTCATAAAGTTAAGAGTATGTAATAGACTCTTTTTGATAAGTTTCGGTGATAATTTATGCATTTTTACCATATTTAATGTCCCAAATTTGCTAGACTTGGATAGACATGTAAGCCATCTATCCTAAATTTTAAGTAGCCGTTTGGTTTGAGATATAAAGTATAAATAATTTTGAGATAAAATTTATGATTCTTTTATTTTGTGTTTGATTGGAGGTATTAATTAGTCTCGAGATCCTTTTATACCACAGTGATGGGATAAGTTCACTAAAAAAAAATGTTAAATTGTGGAGGTTAACACGACAAATTGTGGAGGTTTTAAACCTCCGCTATTTGCTGACAGAAAATAGTGGAGGCTTATAACCTCCGCAAATTGCCATTTCAATCTCCCGCAATTTATCTTTTTCTTGTAATAGTTATCTCGGGATAGCTAATCACAGAATAATTAATCCCAAGATAAATTGTCCCCAACCAAACGAGTATCTAGCTGGGCTACATATGAATTGGCTTGAAATGGGCTGGTAAATGTAGCCATGAGTTTTGCTTGGGCTATGTAAGCCCAATAATTCTTATTATACAAACCCAGGAATTGATCACATTGAAATTTTTTGTCCAATTAAGAATTGAATTCACCATCAGTATAGCGTTCAGCCCAATCTTGATTTGTTTTGAATTTAGACAACATTGTTAATGACTTAGTGTTAAAGCCCAGGAGTAAGAATGGGCTTATATGGGCAAGTTATGTATTTGATAGGTCAGTAAAAATGGGAAAATCAACTAAATAAATTTATTAGATTGTTTATTTCAAGTTATAGCAAAATTTTTTAGTTTTCAAGTTATAATAACTTTTATTTTTAAAAAAAGTTGTTAAAAAAGAATTTTTTATTTTTTTTAAAATATAAAAAAGCAATTACTGAAAAGGAAAATAAAGATTTAATACAGCTAATATACAATAATCCTTCCTTAAATGTAGTTATCCTTAATTATTGGTATCAATCCACCCCCAAAAATCTCTAACCATTTTTCTTTTCTCCCTTTTTAATATTTTCATTAAGAGTTTTCATCTTCATATACTACCTTCTTTTTATACACGATTTATTTGTTCCAGTCACAAACGTTTTAATGAACAAAGCACGATCAATATGTCTCCATATCCAAGAATCCTCACATTCTTTCAAGGGCTTGCCGCAAAGCTCTGGATTGTTTGCACAACTCTCAGCTGTGAAATTCTTGCTAACAAACGATGACACTAGTCCATTCAAGTAATTGTTGGCTACACTGACCGTCTTAAGGCGAGGCAAATCACCTATTTTGCTTGGAATTTCACCTTCTCTAGATCATTATTATCCAACTTTAGAACATTAAGGTATTGACAGTTAGCTATATCAGGTGGTATATTGCCAGAAAACGCGTTAATGGTTTCATACAAATTGTTGCCTGAGAGATCTACCAAGAATAAGGCCGAAAGTCTCGTTATGCTTCACCTCCATTTCAAATCTTAAGACATACTACTACTTTGATAAGCTGTTTAATATAATTCTATCAATAGATCATTATAAATAGTCAATGGGTAAGTAAAATAATCAGGAATAAGATAAATAATAAATCAAAGAAAAATTATCGTCTTTCATTACACTATCTTCTTTTTCTACTTGATTTAGTTTCAATAAATCAAATACGTAATTTTCATTTCTTTTATGCAACTGTTGAGAATTATTTTTTGAAAGAAAAAAAAAACATAAGTAATTCTTGTGTTATAAAAATATGAATTTTGATAATTTGCATTGAATCATGATACGTCATGGAGGGAGATGGGATTTGTCAGGTATGTTAAATTATTTATGAAAATTGATATTTTTCAATCAAACGTAATTAAATAACCTTTTTATGTTTTTCTTAAATTTTTTATTGTTAAAATGTTGAATTAAAGTTTTGTTCCAACTTCATTAACATATAATATTCAATCTGTGATTTCATAATTCGATCATGTTTCATACATTAATCATTTTTTATAATGTTATTCTGATTGCTTTGAGTAGAAAAATTTTGATATAGTATTTATGTTGTTGTATTATTTTATGTATGTTTTTGTGTGTTGAAATTATGAAATTTAAAAATAATTCCTACTAATGAACTATGTAATATGTTTATAGGAAACCTAAAGATTTTAGTGTAGATAGAATTATATAAGATACAGATTCAAAGTATAGAGGATTGGTTAATGCAATATCAAAACAGTTGAAGATTGACATTACCTCAATCCAAATTGAGATTAAGTTTTTGATAAGTGATACATGCCCATCAATACTCATACACAATGACACGGGAGTAATGGTGTATTTAAATTTTTTTAAAAAAGTAGTATTGTCGATTTTTTTTTTGTTAAATATCTATTGTATGTGACAACAAAATATATGTCAATGGATATTAATGAAAATACTGAACAATCTGTTATTTGTGTTGGTATATAAGATTCTGCATACAAATGATGTATTGTTATAACTGTTTTTAGTGTATGGAACTAGTATAGTACAAAATACAGTATCCATGAATTGTTTAATAAATTATGTTGAAATCAGTTTATATACTCATTTCATACTGAAGTAATACTTTTATTTTGAGTTCTTAATTTATTAAATTGATATTAAAATTGGTATCGATGAAGTTTCGCATATATCACATTTGTATTGAATGAGTTTTATGAATGTGACAATCGATAAGAAAAATTATGTTTTATGTTACATAACATTTTTAGGGTATGTAATGGATATTACATGAAAAACGCAAATGTTGAAAATAAATTAATTGATGATTGTTTGATGTCAAATAATTTTTCATTGAAATAAAAAAATAATCAGTATTAACCATGATTGATATTGGTGTTTGCTTTCTACCAGAAGAAGATGAAGAACATTATATAAATACTATTTTAAATACCAAAACTTAACTTTGTTCATACCAATAATCTTATAAAGACTAAAAGTAATGAGCACCAATAAAAATCAAAATACAATATTCATGTCAAACATTACTAATTGCAGAATCGAAAAATGTATAATTTAATGTAGTTGATTATCAAATTTAATACCATCTGATGCGACTTAGTTCATATCAATTTCATTCAACGATATAAAATACGAAACAAATGTTAACGTAGCATAATATTATATAAATATTACATAAATACAAAAAAAAAACTTTGTTCATACCAACAATCTTAGAAAAATAAACAGTAATGAGCACCAAAAAATTAAATCAAATTATTAACTATCTTAGAAAAATAAACAGTAAATAAAAAAATGATTCGATATCAATTTTATACCAATTTAATAGAAAAAAAATCAAATATTTATAAAAGACGATGCCAATTCAGAGTCTGATAGATGAGGATTGAGTGTTGCATCAAGTAAAATATTTACAGATTTGATATTCTTGTGAACTAAAGACGGTGAGCAAACTTCATACAGATACCTGCAAAAAAGATGCTTATTTTAACAACTAATCAAGAAACTTGAGAAGAAGAAGATGGAAACATCAGTATATTAAACATGATGGCTAAACAATGACTGACAACGTATGCTCTATTCATGTGTAAATAAGTGATTATCTTCTTGCATGTTACACAAACACATACCAGAAGATATATGATAGAGAGTAACATTTCGACCAATGGTACAAGCAACTATGAAACCTCGTTACAAGTTCCGTGAACATTATAAAATTGCATAAATTTTTTTTGTAGATCATGAAACTCACTCTAGTGCCCTTGCTGTTCCCAATGATATACTGTAAAACATGAGAATTTGTAGAAAAAAAAATAAAAGAAAGGAAAAAGAAGTTGAAAAAGATAAAGAGTTAAGACTTCTATTGATAATAAAAGTCCGTAAAACGTGAAAAAGTATAGAAGCAAGTTAATTATTAAAGTTAATAAAAAGTAAAAAAATCAAGTCTTAACTTTAAAATATATATTTAGCATATATGACTCCTTAAATTGTGATCAAACTTTAATACTTAATTATTAAAATAAAAATAAAAATCATTGATACCAATAATATAACTTGCCATAATTATCCAAAGTTTTAATTAAGAGTGATAAATGTTAAATGCTAAAAATAAGAAAATAATATAAATAATAAATATTTAAAAATTGATTTTCGAATATTTAATTTAAATAGATTTTTCTAAAAAGTTTCTATAACTTGTAATTATTTCTTTAGTCTAGTAATTATTGAAAAGTTTTGCTATAACTTGTATTTAACAATCTAATAAATCTATTTGGGATAATTTTCACAGTAAAAATTAATTATATTTACTAGTTAAATATATTTTAAAAAATGTATTATTATGTATCAAAAATATATATTTTATACATAAGTATATAAAAAATATATGTTACTGACTATTATTTGGGTGAATGATTAATTATGTCAATTTCTGATAGGCCAAATCTCAAAATATGGTAGGATTCAAAAAATTATTTTGTTCTTGTGTGACTTTTTTTCGTGTCACAAGTTAATATGGATCCAAAATTTGTGGGGAACATATAAAACATCATCATTATTATATCCGAAATAGTTTTTTAGATCTTTATAAAAAATATATATATAATTTATCTTTTTTATAAGAGATTTTTATTTTTTCATACATCAAAAATATTTATTTTAAATTTTAGCACATAAAAAATCTAAAAAGATCATTCTTTTCTGTTCAAATCGTAAAAGATAAGAAATTTCATTTCCTCTTATCTCAATCAACCCATTATTCATCTTGTTATACATTAGTTGATATTATTAATGTTATTAAAGGCCAGCGTAAACAAAGCCCCTTACACGTGTGAGAGTATCAGGATTTTCAATGAAACAACTATAAAGAATTAATTACATTAAAGTAAGAGAATTTAACATTTATTATAGATGCATATATAATAATGTTAATTTTGTTATATATATATATATATATTCGGATAAATTCTTTGGACACTACATTTTCAACGGTTCAAACTAAGTATATGTCATTGCCAACGGTGGCAAAAAGGTTCATCAAAAAAATTCCGTTCCTCTACGTAATTTGTCATTTGCTTGAAGGTGCATTGATGGACATGAGCCTTTAGGATGTGAAAAAGTTATCTCCTATTATCTTTTTAGTTTAAAAAATAATAGCCTTTTCAGATTTTTGAATAGCAAAATAAATATAAAAGGTGCATTAAAGGAAATGAGCCTTTCTTTAGAATGTAAAAAATTCATTGAAGATCCATGACTATAAGAGCACCTTCAATGTAAATATATTTAATGAATCGTTTATTTTTAAACGTGAAAATTACACACTAAATGTGCTTCATTGTTCATGTATTTTCACCATTTTGATCATGAAAATTCTGGCAAACTCATTTGTTGAATTTCTCTCTCATTTAATACTCCCTCCGTCCCATTTTACTCGTCCCAAATTGGGATGACACAGCTATTAAGAAAAATACTAAATAACATGGCTAGTTTACCATAATACCTCTATTAAATGATGTTTACATTTTAATTTAAAGAAAAAATAATTAATGCCAAGGGTAAAATATGGAGAGAGAAAATTATCTTGTCTTGATAAGTAAAAAAGGACAAGTAAAATGGGACATCAGATTAGAAAATTTGGGACAGATAAAATGAGACGGAGGGAGTACTATTTTGATCTAGAGCTCTTCTTTATGAATATTCCTTAGATAAAAATCAAAAACAAAAAGTGAACAACAATTAAAGGTGAAAAAAAAAGTAATAAAAATGATTAATTGTTCAAAATTATTAAATCGTCACCTTTGTCATTATGTTGTTATTAACATTCTCAACTTCTAGAATTACATTAATCATTTAATTTTGGTAAGGTGATATGTCATTTTTTCAAAAAAGATCATGAGTTCTCTGGACTCTAAAAGAGAAAATAATCTCCAACAATCAATTATAATTATAATAAAATAATATAATGATGAAAAATATTCTCTTGGATTTAATTTATGTATCTATCTTCTGTATTATTTTTCACAAATCTTCTATGAAAAGAGTCATATAACTAATATTTACCGATTTCCCACACTAAAATAACCATCTTCATGTCATGTAAAATATTACTTAATTGATATTAACTTTGTATTGAAATATAAAAAGTAATCCAACTGATTTATAATTTTCTTGAGAAAATACATAAAGACCCTCCTGATTTTGTCCGAATTTTTCAAAAAGATACTTAAACTTTACTTTCGACCTATTATTACCCTACAAATCTTAATTAAGTCGTTGCAAATACACTATTTTTCGCTAAATTTCACTCACAAAAAAAGAGAGAATGCACGCACCAATCAGATGCTGCCATGTGTTAAATAATTTAATTTCATATTTTATTTATATTTTTGAATAAAGTTTTTCTTTTTATTATATTTATCACCCCACCCCACCCCCTCTCCCCCACCCCCACCCCGTCCAACATCTCTCTCCCCCATCCCCCCGTCCAGCAGCTTCTCTCCACCCCCACCCCCTTCAGTTGCTGATTGCTCCATATATTCTTCTTTCTCTTTGGATTTCTATGTTAATTTTGTGGTTTTCAATTTCTGATTTATGTTAATTTTGTATTGCTTCTTAATTTTGTACCATCAAAATTCCATTAAAATGGAGCTTTATAGATCTTTTTAAGAGGATATATATTGATTTTTATAAAATTGTTCAAAATGTAAATAAATAAATAAAATTAAAATAAGAACTTGAAATTGAAGAAAGTAAACATGGTGATGGTAAAAAGTGAGTAGAATTATGGTGATGATTGGGAGGATTGAGGAGAAAGAGAGTTATGATGATGATGATGTTATTGTTGTTGCTCTAATTGATGTTGTTGTTGTTGTAATTGATGTTCTTGTTGAGTTATGGTGATGAAAAAGAAGAAGGCAATGGGGAAGAAGACAATGATGGGTAGGGGGGTGTATGAAATAATTTAAAATAAATAAATAAATAATTTTTTTTTTAAAAAGATAAATTATATATCAAAATATTTACACGTGGCAGCTTTTAATTGGCAGAAAAAGTCAGTTTTGAGCCTTTTCACACACCTGTTGCACGTGTATACACGCAGAGGGTCAAAATTGTGTATTTGTAACGATTTAAGTAAGATTCGTGGGGTAATAGGTCGAAAGTAAAGTTTAAGCGTCTTTTTAAAAAACTCGGCCAAGATCGGGGGGTCTTTATGTATTTTCTCAATTTTCTTCTTTCACTGATGCATGCATGCATATATCTATATCTATAATCTATAATCTATAATCTATAATCTATATCTATATCTATAATATATTAAAAGTGTGAAAACCCTTAAAAAGTGAGTTGAATTTTTTACCCTTCATTAAAAGACTTTTCTTTAGACAAAACTGACTTTTCACTATTTTTTTAATTTATTATTTAATTATTTTTTATTATATTAATTTGACTTCCTAAAATATATGGGACTCCTAAAATATATGGTAGAAGAATTAATTAATATTTTAATTTCTATTAGACTTCCTAAAATATATGATAGGAGAATTAATTAATATTTTCCTTTCTACTGTTCAATTAGAAAAATACTCCTAAGATAAGACTCTATTAAGGAAATACTTCTATAAATATTGAGATGTACGTTAAACTAGAGAACAAACCGGTTTGCCTATTGGGAGAATATGATTGATGCTCATCTAACTTGATTCGATTGCATGTCTAGATGAGGAATGCTTGATTTTCTAACCCTCAACTTATTTACTATTTTTGTCAGCATAATAGAATTCAACATGTGTGTATATATATATCTTCTTTATTTTCATTCAAAATCATTCTTTAGGGTCAAAATTTCCACTCAGATAAGAATTAGTTGGATCAAAATCGAAGTTTTGTGATCACTATTATATTTTTTTTTAATAGTTTACAGGTCGTAGATGAATGTCGGTTGACTTTGCAGAATTTCTTGTGTAAAAGTTAGGTTTAATTGTATTCTTTTGATATCTTTATTATCTTATTGTTTTATTTTAATTTACAGATGCTAGATGAATGTGGGTCGACTTTGAAATTTTTTTTAGGTAAAGATTAGGTTTAATTGTATTATCATAATATCTCTATTAGTTTGTTATTTTGTGGCAGTTTACGGTTCATAGATGAATTTCGATCGGCTTGGAGAAATTTTTGTGTGTAAAATTTAAGTTTAATTGTATTGTTTTGATATCACTTTTATCGTATTATTTTGTTGCAGTTTATAGGTGATAGATAAATCTTGGTCGGCTTTGAGAAATTTTTATGTAAAGGTTTGGTTTAGTTGGATTATTTTGATATCTCTATTATCGTATTATTTTGTTATTGTTTACAGGTGGTAGATGAGTGTCAGACGACGTTGAGAAAAATTTTATGTGTAAAGATTAGATTTAACTGTATTATTTTGGTGTCTCTATCATTGTATTGTTTTGTGGCAATTTACAGATGGTAGATGAATGTCGATCGATTTTTAAAAATATTTTTAGTAAAGATTAGGTTTAATAAATAAATTCTCCATCTTTACATACTCAAAAAGATATTAAATTTAATTATTATATTCATCTTTATTATTTAAACAAATATCCTATTTAATGTAATGTTTGAACTCATTAAAATGAGGTACACGCGCAAGGCGCGTACATACTAGTCATATCTTACGTGCCTCGCGTGTGTACCTAATTTCAAGGAATTCAGTTAACAAAATCACTTCGATATTATAAAAGAAAATATGCTTGAATTAAGAAATAAATTTATTTATTCATTTAATACGAAAAATACTTTAATATAAACTAATATATTCATACAAATAATACAAAAGACATAAGAGAGTATTAAGTTAATTAACAATATATATATATATGAAAAATAAATTCATGTGTATACGTTATATTATTAAGTACTCACTTAAAAAATTGGTGTAAATTATTAACCATATTTACGGTAAATTTGCAACTTTAATTTACTGGGTTTAATTTTAAACTAAATTTGTAGTTATTTTGGTTTGTAAAAATTATTTTCTATGTAGACACGTAATTTTGTCCCCCCCGCCCCCTAAAAAAATTAAAAAAATAATAAAAAAAAAAAGTAATTTTTTTTATTATTTCTATTTTTATTTTTATTTTATTTATTTTATTTTATTTTGTTTTATTTTTATTTTATTTTTATTCTATTTTTATTTTATTTCTATTTGCATCCACTTCACCATGCCACCTCAACACCTCACCCCTCATTTTCCATTAGATACATGCAAAGGGCACACACCCTACACATTTTGCCACAGGCCACACTCATCTTTCCATATGCCATACCTAATTTTACACATGCCACACACATATACCCACAAGCCACCAATGATATTCATACACATAGGACACAATATAAAAAAAAAGCAAAAAATAAAATAAAAGAAGAGAGGGGAGCATACTTTGGAGTGGCCCACCACCAACAAAAGGGAAAATGATCCATTCTTTCCTCGGGTGGACATCATATACACATTCACTGATACAGTGGAATGGGGAACAAAAAACATGCCATTTTTCTTTCTTCTTCTCAACCAGCACACACCACCGGCCTTCTCCACAATTTCACACTTGAGAAAGACTCTCACAGAATTCATAAGCACACACATCATTTCTTCCACTGATTCTCGACTCAAGCACAAAACAGAGCCACATGAAAATATTTACACACATACAGAATACGGGACCGAGAGAACAAAACGGACTCCATTTTTATTTTCGGGTCTTCTTCTTCATTCAGGCACAGGATGAGGTCTTCATCCTACATGGTTATCCAATGTTGTTCCTGTCCCAAAGAAAGATGGAAAAATTTGAGTATGTGTTGATTACCGTAATTTGAACAGAGCAAGTCCGAAGGATGATTTTTCGCTGTCCAACATCCATATTTTGCTGGACAACTGCGCTAAACATGAGGTTGCCTCTTTTGTGGATTTCTATGCCGGATACCACCAGATCATTATGGATGATGAAGACACGGAGAAGACGTCTTTTATCACACCATGGGGGATCTATTGTTATCGAGTGATGCCATTCGGTTTGAAGAATACTGGAGCAACATACATGAGAGCTATGACCACTATGTTTCATGATATGCTGCATAAGGAGATTGAGGTCTATGTAGATGATGTGATTATTAAATCAAAGAGTCAGGCTGACCATGTTAAAGATTTAAGAAAGTTCTTTGAAAGGCTTCGTAGGTATAATCTCAAACTCAACCCAGCAAAATGTGTATTCGGAGTTCCGTCTGGAAAGCTGTTGGGGTTTGTAGTCAGCCGTCGGGGAATTGAATTGGATCCTTCAAAAATCAAAGCCATCCAGGACTTGCCCTCTCCCAAGAATAGGACGGAGGTAATAAGTTTGCTTGGTAGACTGAACTACATCAGCAGGTTTATTTCTCAACTCACAACCACTTGCGAGCCCATATTAAAGTTGCGGAAAAAGAGTGTTGTGGTAGAATGGACTGAAGAATGTCAGGAAGCGTTCGACAGAATCAAAAGATATTTGTCAAATCCGCCTGTGCTAGTACCACCGGAGCCTAGTAGGCCTTTGATCTTATATTTATCAGTCATGGACAATTCTTTCGGTTGTGTCCTGGGTCAACATGATGTCACAGGCAAAAATGAGCAGGCTATTTATTATCTTAGCAAGAAGTTCACTGCATATGAGGCCAGGTATACTCTTCTTGAAAGGACGTGTTGTGCCCTAACTTGGGTAGCACAGAAGTTGAAACATTATCTCTCGTCCTACACTACTTATCTCATCTCTCGCATGGATCCTTTGAATTATATCTTTCAGAAGGCTATGCCGACAGGTCAATTGGCAAAGTGGCAAATATTGCTTACCGAGTTGGACATTATGTATATGACTCGAACCGCCATGAAAGCTCAAGCCTTAGCATACCATCTTGTTGAGAATCCCATTGATGAAGAGTATGAACCATTAAAGACATATTTTCCTGATAAAGAGGTGTTGTGTGTTGATAAAGTCATTATAGATGCTGATCCAGGTTGGAAGCTGTTCTTCGATGGAGATATCAACATGAAAGGAGTCGGAATAGGTGCGGTTCTTATCTCTGAATTGGGGAAACATTTCCCAGTAATAGCGCAACTTCGATTTTATTATACCAATAACATGGCGGAATACTAAGTGTGCATTCTTGGTTTAAGGTTAGCTGTTGATATGGGAGTCCAGGAACTATTAGTGTTGGGGGATTTAGATTTGCTCGTCCGTCAAATTCAAGGAGATTGGGAGATGCGAGATTTGAAGCTCATACCGTATCGACAATGCTTGCAGGAGCTATGTCAATGGTTTGTGTATGCTCCAACATCCTGATAAAGCCTACATCAATCCAGTGCATATAAAGAGTCGTGATCAACATGCTTACCGTAATGCGGTTGAAGAAGAGTTCGATGGAGAACCTTGGTTCTTTGATAGCAAGCGATACATTCAGTCAGGAGAATACCCAACACATGGCACCAATGATCAAAAGAAGACTATTAGGCATTTGGCTAGTGGATTTTTCTTAAGTGGGGGAATCTTATATAAGAGAACCCCAGATCTAGGACTTTTGAGGTGTGTAGATGCAAGATAAGCCTCGGCGATCATGGTTGAAATATACTCTGGAGTATGCGGGCCGCATATGAACGGTTATGTCTTGTCAAAGAAGATACTTCGAGAAGGTTATTATTGGCTTACTATGGAGTGACATTCTATTCGTTTTGTTCGGAAATTTCATCAATGTCAGGTGCACGGTGATCTGATACATTCTCCTCCCGCTGAATTGCATGCAATGTCTGCTCCATGGCCTTTCATAGCTTGGGGGATGAACGTGATTGGGACGATTGAGCCAAAAGCGTTAAATAGGCATAGATTCATTTTGGTGGCCATTGATTATTTCACAAAATGGGTAGAAGCGGTAACTTTCAAGTCAGTGACAAAGAAGGCGATGGTAGATTTCGTTCATACCAACATCATTTGTAGGTTTAAAATTTCGAAGATAATCATTACGGACAATGCTGCTAATCTCAATAGTCATTTGATGCAAGAAGTGTGCCGACAGTTTAAGATCGCACATGGAAATTCCACTCCATATCGTCCAAAGGAAAATGGCGCTGTGGAAGCCGCCAATAAGAATATCAAGAAGATACTACGGAAAATGGTACAAGGGTCCAGACAATGGCACGAGAAGTTGCCGTTTGCATTGCTAGGTTATCGTACTACTGTTCGCACTTCAACAGGGGCAACTCCATATTTGTTGGTGTACGGGACAGAAGCAGTCATTCCCGCAGAAGTTAAAATTCCCTCTCTTCGAGTTATTGTGGAAGCAGAGATTGATGATGATGGGTGGGTCAAAACCCGATTAGAACAGTTGAGCTTGATTGATAAAAAAAGACTGACGTCGGTATGTCATGGCCAATTGTATCAGAGAAGAATGGCTCAAGCCTATAACAAAAAGGTACGCCCTAGGCGTTTTGAAGTTGGTCAGTTGGTATTGAAGCGCATCCTTCCTCATCAGGTTGAAGCTAAAGGCAAGTTCTCCCTAAATTGACAAGGTCCCTTTATTGTGAAAAAAGTGTTGCCCAATGGAGCCTTATATTTGACAGATATTGAAGGCAAAATGACAGAAATGGCTATCAATGCTGATGCGGTCAAAATATATTATGTATGATATTTTATCCTTTGTTGATTCTATTGCATGTTTAGTACTTGCATTTTTGAAGATTGATATGATGAAGACATTTCATTCTTCTATCCAAACATTGTGTCATCCTTTGTTTACCCCATTTGAGCTTAGTTCTATTTTTCTTTCATATCCCTCTTTTGGAATCAGAACAGAGTAAAAAGTAAAATGTCAAGAAAGAAGAATAAAAGAAAAGCAAAAAAAAAAAAAAGAGAAAATTACATCAAAACAAAGAACAAGCTGATGGAACTACGGGCGACCTGATTCTCATCTCTTGGGAGTGAGATACGTAGGTTGCCCTATTCAGGGCTCGGTCCAACCAAATAAAGATTTTAGAGTCACCCAGTCAACAAAACTGGGGCATGAGTTAATGTGTTATTTGAGTCGATTCCAAAAGTTGTAAGTCCCACCCCTACTTCAAGTGTCATTTGAGCCTCTTTCCATCCTTTTCTAACCTTATCCAAAAGCCAAGTTACAACCAAAGAAAGTTCTTCAGATCAATTTTTTTATAATGTTAAGGCTAAGCATGCAATGGATATGATGATACATTGTGGGGTACAACTCGTCTTCCTCAACATAAGAAATCAGGAACAAAATAAAAAATGAGAGAGTCTTATTGGTGAAAACCCTAGCGGGCACCATAAGGCGATGGTGAGTCGAGAGAAATAAAATGATAGTCTTATTGGTGAAAACCCTCATGGGCACCGTAAGGCGATGGCGAGTTCGAAAGAGAGGTGAAAAGGAAAGAGATTTATTGGCGAAAATCTTTTAAGATGTCGTCAATTGAATGAGATATGTGAGTCCACTGAGTTTGAAGAAGCGACTCAGCGGCAAGGGAATGAACTCAACAAAAATGGAAGTTTGGGGGACAAGGATCAGGCAGCTTAATCCAAAATACATGCCATAGTCATTGGAGTTGGTTGTCATGTTCAGATAAGTTTTCTTCTTTGTTTAAAAAGAGGGACATTGGCCTTTTTCTTTCATTTACACATTTATATTTTTCTTCTTTTATGTCTTTTATTAAAATATAAGTCACCATCGTTTCTTTACATTTTTGAATCTTTTTTGTGTCAAAACAAGCGAGAAGGGATTTCAAAACTTGCTACCAGTTTTTTCAATTGTATGAGGAAAAGCCAATGCCAGCACATGAGATAAACATGATCATAATTCAAATCAAGGCAAATATAGTCTATCAACCAACATGTTGCTGGATTCATGGGTGTATTAGATGTCGAAAGGTGCATCTCAGAGGCATGGTAAAAATAGAAACTCGGTGTTTGGGTTAAAGTTATTTCCCCTGATCTGGTCTAGGTCAATGATGCGGCAAAACAGGGAAAAGTGTCAACGATTCGGAACAAAGATGAAAGGAACGAGTGCTGGAGAAGATGCAAAGAAGCCAAGTGCTGCAAGCCACCACTAAGTTTTAACTGACAAATTCTCTTTGATGAAACAGGGGTAAAGTTTTGTTCATTGAGTTCAGCTATCATTTGAAAGCATGTCCATGGGGATTTATTTTCTGTTCAGGACCCTCCTGAAAAATAGGATTTTACTTTCTGTTCAGGGCCCTCCTGAAAAATGGGATTTTACTTTCAGTTTAGGACCCTCCTGAAAAATGGGATTTTACTTTCAGTTCAGGACCCTCCTGAAGAATGGGATTTTACTTTTAGTTCAGGACCCTCCTGAAAAATGGGAATTTACTTCAAGTTCAGGACCTTCCTGGAAAATGGGATTTTACTTTATGTTCAGGACCCTCCTAAAAAATGGGATTTTACTTTCAGTTCAGGACCCTCCTGAAAAAATGGGATTTTACTTTCTGTTCAGGACCCTCCTAGAAAATGGAATTTTACCTTCTGCTCAGGACCCTCCTAAAAAAATGGGATTTTACTTTCTATTCAGGACCCTCCTGGAAAATGGGAATTTACTTCAAGTTCAGGACCCTCCTAATAAATGGGATTTTACTTTATGTTCAGGAGCCTCCTGGAAAATGGGATTTTACCTTCTGTTCAGGACCCTCCTGAAAAAATGGGATTTTACTTTCTGTTCAGGACCCTCCTGAAAAATGGGAATTTACTTTCTGTTCAGGACCCTCCTAGAAAATGTGACATTACTTTCAAAAAAATTATGAAATCCTTCTTTATTATAATCTTTGTTTGGGATAATTTCCGTTTTAGTTTTTGTTTCTAGTTTCAGGAGCCCGCCTGAAGAACATGGTGAGAAAATTATAAGTCAGGAGCCCGCCTGAAGAACAGGGTGATGAAATTGCAAGTCAGGCGCCCGCCTGAAGAATAGGGTGAGGAAATTGCAAGTCAGGAGCCCGCCTGAAGCCTAGGGCAAATAAATGGAAAGTTAAGCAACAAGGTGAAGCAATTGAAAATCAAGTAACAAGTGATAAAATTGCAAGTCAGGAGTCTGCCTGAAGAATAGGGTGATGAAACTTAAGTCAGGAGTCCAATAGAAGCCATATAGATAGGATTTTGTAATTTCATTTATGTTTTTAACTTGTAATTTTCATTTTTGATGTAATAACAGAGCCGCGGACCGGAACATCGACGGAACCTCATTCGACTCTCCGACTCGGTATTGTCCTTCTCTTTCAAATCCTTTGAGATACGTGGGTAGGTAGGATGTCCTCACTCGACGTTATGAAAATCACTTGATTCCCTCATAACGTGGGTAGGTAGGATGTCCTAAGTTAAGACCTGGTTTTCCTCCTTCCTCTTGCTCCGCACTTTTGAATAAAGATCGGGACAAAATTTTATCTTGTTGTCCACTGCTTTGTATGAAAACACCATGTGTTTGCATCCAAAGTGGGCATGATGTAGACACGTAATTTTGTCCCTCCCCTCAAAAATAAATAATAAATAAATAAAATAAAATAAAATAAAAATAATTTATTATTATTATTTTTATTTCATTTATTTTATTTTATTTTATTTTATTTTTATTTTTATTTTATTTTTATTTTGTTTTATTTTTATTTTTATTTTATTTTATTTTATTTCTATTTGCATCAACTTCACCATGCCACCTCAACACCTCACCCCTTATTTTTCATTAGATACATGCAAAGGGCACACACCCTACTCATTTTGCCACACGCCACACTCATCTTTCCAAATGCCATACCTAATTTTACACATGCCACACACATATACCCATAAGCCACCAATGATATTCATACACATAGGACACAATATAAAGAAAAAGCAAAAAATAAAATAAAAGAGGAGAGGGGAGCATATTTTGGAGGGGCCCACCACCAAAAAATGGGAGAATGATCCATTTTTCCTCGGGTGGACATCATATACACATTCACTGATACAGTGGAAGGGGGAACAAAAAACACACCATTTTTTTTTTCTTCTCAACCAGCACACACCACCGGCCTTCTCCACAATTTCACACCAGAGAGACTTTCACAAAATTCATAAGCACACACATCATTCTTTCCACTAATTCTCGACTAACTCACAACATAGAGCTACACAAAAATATTTTCACAATTACAGAATATGGGACTGAGAGAACAAAAAGGACTCCATTTTTATTTTCGGGTCTTCTTCTTCGCAAAAACACACAGGCACTTGTAGGCACCTAATTTTTTCCCTCCCCGATATCACTTTTACTCATTTTTACCTTATCCTATCGTGTACCCTCAACCATGTAATTATTCCTCCATAAAATGACAAAAAATAACAACCCTTAACAAATTTTACCTTGTTTTAATCCTATCTTAACAACCTCTCCAATTAAAAGCGGACACCTCAACACACCTACCTCCTACCCACGTCACCCCAGCTGACCCCATTTATATTTTATTTCTTTCACTGGAAATAAGGATTAGAGATAGACACATAAAGAAAGGGGCCCCCACAGATTTTCTCCATCATCATCATCAATATGCCCTCACAACAAAGACAATTACACACACTCCATTTTTTTCTTTTTCTTTTTTCACTATGAACAGAGAACCCACATCATTGTCTTGAGCACAACAAGGGGGGGGGGGACGCCATTTTTTGGATCTTTTTTTTTCTTTCTGGTTACAATACACAACAACAAACATAACACTCATTCCATTCACCACTTTCGCACGGTTCTTCACAAACACACGCAGAAAAGGGTCGGAGTGAGAGAGAAAAAGAGAGAGGTCAGCGATTGAGAGGTAGATCGGAGATGGAGAGACGAGAAAAAGGGGAACGGAGTAGCGAAGCCTCCAGGAAACGGCTAATATTCTGAATTTTCCAGCGAGATTATCGCCGGAATTCATTTTCCCCCATAAAAAATGCCACCAGCTCTCCTTCGTCCTCATTTCTCGACCAAAAACTGAGGATCACTGACGATACTCCCCGGACACAGGAAAATAGTAACAAAGCCGGATTCTTCTTCCAAAACTGGTTCAAAAATGGTTTAGTGTTGGAACGGGTTTGGGTTTTGGATATTGTTGGTCTCGTTTGGTTCCTATTAGTCCGTTTCGGATTGACGACGTTCATTGATTTTTAGTCGGGAAACTCGAGTTGGGTTGTGCTCTTTGGCATTTGTTCAAGTTGTAGGTTTGACGTTGACGTTCCAGTTGGGTCGAGGTTCCGTTGCTTCGTGAATTTCAATCCATCACTGATTTTAGGAATAAAATGAACGATTGAGGTCCAATTCTATCTCTTACCTCTCTTTTCATGAATATTTTTGAATGGTGTAATTTTTGGTTGAGGTGATTTTACTAGTCTTTATTTGATTGTTAATCCTGGTGTGAAGTATGTTGATCACATAGTTGATTTGGGGTTAAGTTGGATTTTGGGGAAAAAGATTGAAAATTGTTAAAAGTGAATATTGATTTATGTTGGTTACCGATGATTGCCTGATTCGGAATAAACATCAACTTTGTTAAGTTTGATAGTATCATGTTTTAGGCCGTGAATTGTTAGGTAAACGATAGGGGGTAGGCAAACTTATGGATTGTGAAATTGATGAAATGTTTGAGATATATGTTGAATGGATTTGTTTTATCGCAATTGGAAAATGTACTCATTTGATCGGGGAATGCCCTAAGGTATCTGTATTGCTTTATTCGGGGAATGCCCTGAGAAAGTTGTATTTGAAGACGGTGCACGATCAAGGCCTGGAACATTGGATGGAGTAAAGCCATGGAGCGTAGTTTAGGATTAGCCTAGAATAGAGTAGGTTTATATTTTTGCGTTCTTTTTCTATTTTGGGATTATATAATTGGACTGGACATTAGTATTTTGGTTTTGGATTGTTGTTTGGTGTTTGTTTATGTGCTTTGTGTGGTTTATACATTCGTGGTGTCTAATTAGCCGATACTCTCCATCAAGCGACCGTGGTCAAACCACGGGACTGAGGGGTGCCTACCACCTTCCCCTCGGTCAACAGAATTCCTTAGTTGGAATCTCTATTCGCGGATCAATTTTACCGAGTCAAAAATTATTTTGAAAGGGTTTTCCAAAGGTGACTTGGCACACCGGATTATGCGAAGTGGCGACTTTGAGATTTGAATATAAATAATCCTTTTCGAAATAAATTTTCATCTTTTGTCACTTTGATAATAAAAACCCTTTCAAACTTAAAAAGAAATCTTTTTTGGTTAGAAAAGGGGTGTGACAGCACTCAAGAAGCTCACAACGCACACACTATACACAGAGTAAGTAAGAAAACGAGAGTATGAAGCTCATTTGACAGAATCCGGCAACAAAATATGGTAAACGGTGAGAAACCCACCTTCTGTCTGATCTTTTTCGGCAATCTCGATGCCGGCGTCAACTTTCCATCGTTGGTTTTGGTCGAATCAGTCTCAGAATCACCAAAAGACCTTTTCTTTTCGTCGATATCCAGACTAGATCTGGCCGGAATCCAACTGTTTAATGGGTTTTGGTCACTGTGAGCTCACCGAAGTTTAATTTCTATAGATTTCAGGTTCGATTGGATTTTCAAAACTCCAAGTTCGTCTGTCTTAGTGACCCAGTTACGAAATCTGGTTTCGAGTCCATCAGTTTTCGTTCCCAGTTTGGATTTCTGTTTTTTCCTTTCGTGTCGATCAGTCCATCAAGGTCAGTTTTGGGGTTTCAAATATCTATATCGAGTTGGAGGACGTCCCTGTTGAGGTTCTATTCGGAATTCTATAGTCCGGGCTTCCTTAAACATTGTTATCAACGAAATCGGTTCTTCGAAGGTCCATCTCTTAACTCTACTCTTTCATTATCTCGAACGTGATTTTGGTGTGTTTTTTTTGAGTATGTTTAAGCCACGTTGATTGTCGTTGTTTTGATTTTTTTTTAGTAATGGCATGTTTGAGAATTGAATAATTGTGTGATTGGTAATAAATTGGGGATGAGAATCGGAAATTAATGAAGTAAATAGAATCGATTGGTTGACTTGAAATGGATATTAATGTTGTTAAATTCAGATTATTGGATTCATTGACGTCAAACACAATAGTGGCATGTGATAGGCCGTCAAACGGATAGGCAAAGGTTGAGGTTTGGGTAGGCAACTCGTGAATTCTAATCATCGAATGTGTAACTATTTGTGTTGCGTGATTTTCTCCATTTTTATCGCATTCCATTAAAATGTATTCATTTAACCGGGGAATGCCCCGAGGCTCATTGTATTTATTCACCGGGGAATGTCCCAACGTACTATGTTGGTGAAGGATGTTCATGATGAAGGCCCGAGGCATCGGGTAGAGCTTGAAAGCACAGTTTAGGATTAGTGTAAGTTAGAATAGGATATTCTTTTTTTGCATTTTTCTATTTTGGACTGTATAATTGGACATTATTTTGAATTTATTTTGTTTCGTGTGTTTGATTGATTGTTTAATGTGTTTTTGTGTGGTTTATACATCTGTAATGTTAAATTAGCCGATATGCTCCACCAAGCGACTGTGGTCGAACCACGGGATCGAGGGGTGCCTAACACCTTCCCCTCGGTCAACAAAATTCCTTAGCTGGAATCTCTGTTCACAAACTGATTTTAAAGAGTCAAACAGTTTTGAAAAGAATTTCCAAAGGTGACTTGGCACACCGAATTTATGTCAAGTGGCGAATCTGAGTTTAAAAGTAAATAATCGTTTTTGAAATAAATTTTTTTCATTTTGTCACTTTTATAATAAAAACCCTTTCGAACCTTAAAATCAGATCTTTTTTTTTTTTGGTTAAAAAAAAAGGGGGGGTGTGACATTCTATACAAGATATACCTAAATCAACAAGAACGTTAATTAATTTCATATTTTTTAATATTTCATATAATAAGTAATAATAATTATTTAAGAAAAAGGTGGAAAAAATAATTTTATTTATTTCAAAATCTTTATGAATGACAAAAGTTTGAATCACTTTTCAAAGAGTGATGTACGTGCTTTGTACGTGTCTCTCTTGTCAATTAAAAAATTCATTATATCTATATAGCTTGTACCAATAAATCAAAAGAGCCTATTGTTAAAAATAATGACCACATGTTAGATCTCATAGTTTATTAATAATTGAAAAAAATTGCATATAATTAAATTTTAAAAGGAAATTCATATAGAATCAAAATGACTAATCAATTTCTTATGACAGAATGTAATGATTCAAAGAATTTGTTCATATTTATAAATAAGTCAATTTCAAATTATTAATTGTAAATGCATCATTATTAGCAAAAATCACACATACAAAAGAAAAATCAATTAACAATTATCTATCAAGCATACATGATAATTTATTATTTTAAACGTCAAGAACACACTACAGTTACAATCACACACAAAAAAATTTCTCAATTAACAATTGTCTATAAAATATACATGATATTTTTGTAAACATAAAAAAATATACAAAAAAATTTCAGACTTTACCTCAAATCACAAACAAATTTGTCTCTTCAATCATAGATACCGTTAATATTTAAAAAAAAAAAAAAACTTCTTAGAAAGCAATAGTCGATCAAGAATACATGATAGATTATTATTGTAAACTTCAAGAATATACTAAAATTTTAAAAAACTTACCTAAAATAACAAGCAAATTCATCTCTTTAGTCATAAATACTAATAAGATTTTAATCATCAAGAATATATTACAAAATTAAAAAAGTTACATCAAGTCACAAGTAAATTTATCTCTTCAATCATAGGATATATCAAGATTTTACTAAAACACTTCTCAATTAACAATTATATTTCTATAAAATTACATGATAATTTATTTGTTGTAAATTTCAAGAATATACTAAAATTTTAGAAAATTTACCTCAAATCACAAGAAAATCTATCTCTTCAATCAAATAAAAAAAAACACAATACACTAAACCAAGAAAAAATTGTCACATGCTATAAAACAATATGAATATTGCTTAAATTACTCACTTTGATTAGGAACAATCAATTATATGGAGAACAAAAAAAGAAGATATTAATAAAGTTTAAACCTTTTCTAATATAAATACTATTATAGCAAGTTTTTTTTTTTTTTTTTTTTGGTTTCTCATACGATGTTCGGTACCCACATTGGAGCCCGACTAATTCGAATTCGCACCGGATAGGACCTCATTCGAGGAGTAACACTTCCTATCAAGGATTTTTTCATCCCTAGGATTCGAACCCGACACCTCTAGTTAAGGGAGGAACAACCAAATTCACTGCACCACATACTTTGGTGGTATTATAGTAAGTTTTCTACTTATTTTGTTATTATTTTTTTCTTTTAAATCTAAGTTAATTAGGTCTCTTCTTTAATATAAATATAATAATAATAGTAAAGATACTACTCCGAAGTTATTACTCGTGTGAAAAAAAAAAAGAGTAGATTTCTACTTTTGAAATTAGTGCTAATCTTTATAGTGAGTATAGTTCTAATAAGATATAATTTTTATATAAGGTAAAATTATGATTGATTAAAATTATCTCTTATCATAAATTTTAGGATTTTTAATTTAAGAAAAAATCTTACCATATATGTTAAACTCTTGATCCCATATATTTTAGGAGACAATATTATAAATATAATTAAATAATAATTTAAGAAAATAGTGAAAAGACGCTTTTGTCTAAAGAAGAAACTTTTAATGAAGGGCAAAAAGTTCAAATCACTTTTTTTAAGGTTTTTCACACTTTTAATATATTATAGATACAGATTATAGATTATAGATTATAGATATAGATTATAGATTATAGATTATAGATTATAGATATATATGAGCCAGTAAGCAAGACCCACTGATAAAACCATGTGCCTTATGGACACGTCACCTTGTCGGTTAACGGCAAAAGGCCTCCCACGTCACTTTCCTCTCTCCACCGTGAATCACGTATTGTCACTGTCACTCCTTGACAAAGGACTCATTTGATAGGACAAATAACGGATGATTGATTTTGAGATTAGTTTTAGAATGAATTTATATCATGTATGATTTGAATAAAATATATGAGGTGACTCATTTCAAGATTAATTATTCTGAAATTACACTATTATTTTTATTCCTTCTTGAAGGTTTTATAACTAATCCCAAAATAGCTAATTTGAAAGTAGTTAATCCTTAGATAACTAGTTTCCCAATCAAACCGCCTTTAAGGGGTTGTTTGGATACAGGATGAAATAGGGATATCCATATGGGATGAACAAATTATGGAAAACATAACAAAACTGCTAGGAGGAAAAGAATGCAAAAGTGTTATATTAAGATTATAAAACAACTAGGGAATAAGCCCGCGCTTTGCGCGGTGATGAAAGATATATTGATGATTAATCTTATAAATAATTATCTTTTCTATTATAATATGTCTGTGATATTATAAAAATTTCAACTTTAATACATGATATATTTTATGACCTAAACTTTCATTTAATTCATTTTTCAAGAATATAAACATAAAAAAAAATTGCCTCATTTTTGTAAGTGAAGTTATAGCCGCGTACAGTATATATGTATACATACATACATACATACATACATACATACATATATATATATATATATATATATATATATATATCTTTTTATTCATGCAACATTTACATAGGAGAACAGTAAGTAATTTTAGGAGTTGATAAATCGCTCTTCTCCGAAACGAAATCCTCGACATATTACTAATTTACAATTTTTTTTTTATAGTTTTGTTAAAATACATAACTGAACAACAATATTACCGTATGTTAAGTTATTCAATCTCAACATGCTCATCTCAACTATTAAACTCAAAAGTAAGATATGCATATTCAAGGATCAATCTATAAGTCTACAAAGCAAATTTTGTTATCTCAGCAACAATAAAAAACATTAGATTTATATTATGGAATGATAAGAATATTAGATTCGTACTATATATTATTGCATGAGGATTTTTAAAGTTACTCTCTGTTTGTTTATTTGTGTGTTTTGAAGATAATAAACATTAAATTATATTTGTATCCTCTATATCTATAGCATCTTTCCTCGCCGACTATTTAAATTTTCACTAAATAAATTATTAGGAACTACATATACGTATTTGTTATATTTTATATCAGATCTAGCATAAAAATTTATTAGAATAAGTATTCTCCATCTTCATACTTAATTTTCTCTCTTCATGTTCGTTTTGTATATTTTTTTTCTTTCTTCTCTAATTATACGTATATTAAATGAGATTATTTTTTTTTTGAAAAAAAGAGATAATTATAAGAGAATAGAGATATACAACTAACACTTACATCGATCGGTTGGAAGCTATGGAGGTAATGTAGTTAAAATTGGTAAAATGAGGTTTGATTTTTTTTGTTTTTTTGTCTCTTATCTTTAATATATATCAATACACATTAATCAAAAATAATTAAGAGGAAGGGGAGAAGTACCGTAACATTTAGAAAATTTAATATTATCTTTAATTTTAGGCTTTTAATACTCATTACCATTAGAATGGAAATTATAAAAATGAAGTGTGAGTTATGGAGATTTTTTAATACCTAAAGTAAATTATTGTATTATAATTATATAATAAAATAGAGTAAGAATGCCAAAAATTAAAAAGATAAATATGAATGATGATAATAGGAAGGTGCCAACATTAAATAAAAAATTCTTAAGGACTAACCTCACATCAAACTAAAGGAATAACAACATTATCATTCTGAACCTTAAAAAGAAAATCCAAAAATTATAAATCTAAAAATAAATGTATATAAAGATATATAATTAAAAGAATTACAAACATTGCTTTAGTATATGTATTACCGCTAACAAAAAAATAAAATCAAAGAATTCCAACCTCATACAAAATGGGATAGAGATTAAGACTATTATATATTTTCAAGAAAGAAAATGTCATCAATAATCTCATACAACCAATCACCAAAAACTTATTGTCGCTTTAATTTCGTCTTGTAAAACGCACCCTTCACCTGCATGACAATATTCTTATGTAGATATTGAATGTCAAAAAGATAGAAGATTACAAACATTGCTTTAGTATATGTATTACCGCTAACAAAAAAATAAAATCAAAGAATTCCAACCTCATACAAAATGAGATAGAGATTAGGACTATTATATATTTTCAAGAAAGAAAATGTCATCAATAATCTCATACAACCAATCACCAAAAGCTTACTGTCGCTTTAATTTCGTCTTGTAAAATGCACCCTTCACCTGTATGACAATATTCTTATGTAGATATTGAATGTCAAAAAGATACAAGATGGATTTTTTTGGGAAATTTAACAAGTTGTCTTATGATGATGTTATAAAGAGATAGAAAGTATACCAAAAGGTTATACATGAATGCATATTAAGACATTCAATTAAGAAGATAATTATAATGAAAGTTAAAAAGTTGATTAATTGAATCTACACATTTTTGGGTCTAATTAAGATAACACAACTAGATAAATAAAAAGAAAAAAATCCAAGAAAGGAGAAAAAGATAAATGTCAATGAAGGCCAAAGAGGGGTACCACATCACCTTCTCTATGTTTCTCTTTTATTAATATATATATATTGATTGATTTTAGTTCTGCAGCTAATAAATTAATAATTAATATCTTTATAACATAGACATGTTACTGCAAATAAAACTCTTTTTTATCTTTGAATTTTCGTTAATCCCTTGAAAATGCTAAAAGTGGTACAAACATCTACGTTTAATCTTAATCAACATTTTTTGTACACGTAGCATTTTTAAAATTATTTATTACAAAATTGAATTATAAAAATGAATATTTACTTCTTAGAAGAGACTAACTATTTCCCACAAAAAAAAAAAAGACTCTAACTATGATAAAAGAGGAAAAACTTTTTCCCTATCTCTAGACATGCTAGTGCCTATTGTAGACACATAATTTTGTCCCTTCCCGATAACACTTTTTACCCATTGTTATCTTATCCTACCGTATACCCTCACCTATGTAATTACATCCCACAAAAATACAAAAAAAAAAATAACTCTCAACAAAATCCCTAACAAACTTTTATTCTTTTTAACATCCTAACAACCCTTTCAATGAAAAGAAGACACATCACCCATACCCCTACCCCACCACCCCATACCCACGTGACCCCCCCTCTCCCTCTTCTTTTCTTGGCCACAAAGGAAAATATACATGGAGGAAACTTCCAAGAAACAACAACAATAACTAGGACGGACCACAATTGGGAATCCAAGGTAAAGAATAGATATATACATATGCACATATCACAAATGGGACACTCTTCATTTTTCCATTACATCATCATCAATATATACATGCACACGATACACATTAAAAGGGGGGACCACGATGAAAAGATAAGGACTATCTTCCTATTCTTTTTTGGGGATTCTACACAATATATAGAGAGATCATCACAGCATCCAAGGGGGGATCTTTTTTTCATTCGGATAGAGAGATACAGAGACGAGGAGGGAAGAGAAACACCATTTCTTCTTCTTCTTCTTCTTCTTCTTCTTTTCTTATTATTTTAGAAACACGATACTCGTTCTCACAACATACTGGAACACACATAGAATAGGGAGAGAGAGAGTGACGAAGAGAGGGAGAGGGAGGAAATCTAGAAGAATAGAACGGAGGGTTTAATTTTTTCCGGCGAATCCGTTGCCGGAACTACTTGTTTTAGTCGATTCCAGGTATTACATATCCAAAAATCCACCAAAGTGTTGAAATTCCTCAAAATCTTCTTCGTTTCCCATTGGTTTTTAGTTGAATATGGCCTGAAAACATTCGAAACGTGCCAGCGTCCGTCTTGAATCACTGTTTTGGCCGTCACAGGAACTCGGTATGCGTTGGGTTTTGGGTTCCTGATGGTTTGTTGGGGTCTTAGGTTCTTATATTTCTTGGTTCATCGTTGATATTGGATTTCCAGTTGTCGTTATCAAATTGCGTCGTCGTTCCTGGTTGGGTTTCATATAACAAAGTTTGTCTCACTGGTTTTGAAGCTGTCCTATTAGTTTTTCTCTATACCGAGTTGGATTCATCGCAATCGAGGTTTTCTATTCGAGATTCCAAGTGCGGGTCTTCTTTAATATTATTACCAACCGAAATCGATTATTGGAAGGTCCATTTCTTTAACTCATTTTTCTCCTTTATCGTAATTTGTTGAATTGGGAATGTTTGAAATTGGATGATTTGTTGAATGTTTGATGTTATTCATGTGAAATTCATATGATTCTCATACTTTAATTGCCGTTATGTCTATGTTGTTGATATTGAATTCCGAGTTAAAATTGAATTGATCATCGAGGCAAGTGTTAATTTTGGTTGAAAAGAGAATTTGGGGCGGGAAGGGAGAAATTGATAAAAGTTGAATGTAGATTAATTTTTGGTTTGTTGTTTTTTTGATTAATTCGGTATAAGTATGACAGTGATAGATTTATGCCCTATTGAAACAGAAAGGCAATATAGGTTCGGGTAGGCAAATTGTAGAACTCGTTGTGTTGGTTGAATGTGGAATGTGCGGATGAACGCTTCTTTCTAGTTTATCGTATTTAATTCAAAATGTATTCATTTGGCCGGGGAATGCCCCAAAGTATTTGTATATATATTTATTCACCGGGGAATGCCCCGACGTACTATGTTGGTGAAGGCGGATTGAGAACAAGGCCCGAGGCGTCGCGTAGCATAGGAGCGTAGTTAGGATTAGTATAAGTTAGAGTAGACTTACGTTTCCGCACTTTTTATTTTTCGGGACTGTATAATTGGACTGAATGCTAAATTTTGGACTGTTTTATTTTTTGATTGTTTGTTCTATGTGTTTTTTTGTGTTGTTTATATGCTCGTTGATGTCAAATTAGCCGATACTCTCTGCCAAGCGACCGTGGTCAAACCACGGGATTGAGGGGTGCCTAACACCTTCCCCTCGGTCAACAGAATTTCTTAGCCGAAATCTCTGTTCGTAAACCAGTTTTAAAAGAGTCAAAACAGTTTTGAAAAGGGTTTTCCAAAGGTGACTTGGCACACCGGATCATGCCAAGTGGCGACTCTGAATAAAAAATATAAATAGTCCTTTTTTCGTATTTTTTAAAATAATTTTTGTCACTTTAATAATAAAAACCTTTCGAAACCTAACAACTAATCTTTTGGAGTGGTAAAAAAGGGGTGTGACAGCTCTGGCGACTCTGCTGAGAAAACTAATTTTAGAATTCAAGTGTTTTTGGAGTCGTATCGGCTTTGTTTGGCATTACGAGTGTATAAGCATTGTTTGTGATTTTTGTTGGTGTTATTGTTATCACTTTTGTGCGTTTACGTGCTCTTTTGTTTGCAGTTTTTCTTTATATATTATCGCTTTATACCTGGCATCATGTGCTTAACCCAAGTCATTCTTTCCGCAACAAGTCTCGAAGCGCACGTCGTGCACACGAACTCTAGTAGAGTCACCTTTATTTTAGGGGGGGGGGGAGCCGTTGGATGTATGGAGTAGGTGGAAAGCTAAGCTTCCACTATCGACCATATGCTCCCCCGAACGGCCTTGTTAGTGAACCCCAGCATAGGTCAGCCTTTAGGTCATACTTATCTGCATCATATTGAGACCTAGCGGGACCCACTTGGTCCTTTGTAGGTGACTCCCCCTAAAACATCCTAACGTGCTAAATGTTGCATCTTTGAGGGTAACGTGGTCATTTAACAGACTGATTTGGGGAAAACGTGCGTTAGAAGTAAAGCGTGTAGACAAAAAGTGTTGAAAAAAAAACGAGAAAAAGAAAGGTGAAAAAAAAAGTGTTTCGAAGTTTTTTTTTAAAAGTTCTTTATGGTTTTCGTTTTTCACAATATAAAAATCCAAAAAATTATTTTTACCTTTCGCACTCATTTCCCGAAAAATCAAAAGCATCAAAAATATTTTTCTTTGTCAAGCATGCACAATTTGAAAATTTAAAAAAAAGATCTTTTGTTTAATAGGAGTTTTTTTTTAGGAAAATTCAAAAAAAAGTGATGGTAGAAGTTTTGTACATTTCATATAGCGAAAATACTAAAAATATTTTTCCTTCCTAATTGTTTGTGTCAATTTTATTTGAAGTGTCTAATTAAAAACCTAAAATGATTTTATTCATCGGTCTTTGGTTGTGTCCTTTAAGTTAGGGTCAGTCTGTTATTTAATCTTTAATTGTCCAATTTGGACGAACTACGCATACCTGATTCCCGTCCCTCGGGGCGGGATACGTAGGCAACCCTCGGTGAGTCCGGTAATCTTTATTTTGGCCTTTGTCTTAGTCTTAGCCTAGGTCTTTCACCCCATAATCTAGAGTTGTTAGCCAAGTAGGCTGATTTTATTCAGTGTTACTGTTCGGCGAATGGGTGTCATGAAGTGGTCTGTCCAATTTTTTGTTATTACAGGATGGATCTGTCCACAAAGTCTAGAGTCCTTATGGTTGTCAAGGTACCCAAAAAGTTGATCAAGTGGTGGGGCACGTTCAATTATTCTGAAAAGCACAAAGTGAGGAAAGTGTTAGGCAATCTTGTAACACTCATGGATCTCACGCCCCGTCCGGATCTAATAGAAGCTGTGTTGACCTTTTGGGATCCAAACAATTTGGTGTTTAGGTTCGGAAGTTGTGAATTGACTCCTACCCTGGCAGAAATATCTCGTTTGTTTCAATTGAATTATATTTGTCAGCAGATGATTTTAGCCCACAATCATACTCGTAAGAGATTTCTTCGACTCTATGGATTGAAAGATAACAAGCATCTGGGATGTCTCAAACAATCTTGGATTTCCTTTGACTATTTGCTTGCTAGATTTGGGTCCTTAGAGGATTTTGACTGCTTTTAGGATGAATTCTGTACTACCAAAAAAATCTGGAAACAATGTCGTCTTGAGGTTTTCTGTCTGGCTTTGTTGGGTATCTTAGTGTTCCCGTTAGATGAAAGATGTATCAATACTCGTCTACAATCAGTGGTGATAGCTTTATTCAAGAAAAAAGATGAGGTCACCATTGTACCAATGATCTTAACAGAAATATTTAAGGCTTTAACTGAAGTAAAAGGGGGGGTACGATTTTTTGAGGGGAGTAATCTGATATTACAGTTGTGGATAATGGAGCATTTGCATACGCCTTGTTTGATTAAAGAAGATGTGATCGACCGTTGTCTGAATGATCGAGTGCAAGCCATGCAAGAGAGAATGCGTTTTGATAAATTTTCTTTTCCTATGGGAGTCAATTCCTGGATCGAATTTCTCAAATCAAGAACTCCGGACAACATTCTTTGGTCCTATATGTGGTTTCGTCCTAAGAAAATCTTGATTGGATCTCAAATGCAACTCTTTCTGGTTTTGATAGGACTTAATTGCACTAGGTCTTACAGTCCAAAAAGGGTGATGCATCAGTTGGGTAGGATGCAAGACGTCCCCCCAATAATGGATCTTCTGAAGGATGTAGAGTACTTTAAAGAACAAGTCGTGGGGGAAAGAAAATATGAGCAATTCTGAAATAACGCGATAAAGCTAGGTGTTGATACACTCGAGGAAAATCCAGGGTGCACTCAAAACTATGAAATCTAGCTACAATATCTTCCCCGTGGCATTAGTAAACTCTTACCAGCCCAACTTAGAGGGCGAATATGGGAAGTAATTATGGTAGAGGACGATGAGCAGGAAGATCCGGGTGCCAAGGTGGAGTTTTTGATAGTTCAGCTGTCATGTTTGATCATAACTGTGGATGGGTGTCAGAAAAAACTTTTCTGGTGTAATCTCCAAGAGGTGGGGATACGGGCAAGAAGTTTGTTCCCGGGTATCAAAGCATCGTTGCTGGATATGTTTCAAAGTTTGAGTGGAAAAGAGGGGACTTCACATATGGGTTCATCTCAACCAGGGACATCACACAGAGCACCAGTTTGAAAGAGCATTTCTTATCTTTATTCAGTTTGAGTCTTTTATGTTTCTGTCATTGTAGGGTGGTGTCTGTGTTAAGTCGGAGTCAAGTTGTTTTTCATATTAGGGTCTTTATTAGTAATTTCACGTATGTCATCTTAGGGGTCTAGAATGTTGTTTTGTATTTGTTGTTTAGTTTTAAAGTGGTCCTAAATTCGTTGTATGTTTTTTATTTTTTATTTCATCAAAATGTTATGATGTTACGTCTTTCTTTTGTTTGTTTTTTTTCGTTTTTCGTTAAAAAAAAAAACTTCAATTATGTGATGTTTATGCATATGCATCCCGAACTACGCAAGATCTGATTCATGTACAACATGATATGTATGCAACCTACTTTTGGGCTCGATCTAGTCATTTTGTTTCATCATTTTTTATTATGTTTTCTCTTTTAAAGAAAAGCAAAAGCCATAAAGAATGATAAAACGAAGGTAGATAGCGAGAGAAGAAAAAAAAAGGATGATAAGACGAGAAAAGGAAAGAACAGAGACTGATACAAAAAAAGAAGGAAATGAGGGCGAAAGAAAGGAGGTGTGTTTAGAGGAAAGAAGCAAATGAGTGTAGATGAAAATCGGGATGATGTTAAAAATGACCTCGCTACCCTCAAAGACTTGTAGAAATGGACATGAATCTAGGACAATTTTACCAATGTGATTCCCATGCTTGTTGTGTGCCCTAATCCTAACGGATGTCGTCTTTGATGAGCATGTTCTTTCAGATAACAGTGGTAGGTTTGCAGTACTCTGGCTAGTCACCCGTACTTCATTAGATCAAAAGCAAAGCTCATCATGGCTAGCAGGGAGATTCAAAATTCGCTCATTGACCCGGATCAGGATCCCAGGGAAGAAAGTTCAGAACACAATGATGAGGTAGTAAGGCTCAGGCAAAAATTGATAGATTTGCACCGAGCATGGGCTAATGGAATGCCTCCTCCTTCGCTCCCTGAAGCTCTTGGGAGTATCTCGAATTTCCCACCGCTCTCTCAAGTGCAATTCTCTGCTCCCATTGAGTCACCTGAGCACGCGCCAGGATTCACTCTGCGACATTATTATCCTGGCACTTCTAGTGTGCCCTTGGCAGCTCCCCAACCAAGACCCGCTGCTCAGCCGACGTCACCGATCACACCGGTGTTCGTGGCTCCGCCACCTCCTGAAGCTCCCACATATGTTGTGCGTCCTACAATGGGGCTTCCTCGATCTGCCAGTGAGCCAGTATTGAAAGTTCCAGATAGACAGTATTATGCCCCAGAGCCTACTTTGAGAATGAATGAACCGTATGGGTACACTCAGCCACCTGCATTTCCATTTGATATGGAAAAACCTGTCGCAACAGAGGAACAGGAAGTCATAGGGCGTAAATTGAAAAGTTTGGAACTGGCCATAAGGAATTTGCAGGGAATCGGAGGTTATAAGAGTGTTTCCTATAAAGATTTTTGCATGTTCCTAGACGTCAACCTTCCCCTCGATTTTAAAATGCCCAAGTTCGAGAAGTATGCTGGGCACGGTGATCTCGTGGCATAATTGAGACAATTATTGCAACCAATTGAGGGCTGCAGGGGGAAGGGAAGAGTTGCTCATGGCTTTCTTTGGCGAGAGTTTTTCTGATCTGGCTTCATAATGGTTTGTCGATCAAGATATCGACAAGTGAAACAGCTGGGATGACTTAGCTTCTGAGTTTGTACACATTTTCAGTATAGCGTTGACCTAATTTCGAAAGAAAATCCTTGGTCAACATGAAGAAGAAAAACACTGAAGGCTTTAGGGAATACGCGATAAGGTGGCGTGAACAAGCCGCCAGGGTAAAGTCTCCAATAAAGGAGAGTAAGCTAGTAGAGGTCTTTATCCAGGCATAGGATGAGACCTATTTTCAATATTTACTTCCAGCAATCGGAAAGTCTTTTATTGAAGTTCTCAAAGTGGGAGAGATGATAGAGAACGGAATCAAGACCGGCCGAATAGTGAGTTTTTCTGCGTTGAAAGCCACTACACAAGTGATTCAAGGTGGATTTGGAGTGTTCGGAGGTAAAAAGAAGAAAGAGGACGTGGCGACTGTCGTAGCTGGAACCCATTCCTATCCCAAAAGACCGCCTCGCCCCTATCTCCAATCCCAAGCCCAAGTTTATGCCCAAGCTCCATATATTCCTCCCCACCATTACTACCCTCAACAAAACCCATTATACTCCATTCCACCACCCCCATACCCAGTATATAGCGTGCAACCATATGCCCAAACCCCTTCTTACCCGCAATGGCGCGCACAAGCTCCACAAAATTGCCCATCAGCCTCACTAAATTACCAAAACCACTCCAGACCCGGTTTCCAACCAAGGCCCGAGTACAAGAAAGAGAAGGCGGTCAAAAATTAGTTCACAACTCTTGGGGAGTCATATGCTAGATTATTTGATAGGCTGAGAAAGATGAAGGTCTTAAGCCCAATGCAAGGAAGGCTTACAAATCCACCTCCGAGAAATCTCGATTATTCTTTAAGGTGTGCGTACTGTTCTGACATGCCAGGCTACGATATCGAGAAATGCTGGCATTTAAAGAGAGCTGGCCAAGATTTAATTGACACAAATCAAATATTGGTCCAGGCCCCGGAGGATCCAAATATTAACTAGAATCCGCTACCAACCCATGCTGAAACCAATATATTAGAATTGATATATGGTGGGAAAGAGTCGTCAAGGTGTTATAAGCCTATTGTCAAGATACAGATCAATGAGGAGAAATCGATGAATGTAGCAGAGTCTTTGAAAGCAATGTCATTGAGCCAGGATGGAATGAGAGAAGATAAAGCCCAAGAAAGCACAAAGAAACCCCTGATCACAGTGCAAGGTGCCAGAAGGTATTTTGATTTAAGTCAGGATAAACCTAAGTTGACGGTGGTAGGAGCTCCGAGTAAGCCCATATTGATGGTGAAAGGAGCACTGGCAGCGCCTATTATCCTCAAAACGGTGACCCAACCTCCGATAGTTGATACAAAAAGGATTCCATGGAACTATGGGCGGACTGTGATAACCTATCAGGGGAAGGAAGTAGTTGAAGATGTAGATGAGGTAGGGGGTTTGACTCGGTCAGGAAGATGCTTTGTGCATGAACGTTTAAGGAAGTCCAAGCCAATTGTGAGTGGACCTTCATCTATCAAAAAACCTGTCACTGAAGAAAAAGCCGAAGAATTTTTGAAAAAGATGAAGTTGCCAGAGTTTTCAATAATAGATCCGTTAAAGAAAACCCCTCTCAAATTTCCCTCTTATCTTTTTTGTTGCATTCCAAGGAACATCGTGATATTATACTGATGGTATTAAATGAAGCATATGTTCCTAGGGAGAGTACAGTAAATGAACTTGAGAAAATGGTTGGAAAAATCTTTGAGGTCAATCGGATCAGCTTCTCTGACGATGAATTGCCTGTTGAAGGTACGGGGCATAACCGGGGCATTTACTTACAGTGAAGTGCGAAGATTTCTACGTCACTCATGTCATGATTGACGGAGGTTCAGGAGAAAATATCTGCCCTATTTCTACTTTGCAAAAGTTGAATATTGGTGTTGGGAGGATCAGGCCCAACAACGTATGTGTCAGGGCTTTCGATGGTGCAAAATCAAATTCCATTGGCGAAATATAATTAATGCTAATTATTGGGCTTATCGAATTCGCCATAGAGTTTCAAGTATTGAATATCGAATCCTCTTACAATCTGTTGTTAGGAAGACCGTGGATCCACAAGGACAAGGCAGTTGCATCTACCCTACATCAAATGATTAAGTTTGAGCATGACATGCAAGAAGTGGTTATTCATGGTGAAGTAGATTTGTCCGCCTACGAAGATTCTCCCTTGTCTCTTATTGAAGCAAACAATGTAGCGGACATATTTATCTATCAAATTTTTGATACTGTGCCCGTGGATCGTACCCTTGAAGGGCAAGTTATACCGGGACCACAATTGTCTTCCGCTTTTATCATGATGGTGAGTGAACTTTTGAAATACGGATTTGAGCCAGGATGGGGTTTGGGAGCGTCTCTGCACGGTATAGTTCGTCCCATATGTTTTAGTGAGAACATGGGCACTTTTGGTTTGAGATTTGAGCCTACGGCTGAAAATCTGAAGAAAGCCAAGGGAAGGAAAAAGGAAACATGGTAACTCCCTCGCCCAATGCCACTACTCAGTGAATCATTTGTTAAGAGCGGTGTCACGAAGTAGGTTAAATTTGAAGCTGATTTGGTTGATGACTTCCAGAATCTTTTTATTGAAGATGATATAGTTAAAGCAGGAGAAGGTACCAGTAAGGAAGGTGTGCAGTTCATAGACCCAGCTGTCCGTCTCAACAATTGGGAAGTCACTCCTCTCCCCGTCAGGAAGGAGTTTTGGTAGTTCATTTTGTTTTTCTTTCTATTTATCCGAGTTATTCCAGGGTTGTAATCAGAATTTAGCTTGTTTATATTTTGTTGTTTGTGTTTAAACCCTCCTATCTTTACTTTTTAAATGAAATGCAATGTCCCTCTTATTTTGTGTCTAATACATTTTGTTTTTGTCTTATTCTTTATACAACTCTCTTTATGCTGATTCTAATGGCAAGACATGCATGCAGAGTTTTCAGTCTGATCTTAAAGTCTAAGCTAATCAAGATATAATGAAGCAAAGGAGGGATATGATGAAAAAGAGGCACTAGAAGAAATAAGCAAAGAGTTGGAACAGTTTGAAGACAAACCGAATCCTAATTTGAATGAAACTGAGCCAATCAATCTAGGGAATCAAGAAGATGTTAGGGAAACTAAAATCAGTGTACATGTTTTTCCAAAGTTAAAAGATGAAATGATTCAAGCATTAATTGATTATAAGGATGTTTTTGCATGGTCTTATGATGATATGCCTAGTTTAAGCACTGAATTAGTGGCCCATAAATTGCCAACTGATCCCGCATTCCCTCCTATCAAACAGAAGTTGAGAAAGTTTAAAACTGATGTAAGTATTAAAATCGAAGAGGAAATCATAAAACAACTTGAATCCAAAGTAATTTGAGTGGCTCGTTATCCCACGTGGTTATCCAATGTTGTTCCTGTCCCAAAGAAAGATGGCAAAATTCGAGTATGTGTTGATTACCGTGATTTGAACAGAAAAAGTCCAAAAGATGATTTTCTGCTTCCTAACAACCATATTTTGCTGGACAACTGCGCTAAACATGAGGTTGCCTCTTTTGTGGATTGCTATGCTGGATACCACCAGATCATTATGGATGATGAAGACGTGGAGAAGACGTCTTTTATCACACCATGGGGGACCTATTGTTATCGAGTGATGCCGTTCGGTTTGAAGAATGCTGGAGCAACATACATGAGAGTCATGACCACTATGTTTCATGATATGATGCATAAGGAGATTGAGGTCTACGTAGATGATGTGATTATTAAGTCAAAAAGTCAGGCTAACCATATTAAAGATTTAAGAAAGTTCTTTGAAACGCTTCGCAGGTATAATCTCAAGGTCAACTCGGCAAAATATGTATTTGGAGTTCCATCTGGAAAGATGTTGGGGTTTGTAGTCAGCCATCGGGGAATTAAATTGGATCTCTCAAAAATCAAAGCCATTCAGGATTTGCCCCCGCCTAAGAATAGGACGGAGGCGATGAGTTTGCTTGGTAGACTGAACTACATCAGTAGGTTTATTGCTCAACTCACAACCACTTGTGAGCCTATATTCAAGTTGCTAAAAAAGAGTGCTGTGGTAGAATGGACTGAAGAATGTCAGGAAATGTTTGACAGAATTAAAAGATATTTATCAAATCCGCCCGTGCTGGTACTACCGGAGCCTGGTAGGCCTTTGATCTTATATCTATCAGTCATGGACAATTCTTTCGGTTGTGTCCTGGGTCAACATGATGTCACAGGAAAAAAAGAGCAGGCTATTTATTATCTTGGCAAGAAGTTCACCGCATATGAGGCTAGGTATACTCTTCTTGAAAGGATGTGTTGTGCCTTTACTTGGGTATCGCAGAAGTTGAAGTATTATCTCTCATCCTATACTACTTATCTCATCTCCCGCATGGATCCTTTGAAGTATATTTTTCATAACCCTAGGCCGACAGGTCGATTGGCAAAGTGGCAAATATTGCTTACCGAGTTCGACATTGTATATGTGACTCAAAACGCCATGAAAGCCTAAGCCTTAGCAGATCATCTTGCTGAGAATCCCATTGATGAAGAGTATGAGCCGCTAAAGACATACTTTCCTGATGAAGAAGTGTTGTGTGTCGATGAAGTCATTATAGATGCTGATCTAGGTTGGACGTTGTTCTTCGATGGAGCTGTCAACATGAAATGAGTCGGAATAGGTGCATTTCTTATCTCTGAAGTGGGGCAACATTTCCCGGTAACAATGCAACTTTGATTTTATTGTACTATAACATAGAGGAATACGAAGCGTGCATTCTTGGTTTAAGGTTAGTTGTTGATATGGGAGTCCAGGTACTATTAGTGTTGGTGGATTCAAATTAACTCGTCCATCAAATCCAAGGAGACTGGGAGACGCGAGATTTGAAGCTCATATCGTATCGACAATGCTTGCAAGAGCTATTTCAACGGTTCATGTCAGTAAAATTTAGGCATATTCCAAGGATTCATAATGAGATTGTTGATGCTTTAGCCACTCTGTCTTCAATGCTCCAACATCCTGATAAGGCCTACATCGATCCAGTGCATATACAGAGTCGTGATCAGCATTCTTACTGTAATGCGGTTGGAGAAGAGCTCGATGGAGAACCTTGGTTCTTTGATATCAAGCGATACATTTAGTCAGGAGAATACCCAACACACGCCACCTGTGACCAAAAGAGGACTATTAGGCATTTGGCTAGTGGATTTTTCTTAAGTAGGGGAATCTTATATAAGAGAACTCCGAATCTGGGACTTTTGAGGTATGTACATACAAGAGAAGCCTCGACAATCATGGTTGAAATACACTCTGAAGTATGCGGGCCGCATATGAACGGTTATGTCTTGTCAAAGAAGATACTTCGAACAGGTTATTATTGGCTTACTATGGAGCGGGATTCTATTCGTTTTGTTCGAAAATGTCATCAATGTCAGGTACACGGTGATCTGATACATTCCCCTCCTGCTGAGTTGCACGTGATGTCTGCTCCATGGCCTTTCGTAGCTTGGGGGATGGACGTGATTGGGCCGATTGAGCTGAAAGCATCAAATGGGCATAGATTCATTTTGGTGGCCATTGATTACTTTACAAAGTGGGTAGAAGCAGTAACTTTCAAGTCAGCAACAAAGAAAGCGGTAGTAGATTTTGTTCATGCCAACATCATTTGTAGGTTTGGAATTCCAAAGATGATCATTACAGACAATGCTGCCAATCACAATAGTCATTTGATGCAAGAAGTGTGTCAACAGTTTAAGATCGCAAGCCGAAATTCCACTCCATATCGTCCAAAGGCTAATGGCGCAGTGGAAGCCGCCAATAAAAATATCAAGAAGATACTGCGGAAAATGGAACAAGGGTCTAGAAAATGGCATGAGAAGTTGCCGTTTGCATTGCTAGGTTATCGCACTACTGTTCGCACTTCAACAGGGGCAACTCCATATTTATTGGTGTATGGAACAGAAGCAGTCATTCCTGCAGAACTTGTAATTCCCTCTCTTCGAGTCATTGTGGAAGCAGAGATTGATGATGACGAGTGGGTCAAAACTCGACTGTAACAATTGAGTTTGATTGAGGAAAAAAGGCTAACGTCGGTATGTCATGGCCAATTGTATCCGAAGAAAATGACTCGAGCGTATAACAAAAAGGTACGACCCAGGCATTTTGAAGTTGGTCATTTGGTATTGAAACATATCCTTCCTCACCAGGTTGAAGCGAAAGGCAAGTTCTCCCCAAACTGGCAAGGTTCCTTCATTGTGAAGAAAGTGTTGCCCAATAGAGCCTTACATTTGACAGATATTGAAGGCAAAATGGCAGAAATGGCTATCAATGCTGATTCGGTCAAAAGATATATGTATGATCTTTTATCCTTTGTTGATTTTATTGCATGTTTAGTACTTGCATTTTTGAAGATTGATATGATGAAGGCATTTTATTCTTCTATTCACACATTATGTCATCCTTTGTTTACCCGTTTGAGCTTAGTTTTATTTTTCTTTCATATCTCTCTTTTGGAATCAAAATAGAGTCAAAGATAAATGTCAGGAAAATAAGAATAAAAGAAAGAGTTCGAAAAAAAAAAAAAAAAAGAAAAATCAAAATCAAAACAAAGAATAAGCTAATAGAACTACGTGCGACCTGATTCTCCTCTCTTGGGAGTGAGATACGTAGGCTGCCCTATCCAGGGCTAGGTCCAACCAAATAAACCATTTAGAGTCACCCAGTCAACAAAAACTGGGGCATGGGTTGAGGTGTTATTTGAGTCGATTCCAAAAGTTGTAAATCTCATCCCCACTTCAAGTATAGTTTGAGCCTCCTTCCATCATTTTCTTTCTAACCTTATCCAAATCCAAGTTACAACCAAAGAAAGGCCTTCAGATCAATCTTTGATAATGTTAAGGTTAAGCCTGCAATGGATACTATGATGCAGTTTGGGGTACTACTTGTTTTCCTCAGCATAAGAAATCAGGAAAGAAATAAAAAAAATGAGAGAGTCTTACTGGTGAAAACCCTTACGGGCACCATAAGGCGATGAGGAGTTGAGAAAAAATAAAAATGAGAGATTCTTATTAGTGAAAACCCTCATGGGCACCGTAAGGCGATGACGAGTTCGAGAGAAAGGTGAAAAGGAAAGAGGTTTGTTGGCGAAGATATTTCAAGATGTAGACAATTGAATGAGATATATGAGTCCAATGGGTTTGAAAAAGCAATAGTGGAAAAGGCACGAACTCAACAACAAATGGGAAGTTTGGATAGGAAGATCATGCAGCTTAATCCAAAATGCATGTCATAGTCATTGGAGTTGGTTACCATTTTCAGATAAGTTTTCTTCTTTGTTAAAAAGAGGGACATTGCCCTTTCCTTTCATTTACACATTTATATTTTGTCCTTTTATGTCTTTTGTCAAAAGAAAAGTCACCATCATTTCTTTACAATGTTTGAGTCTTTTCGGTGTCAAAACAAGCGTGAAAGGATTTCAAAACTTGCTACCAGTCTTTCCAATTGTATGAGGAAAATCCAAAGACCAGCATATGAAATAAACATGATCCTAATTCAAGACAAAGCAAAGAAAGTTCATCAACCGAAGGGTTCTTGGATGCATGGAAATATTCAGCTTTCAAAAGGTGCATCTCAAGGGCAGGGTAAAATAAAAATTCGGTATTTGAATCAAGGTCACTTTCCTCAATCTGGGTCTGGGTCAATGATGCAAAAATACCGGGGCAAATGTCGGTGATCTGAAATAAAGATGAAAGGAACGAGTGCTGGAGCAGAAGCCTAGGAAGCCAAGTGCTGCGAGCCACCACTAAGTTTTAACTGATAAATTTTCTTTGTTGAAACAGAGGCAAATTCTCTCCACTTAATTCAGCTATCATGGGACATATACATCCAAGGGACTTTACTTTCTGTTTAGGATCCTCCTGAAAAGTGAGAATTTACTTTTCGTTCAGGACCCTCCTGGAAAATGGGATTTTACTTTCTGTTCAGGACCCTTCAGAAAAATGGGATTTACTTTATGTTCAGGACCGTCCTAAAAAATGGGAATTTACTTTATATTCAGGACCCTCCTGAAAAATGAGATTTTACTTTCAGTTCAGATCCCTCCTGAAAAATGGGATTTTACTCTCAGTTCAGGCCCCTCCTGGAAAATGGGAATTTACTTTATGTTCAGTACCCTTCTGAAAAATGGAATTTTACCTTTTTTTCAATACCTACCTTCCTGAAAAATGAAATTTTACTTTATGTTCTGGACCCTCCTGAAAAATGGAAATTTACTTTCCTTTCAGGCCCTCCTGGAAAATGGGATTTTACTTTTAGTTCAGGTCCCTCCTGAAAAATGGGATTTTACTTTTGTTCAAGACCCTCCTGAAAAATGGAATTTTACTTTATGTCCAGGACCCTCCTGAAAAATGAGATTTTACTTTTTGTTCAGGTCCCTCCTGAAAAATGGGATTTTACTTTCAGTTCAAGCCCCTCCTGGAAAATGGGATTTTACTTTCAGTTCAGGACCCTCCTGAAAAATGGGAATTTACTTTATGTTCAGGACCCTCCTGAAAAATGGGATTTTACGTTCAGTTCAGGTCCCTCCTGAAAAATGGGATTCTACTTTCAGTTCAGGTCCCTCCTGAAAAATGGGATTTTACTTTCAGTTCAGGTCCCTCCTGAAAAATGGGATTTTACTTTCAGTTCAGGCCCCTCCTGGAAAATGGGAATTTACTTTATGTTCAGGACCCTCCTGAAAAATGTGATTTTACCTTTTGTTCAGGACCTTCCTGAAAATGGGATTTTACTTTATGTTCAGGACCCTCCTGGAAAATGAGATTTTACCTTCAGTTCAGGACTCTCCTGAAAAATGAGAATTTACTTTCTGTTCAGGACCCTCCTGGAAAATGGGATTTTACCTTCTGTTCAGGACCCTCCTAAAAAATGGGAATTTACTTTCTGTTCAGGACCCTCCTAAAAAATGGGACATTACTTTCAAAAAATGATGAAATCCTTCTTTATTATAATCTTTGTTTGGGATAATTTCCGTTGTAGTTTTTGTTTCTGGTTTCAGGAGCCCGCCTGAAAAACAGGGTGTGAAAATTATAAGTCAGGAGCCCGCCTGAATAACAGAGTGATGAAATTGCAAGTCAGGCGCCCGCCTGAAGAATAGGGCGAGGGAATTGCAAGTTAGGAGTCCGCCCGAAGCACAGGGCGAATAAATGGAAAGTTAAGCAATAAGGTGAGAAATTGAAAATCAAGCAACAAGTGATGAAATTGCAAGTCAGGAGCCCACCTGAAGAATAGGGTGATGAAACTTAAGTCAGGAGTCCAACAGAAGCCGTATAGATAGGATTTTGTAATTTCATTTATGTTTTCAACTTGTAATTTTCATTTTTGATGTAATAACAGAGCCGCGACCGGAACCTCGACGGAACCTCACTAGACTCTCCAACTCGGTATTGTCCTTCTCTTTCAAATCCTTTGAGATACCTGTCACTTGATTCCCTCATAACTTGGGTAGGCAGGATGTCCGTCAATACTCGGTTGTCCTTTTTTTTCTATTTCTTTCTTCGAATAATAATCGGGAAAAAATTCTGCCTCGTTGTCTACTTCTTTGTATGAAAACACTAGGAGTTTACATTCAAAGGGGGCATGACGTAGACACGTAATTTTGTCCCTTCCCGATAGCACTTTTTACCCATTTTTACCTTATCCTACCGTATACCCTCACCCATGTAATTACATCCCACAAAAATACAAACAAAAATAACTCTCAACAAAATCCCTAACAAACTTTTGTTCTTTTTAACATCCTAACAACCCTTTCAATGAAAAGAAGACACATCACCCATACCCCTACCCCACCACCGTATATCCACGTGACCCCCCCTCTTCTTTTCTTGGCCACAAAGGAAAATATACATGGAGGAAACTTCCAAGAAACAACAACAATAACTAGGAGGGACCACAATTGGGAATACAAGGTAAACAACAGATATATACATATGCACATATCACAAATGGGACACTCTTCATTTTTCCATTCCATCATCATCAATATATACATGCACACGATACACATTAAAAGAGGGGCCCACGATGAAAAGATAAGGTCTATCTTCCTATTCTTTTTTGGGGATTCTACACAATATATAGAGAGATCATCACAGCATCCAAGGGGGTTCTTTTTTCCATTCGGATAAAGAGATACAGAGACGAGGAGGGAAGGAAAACACCATTTTTCTTGTTCTTCTTCTTTTCTTTTTGTTTTTGAAATACGACACTCGTTCTTACATCATAATGGAACACACATAGAATAGGGAGAGAGAGAGTGACGAAGAGAGGGAGAGAGAGAAAATCGAGAAGAATAGAATAGAGGGTTCAAGCTTTTCCGGCAAACCCGTTGCCGAAACTACTTGTTTTAGTCGATTCCAGGTATTACAGATCTAAAAATCCACCAAAATGTTGAAATTCCTCAAAATCTTCTTCGTTTCCCATTGGTTTTTAGTTGAATCTGGCCTGAAAACATTCGAAATTCGCCAGCGTCCGTCTTGAATCACTGTTTTGGCCGTCACCGGAGCTCACTGAAGCTCGGTCCGCATTGGGTTTTGGGTTCCTGGTGGTTTGTTGGGGTCTTGGGTTCGTCTATTTCTTGGTTCATTGTCGATATTGGATTTCGAGTTGTCGTTATCAAATTGCGTCGTCGTTCCTGGTTGGGTTTCATATAACAAAGTTTGTCTCACTGGTTTTGAAGCTGTCCTATTAGTTTTTCTCTATACCGAGTTGGATTCATCGCAATCGAGGTTTTCTATTTGAGATTCCAAGTTCGGGTCTTCTTTAATATTATTACCAATTGAAATCAATTATCTGAAGGTCCATATCTTTAACTCATTTTTCTCCTTTATCGTAATTTGTTGAATTGGGAATGTTTGAAATTGAATAATTTGTTGAATGTTTGATGTTATTCATGTGAAATTCATATGATTCTCATACTTTAATTGTCGTTATGTCTATATTGTTGATATTGGATTCCGAGTTGAAAATTGAGTTGATCATCGAGGCATGTGTTAATTTTGATTGAATAGAGAATTTGGGGCGGGAAGGAAAAAATTGAAAAAATTTGAATGTAGATTAATTTTTGGTTTGTTGTCTTTTTGTTTAATTCGGTATAAGTATGACTTTGATAGATTTATGCCCTATTGAAACAGATAGGAAATATAGGTTCGGGTAGGCAAACTGTAGAATTCGTTGTGTTGGTTGAATGTGGAATGTGCGGATGAACGCTTCTTTCTAGTTTATCGTATTTAATTCAAAATGTATTCATTTGGCCGGAGAATGCCCCGAAGTATTTGTATATATATTTATTCACCGGGGAATGCCCCGACGTACTATGTTGGCGAAGGCGGATCGAGAACAAGGCCGGAGGCATCGGGTAGCATAGGAGCGTAGTTAGGATTAGTATAAGTTAGAGTAGACTTACGTTTCCGCACTTTTTATTTTTCGGGACTGTTAATTGGACTGAATACTAAATCTTGGACTGTTTTGTTTTTTGATTGTTTGTTCTATGTGTTTTTTTTGTGTTGTTTATACGCTCGTTGATGTCAAATTAGCCGATACTCTCTGCCAAGCGACCGTGGTCAAACCACGGGATCGAGGGGTGCCTAACACCTCCCGTCGGTCAACAGAATTCCTTAGCCGGAATCTCTGTTCGCAAACCAGTTTTAAAAGAGTCAAAACAGTTTTGAAAAAGGTTTTCCAAAGGTGACTTTGCACACCGGATCATGTCAAGTGGCGACTCTGAATAAAAAATGTAAATAGTCCTTTTTCGAAATAAATTTTATAATTTTTGTCACTTTAATAATAAAACCCTTTTGAAACCTAACAACTAATCTTTTAGAGTGGTAAAAAAGAGGTGTGACACCTTTTTTTTTTTTTTGTGTGCGTGGTGTTCTTCAATGGCATACAAACTAATGCTAAAGTATCTGAATTAAAAAAAAAAACTAATGCTAAAGTATAAAACTATGAAATTATGATGCCAACAAAAATGGCTAAACTCATTCTCATAACTAATGCTAAGAAAATAGGGGAAAATGCACATACTCTATGTTGTGTTAGGCTTGCTACTCTTTCTCCATTTCCATTTCAGTCAAATTAAATCAAAGAAGATGAAATGAACTAATTTATTTTATTAATGTGAGTTATAAATATATATTAGTCTCTCCGTGCTATTTTAGTTGATCATCTTACTAAAAAATAACATATTAATTGATCACTTACTAAATTATGATAAAATTATTATTTTTTTCATTTTACCCATACATTAAATGTGAACAATTATAATTCCAATGTTTATTCATATGTCCAGTGAATATCACTAATATGGATAACATGTAAAATGATAAAATTCATCATTCAATTTATGATTTTTAATCACCGTATAAAATGAAATGTGTTCAACTAAAATTGGATGAAGAGAGTACTAATTAAGAGTAGAAGTTCTGAATATGAAAATGTGCGAGTTAGAGAGATGATTTTTTGAAATAAAATAGTTAAAAAAGTGATTTTTAAAAAAAATATATAAATAAGATTCTAGAGATGTGTCACATCATTCTATTATTGCCTAGCTTTATACTATATAAATTACTCTCTATATTAAATTATTTATTTTTGATACAGATCAAGCACAATATCTTGAATCATGAAAAATATCGACCTGCCTCTCTCTTTGTATATATATGAGTTTGAATGCTAAAGTTGTAAGATGGTTTTATTAATCTGTAAAAAAAGTGATTATACTAAAAAAAAAAAAAATTCAATTAAGAAAATGCATTTGATAATGGGACATTTTTTCATTTAACTAAAATTGAACGATGTGCTAATGTCATCTTTTACGAGGATCCTACTTTATAATAAATAAATATTCTATTAATAAACAAAAATCTTACACTACCCCATCAGTAGTGGTTCTCATCCCCCAAAAAGAGGAGATTAAAGAGTGAAATCAAGACTTTATGTTTCGAAAATAAGTTGACAAAATAACATATTATTTTTCGTGGCCACATTTGTAATGCATGTAGTATAACTTCAGTCATATAAATTCAACATTCCTTACTTTTACTAATAAAGAAATTAATAAAACATAATTAGAAATAAAACTATAACATTCCAATTCAACTAAAGATCATGTAACGTAATGTAAATTTCAAGAGAAGATAGTTGAAGCTTACCTTCGTAAGAGTAAATCTTTGTGTTGATTTTTAGTACACAAAAAGAATCTGCAGTAAAAAAAGGAAAGAGAAAAGAATCAAAATATAAATAACATTATAATTAAGTAATAATGTACGGTAAAATGAAATGAAGGTGAGAATCAAATTTAAATAGAATATGAGAAAGATAAGTCGAGAAGGGAAGAGGAACTACTGCATGTTGAAAGGAAGAAGACATCTACCGTCTTCATTTTCATTTATAAGCAAGACACAATTAATAGATACTATTGAAAGCAATAGCATTCATGCTGTCGTCAATTCCATATATTCCTTAAATTATATTAAAGTGGTGTAAGTAATTTTTTGGCTCTTGAAATACTGTAACCGTCTTCATTTTAATTGCTGGTTAGAGAGTTTGTGACTAACAGCCACATCAGCTGCCCCATAGTAGCCATATCAGAATCCACATAACACAAGAATAATTAAGAAAAATGTCAAAAATTTGAGAAAAAAGATAAATCTCATTCTTGACTTTTGAAGCATGCCACATCAGCAACTCCACAATCCTCCTTTATATATAGAGAGAGATTATCACTGCTCCTTTTCCATCCATAGTTGGGACTTGGGATGAACTTTTAAGGATATTATGCTATCTTTAGTTTAATAACTTGTCGAAAAAATTAAATAGTTAATTTCATGTTTTAAAAGGATAAGGATTTGAGATCCCCAAGTTGCTTTTCTACAACTCAGTTTGATTTATTGTATCGATTGCTATTTTTTTGTTTGTTTGTTTATTACCACATCACTGAAGCTTAAGGTCATGAGAGATAATAATTTCAATAATTTTTGTGATGTGTTTAAATGAACTTCTGAGGCTTGTGATGGATAGGTCTTCTTTGATTGAGGCTATTCTATGTTAGACTTTTCCTTTTGATATTGATTGTATGTTTAGAATTTCATATATTTTTCATGAGTTTAAGTGGTGCACCTTTTTTTTACACCATCAGCTATTTTTTTTACCTCTGACAGCATATATATTTTTATTTTTTGTAAAAATAATATAAAATTAAAAAAAGACTTTTAACCTTACCCAATTTCTCTTTCCTTCCTCTCTCTCTTTCCTCCCATCAACGTCGTTATCTCTCTGAATCCTTCTACCGCATATTCTCCTTCAATATTTTGGAACTAAGAAACGGGAGAGATAAGGTGGTTGGACTGAATAAATTTTCAATTGCATCCTAAGTATCTTCTCTACATATTTATTGTTTTTCGGTTTCAAGCTTCAGGTAAAAGAATTTCTTTATCTCTGCTTTCTCATCTTCTGCAATGCTTTACTGAAGGAAATAAAAAAAATTTACATACAAGACATTTAGTTTTCTTCAATTTCTCTTTACCTTTTGTTTTGATTACACAAAGAGTAAATTATTGAATTTGTCTGAAATTTCTTCGTCGATTTTATCTAATTTCCTAAATTGATTGGCTAGATCGTGTCTAATCCGACTCAGAAGCAGTAATTGGCATGATGGTTCACTGATAGTCTGGTGAGGACTGATGTTTCAATCTTTTTGAATATTTGGTCACTTTGAAAATGTTCTTTGAAGTTGTGAAATGGTTCACTGATATTCTGTTGTGTTTATGCATTCGTTTGACTTGAGAAGCTCCCAGTCTCTACCTTGCCTTTCTGCCAATGTGCTACTTGCACTTACATGAATAGATTTTACTTAATACTTGAAGAGGAAAATTGAAGATGAAATAGGTGTTGTCAACAGTTTGCATTAGAGCTATCTGTTACTTTTACCTGGTTAGTTTGAGTGATCTTTGACGTGAGGACTTGGTTAATAATTCTTTTCCTCATTGCCTCTCTTGCTTTATTTGATTTTTGTTGTTATGAAGGAGTCATTGATCCGTCGTTGCCGGTGGCACTTCCCTCACCGCTTACGACTTACTATCAAGCTACGGCTTTCCTATCGGAATTCTACCAAAAGGTGATACTAGATACAATCTTCAGTGTTCGTCTTAACGGCGATTGCAGTGTTGCTCTAGAAGCATACATAGCGATCACACTTGATTGAGCAGGCCCTATCTTCAGAAGCTGGATTTGATGTTTTTAGGTAATGTGTAAACTGCCATCTCATTCTCCAATAAAAAAAATGAAGTATGGAAACCGCCGTCTGGACATCTCGTCTTGTTGTGTCATTTAAAGACTGTACTTTGCGACCTTCCTTTTTTAATTGAAGCCTATATCTTGGTATAGACAATAGGTGGAGTCGGACTGGGAGATGAAAAATAGGATGATAAGTTATATTTATACACCAAGGCCGTAAAGATCACGAAGTACTCATCAATGGTTTAGAGTGCAGTCTGAAAAACTTATTCGCAAGAGGTTTTAAATTTTGTAATGTTTTTGTTTCAGGAAGTGCATAATAGTAAAAATGTAGGTGAACTTATACATCCTAGTTAAGATTTCACTAGGCATGAGCTGGTGTTTCCTCTGTAAGTAGGCGGGTGAGCACATGAACTATATTTCATCACATTGCAAATTAGCTACGAGGTTAAAAAAAATAAAACGAGCCTGTATGGAATTAGTGTGAAAGTACTTTTTTGTGGCTGAATACTGTGGAGATTGTTAAGAGTGGTGACGATCTTCAATTTTCTGTTGGTATTGTTTTCGTTAGTTTTCCACTTGATAATTTTTTTATTTGTCCGCAATGTGGATGTGGATTGAATAGTAATAGCAATGGATAAATTTTGAACATTTGAAACAATCATCTTGTGTCTTCTGTTTAGCTGAATACAAAGGGTGATGTAGTTTGGTGATGGAGTTTCCTGAATGAGGTGACGTTGTTGCAGTTGATAGAAAGCCTAAAGTGGTCATTCTCCTGCTTCCTCCTCATCTGAGTCGCAACACAAAGCTTTAAGAGTCTATTCATCAGTTGGAGGCTATATTGCTCAGACTCTTCAAGAATGTCAATGGGTGCGTATCGGATTCTTCAAAAGTAGTGCATCTAAAGTGAAGATATCAACTTTGGACCTAACAACACTATAGCAGTGGTATACAACTTTGGACCTAACAGTCGGCGTAGTAACATTTTGAAATGAAGGATTATAAATGTATTCAAAATTTGTATTATTGTATGAAGAAAAAATATCCTAAATATGAAAGATTGTATGTAATGTAATACATGTCCAGATCTTTGTACTTCTTGTGGTACCATTTTGTAAATATTTATCAATAAAACTTACATGTTTGGTGCATATCAATACATACATACATACATACATAAGGTTTGAGCTGATAGTCGTGAATCGTGATTCAATCGTGAATCGTGAATCACTTTTTTTCTAGTTTATATCCACAGACCTTTTTCAAATGACATGGTGCTTTGCTAGTAGAATTATTATAGACCAAGCCAAAGTAAATGCTCCTCCACCCTTTAGTAACAACTCCTATGCAACAGAAAACAAGAGTTGCATTAATCATGTGTGTTGCTATATGAAGCTCCAAAAATACTCACTCCTACTGCCAGCTTATCTTTTTTCTTTTGGATGGGGTTTGGAGGGGTGGGGCAGCTTGTTGTGATGAAAGCAAAATTCCATAAACGTATGAAAGGTTAATTGCCTCCACCTCTACTTTAAAAAATGCCTTTGTATGGCTCATAGTAAGTGCAAGTGGGAGATCAAAGTCCTCAAATCTGGCCAAAAAATTTTGATAATAAAGCAAATAACCAGCTACCATGACATTCCAGGATACCACATTTTTATCTTCTGTCCTGTCAAACAGACATCGTGCCAGTTCTGGTTTTCCACAATTCATGTAAAATGAAACTAGGGAAACCCGTGTAGACATAACTGTTTCTAGGCCATTTGCAAGCAAAAAACCGTGAATTAGTGTACCGCAATATAGCAGTTCTAAGTGGGAACAAACAACCAGAAGGCTACCAGCAAAGCTCAAATAGGTTGTACTTCATAAAATCTTATGAGAGGTTCAGGTACCTGAAAAAAATAAAGTGATGAGATCTCAAAATGTTATGTCACATTGTGAACCGATATAAAATGATATATCATCGATAATATCTTTGATACAATATTGACGCAATATTGTAAAATATTACGAGGATTCAAATTCTACGTTTATTTAAACATGCTGACATATAAATATTTATCAAGTGACACGAAAGGATATATTTCGATAAGTATAAAACTTATTTGATTTGTAGTCTAGACACTTGAAGATATCACACTTGACATGTTGGATATTGTCACTTGACAAAAATCCATATGAAAATCTCTAAAGGATTCAAAATGATTGAAGCTTATAAAGTTTTCGGAAAACTTTTTATTATCCTCATAAGAGATAATTTGATGATTTTGAGTATCATTGGAACTCTTGGAGAGTTTTCAAAAGCCATAGAATTTTTGCTTAAATGAGAAACATGCAAAATTGAATAAGGATCCATTCCAACCCCAAAAAAAGAATGAAGAACTCTTTGGTTATGAAATACCATATCTTAGTGCAATTAATGCACTAATGTATCTTGCAAATACTACAAGGCCTGATATAAACTTTTTCAGTTAATTTGTTAGCAAGTTTGCAGTCTCGATCTTATTGGTCATGTTGATGTTGGGTACTTATCTGACCTACATAAAGTTCGGTTTCAAATAGGCTATGCGTTCATATGTGGTGGTACTGCAATATCTTGGAGATATCCAAAGCAGTCTATCATAACCACTTCATGAAACCATGCTGAGATAATAGTTATTCATGAAGCAAGCCGAGAATGTGTATGGTTGAGGCATGATACATCTCATTCGAGAAAAATGTTGTTTGAAACGTGACAATATACCCACAATCTTATATGAAGATAATGCAGCATGAATAGCACAACTTAAGGGAGGATCTATAAAGGGAGATAGAACGAAGCACATTTTATCAAAGCTTTTCTACATATATGAGCTCCAAAAGAATGGTGATATTAACATGCAATAGATTCGTTCAAGTGACAATGTAACTGATTTATTTACCAAGTCTCCTTCAATTGCAACTTTAAAAAAGATGGTGCACAAGATCGAAATGCAAAGGTTCTAGGATGTTCTCATTAGGGAAAGTTAATACGCGTTGTACTCTTTTTCCCTTACGAGGTTTTATCCCACTGGATTTTCCTTGTAAGGTTTTTAATGAGGCAGCATATACGCGTATTATCTATCAATTAGACATTCAAGGAGGAGTGTTATAAATGTACCACATATAGTGAATGTCTACTTTACCATATATTGTGTATGCCTATTTATGGTAAAGTTACAAACCCCAAGGTTAGTTTTTCCCTATATAAAAAAGGTTTTCCTTCATTGTAATTCATCCCTCAAGAGAAATAAGAATTATTCTTTATTCCCTCTCTACTCTTCTTCTTTATTTTTTATTAGTTTATAACAAGATTATCATTTTAGTTATAAATAGCTAACACCTCCTAGACAAAGGACAGTTGGCAGCTTAATGGCAAATGGGCTCAAAGTTATCACTTTTGCCCAAGATCAAATCTTGGTGGAGGCGCGCTTGTCTCCTCCCATATGTCATCATCCCTTCTTTCTCTCTTTTTCCTTTTCTAAACAATAATCTTCTTGTCAATTTTCTTAAAACAAAAGAGCTTTAGTATAAATTTATCAAAAATTTTAAAATTTATGGATTTCTATTAAAATTTTAAATTATATTTAATAATAATTTAATTTTAAAAAATTAAAGTAAATATTATTATATATCTAAAAAAAATTAATATTATTATTTAATTTGGAGTTAAAAATATTGAATCTACGGGTAATTCTCTAATACCTCAATTCATTAATCTAGCTAATATTATTGAAAAATAGTTCAACCAAATCTAATTTATTTTTGAGTATTTTGATTTTCTATGTAATCATGGTTTGAACTTTCACATATAGGATGACAAAATGATAATTTTTATATTTATGTCAAGTTCTTTGTCATGATTCAACAAATGTAATATTAGATTAAAAGTGATTAAGGGACCATTTGATTGCTCGTTAAGAAGATTTATTTAAAGTTGCTTCTGGATAAAAATTCTAAATCTGCAACTGTAAATAAAAATAAATAATCGATTAGGAAACAAGCAGAGATTTACAAAAAAAATATTAAATATAATTTAATTATAAAGATTCAAATGAAAATAATTATTAAGTAATAATTTTTTTTTAATATAAGCCATCTCAATAGTGGGGGTTAGGCAGACCACTACCAGTTCATTTCATACACTAAAAGAGGGGCAAGTTTGTCAAAAGGATACTATGAAAAACTATTTTGTCAAAGTTTCAAACTTGATGTATAATTTGTCAAAAAGACACTTAAATCCACATCCTCATCAACTTTTCCAACTTAATAACTTCACCCACAAATTTTATAATAATTCACTTTAACCCAATACTTCCAACTTAATAAATTCATCCACAAGTTTTAAATAATACACTTCAACCCACTCCATCATCCACCATTATATATATAAAAATATCTAGGATTCCAAAAATATTAAATAAAAAAAATCCAAAAGCTAAGATAGAAGGTGGTTGTTTTCCATTCAAAAAGCTCCAATTCTGGCCACTTTTTCGGCGTTATTTTTCGAAGATCAGCTCTAAATCAGTCCACAAATATCATAAACTTGTCCATTGCACCCATTGTTACCCCATTTGTTTGGTATCTTCTCAAACACACTTTTCACCATTATTAAAAAGCTTGAAATCATTCACATTACTCAAAAGCACTTTAGAAAGTACATTACAGCAGCTCAGGCGACTTCAAGTTCATTTCTCTATTCCATAAACCCAAGGATCGTTGATTAGAAGCAATATTTACAATTTCATAATTTTCGTACGAAAAGCTGCCCAATCATCGACCACACATCGTCATTCATCGATCGTGAATATAATCCGACCTAGACCATAAGCATAACCTACCATCGACCAAAGCTTAATTCCACGATGTCTATTGCAGAATTTGTTCTGGTTTCTGGTGATTTCATGAGAGAATGGGTGGAGACTCCCAAATGCTGAAAATGGAGATCTTTTACCAAGGTGACAATCCCCGTTGCAGTTTGCCGCAACAGTTCGTACGACGAATTGGTTGCAAGCGTAATGCAGAGTGGGGATCTAGATTGCGCGTTGGACAATGTGGTGATTAGTTATCTAATAAATTCGAGGGAAAATGTGAATCCTACGATTATAAATAGTGATGTACATGTGCTGATGTACATGATGGATGTCGATGCAGATGGCTTTAGGACTATTTTGAGGATAAATATAGCTGAGAGGTCCTTCGAAGGACCGATAAATTCATCAGAACCCCCACCTCCGCGCCCGGCAGTCGATGATGATTTCAGTGATTACGAGAACAATGACGATCGTCCTATTAATACGGAAGATGATTCAATGTATATGAAAGATATTTCATCAGACTCGCAAGACGACGAAGAAGATCGTGGAACGGGATCACAACCGGGATATTCCTTCACGGATGGAGCCAATTTCCATATCGATCAAACATTAACCGATAAAAAAGTGCTCAAAATGCTAGTAGACGCAGCAACGGTGAACTAGTGTTTTGATTATTGTTTGGAGAAGAACTTCTCTAAATTCTTGAAGGCGAAATACTTATCTCCTGGTTGCGGCTGGTTGTTGAGGGCAATGAAGTACGAAACCTCATGCAGATTTTGCATATACAAGTACGTCGGGTTGCACGTGTGGTTGTTGAAAACGCCACCCGCAGGCATAAGAGATTGTCCTCCGAATTGATTGCTTCACTATGCATAAATCATTTTCGGGATGGTAAGGGTCCAAGCATAAGTGAAATTCAAAGGATTGTGTTCAAGGAGTTGCATTGCCACGTAAGCTATTGGATGTGTTGGAAAGAAAGTGTAATTGCGAAGAACATCATTCGCGGGACACCGGAGCATGGATATGCTTGCTTGCCGACTTTTTCCCACATGGTGGAGTTGTTGAATCCTGGGTCTTCCTACTCAATCATGGTAAACCAGATTAATGGATCATTCGTTTACTACTTCTTAGCATTCGGAGCTTGCATACGGGGATATGCCCACATAAAAAAGGTATTTGTTGTCGATGGTGTTGACACCTAATTTTTGCCGCCCACAACTCAATTTAATTTCGAGTTTCTTCAATTTTAAAATAAAATCACGATAATTATTTTATTCAAATAAATGTAATTTAAAATATTTATTTGAGCTAATTTTATCATTTAATTAACAATTATATATTTTGTTATTTAAATGAACATTTTATCAAAATTAGACTTTTATTGATTAAACTTGAAAGCTAATCTAAATGGATAAAGTCTTGATTTTAAATATGATTTGTTCTCGAAATATTTTATTTGGGGGAATATATGTTTGATTTTTATCAAATCTAGAAACTCGAGGTTAATTTGTTACTTAATTCGTGCCAGATTGGGAGTCAATTTAGCGAACTAATTAAATATGACCTCAATTGAAATCAAATTAGCCCCAATTATGATGCAATTGACCAATAGATATTCAATTTGGTTAGAATTTAAACAAGTCGTTTAAATTGTAATTCAAGCTTAATCCCCAAAAGTTAACGTTTCTTAATTGAGATTATTTTAATACATTTAAATTTAATTAGAGTTATTTTTAATTAAATTTAATTTAATTATGATTATTCTAATCTAATTAAATTAGGGTTATTTAACAACCCAATTAGATTTAATTGGGGTTATTAAATAACCCAATTGTTAACCCATGGACCAACAGTCCATTAACAATTTTGGCCCAAAACAATAATAGCAATTAAAGCCTGCACCCACTAGGCCCAACAGATCTTGACCCGGCCCAATCCCATTTTTGTACCCCTTCACCAACAATAACCACAGAAACACCAACTCCAACAAAAGAGACCCGTTTCATGTTTGCAACAATGCATACAACAATATTGACAACAACGGTGACCCACTGACCCGATTACCCTTCAACTTTTCTCTTCACAGACGCGACAACACAGCGAAAACCTAAACCCAATCGACCCAGACCCGACCTCAATCTTCAGCGTACCAATCGATCCAACTCCTTATGCATCTCACATGGGTTTAAGTGAAGTGGGCTCGAGAATGTTCTAGAACAAGGCTAGGTGTCGTCCCCCAACGGATAATTTCGCGAATCTCGGGTATAGAGGTACGATTTCATACATGTATGTCACAATTTCATTGGCTCTTGGCAAAAATTCATTTTTCCTAAATCTTATTGGTCCACCAATTCCAAAATTGGTACCAATGGGGGATGAAATCCAAGCTGTAGAAGGATTCCAATTTGAATTTCAAAATTTCTCCCTTTTTCAAATCCCTAATCTACCCCTAATTCGTCTTCTATATAAAGACCCCTTGGGTCACTGTTCTAGGAGGATTTTTCTCTCCTCTTCTTTCCCTTCTGAGTTCAAAATTTTAGAGGAGATTTTGGGTCCAAAAAGAGGGGGTTTTGGAAAAACTGGGGGAGAGAAAAATTTTGAAGAGAGAAAAAAAGGGCACTCAAGAAAACACTCTTCACACCAAAATATACATATTCTAAAACAGTGCGTCTGAATTCTCAAAGCAGCTGTGAGGTTTTCTGGTGGTCGGAATCCTTTCGTCCACTCGTTGTCCTATTTTACTGCTCCGAAACAGGTAATACTTCATTTCCCCTTCGTCTTGATATTTTCTTTTCAGCGATATGTTAGCGTCTTAGCTTCATAATTCTGTCGCTAGTAGTTGTTAGTTGTTGAGATGTGCTGGGAATTGTTTGCTAGTAGATGGCTTCGATAGCCGTAGGTTTCGTTCATGATGGCTATCACTATGTTGATATTTAAGTCAATGTGTTTGACGTCGCTGCTTAGTATTGTTAAAGACATGTTCTTCATTAAAAGTGCCCTGAATCCATTATTTTTATCTATGAAGGTTCTTTATTTTAATTCATAGCATGTTGTGTGGTTGAAATAACGTTGTGGATTGAGCTTTGATCTAGGACTTCCACTCTGTATGCTGGTAAAGTTGAATAAGCTATTTTCGTAGTAGAGTCGCATACTTTGATTTGTTTCAGGCTGCTAGTATCATGATAAGGTTGGTTTCGTCATTAAAATTTCATACTTTGATTTCTAATTAGTAGTTTTGGGCTGCTGGTATCCTGTTATACCTGATTCCATGATTAAAATTTTGTGCTTTGATTTTGTTTAACAAGTCTCAGGTAGATGGTGCCCCGTTGTAGCTGAGGTTTTGTTAAAGTTTGGTGTTTGGTTAATTTCTGACTGAATTTTTTTGGGAGTAGAATAAGGATGTGGCTTAGGATAAATCGGTTGAATCTCTTTCTTTTACTGTTTATAAGAAAGGCATGCAATGTTCGGATGATGTGTTATTTTCTCGTTCTATAAGCTTGGTGCAAGTAAATCCGTATTGGCTTATCAGATTTCTTTTGTCAAACTTTACTCCACTTTGTCTAGATTTTTCTCTTTGTTGTTGATTTCGTAGCATTGTTATTATATAGATGAATACCAAACGTGTTTTAATGTTCTGCCAAGCATTACAGCTAGATGATTTCCTATATGTTGTATGAAATTGCCACTATGTTGATATGGATTGAACTATTAGTTATCATGCTGTAATGTTTACGTATTGATTAAGATTTCTTTCTAAATTATTTATAGTCGAATTATTTCCTAATCCTTATCCTCCTTCACCTTTGTTTGCATGAACCTGCCTTCGAGTCCAAACGGACTTTATTCCCGTTATTGCATTCTCAATGTGGGCTATTGAGGTCCATCTCTCATGAGTCAATTTCAAAAACCATAAGGAGACAATCACATAGCATATGGATACGAGGAGTTGAAAGAAGGAAAATGGGTTAAAGTCCCATTCTTGAAGCGATGACGAGACCCGAGTCTCATTTATATTTATTCATCTGTCGTCGTTATTTATTTATGGTTGTCGTATTTATTTATTTATTTCTTTAATTATTTATTTGGGCCTCAAAACTAAAGTTGTAAATTTAATACAGGTGAAGCAAGATTTGAGCCAAAGGCTCAAAAACTAGATTAGGACAGGTGAAACGGGTCAAAGGCCCATTTAGACCAGGACAGGTTTTGTTGGTTTGGGCCCAATGGCCTAAATCATTCACTTTCTCCTCCCTTTCCCCGTTTATGTGTTTACTTGCTTATTTCATTTGTGTAGACTTAGTTAAAATCTCTATTAAGTCGTCTAAAATTGTTTTACATAAATCCTTTCTAAAAAAAAAGTCACTTTTCAACAAATCAATCTTTTTGAAGTTAGTCAAAAGACGTTTTCAAACAGTCCGGATAACCGCAAGTTAGCGCACGTTTTAGGTGCCTAACACCTTCCTAAAAGTTAATAAGAACCACTTACTTAGAATCTCTAAATTAAAACGATTTTCCTGTTTTGAATCGTTTGAAGTAACTCTCTAAAGGTTTCTTAATTCTTTTTCAAAATTAAGTGGAGACTCTTCTCAAATAAGTCAAATCTCTGCAAAACAGAAATGGCAACTCTGCTGGGGATTTGAACTAGGTTCTAACCAAATGTTTGATTTCGTCTTTTGATTAACTGTTTATGTGTTTATATGTTTCGATTCGGTAAAGTTTAACTATCACATTTCATGACATATTCCCGCATTATTTAAACTGTTTTGGGGTTTCGTGGATGTCCCGGCCCCTGTAGTTCAATTCCAAAATATGTTGAAAATACGAACGACTTATTAGCACTTGAGTCATCTGATGGCTGTTCGTATTTTCAAACTCAAGTTGTCCGCTTGAGAATCAGTGTTCAAACCCATCTAGACACCTAGGATAGAGCGAAACAAAAATCCCATTTTAGGCATGAGCCTAGGATGACCCAATACCCGATGGGGGTATTGGGCCCATTAGAAAACTTGCCCTGCATCTATTGACCCCGAGTCAATTACAGACGAATCATATTTATGTGTTGAAGAAATATATATTTGTTTAATCCAATCCATTATCCTTTAGGGGTCGAAAAAAGACTTGTTTTACTCACTTGTGTATAAAGATGTCTCAATCGTACACCGATTGAGGAAGGAATTGAAATAAGCCAAGCAAGAAATTGATCGATTTGGACAGTTGCATGGCATCTATGGCACAGTTATACGACAATCGCTTGATCATTAACGGATGTTGCCAATAATGAGGGGTGGATAAAGCTAAGAGCGCGAAGGCCGATAGAAGAAGCATTCAGTAATTAGTATCCCTTGCGTGGGACATTATTCCCTTTTCCTAAAGATTGTATCCCTTTTGTGCAACTTTTGTAGACATTTATGTCATTTAGGTATACCTATGAAGGTTTTTGGGATAATGGATTGACTTTAAAAGGTGTATATTTTCTTCAAAATTCGTTAGGCCTAAACCCTTGGCTCAAACGAGTCACCTAATTAGGATGCACGTTTATTACAATATGCTTGTGTAATATAATTATTTATGTGCTTATACGTGTTATGTTGATTCGAATCAAAGGAGAACTGATCCAATCACATTTTCCATAGAATATCTCTAGTCAGACCACTATACAAAAGTCCAATCAAAAGTACTCCAAGTCTCCCAAGTTTCTCAGAAAAGTCCGTAGTCATTCTTAAAACTTAAAAGTCACATAATATCTTTTGCCATCTCTAATCATAGTTTATTTTAAATCACCAAATCAATGTGAATTAAAGATAACAGTTCAGTTTCTCTATTAACTGGAAAACATGATTTTTTAGTAATTTTAGCTTCAACACATATTTCACATTTATTGAAATTACTTGTATCTAAACCAGATATTAAACCAAGTGATTGCATATTCTTTATATATTTAATATTAATATGTTCTAATCTAGTATGCCATAAAGAAATAGACTCAACCATATAAGCAGAAGCTGATGCATTATCATTGATAATATTAAATACATAAAGTCCATGGTTACAATAGCCTTTTTTCACAAATACATTATTTTTTATCAAAATAATTTTATTAGATTCAACAGACACTTTCATTCCAGCTTTTTCCAGCAAAGCCACAGAAATCAGGTTTGCTCACATTGTAGGAACATGTAGCACATCTATGAGGGTTAAAGTTTTTTTCGAAGTAAGTTTTAGCATCACTTTACCCTTTTCAAATACTTTAGCAGTTCTTGAGTCTCTAAGGTAGACCACTTCACTGTCATCTCCTGTTGATGTATAGGAGGCAAATGCTTCTCGATTTGCACAAATGTGTCGAGTAGTCTCAGAGTCTATCGCTCATTCTTTTATATGTGCCACCATATTTACTTTAGAAATAACAACTGTAATTATTTCATCTCCTTCAACTAAATAAATTTTGGGAGGAATTGTCATTTCTTTGTTATTTCTCATTCCGTGCCTACATTGATCGGCATAATGACCTGATTTTCCATAAGTAAAATAAGTGGCTTTTCTTTTCTTAAGATTGAGATTGTTAGGCTTGTAACCTTGAGACTTATTACCATACCTTCTGTTATTGTGTTGATCTTGTACTAAATTTGCTTTGAGCGCAGCCTGCTTAGCTTTGAACGACTCCTTTCTGTTGGTGTCTTCAATTAGAATATGAGTTATAATTTTCTCAATAGTAAAATTTGTCTACTTATGTTTCAGGTTATTTTTATAGTCATTTCATGATTCGGGTAATTTTTCAATCAACACTCCAACAACAAATTTTTCTGGTAAAGCGATGTCCTCAACCTTCAAATCTTCTAACAATTTTTTATATTCATTTATTTAAATTTTTGTTTCTTTCACATCACTCATTTGCTAATTATAAATTTTTCCAACCACAAATTTTTGTTTGGTTACATCTTCAGCTGTGAATTCCTTAATTAATGCTTTCCAGATGACTTTTGCTTCTTTGCAACTGCAATACACATCAAATAGTTCATTAGAAATTGTTTATAAAATAGTATGGCGACATACCTTATTGGCGTATTTTCATGACTCCAAAAATTTGCTGTTAACGTTTGCGTCAGGTTGTGTTTGTGACAAAGCATATGCAACACCATGAACATCAAGTAGTAAAAATATTCGTTCTTGCCATCTTTTAAAATTTTCATTAGCAAATATTTTAATATTTGAAACATTAGAAAACGATTTTGCATATGGTAGAACCACCGGAACAGAAGTATCAGGAGTTGCGTCGGTAGTAAAAGTACCAGGAGTAGAATTACCTGCCATAATTTCTTAGATTGTTGGGAACAAAATAATAATAACAATATTATTTAACTGTTAACAAAATGATAATATAACAATAATAATATTAGCAGTATAATAATAATAATGTATAATAATATAATTTTAATGATATTATAATCAATATAATAACTAGAACAGTAATACAATTACTTCTTAACAAGTTAGTAATACTGAATATTAAATAAATATTATAACGATATGATTTTAAGTAATATATTAATTATACTTGAGTCATGTTAGACATTATCTTAACTCTTCATCGAGTAATTACGTAGTCTATAAATATTAAATATTAATTAGCTATTATGAGTAAATATTTAATTTTACCTATCCTTAATATAAATTAAAAAAAAAATTTACACACTCTTTATTAATTTTTTGACTCCGCCACTGGACGGAAGTAACTGGCGTTGGAGGTTGCATTATATTTATATATATGACATGCATGAATATATAATATATGTAGGGGGTAGGAACATGTTAGTAGTAGAAAGAAATAATGAAAAAAGATAAGACTTTTGTATACTTTTCCCAACACTTATTCATTACTTCTCTTGTTACTTGTGTCCAAATTTTTATTGCTGATTAGCATATACCATATTAATTAATTATCCCTTCATTCACTTGTCATGGATTGACAAGAAAAAGGTGCTCTGATTTCTTTCTTTATTTTACTTAATTTTTATTAACTTAATATAATTTTTTTAAAAATACTTTTTTCTTTTTAAATTATTCATCTCAAATTAAGATGACACGGTAATTAAAAATAATAATTAATAATATGCCTAATTTGCCATAATATCTCTATTAAAAATGATGTTTACATTTTAATTTGAAAAAAAAAGTAATTAATGCAAAGGGTAAAACATAATTTTTTTTTTTTTGTCTCTTCTTGATTAATGAAAAAAGACAAGTAAAATGAGAAATCAAATTAGGAAATATGAGATGGATAATTTAGGACGAAAAGAGTATTTAAGTAGAGGTATATTTTATTAAACTAACCTTATTGATGAACTCCGCTGTCAATTGATATTACTTGCTAGTTCTTTTTTTGCTTTGTGCTTTGTTAAACTAAAGTTAAATTTTTCACTGAATTTCTTAATTGAATTTCCACTAAATTCGTTAACTGAATTTTAGTATTTTGACCTTTTAATTTGTCTAGAATTTGTGCCAAGTATAATTTTCAATGTTGATACATATTATGCCATAGTATGACTCAATCTATCTATAACTGGCTATAAAATATTTTCTTTATTTCATGTAAATTGGATTTCATAAGTATATCCAAAGTAAATCAGAGTTCAAAACCGACATGGAGAGAGGAACTTGGCATTGGTGTGAAAATTGAAAGATGAAAATGGGGAGACTTAAAAAAAAAATAAAAAGAGGTGGTTAGAGGAACAAGGAAGGCGGTGGATAATATTGGAGAAATAAAGAAAAATATAAGTGAAATGAATGAAAAAATTAGGATGAAAGGCGAGAAAGAAATAGATGATTTGGTTAAAAAATTGAAAGCTACTTTGCAAGAGTGAATGTATAATTCATGGATTAGATTTATTGTAAGTACATACTTTGAATCATAAATCATAATATATAAAGGGAGGGCAACTAGTACAAGGATGGATTAATTAAAGGGGAAAGGATAAAAATAACACCTAAAATTAAAATAAAATCACAAAAATAACACCCACAATTAAATACCCAGAAAATAGCCATCGTCATAACCATTTTCATTCCGGTGATACTGCCCATATACTCCACTGTGACTCAACTGAGCTTTTAAACCTCCCTCAAACCCCAAACTACGCAACAAATTTGACGAATTTATCCACCACTGTAACTACTATCATTTCTATTATCAACTAAAGTATTTTGATAATCCTTTCGAGACCCGAAATCACTACTTTGTGAGGATAAACTTCCATACCCAGATGAAAAGTTTCCATTTTGCGCATGTGGGTTATGCTTAAACCCTTCAACATCCTTTGGAAAGTAACTTCTAACACCACTAGCTGATTCTTGAAATCCAGTTTTACGTTCTTAAAAATCAGCTCCACTAATATTCTGTTGATTATATCCCTATTCTTGACCTTGCCAGTTTGGTTTACTCAAAGAACCCAAATTTTTTGAGTTATAATCAAAATTCCCATCTGAATTGCGTCGAAAATTACGAATATTTCTCCCTCTTAACTCAGAAAAGGTGTATGAATGTGCTATATGTACTGTATCAATTTTTTATAGCTACTGTATATGCTTACATAGTTTTCCTCTATAAAAGGTGTATTTATGTGGTATATATACTATATCGATGTGGTATAAAAGTGTATCAACCGAGTATAAGAGAGTATCAATTGGGTATATGAACACTGAATATGCATGCACAGATACTCCTCTCTCTTGTTATAAAAGTGTATCAATATAGTATAAAAGAATATCAATTGGGTATAGGGACTGCATGTGCTTGCATAAAATTTCCTTTCTCTTTTTAAAAAAGTGTATCACTGTAGTATAAAAGTGTATCAATATGATATAAAAGTGTATCAATTGAGTATAGAGACTGCATGTGTCCAATTAGGCCAAATGACTAAAAAAGAGAATTAAATTGAGTCGACTTACAGTTGTCCACATTTTTAAATTATGGGCCCTTTTTTTTAAAAACTAAAAATTACACAAATACACAACTTATGTTTCCAATATTACAAAAAATCTCAACTCCCTAAACATATTACAAAAATCCCAACATATACACAGAATGTTATGTATATATCGGCTATGTTATGTATATTAATAGAGAGAGAGTAAAGTAATTAAAAAAGTAGAAGAGAATGTAATTATTTCCAAAAAGGTTGACATTTATGTTATTTAATGGTCAGCCCATATCCTTTCCCCTTAATTAAATAGGCAACATGCACAACGGGGAAGAGCACTTCCATTTAATTATACTTTTAATTTTATTTTAATTTATGTGATATATTATTTATTCATAATAAATAACGATTCATCTTTAGAATTAGAAACATTCTAATTATAAATTTCTCAATTTACACTTAATGTCTAGATTTTGAAACGATCTCAGAAATATCATGTCATATTTTAAATCATATAAGTTATAAAAACTATCCGGTATATATATGCATGTTAATTATAAGTTTGACTAATGTTTCATTATTCATTTATTTATTAACTAGTAAACTTATTCGCGCTTCACGTGATTATAAAAAGTATTTATTAACGATCTCTTTAATAAATTTAGGTAAGAATAGAGGTAAATTTTTATATGCACATACAAAACTTAATTATGTATGTTGATGAAATAAAAAATATAATTTTTTTTATTAAAAAAATAGAGCTTGGAGAAACTTCATTTTCATGAACGAAAAAAGAAAGATATTTTTTAAAGACATTTTTACTTTTGATTATATGAATACTACATAGAAAAGTATATGAAAATCCATAGTAATTAGCATGATATGGGATGACAAGAGAAAGAGGTCTCCATAAAGATTTAAATTGATTGTCAAACGTGGGCTTTAACTCTTGCATGTATTTAGTGAGGTTTTTAAAGTAATTTATTAAATAGGTTATGAATAAAAAATTAAAAAAATATCTCAAAAAATGAAAAAGAAAGCCTCAAAAAAATGAGGAAAAAAAAGAAGAAATGGAGGTCATAGAGAGGTGTCACATCATCTCCTTTATGACAAAAAATAGTCATGTTGAAGTTTATTGAATAAAATCTATTTATATATAGAGAGAGATTAAAGATTACATTAAAATTTTCAAATGAATACCACATTCAATATATATTAAATTCACAAAAAATAAAGTGAAAAAGTAGAGAAAAGAGAATTAAGAGGAATTACAAAAATAATATTTGAAGTGATTTCATTACACATACCAAAATATTTTGTTATTAGGAAAAAAACCTCTCATGTTAGGATTTGTATTTAAATTTTACCTTTTCTATATGTTTTTTTTTTAAAAATTATTTGTTTCATGTTGAAAAGTTTCTTTCGCATTAATTAGATTTAAAAAGAACTTAAATAATTATCCATGATGCAACGTGCATTAATCTTAAGTTAAGACTGTCAACGTAGATTCGACTATTCGTTATAATTTGTTTAGTTTTATGATCTTTTATAAGCAATTTTCATTTTTGTACATCATATTCTTACACATAATTAAGAGATTTGAAAATAAATATATTTTCTCTCTTTATTTTTTAAGTGACTGAAATTTTTTAATTCCTCTATATGATTATGACTAATTAATCGATTTAGATCTAAGATTATAGCTAATGATTTATATTTTTACTCAAGCTATATTGTGATGAATTTCATAATTTCCATCACCATATTAGTTATACCTATTATTGAAATTGACAAATAAATAAATATTTAAGCTGGTATTTATATACTCGCACTTGCATTGTGAAAGTGTTTAAAGTTATTTTGACTTAGAAGCACTTCAATAATTAAAAAGTAATTCTATAATGCTAAAAAGATGCAACGGGAAGATTTCTCAAGCATTACCTGATATAAATCCTTCATTTACATTGTAAGGCATGCATTTATAGTATGATGCCATTGTAGCCATAAACAAATTAAGCAACTTTAGTAAATGAATCAGACGTCAATAAAAAGTGAATAGGAAGATCACAACATGAAAAGCAAAAGGGTTCCAAAAACTATGAAGGCACCCACAATATTCAAGTTAGAAGCAAACACCATAAAGAATAACAACGACCAAATATGCTAACGTAGCGACCACGTCGAATGTCTCTTCTTCAACAAATTCACACTCTTTTTGAAGATATGCAAATGATTTTTATTTTTTTTGATAAAAAAATATATGAAAGTTTAAAGAATGAAAATTTTAAACAATACATAATGAAAGAAATAGCCTTAATCTTGATGATAGAGGAAAAAAATACTCATAATGTCTCTATTTATAGGACAAACATATGAAATATCAAAGGATATCATGAATATTACTTAATATAATTTAGGAGTTATGATCATCAAAAGTCATGGAAGTAATGAAAATAAAGACCATTATATTTGTATAGTAAAGAAAATGAATAAATGAAATAGTAATTGATATATTCATTTTAATTGTTAAACAGATTAATTGACTCATGAAAAGATTAGAGGAAAAAAATAAATTCAAAAAAAGGAGAATAGAAATGGAGGTCATAGAGAGGCGCCACATTACCTTGTCTATGTTTTTCGTTATTATTATATACTAGGGTACTTGTCCGCGCTTCGCGCAGTTATAAAAAAATTATATAAGATTAAAATGATAAATTAAGTGTAAAATTGTTTGATGGAAAGAATTTATTAAATGTATTGTTAGTTCAATGACACATAAGAGAGTGAGACAATCAATAATTTAAAAGAGGAAAAATTTTATGATTCCTCTGAATCCTTACAAGACTAATGAATTTATTGGATTCTATCACATCTCAATTATAAAATATTGTGAATCTAGTTCACTGTGAGGTTTTAGGATGTGCAAAATGACATGGTATGACTCATTATTTTTTCTTACTATAATTCATTATTGCATTTATAGTGTTTTTCATTGTCCTTATCTATACGCGCCATATTATATTTAGTGACTTATGACTTTAAATTGAATAAAATGACTCAAAATAGTTGTTGGACAATTGATGAATTAATAAACTTTCACTAAATTAATAAACAATTCATTCGTATGAATGCAAAACAAACAAAATTTTTACAGTAATATTTGAAATCCAGTAAATATTTTGAAGCCTATTACCAAATTGTGCTTAAACCCTATAATAATATTTGAAATTTCATGAAAATTCACATTTAAGACATTTTCATACTGTGTTTCTTGATTGAAGGGAGGTGATTCTTCACGTTTCTCATTCCCAAAAGTCTTGTAATAATCTTTTCTTAATCAACTCTTAAGAAGTCATGATCATGAATCTGCAAGATATGAATAAGCACATTTGATTAAAATATCAAATGAAACTAATAATTTTACATATAATAAATTTCGATATACATGTCACACCCCTTTTTCGTACTCCAAAAAGATTGAATTTTTTAGTTTCGAAAGGGCTTTTATTAAAGTGACAAAAAATGAAAATTTTGTTTCGAAAAGGATTATTTACATTTGAACTCAGAGTCACCACTTGGCATAATCTGGTGTGCCAAGTCACCGTTGAAAATCCTTTTTCGAAAATAATTTTGACTCTTTTAAACTGATCTGCGAACAGAGATTCCGACTAAGGAATTCTGTTGACCGAGGGAAAGGTGTTAGGCACCCCTTGGTCCCGTGGTTTGACCACGGTCACTTGGTGGAACATATCGGCTAATTTGATACTACGAATGTATAAACTACATAAAACACGTAAAACAATAAAACAATAAACAAAATAAAACGAATAAAAAACATAATGTCCAGTCCGAGTTATACAGTCCAAAATTAAAAAAAAATGCGAGAATAAACCCTATCTAACCTACACTAATCCTAACTACGCTCCCGTGCTTTACATGATGCCTCGGGCCTTCGTCACGAAACTCCTTTGCATACATGATACGTCGGGGCATTCTCCGGTGAATAGATACAAGTACTTCGGTGTATTCCCCGGTTAAATAAATACACTTTTCGAATGCGATAAAGTAGAAAACATTCAACACATAACTCCACATTCAAACATCCAACGAAACACTTATTCCTAAATTTCGCCTACCCGAGCCTACGATTGCCTACCCACTCGACCTATCATGATACTATCCAATTCGACAATATTCATTTCAAGTCAAACAACCAATGAATCAAACTAACCAAAATTCACCAATTATGTCGAGTTTTCAATTCTCACCCCACTTATTCCCAAATTAATTCATGATTCAAAACAACAAAAGATTCACCACCAACACAGATCAAGCAAGACATAACACGCAATTTGATGCATCCGAATATAATGAATAATGAACTAACAGAAAGAGGGAATAAGATTGGACCTCAATTCAAAGATTTTGAAATTGAATAATACTTCAATGAAAGGATAGAATCCGCGTCCGAAAACCTCAAACCGAACCTCCACAACGACGAACTCCAACTCTCAATTTTATTTCAATCCCCAAATTGTTCGACGACGCCAACGGATGCAAATACGTCGAACCGAACCTCAATCAATGAACAATCCAAACCTCGGTATAGCTTCACTGTTTTCCACCAAAATTGCAACAAAATCCCGATGACTAACAAATCCCGTTTATACTTTCCGATGAGGGTTCGATCGGAAACAGGACAGATCTCAATATAGCTCGGGCTTATGATTCTAGTTTTTCCGAAGCTCCATCAAGCTTGGCTGAGATAAAATTGAGAAGAAAAAGATCGACGACGACGCTTTCCGGCGAACAACAGTAACCAACGACCTGAGACACTCACTGTCTCTCTCAATTTCACCCTCTCTTCTCGATCGACCTTTGCATCATGCGTGTGTGAACTAATTCAATCAAATTTGTGCGTGGGTGTGAACCTTGTGCTGAAGCAGAGCAAAACCCAGATCCCTTTTCTTTCATAAAATCAGTCTATTCCCCCTCCAATTGAAATTGTATGTGTAATTGATGGTGAGGTGAGTGTGAATTCGGTGAGTGTGTGCCTGTATGGTATATGTGCGATGGTGTGTACGAAAAATATGAAAGATTGTTTTCTGTGTGTGTGTGCAGTAGCCGAGAAGAAGGAGGAAAAATCCCTATATGTGATGGTCTATTTTTAGTGAAATCCGAAAAATGGTGCCGATCTCGCCAAACTTGGCCAGTACAGAACCTGAGATGGGGCTTCCGGTGAGCGAACAGTCACCAGAATAGTGTTCTCCGGCCTATTATCCTTTTCCCTCTCTCTCGTTCAGCTTCTCTCTCCCATCTCTCTCCCTCGCAACTCTCTCTCTCTCTGTGTTTTTTGTGTGGTGGTGTGTTTCTCCGGTGTGAATCGGTGAAGGTGAGGTCTGTGGGACCTTTTTTTTTGTGAGGAAGAAGAAAGGAAGCCCCTGTGTGTATATATATATGTAAAAAATGGAAATGGTGAATGGATTTTCTTTTGATGTGGGGCCCGTTTTTTGTGTATATCTATTATTTTTTTTGCCTTTGTGGACAAGAAATGGAGGAGTGGTGAGGTGTTGTTTTTTAATTGGAGGGATAAGGGTTAGGTGTCTATTTTTGTTTGGGTAGGTTGTTAGGATGAGATGTAAAGGGGCTAGGATATGATAGAATTTGTTTGGGAGTTTGTTATTTTTTTGTATTTTGTGAGGGTATAATAACATGGATGAGGGTACACGGTAGGATAAGGTAAAATTGGGTAAATTAATCTTTTGGAGGGACAAAATTATGTTTCTACATCATGCCCCCTTTGAATGTAAACACGCAGTGTTTTCAGACAAAGAAGTAAACAACGAGACCAAATTTTGTCCCGATCATTATTCAAAGAGAGGAGTAAAAGAAAAAAAGGACAATCGACTCCTGTCGAACACCCTATCTACCCAAGCTATGAGAGAATCAAGTCACGGGTATTTCAAAGGATTGGAAGAGAGGTGGACTATACCGAGTTGGAGGGTCCTGAACAGAAAGTAAAATCCCATTTTTCAGGAGGGTCCTGAACAGAAAGTAAAATCCCATTTTTCAGGAGGGTCCTGAACATAAAGTAAATTCCCATTTTTCAGGAGGGTCTGAACAGAAAGTAAAATCCCATTTTTCAGGAGGGTCCTGAACATAAATTAAAATCCCATGGATGTGGATTTCCAATAGTAGCTGAATTAGGTGAAGCGAATTTGCCCCTATTTCAACAAAGAATATTTGTCAGTTAAAAACTTAGTGGTGGCTTGCAGCTCTTGGCTTCTCAGGTATCTGCCCCAACACTCGTTCCTTTCATCTTTGTTCCAAATCGCTAACACTTACCCTGTCTTGCCGCATCATTGACCCGGATCCAGATTGAGGGAAATGAGTTCTGACTCGAACAACGGGTTTCTATTTTACCATGCCTTTGAGGTGCACTCTTTTCCCAAATCTGAATGCTTCCACGAATCCAACAGCCTGTCGGTTGATAGACCTCCTTTGTTTCGTGTTGAATTACGATCATATTTCTTTCATGTGCCGGTCCTTGTCTTTTTCCTCATATAATTGGAAAGACTGGTAGTAAATTTTGAAATCCTTTCTCGCTTGTTTTGACACAGACTTGACTTAAAAATGTAAAGAAACGATGGTGACTTTTATTTTGATAAATGACATAAAAATACAAAAAGCTTGAATATGTAAATGAAACAAAAGGGCAATGTACCATATTCAAAAAGAAAACTTATCTGAATACGACAACCAACTCCAATGAGTATGACATGCATTTTGGATTGAGCTGCCTGATCTTCCAATCCAAACTCCCCATTTGTTGTTGAGTTCGTGCCTTTTCCGCTGAGCCGCTTCTTCAAATCCATTGGACTCATACATCACATTCGACTGACGACATCTTAAAAGACTTTTGCCAACAAATCTCTTTCTTTTCACTTTTCACTTTTCACTTTTCTCTTGAACTCGCCATCGCCTTACGGTGCCCGTGAGGGTTTTCACCAATAAGACTCTCATTTTTATTTCTTTTTTTTCTGATTTCTTATGCTGAGGGAGACAAGTGGTACCTCACAATGTATCATCATATCCATTGCATGCTTAGCCTTAACATTATCAAAAATTGATCTGAAGGACTTTCTTTGGTTGTAACTTGGCTTTTGGATGGGTTAGAAAAAGATGGCAAGAGGTTCAAACTACACTTAAAGTGGGGGTGGGACTTACAACTTTTGGAATCGACTCAAACAACACGTTAACTCATGCCCCTGTTTTCGTTGACTGGGTGACTCTTAAATCTTTATTTGGTTGGATCGAGCCCGAAATAGGGCAGCCTACGTATCTCACTCTCGAGAGAGGAGAATCAGGTCGCACGTAGTTCCATCAGCTTGTTCTTTGTTTTGATTTTTTTTTTCTTTTATTTCCGAACTCTTTCTTTTATTCTTATTTTTTTGTCATTTATCTTTGACTCTATTTTGATTCCAAAAGAGGGATATGAAAGAAAAATAAAACAAATCTCAAACGGGTAAACAAAGGATGACACAATGTTTGGATAGAAGAATAAAATGCCTTTATCATATCAATCTTCAAAAATGCAAGTACTAAACATGCAATAAAATTAACAAAGGATCAAATATCATACATAATATCTTTTGACCGCATCAGCATTGATAGCCATTTTTGCCATTTTGCCTTCAATATCTGTCAAATATAAAGCTCCATTGGGCAACACTTTCTTCACAACGAAGGGACCTTGCCAGTTAGGGGAGAACTTGCCTTTCGCTTCAACCTGGTGAGGAAGGATACGTCTCAATACCAACTGACCAACTTCAAAATTCCTGGGACGGACCTTTTTGTTATACGCTCGAGCCATCCTCCTCTGATACAACTGGCCATGACACACAGACGTTAGCCTTTTTCCCTCTGTCAAACTCAAATGTTCCAGTCGGGTTTTTACCCATTCGTCATCATCAATCTCTGCTTCTACAATGACTCAAAGAGAGGGAATTTCAACTTCTGCAGGGATGACTGCTTCTGTTCCATACACCAATAAATATGGAGTTGCCCCTGTTGAAGTGCGAACAGTGGTACGATAACCTAGCAATGCAAATGGCAACTTTTCATGCCACTGTCTAGACCCTTGTACCATTTTTCGCAGTATCTTTTTTATATTCTTATTGGCAGCTTCTACAGCACCATTGGCCTTCGGGCGATATGGAGTAGAATTTCGATGTGCGATCTTAAACTGTTGACACACTTCTTGCATCAAACGACTATTGAGATTGACAGCATTGTCTGTAATGATCATCTTAGGAATTCCAAACCTACAAATGATATTGGCATGAACAAAAGCTACCACAACCTTCTTTGTCACTAACTTGAAGGTTACTGCTTCTACCCACTTTTTGAAGTAGTCAATGGCTACCAAAATGAATCTATGTCCATTTGATGCCTTCGGCTCAATTGGTCCAATCACATCCATTCCCCAAGCCACGAACGGCCATGGAGAGGCCATTGCATGCAACTCAACAGGAGGAGAACATATCAAATCACCGTGTACCTGACATTGATAACACTTTCGAACAAATTAAATAGAATCCCTCTCCATAGTAAGCCAGTAATAACCTGATTGAAGAATCTTCTTTGACAAGACATGACCGTTCATATGCGACCCGCATACTCCAGAGTGTATTTCAACCATAATTTCCGAGGCTTCTCTTGCATCTACATACCACAAAAGTCCCAGATCTAGGGTTCTCTTATATAAGATTCCCCCACTTAAGAAAAATCCACTAGCCAAACGCCTAATAGTCCTCTTTTGATCGTTGGTGGCATATGCTGGGTATTCTCCTGACTGAATGTATCGCTTGATATCCAAGAACCAGGGTTCTCCATCGAGCTCTTCTTCAACCGCATTACAGTAAGCATGCTGATCACGACTTTGTATATACACTGGATCGATGTAGGCTTTATCAGGATGTTGGAGCATTGAAGACAGAGTGGCTAAAGCATCAGCAATTTCATTATGAATCCTTAGAATATGCCTAAATTTTACCAACAAAAATCGTTGACATAGCTCCTGCAAGCATTGTCGATATGGGATGAGCTTCAAATCTCGCATCTCCCAATCGCCTTGAATTTGATGGACGAGCAAATCTGAATCTCCCAACACCAATAATTCTTGGACTCCCATATCAACAGCTAGCCTCAAACCAAGAATGCAGGCTTCATACTCTGCCATATTGTTAGTACAGTAGAATCGAAGTTGTGTTGTTACCGGGAAATATTGTCCTGATTCAGAGATAAGAACCGCACCTATTTCGACTCCTTTCATATTGACAGCTCTATCGAAGAACAACTTCCAACCTGGATCAGTATATATAACGACTTCATCGACACACGACACTTCTTCGTCAGGAAAATATGTCTTCAATGGCTCGTACTCTTCATCGATGGGATTCTCAGCAAGATGATCTGCCAAGGCTTGGGCTTTCATGGCGGTTTGAGTCACATATACAATGTCAAACTCTGTAAGCAATATTTGCCACTTTGCCAATCGACCTGTTGGCATAGGCTTCTGAAAGATATACTTCAAAGGATCCATGCGGGAGATGAGATAAGTAGTATAGGATGAGAGATAATGCTTCAGCTTCTATGCTACCCAAGTTAGGGCACAACACGTCCTTTCAAGAAGAGTATACCTGGCCTCATATGTGGTGAACTTCTTGCTAAGATAATAAATAGCCTGCTCCTTTTTGCCTGTGACATCATGTTGACCCTGGACACAACCGAAAGAATTGTCCATGACTGATAAATATAAGATCAAAGGCCTACCAGGCTCCGGGGGTACCAGCACGGGCGGATTTGACAAATATCTTTTGATTCGATCGAACGCTTCCTGACATTCTTCAGTCTATTTTACCGCAACACTCTTTTTCAGCAACTTGAATATGGGCTCACAAGTGGTTGTGAGTTGAGAAATAAACCTTCTAATGTAGTTCAGTCTACCAAGAAAACTCATCACCTCCATCCTATTCTTGGGCGGGGGCAAATCCTGAATGACTTTGATTTTCGAAGGATCCAATTCAATCCCCCGACGGCTGACTACAAACCCCAACAGCTTTCCAGACGGAACTCCAAATACACATTTTGCCGGGTTGAGTTTGAGATTATACCTGCGAAGCCTTTCAAAGAACTTTCTTAAATCTTTAACATGGTCGGCCAGACTTTTTGACTTAATAATCACATCATCCACGTATACCTCAATCTCCTTATGCATCATATCATGCAACATAGTGGTCATGGATCTCATGTATGCTGCTCCAGCATTCTTCAAACCGAATGGCATCACTCGATAACAATAGGTCCCCCATGGTGTGATAAAAGACGTCTTCTCCGCGTCTTCATTATCCATAATGATCTGGTGATATCCGGCATAGCAATCCACAAAAGAGGCAACCTCGTGTTTAGCACAGTTATCTAACAAAATATGAATGTTGGGCAGTGGAAAATCATCTTTCGGACTTGCTCTGTTCAAATCACGGTAATCAACACACACTCAAATTTTGCCATCTTTCTTTAGTACGGGAACAACATTGGATAACCACATGGGATAACGAGCCACTCGAATTACTTTGGCTTCAAGTAGTTTCATGATTTCCTTTTTGATTTTAATACTTACATCAGTTTTAAACTTCCTCAACTTCTGTTTGACAGGAGGGAACGAGGGATCAGTTGGCAATTTGTGAGCCACTAATTCAGTGCTTAAACCAGGCATATCATCATAAGACCATGCAAAAACATCCTTATAATCAATTAATGCTTGAATCATTCTATCTTTTAGCTGTGGCAAAGCATGTACACTGATTTTAGTTTCCCTAACATCTTCTTGATCCCCTAGATTTATTGGCTCAGTCTCATTCAAATTAGGATTCGGTTTGTCTTCAAACTGTTCCAACTCTTTGCTTATTTCTTCTAGTGCTTCTTCTTCATCATATTCTCCATCCTTCTTCATTACATCTTGATTAGTTTGGATTTTAAGATCAGGCTGAATATTCCGCATGCATGTCATGTCATTAGAATCAGCATAAAGAGAACCGTATATAAAAAAAAGAAAAGAAAAACAAAATATGTTAGACACGAATCAAAAGGGACATTGAATTTCATTAAATAAGAAGATAGAAGGGTTTAAACATAGATGCCAACATAACATAAACAAACTAAAATCCGAATTACAACCCTGAAATAACTCGGATAAACAGAAAGAAAAATAAAATAAACTACCAAAACTCCCTCCTGACGGGAAGAGGAGTGACTTCCCAACTATTGAGCCGGACAACTGGGCCTATGAATTGCACATCTGCCATACTGGTACCTTCTCCTGCTTCGACCATATCAACATCAATAAAAAGGTTCTGGCAGTCATCAACCAATTCAACTTCAAATTCCACATGCTTCATGACACCACTCTTAACAAATGATTCACTGAGTAGTGGCATTGGGCGAGGGAGTAACCATGTTTCCTTTTTCCATCCCTTGGCTTTCTTCAGATCGTCAACCGTAGGCTCAAATCCCAGACCAAACGTGCCCACGTTCTCACTCAGACATATGGGATGAACTATACCGTGCGGAGATGCTCCCAAACCCTTTCCTGGCTCAAATCCATATTTCCAAAGTTCACTCACCATCATGATAGAAGCAGAAGACAATTGCGGTCCCGGTATAACCTGTCATTCAAGGATACGATTCACTGGCACTGTATTAAAAATTTGATAGACGAATATCTCCTCTACGTTATTTGGTTCAATAAGAGACAAGGAAGAATCTTCGCCGGCGGACAAACCTCCTTCACCGTGAATAACCACTTCTTGCCTGTCATGCTCAAACTTAATCATTTGGTGCAGTGTAGATGCAACCGCCTTGGCCTTGTGGATCCACGGCCTTCCCAAAAACAGATTGTAAGAGGAGTCTATATTCAATACTTGAAACTCAACAGGCCCTATGATCAATATTAGTTCTTTTTCGCCAATGGAGTTTGATTTTGCACCATCGAAAGCCCTAACACATACATTTTTGGGCCTGATCCTCTCAGCACCAATATTCAACTTTTGCAAAGTAGAAATAGGACAGATATTTGCGCCTGAACCTCCATCAATCATAACATAAGTGACGTAGAACTCTTCGCACTTCACTGTAATGTAAAGGCCCGGTTATGCCCTGTACCTTCAACGGGAAATTCATCATCAGAAAAGCTGATCCGATTCACCTCAAAGATTTTTCCAACTATTTTCTCAAGATGATTTACTGTAATCTCCCTAGGAACATATGCTTCATTTAATACCTTCAGTAAAATATCACGATGCTCCTTGGAGTGCAAAAACAAAGATAAGAGGGAAATTTGAGCAGGGTTTTTCTTCAACTGGTCTATTATTGAATACTCTGGCAATTTCATCCTTTTCAAAAATTCTTCAGCTTCTTCTTCGGTGATAGTCTTTTTGATAGATGACGGTCCACTCACAATTGGCTTAGACTTTCTTAAGCTTTCAGGCACGAAACATCTTCCTGACCTAGTCACACCCCTACCTCATCTACATCATCCACTACTTTTTTCCTGTGATAGGTCATCACAGTCCGCCCATAATTCCAGGGAACCTTTTTCGTATCAACTATCGGAGGTTGGGTCACCGGTTTGAGGACAATAGGCGCTGCCAGTGCTCCTTTCACCATCAAGATGGGCTAACTCAGAGCTCCTACCACTGTCAACATAGGTTTATCCTGACTTAAATCAACATACCTTATGGTGCCTTGTACTGTGATCAGGGGTTTCTTTGTGCTTTCCTGGGCTTTATCTTCTCTTATTCCCTCCTGGCTCAGTGACATTGCTTTCAAAGACTCTGCTACATTCACCGATTTCTTCTCAAGGGTCTGTATCTTGACAATAGGCTTATAATACCTTGAAGACGCTTTCCCATCATATATCAATTCTAACATATTGGCTTCAGCATGGGTTGGCAGCGGATTCTGGTTAATGTTTGGACCCTCCGGGGCCTGGACCAGCATCTGATTTGTGTCAATTAAATCTTGGACAGCTCTCTTTAAATGCCAGAATTTCTCGATATCATGGCCTGGCATGTCAGAACAGTACGCACACCTTAAAGAATAATCGAGATTCCTCGGTGGTGGATTTGAAAGCCTTCCTTGAATTGGGCTTAAGACCTTCAACTTTCTCAACCTATCAAACAAGCTAGCATATGACTCCCCAAGAGGTGTGAATTTATTTTTGACCGCCTTCTCTTTCTTATGCTCGATCCTAGGTTAAAAACTGGGTCTGGAGGGTTTTTGGTAATTCGGTGGAGCGAATGGGCGATTTTGTGGAGCTTGGGCGCGCCACTGCGGGTAAGAAGGGGTTTGGGCATATGGCTGCGCGCTATATACTAGGTATGAGAGTGATGGAATGGAATATAAAGGGTTTTGTGGAGGGTAGTAATGGTGGGGAGGAATATATGGAGCTTGGACGTAGAGTTGGGCTTGGGATTGGGGATAGGGGGGAGGTGGTCTTTTAGGATAGGAATGGGTTCCAGCTACGACAGTCGCCACGTCCTCTTTGTTCTTTTTACCTCCGAATGCACCAGATCCACCTTGAATCTCTTGTGTGATGGATTTCAATGCGGTAAAACTCACTATTTGGCCGGTCTTGATTCCGTCCTCTATCATCTCCCCCATTTTGAGGACTTCAATAAAAGACTTTCCCATTGCCGGGAGTAAATGTTGAAAATAAGTCTCATCCTGTGCCTGAATGAAAACCTCTATCAACTTACTTTATTTCATTGGAGGCTTTACCCTGGCGGCCTGTTCACGTCACCTTATCGCGTATTCCCTAAAACCTTTAGTGCTTTTCTTCTTCATGTTGACCAAAGATTTTTCATCCGGAATCAGGTCGATGTTATACTGAAAATATTGCACAAACTCAGAAGCTAGGTCATCTCATCTGTCCCACTTGTCGATATCTTGATCGATAAACCATTCTGAAGCCAGATTAGAAAGACTCTCGCCAAAGAAAGCCATGAACAACTCTTCCCTTCCTCCTGCAGCCCTCAACTGGTTGCAATAACGTCTCAAGTGTGCCACGGGATCACCGTGTCCTGCATACTTCTCGAACTTGGGCATTTTAAAACCGAGGGGAAGGTTGATGTCTGGGAACATGCACAGATCTTTATAAGAAACACTCTTATAACCTCCGATTCCCTGCAAATTCCTCATGGCCTGTTCTAAACTTTTCAACTTCCTCGCTATGACTTCCTGTTCCTCTGTTGCGACAGGTTTCTCCATATCAAATGGAAATGCAGGTGGCTGAGTGTACCTATACAGTTTATTCATTCTCAAAGTCGGCTCTGGGGCATAATACTGACTATCTGGAACCTTCAATACTGGCTCACTGGCAAACCGAGGAAGCCCCATTGTCGGACGCACAACATATGCGGGAGCTTCAGGTGGTGGCGGAGCCACGAATACCGGTGTGATCGGTGGCGCCGGCTGAGCAACGGGTCTTGATTGGGGAGCTACCAAGGGCACATTAGAATTACCAGGATAATAATGTAGCGGAGTGAATCCTGGCGCGTGCTCAGGTGACTCAGTAGGAGCAGAGAATTGCGGCTGAGAGAGTGGTGGGCAATTAGAGATATTCCCAAGACCTTCAGGGAGCGGAGGAGGAAGCATTCCGCTGGCCCATGCCTGGTGCAAATCTATCAATTGTTGCCTGAGCCTTACTACCTCATCATTGTGTTCTGAACTTTCTTCCCTGTGATCCTGATCCGGGTCAATGAGCGATTTCTCAATCTCCCTGCTAGCCATGGCGAGCTTTGCTTTGGATCTAGTGAAGTATGGGTGACTAGCCAGAGTGCTGCAAACCTACCACTGTTATCTGAAAGAACATGCTCATCAAAGACGACATCCGTTAGGATTAGGGCACATAACAAGCATGGGAATCACATTGGTAAAATTGTCCTAAATTCATGTTCATTTTTACCAACTTTTGAGGGTAGCGAGGTCATTTCAACATCATCCCGATTTTTATCTACACTTTTTTTTTCTTTTTTTTCGTATCCATCTCTGTTCTTTCCACTTCTCTTGTTATCTACCTTATTTTATCATTCTTTATGGCAATTGTTTTTTCTTTAAAAGAGGAAAAATAATGAAAAACAATGAAACAAAATGATTAGATCGAACCCAAAAGTAGGTTGCCTACGTATCATGTTGTACATGAATCAGATCTTGCGTAGTTCGGGCAGCTTATGCATAAACATCACACAATTGAAGGTTTTTTTTTCTTTTTTCTTTTTCACGAAAAACGAAAACAAGTAAACAAAAGAAAGACGTAACATCCTAACATTTCAATGACAGACAGCAAAACATACAACGAATTTAGGACCACTTTAAAACTAAACAAAAAATACAAAAAAACATTCTAAACCCCTAACGACCTGCGTGCAATAAAGACCTGAATATAAAAAACAACTTGACTCCGACTTAACACAGACACCAACCTACAATGACAGAAACATAAAAGACTCCAAACTGAATAAACATAAGAAATGCTCTTTCAGACTGGTGCTCTGCGTGATGAACCTGGCTGAGATGGACCTGCCTGTGAAGTTCTCTTTCTCCCATTCAAACTTTGTAGCATATCCTGTAAAGACACCCTGATATTAGGGAAGAAGCTTAAGGCCTGTATTCCTGCCTCATGAGGAGTGCACTTGGAAAGATTATTCTGACACTTTTCTACCGTCTTGAACAAATCTGCGAACTGAAATCTCAGTGTCTCCACTTTGTATCCCGCACTTTCATCCTGATGGTCGTCAACTATGCATTCTTCCTGTATTCTCCCTCTAAGCTACGCTGGTAAGGGTTGACTGATACCTCGAGGGACAAATTGAAACCAGACCCCATATCCCTGAGTGTACCCCGAATTATCCAAACTTTTTTTGAGAGTGTCCACACCTAGCTTTGTTGCATGCTTCCAGAACTGCTCGTATTTGCTTTCACCCAAGGCTTGGTCCTTGAAGTACTCTACATCCTTTAGAAGATCCACTACTGGTGGCACGTCCTGCGGCCTACCCAACTTGCGCATTACTCTAGAAGGACTGTATGGTCTAGTGCAATGAAGCCCTAACATAACTAAAAGGAGCTGCATTTGACAACCAAACAAGATTATCTTTGGTCGAAGCCACAAACAGGTCCACAAAATGTTATCCCCGGTTCTTCACTTGAGAAATTCAATCCAAGCGTCGACTCCTATGGGTAGCGAGAATTTATCCAAACGCAACCTGAGGTCTATGGATTTCACTCGATTGGGTATACAACGATCTACCACATCTGGCCTAACTAAAGAAGATGCATGCAAATGCTCCATCATCCATAACTGCAATATCAGGTTACTGCCCTAAAAAAATCTCATCCCCCCCTTCACTTCGGTTAAAGCCTTATATATTTCTGTTAAGATCATAGGTATGAGAGTGAATCTGCCCTTTTGATTAATGCCCTTGTCATTTTGATCCTTATGAAATAGAGCCATCACCACAGATTGCTAACGGGTATTAATACGTCTTTCTTCTAGTGGAAACACTAAAATACCTAACAAAGAAAGGGTGAAGACTTCAAGACGCTTTCTCTCCCACTTCTCCTTAGTCATATGAAATTCATCCCAAAAGCAATCAAAACCTTCCGAGGACCCGAATCTAGCGAACAAAAAATATAAGGAAACCCACGAATCACTTAAACAACCCAAATGCATACCCTTACTTTTTAAACCACAAGACTGCAAAAATCTCACGCCAGTATGATTTTGTGCTCGGATCATATCCTTCTCGATATAGGGCAAATGCAACAAACCGGATATTTCTGCCAAAGTAGGAGTCATTTCACATTCCCCAAACCTGAACACCAAACTACTTGGATCCCAAAAGGTCAACAAAGCCTCTATTAAATCTGGACGAGGGGTAACATGCAGAAGTTCCGTAAGATCACCTAATATTTTAATCAGTTTCTGCTGATCAACATAGTTAAACATTTCTCACCACTTGATTAACTTTTTGGGCACCTTGACAATTATCAGGACTCTAGACTTGGTGAACAAATCCATCCTGTAATAACACATAAGACGTTACCTCAAAAATTCGACAGGAGTAGAAGATTCCCAACCCTTGGGATTTTTGACGCAAGCATATGTCGATGAGACAGACCACATTCATGACTCCAATTTGCCGAACAGAAGTACTGAGCGAAATCAGTCTACTTGGCTAACAACTCTTGATTACGGGGGGAGAGACCTAGGATAATAATAAGACAAAGGCCAACACAAAGATTACCGGACCCACCGAGGGTTGCCTACGTATCCCAACCCGAGGGAAGGGAATCAGGTATGCGTAGTTCATTCAGATTGGACAATTAACGATTAACTAATAAATTGACCCTAACTTAAGAGACAACAAAAAACAAACGAATGAAAACTTTTTGGATTTTCAACTAGACATTTCAACTAAGACTGACACCACCAATTATGAAAAAAAATCTTTTTGGTATTTTGTTTTTGACAAAAGTAGAAAAGGTAAACAAAACCCCTTTTTTTTTTCATCATTTTTTGTTGAACTTACGGTACTTTGAGAAGATGAATGCAAAACGTAAAAAAAATCTTTTTGAGTTTTTGGATCGTGAAGAACAAAAGCCATAAAGAACTCTAAAATAAACTACGACACTCCTTTTGATTTATTCTTTTCGACTCACTTTTTTTTTTATATATATATATATTTATTTTTTTTCACTTTACTTCTAACATAAGTTTTTCTCAAATCAGTCTGTCAAATGACCACGTTACCCTCAGAAATGCAACATTTAGTACATAGGGATGCTTTAGAGGCGAGTCTCTCACAAAGGACCAAGTGGGCCCAGGTAAGTCTCAATATGATGCACATAAGCATGACCTAAAGACTGACCTACGTTGGGGTTCACTAACAAGGCTGTTCGGGGGAGCGTATGGTCGATAGTGGCTGCTTTGCTTTCCACCTACTCCATAACACCGACGGCTCCCCCCCTAAAATAAGGGTGACTCAACTAGAGGTCGTGTACAACACGTGTACTACGGACTTATTGCAGAAAGAAGGCCTGGGGGTAGACTCATGATGCCAGATATAAAGCGGTAACACATAAGATAAATACTGTAAACAAAGAGCACGAAATCGCACAAAAGTGATAACAATAACACAAACAAAAATCACAAATAATGCTTATACACTCGTAATGCCAAACAAAGCCTATATGACTCTAAAATAAGCTCGAATTCTGAAAGATCCCCAGCAGAGTCGCCAGAGCTGTCACACCCCTTTTTCGTACTCCAAAAAGATTGAATTTTTTAGTTTCGAAAGGGCTTTTATTAAAGTGACAAAAAATGAAAATTTTGTTTCGAAAAGGATTATTTATATTTGAACTCAGAGTTGCCACTTGGCATAATCTGGTGTGCCAAGTCACCATTAAAAATCCTTTTTCGAAAATAATTTTGACTCTTTTAAACTGATCTGCGAACAGAGATTCCGACTAAGGAATTCTATTGACCGAGGGGAAGGTGTTAGGCACCCCTTGGTCCCGTGGTTTGACCACAGTCACTTGGTCGAACATATCAGCTAATTTGATACTACGAATGTATAAACCACATAAAACACGTAAAACAATCAAACAACAAACAAAACAAAACGAATAAAAAATATAATGTCCAGTCCGAGTTATACAGTCCAAAATAAAAAAAAACTCTATCTAACCTACACTAATCCTAACTACGCTCCCGTGCTTTACCCGATGCCTCGGGCCTTCGTCACGAAACTCCTTTGCATACATGATACGTTGGGGCATTCCCCGGTGAATAGATACAAATATTTTGGGGTATTCTCCGGTTAAATAAATACACTTTTCGAATGTGATAAAGTAGAAAACATTCAACACATAACTCCACATTCAAACATCCAACGAAACACTTATTCCTAAATTTCGCCTACCCGAGCCTACGATTGCCTACCCACTCGACCTATCATGATACTATCCAATTCGACAATATTCATTTCAAGTCAAACAACCAATGAATCAAACTAACCAAAATTCACGATTATGTCGAGTTTTCAATTCTCACCCCACTTATTCCCAAATTAATTCATGATTCAAAACAACTAAAGATTCACCACCAACACAGTTCAAGCAAGACATAACACACAATTTGATGCATCCGAATATAATGAATAATGAACTAACAGAAAGGGGGAATAGGATTGGACCTCAATTCGAAGATTTTGAAACTGAATAATACTTCAATGAAAGGATAGAATCCGCATCCGAAAACCTCTAACCGAACCTCAACAACGACGAACTCCAACTCTCAATTTTATTTCAATCCCCAAATTGTTCGACGACGCCAACGGATGCAAATACGTCAAACCGAACCTCAATCAATGAACAATCCAAACCTCGGTATAGCTTCACTGTTTTCCACCAAAATTGCAACAAAATCCTGATGACTAACAAATCCCGTTTATACTTTCCGATGAGGGTTCGATCGGAAATAGGACAGATATCAATATGGATCGGGCTTATGATTCCAGTTTTTTCGAAGCTCCATCAAGCTTGGCTGAGATAAAACTGAGAAGAAAAAGATCGTTGACGACGCTTTCCGGCGAACAACAGTGACCAGCGACTTGAGACAATCACTGTCTCTCTCGATTTCACCCTCTCTTCTCGATTGACCTTTGCATCATGCGTGTGTGAACTAATTCAATCAAATTTGTGCGTGGGTGTGAACCTTGTGCCGAAGAAGAGCAAAACCCAGATCCCTTTTCTTTCATAAAATCAGTCTATTCCCCCTCAAATTGAAATTGTATGTGTAATTGATGGTGAGGTGAGTGTGAATCCGGTGAGTGTGTGCCTGTATGGTATATGTGCGATGGTGTGTACGAAAAATATGAAAGATTGTTTTCTGTGTGTGTGTGTGCAGTAGCCGAGAAGAAGAAGGAAAAGTCCCTATATGTGATGGTCTATTTTTAGTGAAATCCAAAAAATGGTGCCGATCTCGCCAAACTTGGCCAGTACAGAACCTGAGATGGGGCTTCCGGTGAGCGAACAGTCGCCGGAACAGTGTTCTCCGGCCTATTATCCTTTTCCCTCTCTCTCATTCTGCTTCTCTCTCACATCTCTCTCCCTCGCAACTCTCTCTTTCTCTGTGTGTTTTTTGTGTGGTGGTGTGTTTCTCCGGTGTGAATCGGTGAAGGTGAGGTCTGTGGGACCTTTTTTTTGTGAGGAAGAAGAAAGGAAGCCCCTGTGTGTATATATATATATATATATATATATATGTAAAAGAATGGAAATGGTGAATGGATTTTCTTTTGATGTGGGGCCCATTTTTTATGTATATCTATTATTTTTTTTGCCTTTGTGGATAAGAAATGGAGGAGTGGTGAGGTGTTATTTTTTAATTGGAGGGATAAGGGTTAGGTGTCTATTTTTGTTTGGGTAGGTTGTTAGGATGAGATGTATAGGGGTTAGGATAGGATAGAATTTGTTTTTTTTTTATTTTGTGAGGGTATAATAACATGGATGAGGGTACACGGTAGGATAAGGTAAAATTGGGTAAATTAATCTTTCGGAGGGACAAAATTACGTGTCTACAATACAAGTTACAACTTACAACCAACATATTCATGCAAAATCAATTCTCCATTAGTCTCCATTCAAAGATATATCAAACACATTCTACAGATCTCATTTCACATTTCAAAATCTTAATCCTTATAATCAAATCATCTCTATTAATAACTATTCTACAAATATAACCCTCATCATCAAATCATCTCTATTAGAAAGAAAAATAATATGCTCATCTAAAAATTCAACGAAAAGTGATCAAACTAAGCAAGTTACAAATTGCATTACAAATTACAATATGAGAAATAATTCACTTTCTATCTATTTATAGCGAAAAAAATAGAGTATGAAAAGGCTTATTTAAAATTTTAGTTATTTGAAAATTATTACACATTAAAATCTATTAATTAAAATTGATAAGGATGAAATAACTGCTATGAGAAAACTGACATAGAAAAATATATAAAGTCATTGAAATATCAGGAATAAATAACGTATCTTTAGATTACCCAAAATGAATATTGAAGTAGGGGCTAATTTAGAGGATGTCGAGGGATTCACCCGAACCCCATCAGCTAAGCAAAAAATTAAACTATATATGTAGGATATATAATTTTTTTTTCCGTATAATTATAGATTTTGAATATCTTGAACATAAGATGTTGACTTAGTTATTGAGGAGGTTCAAAATTCTCCTTGAGGTTCCAAGTTCAAATCATATGCATTGCTTTTTTATTCTTTGAATTTTCTGAGTGAAAATCCTGAATCTACCGCTGCTGTATTAAAGTAAATTTAACTACAGTAAAGTAATGATGTTCTAAGAAAAAAAATTACAAGAAGATGAAGGATATGAATTTTTTTTTTATCCAAACCTAACATAAGAAATGCAATTTGTCACTCTGTACAATTTATCAAAATTCAATTATTATGAATAGATTATGAATTAGCAATAAAAAGATCTTTATTGATTTAAAAAAATAACAGAGAAATTAAAACTTTACCTGATGTAAATCCTCCATTTGAGTATATTTGCAGCTCCTTGCAATGAATCCTAAGCCTTTTCATTGTTATAAAGAAGAGTCATATTTGTCATTATAATTATTATTAATTGTATATAATAATAGTAGGTAGTAAAGATGAGTAGTAAACGTTGAGTAATTGCAAAAGAAATGACTTCTGACATACATTTTCAGGTTATATATGATTATAATTTTTAATAAAAAGTTTTAAAAAATGAGAAAAAAGAAAAACGGAAATGGAGATCATTGAGAGATGCTGCATCAACAACCTCTAATTAAATATAAATAGGGGAGAAAGCTTAAATATTATACAAAATCATCATTTTATAATAATAGTAGTAATAATGTTAAAAAGACAAAAAATAAATAGTATTCTTATTCATAGAAAGGTGTCCTGTCATTTTCTTATGAGTTTGTTGTTTCTATTATTCTATTAATAATGTTGTATAATTGTATTAACGTTATAATTGTTGAAATTTAAGGTGGGTTCTTGAAATGAGAAGTGAGAATTCATTAGGACGTTATATTAACGTTAAAATTGTTGAAATGTAAGGTGGGTTAACTGAATGAGAAGTGGGAATTCATTAGAACATTGAATGCTATAGTATAGACTTTAATTAATTCATAGGTAATTAGTAGCAGAAATTAATTAAAAAATAAATAAAATCAAGAAAAATGCTCAAAAAAAGGAGAAAAAAGATAAATTCAAATGGAAATCATTGAGAGGTGCCACATCAGCATCCTCCAATGTCTCCTTTATTATTATATATAGATATTGTGTAAGATGTGAATAGAGCTGTTAATATGCATGGGTCGGCCCAGCCCATTCGGGCTAGTCCATACGGATTTTGAGTTTAACGAGTCACATCGAGCTAGCCCATCAAAATGATGGGCCAAAAAACACCAAGCCCACACCATTACTCTGTGGGCTACGGGCCTCACCGGCCAACCCACTTTTTAAAAAGGATAAATTACACAAATCCCAAACTTAAGAGACTATATTGTCCAATATTCCTTACTTTTTTAAAATTTACATTAAATCTCAATTTTCAAATTTACTCTTGATACATGTCAATAAAACCCCACTTTATTTTTAGTCCACCATTAACTCATGCAAGATATTATTTTTTTCAAATATTACCTTCCCTAAAATCTCTCCCAAATTATACACATATTTTTAAATTTTTTAAAAAATAAGTATTTATATTAAATCAAGGATCTCCCTTCCCGATTTGCTATCCTCCATTAAAACATGCAACTATTTTTTTCATAATTTTCTTCTACAAAATCTCTCCCATTTTTTTTTAAAATCGATTGATACATATATAAATTTGTTTAGTTATTCATACATGTTTAAGTTAATATTAGTATGAAATTCGTCGGTGATACATATATGTGATATATCTTTTTTGTTAATTCGATTGATGCATATATAAAAATATTAATTTTCTGAATATATTTTCATAGTATAATGGTGATTCATATGAATGATACTTTTGTTATCAGTATATGAGTGATACATTTGTTGACAGTGTATGAGTGATGCATTTTGCTGTTAGATTATTGGTGATATATTTGTATTGACAATGTATGAGTGAAGCATTTACGGTCAGATTATTGGTGATACATATATTTATTTCAACTATAAAAATGTATCACTAATATAACAGATAACCATTTTAAACTTAGGCAGATAATATGACTATGAATCACTGAACTTTCATAAACATTTAATATGAATCATATAAATACAATCAATGTATCACACATTTTCAGATGTATTACTTAGTAATAGTGTACAGAAGTTGTAACGGCAGATGGAAGTGGTAGCGACCATCAACAACAGCCTAGAGCCGCCACTACTCCAGTCAACAAACCCCCAAACTGCTACCATCATCTCACCTTCTCTGCTCAGTCGATGCCGTAATAACATCAGTCGCCACCACTGGCCGACAAAATAGCCGCCAGAAAACCCAACGACGCCTCATTCTCTTCTACGTTAGTCGTCATCCCAACAATAGACGACCAACAACAACAACACCAACAGCCGCCTCAATTAGCCAGCACCCGCTGAAAAATCAACACTAAACTCGCGCTAAACTTCGGCCAATTGACGCTGAAAAAGAAGGAAGAAACTTAATTTGACTTGATTTATTCGTTTGAAATTTGAAAGATGATTGGGGGTATTACTGATTTTGTGAATCTCATTAATTCATTGAGTAACTGATTGTGCGTAATTTGCTCCACAAAATAAAAAAGAATATGTTACTTCCTTAAATAAATATGTAGTCAGTTTTAAATGTATCACTTTTTATATGTATCACCTTATAACATATGTATCACGATTTTAAAAAACCGGGATAAGATGTAACTAGCCAAATAATTGGTATAAAATGTAATATCACTTAAAGATTCAGAAATTTATGTAAGTTACCCTTTTGAAAAATAATATTTTATAATTTAATTGTAGAATGTGTTAATAAACACAAATATTACCGGAAAATATTACATAGGGTTAATACTTGTTAATCAAGTCTCCAACACCCCAAAAAATACTCCTAATAGCGACATTAAATAACTTTTGACATGATACCTTCGAACCAAATAAAAATATTAATAAACAATCTAAATAGTTGCATGTATTTGACTTACGGATCAAACCACGGGATAGCCCAACCCATATTGCTCAATCCCCACAGGCCACGGGCTTATACGGTCCGATCTAAAAAGCCTTGTTCTTAAATGGATTGTAAAAATTGAAGCCCAACTTTATCAAATTACAGGTCGGGTCGGACCAACCCAATGGGCCTGGCCTATATTGACGGCTCTAGATGTGAACATTTAATAGGAGATCACACAACCGAAATGATAAGAAATAGAAAAAATAATTACAATTAAAGAGAGAGCTAGATCTTATGGTAATGGATGAATCACCTCTACTAGCAGGACTAGAATGACCAACTCAATGGTTTGTTGCTATGTTGAACTCAATAATATCTACACTTTTGAGCAATAATTATTATTTGGTCAAATTTTTTAAAGTGTTTTTTAAGTGTATTTTTTCATTTTTTCAAAAGTGATTTTCTAAGAAGTTCTTTTAGGAAGAAAATATTTTTTCAGTTTATGAAAAACTGCTTTTTTCTATGCCTTAAAAGCACTTATTTTCTTTTGAAAGATTGACCAAATATCTCATTTTTTAAAATTAAGCATTTTTTGAATAATTCAGCACTTTCGAAAGAAAATAAACTTGGCCAAACACACTAAGGTTGTTGTTCTAACATCTTATGGAAAATCAGTACAATTCAAACAAGTGATACCACAATTGATAAGAGCGGCTGTTAGAGAAATGAAGTTTTGATGATTGACATATGAATGAAACATGTTATTCATGCTGGTCCACATATGTGAAGAAAATAGAAGTTACAGGCAAGGCAAATGAGAAAATAGAATGATAGAAGTCAGAAGTGGATAAGCAAACACAATTCATATATGCTTTCACCATTAATGACGTGCAAAAAAGAAGTTGAAAACAAGATAAACATAATACTTGAAGTTCAGCTGATAAAAAAATCCTACCTAGACAAGGAGACTGAATACAACAAGGAGTGTAACTGACTGATAGAGTTCTATTGAGGAAAGAAGACAACATCATGTAAAGGACTTCATCAGAGTTGGCTCAAATAGAAGAGACAACATTCGAAATTTCACTCACGCACTGATAAGGAAAGCACTAATCAACAAATTAGTTGAACAACTTGAAGAAGTCATAAGTAGAACCTGTTCCTTTACTTAGAGTTAAAGAGTCGTAAACTTTGTGTAATAGGTTGGTTCTCGAGTTGTAATAAACTTTAATTCTAGTCTCAGTAAAGTATAAAATGAATTGGGATTAGTTTCTTCAAGTTGGGGAACTCGAAGACTTGGGAACACTTATTTTGGAAAGATTTGTGTTATTGTAGAAATAGGAGTTAGAGTTTAATTCCTAGATTACACGTGTCTTGTAATTTACTGATCTTTGAAGCTCAAGAGTTTTAGTGAAATTGGGGTTAAATCCTGTAGAGGTACAGGTCGTGGTTTTTTACACCTATTTGAGTCGGGTGTTTTTCACGTAAAAATACTGTCTCTTTATTTACTCTGCTTAAGTGAACCATGTTAGATTAGATGTTTCACTAATAGGCAACTGCTAGAGTAAAACAACTAAATCAGTAGGGTACACATTCTAACAAGTGGTAGCAGAGAGAGGTCTTAAATAAGGTTAGCACCTAAGAAAAGATCACTATGATGAATTCCGCACCATCTACTAGTCACAGTGAAGGTCAATTAACCACTAGACCTCCACTTTTTGACGGTTCTCACTTTATCTGGTGGAAAGCCATGATGGAAATATTTATTCAAGGGGAAGACTACGAGCTGTGAGACAGGATCATTGATGGCCCTACTATTCCAATGAAGCTGGTTGATGGTGTATAGGTCAAGAAAGTGAGAAGTGAATTTACTGCTGACGACTTGGTATTATTAAAGAAGAATACTAAGGCTAAGAATATCTTAGTCTATGGACTAGGGCCATCTGAGTACAACAGGGTGTCAAACTGTACCACTGCTACGCAAATATGGGATGCCTTGTTCAATGCACATAAGGTCACCTCTTAAGTAAGGAAGTTCAGAATTGTCCTTTTCTTTACTGAATGTGAGGCTTTTAAGATGAAGGAAAATGAATCACTTCATGAAATGATGACAAGACTTACTGCCTTAACAAATGAATTGACCTCTTTGGGAAAAAACATTCCTGTTGAGGAACAAGTTGAAAAGGTTTTAAGGGTATTGCCTAAGTCTAAATAGGATGTTAAGGTCACTGCCATTAGAGAGGCAAAGGATCTTACTCAAATGACACTGGATGAACTGGCAGGAAATCTTAAGACTTATGAGATACAAATTGATGGAATCAAGAAAGAAGTGGCAACTATTGAGAAAACCTTGGTTTTGAAGGCATCAGATGGTGATGAAGAAGTTGAACTTGATGAAGAACAAGTTTTCTTGATAACTAAGAACTTCAGCAAATTTTTCAAAAAGAAAAAATGGAACAAGTAGCAAGAAACATTCAAATGACAATCCAATAGACGCTACAAGTGTGGTAAGACTGATCATCAGATCAGGGACTGTCCTGTCTGGGAAATGGAATGGAGAAAGGAAAGAGCTGAAAACAATTAAAAGAAAATGATAAAAAGATGGAGAAGGAAGAATATGCTATGGTAGCCACTTGGGGAATTTGATTCAGATGAGTCAGATGATGAATAAATTGATGAAACTACACTCATGGATATTGGAGATTCAAATTTGGAAAAAGAAGATGGTATTTATAAGGTAAGTATTCTTGAGCTTAAAGAAAAATTGCACTTATTTTCTATAACAAAACTTGTGTCCTTGATGAGCACTCTAATTGATGATTTCTAAGAATTGACTTATGATAGGGATGAGTTGTTCAATAGTATTTCAAGCCTCAAATTTGGCTTCATTGATTTAGAAACTTGCAAGAACACTGTTGAAAAATAAAACAACACTCTTAAGGAACGGTTGTACAACTCGATTCTGCTAATGCTACACTCAAAACTGAAGTCCTAAAATAGACACTTATTGAAAAAGGAAAAAAGGGTAAAAGTACGAAACAGGAAAGTGTTGAACTTGAGTTAATCAAGTACAAATAAGAGTGTAGTGATGCAAAAGAAATGATGAACAATTTGAGCCAAGAAATCACTGACTAAAGATTGATCTTGAAAGAGAAAACAGGTGGATAAATTCTTCAAGAATTGTTCATAAACTGAGTGAGAGAAGTCACAGTAAAAAAGTTGCACTGGTTTTTTACAAAAGCCTTGGTACTACTAAAGATTTGTGTTATATTTATGATAATTCTGGGTATCCAACTACTGAATGTCCAATTTTTACAAAAAACAGATCTATGAGTATAAATCTGGCAAATAAAGTGGCTCAAACCAATAAAAGGAAAACCAAACCCGTGCAAAGAAACAGGTTATGTAACCTTTTGCCTTCATGGACTAGAAGAAATCTGATTCATCTATTTACTCGTAAAAAAGAACCCAAGCTTGTCTGGGTTCCTAAATCTAGCCCCTAATTTACTTTTGCAGATGAGAGTGAAAGGAAGCAAAAAACATTGGTAAATGGATAGTGCTTGCTCAAGACATATGACTAGTGATAAGAAAAAATTTCTTTCACTCTCCAAAATAAGTGGGGGTAGAGTTTCATTTGGTGGTGGAAAAAAGGGAATCATTACTAGGGTTGGAAAGATTGGTATATCTGAATCAAGGTCATTGGAGGATACCTACCTTGTGGAGGGATTGAAGCACAACCTTCTTAGCATATCATAACTGTGTGATAAAGGTAACAAAGTTATTTTTACTTCTGTAGGAGTCAAAGTCAAAAGGATGGACACCAAGGAGGTTGTGCTTTCTGCAAGAAGATACATGAATGTGTACAAAGCTGACATAATGACAATGCCAGGAACAAAGGTGACCTGTTTGAGTGTTATAGAAAATGATCCCCTTCTTTGGCACAAGAGACTTGGATATGCAAGTCTGAAATAATTATACAAACTTTCTTCCAAAGATATGGTATTGGATTTGCCCACAACCAAGTTCAAAGAATAAAAGGTTTGCAGTGTCTGTGTAAGGGGGAAGAAGGTAAAGTCTTCTTTCAAATTAAAGAACCATATCAGTACAAATAAGTGCCTTGACCTGATCCATATGGATCTGTGTAGATCAATGAAACTTCAAAGTAGAGGTGGAAAAAGGTATGTTTTTGTGATTATTGATGATTATTCCAGATTTACCTAGACATTGTTTCTAGCTTCCAAAGAAGATGCCTTTGATGTCTTTACTATATTCATCAAGAAAATTGAAATGAAATCGGGTACTTCCCTAATTTCCATAAGATCTGACCATGGTACTGAATTTGAAAATATCAAATTTTTAGTATTCTGTTCTGTAAATGGTATAGATCACAATTTCTCTGCTCCCAGAACACCTCATTAAAATGGAGTAGTAGAAAGAAAAAATAGGACTTTGAAAGATATGGCTAGAATAATGATGCTTGCAGGAAATCTTGCTAAAAGCCTTTGGGTTGAGGTAATCAATACTGCTGCATATATCATAAGTAATTGTATGATCAGGCCTATTCTAGAGAAGACTCCCTATGAATTACTAAAAGGAAAAAAATGAAATATTTCTCATTTTAGAACGTTTGGTTGTAAATATTTCATTCATACTAATGGGAAAGAACAATTGGGAAAATTTAATGTTAAGAGTGATAAGGGAATCTTCCTAGGATATTCACATCATAGTAAGGCATATAGGGTCCTAAATAATAGAACAAATTGTGTTGAGGAAAGTGTGCATGTAGTTTTTGATGAATCTTGTGCTAAGACTAACTTGTAGGAAGAAAGTGATTCTGAGGAACAGGTTGCTCAACATGGTTCATCAACTGAAGAAATCTAACATGGAGGCACCTCGACAAGGGGAACTAATTCTGAAGGTATGCTGACAGGGGGAACTGATTTACCAACTACCCCAGCTTATAATAATTACAGTAATCCTTATAGTTTACAATGATTGGTCTCAAAAGGATACAAGTATCAAGGATCCCATCCTATTGAAAATGTGCTCACTGATATCACTTCTAGGATCACTAGAAGTTCTAGGTTGAGGAGCATGTGTGCTTTCAAAGCCTTTCTATCAGAAATTGAACCAAAGAAGGTGAATCAAGCACTTCTTGATGCTGATCGGATCATAGCCATGCAAGAGAAGTTAAATCAGTTTGAAAGATGCAAGGTGTGACACTTAGTTCCTCCTCCAAAAGAAAGGACAGTGATTGAAACTAAGTGGGTGTATAGAAATAAGGTTGATGAACATGGAATAGTTACAAGTAACATGGTAAGATTGTTAGTCCAAGGATACAATCAAGAAGAAGACATATATTTTGATGAGACTTTTTCTCCTGTGGTAAGAATTGAAGTAATAAGGCTTCTTGTAGCTTTTGCTGCTTATATAGAATTCATTCTCTATCAAGTGGATATTAAGAGTGTATTCTTGAATGAAATTCTCAAAGAGGAGGTGTATGTCAAACAACCACCAGAATTTGAAAGTAAGGAGTTTCCTGATTATGTATACAGGCTTGACAAGGCCTTGTATGGACTGAAACAAGATCCAAGAGCTTGGTATGAAAGATTGTCAAAATTTCTTTTGTAGCGTGGTCATACTAGAGGTAAAATTGACAACACTCTTTTCTTAAAAACTAATAGAAAAGATTTGTTGGTTGTGTAGGTATATGTTGATGATATCATTTTCGGCTCCACAAACATGAATATGACTCATGACTATGCTAAACTCATGAGTTGTGAATTTGAGATGAGTATGATGGATGAGATAAATTTTTTCTGAGGATTGCAAGTTAAACAAAAAGCCTCTGGACCATGATCCATCAACAACAGTATGTCAAGGAACTTCTTCAAAGGTTTTCCATGGAGGAAGTTGTAGACACGTAATTTTGACCATTCCCGAAAGCATTTTTACCATTTTTACCCCCGTCTTATTGTGCACCCTCACCCATGTGATTATACCCCACAAAAATACAAAAAATAACAACCATTAACAAAATTCCTAATAAATTTTATCTTGTTTTAACCCTATCCTAACCAACTCACCTACCTCACTACCCCTACCCCACACTCACGGGCCCCACAACGAAACACGCATACCATTTTTATTTTTTTTGTTTCTATTTTTATTTATCACAATAGACACATATATTATATACGTATACAATCACTGAAAACAGGGGGATTTCTTCATCTTCACAACATAATTCACGCGCACACACTTCTATACACACTCACTCACATACTAATGTTCACTCATACACCCAACATTGATTAGAGATCGGAAAAGGGAGATCGAGAGATTCGAGAGAGATGAAAGGATATTGAGAGAAAAACAACGAGAGAGAGAATAAAAGCGATTGAGAGAGAGATTGGATAGCACTGTTTCGGCGAGTGGTGTCTCACCGGAAAACTCAGCTAAACTCACCAAAAAATACCCTCTCCGTCGGAACGCCACCACATTCATCCCTTCCCAGCTCAGGAGAAACAAAAACAGTTCACCCATCACCGGAATCCGGTCGACCCCCACTGGTTTCACTCGATTTTCTGACCAAGTCGCATTCAGCAACCATTCCCGTCCCCTTTCCGACGAATATTCATCAGCATCCATTGGAAAATAATATGGGCTGAGTTTGGGTCTTCATTATTTCGTGGTTTCTGATCTGTTGGGGCGAGAAACAGTAATGGGTTTATGTTGAAGTTGGTTTGTGCGATGTTGAGGTTCCATTTGGGTTGAGGTTCTGTTAGTTCATGGTTTTGAATCTATGAGACTTTTTCTCCATTTAACAAAACTCAATTTGAGGTCCAATTCTTCAATTCTATTTTTTCAATTTTTATCAATTAATCATTTGGTTGAGAAATGAATTTTGGAAGGGGTTAAACGTGATGAAGTGAATTCATGTTAATTTTTGGATCTTCGATTATATTGAATTTGTTGGAACTGTGATAAACCAAATCTAGTAGACAAATGCTAAGTCGGGTAGGAAAATTTTAGGAATGGTGCTTTGTTGAATATTTGAATGTGCGTGTGAATAGTTCTTTCTACTTTATCACGCAAGATTTGAAGATGTATTCATTCGCCGGGGAATGCCCCGAGGGTATATTATACTTATTCACTGGGGAATTACCCGAAGTATAATGTAAGCAAAGGAGGCTCGTGATTAAGGCTCGAGGCATCGGGTAAAGCATGGGAGCATTGTTTAGGATTAGTGTAGGTTAGCGTAGGTTTACTTTTCCGCATTTTTCTATTTTGGAACTGTATAAATTGGACTGGACACTATATTTTGGATTTTTTTTATTTTGTTTGATTGATTGATTGTTTTTATATGTTTTGTGTGGTTTATAAATTCGTAGTGTCAAAGTAGCTGATACGCTCCACCAAGCGACCGTGGTCAAACCACGGGATCGAGGGGTGCCTAACACCTTTCCCTCGGTCAACAGAATTCCTTAGCCGGAATATCTATTCACGGATCAGTTTTAGAGTCAAAACCATTTTGAAAAAGGATTTCCAAAGGTGACTTGGCACACCCGATTTATGCCAAGTGGCGACTCTGAGTTTTGAATATAAAATTCCTTTTTGAAATAAATTTTCATCTTTTGTCACTTTAATAAGTAAAACCCTTTAGAAACTTAAAATCTGAATCTTTTTGGGAGTTAAAAAGGGGTGTGACAGCTCTGGCGACTCTGCTGGGGAATTTTTAGAATTCGAGCTTATTTTTTAGAGTTGTATCGGCTTAATTTGGCATTGTGGTTGTATAAACATTATTTGTGTTATCATTTGTGTTTATTTTACCATTGTTGTGTACCTACGTGCTACGTGTTTACAGTCTTTCTTTATGTGTTACCGTTTTATATCTGGCATCATTTGCATAACCCGAGTCAATTCTTTCTACAACAAGTCCCGGAGTGCACGTCGTGTACATGAACTCTATTTGAGTCACCCTTATTTTAGGAGGGGGAGCCGTAGGACATATGGAGTGGGTGGAAAGCTGTCGAAACCACTATCGACCATACGCTCCCCCGAACAACCTTGTTAGTAAACTCCAGCGTAGATCAACCTTTAGGTCATGCTTATTTGCATCATATTGAGACCTAGTGGGACCCACTTGGGCCTACATAGGAGACTCACCTTAAAAGCAACCTTACGTGCTAAACGTTGCATTTTTTAGGGTAATAGGGTCATTTGATAGATTGTTTTGGGGAAAGCATGTTCCAGGTTGAAAGGAAGGCGTGTTTGAAAAAAAAAGGGAAAAAAGAGAAGGAATAAAAAAAGAGAGTTTCGTAGTTTATTTTTAGAGTTCTTTATGGTTTTTGTTCTTCACAACTCAAAAATTCAAAAAGATTTTTTTACCTTTTTGCACTCATTTCTCGAAAAACAAAAACATCAAAAATATTTTTCTTTTGTTTCTTTAGTGAGTATTCACAATTCAAAAACTCCAAAAAGATTTTTTTTTCAATAGGAGCTTTTTATAAAAGGAAAATTTTAAAAAAATGATAGAAGTTTTGTACATTTTGTATAACGAAAATACCAAAAATATTTTTCTTCCATAGTTGTTGGTATCATTTTTATGTGAAGTGTCAAATTAAAAATCCAAAAAAGATTTTATTGGCATTTTCATTGTCTGTCTTTGGTTGTGTCTCTTAAGTCAAGGTTTAGTTTGTTTAATATTTAATTGTCCAATCTGGACGAATTATGCACCCCTGATTCTCCTCTCTCGGGAGTGAGATACGTAGGCAGCCTATTGTTGGTTCGGGGATCTTATTTAATAAATTCAAAAAGATTTTCTTCACTCTTAATTTAGAGTAGGTGTTTCATATACATCTTTTAAAAGAAAACAACAAAAAGATTTTCCTTAATAGTTTCAAGTTTCATTTTCATATGAAATTCAAAATCGAAAATCCAAAAAGTTTTTTCTTTGGTAATCATAGATTTCATTTTGTATAGAGAGTTTAAACCTGAAAAATGCAAAAAGATTTTTGTCAATTCTTTTGACAATTTGTTATTTCCTTTTCTTTTTAAAGTTTCAAGAAAAAGAAAAAAGAAAGGAAAAAGAGTTTAGTTGGCCATTTTGGAAAGACTTCATGAACTACGCACACCTGATTCTCCTCTTTTGGGAGTGAGATACGTAGGCGCCCTTCTAGGGTTCGGTGATCTTTTCAAAAGAAAAGCAGAAAAAGAATTTTGAAAAGGTTTTGAACTCTACCGCATTTGGTGTTTCTTGTCCAGTTAGTTTAAGGTGGTTGGTTTGTGGCATTTTGGTTGGTCCTCCATATTACACCAAGTCGAAGAGAAAGTTATGGCCAACAAGGACACCGAGGTTGTTGTCACTAATCAGATAGAGAGTTCGGGTAATGAAAATTTAGGAGCTAATGAAGAGATTCAAAAATTAAGGCAGCAAATGATAGAATTGCATCAAGCTTGGGCAAATGGTTTGCCGCCTCCTCAAGTTTCCCCTGATAATCTGGAATATCTTTCTAGCTTACCTCCCGTGTCACATGCACAGTTTCCCATTTTTGTTGACATGCTACAACATGCATCAGGGACTATTCCGGGGCAACACTATCCAAACACTTCTAATATTCATTTCCTCACTCCTCAACACAAAACTACCGCATACTCGGCTCCACCTACTGTTCATTTCTTTGCACCCCCACCCCCACCTGAAGCTCCTACTGATGTTCATGCACCGGTTTTGCCATCCTACTCTACGGAAGAGCATGTATTAAATATTTTTGGTGATCAGCATTATGCTCCCGAGCCCACATTTAAGTCGACTGGTCTGTATGGTTACACTCAACCGTATAAATTTTCTCTTAACACTGATAATCCTATTAGGACTGAAGAACAAGAGGAGATGAACCGAAAGGTGAAAAGTTTGGAACTTGCTATGAAAAAACTCCAAGGACTTGGGGGGTACAAAATTGTCTCATATAAAGATCTGTGCATATTTCCAGGTGTTCATCTCCCTTTTGGTTTTAAAATGCCAAAGTTTAAGAAGTATTATGGACATGGCGATCCTGTAGCACATTCGAGATGTTATTGCAACCAACTAAAGGGTGCTGGAGGGAAGGAAGAATTACTCATGGAATATTTCGGTGAGAGTCTTTTAGGTCTAGCCCCAGAGTGGTTTGTTGATCAGGATATTGATAGGTGGAATAGTTGGAATGATTTAGCTAATGAATTTATGCAAAAATTTCAATATAATATGGAATTCATCCCTAACGAAAAATCCCTAACCAGTATGAAGAAGAAAAATACTGAGAGTTTCAGAAAGTATGCGATTAGATGGCGTGAATAAGCTGGTAGGGTGAAACCGTCAATGAAAGAAAGCAAGATAGTGGAGGTGTTTATTCAAGAGTATGATGAAACATATTATCAACACTTGTTACCTGCATTAGGCAAGCCATTTATTGAGGTCCTCAAAATGGGAGAGATGATAGAGGATGGAATTAAGACCGATCGCATTGTGAGTTTTGCAACATTGAAAGCAACTACTCAAGCAATTCAAAAGGGTTTAGGAAGTGTTGGGGATAAGAAGAATGAGGAAGAAACATCCTCTATTGTAGTTGGACAGTGGGAACGGTCAAGAAGACCACGTCATCGTCGCTCTCGGGCTCAAACCCAAGTTTATGCCCAAGCTCCACGTAATCACTCCCAAAATCCAGTATACTCTACTCCCCCACCTCCATATTCAGTATATAATGCACAACCACATATTCAACCCCCATCTTACCCACAGTGGAACACACCAACTCCTCAGAGTCATCCTCTAATTCCACAAACATACCAAAGCTCTCTAGGCTTGATTTTCGATCCAACCAAATAATGAAATGAGGCAAAGTCGAGAGATATCTTCACACCAATTGGAGAGTTGTATGCCAGTTTATTTCATAGATTGGTATAGTGGGGCATGATCATTCCTCTCTTTGGGTTCACTCTTAATCGACGTTCGAGAAATTTTGATCCTAATGTACGATGTGCATATCATTCTGATGCTCAGGATCAACGTATTGAAGATTGTCGAGATTTAAAAGGAGAAATTGAAAAGATGATTCAAGATGGATCAATTATGGTGCAGAACATTTAAAGTGAGGAAAGCTCTAGTCATGTTGATATGCAAACCAGTGGCTAAGATGTCAAGCTCAGTAATTGGGAAGTCACTTCTCTCCCTGCTAGGAAGAGGTCTGGTAGTTTGTTTTGTTTTCTTTTCTGTTATCCGAATTATTTCAGGGTTGTAGTTCGGGATCTATCTTGTTTTTTTCCTTTTCTCGTTTATGTTCAAATCCTTCTATCTTTTATTTCAACTAAATGAAGTGTCCCTTTCCCTTTGTGCTTCAAATATGTGTTATTTGTTTGTTTGTTTCTTTGTACAGTACATTTTATGGTAATTCTAGTAATATAACATGCCTACGGAATTTTCAGCCAGATCTTAAAATCCAATTTAACCATGAAACATAGAATTAGAGGGCTAAAGTTAGAAAAAACGCCTGAGAAAATATGTAGACTGCTGAGATATTTGGTGACGAGTTGAAGCCTTCTTTAAAAATGAAGGAAATTATTTTGAAAATCTCGAGAATAACTTGATCATCAATTGAAAGACATGTCTAAATTAGGTCAGATAGTGGAGTGATATGTTGAACAAAGTGCAAGAGTAGTGATGCACAAATTCAGTTAGAGTTAGTGTTGTAGAAATGTCACGAATGATCTCCATCTTTCATTTTTACATTGCATGATGTGTATTTGCATTTTCAAGGATTGATATGACGAAGGCATTTCATTCTGTTGTCCAAACATCGTGTCATCCTTTGTTTACCCCATTTGAGATTTAGTTCTATTTTCTTTCATACCCCTCTTTTGGAATAAAGCTAGAGTCAACAAAGCTCAAAACAAAAAGTGTCGAGCAAAAGAATAGAGTTAGAAAAATTTCAAAAAAAAAACAACAACAAAGAGAAAAAGTATGTCAAAAAGAAAAAAGAAGAGGAGAGTGTCAAGAAAAATAAATTCATAAAAGTACCAACGAGTAAAAGAGTCAGCAAAAGAAAAAAAATCAGAATCAAGCAAAAGAACAAGTTGCCGGAACTACGCGTGACCTGATTCTCCTCTTTCGGGGGTGAGATATGTAGGCTGCCCTGCTCTGGGATCGGTTCAACTAAATAAACAATTTAGAATTGCCTAGTCAAAAGAAACTGGGGCATGGGTTAATCCTCATTATTTGAGTCGATTCCAAAAGTTGTAAGTCATACCCCACTTCAAGTGTCTTTTAGGCCTAATGCCATTCTTTCTTTGTAACCTTATCCAAAATCCAAGTTACAACTAAAGAAAGACCTTCAAATCAATCTTTGAGAATGTTAAGGCTAAGCATGCAATGGATATGATGACAGATTTTGGGTAATACTTGTCTTCCTTAGAATCAGAAAATTATAAGAGAAATAAAAATGAGAGTCTTATTGGTGAAAATTCTTCCGGAAACCGTAAGACAATGGTAAGTTGAGAGAAAAAAAAATGAGAGTCTTATTGGTGAAAACCCTCATGGGCACTGTAAGACGACTGTGAGTTGAGAAAAATAAAAATAAGAGAGTCTCATTGGTGAAAAACCCTCACGGATACCATAAGGCAATGGCGAGCTGAGAAAAAGACAATGAGAGAGGTTTGTCGGTGAAAACCCTTCAAGGTGTCACTAGCCGAATGAGGTCTTAAATGAAATTGACCAAAGAAAGAAACTCAGTTTCATGGCCATTAACTCAACAACAACTGACAGAAAGTGTGGATGGAAAGATCAGGCAGATTAATCCAAAATATATGGCATAATCATTAGAGTTAACTGTCATTTTTTTGATAAAATTGTCATCTCTTTGATTCAAATGGGGACATTTATTATCTTTTCTTCTTTCTTTATACTTTTATTTTATTTTATTGAGTCAGTTATCCAAATAAAAATCATTGTCTTTTTTTTGTGTCTTTGAGTCAAGTCAATGTCAAAACAAGTGAGAAGAGATTTTAAAATTGGCCACCATCTTCTTCAATTGCACAAAGCAAGACAAAAAGCCAGCGCATGAAAGAAACATGATTGTTAGCCAAAATGAGGCATGCAGAAAGTTTTGTCAATAGAAAAGTCTGGGAAAAGGGATTTATCTGAGAAACATGGCAAAGCATAGATACTGTGTTTGCTTCAGAGTCACTCTTAATAATCTGAGTTTGGGTCAATGATGCAGCAAGTCAATGATATATGCTAATGGTTGGAAGCAAGGTTAAATATGATGAGGGCAAGAGCGATCGCCGCAAAAGCTAAAGCCACAAACCAGCCACCGTGTTTAAAACTCACAAGTTTTCTTTGATGAAACAGGAAACATACTACCTTCAAAGCAAGAACTTCAGAGTATAAATATTAAGGAATGCAATGCCTCACTTTTACAAATGCAGGAAGCAATGTTGCTGCACAGGTTTGATAATCAAATCATGATAAGAAATTTATTATCCTATACCCCTCGGAGACACACTTTCTTGTCCAGGGATTTTATTTTTCAGTTGTTAGGTGATACACTTCTTAAATTAAACCCTTGACTCTTAGAAGACGTACCTTCTAGTAGAGTCATTCCCCTTGACTCTTAGAAGACGTACCTTTTAGTTGAGTTATTCCCCTTGATTCCTATAAGACGTACCTTTTAGTCGAGTCATATCCTTTGATTCCTATAAGACGTACCTTTTAGTTGAGTCATCTCCCTTGATTTCTATAAAATGTACCATTTAGTCGAGTCATCTCCCTTGATTCCTATAAGACGTACCTTTTAGTCGAGTCATCTCCCTCGATACCTATAAGACGTACCTTTTAGTCGAGTCATCTCCCTCGATTCCTATAAGATGTACCTTTTAGTCGAGTCATCTCCCTCAATTCCTATAAGACATACCTTTTAGTCGAGTCATATCCATCGATTCCTATAAGAAGTACCATTTAGTCGAGTCATCTCCCTCGATTCCTATAAGACGTACCTTTTAGTCGAGTAATCTTCCTCGATTCCTATAAGACGTACCTTTTAGTCGAGTCATCTCCCTCGATTCCTATATGAAGTACCTTTTAGTCGAGTCATCTCCCTCGATTCCTATAAGACGTACCTTTTAGTCGAGTCATCTCCCTCGATTCCTATAAGACGTACCTTTTAGTCGAGTCATTCCCTTTGACTCCTAGAAAATGCACGTTCTAGTCGAATCATTCCAATTAACCCAAAGAAGATGCATTTCTTTATTTGGGTTTTTCAAGTAGTTATGATGTGACTTTCACAAAAGTCCTTTGATGATAAACTGGGGCAAAAATTTAATTTCTATTTTTGGAACTTTACTTTTTAGCCAAATGAAATTTCTCTTTACAATAATTTTTGTTTGGAATAATTTTCTTTCTAGTTTTGATGTGATTTCAGGAGCCCACCTGAAGAACTGGGTGAATAAATGGAAAGTTAAGCAACAAGGTGAAGAAGTTGAAAGTCAAGCAACAAGGCGAAGAAATTGAAAGTCAACAGATTGAAAAATAGTAAGTTAGGAGCGCGCCAGAAGAACAGGGTGATGAAACTCAAGTCAAGAGTCCAAAAGAAGCCGCATAGATAGGACTTTTGTAATTTCATTTATGTTTTAACTTGTAATTTTTTTTTTGATGTAATGACAGAGCCGCGGACCGGAACCTCGATGAGACCTCACTCGACTCTCCAACTCGGTTGTCCTTCCTTCTCCATTTTGTTTCTTCCTTTGAATAATGGTCGGGTCAAAATTCTATCTCGTTGTCTACTTCTTTGTATGAAAACACTTTGTGTTTACATGCAAAGAGGGGCAAGATGTAGACACGTAATTTTGTCCCTCCCCAAAAGCATTTTATCATATTTACCCCCGTCTTATTGCGCACCCTCACCCATGTGATTATACCCCACAAAAATTAAAAAAAAAAACCTTTAACAAAATTCCTAAAAATTTTTATCTTGGTTTAACCCTATCCTAACCAACTCACCCACCTCACTACCCCTACCCCATTCTCACTAGCCCCACAGCAAAACACACATACCATTTCCATTTTTTTTGTTTTTGTTTTTATCTATCACAATAGACACACATATTATATACGCATACATACACAGAAAACAAGGGGGTTTCTTCATCTTCACAACACAATTCAAGCGCACACACTGCTTCCCACACTCACTCATATACTAATGTTCACTCATACACCCACCATTGATTAGAGATCGGAGAAGGGAGATCGAGAGATTCGAAAGAGACGAAGGGAGATTGAGAGAAAAACAACGAGAGAGAGATAGAAGCGATTGACAGGGAGATCGGAGAGCACTATTTTGGCGAGTGGTGTCTCACCAAAAAACTCGGCTAAACTCGCCAAAAAATGCCCTCTCCGTCGGAACGCCACCACTTTCATCCCTTCCCAGCTCCGGAGAAACAAAAATAGTTCACCCATCATCGAAATTCGGCCGACCACCACTGGTTTCACCCGATTTTCTAACCAAGTCGCATTCAACAACCATTCCTGTCCCCTTTCTGGCGAATATTCCTTGGTATCCATTGAAAAATGATATGGGATAAGTTCGGGTCTTCATCATTTTGTGGTTTCTGATCTGTTGGGGCGAGAAACAACATGTTGAAGTTGGTTTGTGCAATGTTGAGGTTCCATTTAGGTCGAGGTTCTGTTAGTTTGTGGTTTCGAATCTGTGAGGCTTTTTCTCCGTTTAACAAAGTGTCAATTTGAGGTCCAATTCTTCAACTCTATTTTTTCTATTTTTATCGTAATATGATGTGTCAATGTTGTGATTTGCGTGGTTTGTGTTGATTGATGATATAATCCTGATAGTGTGTTTGACATTCTTTAATTATCACGATTTGATTGGTTGATGTTACTTTGAAATTGATTAATCGTTTGGTTGAGAAATGAATTTTGAAAGGGGTTAAACGTGTTAAAGTGAATTCGTGTTAATTTTTGGATCTTCGATTATATTGAATTTCTTTGAACTGTGATAAACCGAATCTAGTAGGCAAATGCTAAGTCGGGTAGGCAAATTTTAGGAATGGTGTTTTGTTGAATGTTTGAATGTGCGTGTGAATAGTTCTTTCTACTTTATCATGCAATATTTGAAGATGTATTCATTCGCCGTGGAATGCCCCGAGGTTATATTGCACTTATTCACCGGGGAATTCCCCGAAGTAGCATGTACGCGAAGGAAGCTCGTGATCAAGGCCCGAGGCATCGGGTAAAGCATGAGAGCGTAGTTTAGGATTAGTGTAGGTTAGCGTAGGTTTACTTTTCCGCATTTTTCTATTTTGGGACTGTATAAATTGGACTGGACACTATATTTTGGATTGTTTGTTTGATTGATTGTTTTTATGTGTTTTTTGTGGTTTATACATTCATAGTGCCAAAGTAGATGATACGCTCCACCAAGCGACGGTGGTCAAACCACGGGATCAAGGGGTGCCTAACACCTTCCCCTCGGTTAACAGAATTTCTTAGCCAGAATCTCTGTTCACGGATTAGTTTGAGAGTCAAACCATTTTGAAAAAGGATTTCCAAAGGTGACTTGGCATACCCGATTTATGCCAAGTGGCGACTCTAAGTTTTGAATATAAAAGTCCTTTTTGAAATAAACTTTCATCTTTTGTCACTTTAATAATTAAAACCCTTTAGAAACTTAAAATTTGAATCTTTTTGAGAGTTAAAAAGGGATGTGACAGAATGAAACAAGCCCTGATGTGGACCAAAAACTATATAGAGAAATAATATGATCTTTACTTTATCTCATAGTAAGCAGACCTGATATTATATTCAGTGTGGGATTGTGACCAAGATTTCAAGAAAATCCTAAGGAATCTCATTTGAAATCTGTAAAGAGAATCTTTCGATATCTCAAAAGAACAACTGATCTTGGCCTATGGTATCCTAAAGGTAGTAATTTTAACTTGATGGGTTATTCTGATGCTGACTATGCAGGCTATTTAGTGGATAGGAAGAGCACCACAGGCATGGCACACTTTCTTGGATTGTGTTTAATTACCTGGTCTACTAAGAAACAACACTCAGTAGCTCTATCCACCGCTGAGGCTGAGTATGTTGCTGCTGGATGTTGTTGTGCTCAGTTGTTTCGGATTAAAAAATAGCAACTCATGGATTTTGGTGTGGATGTCGAATGAGTTTCTATTTCTTGTGACAATCAAGTTCCATTAATATCGCAAAGAATCCTGTCCAACATAAAAGAACTAAACATATTGATATAGACACCACTTTCTTAGAGATAATATTAAAAACGATCTTATATTGATCATATTTTATCCTGCTGAAGATCAAATTGATGATATATTCACTAAGGCATTAAGTAGAGAACATTTTGAAAAGAATAGGTTAGCCTTTGAGATGATTAAAATTGCATAAATCTCCCTCAATGATTGACTAGTAAAGTTGATGTGCTCTTGAGTTTTGGTTGATTAATCCAGTCTTGCACATTTAGTTGTGTCCTAATTTCAAAATTTTGAGTGAACTAACTTTCATGTTTTATTTTTACAGTGATGCCGGAACACTCAAGCAATTTAGTCCATATTTTTCAAGAGTTTAGGTACGATTATTAGTTTACCTTAAAATGCATAAAGAGAAACAAGTGTGCCTTTCCGGTCCTTAATTACTCTAAACTGCCAAATCCCAAGAGTCCAATTTTTTCAAAAAAGCTGCCACAACAATCCCATCATCACTTCAACTCTTTATCATTATCACTGCTAAACATCAACTCTATTCCCTTTATGTTTCACTTCCTTTCTCCTCCTTATATACGTTCCATTCTCTTTCTCTCCTCATTCATTCACCATCCCAAAAGCAAGAAAAAGTTTGTGTTCCCTCTTCACCATGGCATCCTTCTCTTCTGCTCCCTTCTACCTAGATGAATCATCTGTCTTTTCTTCCACTGATATCATTATTCATCCCACCGTCAACACAACACCTTCCATTCCACCTACTATTTAATCAAATTATCTGATTTCACCGTCTGAAAAATTTCCAAAAATTTTTTTTCTCAAATTTTTCCCAATCCTCAGTCCTTTCCCAAACCCGCTTCACCAGCTCCTGTTCCTCTCTAAATTATCGACCCCGATGATATTCTAATTGCTAATTTGATTTCTAGAAAATCACAATCTCAACCAAAGAGAAAACATTTCTCATCTCCCGTTGTTTTTTAGGACCATAATCTTGCTGAGCCTTGTCCTTTTGTACCCTCTCATAGAACTCCTCGCACTCGCCGAAAAAAATAACAGGAAGAGACATCTTTAGCTGAAGCAATTCATGCTAGTAAGGGAAAACGTATGGTCACACTTGCTACTATTCCTCCATCTTTCTCTCAAGATGTGTTGCTTCGCTCTGTTCATAAAGGCAAAATAGTAAAACACACTATTCCTAAATCCTCCGCCTTTTGTACACCCTCGACTCCGCCAAAGTCCACCCCTGCTTCAAAATCTTTATCCTCTTCCAAATCTACTCCACTAAAATCCTCCACTCATTCTAAGTAACAGGTCAACAAACCTGTTCCTTCTGATTTCTCTGATCTGACTTACTTCCTTCTTCTCCAGCTGAGCTAGATCTAGACTTTGATCTTGATGAAACGTCTGCAAACCTTGACTCTTTTGCGGATCATAATCTGCACTTTCAAAAGTGCAAGTTGGCTAGGGGATGAGTTGTTACTGGTTTTAGGGGCCCTGAGATAGGAGTCTTGTTAACAAAATTGGAGGCCCATAGGTGGTCAAACTTATTTCTTCAAGGTGATCTCCAAAGATAATTTGGGAAAACTGAGGTTCATGAATTCTACACAAATAGGGTCGCTATTGGAGAGATGTTTTCTACACTGTCAGAGGGTTCATTATCAATATAGTCGTTACTAATATTACTAGGATTCTGAACATTCCTATGGGGGGTTGGGGTCACTATGTAAAAGTTACTTGGCCTCCGCTCGATAACATTGCATCTGCCCTTGACATTCTCAAAAAAATTTCGATAATCTTCACCTTCTAAATCATCGTAGGGTTCTTAAGAGAGAGATGTCCCTTCTTTATCAACTTTACTTTGATGTTGTTAATAAGATGATCACTCCTAGAAAAGAACGAAGGATTGTAGCTAATTTTCTTGATCTCACTCTCATAGAGTTTCTTGACACTGAAGTGCAAATTGACTTGCCTAGGCTTATTATTCAGCACATGCAAAGAGTCCTTCTCAAAGATGTAAATGGTCATGCCCTTCCCTATGAATTCTGGCTTGCTCCTATATTTAAGGATTTTTTGGTGCCTGTTCAAGTTTGGTCTCTGTAGACCACCAAAGATGTTATAGGGAACCTATTTCAATGAGGAGTGCTAATAATCCTATGCAACGATTAAGGAATGTTTTTGCTGCTAAGTCTGCTGAGTTGGAGGCTATTCAAGCTTAATTGGAGTCTGCTCAAGCTGCTCATAATGCTGGAAAATTTGACCTTCTTGCTCAAATTTCTTCTCTTCAAGATGATCTGGAACGTGAAAGATCTACAAGTGCTGAGATTGTCCGAAAATTGACTCACCTTAGTCCCTCTGCATCCTCCACTCAGTCTACTTCTTAGTACCTTCAGAATGCTCTCTCTTCTGTGGATAGACTGTTTCATCTTTATTAGTTTTTGGTGCTATTAGTTGTATTTTGCTCCTGTTTGATATGAACCTTCTTGCTTTATTGTGTTCTGCTCTTGTTCTACTTAATGCATGTTGATACTTTACTCTGAATTTTGTTTGTTCTAGTGATAGCCCCAGTGGCCATGGATTATTAAACACCATTTTCACTTATTTGGGACCAATTTTTTGATGATGTCAAAAGGGAAAAAAATAGATTGTGCAATGATTATAACTCAATAACTAACTTGTTTCATTGAAGTGTCCTGTGTTTAATTTCCTTATTGAGTGTGTCAGGAATTTAAGATGGATGTTGTGATGCTATGATGCTGTGAAACATGAAGTGGTTTCTTATCATCAACAAGGGAAAATTTGTTAGAGAAATGAAGTTTTGATGATTGCCATAAGAATGAAACATGTTATTCATGCTGGTCCACATAAGTGAAGAAAATAGAAGTTACAGACAAAACTGATGAGAAAATAGAATGCTTGATGTCAGAAGCGGATAAACAAGCACAATTCGGATATACTTTCACCATTAATCACGTGCAGAAAAGAAGTTGAGAACAAGATAAACACAACACTTGAAGTTGAGCTGATAAAAGAATCCTACCTAGACAAGGAGACTGAATACAACAAGGTGTGTAACTGACTGATAGAGTCCTATTGAAGAAAGAAGACAACATCATCTGAAGGACTTCATCAGAGTTGACTTAAATAGAAGAGATGACTTTCAAATTTTCACTCACGCACTGATAAAGAAAGCACCAATCAACAAATTAGTTGAACAGCTTGAAGAAGTCATAAGTAGAACCTGTTCCTTTACTTAGAGTTAAAGAGTCGTAAACTTTGTGTAATAGGTTAGTTCTCGAGTTGTAATGAACTTTAATTCTAGTCTCAGTGAAGAATAAACTGAGTTATGATTAGTGTCTTCAAGTTGGGGAACTCGAAGACTTTGGAACACTTAACTTGGGAAGATTTGTGTTATTGTAGAAATAGGAGTTAGAGTTTAATTCCCAGTTTACAAGTGTCTTGTAATTTGTTAATTGTTGAGGCTCAAGAAATTTAGTGGAATTGAGGTTAAATCCTGTAGAGGTACAGGTCATGATTTTTTACACCTCTTTGAGCCGGGTATTTTCTACATAAAAATACTGTCTATTTATTTACTCTACTTAAGTGAACCATGTTAGATTACTTGTTTCACTGATAGGCAACTGCTAGAGTAAAACAGCTAAACCAGTAGGGTACGCATTCTAACAGCGACAGATATTTCAAAGACAGAAAGAGCATGAATATAAAAAAAGCGCAAATATTAGTATTTTTTCCTCCCGAAATTATGAAATAACGGATGTGTACAATTTAAATACAGTTTTTTCCTTTTAATTAGATATTCGTACTTGAGATTACTGTATGTATGACATTAATGATGGTTACTATGGATATTTTGATATTTTATTTCATACATAATATATTTTTTATAAAATATTATAACATAATATTTGAGTATCTTGTTACAGAGAGGTAATTTTTACAAAGACTGTATCGCTATATAATAAACATCATTATTGCTATAAATAAAATGCCGTTATAGAAATGAATAATCAGTTTCAGAAAAAATCATATCATTATTGTAAAATACCGTTATAATGAGTTGACGTTATAGAACGCTATTACTGTGTCATCTGTTGCTATTAAACATGTTCAATATCAACTGATAAAAGTACCTTCAAACAATGTGAATATATACACGAGGCTATGTCCCCCCGGCTAATACTAAAAATATTTTGAAGTAACTAATCCAACTTATGGCACATGCCAAGTCTAAGGATCTTAGTTTCTTGTAAATAATTTTCCAGAAGAAAAAATATAAGTTTTTGTTATATGGCCTTGCCACAACCCCCCCCCCCCCCCCCCTTTTTTTCTTTTTGCACAACTAATACAACTGCGTCCACATCTTACTTGGGTGTTAATTTATTTTTATTTTTTAAAACTAATCTAACTTATGCTTGACCACCACATAAATTAGATAATTTAAATGCAACATGCATCGCATTTAACAAACTTTTTATCATGAAAAATAAGTAAAACAATAAGATAAATTCTGACTTACCTCTCGATCAACCTTGATCTAAGCCGAAGAGTAAAATTGATTCATTTAAATAATTGATGATGTATTTTATCCTTTTCCAATTAAGCATTATTATCATTATAAAAAAAAGCCTCACTTTCCTAATATAAATTGGACGACATCATCATTTTAACACCAAAAGTCGTCTCTATATATGAGAGTACTAGATTTGATACTAATAATTTCAAATATAATATTGTTACACCTACTGACTAACTGTATAAAAAGGAAAGCACATTTTTTTAATCTATAGCTAGATACTATATTTAATACTTAGTGATCATGAATGTTTTCTGATAATGACACAAAATACTTTTCTTATCATATTTTAGTCTCTGGTTTGCTACCTGATGATAATATATATTCATTTAATTAGTGCATCACATCAAATTATCATCAAATATAATTAGCTTATGCCTTATAATTATTCAACTTTTCTTCCTATAATTTTAGCATGATTTTAAAGTTTCGATATAGTAGACTTACGTTAAATCTGTCAAAATCCAAAAGATTCACCATATCTAAATATTTTGTTTGTGGTAACATAGAGGACCCATGCCATCACTGATCACTCTAATATTTACTTTCTAATCATAAGTTAAAAAAAGAACCACAATTTATGTCTCTTTTCATATCACATCGAGAGAAAATTCAATTTATTAACTCATGTATTCTAGATCTTATATTCATTTATAATAATTTTTAAGTATACGCACATACTTGTATACAATGTAATATCATCCTACAACTTAACAATAAATTGCACATATGAGCTTTATGCAAGAATCATGAATCACAATGATCACATCAAAAAGATATTTCAAGCAAAGATCATCACAAAAATATCATCTATCCTAATATTTATTAAAATAAATTCACAAAATCACAAAAAAACAGAAATTCATAAGTAAATAATAAATAAGGTTGAGAAAATAAAACCCGATTTATTATAATTTTTTTCTTAATTCGCAGTGATTTGTTTGTAATATTCCGTTTGAAATCAAACCGTATTAATTCACCGTGGGTGTTTGGATTGACTTATTTTTAGGTGGTTTAACTTGTAAGCACTTTTTTTAAATTTTGATGGTGTTTGATAAAGTTAAAAAGTATTTTTAAGCACTTATTTTTAAGTAAAAAAGTATCAAAATAAGCCAAAAGTAAAAAATAAGATAATACCAACTTATGACTTTTAACATTTGACTTATAAGCTCCTTATTAAAAGCCAGTGAATATACAAGTCATTTTGTCCACCTATTTATGTTTCTAGATGCCATCACTGTAAAAAGTAATGCAAGTGTCCACCCATTTATGTTAATTTGTGATGTTGCCAACTGCTAATATGGTGCAAGTAAAATGACACCCATTGACTTCAAGTCAATTGTCCCCAAGCCAAAAGATGTACCATTTTTCTCAGAGAGCAATTTATCAATAATTTCACTGGTACCCAATCTTAACCCTTGTAACATTTATCTGTGTGCACTTATAACGTCACCAGAAGCCACAACAAATTCACGAAAAATATAGTTTTTAGATTGTTGAGAAATATGGTTCGACGAACATAAAATATATAAAGAAGAAAACAAGATGAAGGCTTGATAATATGAACATCGAACACATAATTTGAGGCTTGAAACATGTATGAAAAACTTTTCTAAAAATGATATTTTATTTTCTAAAAATGATATTTTCTCTTTCTCCTCTGCGAGATTGCTATGAGATTATACGCAAATAATTTTAGTAGATATGACAAGCGAATTGAATTTTGCACTAAGCTGTTGACATCAACCCAATACACAGGCCTAATTTATTACATGACCCGGGCCCATGAAGCATTTTTATTTTTCTTCCCATTATATGTATACACACTTCTAGAAAGTGGGACACACAGATATTTTTCCATGTCATTGTTATCAATAAATTCTCTCTCTTCAACTCTTGAGATCTAGGGTTTTCGTTCATCTTCGATGGATGCGATCTAACGATTACGAACATTAACATGGTATCAAAGCAGAGATCTACGATCCTCACGTCTTCCTCTACCTTTCGATGTTACCCTCAAAGGGTTTTCATCGGATAATTTTCCGGCGATGGTTGGTATTTTGATGATTTGTGTCGTTTTCTGGTGGATACTCGTCTCTATCATCCGCTCTTCCTATTCAAGGCTTCGATTCTTCAACTTGATACAAAGGACGGTACCTCTTATTGTTTTACGGCTTCCTCTTGTATATTTGTTGTATTCTCGATCCTGGAACATTGTTTGTTGATCCGGTTTTCTCTTGTGTATTTGTTATATCCTTGACTCTGGAATAGTTTTTTTTGTTTTGTTGCTAGACGTTGTTAGATTGTTGATTTTGCTTTTACTAGAAGTAATACGACTATGTCTACTGATAATAGCACCACTAGTCAAGGTTTTGAGGAGTTTACGATTTCACCTACCTATCCTTTCTACCTTCATCCATCGGATAATCTGGGATCTAGGTTGGTATCTCCCCCTTTTGATAGTTCTGTTTTTATCATCTGGGGTAAGAACATGCTTACTGCCTTATCTGCCAAGAACAAATTGGGGATCGTCACGGGCACTGTCCCCATACCTATGGCTAACTCTCCTCAATTTTCTTTTTATGAGAGGTGTAATGACATGATCATTGCATGGATTATCAACTCCCTTTCTCATGATTTGGCCACCAGTGTCATGTGTTTTGACACTACTAAAGATATCTGGAAGGACATAAATGACCGTTTTGGCCAATCGAATGGAACCAAATATATACAGATCCAAAAGGAGATCAATTCTACTGTTCAGGGATCTTTAAGCATTGCTTCTTATTTTACTCGTATGCACAGTTTATGGGATGAATTGCATACATTTTATATGGGTCCATTTTGTACGTGTGGTGCCTTAGGCAAATTTATTGAACAACAAAAGTTGTTTCAGTTTCTGAGTGGACTTAATGATGAGTACTTCATGTGTAGAAATAACATTCTCATGATGCCCTCTCTTCCTACTCTTAGTTATTCATACTCCATGCTTCAGCATGTTGAGAACCAAAATCAATCATCTGCTACTTCTCCCTGTTTTTCTGGAGATTCAACATCTTTTAATACTTCATCCTATTAACTCATCTTTTGGAAGAGGTTATTCTCAGAAAGTCCACAATGATGTTAGGAGAGGTTTCCAGTCTCCCCAACCTTCTGTTTCTACTGGGGATATCAACCTCCTCCTTCTGGTTCCTATCAGCCTGATGCTAAGAGGTTTCCTACCTCCAGCCCTATGACTCCTTTAATTTGTAAATAATGCAAAAAATTCAGGGCATACCATTGATAAGTGCTACAAACTTCATGGATACCCCTCAGATTTCAAATTTACAAAGGGTAAGAAGGCTCTTTCTTGTGTGCAAAATGATGCTTCCTTTGCTGATGCCACATCTTCTTCTCTTTCTATTACTGAGGGTGATTATAAGTTGTCCAAAGATCCGTTTCAGCATTATCTGCATCTTCATCAACTGCATCATGGTGCCTCCATACCTGATAGTTCTGCTGTTTCTGCTTCCCCAGATCTTGGGTATGATTATTGTGCAAGTGTGTTTTATCATACTGCTGTCACTTCTACTGTATTTCATGCATGTGCAGTCTCTTCACTAGGGAAAAATCCTTGGATACTTGATTCTGGAGCCACTAATCATATGACACCACACAAACATCTTCTCCTTAATCTCATCCGTCTCCTCACTCCTCTTCTTATAGCTTTACCAAATGGATATAGAGTTAAGGTTTTGTCTACTGGATCTTTACAACTCCAGTCAAACATTATCTTACATGATGTTATTTTGGTTCCTTCCTTTCACTTAAATCTCATATCTATTCACAAACTCCTTACTCAGCTTAAATGTCATGCACTTTTCACTGAATCGAAATGTGTATTGCAGGTCCTTTCTCAGAAGAGGCTATTGGAAATTGGTAGAGATGAGAATGGGTTATATTACTTCAATATTGATCCTCTCCCCTTAGTATTCCTTTACCTTTTCCTATTTTGTCTCAATGTAATCAATCTTGTATTATAAATAAAACTGATTTGTTCTGGCATCAAAGGTTGGGTCATCTCTCTTTTCACAAGATGAAGTCCATTTCCTATCTGTCTGATAAGCTTTCTCATTCTTAGAATTTTTATTGTGACATCTGTCCCAAGCCTAGACAGCACAAACTTCTTTTTCCTTTAAGCTCTACTCATTCTTCTTCTTCTTCATTTCAACTTGTCCATGCTGATATCTGGGGTCCCTATCACACTTTCACATATAATGGTTATAGATATTTTTTAACCTTAGTTGATGATTTCACTAGAGTAACCTGGACTCATCTTCTGGCTTCCAAGGGTAGTTCTTTTTCTGTCATTAAATCTTTTGTTGCCATGGTCAAAGTACATTTCCAGTGTCATTTTCAAAGTCTTAGATCTAATAATGCTTTTGAATTAGGCAAATGTGCTGACCTTCAAAAGTTCTTCTCTACCAATGGGATCTTTCATCAAACATCTGTTCCTCACACTCCTCAACAGAATGGGGTTGTGGAAAGGAAACACAAGCACCTACTTGAAGTGTCCAGGGCACTACTGTTTCAATCTCATCTTCCCCTCAAGTTCTGTTGTTCTTCACAATATTTCCCCCTTTGAGAAGTTACATGGTTTTTCTCCTCCTTATGCTCACTTAAAGAGTTTTAGTTTTCCGTCTTATGATGCTTCCCCAAAACCTGGTAGAGATAAGTTTCAGCCTAGATCAATTCTTAGTATACTTTTAGGTTACCCCTGTGGTAAGAAGGGTTACAAACTCCTTAATCTTTCTTCCCATTCCATATTCTACTCCAGAGATGTCATATTCCATGAAACTATTTTCCCTTATCACTCTTCTTCTACTTTTTCTACATTCCCTCCTCCTGATAATCATGTGTTTGATGATCCTCCCTTCTCTTCTTCTTTAGATCCTTCCCCCTCTGTGGTCAATAATGATTCAACTGCTATACCTGAGACTACTACTTTCTCTCCTTCTCATGTTATTCCTCTCAGAAGGAGTTCCAGACTTACCCATCCTTTTTCTCATTTACATGATTATGTTTATTCCACTGCTTATGCTCCTTTCAAGTTGATTCCAAGGTATCTAGTGTTGATTTGCATATTCATGAGCCTTAGTTTTACCAGCAAGCTACTTCTGTTCCTGCTTGGCAAGAGGTCATGCAATAGGAATTTAGGGCTGTTGAGTCTAACCATACTTGGGATATTGTGCCTTTTCCTCCTAATAAAAAGGCGATCCCTTGTAAGTGGGTGTACAAGATTAAACAAAGATCTGATGGTACTATTGAAAGGTATAATGCCAGATTGGTTATTAGGGGTGATACTCAGAAGGAAGGTGTGGATTATCATGAGACATTCTCCCCTGTGGTCAAGTTGACCACTGTGAAATGTTTACTGTCTTTTGCTGCTAAACAACATTGGACTGTATTTCAACTGGATGTGAACAATTCCTTTCTTCATGGAAACCTTCATGAGGATGTTTTCATGAAGATCCCACTAGGCCTTCAGGTCACTTCCTCTTCACCTTCTTCTTCTGCTTCCCCCTTGATTTGTAAGTTGAGAAAGTCCCTTTATGGCCTCAAGCAAGCTTCCAGGCAGTGGTTTTCCAAACTATCTGATGCTCTGTTGTCTCGAGGCTACATTGCTAGTAAGAATGACTACTCTATGTTTACCAAGTCTTCTAGTTCTTCATTGGTGATTCTTGTGGTTTATGTGGATGACATCCTCCTTGCTGGTTCTGATTTACCTGAGATGACTGCTCTTAAAACTTTTCTTGATAACTCTTTCAAGATAAAAGATTTGGGTTCAGTTCACTACTTTTTAGGCTTGGAGGTCACTGCTCATGACTCTGGTTTTCTCATTAATCAATGTAAGTATGCTACTGATTTGTTGACTGAGTTTAACTGTTCTCATTACACCCCTGTGTCTTCTCCTTTGGATCCTGTTATTAAATTGACCCCAGACATGGGTGATCCTATACCTGATCCCACATCTTTCAGGCGTTTAGTTGGTAAGTTGAATTTTCTTCAACACACCAGACCTGACATATCATTTGCTGTTCAACATTTGATTCAGTTTATGCAGCACCCCTGTGTTCCACATATGCTTGCCGGTTTCCATGTTTTGAGGTATCTCTTAAATGTTCCTGCTCAAGGCATTTTCTTACCCTCCTCTTCTGATGTTAACCTTTATGCTTATACTGATTCTGACTGGGATGCTTGCCCTTTATCTCGCCGGTCTGTCACTGGCTATTACATATTTTTTGGGGGTTGTCCCATCTCTCGGAAAAGCAAGAAACAACCCACTATTGCTCTTTTTTCAGCAGAAGCTGAGTACAGGGCTTTGAGAAAGGTTGTTGCTGAAGTTGTTTGGCTTACTCGCTTGCTTTCTGATATGGGTTTATCTATCTCTTCCCCTGTTCTTGTGTTTTGTGACAGCCAGGCTGCCCTTCATATTGCTAGGAATCTGGTGTTTCATGAACGGATGAAGCATATCGAGATTGATTGTCATTATGTCCGAGATTGCATCAATTTCGGTGTAGTTTCCCTTCATCACATGTCATCTGCTGCCCAGGTTGTTGATATCATGACCAAGCCCTTGTCTGGACCTTCTTATCTCTCTTGTTTGCGCAAGCTGGGTGTCTTGACACCCTCCATCTTGAGGTGGGGAGGGGGGGGTGTTGACATCATCCCAATACACAAGCCCAATTTATTACATGACCCGGACCCATGAAGCATTTTTATTTTTCTTCCCATTATATGTATACACACTTCTAGAAAGTGGGACACACAAATATTTTTCCATGTCATTGTTATCAATAAATTCTCTCTCTTCAACTCTTGAGATCTACGGTTTTCGTTCATCTTCCATGGATGCGATCTGAAGATTAAGAAAATTTACATAAGCAAAGTAAAAAAATCTTCTGAAAAGTAATAAATCAGGAACTTGATCTTTTAGGAAAGAAAGAAAATTGTAAACACACTTATCGGTAAAAAGTTACATTGTAAAAGTTAAAAAGATGTTTTTCAGAAATTGGAGAAGTTGGATTAAATAGAAATAGTAGAAGACAAAAAATGAAAGACACAACCTTTCATCTAAAGGACACAGACCTCTTCATCTATAAAAATACCTCTTCATTGAAATACTTATAATTATTAATTTACCTTAAACACATCCAACATATCTATAAGTTAATCCTATTAGTTTGTTAACTTGAATTTTCTCAATTGACATGCAAATGTCGTGCAAAATGCAAATATTGGACAAAACTTCGTGCACGTTACATGCCAATTGAGTCGTGATCATCAAAAAAACTAAATGAAAAGTCCATATAGCTAAAGTTCTCCTACCCTATAAAACTATGATACAAATTTATAACAATTTCCATAATTATTACATCCATGGAGAGAACTAAGGGAAATAGTCCTAGTATCCTACTATTTCCATGGCTAGGTTTTGGCCATGTAAACCCCTTTTTGGAACTAGCCAAGAAATTATCAAAAATGAGCTTCCACATATATTTTCTTTCTACACCCATTATTCTCAAATCTATCAAGAAAACCCTAGATAAAAACTCCTCTAATAATAATCACTCCATACAACTTGTTGAATTTCACTTGCCTTCTTTGCCTAAGTTACCTCCTCATTACCATACAACTAAGGACCTCCCTCCCCATCTCCATTCCACTCTCATGCAAGCCTTTCAAATGGCTTCTTCCAAATTTCCTACCATAATTGAAACTCTAAAACCTAACTTGATTGTCTATGATGGGTTCCAGCCATGGGTAGCAAATATTGCTTCATCATATAATATTCATGCTATTATGTTTTATGTTTCTTCAGCTTCTACTCTTGCCTACTCCTACCACCATTTTCTTTATGGAACACCAAGCCTTACACCTTTTCCCTTTTCTTCCTTGTACCTTCATGACTATGAGATAAAGAAATTAGACATACAACCTATGAAACCACATGATGATAGAGCCTTTGCATACGTGATCCTTAAATCGTTTGAACAATCTCACAACATTGTTTTGTTGAACACTTGTAGGGAGATTGAGGGGAAGTATATAGATTATGTTTCTACCATAGCAAAGAAGGAATTGATACCAATTGGTCCACTTATTCGCGAGGCGCCCATAGGTGATGAGGAGCATTGGGTGGCAATTCAATCATGGTTAGACAAAAAGGATAAATTTTCATGTGTTTATGTGTCAATTGGAAGTGAAAGTTTCTTCTCAAAGCAAGATATTGAAGAGATAGACAAAGGGCTTGAGCTAAGCAAAGTTAGCTTTATTTGGACCATCAAATTTCCAAAGGGGTTAAACAGTACGATAGAAGAAGTGATTCCACAAGGTTTTCTTGAAAGTACAAAGGGAAAGGGAATGGTTATTGAAGGATGGGCACCACAAAGTCAAATTTTGAACCATTCAAGTATTGGAGGTTTTGTAACTCACTGTGGATGGAATTCGATGTTAGAAAGCATGAGTTTTGGAGTACCAATAATAGCCATGCCTATGAATCATGATCAACCATTGAATTCAAGAATAGTGGAGGAACTTGGCATAGGGGTGGATATTTTGAGAGGTGAAAATGGGGAAATAAAGAGAGAAGAGGTGGCAAAAGGAATAAGGAAGGTGGTGGTGGAGAGCACTAGGAAAGAAGTAAATTTGAAAGCAAGAGAATTGAGTGAGAAGATAAAATTGAAAGGGGGGAAAGTTATTGATGAAGGGGTTAAGAAGTTGTTGAAGCTTTTGTATTAGTTTGTAAGGAATGATGTGGTTGAATTAGGACATTATAGGGATTTGGATCATAGAGATCCAAATATATTATTTGTATTGAATGTTGTAATATCTAGAAATAGCCTTCTTATAATTTCTCTCTGAGTTCAAGCTTTAGTTGAACTCTCTTCCTTGCATTTGTGTAATTAGAGAGGATTATACCTCTTAATGAAATATACCGAGAAATGCATATAAAGCTTGAATTATTTCAGACATGAAAAGATACTTCAAAGCAAAAATTCATGATCACCATAAAAATATATGGTGGAATGAATAAGATTCCTTGTCTTTTTCAGAGATCTCGAGCCTGACTTCTAGAAATGGAGGAATTCTAGTGTTTCTCCCTTTATGACCGACGGCATGATTCTTTATTAGTCAAAAAAAAAACTAATTGAACCAAATGAAAGTTCAAGTAATCAATCAACTCGACTATAAAGATTCTATGATGATAGATTTGTTGGTTTTAACTGTTACTAGTCAAAAAAAGGTATTAATCCAATCACGCAGGTGTCTTCCTGAGGTGGTGGGGGATTTGATGTGACCTTACCATGATCATTAATTATAAGAGAAATACAAACATGAAGGGGCACGTCAAGTCAAAAACCATCAAATATCACATATGCTGCAACGTATAATATTTTGCTAAAGATTTGGTCTTCATGTTAGCCTAAATCATACTCTCTCCGTTTCATAACAAATGAATTGTTGGATTTTGACACACAGATTATGAAAAAGAATCAAAGACATAAATTTAACATAGTTTTTTATTTTTACCCTTTTTCAAAGTATAGAATCATATTTATGTCATTCTTTTTCAGTTGATGGGCCCCTTAGTTGTCAAATCCTCAAGGGTAAATTTGAAAAAAAATTCAATGATTCACTTATTTTGAAACACCAAAAATACTCCAATAATTTATTTATTATGAAACGGAGGAAGTACAATGAAAATAGAAGTACAAAATTAACAACAACAACAATTACAGTAAGAACTTGTTTAGACTACAAATTATAAGTGTATGTACCAAACTCTAGGACTAGGAGGTTGAGTGGGACATATATTCATCGACATTAGTCATTTTGGGTATAGTCTAAGTTACCATATCTTGAGTTTGGACCAATTTGGCTGCATATATATAGCTAGTCCAAAATGACCCATAAGATAAAATATTGAAAAGTAAATTCTTTTGAAATTGAATTGTACAAAATAGCCATGATAAAATATCGATATATAGAATTAGGCCTTCTTATTTTGCAGTGAAGAGATAAAATTTAATAAGTATTTGATATTAGTGAACTCTCAAGCTTGGTAAAAATGATCTTATCTTACATATCTAGATAATCTAATAAAATGTGTTGGGTACTATGTAGTTTTGTTGATTGACAACGTGATATGAAACATGTCAGTCAAGCTGGTTCAAAGACACACTGTCTCATGTAGCTGAACTTATAGCAAAATCGTCGATGATTAAAGACAAGGTTGCAAGAATCACAGACTAGATATGTGGCTAATTCTGATAAACTCAAGGAAATAAACATGTGCTAATTTGAAGAGTTGGAGTTTGACTACAACACTAAGGAGGCAAGAGTTGAAATTAAAGGAGTCTCAGTTTGACTACAACGCTAAGGAGACAAGAGTTGGAATTGAAGGAGTCTCACTTGGAGTAGAACTCTAAGTACTGAGTTCTGATTGAAGGGGAGTTTGAAATAAAAAATGACTCTTTGAAGAACAGTGCTTAAATAAAAGATGTATCATTGAGTAACTTACAAACTTACAAAGCAAAAAAGGGAAATCGATAGATTGACTTCACGAAGTGCTACTCCATTACTGAAGAAACACATTGAAGAACCTGGTCCTAGTATAGAATCTGGCTAAGAGTTTTAGCATTGACTGTTAGGAGTTGTTCATTGTGTTGAACAGTTGATGTAAATTAGTTTCAGTGTGTTATGAACCGAACTAGGAGCTAGTCTTCAAGTTGGGAAAACTCAAAGACTTTGGGAACACATACCTTGGGATGTGTGTGTAATTAGGAATTAGAGTTTATATTTCTAGTCGTTAAGTTATAGGAATCAAAGTTTATAATTCCTAGATTACAGGGTTGTAATCAGTTGTTGTTGAGGCTCAAGTGACTTAGTGGAGTTAGGGTTAAATCCTGTAGAGGTACATGTCGTGATTTTTTACACCTCTTTGAGCCAGGTGTTTTCCACGTAAACATCATTGTGTAAGTTACTTACTGTTTTCGCCAAATAGAAATACATTAGTTGACCTGTTCCATTAATAGGAAACTGTTAGGCTAAGATAAGGTAATCAGTAGGGTACGCACTCTAACAAGTGGTATCAGAGCGGGTTATCTTAAAAAAGGGTTAGAACCTAAGACAAAAGATCATGATGATGAATTTTGCACCACCTACTGGTCACAGTGAAGGTCATTCAACAACTCGATCACCATTCTTTGATGACTCTCATTTTATTTGGTGAAAAGCTCAAACGAAAATTTTCTTGCAAGGAGAAGATTATGAGTTGTGGGATCGAATCATTGATGGACCCAAAATTCCTATGAAAATAGTTAATGGAAAACCTGTCAAAAAAACTAGAAGTGAGTTTACTGTTGAAGATCTTATTGCATTAAAGAAAAATATAAAGGCTAAAAATATTCTAGTGTGTGGACTAGGTCCTTCTGAATACAACAGGGTATCCAACTGCTACTCCGCTAAAGAGACATGGGATGCTTTGGTGAATGCTCATGAAGGGACTGCTTAAGTGAGAAAATTCAATATCGCTTACCTTTTCACTGAGTATGAAGCATTTAAGATGGGAGAAAATAAAACTTTGCATGAAATGATGACCAGATTGACCACCCTGACAAATGAATTGACATCTTTGGGAAAAGTTATATCTATTGAAGAACAGGTGGAGAAGGTTCTGAGAGTCCTACCAAAGTCTAAGTGGGATGTCAAAGTTACAGGCATTAGAGATGCTAACGATCTCACTAGAATATCCCTTGATGAGTTAGTTGGTAATTTAAAGACCTATGAGATAAACATGGAAGATCTTAAAAAGACATCTGAAAGTGATGAATCTGAATTGGATGAAGAACAAGTAGCCTTCATTACAAAAAACTTCAACAAGTTTTTCAAGAAAAAGGGATCTGACAAGAAAGAAACATGATCAAAGGGAACTGAATGTTACAAATGTGGAAATACTAATCACCAAATCAGAGATTGTCACATCTGGAACTGAAAATGAATTAAAGGAAATCAGGCTAAGAAAAAAAGAAAATAAAGAATATGCTATGGTATCTACATGGGGATCAGATTCAGATGAAGAAGATGATGAAACTGCTCTCATGACCATTGGAGATTCATATATAGAATACGAAGATGGAAACTCTGAGGTAAGTATTTTTGAACTTAAAGAGAAGTTGCATTTATTTTCTAAAAAGAAACTTGTTTCCTTAATGAGTACTCTAATTGATGATTTCTAAGAATTAACTTCTGATAGGGATGAGTTATTCAACAATCTTGCAAGTCTCAAATTTAATCTTATTGATCTAGAAGCTTGTAAGAACATCGTTGAAAAGAAAAATTGCACTCTTAAGGAATAGGTTGGTCAACTTGATTCTTCAAATCTGACTAAAATTTAAAATTTTAAAACTGACTCTTTCTGATAAAAGAAAAAATGTCATGAGTGAAGATCAGAAAAAAATTGATTCAAATCTTAACAAATGCAAAAATAATTATTTTTATGAAAAAAGAGAAGGAGAGGAAACTAACTCAAGAAGTGTCTAAGCTGAAAATAAATCTTAAAAGAGGAAATGGATGGACTAACTCATCTAGAATTGTGAATAAATTATGGGAAAGAACGCATAATGAAAAGGCTGACTTAGGATTCTATAAAGAAACAAATGTTACAAGAGATTTGTGTTACATTTGTGAAAAATCTTGGACATCCTACTACCGAGTGTCCAATTGCTGCAAAGAGTAGGGCTAGAAGCATGAATCTTGCAAAGGGAACTGACTTCAAGTTAGCTCAAACTAATAGAAAAATTGTAAAAATTGGTCAGAGAAGCAGGTCCACAAACCTGTTGCCTACGTGGGCTAGAAGAAATTTAATTTATTTATTTGATCACAAGAAATGACCCAAGCTTGTCTGGGTGCCTAAAGTTAACCCCTAATTTATTTTGCAGGTGAAAGTGATAGGAGACAAGAAAAATTAGTACATGGATAGAGCTTGCTCAAGGCATAAGACTGGAAGTAAATAAAGTTCCTTTCACTAACCACATTTAAAAGGAAAATTGCAAAAAGAGAACCATTACTGGAGTTGGAAAGATTGGGAGAACTAAAATAAAAGTCTTCAGATTTGTGGTGCTCATGTAAGGGGAAAGAAAGGGAGATCATCTTTCAAAATAAAGAATCATATAAGAACAATCATGTGCTTAGACCTGGTCCATATGAATCTTTGTGGACCAATGAGGGTAAGAACTAGAGAAAGAAAGAGGAGCATGTTGTACCACCTGGTCCAACTATTGTGCTGAGGACATATTGATAGGGGGGACAACAAATCAATGACTTGGGACTATGGTATCTAAAGAAAAGCAATTTCACTCTTGTGGCCTATAAGGAAGTTGATTACTTAATAGACTGAAAATGCACCACTGGCACTAAGTATATAGCATTTTGAAAAGAAAAAGTTAGACTTGGGGATGATTAAAATTGCATGAACTCCTCTCAATGATTGGCTAGAATAACTATTTTCTTTTTAATCTTATTAGCTAAAAAGTTATTCGATTCAGTCTATCAGAAACAACATCTCTACTTCTTCGGAATATGTGGTATGGACTACGTACATTTTACCCTCTCCAGACCCTACTTTGTGAAAAAACACTAGGTTTGTTGTTATTGGTGTAGTTGTGTGTCCAAATTTCAGATTTTTTATTCTTTTAACCTAATTTTGTATTAGATTGTGCAGAAAAATAGGTACAAGTAAGCAATTGTGATCACAAAGTTCTTCTTATCAGGTATGTTCTAGATTAACATAAGCATAGACTGTCTAAGTTGAAAAAGTTAAGCACACCTGTTCAATTCCTCACACTTCATCCTTCTCTTGTCCTATAAAACTGACAAATTGGTTGACCAACTTTTCTTTGATTCTCTTCAAATGGTTGTGCACAAATGTGTTAATCTTACATCATAATTTTCTTTTTCTCTTTCAATCAAAATATCAGTTTTTGCACCATAGATTTGCCAAGCTTGATCATCAATCACATGGAGTATATGTGAAAGGGGACATGTTCTCCCTTTTAGTTCTAATTGGCTCAGATTTTTTTAGGACTTCTAAGTCCTAGTTCAGGATCGACTTTTCAAACAACAAAGAATGTTCTTAAATAGATGAATCATGTTGCTCTACCTATTTTAATAAGGAGGGCTAATACTTATTTGCAAAAAAAAAAAAAAAATGTTTTAGCTGAGAAAACTTCTGAACTAGAAACTGCACAAGACATTCATGAAGTGGAATAAGAGATCCTTCAGGCTAGCTTCATGACTTTGAAGCTTGACCTTTATCGAGAGAGGGCTGAAAATGTTGAAGTCATTCGTCAATTGACACAGTTTATATCACTTGTTCCACCTTCATCTATTCCTCACTATTCGTATTCTTAGCCATGTCCCACTTTTATACCGTATTCTTTTGTAATTAATGCTAAATTGTTTTGCTTTGTTAAGTACTAGCTTAGGTTTAATGTGGAACATGCTCTGGTAATTTAATGGAATTGTTATATTTTCTTAATTGACTTATGTTCTTGCTCTCTTTAATACATTACTTTGTTTGCTAAAGTCTTTGTCTGATTGTTTTGGTGATAGCCCCAGTGGCCATGAATAGCATAACTAATCACTTTGGCTAGTATATTATTGCATTAAAATGGTTTTTTGATGATGCCAAAAGTAGGAAGATATGGGTTGTGTAGTGTTTATAACTCATTGACTAACCTGTTTCAATCTAGTGTTTCATACTTCAGTGCTTACAGGTAAAGATGTTTGAAAGTACAAAGACAAGATGTTTGTCATCATCAAAAAGGAAAAATTTATTGGGCAGTGTTTATAACTCATTGACAAACCTATTTCAATCTAGTGTTTCGTACTTCAGTGCCTACAGGTAAAGATGTATGAAAGAACAAAGACAAGAGGTTTGTTATCATCAAGAAGGGGGAATTTGTTGGGTACTATGTAGTTTTGATGATTAACAACGTGATATGAAACATGTCAGTCAAGCTAGTTCAAAGACACAATGTCTCATGTAGCTGAACTTATAGCAAAATCTTCGTTGATTAAAGACAAGGGTGCAAGAATCACGGACCAAATGTGTGGTTAATTTTTATAAAAGGAAATAAACATGTGTTAATTTGAAGAGTTGGAGTTTGACTACAACACTAAGGAGGCAAGAGTTGAAACTAAAGAAGGAGTCTCAGTTTGACTACAACGCTAAGGAGACAAGAGTTGGAATTGAAGGAGTCTCACTTGGAGTAGAACTCTAAATAATGAGAGTTCTAATTGAAGGGGAAGTTTAAAATAAATAATGACTCTTTGAAGAGTTGTGCTTTAATAGTAGATGTATCATTTAGAGTAACGTAAGAACTTATTACAAAGAAGAAAAGGGCAATCGACAGACTGACTTCACGAAGTTCTACTTAATTAATGAAGAAACACATTGAAGAACCTAGTCCTAGTATAGAATCTGGCTAAGAGTTTTAGCGTTGATTGTTAGGATTTGTTCATTGTATTGAACTATTGATTTGATATTTGTTTCAGTGTGTTATAAACTGAATTAGGAGTTAATCTTCGAGTTGGAAAAACTCAGAGACTTTGGGAACGCTTACCTTGGGTGGTGTGTGTAGTTAGGAATTAGAGTTTATAATTCCTAGTAGTTGAGTTATAGGAATTAGAGTTTATATAATTTCTAGGTTACAGAGTTGTAATCAGTTGTTGTTGAGGCTCAAGTGATTTAGTGGAGTTGGGATTAAATCTTGTAGAGGTACAGATCGTGGTTTTTTACACCTCTTTGAGTAGGGTGTTTTTCATGTAAACATCACTGTGTGATTTACTTACTATTTTAGCCAGATAGGAACACGTTAGTTAACTTGTTCCATTAATAGGCAACTGTTAGGTTAAAATAAGGTAATCAGTAGGGAACGTACTCTAACAAAATGTATGCACTGCCACACCACATCCCGACAATATTTACAAGTAATCTTTCTTAAAACGTAGAATTTGTAATCTTGAGAAAAAGACAGACTAATGCCATTACCAGTAAGAGTGAGTTAATAGTACCAAATGAAAATAATGCTAATGCAATAAATTGAACAGAAAACATTTGGCTTTGCAAATGGTGGTGTTATTTTCACAACATTAAATAGAGCATTATTTATACACATTACTATACACAAATTTGCCTTCTTGTATAGCCAAGAAAATATTTTTTTTACTTGTCTTTCTTTGATACTAGTCCCTCTAATATAGGATGACTAAGAACTAAACCATACAATGAAAGAAAACCTTGTCCAAACATCTCTTCAAAGTTCCTCTCTGGCACCAATCTTTTCATTCCAAATATGAAACACACCACATTAAACACCACTAAAAATGTCAAAGGAACCATGAACAACTTAGCACCTTGGAAATCAAATTTACCCTTTTCATATTTCCTTAATTTCTCTTCATCTATAGCTTTGTTTGTCAACCTGAAATTTGCCTTTGCAACACCTAGCCACTTCATTAAAACATTTAAGCATCCAAATAAGCAAGCTGTTACTGTTTTTATTATCCAAATTCTTTGTTCATTCCACCATGTCCTCAGGTTGCCACCACTAGACAAGACTTCATATAAATGTTCAGCTAGAGATGATAAGAATATGGTTGTAAATAGTGCAAACCATGGCCTGTAAATTGAGAAAAGAAATGACAATAAAAATGAGTCATGTGGATGAATTTCTATATTATCATCAATTTAGTAAGAAGACTAGCTAGCTATATGCTTTGGTGTGATTTTTATAAGTTTATCAGATTGTTGATCTATGAAACAATAGTTAGTATATAATGTTCTTGTTGGAATAGACCTGCAATTTTCTCACATAGGGTGGGGTGAACAGGTGGAAATCTATTTTAACTAGAGGCCTAGGGTTTGAGCATCGAGAATGCAGAAATTTATTGTAGGGAGCACTTCCTCCTTAATGAGCCTTACGTGGCATGACAAACTTAACCGTGCCAATGAATTTTGAATACCAGATGGTTAAAAAAAAAAAAACTAGCATTTCATTAATCGTCACTATAGTTTAATGAAAATTCCTTCAGGCCATAGGAGATCCACCTTTCTTTCTCTTCTTCAAGGTCTAATAATTCGACTTGATCATGTAATCAATCACTCATATGTCCATCTCGACTAGCAAAATCAAAAAATTTTACATTTTTTAATGGGAGTACTGTACTAGAAGATAGGGGAGAGCCACCATTTTAGCTACAAGTTTGGAAGAACTCAATAGTTTTGGTTCAAATCTTGTCTAAATGATATAAAAGAAAATCATTTGGTATGTATAAATAATCTATCCATAACCTAGTTAACAAAATTAGAATCATGGTTCAGAACTCATAAACTAAAAATTATGGCTCAGCTTCTGATTTAAAAAATGTTTATAGGTAATAAAATTTAATCTTCATACTTGAATATTGAAATCTAACCAATTACCATAATATTGAAGGATGAAGGTCAACCCAAGGGATAAAAGATTTTACCTTGGGAAACACTGGACTGCCAATCAAGAAGCACAAGGGTGGAACAATGCCATAAAGGAAGCAAGGAATGGAGAGAAAATGTGAGAACATGAAGTATGCATAACACATATTTTGGACCAAAGGCATTCTTGACATGAATCCATAAGTAAGTGGACTATATTTTGAGAACCCAACTTGTACTAGCCCAGAAGCCCACTTCATGAGTTGGACCAAATCATCTTTCATATCAATGGTGCTACAACCAAGAAAACATGGTCTCTTTGGATAAAGAGAACCCGAAATCAAAATATGCCCAACAACTAAAAAAAAATATCAATCTATGCTATATAAAAAAGGAAAAAATACATAAAGTAGCATACTTAAGTATTAAATTACAAAAAATAACAACACTTTTATCAAATTACATTTTGTAGCATATGTATTTGTATTTTTGTAGCAACAGTTTGCAAAAATACAAAATACATATCGATCATAAGGGCAGTAAAAATCATATGTATTTGTATTTTTGTAGCAACAGTTTGCAAAAATACAAAATACAACTTGTTATATTATGTAATTATGAAACTGTTGCTATGAAACTCATAATTAAGGGGTAAGTATGCTATTTCTGAATTTTGCCCTAAAAAAGACACCAAAATAGGCTTTGTGCACTTAATAAGTGCACAATACCTTTACAATTTAACGGCAAACCTTTGGACGGTGTTACAAAAGGTCAAACTTAGATTGTGCACTAAATAAGTGCACAATCCATTTTTTTATAAATTGTGCACTTATTTAGTGCACAATTCATTATTTTTTTTGGATTGTGTACTAAATAAGTGCACAATTCTTTTTTTTTTTTTATGAATTGTGCACTTACAATTCTTTTTAAAATAGATTGTGCACTTATTTAGTACACAATTCATAAAAAAATAAATTGTGCACTAATTAGTGCACAATCTATTTATATAATACTATCCTCATGGTACTTATAACTTTTATATATCTAAATATTAATTTTAATGTACAAATCACATTGTTGTGACAATACTAAAATTTTAAACAACTACAAATTTCATACAAGCTTAATGATGTTTAGATAAACTTCTACATGGTATAGAAATGAAAAAATTAAATTGTACATGCTTAAAAAAGTTAATTAGTGACATTATTAAAGGGTATATATTACTTACACAAATTTTTCTTACAACTAGAGATAGTTGAACAGAAGGAAAATTTTGGAAAAATAATAATTTTATATCACTATTGGCATTTGATAAACTGGTATGCTTAAGACACATATTGAAGTCACACATTATCATATGCAGGGGCGGCTCAAGTACAACGGTGGTCAAAGGAGAAAATCAAATGGAGGCCTTAAATTTTTAAGGAAATTTATTTTTGTTAATAAAGTATATATTTTAAATTTTGAGATGTTAAGTTGTAAATATTATAGATGATTCTTTTAATTATTTTTTTTCGTTAATATAATTAATGCATTTAATTTTTATGGAGACATATTTTAAATACATCAAAATTCTTCTAATAATTCTTTACTTTTATATAAGAAGTATTTTTTTTCTACAAATAATAATTAATATGTTTTTAATTAAAATTATGCTCTATTATTGCTAAAATAAAATGAGGCCCGTCAAAGTTGGGGGCCTTAGGCAGTTATCTTTTTTTTTATTAGGTAGAGCCGGCACTGAGTATATGTTGGTTAACAAAAAATAATATATTGTGCACTTTTTTAAATGGCTTAAACTAATATAAATGGCTTAAAAAATGAATTGTCGCGAGAATAGTATGTAAATAGATTGTGCACTAAATAAGTGCACAATCTATTTTAAAAAGAATTGTGCACTAAATAAGTGCACAATCCATTAAAAAAAAATGAATTGTGCACTTATATAGTGCACAATCCATAAAAAATGAATTGTGCACAATCTAAGTTTGACTTTTTTTAACACCGTCCAGAAGTTTGCCATTAAATTTTAAAGGTATTGTGCACTTATTAAGTGCACAAAGCCTATTTTGGTGCCTTTTCTTTAATATGACATAGATTGATACTTTTTTTAATTGTAGGGTATATTTTGGTTCTGGGTTCGGATAAAGATATACTGATTTCCACCCCTTAGAGTGCAAGAGATAGCCAGTGTATGAGCTCTCAAGTAAACTGTCCTATCTGTAAAGAAAATAACAATTTAAGTTTTTAGATGAAATGATTACATAATTAAACAGTTTAAGTTTTTAGATGAAATGATCATATAATTAAACAGAGATGGATACAAAAGTACTGATAAAAGTGACAAAACTATCCCATGAAAATTGGAGACGTAATCTGTCCAAGTTTGGACGGGCTAACGACTCGTTCATTTGTTAACTCAGCTCTTTTGAAGGATGTTTATTGAAGGATGGGCACCACAAAGTCAAATTTTGAACCATTCAAGCATTGGAGGATTTGTATCTCATTGTGAATGGAACTCGATGCTAGAAAGCATGAGTTTTGGAGTACCAATAATAGCCATGCCTATGAATCATGATCAACCATTGAATTTAAGATTGGTGGAGGAATATGCATGACATAGGGGTAGAGATTTTGAGAGGTGAAAATGGGGAAATAAAAAGAGAATTGAGTAAATATGAAAGCAAGAGAATTGAGTGAGAAGATAAAATTGAAAGGGGAGAAAGTTATTGATGAAGGGGTTAAGAAGTTGTTGAAGCTTTTGTATTAGTTTGTAAGGGAATGATATGGTTGAATTAGGACATTATATAGGGATTTGGATTACAGAGATCCAAATATATTCAAGGACTATTTGTATCCAATGTTGTAATATCTAGAGATAGGCTTCTTATAATTTCTCTATATACTAGTTTAGCATACAATTGCAATTGTATTTTGTGTATTTATTTAATTAAGAAGTTTGGGACAATTTTTTTTTTTTAAAATAAATTAAAATATGTATATGTAAACATCAAAAATACGTGATCTATAAATAAAATGCAAGCACAAAATAACTAACTAAATAAATAGAAGTGAATATTCCGCTACTTATTCAAAATTGTCTATGTGAGTAGATATTATGTATTTCTTCTTTCTATTATTCCGTCTGTTTACTTGTCATTATTTCAGCTTTTGATGTCAAACTGCGTGAATTTTGATCAATATTTTAAGATGTATTTTTTCATCATTTAATATGAGAAGGACTGAAACTTATAGCATTTTTCATATTGTTTTCGACCATATAAATTTTAAATTTAAATAAGAAACTTATAGCATTTTTCATATAGTTTTCGACCATATAAATTTTAAATTTAAATATTAAATTAATCTACTTTAATTTAGCTTTGAAATTTAAGCAAATTGAACTTGAGAAACAAAATAATGACAAGTAAAAGTGAACGGAGAGAATACTCCACAATCAATGAATTGGAATTGAAAATCCACACTGTACAAACTTAAGAGCTTCTAATTTAAATCCTACAATAAACAAAAGCTCTATCAAAATATGATAATTTATTATTGTAAACATCAAGAATAGATTAAAATTTTAGAAAATTTACTTCAAATCATAAGCAAATTTGTCTTGTTCACATATACCGTTAAGATTTTATAAAAAAACTTCTCAATTAGCAATTGTATATTAAGAATACGTGATAATTTTTTATTGTGAACTTCAAGAACATACCAAAAATTTTAAAAACTTACCTCAAATCACAAGCAAATTTATCTCTTTAATCATAGATGCTATCAAGATTTCAATTGATAAGAAAATTCTAAAACTTCAAGAACATACCAAAATTTTAGAAAACTTAACTGAAATTACAATCAAATTTATTTCTTTAATCATAGATGCTATCAAGATTTCAATGATAAAATATTTATATTTAAACCTGTTTTACATTAAAGTTTCTCAATTAGCAATTGTCTATAAAAAATATACGATAATTTATTATTTTAAACTTCAAGATTATTATATTAAAATCACAATGAAAACTTCTCAATTAGCAATTGTCTATCTATCAAGAATATAAGATAATTTTATTATTGTGAATATCAAGCAAATATGTCTCTTCAATCATAAATAGTATCAAAATTTCACACAGGAAAAAACTTCTCAATTAATAATTCTCTATCAAGAATACATGATAATTTATTATTATTAACTTCAAGAACACATTAAAATTTTAGAAAACATATACAATCAAAATTTCAGTTGGTAAGAAAATTCTACACTTGAACTTATTTTTTCACTAAAAACTTCATAATTAGCAATATTAGGAATTACGATTTCTAGAACCCCCCCCCCCCCCCCGCCCCGGTTGATGTTGATACAAACACATACAAAGTCTAACTTAAAATTTGTTCTTGGTTCTTACCTTTTGAATCGCGAAAATAATCATAAAAATAAGATTTTTGACAATTTTGGTGGATTACCCAAAAAATTATGAACCTTGTTGGAAATAGGGTGCACATGATGTTATTTTCTTTATATAGACATTATTAAATACTACTTTTTACCTGTATCAAATCTGGTAGCATTCCTTTTTAATGTATACAAGGAAAAAAAAACTACTTACATTAATTTTTTATATTTATTTTCTTACTATAATTAATATAATAAGTGAAGAGAAAAAGTTTGTCTATTATAAACTCTTTTAATGACGGGCAAAAAGTTTAAATCATTTTTCTAGAATTTTTTACATTTTTAAATATGTGTTACACGTGTGTAAGTCAACATTATTAACTTGAATGCTAGAAGTGTTTGAAAATCTAAAATATTGTTGTAAGAATACATATATATTTTTTTTGATTTTTTCATCCAGTATTTAGAACCTATATGAAATTCTGACTAATTCAAATTTACACTAGAGTAGAGTTCATTAGGGGATAACACACACTAATGACTTTTCAATACCGACCTACACAAATTTAAGTAGATGAAGTAACAAATCAACTTTCTCCATACAAAAGTCTATAGAATATATTAAAAAAAAAATTATATATGTTGATGAGTAATAACCTTAGAATTCTTAAAAATTATTTTTCTCTACCATATATTTTAGGGCTCCCTAATTATTAATTCTCACCCTACCTATTTTTTTTAATTTTTTTTTGGGTTAGACCCTCAACTTTTTCCAGCAAAATATAAGTTGTTTTTGCCTGTGAGTGATTATGCATTGGAGGGGTTGTCTCTCCATCTTTGATGATATTCATTACTTTACTATTAACCAGTTCAGGGTGCAATACCATGTAACCATCATTTTCATATCCTTGTAGCTTACAATGTTTAGGCAGAAAATCATACCTTATCTTTTTCCTTTTTATCTTTATTCCTCTAATTTTTTCATCCTTGATTTTTATGTAAACAACCTTAGTATTTTATTTTTTTTGGGGTTAAATTGTTGCCCTTCTTTCTAATTTGTTATTGTTCCTTCAAAATAGTGGCAAAAATAAGTAAAGCAACACAATGTTATCAAGTTTTTTGCTCTAAAATCCGTTGTTAATGTCGTCTGCACAATGATCATCTCTATTTCTGATCTTCCTTACATTTCTGTATGTTGGTAATTTTCTTTTTCATGGTTTGTAGATTCTCCTTTTTCTTATTATTTTAGTTTTTGGAGTTTTTCACTTGTTAATGGCAAAGATTTGGCTCAAGAATTTGTGATAAACTTGAAAGAGCATAATATATAATGTCTCTGTTGTGTACTTTATTTGCTAGGTAAATTCCATTAGAGTGGCAGTGGACATGCTTTCATGGTGGATCTTGTTTTACTATGTCCTATACTCTCTACTTTAGAACCATAATATCATTTTTTCCGCAAGTGTTAAAAATTAATTAAAAAGAATTTAACCTCTACAAAAAAATTCCTTAAAGCTCAGCCGAACATTTATGTACTATTATTTACCATTTGTATTAAGCAGAAAAATAACCGATAGCAACAGAATACAAACTCTAGCAACACAATACAACAATGGAGATATAAGAACAATACGATTAAAATACCCTTACTCAAAAGTTTCTTATAGTCTAATTAAATATTCATCTACCACCTATTTAAGGTGAAAATATAGCAAACAACAATATAATAGAAATTACAACAACTCATGCTATAAATTGAGATATCAAAATAATATGATTAAATCTAATCAACATAAAAATTTCTCAAAATTCGTCCGAACATTCATATACTACTACAACAACAAAAAACCTAGTGTATTCCCACAAAGTAGGGTCTGGGAAGGGTAAAATGTACGCAGTCCATACCACTGTCTCCGAAGAAGTAGAGAGGTTGTTTCCAATAGACCCCGCCTTAAGATAAAGGATAGTAAACAAGAGCGTAATAAAACATGAAGCAGGATGGATGACATAACATAAATAAGGAATAAGACATAATAAAATAAAAAATCAGAGCAATACGAAATAAGATAAATAAGCGCAATATGGAATAAGAGATAAGAAATAGGACACCCACCTAGTAGCAACATACACTCACAGACCAAAGACACCCACCACACCCAAACCCTCCTGACTAGGGGCTCCTACCTATGGACACAGTCCTAGGATTACTAACCCGGCTATACATGAGCTCTTCTAACTACTTGCTACAATCCACACACTTATCCTAGCCTTCTACCCTTATCTGTGACCTCCACACCTTCCTATCTAGGTCATTTCTTCAGTAAGATGAAGTTGCTCTATGTCATGTCTAATCACTTCCCTCCAGTATTTCTTCGGCCTACCTCTCCTCCTCCTGAAGCCATCCAACGCTAGCCTCTCACACCTACGAACTGGGGCATCCGTGCCCCTCCTCATCACATGCCCAAACCATCTCAGCCTTCCCTCCCGCATCTTGTCCTTTACCGAAGCCACTCCCACCTTCTCCCGAATAATCTCATTCCTAACTCTATCCCCTCTTGTAAGCCCACACATCCAACGCAACATTCTCATTTATGCCACCTTCACTTTTTGAATGTGAGAGTTCTTGACTGGCCAACACTTTGCTCCATATAGCATGGCTGGACGGACTGCCACTTTGTAGAATTTGTCTTTAAGATTAAGGGGCACCCTCTTATCACACAACACTCCCGAGGCGAGCCTTCACTTTAATCAATCTGCTCCAATACGGTTAGTGACATCCTCATCAATCTCGGCGTTCCCCTGGATCATAGCCCCAAGATACTTAAAATTATCTCTCTTACAAACATCCTGAAAATCCAACCTCACCACCACATCCTCCTCCTGCCTTAGGTCACTAAACTTCCATTCCATATACTCCGTCTTGGACCCACTCAACCTGAACCCCTTAGATTCAAGGGTTTGCCTCCAAACCTCCAATTTTTCATTCCCCTCCCCCCGCGTCTCATCAATCAGTACTACATCATCCGCAAACAACATACACCAAGGCACCTCCCCTTAAATACTCCGCGTCAACACGTCCATCACCAATGCAAATAGAAATGGACTAAGATTCGAACCCAGATGCAACTCTGTCTCGATCGAAAAATGCTCTGAGTCCCCTCCCGCCGTTCTCACCCGGGTCTTCCCTCCATCGTACATGTCCTTAATAGCTCCGATGTACGCCACCGGGACCCCTCTCACCTCTAAGCATCTCCAAAGAACCTCCCTAGGGACTTTGTCATAAGCCTTCTCCAAGTCGATGAACACCATGTGCAAATCCCTCTTCCTTTCCCTATGTTGCTCCACCAATCTCCTCACCAGGTGGATTGCCTCTATCGTCGAGCGACCAGGCTTAAAACCAAATTGATTCTCCGAAAAGGATACGAACATTCATATACTACCTGTATTAATCAGAAAAACAACAGATAGTAACAAAATAGAAATAGAACAAAACAATACGATAATTAGTGGTAATGACACTTTTTTAAATTAGTGGTAATGGCACAAATTTTTAAAACGCCCATAAAATTTTTTAATTACACAAATCTCCCATTATTTTTTCCTTTTTCCCTCTTTCACTTCTTCGACACGATTTGCGCTCCTACAAACTTGGGAGAGTGAATTAAAAAGAACTTTTGAGAATAAAAATAAATCAAATAGGATATAAATCTTAAGAATGTAGTGAAAAAAAATACTTTTTTAATTAGTGATTAATAATAATGACACATATTTTCAAAACACCCATAATTTTTTTTATTTACATAAATAGCCCACTATTTTTTCCCTTTTCACCCTTTTTATCACCTCAGCCCAATCCCCTCCCCCGCCCCTAACACCCTCCAATGAAAGACAAAAGTACAACACACATGAAGCACACAAAATAATCTAACTTTAGCAATTCGTGTTCGGAACATAATCACTTCATTATATTCATTACCTTCTAGCTCCTTCTTCTTTCAGTCATAACTATCTCTTCCATGGCTTCCATGTTCCAGCTTTCCACTTTGAGCAAGCCTCCTATCACTCATGTTGTTCTTTCTAACACTGCTATGAGGGTGCAGTCCAAAGGCATGCCATGCATGGCTATTCGAAAGAGAGATGGATTTGACTACTCAAGTGGTCACTAAAAAAAATTTATCCAACCAACTAACTGCAGCTAGAAAACAAAAGCATCCTCACGGTGATAAGGATTCAGATGTGGTTAATTCTTATATCACCATTTATGTTATGCTTCCTTTGGGTGTCATTGGCCTAGAGGGTGGTATTGGGGACATCCTCAAAAACCACATAAAGACGTTGAAGTCTATCAGGGTTGATGGAGTTATGGTGGATTGTTGGTGGGGCATCGTGCAAGCTGCTCCAAGACAATACAATTGGAGGAGATACATAGGGGCGGCTCAACCAATTTCGTGGCCTAAAGGCGAATCATAATGAGAGGCCTTAAACATTTTTAGAGACCTTAAATATAAGCATGTGAAAATAATCGAATCTTTTTATCCGATTGCGTATAGTAAAAAATTATCCTCTATTTGTACCAATGTCCTTCACACTTTTATTTTAAAACATAAATCAAAACTATTAATATCTAATTAACATTATGTTTTAAGAAACTTTCATGATTAATATAATAATTTTTTCATGTTCCTATCACCCGGTGATCTTAGTTTTTACACCAAATAAAAAATTTAAAATATTTTTCATATACTTCGATTGTTCAAATTTTTTTTTATAGTTTTCTTTTATTTTTAGTTTAAATATTATTTATTTATTTTAAAATAAATTTATAAATTTATTATTATTATTCAAAAATAGGGCCCCAAAAAATTAGGGGCCTAAAGCCTTTGCTTCATTGGCTTTACCCAAGAGCCGGCTCTGGAGATACATAAAGCTCTTTGACATGATTTGAGGCTTAAATCTCAAGATCCAGGTTGTCATGTACTTCCATAAATACGGAGGAACTATCGGGGATGATGTCCACATTCCTATTCCTCAACGGGTTATAGCAGTTGGAGCCAAAATTCCGACACATTCTTTATGGACATAAATGGAAGAAGGAACAAAGAGTGCCTCAGTTGGGGTCTGTCATACCCTTTTTTTAACCAAAAACGATTCAGTTAAGTTTCGAAAAGATTTTATTTGTTAAAATGACAAAATGAAAATTTGTTTCGAAAAGGACTTTTAACAATCAAAACTCAGAGTCGTCACTTGACATAATTTGGTGTGCCAAGTCACCTTTGAAAATCCCTTTTCAAAATTTTTTTTTTGACTCTTTGAAACTGATCGGCAAACAAAGATTCTGGTTAAGGAATTCTGTTGACCGAGGGGAAGGTGTTAGACTCCCTCGATCCCGTGGTTTGACCGCGGTCGCTTGGTGGAATGTATTGGCTAATTTAACACTAAGGATGTATAAACCACACAAAACACATAAAACAATCAATCAAACACACGAAACAAAACAAATCCAAAATATAGTGTTCAGTCCAATTATTACAAACCGAAGTAAAAAAAGTACTAAAAAGTAAACCTACACTAATCCTAAACTATGTTCTAATGCTTTACCCGATGCCTCGGGCCTTCACCACGAACCTCCTTTGCGTACATGATACGTCGGGGCATTTCCCGATAAATAAGTACAAAAGATCCCGAGGCATTCCTTGGCAAAATGAATACATCTTTTCAATGCGATAAAATCAAACCATTCAACAAAATTTCAAACATTCAATAAAACCACAAATTCTAAACTTTTCCTACCCAACCTACGTTTGCCTACCCCACTCACCCTCTCATGATACTATGAAGTTAGATTAATCGTTCATTTCAAGTCAAATAATAATCATGAATCAGACAAACTAAAATTCACTTTTCATCAACTTCTCAATTCCGCCCCAAACAACTAATTTTAATTCTCAAATGAGATACCATTTCACCATGCAAATCATAATCAAAGGAACCAACCACGAATCAAAACAAACACGTGTTCATCACCAAAAGGGATCAAACAAAACACCATATTCAATTCAATACACCAAATATAGCAAACAATTAAATAAAAAACAAGGAAAGAGTAGAATTGGACCTCAATTGTCGATTTCAATGTATCGTGGATAGAATCACATTCGAAATACCTCGATTTGAACCTCGATAACCAACAACCCCAACTCGGTATCACAATTTACCACCCGAACAGATTTGAAACCCACAAACGAACTCAATATGAACTCCCGAATCGGCAACTTCGCACAAAAACTTCAACTGGGAACGCTCCCTCCGACCACTCTCTTCTCTAATTTGCTCTCCTTTTACTGCTTTGCTCTTGATCTTTTGATCTCTTTCCCTTGAATCTCTCAATCTGTATTCTCTCTCAAACTCCTTCTATTTTTGTTTGCCAGTTTTTCCTCACGATGTGCATGTGTAGTGTTCAACAAACAAACAAAAAAAAACGTCCCTCAAATCTGTTGTGTCCGTGTATGAAGCTATATGTAAATGGTTCTTCAATTTTCCTCCGATGCGGTGTGTGTATTGTGAGGATTCTGTGAGTTTTTCACTGAATCGGGTCCTTTCCAGTGAGGAATTTTGTTCTCTGTGTGCAATTTTTGTTGAAGAAGATCCCTGTGTATTCAATTTTGTAGTTCCATCAATCCCATGACAAAAAATAGAATTCCCCTATTTCCTCCCCGTTGTCTTCTGTATGTCCTGGTGTATATCCTATATATCTATATATGGGTGAGTGTAATTGTGTATTTAGTGTTTTCTTTAATGGAAAATGGAGTGGTGTCGTGTGTGCTCTAAGGAGAAGAAGCAATTTTTTTTTGAATTGTCTCTCTGATCGTGGTTCTCCCTCTTCTCTCCGATCACACCTTTTCTCTCTCGCCTCTATTGGTTTCTCTCCGTTCTCCCTCAATCAGTGTGTGGTTGTGCGATTTGTGTGTAAATATGGCGTCTGTGTATTGTCGATCCAAGAAGAGAAAAGAAAAATGGATGATAGATGATGATCTCTGATGGAATCGTGAATGGGAACCCAAAAAAATGGGTTCTCCGTGTATGTATATATCTAGTAGTGTGGTGAGTATGCTCTATTCTATTATGGGGAATATGTTGTGGGGTCCCTTGTCTCTTTTGTATTGTGGTATTTTAATTTTGTATCCCTTTGTGTGACGTGTAATAGTGAAGTAGTGTGAGGTAGTGGGGTAGGGTAGGGGGTGTGAGATGGTGAGTAGCGAAGGGGGTAGGGGTAGGTTGTTAGGATGATTAAAATAAGATAAAATTTGTTTGAAATTTTGTTAAGGGTTGTTATTTTTTGTATTTTTGTGGTGTATAATCGCATGGGTGAGGGTATGTAGTAAGGTGAGCTAAAAATGGATAAAATTCAATTTTGGGAGGACAAAATTAGGTGTCTATAGGGTGTTGATAAAGAATGTGTGTTAGTGGGAAGGCCGGATCTTCAGGTCTACTTCGGCTTCATGAGTAATTTTCGTCACGAGTTTGACGACTTTTTTAAGAAAGGTACGATCTCTGAAGTGGAGATAGGCTTGGGGCCTTGTGGAGAGCTTCGCTTTCTCTCATATCTAGAAAAATTCGAATGGATATTTCCTGTTATTGGTGGATTTCAAAAAGCTTGTTGTATTTGAGTCTTAACTACATCATTCACCCCTCCAAAGTATAAAGCACTTCTAGCTTGATTAGCTTGCAAACTAGAAGATTCTATGAATATTGAAATTTAAAAAGCGAATGCGAGAATGAAAATATATAAAATAGGACACAACTCTTAAGAATATAGTAAAATGACACTTTTTTAATTAATGATAATGACACATATTTTAAAAACGCCCATAATTTTTTTATTTACACAAATCCCCCACTATCTTTTTCTTTTTTCCTCCTTCAGCCCGATTTGAGCCCTACAAACTTGGGAGGATGAATTAAAAAGAGCTTTTGAGAGTGAAAATAAATAAAATAGGATACAACTCTTAAGAATGTAGTGAAAAAAATATTTTTTTAATTAGTGATTAACGACAATGACACATATTTTCAAAACACCCATAATTTTTTTATTTACAAAATATCCCCACTATTTTTTTCTTTTTCCCTTTTTACCACCTCGGCCCGATCCGATCCCCCACCCCTAACACCTTCCAATGAAAATAGACACACATGAAGCACACAAAATAATATAATTTTAGCAATATCAATGTTCGTAACATAATGACTCCATTATATTCATTACCCTCTGTCTAGATCCTACATTCTTTCATTCCATTATATTCACTACCCTGTACCTAACTCCTTCTTCCTTCACTCCATTATATTCATTACCTTCTTGCTCCTTCTTTCAGTCATGATTATCTTTTCTATGGCTTTCATGTTCAAGATCTCCACTTTGAGCAAGCCTCCTATCACATATTTTGTACAAAAGCATGTCATGCATGTCCATTCAAAAGAGAGATGAATTTGACTACTCAAGTGGCTAGTTTCAAAAATCTTCATCCACCTAACTAACTGCAGCTAGAAAAAAAGAGCATAAGGATTCAGACATGGTTGATTCTTATATCTCTGTTTATATTATGCTTCCTTTGGGTGACATTAGCCTAGAGGGCAGTATTGGGACCCAAACATCCTCCAAAACCACCTAAAGACGTTGAAGTCTACTGCGGTTAATGGAGTTATGGTGGATTGTTGGTGGGGCATCGTGGAAGCTACTCCAAGACAATACAATTGGAGGGGATACAGAAAGCTCTTTGACATGATTCGAGGATTAAATCTCAAGATCCAACGCCATCATGTAATTCTATAAATGCAGAGAAAATGTCGGGCCACATTCCCATTCCTAAATGGATTTTAGCAATTGGGAGCCAAAATCCCGACATATTCTTTACGGAACAAAGTGTGTCTCAGTTGGGGTGTTGATAAAAATGGGTGTTGGAGGGAAGGACTATTCTTCAGGTCTACTTCAACTTAATGAGTAGTTTTCGCCATGAGTTTAATGACTTTTTTAAGGAAGGTACAATCTCTGAAGTGGATATAGGCCTGGGGCCTTGTGGGGAGCTTCGTTTTCCCTAATATCCAGCTAAATTCTGATGGCTATTTCCCAGTATTTGTGGATTTCAGTGCAATGACAAGTACTTACTTAAAAGCTTGAAAATGGTAGATGAGGAAGCTGGATGCTCAATATGGGCCAGAGTGTCTAAGAATGCAGGTTCCTATAATGCAAAACCTCAAGACACGAAGTTATTTCGTGATGGTGAAGAGTATGATACCTTTTAATTTATGGCAGATTCCTTTTGAGTTGGTACTCTTAGATTTTGATCAATTACGGTATAAAGTTCTTGGGTTGGTAAAATCTATATTTAGAGGCACTCCTATTGCAGAAAAGCTATCAGGAATCCATTGGTATTTCAAAAGTGTTAACCATGCAGTTGAACTCACTGTTGGCTTTTACAACCTAGGCACTTATGATGTCTATATGCCCATTACTTCAATGTTAAAAAAACATGGAGCAGCTTAGAATTTCACATGTCTTGAACTGCTAAAACTTGATGTGCAAAGGGACTATCCAAAAGCATTAGTTGATCTTGAAGGATTAGTTTGGCAAGTTCTAAATATTGGATGGGCTATCGAAATTGCTGTTGCGGGAGAGAATGCCCTTCCCTGCTATGGCAGGAAGGGCTATAGTAAAATATTAGAAGTCGCAAAACCAGTCGGCGACCCAAAACATAGACAAATATATAGGTTGACCTACTTAAGGCTCTGTTCTACTCTACCGGAGCATGATAATTTGATGGAGTTCACGAGCTTCGTTCAAAAGAGGCATGGATAGAAGAAGTGTCGCATGCATGCCCTTCAAATTTGAAACTATGCTATTTTAGAACTTCATTAACTTCTTGATTCAGACATTGTTGTATATGGTTCTTGATGTTACGTTTTAGTTGGTATCAGTACTGTATTAATTTACTCGAAGCCTTTTATATTTTTGAATTCATGACTATATTTTCATTTTCGGAGTAAAAAAAAAAGTGTTCGGAACATTTTAGGGTATGACCGAAGCAACTATTTAATGATCGAGTACCTCCAAGTTAGGCCAACCTACTAGCCCATTCCTTATTAGGGTATTATACCAAGTAATTTGCTATCCTAATGAAAAAATAGTTGCATACTAGCATTATCCAAACGTCTTACCAAGTCAAAAAGGGAGGGTTCGACCAAAGCCAAACACCGATCCTGCAATAAGAGTAGACAATACAAATTAGAATAAGCAATAAAATACAATCGTATGATGATATTCCAGCAGAAGGATATCTCTTTGGGTGATTTTCTACTTATTGCTGAATGAGATCTCTGAAATCTTTAAGATCTTGAGTTAGGTCTCTCGGGAATAATTGGCAAAGAAGAACTTTTGCAAAACTATTTTGCCAAATACCCTCTTAATGTCTTTTTGATTTATTTTTTAGATTTGGGGTGTAAAAAGTGAAAAAAGTGGGGCCCACCCGTGGGCCAAGGGACCAATTCATCATTTATACAACTTTACAAATTTAATATAATACACCTAACCCCCTCCACTTATTCCAATATCCAAAAAAAAAACGTCTCTCTCTCCACTTCAATTCCCAACTCCCGCTTTCAAACAACTTCTCCCAAAAATGTCATTTTCGTATGTTCTTCGTCTGCAGTTGCTAAGGGGGCGTTGTTGCTTCGCAAGGTTAGTTAAAATCGAGTTTCGATCATTTCTAGATCCATTTAAATGGTTTTTCTTTTTGCTAATCGATTGGTAGTGATGTAGGATTTTTTTTTTCGAATTTGATGTTTTGATTTAATCGTGTTATTAGCAACGAAGTGTTGAATGGTGGTATAATTGTTGTTTGAAGAGTTATTTTGGCTTTTTGATTTGAACAACGTCTTGTTTCTGTCCGTAGACCCGCGGTCTATTCGTAGACCCGTGGTCTATGAAATGAGCATGCCCTACATATATTTCAATTTTCAGACGTATGAAATTCTTTTAAAACATGATTGCTGAAATAGTGAAAATTGAAATATTAATAGCTAATTAGTTTGATTAGGTGCACTAGTTTGATTTTTAGCAATTGTTGTGTTTTGATATTTTGCATGTTCGATTTTGGTTCAATTATTGTATGTTTGTGTAGTGAACTGTTTAATGGTGGGGTGTTTGTTAATTTTTTTTTTGGGGGGGGAGGTTCATTTGATCATTGAGTTATTTCTATTGATAGACTTGTGGTCTATGAACTGAAAATGGGAGATTTGTTCTTTAGGTGTAGACTGTGTTGAAAATGGGTAGAAAAAATGTTATTCCTAAACAGAAAGATGATACCGCTGTTAGTAGTAGAAAAAGAAAGCTACGACAGTTGAAAAAGTATCAAAAAGAAAGAAAATTGAAGAGTCGGTGTCCGAATCAGATTCGAAGTTAAAGGAGATAAGAGACTACGTCGATTCTAGTGAAGATGTTGTCAAGCGGAGTGTCAGTGGTGACAGTGAAGAGTGCGAGGGAAGTGGGAGTAAAGTGATGATGGGGATAATGATTCGTTGTCCGTGCCATATCTTTCAAGGTGCATTTTCGTGGAGCGGTATGACCTTTGAACGATAATTGACGAGGTCGGATCTTTCCCGGCAAAGATATCGGTCAGATCAAGAATAGCTTCTTATCGAGAATTTAAGCAAATTCTTATCGACCAAGAATTGTAGAAAAGATTCAAGCGGTCCTATTTTGGACACCTGAGAAACCTGCCGGAACATCTCAAGTTCAATGGGAAGTTAGTCCATTATTTGCTGTTGCGACGCGTTAAGAACGATAAGCTGCGTCATGAGATGTGGTTTTGCGTTAACAAAAAGCCTACCTATTTTGGCTTGAAAGAGTTTTATTTGATCACGGGGCTGAACTGCTCATCATACCCCAGTGAATCAAAAATGAAGAAGGTGTTAGCAAAGGGGGACAATTTTTGTTTTAAGGTGAGAAAAAACAAAAACATCACGGTGGCCAACTTGTTACACCTGATCAGAGTGAATAAGCTGAACGAGGACCAGAAGTTCAAGTGTTGTCTACTGTGGTTCTTGCACACCATGTTGCTTGCGAAAGATTCGACGAAGGTTGTCGACACAAAACTGATTCAAATGGTCGACTCTTTGAGTTTCTTCGAGAAGTATCCGTGGGGTAAAGAGACATTTCAACTGACCATGGACTATCTGAAGAAGAAAAGTGACCTGAAGAAGCAGAAGGAAGTATTTGGTGAGAAGCAGAAGGCATCCTATGCTCTATTCGGATTTCCTTGGGCATTCATGGTATCTACCATAAACCCTTTAGTGAGTTTATCGTAGATTATCATTTTATTTATACTATGTCATAGACTCATAGTTATTTTTGTCACTGCTGTACTACTTACAGATTTGGATCTATGAGGCCTTTCCTCATCTTAGAGAATTTGCTGGAAAATCAATGGGTGAGCCCTTACCCATCCCTCGCATCCTCAGATGGAACACTTCAAAAAGCGACAAGATAATCGAAGGCAACCCATTCAAGTATAAAGGAAAAGTTACCAAGGTATGAACTTATTTTCTATAATGCAATAATAGTACCGTTTTATCGAATGTTATGTAATTGTTAATTGATATTTGGTAGAACGTGCACCCGTACATCATCTCTACTATTCGTGAGACGAAGATGGATTACATGATTACGTTTGAGCCATATATGGGCAAGGTGAAGAATAACGTCATCGATGGCTTGAAGAAAGAGTTAGAAGGGGTGACTGTCCTCACTTCAAATGAGGACAATGATGATGACGGGGATCTGGGTGGTAACCCCGTTGGAGTACGCATTGGTGATGATGATTCTCTGAGCACCTTTAATGATACAGCGGGAACCTCATCCCCCGGGGATCTTCATAAGCGTGTGGCTGCGCTCGAGGAAGCGGTGTTGGATATTGCTGTCTATATCAAAGAGAAAAGAATGAAGAAAAAAAAAATGATGAGCGACAACATGAGCAAGGCAACTTCATTCATTAATTTACGTTGTTAATGAATATTCATCTTTAAATATCAGTAACACTTTGTAATATTATGAAATAGTGCATGTGCATGAATCGAAGAGGAATGAAGAAGGAGAAAAAAAGAGCAAAATGGATGAGTTGACCGCTGTTGTGGCAGAAGAGGAAAACGAAGAAGAAAAGAAGGATGGTGAAGAAGATAAGAGTCGAGAAGAAGGTGGAAAAGTAGCAGTAGCAGCAGAAGAAGAAGAAGAAGCGGCAACAGATGAACAAGGAGGCGCGGAAAAAGGAAAAACTGTTGAAGAAGAAGCTGACAAAGCTGACAAAGAAGAAGTTGAGCAAGAAACAACAGGTGAACGAAAAGAAGAAGCTGAGGAAGAAACAACTGCTGAAGTTGAGGAAGAAACAACTGCTGTAGGTGAAGTAAGAAAAGAAGGTGCGTAAGAAAAGAAAACTGAAGCAGCAGCAGCTGATGCACATGCTAAAAAAGAAGGAGAAGATGGTGAGAATGAAGAAGAAGCTGCAATTGTTGAGAAAAAAAGAAGTTGAAGCTGTCCAAACAAATGTGGTCATGGACATTGTTGATAAAATCAACAATAACACTTGTGTTGATGAGGAACTTAGGGAAAGAGACATTTAAATGCTAAGATGTTTAATTTGTTGTTAAATGATGCGTTGTTAGGATATGACAATTTTTTTCATTTCACAAATATGAAGTGTGAAGGATCTGGTGGTAGGATATGACAATTATTCTTTTATTTTATGAAACTTGTTATGATTCTGAGCTGAATCTGTTTCTATCAAACTGATTTGTGGCATGGAATTTGAATATGCAGGGTGTGGTCATAGTTGGTACATTGTATGCTTGATATCATAGAATGCATACTTAATATTTCATATACTGTATGCATAGTCTATCATTACCCTACTAGTCGAATTTAAGTTGACGTGTTGTTTAATCGACTATGGTTCTATCAAAAATAGTATTTAACATTATACAAAAGTAGAACTATTATTATTTATTCAATATCACCATATCCATGTTACACTTTTCCAAAGAATGAATACTAGCATTATAGCACATAACATAATTTTTAGGACATTCTCTCTTTCTTCGGCCAAAATTAATTTTATTTTAGTTTATCCCTCTCTATTTGGGTGTCATGTAGCAATAATTTAAAGTGATCTCTCTATTCTTCGGCTTCTTTGAACAAAGTCATGAGAAAAACTTTATTTTATTTGCATTGTTGGAGCCTTTGTAGTAGATTAAATTTTGCCAAGCCTTGAAAATTTGATGTCTCGAGTCCCAGAATAAACGTTGTTGGACTGGATGGAAGTGATAGCTCATCAAGCCATTTGAAAAACGAGCATGCGCCATTATCCTAGGAAAACAAATAATTACATAACCATTGACTTAACTTTTAAAAAAAAACACGCACACCTCACCTTTGCAATTGCACAATTATAAAATTTGCAACTTGGATTTGAATCCATGCGTGACGTCCTCAAGACAGCCTCATTCCCACAATGAAAAATTAGAGTATTTTTAGAATTGGATGATTGAGATGCTTGCGACATTGTAGAATTTTTAAAAACAAAATAAAGTTGATGAAATAAAATAAGGAGGGATGTACACCTTATATATGAAGTAACAACAAAGTGTTCACACTGATGGCTTACAAAAGTAGTCATTTTTTGCCGTTGAAAAAGTAATTTTTCTCTTTTGAACTGGTGTTGACACTAAATAGACTATCGTAGATCATGACCTATGTCAGCCATCGATTTGTATGGTTTACCATAGACTTACACCTTTATTAGTGCATCGATTGATATCCTGATTATGCGTATACTACCATGATCTATGTACACATCTATAGACCATCACGTGGAGGTAGTTAAAAAATGAATAATTAAATTAATTTTTTTTAAATAGATAATAGTAACATGTTTTGGGGATGGTGGAAGAAAATAATTAAATATAATATGATTTAAATGGATAATCACATATTTTGGGGCTGGTGGAAGAAAATAATTACATTAAAAATGATTTAAATAGATGATGTGACTTGTTTACACTCCTTAACATGTGTAGAAATCCACACCACATTTATTTATAATTTATTTAATCATTTTTTAACTACATCCAAGTGATGGTCTATAACTATGTACATAGATCACCATGGTCTACGCATAATAATGATATCAGTCGATGCGATAATAAACATGAAAGTCTATGATATACCAGACTGATCGATGGAGGACATAGTGCATGATATACGATGGTCTATTAAGTGTCACCATCAGTCCAACATCATCTATTTAAATCCTTTTTAATGAAATTATTTTCTTCCACCAGCCACAAAACATGTGATTATCCATTTAAATCATATTATATTTAATTATTTTCTTTCACCAGCCCAAAATACATGTTACTATTATTTATTTAGTTATTAATTTAATAATTGTCTTTCATAATTCCCAAAATGTGTGATTATCTATTTAAATCATTTTTAATTTAATTATTTTCTTCCACCAGCCACATAACATGTGATAATCTGTTTAAATCTTTTAAAATTAAATTATTTTTTCATAATCTGTTATTATTTGTTTTAATTTACCCGATGATCCATTGATTCATGTAGTCTACGATCGACTAATATGTACAGTCGACGAAATACTTTGTATAAAATCTAAACATTAGATTTTACTCTTCAGGAAATTAGTCAAGCCACAATACTGTAACTTGAAAAGGCAGACATATTTGATTCGAGTTTTCAAACAAGGGATCAGAACAAAGATGACAAACACACAATGTTAAAAGAAACTGAAACATAGTTGTATTAAAATTGTTTATTACATTACATAATAAAATTTACATCAAAAAGGGAAAAATGGAAGAAGCTTTCTTCTAACAAGATCCTACAAAGAAAGCTTCTTCAGCAATGAACAAATCAAAAAAACTTAAAAACATATACTAAAATAAAATATTTAAACTAAATTATGGGGATGGTGGGGGGGTGATGTAGTCAGGGCCTTCCATTTCGAGCCTTTCCAGAATTGCCCTCAAGAAACGAGCAATTCGACGGAGCTCCCTCTCCAGGTAGATGCGGTCTTGACCCAGCCCGTAGAAAAGTCGGTCCAAATCATTCCTTAGGAGGAGGAGGTCGTAGTGCCTCGGAGGAACACGTCTGATGGGGCGCAGGGGTCTCCTTCTTGGAGGCATTTTTTTGATTTGGGTAAAGAAGAAGAAGAAGAAGAGACTATTTCTGATATTTTCGGTTTAGGGAAAACTGAAGGGTTGCGTAGAAAGAGGGCCTGTACTTATAGACCTGTAGATTGCGTCCGTTCATATATCCACCCAATGGTAGGTCGACGTGTCTGACAAAAGAAAACGTTTCGTATGCGTATACCAGCTGTTTTTCCTCGTGAAGAGACGTTTTATGCAGCTTTTTAATAAATGAAAACGGAAAACAAGGGAAATAATGATTCATTGCATCGATTGGAGAGATAAGCTGGGAAAATGACCAACATAACGTGTTAGATCAACAATAATATAATCAATACATAATATTTTATAGACCATATATTATATATACCGTAGACTATAGATAGTCTATCGTAGACAAAGCTTTAGGTCGATAATAACTGAATGTTAAAATCTACAGAAATGCACATTCATCCCCCAAAATAGTAGCTTTACAACTGAAGCTAAAAAAAAGCCTATTTATGATTTGATGCCCATTCTACACGTGGTTCTTTTGTGTTTGGATTTCTTGCATATTGAACACCTATTCCTCCTTTTGTACTTGAATGTCTCACTGACGCCCTTCTTGCGTTTGACTTTCTTCCTTCCGAGTTTGGGATCGTACGGGGGCGGAGAAATTTTGGTGTCTACCAATTCCTGTGGCACAGTCCATTCAGTCTTCGGAGGGACCACGTTAATTGCTTCCGAGTATGCGAGGAGGTAACTTTCAGCTTTATAAATTAGCAAAGAGTAGTCGTAGATGGAGTTACCATAATCTTCGTCATCGTCGTACTTTGCTCGCAAAGCTGCCATCGCGTGTTCGCATGGCATTTTCACCAAGTCAAATTTCCGACAAAAACAGCTCCTCTCCAAGAGATTGACCTTGGCAGTAACGCTGTTGCCGAACACCGTATACTCGTCGAGAACCCTAGTTGGATTACCCACATACAAGGAATCGCTCGCACTCTTATTATCCCTTAGGATCCTTTCCGCAGAAGGCACAAATATGTTCTCTTTACCACCGACAAATGCATGCTGCTCCCTAAACTTTTCACCAAATTTTTTAGCAATTGAATTGAATATGTACGACACGGGGTACTCCTGTTCATCCATCAAAATCGAGTTGAGCGACTCGACGATGTTTGTGGTCATCATGTCGTACCTATTGCTCGGAAAGTGTGTTATACTCCATTTTTCAAAACCAAGTACATTTTCAAGGACATGAGCTGCCTCGGGGAATTTACTCTTCAATTCCACAAAATTATCGCTAAACTCATCAAAGGAATAAGCCTTTGCCGCGGTGTAGAATAGATAAAGATGTTCTCCACAGTGTTGATTTACGCGAAGATTTTCAGCGAGGTGCCTCATGCAAAGTCCGTGATGTGCACGACTGTATACACGGGAGAAGGCATTGGCGATGCTAATGTGCCTGTCGGAGATGATGCATAGATCTGGTCCATCTTCTATGATAGACTTCAGCTTCTGGAAGAAGAAGGTCCAAGAAACATCGTTCTCTTTATCGACGACACAAAAGAAAATTGGAAATATATGATTTTTGGTGTCCTGTGCAACGGCGCTCAGCAGAACGCCCCCGTACTTTCCATACAAATGTGAGCCATCGACAGCAATTACCTTTCTCATGTGGGCATATCCTCGTATGCAAGCTCCGAATGCTAAGAAGTAGTAAACGAACGATCCATCCATCCGGTTTACCATGATAGAGTAAGAAGATTAGGGATTCAATAACTCCACCATGTGGAAAAAAGACGGCAAGCAAGCATATCCGTGCTCCGGTGTCCCGCGAATGATGTTTTTCGCAATTACACTTCCTTTCCAACACATTCAATAGCTTGCGTTGCAACGCAACTCCTTAAATACAATTCTTTGAATTTCTCTTATGCTTGGACCCTTACCATCCCGAAAATGATTTACGCATACTGAAGCAATCAATTTGGATAAGACTTTTTTGTGCCTGCAGGTGGAGTTTTCAACGCCGCACGTGTGCATCCCGACATACTTGTATATGCGAAATCTGTCCGAGGTGTCGTACTTTTTTTCCCGCAACAGCCAACCACAACCACAAGATAAGCATTGCGCCTTCATCAATTTCGTGCAGCTCTTCTCCATATAATAATCAAAAGACTGCCTCGCCGCTGCTGCGTCTAGTTGCATTTTCAGCTCTTTTTTATCGGCGAATGTTTGACCACAACAGAAATTGGTTCCGTTGGTGAAGGAGTGTCCTGCTTGTGATTTCGTTTCACGGTCTTCTTCATCATCTTGCGAGTCCGATAAAAAGTCTTCCATATGCATAGAATAATCTTCCATATTAATTGTATCATCGACATCGTTTTCGTAATCATTCAAATCGTCGTCGATCAAATCATCGTCGACTGTCGGGCGCCGCGGTGAGGGTGCTGATGAATTCAGCGGTCCTTCAAAGGACCTCTCAACCATATTTATCCTCAAAATTGGCCCAAAGCCATCTGCATCAGCATCCATTATGTACGTCAGCACACGTACATCGCTATTTATGATCGTAGGATTCACCTTTTCCCTTGAATGCATTACATAACTAATCACCACGTCGCTCGGCGCGCAATCTAGATCCCCGCTCTGCATTACGCTTGCAACAAATTCGTCGTACGAACTGTTGCGGCAAATAGGAATGGGAATTGTCACCTTGGTAAATGATCTCCATTTCCAACATTTCGAAGTCTCCACCCATTCTCCCATGAAATCACCAGAAACCAGAACAAATTCTATAATAGACATCCTAGAATTAAGCTTCGGTCGATGGTAAATTATGCTTATGGTCTATGTCGTGTTGTATGCACGGTCGATGACTGGCGAGGACGGGTCGATGACTGCGCAGATTTCCGTACAAATACTTGAAATTGCAAATATTGCTTGTAATCAATGATTGTTGGGTTTATGGAATAAAGAAATGAACTTGGAGTCGCCTGAGCTGCTGTAATGCACTTTCTAAAATGGTTTTGAGTAATGTGAGTGATTTAAAGCTTTTTAACAATGGTGGAAAGTGTGTTTGAGAAGATAGAAAACAAATGGGGTAACAATGGATGCAATGGACAAGCTTATGATGTTTGTGGACTAATTTACAGCTGATCGCCGAAAAATAACGCCGAAAAAGTGGCCGGAATCGGAGCTTTTTGGTGGAAAAAATAACCACTTTCTATTTTTAGCTTTTGAAATTTATTTTTTTTAATATTTTTGGAAACCTAGATGTTATTTTTTTATATATATAGTGGTGGATGATGGAGTGAGTTGAAGTGTATTATTAGAAACTTATGGGTGAATTTATTAAGTTGGAAGTATTGGGTTAAAGTGAATTATTATAAAGGTTGGAGCTGAAATTGTTAAGTTGAAAAATTTTGTGGTGAAGTGGAATTAAGTGGGTATTTGACAAATAATTTAAAACTTGTGCATATTTGACAAAATAATTTGAATAAAGAATTTTTTTGGCATAAAGGCCAGGTCTCTCACCTTATTTTTTTTACCTTCGGACTTCGGTGGACGAAAGAGGCTGATGTCAGCGGATGAGAAGAGAAACGTTTGAAAATCTAGGATTATAAAATGTTTTAGCTAGTGATGGGTGAGAATGATTCACATTTAAATACTCCGTCCCCTTTATCTATCCTATTTTATGTGTCACTTTATTTATTTATTATAATTACAAACTTGAGAGGGTGAATTAAAAAAAAAATTGAGACTAAAAATAAATAAAAAATTCTTAATAATGTAGTAAAAATGACATTTTTAATTAGTAATAATGACACATATTTTCAAACGCCCATATATTTTTTTATTTAAACAAATCCCTCACTATTTTTTTTTATCCTTTTCCCTCCTTTACTCCTTTGGTCCAATTTGACACTCCTCCCCCCTCTCCTCCTCCCCCAATTGGGATGGCGAATTAAAAAGAACTTTTGAGAGTAAAATAAAATAAAATAGAACATCTTAAGAATGTAATAAAAACGATATTTTTTTAATTAGTGATAATGACACATTTTCAAATTCGACCCCCTCCCGCCCATAACACTCTAACGAAAATACAACATGCGTGAAACACACAAACTAATTTGAGACAAACTACTTTTGACAAAAATAGACTTTTTATCCTTAGATTTAGCTGACAAATCCTTTAAGATGACATATTCTTCTTTGAACGAGTGAACATAAGAAATGCAAAGGAATCAAAAAATGCAAAGCAAGTTTCAAAGTTCGAATATTTCCCACGACGTTCAATAATAAACACCTTTAAAAAAAATAGGGTAGGACCGAAATAACTGTTTAACGATCCTTCAAGCTAGGCCAACGTACTGACCTATTCTTTATTAGGGTATTATACTAATTAATTTGCCATCCAATGAAAAAATAGTTGCATACTAGCATTATCCAAAAGTCTTACCAAGTCAAAAAGAGAGGGTTCGACCAAAGACAAACACCGACCCTGAAACAAGAATGGACAATACAAATTAGAATAAGTAATAAAATACAATTGGACTTACTTTGTTTTTCTTTAATATAAAAATTAGAATAAAAGTGGATTTACTTTTTTTTTTTTGCCTCAATTCTATTAGTGTTTTACTATCATTCTTGAACATAGATTCTCTGAAGGTGAAAAGTTTTAATAAGTCACTACTATTAAGTTTGGGAACAACCGAAGGACAACATCAAAAGCCCTCTAACTTGTGTACTCTCTATTGTGGTGTACTTAAATTTGCGGATGAATCTGTTTACGCCTTACCCTTTGCATCCATTACTATGATCTCACTTGGAAGAGGTTTAGTTCTATCCACTTCTATCAACATTCGAGCATATGAGATCCTAGTCTATTTAGCATTACACTTATCAGCAAACAGAGGAATGCCTATTGCACTTGCAATCCTGCTCAAAGAGTCACAACCCCAAACAATTAAGAGGTAGTTTTGGAAAGGTAACCCAAAGAGGTATTTCAACTAAGAATTCTGATTTAAAATCAAGATTAGATGACCGTTTCTTCAGAATCATTGGCTTGTTATTGATGCTACGAGGTCCTGTATATAGAATCTTCTCCATATCAACTTCAAACAAAAATTTCACAATGTAATAACTTTTATCATAGTAAAAGAAATCTGGCTTTGTCACAGAAGTTCAATGTTGAGCCATATATTTCTTCATAAAATTAAAATCGGGCATTTCCCCTATCACATACAACACCAAGGAGTATTTTCACTTAATTTCCTCCTTCTCCAGCTCTTGTTTATCTAGTTGCACTACAACGGATCCATTTATCAATTGGAGTGCAACATAGTTGAGTGACATACCATTACTTGCCCTTCTATTTGCCAGCAAAGAGACTAATCCAATCCTTATCTTCCTTGATTGCAACTGGATCTAGATCTACTTCATTATCTTCAGCATGAGAAGTTTGAGATTCTATCGGATCCACTGAAACAGGTTGACGTTTCCCCTAATGAATCAGTGTAACGATGAATAGTGTTCAATGAAACAGTATCCATAAGTACAACGTTCATTGGTGTGCAATTCAAATTATTCCTCGAATTCTACTAGAGTCCTTTAGGGCTCCATGCAATCGATCTCTGGATCGATTTTGAAGAACCACTCAATCCTAATGATAGCTGAAGAAGCCCTTTACTCTATGGTTTCTTACCTCCACTGGTCGACGCTGCATTAGCTTCGTCGCGCAGATCTTTCAATTGAACGTCGATACATTTAGTCCTTGAACTCTCAACAATGGATAGAATTTTCTTTCTAGGATTCCCTCATCTTCGCTTGCCCTCCATACTTCCTCCGCACACGATAGCATAACCTACGCTGAGAGCATCTCAGACAAGAGAGAGAAAATTAGGTTGATCACTTCGAAAGTTTTCCTTAAATGCGAATTTTAATAAAATTTATACTCCTAAATATTTTAGGTGAAATATTACAAACACTATTAAATAATAATTTAAGAAAAAAGGGTAATAAGACGACTTTGTATATTACATAGTCTTTTGATGAAAGACAAAAAGTTCAAATAACGTTTTTAAGGTCCTTCACATTTTTAATATAATATGATGAGTTCAAACTTTAGTTGTACTCTCTCCCTTGCAATTGTGTGATTAGAGAGGATTATACCTGTTAGTGAATATACCTAGAAATGTACATAAAGCTTAAATTATTTCAGACATGAACAAGATACTTCAAAGCTAAAATTCATGATCACCATCAAAAAATGTTGTGGAACAAATAAGATTCCTTCATCTTTTTCAGAAATCTTGAGCTCGACTCCTGAAAATGGAGGAACTCTAGTGTTTCTCCCTTTATGACCCACGACATGAATTTATATTAGTCAATAAAAAAAAAGTAATTTAATCATATGAAAGTTTAAGTAGTCAACCAATTGTTACTAGTCAAACAAAGATATTTATCCAATCACTCAGGGTGTCTTCCTTAGGTGGTGGAGGATTTGATGTGACCTCTACCATGTTCATTAATTAAAAGAGAATACAAATATGAAGGGGTAAGTCAAGTCAAAAACCTTTAAATATCACATATGTTGTAAAGTAATACTTTGCTCAACATTTGGTCTTCATGTCAGTCTAAATCATACAATGGAAACAAAAGCACAAAATTGACAACAATTACAGGACTTATTTAGACTACGAAATACAAGTGTATGTACCAAACTCTAGGACTACGAGGTTGAGTGGGAGATATATTCATTGACATTAGTCATTTTGGGTATAGTCTAAGTTACCTTTATCTTGAGTTTGGACCAATTTTGGCTGTATTTATAGTCCATGTTGGGTTCAAAATTGAGAAAGCGTCACGCGAAAGCTAATATTTTATAAATAATTGAGATAATAATTCCGATGACACATAAAATGTACTAAAAATATATTATTGAATATGGTTTGACCAATTGGCATACATATTAAAAACTAAATAAAAAGCATAAAAATTATTTGAGAGAAAGTCTCCCTCTAAATAAGACTCTTTAAACGTTAAATTGTGGATGTTGTTTTCTTATGATATGAGAAGAAAGTTCTTCTATTTATAGAGTTACAAAACCATTCCTCCAAGAAAGAGGTTATCCAAATATGAAAAAAACTTATATTTTCTTTTCAGAAAAAGTATAAGGAATTATGGTATTACTTTATTTTCCTTCCAAGAAAAATAAAACTTAAATTTAGTAAGAAAATCGGCACAAAAATCCTAACAAATTAAATTACCCATAAGATAAAATATTGAAAAATAAAATCTTTGAAATTGAATTGTATAAAATAGGCATGATAAATATCGATATATAGAATTAGGCCTTTTTATTTTGCAGTGAAGAGATAAAATATAATAAGAACGTGATACTAGAGAACTCTCAAGCAACAAACAAAAAAGTCAAACTAAAAAGTATCATGGGTTAGATAGAGACAGTCCCGCCTCTCTCTAACTTTCCCCTTTAACTTTCTTCGGTTTCACTTTCCAAATCAAAATTCCTACTCAAATTTTTCGTCTACTTTTTGTCTAGGCCTCTTCCTTCGTTTATTTCCTTTGTCCCATCCTTCATCTTTCTTCCTTATGGATATCCCAATGGCAGAGATTTCACCATCTACAAAGATATCACGTCGAACAAACTCCCTTCCCTCCCAATTCTAATCGATGATCCTCTGGTCAACGATGTCACGAATAACCTCAATGATTCCATGGTCAATCACGAGGATAACTCTCGGCTATACGCTCCTTGGAAACACTCGATCATTATTAAAGCATTTGGGGGGGAAAGTTCACCCATCAATATGTGAAAAAAAAATTAGAGGTCGTTTGGCGTCTGTCTGAGCCTCTTTGCTTAATTGATTTGAGTCTAGATTTTTATACGGTCAAGTTTAAGAATCCAGAGAGTCAATCCAAAGTCTTGGAAGGGGGTCCCTAGTTTATTGCGGGCAATTTCCTAACAATAAGGAAATGGGAACCAAATTTTGTCCCTAGTAATTCCAAAATCCATGCCACCGCTATTTGGGTTTGCCTGCCGCCGTTACCTACTGAATTTTATGATCTTCATATTTTGAAAAGAGTTGGTCGAAATCTTGGGAAGCTTCTTAAGGTAGACACATGCACCTCGGCAATAATCCGAGGGCGCTATGCCCGCATCTGTGTCCAAATAGATCTTGAATGCCCTATTAAAACTTCTGTCACTATTGGAAGCCATAAACAAAGCCAAGCTTATGAAGGGGAGAAAATTCTTTGCAAAGCCTGTGGTTTCCTCGGCCACATAACCCAACATTGTACCAACCAGCCAGCAATCAAATCCACTGCCTGCCAGCCTTCCCGATCTGCTCAATCGGTTTACTATCTCAGAGAATAGCAAATGGTGCCTTTTAAGAAGAAGAGAAGTCCGCCTCATTCAAGCTCACCGGCACTTCGACCCACGTCAATTCGGTTAGGGAAACAACCGACTATGTCGGAGCCAGGTAAGTCCTCTCCTTTTTTTCCTCATCTATGGCAATTGCCGCCACCCCCTCCAGGAATGACGGATTTGGTAAGCTAGGGTTCCCCCATAATATTGGGCCTTAGCGGGTCGATATGTGTCTTGGTCTGGACAACATTGCCCCAAAGACAACTTTGAGTTCAATAGTGGCTATCTCAAACCCTTTCTCTCCAGTTAGGCCTAATATGAGGGATAACAGTTCTCTGCTAAAGCCCAATAGCTCAGATTACCCAGATAACCTGGGCCCAAATAGTGCATGGACTTGGATCTCCCCACTAACATTGAGCTCACCTCGGACTCACTTAATTCTCTCAATTCTAGCCTAATACAGTTTAAATGGCCGCTTCAGCTTTTAATGAATTCTTTGGAGGAAAACACCTAAAGACTCAAGATTTGGTCACTTCAAAAGAACAAGAATATGCAAGGAAGGCCCGTTTTGAGCAAGACATAAAGCAATCTCGTGTGTGGAAGATTGCTTGGATGCTTGCCTTGATGCTAACCCGAAGACCATAAACCTTGAAGAATGAACCATCCTCTATTTTGAGAGAGTGAAAGAGATGCCATTCATCAAGTCCAAGCACACAAGGTGCCATTTATGAAGATGGAGGCTCGTTAGAGTATGTGGCATTCATCCAAGGGAGTGTACTTGCTAATATGTGAAGAGGGACCTTAAATATACTCCAAGGTAGCCTTGGATACACTCTAAAGGCACCTCAACTTAGGGGTATTATGGTCTTTTGAGACTCTTTTTTTACACTCCAAAGGAGCACCATTCATTAAGGGTATTTTAGTCTTTGTTTGTTATAAGTATAAATAGACAATTAGGCTTCTATTTTTCTAAGTTTTTAGAGAATGAATTGAGTGAATTTTTAGATTGTAATCTTAGTGTTAGATTGTAGTCTTCCTCTTCTTCTTAAGAGAGGAAAAACCGAAATTAAATATTGAATGCAATTAAAAGAGAATAGCTACCACGTCATCACTTTTGTGAACGACCAAATGGAGTTCTAAATTAGATTTCTAAGTTTCTATTTGTTGTTTCTAGTTGCTTTTGTGTTGATTCTACCACTAATTACCAAACTAGTAATACCTACTAGATTGATAATTAGTATAAAGTTCTTTGTTTCGTGTCTACGTTTCTTTTGTGCTTTTATCGTTTGTAATTCATTGTAACTTGTTGGTTCAAGTAAGCAATTTTCTTTGCGTCATATCAAACGAAAATCCATTTCTAGCCAAAGTAGAATCATCTCACACTCACTTGCCAAGTACATGCCAAAGTTTCAATACTTGTGAGACCAAGTTGAGGTAAGAATCCGAGAGTGAGAGAGTTGGTAAGGATATTTGAACTAACTTGTTCGTTCGTTTTGTAGGTTTTCTTCTTTCTTATAGGTACCATGGCTGCCAATAATTTTAATTCCATGTTTGATCGCATCAATGGCCATTGTGATAGCTTTATTGAAGATATACGCCAAATACTTAGTGCACTAAATCCCAATTTTGGGAAAAGAGATGAAGAGGTGAAAGAAGGGAGAAGACTTGACAAACGCCCTTGTGATGTGAGATTCTCAAAGGAGAAAGTGGGATTCCATGATCCAAACCAAGGCAAAGAAGAATGTGCTCAAGAACATAAAGGTAAAATAGAAAACTCTCACACTTTTATACATGTGAACGATGATTGCGTGGCTAGTATCCCATTGAGCGTGTGTGGTAGATTATCTATTTGTGAGTCTATTATTTCTTTGCCTCTTGATAATGATGTACATATTATGAGTGTGGATACACTAGTTGATCCTATTGATGACCGAATTAACTCTTCTTGTAAGATTAATTTAAGTCCACCTAGTGTTGAAGCCAATGTGATGAATGAAAGTACATCTTCTATTGATTCTTTGCCTATTGTTTATGATGTACATGTTGTGAGAGTGGACACACTAGTTGATCCTATTAATGACCAAATTGAATCTTCTTGTAAGATTGATTTGTGTCCACCTAGTGTTGAAGCCATTATGTTGAATGAACGTATATCGTCTTGTGAAACTTGTGTTGATCAACTCGTGTGTGAAAATTTCCCACCACTTGAGGTTATGTGTGTTGTAATTAATAGAACTCAAGTGATGAAGAATTTGATAATGTTGGTCACCAAAATGGGAGTAAACCCGAGAGTTATTCTCGAAACAATCTTGTGCTTGAAACAGCTTTGAAACTTGATATTGATCTTTTAGAGAGTGACGAACTCACCTGTTCCGAATCTTCCTGTGGATTAGATCATGCTCTCTTTAGTAATAATGTCTTGTTTAAAGATGATATAAACACTCCTAATGAGCCTAGTGGTGAAAAGGATGGTCTAACTTACTTTGGAGGCTGTAGCCTATATGCTAACCCACTATGGTGTGACAATTTTTCTCCTAAAGATGGAAATCTCTTCTTGAAATGAGAGTAATCTTAAGGGTAAGGAATGTGTAGTCTTGGAAAGGAATAACCAATTGGGTGATGAATGCTTTGATTTGCTTGAATATTTAAGAAACCCAATAGGCGGTTTTTCCTTGAAAAATGATTGCGGATGTGATCCTTTGTATGACACCCCACCTTTGTTTGATAATTATGGGGATGAATTGCTTGCTTCTTGTAAAAACTTAAGCAATAATCCCTTTGATTTTTGTGGTGGTATGTGTCTATTTAAGGGACCTTCCATAAGAGGAGAAAGTGTTTATTGCTTTGAAATTACTTCTTCTACTGTGTGTGACATTATTGTTGAGAGTAATTATGGCGATGATGTTAAAACTAGTGGTGAGTACATACATGAAGACAACTTAGTAGAAGTTGAATTGAGTGAATACCTTTTTTACTCTCTACTTGCTTTTGATGACATGTTTGCTATTGTAGAGAGTATATCGTGTAGTTTGGGTGAAGCCTATGGGAAATGGGAGTGCTATCTAGACCTGTGTCTATGGCCACTCTTCCCGTTTGACCCTGGTGAAAAATATAGAATTGATGATGTTGATGCACCTAACTTGTTGCTTGGAATGCATGACAAACAAAGTATCACTTTTGGTGAATCCCATAACCAAATCCTTTGTGCATCTTTCATTGAACTTTTAATATTTAATTTAAAGGATTCTTGATTATATTGCAAATATGTAAAACCTTAGCATGTTGAGATGATTTGTTGTGCTAACCCTAACCCTCATGTCATGAGGAGTTTGCATTTGTTTATCCTCTCTTTGGTTTTGTAAGGTTTGGATTCAAGGTCGAATCCTTTTCAAGAAGAAGAGGATGATACAAGTCAAATGGACGCCTTAGCTTTTGATGACTTCTTTGGAGGCCATAACTTAAAGGATCAAGACTTGGTCACTCTGAGGGAACAAGAATATGCAAGGAAGGCACGTTTTGAGAAAGACATAAAGCAATCCCGTGTGTGGAATGTTGCTTGGATTCTTGCCTTGATGTTAACCCGAGGACCATAAGCCTTGAAGAATGAACCATCCTCGATTTTGTGAGCATGAAAGAGGCACCATTCATCAAGTCCAAGCACACAAGATGCCATTTATGAAGATAGAGGCTTGTGAGAGTATGTGGCATTTATCCAAGGGAGTGTACTTGCTAATATGTGAAGAGGAACCTTGAATATACTCCAAGGCAGCCTTGGATACACTCCAAAGGCACCTCAACTTAGGGGTATTATGGTCTTTTGAGACTCCTCTTTTACACTCCAAAGGAGCACCCTTCATTAAGGGTATTTTAGTCTTTGTTTGTTATAAGTATAAATAGACAATTAGGCTTCTATTTTTCTAAGTTTTGAGAGAATGAATTGAGTGACTTTTTAGATTTTAATCTTAGTGTTAGATTGTAGTCTTCCTCTTATCTTTAAGAGAGGAAACACTGAAATTGAATATTGAATGCATGTTGAAAGAGGATTTCACTTGTATTAAATATTTGTCAAGAAAGGTGTTCTTGAGGAAGCGTACGTGAGTCCTTTGGGTCACCTAAGAGAGTGGTTTGATCTTACATTGGTGATGTGTGTTTGAAGGTTTGATACACCTTCTAGTGTTATTCATTGGTGGAAGTGAGGGTCTCTCTACTATCTTTACTTTATGTATCTCTTCTTCATCTCTTTTCTTCTATGTGTGTTGTTTTTTCCTTGTGTGTTTGCAGATTTTTGCCTTCTAGTGCTTAATTTTGTGTTTTTGATAGTCTTTAAGCTATCATTTGGTATCAAAGTCATGTATTAGAGTTGTTCCCACAACTCTAAGTCTTGGATCTAAGAAAATCTTCACAAAAAAAGAGTCTAGAGTAAAAAAAATCCACAAAAAAAGAGTCAAAAATCTGAAAAACTCAAAACAATTGTGTGTTGTCTTGTTGTTGGTAGAAGATCCGAATTTCACAACTTAGATCTACAAATTTTTAGCTTGGTTTGATAGTTTCTAGTGTTAGATTCTTGTTCTCTAGCACTTAAATGGTCTAGATCTAAGTTTAGAACAAGCTTTGGTTGTTTTTGAGCTAGATCCACTATTGTTGTGGCTTGTTTAAAGATTTTGGGAGGTGGTGACATTTTGGGTCTGTGTTGGTGAGGTGATTTGTGGCTGATTTTTGTTGATTGAGCTTGCCTTGGCCTAAGGAACTTAGATCCAAAAGAAAATTTGAAATTAGGGTTCATTTGCTTGTTGGTCAAACTTGGTCAACTCTTGAATATTCATCTTGTTCTTCCATCATCTTCATATCTTAGGAAAGAAGAATATTCAAAGAGCTTGTTTGATCCAAAAAGAGGGAAGAAAGAGATTGTACTTGTTGTTTGTGAAAGAATATTCCTTGGCATATTCATTGTCATCCAAAAGAAAGATGAGACAAAGGGAATAATCAAGTATAATTAAAAGTACGGGGGGGGGGGGGGGGGGGACTAACTCATTTTGAATTCATTTGAAGCTCCAAAAAGGCTTCAAAACCTTTATTTTTTCCTCTAAAACCGAAATCCTTCTTCCCTAAAGGAGTGTTTGGCCGAAACAAGAGATTTTGAAGTTGAAAAAATAATTTGAAAAAGTGATGCCCAATCACAAGCTACCACGTCATCACTTTTGTGAACGACCAAATGGAGTTCTAAATTAGATTTCTAAGTTTTATTTGTTGTTTCTAGTTGCTTTTGTGTTGATTCTACCACTAATTACCAAACTAGTAATACCTACTAGGTTGATAATTAGTATAGAGTTCTTTGTTTCGTGTCTACGTTTCTTTTGTGATTTTATCGTTTGTAATTCATTGTAACTTGTTGGTTCAAGTAAGCAATTTTCTTTGCATCATATCAAACGAAAATCCATGTCTAGCCAAAGTAGAATCATCTCACACTCACTTGCCAAGTACATGCCAAAGTTTCAATACTTGTGAGACCAAGTTGAGGTAAGAATCCGAGAGTGAGAGAGTTGGTAAGGATATTTGAACTAACTTGTTCGTTCGTTTTGTAGGTTTGATTCTTTCTTATAGGTACCATGGCTTCCAATAATTTTAATGCCACGTTTGATCGCATTAATGACCATTGTGATAGCTTCATTAAAGATATACGCCAAATGCTTAGTGCACTAAATCCCAATTTTGGGAAAAGAGATGAAGAGGTGAAAGAAGGGAGAAGACTTGACAAACTCCCTTGTGATGTGAGATTCTCAAAGGAGAAAGCGGGCTTCTATGATCCAAACCAAGGCAAAGAAGAATGTGCTCAAGAACATAAAGGTAAAATAGAAAACTTTTACACTTTTATACATGTGAACGATGATTGTGTGGCTAGTAGCCCATTGAGCGTGTGTGGTAGATTATCTATTTGTGAGTCTATTATTTCTTTGCCTCTTGATAATGATGTACATATTATGAGTGTGGATACACTAGTTGATCCTATTGATGACCGAATTGACTCTTCTTGTAAGATTAATTTAAGTCCACCTAGTGTTGAAGCCAATGTGATAAATGAAAGTACATCGTCTATTGATTCTTTGCCTATTGTTGATGATGTACATGTTGTGAGAGTGGACACACTAGTTGATCCTATTAATGACCGAATTGAATCTTCTTGTAAGATTGATTTGTGTCCACCTAGTGTTGAAGCCATTATGTTGTATGAACGTATATCGTCTTGTGAAACTTGTGTTGATCAACTCGTGTGTGAAAATTTCCCACCACTTGAGGTTATGTGTGTTGTAATTAATAGAACTCAAGTGATGAAGAATTTGATAATGTTGGTCACCAAAATAGGAGTAAACCCGAGAGCTATTCTCGGAACAATCTTGTGCTTGAAACCGCTTTGAAACTTGATATTGATCTTTTAGAGAGTGACAAACTCACATGTTCCGAATCTTCCTGTGGATTAGATCATGCTATCTTCAGTAATAATATCTTGTTTAAAGATGATATAAACACTCCTAATGAGCCTAGTGGTGAAAAGGATGGTATAACTTACTTTGGAGGCTATAGCATATATGCTAACCCACTATGGTGTGACAATTTTTCTCCTAAAGATGGAAATCTCTTCTTGAAATATGAGAGTACTCTTAAGGGTAAGGAATGTGTAGTCTTGGAAAGGAATAACCAATTGGGTGATGAATGCTTTGATTTGCTTGAATATTTAAGAAACCCAATAGGCTGTTTTTCCTTGAAAAATGATTGCGGATGTGATCCTTTGTATGACACCTCACCTTTGTTTGATAATTATGAGGATGAATTGCTTGCTTCTTGTAAAGACTTAAGCAATAATCCCTTTGATTTTTGTGGTGGTATGTGTCTACTTGAGGGACCTTCCATAAGAGGAGAAAGTTTCTATTGCTTTGAAATTACTTCTTCTACTGTGTGTGACATTATTGTTGAGAGTAATTATGGAGATGATGTTAAAACTAGTGGTGAGTACATACATGAAGACAACTTAGTAGAAGTTGAATTGAGTGATACCTTTCTTTACTCTCTACTTGCTTTTGATGACATGTATGCTATTGTAGAGAGTATATCGTGTAGTTTAGGTGAAGCCTATGGGAAATGGGAGTGCTATCTAGACCTGTGTCTATGGCCACTCTTCCCGTTTGACCCTGGTGACAAATATAGAATTGATGATGTTGATGCACCCAACTTGTTGCGTGGAATGCATGACAAACAAAGTATCACTTTTGGTGAATCCCATAACCAAATCCTTTGTGCATCTTTCATTGAACTTTTAATATTTAATTTAAATGATTCTTGGTTATATTGCAAATATGTAAAACCTTGGCATGTTAAGATGATTTGTTGTACTAACCCTAACCCTCATGTCATGAGGAGTTTGCATTTGTTTATCCTCTCTTTTGTTTTGTAAGGTTTGGATTCAAGGTCGAATCCTTTTCAAGAAGAGGAGGAGGATACAAGTCAGATGGACGCCTTAACTTTTAATGACTTCTTTGGAGGCCAACACCTAAAGGCTCAAGACTTGGTCACTCCGAGGGAACAAGAATATGCAAGAAAGGCCCGTTTTGAGCAAGACATAAAGCAATCCCGTGTGTGAAAGGTTGCTTCGATTCTTGCCTTGATGTTAACCGGAGGACCATAAGCCTTGAAGAATGAACCATCCTCGATTTTGTGAGCATGAAAGAGGCACCATTCATCAAGTCCAAGCACACAAGGTGCCATTTATGAAGATGGAGGCTTGTGAGAGTATGTGGCATTTATCCAAGGGAGTGTACTTGCTAATATGTGAAGAGGAACCTTGAATATACTCCAAGGCAGCCTTGGATACACTCCAAAGGCACCTCAACTTAGGGGTATTATGGTCTTTTGAGACTCCTCTTTTACACCCTAAAGGAGCACCATTCATTAAGGGTATTTTAGTCTTTGTTTGTTATAAGTATAAATAGACAATTAGGCTTCTATTTTTCTAAGTTTTGAGAGAATGAATTGAGTGACTTTTTAGATTGTAATCTTAGTGTTAGATTGTAGTCTTCCTCTTATATTTAAGAGATGAAACACTGAAATTGAATATTGAATGCATGTTGAAAGAGGATTTCACTTGTATTGAATATTTGTCAAGAAAGGTGTTCTTGAGGAAGAGTACGTGAGTCCTTTGGGTCACCTAAGAGAGTGGTTTGATCTTACATTGGTGATTTATGTTTGAAGGTTTCATACACCTTTTAGTGCTATTCATTGGTGGAAGTGAGGGTCTCTCTACTATCTTTACTTTACGTATCTCTTCTTCATTTCTTTTCTTCTATGTGTGTTGTTTTTTCCTTTTATGTGTTTGCAGATTTTTGCCTTCTAGTGCTTAATTTCATGTTTTTGATAGTCTTTAGCTATCACGGCCTCAATTTAGTTGTATCATCTTCTCAATCTAATAATAAAGAGCCTGGGAATGTCTCTCATATAGGGACACTCCAAAGTCAGCTCATCGTTACCCCTCTGAAGCCTATAGATATTCATTACATCACACCGATGGAAAACCCCTCAGCTTCCCAAGAGAATTTGATGGTTACTGTGTCTCACTCAGACATAGCATTAAATGCTCTTGTTACTCCCCAAGCTCTGCCTCTTCATCTTCCCCTTGTTTTTTATTTAAATAATATTGCCTCCACCATGCAAACTAGTACCAGCCAAAATCATCTTTCTACCTCCTCCACAAGTGACCTATCTATTCATAGAACTTTTACCTCTGAACCACTCCCCGACATCATGGTTGGACGTTTTCCTCTCTGACCAATAATTCCCACTCCACCTACAGTGGCAGGGTCTCTATCTCACCCTCCCCATCTAAGACCCTCGTTATCTAGCCCAATTAGTAATGACTTGTCTTAACGAGGGTCTTCAGAGCTTCGGGTCAAATGTGTGGTTGGCGACCCTGCTTCAGATATTCAGTCTCAACTTCTAAGGGGACCTAAATTTGATGCTCATTTCAAAACTTATGACTCAAACTAGCTTGTCCCTACCATTCTTCCCACCCCTGAATCCAAATCTTCTAGCTCAGGGACCTCATTTTGTGAATCTCTTTGGGGACACCACTCTACCAATAACTCAAAACCCACTCTTAACTCAAATTCCCTTCTTTCTGCCTCGGGAAATGATAGAAAGGAAGAAGACCCTAGATTCTGTAAGGGAGAGAAACCGAGAAATGGAAAGGTCGTTGGCCCAGCTGAGAATACTGAAGACAGATGTGCTCACTTTGGAAAATCCTGCAAGTCTAGAACTTGTGGAACCTATGCACAAGATGGTAATTGTTCTTCTTCCACAAGACTTAAACAAAATAGAATTAGGGGTAAGTATGCTAAGCCTTATGCTAGGAGACCCATTCAAAATGCTAGTGGTTCCTCTGTCCAGGAAGAGGAAGAACCTTTTCTCTCCGAGTCCACCCAATCCTCTAGGGAAAGGGAAATCAGTTGTTGTGGATACCCCCTCAACCATTAAATCAATGATGCAGAATGGAATAATATGGAATGCTGGGGGAAATAATGCTGAATTTCGTAGTCATTGCAAGTCTATGGTTGACATTCAACAATCTTCCATCTTGGCCCTGCTTGAAACCAGGGTGGTTGATCATTCCAAGATTGCTGATGAGCTAGGGTTTTCTGGTTACCTCCAATCTAGTGCCTCTGGTCATTCTGGAGGCATAGTCATTCTCTGGAAGGATGATAATATCTCCATCACTAGCATCTCTATCACCCCTCAAGTTATATATGTTATAGTTAAGGTTAGTAACCTCTCTTTTTGTTAGATTTTTTCTGTTGTCTGTGACAACACTGCTTTTAATATTAGAATGTCTTTAGGAGAAATTAATGAGCTTGGTTGGTTCCTTAGACTCCCTTGATAGTGCTTCCTGGCTATTAGGAGGGGACTTTAATAAGATTCTGACAACCTCAGATAAGTTTGGTGGTAATAGTATTAACATGCATAGGGCTACTACTTTCTGGAACTGTATTAATTATTGTGCTCTTATTGACTTGGGGTTTAGGGGCAGTAAGTACACCTGGTCCAATATGAGGTATAGAAATAGGCAAGGTCTTATTCTAGAGAGAATTGATAGGTGTCTGGCTAATGATAACTGGATCCACTTATTCCCTGAATCTTCTATCCATTCATCCTAGGACTCATTCTGACCACTCTCCTTTATTTATGTAGCTTACTAGACCCCACTCTAATATCAAAAAGCCTTTCAGAGTGGATTTTATGTGGTGCAATCATAGGGATTTTCCTAATCTGGTGAGTCATGTATTCCTTAAAGGTCCTGACCTTACTAGTGCTACCCTTGACTTTGAGAATAAGGCTAGAGTGTGGAATAGAAAAGTCTTTGGTAATCTCTTTTATAGGAAAAAAACATATTCTGGCTAGCTTTGCTGGGGTTCAGAATTCTCCCCACTACCCCACTAGTTTTTTCCTTCACAATTTAGAAAATCACTCTATAAGCCAGTTTAGATCCCTCCTTAGAGATGAAAATGACTTATGGATGTTAAAATCTAGGATTAATTGGCTTATGAAAGGGTATAGGAACACCAAATTCTTCCATACCTCCACCCTCAATAGGAGAAGGAGGAATAACATTCAATCTTTGAATGAGAATGAAGTGTGGATTCATAACCAGAAAGATATTAAGATTGTCATTTACTCTTTCTACACTTCTCTTTTCACCACTTCCCTGACTACTAGCTCTCTTTCTTGTCAGTCAAATCCCTCTATCCTTGGGTCTATTAGCTCTTTCTGTCACCCCCTCCTAGATTCTTTTCCTACCCTCTGAGGTCAGGAATGTTATTTTCTCCTTTAAACCTCTTAAAGCCCCTGGGCCTGATGGTTTTTACCCCTTTAGGTATCAAAAATACTGGTATATCCTGGGCCCACCTCTCTTGGACTTCTGCTCTCACACTTTCTCCTCCCACTCTATGGACCCAGGGTCAATTCTACTTACTTGTATCTGATCCCTAAGTGCAAGAATGCTACTACTCTCCGGAATTTTAGACTTATTAGCCTTTGCAATACTTAATATAAAATCATTGCCAATAGAATTAAGCCCCAGCTTCCTTTCCAAGAGAAGGGCTTCGGATAATGTTATCATTATTCAGGAGTACCTAAGACACTTGAAGAAGCTCAAAGGTAGGACCCACCACATGATTCTCCAGATTGACTTAGAGGAGGCTTTTGATAGATTGGAATAGTCTTTCATTAATCAGACCTTTTTTTCAACTTCTCACATGGGCTGTATAAGCTTATTATGTCCTACCTTTCATCCTCCCCCATCTTTGTTCTGGTTAATGGTGGTAAAACTCCTGCCTTCCAACCATCTAGAGGTATAAGACAGGGGGATCCCTTGTCCCCTTATTTATTCATTCTCTGCATGGAACTTTTGTCAAAAAGAATTCATCATGAGGTGGATACCCTCCAGTGATCTCCTATTCAAATAAGTAGAAAGGGACCCCATATCTCTCACCTCTTCTTTGTTAACCACTTCACCCTTCTTTCTAAGGTTGATAAGTCTAATTGTATCGCCATTCGTAGGACCCTTGATAATTTTAGCAAGCACTCTGGGCAAAAAGTTAACCCCTTCAAGTCCAAGGCCATCTTCTCCAATAATTGTGATTCTTCCACCTAAGCTGCCCTTTCTTCCATCTTAGGAATCAAAGCCAACAACTCTTTTGGAAAGTACTTAGGTTTCCCCATGTTCCAAGAGACTCCTAAGCCAAATTACTTTAAATTCATCTTGGATAATATGAATAACAGAATGGCTGGCTAAAAAATCAAATTCCTTAATATGGCTGGTAGAACTACCCTTATAAAGGCCTGTCTTAGTAGTATTCTCAACCAAATCATGCAATTCATTTTCCTCCCTAGTAAAATTCATAAGATCATTGATAGATCTCAACGAAATTTTATTTGGGGTAATAGTGTTGTTAAGAAAAAGATGTATATGGTTAGTTGGGACATTGTTACCCAACCTAAACATCAAGGTAGGATGAGGATGTAATCTGCCAGCCTTAAGAATGACACTCTGTTATGCAGCCTTGCTTAGAGATTGCATACTAACCCCTCCTCCTTATGGGCCCAAATCCTTACTAAAAAGTATCACTCTCAGGCCCATACTAACTTTCACTCCACCTCTTCTATATGGAAATATATCCAAAAGGGTTGGCACCTCAGCAAGGATGCCATCCACTGGTCTATTTATGATGGCAGCAAGGTGGATATCTGGCAGGATCGTTGGGTTTATTTTTTCCCTTCTCTCTCCTCTGTCATCTATGGTCCTCTTCTAAATCCCCTTATCTCCATAAAACTGGCCCCCTGCAAGCAGAATGACACCCTAAACCTGGAGGCCTTGCCTTTCTTTATTTCTAGAAATGTGGATGCTAGGATTAAAAACACTTTCTTGCCTGATCATTCCATTCACTCTGATTCCCTATACTGGCTCCTCACTGGCAATGGCAAATTTACCTGCAAATCTTCCTATGAGCACCTTCTGACCAAGAGAACTAACTCAACCCAAGCTCAAGTTTTTTCTTTGTCTTATTCATCATAACAGCCTCTCTACTAGATCCAACCTTGCTTATAGAGGTATCAATACTCCCTCCTCCTTTCCAAATTATGACAACTCTTTGAATGACAATAGCCACCTTTTCTTTGACTGCTCTCATGCCACTATCCTGTGGTCTAACCTTCCGCATGAGTATACTGGAGAGTTTTTCATTACCATTAATTCTTTTAGCTTATCTAACTGGCGCAACACTTAGAATCTGCTGCATAATTGCAATTTTGACAACTTCATCATATGGTCTGCTCTTCTCCCTTTCTGTTTATGGACCATTTGGAGACCTAGGAACTCTAATCTTTTTGATAAAAAAACCTCTCATCCCTCCTTTACTCAAGCTTATTTGGAGGTTGTTGAATTCTTTCAGCTAACTTACTCTTTCCTTTCTTTCCCTCGCATCCATATTCCTTTCTCCTGGATCCCTCATCCCAGAAACTCCTAAAAGCTTAACACTGATGGGTCCTGTTTAGGAAACCCTAGTAAGGGTGGAACAGATGGAATTGTCATAAACTCCAATGGGGACTAGGTAGTTGGCTTTTCCCAGCATTTCACTCAAGCTACTAATAATTTAATGGAGCTCTTAGCTCTTAACAAAGGCCTTAGTCTAGTTTGGGAGCATCATTTGTGGCCTATTGAGATTAATATCGACTCTAAGGAGGTTATCCTAATTCTTCACAATGAAATCTTCTCTATAACCCTTTACTTCATGAATGCAGGTCACTGTTAAGCAAGTTGGGATGCCCACCAGTTCATCACTGCTACAGGGAGCATAATATGATAGTTGATGCTTTAGCTAAGTAAGGTGCAAGGATGGAAGTTTTTGATAACTGCAAATATTTTGTAACCCCTTCCCATTTTGTAGCCCAACTTGTATGGGCGGATATAGTAGAAACTAGTCACCTTAGAAGTGTTCCTGTACTCTCTCATGGGCATAGCCCAACAGTTTTTGTTTTAGATTCTGACTGAGCTCTACCTCTGTAAATACTATCTTTAATTAATGCATTCTCCAGTTAACCAAAAAAAAAAGAGAACTCTCAAGCTTATTAAAAATGATTTATACATATACAGATAATCTAATAAAATGTATGCACTACCACAATTTATAGGTAAGCTTCCTTAAAACGTAGAATTTATAATCTTGAAAAACGACAATATACATGCCATTACAAAGTAAGAGTGAGTTAATAGTACCAAAAGAAAATAGTGCTAATGCAATAAATCGAACACATAAAACATTTGGCTTTGCAAATTGTGGTGTTATTTTCACAATATTTAATAGAACATTATTTATAGACATTACTATACACAAATTTGCTTTCTTGTATAGCCAAGAAAACATTTTTTTTTACTTGTCTTTCTTTGATACTAATCCCTCTAATATAGGATAACTAAGAACTAAACAATAAAAAGAAAGGAAACCTTGTCCAAATATCTCTTCAAAGTTCCTCTCTGACACCAATCTTTTCATTCCAAATATGAAACACACCACATTAAACACCACTAAAAATGTCAAAGGAACCATGAACAACTTAGCACCTTGGAAATCAAATTTACCCTTTTCATATTTCCTTAATTTCTCTTCATCTATAGCTTTGTTTGTTAGCCTGAAATTTGCCTTTGCAACACCTAGCCACTTCATTAAAACATCTAAGCATCCAAATAAGCAAGCTGTTACTGTTTTTATTATCCAAATTCTTTGTTCATTCCACCATGTCCTCAAGTTGCCACCACTAGACAAGACTTCATATAAATGTTCAGCCAGAGATGATAAGAATATGGTTGTAAATAGTGCAAACCATGGACTTGTCACCTGTAAATTGAGAAAAGAAATGACAATAAAAATGAGTCATGTACATGAATTTTTATATATCATCAATTTAGTAAGAAGATTAGCTATAGCTATATATTTTGGTGTGATTTCCCTGCTTATTAAGTTTGTCAGATTGTTGATTTATGACACAAAAGTTATATATAATGTTCTTGTTTTAACAGACCAGCAATTTTATCAGATAGGGTTGGGTGAATAGATGGAAATCTATTTTAATTAGAGGTTTGGGTCTGAACATTGAGAATGCAGAAATTTTTTGTAGGGAGCACTTTCTGCTTAATGAGCCTTACGTGGCATGATCTGACTTAACCGTGACAATGAATTTTGGATACCAGATGGTTAAACAAAAAATAAACTAGCATTTCATTAATCGTCACTATAGTTTAATGATAATTCCGTCAGGCCTTAGGAGATCGACCTTCCTTTCTCTTCTTCAAGGTCTAATAAGTCGACCTGATCATGTAATCAATCACTCATATGTCCATCTCGACTAGCAAAATCGAAATACTTTACATTTTTTAATGAGAGTATTGTACTAGAAGATAGGGGAGAGCCACCATTTTAGCTTCACGTTCGGAAGAACTCAATAGTTTTGGCTCAAACCTTGTCTTTATGGTATAAAAGAAAATCATTTGGTATGTATAAATAATCTAACCGTAACCCAATTTACAAAAGAATCGTGGTTTGGCCCAACTTAATTCTAATTTAAGAAATGTTTATACTTGAATTTTGAAATCTAATAAATCACCATAGTATTAAGAATCAAGATTAGCCAAAGGGATTTAAGTCTTTACCTTGGGAAACACTGGAGTACCAATCAAGAAGCACAAGGGTGGAACAATGCCATAAAGGAAGCAAGGAATGGAGAGAAAATGTGAGAACATGAAGTATGCATAACACATATTTTGGACCAAAGGCATTCTTGACATGAATCCATAAGTGAGTGGACTATACTTTGAGAACCCAACTTGTACTAGCCCAGAAGCCCACTTCATGAGTTGGACCAAAGCATCTTTCATATCAATGGTGCTACAACCAAGAAAACATGGCCTCTTTGGATAAAGATATACTGATTTCCACCCCTTAGAGTGCAAGAGATAGCCAGTGTATGAGCTCTCAAGTAAACTGTTGTATGAGTACCCTATCTGTAAATGAAATAACAATTTAAGTTTTTAGATGAAATAATCACATAATTAAACAGAGATGGATACAAAAGAACTAATAAAGGTGACAAAACTAGCCCATGAAAATAAGAGATGTAACCCGTCTGAGCTTGGGCGGGCTAACGACTCATTCATTTGTTAACTCAGCTGATCTTTTGACCCACCCAATTCAGTCAATCCAAAAGTTGGGTTAATTCGGAGAGAATATCTAACGCAAATCTCCTCATGAGAAATTTTATCAAAATATTTTAATTCTAAAAACTTCTTTTTGTTTCCGTAATAAAGAAAAGATGTTCTGTTATTTTTTTGTTTGATAATTAAACATAATTAGAAGAATACAAATAAATAATTTAAAATTTGGTAAGAGATTACTAGTTTGATTATGATTCTTTGTCCATCCCATCTTGACTCAGTCCATTTAAATCTAGTTTGATTACGATTCTTTGTCCAGCCCATCTTGACTCAATCCATTTAAGTCTTGAATATATGAATTAATGACTTGTCCATTTATTAACGTAACTCGACTCCTTTAAGTTTTAAAATTGAATTCAACTTGCTTATTTAATTTCTCTAACTTGAAGTATATAGATAGGTAGTAGTAGTAAGATGGTACTTACTTCTTTACCCCAACTTGTATTTTCTTCATATGTACAAGAAGCAAGAGTTTTAGCTTCATCTATTATCTCATCACATAGAATCTCCTTTCCAATTTTTGGATCATTCAAAGAATTAACAGAATTGATGAACTTTCTAGAAGCACCAAATTTTTGTTCTGCCTCTTGAAGTGATTCCTCTGTGAACCAAATATTAATTAATTAATGTTCAAAGAACTATATGCTAAAAAAAATAACCACATTTATGAGTAAATTGATAAGTTGAATACCTGATTGATACAGTAGAGATTCCCACTTATATTGTGACTGAGCTTTTAGAAAAAGTGAAGTCATGTCATGTTGGTTAATTGGACTACCATATAATGCTTCTTTCTTCAAATAATAGCCTGTGCCTGCACAAATAGTCCCTCCCACTCCATCCATGCCTTGATACTTATTCTATAAATTAAAAAAAAAAAAAAAAAAGTTTTGAGACAGTATATACTGATGAATGATGATTTCATAAATATTTCTTCAGATCATTTATAATATAGTTATTACTAAATATATTCTTATCATTAGCGTTAATTGATGACCTAATAAAAATGATAACTAACATGGTTAAACTATATTAATAGTGTAGAATCTTGTCATAAGCTTTGAATTTGCAAAGTTATCGATTAATAAAATTAAAGGCTCGATGAGCTATTGAGATTTCTTGTTTAATTTCTGTTTTCGATATCTTTGAAAGAGAAAAGGAGAAATCACATTAAGATGGCACTTCATCCCAGCCCGAGCCAAACCCTGCTAAACCCTTAATAGGTAGGGGGTGTGATCAGTGGCGAAGTCAGAAATTTTACTAAGAAGTATCAAAAAACAAAGGGGTGTGAAAATTGACAACTCTTAGCATAAGGTGGCTCCATGGGCCACCTCTTTTCTCGAAAACCTGGCCCCAACCCTAAGGCAACCCTGTTCTGAGACTATTAGGGCCTACCTTTAATGGATTGGGTTTGTTCTGGACCAGGCTTGGTAGACAACCAACTTAAATCCAAAATTTTTATGTCATGAAGTTGAAAAACTTGAAATAGGATACAATTATTGTAACATATAACAGAATGTGCATGTACCTTATATGCTGATCTTGATTGAGCATCATATATGTCATTTTTGCTAACATTGTAAAATGTTTGAGGGAATTGTACATAGGAAAGAGTAGTTGAAATGTTTTGATCAAGATGAAAACACATTGCTTGTTTGGCAGAGGAAGGATCATTGCAATACATGTCACAATCCAACACAAGCATGTATGGTGCATTGCTCATTACCCCTGATACTCGAAGCTGTCCACCAACACCAATAATAACCATAAGTTTCACATTCAATATATGTAGTTAACAAGAAGACAGTATAATTCTATAAGAATTTTAAGTTATAGATATATAGCAATCATATTCTATACTAGAAACTAGTCAATTATTTGTCCAAAATATGAGGATTTTTTACTAATTTCTATTGTAGTGATTGTAAAATTTTAATTTACAAAAGCAGGTTAGTTACTATTTTTATCATATTGTGCAGGTTTTTCTGATAACTATATGGTATTCGAAACCTACATTGGCCTGAAAATATGTATTTGCATTATGTATGTCTCATTCTCAAACTCAAGCCCTCGTATTAAGGTTAGACGTATCTCAATATCTCATCACACCCTTGGTAGTATGTTTGTAGCTTACCAATCTAGATCTCTACTACAAAAATTACATGTGATTGGCTTTCTCAAGTGATCTTATATGAGAAAATTCTATACACATCCCATTTCCTAGAGACCCTTTTCCTAATCCTTTGCGATTAATCTTGAAACCAGAAAACTAGTGATAAAAGTGAAGTTGATGAAATGTAAAGTCAACCACTTTTAAAGTAAAACTCTTCTTCCAATTAATTATCATATTGCAATTCTAGTGACCAGACATGACATGACAGAACAACAACACACCCAGTATATTTCCACAAAGAGGGGTCTGAGGAGTAAAGTGTACGCAGTCCATATTAATACCTCAGATGAAGTAGAGAGGTTGTTTTCGATAGATCCCCAACTCAAGATGACCAAACATGACATGAACGTAAAATATTTTATGCATGGAAAATAAACCAAAAAGAAAACCTAAGGAGAATGTGGCACTTACAAGAGCATTTAAGGCTCCAGCCTTGAAACGATGAGGGCGTGATGGTCTCCTCTCACGTGACATATAAACTAATAGTGGCAACTTGCTTTCCTTATTGTCATGTATCACCTGCACCCTCATAAATATGATTATTTATTGTTAATCCTTACATGGATTACGGTAATATTTCATACATGAAAAAACAAAATTGATATAGTTTGAAGTGTATTTTGATAATAAATTGGTGATATAAGTTTGGATAGAAAATGTTAACACTTGATAGTTCAGGAAGAAAACTTGTGAAAACGTACTTCAGATGTGTTTTAGATCAGGAACGGAGCTAGAAAGGGCCGAGGGGTTCATCTGACCCCCTCCGATGAAAAATTATGTTGTTATAATTAATACATGGTTAAAAATATTTTTTACGTGTATATAGTAGATAATGTTGAACCCTCTTAGGCATCTTCTTATGTTTACTTTTTATATTTCAAACTTCCTCAGTGAAAACTCGAGCTCCATCACCGTTTTTGACCATTAACATTATAATAATTTATATTCTTTTCGTCCATATTTGATTTGGCACATTCCTTAAAAACAATATAAAATGATAGTTTTACTGTATCACTCTTAGTTATCGATAGTCATCTCACTTAAAAAATATGAATAGGAAATAATTAATAGTATTATATAATAATAAGAATAAAATAGATATAAACTAATAAATTATCTTTCAATTTTTTAAATTAAAATATTTAAGCACCTCAGTGTAGGGAGGTCGATCCATTCTGACGGGCCCTTCAACGCTATTGGCTTTCTCTACATTTTTCTTCAACACTTCGTATGCGGCCTGCACGATAAAATAAATAAATTCATTGTCTTATATATGTGTTAAGTCCATATTACCCTTTTGTTAAACAATTAATTCGACAATTTTCCAGTTCTAAAATTTCTGGTTAAAAAGTTCAATCATGGACAAGATTATTTGTTGAAATCACAGGATACAAGATAATTATAAACAGATAAACATATACTAATTAAATATTTCAAGTTTTGCGTCGATATATAAGCCTAAATAGAAGTCATCGTGAAAAGAGAGTTTTGAAGTGCGTCGATAAAGTCATTTAAAAGTTTTCCTTGACTTGACCAATTAAATTATTAGAGATATTACATTATCTTTGTTTACTTAATGATCTGTTCGACCTAAAGAAAGTCAAATCTCTCATGGTGATAGCTTTACCATTTAATTAGTGGCATAAAATAAAATTGATGACAGTTTCAAAGTCATTCATTTGAAAGAAAAAAAAAACGAAGTTATATAATTTTCGAGGTAGTTGTTAAAGATGACGGTAGTTACTATATTATTGTTCTTAATTTAATCTGCTAAGATTTTATTAACGAAGGAAGAATTCAACGTTACTATTAAAAGAATGTTTTTTTTTATCGTAGCTGTTAAAGTTGCTCAATTTAAATAATAATATGCTCAAATTAAAATGTTTTATGTCTAAATCAGAGAGTTAACGATCACCAAAAATTGTGGTGGAGTGGCCGGTACGAACGTATTCTTTCATTTTTAACTAGAGGTTTCAGGTTTCAACTCGAGGAAATGGAGTCATCTTTGATATGGAACGCTTTATCCCTCATACTAGGGCTTCCTGAAGTGAATACGGATTAGTTGGACCCCGACAAAATGAAGTTCCACACCACATCGGTTGTGGGAGAAATAATTGAGCTTCTAATATGGTTTTACCGTTTTGGACAACCTCACTACATGATCTAACTTTTGGGATTCAGTTAGCCTCTAGATTAATTTCTTTTCATGGTATCATCAGAGTCAAGACTATCCTAATTCTTAAATTTACTTGACGTTGGATTTCCTTTTTATATTATTCACTCACTTCTCGCTTCAAATATCTAATCCTGTTTGCGAGGGACGTAAAAGTTCCAGATCAATTGTGAAAATTGGTCTATTTACATTTAAATCTCTCTATATCAGTCATCCTTCATAACAATATTCTCTATATAATATGTGAAATCGATATTTTATGTTATGTTATAATATATGTTCCCTATAACAACATTTTCATTATAACAACCAAATTATATTGACACAAATAACGTCATTATAGAGAGAGGTTACTGTATATAATTATGGACAATCCTTACCTCATGCATAAGTTTGCCTTTGAGATTAATTCAGATAGCCTTTGAGATTAATTCAGACTCGAGATCTATTTCTTTCATATTGTAACATTTTATCTTCCAAAAGGGTAGAAAAATATTTATCTTACCTTAATATTTTCCTCTTCATTCTTGAACTCATTTCTTCCCATCGCCATCAAACGTTCATCATCACCAAAAGAAGAGAAAAATGCGTCTGGACAAATAGTCTTTATACCATACTTCCTAACAAAAGGCACCCAAACCCTAGCAAATCCACAAGCTTCCTTAACAGCATACAACGTCACGGCGGCGCCACCATCATCGGAGAGATAAACAGCTAGTTTCTCTGGTGGATAATCCAGTGACATAGCTGATAAAACAGTATTCATAACCTCAACAACAGGTTCTTTAGTAGGGTCAGCTGTGCATATAAATACGTCGACGCCAGGTAGCTCTGTCTCAGCCGGAAGATTTTCCGGCCTAATGGACCGAGCCACCGGGCGCCAACGAAAGGATTGTGTTACTAACCATATCAAAGTGAAAATAAGTTCAGCAAATGTGATAAGTCCCCATGAAATAATTGGCACATCTCCGTGTAATAAATGTTTTATTCTATAGTATAGTAACCCTAATATGGCTGAAAAGTGTAATAAGATGTGGATTCTACCAAGTGTTGCGCGAGGCTGTTGTACAGTGCATGTGTGTAGATAAGGTGCATCCATGACCAAATCTTTTTTTGCTGTTGAATTTGTTCTTGAGATGGTCTTGATTATGAAGATGGTATATATTGCTCTTTATTTATATAGGAAGAAAGAGGGTCCAACATGATAGCTAGGATAAAAACAAATGGAATATTTAATTTTTATTATTCTGCATTTAATTTTACACTCTGTTTGGATGTTGCTACGTATTGTTTCATACTATATTATATTGATTTGTGTTCTATTGGGAGTATTATATAATCAAATATAATGTTTGAATAAATTGTATTATTTTTTGTCGTTATATAATATTACACACCAATAATTTGAAAGATAAACCTACTAGAAAAGTAGCTAACTAGGTATGAAGTAGATCTATAATAAAAGGGTAGGGTAGATAATTAAGTAGAATAATTAAATAATATAGGTAAAGATAAAATGAATTAAAAAAAAAAAGTGCATGATGCGATCGCATCAGGCTAGTCGATCATTACATAAATGAAACTTTTCATCATTATATGTTAATGGGTTTAGCAATATACAATCAAATTTAAGTAACAGTAACAACAATCATTATATTTAAACTAATAACACAATACAAATAATTAACAATCATCGAAACTAGTCGTAGGATAGCGACCTTAAATGCTAACAACTAGATTATGAATTATAGCGAATTTTTTAATATTTTGTAAGCAAATTTTTTTATATAAATATGAAGTATGAATCAAAATTATTGAATTTGTCAAATTCATATCTTACCATCTGGATTATCCGCCATATTTTGTTTTAATATTAGTGACAAATAAATATTATGAATGTCTTGAAATGGCACCCTAGTGAAAAATGACTAAATAAAAAAGTCGTTTTCCAACATAAATGTACAAATGTTCCATGATACTTCTTTTTGTTCCCTAATGACTGTTCCTTTCATCAATAATATTTGTATGTATGTTTAGATTTATTAAGCACTCAATCTCATTAAATATTACACAAAGCACTTTTTTTTAATAATTTAACGATGATATGTCTAAACACATCCTTTGTATGTGGTTTATATTTTCATTTTCTTTTATCGATCAAATTAAGATGTAAAATATTTTTTCCCTTTTTTGGATTGAAATAAAATATGAGTCAGAACCTGATAACATATCAAATTAAAGAGTTTTCAAATCTGATCCTTATATGATAACATATTAAAGAGTATGACTATTTCATCTGGACTATTTCATCTGAAAGCTTATGTTATTAGTGAAAGAATATAACTTTAAATTACCAATCATGTAATATCTTACAAAAGAATGTAGCAACTTGGTTCAGACATGTGGACTGCATGCCATGAGGGTGTTCACACAATCCATCGGTAAAAACTTATATTGTATATATAATATAATTTTATTATTTGTAGTCTCTCTCACTATATAAATATAGATATATAGAGAGACTTCGAATCGGAATCCTCTGAACACAAAATTAGAGGTTGATTTAGTGGCTTAGAATGTTCAACATTTACCTCGAGGTTTTAACTTCAAATTAAAATGCTATAGTATTATTTTTCAGATCCTCTTAATAAAAATTCTGAGTTCGATATTGATGTTCTATCTTGGCTTACATATTAAAATTCTAAATAAAAAAAATTAAAATCTATGTGAGGAAATCTCCCCTTAAGCAAAATTCTTTGATGACTATATCGTGGATGTTATTGTGTTCAGGGGTGGACCTACACATCAACTTTGTGTGCTCCGGCACCCACTAAACTCGACGCGAAATAGGTATAATTACATAAAAATATACGAAAATGGGTATAAATTATATAAAAGCACCGACTAAACAAGAAGTTGGTTAGGTGCACGTGATTTTTTATTTTTTTCTGTAATAAGCACCCACTCTCTTTAAATCCTGGATCCGCCACTGATTGTGCTATGGTATGAGAAAAGAGATCTTCAATTTATAGAGGTATAAAACATTTCCTCCACGAAAGAGGTTAACCAAATAAAAAAAGATTTTTATATTTTATTTTTAGAAAAAAGTAAAAGTTATTATAATAATACTTTTATTTTCCTTTTAAAAAAATTAAAAATCAAATTTAATAAGAAAATCAAAACAAAAACCTAGCAAAGACATGCATCGGCATTTTGCATTCATGTGATATTGTTTCTTTGCACCTTGTGGAGAATAAGAGACCCATGCATGAATTTGGATACGTATCATGATATCAGTGGTAGAGGTAAAATTTTCACTAAGAAAGTATCAAAATATAAAGAAGTAAATTTACGAAGAATTAAGATATGTCAATATAAAATATATATTCATAAAAAAATATTTTTATCTAATTTTATAGTGTAATTTTTTAATGAAGAGGTGTCGATCGACACTCCTCAAGCATATGTAGCTCTGCTAATGTACGATACATGCTTTCTCTAGGATTATAATTTTAAGATTAACTTATTTCATTTAAGAGATGTATAAAATTCCAAGTTAATGAAATTATAAGATTGATATAGCAGGAATTAAATGTGGGATAAACTTTATACGGATATAATAAATTTTATTTCAAGCTGAACTCTGAGAAGATATTCCACATTATCCGCGTACCAAATGACCCCTTAGCCAACGGTATTACAAAAATACGTGAAATGACATTTTCATCATCATTTCAACTTTTATTTGGTAATTTGCACAATCGCTCAAGAAAATAAATTTATTTTTGTCTCAAAATAATTAATTCCTTTTTTTAATATTTATTTTAATTTAATTATCTTATTTATAAAATTAGGAGAGTTTTATTATGTTATTTCACTATTGTCTCTATCATTAAATAACTATATAAAGTATATAATTTTAAATTTATATTTTAAAATCATAATTAATAAGATTAATTTAGTAAAATAAGCTACTAATAAGACAATACAAATTAACTATTTTAAAACGGAGGAGTACTATGATATTTGACTTTTAAAAAAAAAAAGAAAAACACAATTATCTCATTCATTTTCATCAAGCTTTCCTTAAGATTATCGTAACATGCAAGTAGTTTTGCAAATATCCAGAAGAATCTATGATGTATATAAAATCCTCAAAGGAAAATAACTACAATTGGATATTTTCTTATCCTGTTTTTTTCACCTTAAACAGAGATGTTCATATATAAATACTAATCCGGATCAGTACAAATTAGGATTCTTCTTGAAAACATAAATCCTAAATTGTCCAAATCAAAGAACCTTGATATGGAAACCACCCCTTACTAAAAATAATACTCTAATAATTAAAACAATCCCTACTTAAAAATAAGGTAAGGTGGCTATTTTCAAGAAGTATTGGCAATTGTCCTTAACCTTAACAATAGTTGACATTACATAAAAAATAACTACTAAAAATTAAGTTTATTTTTACTTATTCATTAAACTAAAAGAAAAATGTCCATTTTTACTTATTTATTTTTAAAAATCAAGAGATAAAGTTATGATTTTATATCTATGTTACTCTTAGTACTAAATTCTATTCATCTTTCAACATTTAGATATGTTATAATAATTAGAAGTGATATATTTGATAAAATATTTATTTATTGCTTCTTAACAAATGCGTCAAGTCAAATATAAAAGACTAGAGTAATAGTATTTTTCAAGGCAAATTGAATGCATGTAATCCTAAGATTCTTAATTATGTAGTCAATGTTTATCCATCAAAGATAATGACTATAATGTAAATCTGTTCCATTTATTTCTCGAGCTATGCGTAAGCATTGGATAAGTTTTACTGTTAATTAAAAATAGTTTATCTTTAGTTTAAAATTTAAATTCTAAATAAATAAATAAATAAATAAATTAGTAAATTCCATTAATTCCCTAGTACCATCTGATTGAATACTGAAAAGGAAAAGGAAACATAAATATGTAATGAATTTTTCATGTTATGTTATGTCATTTTTTAAATAAATATTACAAGTCTAGTTCTTTATATGGTAAGTCACAAACATAGATAGAGGTCGTTTGGTTACAAGGACAAGGGATAACTAATCTCGAAATTAATTTTAAGATGAACTTACCCCATAATGATTGGAACAAAATTCATGAGATTAATAAGCTTACGACCACTGAACAAACTTGGTTGACGAACATAGTTTATGCGCCACTAATGTAGCGGCTTATCGAGCCTTCCTCTCGCACCCTGTCTAGTATCTCTTAGGTCGATATCCAGTAGCTCCAGTAGAAACAAAGGGAGAAGATCGGTAGTAGAAAGTAACGAACTAGAGACTCAGAGAGAGATCAGAAGCAAAAGTCGACAAGAAGAAGGCGGAACTCAGGTGCTACACTAAAATAGACCGAGACCCCGTTAGTAGCGGAGAGCGAGAGCGGATTGAGGGTTTGAAGAAAAACAAACACGAAGCTTCGTTCCTCTCCTTGTAGGCGAGCTACTTCGTTCCTCAGCAAAGTGTTCACTTTTTTTTCGCCAGGTTTCATTCGATTCGTTGTGGATTGGATGATTCAATTCCATTTGACTCGGGGATTCAGGGACCCTCCAACAGAAACCTCGTATTTTTTGTCGTCGATAAGTTCTCCCTCAGTGCCCTTGCCATCCATACCAGAATAAATAGTGTTTTTCGAAAAAACCTGCTAGTGGAGGAAAACCTCCTAAGGATAAAAGACATAGGGCTAAAGAGAGAGCCAAAAGAGGATCTTTTGTGTATAATCCTACATAATCTCGAATGTTATCAGTTCCGGTACGTAGATCAAATAATACAATGCAAGCAAAAGTTTCTAGATTCATGGAGACTATTTCCTACCATTGAAGAAAATAGAGAAAACTGCTAATCCCACCCACGTCGTAAATAGATGCCCTACCTGATCCATTTCAAATCCAGTCGGAGGTCTTCGAGCCTTGTTACGGACTAAATTCCTAAAGTAAAGCGACCCCAATCCCTCCTCAGCCCAGGTCAAAGGTCTTCCTTCCCTTTTTGGGGCAGAGTCAAGTTCATTACGGTTAGCAAATCAGCCCCGCATCGTATCGATAGCGACTCAGATCACCTCCCCAAGCCTGCCTAACCTAATTGTATCTTACCCATATCTTACCATTTCTTTGGAATTATCCGCTCATAGCACGATAGAAGCGTCTGATTATCATGACGCGTTGCCTCAATGGTTCAATATGAAAGAAGAGTAACTCTACAACTTTGAGTGTCATATCTTCCAAAACCAAGTTATGTATTGTCTGTTCCTTCAATTTTTTCGAATTCATTGGACCCTTTCCCTCTCTTCCTCCTTTTAAAGGTAACCGACTCTACTTATTATAGATTTTAAAAACCTCTATGTCAAAGGAGTACCGTCAGCTTTCCAAGTTTATATCGAACGTGCGGCACAGGTAAGCCTTCAATCTTGAAATCTCATCAACATCATCACTAGCGGCCATAATATTCTATGATCTGGCTCACTTATATCGAAGTTTACTATGATCTGGCTCACTTTCTCACCCTTTATTACATTACGAAATATGTGTGATCAGAAGCACACCTTTTGTAGCCAAACTAACTATGGCCATACTGAGTGCCCCTTTCCTAGGGCTGGTTACATATAAGAATATAGATTTTTTGCTTTCTTTGATTCCCAATGGTTTTAGTTATAGTTGTTGTTTGTTCTGGACAGTTTCAATTGCTTTTATTGTTGGTATAGTGGAGGAGTAGAAGTGCTGGTCCCCTTCGGTCAACTTGCTTATGCCTATTGTTACCTACTATAGGACCTCCATCAACGAAGCGAATAAAGAGGAGCAGGAACAAGAGGTTGTCCTCTCTGCATAGTAATCGATGAAATTCTTTGAGGAGTTGAAAATCAGCATAGATTAGAAGATTCTCAAATAAGGCAACCTTTTGAACTGCTGTTGAATCCATGGTCATCCCCTTTGTCAGCTCTTTGATCGGGATATTATTACCTAAGTTCCTAAACTTGGAATGGGAAACCTGTTTACTTTTAACGGAAAACGCTTGTATAGGTTGGGAAAGGGCTGGGTGGATTACCTTTGGGAGCTAAGTCAAAGATATCGGTGGTCTTATGAGTGGTTGATAAACTGCGATTGCAGTTTCAACCGTACCTATTCTTCTCATCTTGGCAATAACGAGGGATCTATTGAGATCGATTCAAATTGGACATACAAATTGTATTTCTTCTTCTCGAGTGAAGTATCTTACTCTTGCTCTGTTCCCTCACGCAAGGACGAAAGTAAAATAGGCTCAGACAATGAATCAATAGTCGAATCTGGGTGGGTAGTAGTGGAGTAAAGAAGCCTGTCAAGAATCCTCCCATTTTTGGGATCTTACCAAGAGGGACTACGTGCTCAGATTCACCTAAATTTTGATGTCCTGCATCCTTTCACCAGCGATGGTAAGTCAACCGATTCCATTAAGAAATCGGTCCCTGAGAACCCACCCAGTATCCATCTATCAAATTGAACCTTTTCAATTGTGAAGTTATAGCAGGACTGAGCAACATCCAACAACTCCAGTCCTTCTAGTTTGCACTAAAGTATTTTAAGTAGCCCTCGAGGAGTCCGTTTATTTTCTCCATCTGAGCTTTTAAAGATATACCGACCTACGATATCTGACCATCAGATACTCGACTTTGAAATTCAGTAAGAATGATGGCCTGCTTTTTGAAAATCTAGAGAGGTATAGATGTTTGGTTAGAAAGCTTATCTATCTGACTGTACTCAACCAAATCTAACCCTTGCTCTTGGAGTGGTTAGTCAATTCATGCAGAATCCAAAACAAGATCAGTGGGAGGCTTTTTGTCCTATCTTGAGGTACCTCAAGAAAACTCCTTTCAATATTGAAAAAACATTGGACAAAGGAAGTCTTCGTTCATTCAATGGTATTACCGACCGTTCTAGGTTATTTGGGAGCAGAGAATAGGATAGTCTAATGGTAGGACTGGCTTGTTAGGATAGGTCTGACAAATTCCTCTAGTGGAAGAAATATGCCCATAGAGAAAAAGACAGAATAAGGCGGCCATAAGCGACGAGCATTCGCGGTCAAAGCTTGGCTCTAGCCCCCAATCTGCTCTTGCTCACCGCTACTAACAGGGTCTCGATTGATTCCCTTACTTTAGCTACTAAGATGTTTCAGTTTGATATGTTTGAAAAGTACAAAGAGCGCAGACTAACCACAGAGCTTGGATATAATTTTCTGATCGGAGATCCATGGATCACAGACAGTATCTCCCCATGGAATTCAATACTAATAAAAAAGGTAAGCCCATTGCTGAAAGAGACCGAAGAAGGTTCAACTAGCATCGGTGAGAGGTAGGTGCTTACCACTCCTCGATGGCTCTGATGCCCATCCAATGCCCTATTCTAAGGATCTCCATCTGGTTAAAGGAGTATTCTTCTTTACATAACATAGAGGGGATTTTTCATTAATACCTAAAAAATGGGTCGAAGGTGGTTGAAGTGGTCATTTAACGAATAGTTATAGTCCACGATTAATGTATACTACCAGTCGTCTAAGTACGGGTGAAATATCTCATTATGAAGGGAGCAAAATGTGGCATGGGAATTGGTGAGTCCAAAAGGCATAACCAGATCAAACTCCCCCGGTCTAGTAATGGAAATTACATTAGTAGAAATATAAGACAAAATATCTCCCGATTGAGTTTCAACTATTGGTAAGGCTGTATTATAAAAAAGAGAAAGTTTAGGGGGATGAGAAGATCTTGTTTGCTGCTTGTTGTCTACTTCTCAAGCCTTCACTACCCTGTTCTGTAACTTCCCTTCTTTCGTTCGTTCACGAGGTTGTAAAAAGAGAGAAAGGGGCGACTATCTAGCGGGAGTCATTTTGGTTGTATGCTACGAAATTACTATGGACAAGGGGACACGTGAATCATCACTTTTGGGCGCAGGCATCCCTCTACCATCTATCCCATTGCATTTTATTGTCTCGTATTTTGTTGTGCCGTATCAGACCAGATAGATCTATTGAGTTGGAGAAAGGGATAAAACTTTGATTAGATATTCTTTTTGTATTGATAGGGATCCCCATTCATTCCTAGATTCCTGTTAGTACAGACTTATTGTCCCTACCTAACTACATGGTAGTGGTCTAGGGAGCTCAATTGCCATAGCATGGGAGAATGTTGAGTAATGATTTCAGCAAGAACATCTAGACGGACTACTATAGTGAGTCTAGTGACTACTAGAGTAAAGTTAAGTCAAAAGGTATGGTATAGCAGCCTTTCTGAGCGAGCCTCTAGGATCTCCTATAAACCCCCATGTGTAAGTCTCTTATTCCTTGCATTATAGGTGTTGCTGCATCATGAGATCCTAATTTCCATGGTTCTGCTGAATCATAAGGAATAATTGTGAGGAATAGCCACTCTAGAAAAATCATTTGGTTTAGTTCATTCTTTAACTGTCTGTTCTTTCTTAGCGATATCAGGTCACCAATCGGTGACATAGTTTAGGAATGAATATTCGTAAATCCCATTCTAGTAGTTTAGGAATGAATATCCATAACTCCCATTCTACTACTTAAACTGACAAAATGGAATAAACAATCAAGACCTGACTCAAGTCTAACCCCTCCATACTCAGGGTCAAGAACGAGTGCTTACTTATATTGCTTTTAGTTTTCGTATCATGGATCTTGGTTCGCACTTTATGGCATTTCTACTATAAAAAAAATCCAGACATTTCTAGTGTACCTATTATGGAAAGTGTTTGGACTCTGTCTCTTTTTTTTCGTTCTCTTTTTTCTTTTCAGAATTGTTGTTAGAAATGGTAGACTGCACAGGAAATGATTAATTTAGAATGCCGTGAGATAGTTCAGTTCCTATCTACCTTTGGTGTTAAATGGAGAATTGCGAGAAGCCAACCCTAGTATAAGAGAACTGGGTTAGGATAACCTATGGTGTACCGATTGTTATGCCAATAGCAGCACCGGGTAGCTAAGTTTGTATGAACGAATTGCTGCGCCGCGGGAAATCCTTCTCTATACAAGTTCTCGGATGAGGTTTTTGAACAGAACTTTGATAGAAGAGAGGTGTAAGCACCACGAGGTGTGAAGCAATCTCGTACTAAATGAAACATTTTGTGTGTCTTTTTTGAGCGATTTCAATGTATTTCAGATTTTGCTTTCATCTGTCTCAAAGTCAACTTTCTCCCCTTTTACTAGTAGTTGAGTATTCATTGTCAGAAAATGGATTCCTATTCAAAGAGTGCATAACCACATGGATAAGCTCACACTAACCTGTCAATTTGGGATCCAAATTCAATATTTTCCTTCAGAGATATCGGGAAGGAATCAGAGTTTCCTTAGGTAGCCACCGACCTACAATTATCCTTAAACTTCTATGATTGGTGGAGAAGAAGCGAACAAAAGTACGTTCGCTTGCTGTCTTGTTCTCTATTGTGAACTGGGATCGCTCGCCAGCTAGGTCAGATTAGAGAAAGATTTTTTGGGAACATATTTCCCATATTTGGGGACAAGGGGAGAAGTGACTGGTGGTGTGGTATGTAGTGGGTTTAGTATACCTCTCCCAAAAAAATGGCTCCAAAACAAACAAAAAAGTGTGTGCCGCACTCACGAAAGACTGTTGAAATCAGTTGACAAAAACCTTGAATATAATCGACTTCTTTCTTAACAACAATAAAGAAAGAGATGATTTGGAGAAGAATTCATTCCTCTTCGAACAGTGAAGAGCCATATCCTATAGAGAGGGTTTTACCGATTGTTAAGATAGAGTTGGTGTCGGTAGCTATTCTTGCTTAGCGGGATCAGGTCACCAATCGGTGACATAGTTTAGGAATGAATATCCGTAACTCTCATTCTAGTAACTAAACTGACAAAATGGAATAAAAAATCAAGACCTGGCTCAAGGCTAACCCCTCCACACTTAGGGTTAGGAATGGGAAAAGGAGAATGAGTAGGACAGTCATGTAGCTTCTTTATCTAAGGCTAAGGTAAGCAGAGATCTTCTAATACCCCCCGTTCAACCAAACCTAATGCAATTAACCGACCCGTCATTTCTTTCCTTCAATAATGCCTTCGCTTCACTTCGACGATGCTATTTACCAAGTTTTTTAACCTGATACCTTTGCAGAGGCCATATCTCAACCCTGCTGGCAGATCTATGCAGAAAGAGATCGTAGAACTAGAATGGTTTGCTACTTGGGATTGAGTCTCTCTTCATCTAAGGAATGAATCCATTGGCTACAAGTGACTCGGTGAGACCATTGACTTTGCGAAGGCCCGAGGTCCCCGCCTTCTTTGCTTGAAGCTCAGATATTCTTCCTTCAACATTGCAAACAACAACTATCCATAGAAAGAAAGACCTCTTATCTTTGTCGCCTACCTCCCTATAGAAATAGAATAGCACGATAGAAGCCCTAACCTATAGAAACTGTAAATATCGAATCAAGTCTCCGCTCTTTAGATCAGTCCATCCGTAGTGGAGGAATTATGGTCAATTTTTCCTAAATATGACCTTCCCCTCCTATAAAAAGAGTTTCTTGTTCCTTTTATAACAAGGATGATGAGCAACAATGACATGAATTCAATACTAAGAAAAAAGGTAAACCCGCCACTGAAAGAAACCAAAAAAGGTCCAACTAGCGCCGGTGCAAGGCCTTCAGATAGTTACCAGTATGCACGAGTTAAAAAAAAAAGAGATCGAGTCACTAAGCAGAGAATTAGATCCGAGAACGAAAGAGATTATAAAATTTCTCCCATGGGGCAACCCATCCACCACAACGTTTGTACAAAGAATTGCGTATGGGAAATATTGAAACCGTCCTTTCCAGTAGTATTGTTTCTATCTTTTTTGCAGCTTTTATTGTTGCCGAAACTATGTGGTATGGTTCGGAAACTACCCCAATTGAAGTATTTGATCCCTCTCGTTATCAATGGGATCAGGGGTACTTTCTTCAATTATTTTATAGTTGATCCCGTCGTTCGTACCGGATTCATAGGCTTGGATAAGGCTTTCACCGCCTTCGTTAAAGGGAGTTCCGTTGGTTTGGTTTGCTTAGAGGCAAACACATACGTCCTCTCTATAATTGTCTTATCTTTGTTATGGTTTCAGGGCCTACTTCTACCCGTATGGAGCCACCATCATTCATAAGGGATTAATCAAGAAGTAAGATAGATGAGATGCTTCATTCCCCGTGCGCATGCCTATTTCGCTTCAGGAGGTATCAAAGCAGAGTTTTGGGTGAAAACCTTTCAATTTATGCTAATTCTGATCTACGGCCCTCTACAGGTTAAGGTCACTCAAAAGCTTCATTGCCAATGATGCAATCTATGGTGCCTCCGAGACATCCAGCCGATCCTTACCCTTCCAAGTGAGAAAACATACACCACACTTTTTGATCAGCTTTGCTCATGAATTCACATTCCTTCTTTTGCTCCTTTATTTTTGAGTTTCTCATCTATCTGGAACTCCAGTGACCAACTAGAACATGCTCTCTCTAAGAAGACTAGAGTGAAATCTGCATTTAAACATTACTCACCTCTTGGCAAAGTAGGTTGATGGGCAAGCCCCCTCATGTCGCAATGGTGTGGGGCGTCAGAAATCTATCAATAGTAACATAGTCCTACTACTCCAATAAAAAAATTAAATCAAAATAATTAAAGTCAAATACTCTTCTTCAAATTCTACATTACATACTCTTTTTCTACGAGATGTTGGGAATCCCTTGTACCACATAGTACGTAGATTTTGAAGAAGAGTATAAATAAAATAAAGAAGTTTTCAGAATTTAATTTTTTTGATTCTTTTTATCATAAATAATCACCAACAAGAATTTGGTTCTTTTTACAAACTTGATATCGATAAATCTGTGAATCTAGAAATTCATTTCGGCCAATTGTACCTTTTTGAACTGTTTCTTTTTAAGAACCAAAAATTTTTGTGCCAAAATAACAGATGCCAAGAAGAACTAAAGTCCTTGGATACATAATGGATCTTGAAGTACTATTTTTGCATCTCCCTGACCAAATTCGCCTACATTAGGATTACTCGTTAATGGTTGATCAGATCTAGTAGACTCTCTCTTTCTTCTTTAAGTATACTTATACCAATTTAGTCTAATTCTCTAAAGCCAGATTCACCTTATCTAGGTATTGGTCTACCTTAAAAAGCCAAATAAGTCCTGCTGCGAGTTGCGTTGGAATTGATAAAGTTCCATGGAGTTTATCTTACTTTGTTGGATTGTTGGAAGAAGATGAGCCCGTGAAAGCATTAGAACATGCATTCTCACGATCTACAGAGTCCTTATGGCTTGCTTTGACTGTGAAAAGCTCCAAATAGGCACACAGTTGTTTAGAGTAGAAGGAGCGGAAAGCCACTTGACTGGTTGGAAATGAGCTCTGACATTGGAATTCAATAGTGAAAGAAATGGTCATCTGTTCTCCACAAATTTTATATCAGGAATAATCCCTTCTTATTCTAAGATGCCAGTCTAAAAATCCCATCGTCCTTACCTTCAATCTAATCTGATTCTGATTCTGCGAAAAGTCTTTCAAGTTCTAATACGATCACCCTATATAACCTTCTTTAACTGTCCTAGCTTCTTGCCCATCGGGCATAGTGGCACGAAGGGGTCAAAGGTTGTGCTTGCGATAATTCGAAGGTTGCGCAAGACCTCTTCAACCTCGCCCCCATGTAAGCAATAATTTTTCTGCACAAAATAGGAAAGAGAATGAACTAGAACAAAGTGGATTTTATTCATTCCATCACTAAACGAGTAAAAGTAGATTGTCCCACACTAGCGCTTCCGTGCAATAATTCGACCAAAGGTGATCCTATTATAGGAATAGTATCAAGGACACCTGTTACTATTTTCACTGCCCAATAACCAATTTGGTCCCGAGGTAAGGAATAACCAGTTATGCCAAAAGCTAGGTCCAAAAGCTTCCCAAAAGATCTGATCCAACAGAAATCCCGCATTGAGCGTAGCTGATATGCGGCTATGTATGCCTTAACGTAATAGGAAGGACCGCAAGATGTTTACTGCTTCTGTCTGAATTCATGATTTAAGCGCATCATGTACGACCTTGGCATTCATATTATTGTTATAAGCATAATTTGGAATATGTTGTGCAACTATTTCTTTCACTTGCTTCCAAATCCATCCATCTTACTTACTTAAAAGCTTTGAATATTCTACTAGAAATCTTGCTTCTAGTTTTGGGCACCTCTGACATAAACATAAATAGCGTATATACAAGGCTAGACATTTTATTAAGGAAACACACAACCAAGACGAGCCCTGTTATTAGTGGATAAGCCAAAAAGCACAAACCAAGATTCATAAAAAAATTCGAATGAGGAAGATACAATCCCATTTTCATATTTTAGAATTGTAATAACTAAACGTAGCCATCCTTTCTCCATTACATTAGAACTAAAAAGAAGTTACTATCTTTCTCGAGCTTGCACAAATATCTATATCAAATAGGAATTGGCTTTATATGATTTTGAACAAAATCAACTCGGAGTCTTTGCCGGAGTCTTTAAAAATTCCCCAGGCTCTCCTGATAATAAATGGAGATTATTTCTCCGGATGAGTAAGAAATTAGTATGAGAAAATATGCTAAATTATTCAAAATAAATGAACACATTCAATTCAATTAAAACAGTACCTTTCTAACTGATACCCCAGTCATAATGCCACCCACGTCTTTTTTCTTTTGAACAAGCCTTCTAAATCCAATTTTTTTGTCCTTTTATTTGAGTTCATGATAATAATAACTGGTGGGTTTCATTAATAAAAAGAAAAATGGAGGCTCGCCATCTGCTAGCATTGTGGCTTTCCATTAATTCTTTATCAATGGCCCACCCTTTATTTGAACCTTGTCAATAATTGAACTTAAAGATATGATCTGAGTGTCATTTGATGAGTAACTGAGAACAAAGGAGGGGTATGGAAAGAATGAAGTAATGAAAGAGGAAGTCATTGCTAGTAGTAACGACTTGTCACGATCCATTGGTTCATATAGAATCCATGTCCTAGGTGTATCAAAAAAAATTCTTTTTGCTAAGCGTATATAATAAAATAGAGTGAAAAGGTCCACCCCGAAACCAAGGGGGTACTAACTAACAGCTGAGTCCTCTCTGAATCGCAGGAGATAGTTGCCCATCATACGGCTCACCAACTTCACTTGCCTCTATGGGAGGCTCGCTCAAGGCAGGTTCAGATCACTTACAATACATAAGCTCTATGAAGTAAGGAGTTGGGTTAGGAGCGTTTTCAATATAATTCTTTTCCTATATTTGTTTGATGAGAAATAAGAGTCTATTTTGTCCACTTTCTTCATCCTCCTCTATCAAAATGATCAAAAAGGAAGTCGAGCTTGCTTCTTATTCACGTGTTTGATCTCTTCCTGGATCCACTCTCGACATGCAGGTATATCTCATTGAATCAGTAATTTTTGCCACATCGCGTATAAGGGGAATTAAACTATCTCTACAGCTGGCGGTCAAGACTTAAAACACAATAATTATCTGTTTTATGGATAGTTATATTATTTCCAGCCCAAGTGAGGTAGTGCCTAATGTCACCTGGAGCGAGTTAGTAAGGGGGGCTAAGATCTTGAGAATGGATCAAGGAAATCCTGATGCTCCGATGGCCATTCCTCATGCTGAATAGGCTATGGGGGATCTGGATCTAGCCTTGTGATTGGGGCCACCGAGCCCAACAAAAGAGGCTCTCAAAAGAGAGCTTTCGACCTTTTTTTTCCTTTTGGAAATAGGGAAGTTAGATCCCAAGGGAAAGTTCCCCGGGAGAACCCAACAGTTGATGAAAGATTTGAAAGCGAACAAGAAGGATTCATTCCCACCTCGGGCTGCTACCACGATTCACTTCAACGTGAAGAAGGGTCCATGAGTGCAAGGCATTTTGATGTCCAATTTTCAAAATGGAGCGCACGAAAAGACCCTGTAGAAGTCCTCAATCTATATGTTACCGACCTAACCATCCATCTATCATTAGAATCAGAAGAAACTGGTCCATCAAATGCCTTTAACCTTGTTCCAAGAAGATCTCATTTCACTGTCTACAAAACAAAGATCTCAAACATTATGGAAAAAATATCACTCCTAACTAACCAGTCAAGTGAAACAAGACCGCTTACCCACTCCCATCTCCCTCCATTGCTAGGAGCCTCACCCTCTTAACTTGATATGTCAAGAAGACTACAACACCAGATTACCTTTTTTTTTTCTTTAAAAAATAAATGATATACTATCTCATATATATCATAAAGTAAGCAGACTCTTTTTAGCTATTTTGATTCTTTTCTTTGTGGTACCCCTAAGAGACTTTTCCTTGTATTGTATTGTATACATAGTCTTCGTTCTTACCAGAAATTGTTAGTTCCTGGATTCACTAAGAGCTTTAGCCTCCGTGGAAAGGCTTAGACCTTTGTGTGAACGGTCCCATCCACCAAAAGAATAAACAGCTACCACACAATCATGATAATCATGAATTTCTCCATTTTCTCTAAAGTATTCTATCTGACTTTTACTTCAGAAGAAATTATTTTTTACTGACCAGAGAGACCTACTGACCATCCAACCTATCGAAGTTGCCTTCAAAACAAACCTTCACATAGGGAGATGCATCCCCCATGGTGTGTCGATTAAATGCTTTTTCGGCTTAGACCCTACACTATGCCGTTAAATTGATTATCAGAGTAACACTCACAATTATTAATATATAACTGGGTCACCTCCTATAGAGGATAACCCATGATAACTTTCATTATCAAAGTACCACATTCCATCTTATACTAAACGAAACTGGTACCATTTATATAATTAAGAGAAGCTCACAGAACAAGGATTCTATTAAGAGCAATCCCCTTGGTCACGCCAGGGATGGCCTCGAATGGATATTCCACCGGTTCACACCAATGAAATAGAGCCTTCAAGGCTTATCCCACTCATCCTATCAGACCAAAATAGTCGGTCTCAGGGGGCTCCTCGGTTTCAACTAGGAGTCTTTCAGAGTAATAAGCCTGGGATGGACCCTTACTAAGAAGAACCGGAGATTGTGGTGAGATATTAGTGTGATGAACTTTCAAGAAAGATAAGAAAATGTCATTTTAACTTCTTACTTTCAATAAAACCCACCATCACATCACCCTTACCAATGCTCCATGTGACACCAATAGGAAAACTAAACCTAAAGTGATAAATCAATTTGTGCTCAGCCTCTTACGGGATAGGGGAAACCTCTCTCCCTTTTGGGGTTGTTACTCCAATATGATGCCTTCCTTGTATTGTATACAATTTAAATAAAAGATAAAGCACTTTCTTTTAAGAAGGTATCTAGTTCCATCTTTATTTCGTTAGTTAAGCCACTTTTTTTCTAAAAAGAATTGTAGTAATTCTAAACTCTTATTTGTATTATACTTTTTATTGGTGCTGTTGGTAAATCTGCACAGATAGGATCGCATAATTGGTCACTTGATTCTATGGAGGGTCACACTCCAGTATACGCTTTGATTCATGCAGCTACTATGGTAACAACTGGTGTTTTCATGATAGCAAGGTGCTCCCCTTTTTTTAAATACCCACCGACGGCTTTGATTGTTATTACTTTTGTAGGAGCTATAACGACATTCCTTGCGGCAACCACTGAAATATTATAGAATAATCTAAAGAGGGTCATAGCTTATTCAACTTGCAGTCAATTAGGCTATATGATCTTGGCTTACGGCATCTCTAACTATTCAGTCAGCGTCTTTCACTTAATGAATCATGCTTTTTTCAAAGAATTACTATTCCTGAGTGCAGGTTCGATGATTTATGCCATGTCGGATGAGAAAGATATGTAGAAGATGGGGGTCTTGCCTCCTCATTCCCTTTTACCTATACTATGATGCTTATGGGAAGCTTATCTCTAAGTGGATTTCCTTTTCTAACTGGATTTTATTCCAAAGATGTGATCTTAGAGCTCGCTTACACTAAGTATACCATCAGTGGGAACTTTGCTTTCTGGTTGGGAAGTGTCTCTATCCTTTTCACTTCTTATTACTCCTTTCGTTCACTTTTTTCTAACATTTCTAGGACCAACTAATTCATTCGGGCGATACATCTTATGATGTCATGATTTGCCCATTTGTATGGACATTTCTTTAATACTTCTGGCTCTCAGGAGTCTCTTTTTAGGATACTTATCCAATGTAATATCCCTTAAAACATAAATTAATAAAGAAAAGGAAGTGGGCTAAAGCCACTTTTGAAAAAAAAAAAGGAGTGATATGTGACTCATAATTCCAATTCAAGTGGGAATGGGAAAATAATAATATATATTTATATATTATAAGGGGCCTTGCCCCATTACCTTTTCAAAGAGATATTAAGATTAGCAAGGCAGTACTTCTGCCTGCATTCACGCCAAAACAAGAGAAAGAATTCCAAACCAAATCTCTCGTTCAGTTGGAAGAAAAAAAAAGAGTTCAAGCTTTGATTGGAAAATTATTTCGGGTTAAGATAAATTTGTTCCTACATCTTTATTATAAGTTTTAGCCAAGTTAATTTGAATTGGGTATTGAAATTTAGTTACAAAAGACAAGAATTTTGGGTAATAAGATGTTGTTTTGGATACAAAGTTTGAGAAATTGAAGGTTATTATGAAACCTTAAGGGTTTGATAGTCTAATTTTATCATGGAATTAGTCTAAATAAGATAATTAACTTGAGATTGATATGATATGATTTTAGATTCGATCGAAGGGAGTCTTATCGATTGTTCGAGGTGATAAGTTGGTATTTTAAAAATTATACTGTGAGTAGTAATCTTACCACATTTTGTGTTTATTAAATTGCATATTTATACATGTTTTTGATGAAACAATGAGTTATTATATACTTTGAAATTGCATGTGGGACAAGTCCTTTATTTGATATGATATTGAAATGGTTATTTGAGATATGATCTTGATATGATATTGGAATGGTTATTTGAGATATGATATTGAAATGGTTGTTCGAGATATGATCTTGATATGATATTGAAATAGTTGTTTGAGATATGATCTTGATATGATTTTGAAATAGTTGTTTGAGATATGATCTTGATATGATATTGAAATGGTTATTTGAGATATGATCTTGATATGATATTGAAATGGTTATTTGAGATATGATCTTGATATAATATTGAAATCGTTATTTGAGATATGATCTTAGTATGATATTGAAATAGTTATTTGAGATATGATATTACCACGGTGAATATTTTTACTTACATGAGAAATAAGTATTTTTTACATGTATTTTTATTCAAGTTTATATGTAACATGATTTGATATGAACTTTAAATTATATGTATTATTCTGAAAAATACTTTCATATGAATATCCTATTATTTACAAAGAATTTATAAATGAGAGTAGACCTTGATTTTAATCCCGTAGCTAACGGCGGGATCGTTAGATCTGGTGCACCTTGTATTTACTGATGAATGTTACAACCCTCGCTAGTGGGAAGGTAGAACTAGCATACTGATACTGATATGATATAACTCCTTTATGAGGGGTCCACTGTTATGGGTTATTCTTAATGAAGAAGAATGTCACACTGATTACATAATTCATTCTTGAAACCTCCAAAATATGTAATATTTGATACGATACGATGCTTTTCAAAGTTTATTACTGAACTATTGGTTTACTTGGCTTACATGAAAGAATGATATTGTTTATCGTTATTGTTTTCTGAAAGAGCATTATTTCATGATGTTTTATGAGTTGTCCCCATTTTAAAATGATTGTGGTTAAGTGTTATTACTCACTGAGCTAGCATCTCACTCCTCGCTATTTTTTTTTCCAGAGAATGTAGGTAACGGTCAGGATCGTGTTGGCTAGAGGATTTGAGTATCATATTCCTGGTGATCCCCACAATTGTTTTTGTGGGTTATAGTTTATTTATTCGTTATGTTTCTTTTTCTTGAAAGCTCTTAGTTGCTCCATAGTCATGTCTTTAGAGTTTTGAGCATTCTTTCGGTATTTTAGAATTGTGGAATGTTGGATTTTCTCTCATCTTTGGAGATGGTTTTCGTATTGTTAGTTGGTGGTATTGGTGAAGTGTTGATGATCTATGGTGAATTGTGTTGGTGTTTGTGCTATTGGGTTGTTTTGTTGTTGAATTGAGTCAGGAAATTTTCTTGTTAGGCCCAAAAAAGGGGAAACTCTGCCCGATTCTATGTAGAATTCTGACGAGGCTTGCTTTGGAGTCCTAAACTCCTTAGCATCGGTCATGATCCTATTCTGGGTCGTGATAAAGTTGGTATCAGAGAGAGGTTAATTCTGTGTCTATGGAGCACACGATAGTAGTAGAATCTCAATTGTAGTTATGTTGCCAGCCATGGTTATAATCGTGATTCTGTGAGAGCATGATGGGATGTATGTTTATTTTATTTCTTATTCTTCCGTACGTGTGTGACGTTTAGGATCAATTAGATAAATCCAACTGTCTTGTTTTGTTAAATTAGATAGTTTGTAGAGCAACTACTGGTAGGGGAAGAGGTGGAGCTCGTAGAAGGGCCCGAGGTAGAGGTAGTCGTGATACTATAGGGAATCGCACTATCACTCCAAGAAGTTTAAGAGAACCTACTCCTGAAGTAAATGTTAGTCCACCTCCTCCATCTTATGAGGGTAGTACTGTCGAGGCACTTGCTTCCATGCAAAGAGCCATAGAGGGTTTGGCTGATCGACTGATAGACATGAGAGGGATGGTCAACGTAATTTTGCATAGTTACAGGCACCTGTTCAGACTTATAACTTTGGAACAAAGAGGTATCTTTGCAGAAGTTTCTAAAGTTGAAGTAACCAAAATTCACAAGTTCAGCTGATCCTCAGAGCTTTTTGGATGGCACTTTTAAGGCGTTGTGGGCGTTAAGATGTTCTAGTGAGAGGGTTGTGGAGCTTACATCATACAAATTGAAAGACACGACTAACACTTAGTATGATACTTTATTTTTAAGAAGGCCTGCAAGAGCAGCACCTTTGACATAGGACGAGTTCACTAAGTTCTTCATGGATACCTTTCTTACTGACAGCCAGAAACAAAAATATGCAGCTCAGTTTGAGATATTAGTTCAGACTCCAGATATGGATGTATCAACTTATAATACTCTGTTTTGCAAGATGTCTAGATATGCTCCGTACTTGGTGTCCACAGAAGAAGATCGAGTCTAGAGGTTTGTAAATGGGATGGTTCCTCGTCTTTATAGTGCAGTGGCCCTACAGATGAAAGTCTTGACCTATTATGAGATAATGAATCTTGATAGAATGATTGAGGACAAGGTTCATGCGGAACAAACAACTTATGAGGTTCTTAAGAAGGCTAAGATGGGTGGATCTTTCAGGGCTATTAGAAAGGGACAGATTTAGTTTCATAGTCTGCGTATAAGCCACCTGCTAGATAGGGTACTCAGGGGTCTTCAGCATCTCAGAGATATCGTAGTTTGATCCAGATTCATGCCATTAATCCATCCTACCAGACTTATGGAAAATCATATGAGGGTCAGTGTAACACCCCAATTCGCTGAACCGGAATGCTACACGGTGCTCATGACCCCGAAGGACCATAAGCTAATCCATGACTGATATTTGTACCTGTAACTGCATAATATTCATATAAAATACGGAAACATGAACAAAGAGGGCGTAAGGTTCAATCTTGAATATTAAGAAATCTGAAATAAGGTGGTATCACAATACCAAAACAAAACTAAAAATACTAAAGTCTAATCTGAAAACTCCATAATCGTCTGAAAGCCTCTAAACTTTCTGAATAAGGAGTTAAATGAACATGTCTCCAACTAACTCCCTAAACTGAGAATAAACTGAAATACTGGAATAATAAATGTAACGATTATGTCCTTGAAAGATGAGGACTCACTGCTTACTGAACTACTACTGCTGACCTGGAATCTGCACCTAAGAACCCATGGTGTAACATAAAAAGAAAGCACCATAGCACGAATGCGTCGGTACAACTAAAGTACTGAGTATACGTGGGGGTAGGCTGAATGCATGGGGTTTATATGAATGAACCTACTGACTAATATGAACATGAGAATACATACATACATACATATGAAACTGCTACAGAACTCGTGGAGATGCTGACTACTTGAGTTTGAACTCTGACAATGTGAGTTTCGTGATACTGAGATACTGGAGGACTGATGACATGGATGGTTGTATTTAACAGTCCTAATTCTGAGGAAAACTATCTGAGTTCCAAACTGTAGCTGAACATCTAACTCTGAGATCAGTCCTAGCTGACGAGTGATCTCTGAAACTGATAATGCGAATACTCGACTGAATCTGAGATTGAGATCAAGCCTGTCTGTCGGGTGACCTCTAGATATAATAATAAGCATCTGAATATGGGACCAAGCCTATCTGATGGGATGGTCCAGGAATCATTGGAACTATCTGAGTTCCTTACTGAGATTGATGATTGTATCTGACAATCCTGATGAATGATTTCTACTCTGAAGACTGATACTCACACTGTAACTGTACTGTAACTGTGGGAGGTAGTAACCTAACCGACATGCCCTACTACTGTACTGGTGGGGTCCAATCTTTACCCTGACTGGAAGGGTGTCAATACCATGCCACAGGTAGAGACCTCTGCTATGGTCAAGCCTCTATAACGGGTGACCCTGAATTAGAAATCAAGCCTAAGGCAATATAATAATCATGTTTAGCCTTAATCTGACAGGTGACTCCTGTCCTGCACTGGCTACGCAGTTCTGGAGTACAGGGATTGCTGCTAATAGTTCTACCTCTCTAACGGGGAAACCACCATCCCTGCACTCGCTCGGTGCTAGTCCCTACTCCCAACTGAAAGACACTGAACAGATTAACTGTGCTGAATTTACTAACTGAATTGATTCTGAGTTTACTGAGTTCCTTGGACTGACGGAACACTACTAACATCTAATATCTAGCTAAGTCATGAGATTGCCGATCTTACTGAGTACTGAGTTTTCATGAGATTTCTGAGTCTTTCCTGAGTCACATGACTAACTGCAAATCTATGGAACATAGCTTGACTGAGGATGTCTTGAAACATGACACTAGCTCTAGGCACACAGCTATAGTTTTTGGGTACAAGTACCCCCAGGACTCGATGGAAGGAAACTGACACACATGACTGACTTGATCACAAGATTTGAGTCCACAATTCACAATATCATAAGTAAGGATTTCATAATAAGAATGATTCTCAACAAACTATCACATGATCGGGAATGCACACAACATCTATATACTTGCATGGCTTCAATAACATGGTCATTCCATATCACAACAATATCATGAGCATCTTATACAACATCTTCAATTCAAGACAATAGCATGGGGATCACATTGAACATAAACTTAGAACATGGAATAGTCACTTAGGATTTATTATGTCATAAAAGCATGATTTCTATTCCCTTAGGTATTTTCACAAACACCTTACATGCACATCTTAGGCATAGGTGGATTCATCAAGATTTCAAACATTCAACCACCAATTTCACATGTTTATACGTTAAATACCATCATATCCTCACATAAAACATATAAAGATCCCATATTAGGCATCATCAAAATCCAACTACATGAACATCAACCACCAACAACATAAACATCATAATACATAATTTAGAAGATGGTTCTTGAGCTTCATGGACGAAAGGAGTCCATGAATCAACTCACGCATACCTTAGAAGGAAGATTCTTGATGATTGACGGAGAAATTTCCTTGAAATCGGATCTTCAAGCTTAGTTATGCAACCCTAGTTGTTTTTCTCTTTTAGTGCTCTTGGATGATGATCTTTGAGGTGATAATAGGGTTGTAATAGGTTTAGAAGCTATATATTTCATAGGGTTAAGTTTAGGGATGTGTAAGGAGTATTTAAATACTTAATTACCCTTAAAATAACTCAAGACGGAGTGTTTTTGACACCTGGAATTGACTTAGGTGGCGCCTAACCAATTGCCTATGCTTGGGTTGGGCGGTGCCTAACCAATCGCCTATGCTTACTGTCTCTTACGAAAATGGGCATAACTTTTCGTTCGGGTATTGGATTAAGGCAAAATTGGTATCGTTGAAAATCTAATTCGATTATCTACAATTTGGTGGGTCTAAATCAGCCAAAATACCATATTAACATCGAGTTATACTCGTTCAAAGATGACCCTTGCAAAATCGAACACTAAAACTTGATGGATTCAAAAAATCTTAACTTGTATTACCTTAAGTGACTCATATGAACATTCTCAATGCATCATAAGCTATCCTATCACTAGGATATTCATTGTAAGTCATGTAATCAAGTATGAATCACAGTATAGGAGGTTTCATACGTAGGAAAAATGGTTCGTCTCCTAGCTTAGAAACATATGGGGTATTACAATATCTCCCCCTTAGGAATATTCATCCTCGAATGAGAATTTACTGAGGTGGGAGAGATGATAAGATGAAGTACGTACAAGGCATACACTACTGAAACATGGATTCATGACTGACATGACTGAAAGCGGAGCACAATATACTGAACATCCATATCTGATGCATGGGAAGCTGATTCATGAATATAAGACTGAGAACTCTAATAAAGTGAGTTTTCTCAAAATGAGAATGCATTTCTGATGCACAACTGAAAGACTGAATCCATGCATATCTGATGCATGATTACATGACTGACATGATATGTAAATGTATTAGTGAAGTTACTGATAAATAGTCTTTTCTCTACTGAACACGTATATCTAATGCTTGAATATCTGACTGAGCTGACTCTTGAAAGCTTGACTAATTATGCCATGGCACTTGATAACTAATTTATAATGAGGACATGAAAGCATCAAGAAAAGGGTGGGGTATCTCCACCTTAGGACACTATGTCCCTCGAAGAATGTTTACCTTGCTGAGATATTGGGGTGATGCACAGGGCATCTACAAACTAGATTATAACTAAACATTGGAGAGCTGAGACTAATGCATGATGTATGAACTGAACTAGACCTGCTAATGTTACTGACTAATTCATGTGGAAACATAATCTCAAACGAGCGCAAGATATCTAACAATGCATACAATGATCATAAAAAACTTGTAACGTACCCGAATCTAGGTTGGGGAAACTTTCTGGATCATGGTGAGTCTGGAGTAAATAGAGTCGATTCTGATGCTGACCACTATTGGTACTGGGATTTGCGGCCTGCTCACGTGAATCTCTACCTTTCTGAGCTAACACTCTACACTCCCACACTCGGTGGCCTGGCTTACCACACCCAAAACATACCTGACTATTAGCTTTGTATGCACCTAGATGATTCTTGCCACACTCTCCACAAAGTGGATAAGTACACTCACTTCTAACACTACTCTGGGCTTTGGAGCCTAGCGCCCCACCATGACTAATATATCCAAAGTTAGGTGTGGGCACACTAGCTGAAGATGGAACAAGGGCTGAATTTTTCTGACTATGGTGAGAACGATTACCACCCAGTGACCAAGCCAGAGAAAAGCTGTAACTACCTGCTCTAAATCTCTTATTAGATATCTCCCTCTCCTTAGACTTATCTACCTCTATCTACTGAGCATGCATCATTAATCTAGCATGGTCTATGTCCTTATTGAGCATAGATGTTCTACACTCTTTCAATACCAACCCGGACACACCAGTCACAAACTTACTCATACTCGCTCTGGGGTCAGCTATCAAGTCAGGAGCATACTTAGATAACTGGTTGAACTTAAGATAATACTCTTTCACTGTCATGGAGCGTTGTCTCAGGTTTATAAACTCTTCTACCTTAGATTCTCTCATCTCTAATAGGAAAAACTTATCTAAGAAGGCATCCTGAAATATCTTCCAAGTTGTGGGAGTTGCATCTTCCCCTCTACTCTTCTTCCACAACACTACCCAATCATTAGCAATATCTTTCAGCCTATAGGATGCTAATTCCACACTCTCCTTCTCTGACACATGCATGATTTGGGTGATCTTCTTTACCTCTTCTAGATACAGTTGTGGGTCCTCACTAGTTACTGACCCAAAAAAATCTGGAGGGTTCATTCTCATAAAATTTCTGATTCTGGCTGCAGCTGAATCCCCATCTTGCTGGGGTGGGGCTGCAGTCTGTCAGTTTTCCTGAACACTAGTTGTCACAGCCTGGGCTAGCGCCTGAAAAGCTGCCTAAAATTCTGCATGTGACACATTCTCATTCAAAGGATCTGCGGGCTGCGGGGCTGACTGATTCCCTGTTCTCTTCTTAGGAAGCATGTTCTGCAAACAGAAGAGGAACAAGGAGTAAACTGAGGGTTCAACTTGAGCTTTTGCTCACTGGCACGATATGAGTATTGAAAGAAGGGAAACTGTTCCTAAAACATCTTATAGCCTCCTGTACATAAATGTGGCGCGCAACACACCCATGTACAAGACTCTACTAGATGCGACTTTCAGACTTCCTAGGACTCTATTAAACCTTAGGCTCTGATACCAAGTTTGTAAGACCCCAATTCGCTGAACCAGAATGCTACATGGTGCTCATGACCCCAAAGGACCAAAAGCTAACCCATGACTGATATCTGTACCTGTAACTGCATAATATTCATATAAAATACATAAACATGAACAAAGAGAGTGTACGGTTCAATCTTGAATAATAAGATATCTGAAATAAGGTGGTATCATAGTACCAAAACAAAACTGAAAATACTAAAGTCTAAATCTGAAAACTCTATAATCGTGTGAAAGCCTCTAAACTATCTGAATAAGGAGTTGAAGGAACATGTATCCAACTAATTCCCTAAACTGAGAATAAACTGAAATACTGGAATAATAAATGTAACGATCATGTCCTTGAAAGATGAGGACTCACTGCTTACTGAACTGTTACTACTGACCTGGAATCTGTAACTAAGAACCTATGGTGTAACATAAAAAGAAAGCACCATAATGTGAATGCGTCAGTACAACTAAAGTACTGAGTATACGTGGTGGTAGGCTGAATGCATGGGGTTTATATGCATGAACCTGCTGACTAATATGAACGTGAGAATACATACATACATATATACATACATACATACATACGAAACTGCTACAGAACTCGTGGAGATACTGACTACTTGAGTTTGAACTCTGACCACGTGAGTTTCGTGATACTGAGATACTAGATGACTGATGACATGGATGACTGTATTTAACAGTCCTAATTCTAAGGAAAACTATCTGAGTTCCAAACAGTAGTTGAACATCTAATTCTGAGATTAGTCCTAGCTGACGAGTGATCTCTGAAACTGATAATGTGAATACTCGACTGAATCTGAGATTGAGATCAAGCCTGTCTGTCGGGTGACCTCTAGATATAATAATACGCATTTGAATATGGGACCAAGCCTATCTGACAGGATGGTCCAGGAATCATTGGAACTATCTGAGTTCCTTACTGAGATTGATGATTGTATCTGACAATCCTGATGAATGATTTCTACTCTGAAGACTGATACTAACACTGTAACTGTACTGTAACTGTGGGAGGTAGTAACCTAATAGACATACCCCCACTACTGTACTGGTAGGGTCCAATCTTTGCCCTGACTGGAAGGGTGTCAATACCATGCCACAGGTAGAGACCTCTGTTATGGTCAAGCCTCTCTAACGGGTGACCCTGAACAGGAAATCAAGCCTAAGGCAATATAATAATCATGTTTAGACTTAATCTGACAGGTGACTCCTGTCCTGCACTGGCTACGCAGTTCTGGAGTACAGGGATTGCTGCTAACGGTTCTACCTCTCTAACGGGGAAACCGTCATCCCTGCACTCGTTCGGTGCTAGTCCCTACTCCCAACTAAAAGACACTGAATAGATTAACTGTGCTGAATTTACTAACTGAACTGATTCTGAGTTTACTGAGTTCCTTGGACTGACGGAACACTACTAACATCTAATATCTAGCTAAGTCATGAGATTGCCGATCTTACTGAGTACTGAGTTTTCATGAGATTTCTGAGTCTTTCCTGAGTCACATGACTAACTGCAAATCTATGGAACATAGCTTGACTGAGGATGTCTTGAAACATGACACTAGCTCTAGGCACACAGCTATAGTTTTTGGGTACAAGTACCCCCAGGACTCGATGGAAGGAAACTGACACACATGACTGACTTGATCACAAGATTTGAGTCCACAATTCACAATATCATAAGTAAGGATTTCATAATAAGAATGATTCTCAACAAACTATCACATGATCGGGAATGCACACAACATCTATATACTTGCATGGCTTCAATAACCTGGTCATTCCATATCACAACAATATCATGAGCATCTTATACAACATCTTCAATTCAAGACAATAGCATGGGGATCACATTGAACATAAACTTAGAACATGGAATAGTCATTTAGGACTTATTATGTCATAAAAGCATGATTTCTATTCCCTTGGGTATTTTCACAAACACCTTACATGCACATCTTAGGCATAGGTGGATTCATCAAGATTTTAAACATTCAACCACCAATTTCACATGTTTATACGTTAAATACCATCATATCCTCACATAAAACATATAAAGATCCCATCTTAGGCATCATCAAACTCCAACTACATGAACATCAACCACCAACAACATAAACATCATAATACATAATTTAGAAGATGGTTCTTGAGCTTCATGGACGAAAGGAGTCCATGAATCAACTCACGCATACCTTAGAAGGAAGATTCTTGATGATTGACGGAGAAATTTCCTTGAAATCGGATCTTCAAGCTTAGTTATGCAACCCTAGTTGTTTTTCTCTTTTAGTGCTCTTGGATGATGAGCTTTGAGGTGATAATAGGGTTGTAATAGGTTTAGAAGCTATATATTTCGTAGGGTTAAGTTTAGGGACGTGTAAGGAGTATTTAAAGACTTAATTACCCTTAAAATAACTCAAGACGGAGTGTTTTTGACACCTGGAATTGACTTAGGCGGCGCCTAACCAATCGCCTATGCTTGGGTTGGGCGGCGCCTAACCAATCGCCTATGCTTACTGTCTCTCACTAAAATGGGCATAACTTTTCACTCGGGTATTGGATTAAGGCAAAATTGGTATCGTTGGAAAGCTAATTCAATTATCTTCAATTTGGTGGGTATAAATCAGCCAAAATACCACATTAACATCGAGTTATACTCGTTCAAATATGACCCTTGCAAAATCGAATACTAAAACTTGATGGATTCAAAAACTCTTAACTTGTATTACGTTAAGTGACTCATATGAACATTCTCAATACATAATAAGTTATACTATCACTAGGATATTCATTTTAAGTCATGTAATCAAGTATGAATCACAGGATAGGAGGTTTCATACGTAGGAAAAATGGTTCGTCTCCTAGCTTAGAAACATACGGGGTATTACATTCAGTATCGTGTTTTGACTTAAGAGTGTTTGCGATGTGGTTAGTCAGGTCATCACATCAGAGATTTCCCTTAGATTCAGAGAAATATTAGTCGGGGTTCTGGTCAGGTAGTTGTACCTAGTCAGGCTACTCGTAATCCTGCTGGTACGAGAAATAGAGGCCAAGGTAATGGAGAACTGGTTGTTGGGAATCAGGTGCAAGGAAGTGCTGGTAGAGGCCGACCGAGAGTCTTTGCACTTACTATACAGGATGTTCAGACCTCAAATGCAGTGGCTACAGGTATTCTTTCCATGTTCTCTTTTGATGCATATGCTTTGATTGATCCGAGTTCTACCCACTATTATGTGTCCTCATACTTTGCTGTGAGATTCGATAGACATCCTGAGATGTTAGATTGTCCTTTTCTTATTGCTAATCCCATGGGAGATTCCTTATTAGTTGAGTATGTATATCGTGATTGCGAGATTATAGTGGGAGGTAGGGTTACCCTTGTTGACCTAATTGTACTTGATATGATTGACTTTGATGTGTTGATGGGCATGGATTAGTTATCTCCTTTCTATGCTACCGTAGATTGTCATGCAAATATAGTTCGATTTGAGATACCCAACGAATCTAGTTTTGTATTGGAAGGGGGTCAAGTTCTAGAAGTTAGTAAAGTTATATCTTTTATGAAGACCCAACGACTTTTGAAGAAAGGTTGCATGGGTATCTTGGCTTTGATAAGTGATGATAGTAAGGGAGGACTTAGTTTGGAGAATATACCTGTAGTGAAGGAATTTTCTGATGTATTTCCTGAGGAGTTTCCATGATTACCTCCAGTATGTGAGATGGACTTCGGCATTAATTTGGCACCTGACACTATGTCAATATCTATACCATCATACCGTATGGAACGAACAGAGTTGAAGGAGCTCAAATAACAGTTGCAAGACTTGCTAGATAAGAGTTTTATCAGATCGAGTATGTCGCCATGGAGTGCACCAGTTTTATTTGTAAAGAAGAGAGATGGGTCTCTAAGAATGTGTATTAACTACAGATAGCTAAACAAGGAAACAATATGTAATAAGTATCTGTTGCCTCGTATAGAGGATCTTTTTGATCAGTTACAAGGAGCTGCTCATTTTTCAAAGATTGAACTTCGATCGGGTTACCATCAGCTTAGAATCAAGGAGAAAGATATATCCAAGACAATATTAGGAACTCAATATGGGCATTATGAGTTTCTTGTGATGCGTTTTGGGTTAACCAATGCTCTTGCTGCATTCATGGACTTGATGAATAGGGTGTTCAAGCCGTTCCTAGACAAATTTGTTATAGTATTCATTGATGATATTCTGATATATTCTCGTAGCCAGGAAGAACATGAGAATCATCTAATGACTGTATTATAGACATTGCGGGAACATAAGCTCTATGCTAAGTTCTCAAAGTGTGAATTTTTTCTTGGCTCAGTATCTTTTTTGGGGAATGTTGTATCCAAAGATAGTATCACATTGGATTCTAAAAAGATAGAAATAGTTAAAAAATGGCCTAGACCTACTTCACCTAGGGAGATTCATAGTTTTATAGGTTTGGCTAATTACTACAAGCGGTTTGTGCAGGATTTCTCTAAAATTGTAGCTCTATTGACCAAGTTAACACAAAAAAATGTGAAGTTCCAGTGGACAAAAGAATGTGAGTAGATCTTTCAGAAACTCAAAACATGTTTGACCACTACACCAGTTTTAGCCTTACCATTAGGTTTTAGAGGATTTAAGGTATTCTGTGATGCTTCACGTGTTGGATTAGGATGTGTCCTCATACAACATGATCATGTTATAGCTTATGCTTTGAGATAGTTGAGGAAACACGAGCTGAATTATCCAACCTATGATTTGTAGATGGTCATTGTAGTTTTTGCTCTTAAGATTTGGAGGCATTACTTATACGGTAAATCTTATGAGATTTATACTGATCATAAGAGCTTGAAGTATATTTTTCAGTAGAGAGATCTAAATCTTCGACAACGTCGATGGATGGAACTGCTCAAAGATTATAATTGTGCTATCTTGTATCATCCTGGAAAAGATAATGTTGTGGATGATGCTTTGAGCAGGAAATCTATGGGTAATTTGGCGCATATAGCTCCTGGAAAGAAGTAGTTGGCAAAAGATGTGCAGAAACTTGAAGGCAAAGGTGTTATTTTTGGTGTTGGAAGGTCAGGGGTGTTGTTGGATTATGTTCAAGCTAAATCTTCTTTGATAGAGCGCATAAAGGCCACTCAATTTAAGGTGTGCAGTTGTGTAAATATTGAGATAAGGTCCTAGATGGTCAAAATAAGATGATGAGTGTTGATTGTGATGGTATTCTTCAAGTGGGTAATCGATTATGTGTACCAGCTGCGGATAGGTTAAGACAAGTTATTCTTGAGAAAGCTCAAAACTCCAGATATTCCATTCACCATGGTTCCACTAAGATGTATCATGATCTGAAGTAATTGTACTGGTGGGAAGGTATGAACAAAGATGTTGCTAACTTTTTTTCTAGTCGCTTGACTTGTCAACAGGTTAAAGCAGAGCATCAACGACCAGCAAGATTATTGCAAGAGATCAGGATTCCTGATTGGAAATGGGAAAGAGTTACCATCAATTTTGTAATTGGGCTACTGCGAACCATTAAGGGTCATGACTCTGTATGGGTAGTTGTAGACCGAATTACTAAGTCAACCCACTTTCTGCTAGTAAAGACAATATTTAGTGGAGTGAAATATGCTCAATTATTTATGAATGAAATTGCCTGACTTTATGGAGTTCCATTGTCCATCATTTCTGACAGAGGATCCCAGTTTACTTCACGCTTTTGGAGATCTTTCTAAGAAGCATTGGGTACCCGAGTGGATCTTAGTACTGCATTTCATCCGCTGAAGGACGGACAGTCTGAGCATACTATATAAATTTTAGAGGATATGTTGAGAGCTTACATTCTTGATTTTGGAGGTAGTTGGGATACTTACTTAACCTTAGCTGAATTCGCTAACAATAATAGTTTTCATTCAAGTATTCAGATGGCTCCATATGAAGCTTGTATGGAAGGCGATGTCGCTCTCCTATCGGGTGGTTTGAAATTGGAGAGGCTAAAGTTTTAGGACCAGACTTAGTACAGGATGCTATGGACAAGGTCCAATTGATTAGACAGAGGTTGCTCATTGCTCGAAGTAGAAAAAAGTTTTATGCATACAAGGAGAGAAGAGATTTGGTGTTCGCAGTTGGGGATAAGATTTTTCTTGAGTCTCTCCTATGAAGGGTATGATGCGATTCAAAAAAATGGTAAATTAAGCTTGAGGTATGTAGGACCTTATGAGATACTTGAGCGTATAGGACGTGGCGTATCATGTGGAACTCCCCCCGAGATCTCTTTCATCCATCCAGTATTTCATGTCTCTATGCTAAGGAAATGTATATCAGATTCTTCTCGCATTCTTGATGCACCGACTTTGCAACTTCAGGAGAACTTAACCTATGAGGAGAAACCAGTGGCCATCATTGATCGACAAGTAAGAAGGTTACATTCAAAAGAGTTTGTGTCCGTGAATGTCTTATGGAAGAACCATACCATTGAAGAAGCTACGTGAGATTCAAAAAAGGATATGAGACTCAAGTACCCTCACTTCTTTCAGTCTTCAGATATGCGCTTGTTCTAAATTTGGGGACCGAATTTCTTAAGATGGGGAGAATGTAATATCCCTTAAAAAAATAATAAATTAATAAAGAAAAGGAAGTGGGCTAAATGCACTTTTAAAAAAGGAAAAGGGAGTGATATGTGACTCATAATTCCAATTCAAGTGGGAATGGGAAAATAATAATATATATTTATATATTATCAGGGGCCTTGCTTCATTACCTTTTCAAAGAGATATTAAGATTAGCAAGGCAGTACTTCTGCCTGCATTCACGCCAAAACAGAAGAAAGAATTCCAAACCAAATTTCTCATTCAGTTGGAAGAAAAAAAAAAGAGTTCAAGCTTTGATTGGAAAATTATTTTGGGTTAAGGTAAATTTGTTCCTACATCTTTATTGTAAATTTTATTCAAGTTAATTTGAATTGGATATTGAAATGTAGTTACAAAAGATAAGAATTTTGGGTAATAAGATCCTTTTTTGGATATAAAGTTTGAGAAATTGAAGGTTATCATGAAACCTTAAGGATTGGGTAGTCTAATTTTATCACGGAATTAGCCTAAATAAGAGAATTAACTTGAGATTGATATGATATGATTTTAGATTTGATCTAAGGGAGACCAATCAATTGTTTAAGGTGACAAGTTGGTATTCTTGAAATTGTACTATGAGTAGTAATCTTACCACGATTTGTGTTTATTAAATTGCATATTTATACATATTTATGATGAAAAAATGAGTTATTATATACTTTGAAATTGCATGTGGGACAAGTCCTTTATTTGATATGATATTGAAATGGTTATTTGAGATATGATCTTGATATGATATTGAAATGGTTATTTGAGATATGATTTTGATATGATATTGAAATGGTTATTTGAGCTTGATATGATATTGAAATGGTTATTTGAGATATGATATTACTACGGTGAATATTTTCACTTACATGAGAAATAAGTATTTTTGACATGTGTTTTTATTCAAGTTTATATGTAACATGATTTTATATGAACTTTAAATGATATGTATTATTCTGAAAAATGCTTTCATATGAATATCCTATTGTTTACAAAGAATTTATAAATGGGAGTAGACCTTGATTTGAATCTCGTAGCTAACGGTGGGATCGCTAGACCTGGTGCACCTTGTATTTACCTATGAATGTTACAGCCCTCGCTAGTGGGAAGGTAGAACTAGCATAATGATACTGATATGATTTGACTCCTTTATGAGGGGTCCACTGTTATGGGTTATTCTTAATGAAGAAGAATTTCACACTGATTATATGATTCATTCTTGGAAACCTCCCAAATATGTAATATTTGCTATGATACGATGCTTTTTCGAAGTTTATTACTAAACTATTAGTTCACTTGGCTTACATGAAAGATTGATATTATTTATCGTTACTATTTTCTGAAAGAGCATTATTTCATGATGTTTTATGATTTATTCCCATTTTAAAACGACTGTGGTTAAGTGTTATTACTCACTGAGCAAGCATCTTACTCCTCACTATTATTTTTTTCAGAGAACGCAGGTGACGGTGAGGATCGTGTTGGCTAGGGGATCCGAGTAGCATATTCCTGGTGAGCCCCATAATTGTTTGCGTGGGCTATAGTTTATTTATTCGTTATGTTTCTTTTTCTTGAAAACTCTTAGTTGCTCCATAGTCATGTCTTTAGAGTTTTGAGTATTCTTTCATTATTTTGGAATTGTGGAATGTTGGATTTTCTCCCATCTTTGGAGATGGTTTCTATATTGTTAGTTGGTGGTATTGGTGAAGTGTTGATGATCTATGGTAAATTGTGTTGGTGTTTTGTGGTGGTTGTGTTGTTGGGTTATTTTGTTGTTGAATTGAGTCTGGGAATTTTCTTATTAGGCCCAAAAACAGGGGAAACTCTGCTTGATTTGCTGTAGAATTCTGACGAGGCTTGCTTTGGAGTCCTAAACTCCTTAGCATCGGTCATGATCCTATTCTTGGTTGTAACAGACAAAGTGTGACCTATTATCCCATAAGTAAGTATTGTGATGAAGTGGCTATTGCTCACCCGACACAATCGTACGAGGTCACAACTCACCCAACACGATCATCCAGGGTGAATAAGAATTTGGGATCGGATGCAGGCGAAATTCCCGCCAATGGTTGAGTGTTCAATCGACTCCCTCCCCCTTTGTGGGGGTCCCGACCCCTATGAGTGAGTAGCTATGGTAAAAGTGTTTTCCAATCCGTCACGTCAGCCAAGTATATTTTAGTTAATCTACCCATTTTACGATCGCTTTCTTATTATCCTTTGCTTGTAGTGACTGAATCTTATTTCCAATACAGCACCATTGATTGGTCTATTGGCAAAGTAAACCATGGAATTAAAGATTTTGTTCTGTCCGGAGGACATTTATTATATTATCACTACTTCTTGTCAATTTGGGTGTTGGACTTGGTTGGAGTAGGTTTATCAGACCGAAGAGTGGCTGGATCTCATTTGTAATGGCACTGCCACTACCGTCTTCGTTTTCACAGTAGTATGGTATTCCCATAGTTGTATAAAACATACATTTGGGATCCTATGATATGTCCATGATAGTGATATTGTTGTATATTCAAATGTATTTGCTTGATATAACGTGCAACAGTTACTTCATATTGATCTTTATATGCAGCCTGATTATTATATTACGTTCATAGCAAAATTATGCATTGGGCCCGTGCGAAGTACGGGCATACCTATCTAGTCTATGAACTATATAAGTAGTATATACAAAAATAATAAAAATAGAAAAGTCATATTTACTCATTGTCAATAAAATTGTCTCATGTTCAATCCGCAATCATTGTCTGTCCAGGAAACCTTAAAGACGCATTACAAACTTTCCCTCTTAACATCACCATCAACACTTCAATAGTACCTCTAGTATGAAGACGGTGAGATCACAATGCTCCTGGTGCTCCTTCTGAAACTCTTTAAGCTCAACCATATCACAAATTTTGAAACAATTTTGGAAATTACAACACATTATGCTCAAATGTGTAGGCAAATATCTTTTTCATTTTTTTAAAGAGGTTTTTGGATAAGTAAGAGTGCAAGATGATGTTAGATCACAATTCTAACATATCCACTAAATACTTCCTAACTAACAAAAACTAATACCATGATTTACTAAGTTGCCTTATTATTTATAAATTGTCAGTGAACCTAAGTAGTTGAGGATGATAAGATTTGTCAAGTGGAATGTCTCAACAAAGATGACCTTCAAATTCAATGTCATTTTCATGTGCATCTTCTAACACAAACATTCCAACAGAGATCTTGATATGGTTTCCTTCTCCATCCTTGTCAACAAAAGTTAAAGGTATTTTGTAAATCACAAAAAGAGAGATTTACGACGACCATTTCAGTAAAGTTACAGTAGAAGTTACAGTATTTTACATAATGTGTGTAGATGATGTAACTATCACGATCGTTTCAGAGGTCATCTATTAGCCATCTCCCTCCAAAGATATGCTACACAATTCGAAATGTAGTACCATCGAAAATAGTTCACTATCTCTATAATTTTGCTCCTCATAGTAACAACATACTTCTACAATTCTCAAAAGAAAATTTTTGATCATCTACCTTTTTGAAGTGTTGAAATAGAAAATAAATATATAAGAAGCTATAGATGATCTATATATCAACACTCCAATCAAACTCTAAAAAATTCTTAATTTTTATCTGGTTCGTAAACATCTCTTTCTCTTTCCTAATGTTATTAATATTAGAGCTTTAATACCGGGAACTCTATCTACCAAGACATAGGCCTATAGGAAGAACTCACCAAGTATCGTCTTTATTTAAATTTGAACCTGGTTCCCAAGGTTGTTACTTCAACTATTCAATCCCTGTCGCTTTGTAGTTATAAGATCACCTTAGTAATTCTCTCACATAATAAGTCTCCCATTTAAACTTGTGTCCAGAATGTGACTGATACAACATGTCTATCAACTCTTCACTACAAAACATAAAAACAACGACTACCTACTTCTTCAAGAAAAAAACTAGCTTGCATTGTGGTAACTTAAATATTTTAAAAGTTATAGATACCTCCATAAGAAAGGGTGCGTATATATTTTGAAAGAACGCACCTGTTTTGCAAGGCTCAAGCTTGTGACTCCTAATTTCCCGTGCAGATTGAGTATTGATATTTCAAGAACTTGTGCTTTTAAGCACTCTAAGATTAGCATATTTTGATTTATATAATATTATTTGATCTTCGGATCCTCAGTTGAGTTTTGGAATCCACTTTTCAGAGTTTATTACAGATTACAGATATGAGTTTGGTTTTCTTTATAAACTATGAGATTATTTTAAAAGTAAATTTCCAATGAGATGAGCGTAACTAATTAAAGGGAGTAGTATTTAGCACCGAGTCGGGTAAGTTACTACGGTTTCATACTCCAGAACTACGTGCCACCGTAGGATTGAGACTTTTGGGCCTGAGGACGAGATAATGATCACTGATTTGAGGTTATACTCCCTGGCAATAGTACGAAGCCTCTCCCCAATGTGAGGTTTCTTCCTTAGGAGGACAAAATATTGGACTCCATGTAGCTTGTATGGTTTATGTTGGTTAAGAGAACCTCCCTGCTAGTAAAAGTAAATAAACAACTTTTGAGTATTTTTCCCTAATAGTAAGATTTTCATAGTAGTCCCTAAAGTATGTTACTTTGAGATGAGTTATTTTCCCTAAAGCTTTGAAAGATTTCCTTGTCAGTAAAGATTTTTAGATACTAAGTGTAAAGTCTCACAAGCTTATTCAAATATTGTTTTACTTGAGATTTTTATTTCAAAGTTACAGTCTTAGCTTTCAGATACAGAGGTGAGCACTTTACCACTTAGTCTATATGTTTTGAGAAGGGAATAGAACTACAGATTTTAGAACTAAGTGTAATGACTCACGAGATTTATGCTACATGTTTCATTATTGATTATTTGTGAGATTAATATTTCAGAGTTTATTCAAGCTATGTGAGTCATTTATGTCAGCATGTATGATTTTATAAAGAGTAATGATGTTGTTTACTTAAATGCATACACCCCTATATACTCAGTACATCCTCAAAGTACTGATCCACATATATGTTTATATGCTACATTGTTTTATAATATAGGTACAAGTTGTAGCACATATATCATACTCATTCAGTTTGCAGCTTCCAGTCAGTAGGTGATGAGTCCTTTTTGATTCAAGGGATTAAGTCAGTTATACAGTTTGAGAAGTATTGTATTTTATTTATTCAGTCATATTGAGTTAGGATAGTTGGGAGTCATGACTCGTCTACCTATAGTCAGTACTAGTAGAGGCTTCATAGACAGTCAGTAGAGTTAGTGTATTTAAATTCAGTTTTGTTTGTAAAAGCAGAGTTGTAATCTTGTATATTTAGTTTTGTATTGATCATATTCAGAAAAGAGTTATCTTTCGCTAATTTGTATCGATTTTTACATTTTATTTAGTTGCTTATGAGTTATGCCAGTAGAAGGGTTATCTTGGGGACACTTTTGACCCTAAGCACCGTGTGACGTCTCGAGACCCATTTTTGAGGTGTTACAAACTTTGGATCAGAGCATAAGGTTCAAGTGTCCTAGGGTGTCTATGAAGTCGTGTCTAGTAGAGTCTTGTGGAGTGGTACAGAGACGTATGTACTTTTCTTCGAGAGGCTACAAGGCATTTAAGAAAGGTTTCCTTTTTTTCCTACTCTAGATCGTGCAGTAAAGTTGGTCTCTCGGAATCCCCTGTCTATTCGTGTATTATCCCAAAATTCCTCACCTATGTATTATTCTTGAGATAGCATGATCAGCAAGTTCCAGTTCCTCATCAGATAATGCTCCTATATTTGCTAGCAGAAGTTTTAGAAGTTACACAAAGGGCTTGAGAAGAGCTCTCTAATGTGTTAAGTTCCTTAAGGTTAAAGTTATATCCTCATTCTTATGAGACATTTTTTTAAGACAGAGTAAGATGTGTATTCTTAGATCATTGAATATTGTGTGTCAAGTTTATATCTCTTGTAATCTTGTTATCATTGTGTTGTTGAAACTAAAAGTCTAGTGAAGCCGCGTGGGGCTCTTTCAATTCACTAGCATAGTTGCTTTGTTATTCATCTCATTTTCTTGTTCAAAATACAAAATCAAAGTCTAGTGAATCCGTGTGGGTATCTTTCGATTCACTAGCATAGTTTCTTTGTTATTCATCTCATTTTCTTGTTCAAAACATAAAATCAAAGTCTAGTGAAGTCGTGTGAGGCATATTTTGATTCACTAGCAACTTGTTTTTATCTTGTTGTTCTTGTGTTGGTTGGAACTGGGGGTTTAGAGGTGTAGTGAAAAGAAAAGTGTTAAGGGCGATTTATTGAATATATGTATAGCTGAATTTTTGCATATAATTGAGTTAGTAATGAAGTGATATGTCCTTGTGTGTTAGTTTAGTAGAAGGTAGAGAAGGGTCTATTAGTTAAGGAGAATTGTTGTTTGCTTAAAATATGAAAAGAGTTATTGATGATATTTGTTGTGTTAGAAAAGTATAGGTTATTGATGAAAGTATTTGGTGGTTGAGTGTTGTTAATTTAGGCTTCCTTGAAGTTACAAAAAGGGAGTTTAGTTGAAACTTATAGAGCTATGAAAGAAGTTAGGTGTATAGATGGGTGAATAGTAATGATGTGTAGAAGGAGGATGTGTTAATATATTGTAAATAAGATAGGCCATATGATTATGATCGATTATTGTTATTATGAATCTCTAGTGGACTAGTGTTTCTTGATGTTTTATTTTATGGCTTCTAAGTGAGAATTGTATGTAAGGTGGGTTGTTAAATCATGTTTAGCACTAGACATTAAGTTTGAATAGTGGATGGTCATTAAGGTGAATGTAATGATTTCTTGGTTAGTGCGGCTAGCTGTATGGGAGTAATCTAGTAGGCTTGAATAGTGTATGTAAGATTTTAAGTTTATTTATTCGCAATTTAGTATGATGTTACAGGTATGATGTAGAGGTGTGCCCAAGGTGGTATTGGGCTTTATTATTTTGAAATTTCTTAAGTGTTGTGTGGTTAGTAGTACCCTTGAATTGATAAGTATGAATGAGGCTATGTGGTATGTGATGTTCTTGTCAGTTAACTTATGAGTTATAGGGTGATAATGTTGGGTGTGCTAGTGTAAGATTAGAGATGCGATATTAGTAAACTACGAAGGAAGTTAGTATGGTTATGCAAGGGTTTGGAGATATCCATGGTAAGTGTTAGAATCTAAGTTGGTGAATAATTAAGTTGTTATATGATGACTTTTGGGGCTATAGAAATCTAAGAGTTGAATCTCAGAAGGAAGTATTAGCATTGGGTGTTACATGTGAAGATATAGTCCTTTAGGGTAAGTTTAGTTTTATGTGCATTGATTATATGCCAGACTCTAGAGTAAAGTGATTGCAGTTTAGATTAGAGTTTATTTAGTGGTTCACAGACTTAGAGTGATTGCTTAAAGATGAGGGGGAGATGATAGAATGAGTAACAAAGTTAGACTTCCAGATTCTAATGGTGGTGATGGGAGTTATTGTGCTAGATGTTTAGAGAATAACAGGAGTATGATATTATAGGTGTTTGTTTAAACGATCATATGTGGTTATAACAATAGGCTTGAATGTCATGTTGGTGTATAAGTGGGTGAATATGGTCCGCATTAGTTTCCAACCTTCCCGAACTTAGAATGTAAATCCTTAAGTGAATTCATGATCGGGGTTGTCAATAGCACATATCGTGTAAGTTTCAGATTTTTCGGGCGAGGTTTGATGGTAAAAACAGTGAGGCAACGCGATATGGCCGTGGCGCATCGTATATCGCATTGGTTGGGATCAACGCAACGCGTCGCATATTGCATTGGAATCCCAGTTATTTTATGATATTATATGTAGTACCCCGTGATTTTGAGTTAGGCTTGACCATGGTGAGAGGACTTAGTTTAGTTTAGACCTTAGTAGATAGGTTTATCAATGCCCATGTGAGAATTAGAAGTTTAATCAGGTGAGTATGGCATTTAAGGGGAAGAGTATTATTGAGGGAGTATCCGAGAAGAGTTGCTAAGCTTGAAAGTAAGAAGTTGCATTGCCTAAGGCCTAGAAATTCTAACCTAGCTTATAATCTATATGTCTATGTTCCAAGCTATAGAGTTGTATCAATGTTGTGATTTCCTAGTCGGATGTCTTATTCATATCATACCCAAAATTCTTTGCCCCCTAATATCGTTAGAACTTCTTAAAAGAGTATTAAAGAAATACCCTATTTTGGTGTGAGCATTCAGTATGAATCAGTCAGTGTAGCCAGCAGTCCAGTTTAACAGTCAGACAGACAAATTTCTATAGTTTTCCATTTTCCAATTTAGTCTAGTCTTACTACCTGAAGTTTCCTGAGTATGTCCATTCCAAAAGGTAATGGGTTTGCATCCATGTAAATTATGAATTCAGTTCAGTACACGCATCATGCATCAGTTTCAATTTCAGATATTACAACCATGATTCAGTTCGTGAGTATCTTGTGTATCATCTCAATCTTTTCCTAGTATTTCAACCAAATCAGTATCATTCGAGAACAAACAATCCCAAGAGGGGGGTATTGTAATACCCCAAGTTTTCATATTATAAACCTCTCATTTTCTTTTCTCATGAGATCAGATCCAGAGTAAAGAAATGGTTAATCATAAGTTGACTCTCTTGTTTCTAGCTTAACCATATAGCTATGTTCATAAGAATTCATGCACTTGCAGATCAGTTTAGTAACTCATTATGTTTGAGATTCAGCTATTCAGTTTATTTCAGTTTTTCATGATAGTGTATAGCCTCAGATTCCTCAGTGTTTCAACCTAATTAGCCACATTTGAGGATGAATGTTCCCTAGGGGGAGATAATGTAATACCCCGTATTTTTTTGAGCTAGTCTATGAACCATCGTTCTTACGTGTAGAAACTGTAATCCAAGTGATTCCCATGAGAATATAAGTTTCATTATCCTTATCCTCATGTTTTATTTGCTTTTGAGGTGAAAAATGTTCATAGAAAACATTTAGAGCCAAGTTGAGCTAAGATCCTTTGATTCGTCCAAAATTTGATATTTGATTCTACAAGGGTCTTCTTTAAACGTGTATAACTTGTTATATACATGAAATTTTTCATCTCAAGACCCACCAAATTATAGATAATTGAATTAGCTTTCCAACGATACCAATTTTGCCAAAACCCGACACCTGAGCTAAAAGTTACAGCCATTTTAGTGAACAGACAGTAAGCTGAGGTGCTGGGCAAGGCGGTGCCCTGACTATTTTGGCCAGTGTAATTTCCTGCAGTCAAGCTCCGCATTCAAGAGGGGTATTTGGGTCAATTCCCACCCTTAATAGGCCCAAAAAATACAAAATTCATCCCCCAAACACCAAATTATACCCTCATTCTCTCAAATTCTCTCAAGAACACATCCTAGGGTTTCAACCCAAAATTCAAGAAAACTGAAGATTTCACCATGGTTTTTCAAAATTGATTCAAGATTCAATATTCCTAGACCAAGAGCTTCAAGTGTCTACCTTCAAGAACACCATTGAGGATTTAAAAGTTCAAGCTTTTACATTCAATTCATCCTAGGACATCCAAGATTCAAACTTTCTCATCTAAGATCATCATCTAAGGTATGTGGGGTTTCAACAAGGACAATTCTTTCGTCTTTGTGCCCAAAACTTATTTTAACTTATAAATTACTGAATTTTATGTGATTTTTCATGAAATTGAAGTTAGGGTTTATACCCAATTTATATTGTGTGAAGATTATGAGTTTACAAGTGATTGAATATTGAATTGTAAGACTATTTTCATGTATTTATGCGCGTAACGCAATTTTCCAGATTTTTGAAAGTGAGTTTAAGTATGATATTGAGATTCTTGATCTTATTATTTTGGTGGTGTTGAAGTATTTTTCAAGTAGCATATTGAGTTGGATGTTTTTCTATGATTTTGAATGTTTATATATGAGTTCTAAATTGGGATTCTTACCTATTATCACTATTTACAAGATTATGAGTTTTTGAGAGCTGTTGAAGATAAATTTCATGAGTTTGTTTATATTTTCATGAGTATTGCTGAAATTTCCAGATTTTAATATGATTTACGAATGTTTATATTATCAAGCAAGAATTTTGAGATGTTTTTACATGAGTTTGAAGCATGGGTTTTAATCCCTAAGATTGAATATTGATATTTCAAGAACTTGTGCTTTTAAGCACCCTGAGATTAGCATATTTTGAGTTATATACTATTATTTGATCTTCAAATCCTCAGTTGAGTTTTTGAATCCACTTTTCAGAGTTTATTACAGATTACAGATATGAGTTTGGTTTTCTTTATAAACCATGAGATTATTTTAAAAGTGGATTTCCAATGAGATGAGCATAGCTAATTAAAGGGAGTAGTATTTAGCACCGAGTTGGGTAAGTTACTACGGTTTCATACCCTAGAACTACATGCCACCGTAGGATTGAGACTTTTGGGCTTGAGGCCGAGATAGTGATCACTGAGTTAAGAGCATACTCCCTAGCAAGAGTATGACGCCTCTCCCTAACGTGAGGTTTCTTCCTTAGGAGGACAAAACGTTGGACTCCATGTAGCTCGCATGGTTTATGCCAGTTTAGAGAACCTCCTTGCTAGTAAAAGTTAATAAACAACTTTTGAGCATTTTTTCCCAATAGTAAGATTTTTAGAGTAGTCCCTAAAGTATGTTACTCTGAGATGAGTTATTTTCCCTAAAGTTTTGAAAGATTTCCTTGTCAGTAAAGATTTTTAGATACTAAGTGTAAAGGCTCACAAGCTTATTCAAACATTATTTTACTTGAGATTTTTGTTTTAAAGTTACAGTCTTAGCTTTCAGATATAGAGGTGAGCACTTTACCACTTAGTCTATATGTTTTAAGAAGGGAATAGAACTACAGATTTTATAACGAAATATAATGACTCACGAGATTTATGCTACATGTTTCATTATTCATTATTTATGATATTTATATTTTAGAGTTTATTCAAGCTATGTGAGTCATTTATGTCAGCATGCATGATTTTATAAAGAGTAATGATGTTGTTTACTTAAATGCATACACCCCTATATACTCAGTACATCCTCAAAGTACTGATCCACATATATGTCTATATGCTACATTATTTTATAATATAGGTACAAGTTGTAGCACATATACCATACTCAGTCAGTTCGCAGCTTCCAGTCAGTAGGTGATGAGTTCTTTTTTATTCAAGGGATTAAGTCAGTTATACAGTTTGAGAAGTATTGTATTTTATTTATTCAGTCATATTGAGTTAGGATAGTTGGGAGTCATGACTCGTCTACCTATAGTCAGTACTAGTAGAGGCTTCATAGACAGTCAGTAGAGTTAGTGTATTTAAATTCAGTTTTGTTTGTAAAAGCAGAGTTGTAATCTTGTTTATTTAGTTTTGTATTGATCATATTCAGAAAAGAGTTATCTTTCGCTAATTTGTATCCATTTTTACATTTTATTCAGTTGCTTTGAGTTATGCCAGTAGAAGGGTTAGAGTGGGGTCATTTGTGACCCTAAGCATTGTGTGACGTCTCGGGACCCATTTTTGGGTGTTACACCATGTTAGTTAGGTGTATTGAATGTTGTATGACCAAAGTATGCCTCTCATATGTTCGATAAAATGCTTGTGTGAAGGAAATAGGGTCATTATAGTGTGTTGCCAATAAATTCTCCAATTATGTATAAGTTTATGCATGCCAAGTGTTTATTGAAAAGCCATAGTGGATGAATCATGATATGTTGCATGTATTCCTATTCATGTGAATTCCTTATTGAATGAGTTATGAGACAATAGCATGCCTCCCTATACAATTACATGTTTAATACTTTTAAGTGCTTGAGTAGATGCCTCATTGATTGTATTGTGAATGATAGTCTATTGCCATGTTATGTACGAGTTGTCTTGTCTTGTATTATTTATATTATCGAATCCTGGGGGTATTTAATAACCAAAAATTTAGCTGATTGTCTAGAGCCAGTGTCAGTTTTCAAGATAATCTTAGTCGTGCCATGATCAGTAGAACTCATTCAGTTATAGAACTTAGAAAGACTCAGTAATCTCAGTATCAGTTTATTCCAGTTCATTATGCGGTTAGACCTCAATAGTATTTGAGTAATCAATTCAGAACTCAATAGTATTCAGTCAGTCAACACAACTCAGTAGTATTCCGTCAGTCAATGAAACTCAGTGAACTCATCTTAGCTCAGTTAATGTAACGCCCCGAAATCGGGTCCCGAGACATCACACGATGCTTAGGGTCACAAGTGACCCCAAGCTAAGCTAACCCTTCTACTGGCATAACTCATAAGCAACAGAATAAAAATACAAATCAGCAGAAATTAACTCTTTTCTGAATCTGATCGATACAAAAAATGGAATTTTACAGGATTACAATTCTGCCTTTACAACCAAAATTGAAACAAAATACATCAACTTCTACTGACTGTCTATGAAGCCTCTACTAGTACTAACTGTAGGTAGCCGGGTCATGACTCCCGACTACCCCAACTCAATACGACTGAATAAAGAAAATACAACACTATAAACTTTGCATAACTAACCCAAGCCCTTGAATCAAAAGGACTCATCACCTGCTGACTGGATACCACAAACTGACTGGATTTGAAGGTGCAACTATACATTGTACCCATATTTCGAGAAAATGTAGCCCACATACGAATATGTGGGTCAGTACCATGGAAAGATACAGAGCATATGGGTGTGCAATGCATATATAAAATAATATCTTAATATCATCACAGTTTATAAAATTATGCATGCTGATATAGATGACTCACTTAGCTCGAATTAAATCATCAAAATCATGGATGAATAATACATGTAAAGTAAAACAAGTGAGTCATTACAATACGTTCTCAATTCACTTTTATCTCAATTTCAAATCATCAAAATAATCAAATCTCATATCAATATATTCCTTAAATCTTTTAAGAATAATGACTTTCTCAAACTCAGCCTTTTAAGCAAATATGTTTTCATCCCAGATAGAAGAGTACACACACACACATTGGGAGATCCTATAACCAACATAAACCATGTGAGCAACATGGAGTCCAACGTACAACCCACGTTGGGGAGAGCCGTCCTATCCTTGCCATCGGAGTAGGACTTCCAGTATCAATTCAAAAACACTAGTGATCACTATATAAATCAACCTCAGGCTCACATCCTACGAGGGCATGTAGTTCTAGGAAAGTAAGGTCACTTTATACCTCCCACTCGGTGCTAAATATTACTCCCGGACTTAACTCAAAAAATTAAATCAGCTCAGGCTCACATTAAAGAAAATCCACAATAAACACTTCAACAATTTTCATCGGGAGACAACTTGCTACCCCTTTATCATAATTAATAAAAACGTGGATTTCTTTCACAGTCGAGTTCAAAATAACTCATTCACGACCAAAAGGTCAAATCATTCAAAACATCTCAAATATTCAACATCAATGTGCATATAGCACACATTTTCTCAAAGACACAATTTCAATTGTGGTTCAAGACCCAAATATCAAAATCATAGTAAATTTCTTTCTAGCATCATGCTTTAAGTCATAATTTCATATAAATTCGACTTTTCAAAGTTATAAACATCATAATCTCAAGATAACCAAGATAGAATATAAGTTCATGCTCCAAAATCATAATAAACATATAAAAATCATATCTTCGTAAAGAAAATTACTTTTGGTCACAAGAACGAAAGATTGTTCTTGTTGAAAAACCCCACATACCTTGAATGATGAACTTTAGATCGATACTCTTTTTTGGGATGTTAATCGTGCCTTTGAATGATGGTTCTTGGAGTTCTTGAACTAGGAACTTGGAATCTTGAATAAATTTGCAGAATTAATGGTGAACTTTTGAGGTTCTTGAAGTTGGATGTAGGAGCTTAGGGTTTTATTTTTGAGGGAATTTGATGAAATATAACATATAATGCTTCTAATAGGCTTTAATATAGGGTTTGGACGGATTTTGGGTGAGGAGGAATGACCAAAACGCCCCTAAAAATCAAATAATTCTCGAATATGTCTTTTGATGGACTGTTTTGATAGTCTGAAGTAGATCAACCATAACGTTTTACTCCGATATCCAAATTGGATGAAACCAATTTCATTAGAAATAGGACTCTCATGTATTTCCGTTGATATATAGTATCTCACCTAGATCATTGTGTACGAGGAGTTATGATTGTTTGAAGTTGACCCAAAAATTCACTTTTGATAGGCTGAAGTAGATCGACCATAACTTATTGCTCTGATAGACAAATTGGATGAAACTAATTTCATCGGAAAGAGGACTCGAAGAGCTTTCCGTTGATATATAGTATATCACCCATATCATTATATACAAGGAGTTATGATTTTTTAAAGTTGGGGTAAAAATACGCCAGGCCTCAGTACTTTTTTTTCCTGCACGTTTTACTGTTCACTACTATTCACGGTTCGATCGGAATGTACATAACTCGTCGCTCGAGTGTCCGTTTTGGATGATCCACATATAGTTGGAAATATTATTCGATACTCTACGCAATGGTGAGTCATAATCTAAGACATTCCACACGGAGAATTTATAATTCATTCTAGAAGATAGAACCCAACACGTTTACACACAAAATTTCAACGAAATTTTTTTTGGGGTATTACAGTTAATCAGTATGATCAGTGACAAATTCATCTCTGTCTAGTATGATCTAAGAAATCAGTTCAGTATCTTTTAGTTGGGAGTAGGATTCAGCACCGAGCAAACCTAGGGATGGGGGATCACCCGCTAGATAGGACTGAGATCCCTAGAAGTATTCCCTAAGTTTCAAAACTACGTAGCCAGCGTAGGTATGAGATATCACCTGTTAGATAGGACTGGCATACTCAGGGATCACCCATTAGATAGGACTTATCTCAGGAGTCACCGGTTAGATAAGACTAACTCCACAATAGTTGTCTTTCCCCGTGGCAAGGTACTGACACCCTTCCAACTGGGGTAGAGGTTGGACCCCAAACTATCAAGAAAGGGGCATGTCGGTTAGATGATTACCTCCCACAGTCTCAGTTTTAGAAATAATCTCAGTAAAGGAACTTAGCTCAGTAGTACAGATTCAGGACTGTTAGATACAGTCAACCTTTAGTATTATCAATGGATTTAGAGATCACCCGCTAGATAGGACTGATCTCACATTAGTCAAGCAGTATTAGTATTAGTAGATTCATAGATCATCCGCTAGATAGGACTGATCTCAAATACACTTAATAAGTATCAGTAAGCTTAGATATCAATATAAGTAGATTCAGTTATTCAGCATCCCAGTATTAGTAAACTTAGATGTCGGTAAATCAGCATTTGGAACTCAGTATTCAGTGTCATACGATTTCAGTTATAGTTTATGCTTTCATGCATGTATCCTTATTCAGTATACTCAGATTATTTAGTCAGTATTGTTCATGCATATGAAACCTTGCATTTAGACTTACCTCATCTAGCATACCAGTACATTCCCCCATACTGACGCATACTTGCCTGTGCTATGGTGTTTATACCATAGGTTCAGACGCACAGGATTTCGAGCACCCATAGCAATTCAGATTTAGTCAGCAGCAGTAGACGTAGAAGTGAGTCCTCATCATTCGATGATAATTTTTATTTTATTATTGCATTATATTCAGTATTTTAGTAGATGGAGCTAGCTGGGGACCTGTCCCATCAACTTCACAGTTCAGACAATTTAGAGGCTTTCAGACTATAGTGTTTTCAGACAGATATATCAGTATTCAGTTTTTAGTTTTGAGTATTTTAGATGTTTTGAACCTTATGGAAAATTTTCACCAGTTTTTTGCATTTACTTCAGTATATTGTTCAGTGCTCAGTTACAGATATTAGTCAAGGGTCAGCTTGTGGTCCTTCGGGGTCATGAGCACCATGTAGCATTTCGGGTACCAGATTCGGGGCGTTACATATCCCCTTAATTATGAGTTTCATAGAAACACTTTCATAATTACATAATATAGCAAGTTGTATTTTATATTTTTGCAAATTATTGCTATAAAAATACAAATACAACTATTTTTACTACCCTTAATTAACTGATTTAATTATGGTAATAATTCCTTAAATTTAACTGTTAAATATTACCATCCCATTAAAAGCTCCTCACTCACGCCTTTTCTGTTATATGCTAACAAACCTATTCAAATTCAAAAAACAGTTTCCTTCCTATCATAACACGTGATCCTTAAAAAAATCAATTTCAATTAAGTTGAACCTTCAATTTCACTCGAATTGAACAGTTAAAATTCAATTGTATTTGTTGGTGTTCAATATTAGTTTGAACAATCAGTTTTGTTAAGTTCAACGATCAACATTACCTTCTTCTCAAAGCATTAATCTCATTGAATCAAATTCAATTGTAGATTCTGCAATTCAATTTGTTCAAATTCAAACATCAGTTGCAAATTCAACCATTACTATTGTTGAAGGTACATAATCAATATTATTTTTCGATCCCTTTTTTTCAACCATTACTGATGCTCCGATCTAGTTTTTGTGGTCGTCGTTAATTTATTTTTGAAAATTTTTTAAATGAATTTCGAGTTAAAAGTAATGCAACAGTAAATTCAACATATAGAACAAAAAACCTCATAATTCAACTATCTGTTGCAAATTTCAGCTTAACAGTTGTTTTATGTATTGAAACTTCATAATTCAACTTTTTTGTGGGGATCGTTTTTTGTTATTTTGATTGTTTTAACAATTTAACAAATTGTGAGGCTTTGTAGATTTTTTACACTTTGTTGTATAATCGATTATGAATATATTATAAACAAATTTTGATTTGAAGTTTATTCAAGTGTTTTCTGAACTCCTAGATGAATAAATGATCTAATTCAGCTTTTCATTGTGATGAAGTTTCATTTTTTTTTTTGCTTGTCGAAATTTGAGAGTATAACTGTATATATGAAAAGATCTTTTATATCTGTTTTACTTTTTTCGATTCAGTACTTTCTGTATTTGGTTGAAAGTTGTTGATGTGTTTGGTTTTTACTTTAAACAAATGTTGTTTAAATGTATTTTTCATTTGGAGATGTTGACTGTGTAACTGTGTTTGCAATTAAAGATGAAAAGTGTATGTTGTAACAAGTGACATCTGAAAAAATATGTATGTTTATGTATTATTGGTTAAAACAATTAGAAATAGAAAGCATACCAGTCCTTGTGAAACACTTTGGTAGGTGGACGTATGAAAAAACTACAAAGAGTACATCACTGATGCTATACTATTGAGCACAACATCATCATTCATTGAACTGCATGATGTTTGGCATCTTACTTAAATGTGGACTTAACAAGCAAACGAATTCTAGTGGAATATCAAATAACTGGTAACACAGGTCAACTATAAATACATAATGATATGGGATTAAAGGTTTTTATGTTGCAGAAAAAACAGATACAAGACATTAATTGTCTTCCTTTATATGTAAGCATTTTAGAGTAAGTTGTAGGTAGCAACTTTGCAAGTTCATCTATGTGTGTTTCTGAAAGAAAAGCCATCTGTAACAACGTGTAAATAGTATTAAATACATATAACAAAGGAACTTTGGTGGTTTCTGAGGAAACTACAAAATTAGATGTATTTGAGATGGATATGCTTGAGGTGATTATCTCCGACCCACATCACAAGCATATTGAGGCAAACCAAGTTTACTTGACGAAAAACATTTTGAAGTTAGTCATGAAGGACTATACAATTAGGGAGAAATTTCAAACGCAAAGTCAAAGGTCAAATAAGAAATGGTATGTACATTCTATATCATTTTGATCATATTTAAAATGAGTTTGGATATGTATCTTGATAGTATTAATAAATGTTGGATTCAGTTATACATTGTTTTGCTAATCAGGAAATTGCGATTTTTTAATACGTGCATCCGGTATGGGAGAATCTGGAATGCTTAGAATAAGAGAATTCATACCTCAACATACCTTCCCAGTGAAGGACAAGGTCTATCCAAAAGTCCATGCTACTAGTATGTTGATAGGTGGTATGGTTAAACAAAAATTCAAAAACCACAAAAGAAAATACAGTGCAACAGAAATAAAAAATTACATGAAGGAAGAGTTTGGTATGGATTTGACTTACACTTTATGTTGGAGGGCCAATGAGAGAGAATTAGAAGAGTTGAGGGGTAAGCCATTTGCATCCTATGAAAAATTACCATCCTACTTATATGTTTTGAACAATACATATCCTGAGTCACATATTAGAATGAAGAAGATGGATGAGAATGAGTTCTTGTATGTATTTATATCCCTCCGTGCATTCATTAAAGGATTCGATCATTATAGACCTGTCGTAGTTGTTGATGGTAGTCATCTGAGAGGAATGTATACTGGGACATTTATAACTGCATGTACGATGGATGGAGAAGGTTAGTATAATTTTGTATTTATGTTATAGAGCTAGTTGTATGTTTATATATATTTTTTGCATATGTATATTCCGCATATCAGTTAAAAATACAAATGTCTAGTTGATATATACATTTTTGTTTACAAACATATATATTTTCAAAGTTTCATGGATGAACCATGTGATGTGCATTTACGTGTTAGTATATGTAATTGATGCTATTTATTTAGTAAAAATATACAGTTTTTTGGACCTGTATTTTTATAAAATACATATGCAGTTATTATATGTATTTATATATGAATGTCCAAAATGTATTTATAAATACAGGTCATATATTTTCTTTGGCATATGGTGTGCTTGATTCTGAAAATGATGCATCTTGGACTTGATTCTTTGAGAATCTAAAGGAAGCATACGAGGAAAAACCAAACATGTGTGTTTTATCTGATCGAAATCCAAGCATCATAAAGGCAGTTGGTTATGTGTACAAAGATGTTCCGCACTATGCATATATGTGGCATCTATGGAGGAATGTGAAAAAACTTTACAGAAAGTCACACGATGAATTATCGGAGATCTTTTATACAATGGTCAAAGCATATTCCAAGACAGAATTCCATATATTAGTGGAAAAGGTTGAGGTAGTTGATATTAGGGTGAAGAAATATTTGAAATTGGTTGGTTATTAAAAATGGGTTAGGTCCTATGCAACAGTTCACCGAGGATGGACTATGACTTCAAATATTGTTGAGTCAATAAATGGAGTACTTGTATCAGCTAGAGAATTGCCAATTTATGATTTTCTTGAGGAAGTTCGATTGTTGTTTGCAAAATGGAATTGCAAAAATAGGCAGGAGGCTTCATATACCTTCACAACACTCATTGAAAAGTTTAATGATATACTCAAAGAGAACGAGGCTTTGTGTACTCGTATGACGGTATGACCTTTAAGATTTGTGGAATTTATAATTATGTAAACATAAGTAACAGAATAACTTCCATTCAGTTCTAAATTAATGGAAACATATAAAAAAAAGAACATTAATAAACATATTATGTATTCTGCATATGTATTTTTGGTATTGAAAATTCTTAACACTGCATATGTATTTAGATGGTCAACATAAATGATGTACACTGCATATGTCTAGTAATATAATAAAAATGATCTTCATTAACAAATAATTTTTTTTTGTAATTTGTTTGTATTAAAAAGATATTTATGTAAATGTATAGTTTTCTTGCAAAAATACATATGTTGGTTTGATTAGAACATTTCAGAGAATATGGTTTGCATCTTTTTGTAGCAGTGCATTTACATATTTCTTTTGATATCAGGTTGTATCTGCCACAAAATATATGTATACAGTGCCCGACAAACAAAAGCACTTCATCGTTTGCCTCAAGGAAAGAACGTGCTCATGTAATGCATTTCAACTCAACGAAATACCATGTGCACATGCTTGTACGGTGTTGGACAGCAAGAATTTTCAGAAGGAGTCATATTGTTGTGACTTGTTTAAGCCAAAAAATGTGTTGAAGACATATGATGTTCCAATCTATCCTTTACCACACAAAGATGACTGGATAATTCCAGTTAGCGTAATTGGTGAAATAGTACTGCCTCCGAAGTTCAATCGACCTCCAAGAAGACTTGCAAAGAAGGATCGTGAAAAATCGGGTCGGGATATATTTGGAAAGAAGACCATCAACTCATGCGGTGGTTGTGGGGCTAAGGGTCACAATAGGTGTTCTTGTAGGAAATATCGAAAATCATAAATTTGTTCTTCCGTATTATTTCTTAAAACTTTCTTCTTCATTTTTTATAATAATAAACTACTTTTTTTGAGATAATACAGTTATGCATCATTTGATAACTGAACACAGTTAGATCTGAATACTGCACATTAATATATTTCAAAAATCTGAACATTGCATATGTATTTTTGAATTGCAGAATCTGAACACTGCAAATGTATTTTAAAGTTAAATACGTATGCATATTAGCTATGTTCCATAATTATTTGTGTAATGCTGAATCTTAACACTACACATGTATTTTTAAGTTAAATACACTTGATTGATAATGCATATGTATTTTTAGGCAAAATACATTCAATGTATAATGTATATGTATTTTTAAGCAAAAAATGAACACTGCATATGTATTTTTGTAACTAAATCTTGTAATATAAAGTAGAACTGCATAAAATACTCAAATGCATTTATTTTGATAATAAATGAACACATATTAAAACACATATTAGGTATGCTCCAGATGTATTTTTGAAATGAGACATGTTAACACTGCATATGTATTTTTAACACTGCATATGTATTTTTAGGCATATGTATATTAACATTGCATATGTATTTTAAAGTTAAATACATATGCATATTAGCTATGTTCCATAATTATTTTTGTAATGCTGAATCTTAACACTACATATGTACTTTTAAGTTAAATACATTTGATTGATAATGCATATATATTTTTAGGAAAAATACATTCGATGTATAATGCATATGTATTTTTAAGTAAAAAATGAACACTGCATATGTATTTTTTTAACTAAACCTCACAATATAAAGTAGAACTGCATAAAATACTCAAATGTATTTATTTTGATAATAAATGAATACATATTAAAACACATATTAGGTATGCTCCAGAAGTATTTTTGAAATGAGACATGTTAACACTGTATATGTATTTTTAACACTGCATATGTATTTTTAGGCATATGTATATTAACACTGCATATGTGTTTTAACATTGCATATGTATTTTTTGAAATGCTTAATGTTAACACTGCATAAAATACTCAAATTAATCTTGAATTCAAATACTCATTTATTATGATAAAAAGTGAGCACATATTAAAACACATATTAGGTACGCTCCAGATGTATTTTTGAAATACTTAATTTTAACACTGCATATGTATTTTTAGGCAAATTACATTTGATGTATAATGCATATGTATTTTTAAGAAAAAAATTAACACTGCATATATATTTTTATAACTATATCTCACAAAAAAAAAGTAGAATTGCATAAAATACTAAAATTAATCTTTAATTCAAATACTCACTTATTTTTAATAACAAATGAACAAATATTAAAATTCATATTCGGTATGCTCCAGAAGTATTTTTGAAATACTTAATCTTAACAATGCATATGTATTTTTAGGCTAAATACATTTAATGTATACAACATATGTATTTTTAAGCAAAAAATAAGTGTTGCATATGTATTTTTGAACTAAAACTCACAGTGAGTGGTAGAAGTGCATAAAATACTCAATTTAATCTTTAATTCAAATCAAAATTAAAAACACTTCAGAACTGAAATAAGTTCATTGAGTTAAAAAATAAGTACTATTATAACCTACAATTAGAATCACTTCAAAACATAAAAATTAATTTGTACAATCTGAACCTATATACATACACCATTTTCTCAACCATCCAAAGTAATAAATCCATCAACCATCATACATCAACAACTTCAATGATGCTAGTTATTATACTTTGTCTTGCAGGCCTCGAGGGTTCTTCGACGTCACTATGAAAATTTACTTCTTGTTTTCGGATGTTATAGTCCGACAAAAGTGCAGCATATCTTGTACGGAGTGCGTTGGGATCGAACTCAATCGAAATAATTTTGTGACAATAAGAAAGACACTCTGTATATGTAACCATATAGATACGACAAACCCTACAAACACAAAAAAAATGATTAATAAGTAAAAATATATTTTGTATAAACTTACAATTTTAGTATATGTATATTAAAATACTTACAAGCTTCCACTCTGGTTGAGAAAAATTCTCTTCAAATAAAATATCAAACATATTTGAGGAGTCTTTGTCTTTGTATCTTGGATGGTTTTGAAAATCAATTCCTTTCTTATCGTAGAAATTACAAGATTGGGGACACCAAGAAATTATCTCAGCCAATTTCTCAATCTCAGCAAGAACAAAGGGATTCATATGACCAGATGATTCATATGAATCATATAAGAATATGCACCTCTCTGAAAAGGACAAAACTGCAAGCACCCAATGATGTTTTTTCTTTATATTGACTGGAATATAAATTCCTTCCAATGTATGTCATGGCACAGCAGCATGCATACAGAACCCATTGATGTATTCATTAAGATGAGCCTCGTGTCCTTCCGCCATAATGTTTGAATCATTCCCATAATAAACATCATGAACAGACCTAATTATGTTCATAAAGTTACAGTCTACCATGCTGAATTTGTAAGACCTGTTGGGGTCATACTTTGACTTTTTTCTAAAGTAGTAGAAGTAAACATGAATTTGTTGCCTTAATTAACACCACAAATATTAGAACATTCAAACAATTTGTATACTAAATTAGCATGTGTATGTAATATAAAATATATATGCAATTTATAGTTTAATGTCTAATATTTGCATGTTTCTAATTTCATTAGTAAACAACACTTATATACAGACAATGCAAGAAAAATGACTATTCAACAGTATGTGATTTAATAGAAATTCATATGTATGTTCATAAGTTATATATGAATTATTAACACAGCATTTGTGAAATTAAAAAATATATATTAAAAATACATATGTGTACCTGCATATGTATTTACTGGAAGCATAATATGTATTTTAAATAGTGTTACAACTGTAAATGAAAATTTGTCAAGGTAATATGCTAACTGAGTCTGTTCATGACTGATCAGGGAACCTTATTGTGTAGAATCAGTTTTTATTTTCAACAGTCTCAACTCTAAAATGCATCATTGGAATGCCTGATTTGCTCCTTTTGTAATGATCCACATTTCCTTCTTTTTTTATCACTACATGTTAAATAATGAAAACATAAAAGAATTAAAAAAAAAAAAAGTTGAAACAGTTCAGTAGAAATGTAATGCCCTGAAAATGGGTCCTGAGACGTCACACGGTGCTTAGAACCATAAGTGATCCCAAGCTTATCCTTCTAATGGCATAACTCATGAGCAACTGAATAAAATACATAAATCTGAACAAAATAAGTGGAAGATACTCTTTTCTGAATCTGATCAATACAAAACTGAATTCACATGATTACAACTCTGCTTTTATAAGACAAAACTGAAATTAAAGTTTACATAACTGACTCTGACAGACATTTGTGAAGCCTCTACAATACTGACTATAAATAGTTGGGAAGCTGCTCCAACTATCGTTAATCAATACATAGATGAGTAAGAAAATAAACAACATAAGTAAATCTAACTGAAGTCCCCGAAGTAGGAGGACTCATCATCTTACTGGCTGGAATCTGTAACTGTCTGAGTCTGAGTGTGCATACTAAAACTTGTACCTACATTATGAGACAATGTAGCACGTAGACGTATATGTGGATCAGTACTTTGAGGATGTACTGAGTATATGGGGTGAATGCATAAGTAAAAACATATCTCATAATCATCAAAATCATGCATGCTAAATGTAAATGACTCACACAGCTTGAGTAAATCTGAAATCTAAAGATCATAAATCATGAATAGTAAAGCATGTAGTGTAAATCTCGTGAGTCATTACACTTAGTTCTAAAATATGTATTTCATTCTTGTTCTCAAATCATGTAAGCTAAATGAAGTCTGAAACTTATTATGCATAGTAAACACTTTTATCTCAAATATTTAAATCAAAAAGATGTTTTAAGAGTGGGGACATCTATTTGGGAGATTCTTTTAACCGACATACACCATGTGAGCACCCATGGAGTTCCACGTCTAGCCCCCGTTAGGTAGGGCTATTCTACCCTCTCCATCAGAATAGAACAATCTAATCTGTGTGATCACAATCAGAGTCATCCATGTAGAAGTGGAAATAAATATGAAATCTATACCTACGGTGTCACGTAGTTCTGTGGAAGATAGGGCACGTTAATCCCACATTTCACGCTCGGTACTAAATACTACTCCCAATCTCATGCTCAAAATCTTAAGAAAATTTACTTTAAAAGTAATCTAATGGTTTATAATAAAAACAGCTGTAAATCTATAATCTGAATTTGTAAAGTGAATTTCAAACATATTCTGAGACCGAAAAGGTCAAATCTTTCTCAACAATCTGAAAATATTCTAATTATGGGGTGCTTATAGCACAAAAATTCTCAAAAATCATAATCTCAAATAGGGCTTAATGACCCATGTATAAATCTCATGATAAAATATCTCAAAATTCATGCTTGACAATATAAATATTCATAAATCATCTCAAAATCTGGAAATTTCAGCAATATGCATAATAATATCAACATACTCGTGTAATTCAACTTCCAAAACATTGAAAATCTCAAAATCTCATGCATAGCAATATTGGGTATAAACCCCAACTTCAATTTCATAGGAAAACGTATAAAATCATGTATCTTTGTAATTAAAATTAAGTTTTGGGGACAAAGATGAAAGGATTTTCCTTGTTGAAACCCCAGATACCTTGGATGATGAACTTAGATAAACAACTTGCTTTTGAGATTCTATTTGTGCTCTTGAACGTAGACTTTTACAGTTCTTGGTCTAGAATCTTGAATCTTGAATCAATTTGAAAAAATAATGGTGGAATCTTGGGGTTCTTGGAATTGAGTTAAAAACCCTAAGGTTTGTTCTTGAGAGAATTTGAGAGAAAGTGAGTATATTTTGGTTATTGGGGGTTGAATCTCATGTTTTTAGGGATATTTAAGTGTGGGAAATGACCCAAATACCCCTCTTGGACGCAGATCTTGACTACAAAAAATTACACGGGCCGGAATAGACAGGGCGTCGTGGGCATATTGCCTCGGCTTACTGCCTGTTCACAAAAATAGTTGTAACTTTTCGCTCGGGTATCGAATTTTGGCAAAATTGATATCATTGGAAAGACAATTCAATTATATACAATTTGGTGGGTCTTGAGATGAAAAATTCTATGTATATAAAAATTTATACACGTTTAAAGTAGACCCTTGTAGAATTAAATATCGAATTTTGGACGAATCAAAGGATCTTAGCTCAACTTGGCTCTAAATGATTTATATGAACATTTTTAACCTCAATAGTACTTCACATAGGATAAATATCATGAAACTTATATTCATGTGGGAATCAGTTTGATTATAGCTTATACACGTAAGAACGGCGGTTCAAATACTAGCCCAAAAATGAGGGGTATTACAAGAAATACCTTTTAGCATGAACTTTTAGATGGTCGACAGAAATCCAATCCTTGAACTTATTGGCAATCTTCGTATCCACTATCCCATCATTCAGATGATAAGAAAATGGATGTTTCTATGAGGATATACATATGTGCCCTTCTGAGCTCTCTCTATAGTTGCAAAATACAAAAATATAATTAATAAAAAGTATTTGCATAACATATTACATTGAAAACCACATATATAACTTAGTGTACTTACTGGCCGCTGAACCAAACTTCATCATGTCTAGTGACTCCTTGAATTTGTATAGTCTCCTAATCCTTAATTTTTGAACAGGAATTTGAAGTTCACGATTAGAAGAGGGATGAACAATGATGCTTTTACTACTGTAGACATTCAGACTAGGAAGCAGCTCATCAGGAATTGTGTTTTGTGAATCAGGCCAAACTGGTTCATTCCTTTGTTCATCAGTGGTTAGTTCTTGTATTTTAGGAGGTGTCGTAATTTGCACCTCTGTACCAAAATCAACCTCCATGCATCTCCGATTTTAAGCTCAATCCAACGTTCTCTTTGTTTTTCTTCAAAAAATAGAAAAAAATTAATTTTTTATATCCAGAATAACCCATATAACCTCAAAAATATATTCATTATACATACTTGACAATGATCTTGAACAGCAGACTCATACTTTTTATCATTCAAATATTCATCAGTAGGTTCTTCTTCACGTGTTGCCAATGGATGTGTCGTGATGCTTTCTCTCCGGTATGCATTTAGACTTGGTAACAACTCATCTGGGATTATAAACTACGAATCAAACAAATTTGTTTCATCCATTTTCTCATCATTGATCTGCAAATGAAATGATAGAAAGTAGATAATTGTCCTCTAGATTGTTAGGATTGTTAAACCATCACATAAACTCAAAGTTCATTTCAATATACATACTCGACCATCATGATGAACAATCTTCTCATAATGTATATAATTCAAATTTATACTTCGGAGAATCTCATCAGGGATTAAATATTGAGAATCAATTTCAATGTTTGTTTTTTCTGGTTGCAAATCAGTGCACCCCTTGCAAACAAGTAAGAAAAAAATTAAAACAACATCAGACAAAAAGCCAGTTGTATATGTTTATACAGTTCTATATATAAAAAATAACATATAACAGCTAAAAATACAAAATTACATATGTTCACTCAAATGAAAAACCATATGTTAGTTATTATTTACCTTTGTACCATCCTGATTTTCACCCAGATTCTGATCAACAGTAGGACTGAATCATTGTGGTGATGTTTCGACACCAGCATAATCCATCTATTGGACTTCAGGATCTTTATTTTCATATTGTAGCTACAAATATAAGTTCAAAAAACTATTAATACTTGAGTTCACTGAATATGTATATACCAACCCACGAAACATACATAATGCTATAAACATTCTCAATATATGTACTAATATACAAAACAAAAAAAATATTTTACAGATTATAATATTTGTAAATCAACCTAACAATACATATTATTATAACATAATAATCACAAATTACATATGTATTTTTGGATACACTGCATATGTATTTTTGAATAAAATGCATATGTAATTTTTGAATACACTGCATATGTATTTTTGAATACACTGCATATGTATTTTTTGAAATCTCTGCATATGTAATAATAAATTTTTAGCTTGCTTTGTTCAATTGCTTTAAGCATCAACTTGAACTTTTTTTTCACTAATCTACGAATTCCTTTAAACTCTTCACGAACCTGTTTTCATACAAAATCATTACACAATTTTTTTAATGTAAAACAAATATTTGACAAAAAACTTACCTCATCGCAAAATGCATCAAAAAATTTATTATAAATCAAGGTTTCTTTCTCTACATGAATATCTGGCTTTGACGCGTCTTCTACATCTACAACACTCCCTGGCTATGACTGTACCGGAGGAAAAATAACCCTTGTTGTTTGCTTCACTTTCTTTGTTTTTGAAGAAGTTTTCTATCGTGTTTGAATTGTCTTGGAAACTGGTGTCTTCATACCAGCAGCCTTTGCAGCGCGAGGAGCTGGTGTTCTCTTTTGGGTATGCTCGTCAACAATATTGACTGACTTTTTCCTTGACGATTTCTTCACTACTGGGTTGATGAATCAACCTTTTGTTTCTTTTTTGAATGTTCAATGATCTGTTTTGTTCGTGGATCCTGGAAGTGATACAAAAGATCAAACTTACAACAAGGAATCTAGAGAACAACAAGAACAACATCACTAGAGAATCAAAGGCCTCACTCGGTTTCTCTAGGTTTTCAAGGCAACAACGACAATATTCAACAAGATAGATAAATAACACAAGATTGCCATAACTATAGTGAATCAAAAGATCCCCACACGGCTTCACTATATCAAGATACAAACAACAAGATTACAAAATGATGGATAGTAACTTGACACAATATCCTAGAATCTAAGAACCCTAACATAAAGATTAGGACCCTAAGACTAAAAGATATTTACACCAAATTCTTACTTGAATCAAGAGGAACTCATGAACCTTAAGACCCCCAAGTTTCTAGCCAAAGAACAACAAAAGTGTTACTACACTTTGTTGTCTAATTTTGGGTTCACTCTCAAGAACAAGAGAGAGAAGTTCTCAAAATATTACAAGACTTGTGTTTCTTCAATAATAAAAATGAACTAAGTCCAAGAAATATCCCTATTATTGTCTATTTATAGTACTCCACAAAATGAAAGGAAAATGACCATTCTAGCCTTGGTCTTGGGTGACTTTGGAGTGTAATAAACTTACACTTCAAAGCCCCTCTTCACACTTCAAAACATGGAATCCCTTAGATGAATTAATTATACACTCACACACGGTCATTTGCATGAACATGGCTTGGAGTTTTTGTAACTCCCGAGCTTGGCTACGTGTGAATGGTCTTGAGCTTGTTGCACTTATATCAAGAAGTCATCATCAGAGTCAACTAAACGTTCATCTTCAATTACATCCTTCTGTGGTATTTGAAACTTTGTCAATTCCGCTTGAGTTGACTTTATGTTCTTAAATACAACCTAGCAATATAGATAAAATATGTTAAAGAATATGTTAAACAGTTGTAAATGAAAAAGAATATATGTAGACTATAAAATGCATATTAATACATATGTATTTATTAACAACAAACCTTGCCATCGTCTTTGAACATTGCATCCATCAAAAACTCAAAACGTGGTCGAGGTGCATTTGTCTTCCAATTTAATAATCGGGAAATTCGATTATCAACCTTTGATGCTATCTTTTATGGAACATTTGAACAACACTCGTAAAGCCACACTTAAATAGCCAGTGGCATTCCCTAAATCAAATAAAATTTACCGCCAGCTTTCAACCGGTTGTTCAAACTTCTCGCTAGATCCTCAAAAGATAAAGTACCCCATGGAAAATCCTTATATCCTCCACTGTCTACCAAATCAAAATGAAGACGGGGTATAACCACAGATTCAACATTAGATAACACAAAAGAATGCAAAAAATACAGAATTGCAAACTTCTCAGCATCCTCATCATTGTTCTCACCCCAAACTTTCTCCGTGAATGCTAGAAATAGTTGCCTTTCTGTATAATTTCTGCACCATTAAAATACTTCTCAACAATCCTATTTGGTACACCCTCATCAAAAATAAAGTCGTACCTATTAGACACACAATTCAATCCAGTTACGATAGCAAATTTCCTAGGAGTAAAATTAAGATATGTGTCATTAGCATATATCACAATCCCAGAAGAAGAACTACCCTTAACCTCAAGCGTCATAACGCATCTACACAATTGTGCCTACACTACACATTGCTTCTTCTTCATGAAATAACCAAAAGTGTTATTGTCAAAAAACTTTTTAAACTGTTCCTTGTTTAATATGATGTGTATGCTTCCATAAATATCATCGTCACTGTACGAGCACATGTGTGGTGCAAATCTTAGAAGTTTTCTGACAATGAATATTTCGTCACGCATCACCTATACAAATTAAAAGTGCAACTTCTTAAATTGTTAAAAAAAATTCAAATCAGCAATAAATTACATATAAACATGCATATGTATTTTGATCAGACAAAAAATGCAACCAATACTGAAAAATACATATCAATTATACTAAAAATATATATAGCCAAACAACTTCTTAAACTGTTAAAAAAATTCAAATCAACAAATAAATACATATAACATGCTTATGTAATTTGATCAGGCCAAAAATGCAATCAATACTAAAAAATACATATCAATAATAATACAAATACATATAGCCAAATGACTATTCATGACTAGTTAATATAACAATATATTTTCACAATTATACTATCATCTTCACAAATTAGCTTTCTACCATCCCTAAATATAAATATCATCATAACATAAAAAAATCTATTAACTACTTGAAAAAATACATATAACTCCCAACTTTGATAACATCTTTAGTTAGAACAAAAAATAATACTTAACATGCAATAATAATAAAAAATATATTTACAACAAAAAATACCTCTTCCTCACTATCTTCGTCCGATTCATCAGCAAACGAGTTCCGAACGTCGTCATCAACCTTACTTACTTCTTCAAATTCTTTAGCTTTCCTTTTCTTCTAGTATTTTTTAATTTTTTGTTCCTTGGAGAAGGATTTTTCTTCAACGGTATTTTTTTTTAAATTTCAGTCATCTTCACCGGATCGTTGTGAAACTTCAACCTAATCTCTTTCGATCTCCCAGATTTATTTGACTGTAAAGGATTTGAAACAACTTTAACTAAATCTTCTTGAGTTAACCCAATACTAAAAGATGGTGCATAATCAGTAGCATCTTTTAGTGTTTGTTCAGCCATTAAAGCATTAAAATCGAATTTTGAGATGAATTACAGTTGGAAAAAAAAAGGAGAAACCGCTAACATTCAATAACTGAATTAAATAGTTACCTGAAATAGAGGAAGATAATCTTATCAAATCATGCTAAAAATCGTGCAAAAGGAAAAAAAAATTGAAGAGGAAACTGCTTGTTGATGGCGTAAAATAAGGGAAAACCTATTTTTAAATAAGGAAAGAGAAATAAGAAAAGCGTAAAAGGGGAAAATATTTTGCACGGTAACTTCTTAGGCGGCAAAAGTAGAGAACCACATTAAAATATTGCTACAGATGCTACAAAATGTAATTTGATATAAGTGTAGCTATTTTTTGTAATTTAATACTTAGTTATGCTAGTCCATGTAATTTTTCCTACTTAGAAATTTATGCAATTTTTTAGTAATTCAAAACTCTCAAATAATGGTAGTTGGGCTTTAAAGATTAGAGGTGAATGATCATGCAAGAAATTGCTAGTGAAGTTCCCGTAAAACTACATCATCCATATATTAATATACGAAATTATATTGAAGATTTTCATTTATCAAAATTTAGTAGGAGTTTCTTTTCAAAAATATATGCAAAAACTTGCTCAAGGCTTAGACTTTGACTTTCATTTTTCACACACACACACACACACACACACACATATATATATATATATATATATATATATATATATATATATATATATATATATTAAAAAATAATTTTTTTCCTAAATACTGTCTTTAAATAAAAAGATTGTAGTGCTTCTTATCTTCAAATTGTACAACGTAACATGTGATTTTTAGAATACTTGTCGTTCTGTAGGATGTATAAGGTGGAATATCTCATGGATAAGTTTGAGATATTTATAAATAAAATTTATACCATATTTGATTGATGGTATAACTTTAGTCCGGAACTAATTTATACCATCAATCAAACATGGTAAAACTAACACCAAATTTAGTCTTTAGGATACATAATTAAACGTCCTCGTAGTTTTAATGGGTATCTCCCACCTATCACACATGAACTCAATTTTTATCCTTCCCCTTCACTATTCATATGTAAAAACTATATGCATATAAAAAAATAATATTTTTTTCTAAATACTGGCTTTAAATAAAAAGATCGCATTGTCCCTTATCTTTAAATTGTACACAGTAACATGTGGTTGTTAAAATACTTGTCGTTTGGTAGGATGTATAAGGTGGAATATCTCATAGATAAGTTGAGATATTTCATAAATAAACTTTATGCCATATTTGATTGATGTTAGCTTTATCCCAAAACTAATTTATACCATCAACCAAACATGGTTAAACAAGTACCAAATTTAGTCTTCAGGATACATAATTAAACGCCCCCGTGGTTTTACTGGGTGTCTCCCACCTACTACACGTGAATTCAATTTTTACTGTTCTCTCTCTCTCTCTATATATATATATATATCAATGCCTGATGCACTGATACTAAAAGTTTTTAATTTCTCCACCACAATTAATTAATTATTGAAAAATATAATTTTTCATCTTGAAATTCTATGGATATGCTAAAGAATCTGCAATAAACTCCTTATCCTTCAATATAATTTTTAATTGAATTTACCAATTGGTTTGAAAAGTCTTATAATTCAAATAATTTGCATGCTATAGTCCAGGTTTCTGGTGTAGCATTAAACCTGTGCGTTTCAAATTCAGTAATCTTTTCTTTTAGGATTTCTGATTTTGATCTTCCTTTGGCCATTAAGACTAAATAAGTATCTCTGTCGAGAACTTTGTAATTATCCTCATAACTAGAGGAGCTTGGCCTGTGTCAGCACGGGCCCAACATTAAAATATTTTAATTATGTATGATAAGTTAAATTGATATCAATTCGAATTATGAATTATAAAACATGAATACACAAAATTAACATATTAACTACTTGATAGTATTTTTTAAGGATCCAAGTCTCACGAGATAATTATGTATATTTTATTTATATAAATGACAAAATTTGGTGCGTTTTTAAGTTTAGATCTTTAATCATATAATAAAGGGTTATCTAGTCATGCATATTTTTTTTATGTAATTTTCAAATAATATACGTTACTCTCCTTATCCAAACTTTTATGGCATTGATAGTCAATTATATTTTTTAAATAACTGAAGTTTTTAATTATTGTGATTTATAATACTTTTCTATTCCAATTTACGTGACATTAATATAATTTTGAGAGTAAATCAAATATTTTATATCTTTTAAATTTTTAAAGTCGTTAATTATTGTGATTTATAATATTTTTTATATATTTTTTGAAATATATAATAGATTAAATTATTTTTAAATATTTTAAGTTGTTAACTATTGTAATTTATAATACCTTTTATGTAATTTTCAAATAATATATGTTACTCTCCTTGTCCAAATTTTTTGTCATCGATAGTCAGTTATATTTTTTAAATAATTTAAAATTTTAATTATTGTGATTTATAATACTTTTTCTATTCCAATTTAAGTGGCACAATGCTTTGATGGCCATAAAAATAATTAGAGGTGATTTAGTAAAACCACGATTGAAGCAGCGAAACAGACATGTCTTAAATAACTTAAAACAATTAACTAAAAGTGATATAACAAAATTACCATAAATAAAATACTTATCGAAAAAATTTAAGTGGACCTCATATAAGATGTCAAGTTAGTTTAAAACATCAATAGTTAATTATCATTTTATATATTTTATCTTTTTTATTAAATATTATTAATTTTTTAATACTTAGATGAATTATAATAATTAATTAGGGGTGATATTTAGTAAAATTATGATTGAAGTAGCTAAAGCACACATGTTATAAATGTAAATTTTACCTTTTTATTAAAATATTATTAATTTTTCAATACATAAATAACTTATAATAATTAATTAGGAGTGATATAGTAAAATTACTGTTGAAGCACACATATAATAAATGTCTATTTTACTTTTTAAATTAAATATTATTAATTTTTACTACATAACTGACTTATAATAATTAATTAAGGGTGATATAGTAAAATTATGAATTTAATATTATTAATTTTTTAATATATAAATGACTTATAATAATTAATTAGGGGTGATATAGTAAAATCACGGTTGAATCATCTGAAACAGATGTGTCATAAATGTCTATTTTACTTGTATAATTAACTATTATTAATTTTAATTAAATATTATTAATTTTTTAATATATAAATAATTTATAATAATTAATTAAGGGTAATATAGTAAATTTGTTTCATCGATAGTCAATTATATTTTTAAAATAATTTAAAATTTTAATTTTTGTGATTTATAATACTTTTTTTATTCCAATTTAAGCGGCACAATGCTTTGATGGCCATAATAATTGATTAGGGGTGATTTAGTAAAACCACGATTGAAGCAGTGAAACAGTCATGACTTAAATGACTTGCAACAATTAATTAAAAGTGATATAACAAAACTACTATAAGTAAAGTACTTGTCATAAAAATTTAAGTGGACCTCATATAAGACGTCAAGTTATTTTAAAGCATCAAGAGTTAATATTAAAACATCAAGAGTTAATTATCATTTTATATATTTTACCTTTTTTTATTAAATATTATTGTTTTTTTAATACTTAGATGACTTATAATAATTAATTAGGGGTGATATTTAGTAAAATTATGATTGAAGTTGTTGAAGCAAACATGTTATAAATGTAAATTTTACCTTTTTAATAAAATATTATTAATTTCTTAATACATAATTAACTTATAATAATTAATTAGGAGTGATATAGTAAAATTACTGTTGAAGCACACATATCATAAATGTCTATTTTACTTTTTTTAATTAAATATTATTAATTTTTAGTACATAATTGATTTATAATAATAAATTAGGGGTGATTTAGTAAAATTGTGAATTTAATATTATTAATTTTTAATATATAAATAACTTATAATAATTAATTAGGGTTGATATAGTAAATCACGTTGAAGAAGTTGAATCAAACATGCCATAAATATCTATTTTACTTTTTAAATTAAATATTATTAATTTTAATTAAATATAATTATTTTTTTAATATACAAATAATTTATAATAATTAATTAAGAATGATATAGTAAAATCACGGAGCAAGCAGCTTGCTGAAGCAGACATGTCGAAACCTAATAGATATGCACGGCCCGTGCTAGCACGGGCCCAATATATATATTTTTATTTTAATTTATGTTAAGTAAGTAGAATTTAAATAATTAATCATTAAAATAATTTAAGTTTTTAATTATTGTGATTTATAATACTTTTTCTTCTATTTCAATTTAAGTGACAATGATATAATTGCGAGAGCCAGCCAAATATTTTATATTTTTAAATTTTTAAAATTGTTAATTATATGATTTATAATATATTTTACATAATTTTTCAACAAAATATGATTAGTCTCTTCGTCCAAATTTATGCGGCACATACAAAATTTTGACAATCAATCAATTTTTTAAATATTTTTGTAAATTATTTTTATTTACAATACTTTTTATTTCATTTTCAAATAGTATATGTTTCTTTATATCTTCCTCAGTCTCGTCCCAATTAATATCGCACTAATATAATTTTGATAGTCAATCAAATTTTTTATGTTGACATATCATTTTGTTATTCTTAATTTCCTAATACATAAATAACTTATAATAAGGAGTGATATAGTAAAATCATCGTTTGGAGGACAACAATTTAATTTAAAACATCAAGAGTTAATTTCACATTTTATGCCTATTTCATCTTTTTATTAAATATTATTTTTTTCATACTTAGATGACTCATAATAACTAATTTAGAGTGATTGATTATGTTACTCCTATAAAAATTAACATAATTTTGTCATATCCAATAGTAATCATTAATAACTCATCGGAGTAGTATATTAATTAAGTACGGGATGCTATATTTTGCATGTACAAAATATGATATTATTAAATATTATTGGATAGTGCATTATATTTATCTCTCACAATAATAAATCTCAAATGTCAATTTAAATTCTGCAATGCTTAGACGACCACAATAATTAATTAGGAGTTATATAACAAAATTATGATTGAAGCAGCGAAACAGACATATCTTAAATGGTTTATAACGACTATTAGAAATGATATAGAAAAATTCTTATAAAAAATATTTGTGAAAAAAAATAAATTAGTCTCATATAAGACGTCGACTTAATTTAAAACATCAACAATTAATTTATTATTTTCTATCTATTTTATCTTTTTATTAAATATTATTAATTTTTTAATACTTAGATGACTGATAACTCACAATAATTAATTAGGAGTGATATTTAGTAAAATTACGGTTGAAGCAGTTAAAACAGATATGTCATAAATATTTTTTTAAGTCAATATTATTAATTTTTTAATAAATAAATAACTTATAATAATTATTTAAGGGTGATATAGTAAAATCATGCTTGAAGGATGTCAATTTAATTTAAAACATGAAGAGTTAATTTATCATTTTGTGTTTATTTTATTTTTTATTAAATATTATTAATTTTTTTATATTTGGATGACTCATAATAATTTATTAGGAGCGATATTTAGCAAAATTACGATTGAATCAGTTGCAGTAGACATGTCATAAACATCTATTTTCTTTTTTAAAATCATAAATATATATTTCTCTTTCTTAGTTAAATATTTATTAATTTTCTAATACATAAATGACTTATAATAATTAATTAGAGGTGATATAGTAAAATCATGGAGCAACTGATCGCCAAGCATGTCGAGACCACCGTTTAAATATTTGTGAAAAAAATTTAAATGGTACTCATATAAGAAATCAACTTAATTAAAAACATCAAGAGTTAATTTATCATTTTATGTCTACTTTATCTTTTTTATTAAATTTTATTAATTTTTTAACACTTAGATGATTAATCAAGAGCGATAATTAGTAAAATTACAATTCAAGCAATTGAAGAGGACATATCATAAATGTCTATTTCTCTTTTTTTAATTAAATATTATTAATTTTCTAATACGCAAATGACTTACAGTAATTAATTATGGGTGATGTAGACACGGTTGAAGGACGCCAACTTAATTTAAAACATTAAAATTTAATTTATTATTTTATGTCTATTTTATCCTTTTTATTAAATATTGTTAATTTTTTAATACTTATATGAGCCATAATAATTAATTAGGAAATATATTTAATAAAATTATGATTGAAACAGTTGCAGCAGACGTGTCGTAAACGTCTATTTTTATTTTTTAAATTAAATATTATTAATTTTCTAATACATCAATGATATATAATACTATTTCTCTTTTTTAATTAAATATTTATTAATTTTTAATACATAAATAACTTATAATAATTAATTAAGAGTGATATAGTAAAATCACGAAAAAACTGGCAAAGCAGTATGATGACACTTGATTAGGGTACGAATTGTAATTTGATGGAAAAAGATGGACATTTCATTAGGGCATGGATTGTAATTTTATGGGAAAGAATGGCTTTTTGTTGAGGTTGTTGCAAAAGTCCAAATGAAGAAATGCAACACAATTCAATTTAACCAACCTTATCTAGTAAATTATATAGAGTGGTCATAATACCCTTAATCTTTTTTGCAATGACATGAACCTGACATGTTGAAACCATCATTTCTATAATATAGAAAAGAAATAATGTTTTTTAAGGATGTTGTATATTGCCTTCATTTCTAAGGCTCTTCTTGTTCGAATATATATATATATATATATATAAATATACATTAAAAAATAATATTTTTCTCTATTACTAGCTTTAAATGAAAAGATCGTATTGTCTCTTATCTTCAAATTGTACAACTTACCATGTGGTTATTAGAATGCTTGCCATTTGGTAGGACTTATAAGGTGGATATCTCATGAATAAATTTGAGATATTTCATAAATAAAATTTATACCATGTTTGATTGATGGTATAATTTTATCCCAAAATTAATTTACACCATCACATGTTAAAACTAATGCCAAATTTAGTCTTCAAGATACATAATTAAAGGCACTCGTGGTTTTACTGAGTGTCTCCCACCTACTACACTTGAATTCAATTTTTACTGTCCCCCTTCACTTTCCGGCATATATAGTTTTTATATCAAATTGATACAACACTCATACCACATTGATACACTTTTTCAAAAGAGACAAAACATATGCATGTATATACATCTATACCAAATTGATACAACACTTATACCATATTGATACACTTTTTCAAAAGAGACGAAACTTATGCATGCATATACAATCCCTATACAAAACTGATACGACACTTATACCATATTGATGCACTTTTTCAAAAGAGAGAGAACCTACACATGCATATACAGTTTCTATAACAAACTGATACCATGCTTATACCACTTTGATACATTTTAATTTTTTTTAAAATATAGTAGTGAAATAAAAAAGATAAAAATATTGAAAAAAAAATTCATAAGAAAAATGGGCAACTTTTTTTTTAAATGGAACAAGAAAAACTTTTAAAAAATAAATAAATTGAGAAGGAGACGAAACCTATAGCGAAATGGATAAAAGTAGGAATTAAATTAATGGCTAATTATAGGTAATTAATTTTGGGAGGATATTATGGTGAAATTATTTTAGAGTGAAGTGTTATTTTTGTCATTTTCCCTAAAAGTTATTTTTATAAGATTTTATATAAGGTAACTTACATAAATCCCGAATTTTTAATGGGTTCTAACACTTTTTCCTATAATTTTGTTTAATTACATGATATCCTGAATTTTAATATTTATGATACGTATTTTTAGCCTTGATACATATGCATTGTGATACATTTGTAATTTAGTGGTTAGTTAAATAAGAAAGTAACTAATTTTCAGTTATTATGAGGAGTAAAATTAGGCACAAATCGTGAAAATGATACATCTAATTTCAGATGTATCACAATGATACATATGGTTCCAGATTTATCACAATGATACATCTGAAACCAGATGTATCACAATGACAAATTTCGTAATATCACTCACTAACCATTAAAAATTCAATCTCACACCAAAATAAATAATTTACATATGTTAAACATAGAGTAAATACATAATTACCCCACTAATGTTGGCCGAGATTTTTAAAAAGACACCTAAACTTTGAATTCGACCTATTACCCCACGATTCTTTTTTATTTCGTTGCAAACACACCATTTTTCGCTGAATCTCAGTCACAACAAGGAGAGTGAAATACACGCGCCAATCAGGTGTTGCCATGTGTCAAATACGTTTAATTTATATTTTTAAAAAAAATAAAAATAAAATTTTACTTTTTATTTAATTTAACACCCCACCCCTCTTCCCCCACCCATCCTATCCAGCAACTCCCCCCAGCAGATCTCCTCCACTCCACACCCCCATTCAGCACCCCCACCCCCGTCTAACACCCCCACCCCATCAGCATCTCCCCTAAGCACCCCAAACCCCCCCCCCACTCCGTCACCATTCTCTCTCCCCGTCCATTTTTTTTTCAAATCAATTCAAAAAATAGTTTTATGATTGAATTGAGTTTTAAAGATAGTTAAATGATACGATTTAACTAAAAAATTGAGCTTTAATGATACGATTTAAAAAAAAAAAACTTCAATGGAGGAGCTATAATGGCGACATTGTGTTGAAGAGCTTTAATAGTGTTGAAGAAGATATTGTGTTGAAGAAGAAATGGTAGGTAGTTAAATGATATGATTTAGTTGTAAAATGGAGTTTTAATGAATGGTTTAAAAAGAAAAAAAAACTTCAATGGAAGCTTTAATGGTGAATTGAGTTGGAGAAGAAAGAGTGGGTGGGTTGGGGGGGGGGGGCGGAGAGGGGGTAGGGATAATTTTTAAAAATAAATGAATATTATTTAAAAAATATATATATAAATTATATATTAAATTATTTTACACGTAGCAGCTTTTAATTGGTCAAAAAGTCAAATTCAAGATCTTTCACGCGCTTGTGGCGCGTGTATACACGCAGAGGGTCAAAATGGTGTGTTTGCAAAGAAATAAAGAAGAATCGTGGTGTAATAGGTCGAAGTTAAAGTTTAGGTGTCTTTTTACAAATCTCGGACAAGATCAGGGGGGTAATTATGTATTTACTCTTAAACATATGTTAAATATATCAAACATATATAAATAAATTTAAAATATGAATCACTATCACAAAGTATATGTCATATGTATCACCAGTATTCCAACAACAAATGTATCATACTGGTAATGTATATATTTTGATAACTGATTAACAACACCAATACATATTTTTCATACTATTATATCAGTGTTACACATATCGTTTCTCACAGAATAAAATGCATCAATGGTGCGTGTAAAAAATATATCACGAAATTAAATAAAATACCATATATATCAATTGAGAAATATCCAAACTGAATGAGGTTGGTGAAATCATTAAATGAACAAAAAACATATGCATCATCCTTAAAATTATGAAAAGAATATACAAGTTCTTTATATATATTTATAGATATATTAAATACATTTATTTGATACATATGATTGATACATATGTATATGTCTTGATACATATGATTGATACATATGTATATGTCTTGATACTTATGATTAATACATATAATTTCACCTCCCCCTCCGTCATTTGTCCGCACCATCACCGCCACCTTGGCCACCCCCCGTCGTTCTTGTTTTCCACCATTTCCACTTTGATCGTTATCGTCGAAAATCTAACAACTGATTGTTCAATTTACTTATGATTGATACATATAACCCACCACTCCCTCCGTCGTTCATCCTCACCACCACCGTCACTTTGATCGTTCTCGTCGGAAATCTAATAATTGATTGTTCAATTTCTCATCTTTTCCTTCATTGGTACTAACTTAAAAGTTGAAAAAGAATACAAAATTGATAATAGAAAAGTTGATAAAAAGATTTTAAAAAAAAAAGATAATGAAATTAGTGAAGAAATTGCAGTAAAAGAGATGAAAGTTGTATCAGTTGCTGATAATTTGGGAGAGATTTTAGGGGATAAAATATTAAAAAAAAAAATCTTCAAAGATAAATAGACTGTATGCATTAATTGTAGAGTTAAAGTAGGGTGGAGGTTTTATTCATATGTATCAAGAGTAAAAATATAAAATTTGAGATTTTAAGTAATTATTTAAAAGGTAAAGATTTTAGGTAATAAGGTCTCTTAGGTTTGTGGCTTAGTGTAATTTATCCTTTTTTTTTTATAAATAACAAAGTATCAAGGACAACTCATTTTAAGACCACTTCTAAACTTAACCCAAGTACAACATCTTAAAAGTCCATCTACCAAAAGTACTACATCTTAGAAGCCTAAAAGTCCATCCACCAAAAGTACTATATCTTAGAAGCCCATCTACCAAAAGTACACAGGAAATTACGCCTAATAGTCCTCAAAGTATTTGGTCTTGAATTATTCATAACGATCTGAAAATTTGATAAATATGTAAAATGTTTGTTTTGGTGTGATTTAACTGTTTTATCCCTCCCCTTAGTTGCATTATGGTATTTCTGGGGTGTGGTGGTGATTGACACGATTTTCGAATGCATTTTGGCACCATTCATGCGATATTGCAGTTTTTGATGGCTTCGAGAGCCTTATTTTGAATCTATGTGAATATCTTTTGATCCGTTTGACGGATGGTGGAATATCGATTTTAGGCTGGATAGACCCTTGATTCAAGTCCCGATGCACCCATTTCGATCTGTTGGTCGAAAAGTTGAAAATATAGGTGTGGAACCCACATTTGATCGAGACAACCTCAGATAAAAAATATAACTGCGCCAGCGGCTCCGGAATATCGATTTTAGGGAGGTAACATGTTTGGTGTGATTTTACGGCTTTTAAATCTCATTTCGATCCTCGATTTGTAAAATTATGATTTCAAATTTCGGGTTTCAACTCTGTTAAAACGATATTTTTTCAAAATTCAACTTTTCCAACGCGTTCGGAACGTCGAATTTAGTGTGGCTGCATAGTTCGTTTGTATATATCGGACTCCGAACGAATTTCGAGCATTCCGTCGAAGTCCGTTTGGACTTAGAAAAATCTGCACTATAGTAGATTTTCTGCAATATATAGTAGTTCTTTTTACGTTTTTTTTTTTTTTTTTGGCTCATTTTTTTAATTCTTTCACATTGTCACTTGAAAGTTAAACCCTAAAATAGCGTGAGAGCTTAAAAGTGAAGCTTGTGGATGCTTGTGAAGCTAAATTAACATCTATTTCTTGATTCTATTATAGATTTAAGGCAAAAATTCTTTTTTTTCTTACTTTGATTCTTGATTTAATTGTTAAAAACCACAAAATCCTTTTGTTACCCTTCTTGTTGTTGGTAATTAAAGAGCAAGAAATTCATTATTCTATTGATATCTCACTTTTTTGTTAAGGAAATAAAAAAGAATTCAATAATACACTGTCGGCGGTACGGAAACAAAAATGTCTACTTCTAACCTGCATACAATAATTCAATTTCGATTGATCAATTTAGGTAAGGCTTCTGGTTTTTGAGATTCAAACTTTTTATTTGACTATATATTGGGATATAATTTTTTTTAAAATAAAAATTACATATTTGAAATAACTAAAAATACAAGAAGTTATAATAATTAATAATTCAAAATATTTTTAAAATACAAATAAAATTATGTTAAAGAGTAGTTTATTTGACTCTCAAACTCAAAAAATCATCACATAAATTGAGATGAGAAGAATCTATGGTTGGCAGAGGAAACTAATAATGTTAATGAAGTTGCATTAGCTTAAATTTTGCTGCATTAGATTTTTTATCTTCGTATAAGAAATTCCAATTCCTTTCTCTCGAGGCTTTGACCCAATATTTGTGATAAAATGTTTATTGGTGACGTGCGCCTATTTCATAAATCTCATGCTCATTTTAACTACTAGAACAAAGTCCTGAAAACTCATTTGGATAATATCTTTTTGATCTATGTATCCATTGACCAATGACTACTGTAGCTTATTGGCCATACGTTAAACTTAATTCAACACTTTCGACACAAAATATTGATATATTATATAGAAAAAAAATAATAATAAATATTAATCAATATTGAATCTGTAATTTCAAATATATAAAAATATTTTTTTTTGAATCCGGTTCTATCACATAGAGGTATCAAGCTGCTAAACCACACTATAAAAGTTTTGAGAAAAGATGTTGAAGATAGGTTAAAGAGGAGCATGACTATTTTTGTAAATCAGTTCAAATTCTATTTTCTTTTGGTTGGATCAAAACAAATTCAAACTACTTAAAATATATTTTTCTTCATGTCAATATAAAAGTTCATAATAAACGGAATCGGTCCCCTCTAAGAAAAGAAAAAAAAAAAAGAATTAATACATTCAACCTTTATATTTTCAGTTTCAATGGAGGATCTAATTTAATAAGCTCACTTACAATTTGAATAAAAGTACTGACCTTACAAAAATATCAAAAAATGTATTTTGTATATTTATCGATCTTCTATGTTATTCTTTTTGGGTAATCTTTCGTGAAAAAATAAATCATATAACTAGAGAATATTTATAAGCCATTATAAAATCAGATATCCCATTTCGTCCTTGTCCAATTTATAATTTAAAGATTTGGGGTCGTCTAGTCATTGGATAAGAAAATTAATTTGAGACAAAATTTTGAATTAACTTTACTTCATATTTGGTGTGAAGTACTAACTAAATATGAGATTATTTTATTTCGTTATTTATATTAAGAAGGTGAAATCACTATATCATATGGAGGGTGGATAAAATAATTCCATCAGATATTTCAATACATGAAATATCTTTACTTATCCCGTCGGCGTACCAACACCCTCGTGGTTTTACGGGGTGTCTCGTGTCTCCCACCTACTACACGAGAATTCATTTTTTACTGTACCCCTTCACTTTTCAAGCCCTAAATCTTTTGAAGTTATGAAAAATTAATCAAGAATTAGCGTAGAAAAGGATGACATCTCACCTTAAATCCGTAATAGAATCAAGAAATAGATGTTAATCTAACTTCTCAAGCTCCCACAAGCTTCAATTTTATGTTCTCACACTATTTTAAGGTTTAACTCTCAAGAGTTAAGGTGAAAGAATGGAAAAAAAAGAGGGGTCAAAGCTATTTTTATATTTTTTAAGTCCAAAAACGAAATTCGACACGATGTCCGGAATTCGTTCAGAGCCCGATATATTCAAACGAACTATACAACCACACTAAATTTGATGCTCCAGACTCAATTGCTATATCAAAATTTCAAAAAAATAATATCATTTTCACAGAGTTGACCCCCGAAATTCGAAATCGTAATTTTTCAAATCTAGAATTGAAATCAGATTTAAAAGTCGTAAAATCACACCAAATATGTTACCACCCTAAATTTGATGTTCCGGATCTGCTGAAGCAATTTGTTTAGTCATTTATTGCACGGATCAAAAGATATCCATCGAAGTTTGAAATAAGGCTTTCAAAGCCACCAAAAACCACAATATCACACAAAAGGCACCAAAGTGCATCGGGAACCATGCCAACCACCCTCACACTCCAAAAAAATTGCAATGCAACTACGAGGAGGAATAAAACAGTCAAATCATACGAAATCATAAATTTCACATATTTCATTAAATTTTCAAGTCATTATACCAATGGAGTCGAGTGGTGTACTACGCATCTTGCTCACCTCGAGTTCCAACAACCTTGTTTCCCCTGTTACAAACTCAATATTTTTTTTTATGTAAAATAAGATCTTAAAACAAATGCCATTGCCAAAAAAATAAAACTCAGTCAACTCTAATATCATCATAAATAAGTGAAAAACAATCAAAATAATTCACGCGACATGAATGCTTACTAACTATTGAGAATCTTGTTCACGGGCATGTCTCTATTCTTATTAGTACCTCTAATGATTATGCAATCGACACAAAATAGTGAATGAGGACATGGATATACTCCCTCCGTTTAATAAAGAATGACCTAGTTTGACTTGACATAGAGTTTAAAAAAATAAAGAAGACATTTGAATTTTGTGATGTTAAATTAAAGATATGTCAAAAGTACCAAAATGTTCTTCAATCTTATAGTCTTAAACATGTCATTTAGAAAGTTACAATAACATACTCATGTATTTCCACGTAGTGAGGGTCTGATTGCCATTTAGAAAATTAAAATTAAAAATTGCTAAAAAAAAAAGGAAGGTCATTATTTTTGAAAGAGACTAAAAAGAAGTAGGTCATTTATTTTGAGGCGAAAGAAGTACAAAATTAGTAAAAAAAAGAAGGAAAAAACATCGTTTTCACCCCAAACTATATCCAAAAAGTCAAAGTCACACCTACATATACTAGTGACCTATTACACACCTAAACTATAAAAAAGTGAAACTATTTACACTCTATCAGACACCTAAACTATACTAGTAACCTATTACACACCTAAACTATAAAAAAGTGAAATTATTTACACCTTGTCAGACTACCACCACTTGCATGTGGTGTAGTATTTTACACGCGCTGCCACATCAGTACCACATCAGTAAAAAGTATCACTTTTTTTATAGTTAAGATGTGTAATAGGTCACTTATATAGTTTAGGTGTGGATTCGACTTTTCAACTATAGTTTGGGGTGGAAACGATGCATTTTCCCTTAATGTTTTTAGCCGTTTAATTTGTTATTTAATAGACTGAACGCGCCTAAAATAAGTGTAACACACGCGTCTTAGAATGGGGTCGCGAGAAGGTAATAATATCACTTTTATATAGTTAAGGTGTGTAATAGGTCACTTATATAATTTAGATGTGACTTAAACTTTTCTTGTATAGTATGGGATGAAAATGATGCCTATTCCCAAAAAAAATAAAAATAAAGAACAACCGTGATGAAAGATGAAAGATGAAAGATGTAAGGAAAGAGTGAAAACCCCTAGAACAATACACAATGCTATCTTCTTGGATTTCTATAATCTCTAAGAAAACCCCATCCAAATAAAATCAAAAAATTTGACCAACAAATTCAAAACAGAGCATGCATGAGTAGACTCAATTCAGAACTAAAGACATGTAATTTTACAATAGCCATCAGAGAATTTCATACCTTGTAAAGATACTAAATTAGCAGTGACACTACAAACACAAAAAATCATCCATGAAATTGGATAAGAAGGGAAGAAATCTCCAAAGCAGAACTATGTCATTGTATTGAATATCTCACTTTAACTCATCGAAATTACCTCTCAACAGTTAGAAGTTTCTAACTATTACATAGAACAAAGCGTAGAATGAAGATCTCTCTTTTCTTTCCGTAATTTTAAAGAAGTAATTGGAAATTTCCAATTTCAGATATTCAATCTTCAAATGGTTCGAAGAAAGCTTAAAAATGCTATATGCTATTCTGTCGGTTCCAATGAGTCAGAGGGGTGCGGGGGAGGGGGAGAGTGGAGAGAGAAGAAGATAAGGGGTCTTAGATTAATTGGTAATGATTCACAAGGAGAAAAGTATACCTATTTTCACTATTACAATACACGTGTCTCAAAATCAGTAAAAATTAGAGGGTTGTTCATTGAAGCTTTCGTACAACACATATTATGTTTTTGTAGAATTATTTTAAGTTGTGTTTGTCCAATAACTTATTAGTTTATATATAAGCGTAATATTAAAACATAATATTTTTTTCTAGTTACTGGCTTTAAATGAAAAGATCGTATTGTTCCTCATCTTCAAATTGTACAACAAAACATGTGGTTGTTAGAATACTTGTTGTTTGGTAAGAGGTACAAGGTGGAATATCTCATGAATAAGTTTGAAATATTTCATAAATAAAGTTTATGCTATGTTTGGTCGATCATATAACTTTACCCCACAATTAATTTATACCATCAACCAAACATGGTAAACCTAATATCAAATTTAGTCTTCAGAATACATAGTTGAACGTTGTCATAGTTTTACTAGGTGTTTCCCACCTACTACATGTGAATTCAATTTTTACTGTCCCTCTTCACTTTCCATATGTAATACACGCACACATATATATAGATTAAATAATAATATTTTCCCCTAATTACTAACTTTAACTGAAAAGATCGTATTGTCCCTTATCTTCAAATTGTTTAAGATGTTTCGTAAATAATATTTATACCATATTTGATTGATGGTATAACTTTATCCCGTAACTAATTTATACTATCAATCAAACATGATAAAACTAATACCAAATTTTGTCTTTAAAATACATAATTAAATGCCCTGGTGGTTATATTGGGTGTCTCCCACACTAATCTATACTATCAATCAAACATGATAAAACTAATACCAAATTTTGTCTTTAGAATACATAATTAAATGCCCTGGTGATTATATTGGGGGTCTCCCACACGTGAATTCAATTTTTACTGTCCTCTTTCACTTTCTATATGTAATATATATATATATATATATATATATATTTCCCTACTTATTGGCTTTAACTGAAGAAATCATATTGTCCCTTATTTTCAAATTGTACAACGTATAACATGTGGTTGTTAGAATACTTGTCGTTTGGTAGGACGATATCTCATGAATAAGTTTGAGATATGTTATGAATAAAATTTATACGATATTCGATTGATGGTATAACTTTATTTTAGAACAAAGTTATACCATCAACCAAACATAATTAAACTAATAGTACCAAATTTAGTCCTGGTATAACTCATCTTATCTCATTAATCATGAGACTATTTTATACCATCTTTTATCTGATAAAAAATAATTCAGGAATTATAATCTCAGAATTATAATCTAAGATAATTTAATCTACGTACGAAATGACCCCTTGAAATTTAACGAATCAATTCCAGTGGCCTCACACGAAATTTAATTTATCGAAATTTAACTTGGCTAAAACCACAACTTCAATAAAAAAATGTTTGATGTTGGACAATTTTATTTGGACCATTAGATAATTCAACTAAAGTGTACGAGGTAAAATCTGAACCATCTACTCTTAAATGAATTGAACTAAATCAACCTAAATAAATGCATAAAATCATCTCAAACTTTGAAATTTATACAATATTAAAAGATAATAAATTTGTCTATTGGCTTTAAATGAAAAGACCTTATTGTCCCTTCTCTTCAAATTGTACAACGTAAAATATGTTTGTTAGACAAGCAAATATCTGCAAATATAAAATTAAATGAAGGCTTCACAAGTTGATATACTCCCTCCGTCCCATTTTACCTATCCCAAATTTTCTACTTTGGTGTCCCATTTTACTTGTTTTTTTTTTTACTTATCAAGATAAAATAATTTATTTATTTTCATGTTTTACCCTTTGCATTAATAACTTTTTTCTTTAAATTAATATGTAAACATCATTTAATAGGGATACTATGGTAAACTAGCCATGTTATTTATTATTTTTCTTAATAGTTGTGTCATCCCAATTTGGGACGGGTAAAATGGAACGGAGGGAGTACAAATTAATGGAAGGCTCCACAAGTAGATATATAAATTAAATGGAGGCTCAAAATAACTCCCTATATATACCCCCTAATGAATCTAACAATACACATCACAACTTTGATTTTTCTGTTATAAATTTAACCAAAAGTAGACCAACATATATGGAAATGAAACAAGAGAATTTTGTATATATATATATATATAGTATTTTCACCTATGTCTTCTTTTATTCTTGTTACAAAATGAAGACTATGGCATGGCTATTTATAGCCTAAAAAGGAAGATAAAAGTTTTTCCACTAACAAGGTGGATGATCCTTAATAATTTTGATGATGAATGGACTTCTACAATAATTTTCCTAACACTCCCCCTTAGAAGTTCATGTAAAGAAAATTCTACTGAATACACATTTGAGTGATGCCTCATTAAAAACCTTATCAGGAAAAATCAGTGGGATAAAAACCTTGGTTAAGGAAAAAAGAGTACAACGCGTATTCTTACTCCCCCTGATGAAGACCTCGATTCAACTTATTCAGTCTTCGCATTCCAATCTTATGTACCATCTTCTCAAAGGTTGAAGTTGGTAAAGATTTGGTGAACAAATCTGTTGGATTGTCACAGGAACGAATCTGCTGTACATCAATATCACCATTCTTCTGAAGATCGTGCGTGAAGAATAACTTTGGCGAATTGTGCTTCGTTCTATCTCCCTTGATAAAGCCTCCTTTTAGTAGAGCTATGCTTGATGCATTGTCTTCAAATATAACTGTGGGTACCTTGATATCGAGCTTCAAGCCATATCTTTCTTTGATGAAATGTACTACTAATCTCAGCCATATGCATTCTCTACTTGCTTCATGGATTGCTATTATCTCAACATGATTAGAAGAAGTAGCAACGATGGACTGCTTTGTCGATCTCCATGATATTACAGTACCTCTGTATGTAAACACATAGCTTGTTTGGGATCATGCTTTATGTGGGTCAGATAAATAACCTGCATCTGCATGACCAACAAGATTTCAACTAGCTCTGTTAGTATAAAACAGACCCATATCAATAGTCCCTTTTAGGTACCTCAATATATGCTTAATTCTGTTCCAGTGTCTTCGCGTAGGGGAAGAACTATACCTTGCTAGTAAATTAACAGAAAATACTATATCCGGTCTTGTAGCATTAGCAAGGTACATAAGTGCACCAATAGCACTGAGATATGATACTTCGGGACTAAGAATCTCTTCACCCTCTTCCAGAGGTCGGAATGGATCTTTACTTACATCAAGTGCTCGAACAACCATTGGAGTACTTAATGGATATGCTTTGTCCATGTAAAAATATTTAAAAATCTTCTGGGTATAGGCTGTTTGGTGGATGAAGACTCCGTCTGCTAAATGTTCAACTTGCAGACCAAGACAAAGTTTTGTTTTTCCAAGATCTTTCATTTTGAATTATTTCTTTAGATATTCGATTGCATTTTGGACATCTTTTGGAGTCCCGATGAGATTTATATCATCCACGTAAACAACGAGTATGACAAACCCTGACACCATTTTCTTAATGAAAATACAAGAACAAATAACATCATTTATGTATCCTTCATTTTTCAAGTACTCACTTAGGCGATTATACCACATACGCCCTGATTGTTTTAGACCATACAAAGATCTTTGTAATCTAATTGAATATATAATTATCGAGACTTTGAACTATATGCTTCACGCATTTTTAATCCTTATGGGATTCTCATGTAAATGTCATTATCAAGTGAACCATAAAGATAAGCTGTAATCACATCCATTAGATGAATTTCAAGATTTTTCTTATAGCTAGACCGATGAGGTATCGAAAAGTTATTGCATCCATGATAGGTGAATATGTTTCTTCATAGTCAATGCCGGGTCTTTGAGAGAAACCTTGTGCAATGAGGCATGCCTTGTATCTTACAATTTTATTTTTCTTATTTCTTTTACGCACGAAGACCCATTTGTAGCCGACTAGTTTTACACCATTTGGGGTTTGGACTACAGGTCCAAAAACCTCCCATTTAGCAAGTGAGTTCAATTCTAATTGAATTGCCGCTTTCTATTTTGGCCAATCTTTTCTTCGTTGACATTCTTTGATAGATAGAGGTTCAAGGTCCTCATTGTTTTGCATGATATTTAGTGCAACATTATATGCAAAAACATTATCTACCATAATTTTTGATCGATCTAAATTTTCCTCATCATTAGTAGAACTTATTGAAGTTCTTCATTCACTGAGTCTCGGGTTCACTGATTTGTTTAGGAGTATCAGGATTAATCAGATTTTGAGTCTATTTAGGAGAATCTTTTATAATACTATCTTTATCATTTTTTGCGCTTTTTTTCTAGGATCTTTATCCTTTGAACCCAATGGTCTGCCACGCTTCAAACGTGCTTGGGATTCAGAAGCTATGACTTTAGAAGATTGTTCTTTTGGAACTTCAATTCGGACAGGAACATTCGCTGTAGGGATATGTGACTTGGTTATCCTTTTCAAATCAGTAAAAGCATCTGGCATTTGATTTTCTAATTTCTGTAAGTGAATGATCTTTCGAATCTCACTTTCACATATGGGGGTACGTGGATCAAAATGAGATAATGATGAAACTTTCTGCGCAATTTCTCTTTTAAGTTCACGTTTTTCTCCCCCTAATTGAGGAAAATTTATTTCATCAAATCGACAATCTACAAATCAAGCAGTAAATAAATCTCTTGTCAATGGTTCAAGGTAGCGAAGTATAGAGGGTGAATCAAACCCCATATATTCCTAACCTTCTTTGGGGCCCCATCTTAGTACGTTGAGGTGGAGCAATTGGCACATATACAACACATCCAAAAATTCGTAGATGAGAAATATTTGGCTCATGACCCAGAACCAATTGTAATGTGGAGTATTTGTTATAATGAGTTGTCCTGAGACGAACAAGTGATGTTGCATGTAAAATAGTATGACCCCAAACAGTAGTAGGCAATTTTGTTTTTATTAGCAATGGTCTTGCTATCAATTGTAGGCTCTTAATAAATGACTCAGCATGGCCATTTTGAGTATGAACATGAGCAACATAATGTTCAAATTTTATATCAACTGACTGTAATGCTCGAATTTTGAACCCTGGATGCTACATGTGCTTACAATCCCAAAGGTCCACAAGCTAACCCATGACTGATATCTATAACTGAGTATTGTACTGTAAAAAATATGAAAAACTGGCAAAAACTTGCCAAAAGGTTCAAAACTAAAATACAACTGAATAAAGTATCAAAACACTAAAACTGAACATCTGTCTGAAAAATTTTAGTCTGAAAAAGCCTCTAAACTGTCTGAATAAGGAGTTAATGGGACAAGTCCCCAACTAACTTCGTCTGCTGAAATACAGAATCTAATGCAATAATAAAATAAGGATAATCCTCGAATGATGAGGACTCACTACTAAGTTTAATGTTGCTGGTTGAATCTGAACTGCTATGGGTGCTAGAGATCCCGTGCGTCTGAACCTATGGTATAAGACACCATAGCACAGGAAAGTATGCGTCAGTACGTGGGAATGTGCTAGTATGCTAGATGAGGTAAGGCTAAATGCAAGGGTTCATATGCATGAACAATACTGACTGAATGATATGTATAAGCTGGATAAACATACAAAGAGAATTTGTAACTACTGAATATGAGTATGATGAATGAGGATACATGCATGAATGCATAAACTATAACTAAAACCGTAGTGATGCTGAATACTGAGTTCTAATAGCTGAACTACTGATAACTGATATCTGACCTTACTAATACTGTATTACTGATAACTGCTGTGGGGTAGAGCCTTATCTAACGGGTGACCCTTGAGATAAGGCCTATCTAGCGGGTGATCTCTGAATCTGCTAATACTGATACTGATTGACTGAATCTGAGATCAGGCTTATCTAGTGGGTGATCTCTGGATATATTGATACTGAATCTGTAGAACTATCTAAGTTCCTAATTGAGCTGAGTGACTGTATCTGACAGTCATGGTTCTGTATAACTGAACTGAGTTCTATTACTGAGACTGAGACCGAAATTATGGGAAGTAGTCATATAACCTATATGCCCCTTCTAGCTCATTTGGATTCCAACTTGTAACAGTCCCGTGCCATAGGTAAGGACAACTATTGTGGTCAAGCCTATCAGATGGGTGACCTAAACAAGAAGTCAAGACTAATCAGATGGGTGACTCCTGGGAGGTAGTCAATCCTTAGTCTGATGGGTGACTCCTCATCCTACGCTGGCTACACAGTTTTAGAGTATAGGGACTGCTACTAACGACTTTGCCTAACTGACGGGGAAGCCGTCATCCCTGCCCTCGCTCGGTGCTGAATCTTACTCCCAACTGAATAGACACTGAATTGATTCTTTAGACTGTATTGGACTGGGCTGAATCTGTTACTGATCGTACTGATTAACTGAGTTGAACTGAGTTCACTGAGTTCCGTTGACTGACGGAATACTACTGAGTTCTGAACTGAACTGGAATGCTACTGAGATTACTAAATTTTCCTGTCATGAAGCTAACTGAGTACTACTAAATTCTGTAACTGACTGAGACTACTACTGATCATGATGTGATTGAGAGTACTATGACTGACACTGGCTCTAGGCACACAACTAAATTATCGGGTATTAAATACCCCCAGGACTCGATAGCATAAATAGAAATAATACATGGCAATTCTTGAACAACATGACAACATTCTATCATTCACAATACTATCAATGAAACATCTCTTTATGCATTTGGAAATCATAAACTTGCACATGAATAGGCATGCATACTAATGTTTCACAATTCATCAAAGCCTTTCAACAAACACTTAGCATGCATTATCTTTTACATAAATGGGGATTTCATATTAACATGCTATAATGACACTACTTAATTCACCTTGGTATTTATTCAAACATATGGGGAGTGTAGACGCCTAATTTTGTCCCTCCCGAAGACCCAAGTTATCCATTTTTACCCTCGTCTTACCATGTGTACTACCCCATATAATAACCTCCGCACAAAAAGACAAAACAACCAACTAACAAATTTTATCCATTCTAACAACCCATACCCACTCCAATTTGCACTCAACAACAATTGGCACAGGAGGTCCCACGTATACACATATGCATTTCTATATATGCATTTTGGATATATATAGGAAGAAAAAAGAAAAAGGGGGGGGGATCGGATCTTGGGTTGAAAAAAAAAAAGAAAAAAAATAGGCATCATCTTCCATTTTTCTTTTGGTTCACATTCATATACAGAAAGACCATCACATATTCTGGGGGGACTCCGTTGAAGAATAACATACATATACATACAACACACCAAATCTCATGGAAGACCATTCTATTCTCATCTTCTACACAAAACATCACACGCACACGCGCACCTAAAAATAGAGATCGGAGAGAGAAACGGAGAGAGAGATCTGGCCGGAGTGAAAGAGAAATGGAGAGAGAGAGATCTGGCCGGAGTGAAAGAGAAACGGAGAGAGAGAGATCTGGTCAGAGCGAGGGAGAAACGAAGAGAGAGGGTCGGAACTGAGAGAGAGAAACGAAGAGATCTAGTCGAGAGAGAGGTCGAGAGGGAGATGGTAGGTTCGGACTTCGCCGGTGAGCTTATTATCTGACCAGAAGTGACGAAGAGAGCGAGAGAACGGACGGAGCTACTGTTTCCGTTTTATTTTTTTTCTCCGGTGAAATCTAGCCAGAAAAGCTATTTCGTTGACTGTCAGGTTGGCCGGAGCTCCGGCGTGGTAGAAAAGTGATAATCCGACCTCGATTCCGGCAAGCTGCGTCAGCTTAGTTTGAAATCAGTTGATTTTGGTTTCGTTTCGGATTTTCCGTACGGGGTTTTGGTTGATTATTCTTCGAATTGCGATTTTTCTAGGTTCGTTCATCAGTCTTCATACTGGTTCAAGGATTTGTTTTCTGTTTTGCCTCGATCGGTTCATCGTGTTTAGTTTGGAATTTCCATTTTTGTGCTATCGAGTTTGGGTTTGGTTCGCCTTTGAGGTTCTCTATTCGAGATTCCAAGTCCGGGTTCTCTTAAACATTATTATTATCAACAAATCTGTTCTTCGAAAGTCCATCTCTTGACTCTACTCTTTTATCTTGAAATTGGTTAATGTCATAAGTTTGTGGTGTGACTGTGAATATTTTGAGCAAAAAATATTAATTGTTGGTGTGGATGACTTGTATGTCTAAGTTCGAATCTTTGTTGGATGTATATGTTTGAAGTTGATTTTAGACTTTCGAAAAGTGTTTGATAATCGGAAAATTTGTTAACCATGGCTTGAGGATTAAACTTGTTGATTTGGGGGTCGGGATTGAAAATCTGATAATCAAATAGGTTGAAGGTTGTTTGTTTTAATTCATCACTGACTATGGGATAGTATCATAATAGGTCAAGTGGGTAGGTAATAGTAGGGTCGGGTAGGCAAAATTTAGAAATAAATGTTTTGTTGGAGTGTTTTGGATATGTGCTTGAATGACACTTTCTATTTTATTGCACGAAAAGTTTAAATTGTACTCATTTGGCCGGGGAATGCCCCGAAGGATTTGTATAGATTTATCTGGGGAATGCCCCGAAGTACCTTGTACCCGGAGGACGTCCGTGATGAAGGCCCGAGGCATCGGGTAAAGCATTAGTTTAGGATTAGCGTAGGTTTATTTTCAGTTCTTTTCTATTTTCGGATTGTAATAATTGGACTGGACTTACATTTCGGTTTGTTCCGTTTTGTTTTGTTTGATTGTTTTTGCGTGCTTTTTCTGTGGTTTATACACTTCATAATGCCAAAAATAGTCGATACACTCCACCAAGCGACCGTGGTCGAACCACGGGATCGAGAGGTGCCTAACACCTTTCCCTCGGTCAACAGAATTCCTTAGCCGGAATCTCTGTGCGCAAACCGGTTTAAGAGTCAAATGGTTTCGAAAGGGATTTTTCAAAGGTGACTTGGCACACCGGATTATGCCAAGTGGCGACTCTGAGTAAAAAATGCAAATAATCCTTTTCCGAAACAAATTTTCATTTCTTGTCACTTAAATAATAAAACCCTTTCGAACTTTAAAAATGTATCCTTCTTTTGGAGTACGCGTTAAAAAGGGGTGTGACAGCTCTGGCGACTCTGCTGGGGATGTTAGAATTTGAGCTTATTTTCGAGTCGTATCGGCTTTGTTTGGCATTACGAGTGTATAAGCATTGTTTGTGATTATTGTTTTCACTTTTGTGCGTTTTCGTGCTCTTTGTTTATAATATTTATCCTATGTGTTACCGCTTTATATCTGTCATCATGAGTCCATCCCCCCGGCCTTCTTTCTGCAACAAGTCTCGGAGCGCACGTCGTGCGCACGAACTCTAGTTGAGTCACCTTTATTTTATGGGGGGGGAGCCGTTGGATGTATGGAGTAGGTGGAAAGCAAATCAGCCACTATCGACCATATGCTCCCCCGAACGGCCTTGTTAGTAAACCACAACGTAGGTCAGCCTTTAGGTCATTCTTATGTGCATCATTTTGAGACCTAGCGGGGCCTACACGGTCCTTTGTAGGAGACTCACCTTTAAAGCATCTTTACGTGCTAACTGTTGCATAGTTGAGGGTAACGTGGTCATTTGACGGACTGATTTAAAAAAAAAGAGAAGAAAATATAGAAAGCGAGTCGAAAAGAATGAATCAAAAGGAATGTCGTAGTTTATTTTAGAATTCTTTATGACTTTTGTTCTTCACGATCCAAAAACTCAAAAAGTTTTTTTTACATTTCTTTTTTTTTGCATTTGTCTTCTCAAAGTACCGTAAATTCAAAAAAAAAAAAAGTTTTTTTCTACGTATTTGTCAAAAGCAAAAATACCAAAAAACATTTTTTTTTTTCATAATGGATGGTGTCAGTCTTAGTTAAAGTGTCTAATTGAAAAATCCAAATTTTTTTTATTCGTTTGTTTTTGGTTTTGTCTCTTAAGTTAGGTTCAATTTATTAGTTAATCGTTAGTTGTCCAATCTGGACGAATTACGCATACCTGATTTCCGTCCCTCGGGGCGGGATACGTAGGCAACCCTCGGTGGGTTCGGTAACCTTTATTTTGGTCTTCGTCTTAGTCTTAGGCTAGGTCTTTTACTCCGTAACTTAGAGTTGTTAGCCAAGTAGGCTGATTTTATTTAGCATTACTATTCGGCGATTTGGAGTCATGAAGCGGTCTGTCCCATCGACGTATGTCCGCGTCAAATTCCCATTGGTTGGGAACCTTTTGCTCTTATCAAATTTTGAGACAATTTCTTATCTGCTACTACATGATGGATCTGTCCACAAAGTCTAGAGTCCTTATGGTTGTCAAGGTACCCAAAAAGTTGATCAAGTGGTGGGGCACGTTCAATTACTCCGAAAAGCACGAAGTGAGGAAAGTGTTAGGCAATCTTGTAACACTCATGAATCTCACGCCTCGTCCGGATTTAATAGAAGCTGCGTTGACTTTCTGGGATCCAAATAATTTGGTGTTTAGGTTCGGAAGTTGTGAATTGACTCCTACCCTAGCAGAAATATCTTGTTTGTTTCGGTTGACTTACATGGGCCAGCAGATGATTTTAGCCCGCAATCATACTCGTAAGAAATTCCTTCAACTCTGTGGATTAAAAGATAGCAAGCATCTGGGATGTCTCAAATAATCTTGGATTTCCTTGGACTATTTGTTTGCTAGATTTGGGTCTTTAGAGGGTTTCGACTGTTTTTGGGATGAATTCTGCACTACCAAAAAAATCTGGGAACAACGTCGTCTGGAGGTTTTCTGTCTGGCTTTGTTGGGTATCTTAGTGTTCCCGTTAGATGAGAGGTGCATCAATACTCGTCTACAATCAGTAGTGATAGCTTTATTCAAGAAAAAAAATGAGGTCACCATTATACCAATGATCTTAACAGAAATATATAAGGCTTTAACTAAAGTAAAAGGAGGGGTACGATTTTTTTAGGGGAGTAATCTGATATTGCAGCTGTGGATGATGGAGCACTTGCATACGCCTTCTTTGATTAGAGCAGATGTGATCGACCGTTGTCTGAATGATCGAGTGCAAGCCATGCAAGAAAGAATGCGTTTTGACAAATTTTCTTTTCCTATTGGAGTCAATTCTTGGATCGAATTTCTCGAATCAAGAACTCCGAACAACATTCTTTGGTGCTATATGTGGTTTCGTCCTAAGAAAATCTTGATTGGATCTCAAATGCAACTCTTTCTAGTTTTGATAGGACTTAACTGCACTAGGCCTTACAGTCCAAGAAGGGTGATGCGTCAGTTGGGTAGGATGCAAGACGTCCCCCCAATAATGGACCTTCTAAAGGATGTAGAGGACTTTAAAGACCAAGCTGTGGGGGAAAGCAAATATGAGCAATTCTGGAATAACGCGATAAAGTTAGGTGTCGATACTCTCGAGGAAAATCCAGGATGCACTCAAAACTATGAAATCTGGCTACAATCTCTGCCCCGTGGCATTAGTAGATCCTTACCAACCCAACTTAGAGGGCGAATACGGGAAGCAATCATGGTAGAGGATGATGAGCAGGAAGATCCGGGTGCCAAGGTGGAGTTTTTGAGAGTTCAGTTATCGCGTTTGATCACAACTGTGGATGGGTGTCAGAGAAACCTTGGCGGGTGTACTCTCCAAGAGGCGGGGATACGGGCAAGAAATTTGTTTCCGGGTATCAAAACGTCGTTGCAGGATATGTTGCAAAGTCTGAGTGGAAAAGTGGGGACTTCATAGATAGGTTCATCTCAGCCGGGGACATCACACAGAGCACCAGTTTGAAAGAGCATGTCTTATCTTTATGTAGTTTTGAGTCTTTTATGTTTCTGTCATTGTAGGTTGGTGTCTGTATTAAGTCTGAGTCAAGTTGTTTTTGATATTCGGGTCTTTATTGCACACATATCGTTAGGGGTTTAAAGTGTTGTTTTGTATTTGTTATTTAGTTTTAAAGTGGTCCTAAATCCGTTGTATGTTTTGCTGTCTTTCATCGAAATGTTAGGGTGTTACGTCTTTCTTTTGTTTACTTGTTTTCGTGTTTCGCGAAAAAAAATAAAAAATAAAAAATAAACCTTTGATTTTGTAATGTTTATGCATAAGCTGCCCGAACTACGCAAGATCTGATTCATGTACAACATGATACGTAGGCAACCTACTTTTGGGTTCGATCTAATCATTTTGTTTCATTGTTTTTCATTATTTTTCCTCTTTTAAGGAAAACAAAAGCCATAAAGAATGATAAAATAAAGGTAGATAACGTGAGGAAAAGAACAGATATTGATAAAAAAAAATAGTAATAGGTGTAGATAAAAAAAAAGTGTGTAAATAAAAATCGGGATGATGTTGAAATGACCTCGCTACCCTCAAAAGCTGGTAGAAATGAACATGAACTTAGGGCAATTTTACCAATGTGATTCCCATGCTTTTGGTATACCCTAATCCTAACGGATGTCGTCTTTGATGAGCATGTTCTTTCAGATAACAGTGGTAGGTTTGCAGCACTCTGGCTAGTCACCCATACTTCACTAGATCCAAAGCAAAGCTCGCAATGGCTAGCAGGGATATTGAAAATTCGCTCATTGACCCGGATCAGGATCACAGGGAAGAAAGTTCAGAACACAATGATGAGGTAGTAAGGCTCAGGCAACAATTGATAGATTTCCACCGGGCATGGGCCAGCGGAATGCCTCCTCCTCCGCTCCCTGAAGGTCTTGGGAATATCTCTAATTGCCCACCGCTCTCTCAGGCACAATTCTCTGCTCCTACTGAGTCACCTGAGCACGCGCCAGGATTCACTCCGCGACATTATTATCCTGACAATTCTGGTGTGCCCTTGGCAGCTCCCCAATCAAGACCAGCTGCTCAGCCAATGCCACCGATCACACCGGTATTCGTGGCCCCGCCACCACATGAAACTCCCATATATGTTGTGCGTCTCACAATGAGGCTTCCTCGGTCTTCCAGTGAGCCAGCACTGAAGGTTTCAGATGGTCAGTATTATGCTACGGAGCCTACTCTGCAATTGAATGAACCGTATGGGTACACTCAGCCGCCTGTATTTCCATTTGATACGGAGAAACCTGTCGCAACGGAGGAACAGGATGTCATAGCCCGGAAAGTGAAGAGTTTAGAGCAAGCTATGAGGAATTTGCAAGGAATCGGAGATTATAGAAGTGTTTCCTATAAAGACCTGTGCATGTTCCCAGACATCAACCTGCCCCCCGGTTTTAAGATGCCTAAGTTCGAGAAGTACGCAGGGCACGGTGATCCTGTTGCACACTTGAGACGTTATTGCAACCAGTTGAGGGCTGCAGGAGGAAAGGAAGAACTACTCATGGCCTTCTTTGGTGAGAGTCTTTCAGATCTGGCTTCAGAATGGTTCATCGATCGGGATATCGATAAATGGAACAGTTGGGATGATTTGGCTTCTGAATTTGTTCAACATTTTCAGTACAACATCGACTTGATTCCGGACGAAAAATCTTTGGTCAACATGAAGAAAAAGAGCATTGAAGGTTTTAGGGAATACGCGATAAGGTGGCGTGAACAGGCCGCTAGGGTAAAGCCTCCAATGAAAGAAAGTAAGTTAGTAGAAGTTTTCATTCAGGCGCAGGATGAGACCTATTTTCAACATTTACTTCCGGCAATGGGAAAGTCTTTTATGGAAGTCCTCAAAATGGGGGAGATGATAGAGGACGGGATTAAGACCGGTCGAATAATGAGTTTTGCTGCATTAAAAGCTACCACACAAGCGATTCAAGGTGGATCTGGCGCATTTGGAGGCAAAAAAAAGAAAGAGGACGTTGCGACTGTCGTAGCCGGAACCCATTCTTATCCTAAAAGACCACCTCGCCCCTATCCCCAATCCCAAGCCTAAGTCTACGCCCAAGCTCCATATATTCCTCCCCACCATTACTGCCCTCTACAAAACCCTTTATATTCCATTCCACCACCCCCTTACCCAGTATATAGTGCGCAACCATATTCCCAAACCCCTTCTTACCCGCAGTGGCGCGCACAAACTTCACAAAATCACCCATTCGCTCCACCAAATTACCAAAACCCCTCCAGACCCAGTTTTCCGCCTAGGCCCGAGTATAAGCAGGAGAAAACGGTCAAAAATCAATTCACACCTCTTGGGGAGTCATATGCTAGCTTGTTTGATAGGTTGAGGAAGTGTAAGGTTTTAAGCCCAATTCAAGGAAGGCTTTCAAATCCACCATCAAGGAATCTCGATTATTCTTTAAGGTGTGCGTACTGTTCTGATATGCCAGGCCATGATATTGAGAAATGCTGGCATTTAAAGAGAGCTGTCCAAGATTTAATTGACACAAATCAGATGTTGGTCCAAGCCCCGGAGGGTCCAAACATTAACCAGAATCCGCTGCCAACCCATGCTGAAGCCAATATATTAGAATTGATATATGATGGAAAAGAGTCTTCGAGGGGTTATAAGCTTATTGTCAAGATACACACCACTGAGAAGAAATCGGTGAATGTAGCGAAGTCTTTGAAAGCAATGTCATTGATCCAGGAAGGAATGAGGGAGGATAAATCCCAAGAAATCACAAAAAAGCCCCCAATCACAGTACAAGGCGCCAGAAGGTATGGTGATTCGAGTCAGGATAAACCTAAGTTGACAGTGGTGGGAGCTTTGAGTCAGCCTATCTTGACGGTGAAAGGAGCACTGGCAGCGCCTATTATCCTCAAACCGGTGACCCAATCTCCGATAGTTGATACGAAAAGGATTCCCTGGAATTATGGGCGGACTGTGATGACCTATCACGGGAAAGAAGTTGTGGAAGATGTAGATGAGGTAGGAGGTTTGACCAGGTCAGGAAGATGCTTCGTGCCTGAAAGCTTAAGAAAGTCTAAGCCAACGGTGAGTGGACCGTCATCTATAAAAAAGCCTATCACTAAGGAGGAAGCCGAAGATTTTTTGAAAAAGATGAAATTGCCAGAGTATTCAGTATTAGACCAGCTGAAGAAAACCCCTGCTCAAATTTCCCTTTTATCTTTTCTGTTGCACTCCAAGGAGCATCGTGATGTTTTGCTGAAGGTATTGAATGAAACATATGTTCCAAGGGAGATTACAATCAACCAGGTTGAGAAAATGGTGGGAAAAATCTTTGAGGTCAATCGGATCAGCTTTTCTGATGATGAATTGCCTGTTGAAGGTACAGGGCATAATCGGGGTCTTTACATTACAGTGAAGTATGAGGATTTCTACATCACTCATGTTATGATTGATGGGGGTTCAGGTGCAAATATTTTCCCTATTTCTACTTTGCAAAAACTGAATGTTGGTGCTGATAGGATCAAGCCCAACAATGTATGTGTTAGGGCTTTCGATGGTGCAAAATCAAATTCCATTGGCGAAATAGAACTAATGTTGACCATAGGTCCTGTTGAGTTTGCCATAGAGTTTCAGGTATTGAACGTAGAATCCTCTTACAATCTGTTGTTGGGAAGGCCCTGGATCCACAAGGCCAAGGCGGTTGCATCTATGCTGCACCAAATGATTAAGTTTGAGCATGACAGGCAAGAAGTAGTTATTCATGGTGAAGGAGATTTATCAGCCTACGAAGATTCTCCTTTGTCCTTTATTGAAGATAATAACGTAGAGGAGACATTCGTCTATCAAATTTTTGATACAGTGCCAGTGAGTCGTATCCCTGAGTGACAAGCTATACCGGGACCGCAATTGTCTTCTGCTTCTATCATGATGGTGAGTGAACTTTGGAAATACTGATTTGAGCCAGGAAAAGGTTTGGGAGCATCTCTGCATGGTATAGTTCATCCCATATGTCCGAGTGAGAACGTGGGCACGTTTGGTCTGGGATTTGAGCCTACAGCTGAAGATCTGAAGAAAATCAGGGGAAGGAAGAAGGAAATATGGTCACTCCCTCGCCCAATGCGACTACTCAGTGAGTCATTTGTTAAGAGCGATGTCGTGAAGCATGTGGAATCTGAAGTTGAATTGGTGGGTGACCTCCAGAACCTTTTTATTGAAGTTGATATGGTTGAAGCAGGAGATGGTACCAGTATAGCAGATGTGCAATTCATAGGTCCAGCTGTCCGGCTCAATAATTGGGAAGTCACTCCTCTCCCCGTCAGGAGGGAGTTTTGGTAGTTTATTTTGTTTTCTTTTCTGTTTATCCGAGTTATTTCAGGGTTGTAATTCGGATTTTAGTTTGTTTATGTTATATTGGTGTCTGTGTTTAAACCCTTCTATCTTTTATTTAATGAAATGCAATGTCCCTTTTGTTTTGTGTCTAATATAGTTTGTTTTTCTTTTTTTACACAGTTCTCTTTATGCTGATTCTAATGACATGACATGCATGCGGAATTTTCAGCCTGATCTTAAAATCCAAAATAATCCAGATGTAATGGAGCAGGATGAGGAATATGATAAAAAACAAGCATTAGAAGAAATAAGCAAAGAGTTGAAACAATTTGAAGACAAACCGAATCCTAATTTGAATGAGACTAAGCCAATAAATCTAGGGGATCAAGAAGATGTTAGGGAAACTAAAATCAGTGTACATGTTTTGCCCCATCTAAAAGATGAAATGATTCAAACGTTAATGGATTATAAAGATGTTTTTGCATGGTCTTATGATGATATGCCTGGTTTAAGCACTGAATTAGTGTCTCACAAATTGCCAACGGATCCCGCATTCCCTCCTGTCAAACAGAAGTTGCGAAAGTTTAAAACAGATGTGAGTATTAAAATCAAAGAGGAAATCATGAAACAACTTGAAGCCAAAGTAATTCGAGTGGCTCGTTATCCCATGTGGTTATCCAATGTTGTTCTCGTACCAAAGAAAGATGGCAAAATTCGAGTGTGTGTTGATTACCGCGATTTGAACAGGGCAAGTCCAAAAGATGATTTTCCACTGCCCAACATCCATATTTTGCTAGACAACTGTGCTAAACACGAGGTTGCCTCTTTTATGGATTGCTATGCCGGATATCACCAGATCATTATGGATGATGAAGACGCGGAGAAGATATCTTTTATCACACCATGGGGAACTTATTGTTATCGGGTGATGCCGTTCGGTTTGAAGAATGCTGGAGCAACATACATGAGATCCATGACCACTATGTTTCATGACATGATGCATAAGGAGATTGAGGTTTACGTGGATGATGTGATTATTAAGTCAAAAAGTCAGGCCGACCGTGTAAAAGATTTGAGAAAGTTCTTTGAAAGACTTCGCAGGTATAATCTCAAACTCAACCCGGCAAAATGTGTATTTGGAGTTCCATCTGGAAAGCTGTTGGGGTTTGTAGTCAGCCGTCGGGGAATTGAATTAGATCCCTCGAAAATCAAAGCCATTCAGGATTTGCCCCTGCCCAAGAATAGAACGGAGGTAATGAGTTTGCTTGGTAGACTGAACTACATTAGCAGGTTTATTGCTCAACTCACAACCACTTGTGAGCCCATATTCAAGTTGCTGAAAAAGAGTGTTGTGGTAAAATGGACTGAAGAATGTCAGAAAGCGTTCGATCGAATCAAAAGATATTTGTCAAATCCGCCCGTGTTGGTACCCCCGGAGCCTGGTAGGCCTTTGATCTTATACTTGTCAGTCATGGACAATTCTTTCGGGTGTGTCCTGGGGCAACATGATGTCACAGGCAAAAAAAAGCAGGCTATTTATTATCTTAGCAAGAAGTTCACCACTTATGAGGCCAGGTATACTCTTCTTGAAAGGACGTGTTGTGCCCTAACTTGGATAGCACAGAAGTTGAAGCACTATCTCTCATCCTATACTACTTATCTCATCTCCCGCATGGATCCTTTGAAGTATATCTTTCAGAAGCCTATGCCGACAGGTTGATTGGCAAAGTGGCAAAAATTGCTTACCGAGTTCGACATCGTATTTGTGACTCGAACCGCCATGAAAGCCCAAGCCTTGGCAGATCATCTTGCTGAGAATCCCATCGATGAAGAGTACGAGCCATTAAAGACATATTTTCCTGACGAAGAAGTGTCGTGTGTCGATGAAGTCATTATAGATGCTGATCCAGGTTGGAGGTTATTCTTCGATAGAGCTGTCAATATGAAAGGAGTCGGAATAGGTGCGGTTCTTGTCTCTGAATCGGGATAATATTTCCCGGTAACAGCACAACTTCGATTCTACTGTACTAACAATATGGCAGAGTATGAAGCCTGCATCCTTGGTTTGAGGTTAGCTGTTGATATGGGAGTCCAAGAATTATTGGTGTTGGGAGATTCGGATTTACTCGTCCATCAAATTCAAGGCGATTGGGAGACACGAGATTTGAAGCTTATCCCGTATCGACAATGCTTGCAGGAGCTATGCCGACGATTTGTGTTAGTAAAATTTAGGCACATTCCAAGGATTCGTAATGAAATTGCTGATGCTTTGGCCACTTTGTCTTCAATGCTCCAACATCCTGACAAAGCCTACATCGATCCAGTGCATATACAGAGTCGTGATCAGCATGCTTACTGCAATGTGGTTGAAGAAGAGCTCGATGGAGAACCTTGGTTCTTGGATATCAAGCGGTACATTCAGTCAGGAGAATACCCAACATATGCCACCAACGATCAAAAGAGGACTATTAGGCGTTTGGCTAGTGGATTTTTCTCGAGCGGGGGAATCTTGTATAAGAGGACCCCAGATCTGGGACTTCTAAGGTGTGTAGATGCAAAAGAAGCCTCGCCAATCATGGTTGAAATACACTCTGGAGTATGTGGGTCGCATATGAACGATCACGTCTTGTCAAAGAAGATTCTTCGAGCAGGTTATTACTGGCTTACTATGGAGAGGGATTCTATTCAGTTTGTTCGAAAGTATCATCAATGTCAGGTGCACGTCGATCTGATACGTTCTCCTCCTATTGAGTTGCATGCAATGGCCGCTCCATGGCCGTTCGTAGCATGGGGAATGGATGTGATTGGACCGATTGATCCGAAGGCGTCAAATGGGCATAGATTCATTTTGGTAGCCATTGATTACTTCACAAAGTGGGTAGAAGCAGTAACTTTCAAGTCAGTGACAAAGAAAGCTGTGGTAGATTTTGTTCATGCCAATATCATTTGTCGATTTGGAATTCCTAAGATGATCATTACAGATAATGCTGCCAATCTCAATAGTCATTTGATGCAAGAAGTATGTCAACAGTTTAAGATCGCACATCGAAATTCTACCCCATATCGCCCAAAGGCCAATGGTGCTGTAGAAGCCGCCAATAAGAATATAAAGAAGATACTGCAAAAAATGGTACAAGGGTCTAGACAGTGGCATGAAAAGTTGCCATTTGCATTGCTAGGTTATCGCACCACTGTTCGTACTTCAACAGGGGCAACTCCATATTTATTGGTGTATGGGACAGAAGCAGTCATCCCTGCAGAAGTTGAAATTCCCTCTCTTCGAGTCATTGCAGAAACAGAGATTGATGATGATGAATGGGTAAAAACCCGACTGGAACATTTGAGTTTGATTAAAGAAAAAAGGCTAACGTCCGTGTGTCATGGCCAGTTGTATCAGAGGAGGATGGCTCGTGCGTATAACAAAAAGGTCCGTCCCAGGAACTTTGAAGTTGGTCAGTTGGTATTAAGACGTATCCTTCCTCACCAGGTTGAAGCAAAAGGAAAGTTCTCCCCTAACTGGCAAGGTCCCTTCGTTGTGAAGAAAGTGTTACCCAATGGAGCCTTATATTTGACAGATATTGACGGCAAAATGGCAGAAATGGCTATCAATTCTGACGCGGTCAAAAGATACTATGTATGATATTTGATCCTTTGTTGAGTTTATTGCATGTTTAGTACTTGCATTTTTGAAGATTGATATGATGAAGGCATTTTATTCTTCTATCCAAACATTGTGTCATCTTTTGTTTACCCGTTTGAGCCTCGTTTATTTTTCTTTCATATCCCTCTTTTGGAATCAAAATAGAGTCAAAGATAAATGTCAAGAAAATAAGAATAAAAGAAAGAGTTAGAAAATAAAAGAAAAAAAATCAAAGCAAAGCAAAGGACAAGATGATGGAACTACGTGCGACCTGATTCTCCTCTCTCGGGAGTGAGATACGTAGGCTGCCCTATTTCGGGCTCGGTCCAACCAAATAAAGATTTAAGATTCACCCAGTCAACAAAAACTGGGGCATGAGTTAACATGTTGTTTGAGTCGATTCCAAAAGTTGTAAGTCCCACCCCCACTTCAAGTATCGTTTGAGCCCCTTACCATTTTTTCTAACCTTAACCAAAAGCCAAGTTACAACCAAAGAAAGTCCTTCAGATCAATTTTTGATAGTGTTAAGGCTAAGCATGCAATGAATATGACGATACATTGCGAAGTATTGCTTGTCTCCCTCAGCATAAGAAATCAGGAAAGAAATACAAAAATGAGAGAGTCTTATTGGTGAAAACCTTTGCAGGCACCATAAGGCGATGGTGAGTTGTGAGAAAATGAAAATGAGAGAGTCTTATTGGTGAAAACCTTCGCAGGCACCATAAGGCGATGATGGGTTGAGAGAAATACAAAAATGAGAGTCTTATTGGTGAAAATCCTCATGGGCACCGTAGGGCGATGGAGAGTTTAAGAGAAAGGCAAAAAGTGAAAAGAAAGAGATTTGTTGGCGAAAGTCTTTTTAGATGTCGTCAGTCGAATGTGATGTATGAGTCCAATGGATTTGAAGAAGCGGCTCAGTGGCAAAAGGCACGAACTCAACAACAAATGGGGAGTTTGGATAGGAAGATCAGGCAGCTCAATCCAAAATGCATGTCATACTCATTGGAGTTGGTTATCGTATTCAGATAAGTTTTCTTTTTAAATATGGGACATTGCCCTTTTCTTTCATTTACATATTCATGTTTTTGTCTTTTCTTATGTTATTTATCAAAACAAGAGTCACCATCATTTCTTTACATTTTTTAAGTCAATTTTGTGTCAAAACAAGCGAGAAAGGATTTCAAAATTTACTACCAGTCTTTCCAATTATATGAGGAAAAGCCAAGGAACAGCACAGGAAAGAAATATGATCATAATTCAATATGAAGCAAAAGAAGTTTATCAACCGACAGGCTATTAGATTCGTGGAATAATTCAGATTTGGGAAAAGAGTGCACCTCAAAGGCATGGTAAAATAGAAGCCTATTGTTCGGGTCGGAAATCATTTTCCTCAATATGGGTCCGGGTCAATGATGCGGCAAGTCAGGACAAGTGTTAGCGATTTGGAAGAAAGATGAAAGGAACGAGTACTGGGGCAGATACCTGGGAAGCCAAGAGCTGCAAGCCATCACTAAGTTTTTAACGGACCAATTTTTCTTTGATTGAAACAGGGGAAAATTCGTTTCACTTGATTCATCTACCATTGGAAATACATATCCAAGGGATTTTATTTTATGTTCAGGACCCTCCTGAAAAATGGGAATTTACTTTATGTTCAGGACCCTCCTGAAAAATGGGATTTTACTTTTGTTCAGGACCCTCCTGAAAAATGGGATTTTATTTTATGTTCAGGACCCTCCTGAAAAATGGGATTTTAGTTTATGTTCAGGACCCTCCTGAAAAATGGGATTTTAATTTCTGTTCAGGACCCTCCTGAAAAATGGGATTTTACTTTCTACTCAGGACCCTCCTGAAAAATGGGATTTTACTTTCTGTTCAGGACCCTCCTGAAAAATGGGATTTTACTTTCTGTTCAGGACCCTCCTGGAAAATGGGATTTTACTTTCTGCTCAGGACCCTCCTGAAAAATGGGATTTTACTTTCTGCTCAGGACCCTCCTGGAAAATGGGATTTTACTTTCTGCTCAGGACCCTCCTGGAAAATGGGATTTTACTTTCTGTTCAGGACCCTCCTGGAAAATGGGACTTTACTTTCTGTTCAGGACCCTCCTGGAAAATGGGATTTTACTTTCTGGTCAGGACCCTCCTGGAAAATGGGACTTTACTTTCTGGTCAGGACCCTCCTGGAAAATGGGATTTTACTTTCTGGTCAGGACCCTCCTGAAAAATGGGAATTTACTTTCTGGTCAGGACCCTCCTGGAAAATGGGATTTTACTTTCTGGTCAGGACCCTCCTGAAAAATGGGAATTTACTTTCTGGTCAGGACCCTCCTGGAAAATGGGATTTTACTTTATGTTCAGGACCCTCCTGGAAAATGGGATTTTACTTTATGTTCAGGACCCTCCTGAAAAATGGGATTTTACTTTCTGTTCAGGACCCTCCTGGAAAATGGGATTTTACTTTCTGTTCAGGACCCTCCTGAAAAATGGGACTTTAGTTTCTGTTTAGATATTTTTACTTTCTGCTCAGGATCCTCCTGAAAAAATGAGATTTTTCTTTCTATTCAGGACCCTCCTGGAAAATGGGACGATGCTTTCAAAAATGAAATACTATTTACTATAATTTTGTTGGGATATTATTCGTTCTAGTTTTAATTTTGGTTTTCAGGAGCCCGCCTGAAGAACTGGGTGATGAAATAGCAAGTCAGGAGCCCGCCTGAAGAACAGGGCGATGAAATAGCAAGTCAGGAGCCTGCCTGAAGAATAGGATGAAGAAACGGAAAAGTCAAGCAACAAAGCAAAGTCATTGAAAGCCAAGCAACGAGGTGAAAGAAATTGCAAGTCAGGAGCCCGCCTGGAGAACAGGGTGATGAAAGTCAAGAACCAACAGAAGCTGTTTAGATAGGATTTTTGTAATTTCCCTTATGTTTTAGCTTTTAATTTTTATTTTTGATGTAATAACAGAGCCGCGGACCGGATCCTCGATGGAACCTCACTCGACTCTCCAACTCGGTATAGTCCACCGCCGTCCAAAAGTTGAGATGCTTTTCACTCGATCCTCTCGTAACTTGGTTGGGTAGGCTGTCCTAATTCAAAACCCGATAGTCCTTCTTTCTTCTGTTTCTTCCTTTGAATAATGGTCGGAACAAAATTCTGTCTCGTTGTCTACTTCTTTGTCTGAAAACACTGCGTGTTTGCATTCAAAGGGGGCATGATGTAGATGCCTAATTTTGTCCCTCCCGAAGACCCAAGTTATCCATTTTTACCCTCGTCTTACCATGTGTACTACCCCATATAATAACCTCCGCACAAAAAGACAAAACAACCAACTAACAAATTTTATCCATTCTAACAACCCATACCCACTCCAATTTGCACTCAACAACAATTGGCACAGGAGGTCCCACGTATACACATATGCATTTCTATATATGCATTTTGGATATATATAGGAAGAAAAAATAAAAAGGGGGGGGATCGGATCTTGGGCTGAAAAAAAATAAAAAAAAATAGGCATCATCTTCCATTTTTCTTTTGGTTCACATTCATATACAGAAAGACCATCACATATTCTGGGGGGACTCCGTTGAAGAATAACATACATATACATAGCAAGCACCAAATCTCATGGAAGACCATTCTATTCTCATCTTCTACACAAAACATCACACGTACACGCGCACCTAAAAATAGAGATCAGAGAGAGAAACGGAGAGAGAGATCTGGCCGGAGTGAAAGAGAAACGGAGAGAGATAGATCTAGCCGGAGTGAAAGAGAAACAGAGAGAGAGAGAGATCTGGTCGGAGCGAGGGAGAAACGGAGAGAGAGGGTCGGAACTGAGAGAGAGAAACGGAGAGATCTAGTCGAGAGAGAGGTCGAGAGGGATACGGTAGGTTCGGACTTCGCCGGTGAGCTTATCATCCGACCAGCAGTGACGAAGAGAGCGAGAGAACGGACGGAGCTACTGTTTTCGTTTTGTTTTTTTTTCTCCGGTGAAATCTAGCCAGAAAAGCTATTTCGTTGACTGTCAGGTTGGCCGGAGCTCCGGCGTGGTAGAAAAGTGATAATCCGACCTCGATTCCGGCAAGCTGCGTCAGCTTAGTTTGAAATCAGTTGATTTTGGTTTCGTTTTGGATTTTCCGTACGGGGTTTTGGTTGATTATTCTTCGAATTGCGATTTTTCTAGGTTCGTTCATCAGTCTTCATACTGGTTCAAGGATTTGTTTTCTGTTTTGCCTCGATCGGTTCATCGTGTTTAGTTTGGAATTTCCATTTTTGTGCTATCGAGTTTGGGTTTGGTTCGCTGTTGAGGTTCTCTATTCGGGATTCCAAGTCCGGGTTCTCTTAAACATTATTATTATCAACAAATCTGTTCTTCGAAGGTCCATCTCTTGACTCTACTCTTTTATCTTGAAATTGGTTAATGTCATAAGTTTGTGGTGTGACTGTGAATATTTTGAGCAAAAAATATTAATTGTTGGTGTGGATGACTTGTATGTCTAAGTTCGAATCTTTGTTGGATGTATATGTTTGAAGTTGATTTTAGACTTTCGAAAAGTGTTTGATAATCGGAAAATTTGTTAACCATGGCTTGAGGATTAAACTTGTTGATTTGGGGGTCGGGATTGAAAATCTGATAATCAAATAGGTTGAAGGTTGTTTGTTTTAATTCATCACTGACTATGGGATAGTATCATAATAGGTCAAGTGGGTAGGTAATCGTAGGGTCGGGTAGGCAAAATTTAGAAATAAATGTTTTGTTGGAGTGTTTTGGATATGTGCTTGAATGACACTTTCTATTTTATTGCACGAAAAGTTTAAATTGTACTCATTTGGCCGGGGAATGCCCCGAAGGATTTGTATAGATTTATCCGGGGAATGCCCCGAAGTACCTTGTACCCGGAGGACGTCCGTGATGAAGGCCCGAGGCATCGGGTAAAGCATTAGTTTAGGATTAGCGTAGGTTTATTTTCAGTTCTTTTCTATTTTCGGATTGTAATAATTGGACTGGACTTACATTTCGGTTTGTTCCATTTTGTTTTGTTTGATTGTTTTTGCGTGCTTTTTCTGTGGTTTATACACTTCATAATGCCAAAAATAGTCCATACACTCCACCAAGCGACCGTGGTCGAACCACGGGATCGAGGGGTGCCTAACACCTTCCCCTCGGTCAACAGAATTCCTTAGCCGGAATCTCTGTGCGCAAATCGGTTTAAGAGTCAAATAGTTTTGAAAGGGATTTTTCAAAGGTGACTTGGCACACCGGATTATGCCAAGTGGCGACTCTGAGTAAAAAATGCAAATAATCCTTTTCCGAAACAAATTTTCATTTCTTGTCACTTAAATAATAAAACCCTTTCGAACTTTAAAAATGTATCCATCTTTTGGAGTACGCGTTAAAAAGGGGTGTGACAGGGAGCATGCTTTGGTTATACAACAAACAAAACATCTAATAACATGGCTACATCAATCAACATGCAATTTGAAGGGTTTATCATGAATATCATGCCAATCACACATACTAGGATAAAAGTTTGCAAATTATAGTCTAAAACATGAATTATAACTCTACAACAACACGAACGTAAACTTCAATTCAATCATAATCATGGAAATCATAAATACACAATCTTTATAATTCAAAAAGGATTCTTGAGCTTCATGGGCGGAAGAGACCATAACTTAATCATGCTTGATCTAGGGTCAGCCATCTGGTCAGGGACATACTTAGACAACTGGTTGAACTTGAGGTAATACTCATTTACTTCCATAGAGCCCTACCTTAGGTTCATGAACTCTTCTATCATAGCTTCCCTCATCTCTAGTGGGAAAAACTTATCTAAGAATACATCCTGAAACACCTGCCAAGTCATGGAAGCTACATCCTCCCCTCTACTCTTCTTCCACATCACTACCCAATCATTATCAATATCTTTCAGCCTATAGGATGCTAATTGTACACTCTCTTCTTCAGAAATAAGCATAACTTGGATGATCTTCTTTACCTAATCAAGATAAAGCTGTGGGTCCTCATCTGACTTTGACCCAAAGAATTCTGGTGGGTTCATTCTCATAAAATCTCTAATTCTGGTTGCAGCTAATCCCCATCTTGCTAAGGTGGGGCTGCATCCTGACGGTTACCCTGAACATTTGTTGTCACAGCTTAGGCTAGTGCCTGAAAAGCTTCCCGAAACTCTACATATAACACATTCTCATTTAAAAGATCTACGGGCTGAGGTGGATGGTTATCATTTCTACGGGCATTAGCATTGCGAGGAGGCATATTATGTATACGAAAGGAAGAAATGAATTAGACTGGGAATTAAACTTAAGCTCATGCTCACTCGCACGACATGAATATTGAAAGAAGGGAAACTGTTCCTGAAACATCTTATAGCCTCCTGTAAATAAATATGGCGCGCAACACACCCATGCACAAGACTCTACTAGATGCGGCTTTTCAGACTTCCTAGAACACTGTTGAACCTTAAGCTCTGATACCAAGTTTGTAATGCCGTAAATTCTGAACCCCGGATGCTACACGGTGCTAATAATCCCAAAGGACCACAAGCTAACCCATGACTGATATCTGTAACTGATCACTGAATAATATACTGGAAAAAAATACAAAAAATTGGTGAAAACTTGCCATAAGATTCAAAACTAAAATACAACTGAAGAAAGTATCAAAATACCAAAACTGAACATCTGTCTGAAAAACTCTAGCCTGAAAAAGCCTCTAAACTGTCTGAATAAGGAGTTGATGGGACAAGTCCCCAACTAACTCCATCTGTTGAAATACTGAATCTAAGCAATAATGAAATAAGGATTATCCTCGAATGATGATAACTCACTGCTATGTCTATTGCTGCTGGCTAAATCTGAAATGCTATGGGTGCTCGAGATCTTGTGCGACTGAACATATGGTATAAGACACCACAGCGTAGAAAAGTATGCGTCAGTACGTGGGAATGTACTGGTATGCTAGATGAGGTAAGACTAAATGCAAGAACAATACTGACTGAATGATATGTATAAGCTGGATAAACATACAAAGAGAATATGTAACTATTGAACATAAATATGATGAATGAGGATACATGCATGAATGGATAAACTATAACTGAAATTGTAGTGACGCTGAATACTGATTTATAATAGTTGAACTACTGATAACTGATATCTGAGCTGATACTGTATTACTGATAACTGTTGCGGAGTCGAGCCTTATCAAACGGGTGACCCTTGAGATCAGGCCTATCTAGCGGGTGATCTCTAAATCTGCTAATACTAATACTGATTGACTAAATCATAGATTAGGCCTATCTAGTGGGTGATCTCTGGAATTAGTGCTACTGAATCTGTAAAACTATCTAAGTTCCTTACTGAGCTGAGTGACTGTATCTGACAGTCCTGGTTCTGTATAACTGAACTGAGCTCGATTACTAAGACTGAGACTAATATTATAGGAAGTAATCATCTAATCGACATGCCCCTTCTAGCTCATTTGGGTCGAAATTGTAACCCCAGTTGGAAGGGTGTCAGTACCGTGCCATGGGTAAAGACAACTATTGTGGTTAATCCTATCTGACGGGTGACCTGAACAGAAAGTCAAGCCTAATCTGACGAGTGACTCCTGGGAGGTATTCAAGCCTTAGTTTGACGGGTGAATCCTCATCCCGCGCTGGCTACACAGTTCTGGAGTATAGGTACTGCTACTAACGACTTTGCCTAACTGACGGGGAAGCTATCATCCCTGCCCTCGATTAGTGCTGAATCTTACTCCCAACTAAATAGACACTGAACTAATTCTTTAGACTGTACTAGACTAGGCTGAATTTGTTACCGATTAACTGAGTTGAACTAAGTTCACTGAGTTTCGCTGACTGATGGAATACTTCTAAGTTTTGAATTGATTACTGAACTGAACTGGAATGCTACTGAGATTACTAAATTTTCCTAAGTCATGAAGCTGACTGAGTTCTACTGAATTCTGTAACTGACTAAGACTACTACTGATCGTGACGTGACTAACAGTAATATAACTGACACTGGCTCTAGGCACACAGCTAAATTATCGGGTATTAAATACCCCCAAGACTCGATAGCATAAATAGAAATAAGACATGACAATTCTTGAACAACATGACAACATTCTATCATTCACAATACTATCAATGAAGCATCTCTTCATGCATTTGGAAATCATAAACTTGCACATGAATAGGTATGCATACTAATGTTTCGCAATTCATTCATCAAAGCCTTTCAACAAATACTTAACATGCATTATCTTGTACATAAATGGTGATTTCATATTAACATGCTATAATGGCACTACTTCATTCACCTTGGCATTTTAATCAAACATATGGGGAGCATACTTTGGCTATACAACAAACAAAACATCTAATAATTTCGCAACATCAATCAACTTGCAATTTGAAGGGTTTATCAAGAATATCATGCCAATCATCACATACTAGGATCAAAGCTTGCAACTTATAGTCTAAAACATGAATTATAACTCAACAACAATACAGACATAAATTCCAATTCAATCATAATCATGGAAATTATAAATACACAATCTTTATAATTCAAAAAGGATTTTTGAGCTTCATGGGTGAAAGGGACCCATAAATCAATATCTAACATACCTTAGTTCTTGATTTGAAGAAGATTGATGGTGGAATCCTTGAGTTTTGGATCTTCAACTAAGAACCCTAATGCTTGTTCTTGAGAGAATTTGAGAGAAAACTAGTATATATTTGTGAAGTATGGCTGAATCTCGTGTTTTAGGGTTATATAGGGGTGGAAAATTAACCCCTTATCCCTTGAAAATACGGGGCTAGACTGCAGAAAAATCGCCCAGCCGAACTAAGCAAGGCGCCGCCCCACTTAGAGCGCCGAGATAGGCAGGGCGCGGCCCTACTTAGAGTGCCGGGATAGGCAGGGCGACGCGGGCTAATCGCCCCGAGCTACTATTTCTGAAACCCAAACATGCCCTTATGCTATTCCAAAAATACCGAAACTCACCCGAGATATACTATTGACTTGCCCTATCATGAATCAACTTGAAAATCAAATCTTCGAGGTCGAAAAAGTCATGAAATAAATTCTCGAAGTTCAGAGGCTTAAAATGAGACTAAGTCCTTAACACTTAGCTAAAAAATTTTAAGTGTTGGGTCTTTTGTAGAGTTTTAAGGATCTGAATTAGACTTAGAATTTTGCGGGGTCTTACACTAACATACAATAATCATCAAAAGCTTGGGATGTAAATTCTCCAGCATTATCTAGGCGAATAGCCTTAATAGGATAATCTGGGAATTGCGCCCTTAATCATATTATTTGTGCCAATTATTTTGCAAATGCCAGGTTGCGAGATGATAAGAGGCACACATGCGACCATCTTGAAGATGTGTCTATTAGGACCATAAAATATCTAAATGACCCACTAGGTGGGTGAATAGGCCCAGATATATCCCCATGTATACGTTCTAAAAATAGAGGGGATTCGATGGTAAATTTTAGTGGTGATGGCCTAGTTATTAGTTTGCCTTGATAACAGGCAACACATGAAAATTCATCCGGTGTAAGAATCTTCAGGTTCTTTAATGGATGCCCTGAATTTTAAATGATTTGCCTCATCATTATTGATCCAGGATGGCCTATTCGATCATGCCAAAGTACAAATGTATTTATATTTGTAAACTTCTGGTTTACGATAGAGTGTTCTTTAGCTGTACTAATTTTGGCATAGTATAAGACGGAAGACAAAGCTGGTAATTTCTCCAACATTTGTTTTTTACTAGAGACATTCTTGGTAATGCCAAGATATTCGGCATTCATTTCATTTATTGTCTCAACATGATATCCATTTCTGCGAATATCTTTAAAACTCAATAAGTTTCTTGGGAATTTAGAAGAGAACAATGCATCTTCTATAACTAATTTTTTCCTCGTAGGCAAAAATATAGTAGCTCTTCCGGAGTCTTCGATCAATTTTGAATTACCACCAATCGTTGTAACATTTTCTCTTTTTCTAAGTAAGTGGAAAAATTATTTTTCATCTTTAAATATTGCATGCGTTGTTCCACTATCAATTACACAAATATCGTCATGATCGATTATTGATCCAAATAAGATTTAAGGAGTATCCATATTTTCTTCAAAATAAAAATATAAACAAAATAAATATTATAATATAACTAGCACATAACATATTATATAAACTTTATTTATATGCAAGATTAGTAAAATATTAATAATAGAAACGTAAACTAATTTAAATTTAACAGAAAATTAATATAATTAGACCATTTTATAATCATCACCTACAGGGTGATTTATATGTTCTTCAGGAATGACAAAGAAATCTGAAACTTTTAGGTCCATGGGCTCAACATTATCTTCAAGGAGGAAGTTTGTTTCAACATCATTTTCTGGTTTCTTTAGGGATGCCTGATAGAGTTTTACCAGATATTTTAGCGTACGATAGGTACGCATCCAGTGTCCCTTTCCTCCACATCGATAACATCTACTTTCAGAGTTCGTCCTTGGTGCTACTTCAGGAGTTTCCCCCCTCCTTTTGGACTGCTGGTGCTGAGGGTTATTGTTTATTGTAAGGCAATCACCCTGATTAAAATACCTTTCACGACCACGACCTCGACCATGACCTCGACCTCGACCTCGACCATGACCACAACTGGGGTCAGGACTTCTTTCACGCCTATTTGGGTGAAAATTTGTAGCATCACTTCTGGAAATAAAGCATTACCGGGAGGCCGACTTTCATTATTTTTTATTAAAAGATCATTATGTTGTTCAACCACAAGAAGATGAGCAATTAATTTAGAATATTTTTTAAATCCCATTTCTCGGTACTGCTGCTGCAGGAGCATACTCGAGGCGGGAAAAGTAGAGAATGTTTTCTCTAACATGTCGTGATCTATGATACTTTCCCCACATAAATTAAAATGCAATTTAATTCTTAACATCGCATAATTATATTCAGTTACATTTTTAAAGTCCTGAAGCCTCAAATAGGTCCATTTATTACGAGCTTGTGGAAGAATGACCATCTTCAGGTGGTCGTATCTTTCTTTCAAATTGTTCTACAATATGAGGGGATCTTTAATCGTGAAGTATTCCATTTTTAAACCTTCGTCAAGATGGTGACAAAGAAATATCATGGCCTTGGCTTTGTCTTGATTCGATGTCTTATTATCATTTTTTATGGTGTCTGCCAGACCCATTGCATTTAAATGTATTTCTACATCTAGTGCCCAGGACATATAAGTTTTGCCTGATATATCTAGGACACTAAATTCACGTCTGGAAATATTAGACATTATTTAAGAAAATTAAATACTAACCTTTAAATATCGTCGAAAGGGTGTTGCAAAGACTCGTGCTGATAACGTGTTATAAATTAAACCAAAAGTAGACCAACATATATGGAAATGAAACAAGAGAATTTTGTATATATATATAGTATTTTCACCTATGTCTTCTTTTCTTCTTGTTACAAAATGAAGACTATGGAATGACTATTTATAGCCTAAAAAGGAAGATAAAAGTTTTTCCACTAACAAGGTGGATGATCCATTAATAAGTTGGATGATTAATGGACTTATAATTTTCATAACATTTTCTTAATAGTTGTTTTCTCTTCTACAAGACAAGGCAATAATATAATGGAGATAAAGATTTGTGCAGGGTGGACCCACGTGTATTTTTCGGGTGCTTCGGCACCCACTAAACTCGACGTAGATTAGGTGTAATCATATAAGAAATACAGAATAAATGATATAATATATTAAAATGCACCTAGAGAACCAACACATGATTGGGCGCAATGGCTTGAGGTGTTACTTTTATGTCTAGGGATTTGGGTTTGATTCCCTACAGCTACACATTATTTTTTATAAATTTTTTTTGTGCACCCACAACCTTGAAAACCTGGGTCCGCCACTGGATTTGTGTCAAGTTAGCTCATGTTGTTTCTTTCTTGCTTCTACCATCATGTTAGCATCTTTCCCTCTTTCTCAAACACATTTTACTATTATATTTAATTAAAATGACATGTAGAGTACGTTATAAAAGAAAACTGACATAACTTTTTATGAAATAATTATTTTGATAGATTTCTAGCCTATCCTTGCACAAGATGCGATAGTCACAGCAAGTGATGGGCTAACGGAAGTCATAGAGCTTCCAATGGCAAAAGAAATTGAAGTGGAAGCATCACGCCATTTTCCTCTTTGTGATCGTACGACTGTTTATCTTTCAACTTCTATAAAATACGAGTAACGAGCTCACTTTGAAGTCAACTAAACATATACTAGTAATTAGTAACATCTTATAATAACTACGACTAATAATATATTAACTTGAAAAAATAAAGTAAATTATCTGTTGCAATAAATTACACCAAAATAATTGTGTACAGTAGGAATTATGCATGTGCCTTTTAATGCCTATGGTTAGTGCTGCTCGAGTATATTAGTGACCGAAAGTTTAAAATCGAAAGAAGAAATTAAACTTTAATCAACATATTTTTAGAAGTCTATACTTCTAACTCTTTCAGATACAAAGTTGTTAATAACTTTTGTATTCAAATAATATTTTTAAAATTGATAATATAGCTAATTTATTTTTAGCTTTTCCTGAGATTTACTTGTATCAAACTTTTTTAATACTCCATCCGTTCCACAATAAGTTAATTGTTGAATTTTGACACACATGTTAAGAAAAAAAAAGCAAAGACATAAATTTATCATGTTTTTTCATTTTTACCTTCTTCAAAAAACAAAGACACATGATACATTGCTCCCAATGCACATTTAATGGAGGGTAAATTTAAAAAAAAAATTCCAACATTTACCTTGAATTGTGAACCATTCACTTATTTTGAAACACTAAAATTGCTCCAACAATTCACTTATTGTGAAACGGAGGGAGTAGTTCTTTCTTAGAATAATAAAATGGTCTCGTGGATCCTTATACTTGTCCGAGTTTGTAAAGTGAACACCTCTACCTACACTTTTTGTCATCCGAACCCCTCAACTCAATAAAACTCAACATTTTGAATCCTATTTCGGTGTGTGTAACACAATCGCCTCCACGTCAGCTTTCACGTCATTTTTAAATGTTACATTAAATTTCACGTCATTTTAAATGCCACATAAGAAATTAAATATTAAAATAAATAAACAACTTTTACAAATTGTAGAAAAATTTAAATAATCATGTTCTTATAATTGCTCACAAATTAAGCATCAAATTCATTCCAAATAATTGAAATTCCTCTCCAACTAATTTAAATTTTCAACTATAAATTCATATATACAAATATAATGAATTTTTAATTTTTAAATTTGAATATCTTTAACAAATCCACAAAAACTTCAAGTTTTTTCAAGCTTATCCATGAATTTCACTAATTTTTCAATATCCATTATCACTCACTTTCAATTCAAATTTAAATTTTAATCCTAAAAAAATATGAAAAGATTGAATGAGAGAGGACATTTTAAAAAAAATTATTAAAAAGTGAGTCAAGTTTTTTTTGGTTTGGGGGGTGGGGGCTGGTGCGGAGGAAGAGGGGTTGGGGAGGCCTGTAGGTGGTGCCGGGGAGGGGGGCTAGTGCATTGGGGGTGTTGGGGAGGGAGGCTGGTGCGATGGAGGTGACCTTTTTTTTTTTTTAATTTTTTAAATTATTTTAATTTGTTAAAATAATTTCCACTCGCACCCACTCTCTTATAGTCACACGCTTTATCCAACTCAGCCTTCTCCATGTCACATAAGCTTGGTCAACAGTCAGATGAATCTAAAATATTATATTTTAATGAGTTGAGGGGTTCAAATGACAAAAGTATAAGTAGAGTTATTCACTTTACAAACTTAAACAAATATAAGGATCTACAAAATTATTTTACCTTCTAAAAAAACATATAACTTATTATTGCTTAGGAAAAAATTGAGCTCCTCATATTTTGGGAGCCCAAGGCACATGCCTTTTTTTAACACCTTACAATCAGCCTTGCCTACGGTTCTAGAAAAATGCGAATCATTGTATAGATTCCATTAAAATATACTCGATATTATAAATTACTTTTAGAAGTCTATACCTCTAACTTATTGGGATGCAAAGTTGTTAATACTAGTTTTTATAGTCAAGTATTTTTTTTTAAATTGATAATAAAACTAATCATTTTTAGCTTTATCTGAGATTTAATTGTGTCAAACTTCTTTTAATATTTCTTTCTTAGAAAAACATAACTTATTGTTGCTAAGAAAAAAATTGAGCCCCTCAAATTTGGGGTCCTAAGGCACATGTCCTTTTTTAACACCTTAGAACCGGTCTTGCCTACGGTTCAAAAGAAAATGTAAACCATTGTATAGATTCCATTAAAATATACTCGATATTACAAAATTATTGACAAAGGTGTAGTATATAGAAGCTTTTATTAATTATATCTCTATTTTTTTTTTTCATGTTTGTGTATGTATATACAGGAAAGATTAGATGGCCAGAGCTTGTAGGGAAGGATGGGAAGGAAGCAAAGGAAATAATAGAGAAAGAGAATACAAAAGTCAAAGCTTTCATTTTACCTGTTGGCCATCCAAAGCCTCGTATTATTGGCTGTATGGTTTTTGTTTTTTGTTGACGATGACAACGAAGTTGCAGAAATTCCAATTGTCTGAGTAGCTAATTAATTAATTAAGTAATAATGTTGTTGTCTATCTTTTTAATTGCTGTTCAAAATGTTAGGAGTCATTTGGTCTTTATCTGTCTGTGTTGGTTCCATCTAAATGTAAGTGGTATGTATCCAATGTTGTTATTAGAGTTCAGTCGCGGGTCTATCGGAGACAAACTCTACTTTTATAAGGTAGAGATAAGGTTATCTATACAATATCCACTGCATCCTAGACTCGTGAAATTACTTTCTCATTATATATGCTATATGTTTTTAACAAGAGTATAGCAACTTTTTTGGTGCCATTATAACATCCACGGATAAGGATAATGATTCTTTTTTATTGATTTTTCATTCTTTCGTACCCTTATTAAACCCATACTAATTTCGAATTCATACTGAAAAATTCCACGTCAGAGGTACAAGCACACCCTAATAAAAATAACCTTGTACCGAGAATATTTATTGACTTTTGGGTATGTGTATATGTGTTGGGACATGTTTTGGAGAGCAATAAGGATGTGTAGAAGAAGTGGAAAGAGATAGTTTGACACAAGTTGAAGATCTTAAATAAAAAAGGAAAAAGGATAAAAAATTACTCCTAACCTACTAGATTTAGCTCAAATTTACCCACTATCCACTTATAGGGATTGTTTTTGGGGTAAATAACATAAATCTCGATAATTTAAAGCTTAGTTACAGAAAATCTCGATATTTTGCACAATTACTGAAAATTTCAATTTTGGGTCTGTCGAGATACATAATTAGCTCTCGATACATAATTAGCTTCCGATACATCCAACGAATATACATTTTTTTCATTGAAAATTATCTCCCGATACAATTCAGTGAAGATGCATAATTAGTTGAAATTATTTGTAATTACTTTGTAAGGATGAGAGTTTACATAAATATGGTAAGTTAAGGTGTATGCTTTTTTTTCTTCCCCCTTTTTGCGAACAAAAAAAGATGTCCAAAGTTACGTATGACCTCATTATATTGCATGCATAAAAGTGTGTAATGGATATATATTGTTTATAAAGTGTATAATCTCTCTCTCACAGACATTATCATTCTTTCTTTCGTGTTCTCTTTTAGATTTTATATTTAGGTTTTGATAGTAAATGAGGTTCTGAATTTTGTAAATTTAACTTTTAAATGAAGTAGGGTAGGGGTGGATCCAGATTTTCAAACATGTGGGTTCCTAATAAAATAAATAAAGTTTTAATGGGGAAAAAGGAACCTCCACAAGGGCTCGAACTCACAACCTTTAGCTTTCAAGTGTGCTATTCCTACCACTAAGTTATCCTGCTACTTCGTTATGGGTTGCTACTTATTAATGTTTAAACCTATGATAAATTTTTCTAATGTAATTATAACCCTTACGGTAGTGGGTGTAGGTTTCTGGAAACCCTCACCCGCAATGTATAGATAATAGAAGAGAATTTATGAATTTGTTGAAAAAAACTATGTACGACCTAGTAATGATCATGTCTATTCTCAAGACTAGAACTGATGGTCCACATAATATTTCATGAGTTGATGCATGAAGTTCATGCTTGATAATGAAGATAATGATAATTCAATTCTAAATCTATACATTACTGTAATACACATGAAAATACGAAAGAAGACATGCAATTCAATATCTATATTACTTGAAATCTCATAATCTTCAATTAGAAATAAGTGGGTATAAACTCTAGACTGAAATTCATATAATTTCATATAAAATGTAACTTTAAAACTAATTTTGGACACAAGGATGAAAGGATTACCCTTGTTGAAAAACTCCACATACCTTAATTGATGACTAGATGAAGAAGCTTGAACTTGGAGTTCCTATTTGTGCTCTTGAAGATTGATTCTTGAAGTTCTTGAATTGGGAATCTTGAATTTTGGGTTATCTTGGAAAAAGAATAGTGGAATTTGAATTTCTTGAGGATTAAGATTTGATGTTCTAGGGTTTCTTTGGAGAGTAATTTTGATAAAAATATGCATATAATGGTTAGAATACGATTAATTATCTGTTTTTTATGGATTGGGGCTTAGGGAAATGACGAAATTTCCCTTAAGAATTTAACTCGGAATTGGAAGTCCCAAATTTTGGCCCCAACGCGACGCGTCGCCATCGCTGTAGATTACTAAAAAAAAGACGATTGCCATTTTGGCCTCTGGCTCTATGCGGCGTAATCGCGTTGCGTCACTAGAAAAGGACAAGTGCCATTTTGCACTCCACCGCGATGCGGTGTCTGTCCAATTGGGATTTCTGGAGCGATCCAGGCTAATCGTCGTGAACTACTGAAAAGGGACGAAAGGGAACTGGAGCTTCACCGCGATGCGGCCTAATCGCGGTGCTCCACTGAAAATCAAAAAATTGCGATTCTGCCCTCTACAACGATGCGGTGCTTATAGCGGTGCTATACTGTTTTCACTAAAATCGCCATAACTTCTCAATCGTATATCGGATTAAGGCAAAATTGATATCATTGGAAAGCGGATTCAATTATCTACACATTGGTTGGTCTAGAACTGTAAAATTCTGTACGCATCAAGAATTATATGCTTTTAAAGTTGACCCTTGACAAACTAGGAGCTAGACGGAACTAAGAAAAGAATGGGGTATAACAATATCTCCCCCTTGGGAACATTCGTCCTCGAATGAGACAAGTTAAACTGAGGATACTAAGAAATTGAGACTATATGCTGGCATGCACAACTGCAACAAAATTATATGTCTGAATCTAAATGATACGAAGCGACTGATTGGATTGAGAGTTTTGAACTAAGGTAATTGAGATCATATACTGAACATTCACATCTGGGAACATACTTACATGACTAAGTATGAAACATTAAAACCTCTATCATGAAATCAATTTCTGAGCTGACTTGTCTTTACTTACAATAAGGAGATGATTCATACTGAGAGTTTAGAGTTCACTTGAAGTGTTCAGGATGCTAACATACATATAGAATTGCGAACTGATAACTTATGCAGGCACGAATCATGAGACAGCGAGGCTAAGATCATATAATAGGTATTACACTGTCTGAGCTGGAATACTTGGATACTAAGACCATTCACTGAATACTTATAAACTGAATCATGACTAACTATCTAAATCTAAAATTGATGCCTGATGCCTGGACTAAGCTGAATTCATAATTTGCACATATGCAAACATTTTACCTCATGGAATGGCCTTACTCGGGAAACTTTAGGTAGTACGACTAGATGCAAAGTTGGGAATCTATAGGAGCTTATCTTTTTGACTTCTAAACTGGATTGCAAGCTATATGGACTGGATCATACTAAAAGCTCATACCTAAATGGGGTATATCTTCAACATTCTTCTAGGTAGTTCTAGCGATATTAGGGGGTAAAGAACTCTGGGCATGATCTGAACAAGACATATGAATAAGAAATTACAACATTGCTACAACTCTATAGCATTGAACATAGACCTATAAATCATAAGCTAGGATAGAATTACTAGGCCTTGAGCAATGCAACTTCTTACTTTCAAGCTTAGCAACACTTCTCAAATACTTGTAAGACCCCACAAAGTTCCTCATTGTCTAAGCCCTTTAAAGCATGTCAAGAGAGGTCTCACACTTAGAAAATTTGGCTAAGTGTTGGAATCTAGTTATTTCATAAGCCTTCAAACTTTGAGGATTTTGCTTTCGACCTTCCCGACCTCCGACAGTTGATTTTCTTGTTGATTCATGATGGGGAAAATTGAGAGTACATCCCGGGTGAGTTTTAAAATTTTTGGATGAGCGTAAGGGCATGTTTGGTATGGCAAAATAGTAGCTCGGGGCGATTAGCTCGTGGTGCCTCACCGAGTACGGTACCTGGGGGTCACTGTGATGGGAAAAGAGGCACCCCTCCCAATCCGGTGGACTACGCACCTCAGCGACCTGGCTAGTCCATCTGGGGAAATTTTTGCATTCCAACTCCGTGTCATTAAGGGCAAAAGGGTTATTTTCCACCATCTATTAGCCCCAAAACACGAGAGAAAGCCTTCTATTGCCAAAATATAGTCATATTCTCTCAATTTTTCTCTAGTACAGAGCTTAAGGTTTCAACTCAAGATTCAAGAAAACTCAAGATTCCACCGTTAGTTTTCCAAATTAATTCAAGAATTAAGATCCCTAGATTAAGAGCTTCAAGAATTTTCATTCAAGAACACAAATAGAGTCTCAAAAGCAAGTTCTTCATCTAAGATCATCATCTACGGTATGTGGGATTGGAACAAGAACAATTCTTTCGTTCTTGTGCCCAAATACTTAAATTTTTATTAAAGATTTCATGATTTGTATGTTGGGGTTTTACCCAAAATAGCTTGCTTTGAGTTTATGAACTTAAAAGTAATTTAAGCCTTGAATAACATGGTTATTTTATCAATTTATGTTTTGGATTGAGGATTTATACCATGAATTGCACATTCCAATAGTGAATTGATATTTTCAAATGTTTCCAAGGTAGTTGACAAGAATTAAGCTTCATTATGAAATTTTGATCATTTAAGTATATTTCCTTTAAACCCAAGTATGAATTTTGATATCTCATGAAAAGTATAATATTAGTACGTTTTAACAAGCAAGTATTCGGATTTTAAAGAGAGATTGATATTTGATCCTAAGCTAAGATAGAAATCTATATTATTTATACAGATTATGATTTAAAGCTAAGAGAGCATAGTTGGTTTTAATTACGAACCCTTATGCTATTTTTAAGGTGGATTTCCTAAAAGTCCTGAGCAATAAGTATGGGAGTAGTATTTAGCACCGAGTTGAGTATGGTTCCAAGGTCTCATGCCCCAGAGCTACGTGCCACCGTAGGCTTATGATGCCCATAGTGGGCTAAGATAGTGATCACTTAAGTTAAGGTTTTATTCTAATGGCAAGGGTAGAACAACTCTCCCCAACGTGGGTAAGACGTTGGACTCCATGAAGAATGCTCACATGGTTTATGTCGGTTAGAGGAAGCTCCCAAGTCCTTGAGTTCACAAAGTTCTATAATCCCTAAGTTTCAAAAGAAGTCCGCTATTCTCCTTAAGATAATAGTATATATATATATATATATATATATATATATATATATATATATTTTGAAAGCTATTTGTTTTAAGATTTCCCAAGTTCTCCAAGTTCCTAAGTCCTAAGAGAGAGAATTTAAGTACAACTTTTAGAACTAAATGTGATGGCTCACAAGACTTATAAAGCATGTTTTTCTTCTTATTGTAACATATTTCAGATATTCCAGATTATGTGAGTCACTTACATTTAACACGCATTGTTTTATAAGTGATGAATATAAGACATGCTTTATTTATGCATTGCACCCCCATATACTCAGTACATCCTCAAAGTACTGATATACATATATGTCTATGTGCTACATTGTCTTATAATGTAGGTTCAGATGCTCAGTATCAGTAGTGAGAGTAGTTCGAGCATCTCTATCTACATTCTTACAGTTGGTGAGTCCTTATGGTTTGAGGACCTACTCTTGCAGATTTCCAGTTTTCTTTGTATTTGAGTTATTAGTTTCAGTTCAATCCGAGTCAGTTGGGGGTCTATCCTAATGGCTCTCCAGTTCTTCAGTAGTAGAGGCTTGTCGGACTATTAGTTGATTTTTAGACTTTCAGTATTTGTCATTCAGATAGTGTACACAGTTTATTTCAGTTCATATTTGATATAATATAGGTCTAATGCTTGATTAGTTTATCTTAAAGTAAACTCTAGATTTAGTAGCAGGCTCAAAGGGTTAGCTTGGGGCTATTCTTAGCCTTGAGCACAGAGTGACACCTCGAGATGTAATTTTGGGGCGTTACAAACTTGGTATCAAAGCCTAAGGTTTAGAGAGTCCTAGGGAGTCGAACAAGCCGCGTTACGTAGAGTCTTGACCAACGGTATGAAGCGAGCCACATCTATGAGCAAGAGGCTAGAAGCATTTAGGAATATCTTTTTTTTCTTTCACAATCCATCGTGCTTACATCTGTCTCTATCTTCTATTAAATCGTTCTCTTTTATGATAGAATATGCCTCTTAGCAGAGTTAATTCCCGTAGAAATGATAACCAACCACCTCTGGCTGTTGATCCTCTAAATGAGAATGTGTTTCATGCTAAGTTTTGGGCTGCCTTTCAAATGTTAGCCCAAGCTGTGGCCGCCAATGTTTAAGCCAATAATCAAGCTACGGTTCCACATCAACAAGAAGGTGATTTATCCACAGCCAGACTTCATGAATTTATGAGGATGAATCCATCGGAATTCTTTGGGTCGAAGGCAGGTGAGGACCCACAACTGTATCTTGATGAGGTGAAAAAGATCGCTATTAGGATCTATTAACTGACTGAGATTACTGAGATTTCCTGAGTCATGAGACTGACTGAATTCTATTGATCATGGATTGATTGAGAGTATCTTGAAGACTGATATTGGCTCTAGGCACATAGCTAAATTGTCGGGTATTAAATACCCCCGGACTCGATAGCATGAAACTGACATGACATGATACTTCTTGAACACATGATCAAAATCTACAATTCATAATACAATCATTGGGGAAAATTTATGAGGTACTTGCTAATCATAATCTTACACATGAGTAGGAATGCATATAAACATGTCATAATTTTATCAATCTAATCTCATGAGAATTCCATAAACCAATTAAAATGCACAATAATAGCATGTGAATCATTTTGAAAATAAGGATAAAACATAAATTCATCATTTAGGCCCTAATGAGTCATATGGCATTATTTTTGTTCTCTTAGGCATTTTATCAAACACCTAGGATGCATAACTAGGGCATAGGCATAATCATCAAATTAATACATCATAATTCCATAAAACAACTCCATTGATAGGTTTTCAAGCTACATGCTAACATAGATTCGTGAAAACACATTAAATATTCCAACTTGTGAATCATACTACAACACCAACATGATCATAATCAATCCACAACATTAATATCATAATTTATGATTTAAAATTAGATTCTTGGACTTCATGGATGAAAGAAATCCATGAATGAACACCTGACATACCTTGGATGGAATATTCTTGAAGATAACGGTGGAATCTCTTGAATTTGAATCTTCTATGAAAACCCTAGACTTGTTCTTGACAGTATTTGATAGAAACAACTATATTTTTGGCTTCAAAATGGATAAATCTCGTGTTTTTAGGTTTATATAGGGGTGGGAAATTCAACCTACTGCCCTTGAAAGTTTGGGCTGAATGCTTAAAATTCGCCCCAGGTGGAGTACCCAGGGCGGCGCCCTGCCTAGCCCGGGGGATTATCCTGAGCAACGCCCTGCCTAGCCCGGGGGAGTATCCTGGGCGGCGCCCTGCCTATCCCGGGGGAGTATCCTGGCGGCGCGGACTTATCTCCTCGAGCTACTATTTTGGCATACCAAATATGACCTTAAGCTCGTCTAAAAATTCCGAAACTCACCTGAGATATACTATTGACTTGCCCCATCGTGATGCAACTTTAAAATCAACAAACGGAGTTAAGGAAGGTCATGAAATAAATCCCCGAAGTTCAGAGGCTTAAAATAAGACTAAGTCCCTAAACACTTAGCTAAAATTTTCTAAGTGTTGGAGCTTTTATAGAGCTTTAAGAGCTGAATTTTGACTTAGACTTTTACGGGGTCTTACACCAAAAGATAGAAGTTTTCTCCCAAGGGGGAGATGGCTGTTGACATACCAAATTAGACTGTGTGTGCCTTGTGTTGATGAGTTGAGGCAAAGAATTATAGCTGAAGTGCATGGAGCACGGTATTCCATTCATACCAGTGCTACCAAGATGTACCGCAATTTGCGGGAAATCTATTTGTGAAGTGGTATGAAAAAGGACATAACAGAGTTTATAGCAAAGTATGCAACTTGTCAATAGGTTAAGGTGGAGCACCAAAAACTTGGTGGTACATTGGAAGAGTTTCATATTCCCACTTAGAAGTGGGAAGATGTGAATATGGATTTTGTGACTGGTTTACCCCTTTCACGTCGTCGTCATGATTCGATTTGGGTTATTGTAGACAACTTGACTAAGTCAACACATTTTTTGCCAGTGCATACGTCCTATACAACTGAGGATTATGCTAAGTTATATATTCAAGAGTTATTCAGGTTGCATGTAGTTCCCTTGTCTATCATCTCAGATAGGGGTACTCAGTTTACTTCTCAGTTTTGGAAAGCCTTTCAGAAAGGTCTTGGCACCCAAGTTCATCTTTCCACCCTCAGACAGATGGCCAGGCAGAAAGAACTATCCAGACTTTAGAAGATATATTGAGGGCATGTGCTCTTGATTTCAAGGGTAGTTCGGATGAGCATTTTCCATTGATTGAGTTTTCTTATAATAACAGTTACCATTCTAGCATTCAGATGACCCCATTTGAGGCTTTGTATGGGAGAAAATGTAGGTCACCCATAGGTTGGTTTGAAGTGGGTGAGGCCGCTTTAGTTGGGCCTGATGCAGTGTTTGAGGCTATGGAGAAAGTTAAGTTGATTAGAGAAAGGTTGAAGACATCACAAAGTCGTTAGAAGTTATATGCAGATGTGAAGAGAAGAGATCTTGAGTTTGAGGTTGGTGATTTAGTGTATCTGAAGATTTCACCCATGAAAGGGGTGAAAAGATTTGGTAAAAATGAGAAGCTTATTCCCTGTTATGTTGGCCCTTATAGAGTTCTGAGTCGTGTTGGGAAAGTACCTTATGAGATTGAGTTGCCCGCAGATTTATCAGCTGTTCATCCAGTATTCCATGTCTCTATACTTAAGAAGTGCGTTGGTGATTCCGTTATTGTAGATCCTTTAGAAAGGTCAGATATTCAGAATAGTCTTTCATATGATGAGATTCCAGTTGAGATCCTAGATTATCAGATTCATAGACTAAGGAACAAAGAAGTTCCCTTGGTCAAAGTTCTTTGGCGGAATTAATCAGTTGAGGGCGCTACTTGGAAAGCAGAAGCAGATATGCGAGCCAAGTACCCTCAACTCTTCTTCGCAAACTCAGCTTTAGCCGAAGGTACTACTCTTCCTTAATTCAGTTCTTTTCTAATAAAAAATTCGGCTATATAGTTATATTTATTATAAATTCATGCACTCAAAGATTATCTCAGAAGCTCAGAATGATTTAGAATCAGTTTAGCAATCTTATTTCAGATGTGCATGCTATCATGTACCCTCAGATTCCTCAGAATTCTTAGCCTAATTAGCAAGATTCGGGGATGAATATTCCCAAAGGGAAAATATTATAAGACCCCGCAAAGTTCCTCATTGTCTAAGCCCTTAAAAGCATGTCAAGGGAGGTCTCACACTTAGAAAATTTGGCTAAGTGTTGTAACCTAGCCATTTCATAAGCCTTCAAACTTTAAGGATTTTATTTCCGACCTTTCTGACCTTTGATAGTTGATTTTCTTGTTGATTCATGATGGGGCAAGTCGAGAGTACGTCTCAAGTGAGTTTCAAAATTTTTGGATGAGCGTAAGGGCATGTTTGGTATGGAAAAATAGTAGCTCGAGGAGATTAGCCCGTGGAGCCTCGCCCAGTCCGGTACCTGGGGGCCACCACGATGGGCAAGGTGGATCCCCACCCAGTCCGGCAGACTAGGCACCGCGGCACCCTGGCCATTCTAGCTGGGGCAATTTCTGCATTCCAACTCCGTGTTATTAAAGGTAAAAGGATCATTTTCCACCATCTATTAGCTCCAAAACACGAGATCAAGCCTTCTATAGCCAAAATATAGTCACATTCCCTCAATTTCTCTCAATTTCAACCCAAGATTCAAGAAAACTCAAGATTCCACCGTTAGTTTTCCAAATTAATTCAAGAATTATGATCTCTAGATTAAGAGCTTCAAGAATCTTCATTCAAGAACACAAATAGAGTCTCAAAAGCGAGTTGTTCATCTAAGATCATCATCCAAGGTATGGGGGTTTGAACAAGAACAATTCTATCATTATTGTGCCCAAAGACTTAAATTTTTATTAAAGATTTCATGATTTGTATGTTGGGGTTTTACCCAAAATATCTTGCTTTGAGTTTACGAACTTATAAGTAATTTAAGCCTTGAATCACATGGTTGTTTTATCAATTTATGTTTTGAATTGAGGATTTATACCATGAATTGCACATTCCAATAGTGAATTGATATTTTCATGTGTTTCCAAGGTAGTTGACAAGAATTAAGCTTCATTATGAAATTGTGATCATTTAAGTATATTTCCTTTAAACCCAAGTATGAATTTTGATATCTCATGAAAAGTATAATATTAGTACGCTTTAAAAAGCAAGTATTCGGATTTTAAAGAGAGATTTACCTTTGATCCTAAGCTAAGATAGAAATTCATATTATTTATACAGTTTATGATTTAAAGCTAAGAGAGCATAATTGGTTTTAATTACGAACCCCTATACTATTTTTAAGGTGGATTTCCTAAAAGTCCTGAGCAATAAGTATGGGAGTAGTATTTAGCACCGAGTTGGGCATGATTTCAAGGTCTCATGCCCCAGAACTATGTGCCACCGTAGGCTTATGATGCCCATAGTGGGCTAAGATAATGATCACTTAAGTTAAGGTTCTATTCTGATGGCAAGGGTTGAATAAATCTCCCCAACGTGGGTAAGACATTGGACTCCATGAAAAATGCTCACATGGTTATGTCGGTTAGAAGAAGCTCCCAAGTCCTTGAGTTCACAAAGTTCTATAATCCCTAAGTTTCAAAAGAAGTCCCCTATTCTCCTTAAGATAAAAGTATATAAATTTTGAAAGCTATTTGTTTTAAGATTTCCGAAGTTCTCCACGTTCCTAAGTTCTAAAAGAGAGAATTTAAGTACAACTTTTAGAACTGAATATGATGGCTCACAAGACTTATAAAGCATGTTTTGTTTCTTATTGTTACATATTTCAGATATTCCAGCTTATGTAAGTCACTTACATTTAGCATGCATTGTTTTATAAGTGATGAATATGAGATATGTTTTATTTATGCATTGCACCCCCATATATTCATTACATTCTCAAAGTGTTGATCCACATATATGTCTATGTGCTACATTGTCTTATAATGTAAGTTTAGGTGCTCAGTATCAGTAGTGAGAGTAGTTCGAGCATCTCTATCTACACTCTTACAGTTGGTAAGTCCTCATGGTTCGAGGGCCTACTCCGGTAGATTTCCAGCTTTCTTAGTACTTGAGTTATTACTTTCAGTTCTGTCCGAGTCAGTTGAGGGTCTGTCTCAATTTCTCTCCAGCTCTTTAGTAGTAGAGGCTTTCAGACTATTAGTTGATTTCAAGAATTTCAGTATTTATCATTCAAACAGTGTACACAGTTTATTTCAGTTCAGATTTGATTTAATATATGTCTAATGCTTGATTAGTTTATCTTGAAGTAAACTCCAGATTTAGTAACAGGCTCAAAAGGTTAGCTTGGGGCTATTCTTAGCATTAAGCACCGTGTGACTCCTCGGGATGTAATTTTGGGGCGTTACAATACTTCCTCAACTATACTATTCCCCTTAAATACCATATTCACTTGATTCAACTTATAATTCTCACATGGGCATTGATAAATCCATCTACTAAAGTCGAAACTGAACTAAATTCTCTCATCATGGTCAAGCCTAACTCAAAATCACAAGGTACTTCACATAACACCATAATACTAGTTTGAACCATGAATTTAGTACCCCAAGAGTTGTCATAACTGCTCACCTCTAGGATAATTCTTCTCATCACTTTAACAACTAAATTCAGCCTTTTACTTGAAATTCATTAGTGCCTAATGCACCTATCCTCTAATATACCAACATGACATCCAAGACTATCTTCATAACCATATATGCGCTTCTAAACAAACACCCATAGAAGCATCTTTCTCATATTCTCTAATACCTCTATCAATAAAAACTTCCATGCACTATTCTTAAGAAGACACATATAAAAATATTTTCATCTAACCAAGTCATACACAAAAAGCTTCACCTCAATATTCCTTCACTTATATACTTACATAAAACAAGAATACGACCATTTTTCCCAACATAACATATTTACTCTCTCCCATCTACACTATAGTACATCATCACTATCTTGACCTAACGGAAGGTCACTGAAAGGTTGGAATATCAGGACCCAAAACATGAAGGTATACTAAGCATAAGTTGACACTTTACTAAGGTATGGGGAATAGAGCATTCCCGACATGGATTCATTAAAGAGATCTAATCCAAGGACGTATATGATATAAATCTGAATTTCACTGATCATTAAGAGTGTTGCATGATTACTGGAACAGAACATACTGTAAAGCATGAGTACCTGAGTCTGAGTTTAGAGTTCATGATTTCATGGAACATGATTCCGATTGCTGAATGAACTGGAACTCCTCATACTAGGAATTGGGAGAGTACATGATTCTCTAGTATGTGAATGAGCATGAACTATGATCATGGAACTGGCACGAAGGCATGCGTAGATATCAGGATAACCGAAGTACAAATACAAAAATAAGAATGAGTCGGGCATCTTTCTCCCACACTGGTAGCACTACTAGAATCTGAGAATATGCCTTGGTTACTTATCCTACCTTCTCCTCCTTAACTTTAAGCCATTATTCTAAGTCTGTGGAACTTCTTTACTAGACTCTAAATTGGACTACAATCACTGAACTCTAGAGTCTGGGATATAAAAATACACGTAAATAATAAACTTAACCCGAAAGACTACTTCTAAGATACAACTCTATCTTTCTATAGCCCCAATAGTCATCATATAATACTTGAACACTTACTAACTTAGAATCTTCATGAGTATCCCCATAGCCAAAGTGCACACCATCTAGTGCTTCAACTCTTATTTCTATTAGCTCAATCTTCAAAAACTCAATCTTAGATTCTAACACTTAACATGGATATCACCAAACCTTTAATGAACCATACTACTTCCGTTATAGCCTACTAGTATCATATCTCTAAGCTTATATTTTCCTGATCCATGAGAATCAAGATCATATAAAAGGTTCAACATTATCTACCCATAAGTTCTCAACTTAGGTATTAAGAACAGCATATACTATATAACTAGCCTTCTTCCACTTAGCAACTCAACGGTACTACTAACTACACACAACACGTAATAACCTTAGAAAATAAAGCAACCCCATATCACCTTGGGTACACCTCCACATCATATGTACAACATCATTCTTAATTACGAATAAATGGAGTTAAACTCTTGCATATACTATTCAAGCCTACTAGATCACTTCCATTCAACTAGCATCACTGACCGAGCAATCATTGCTTCCACCTTGATGACCATCCACTGTTCCAACTTAGTGTTTAGTGCTAGGCATGATTAACAACCCAATCTCACATACTATTCTCACTTGGAAGCTATAAAATAAAACATCAAGAAACACTAGTACTAGAGCCCCATAACAACTATAATCGATCACAATCATATGGCATACTCTATTAAAATCCATTAGCACACCCCTCTTCCATACATCTCTAGTACTTACCCATCTATATATCACTTTCATGGCTCTTTTAGACACATAATTTGGTCCCTCTCCGAAATTATTTTTTACTCATTTACCACTTTATCATACACCCTCTTTTAGTTGATAATTTTTGCACAAAATAACAAAAATAATAATCAACCTTGAACAAATCCATCACAAAAAATAACCTTCTTACCAATTAAAAGTGGACACCTCACCCCACCCCCTCACTACCTCACCTCACCCCTACCCACGTACACCCCCCTCCCTCACGTTTTTTGTTTTCTTTTTGGACCATAGACACCTCACAATAACAAAATGGGGCACAAAACAACAAATACACACCCTCACTAACAAATTCATACATACCACTGAAATATACACATAGTGAACTCTCCATTTTTTCCACAGAATATTCACCAATAACACACATAGAGACTCCCATTTTTCCATTCCACATAATTCACACACTCTCTTCACAAACATATACATACACGACACATAGCGTGATCGGCACACCTTATCAAAAATGAAAACCCATTCACGCACACACATCTAAACAGATCTACACACACTCGGGAAAGGAAATATAAGAGAGATCAAGTGAGAAGAGAGAGATCGAGGTCTAGAGATGGAAATTGAGGGAGAGTGTGATGGTACGGGGTTGATTTAACTGGTTTTCAAAAAATTTTCTCGCCGGAAACATGTTGATTTAGTCATAGAAAAAATCCAGCATCGCCGGTTGTACTACTTTCGGTGAAATCTGTTGGAAAAGGGCGTCGTCAGTTAAAAATCGATCCAAAATTATGTTGTTTGTTCATATTCAGCTTGGGATTTGGGCGTCGTTATTCGTTAGTTCGTCTATCTTTTTTTGGGGTTGCAATTTCTTGATTCAAGTTGTTTGTTTGTTATTGAGGTCGGATTCGAGATTTTCTAGATGCGGTTCTATCTTCGATATATTAAAATCGACAGTTGAGGTTCAATTCTATTCTTTTCCCTTTTTTTATTTCATTGTTTATAATATTTGATGTGTTGGATTGAATATCATGTGTTGGTTGATCTCTATTGGTAATGAATAATTGCTTGTGTGAATGAGTAGTTGATTTACTTGATTAGTGGATTGCGTAATTGAATTAGTTTAATCATGTTGAGAATGAATTTGGGGGGGTGGGGCGAGAATTGAAAATGGATAAAAAATGAAAGTGATTGGTTCGTATTGATTAATTGATGTTTTTTGTTGCAAAATAGGCATCGGATTTTCTAAGTTTGATAATATCACGTTTTAGATCGAAACTAGTAGGCAAATTCTAAGTTGCGTAGGTAAATTTTAGGAATGGTGTTTTTTTGAAAGTTTGAATGTGTGTGTGAACATTTCTTTTTACTTTATCGCATAAGATTTGATGATATATTTATTCGCTGGGGAATTCCCCGAGATTATATTGTACTTATTCACCGGGAAATGTTCAGAAGTATTTTATACTCGGAGGACGTCCGTGATGAAGGCCGGATGCATCAGGTAAAACATTGGTGCATAGTTTAGGATTAGTGTAGGTTAGCGTAGGTTTAAGTTTCCGAATTTTTCTATTTTGGGATTGTATAATTGGACTGGATATTATATTTTTTGGGATTCATTTTGTTTGTATATGTTTGTTTAATTATTGTGTGTTTATGTGGTTTATACATTCTTAGCGTCGAATTAGCTAATATACTCCACAGAGTGACCGTGGTCGAACCACGAGATCGAGGGGTGCCTAACACCTTCCCCTTGGTCAACAGAATTCCTTAAACGGAATCTCTGTTCGCAAACCAGTTTTAAAGAGTCAAATCATTTTGAAAAAGGATTTTTCAAAGGTGACTTGGCACACCAGATTTATGTCAAGTGGTGACTCTGAATATAATTATGAAATGGATACTTTTCGAAACAAATCTTCATTTTGTCACTTTAATAATAAAAACCATTTCAAACTTTAAAATTTATCTTTTTGGTAAGAAGGGGTGTGACAGTTCTGGCGACTCCGATAGGGATATTTTCAGAATTCGAGCTTGTTTTGAGTTGTATCGACTTAGTTTGATATTATGAGTGTATAAACGTTGTTTGTGTTATCGTTTGTATTTGTTTTATCATTGTTGAGTGTCTACGTGCTCTTTGTTTACAGTTTTTCTGTTATGTGTTACCGCTCTACATCTGGCATCATGTGTATAACCTGAGTCATTTTTTCGCAATAAGTCCATAGTACACGTGTGTACACGACCTCTAGTTGAGTCACCCTTATTTTAGTAGGGGAAGCCGTCGGGTGTATGGAGTGGGTGGGAAGGTCTCGCAGCCACTAACGACCATACATTTTTTCGAACAGCCTTATCAGTGAATCCAAGCCAAGGTCAGCCTTTAGGTCATGATTATCTGCATCATATTGAGACCTAGTGGTACCCACTTGGTCCTTTATAAGAGACTGACCTCTACCGCATCCCTACGTGCTAATTGTTGCATCTTTGAAAGTAACAGGGTCATTTGACATACTGATTTGGGAGAAAGCATGTATGTAGACAAGGACAAATAAAAAAAAAGAGAAAAAGAAAAGGCGAGTCAAAAAAGAATTTCGTAGTTTTTAGGGTTCTTTATGACTTTTGTTATTCATAATCCAAAAATTCAAAAAGATTTTCTACTTTTTGCAATCATTTTCTCAAAAAAAAAATCATCTAAAAGATTTCATTTTGTCTCCTTTAGCAGACATTCATAATTCAAAATTTTCAAAAAAGGATTTTTCTTAATAGGAGCTTTTATAAAATTCAAAAAAATGGTAGAAGTCTTGTACATTCCGCATAACGAAAATATCAAAAATATTTGTTCTTTCATAGTTGTTAGAGTCAGTTTATGTGAAGTGTCTACTTGAAAACTCAAAAAGATTTATTTTGTTTAACGTTGTTCATAGCCTGTCTTTGGTCATGTCTCTCAAGTTAAGGTTCATTTTGTTATTTAGTCCTTAATTGTCCAATCTGGACGAACTACGCATCCCTGATTCTCCCCTCTTGGGAGTGAGATACGTAGGCAACCCATTGTGGGTTTGGGGATCTTATTTAAAAAATCCAAAAAAAAAAATTTCTTCACTCATCATTTAGAGTAGGTGTTTCATATACATCTTTAAAAGAAAACTACAAAAAAAAATTCTTTAATATGTTCAAGTTTTATTTTTGTATGAAGTACAAAATTGAAAACCCTAAAAGATTTTTCTTTGGTAATCATAGGTTTCATTTTGTATAGAAATCTGAAAAATTCAAAAAGATCTTCTTCACTCTTCATTTAGAGTAGGTGTCATATACATCTCTTAACAAAAACCACAAAAAGATTTTCCTTTAATAGTTTCAAGTTTCATTTTCATATGAAATGCAAAATTGAAAATCAAAAAAAAAATTCTTTGGTAATCATAGATTTCATTTTGTCTAGGATTTTAAAACTAAAAAATTCAAAAAGATTTTTGTCAATTCTTTTGACAATTTGTTATTTTCTTTGCTTCTTAAAGTTTCAAGAAAAAGAAAAAGATAGAGAGTTGATCAGTCATTTTGTGGCCAAACTTCATGAACTACGTACACCTGATTCTCTTCTCTCAGAAGTGAGATACATAGGCACCCTTCTTAGGTTCACTGACATTTAAAAAAAAAGAGGTTTTGAAAAATTGTTAAACTCTAACACATTTGTTACCTCTTGTTAAGTTAGTTTAAGGTGGTTGGTTTGTGGCATCCTGGATGGTCCTCCATATCATAAGGAAGGGTTAGTTTGTATCCAACAAGGATATAGAGAGTGACCTCATGGATCAAACAAAGTGTCAGGAAAATGAGAGTTTAAAGGAAGAGAATTTGAGACTAAGGCAACAAATGATGGAAATTTATCGAGCTTGGTTCAGTGGACTGACCCTCCTCCGTTCCCCACTATTAACCCTGCAAATACCTTGAGTCTTTCACCAAAATTGCAAAGTCAGTTTTCTACTATTGTTGATACACCACAGCATGCCTCAGAATCCATTCCACGTCAAATGGACACCAATACTTCTACCATTCTTTATTTAGCTCCTCAATATAAGCCTACCACATTCACAGCACCACATACCGTCTGTGCTTTTATTATTCAACATTCTACTGACGCTTCCGCTTTGGCTATCAATCCAACAATTGTGCTTCGCCAGTCTACTAGTGAATCCATATACAATACTCTTGATGATAATTGTTATACTCTTGAGCCTGCAGTTAAGTCAAGTGGACCGCCAAAATTTCTTACTGAGAAACCTAGTATGTCAGAAGATCCAGAGAAAATGGTTGGAAAGTGAAGAGTGAAGAAAATGATATGAAAAGTTCCCCGAGACTTGTGGGATATGGAGATGTTTTGTATAAACACTGGGGCATGTCTTCAAGTGTTAACCTTTCTCCAAGCTTTGAGACATCAAAATTTGGGGAGCCTGATGGATAGAAGGATTCCATGAAACATTTGGGATGACATTACAATCAATCAAGGAAAACATAAGGAAATAAGAAAGAAAACACACCTATTGTAATGCCAGGGCCAAAGCAGAGTTTGAGAGGTCCAACCCACCAATACTGTCAGCCTCAATTATGAGATTTCATATTAGATCCATATAACCACTTGCAACAAGGTTCCTTTCTCCAAAATCTAAGAAATCCCATTCCACTTCCTCAATATCCTTTGAACAATGCACAATCATATGCTCATCCATCTTTCTATCCATAATGGCATGCCCCGGTCCCTCAACGTCGTCCTCAACCCCCACAAATTTACCAAGGAACCTTTAAATTTAAGTTTATCCTAGGCAAAGGTTAATTTAGGGAGTCCTATACCAGTTTGTTCCAGACATTGAGACAATAGGGCATGATTACTCTTATCCCTAGGTATACTTCCAATCCACATTCAAAAATTTTTGATCCTAATGTATGATGTGCTTATCATTCTAATATACAAGGTCACAGTATTAAAGATTATAGTATTTTGAAAAGAGAAATAGAGAAAATAATTCAAGAAAAATTAATTGTGGTGCAAAACATTGACACCTCAACCGTCTCACAGAGTTCTTCGCAAGCATGTGGTACTGTACAATATGCATGAAGCAATGAGTTAAGCTTGGGGACGTAGAACTTATTTGTTGAAGGGAATATGTCTGATCATGGTGTAAGCTCAAGTCATGCTGATATTCAAACCAGTGGCTAAGTTGTCAGGTTGAGAAATTAAGAAGTCACCCTTCTCCCTACTAGAAAGAGGTCTGGTAGTTTGTTTTGTTTTCTTTTTTGTTTTTCAAATTATTTCAGGGTTGTAGTTCGGGATCTATCTTGTTTTGTCCCTTTGTCGTTTATGTTAAAACCCTTCTATCTTTCATTTTAACTAAATAGAGTGCCCCTTTTCCCTTTATGTTTTATTTCTTTACATAGTATATTTTATGTTGGCTCTAGTGATATAATATGCTGGCAGAATTTTCAGCTAGATCTTGAAATCTAATTTGAGCATGAACATTGAATCAGAGGCCTAAAGTTAGAAAAAGAATTTGAGAAAATAGGTAGAGTGCTGAGACATTTGGTGACCATGTTGAAGCCTTCTTTGAAAATTAAGGCCATTGTTTTTTAGAATCACAAGAATAACTTTGTCATCAATTGAAAGACATATCTCAATTAGGTCAAATATTGAATGTGCGATTCTATGCCAAAAGCAACAGAAATAAAATTAGCTCCATAGAGTCATGAGTCCTTTAGGATGAGGAATGTACAACAAAGGTGAAGTTGTATGTTGGACAAGAGCAGAAGAAGTAGTGATGCACAGGCTTAGTAAGTTAATGCTGTAAAAAATTTCACACATGATCTTTATCTCCCACTTTTAAATTACGTGTTATGTACTTTCATCCTCAAGGATTGATATGATGAAGGCATTTTATTCTGCTATTCAAACATTGTGTCATCTTTTGTTTGCCCCATTTGAGCTTTAGTCCTATTTTCTTTCATACCCCTCTTTTGGAATCAAGATAGAGTCAGTAAAGTTCAAAAAAAGTATTGAGTAAAAGATTAAAGTCAGAATAGTTTTCAAAAAAAAAAGAGAAAAAGAGAAAAAATATGTCAAAAAGAAAAAAGAGAGTGTCAAGAAAAATAAAGTCAAACAGGTTCCAAAGAGAAAAAGGGTCAACAAAAGAAAAAAAAAATCATAATCAAGCAAAAGAACAAGTTGTCGGAACTACATGTGACCTGATTCTCCTCTCTTGGGAGTGAGCTATGTAGGCTTCCTTACATTGGGCTCAGTCCAACAAAATGAACAATTTAGAATTGCCCAGTCAAAAGAAACTGGGGCATGAGTTAATCTTCATTTTTTGAGTCGATTCCAAAATTTGTAATTCCCACCCCACTTCAAGTGTCGTTTGGGCCTCATGCTATCCTTTCTTTCTAACCCTATCCAAAAGCCAAGTTATAATCAAAGAAAGACCTTTAAATCAATCTTTGAGGATGTTAAGGTTAAGCATGCACGGGATATGATGATGCATTTGACAACTACTTGTCTTCCTCATCATAAAAAATCAAAAGGGAAATAAAAATGAGAGAATCTTATTTGTGAAAACCCTCCCGGGCACCGTAAGACAATGGTAAGTTGAGAAAGATAAAAATGAGATAGTCTTATCTTGAAAACCCTCACGGGAGCTGTAAGACAACGGTGAGTTAAGAGAAATGAAAATAAGAGAGTCTCATTGGTGGAAAACCCTCATGGACACCATAAGGCAATAATGAGATGAGGAAAACAAAATGAGAGAGACTTGTAGGAGAAAATCCTTTAAGGCAGCACTAGCCAAATGAGGTCTCCGAATGCAATTGGCCAAGGAATTAAGTCAGTTTTAGGGCCATTAACTCAACAACAATTTGTGAAAGTTTAGATGAAAAGATCAGTCAGTTTAATCCAAAATTCATGTCATAATCGTTAGAGTGAATTGTCATTTTCAGATAAACTTTTCTTTTATCATTTTTTTTTGTAATGGGGGCATTCATTGTCGTTTCTTTCTTCTCCATAGTTATATTTTTATTTTCTTGAGTCATTTATCCAAACATAACAAAAGTTATTATCATTTTTCTCTTGTCTTTAAGTCAAGTCCATTTCAAAATAAGTGAGAAAGGATTTCAAAACTGGCTACCAACTTTTTCAATTGCACAAAGCAAGACAGAAAGGCCAGCGCATGAAAGAGACATGATTGTGAGAAAAAATAAGGCATGCAAAAAGTTTCGTCAACAGACAAATATGGGAACTCATGAAAATACCACGGTTCAAAGAGTTTATCTGAGGAGCATGGCAAAGAGGAGATGTTGTGTTTTGTTTTAGAGTCACTCTTAATAATTTGAGTTTCGGTCAATGATGCGGGAAGTCAAGGTCATATGTTAATGGTTGAAAGCAAAATTGAATGTGACTAGCGCAAAAGCAATTTTCTCAAAAGCCAAAGCCACAACCAGTCACTATGTTTTTAAACTCACAAGTTTTCTTTAATGAAACAGAAACACATGTGACATTCAAATCAAGGAATTCAAAGCCTAAATATTAAAGGTCGTAATTTCTCACTTCAACAAATGCAAGAGACAATATTGTTGCACAGGTTTGGTGATCAAAGCCATGGTAAAACTCATAATCCAATATCTCTAGGAGACACACTTCATTGTTTAGGATACACATTTCCTTGAGTAATTCAAGTGGCATTTGTAAGGAGATGTATTTCCATGTATGGGTAAATCAAGCGACATTTGTAAGGAGATGCACTTTCTTATTTGGTGATTCAAGCGGTATTTATAAGGAGACTCACTTCCTTGTTTGAGTAATTCAAGCGGCATTGGTAAGGAGACACACTTCCTTGATTGGGTAATTCGAATTTTACTTGTTAGGTGATGCACTTCCTAAACTTGATTCTTTATTCGAAGAAGATATACCTCCTAGTAGAGTCAGACCCCTTGATTCCTAGAAGATGTACTTCCTGGTCGAATCATTCCCCTTGATTCCTAGAAGATGTACTTCCTGGTCGAGTCAGTCCCCTTGATTCCTAGAAGATGTACTTCTTAGTTGAGTCATTCCCCTTGATTCCTAGAAGATGTACTTCCTAGCCAAGTCATCTCTCTTGATTCCTAGAAGATGTACTTCCTGGTTGAGTCATTCCTCTTGATTCCTAGACTATGTAATTCCTAGTCGAGTCAGTCTCCTTGATTCCTAGAAGATGTAATTCCTAGTCAAGTCATCCACCTTGCCTAGAAAATGTACTTTCTAGTCAAGTCATTCCCTTTGACTCCTACAAAATGCACTTTCTAGTCGAATCATTCCAATTAACCCATAGAAGATACATTTCTTAGTTTGGGTTTTTCAAGTAGTTATGATGTGACTTTCACAAAAGTCCTCTGATGATAAACTGGGGCAAAAAATTAATTTCTATTTTTGGAACTTTACTTTTCTGGCAAATGAAATTTCTCTTTATAATAATTTTTATTTGGGATAATTTTCTTTCTAGTTTTGATGTGATTTCAGGAGCCCTCCTGAAGAACATGACGAATAAATTGAAAGCCAAGCAACAAGGTAAAGAAATTAAAAGTTAATAGATTAATAAAATAGCAAGTCAGGAGCCCGCTTAAAGAACAAAGTGAAGAAATTGAAAGTCAAGTAACAAGGTTAAGAGATTGAAAGTCAAGCAACAAGGTGAAGCAATTGAAAGTTAATAAAGTTAGGAAATTACAAGTCGGGAGCCTGCCCGAAGAAAAGGGTGATGAAATTGAAAATCAAAAGATTAAAAAATAGCAAGTTAGGAGCCCTCCTGGAGATCAGGGTGAGGAAATTGAAAGTCAAGCAACAAGGTGATGAAATTGCAAGTCAGGAGCCCACTTGAAGAATAGGGTGATGAAACAGCAAGCAAGAGCCAAGGGAAGCTACACAGATAGGACTTTTGTATTTTTATTTATGTTTTTAACTTGTAATTTTTATTTTGATGTAATGACAGAGTCGTGGACCGGAACCTCAACAGGACCTCACTTGACTCTCCAACTCGGTTGTCCTTCCTTCTTATGTTTTTTCCTTTGAATAATGGTCGGATCAAAATTCTGTCTTATTGTCTACTTTTTTGTCTGAAAACACTTTGTATTTACACCCAAAATGGGCATGATGTAGACACGTAATTTTTTTCCTCTACGAAATTATTTTTTACTCATTTACCACTTTACCATACACCCCCTTTTAGTTGATAATTTTTCCACAAATTAACAAAAATAATAATCAACCTTGAACAAATCCATAACTAAAAATAACAACTTCACCAATTAAAAGTGGATACCTCACCCCACCCCCTCACCACCTCACCTCACCCCTACCCACGTATACCCCTTTCACGTTTTCTATTTTTTTTGGACCATAGATACCTCGCAATAACAGAATGGGGTACAAAACAACAAATACACACCCTCACTAATAAATTCACACACACTACACCCACCAACAAATTAAAAACACACAGAATATACACACAATAAACTCTCCATTTTTTTCCACAGAATATTCATCAACAACACACATACAGACTCCCATTTTTCCATTCCACAGAATTCACACACTCTTCACGAACATATACATACACGGAACATATCGTGATCGGCATACCTCACCGGAAATGAAAACCCATTCACACACACACACACTGACCAAAGCGACACACACCCGAGAGAGGAAAAATAAGAGAAATCAGGTGATAAGAGAGAGATTGAGGTCTAGAGATGGAAATTGAGGGAGAGCGTGATGGTAGAGGGTTGATTTGACTGGTTTTTGGCAAAGTTTCTCATCAAAAACCTGTCAATTTAGTCGTCGGAAAAATCCAGCATCACTGGTTGTATTATTTTTAGTGAAATCTGGCGGAAAAGGGCGTCTCCAGTTGAGAACCAATCCAAAATTATGTCATTTTTTCATATTCATCTTGGGATTTGGGCGTCGATATACGTTGGTTCATCTATCTTTTTTGCGGGGTTGCAATTTCTCGATTCGAGTTGGTTGTTCATTATTGAGGTCGGATTCGAGGTTTTTTGGACGCGGCTCTATCTTCGATATATCAAAATCGACAATTGAGGTTCAATTCAATTCTTTTACCACTTTTTATTTCATTATTTATCATATTCGATGTGTTAGATTGAATATCGTGTGTTGGTTGATCTCCGTTGGTGATGAATAATTGCTTGTGTGGATAAGTAGTTGATTTACTTGATTGGTAGATCGCGTAATTGAATTAGTTTAATCATGTTGAGAATGAATTTTTTTTTTTGGGGGGGGGGGGGGGTAGAATTGAAAACGATAAAGAATGAATGTGATTGGTTCGTATTGATAAATTGATGTTTATTTGTTGGAAAATAGGTGTCGAATTTGCTAGGTTTTATAATATCATGTTTTAGATCGAAACTAGTAGGTAAATGCTAAGTCTGGTAGGCAAATTTTAGGAATGGTGTTTTGTTGAAAGTTTGAATGTGTGTGTGAACATTTCTTTTTACTTTATCGCATAAGATTTGATGATGTATTCATTCGCCGGGGAATGCCCCGATATTATATTGTACTTATTCATCGGGGAATACCCCAAAGTATTTTATACTCGGAGGACGTTCGTGACGAAGGCCCGAGGTATCGAGTAAAGCATTGGAACATAGTTTAGGATTAGTGTAGGTTAGCGTAGGTTTACGTTTCCGCATTTTTCTATTTTGGGACTGTATAATTGGACTGGACATTATATTTTTTAGGATTTTTTTTTTAGTATTTGTTTGTTTAATTGTTGTGTTTTTATGTGGTTTATACATTCTTAGTGTCGAATTAGCCGATATACTTCACAGAGCGATCGTGGTCAAACGACGAGATTGAGGGGTGCCTAACACCTTTTCCTCGATCAACAGAATTTCTTAACTAGAATCTCTGTTCGCAAACCAGTTTTAAAGAGTCAAATCATTTTGAAAAAGGATTTTCCAAAGGTGACTTGGCACACCAGATTTATGTCAAGTGGCGACTTTGAATATAATATTGAAATGAATCCTTTTCAAAACAAATCTTCATTTTGTCACTTTAATAATAAAAACCCTTTCAAACTTTAAAATTTATCTTTTTGGTAAAAAAAGGTATGACAGCTCTATAAGTTTCAACTAAACTTCTTTTTGTAACCTCGAGGGAAGCCTAAATTAACAATATTAAACCACCAAATACTTTCATTAATAACCAATACTTTTCTAACAAAATAAATACCATCAATACTCCTTTTCTACTATGAACAAACAACAATTCACCTTAACTAATAACTCCTTCCCTACCTTCCACAAAACTAACACACAAGGACATATCACCTTAACACAAACTCAATAAAATGCACACATTCATCTATATACTTTCGATTAATTTTCATTCCCACATTTCTCGACACTACACATCCAACTATAAGAAGTTTCTACTACTTATAAATCATAAAACTCTAGGTTGCAATATCCCTCGAATGCAAATTCTATTTAACAATCTAGTTTCATACTATCTCCTCCCACGTGCATTATCTGAATTGAAGGGTTATTGAGGAATCTGAATTCATTACATATTCTGTTTTAACTGTACAACTCATATGTATGAGGGCATAAACTTTCAACTTAAGGAACTTAGCACACTATGGAGATCCTCTCAAGCCCCTCTTGTGACTTTTGAAGTTACTGATAGTAAATCTGAGAGCATTACCTTGGGAGGAATTGGAACTTGCTAATCATGTTATCTCAGGAATAACACAAAAATGAAGAATTATGGAGTTATGCACAAACCGAGAGGAGTTTCTGAGAGAACAACTTTATAGCACGACCTAGAGTATGAAAGAAAGGAAACTTTTCTTAAATGTCTTGCAGCCTCTCAAAGAAAAGTACAGATGTCTCTATACCATTTTGCAAGACTCTACTAGACACGGATTCATATACACCCTAGGACACTTGAACTTTGCGCTCTGATACCAAGTTTGTAACACCTCAAAAACGGTTCCCGAGACATCACATGGTTCTTAGGACCACAAGTGATCCCAAGCTAACCCTTGTATTGGCATACTATTGAGCAATTTATTTACATATGTATAAAATGACTGAGTTTACTGTACAGAAATATGATCATGATGAAATCTGGGAAAAATACAATACTGATACAATTTTACATTCTGATAAAATTGAAGAATAGAACTGAAATTACATGACTGACACTACACTAACTGACATCTATGAAGCCTCTACTATACTAACTATAGATAGCTGGGACGCGACTCCAACTACTATTAATCAATACATATGAGTAAGAAAGTAAAGTACATAAATAATATCTAATTGGAGTCCCCGAAGTAGGAGGACACATCATCTGCTGGCTGAAATCTACAACTGTCTGATCTTGGTATATGGACTACAATTGAACTGGTACCTACATTATTAAACAATGTAGCACATAGATGTATATGTGGATTAGTACTTCTGTATTGCACTGAGTATATAGGGGTGAATCCACAAGTAAATCAATATCTCAATAATATTATAAATTTGATAAAGAATGCATGCTAAATGTAGATGACTCACATAAGTTGGAATGTCTGAAAACTGACAATCATAATCATGAATAGCAAAACAAATTGCATAAATCTAGTGAGTCATAACATTTAGTTTTTTAAAGTTGTACCGGTATTCTGCCTTTAAATTATGTTGTCTAAGTGTAGAAAGAACTCACTTCTGTTTCTGTAAACTAAAATCTGAAATCTCATAGCTAATGTCATATGTAAAGTAATACCTAAATAAAACTATGAGCCTTTACACTTAGTTTCTAAAAGTTTATTAGGCTATAGGGAAATACTTTTAAAAACTATTCTGAAAGTCTTTATTATTAGGATTACTCTTTTCTGTATGGAGGTTCTTCTAACCGACATACACTATGTGAGATATCATCGTGTCAAACGTCTAGTTACCATATGGGAAAACCTCACGTTGGGGAGAGGTGTCATACTCTTGTCAAAGAGTATAACATAATCTAAGTGATCACATCTATATCTGTCATCCATATAGAAATGGAAATAATCTAATAATCTGAACCTACATTGGCTCGTAGTTCTGGGGCATGCAAACATACCCAACTCGATGCTAAATACTACTTCCTTTAATCTGTATGCTCATTCTGTTGGAAATTCACTTTAAGAACTACCATAAGGGTTTATAATAGAAATCAATTATGCAACTATCTGTTTCAAACTGTAATCAAAGCTAATCTATTTTCTGTAAACTGACATAAAATTATAAAGTGGACTTCATATCTTATCTGAGGATCAAAAGATCAAATCCTTATCAAAGTCTAAAGGTAACTAATCATAGGATGCTTAAAACTTAATTATTCTTGAAATATCAACACCCAAACTTGGGCTTCATAACCCATGCATCAAATTCATGTCAAATTATTATAAAGTTCATGCTTGATAATGAAAATAATGATTATTCAATTCTAAATTTGGACATTGCTGCAATACACATGAAAATACGAAATAAGACATGCAATTCAACATCTATATTACTTGAAATCTCATAATCTTCAATTAGAAATAAGTGGGTATAAACCTGTAATAGCCCGGGAAATTTTTCGTTGAAATTTTGTGCGTAAACGTGTTGGGTTCTATCTTCTAGAATGAATTATAAATTTTTCGTGTGGAATGTCTTAGATTATGATGCACCATTGCATAGAGTATCGAATAAGATTTCCAACGATATGTGGATCATCCAAAACGAACACCCGAGCGACGAGTTATGAACATTCCGATCGAACCGTGAATAGTAGTGAACAGTAAAACATGCAGGAAAAAAAGTACTGAGGCCTGGCGTAGTTTTGCTCCAACTTTAAACGATCATAAATCCTTGTAAATAATGATCTGGATGATCTACTATATATCAACGGAAAGCTCTGTGAGTCCTCTTTCCGATGAAATTGGTTTCATCCAATTTTTCTATCGGAGAAAAACGTTATGGTCGATCTACTTCAGCCTATCAAAACAGTCCACCAAAGGACAGATGCGAGAATTATTTGATTTTTAGGGGCGTTTTGGTCATTCCCCCTCACCCAAAATCCGTCCAAACCCTATATTAAAGCCTATTAGAAGCATTATATGTTATATTTCATCAAATTCCCTCAAAACGAAAATCCTAAACTCCTACATCCAACTTCAAGAACCTCCAAAGTTCACCATTAATTCTGCAAATTTATTCAAGATTCCAAGTTCCTAGTTCAAGAACTTCAAGAACCTCTAAAGTTCACCATTAATTCTGCAAATTTATTCAAGATTCCAAGTTCCTAGTTCAAGAACTCCAAGAACCATCATTCAAAGGCACGATTAACATCTCAAAAATGAGTATCGATCTAAAGTTCATCATTCAAGGTATGTGGGGTTTTTCAACAAGAACTCTCTTTCGTTCTTGTGCCCAAATTGATTTTTCTTTTATGAATATACATGATTTTACATGTTTTGATATGAATTTGAAGCATGAATTTATACCCTATATGATTTTACATGAGATTATGATACTCTCTATGTTTTGAAAGTTGAATTGAATGAGAATGATGACATTTTTGTACGTAAAGCTGAATTTTCCAGATTTTAAAGTAAGTTATATATATTTATGATGAAAAGCATGAATCTTGAGAAAATTTAATATGATTTTGATGTATGAGACCTTGAGTCCTAATTGGAATTGTACTTTAAGAAATTATGTGCTATAAGAACAATGAGATTTGAATCTCAAAGATAATTTTCTTTACCAAGATGTATGATTATAAAGCTGAAATTTTAAGTTTTAAGTGATTATTTTTGCGCTTATGTCATAAAGTATGAAACTTTGGAAGGTTTTATGGTGATATTGATGTATGGGTTTTTGGAACCCTATTTGAGATTATTATTTCGAGAAAATCATATGTTATAAACACCTTGAGTCTAAATAATTTGAGATGTTTTGAATGATTTGACCTTTTGGTCGTGAATGAGTTATTTTGAACTCGACTGTGAAAGAAATCCACGCATTTATTGATTATGATAAAGGGGTAGCAAATTGGCTACCGATGAAAATTGTTGAAAAGTTTATTGTGGATTTTCTTTAATGTGAGCCTGAGGCTGATTTAAATTTCTAAGTTAAGTACGGGAGTAATCTTTAGCACCGAGTGGGAGGTATAAAGTGACCTTACTTTTCTAGAACTACGTGCCCTCGTAGGAGTGAGCCTGAGGCTGATTTATATAGTGATCACTAGTTTGTGTGGATTTGATATCGATAGTCCTACTCCGATGGCAAGGATAGGACGGCTCTCCCTAACGTGGGTTGTACGTTGGACTCCATGTAGATCACATGGTTTATGCCAGTGTATGTGTGTTTCCTTGTGTCTATGGTGAATAGTGAAGTGATTTGAAAGTGAAATTGTGAAAGTTATTCTTTCGAAAGATTTAAATGATATTTACATTATGAGAATTGATATTCTTGATGAACTGAAAGTGATTGACAAATTATATGATGACTCACATCTGTTATTAGACTTATTTCATCCTCTCATGATTATGATGATTTTCTTCGGGCTATGTGAGTCTTTCATACATCCTGCATATTTCTTATAAATATTTATGATGATGATGTTTATACAACTGCATACACCCCCATATACTCAGTTCCTTTCCATGGTACTGACCCACATCTTTGGATCTGGGCTACATTTTCTCGAAATGTATGTACAAGGTATAGTTGCATCTTCGGATCTAGTTAGTTCGTGGTATCCAGTCAGCAGGTGATGAGTCCTTTTGATTCAAGGGTTTGGGTTAGTTATGCAGAGTTTATAGTGTTGTATTTTTTTATTCAGTCGTATTGAGTTGGGGTAGTCGGGAGTCATGACCCGGCTACCTACAGTCAGTACTAGTAGAGGCTTCATAGATAGTCAGTAGAAGTTGACGTATTTTGTTTCAATTTTGGCTGTAAAGGCAGAATTGTAATCCTGTAAAATTCTATTTTTGTATCGATCAGATTCAGAAAAGAGTTAATTTCTGCTGATTTGTATGGATTTGTATTTTTATTCAGTTGCTTATGAGTTATGCCAGTAGAAGGGTTAGCTTGGGGTCACTTGTGATCCTAAGCACCGTGTGACGTCTCGGGACCCGATTTCGGGGCGTTACAAAACCCTAGACTGAAATTCATATAATTTCATATAAAATGTAACTTTAAAACTAATTTTGGGCACAAGGATGAAAAGATTACCCTTGTTGAAAAATTTCACATACCTTAATTGATGACTAGATAAAGAAGCTTGAACTTGGAGTTCCTATTTATGCTCTTGAAGATTGACTCTTGAAGTTCTTGAATTGAGAATCTTGAATTTTGGGTTATCTTGAAAAAAGAATGGTGGAATTTGGATTTCTTGAAGATTAAGATTTGATGTTCTAGGGTTTCCTTGGAGAGTAATTTTGATGAAAATATGCATATAATGGTTAGAATAGGATTAATTATTTTTTTTTCATGGATTGGGGCTTGGAAAAATGACGAAATTGCCCTTAAGAATTTAACTCGGAACTAGAAGTCCCGAATTTTGGCCCCACCACGACGAGCAGCCATCACAGTGGATTACTGGAAAAAAGAATATTGCCATTTTGGCCTCTGGCGCGATGCAGCATAATCGTGTTGCGTCACTGGAAAAGGACGAGTGTCATTTTACACTCCACCGCAATGCGGTGTCTGTCCAATTGGGATTTTTGGCGCGATCCAGGCTAATCACGATAAGCTACTAGAAAGGGATGTAGGGGAACTGGAGCTTCACCTTGACGCGGGCTTATCGTTGTGCTCTACAAAAAAATGAACAATTGTGATTTTGCGCTCTACCACGACGCAGTGCTTATCGCGGTGCTATACTACTTTAACTAAAACCGTCGTAACTTCTCAACCGTATATAGGATTAAGACAAAATTGATATCGTTGGAAATTTGATTCAATTATCTATACATTGGTGGGTCTAGAGCTAGAAAATTCTATACATCAAGAGTTGTTCGCTTTTAAAGTTGACCCTTAACACACTAGAAGCTAAACGGGACTAAGAAAAGAACGGGGTATTACAATAACATAATAGAATTCAACGTATGTGTGTGTGTATATATATATACATCTTCGTTGTTTTCATTCAAGTCATTCTTTAGGATCATAATTTTTGCTCAGACAAGAATTATTTTCAGCAAAATTAAACCTTTGTGAACACTATTGTATTATTTTATTGTAGTTTACAGGTTGTAGATGAATTTACCTGTGGTAGATGAATGTCGGTCGGCTTTGATGAATTTTTTAGATAAAGATTAGGTTTAATTATATTATATTTATATCTGTGTTTTGAGAATTTTTTGTGTAAAGATTAAGTTTAGTTGCATTATTTTAATACCTCTATTATCGTATTTTTTTTTATAGTTTACAGGTGGTAGATAAGTGTCCGAAAGCTCTGAGGATTTTTTTGTGTAAAAGTTAGATTTAATTATATTATATTGATGTCTCTATTATCGTATTATTTTGTTGCAGTTTACAGGTGGTAGATGAATGTCGATCGGCTTTGACAATTTTTTTTGGTAAATGTTAGTATTGGACAATAAAATTTCGAGACCGAAAAATAAATAAATCAAGATAAGAAAATATTGCAACAATCAATTTGTTGATTTCAATATGTGAGTGCTACAATCTCTATGAATCCTCTGATTCACCTTTTCAAATATAAATTCAAGGTTGATTTGAGGGACTTTGATCTTGACTTGTGCTTGAATTCAAGGGATTTTGAGCTTGTTCTTGAATATTGTGGTCTTGATCTTGAATCTTGATGAACTTTATTTAAATGCTTGAGCTTTGTAGAGAAATTACAGTGTTTGATCCACGAGCTTTCTCTTGCTTCTTGTTAGAGTTCTTGGGTCTTTTTCTGAATTATGAGACTCCTATTTATGGTTGTGGAAAGGAAAGAGTCATGATGAATATGGACTTCTTTTGCCCAATCAAATTCAAGTGATGTGGCGTCTTTTATGGGCTTTTGATTTCACTAGGCCTGCTGCATCATTTTGACACGTGGCATGGTTTAATTGGCTCCTCCTGTTGACAGGCATGCCACGTCATTCGACATGTGACGCTCCTTTGGACCTCTAGAATATGATAATATTTTGGGCTTAGTAAAGTAGCTCATCTTTTATAACCCAAATCAATGGGCTAGAATAATAAAAATTGAACTTTAATTAAATCCATACACTTTTGGACTTAAATAATCAATTCAATTATATTAATCCACAATATTTATTTGGGACTAATCTATTTTTGAATTTAACATAATTCGGTACGAATTTCAATTTAATAAAATTTTGTTGCCCATAAAATGTCCCCTACTTCAAGGCTTGTCGTTGTCGAGATATTTAATATTTTTGAGACTAAACTTGAAGTATGATTTATTTAAACATGCTTCCTTCGTGCTTCAAAAATTTCCATAAAGTTGAACCATGCAATTTACCTATTGATATTGCCTCTCAAAAAATCTCTTCTTCTTTTTTTCATGAATCTCTACACGTAAGACCCGTTGGTGAGGCATGACATCCCATTCCAAATAAATTTTGAAAAACTTCTTGCCGCCTTACTTAACCAGGAATAAAACTCTTTCAATTTGAATTTATATTGAAGAAGAAAACAACCTCCAATTTGAATTTGTATGGGAGAAGAAAATAACCTCCAATTTGAATTTGTATTAGAGATGAAAACTCTTCCAATTTGTATTGGGGAAGGAAACAACCTCTAATTTGAATTTGTATGGGAGAAGGACACAATCTCCAGTTTGAATTTGTATTGGAGATGGAATCTCTTCCAATTGGAGAAGGAAACAATCTCCAATTTGAATTTGTATTGGAGATGGAAGCTCTTCCAATTGGAGAAGGAAACATCCATCCTAAAACTCTATAAAAGGACGTAGGATTACCACTTTGGGGTTTTCAAGCCATGAATAATATTGAGGTAATTTCTTTCCCTCCTACTTTTCTTTTATTTTCGTCACTTTTTTCAGCACAACATCTTAGTGGTAGAAAATTCATATCTTATTGTAGGAATATCGAAATCATGAACCATTTGATACTACAGAAACTAGACTTTGAGATTTAAAACATATCTAAAATTCAGCTTTAAATTCCATCAATAGAATTCTCGATAATTTTTTGAAGTTAGCCCTGAATTTTATCATGCTGAAAATTTTAGATCTGCGCGTCTTTATTAAAACTTTCATATCTTGAAGCAGGAATGACAAAATTGCAAGCCGCTTGATTTTTATTAAACTAGACACAAATATCTATAGTATATCTAGAATTCATAATTTAATACCTTTGAGATTATTTTAGGTGTTATCCCAAAATCAGCATTGAGTTTTGATTCATCAACAATTTCTTATTTATCCGACGTTACCAAAAAAATTATATCTAAATGTGGGAGTATCCTAATTACGATCCACTTGATTTTATAGATCACGAAAACATTTATATATAACATATCCAAAATTTGAATTTTAACACTTCTTGAATTGTTCTAGATGATTTTTTGAAGTCAATCTTATATACTGTCCGACGGAGGATTCCAGATTTACATCACCTCACCAAATAATTTATATCTTGATGTGGGGCCATCACCACCAAAAAGAATTTTAATTGATTCAAACTTGATTTTGAGGGCTTTATTCTCATCAAGGCATCTTGTCTCAATCCAAGTTAGTGATATACAACTTTCAAGATCGCAATGCTCTGACAGGTAACATCTTTTCTATTTGTGTTTTTACTTTCTTTCTTGTTTCCCCCCTTTTTGCAGGGTTGAAACAAATAGCAATATGAAAAAATCGGTGGATATCGGCTTAAGTTGAGAGAGTTTAACTTTGCCTTCATCACCTTAAGACCAAAAGATTTTTCTTGAAGATGGTGGACGTCGGCTAAAGGTACAAGGGTTTAACTTTGCCTCCGTCATCTCAAGACCCGACCAATTTTTCTTGAAGATGGTGAATGTCGGTTTAAGGTGCAAGGGTTTAACTTTGCCTCTGTTACCTCAAGACCCGACTAATTTTTCTTGAAGACGATGGACGTTGGCTTAAGGTGCGAGGGTTTAACTTGGCCTCCGTCACCCTAAGATCAACCAATTCGACTTCAAGACGGTCCCTTTACATAAAAAATCCATTTGAATTCCAGCTTAAGGTGCAAAGGGACAAATCTTATCCACCTTAAGGCATGGAAATTTTGATATCCTTTTAAGGATAAACACGTAAGAGGCCCGCTTAAGTTGCAAAGGGACAAATTTTGTCCACCTTAAGGCATGAAAATTTTGATATCCTTTTAAATATAAACCCATGGGAGGCCAGCTTAAGGTGCAAAGGGACAAATTTTGTCCATCTCAAGGCATGAAAACATTTGAGATTTTTTTAAAGATGAAACTGTGAGAAACCAGCTTAAGGTGAAAAGGGATAAATCTTGTCCACCTTAAGGCATGGAAAATTTTAAGGATAAACACGTAAGAGGCCAGCTTAAGGTACAAAGGGACCAATCTTGTCCACCTTAAGGCATGAAAATTTCAATATCTTTTTGAGGATAAACCCGTTAGAGGCCAGCTTAAGGTACAAAGGTACAAATCTTGTCCAACTTAAGGCACGAAAAATTTTAAGGATAAACACGTAAGAGGCCAGCTTAAGGTGCAAAGGGACAAATCTTGTCCACCTTAAGGAATGGAAATTTCAATATCCTTTTAAGGATAAACCTGTTAGAGGCCAGATTAAGGTGCAAAGGGACAAATTTTGTCCACCTTAAGTCATGAAAATTTTGAGATCCTTTTAGTTGTAGACTTGGAGAACTTTAGCATTCCAAATTCCATTGAAGGAACTCTTTTTCTTTTCGACGGGTTGCCTCATTGAGCCACCAATATTTTGAGTAAGTCCAAAATTTAATTAGAATAATTTCATACTTGGCGTTCGTACGGCGGATACTGCAAGAACATATCTTTTTCTTACTTATGTAACTGAACTCAGAATGAAATTCTAAGCGCCTGCGTACCTCAGTGAAGAGGATCAAGTCACAACGTAGTTCTGGGTGAGTGTTTTCTTTTTTTTTTCATCCTAACTTTTGCCTAGGCCGCCTCTTTCGAGGTTTTCAACTTAGCGGATTTCTTTATTTTTATTTTTTATTTTTTAGCCATACACAATTTATACTCTTGCAGGCTAGAAGTGGACATGCAGTTTATACTCGTGCCTTAAGGAGTGTGCATGCAGTTTATACTTGTGCCTTAAGGAGTGTCCATGCAGTTTATACTCATGCCTTAAGGAGTGTTATCTTTCTTTAAGGATAGTACATTTTCAAGAACTTGGCATTGATAGGGACGATTTTGACTCCATCTGCATCGACGAGCTTATAAGCACCATTTGAATATACCTCTTATACGACATATGGTCCATCCTACTTTGGGGTAAATTTCCCCCCAGACTTACTAGAAGTAATAATGGGCCTTCTTACAGCAAAGCACCTCAAGCGAACTCTTTTGTTGAAAGAATAAGATAGACGGCCTTGGTAACATTCAAGATTTTGTTGAGCCTCTAGTCTCTTTTCATCAAGATCTTCTAACTCCGCAAGACTCAACTTAATATTTCCTTCATTGGTGAGCCCTTCTTGAATAGTCTGTCTCAGAAAAGGTATTTGACACTCAAGTGGCAGGAATTCTTCAACTCCAAAAGCAAATGAATATGGGGTTGCTTACGTCGGTGTACGGTAAGTCGTTCTATATGCCCATAGAGCTTCGTCCATTTGTTCATGCTAGTATCTCTTGGACTTGAAGACGACTTTCTTCAATAGATTGCATAAAGTCTTATTAAACGCTTCGGCTAGACCATTTGCGGCAGCATGGTACATAGAAGACTTACGCTTCTTTAAGCTAAAGAGATCACAAATCTTATTCATCATCTTGTTATCAAACGACTTTCCATTGTCGGTTATTATAGCTTGAGAGATTCCAAGGTGGTAGATGATATTCACTCAAATGAAATTCGCGACATTTTCCTTCTTTACTTCTTTGAGAGCAATATCTACGGCCCATTTTGAGATTTAATCTGTTGAAGCCATGATGTATAAGTGTCCACCAGAAGATTTTGGTAGTGGACCAACAACATCCATTCCCCAAGCATTGAATGGCCAAGATGCTACAGTTGGGTGTAGTACTTCAGGAGGTTGATGTATGAAATTCGCATGGAATTGACAAGCTTTGCATCTTCTAGCATAGTCCAAGAAACCATTGAATAGATCTTCGGTCCAGACTGATTTGATCCACAAACTCCTGAATACGCTTCTTGCAAAACTTGAATTGCTTCTTTCTCTCCCATACATCACAAGAGTATTCCTTCAAATGATTTTCTGTATAGTGTGTCTTTATAGTAAAGGAAGCAAGGTGCACGACAAGGAATATCAGTCCTTCTCCTTGGATCCTCTGGAAGTATCCCATAACATAAGTAATCAATGATAGGTTATGGCCAATCTTCTTTTACAGCTTCATACATGGCAACAAGGTATTCAACCTTATTTTATACATCCTCATTTGATGGTGGTACTATCCACTCTTGGTAGATAGTAGCTCGCATCTAATTTGAAAGAGTCAAGGTTGAGGCCAAAGTAGCTAAGGCATCAACTTGCTTATTTTTGCTCCTTGTCATATGTTGTAGGGTTACTTCTCTAAGCCATCCCATCAATTTCTATACATAATCATCATATTGTCATAGTTCAGGCTTTCTGACTTCATAGCTTCCCAAAAGCTGCTTGATCACCAAATGTGAGTCACCAATGACTTGTAATTGTAGTTGTTTCATGTCAACTGCCATCTCAATTCCAAGTATTAATGCCTGATATTCAATATCATTATCAGAGCAACGGTTTGTTAAGGTAAAAGAGTATGGGATGACCTCTTCTTATGGAGTGACAAATACCATACCGGCACTAACTCCATCTCGATGTGCGGCACCATCAAAGTACATCTTCTCCAGGGTTCTGGCTTCAATAACCATTACATCTTCGTCAGGAAGTTCATCACTCAATTCTCAGTTATCGAGTATCGGGTGGTCTGCCAAGAAGTCAGTCAATGTTTGTCCCATTACAGCCGTTTGGAGAACGTACACAATCTGAAAATATTGAAATTGAAGGCACCATCTTGTAAGTCGGTCATTAAGGACTGGTTTCGACATTACAAACTTGATAGAATTTTCCCTAGACACAAGACGGATAATATGATCTTGAAAGTAGTATTTTATCTTTTGAATTGAGAAGGTCAATGCCAACCATAACTTTTTGATTGGATATTACTTTAGCTCATTTGGGATCATCATTCTGCTCAGATAGTAAGGAGAGTTTTCTTTGCCTTCACTATTTTCTTGAGTCGGTAGTGCTCCAATTGACCTCTCTTATGCTGCAATGTAGAGTATCAATGGTTTCCCAGGTATGGGTACTGTAAGAACTAGTGGCTTCATTAAGTATAATTTGATAGTCTCAAAGGCATTACTACAATCTTGGTCCCATTCGAAAGAAGTGTCCTTCTTCATGAGATGACTAAATGGTTGACATTTCCAGCCAGGTTTGATATGAACCTCCTTAAATATTCTAGCCTTCCTTGAAGGATTTTTAACTCATGAATGTTTTAAGGATGGGGTATCTTCAAAATTGCATCGACCTTGGCTTGATCAAATTTAATTCCTCGGTGTCGCACAATGAAGCCAAGAAACTTTCTAGAAGTAACTCTAAAGGCATACTTCAATGGATTCATCCTAAGTTGATATCTTCAAAGTAACTCAAACATCATTCTTAGATCTTTTAAGTGGTCATATCTCTTTCTTGACTTTACCACTAGATCATCCATATAGCATTCAATATTTTTATGGAGCAAGTCATCAAAGATGTTTTGCATATCCCTTTGATAAGTGGTGCTAGCATTCTTCAAACCAAAAGACATCACCCAATAGCAATAAATATCTTTGGTCATATGAAATGCAGTGAGTTCTTTATCCTTTGGTGCCATGTGGATTTAATTGTAGCCGGATGAACCATCCATGAAGGACATTGCCTCATAACCAGTGGTGGCATCAATCATCAACTCTGGTATGGGGATCGAAAATTTATCCTTAGGTCAGGCGTTATTGAGATCACAAAAGTCGACACAAACTCAAAGTTGGTCATTCTTCTTTCATACTGGAACAATACTTAAAAATCCACATAGGATATTTTACTTCACGAATAAATCCAGCTTCAATGAGTTTGTTAACTTCATTTCCAATCAATGGAACCAACTCTGGCCTAAAGCGTCTTTGGGATTGCTTAATAGGACGAGCCTCATTCTTGACCGCCAACTGATGGACTACTACTTTTGGGTCTAAGCCAGGTATTTCTTTGTAACTCCAAGCAAATAAATCCATATATTCTTTGAGTATGTCCATATAAGCAATTTCCTCCTCCATCTCTAGAAAGTCACTCAAGTAAGTTGGTCTTAGGTCTTCATCGATTCCAAGATTAACTTTCTTCAAGGGATCTATTGTGGCCTCCACTCATTCTTCAAGTTGCGACGGAGCATCTCCAACATCTTTTTCCTATTGGGGGTCATTATCATTGATGGATATATGATAACGCCAGAAAGCATCTTCTATTTATTCATCAACCTTCATTTGAGACGAGACACATTTCTCATTCTGGGTCATAACATGATAAGAAGATCCAACGCTTTCTTCATGTTCCTTACGTTCCTTGGTATAAACCATATTAATAACCTTTGCTTTTAACACCTCATTGCATGAAATCAGCATTTTCGTCTGCCATCTCATTCTAGAAGGAATCAAACTTTGGAAATCCTTCTGGATTTGGTTTGATGACTTCTCTAACTCTTGTTGTTTTTCTTTTTATTTAGAGGTCCCAAACTTTTTAATACATAAGTTCTTACAGTTGATTCTCCAAGTCGGTCAAAGTCAGAAGGTCTTTTGTTGGATGCAGTAGACTCTTCTTCTACAGTGATGTAGTTACTAATGGCCCTTCTTATGGAGATGCAAATTGGAGTTGGCTGCGTGTATCTTAGGCCTTCACGTGACTGCTTAGTTTTACCTTCCGATGAAAGTTTTCCCAACCTTGATGGCTCATTAGGATTATATCCAGTCTTTACAAATAGCTTATATGCATTTGGGTCAAAGCCCTCTTTCGTACGCTTCATATGGAATGTCATATCTTGTGGCAGATTTTGAGCCACAGACTCTCCAAGTAGTCTTGAGGATGGATTTATTATGTCAATTCTCCTGATAGGTAAAGTTAGTCCCTTTAGCATATTATTTTCGGCATCAAATAGGTGACCTTTCTCTTTCTTTACCTTTGGTACGTAGCGAAGAACAGGAGTTGCCTTCTTTTTCGTAGGTGTGACGCTTTATTTATTCAAAGTGAAGAGGGGCTTCTTGTTGGCGACTTTTTCAATATCCACTGCGACCTTCTTATGTGTAAGATTATCACACTTGGTCTTGGTGACATCTTCAACCCTTTTCTCATTCACAACATTATTCTTTAAGTGGAATTTTGCATCGGCAAAGAGTGACTCAACTTCAATGAATGGCTTATCATCGGCAACTATCTTTCTTTACATTTCACCTTCGGGGTACTTCAAGCATTGATAGTAAGAAGATGAGATAATTTTGTTCTCATGTACCCAAGGCCTACCAAGTAATATATTATATGAAATTTTGGATTTAATCACATGCATTAATGCTTTTGATTGAAAATCATCCACACGAATCCTCAAATTGACACTCTCATGGACCTCTAGTCCCCTTGGTTGAAGCCTTGGATAATTATATGACTTTCGTCCAGTTTATCAGTAGCAATGCCAAATTCCTTCATTTACGGATAGGTAGGATGTTAACTCTGGATCCCTCATTAATCAAGATTCTATTTATCTTCTTTCCTAAAACTTGACCTACCATGTATAAGGGACGATTGTGTAGGGTTCTTCCAAGAAGAAGATCATTATTTATAAATATGATTTTTGTATCACATATATGTGTCTCTTGGTTAAGTGGATCCGTATGCTTTTCAAAAGATGAAGGAACCTCCGCAGGTAGGTTTTCACCTTTTGTCCCCTTTTTGCCAGTATTAAAACATGATGCCTCAAGGCTGACTTATGCAGTCTTAGCACGGAACCAACATGGTAAGAATCTTCCCATGTTACTGAACATCGTGGTTTTTTAGTGGTGAAGCTTCATTACCCTCGTCTTCTTCAAAAGTTCAATCAGCCTCTGTTTTCTTGGTTTCTTCACCATCCTCATTCTAGTTGGCTGCTCGGATGACTCCTTTCGTAGACTTGTCTTCTTGTGTCTGCACCTGGTCACTAGAGTCCAACCTTCATCATCGCCTTCGTCAACTGAAGACCTATCATGCTCAAATATTTTCTCATTATGATTTTTGACACATATTTGGATTGGATCGAGCGAGCCAAAAGTGATAGAGATTTGATGAGAACTGGTCGTCTCATTGTCGAAGAAGATCTTCTTTTCATTTGCCAATTGTATGACTTTGTATTTAAATATAAAACACTTTTCCAGAGAATGACTCAAAAGCCTATGATACTTACAATAATTAGGGTCATTGATCCTTCCAGCTTCGTTGGGCTACTTTATCTCTGGGATTTCAATGAGCTTATGCTCAAGGAGTTCGTCGAAAATATCAGTAACATCAGAATCAAGGGATATTCCTTTTCTTGCATCTCCTTTAAAGTTTTTTGATTTAGACATGCTCCAGAAGTCGTTTTCACACTTTGCTTCTTGCTCACCTTTGTGGTGACCTTCACAAGAGACACGTCAATATTCATAGATTTCTTGCTGTCATTTTTGGAGACAAACTTGCCCCATCTTTTGGGTTCCTGCTTATCCTTTCCTCTTTGAGGGTCATGGATAGGCGTTTCTCCCTTTTCATCAGAAGACATGCTCAACCCCATTTCGTGAGTGCGGGTAGCTAACTCTTCAAAGGATTTAGTCTTAATTCATTACAAGATGTAGAGAAGCTCTCAGTCATTCCTTGGACGCATATCTCTATTGCAGAAGCTTCATTGAGCCTATCTTTGCAGTTTAGGCTAGCATTTCTCTATCGATTAATGAAGTTAATGACTGGTTTGTCCTTTCTTTGTCGAGTATTTGTGAGCTCTACCTTGCCCACTGTAGGCCTTGTTCTATAAAAACAATTCAGGAAATTATCCTCCAATTGCTCCCAACTATCGATGGAGTTAGGCTTGAGATCCGTATACCAATCAAAGGCGTTTTTCTTTAGGGAACGAACAAACTATTTGACAATATAGTCACCATAAGTTCCAACATTATTACATGTCTCAACAAAGTGTGCAACATGTTATTTTGGGTTCCCTTTGCCCTCAAATTGTTGAAATTTAGGGGTTAATAGTCGGCAAGCATTTTGAGGCTATCTATTCTCGCAGTGTAGGGCTTGGCATACCCAAGGGAAGACTTGGTGACAACATCATACTTGTCTTTGAGGGCCCCTTCAATGAATTCCTTCAATTGCTCAATCGAGATCATTCCCTCAGAAGAAACTTGTACCTCTTTAGTTGGTGGTGTTTGTTTCATGGGATGTTCTGTCTCGTGAGCCTCTGGAGATTTTCTAGGTGCATGGCTAGAATCTCCGTCTATCAGTCCTTCTATCCTATCCACTATCTTATCAATACGAGCATCTTGATTCTGAACATATTTGGTCAGGCCCTCAATTGCCTTTTCTAGATTCCCAAGCTGCTCCTCATAGATGAGGAATCAGTTACCATCGCTTGCATGATTACTGGAGACGTTGGAGAGTAACACGGATTATTGCATAAGTTGATCTTCGAAGTGCTCAGCTTATGTCGTGTAAGTGGAGATGACGAATTTGTTGAGCGACTATCTTTCTTTGCGCTAGAGTATTTGGAACCAGAATGCTCAAGTTGAGCTAGAGTCTTCTTAAGTGATTCTGCCACACTGCTTCCCCCTTCCAAAGCACTGGACTTCGTTGTTTTCGGGGTTCAAGATCCAAAAACTGGAGTTGGCGCGGACGTTTGTTGTCCTATCAAGCCTGGCTTTCTCCTTGTGATAGTTCCTAAGCTTCTGAAAGTGACACCAAAGATGCTTTCTACTTCAAAAAAGAACTTTCAATCAACAACCTTGGAAGCAGTTGATTGAGAGTTGACCTTCTTGGAAGTCATTTCGTTGTTCTTAAACTTTGAAGTATGAAAAGTTGAAATGAGAGGTAGAGATTGTCCTACTGGGCGTGCCAGAATTTATTGAACAATAAAATTTCGAGATCAAAAAATAAATAAATCAAGACAAGAAAATATTGCAACAATCAATTTATTGATTTCAATATGTGAGTGTTACAATATCTATGAATCCTCTGATTCGCCTTTTCAAATATAAATTCAAGGGCTTAAAGCTTGATCTTGAATTTGAACTTGATTTGTTGATTTGAGGGACTTGATCTTGACTTGTGCTTGAATTCAAGGGATTTTGAGCTTGTTCTTGAATATTGCGGTCTTGATCTTGAATCTTGATGAACTTGATTTGAATGCTTGAGCTTTGTAGAGAAATTGTGGCATTTGGTCCACGAGCTTTTTCTTGCTTCTTGTTAGAGTTATTGGATTTTTTTTCTAAATTATGAGAACCCTATTTATAGTTATGGAAAGGAAAGAGTCATGATGAAGATGGACTTCCTTTGCCCAATCAAATTCAAGTGATGTGGCGTCTTTTATGGAATTTTGATTTCACTAGGCCTGCGCATCATTTTGACACGTGGTATGGTTCAATTGGCTCCTTCAGTTGACTTGGCATGCCACGTCATTCGACATGTGGCGCTCCTTTGGGCCTCTAGAATATGACAATAGCTTGGGCTTAGTAAAGTGGGTTCAGCATTTATAGCCCAAATCAATGGGCTAGCCTAATAAAAATTGGACTTTAATTAAATCCATATACTTTTGGACTTAAATAATTAATCCAATTATATTAGTCTGCAATATTTATTTGGGACTAATCTATTTTAAATTTAACATAATTCGAATTTCGTACGGATTTCAATTTAATAAAATTTTATTGCCCACAGTTAGATTTAATTAAATAAATTCTCCAAAAGATGTTGAACTTAATTATTGTATTCATCTTTATTATTTAAATATCCTATTTAATGTAACGTTTTAACTCAATAAAGAGAGGTACAAGCGCGAGGCACATACACCTAACTAGTGTACTAATACACATTAATGATATATAAATAAACTTGACAAAAGAAAAGTGATAGAGACTGAAATAATTTCTTGTGCGTATCAGCCACAAGATTTGGACTCCTATAGAGAGTTGAAAATCTACAAAGGCTGTTAGGTCTCTCTAAAAATTAATTTTGTGTTTTGTTTGTGAAAGAAATTGAGAGTTCCTTTTGTTTTAAGTGTGAATTTCATTTTTTTTTTCTAATTGTTAATTTAATTTTATGTTTTTATTTATTTTATCTATTTTTCTTTTTGAAAAATCTATGTATATAGCAAAAAGAGAAAAATAGGTATTGCAAATTGTAGAATTTATGTTTCCTATATTTTTGTTTTGCTTAGGAAAACAATGATATAAAGGGTGGGGCTCAAAACCACAACCAAGACACAGCAATGCTTTCCCATCCGCTTTCTTATCCCTGCGCCATCAGATTACTTTTGTTAGGGGGTTTTCATAAGTTGATATGTATATATATTTACTGAATTTTCTAATGTAAATACAAGATGTATATAAAAGCTATTGTATTTGGCATACAGATCTATATAAAAGCTATCGTATTTGGTCGAACCTTCATGTTGTACTGTAGTTCCTCCCCTAATGTTTTTGAAACGATTAAAATTAGTGTATAGTACTCTGTACTTTGTATTCCCTTCATCCATTAATAATTGTCTATTATTGACTTGGCACACAGGTTAAGAAATGATAAATGATAGGAAAATTATATCACCCTTTGAATATAGTAAGTAATCTAATGCTTTGAGAAATGTATTGGGTAATAACTGTAATTAATAATTAAGGTAAAATAGATAGAAAAAAGTAAATTATCTATTTTTTTTTCAAATGGGAGAAATATTATTGGACATCTATTTTTAGTATAGTGAACAAGTATTATTGGACAGAAGGATAGTTGTTACTTTAGGAAGATGGGCTTTTAAGATGTTGTACTTTACGTAGATGGGTTTCACGATCCAAAATAGGGCCATGACCGACCCTAGGGGAATTAGAATGTATAAATAACATAAATATCAACCTTATAAAAAGTAATTACATTTTTTCCCACTTTTTTAATTATTTTACTCTCTCTCCCTATTAATATACATAACATAGCCAACATATACATAGCATTTTGTGTATATGTGGAATTTTTGTAATATATTTAGGGAGGTGGGATTTTTTTGTAATATTGAAGACATAAGTTGTGTATTTATTTAATTTTTAGAATTAGAATTTCAAAGCAAGTCTCATCTGTATTCTACAGAAAATCAGACAAAAATTTTTCTATTTTTGTGCATATCTAAAAAATTTCTTGTATCAAATAAACAACCAGCTATCCAATATCACCACAATAATGCATAATTTCATTAGCATTTCATACGCTACGAATAACAATACTAAATCCATCTTCAAAATATGAGAATAAGTACTCAAATGAAATGACTACAAAGAAACTCTAAGACTTTCAAGAAAAGATCATAACAAATAAATAAGTCTTCGCCCTTGTAAACAAGTGCGAGACTCACCAAGAATATGCCAACTCGTATACTTTAGTTAACGAAGTCCTCACTGTCATTGGCGTTCTTTGAGAGAAAAAATAGTGAGGAGTGAGACGCTAACTTAGTGAGTTATAACACTTAACTACAACTTTTTTAATGGGAACAAGTCATAAAATAGGCTAGTATGATAATCAGAATATATCATAAAATAATGCTCGTACAGAAAATGATAACCAATATATAAGAAATCAATTTAACAATTTGATAATAATCAATAAATACCATCATATCAAGTTTTATCCTTTGGGAGATTTTCAAGAATGAATCAGGTAATCAGTCTATCATTCTACTTCAAGAAATAGCCGATAATAGTGGACACCTCGTAAAGAAGTCAAATATCTTATCAGTAGTTTCCTATTCTAGTTCTACTTTTCCACTAGCGAGGACTGTAACAATAATATGTAAAAACACGGTGCACCAGATCTAACAAACCCATCATTAGTTATGAGATCCTAAATCAAGGTCGACTTCTATCTATACTTTTCTTTGTAACTAGTATTCACTTGTGAAAATTATTTTTAGAACAATACATGAAAATTTTAGCTCTTAAAAAAATATCTCATATATCAAAATTTAACAAATTACTCGTCAAAAATACTTTAAAAGTCAGTATAAGGATCCTCATTATTACAAAATCATATCTCAATTAACTCTATAACTTGTCTCGTAGCAATGACAATCTTTAAAATAGTAAGGACATCTTGAATAACCATATCAATATCATATCAAGTAAAAGACTTGTCCCGGGTGCAATTTCAAAGCATTTGATAACTTTTGTTTTCTTCAAAATCATGTATAAACTAGGGGTGTCTAACGGGCCGGGCCGGGCCAACCCGGAACCGGCCCTCCCATTTTACCCGGGTTCCGGGCCGGTTCCGGGCCGGGTTTGGCGTTAACCGGGCCGGGCAGGGCCGGGCCAAACAGTAAAAAAATTAAAACCCACCCGGACCCGGCCCACTAAACCCAATCCGGTCAAACCCACCAAGACCCGGTCAAACCCGGTTAAAAACCGGTCAAACCCGTTTAAAAAATAAATAAAAAATCCAATATACACTATATACACTCCAATATACAACATATATTTTTAAAAAAATATATAAAGTATAAACAATTACACATATATACGTACCATTCAATATATAATTATATATGACTATACGTACTACTTTAAATAAAACATTTGTTATAATAGTATAATATATATATATATATACACTACAATATATATATATACTAATTTATAAAACATATACACATGTATACGTTAAATATATACTACTTTAGAAGATATATACACATATATATGCACCATTCAATATATATGTACTACTTTAAATAAAATATATACTACAATATAGTGATATACATATATATATATACAATAATATGTATATATATATAGTTACATACTAATTTATAAAACATATACACTTGTATACTTTAAAGATATACGTCTATAGAAGATATATACACATATATACGCACCATTCAAAAGATATGTACTACTTTAAAAAAAGTATATACTACAATAGATATACTAATTTATAAAACATAAAGTAATGTATACGTTAAATATACACGTCTATAGAAGATCTATTCACATATATACACTCTATTCTATGTATATGTAATACTTTAAATGAGATATATGCAATATATATACATTACAATATATATTTGTATAGTTATATACTAATTTATAAAATATATACACATGTATACGTTAAATATACACGTCTATAGAAGATCCATTCACATATATACACTCTATTCTATGTATATGTAATACTTTAAATGAAATATACTATAATGTATATACATTACAATATATATTTGTATAGTTATATACTAATTTATAAAACATATACACATGTATAGATTAAATATACACTTCTATAGAAGATATATACACGTGTATACGCACCATTAAATGTATATATACTACTACTTATAAAATATACTACATTATATATACATTACAATATGTATAGATATACTTATATACTAATTTATAAAACATATACACATGTATACGTTAAATATACACTTCTATAGAAGATATATGCACAAATATTCAAAATTTATTCAAAAAAAAATAAAAAAAACAACGACTAAGGACTGAATGAATTTGGGGAATTTTATTGATTGCAAAATGATCCAAAATTTATAATTTGCATGAATGAAAAATCTATAAATTATGCATCATTTTTTCCAACTCATTCATGTTAATATTAATGGGAACTTGCATAGGATAATCAAAGTCAACGGGGGCAAAACCATGCATTGGACTTGATTCTGCTGAGTTCTCCCGTGAAGTCATAATTTCTTCTAGTTTCAGCTCGTCGCTCGGCTCCGGTTCCATTCCTTGGTTTCTTCTTTCCGCTCTAATCCAATCTCTGAGGCAAACTAGAACATTCATTGCATTGCTTCCCAATGAGTGTCGGTTGTCTCCAAGCTGCTGTCGTCCCTGACTGAAGGCGCTCTCTGATGCAACGGTTGACATTGGAACATTCAAGATATCTCTAGCTAATCTTGAAAGCACAGGATATTGTGATTCATTATTCCTCCACCAATCCAGCGTGTTGATCCGTCGTCTGCGATCCTCTGGTGCCGTCCGAAGATAATATTTCAGCTCTTCCCGATAAGTTGATGTGTAAGTTCTCTCATCAACACTGTTCCAACAATTTAAATCATAAAACGAATCAGAAAAACCACTATGTGCCGGCCTTTTAGAAGATGATGGCTCCTCGGGAGGATGAGGAGCGACAGTTGGAGTGATATTTGTAGGTACGGCTGAATCAAATAAATCAGCATAGTGATTATATAATTTTTCTATATAATCTTTTGCATCAGCCGTAGCCGTCCACAAATCAGGCTGTACTTGTTCAGAATCATGGTTAGTATTTATTTCTAAGTTAGTATAAATAAGAGTACTAAAGTGACACATATTATTATATTTCATGCACGGATTTAGCATAGCACCAACCAAGTAAATAGGGGGAATCGGGAAAAAATATTTTTTAAATTTTGTAAACATGGCGCCAACAGCTTCTTTATAACCTTCTTTATTTTTATATTGTTGGAGCAAACCAGAAATATCGGCTATATATGCCAAAATATTACAAACAGTAGGATAGTAAGCACCGGAAAATTCAACCGTAGCTACATAAAATTTTTCTAAAAACATAACAAGATCATTAATTACAACCCAATCAGAATTATGTAGCATGCAATCAGCAGAATCAGCAAATGAACCGCAATGTTGGTTAAAAGCTAGTGTAATAGGAATTCTATATTTATAACAAGTTTTTAAAAATTCATACGTAGAATTCCATCTAGTATCAATTTCCTCAGGCATCAAAATCGGTGTTAGTCCATTTTCTTGACATTTAACTTTAAATTCTCTAATTCTCGATCTACGATTATTTCCTTGAATAAAACCAACGGCAAGACGAATTTTTTCAATATAAAGCTCAAAAAACTCAAGACCATCTTTTACAATTAAATTATATATATGACATGCACACTTAATATGAAAAATTTCAGGCAAGGACGGAGATAGCGTAGATTTTATTTTTGTTATAGCAGTCTTGTTGTTAGAAGCATTATCAAAAGCAATACATAAAATTTTATTTTCTATACCATAGTATCCGGCAATTTTAACAATAGAATCAGCAATAAATTGTCCAGTATGTTTACGATCTTCATCATATAAAAAAGCAAGAATACGTTTTTGCATCACGAAATTACTATCCATCCAATGACAAGTAACGGTTAAATAATCATTTTTATTTACAGCACGACCAAGATCAGAAGTTAGGGACAATCTACATTGAATATTTTTTAACAATGTTGATAAATAAAAACAATATTGTGAATGGAGTCTAAAAATATCAGACCGACAAGTAGTTCTAGGAATACCATTAAACATAGGATTATAAATTGCTTGTATATAACGAATAAAAGCATCAGAAGAAGGAAAACTAAAAGGCAAACAACCCACAGCTACCATTTTAGCTATTTCTTCCCTGTCCCTCAATTTATTATACTTTTTCGCTACTTGACCGGTTGTTGGGTCCATTCTAGTTTGCGTTGACCCACCAACATCCCCACCACCTTTTGCAATATTTAACTCTCTTTTGTGATCTTCATCTATATGTCTCATTAACGTACCCGTACCCCCTTGCTTGCCTCCACTTCTATGCTTATATATTTGTTGACAAATATTGCACTGCACCTCAATATCTGATATACGTTCAAAAAATTGCCATGCAATACTAGTTCTTTTACGAGGTTTTGGGGCACTGGGAGGACGGGAAGGGAGATTAACTGATTCAGATCTAACGTTAACATCTCCTACTGCGGGTGTTTCAGCAATATTTTCATTATCTTCGTCTAAATTAACTGCATCTACTTCATTTTCTTCTTCTATACCATAATTTTCCTGAGCTTCTACATAATCCATATCGTGAGCACCTACACCTATTTCTTCCTCAAAAGGTGTACCAAGCGGTACCGGAGGCGAAGGCACACGGGTATATCTATTACTTGAACTACCTCTACCACTAGTAATTCGCTTTTTACTACCACTACCGCTTCCGGGACAAAAAATTTTAACACCTTTAGCAGCGAGGTTTTTTAATTTATCCATAATATAAATTAAATTAAACTAAAAATATTCAAAACACACAAATATAATAAAATTAAATAATAAACAATTAATACAATAAATAAAAATTAAACGTAAGAGATGGAACGACAATACCAAATTTTGGAAGTATCCGAAGATTGCGACTTTGGAAACTTCCGCTCGTACTTTGTAAACGAAAATTAAAAAATTAAAGTGAACACTTTAAGAAATTAAATATATTGAATATTAGAGAATTGAGATTTGAGAGAGAATGAGATTTGAGAGAGTGAAAAATTGTGTGAAAAATGATTTGAAGTTGTAGGGTATTTATAGATTTTTTTTGGGGATTAAAAAATATTTTTTAAAGTTTTTTTTTTTTTTTTTTAATTAAATGGGCCCAAACTAGCCGTTTGGACCCAAAAACGGCTATATAGCCGTTGGGCCAACGGCTAGTTGGCCCAAAATTAATTTTTTTTTTATTTTTTTTATATTCCGGGCCGGTTAACCGGCGGGCCTGGACCGGGCTTGGTCCGGGCCGGGTTAACCGGGCCCATTTTAAAAAAAAAACGGCTCGGGACCCGGAACCCTTAAGCCCTAGGGCTTACCGGGCCGGGTTAGCTAATAGGGCCGGGTCGGGCCGGCCCGTTTGACACCCTTAGTATAAACTATGTAAGTTATGAAAACATAAGTTATGGTAAGATTACTACTCACAATACGCGAAGTATCAAACTTGTCACCTCGTACGATTTGTATGACTTTCTTCAATCGAATCTATAATCTCATCATCTAATCTTGTGTTAATTTCTTCATTTAGGCTAAAACGTACTACTTTAAACTACCAAACTCTAGAAATTTCATGGTAACGTTCAATTCAACGAATTTTATATCCAAAATCGTACTTTACTGTCCGTATTTCTTGTTTTTAGTAATTAATTTTTAGAACCCAAAGTAATTTACCTAGGCTAGGAATCACGACAAAGATATAGGAAAGGATTTACCTTAAGCCCAATAAAAATCTCTCATGAATTTTCCTTTTTTTTTCTCCTTCTCCTGGAGCGCGTGGTGGTCCCTTTAGTTAACACTTCGGCTTTTTCTTCTCTTCCTCTATCTATTCAATTTGTAAAATTAAGTGATGTATTTATAAGACTATAACGTAAAAAAAAGGGGCAGTCTGGTGCACTAAAGCTATCGCTATGCGCGGTGTCTGGGGAAAGGCCCCACCACAAGGGTATATTGTACGCAACCTTATTTTGCATTTTTGCAAAAGGCTGTTTCCAAGACTTGAACCTGTGACCATGACGACAACTTTACCAGTTACTCCAAGGCTCCCTTAAAATTAAGTGATGATGTATCCACGTAAAAAAAGTGATGTATCCAAAAAATGTGATATACTTGTATAAACTAAAAAAGAATTTTTAGTAATTTTTTTTAAAAAATAAAATGGAAAATAATTATTTTGGGATTGAAATTTATGTAACTTTTCAAAACTCTCGAGTAATGGTAGTTGGGATTTTACATTAGAGGTGAATGATTATGCAAGATCATTTATATATACGAAATTATATTTGTATTTATCAAATGTAATTGGAGATTTTCGTTTACCAAAATATTAGTAGGAGTCTCTTTTCAAAATATATGCAAAAACTTGCTCAAGGCTTAGAATTTGACTATCATTTTTCGTGTATGAAAACCGTATAAAATTGACATGAATTATATATATATATCGTTCAAGTATTAAAATCTCACCCACATTTTTTGTGAATAAAAACTATATAACATTGGTATGAAATATGTATCTCTCATTCAAGGCTTAAAATTTTTCTCACAAACTTTGTGTATGAGAACTATATAAAATCGATATGAAATGTGTATATAACTGCACAAAATTGGTATAAAGTTCACGTTAGGTTTTCGGAAGAAAACCACACATTGAATCTAATTATTCATGTATAAAATCTTCACAAATTCTATATGAAATATGTATATAACATTATAAATTTTGTGTATAAAGTTCATGTTTTATTACATAGGAAGTTAATACAACAACAACAACATTCTATTCAAGTTTCATGCCGTATTTAGTTCAAATCTAATATAAGTACTACATTGCAGTCGATGCAAACTTCTACGGACTAGAATTGAAATTCAGTCCAAAACTAGCTCAATTCTTATTTAAAAAATAACGGAAAAATAACATAAATATACACTTTTACCTATCATATTTACACAAATCTCCAGCCTTACAAAGTAATTACAAAAATTTCAACTAATTATATATCTTTGGATTTATTAGGGAACTAATTATGTATCTTGACAAATTCAAAATCGAAAAAAAATGTATCTGAAGCTAATTGTGTATTTTTACAAACAAAAAAATGTATCATGTTAGATGTATCAGGAGCTAATTATGTATCTTGCCAAACCCAAAATAGGGATTTCAGCAATAAATTAAAATATCAAAATTTTCTATAATTAAGCTCCAATCTGTCGGAATTTATGTTATTTTCCCTATAAATAATCCCAAGTTTAGATTCAAACTATAAATTGGTAAATGAAGCCTTCCCTTGAGCCAACTAGCCTATTCATTTCCCTAATATATATAGGTAGATCATCTTTGTCAATTAGCAATCATGAATGTGTTAAGTTATTCAGAAAACAAGTGGATAATTAAGGCACTTACAATTATTAACTCCTTATAAATACCCTTTAATGAATCAAACAACATATACATCACAACCTGGATTTTTCTTATTTATTTTCACTTCTACAAGGCAAGGCTATGGAGATAAACACTTTGGGTCAAGCTTGCTCATGTTGTTGCTTTCTTGCTTCTTGCATCATGTTAGCATTTTTCCACGTCCTTTTCTTATAGTGTTTAGTTTTTCTGATATTTATTTAATGAAAAATGGTCAAAAATATCCTTAATGTATCGAAAAAATTGATGTATTTGTTATGAAATATAAAACAAGAACAAGAAAATATAAACAAGAACAGGAATAAATAGAGAGAAGAGAGAGTAATTCTTTATTTCTCTTATTATTCTCTTGAAATTCTTTGAGGGTGATTTACAATGAATAAAACCACTCTATTTATAGGAAAAATTTACCCCTAGTTTCTCATTAAAAAACAGATAGTTCAAATCCTGATAAATATCAACTAGATCTTGATAGATCTTCAAATCTCTCTAAAAGACAGATACTTCAAATCCTGATAGATATCAACTAGATCTTGATAGATCTTCAAATCCTGATAGATATCAACTAGATCTTGATAGATATTCACTATAATGTAAATACATTTATAACACTCCCCCTGAATGTCTAATTGATAGATAATGTGTCTCGTTGAAACCTTACTAGAAAAAAACTAGTGGAAAAAAAAATCTAGTGAAAGAAAAAGAGTACATATCTCTAACAATACCCATATAGGCCGCCTCATTAAAAACCTTACAAGGAAAACTCAGTGGGACCAAACCTCGTAAGTAAAAAAGAATACAACGCGTATCAACTCCCCCTAATAAGAACATCTTTGAACCTTTGCATCCCGATCTTGTGCAACATCTTCTTGAAAGTTGCAATTGGAGAAGACTTAGTGAATAAGTCAGCCACATTTCACTTGAATGAATCTGATGCACGTTAATTTCACTATTCTTTTAGAGCTCTTGTACATATAAAAGCTTTGATAAAGTGTGCTTCGTTCTATCTCCTTTTATGAATCCTCCATTAAGATGTGCTATGTATGTTGCATTATCTATGTATAAAATTATGGGTACATTGTCACATTTTAAACCATATTTTTCCGAATGAGATGTATCATGGACCTCAACCATACACATTCTCGGCTTGTTTCATGAAAAGTTATAATCTCAACATGGTTCGATGAAGTGGCTAGATAGACTGCCTTGCATATCTCCAAGATACGACAGTATCCCCACGTGTGAATACATTACATGTTTGAGATCGAGATTTATGTGGGTTAAATAAGTACCCAACATCAGCATGACTAATAAGATCGGACTGCAATCTTGCTAACAAATTAACCGAAAAGGCTATATCAGGCCTTGTGCAGCATCTTCTTGAAAGTTGCAATTGGAGAAGACTTGGTGAATAAGTCAGCCACATTTCACTTGAATGAATCTGATGCACGTTAATATCACTATTCTTTTAGAGCTCTTGTACATATAAAAGCTTTGATAAAGTGTGCTTCGTTCTATCTCCTTTTATGAATCCTCCATTAAGATGTGCTATATATGTTGCATTATCTATGTATAAAATTATGGGTACATTGTCACATTTTAAACCATATTTTTCCGAATGAGATGTATCATGGACCTCAACCATACACATTCTCGGCTTGTTTCATGAAAAGTTATAATCTCAACATGGTTCGATGAAGTGGCTAGATAGACTGCCTTGCATATCTCCAAGATACGACAGTATCCCCACGTGTGAATACATTACATGTTTGAGATCGAGATTTATGTGGGTTAAATAAGTACCCAACATCAGCATTACTAATAAGATCGGACTGCAATCTTGCTAACAAATTAACCGAAAAGGCTATATCAGGCCTTGTAGTATTTGCAAGATACATTAGTACATCTATTGTACTAAGATATGGTACTTCATAACCAATTCAATTCGAAATATTTCGCATGTCAGTAAATCCAACAATTTTCAAGCTATAAGCTTATACAATATAAGGATTATAAATAAGTTTCAGATAAACTTTTATATGCTTAAAATATTTTGAATCCTTAAACATATTTTCATGTAAATTTTGTCAAGTGACAATATTCAACATTTCGTGAGTGACATCTTCAAGTGTCTGGACTACAAATCAAATAAGTTTTATGCTTATCAAGATGCATCCTTTCATGTCACCTGATAAATGTTTCTACATCAGCATGCTTAAATTAACGTAGAATTCAAATCCTCATAATCTTTTACAATATTGTGTCAATATTGTATCAAATATATCATTGATGATATATCATTTCGTATCAGTTCACAGTATGACATAACATTTTGAGATATCATTCATTCATTATTTTCAGGTATTTGAACCTCTCATAAGGTTTCATAAAGTGTTATGTTGTACGCTCTTCAGGAGCACATTGCCTTCTTATTATGATTATTTGCTCCTTTTATTTTTAAGGATTATTTTATTTGGAACCGATTGATCTACCATGCTTCACACATGCATGAATTTTGTCCTTTAGGAACACAAAATAGGAGCACTTGCGGCTTAAATATGAGATGCTTTCAGCATTTGACTTGAATTATCTTTTGAGTGAGGATCTGATAATAATTCCTAACATATTTCTTAGCTGCTTATAATCTCCCCTTTGTGTTAGGAAAACTAACATACATACTCCATCTTCTTTGAGGAATCCATCTTTGTGCATCATGGTATATTCATTAATCGTATACCGCACATCAAAGCTATTTGATGGAATAGTTGATTCCTGACCTTGAACTAATTAAGAGGGAAGAAATAATCATAATTTATTGGTCTAATGCATACAAGTGTTATTGTTGCAACATATCATATTTTAGACCAACACATGAAGCTTTGTTCTCATTAGCAACGGCTTAGCTATTTATTGAAGGCATTCAATGCCAAACCATCATCATCAAGATGAATTGTCTTGATTACACAATCTGAAAGTTATGCTCTTAACTTAATTTTATTGAGCAAGCAACTTTATGAATGTCAATCTGCAGGTTGACAATAAATGTACATGCGATCATCTTATTGATGCATCTTTTTAAAACATATCACATGATAGGTGAACGGACCCTTATTCACCTTTTATACTTTTCAGATTTTAAAGGATCCAATCCCAAAATTAGTTGGTCCAACCAACTTATCATGAGAACAAGCAACATTAAAAGTTCACGAAGAATATTCTATTTCTTCAACATATGTCAATACTCAATATGCACATTTTTCGCAATGTAGCAATCGTTCATGTCAATTTATGAACTTTTATACTAGTAAACTCCAAGTTTACCATGATGTGTGCCTTTTTTCTTTAGTAAATTTTGGATCTACTAGTACATGTGTAGATTTCAAAATCTCTTCTCAGTTATTCTGCCTCATTCGGAGGTGAGTTGTAATGCACGTTTGTATTGAAACAATCAAAATTCCCATTCCCCAGGAATGGACTATAATCGTGTCTTAAGCCTATCAAATTATGATAGCTTATAGGCTTTTTCAAGATCGAGGCATGCAAGCATGTGAAAATATTATTATTTTGTCCCCTTTTCACGTTTATGTGTATTTATTCAACCACTTGTCTTCTTTCAGACATGTTATGTACTGCTACCACATTTACCTCAGGAATGGAGCATATTCAATGGGTCATGACTTTTTACCAAATACCCATTATTTTGTCTTAGCCAGCATAATATCATCGATATGATGCATTGAGATTCAAACTCAAAGTCTTATTCATATAAAGGCGTCTTAGGTAATAAATCGAAGAGTTGAACCCAACATCTTATCATCATGGTACATCAAGACTATAACTCAATGTCTTGTATTTTCAATGTCACGAAATTCAGTCAATGAAATGATAAATCAAATATATATTTACAAACCAAATATTTAATAGCATAATATATATATATATATATAGTAAATTCTGGTGGTTGTAGAATTATTATGGACTCTACTGAAATCAGTAAATTGAGATGTAGAAAATCATAACCATGACGAGATCTTTACTCTTTAGAATTAACCAAAGTAATCGATTTATGTGATAATTTTATCTTCTTCACGAAAAACTCCTCAAATACAAAGAATATTCATCTTTTTTTTTATATCCCTTACTGTAGCCATTATAATTAGCCCACTAAGCATTGCAACTATAAGCAGCCTACTAATCATTGCATTCCTATTATTTATGATTGGAAAGAATACATACCTGGCAACGAGTGGTGCCAATAAGACTAAATTTTATTAAGTAAAATTAGAGACTCGTGTTGATAACGTGTTATGAAATATAAAATAAGAATAAGAATAAATAGAGAGAGAAGAGAGAGTAATTCTTTATTTTTCTTACTATTCTCTTGAGATCATCGAGGATGATTTATGATGAATAAAACCCTTTATTTATAGGAAAAATTTACTCGTAGTTTCTCACTTCAAATCCTGATAGATATTAATTAGATCTTAATAGATCTTCAAATACTGATAGATATCAACCAGATCTTGATAGACACTCACTATAATGTAAATACATTTATAACAGTATTATCTTTTTTTTGAGATGATTATTTGATAGATTTAAAGCCTCTCTGCCATGGCTTTCTCTAATAGGGGCTTGCTTCTTTAAGCTCCGCCCAACCTATACAAGGTGTTGCTCGCTTTCTCTTCGGCCACTAGTGGCTTATGTAGTGATCGGCATTCCTAGCTTGTATGGATGGATGGGGAGGTTGCAAAGGGAGTACTAGAGTAATTCCCCAGGGATTTTCGATGTAATAAAGTTTGGATCTGGATTGACGACGACCACAAAGTCGTACAAGGCGGAACCAGGATTTTGAGGTTTCGGGTGCCATATCCTATATGAACAGTAGTGTAATTTCAATATTTACATAAGAGAAAACTAATAGCCTGCTAGGCCTCAAAAGTGATTATTTTTGAAAAAAAAAAAAGAACTAAGTTTTTTGAACTAAAAAGAAAATTCTACGCATGACCAAGTCTATCTTGAATGTATTATTTTACGCATGATACAAGGTGAAATAACTATTCTTCATAAGATATAATATATAAATTTCCTAATAATCAGTCCATGTATTACTATACCTACGGCTGCATAACTCTAATCAGCTACCTTTTACCCCTCGAGTTATTAAATAAGATGAACACATAATTTAACATTGTATAATGTACCAAATAAAATGCATAAGCTAAGCATCAAAGAACACTGCAATCAGAGTCAATTTCTTTCTTGGTCTCATAGTCTTGTAATTCCCTTCAACCAACATATGAGTATCACCTTAATCCCATAAACTACTAGTATTTACCAACCACTAACACCACCTTCCAATCAAAATGACAAAATAGTATTGCCATCATAAACATTTGCCAAAAAAGAGCTATTAACAGACTTCAGCACAAATGAAATGGAAAGGGTAACATAGAAGGGCATAATCACTTAAATCAACTTGTTGAGGGACCTAAACTTGTAAACATACCAATATCATTCGGGTGGGTGAAATGCGCAGTCCGATGGTGTGATGATCCATCGTTCAAACTCGGAAAGCCTGAGTTAGACAACAATGTTTGTCCAGTTCCATGCTCTTCGTGTAACAAGTTGTTAATGATATCGAGATGTGGAAATTCATAGGCAAATACACTCTGGGACTGGCACCAAGAAGGGCAGGTTGGAAACTCTGATGGAATGTGATCAGGGGTTCTGTTGTTTAAAAGCTTGAACATATCAGAATTCCAATTTTCATTTCCTATAGAAGGATGATCTTGTGATATATTCCTGCTTCTGCCCCTTCAGGAATACTCACGTTGCTGTCCATTCTGCACGGTATCATGATTCACCATTTCATATGAATAGCTTGGTAGAATAAAACTAGGTTCTATTCTTTCCAAGCCCTGTTGTGAAAATACTGGACCAGATTTAGGAGAGGGTGGTTGAGAATAATAAGGTGAAGAGTCAACCAATGAATGATGATGATGCAGTTGCCGTGTGGGAGCAGAAATCGGGGCTTGGTTCTGGATACTGTCACTACTGCTAATATTTCTCGGTGGACTGAATGTAGAATGTGACCCAACGTCGGCTATCTGTGGGTGGTCGTGGATCTCTTTCCTGTGAAAATTTTGGTGGAAACTACAAGCTGCACATTTCAGGGCTTCTGGTGTCCCTATTCCTCCACTAGGCATGAATTCTCCACATCCATCGACAGCATGTCCTCCCATGCTTGCAGCATGATTCTTGAGACATTCTCGGTGGTATCGGACTGAGATGGTAGTTTCACTTACTGAGGTTGTAGACGGTGGTTGTAATTGTGCTATCCCGACAGTCATATTTGGTTCTTTATATGAATTGAGGTGATTATGCTGCTGAGCAAGACTGTGCTGATCCAAGGCTTTGCTAGGGCTGGGAAAGGTGCTTTCACGGCCAGCTTGCTCATTTCTTCCGAAGATAAGGGCTGCCCACAATTCCTTTTGGAGAAAACTGAGAAACATAAATGCCTGTAGATGTGAAAGGATCAGTGCACGATTGACCAGCTACGCCTGCTGAATGACCCAATAATGGTAATGGAGGAGGTACTGAAGGAGCACTCAAGCATTGGGATATGGCAGGCACTTGTGGCTTTTCATCTGTTGCAGGGGCAGTCACATGATGAGACTGGAAATTCTTAGCTGTAATAGAAACTGACTGCACTGACGGTTTCTCCATGGCTTTTGGTTTTATGCCTTTATGAGGATCAGCATTCAATAAAACAGCAGTTTCAGCTGAATTAACCATGGTAGCTGATTGCTGAGTCGGCTTGGAGCTATCTGAGACCGATCTGTTAACTGAGTTAGGATCATCTGAGACCTTCAACTTGGACATCGCCTGGATGACAGAGCCTATACTTCTTGGAGGGCTTCTAGGAGGAAAACTAACATTTGGCATCTCCAAGGAAGGCTTTTCTCTATCCGCCTCAGTCAGGTCGGTCGGATGTGAAATGACTACTTCCTGCATACAACAAGAAAGCAACATCATGTAAAAGTTGGAAGCCATTGAAAAAATGACATACACATAATCAAGGCATCCGTAGAAAAAAACTGTTTTCGTCCAACTTTCTAAATGGGGAAGGCTTAATTTACACACAAACAACGAAACAAGCATACCAGCAAAATACAATTATACTAAGCTTGCCAAAGATTCCCTGTTTTCTTACATTTCCTATTTGTTCAATCTATACATCAACATAAAGGAAAATGACGAAAAGAAAGGAACAGAGTAAAGCCTATAAGGAAAAAAATCAGGAGAAGAAAACAACCTTCTTCAGGAATTGTTGCACCACGAAGAAAGTACAATAGCCTGAGAGTTGGATCTAGTTTCCTCACAACTTATAGATATATCACTAGTTAACTTGCTTCTGTGGTTCCACCCTCTAAAAAAAGTCAAAGACCAGAAATTAGATCCACCAAAGAAATCATGAAAGATATTCAATACGATGCAAGAAAATAAACAATCAAAGAAGGTTACCTGCTAGGTGGTTGCTGATTTTTATGGTTCAAAGACGTCACTCCAAAAGGCCAATCGGTAACAAATGGGGGAACTGAGTATGTGGAATACATTGATGAACTATAATCCATAACATCATAAGGACTTCTTGCAATTATATTTTGTGCAGCTGAAAGGCCATTTATAGAAGGATGCAGCTTAGAGGTGTCTGTATTCCAATTCACAGGATTTGCATCACTGAATCTGAAATCAGGATGAATATTTTGATTCTGCATAGGCAGTTTTTTATCAGTCAAGCTCTATGATAAAAGAGCTAACATAAACGGAATGGCTAGGAAGTACAGCAGTGCATGTGCAATTGTCGAAAACCGCACAGATATTGCATTATGATGCCAACAACAAAAGCTAATAAGCCACCTAGCTCCTCATTAGGACGGTAAAGCAAGGCCTGGCCTCGCTTGTGCTTTCTTATTTGAGATTTTGTTACTATTTATAAAATAAGCCACCAAGGTACTATGCTTGGCATTAAAAAGATTCAAAACAAAATTGTCCAAACCAAAGATATTACACCACAAGTAAATACTAGAGTGCAGACACTAAGATCTCCTAAGTCTAGTTTTGTAGCAAAACTTCTACTAGACAAACCCTCTTGCCTAACACTGTCTTGGTATCGTCACATAAACATATGTGATAAACTGTAAGTAACAAAAAGTTCAGATATTGTATCCATGCAAAATCAAAAGCCACCTACAAGCAAAAGACACCAGTTATGACAGAGCCTCCCATTAGAAGAGGTACCATGATAAAAACGATATATGTACCCAAATTGGATTTGAAGCACTCACAACTTCATGGTGGGAATCTGGAGACGACCAGGAAATCTGCATGAGGGAACCAGCAAGAATGAACGCTCTCTTGTACAAAATAGTAGAGTAATCCTCTTCATTGGTGAATAAAAATAATATTTGACGAGAAGTACAATGCCTAATCTTCACTTGGCCTTTCAGAAGGTTCTTTGCTCTGAAATCAATCCGGATTTCTTTCATTTTCAGTCTCCTATAGGAGAAATTCTCAATCAAAGTGCGCTTATAACCAGGTACTAAACTTTCACAGTGATTCACTGGAAAGGCTAGTGTTGGGTATCCCATAGAGGCCGACTATTGCACTTCGATCGGAAGTCTTGATTTCTGATTCTCATGGTGTTCAACAATTGGAAGAGCAGATAATGGTTGACCAAGTGTTTCGCAAGCCCAACCAGCTGCTTCACTAATCGACTTGCTTCCATAATTCCACTCTCTGAAAAGCCAAAGAACAAGGAATTAGAACCACTAGAGACATTATCAAAAGATATTCAAGTCTGGATGCAAAAGTGAATGGCAGAAAAGGTTACCTGCTATATGACTTTTGATTGTTGTGGTTCAAAAAAGTCCCCCTAAAAGGAACTAAGTCTGTCGAACACATGGATGAACTTTCGAATGCAACACAAGGAATTCTTCCAGCAATCCCGTATGGAGCAGATGAAAGGCCACTAAATCCACTGCAACTAATTTCCACGGAAGAACGTCTTTCAGAGGTTTCACAATTGACAGGACTTGCAACTCTGTCCTCTGAATCAGCATGAGTTACTTCTGGGACACAATCTACTGAATCAGAAATATACGAAACATCTCTCTGTATGAGCGAATTTTCAGGTAATGCTTCTGCCTCCTTTATCCCGCACTCATTTCCACTGCCAATATGTTCATCTCCTTTGGTATTATCTTGCTCCATAACACCAAATGTTTCTCTCTGCATTGCAAGGTAACCATAAAAAATTACATCATACACTATTCACTTTCTTCAGGAGGCAAAAACTGTCAACTAAGAACTTCAGCACAAACTGGTTAAACTTTATCCCAGCACCATACAATTTTCTCTTTACCGCTCTTTCGTTTGAATCTTTAACTTTTTAGATATTTGTTTTTTAAGCAGGTACTCGATAACAGCTGATGATTTACTTCTTCTATATTGCATTAGCTTTTTTCGTTAATAGATTTCTATATTGCATCACTCAACATATTTTCCGAAGTATTAACGTCTTTCTGCATAAAGAAATCTTTTACAGTTAAGCTCGATTATGAAATCTCCAAAGCAAAAGCTAGGCAGTACAATAGTAATATATGCAAGTGTCTAATACAACATAGAAACTACACTAATGGTGCCAATAACTAAGAGTGAAGATCTCAGTTATCACTCCAAAAATAGTGCAACTATTGTAAATACTAAAGCTCAGATATAAAGAGTTCCTTGGTCCGGCATCTCCTATAATTGCAATATAGCATTTCTAAACAAAGGTAAAATTGTTCTTCATATAAGGAAAAAGTTGAGTAAAGTGGCAAAGTGGGTTCAAAATTGCTTCAGGTCAATGGCCATAGGTTCTTATCTCATGTGTGACATTTTTTCCCCGAATCTCCTTGTATAAATTCCTGGTTCTGCCACTACTGGAGACGGACTATACTTGGTGAAACTTCAAACTTACACAAGTAGAGTTTTACTTAAAAATCACTCAGGCAATCACTCAGACTTCATGCAGATTAAATGAGCTGCACTATACATATCAAGATTCATCAAAGTTTAATTATTTTCAAGCGGTGGCAAATTACACATCCCTCCTCCTTTACTTGCACATGGTGTTCATTGATCTTTAGAAGGCATGCGAAAAAGTCATCAGGGAGATTTTGTGGAGGTGTTTGGAAGCTAGAGGGTGTCTGTGGCGTACATGAGGTCGATTCAGGACATATATGACGGAGCAAAGACACGTGTGAGGATGGTAGGAGGAGATTTAGAGCCCTTTCCTATTTTGACAGGGTTGCACTAGGGATTGACTCTTAGCCCATTTTTATTTGTGTTGGTGATGGATGTTTTGACGTGGCGTATTCAAAGGGAGGTTCCTTGGTGTATGTTATTTGTTGATGATGTTGTACTGATTGACGAAACTCCGGGAAGAGTTAAATGATAAGTTGAAGGTTTGGAGACAAACCCTCAAGTCTACAAGATTTTGGTTGAGTAGGACCAAGATGGAGTACTTGGAATGAAAGTTTAGTGATCTGTCGCATGAGGACGACATAGTAGTGAAGCTGGATTCTCAGGTTATTCAGAAGAGAGAGGATTTCAAGTGGAAATGGTGAGATTGACGAGGATGTCACACATCATATTGATGCAAGGTTGTTGAAATGAGGCTCGTTTTGGGAGTCTTGTGTGATAAGAAAGTGTCTCCTAAGATTAAAGGTAGTTCTATAGAGTTGCAGTCCGACCAACTATGTTGTATGGAGCGGAGTGTTGGCCAGTTAAGAACTCCCGCACCCAAAAGTTTAATGTGGCGGAGATGAGGATATTTCTATGGATGTGTGGGCTTACCAGGAAAGATAAGGTTAGAAAATGAGATTATTTGGGAGAAATGAGAGTGGCTTCAGTGGAGGACAAGATGCGGGAAGTGAAATTGCAATGGTTTAGACATGTGATGAGGAGGTGCACGGATGCTCTGATACGGAGGTGTGAAAATCTGGCTATGGATGGGTTTAGGAAGGGTAGAGGTAGGAAGAAAAAGTATTGGAGGAAGGTGATTAGGCATGATATGGAGCAGTTACAGCTTACGGAGGACATGACCCTTGATAGGAAGATGTGGAGGACTCGAATTAGGTTAGAGGGTTAGTGGGTAGGAGTTCAGGCATTATAGTAGGAAGGAGTGTTTTTTTTGCATCTACGCCTAGAGTTTCTTGTTCATGCTATTTCGGTGATGTCTATGATATTGGATAGATAGTTTATAGTAGTACATTACGTTGTGGGTGTCTTATTTCCTTTATTATCTAGCCGTGTTATCCCATCTTGTTATGTGCTTTTGTGTTTTTATTTGTTACACTATTATATATCTTGAGCCGGGGGTCTATCGGAAATGGCATCTCTACTTCATGGACTGTGTACACTTTACCCTCCTCAGACCCCACTTTGTGAAAATACACTGGGTATGTTGTTGTTGTTGTATATACTAAATAAGATGTTAGAACCCCATTGACTTCTTCTTACGTTTACTTCTTCATTTTTTAAAATTTCGTTAATTTATTTATTTTTATTTTAATAATTATGACATTCTAACCAGTTTACATGCACTCCTTAGTAAAAATTTTGGCTCCCCTAATGCCCCTACCCCACCTTTAGGCTCTAAACCCCACAAGCCACAGTGTATACGCCCTTTTCCACCTTGCACACTCACCCTAACCCCTACTCTCTCTTCCCATGCCCCACTTCATCCCTCTCCTCTATGACCCACCTGCATCACCCCTACCCCACCCCACCTCCCCCGCCTAGAAGTAGATCTAGGTAGGGGTGAGGGAGTTCATTCAAAGCTAGGTAGGGGTGAGGGGGTTCATTCAAACTCACTTCGTTTAAAAATTACATCGCAGATACAAAGTTACATCTATACACTAGATGTCAAATTCACTCGACTTCTTATGTATTTACTTGTACATATTCCAAACTCGCTTACTAAAAATTCTGGCTCCGACACCGCTTATTTCTCCCACGACCCCACCAACCTTTAGTGTTTGTCTAAATTACATATAAATATACTCCAATTATATATTCTATTAACTTACCAAAATACCAAAAGATCAGTGATTTTCTTCATACCAAATAGATAAAAAAAAAACTATTTCTAACATCATAACTAAGCACTCAAACAAATTAACAAAAAGCACCAAAAGCACTCACAGATTGATGATCATGAAACTGTGGGGTCCACTTAAAAACCTTCATAACAGCACCAGCAACAACAACTTTTCCCTCCATCAACAGACATTCGTAATCCTCTTCATTATTAAAATCAAGAAACACATGTAGAGCATCATAAAACCTAATCCTGACAACCCCTTTAGTTGGGAATTTTGCCTTGAAACTAACATGGATTTTAGTCATCTTTAATTTGGGTGTTATGCAGAATTTTCCAACCATTCGCATGTAATAAGGGTTGATGAACAGTTGGGGTGTCGCCATTTAGGAGTAACGGAGTTTGCAGTTTGTTGTTGTATAGGAAGATCAAAAGTCTTTAGCTTTTATATACTACTGTCTTCGGAGTGTTGTCACAAGGGCTCATTTGCTTGTGAACTAAGTTGAGAAAATTGAAGAAAAGGTGTCTTGAATGAAGGATTGGTGACATTGACCAACAGATAGGGTCAAACATCATTAGGAAACTTGATTAAGTTAATTGTGGACTTGATTAATATTTTCAAAACTTTCTAATCTTTTCAAAAATACAAATCAACCCAACCCACACCCCTCTTCAATCCAAATCAACCACTCTCTCCTCTCTCTCGACATCTTCTCTCAACTCTCTCCCAACCAACAGTTCTACGAAATTTCTCCTTTCAACCCCCAACGACTTCTACCTCCGGTGAAAAATAGTTGGGCTTCGAGTTTCCCTCTTTTCTCCTTTCAACCCCCGATGACTTCTACCTCCGGTGACAAATAGTTGGGCTTCGAGTTCCCCTCTTCAATTCAAATCAACCTGTCTCTCATTCCTCTCTCGACAGTTTCTCTCAACTCTCTCCTAACCAACTTTTCTGCAAATTTCTCATTTCAATCCTCGGCGACTTCAACATCCGACTACAAATAGTTGGGCTTCGAGTTTATTTTCGACTTCAACCTTCAATCGACGTGACAACCTTACTCTCCGGCCACAACATCTTCAAATTCTTCATCATTCGTTTTCTTCTTTCACAGGTAAAAATTTATGGCCTTTTTAGTTTTGAAGAAAACGAGGAAATTGAGCCAACTTCTCTTATAGTATTGGTTAACAATTTCAATATTTGTTGCATTAATTTGAAATGCGGTTTGAATAAAACCCTAATTTCTTATATTTCTTCTCTTCTCTTTTCGAAGTGAATTATGATATTTTGTTGTTTGTTGCATTTTTTTAAAGTTTGATTTTTATTGTTTGTGTTTATAAAAACAAAACGACAATTTGGGTTGATTTGTTTTGTTCTTGTTCTTGGTAAAAATGGTGAAATTGTTGTTTTTTGTTAAACAAAATCGTGCTACTATTTTTTGTTTCCTCCGACAGATTACCCATCTAGTGCAACATATTAACCATCTGATGCAACAGATTTATCATATGATGCAACAGATCAACCATCTGATGCACCAGAGGAACTATTAGATTACAATTCTGATGCAACAGAGTAACTATCTGATGCAATAGCTTTACCATATGTTACAACAGATTAAGCATCGGATAAAAAATCTGATGCAACTAATTAACCATCTAGTGCAATGGAAGAACCATCAGATTAATGATCTGATGCAACAGATGAACCTTCTGTTGGATAAAATCCTATCAACTCTTCCTACAGGAAATGTCCAAGACTTAATTTTTCCAACTGATCATTCATCTGCCGCGATAAACGATCCTATGTTGGAAGAAATCTAAACAATATTGACCATTGATAACTGTTCCAACAGATCACTCATGTATTACAACAGATGTGTGACCTGTTGCACAGACCATTCATCTTTCTCAACAGATGAGTAATATATTTTGTATTGTCGCAACAGATTACTCAGGCATTGCTAAAGGTTAGTTAACTGCTCTGACAGATCACTCATATGTTGCAACAGATATGTGATCTATTGCACAAACCATTCATCTTTCTCAACAGATGACTGATATGTTTGTATTGTCACAATAGATTACTCAGTCGTTGCAATGAATTATTTAACTGTTCCAATATATCACTCATATGTTGCAACAGATAATGTCACAATAGTCGTGTGATCTATTGAACAGACCATTCATCTGTCTTAAAAGATGAGTGATACATTTTGTATTGTTGCAACAGATTACTTATCCGCTGCAACAGTTTGGTTATATGCTGCAACAAATATACTACCTGCTGCAACAAATATACTAACTGTTTTTTTACTATTTTGCTTGTTTGATTTACTGTTATCCTTTTTTAATGATGCATTAATCAACAATAATATATTATTTTATGTTCTTGTTCATTTTAGATAATATGGTTCCCAAAAGAACAGAAATCGAATCAAGTCCAAGTAAAGAAATAAGTGAAGCAGCTAGGCTACATCCACCACTCTATGAGCTTGCTTTACAAGCATTATCTCAATTGGGAGCAGAATATGACGAATACGGGGAGGAGAAATATTTCAAAAGAGATGATGCAGATGCTAATAGCCCTTCCACCGAAGAGTTGGTCAAAGCCTTCAGCATTGATCGTTATCCTACGAGAATACAGTGCGATGGTGCCGCAGATTTAACGGGTGATTTCGTGGTTAAGTCATCCATGGGAAAATCTTTCGATGCCTTCAGAAAAATACCTCGAGAATAAAAATTGGATGCTTATTTCAGGGATAGCTTTTTGGGAAATATCTTGATTTTCCGGAGGACAACAATTCTCGTTTCCAAATAAAAATGGTATATGAATTTCTCAAGCGTAGATTTATGTATGAAAACAAAGATAAGATGGATGAGGTGTGGATAAATTACTATGGCATGCCTGTTTGTTTTGGTTGGAAGGAGTTTGCCATAGTTACTGGACTAAAATGTTATCCTCCTTCTCAAGTTATACCTATTTTAACCCAAAAAAAGCACCCCGCACACCCCAAAAAGGCAAAGGCAAAGGCAAGTCGTGTGATCGTGATGACCTGGTGTCCATTGTTGGTCCAAGCTTCAAAAATAAAAATTTGATAGAAGCGTTTAAAGGTAAAGGACTTTCAAAGAAACACAAGCAGTCATTGTGCTTGGTTTGGTTTGTACATAATATTCTTTGGGCGAGAGACGTTAACAACAACATAAGCCTCAGTTTAATAAAGCTCTCCGAGGATCTTGAGGCGTTTAACAGCTATCCTTGGGGGTATGAAAGCTTCAAAATGACTGTCAAATATTTGTTGACTCCGTTAGCACCAAAGACAGTCAACTTATATGGCTTCTCATGGGCTTTCATGATAAATGTTTCTTTCTTCTATTATGATATCATTCATTTTTTTTTCACTCAATAATGGTTTTGATTTATTGGCGCTATTTTATAGGCTTGGGCGTTTGAAGTCATTCCTTATTTGAGACAACAAGTGAACTACCAGGAAGGAGTTTTCTGTCCAAGAATATTGAGATGGTTGTCGGTCAAAACTGATAAAAATATAAAATTTCTTGATCTCTTCAACCCCCCAAAGGATGTAGTAAGTATAATTATAATTAATTTTTTCTTTTAATTAATGATTTTTTTTAATGATCTAATCATCATTCTAATATATGTAATGATTTATGTTAGATTGTGCATCTATCGCTAGTTCCGACCAATCGAGAGTTGAAGATGCCATTTTTTCTTACTTTACGGTCTGTGCAAACTTTATCGGACCCTAAGGTCATTGACAGAATAAAAATGGAATTGTTTGGAGCAACAACCATTACAAGAAAAACAATTTTAGAGGGTGGGCTTGTTGTTGTTGATGGTCTTAGTGGTGATGGAGCTGTTGGTGGTGGTAGTGGTGCTGTTGTTGGTGCTAATGATGCTCCTCTTACAGTATTTAAACCAAACCATTATGAGTATGATCATACTGGTTATACAGATTTTGCCTCTCCAGCGAATGTTTTGCATGCAAATGTCAAGACTGCAGGGCAAAACATGATGTAGTGATTAATGCTATTAATTCATTAACTGCTTCTGTAAAGGAATTGACATCTAAGAGGAGTCTCATTCCATCAAAGAGGATTTTATTTCCATCCACTCCATTAGATATTAGGGCTAAGAGGAGAAGGGGAGTGATTTTCAGGGCATTATCAAGCATCCCAAAAAGCAAAATTATAACTCCTCAGTCTGTATGTTGTACTGAGCAACGTACAATATCCAAAGGAGAGCAGCACGAGATGAAGAAGGTGAATATATTATATGTCTTCCAACTGATAAAACAAATAGACACATATTTGTTTCAACAGATGACACATCTGCTGAAAATTATCAAACAGATATATGCATCTGTTGCAACAGTTGACTAACCTGTTGCACCAGATACTTTATCTGGTGCAACATATGTCTCGTCTATTTTAGCAAATCAAACAGCTCTTCGTACCGCTTTTATTTGTACCAACAGACGACCTATCTACTGCAACAGATGATTCATATGTTGCAACGAATGGTTCATCTGTTGGAAATTATCATACACGGTCTTCCTCATGTAGAAATTTGTCCCAACAGTTGATTGTTCCAACAGAAATATAATTTGTTTGGAACAATTTAAAATGGAAGGAAGACCTATTTGATTTGCTAGAAGAGATGAGTTATTTTTTTTCATTTTGTTGTATCTCCATGATTAGCATTGACCAATTTTGGCTTTCCAGGTGGATGTAGAAGAAACTATTGCTGAACAACATTGATAAGATGCTACTCTTTTTATGGAAATACGGAGAACAGAAAGCGCAGAAATCGTACGTAAGCGACAATAAAGATCCACGATGAGCAAAGCCAAATTCCATAGCACCGGATGAAGAAAACTTGTCCATACTGAGTAGATCTTTATAGCTTGAGCCTGTCAAAGCAATCCTTGGCAGTATACTTAAATTGTTGTTGATGTTTTTGTTGAGATCTGTACCCATAATAATTTTTTTATATTTTATTTATTCGTTGACTTATTTCAGCTAATTTATGACGGCTTCGATTTATTTTATTTTGTCTACGAATTTTATTTATTCCTTAGATTTAAACTTATTAATTGAAAAGGAATACTAGATTCAAATATTGCAACAGATAATGTATCTGTTGCAACAGACGACACATCTATTGGAAAAATCGAACAGATTTAGACATATATTGCAACTGGTAGGTGATCTGTTGGAATTTATCAAACAGGTCTTTCCACTGTTGCAACAGATGGACTTTGGATAAAAACATCGAGATAATACAACAGATGACCAACCTATTGCAAAAGATAAACTATATGTCAGAACAGGTAGAATAATTGTTACAACGGATGGAGAATCTGTTGCATTATAAAAATTCAACTTTTGTTGGACATAAAAAATTATCACTACGTGTAAAAAGGTTAAAGTGAATTGAATTGAAATAAAAAAGGCGCAACTCATCGACGGTGTTCAGTTCAAACACCTAAAATAAAATAGGCATCAAGTAGACAGTGTTCATTTTAAACACGTAAAATAAAATAGGCATCAAATGTATCAGTCTGGCATATTTCGCTGACTTGCCGTCACTTGGCCCCCAACGGTTATTTTTTCCCCCCATTGTCTTATATATTCATCTTCCTCCTAAAATTTAACCCTAAATTCCCAAATCTTCTTCATCGTCATCTTCTTTTATCTATCCAAATTCTTTAAATTATTTCTTTCATTTTTTCCAACTGAGCTTGACAATGTCGAGCGCATCTTTCACTATTTTTTGTGATAAAAAAATTTGATATTGTAAGTACGGTCATAAAGCTCTGTTAAAGACTTCTTGGACTCAACAAAATCCAAGTCGTGGGTTTTTTACTTGTAAAATTTCAAAGGTAATATTTTTTATTGAATTAGTTGATTAATTATTGACTTGTAATTATTTTGTAATTGTGTTCTCTTTTTTATAGAAATAGGGTGGATGCGATTACTTTGATTGGTATGAAGAACGACACACTTCACAAGCAAATCGTGTAATCTGGGGTTTGTTGAACAAAGTCAAGGCTTCTGAAGAGAAACAAAATCGAGCAAGAAGATACTACATTATTTCCGTTATTGCTACTGGTTTGGTGTTGTTAGGCACATGGATATTCAAGCCTAATTGCTGAAATTTTTATGGTGGTGTGTGTATTTGCTACTGGTTTGGTGTTGTCGAGAACATGGATATTCAAGCGTAACTATTGGAAAATATCAAAAAGATTTAGGCATATGTTGTAAAATTTAGGTTATCTGTTGGAAATTATCAAACAGGTCTTTTCACTATTGCAATAGATTAGACTTAGATTATTAGATTATTCATAGAAATAACATCGGCGTAATGCAACAGATGATCAACCTATTGCAACAGATAAACTATCAGCCAGAACGGATTAAATATATTTTACAATAGATTGACAATCTAATCTATTGCATTATAAAAAGCTCAACTTCATCAGAAAAAATTATTGTCACTATATATACATGTAATAAAGTGAAAAGTGACTTGAAATTAAAAATTTCTGTTTCACAGGCTCTTCTATATACACAGGCTTCAAGTGTCCATTTAGTACCCCATAAGCCCAGACCTCTTGCAGGTTTGCCACAACGTTGTCGCATAGAAAAGTCATTGGCTCATCTATTTTTGTGTTGGTCAACAAACATTCGATGTGTGCAAGAGCGTGCAAGCCGGTCGCTTTAGCGACATCATCTTTTGGAAGGATCATCTCCTTGTTTCGACCTTCAAAATCCCATGATTTCTTCATCGACACTTTCTTTGGCAAATGATTCATCAGTTTACTCTCCCTCAACAAGATAGGAAACAACACCATCAGTGGCTCCACGAGGAGAAAAAGATTGAAATCATCAACGAGAGGTACGTTGGAGTCATAAACATTGATCTTTCCCTCCTCGAGTAGTATCTCAACAGCCCAATAATGCATGTCATTCACGCTAATGACTGCAAGAATCCTTTTTGCCTTGGTCCAGCTCTTGCTGTGTAGATTTGGCCTGTCCCCTCTAACATATTTTATCATTTCTTCTTCATCCAAGACCAACGTAGGAACTAGAAAATCAAGTCCCACGCCAAGGGCTAACTCCTCCCTATTGAGTTGATCATACCTATCCTTGAGCTTCTTGCAGAAGTCGAGGTCCATTATCCTATCGGCAGTGTCATAAGCTTCCCGGTATGTTAATTGCCTTTTCCTCATAAGGCAGAGAATTATGTCAACATGCTGTGAGATAAGAAGTCAATTTTTAAATAGGTTAGTAATAGTAAAGATGCAATGGATGGTCCATCTGTTACATAGGGTCCATCCAACGCAACTTATGCAACAGATGGGTAATAAGTTGCAAAAGAACCACTACCAGTTGTACCAGTATACCCAGCTGTTGCAACAGATGTGAAATCTATTACGTAGATTCTTCTTCATAGGGTAGATTAGAAGGGATAGGTTAGGAAAAGTAAACTTGTCTTGTCCTCATACAGTATACGCATATCAGTCATAGTCTGGAAGTCTTGGGGGGGAAAGAGAGGCCTGGGGTAATCTGGTGCGCCTGGCTTGGCATTCTTGGCCTATCGCAGATCCCTCTTCTCTTCGGTGCTAAGTTCACGTATATGTCTACCTTCTTGACCGGCCCCTAAACTTCAACAGCTTTTGGAGAGGGAGGAATTGTAATTTATTTTGATTTTCGATCGGAGAGTACATCTCTAATTGCTCTTTTCTTTCTCCTAACCAACGCTGTAGGAGTGTGTGGATCCCTCACCTTCTTGGATGGTATGACACACCTCTTGGATTTGAATTCCTCGATAGATTTAGAGATAGTCTATACTTTTTTAAAGAGTTTATATTGTCTGTCCTTGCACTCTTCGCATTCGCAACGAGAACACAAGGGTGAAGAGGAGTGAGAGTGACCTGTGTAAGGGCAAAAAGGGGTGTTTTCAAACATATTTATTCTTTCTTGAGCATCAACATACTCATCATCATGAGTGGTAGTAGCATCAGCATGCCTACCACCAACACCAACAACTCTACCAGAAGAAGCACCCGGATCTGCCTTAGTAAAAGGTTGGCCATGAAGAGCCTCAATATTAGACTGACCTTGCCTAACTGCTCTTCTTATGGTTGTTGCTCCAGCCAATTCCTTCTTTATTAACTCCACTGTTGGGTATGCTATAGTATCAACATGACCTAGAGTAATATAAGAAGTCATCACCGACTCCTCCTCAGTAGGCACGATCCATGGATGCACAATCTATAAAAAAGAAAAAAAAGACAGATGCATTTAAATCATATAATATAATAATTTTCACAGTTGGGCTACATTTTTTTAAAAAAAAAAAACATTTGTTTCATAGTTTGCAGTATATGGTTAAAATCTGTTTGAGTCTGGTTTAGAGAAACAGAGCAACACATGGATAATCTGATGTAAAATATCAATCATCTATTACAACAGTTGCACAAGATGGGTAATCTGTTATGTAAAAGATGATCTGTACATCGCAACAGATGAACAATATGTTATCAGATTACATATCTGTTGCATAATTTACAGTAGATGGTTAATTTTTTAGGAGTCGGGTTCAGAGAACCAAAGCAACAGATGGGTAATCTGATGCAATATATACCCTGTCGCAATAGATGTCCCATCTGGTTCATCGGATATAACATCTGTTGCACCAGATATAACATTTGTTCAATATCTTTCTTATCTTTGAGTAGAATTAATTTACTTGAAGAAGACGTACTGCATCATTCGGAGGGTTAAAGAGATCAGCCTTCTTAATATTGGTGTTTCTCCTTACAGCCAACCACCTAAACATCCTTAGATGAGAAACCTCATCCGGGTAATCAATTAACTGCTTTCAGAGGGGGGAAATGGCTTCAAATGTCCAAGCCTAAAAACTATAAATAGGAAGCAAGCCAAAAAAAAGTCATAATAACTATATTCAATATAAATTAATGGATGAGTAAAATTAGTGATTAATTTTACCATGAAAGCCCAAGGAAAGTCACATAATGTGGTCGTCCCTGAGGATAGCTTTGTCAGTAAATATTGGACAATCAAGTAGAAGATGTCATATCCCCAGGGATAATTGTTGAATTTATCAAAATCCTCAGCACGCACCAACAAATCATCTTCTATGACCTTGTTGGCATCTCTTGCCAATAAAACCGAATGGGAAAACAAAACTAAGCACAATTTCTCCCTGAACTGCTCTGGTATGGTTTTATCCTGGAGATCTGTCAACAAATCCGATGCTTTGTAGCCATGTTGAGCAATGTCAAATAACCCATCTATTTTTTCCTTGTATTTTCTTGCCTTGGATCTTTTGCGGGGTGGTGGTCCTTCTAGACGATGGCATCTCAAGCTCATCACTATGGCAAACTCTTGCAAGCCAAAACAAACGGGCATGCCACAGTAGTTGATCCAGATTTCATCCATCTTCTTTTTGGCCCCCTCCTCTGGATCTTTATCATCCCCCGCGTACTTGATCCTGCGCTTGAGAAGACCATATACCATCGTCATAGGGAAACGAATACGGGCAGAGGGGTCCTCAGGCAGCTCAAGAAAGTGTCCAAAGCAGCTCTTCTTAAAAGTCCGCCTATGTTTTCGTTCTTTATAATTTTCATAAAATATTCAAAATTGTTCCCCATCTGACATTTAAGTACAATTTGACCAGTTAGTTGTTTTCCTTCTGGGTCATTTATCGGCATCACAACTTGAAACCTTTCAATACTAAAAGTTTTGATAGGATCATGCTGGGATGTCGATATTAATTCACGCCCCATCGGTGATCCATTATCATCATGTTGATGATCATCCTCTTTCTCTTTCTCACTCTTCAATTCCTCCTCTTTCTCACTTTCATTTTCTTCATCACCATCTATGGACCCTTGTCCACCTCCCTCAACGTTGTTTTCATATCTCTCCTCAGTTTCACTTTTTCCTGACTGAGATTGTTCAGGAAGCTCCTCCGAATCCCTCTGTACTGTAGCCTTTTTTTTTGGGTGGTCAGAAGTTGATCCACTTTCACTTTTTTTTCTTTTGGGAGACATGTTTTACCTACAGACAAAGAAAAACAAAAATTACATTACAATTGATGTATGCATAGATTTTAAAAAATACATTACAAATATCACGAATACCGATACACCAACAGCTATCACCACAAACACCACCAACCAATGCCAACAAAACAAACATCACGAATACCGACACCACCGACATCCACCACGAACACCACCAACAAATGCCACCACGGAGACCAAAAATACCACCACCAACACCACAAACACCATCCAACAATACCACGACAGTCAACAGAACACTACGACGGAAACTAGGGATTTCTCAAGTTCTTCCTACAATTTTACCATCAAATCTCAAAATTGTAAACCCATTCTCGGAGATAATACAACTAAAAGTTTTATTTTTTATCATTAAATTAAAAGCCCTTATTTTTTAGAAAAGAATAATAAATATAGAGCTCTTCTCGAACTCGGTTTCCTACGGAGATAAAGAAAACAACTGATACAAGCAAGAATAAAGTCAAAAATAACACCTATGTGGTTGAAAATGAGAAGAAAAGCGATATGTTGTGGAGGGTTGAGCAAATTTGTTGAGTAATTGTTGTTTGTACTGTATTGTTGAGTGAGAATGAGAGAGAAAGAGTGAGACCTCAAGATTTGAAATGATGAAACATTTTGTATGGATTAATTTGTATTTTGGAAAAGAATGACAAGTAGTTTTGAAAATATTAATTTGGTCTGAATTGATCTTAATTATTTTTAACATCATAAAATATATGCATAATTTTTAACCCTCTCATCATGTAATTGCCAAAAGGGTAATTCAATTAAAATTGTATAAAATCAATTGAAGTTTTAGTTGACCGAGTACTCTAGTTGACCCTATGAAAACTCACCCCTAGTCCTAGATTAATCAATTTAGGTACTATTAGTCTAACATATGAAGTCAATTGAAATTGCAAAACATAAATATTCAACATGTTGCGTCAGATTTCTCATCTGTTGTAAATTATCAATCAGATTAGGTAACAACAGATTATGAATCTGTTGTAAATTATCAAACATATTAAGTCATCTGTTGCGACAGATTACCCATTTGTTGTAAATTATCAAATGGATTGTCATATGTCACAACAGATTACCCATATGTTATAAATTATCAAATAGGCGTTCCCATCTGTTGTGGCTGACCCTATGAGAACTCACCCCTAGTCCTAGATTAATCGATAGTTTACCCTATGAGAACTCACCCCTAGTCCCAGATTATTCAATCAAGGTATTAGTACCCTAGTCCTAGATTAATCAATTAAGGTATTAGTCTAACATATGAGGTAGTAAGAATCAGTTCGGCTCAGAGTTATCAATCGACGACTCTGGTCGGAAGGAACGCAGTACCATCTCATCATGCAATTTCCAAAAGACTCAATTGAAGTTGTAGTTGACCCTATGAGAACTCACCCCTAGTCCTAGACTATTTAATTAAGGTATTAGTACCCTAGTCCTAGATTAATCAATTAAGGTATTAGTCTAACATATGAGGTAGTGAGAATTGATTCGACTCAGAGTGATTGATCGACGACTATGGTCTGAAGGAACGTAGTACCATCTTATCATGCAATTGCCAAAAGACTAAACTGAAGTTGTAGTTGACCCTATGAGAAATCACATTCAATTAAGGTATTAGTCTAACATATAAACTCAATTGAATTATATATAAACAAATGTTCAACCTGTTGCAACAGATGTCTTTTCTGTTAGATCAAATCAAACAGATTATGTAATCTGTTGCAACATATTATGCATCTATTGTAAACTATCAAATAGATTACGTCATTTGTTGCGACATATCATGAATCTATTGTAAACTATCAAATAGTTTAAGTCATCTGTTGCGACAGATTACCCATCTGTTGTAAATTATCAAATGGATTAAGTCAATGTCGCAATAGATTACTCATCTGTTGTAAATTATCAAAGAGGCATTGTCATCTATTATAGTTGACATTATGAGAACTCACCCTTAGTCCTAGATTAATCAATTAAGGTATTAGTTGAACATATGAGGTAGTAAGAATTGGTTCATCTCAGAGTGATCGATCGACAACTCTTGTCGGGAGGAACGCAGTCCCGTCTCATCATGTAATTGTCAAATGACTCAATTGAAGTTGTAGTTGACCCTATGAGAACTCACCCCTAGTCCCAGATTATTCAATTAAGGTATTAGTTGAACATACGAGGTAGTAAGAATTAGTTTGTCTCAGAGTGATCGATCGATGACTCTTGTCGGGAGGAATGCAGTATCGTCTCATTATGCAATTGCCAAAAGACTTAATTAAAGTTGTAGTTGACCCTTTGAGCTCATTCATTCATCCCTAGTTCCACCTAGATCGATGTAGGTACTATTATTATTCTTAAAATTAAGTTAATGAGAACTTATTTCAACTCATAGTGATCGATGACGACTCAGGTCGGGATGAACACAATACTAACACCATGCAAATGCAATGACTCAATTGGATTTGTAGTTGACCCTGTGAGCTCATTCATTCATCCCTCGTTCTACCTAGATCGATGTAGGTACTATTATTAATCTTAACATTAAGTTAATGAGGAACTCATTCTTTCATCCCTAGTTCCACCTAAATCAATTGCAATGAAATCTGTTGCAACAAATGACTGAGCTATTGGAGAATTTCAAACAGATAACAATATCTATTGCAACAGATGACATATCTGATTTAATTACCAAATAGACATTTGCATCTTTTATGACGGATAACTGGGCTGTTGGAAATTTTCAAACAGATATTGATATTTGTTGTAACAGATGACATTTCTGATTTAGTTATCAAATAGACATTTTCATCTGTTGTCACAGATGACTGAGCTTTTGGGATTTTTCAAACAGATATTTAAATCTGTTGCAACAGACGACATATCTGTTTGAAAATCTTTTTTTTCTTTTAATTTAAAGCAAGCTTCTGTCCGAGTAGATAAAGTAGCAGTACTACTAAAGGCGGTAAAAAATATTTCTTGGATAACTCAAAAATCTCATTGAGTGGTCTTGTCCTGTCTTTTCAATGTCACCTATTTTCTTCCCTGTGCCCCTCAAATTATTAGTGAAATATTAATTAATGAATATTGAAACCCCTAATACTTCTTTCGTTTCATATTGACTTGGCATACCCATTAAGAAAATATTAATTAGGAGTTTATTTTACTACCAAATTAGCCTTATTAATTATGCTTTAAAAATATAAATTTGAATAAATACACTTTGTTTAGTCATTTAATATTAAGGGTAGTACATCTAGAAATTAGAATTATCTCATCTCTCCTCTCCTCTCCTTCATCCCTAAATTTATTTTATTCGTCTCTCATCTTTTTTCTTTCTATCCTCTTTAGGATTATCACAACCTTTTTTTCTCTCCTCTTTCTCATAAATTTTTGTTCGGATCTAAACCAATCCATATTCATATCTTAGATTCCTTGACTGAAATTGTTGTTTTAACCCCCTTTTGACATTAAGGTATGATATGATTCACTATTGCTCTTTCATTCTCGTCTTCTTCTTGCAAGTTATTTACATCTTTTTTTTATTTAATTACTATTTTTCCATATCATATTTATTTAAAAAATTTGAAGGAACTTTTAATTGTTGAATAAACGAACCAAAAAATTTTATTAAAAGATGCAAAAAAAAATCATCTGTTGGGAGAAGTTTAAAAGCCTTGTTGGCAGTATCTTTTTTTATGTATTTTGTTTGTTTCTTTGTTGTTGATGTTGTTGGTGGGGTTGGCGTTGTTGGAACTTGTGGTGTGGTGTTTTTGACAGTGGTGGATCCAAGTTTTTTTAGACGGTGGGTACTTCTTAGCTTAAAAATAGTGGAGTCCGAAAAATCAACACAAGGAGTAAGGGAGAAAAAAATAAAAGAAAGTTTAAAGTGAACAAGGAGAGAAGAGTTGGTTACCAAAATTAAAAAAATATGTGTTGAGTGGGAATTGAACTCAAGACCAAAAGAAATAAATAGCCTTAAGCACCTATAAACAACAACTGGGCTAACCAAACAACTCTTACTATGGGTGCTCACTGATTAGATTATATACATTTTTTCTTAATTTCCATATACATATATAAAGTTCGATACGAGTTCAATCTGTGCTCGCACACCCGGAGGACACCATGTGGGTCCGTCCCTGGTTGTTGATGGTGTTGGAACATAGGATGTATGCTTCTTTGTTGTTGATGATGTTGTTGGAATAAATGTTGTTATTTTCTTTGTTGTTGATATTTTTTATTTGTTGTTTGTAGTTTATGTTGTTGTTGATGTTGCAACAGATGGAGCAACTATTGGAACAAATCAAACCACCAGCAAGGTTGCTATGTATTCCAACAGACTCCACATCTGTTATATCAGACTCCATATCTGACGCAGCAGACTCCACATCTGACGCAACAGACTCCTCATCTGATGTAACAGACTCTACATCTGTTGCAACAGAAGGATAATTTTCTTTTTGTGACATAAATTTTTTCCTGCTTCTTTGTAGATATAAAAGGAACTGAAAGTTGATCAACTTTTGCTTGACCATCAGAAGAGGCTGCAGTAAAGATAGGTTCAGAGGAATAAGCTGCATGCAGATGGAACCACTTCATATGTGGGAGGTATGTATTACTGATAATATTATCGTGGAAACACATATAGAGTACACTGATTTTGTGAATATTGTTTTTACCGATTAGTCATAGATTATTCAAATAAGATATTTTCAATTTTATAGTTAAGTTTGGTAGGTCCGAACTGATAAGGCTGAGGGACCATGAATATGGTTCTGATACCTTATTAAGATTTAATGTCGGATGTTGCTCATATTTATTTGTCATGCCTTCTACAGACTTTTGCTGTGGCAAGCATTTTTGGTGATGGTGTAGACTTTTGCATAATGGATATGTTGTCCTCTATATGGTATAAGAATGATCAATCCTGCCCCTCCTTTCTTATCTTGTGCATGCAAATATGAAAAGTGTAAGGAAAAACATGATGGTGTGATTAATATTGTTAATGCATTAACTGTTGATGTAAAGGAATTGATATCTAACAGTAGTGCCACTCGATCAAAGAGGATTTCAATTTTATTCACTCCATTAGAGATTAAGGCTAAGAAGAGAAAGAAAGCAATTTCCAAGGCATTATCAAGTATCCAAAAAAAGAAAAATTTCGGATCTGATAAAGGTGAGAAGATAAAAAGGGGTGGGGAATAGAAAGGAAAAACTGAATGCTAGATTTAGTTCATCTTGTTTTGTTATGTAGAGATACTCCATCTAATTTTGAGTGCTTTTTCTTTTCAGGATGGTGAGGAAGGAAGAATCTCCCCATCATTAGCTAATACCGGAAATAAGACATCTGATGTTATTGAACCACCAGACTGCCCTATGAAGTTTGATAATCCAGAAGATGTCTTTGCTCGAGTTAGTCAAAAATTTAAATGATCTCAATCACTTGGTTTTTCTGCTGATCAATCTTCTCCGTAGAAGACAAGATATCAACAGAACTGCTTGACACAGCGAAAGTTGATATCGATAGATTACTGATTATGTCTTCTCAAGACTTGCTTCTACCATAAAACTGCTCTACATTGAGTTTTGCACTATCCATATATGTTGCAGCACAGGATTTATCAACCGAGAGAGCGCTTACCTTGGAAAAACTCAAAGAGAACCTTTCATACTTCTCCTTGACTTTGCATAGAGCTAAGAAGGACCAAGAGGAAAATTATAAGAAAGCTGCCAAGAAAGAAAGTGAGTAGTCCTTGTTGACAAACTCACAAAAGATCAAGAGCTCTATACTGAGCTTAACGACCACAATGACAAAATGATTGAATTGGAAGTGGTAGTGACTTGACTTAGTCAAACAAAACTCCATGACTATTCATATCCCCTAATTAAATAAAACTGGTGACTATTCAAATATGTAAATTAAAAAAAAAACTGGATCTAAATACAACATTTTATCTTTTTATTGTATTTCGGAAAGAGACAGATTGGTAATCTGTTGCAAAATATATTCCACCTGTCAGATAACTTACAATACAACATATGGACAATCTGTTACAACAGATAGATATATCAGTTTGTTTTTCCACCAGTTGTGGCGTCTGTTGCAACTTGCTAGTCATCTGTTTATTCAATTTCATTGAGACCAATAGATTTTTCTAAACACTTCTTGGACAAACTCAATTTTTGCTCTTGGATTGCTTCTCTTTTTTCTTTGCATCCTTCAAGATGGCCTCCAAAATCAATTTTTGCCATCAATCCAATAGCAAAATTTTAATTTGGTTGAAGGTTGCAAAGAAAAAAAAAGAAGCAATCCAAGAGCAAAAATTGAGTTTGGCCAAGAAGTGTTTAGAAAAATCAATTGCTCTTGATGAAATTGAATAAACAGATGACTAGAAAGTGCAACAGACGCCACAGCTGATGGAAAAGCAAACTGATATATCCATCTGTTGCAACAGATTGTCCATATGTTGTATTGTAAGTTATCTGACAAGTGAAATATATTTTACAACAGATTACCAATCTGTCTCTTTCCGAAATACAATAAAAAGATAAAATATTGTATTCAGATCCATTTTTTTTTAATTTACATATTCGAAAAGTCACCAGTTTTATTTAATTAAGGGATATGAACAGTCGTGGCTTTTTGTTTGATCAAGTCTAGTCCCTTCCAATTCAATCATTTTATAAATAGGTCCCTCCGACCTCCTCTTACTCTCACTCCTCACTCACTCGTTCATTCTACTATATTTACAATACTAATATGGCTGGTCTAAATTCGTACAAGAAGGTTCATATCGAGTCTTTGCAGGAACTTCAAAGGCAGTTTGATGAACTCCAGAGGGATTTGGTCGACTTCGGAGCAAGGCTGAGGAGGGCCCAGCTGCTGTCGGATGAAAATTATCAGGTTGACAATAATAATAGTAATAATAATAGTAATAATAATAATAATTAGGTTATATTTTTTTTCTTTTAGCGTATGTATTTTCCTTTTTTATATCCGATCTACCTATAAGGGATTCAAAAAAATCCATGTATATGTTTGGTTTGGTTTGGTTTGGTCGGCTTTGAATTTTTAATTCTTATTCAATATTTAATTATCTTATTCAATTTTATCGACGGTTGGAGATAGGGATTGAGCACTTGTGGCAACAGATGGTGGTGAAAGTGATGATGAGAAATTCTCCTAAAAATGGTTCGTTAATAAATAATAAGGAACTAAATGATATTATAATCGTAAAAGAAAGATTATTTAATTTAAAAAAAGTCACAACATTGGATTAATTTAATTAAGATATATGATGATATGATTTTTAAGAAAAAATTTAATGAATAGTCGTGACTGTAATTTTTGTCTAAACACATTCAACAAATAAAAATAAAAAACGCTTCTGATGCATCAAATTCCTCATCTGCTGCGACTGATGAATCAGTTAGAAGAAATCAAAAAAGATCCTTAAACATATGGTCGATTTATAGCAACAGATGGTATATCTGTTGAAACAGATATCTGATGCAACAGATATACAATCTATTGCCATAACTCAATTAATAAAAATGATTATTAAAGAAAAGAAAGAAACAGAATGGTTATTGAAAACCTGGTGTATTCGATTTTTAAATTGAGAAAAAGGTTATTTAAATTTAATAAGCTGAAAAGTCATGACTTGTCACAATAATAAAAACTCACCAGTTTGATTTAATTAAATCATTTCTTTTCACAGAAAAGAATAAGGAAATAAATGATAAGCACAATTTAAACCATAAAAAATTCACCAGAAATATTCTTGTTTTTAAATCTTCTTTATTAATTTATATAATTAAAAAGTCAGAAAAATTGAATGTCATGAAAATAATTTATTTTAAAAAATATATATATATATTATATGTTGCAACAGATATATTATCTGATGCAACAGGTTAACTATTTGTTGCAACGGATGATATATCTGTTGTACTAGATGATTTATCTGATGCAACAAATATATAATTTGTTGTCCAACTCAGTGTATAAAAAATGATTTCTGGAAAGAACTAATTATTTTAATAATTATAAAGCTGAAAAGTCATGACTTATCACAATATTGCTTAATTTAATTGTCATAACTTTTTACAGTAATCAAGAATGTCATTAATAAATGGAGGTGAACAGTTGTGCCTTTAAATCTGTTTTATTAATTTACATAATTAAAAAGTCAAAAAATTTGGATGTCATGAAGATAATTTATTTTTAAAAATATATATATATATTATATGTTGCAACAGATATATTATCTTATGCAACAGGTTATCTATTTGTTGCAACGGATGATATATCTGTTATAAGAGATGATTTTTCTGATGCAACAGATATATAATCTGTTGTCCAACTCAGTGTAAATAAAAAATGGTTCTTGGAAAGAACTAATTATTTTAATAATTATAAATCTGAAAAGTCATGACTTATCACAATATTGTTTAATTTAATTAAGTCATAACTTTTTACAGTAATCAAGAATGTCATTAATAAATGGAGGTGAACAGTTATGCCTTTAAATCTGCTTTATCAATTTATATAATTAAAAAGTCAGAAAATTTGAATGTCATGAAGATAATTTATTTATTTTTAAAATATATATATTATATGTTGCAACAGATATATTATCTTATGCAACAGGTTATCTATTTGTTGCAACGGATGATATATCTGTTGTAACTGATGATATATATGATGCAACATATATATAATCTGTTGTCCAACTCAGTGTAACAAAAAAATGGTTCCTGAAAAGAACTAATTATTTTAATAATAATAAAGCTGAAAAGTCATGATTTATCACAATATTGTTTAATTTAATTAAGTCATAACTTCTTACAATAATCAAGAATGTCATTAATAAATGGAGGTGAACAGTTGTGCCTTTAAATCTGCTTTATTAATTTATATAATTAAAAAGTCAGAAAATTTGGATGTCATGATGATAATTTATTTATTTTTAAAATATATATATTATATGTTGCAACAGATATATTATCTGATGCAACAGATTTTCTATTTGTTGCAAATAATGATATATCTATTGTAATAGATGATTTTTCTGATGCAACAAATATATTATTTGTTGTCCAACTCAGTGTAAAAAAACGGTTCCTGGAAAGAACTAATTATTAATAATAATAAAGCTGAAAAGTCATGACTTATCATAATATTGATTAATTTAATTAAGTCATAACTTTTTACAGTAATCAAGAATGTCATTAATAAATGGAGGTGAACAGTTCTGATTTTTTGCCTAACTCATTCAAGTTCAATCCTCTATAAATAGGTACCTCCTTACTCAGTCGTTCGTTCTACTACACACTATTTATTTCTTGCTCTTGTTACACCTTCAACTACTTTCTCTTCAAGGACTTGATAGCTTTTTTCTGTCTCTGGTAAGTTTTTTTCTTGATTTTTGTGTAAATATTCATTGTATATTACATTACATTCGAATTCTTTCTTTACTTTACTTTTGTTTTTACGTGTGTTTTGTCAACTTATGCGTTTTCTAGATATGGTTGTTCCTGTGTGGGATGTCGCTATTTTACGAGACACCATTCGGGAACTGCAGAAGGAGGTTCATGACCTGCATTGGGAGTTAGCCGCCGTCAGAGTAAGGATACTGCGGGAGATTCGTAGGCTGAGGAGGGCGTTGCTGCTGCCTGTTGAAGATTGGCCGGCCGGCCATACAAATAATAATGATGATAATAATAATTAAGCTTTTTTTTTCTTTTATCTATGTTTTTTTTTGTTTGTTTTATAAAAAAATTATGTTTGATGCACTTGACTTTTTATTTCTAATTTAATTTCCGTGTTGTCTATTTCTATTTCTTAACGAATGACATGTCTACAATTAAGGAATAATTTGATTCCAGTATCAATAGCAAGAACATATGAGTTATCTGTTAGGTTTGTGTTTGTGTGTGACAGGAGCTGTATTTTATTGTTCGAAACATATTAGTAATCTGATGAAACAGATTATTTATCTGTTGAAACAGATTACTAATTTGGTGCAACAGAATACCCATCTATTTGATTCATATTACGGGCACCTAGAACCAATAAACATGAATCCAACATGAGTCTACTGTTACAACAGAATATTTATCTGGTGCCGTAGATAATAGATCTGTTTAAACAGATTGCTCTTGTATTGCATTCATGTTCGCGTGCTAGCCTTTGTTGAAAAAACAACACACTAGCAGTTACCCAGATTCAACTAAAAAGCATAATCTGACTAACCAAAGTCTCCTCTCAAGTAAATTCCAAAGTTGAAAGTGATTTACGAAATAAAATTTGATATAAGAATTTGGTCAAAGAGCAGCAGTTGGGGTAACAACAACAACAACTACAATGGTCAACAAGAAGAATATGAAGATGATAATGAAGTATATGATGATGATAATGAATCAGAAGATGATGAATAAAGCAGCAACAACAATGAATAACAAATATCGTGCAGAGAGAGAAAATAACAACGGATGAGGAGAGAGAAAAAGGCGCCATTTTTTCCTTCGTTCCCCGTTATATATCAACTAACATTTGGATCAAAGTGTAAATTTAAAAACTTGTGGGTTATTTTGAAATTTTCCAAACTTTCTTAAACCATAATTAAGTAATTGTCACCTCTACTCAATTTTTAAGACTTATGTCACCTACACCTCATTTTAAATCTCTTTTGTCACCAGTGGCCCAAACCCCCAACTAAGTTATTTCGAGATAATTAATTAAAAAAATATAAATATACATTTTTAACTTATCGTAATCTTATTCTTATAAAGTAATTATAAAAATTTCAACTAATTATATATCTTTGTTGGATTACATATTTCTAAAGATTTAAAAAAAAAAAAATATCGAAAGTTAATTATGTATCTTTACAAAGAAAAAATTGTAGCAGCAGCTAATTATGTATCTCGACAAACTCAAAATCAAATTTTTTCAGTAATGATTCAAAATATCAAAAAAGAATAGAATTAAGCTCAAACCGTAAAAATTTACCCTAATTAATTTCAAGATTAGTTATTCGAGTTGGTTACTTCACTCATAGGACGCGTTTGGTACGAGGGATAAGAAATAATTAATTTTGGAATCAATTTTAGGATGAGTTCATCGCATATTTGATTGAGCTATGATATATGAGTAACTCATTCTGAAATTGTAGTGTTATTATTATTCTATATTTAGGGTGAATAACTAAACACAGGATTACTTATTTCCCAACCAAACACCCCTTAAAGTTCGTTTGATACGAGGATAGGGATGATTTTTGTTGTTCCTAAATTAGTAATATTTTTATTTTGAATACGCCCATTAAAAAACTACTCATATATAGAAGATCAAACGTATTCTTATTAATTTATCCTTAATAAATATTTTGAGAAAAATGTAATTCTTTATTGTTTTATTGGTTATGTATCGGAATGAATATATATATATACAATATTGAGGGGACAATTTAATTTTTGAAGTAAAATTGAGCGGTGAAAACAACTTTCACCCTTAAGAGGTATTATAAAGCATAACTTACTATGTTACAATACCAAAATATAAATTTTTCCCTTAATTAACTTAATTTACATAACTTCATATGTTACAATACCAAAATTAAGGGATATTGACCCCTCAAATTTATTAACATTATAAGTAAAATAATACTTTTTATGAATTTATCGCAAAATTTAATATTATTTTTAAGATCGTTATTTCAATATTATATGCATTAAAGAGTCGTTTGTTATAAGGTATAATTATAGTAATTCGTCGATAAAATTCATGATTATTTTATCATGCGTTTAGTTAGAGGTATTAGTTAGTTCCGAAATTATTTATCTCACTATTTATACCACAGTGATGGGATAAGTTATCACATAAACATGTTGAGATAACTTATTTTGGAATAACTAATCCCGGAATAACTTGTTCCCAATCAAACTTCCCCTAAGTGTGTATATATGTATGTATATGCATGTGTGTATATATTTGTGTTTCACCAATCTCTTACTACATTCGTTTCATATTACTTAACTTTTGTTGACATGACACAAACCTTAAGAAATTTTATTTATTAATGATACTTTGAAACTTTAAATTTGTCTATACTACTATATTAAGTAGTTATTTAATACTGAGTGCAGAAAAAATGCAATTCTCTTGATTTCATAAATTGAAAAATAAATTAAAACAACTATTATTAGTATGAGGGTCAAGTAATAAGAAACGATATTATCTATTGTCTATACAAATAAATGAGTTGTGATTGTCATTTAATAGAGTATTAAATAAATTAAAAAATTTCTAAATAAATATAATCTTAAGAATCACATCTTATTTTTATTCATTATTTTGTATTTTCTGCATTGAAATATGTTTATAAAGTTAATGTTACTTATTTTCACTTGTAAAATAAACATTAGATTTTGATTATTATTAATAAAATTAACTTTCTTATTATGCTAATTTACTTCATTATAAATCATATTTAACTTATATACTTAATTAGTATTTCTCACTTTTTTGACCAAGAAGATAATATTCATGTTTTTATGAAAAATTTGTTATATGAATTTTAAAAAATAAAAATATGATGATTTTAAAGAAGTAAAAAAAAGTTGATAATGAGAGGGTATGATAGGTATTTTAAAATTTTAATTAGGATAAAGGGAGGGAGTATAACTATTATTCAAAATTGACAGGGGAATTTGATTTTTAAATCAAAGTTGGAGAGGAAAAATTTATACAAAACTTATATCGGTAGAAGCATAAGTTTAGTTTATAATTCATAAGTTATGTGTTTCTACAAAACTTAGGTCAACAGAGTTCAGTTTAAAATTCATTATGTTTAAAGAAGTTTATAGTCCACAACTTTTGGCTTACAAGATACTATTTAATTCGTATAGAACTTACGTGTAATAGAGACAAATTTAATTTTCAGAATTCATAAAGTTATGTCTTATTCTTAGAGAAATTTTTGAAAATTCAATGTGTTTCTGTACAAGTTTAGTTTCAAAAACATTAAGTTTTAAGAAGTTTATAGTCCACTTCTGTCTTACAAGATATTATTTAATTCTTGTAGAACTTATGTGTAATAGATGCACAAATTTAATTTTCAGAATCCATAAAGTTATGTCTTATTCTTACAAAAATTTGAACAGAGAAAGATCAAAGTTTTCTAAACTTATGCCTAAGAAAAAATATATCATAGTTAAAAATATTTTAGCCCACATAATTTCATTAAATGAGTTGTAGTGACAAGAATTAAAAACCACTAATTTCAAAATTAAGTCATCTAGACAGGTAACAAAACTAGAGTGAGAAAGACCTCCCTCTCTCTATACCCTCCTCTTCCACCATCGGCACCAACTCAGCCATGGATGCCACTTTAACCCCACCTCTCCTACCAAATCCCCCAATAGCAAATCGTCCTAAAAAGATCCTCATGGCAGAACCTCTACCATCTTACAAAGACATTGTAGCTAGGAAAATCATCCCACATGAAACCCTTTGGGAACTTCGGATCCCAATACAAGTGAAGTCTCAAAATCAGACGTAAGGAAAATCCTATTATCGAAGAAAGATGAAATTATGTTAAACGCGCCTTGGATTCACTCTGTCATCATCAAGCCCATAAAAGGGAATTTGAATCATCAATATCTGAAAAAGAAGTTGGATGACCTATGGAAACTAACAGAACCCTTATGTCTCATAGATCTGGGTTTAGTTTTCTTCACTGTAAAACTCTCAAAATCGGAAAGCCAAGCCTCAATCCTCCACGGAGGACCTTGGTTCATTTCCGGTAGCTTCATCTATGTAAGGAAATAGGAATCCAATTTCGTTCCAAGCCACTCTAAAGTGGATTCAACGGCCATATAGATCAGGCTTTCACACCGGCCCACAGAGTTATACGATGCCTCAATCCTTCATCTAATCAGCATAAATATTGGGACTCTGTTGAAAGTAGATGCTTGCACATCTGCGGCTCTACAAGGAAGATACGCTCGAATCTGTGTTCATATCCCCCTAAATATCCCGGTGATAGCTTCGATCTCCATCAATCACCATAATCAGCCCCTCCTTTACGAAGGAGAGGGACTTCTGTGTAAGAATTGTGGTCGTCTTGCCACACATCAAATATCTGTTCATACCCGCTAACGTCAAATAAGGATGATGGTGCATGTGAGGCAACAACATCAACGGCCACCCCCTCCACATCAGAGGACAAAGCTTTGCTAGAGGAGCTCTCAAAATGGCAAACACTTTCATTTGCCAAGAAGAAGAAATCGGGGCCAAAAAAACAACAACAATATTCGAAGGAAGAACCCATCGTCAAGGTCAAAACCTATGACGCGGCCTAAGGTAAGTTCCTAAACCTTAACCTAATGGAGGCGGCGATGGGAGAGACCATCAGGACTCCCCCAAAGGAAACCCCCAATGTTGGACTGGCCCAAGGAGAAACCTCAAGGCCCACTAGCGCGGGAAAAAGGCCCAAAAAGATTTAGGCCCACTCGCCCAATGCCATTAAGGTCCCAAAAAACCCTTCAATGGGTCAGAGTCCCAACTCTTCTATTAACCATGGGCCTATCCTTAAGGACCAGGGGAGCTTTGAGAAACCCGAACCCCCTTCTTTACATTCCACTTCTGTTAAATTAATTTCTTCCCCCACGCTTATGAGAATTAAAAAGAGTGAAGCTCCTACTAATGGGGCCCCTCCCAGCCACGTGGACTTAGGAAATGATGAGCCTAATGTCCTGGCGACGGAAAACCTTTCCACTTACCGCAATGATATGATGGAGGTTGTCCAGGGAATGGATAGAGCATTAAATACTGGTGGTATTTCCCATGGGAAAACCCCTTAGATCCTCTCCCCCGCCTCCTCTCACTCTATATACCCTGAGGAGAACATGGCAGACTCAACTCAAGAAAACAGCCATGGACTCCTCAAGATCCAACTAAATTACCATTGCAACAACTCTTTTCTCCCCGAATCATCAGTTAATGTCATGGATGGAGGTTTGTCTATCCAATCAAACTGTACCCCTGCACCTCAAATAAGAGAGAAGACAGTTCACTATCTTCATTCAGGACCCCAGTACCTAGCATAACTAACAATGGCGAGCCTGAATCAGGGGATCCAAACATACGAGTCCAACGTCTGGATGGCTACTCTCTTTCACGTGATCAACTCACCCTCCCAGCAGGAATTGACGTTGGAATACTTATCCAACATCATGAAAAATCTGAGCCTCAGCCTCCCTTTCTTTCCTCTCTAAGATCCTACAATGATGCTTCTAGGACCATCTTTTGCCCTCTCCCCCCCCCCCCTCCCTGCCGTCGCTCCTCTAGGGAGCTTCTAGTCTCTCCAACCCAGTCAACACCTTTCTTCTCAACCACATCATCTCCTCACCTCACACGGGAGAGGGTGGGGAGATTAAATTTCTTGAAAGCTCAGAGAGCCTGCAACAAGGATATGTAGGAGTTCCTATCCAATCTCAGAGTCCCAAGATCAGAGATCCTCAACATGGTAGAACCTCTAAATCTAGAGTTCACAGAGCCAGTTTAGGAGATTGTGATCATCCTGATTCCACTAGGGCTGGCAGGACTAGGTCTAAGAATAAATACAGCAAACCCTATGAGAAAAGAGATCCTCAGGGTTACCTTGACCCCATTCAACAAAAAAAGGAAGTCCTACTCACTAGCACTCACCTTCACCCCCAAGGAGAAGGACAAGGTGACAGTACCAGGGCCGCCATATCCCTCCACTCGAAAATGAAGAACTGTATAGTGTGGAATGCTAGAGGGGTAAAAAATGCTGAATTCAGAAAGCATTACAAAGCCATGGTCAATATACACCAACCATGCATCTTGGCATTGCTAGAAATTAAGATGTCTGATCATCAAGACCTCTGTGAAGAGCTTGGCTACCACCACCATATTCAATCTGAGTCTAATGGAAACTCTGGAGGCCTAGTCATTATGTGGAAAGATGACTCTATCTCTATCACCTCTGTTTATACTTCATCTGAAGTCATTCATGCCAAAGTCAAGGTTAGCTCTCCTTCTTCTTCTTTATTTATCAGCATAATTTATGCTAGCACTGATTTTAACTCCAGGATTAGTCTTTGGGACCAACTCTCCTCCTTCTCTAATACCTATAGTACCCCTGAGGGTAAGAACTGGCTAGTTGAAGGGGATTTCAATGAGGTGCTGAGAAACTCTGAAAAGTTTAGAGGCTCTAGGATGTAAAGCCCCAATTTTCTAAACTGGAATGCTACACGGTACTCATGATCCCGAAGGACCACAAGCTAACCTATGATTGATATTTGTACCTGTACACTGCATACTATAACATGATAATGCGGAAACATGAACTGAAAGGCCATAAGGTTCAATACTGAACATAAGCAGAATGATATAGTATCTGTGTAGGGTAATAGAATACCCAAAAAAATAGAAAATACTAAAGTATGAAACATAATAGTCTGGAAAGCCTCTAAACATGACTGAAACTGTCTAAGAAATCTGAATAAGAAGTTGATGGGACATGCCCCCAACTAACCCCATCTAATAAACTGAATAATGAGATAATAGAAAAATAATCATGTCCTCGAAGGATGAGGACTCACTTCTAATCTGACTGCTGGAAACTAGAATCTACTGCTGATCTGGAGCTCGTGTCTCTGAACCTATGGTATAAGACACTATAGCGCGAATACGTCAGTAGTTTGAATGTACTGGTATGCATGTGAGGTAGGTTAAATGCATGGGGTTCATATACATGAACAATAATAATAACTAACTGACTATCATGAGTGTGAGAATGCATGCATGAGACATAATAATTGATACTGGTACCATGATGACATGACTACTGAATCTGGATACTGATAACTGAATACTGATAACATGACATACTGATAACTGATATGACTGAAAACATAAATGACTGTATCTGAATATAACTGATAACATGAGTGATTGTATCTGACAGACCTAAATCTGATGAAACTATCTGAGTTCCGTACTGTATCTAAGTTGACTGTATCTGACAGTCCTGAATCTGAAGAACTATCTGAGTTTGTTTACTGAGACTGATTGACTGTATCTGAAAGTCCTGATTCTGCAACATGAAACTGTGGGAAGTAGTATCTAATCGACATGCCCCTAATACACCATTATGGCTGAGATGGGGTCCAATCTGTAACCCCAATTAGAAGGGTGTTTATACCGTGCCACCAGTAAGGACAAACTTTCGGTGACCCTTATCTGATAGTGTCCCCAAAAGAGAATGGTGGGGCCCTTATCTGACAGTGCTTATCCACCTCATCAACCCTTATCTGATAGTGTTGATGTCTCAACCTATGTTGGCCACATAGTTCTGGAATACAAGGATGACTTCTAAGGATCACACCATCATCTGATAGTGTGTGTACCCATACTTGGGTTCACTCGGTGCTAATTCCTACTCCCATCAAATTAGACTCTGTACATGATTAACTAAACTGAACTGAATTGAACTGAACTGAACATGGACTGAGTTACTGAATTTCGTGACTGACAGAATACTACTGATATCTGATAACTGACTGAGTTCATGAGATCATAGAGAATTCCCGAGTCATAAGAATGTCTGAAGTCTAAGGATTCATCGCTTGACTGAGAGTATCATGAAAACATGACGTGGCTCTGGGCACACAGCTAATGTTTTGGGTACAAGTACCCCCAGGACTCGATGGAAGGAAACTGAAATAACTTGACATTCTTGAATACATGATAGTCACCATAATACATTTATTGAAGCATTTCATCAAACATATGATAGGCATAACTTGTACATACATGAGGATTTCATGATATCATGCTAGATAAATAATTTTTCTTCATCTAGGCATTTAATCAAACATATGGAAAGCATAGTACATGTAAACATCATTGAATAGAAATTAAACATCATGGTTCACACCCAATTTCATCATACAAGGGCTTAGTCATGAGATTTCATAAATCATTATCTATACAAATCAACCCACATGGAATCTATCATCAAATCATGGAATAGAATTCAATTTCACATTTATCATCATGAACATGAGCAGCCAAATTATGGAAACATAAAGAAAATCCATAACTTGAGTTTTAGAAAAGGGATACTTGGACTTCATGGATGAAAGGGGTCCATGAATGAACACTATGCATACCTTGGTTCGTGATTTCATGAAGATTGACGGTGAAACCTTCTTGAATTTGAATCCCTAATAGAAACCCTAGCTTGTTCTTAAGAAAAACTTGAGAGAAACTAGTATATTTTGGGTAAAGAATGGCTAAATCACGTGTTATTGGGTTTAAGTAGAGGTAGGAAATTGACCCTTTTAACCCTGGACGCATCTTGTAATTTCAGTAAAAAAAATTTGAACTGGGCCCCTAGCGTAACGCGACGTTATCACGCCGTGTCACTGTAAATTGACAATTGGGAAATTAAGGGATGGCGCGACGCGGAGCCATCACGCTGCCCCTTCCTTCGTGACCTGGAACTTTGGTGCGACGCAGGAGAAATCGCGCTGAGACATTGGAAAAAGGACAATTCTGAATTTGAGCGCTGGCACGACGCGCCATAATCACGGAAACCTACTGGAAATTTCCAAATGTCATTTCCTCTTATGGAGCGGCACGCCACTGACTAACATAGCACTATTTTATGACGGGAACTTGAAATAGTCATAACTTCTTACCCGGTTATCTGATTTAAGCGAATCATATATCGATGGAAAGCTTATTGAATTTCCCACATGACAAAAAGTGAAAATCTTATAAATTCCTCATGGAATAATCATTATTCACTTTAGAATCTAATACTAGGCATTCTTGGGATGAAATTATCTAGAAAAATTTGGGTATTACAATATCTCCCCCTTGAGAACATTCGTCCTCGAATGAGACTGACTGAGAGGGGAAACAAAAAGCTAAACATGAACTGAGCATGAATGACTTGAACATGATCTCATGACTGACAAGCTGAACACATAACATACTGAACATATAAGGCTGAACATGCATATCTGATGCATGCGTAACTGATTCATGAATACATAACTGAATGTTCTGAGGAACTAAGTTTTCTTACAATAAGAATGCATGTATGATGCATAACTATAAAATGATCTGATACATGTATGCATGACTGAGTATGAGGTGGTACTTAATACCAAGTTTATAATGGGAACATGAGCATAAAACTGGATACCACATTTGTGATAAATACTGAACATAAAACTGAGTAAGCTTGAGGAGAAATGTTACCTTGAGCTTGATCTGAGTTGGCGGGGAAAAGGTAAGGATACTTGGTACGCATATCTTCTTCTTCTTCCCTAGTGGCTCCCTCGATAGACTGATTTCACCAAAGAACTTTAACTAGAGGGACTTCTTTGTTCCTCAATCTACGAGTTTGATAGTCTAGGATTTTGACTAGAATCTCTTCATAAGAGAGGCTGTTCTGAACATCAGTGCTCTGAATAGGGACTACGACTGATGGGTCACCTATGAACTTCTTGAGCAAAGAGACATGGAAGACTGGATGAACTGAGGCTAGATCTGAAGGCAATTCGAGCTCATAAGCTACCTTGCCAAAGAGACTGAGAATCTTGAAGGGTCCAACATATTAGGGACTGAGCTTTCCCTTCTTACCGAATCTCTTCACTCCCTTTATGGGAGAGATCTTGAGGTAGATATGATCACCAATCTCAAACTCGAGATCTTTTCTGCGACATCTGCATAAGACTTCTGTCGGCTCTGAGCAGCCTGGAGTCTTTCTCTAATCAACGGTACTTTCTCTAAGGTGTTGAATACCAAGTCAGGACCTATGACTAAGGCCTCACTAACTTTGAAACAAACAATTAGAGATCTACATCTCCTACCATCGAGAGATTCGAATGGAGCTATCTGAATACTGAAATGATAGTTATTGTTGTATGCAAACTCAGTCAAAGGCAAGTGGTCATCCCAACTACCCTTAAAATCCAGTGCACACGCCCTTAGTATATCTTCTAGAGCCTGAATGGTCCTTTCTGCTTTCCTATCTATCTAAGTATGGAAGGTTGTACTAAGATAAACTTGGGTACCAAGACCTTTTTGGAATTCTTTTCAAAAATAAGAGGTGAACTGGGTACCTCTATCTGAAATAATGGATAACGGAATACCGTGCAATCTGACCAACTACTTGATGTAGAGTTTGGCATAATCCTCGATTGAATAAGAGGTATGAACTGGAAGGAAATGAGCTGATTTGGTCATTCTGTCTACGATGACCCAAACTGAATCATGCTGACGACGAGTTCGAGGCAAACCTATCATGAAGTCCATGTTCACTTCTTCCCACTTCCAAGTAGGAATACTAAACTCCTGTATAGGACCACTAGGCTTCTGATGCTCTATCTTAACCTACTGGAATATAGAGTACTTAGCCATAAACTCTGCAACATCTATCTTCATCCCACTCCACTAATAGATTTCCCGCAAGTTGTGGTACATCTTTGTGGCCCCTGGATGAATAGAGTAACGCGCACCATGCGCTTCTGCAAGAATTCGCTGCTTTAAGTCATCTATACCCAGAACGTAGAGACGACCCTGACAACGAAGAACACTATCTCCCCCTTGGGAGAAAACATCTATTTTCTGATTCTGAAATAACTCTTTCAACTTGACAAGGCTGGGATCTCTATCTTGTTTTTCTTTTACCTCGAAAACTAGAGATGATTCTGAGTTACTCTGAATACATACGCCACCCTCTGAGGAATCGACTAAGCGAATGCCTAGTCTGGCAAGCTGATGGACTTCCTGAGCTAACTTCTTCTTACTATTCTCAACATGAGAAACACTACCCATGGACAATCTACTGAGAGAGTCGTCCACTACATTGGCCTTGCCCGGATGATAAAGGACACTCATGTCATAATCTTTTAAAATCTCTAACCACCTTCTCTGACGAAGATTGAGATCTTTCTGAGAAAAGACATACTGAAGGCTCTTATGATATGTGAAGAAGTCTACATAAACACTGTATAGCTAATGCCTCCAAATCTTTAAGGCAAATACTACGGCTGCTAACTCAAGATCATGAGTAGGATAATTCTTCTCATGGGGTTTAAGCTATCTGGAGGAGTAGGTTATGACCTTAACATGCTGTATGAGGACACAACCTAAACCCACTCTAGATGTAACACAATACACTACGAACCCATCTGAACCATCTAGAAGAGCTAAGACTGGAGCTGAGGTGAGTCAAGTTTTCAACACTTGAAAACTCTTCTCGCAAGGATCTGACCACTGAAACTTGACTTTCTTCTGAGTCAATCTAGACATAGGGGATGCAATAGATGAAAATCCTTCAACAAACCGTCTGTAATAGCCAGCCAAACCCAAGAAAATCCTAATATCTGATGGAGAGACAGGGCGAGGCCAGTTTCTTACTGCTTCGGCCTTTTAAGGATCTACTCTAATGCCATCACCGGGAACGATATGACCAAGAAATGATACTGACCTTAGCCAAAACTCGCACTTACCAAATTTGGTGAATAGTTGATGATTTTTTAGAGTCTGAAGTACTATTTTGAGGTGGTCTGTATGATCGCGCTCAGTGCGGGAATAGACCAGAATGTCATCTATAAAGACTATGACGAACATGTCCAAGTACTGCTTGAACACACGGTTCATCAAGTCCATGAAAGCGGCTGGGACATTGGTAAGACCAAATGACATGACTAAGAATTCGAAGTGACCATACCGAGTATGGAAAGCTATCTTTGGGATGTCACATTCTCAAACTCTGAGCTGATAATAGCCGAATCTGAGGTCTATCTTAGAGAAATAACTGGCACCCTGAAGTTGGTCAAACAAGTCATCAATTCTAGGAAGAGGATACTTGTTCTTTACTGTGACCTTATTGAGTTGATGATAGTCTATACACATCCTGAGAGAACCGTCTTTCTTACGCACGAATAAGACTGGTGCACCCCATGGGGAAATGTTGGGTCTGATGAATCCCTTATCTAAGTGATCCTTCAACTTTTTTTTCAATTCTCTGAGTTCTACTGGTGCCATTCTGTATGGTAGAATAGATATAGGCTGAGTGTCTGGAAGAATATCAATACCGAAGTCTATTTCCCTTTCAGGAGGAATTCCTGGAAGATCTTCGGGAAAGACGTCTGAATATTTATTTATGCCTGAAACTAATTCAAGACTAGGAGTCTTGGAACTAGAATCCTTAACATGAACAAGATGATAGACACATCCCTTGGATATCATTTTCCTTGCCTGAAGGTAGAAAACAAGCTGACCTTTAAAAGCGGATACACTACCCTTTCACTCAAGGACGGGTTCATTAGGAAACTAAAACTGGACTATTTTGTTTCTGTAGTCGACTATGGTATATCAGGAATAAAGCCAATCCATGCCGAGAATGACATTAAAATCAGTCATCTCTAATTTGACTAAGTCTGCTGAAGTGACTTTCTGAAATATCATAACCAGGCAGTTCCTGTATACCCGCCGGGGTATGATGGTTTTACCCACTGGAGTAGAAACTGAAAAGAGCTCTACTAAAATCTTGGGACTGATTCCAAAATCAACTGCTATATAAGGAGTAACAAAGACAAAGAAGCTCCTGGATCTAGCAAAGCGTAAACATACACATGAAAGATCTGTAACGTACCAGTAACTATATCAGGAGAACTTTCTTGATATTGCCGGGTCTGAAGGGCATAGAGACGATTTGGGCGTTGCCCATTAGTAGCACTGGAAATGTCACCCTGCTAATTTGGGCGACCGGACTGAGTTGAGAAGCGGAGATAACTCTGATATCTTGACTGAGGGTAGTCTCTAACTCTATGGCTTGGCTTTCCACATCCAAAACAAATATCACTGTCATCTCTGCACACACCCTTGTGGTTCTTACCACAAGTCTGACAAAGAGGATTAGTTTGGGCACTGCTAACACTGCCCTTGGTTTTAGAGCCTGGTGCTTTATCTCTGTTACCGTTTCTGAACTTAGAAACTGGAGCACTAGATGTAGAGGGAGATAGAGCTGATGACCTAGGATAAAACTTAGAACGGTTTCCTCCTTCTGACTTAGGCTGGGCGAAGTTGAAACTACCTGTCTTCGCTCTCTTATTTTGTTTCTCTTTTATCTTGATATTTTGCTCTTCTATCTGTTGAGCATGGGTCATAAGTCTGGATAAGGTCATATCACTATTTAGCATGGTGGATCTGCACTCATTAACCATGCTGTCATTCTCCCCTGAAACAAACTTACGCATCCTTACCCTGCTATCTGCAACCACATGAGGGGCATATCTGGCTAATTGAGTAAACTTGAGAAAATACTTATTCACCATCATTTTGCCCTGCCTGAGGTTGATGAACTCTAATACCTTGGCTTCTCTACGCTCTAGGGGAAAGAATCGATCAAGGAAAGCTGAAGCAAACTCCTCCCACTCAACTAACCCTGCATCTTCTGCCCGCTCTGACTTCCACTGCTTGAACCAAGTGTGAGCCATATCCTGCAACTGATATGCATCTAGCTTAGCACTCTCAACAGTAGTCACCCTGTGATGTTTATCACCTTCTGAACTCGATCTAGAAATTTTTGTGGGTCTTTGTCTATCTTGGACCCGAGAAAGAATAGAGGATTCATTCGGGTGAAGTCCCGAATCCTAGCTGCAGATAAATTGTCCACTGGGTGGGCTAGAACGATTGTTGGTTGTTCATTACGGGTATCTACTAACTGAGCAAGGGTGGTAAATACGGTCCTGAACTCTGCATGATAAACATGATCGCCCAAAGGTTCTTCGGGCTGAGGGGCTGACTGGGTTCTTCTCTTGGGAAGCATATTCTAAAATAAAGAGAAAAAGCGATTAGACTGACAGACTGACTTGAGATTATGCTCACTGGCATGACATGAATATTAAAAGAGAGGAAACTGTTCCTAAAACATCTTATAGCCTCCTGCACATAAATGTGGCGTGCAACACACCCATGTACAAGACTCTACTAGATGCGGCTTTCAGACTTCCTAGGACTCTATTGAACCTTAGGCTCTGATACCAAGTTTGTAAAGCCCCAATTTTCTGAACTGGAACGTTACACGGTGCTCATGACCCCGAAGGACCACAAGCTAACCCATGATTGATATTTGTACCTGTACACTGCATACTATAACATGATAATGCGAAAACATGAACTGAAAGGCCATAAGGTTTGATACTGAACATAAGCAGAATGATATAGCATCTGTGTAGGGTAATAGAATACCCAAAAAAATAGGAAATACTAAAGTATGAAACATAATAGTCTGGAAAGCCTCTAAACATGACTGAAACTGTCTAAGAAATCTGAATAAGAAGTTGATGGGACATGCCCCCAACTAACCCCATCTAATAAACTGAATAATGAGATAATAGAAAAATAATCATGTCCTCGAAGGATGAGGACTCACTTCTAATCTGACTGCTGGAAACTAGAATCTACTGTTGATCTGGAGCTCGTGTCTCTGAACCTATGGTATAAGAAACTATAGCCCGAATGCGTCAGTACTTTGAATGTACTGGTATGCATATGAGGTAGGTTAAATGCATGGGGTTCATATGCATGAATAATAACAATAACTGACGGACTATCATGAGCGTGAGAATACATGCATGAGACATAATAACTGATACTAGTACCGTGATAACATGACTACTGAATCTGGATACTGATAAATGAATACTGATAACATAACATACTGATAACTGATATGAATGATAACATGAATGACTGTATCTGAATATAACTGATAATATGAGTGACTGTATCTGACAATCCTGAACCTGATGGAACTATCTAAGTTTCATATTGTATCTGAGTTGACTCTATCTGACAGTCCTAAATCTGAAGAACTATCTGAGTTCTTTTACTAAAACTGATTGACTGTATCTGATAGTCCTGGTTATTTGATAGTGTCCCCAAAAGAGAACGGTGGGGCCCTTATCTGACAGTGCTTATCCACCTCATCAACCCTCATCTGATAGCGTTGATGTCTCAATCTATGCTGGCCACATAGTTTTGGAATGCAAGGATGACTTCAAAGGATCACACCCTCATCTGATAGTGTGTGTTCCTATCCTTGGGTTCACTCGGTGTTAATTCCTACTCCCATCTGATTAGACTCTGTACATGATTAACTGAATTGAACTGAACTGAACATGGACTGATTTACTAAATTCCATGACTGACGGAATACTACTAATACCTGACAACTGACTGAGTTCATGAGATCATGGAGAATTCCTGAGTCATAAGACTGTATGAAGTCTAAGGATTCATCGCTTGACTGAGAGTATTGTGAAAACATGACATGGCTTTAGGTACACAGCTAATGTTTTGGGTACAAGTACCCCCAGGACTCGATGGAAGGAAACTGACATGACTTGACATTCTTGAATACATGATATTCACCTCAATATATTTACTGAATCATTTCATCAAACATATGATAGGCATAACTTGTACATACATGAGGATTTCATGATATCATGCTAGTTAAACAATTTTCCTTCATCTAGGCATTTAATCAAACATAGGCAGGCATAGTACATGTAAACATCATTGAATAGCAATTAAACATCATGGTTTACTCCCAATTTCATCATACAAGGGTTTAGTCATGAGATTTCATAAATCATTATCTATACAAATCAACCCACATGGAATAGAAATCAATTTCACATTTATCATCGTGAACATGAGCAGCCAAATCATGGAAACATAAATAAAATCCATAACTTGAGTTTTAGAAAAGGGATACTTGGAATTCATGGACGAAAGGGGTCCATGAATGAGCACTCTGCATACCTTGGTTCATGATTTAGTGAAGATTGACAGTGAAACCTTCTTGAATTTGAATCCCCAATAGAAACCCTAGCTTGTTCTTAAGAGAAACTTGAGAGAAACTAGTATATTTTGGGTGAAGAATGGCCAAATCACGTGTTATTGGGTTTAAATAGGGGTAGGAAATTGACCTTTTTAACCATGGATGCGTCTTGTAATTTCAGTAAAATTTTCCCGAACTGGGCCTCTGGTGCGACGCGGCGTTATTGCATCATATCACTAGAAATTGACAATTAGGAAATTGAGGGATGGCGCGACGCGGAGCCATCGTGTTGCCCCTTCCTTCGTGACCTGGAACTTTGGTGTGACGCGGGGGAAATCGCACTGAGACACTGGAAAAAGGACAATTCTGAATTTGAGCATTAGTGCGATGCGCCATAATTGCGGAAACCTACTGGAAATTGCCAAATTCCATTTCCTCTTGTGGCGCGGCGCGCCACTGACTAATATAGCACTGTTTTACGATGGGAACTTGAAATAGTCATAACTTCTTACCCGGTTATCTGATTTAAGCGAATCATATATCGATGAAAAGCTTATTGAATTTTTCACGACAAAAAGTAAAAATCTTGAAAATTCCTCATGTAATAATCATCATTCACTTTAGAAGCTAAAACTAGGCATTCTTGAGACGAAATTAGCTAGAAAACTTCTGGTATTACATAGGGTTAATCTTAATAGAACCAACATATTTATAAGCTACCTAAACCACTGTCAGCTCATTGACCTGGGTTTTAGGGGTAGAAATTATAGTTGGTCCAACATGAGCTATAGAAATAGACAGAGCCTTATTCTGGAAAGGCTTGACAGATGCCTAGCCAATGACCTGTGGATCCACCTATACCCTGAGGCCTCTATCACCTATCTCCCTAGAACTCACTCTGGCTACTCCTCTCTTCTTCTTAACTTAGGTAATCCTGCTGTTAATCAGATAAAGCCCTTCAGGGTGGAATCTATGTGGCTCATTCACTAGGACTTCCCTAACCTGATCAGGAAAGTTTTCTTTAACTATCTCTGTGTCACCGCAGCCACCTCTGCTTTTAAGAACAAGGCTAGGGAACGTAATAGACACAATTTTGGAAACATTTTCAGAAAAAGAATCACTTGATTGCAAGGCTAGCTAGCATCCAAAAGTCTCGTAACTACCCCACTAGCCCCTTCCTCCATGGACTTAAACACACTTTTCTAAAGAAATTCAATCACATTCACAACTTAGAGAATGAATTCTGGAAACTCAAGTCCAGGATCTCTTGGCTACTTAAGGGAGACGCTAATACTAGATTCTTTCATACTTCCACTCTCAACAGGAGGATAAGTAACACGATCAATTTCATTATGGATGATAGTGGCACTTGGCACTACCATTAAAAGGATATTGCCACTACTATCTCTAACTTCTATACTAATCTCTACACCTCTGAGAATACCTTGGGTAACCTCAGAACCCAACCAAATCCCTCTACTTTGGAATTCATCAGCTCTCCTAATCATGACCTCCTTCAAGACATCCCCTCATTTGAAGAGGTTAAAAGAGATATCTTCTCTTTCAAGCTTAATAAATCTCTTAGGCCCGATGACTATCCCTTTGTCTAGTAGAAATTTTGGAACACACTGGGCCCTCCCATAGTGAAGTTCTACCAGGACGCCTTCACTTCTTTCTCTATAGACTCCAGAGTAAACTTCACCTACCTTTGCCTCATCCCAAAGTGTAGGAATGCCACTACTCTCAACAACTTCAGACCCATTGGGTTCTGCAATACCCAATATAAAATCATCACTAAAATCTTAGCCACCTGGATCAAACCTTTCCTTGCCAATATCATTAGTCCTTCTCAAGACAGTTTTTTGGCTAAAAGAAGAGCATGTAACAATGCTATCATTGTTCAGGAGTATGTCTCTCACTTCTCCAAAATAAAAGGTAAGAAGTCCAACATTCTCCGAAATATTGATCTGGAAAAAGCTTTTGTCAGGCTTGAATGGTTCTTTATTAGACAGACTCTGTCCTTCTTCAACTTCCCTCCAAATCTCATAAAAATCATCATGTCTTGTATCTCATCCTCTCCCATTTCTATCCTGATCACTGAGGGAAATACCACTCCTTTTAATCCTACCAGGGGCATCAGACAAGGGGACCTCATGTCACCATATCTCTTCATCCTATGCATGAAGCTCTTATCAAGGAGGATTACCTCTGAGGTTGACATACTCTAATAGACCCCATTATCCATTTCCAAGGGATACCCCCACATCTCTCACCTTTTCTTTGTTGATGACCTTACTCTATTTGCTAGGGCTAATGCTAAAAACTTTCATACCATTAGTAGAATCCTCCTCAGCTTCAGCTTCCACTCTGGCCAAAGAATTAACTTTGCAAAATCTAAGGACATCTTCTCCAAAAATTGTGGGTTAGCAGAACAGGAGAACCTCTCTACCCTCCAAGCATTCAACCCTCTAGTAACTTTGGCAAATACCTGGGTTTCCCCATCTTCCATAAAAAACCTGTCAGGGGAGACTTTTACTTCATCATTGACAACCTAAAAATCAAGCTGGCTGGATGAAAGATCAAGTTCCTCAACATGATTGGTAGAGCTACTTTAGTAAAATCCTTTTTAGCTAGCATCCCAAATCACATTATGCAATACATCAAGCTTCCTAGGACCATGCATAAGGTGATTGACAGAAGTCAAAAGAACTTCATCTGGGGCACCACTGATATCAAAAAGAGAATGCACCTTCTTAAGTGGGACACTATCACCCTCCCTAAGAAAGATGGTGGGTTTGGTATGCAGAGAGCTGATTTTAAGAATAAAGCCCTCCACTGCAACTTGGCTTGGAGAATGTACTCTAATCCAAACTCTCTTTAGGTCAGCACCCTCATTGCTAGGTATGGGGCTATTAGAAAAGGCTACAATAAAGGTTCCAGGACTTGGTGCAACATAACCAACTGTTGGAACCTTTGTAAGGATGCCTTATTTTGGGCCATAAAATATGGCACTAAAGTTAATGCTTGGGAAGATAGATGGATCCCTGGGATGACCCTCTCTCCTCTATCATCCAGGGGCCACTCTTGACTCCTCTAATTGGGTTATGGTTAAAGACATTTGGAGGGATGGAAGATAAGATTTCACTCTTCTTCACTTTGATATCCCTCCAAACACCACGCATACTATGCAGAATAGGTTCATGCAGAGTACCCATCTCAGGTACGACACCCCCCATTAGAGACTTAGAGGGAATGGCACTTTCACTTGTAAAAGTTTCTACCAGTACATTGCTACCAGAAGGAGGGGACCTCAAAGATCCGACAGATCCTTCTCCTGGATATGACATCTTAGAGTCCCTAACAAGATCAAGACCTTTATGTGGCTTATGCACCACAACAACCTCCTCACTAAAATCACTCTTCACAAAAGAGGCATCAATGTTAATACTCAGTGTCATCACTACAATGATACTCAGGAGGACCAATATCATAGCTTCTTTGGGTGCAACTTAGCCATGACCTTCTGGAACCAACCCATTTATAAGTAAAGAGGTAGAACCCCTCGACGTCTCTCCATGTTTGATCCCAATAACTGACCCACAACATGGGAAAGAGTGAACAACCTTAGTTTTGACAATAATACTCCTTGGGCCACCCTACTACCTCACTGTTTTTGGCACTTTTGAAAGGTGAGGAACGCTAACACCTTTCAAAATCCTACCTCAGGGCCTTGTTTCAGCATACCTTATGTTGAAGCAGTGGAGTACTATCACTTGGAGTGATATCACTCCAAGAATAACCATCACTCTTAAATGGAATCCCCCCCCCAACTCTTTTAAACTGAACACTGATGGATCTTGTATTGGAAACCCTAGAAAGGGAGGGATTGGGGAAGTCATCAGAAGCTGCAGAAGTGATTGGGTTGTGGGTTTTAGTAAGAGCTTTACCCATGCCACAAATAACCTCATGAAATTCTTAGCCCTCAAAGAAGGCCTCAAGATAGCTTTAGACCAAAATCTCAAACCGAAGTTTGCATTGATTCAATGGAAATCATAAGAATGCTGCAACATAGTAACCTACTATATGATTTAGTTGTTATTGAATGCAGGTGCTTGCTAGGGAGCTTGGGGAATCCTCCAGTCTATCATACCTACAGGGAACAAAATAGGGTAGTAGATTTTTTGGCAAAGCAAGGCTCTGAGCGAGACCTTTTTGATAGGCTCCATGTTTTTGCAACTCCGTCAGTTAGTGTTGGAGTAGTGTTTTGAGATGATTTTGAGGAAAAATCACTCTTTCGATCTGTAATAAGTAATGGGATCACAAGTCCCTTTTGAATGGTTTGCTCCAAACACCACGCATACTATGCAGAATAGGTTCATGCAGAGTACCCATCTCAGGTACGACACCCCCCATTAGAGACTTAGAGGGAATGGCACTTTCACTTGTAAAAGTTTCTACCAGTACATTGCTACCAGAAGGAGGGGACCTCAAAGATCCGACAGATCCTTCTCCTGGATATGACATCTTAGAGTCCCTAACAAGATAAAGACCTTTATGTGGCTTATGCACCACAACAACCTCCTCACTAAAATCACTCTTCACAAAAGAGGCATCAATGTTAATACTCAGTGTCATCACTACAATGATACTCAGGAGGACCAATACCATAGCTTCTTTGGGTGCAACTTAGCCATGACCTTCTGGAACCAACCCATTTATAAGTAAAGAGGTAGAACCCCTCGACGTCTCTCCATGTTTGATCCCAATAACTGACCCACAACATGGGAAAGAGTGAACAACCTTAGTTTTGACAATAATACTCCTTGGGCCACCCTACTACCTCACTGTTTTTGGCACTTTTGAAAGGTGAGGAACGCTAACACCTTTCAAAATCCTACCTCAGGGCCTTGTTTCAGCATACCTTATGTTGAAGCAGTGGAGTACTATCACTTGGAGTGATATCACTCCAAGAATAACCATCACTCTTAAATGGAATCCCCCCCCCCAACTCTTTTAAACTGAACACTGATGGATCTTGTATTGGAAACCCTAGAAAGGGAGGGATTGGGGAAGTCATCAGAAGCTGCAGAAGTGATTGGGTTGTGGGTTTTAGTAAGAGCTTTACCCATGCCACAAATAACCTCATGAAATTCTTAGCCCTCAAAGAAGGCCTCAAGATAGCTTTAGACCAAAATCTCAAACCGAAGTTTGCATTGATTCAATGGAAATCATAAGAATGCTGCAACATAGTAACCTACTATATGATTTAGTTGTTATTGAATGCAGGTGCTTGCTAGGGAGCTTGGGGAATCCTCCAGTCTATCATACCTACAGGGAACAAAATAGGGTAGTAGATTTTTTGGCAAAGCAAGGCTCTGAGCGAGACCTTTTTGATAGGCTCCATGTTTTTGCAACTCCGTCAGTTAGTGTTGGAGTAGTGTTTTGAGATGATTTTGAGGAAAAATCACTCTTTCGATCTGTAATAAGTAATGGGATCACAAGTCCCTTTTGTTATTTTTTACGCCAGACTAGGCCTTGCTTCGTAAAACTCTCTTATTAATGCATTCTCTTCTTACCAAAAAAAGACCCACTAATTCAAGCGATAAAAAATAAAGACCACTTTAAAATAGAAGCAAACCATTCAAAAAATTTTAAGTTAATTATCCATATTTTGGACATAAAAATGATGTGATATTTTAAAAATGTTAAAATTTGAAAAAGAAATGCACTTGGAAATTAAATTGTTTCTTGACTTAAACTTGAAAAAAGAATTAAGGGCTCATTTGGCCATGATGTAGAATCAAACTGAAATTTTATTTAGATGTGTAAATTAAAAAATTTTAAATTGAGTTGATTGACTATATTAGTAGTCATTTTTTTGTGAGGGTTTAGTTCTACATATTGTAATTCCTTCCTCTTTTCCCAAAAAAATTTTAATTGAATATTTGCACCCCCACAATTTATGAGAACCTAATTTTTACAAAATGAGCAAATCAAAATTCATAATAAGGTATCGAAATATTCTAGGGTAAACAACATAAATTCATCCTTAATGAAACTAATTACATAAGATCTCAGATTTATTTTATCTCTCCCAAATTTGAAAAAATACATATACATGTCGTTGTACCTCATACGTATCTGCAATGTATGATGAAATTGTTATACCTAAAATTATGAAAATAAAATCAGAAATCAATATTCTCTTTCCTAATTAACGGTTGTAATTAATGTTCTAATTTTATGGAGGCTTAAAAATAGTAACTGTAATTCAAATTCAAAAAATATTCAAACATCACCATAATTAATTTAATTTTAAATTGCGATTTGAAATTCAATTTGAAAAAAAAAAGCCAAAAACATTTGTTTTCTTCTGTTTCCCAAAATCAATAAGAAAAAAGTCGATATTTATTTATGCATATCAGCAGACTGCCAAAAACAAAAAAGATAATCTTATATAATAGTTCAATATGTATGTGTCCACCTTATACATAGTATATCTATGTGTAATGTTATCATGAAAATTAATGCAAAATATAAGCTTTCTAAATGTATTATTTAACCTTATACATAGTATATCTATGTATAATGTTATCAAGAAAACTAATGTAAAATATAAGCTTTCTAAATGTATAATGTAACCTTATACATATTATAACATAACATATAAGGTTACAATTGTTAAGTATAATGTACCCAACATGTATCAAAATATATAAACGTAAAGAATTATAAAAAAGTATTAACATATAATGTAAATATCTAAAGTAATATATAATGTGACCATAAAACCAACAACATATAAAAGTAATATATAATGTGATCATAAAACCAACAACATATAAAAGTAATATATAATGTAAACTTTCTAATGTATAATGCGACCATAAAACCAACAAAGCTTAAGTGCCGGAAATTAGAGAAGGCGGAATTGGAGGAGGGATTTTTTTTTCGTCAACACATGAAAAAAATTGAAAAAAACAAAACTTACAAACTGCGGATAAAATGCGCCGAAATTCATAAATTATGTACAGAAGATGATTTTGAAAAATGAAAAAGTCGATAAAGAGGAAAACTCACAAAATATATAATTTTTTGCCGGAGAAAGAGAGATCGCCAACGAGTTGTCGGTGACAGCAAAGAGAGAGAGATATGTTGAGGGGTGAACAATTTGAAATTCCTCAGATCACGTTAGCTTAATTGTAGGCGTAAATAAGGGAGCACAGATATGGAGCAAAAACTAGTGCAAAAAAAAGGAGCAAAATACGGTATTTTGATATGTATGAGGGGATGAGAGAGAAAGAGTAAATTTAAAGATTTTTATGTAATTAATAAGAAATTTTTGTAATTACTCTGAGGAATAGGAACTTTATGTAATACTTAATTATTAACTTGTGTATATATGTAATTTTTCCAATATTCTAATACTCATTATTAATAAATTGCATATCTCAATTTTCCTTCTGTGCCGACCTCTTGAGACCAGTATATGTAGATTTATTAAAAATGACGTAAATTAAAGACTAACACCCGATCTCCGAAGGACGATTTTATTTTAAAAAAATAAAAATAAAATATATATTTACCCAGTCAAGTGGATTGTTTATTAATATTGCTTTTAGTTTTTTAATTGAACATATAACCTCCTTAGAGGACGATGTTATTAAAAATTAAATGAAATAATAAGTAATGTTTATATTATTTTTTAAAAAATATGTTTGAGTGAATTAATATTCCATATTTTCTTTATTTTTTCATCTAATACTTACTTCAAGTGGTCGATTTTTGTTGAATTTAATTTTTTCCGGAAAGTTTCCGACTTCCTGGAGTCGATAAATAAATCCTCCACATTTTTTTGCAAATGTAAATTACGTTGAACATGGGTCTTCTTTTGCAAAATTTAAAATGATTTTTTTTTTTCAAATCATAAGCTTAAGGGTCTAGTTTTACATTTTAAAAAATTAAAATCACAACTTGATATTTGATATTCTTTTTTCTTTTTTTTTTGAGAATTTAAGATTTAAATTGAAATTGAAATTTTATGCAGATATCATAAACAAACGCTAATTTCAAATCAAAACTTTAATTTAGAGCCCCAGATTCGATGGCCAAACACCTACTAAAAGTTTGAGCGTCAACGAAAAAATTACTTGAGAAATAGGTGAAATAGAGTAACTTTTTTTAATAAGTAAATTCATTTTGCTGCCTCCCCGTCTCATGTTAATTATCAAGATTATTAAAATATTTGTTTCAACGTACTTCATTCATTCACTAAGTAAAAATAAATGTCCAGTTTTACTTTCCAATTTTAAAATCGAGAGATGATTTACCATTATAAACATGTTTTACTCTTATTATTAAACATTATTTCATTTTTCAACAATAAATAAGGTGATATAGTAAATTATCATTTTATCTAGAGAAAATACATCATTTTACCTCTGAACTTATCGCTACAACTTACTTTAGCACTTAAATTATTTTTTTTAATTTATCCCCCCTTAACATCTTTAAAGTGAATTAATGTCACTCCTAATGCTGATGTAGAATTTTTTTAAAGAAAAAAATGTGTATTTATTTAAAAAAAAAATCCAGCTTTCATCTTCTTCGTAACCTCCCCCCCCCTTCCCCCACCTCCACCCCCCACCCACCAACACCCTGTTTCTTCATCTTCTTCATACCCCCACCTTATTTCTTCGTCTTCTTCATACCCCCACCTTATTTCTTCGTCTTCTTCGTAACCCCACCCGTCTTCTTTATTTCAAATCCTTTACTAAACTTATTTTGTTGTTCTTCCTCACAATTTCAAATCCTTTACTTGATTTTCATTACTTCAATGTTTCTCAACTCTGTATCGTCGTCTTGATTCTCATATTGTTCAAAACCTCCGCAAATTGCAGCAATGTTGATTTTCATTAACTGAAAACTCGACTGGTATTTTTCTATCGAACAAGGTCATCATCAACTCCTTGCTAATTTTTCTCTGTTTTCGCTTCTTGTGCTTATTAGAAATTCATCAAATTTGATGAATTCAATTTCGTATAATCGGATGAATGGATTGGTGAATTCGTCTGATGTTGAAGAGAAATTAATGTCGTTGTTGATTGAGTTGATGCCCATTGAAGTATTTTACTGATTTTAAAAATCAGTGGCATGTGATGAACTTTTGTAGTAATGGTGAAATTTTTTGTGTTGGTGTTAATGGTGAACTTTTGTGTTAATGGTAAAATCAGTGGCAGGTGTGATTGTTGTTTTTGTGAAGTGGGTGAAGAGTGAGAATCTTTTGTGTATATATATGTATATACGTATATACATATATACATATACATATACGTATATATACATATATATACATATATATACATGCATACATATATATATACGTATATATACATGCATACATATATATATACGTATATATACATGCATACATATATATATATATATATATATATATATATAGTACTAAAAGTGTGAAGGTCCTTAAAAAAGTGATTTGAACTTTTTGCCCTTCATTAAAAGGATTTGCTTTAGATAAAATCATCTTTTAACTTTTTCCCTACAATAAATTTTTTCAAAATAAATATACTAAATTTTTTCTGCAATTAAATTCTTCCCAAATTTGTGTCATACTTGATTTGTTTCACCAACAAAAAACTCATTTTTTTTGTTTTCCAACATTCAATGTTTTAGTTGGATATTTTCTTTCTTTTTAGTAATTTTTTCCTCAAATTATGGTAGTTTTTACTTTTAGTTTATTTTCCTGTTTGACTTGGTTTGTTTAAAAAAAAACACCCATTTTTTTGTATTAAAATTTTCCTGCATTAAACTCTTTCCAAATTTCTGAAGTTGAATTTTCCAACCTTCAATGTTTTCGTTGGGTGTTTTCTTTCCTTTGATAATTTTTTCCTCAATATTTTTTCCCTCAAAATATGGTAGTTTTTATTTTTAGTATTATTTCCTGTTTGGTTTGTACATTCTCTCCTTCTATATAAACGCTTGTGGTTGCTTTTTTTATTGTCCATCGTTATAAACGGTTGCGAAAAAACTGAAAATAGAATTATTGAACCTGTATTGAGACGAAAAACGATGAACAATGATAAATTAACTATGAACAACGGAAAACCAAACAATTTCAACAATTCTATTTTCAATTTTTTGTCATTATAGCATCTCTCTATTGTTACATTGTTAATTTAAACACAATATATTACTTGTTATGTCAACTTAAATTGTTTACTCAACTTCTTCACTGTTTTTGTCAGCATAATAGAATTCAAATGCATGTATATATATATATATATATATATATATATATATATATATATATATATATCTTCTTTGTTTTCATTCAAAATCATTCTTTAGGGTCAAAATTTTCGCTCAGACAAGAACTAGTTGGATCAAAATCGAAGATTTGTGATCACTATTATATTATTTTTATATAGTTTACAGGTCGTAGATGAATGGCGATTGGCTTTGAAGATTTTTTTGTGTGAAGGTTAGGTTTATATGTATTGTTTTAATATCTTTATTATGTTATTGTTTTATTTTAATTTACAGATTCTAGATGAATATGGGTTGGCTTTGAAATTTTTTTTAGGTAAAGATTAAGTTTAATTGTATTATTGTAATATCTCTATTAATTTGTTATTTTGTGATATTAACATCCTTTTATTAATCCACGTTGCATTACATTAAATTCAAAAAAAAAAAAACCTTGTTTTTCGATAACTAATGAAATTCCAAGCAACATTATGTAGGAACAAAGTCGAAAATAAGAAAATTCAAAGCCACGTAACATGAATAGAGATATATAGGCCGGCCTAGAAGAGCTAATAAAAAATTCTAGCAAAATTGAGATGATGCAATTTATTAAAAATTGTGTTAACATTTGTTTTATCCTTGGTGGACGAAGTTACATAGTATCTGTTGCTAGTGGAAAGTGGCAGGTATCCCGTGAGATTTGATTTTTCGTTGTTCATAGTTAATTTATCATTGTGCATCATTTTTCGCCTCAATACAGGTTCAATAATTCTATTTTCAGGTTTTTCGCCTCAACACAATTTTAATAATTCTATTTTCAGATTTTTGTCATTATAGCATCTCTCTATTTTTACATTATTAATTTAAACACAATATATTACTTGCTATGTTAGCTTAAATTGCTTAATTTACTTTAGCTTAACGTGTACATTAGTCTACTTATATTGAGGTTATTACCTTAATGTGTCTTGTTAGTTGAATATATTATAATTTCTATTGCTTATAACTAATCTTTTTCATCTCCCCACCTACCAACAAGATTCACATATACAGGTATAATTCTTCTCATCTCATAAATTTACCTCTATTATGAAAGTATACGTTCTTATCATTGTATGTATCCTGTTAATAGAATATATTAAAAATTTTATTGCTCATAACTAACCTTCTTTATCTATACATCTACCAATAAGATTCACATATTTAGATATAATTCTCCTCATCTTACAAACTTTCCTCTATTATGAAACGAAACGTTCTTATCGTTCTAACTCTCATCTTGCAAACTTCCCTCTATTATGAAATTATACGTTCTTATCGTTCTAACTTTTATTTTCTTAAAAATTATTACAATGGATCCTATCACCGAAGTCGTGGATATCAACACCTTAAAGCCAAAGAATTGTATCTGGATGATCAAAGTCTTGGTCATCGAAAGCTGGCCAACGAAGCCGTTTAAGAATGGAGGTGATTCTCAAAAAATGGTGATATTAATTGATGAGGAGGTAATATTATTCTTTCATACCTCACATGCTTTATAATTTCTCATGGGTGTCAAAGATTAGTGTTGAATATTTGATATGTGACTATTTAAACTTTTTTATTCTTTTTCTTTTTTCTTCGTAAACATGCTTGTGTTCTTTTATTCATAGGATCGATTTGTACATATGAATTTGTTGATGTTCCAAGTCATCAAAAACACAACAAGAGATAGAAGCATTGCTTTAAGCTGGTAAGTTAATCAAATTTTTTATTTTCAATTGTTTTGTAATAATTACGAACTTGAATCATTCAATCATCTAATTTATAAAATATGTACAAAGTGGGACGTGGCTCACCTCGAGTACAACTTTGTGTCCAATTTGTCATGTGCAGTCTTAATCTTATTACAATTGTGCACTATTGAATCGAATGGTCAAATTCGACTTTACTAAAACATCTATTGTGTTTTGGACTGAGAAGAGGGATCTTCAACTTATACAGTTACAAAAAAATTTCTCCAGGCAAGAAATAAATCAAATATGATAGAGTTTTATATTTTTCTTTTAGAAAAAAGTAAAAGTAATTATTATTATAAGAAGTAAAACTTAATTTTGGTAAGAAGATCAGACAAAAGCCTTAACATTTTGTCCGTCATTGAAAGGCTATGTAGTAGGGCAAATATCAAATCACAACGTAAATAAAACAAAAGAGAGAGTATATCACAAATACAAGGTACAAGTTGTAAAACATAAAGTACAGAATACTCTAGCATACCACTACTGCCATTGTTACCAAGTTCCAATAAGACCCTTGATTAGAATCCTTAGTCATATTTAATCAAGACCCTATAACTAACAAAACTCAGCTCATAATTAAGGTAAGTGAAAGTTTTCAACTTTTTCACTGTGAACAAACAAAGCCAAATATGTAAAAAGACAAGCCAAATATGTAAAAAGTCCTTGTTTAATTTAGGTAAGAAATCATAATATTTAATATTTTTAAATCAGTTAGAATTTTACCTTAAATAGAAAATCTAAAATATATTATAAAAACTATTATGAGAATTAATAATTAAGAAATCCCACAATTCTATTTAACTAATTTTTTACACACAATTTATTTAAGTTTATACATAGACTCCTAGAATATATGAAAAGGAAAATTAGAAAAAAAAATCCCAAAATATATGAAAGGCAACATTAATAGCTAGGTGAATGTAATTTAACTTAATGTAATATTTTTAACTAAAGATATTTGAATTCTAACGTGTATAGTAAAGGAGGGAAAATATTACCTTGAAAATTTTTAATTTCTTCTTCAAATTAAAAGTGAATAAAATATTGCACTCTATAACTTAAATTTTAGTTATTAAAACTTTTCCCAACAATATACGGTATACACACGTTCTTTTCCCTAAAAAATTAGGATGCTTTCTTCTTATTCTTTTCTCATGTTTTTATCCTAAAATTTAGAATTTCAATCCATTTAGAATATATTTTTTTTTACGTATTACTACTTTTTAATTGTGTTCTTCTTGTGTAAATAATTATAAGGGTCTTAGAAATATTATTTGAACTTTTTATCATTCATTCCATAACAGATAAAATCGTCTTTTACTTTTTCTTTTAATTATTATAATATTAAATATTGACTATAATAAATATATCAGAAGTTTTTGTGAAACTAAAATTCCTAAAAATATGAAAATTCTTATGTGAATATTCTTAACTTGTAAGTTGTTGGTTTAACAATGGCATAACTACAACATTGTTTTTTTAATATTTAGATAAAAAAGATATAGATGTTTGAAATTAATTATGTTGCCGTATAAAGTTTTGAAGTTGCCTTTCTACTAGCTCTAATTATGGTACAACAAACAAATGTTTTGAAATTTCCTTTCCATCTAGGAGTATTTAATTTTCTTTCATCTACTAATATTTTAATACTTAAAAATTAATTAAAATTTCATCTTCTATAAAAAAAAAAACTATTTCTACAATTTTATTTAAGTAATATTTGATCAAATTTTACTAGAAACGTACGCACTTCGTCTGGACATACAACATTGTATCTACTTTCAGATTTTCTTTGCTTATTTTAGTTTCGATCAATTAATGAATATTACAAGAGAAGGATGATGAAGGGATTTCAAAGATTATATTGGAGGAGAATGAGTCATTAACTGCTGGCTTGGACTAGACCTCCATGGTTAGCTTTATTTTATTGTATAAGTAAGATAATTTTGTAAATAATTTTCTTCTTGTGTAAATAATTTTCAATTTCTTTTCTATTCGTGTTTAGTAGTATTACGTGTGAGGCATGTACATTGAAAATATCAAGGTCCTTAACTGCTTCATACACCATAGGGGAAAAGTTTTAAAATTATTTTTTGAAAAAATGCATCGTTTCCTCCCCAAACTATACAAGAAAAGTCGAAGTCACACTTAAACTATACTAGTGACCTATTACACATCTAAACTATAAAAAAGTGATACTATTTTCACCTTAGAAGGTGACGTGGCAGAGAAGGTGTATTCACCTTCCTAAGGTACGTGAGAGAAGAAAAAAAATCTTAAAATGACAGCTTTCATACATGTGTCACTATTTCATTTGTCAATATATGATTAAGTACTCCTAATATTCTTCTTAATATATACAATTATATTAATTATTTTTGCAATTGAAAAAACATTAATAAAATTAATTTTTTTATTTTACCAATTGAAAAAAAGTTAATAAAATTTAATTTTTTTATTTATTATTTTAATATGTGGGTCCCGCCTTCTTCAATTGCTTCTTCTCCAACAAAACCACCATTAAAACACCACCATTAAATCACCATTTAAACGCCACCATTGACACCATCATCACCAAACTCAAATCTTCACCACAATAATTTTAAAAATCCAAATTTCATTATCGGAATCACAATACAACCATTAATATACCAAAAATCACAAACAACCACCATAAAATTCAATATCCACTACTAAAATTGCCATCGAAATCACAATATGTGCAATTAAATCTTAGTTTTAAATCGTCAATAAAATTATCATCGAAATCACAATTGTCAATCCCCCTGTGCATACCCCGAAATCACAGCACTCCATGTTACAATATTCAATTCGTCAAATCCTCCATTAATTGATGAATCGTAGAATATCCAAAGCCCAAAGCCTTCCAAAAATTTATGGTGTGATTTGTTACACCATAGATTTCTGAGAATACCACATCTTTCATCTCCAATTTAGGTTGTGATTTTTAATTCGTCAAATAGTCCAATCTGAGAATACCCAGTTACCCATACGTTTCAAGAAACCACATCTTTCACCTCCATTAACTCAAAAATCTTATTATCATCATCCAAACTCTTGCATTTCGGGTCTGCTGAAGGTGAAAAGGCCCCAGTGACAACGAGTTTGGCTTTGATACAAGATTTGCACTGTTTGATTAAGTGAGTAAAAGAAGGAGGAGTTGTTGATGAAGAGAAGAAAGTGGATTTGAAGGGAAAGTGAAGTAGAGAATAAGTGAACAATTCAACAATTTCATATTTTTAATGGTGAATTGTTAAATATTTCTTCCATCGAAATTTTCTTATTGAATTTGCTTGGTTATTTGAAGGGAAAGTGAAGCAGAGAATAAGTGAAGAAGGAGGAGTTGTTGAATTAATGAATTTTCTTGATTGTTTATTTTTAATCACAAGGGCTATTTATTGATTAAATAAAATAAATAAATTAACACGTGTCATCAGCATAGGGCGAGGAGTACACTCCACTCATTAAAATTGGTCATTAAAATTGGGCATGGGTGTCGCGGGGAGGTAATAGTATCACTTTTTTTATAGGTTAGATGTGTAATAGATCACTAGTATAGTTCAGATGTGGCTTCGACTTTTCTTGTATAGTTTGGGGTGAAAACGATGCATTTTCCCTTATTTTTTTAATATTTAAGATTTTAAAACCAACTTAATATTATGTTAATATTTTTTTATTTGAGTTATGTAATATGACATATTTATACTTAGGTTAAGAAGAAAAAATTATACTGAATTTGAATTTCATGTTTGTTAGTATATGACATTGATGGCGAATTCTTAACATTTTATTTTTACCAAAAAAACATTCAAGAAAATTAAAAAAAAAAAAATTACTCTCAGCTATATTTTGAGAATCATATGAAGGATTGGAACAATTTTTTGATCAAGTTAATAGTGGATGTTTCATATGAACAATTAGAGAAAATAACTTCAAGCTGAATCATTTTGTAAGATTGGAAGATTTGAGATTGAAAAAAAGGGGATATTCAATAAAGTCATGTTCATTCAGTAAAGATTTACAGGTACTTTATTTACATGTATTGCCACATACAATTGTTTCATACAATTTTGAGACAAGAATTGGTACAAGTTTGGTCATATTGCAATGCAGACGCAAAAGAGGAGGATTGTTGGACTTTCAAAATTCATCCTTTTTTATTTTCGTGTGTTGATGATTTGCTTGCTTTCAACAAATTGAGGTAAGTTGACTATTTGATTCGGCATTTCTCGAAATCATGCATATAGCGAAAGCTTAATGCACTGAGCTATTCTTGAGACAAATTGATTAATTTGTTAGTATCTTAGCAATGTATAAGAGGATTAAGAGGAACAATATAAATTTATTTTTTATTTTTTGTTGGTGTTAGTAGGGTTGGAAAAAGCTCTGTATACTTATATTAGTGTTGTTGGAAATATTAAATGTGCTTGTATGTTGTTATAATGGTAGGATTTTGCTTGGACATTTATCGGCAAATTCGCCAACATTAAACGAATAGCTAGGCATCTCATACTATCATTTGTTATATTCTCATTGCTATTAATTTGATTATTTAGGAATGTGTTGTTGCATTATATGGTAGTGAAGTGTTGTTGTTTTTTCTGGAGATGTCATTGTTGTTGTACACAAATTATATCTACACCCTTGCCCACTGATGATCGATCACAAATAAAATGTTAATGTAAACAAATTGATTTATAGAAATATGGCAACAAGGACCTTGAAATTATTTTGGTAAGATATAATATTTGAGATACAATAATTATTTATATAATTTAAACATATACAATATGTATTTTAACGTCTATTGCTACTTTTAAATAATGTGTTCTTCTGTATATATTTTCATTGATCGATGTGAGCACCTGTAAATAAATGGGAAGTGAATTTTTCGAGAGTGATGATAAAAATAGTACAACACAATTATTTTAAAGAAAATTACACTTTACAAAGAGTACAAATATATAACACGTCCATATTTGAATTAACCGTCAATACACCATAACTTATTTCCTATGCACCTACCAAACATTTTCTAAGTTATACATAGTTTAAATACATGAATAACTCTATCCTTATATACAACTAAACATCCCTAACTTGTTAAAGATTTATAATCATCTAAATTACCCTCAATTTTGATAAAAATATAGAATCCTGAGAGTAAAAATAACTCTTAATAAAAACAAAGTGCTTTTAGAATTAATAAATAAGTATAATGACTAAATTCCTCTTTAATTAGTTACTCTTTTATCTTCAAAATTTTATATTATCTTTTTACTAATTTTGTACTTAATAAAATATCCAACACACAATAATTTATTTTCTTACATACGTTTATTCTTAATTAAGGCTTGATACACGTGCAACGCACGTATCCTAAACTAGTATATATATATGTGGCACCATTTTTAAAATAAATATTTATGTGGCAATGATGTGATAGTGATGTGGCAGTGACGTGGGTACGTGTGTAGTGCACCTCCCTTTGTGAGAGTGGTAATATATCTTTAGGGGGTATTTAATTCACGCGAAAGTTATTTAAGGGGTAAATAAATGAAAGTTTGATTTAAGCTCTAAAGTAAGTTGTGCCGACAAGTTCAGAAGTGAAATAATGTATTTTCTCTTTTATCTATTACTTCTTAAGGGATGCACAAATCAAACATGGACAAGTAAAGATGAATAAAAAATTTATTTATTATTACAAAATTAAGGTAAAAATAATTACTTTTTTATACTTCCTCCATTCTAAAATATATGAATTGTTGAGCTCTTTTTCAATGTCTAAAATAAATGAATTGTTCATTCTTCAAGAGACATGTTGGATATTTCTCCCAATTTTATCCTTTCAATTAATGAGGTTCTTAAGTACTTCACATTTTCTAGGAGAGTAATTTATGAATGAAAGGGTAATGGTGGAAAGTAACCTACAATCTATGCCCTAAAAGATTTTTCTTAAGAAATGTGGCATACCCAACAATTCAATTATTTTGAAATGGAGAAAGTATTTTATTCTTAATATTAATTATTTTTGAAAATAAACAACATTGATTACATGGCATTGATATTATATATTTTTGAAGGGTTCAGTCACTTTTGGGTTTGTTTAAGTACCCAAGGAAATTTATTTTTTAACGTAATACTCTCGAAGTTTTACTTTCTTCATCCGATTTTACTCGTCATAATTGAGATGACATACCTATTAAGAAAAATAATTATAACATGACTATTTTATCATAATACCTCTATTAAATAATGGTTACATTATGTCTTGAAATTAATATGAAGAAAAAATAATTAATACTAAGGGTAAATAGGAAAAAGAAGTTGTTTGTTCTTGATATATCAAAAATAACAAGTAAAAGTAGAAATTTAATTAGAAAATTTGTTACAAGTAAAAACAAACGGAGGGAGTATTTTAGATCGTTCTCTTACTAATAACATCTGTTTCAATATAGTTGCCTCATTTATGAAATTAAGAAAATTTTATTATGTTTATCGAGTGCTACCCTATCATTAAGGCCTCATTTGTTTACACTTAATGGGTGTCTGAATCTGAATGATTCAGACTGCGGACCATAAAGTGCATTTATTTTTCGTTAAGATTTTGGCTCTTAATAGGTATGAATTCATTCAGATCTGAAACTAAGTCTTAATTATTAAGAAGTATTTTTGTATTGATAATATTCAACACCACTCTATCCATAATCATCAGTCACCACCATTAACCACCACCATTGACAATCACCACCTAGCCACCAACCACCACCACTACTAACCACATCAACCATCACAACCACCATTCACAATTATAATTGATAATTGCTACTAACCACTATTTTAAATCGCTACCATATCTACGACCTCTATTATTATAATTATATCCTCCGTTATCACCACCGTCAACGCCAATGCCAATACCACCACCATCATCAATCAGTATCGGCCAATTTCAACTACTAACCAACTCATCTATCACAACTAGCGCCACCGCTAACTACTACTAACATATCATCATCATCCACACATTCTTCGGCCACCACCACCACCACCATTATCACTGATGCCGCCACCTCTACCACCGCTTCAATCACCATCATCGATACAGTATATCTCTACTAATAATTATCTCCACCATTACAGCTAATAATATCTCCAACTACCATCAACACATCGCCAATCATCATGCATTCATTTTTAAGCTATCACAATCAACATCTCTAACTACTAATGTAACGCCCTGAAAATGAGTCCCGAGACGTCACATGTTGCTCGAGACTACAAGTAGTCCCAAGCTAACCCTGTAAGCCTTCTACTAAATTTGAAACTCATATTTAAGGGATTTAAGCATATAATCAATACTGAAATACTAAATTCTATCTGAAATATACTGAAATTAGCTGAACATAATGTCTGAGAACACATAAACTAGAAGGTCTGAACAATCAATAATGAGTTATGACTAGCAAGCTAACAAGCCTCATCCACTAACAACTAGAGAGCCGCCGGGACAGACCCCCAGCTGACTCGAACTGACTGAAAATAACTGAAATCAAACTACTTTAATAAGCTGGAAAACTGGATAACTGGGTCCTCGAACTATGAGGACTCATTAACTATCGGAATGTAGATGGAGATGCTCGAAATCACTCACGCTGCTGAAACTGAGCACCAGAACCTACATTATTAAACAAGGTAGCACATAGACATATACGTGGATCAGTACTTTTGGAATGTACTGAGCATGTGGGGATGAATGCATAAATAAAACAATATCTCAAGTTCATAGTTGTTCATGAAAGAATGCATGCTAAGTGTAATGACTCGCATTGGCTTGAATAACCGAAAGCTGAAAATCACTATCATAAATAAAGAACCATACTGTATAAATCTTGTGAATCTTCACATTTAGTTCTAAAAGTTGTACTTGTATTCTATCTTTAAATTATGCAAGCTAAGTATGGAAAGGACTCATTTTTATATCTAAAAACTGAAAGCTGAAATATCATGACTAATATCAGATGTATAATATTGTCTGAATGAAACTGTGACCCTTCACACATAGTTTCTAAAACTTTTCTGTTATTGATTCCTTTTAGGCTGTAGGGTTACGCTTTTCTATAGGGAGGTTCTTCTAACCGACATAAACCATGTGAGCTATCATGGAGTCCAACGTCTAGTTCCCCTAAGTTGAAAACCTCACGTGGGGAGAGGTGTCATACTTTTGCCAAGGAGTATAACCTGAGCTAAGTGATCACAATCTTTATCTGTCATTCATATAAATGGGAATAATCTGAATGTGTACCTACGTTGGCTCGTAGTTCTGGGGAAGTAGGATGCGCTAAACCCAAACTTCTAGCTCGGTACTAAATACTAATCCCTTTAATTCGTATGATCATTCAGTAGGAAATCCACTTTAAAACTAACATAAGGGTTTACAATGAAAATCAGTTATGCATCTGTTTACTTTAAACTGTAATCAAAACTGTAAAGTGGATTCCATATCTTAGCTGAGGATCAAAAGATATCTGAATATAAACTAATCATAGGATGCTTAAAAGCATAATCTTCTTGAAATATCAACATTCAAACTAGGGCTTAGTAACCCATGCTTTAAATTATCACAATTTGCGCTCAATAGTCAAAATCATGAAGCCATTACACAATTCTAGTCAAAATAATGAAATTCAACCTTCAATATATCTAAAGTCACTTCACAAGCATAAATGTGCAAAATAGGCATGCAATTCATTATCTAAAACACTTGTAGCATCATAATTTTCAAATCATAATACTTGGGTATGAACCCTAAATTGAAATTCATGTGGGTTCATGTAAAAACATCATTGAAAGTTAATTTTGGACACAAGGGTGAAAGTATTACCCTTGTTCATAACCCCACATGCCTTAATAGATGAAATAGATAAAGAAACTTGACTTTGAATTCCTATTTGTGCTCTTGAAGATTGTTTCTTGAAGATCTTGAATTGGGGACCTTGAATTTTGGATTATCTTGGAAAAAGAATGGTGAATTTTTGAGTTTCTTGAAGTTTGAAATTGAAACCTAGGGTTTTCTTTGAAAAAATTTTGATGAAAAGTGATATATTATGCTTAGAATAGGTTTAATCTTCTGTTTACACGATTTGGGGGTGTGAAAAAAAGACTATGTTGCCCTTGGAATTTAAAATTCAGAATTGAAGTATGATAGAAGCTTCACCGCGATGTGGTGGCCTGCTCATCGCGATACTCACCGCGACGTGATACAATCGCGATGAGTAACTAGATTGGGACTATTAGCGATTTGGGCATCACCGCGACACGATAATTTGGTCATCGCGATACTCACCGCGACACGGTGCAATCACGGTGACCCTCTGGAATTTGACAGCTGCCCTTTTAAATCCATCGCATTGCGGTGGACCTCTTAACGCCATACTCACTGCGACGCAATGAAATCGCGGTGAGGTGCTGTTTTTCCAATTCAAATACCATCCGAACCTTGTCCGAAAAATTCAAAACTTACCCGAGACATACTACTTACACCCCTGAATATAATTCAACTCAAAAATCACCGCCTCGAGGGCCGGAAGGTCAACTTAAAAATCTTCAAAGTTTAAAGGGAGTCAAAAGTGACTAAACCCCTCAACACTTAACTTTATTTTCAGATTCTAAGTGTTATAGACACGTACTAAGGGCTGAAGTGAGCTAGGAAAGTGCGGGGTATTACAATATCTCCCCCTTGAGAACATTTATCCTCGAATGAAGCTAGTTAAGCTGAGGTTATGTAAGACCCCACAAAGTTCCCTCGTTGTCTAAGCCCTTTAGAGCATTTCAAGAGAGGTCTCACACTTGGAAATTTGGCTAAGTGTTGAGACTTAGTCATTTTTAGTACCTTCAAACTTTGAGGAATTTATTTCCGATCTTCCCGACCTCCGTTTGTTAATTTTTTTTTTGTTGATTCACGATGGATCAAGTCGAGGGTACGTCTCGGGTGAGTTTCAGAATTTTTGGACGGGCATAAGGGCGTGTTTGATGTTCCAAAACAGTAAGCCGAGGCGATTAGCCCGCGGCACCTTGCTTAGTACGGTGCCTGAGGGTCACCGCGATAGGCAAGGCGGCGCCTTGATTAGCCTGGTGGACTAGCCTCCGCGGCGCCCTGGCTAGTCCGGCTGGGGAAAGTTTCAACATTTCAACTTCGCTTCATTAAGGGCAAAAGGGGTATTTTCCACCCCCTATTCATCCATAACACGGGATTAAACTTTCAGAACACCAAATTATAGTTACTTTCCTCAAATTCTCTCAAGAACGCAACCTAGGGTTTCAACCTAAAGTTTGAGAAAATTCAAGATTTCATCGTTACTTTTCGAAATTGAGTCAAGAATTAGAATCCCCAAACCAAAAGCTTCAAGAATATCCGTTCAAAGTTGCGAATAGAGTCCCAAAAAGCAAGTATTGAACCAAAGTTCATAATATAAAGTATTTGGGGTTTGAACGAGAACAATTCTTTCATTCTTGTGCCCAAAGATTTGATTTTTATTAAAGAATTTCATGATTTGTAAGTGGGGTTTATGCCCAAGTTTCTTTGTTTTGAGTTTATAAATTTATAAGTTATTCAAGCCTTGAATTGCACGTTCATGAGTTTTGTAAGTGGGGTTTATGCTTTGGATTGAAGATTTATATCATGAGTTGCACTCTTCTTTTAAGAATTGATATTGTTGAATAATTTCAAGAATGATTTTGAGCATAAAGTGTTGTTGTGAATTGCCACGAGTTTAAATCTTGAATTTGACCACAAAGATTAAGTATTGATATTTTAAGATCATGTTATTGAAAGTTTTGATTGTTATAATCATATCAAGAATGAGTTTGAATTTGTAAAGAAAGTTGATGTTTTGATCTTAAGCTAAGATAGGAATCCACATTATCCTTACAGATTATGATTTAAAGTAAAGAGAAGAATAATTGGTTTTTATTTTAGACCTTATGCTATATTTTAAGGTGGATTTTTCTAAAAGTTCTGAGCCTAAGTATGGGAGTAATATTTATCACCGAGTTGGGTATGATTCCAAGGTTTCATGCCCCAGAACTACAATCCACCGTAGGATTATGATTCGCCCCAAGTGGGTCAATATAGTGATCACTAAAGTTAAGGTTCTATTCCGATGGCAAGGGTAGAATAACTCCCCCCAACGTGGGCAAGACGTTGGACTCCTTGAGAATGCTCACATGGTTTATGTCGGTTAGAAAAAACTCCCAAAGTCTCCCAAGTCCTTGAGTTCCTAAAGTTCTACTATCCCTAAGTTTTAAAAGTGGTCCCCCACTCTTAAAACATTTACAGATTTAAAGTCTTGAGATAAAGTGTTTATTATGCAAAGATGATTTCAGACTTCACTTAGCTTATAAGATTTGAGATTATAAGAGTACAACTTTTAGAACAAAGTGTAATGACTCACAAGATTTAAAGATATGTTTTTCTTTACATGACTTCAGATTTCGGTATTTCATATTTACTCGAGCTATGTAAGTCATTTACCTTAGCATGCATTGTTTAATAAACTGTGATGATGTTATTTACTTATTGCATGCACCCCCATATACTTAGTACATCCTCAAAGTACTGATCCACATATACGTCTATGTGTTACATTGTCTCATAATGTAGGTTCAGGTGCTCAGTCTCAGCAGCGACGTTGATCTTCGAGCATCTTATCTACATCATTATCTTTGGTGAGTCCTCATGGTTCGAGGACCAATTTTTGTAGCTTGTTTGCTTTTACAGTGTTTGGATTATGATTTTCAGTTCAGTCCGAGTCAGTTGGAGATCTGTCCCAATGACTCTCTAGATCTTCAGTAGTAGAGTCTTGTCGGATTATTAGTTGTTTTCGTCAGACTTTTTCAATATTTGTTTTTCAGACAATATATTTTAGTCGTTTCAGTTATGACTTAATAAGATAAAGTACTATCATCTGATTTGATTACTCGAAGTAAGTTTTATACTAGTAGCAGGCTCAAAGGGTTAGATTGGAGCTACTCGTAGCCTTGATCATCGTGTGACACTTCGGGATGAGATTTCGGGGTGTTACAGGTTATTGAGGAACTGAGACTATAACTGGCATGCACAACTGAAAGCATGACTGCATGACTAAACTGATTTGCAAATGCAAGAATTATAAAGAGAGTGACTCTATAAAGCTGAAACTTAGAATGGAAAAGAGATGATCTGAAGGACTTGTTACCTTACACTAAATCTGAATCGGCGGCGAAAAGATGAGGGTACTTGGTTCGCATATATTCTTCTGCTTCCCAAGTGTCGACCTCAATGGATTGATTCCGCCAAAGAACCTTGACCAAGAGTACTTCTTTGTTCCTTAGTCTACGAATTAGGTGATCAATAATCTCAACTGGAATCTCTTCATAAGAGAGGCTATCATGAATATCAGTGATTTCTAAGGGTACTACAACAGCTGGATCACCAATACACTTTTTTAGTAAGGATACATAGAACACAGGGTTAACGGATAACAAATCTGCAGGCAACTCAAGCTCATATGCTACTTTCCCAATACGACTCAATATTATGTAAAGGCCAACATATGGTGGACTAAGCTTCCCCTTTTTGCCAAATCTCTTCGCCTCCTTCATGGCCGAACTTTCAAATAAACTAAGTCATTAACTTCAAACTCAAGATCCTTTCTCCTCACATCTACTTAAGATTTATGACGACTCTAAGCTATTTTCAACCTCTCTCGAATCAACTGGAATTCCTCTATGGCTTCTAACACCACACCTGGCCATATCAAAACGGCCTTATCTACTTCGAACCAACCGATGGGTGACCTAATCTCCTCTCATAAAGAGCCTCAAATGGCACCATCTGGATGCTAGCATGGTAACTGTTATTGTAGGTGAACTCGATCAATGGGTAGTGCTCATCCCAACTACCCTTGAAGTCAAGAACACATGACCTCAATATATCCTCTAGGGTTTGAATAGTCCTCTCTGCCTGGCCATCTGTCTGAGGATGAAAAGCTGAACTAAGATAAACTTGGGTACCAAGACCTTTCTAAAAGTCTTTCCAGAAGTAAGAGGTAAACTGAGTATCCCTATCTGAAATGATAGACAAGGGAACCCTATGCAATCTGACCAACTCTCTAATATACAACTTAGCATAATCTTCGGTTGAGTAAGACGTATGAACTAGAAGAAAATGGGTTGATTTGGTCAACCTGTCTACCATAATCCAAATCAAGTTATATTGACGACGCGAACGGGGTAACCCTGTTACAAAATCCATGTTCACTTCTTCCCACTTCTAGTTGGGAATACTAAACTCCTACAAGGTGTCACCAGGTATTTGGTACTCCACCTTAACTTGTTGACATACAGAACACTTAGCCACAAACTCCGCAATATCTTTCTTCATACCACTCCACCAATAGACTTCTCTTAAATCTCGATACAATTTGGTAACGCCTAGGTGAATGGAGTAATGCACACCATGCGCTTCAGCCATAATTTGCCGCCTCAAACCATCAATGCACGACACATATAATCTAATCAGGTATCTCAATACACCATCTTTCCCTTAGGAGAAAACCTCTACCTTCTGCTTTCTGACTGATTCCTTCAACTTAAATAGACTGAGATCCATATCTTATTTTTCCTTTACCTCAGAAACTAAAGAAGCTATTGCACTACTCTGGACCCAAACATTTCTCTCAGCCGAATCAACTAATTGCATACCTAGTCTAGCCAACTGGTGAACTTCTCAAACCAACTCTTTTTTATCACCCTCTACATGAGCAACACTGCCTATCGAAAGTATACTAAGGGCGTCTGCTATAAAGTTGGCCTTGCTTGGATGATACAAAACACTCATGTCATAATCTTTCAACAATTCTAACCATATTCTCTGATAAAGATTTAATTCTCTCTGTGTAAATACACACCCCATAAAGATAGTGTCTCAAGATTTTCAAAACAAACACAACAGCAGCTTACTCAAGAGCATGGGTCGGATAGTTTTTTTCGTGAGGCTTAAGCTGTCTAGAGGCATAGGATATGACTTTACTTCTCTGCATCAAAACACAACCCAGACCAACTCTAGAAGCATTACAATAAACAACGAATCCATCTATACCATCACAGAAAACTCATTGACTACACAGACTGACTGAACTATTGGAGCCTCCGACTTAGTGTCTTTGACTCGAACTAAATGATAAATGCACCCTTTTGAAATCAACTTTCTGGCCTTGATATAGAATATGAAATGACTCTTAGGAGATACTGAATTACCTTCCCACTCAAATACAGGATCATCTGGAAACAGAAACTTCACCACTCGGGTGCGACAATCTATAGATGCATAACAGGAATGAAGCCAATCCATGCCCAGAATAAGGTCAAAGTAGACCATATCTAACTCTATTAAGTCTACTAACATGATCTTATGAAGGACAGTGATAGGACACTTTCTTTTCTTTTATTTGAAAAAAACTGACTCACCCACTAGGGTAGAAACTAAGAAGGGCTTAGAAAGATTTTCAGGACCTACTCCAAAATTTACCGCAGCAAACGGAGTCATATAAGAGAGATTTGACCGTAGGTCTAAGAACACATAAACAGATGAAAGACACGAAGCATACCAGTAACAACATCTGGTAAACTCTCCCGCTCCTGGAGGGATGGAAAAGCATAGAATTAATTCTGGCACTAACCGCCACCGGTACTGGATGATGTGCCCTGAGGAGGGGCTGGGCGACCTAGTGGAGTTGGTACACTAGTAGCTTGAGTCTGGGGACGAACATACCTGTTTCCTTGCCCAGCATACGGTCACTCTCTAATTTTGTGACCCAACTTACCACATCCATAACAACCTTTCTGTCCCAACAAATACTTACCAAGATGATTCTTACCATATTTAGCACATGCAGGATAATTGGGGTTTCCACCCATACTATTCTGAGACCTGGACATAGAAGTCTTACCCCATTGCTTCTACTTGGCTTTGGGTGTGGGAGCACTGGTTGAAGATGGCGCCGGTAAAGATGGGCGGCCCTGAAACTGCGAACGATTTCCCCATACAGATCTTGATTGGCCAAACTCAAACTGCCCAGTTCTAGCCTTCTTATATCCTCTATATCCCCCCTTCAACTTTTCTACCTCAATCTGTTGGGCATGAGTCAGATCCATATCCCCAATAAGCATGGCAGTCCTACACTCCTTGACTACCAAACCAGACTCTCCGATAACAAACTTACTCATACTAAATCTAGGGTCAGCTATCAAATCAGGAGCATATTTAGACAACTGATTAAACTTAAGGCAGTACTCCTTCACTGTCATTAAGCCCTACCTCAGGTTCATAAACGCCTCAATCTTTGCTTGTCGTAACTGACGCAAAAAGAACCTATCTAGAAACGCATCCTGGAATACCTGCCAGCTCAAAGGAGCTGCGTTCTCACCCCTACCTTTCTACCACATAACAACCCAATCATAAGTAACACCTTTAACCTGTAAAAAACCAATTCTATGATCTCCTCTTCAGTAACATGCATAACTTGGGTGATCTTTTTCACCTCATCAAGGTACAACTGTGGGTCCTCACTTACTTTCAACCCAAAGAATTCAGGCGAATTCATCCTCATAAAGTCATGAAGTCTGGTTGTGTCTAAATCACCCTCTTAATGATGTGGGACTATAGTCTGATGGTTAGCCTGAATATTAGAAGTCACAGCTTGGTCCAACGCCTAAAAGGTAGCCCAAAATTTAGTATGAGACACATTCTCATTCAGAGGGTCAGCAGGATGGGGTGGCTGGTTATTATTTCTGTGGGCATCAGCTCTGCGGGGAGGCATATGCTGTCACGTAAGCGCTTTAGTTAAAATCATATAGAGACAGTTGTAAGCATGATAGATCATGAAAGAAAAAAGATGATTTCCTAAAACGTCTCGTAGCCTCTTGCTCATAAATGTGGCGCGCTTCACACCCATGATCAAGACTCTACATAACGCGGCTTCTCTAACTCCCTAAGACTATTTAAACCCCATGCTCTGATACCAAGTTTGTAACGCCCCAAAAATAGGTCCCGAGACATCACACGATGCTCGAGACTACAAGTAGTACTAAGCTAATCCTGTAAGCCTTCTACTAAATCTGAAACTTATATTTAAGGGATTTAGGCATATAATCAATATTGAAATACTAAATTCTATCTGAAATATACTGAAATTAGCTGAACATAATATCTGAGAACACATAAACTAGAAGGTCTAAACAATCTAAGTTATGACTAGCAGTCTGACAAGACTCTACTACTAACAACTAGAGAACCGCTAGGACAGACCCCCGGCTGACTCGAACTGACTGAAAATAACTAAAATCAAACTACTTCAATAAGCTGGAAAACTGGATAACTGGGTCCCCAAACTATGAGGACTCACCAATTGTCGGGATGTAGAAGAAGATGCTCGAAATCACTCATGCTGCTGAAACTGAGCACCTGAACCTACATTATTAAACAATGTAGCACATAAACATATATGTGGATCAGTACTTTTGGAATGTGTGGGGGTGAAAGCATAAATAAAACAATATCTCAAGTTCATAGCAGTCCATGAAAGAATGCATGCTAAGTATAATGACTCACATTGGCTTGAATAACCGAAAGTTGAAAATCATCTATCATAAATAAGGAACCATATTGTATAAATCTTTTGAGTCATCACATTTAGTTCATAAAGTTGTACTTGTATTCTATCTTTAAATCATGCAATCTAAGTGTGAAAACGACTCACTTTTATTTCTGAAAACCAAAAGCTGAAATATCATGACTAATATCTAATATATAATATTGTCTGAATGAAACTGTGAGCCTTCACACTTAGTTTCTAAAATTTTTTTGTTATTGATTCCTATTAGGCTATAGGTTACTCTTTTCTGTAGGGAGGTTCTTCTAACCGACATAAACCATGTGAGCTATCATGGAGTCCAACATCTAGTTTCCCTAAGGGGAAAACCTCACGTGGGGAGAGGTATCGTACTCTTTCCAAGGAGTATAACCTGAATCTATCACAATCTGTATTTGTCATCCATATAAATGGGAATAATCTGAATCTATACCTACGTTGGCTCGTAGTTCTGGAGAAGTAGGATGCACTAAACTCACACTTCACGCTTGGTGCTAAATACTATTTCCTTTAATCTGTATGCTTATTCTGTTGGAAATCCACTTTAAAACTAGCATAAGGGTTTACAATAAAAATCAGTTATGCATCTGTTTACTTTAAACTGTAATCAAAACTGTAAAGTGGATTCCATATCTTAGCTGAGGATCAAAAGATATCTGAATATAAACTAATCATAGGATGCTTAAAAGCATAATCTTCTTGAAATATCAACATTCAAACTAGGGCTTAGTAACCCATGCTTTAAATTATCACAATTTGCGCTCAATAGTCAAAATCATGAAGCCATTACACAATTCTAGTCAAAATAATGAAATTCAACCTTCAATATATCTAAAGTCACTTCACAAGCATAAATGTGCAAAATAGGCATGCAATTCATCATCTAAAACACTTGTAGCATCATAATAATTGGGTATGAACCCTAAATTGAAATTCATGTGGGTTCATGTAAAAACATCATTGAAAGTTAATTTTGGACACAAGGGTGAAAGTATTACCCTTGTTCATAACCCCACATGCCTTAATAGATGAAATAGATGAAGAAACTTGACTTTGAATTCCTATTTGTGCTCTTGAAGATTGTTTCTTGAAGATCTTGAATTGGGGACCTTGAATTTTGGATTATCTTGGAAAAAGAATGGTGAATTTTTGAGTTTCTTGAAGTTTGAAATTGAAACCTAGGGTTTTCTTTGAAAGAATTTTGATGAAAAGTGATATATTATGCTTAGAATAGGTTTAATCTTCTGTTTACACGATTTGGGGGTGTGAAAAAAAGACTATGTTGCTCTTGGAATTTAAAATTCGAAACTGGAGTGCCGATAGAAGCGTCACTGCGATGCAGTGGCCTGCTCATCACGATACTCACCGCGACACGGTGCAATCGCAATGAGTTACTGGATTGGGACTATCGGTGATTTAGGCCTCACCGCGATGCGATGAGTGGGTCATCGCGATGCGGTGCAATCGCGGTGACCCACTGGAATTTGACAATTGCCCTTTTACACTCCACCGCGATGTGGTGGACCTCTTAACGCCATATTCACCGCGATGTGATGGAATCGCAGTGAGCTGCTGTTTTTTCGATTCAAACACTATCCGAACCTTTTCCGAAAAATGTAAAACTTATCCGAGACATACTACTTACACCCCTGAATATAATTCAACTCAAAAATCATCGCCTTGGGGCCCGAAAGGTCAACTTAAAAATCTTTGAAGTTTAAAGGAAGTCAAAAGTGACTAAACCCCTCAACACTTAACTTTATTTTCAAGTTCTAAGTGCTATAGGCACGTACTAAGGGTTGAATTGAGCTAGGAAAGTGCGGGGTATTACAACTAACATAAACCAATTTCACATCACTACCTCTACCACTATCAATCGTCAGCATCGTAACAGTTACTATAATACCAAACATCTCTACCATCACAACTATCACCACCAACATTACTAATCACTAACATCAATCATTATCACCACCACCACCATTAAAAACCATCTCCATTACCACTAACAAATATAAATATTTTTTCAATTAAACAATAATTCTATTGCATTAAATCAAATATTTTTCTAATATGTAATTATTTTTTATTTGAATTATATTTTTTATTATATATGCAAATAAATAAATTTTGTATATTCAGATATTGAAAAACAAATAGTCTTAATCATTCAGTTTTCAGATCTGAAGACAACATCTTAATTATTCAGATTCAGATGTCTGAATCTTTATAAAAACAAATACAACCTAAATGACTACATAAAGCATATATATACTCAAATTATTTTCAACACATAAGGCTAATGTTGCAAAATAAACTCCAAATAAATATTTTTTAAGAAGAGTGTCAACTTTCAAGTCAATAAGGATCAATCATTTTAAAACGGAGAGAATAGTATATAATTTTATGGTAAATCATGGGGCGCACATAATAATAACTTTGATCCGTGACGGACCCAAAATTCAGAAAATTTGAACTTGAACCTAAAGTAATTTTTGAACTTCATGACTACTAGCCTATTACAATTTACAATGAAAATTTATCTCATGTGAAAGAGATTCAAAATTGTTTTATCCTATTTCAGTACTCACTGCTTGGACCTTGTGTTTAAGAAATTTACTAACTAAATACTCCTACAATAATTTTGAGTAGCCTGATAAATCTAATGAATTGTGATGAAACTCAACCTCAAGCCTATAAAATTCAAATTTTGGATCTGCATATATTGTGGGTGCCTGCAACATTCACAGAATGGATAGGCATGTTAGTGCAAGCTAACGAGATTGTTGAATTCGACCTCAAACTTTTATAGTTTAAATTGTGAATCCGTCTTTTTTAGTGGCAAGAGCCACCGTGGCCGCGACCATTCCCCGGAATATTGGCGCAAGGAGAAGCACGAGATGGTGGAACTCGACCTCTAGGCAACGATGTCATTAGTAGAATGGCTTCTTTGTCTATCAATTTAGCCATATCTAATGGCCTTGCACCTTCTGCTAATAATAATAAATAATTATTTGTAGTTAAAACAATGATAATAGAAACCATAAGAAATAAAGAAATGAATCTTCTCGGGTTATCCATATTTCTTTTTTGAGGTTTTTTGAGACTATGACATGTCACTAGAGTGTATTTATAGGCAACGTACGAACTAATCGAATGAAAGTCAACATCTACTCTCTCTATATATATGAAAAAAAAAAAAAAAAATTAATCCCCCGACCCAAAGATAGCTTCGTGCCTGCTTATCCCTGCCTAACTGCCTTTCATAGTATTTGTCTGAATTATACACATCTAATAATATTTTTACTAACCGAACAAACACTCTGAAGTGTTGACTTTCGCAATGTTACGTAGAAAGAAGTAATTAGAAGGTTGGATTGTTATTCCTTAAATTTGTTACAAATCCAAAGACATGAATACTTGTTTAATAAGTTTGGTTTGAAATTAAAAGGTAATATTTTTTGCTGACTTTGACTGCATACGTGGAAATTACAGTGGAAAGGATTAGTTAGGTTAATTAGGCCTCGTTTGAATTTTCAAACAACAGACCACCTCGTATATATTTCAGACCACCAAAAAATATTTCTTTTTGAAAAATGACTCCTCCATGATAAATAGGTTATGAACGACGAAATTGTGGGATTTCTTGCGTTTTTACAATTTGAATTAAAAGAAAATAATATTTTTGGATCTTTACGTAAAAATGAAGATCTTTTGTGCATAAAAAAAGTCATAAAACTATAAAGAAAGTTTAAAAACTAGAAAAATCATCTCAGAGAAATATATACCACAAAGACCATCTATTTTTTTATGGGTCTAATTATTTTTTGATACCTTTCGACATTTGAAAAAAAAAAAAAATTAACTTTAAACTTCTCACTTTATTCTTTCATAGCGATAGAAATATCACGAAATGTTTGACTTGATAAATTCTAAGAGTACTCTTGGTTTTCGCGTAAAACTCGTGCCTAGTTAAATATGAACATGTCTCATGTAAAATAAAATGGATGGAGTACGTAGTAGCGAACGTGAAAAGCAAAAACATTTTATATTTCATAATGCACAAATTCGGTGGCGGAGCCAGGATATATAATCACTAAGGGAGTTCACAAATGAACATACAAACTAACCGAAGGGGGTTCAACATCTAATATATATACATAAAAAAACAATCTTAACCATGCATATATAGCATAATTTACGTGCTATATGGCAAAGGGTAGCTCCTCCCTGCAAAAATTATTTACGTGCATGCTTGACAGTGGAGTGTGGGTTGAATGATAGTATGATTCATCGAGAATTACTACTTGATCTAGCCACTGTTGTGCAAGGGTGGAGCAACATATAAGGTAGGTTCATCCGAACCTCTTTCGACAGAAAATTATACTATATATACATGGTTAAAATTATTTTTTATGTATATAGAGTAGATGTTGAACCCCCTTCGGTTAGTTCGTATGTTCATTTGTGAATCCCCTTGATGTCAATCCTAGCTCCGCCGCTGCTGTTGTGCATATACTAGAGGTCATTTGATTGAAAACGAGTTATTTCAGGATTAGCTATCTCGAATTAGTTATTTCATTCTTAAAACTAGAATAAAAATAACATTACAATCCTGAGATAACTAATCACGGGGTGAGTAAACCAATACATTTTATCCCAACCAAACATGGAATAAGCTCATCCTAAAATTATTTGTTCTCTCTTATTCCTTGTATCAAAAGAGCTCTAAGGGTGTGTTTGGTGCGTACAGAAAATAAATGAATTCTTATTTATTTTCTTATATTCAATAAGTACTTATATTCGGTAATTAAGTAAAAAAAAATTATCTTAAAAGTATGTATATATAATTTAGATAAATAGTATATGGGAGATATGGGTGTGGGGTGGTGGAAATGGGGGAGAGGAGTGGAGAGGAGATTTGCAAGGTGAGGAGAACACATTCAATGTAAAATGTAATGAGTGAAACTTGTTTTCCCTATTTCTATTAGGGAAGTCATTTTTTCCATTTTTAAAGAGCTTATTTTCCTAGAAAAAATGCTTTTAAAAAATTTTGATCAATTGATTCTCAAGACTACCGAACTGAATTTCACTTTCCCTCGCTCTGAACAATTTGTGTAGAGGAATTAATGCAATTATATATCGAAGAAACAATAGACAAAAATAACGATGAGAAAACAATAAGAGATCTTACTCGTATAGTGGTGCATTGTGGTACAAAAGAGAAATAATAATACTCCCTCCGTTTTAAAAAAAGAATGATATACTTTCCTTTTCAGTCTGTTTCAAAAAGAATGACCTTTTCCTTTTTTAGGAATACGATATTTTGATACAACTTTAATTTAAGACCACAAGATACAAACATCTTCTTTATTTTCTTAAACTTCGTGTCAAATCGAAATAAGTCATTCTTTTTTAAACAGAGGGAGTATAATATGCTTAATCAAGAACTTTGAGTAATTAAAGGGGAATTATGGTTTTAAGATATTGGATATCTATCAAAAGTAATCTCAACCCCTATTTATAGTTGTTAGACGTTATCAAAAGTGATCTCAACCCTATTTATAGTTGTTAGACATTATCAAAATTGATCTCAACCCCTATTTATAGTTGTTAGACGTTATCAAAAGTGACTTTGACCCCTAGGCGTGACGATGAGTCACTTTGTGGGCTTTGAAAGAAGTACTCAGCATACCAAGACTAGGATGAAATATATTCCTCAATAACCCTAAACCATTCTAAGCAATAAGAAGAGAATTGGCCTAGACCTTTTGATAGCAATACCATAAGGGGTCGTATGGTACGTGAGATAAGGATACACTATCGATGATAGGCCTAGTCGTTACCCCATAGACCAGTCTCCAATCAAGATCTAAAAAAGAAAATGAACCCTAGTATCAGACTTGATGAAAGAAAGGGCCAACTCTTAAAACATCAAAACCCCAATTGAAGTGATAGGAAAAAAGCCATATTTTTGAAAGCTAATAAAAATGGAAACCAACAAGGGCATGCATAATCACTCTTTACAAAATGTTTCCTTGCCAGGGGGTTACAACCTCACTCCACTATCCAAATACCAAATGCTCTCTCCTCTAGTACATTATTATAACGCAAGATAGCGCACCCTCCATAGCTTGTTAAAGACCATTTGGAGGCCTATATACTCCATAGCCATTTACACCACAAGCCACGTTTGAATAGTCGGGGACGTGATATGGGTAGCTGGGGTCATTTTCTGCAGTTCTCATTCTGAGAAAGGATGGATCAGAACCCATCATCTGCTGCTGCCACTGGTTTGGTATTAAACCATCGATCTGCTGCCCACTTATAAATCGTGGACTAGGCTGCCTAATCATGTCTCTAGCACTATCGAATGGGCCTTCATAAAAATTATGCTGGATGTCATCATGATAACTCCGCGTTCTCTCAAACCTACAGGAACTTGTCGAAGGACCTAAGTCAGCAGACATTCCAATATCACCAGGGAAAGAGAAATGTCGATGCAGATGGTGTGACCCATTGCTATAACTTTGGAAGCCTGTGGTTGGCACTAACGTCCTTCCAATTCCTTGCTCATCATCCAGCAAGTCGTTAATGATATCAAGATGTGGAAATTCATCAGCCAGTGCACTCTGGGACTGACGTCCAGACGTGCAGGCTGGGAACTCAGATGGGATGTGATCATGGGTTCTACTTACAGGCTGGAACACATCAAAGTTTTGAAACTTGTTCAATACAGAAGGATGATCCCGAGATATACTCCTGCTGTCCCGCTGGGAACTCTCACATTGAAGTCCATTCTGCAGGGTATCATGATTCATCATTCCATATGAAAAACTTGGTCTGATGCAATTAGTTTCTATTCTTTCTGAGCCCTGGGGTAAAAACAATGGCCCAGAAATCAGTGAAGGTGGTTGAGGGTATGCCTTCGAACTGTTAACCATTGAACTTGGAGAATAGGGTTGACTAAAACCAGCATTTCCAGAAACGGGATTGCCCACAATTGCATTACGATAGGACTGAGGAACATAACTGTGGGTTGCTGGTGAAGGTTCAGAGCCCAATTGACCTGCTGCGCTCACTGAACGTGCCAGTAATGGCGACGTTGTAACCATGGAAACAACAGAGGCAGCAGGCCTGGGCCCAGGTACTACAGGAGCACTCAAGGGTCTGGACAAGGCAGGGACTTGTGATTTGGGCTTTTCATTTGTCGCAGAGGCAGTCACTTGATGGGATTGGAAGTTCTGAGGCATAATAGATGCCGAATGCACCGAGGCCTTCTCCACCACTTGTCGCTCTATACCTTTAGGAGGATCACCCTTCAACAACACAGCAGTCTCAGCTGAATTAGCTGAAGTAGTTGATTTATGACCCAGCTTAGGACTCTCCGAAGACAATCTTTTAACAGAGTTTGGATCACTTGTGGTCGAGACCTTTAGGTCTGACTTCGACTGAATGGCAGACACTGAACCTTTTGCAGGGCTTCTAGGAGGAGATATGACATGTGGCTTCTCCAAGGGAGGTCTCCCCGAATCAGGCTCAGACAGCTTTCTCTGTTGTGAAACTATTACTTCCTGCATACAAGAAAATCTGGCATGAAAGTTGGAATTCACTGAAAAAACAGCATAAGCAGAATCATGGCATCCACGGTAAAGTTGCATCTAAAATCAAAAGACGGAAATTAACACAAAGAACAAACGAGCAACAGCATACCACCGAAAAAGAAAAAAAAAAAACTAGGCAGTTCATCACTATATCAGGAAAACATGGTTTTTTTTGAGACATTGACATAAATAGCCATCCACAAAAATAATAGCCAGCAAATGTTATTGTATACAACAACAACAACAACAAACCCAGTGTATTCCCACAAAGTGGGGTCTGGGGAGGGTAAAATGTACGCAGTCCATACCGCTACCTCCGAAGAAGTAGAGAGGTTGTTTCCGTTAGACCCCGGCTCAGCAAATGTTACTGTATATTAATGAATAATACACTTAAAATATACATTTATCATACAAATAGTGTCCATTTTTTTGTATATTTGGCTAGAAAATGTAATTATTTTTGGCCAACCAGCCAAATGTGTAATTTGCCCTTTTTTGCATGAATAGAATAAGAACCAGGTACTCAGCTTGTGAGATTATTTAGGTTCGTTCATCCCCTTTTCATTCGCTATATAAACAAACATGAAGGAAAATGCTGAAAAGAGAGGGGCAACCCAAAAACAAAAGAAGATCCATAAATATGCTCTAAGTGTTATAGCTCGAAATCCTCAGTAAAGCTCTTTTTCTAGGATAATATAGAGTCAATTCCAGCGGAATAAGAGATGAATGCATAATGGGAGAAAATGACAAACCTTCTTCACCACTTCCTGCTCGTGCGAATGCGCTATAGCCTGAGACACAGATCTAGTTGCCCCACAACTTACAGTTGTATTAGTTGGCTTTCCTGAATCTGGAAGAGCATCTACTGGCTGCCTATGTATTTCACTAGCCCAGTCAGTCGCATTACTAGTTGACTTGCTTCTGAGGTTAACCACTCTAAAAAGTTGAGGCACCAGCAATTAGAAAAAACACACATCATAAAAAATATTTATGGAAGCCAAAGTTTTTTAAATAAGGTTTACCTGTTAGGCGATTTCTGGATTTTATGGTTTGAAGAAGTCCCTCTGTGAGGCGCATTCATAGCCACTGAAGGAGCTGAGTATGTAGAACACGTTGATGAACTATCATCCATTGCATAAAGACTTCTTCTTGAACTACCATTCTGTGCAGCTGAAAGGCCATTTAACCCACTGCAGCTAGTTTCTGTGGAAGGATGCATTTCAGAGGTGTAAGTGTCGCACTTGACAGGACTTGCAGCTCTGTCTTCAAAATCAGTTTGGTTTACTTCTGGGACACAATCAACTGAATCAGAAACATCGGAAACATCTTCCCGAATATCTGGTTTTCCCAGTGCTGCCTCTGGCTCCTCAGTCTCGTAGTCATTTCCATCTACAATACACCCATCTTGTTCAGTCTTCTCTTGCTCAATAATACAAGTTTTTTCATCCCTCCCCTTATCCTTCGTTTTGCGGTTATTCTTTTTCTGTTTACCCTGAAATACAAGGTAAAAATGATAAAGTGTATCTATAATAATCCACAAAGCACTTTCTTCAGGAGGCGAAAAGGTCAAGTATATTAACTAACCCTCGATCAACAGTTCAGAGCTTGCGCACAACTAGTTGACAAAGTCTACAACTTTTTTTTTTTTACAACTTTGAATCTGTCTCAGCACAGATTCTTGTCAATTTATCCATAACCTTCTTTCAACAACAACAACAACAAACCCCGTATATTCCCACAAAGTGGGGTCCGGGGAGGATCCTTAACCTCCTTCATTTAATTTAATTTCTATTCTTTCTTCTTCTCTTTTTCTTTTCTGCTATTATAATACAAGCTTTCTACACTTTTTCATTGAGAACACTGTTTTTTCTGCATAAGAAGCTTTTATCAGCCAAGCTCATTGATTATATCTCCAAAGAAAACAAAATTTAGGCGGTGCAGGGGACTATACAATCATTTGATACAGCATGGAAACTACATTAATAATTGATAGCCATGACATGGTTTTCAAGCCAAAGTATAAAAACTTGAGCCGACATAAAGAGCTCCTTGCTTCAGCATTTCCTATAAGCATAATTTGCCAATAAGAAGAATTCCAAGGAACACCTAACTAACGTTGCTGCCCATCCCCTAAAGTTAAATAGCAGATAACAGAGACTCAAACTTTAATACCTAATTCCACTATGTAGGGAAGGTATAAATTTAACAGCCCAGCTTTTCTTAGCTGGCAGAGAAATTCTCATCCCATGTGAAGACTCAGCAATGTGTACCAGCTAACAAAGACAATGTCAAAGATGCATGAGTTTTTTTAACATTGATCTGGTAGCATAACTTAAACAGATATCCTGGCATAGTATGATTAAATATAATTCTGATATCTCAACTGTGTAATCAAATAATATAAACATATGCAAAAGGATATGTACCTGCTTTTTCTTCGACTTCTTTTCCTTGTCAGACACTTTTTTAGCTTTCTGCTCAGTTTCAGCCAGCCAAGCAGCCTCCTCTTCACGGATGAGCTCCTCTTGCCTCTTTAAAGCAACAGCTTCCTGATATGAAACCTCTATTTTACTACAGAGGGTGAAATGTGTTTTATCAGTATAATCAAGTCATTTTTAACCATCAAAAGCTCTAGTATGACAACTAACACAAACTAGATCACTACACAAATTTTGAGATAAGGTACAACACATCATCCCGCATTAATGCAGAAAATACAGTTGCAAATCCAGCTGCTTCCGAATTTGAGGTTAGAGAATCTCTGTGGACCTCTTCTAACATTAAATGGCGGCAACAGTAACTCGATGAGTCGTAGATAGCCATTTCAATAACAACAGCAATGAAATCTCTTCTTCTCCTTTTTTGTTTGTTTGTTGGGTGGGAGAGCTGTTCAACCAGTTAGTTTTGCATTTGATCACAGTTAAGAGCAAATAAGTGATTAAAATGGTTACCTGAAAATATGTGCAAGGACAAATATCTCAATGGTTCTACGACCAAGTTCAGTTAGGCGCCTCTCGTCACGCTCAATGGAATCTTTGTTAAAGTCCTCTCCAGAAGTACCATCCTGAACAAAGAATGATAGAATAAGTAAATGAGAATGGATAGATATTATACACTACGAAGAAAAGAACAAGCGCTTTTATTTTCATTCTTTTCCCCTGGAGAGAGGTTAGAATGTGGTAAGACCCAAAAAAGAGGTAGTAAGAGAAGTGACTCTGACTAAACTAACTCTTGGCTGTATATATGATTCTTTCAGTTCTCATAGGCATTCAAGTGCGACCCAGTTCAAATATCATCCATAACAAACAAAAGTTCACTTACTCGACCACTTGATAATTCTTTCTATGACTATCCAAAATCTCAATCTCATTCTTACTCGCACTCAGTAACTTATCCACGAAAGCAGCTTCAGATGTATCCAAACATGTCAATGAATCATAAAATGTGTGTTTGTCAACAAATAGGGAATATAACTGAAGCATATTTATCTATTATAAAACCTTTGACAGAAGGGATAATCTAGATTCTGCTAAAACAAAGAAATAAATCCTAGAGCAGTAATAACAAGAAACACTGATGCAATATTAGAACAGGTAAAAAGAAAATCACTAACAACAGTTTCAATCATAAACACCCATTTTCAGCAGTGAAGGAAGACACAGTTGCAGTAGGTGATGCAATTGAAGCCATAAATTTTGTAGCATTTCTGAATAGGGCTTCAACCATGGAATTCTGTGACTTACCTTTGTACGGTTCTGGGGACCTTTCTCCTCCTTTGGAGGCAGCGGTTCCAAGGCAGCCCTCTCAAGCAATAGCAAGACATCATCCACCAAGACAAATATGTCTTTGTCCAAATGAACAATAGGAACCAGTTGTTCTTCTGCATCCAGATATTTCCCCTTTCCTTTCTTGCCTTTAGTCTGGCCTTCAATAGCCTTAAGACCACTATACAAAGAATCCATCACTAGAGTAGATGTAACCTCTTTTTCAATGAAGAAGTGTTTGACCACCACTTTCAAAATCGAATCTGCTTTCTCCCGGGACATGCGGCGCCTAGAAGTTTGGTCCATTCCCAGCCAAAAAGCACAGAAACTGAATTTCCATGTCAAGTGAGAAGTCAGAATGCATTCAGGAAAAAAGCTAAAAATGTCACAGATAAGGGGAACAAATATGTCATTCAACACAAAATAATGTCCATATTCATCACCACTATTGAGATAGATAAATAAGACACGACAAAACATAGATAATAGTAGCTACAAAGCTAGGCTAACAGTCTCTGGAACCAGGTAAACAATTGAGAAAATTTACACCTTACCTCGACCATCTAGCTTTATCCTCTATCAACTTTCCAAGTTTTCCTCGACGCTCTTCCACGAAACGGCGGCAGATCTGTTCAACATTGGTCAAATATACTCTAACAAGCTCCCTCCTATATTGACAGTCAAGGCAACGGAAGGGACGATCAGCTCTCTCCCTACAAACAAAGACATATTCAGATTAGTCAGGATCTCCATTTGAGATACATCAGCTTAGCATACTACAACAACAACAACATACCCAGTGTATTCCCACAAAGTGGGGCACAGGGTGGAGAGGGTAAAGTGTATGCCATCCCCATACAACTACCTCAGATGAAGTAGAGAAGTTGTTTCTGATACCCTCGGCTCATGACAAATAATAGTATAACAAACAGAAAACATAAAAACAAACAACAAAATGGGGTAACACACCACTAGATAATACTATAAAGTACGAATTATTTTAAAGAGGAGAACTTTACGCTCAAACAGAGGGGAGGGGGGGATTTTCTAGTGGTGGAAAAAAAGAGTTAACCTGAAAACTTAAAAGAGAGACAACTTCCAAAATAATATTGCCTTCATACAAAAGATTATCTTGTCTCCTAAGTCTATCTTAGTGCAAGTGGCAATGGGGTTCAAATAGTCTATTTTTTAAAAAAAAAAAGATAACTATTTCATATATCACAAAAACCCGTCACCAAAAATGATGTCGAGGGGATATATTTTTTTTGGTCCAAGAGGACATCGGAAAGAGCTAGAAACTGAAAAGGTAAGACTTTACACTTTTCTTATGAATTCTACTAAGTCATCTATATTCCCCATAAGGTCCTATTTACACCAAAAATAAAAGAAACTAAGGCACAAACTCTATTATATGCAAAGTACCAACATTTCTAAATGTCATCATGTCCACATCAAGAACCATGTTTGACATGACCAATGCAGACATACATCAAAAAGGTTCCACAGATCATTGATCTCCCAACTTTTCCTTTCATGGTTTAACCAACAAATACATGACATCAGCATATTTGAAGACTCCTATCCCATGTCTCATTCTTCCTGAGATATACAAAACCTAGTAACACCAATGAAACTATCTATGTGAGGTAATAATGAGTTATCAAGTTACGTACTATAACCATAAAATATTAATACAAGAATGTGTTTCAACTTTTAGTTTCCATTCGAACCCATACATGCTAATAGTGATGCTATAAGAGGAAAATATTGAATACCAAAAATCCATTGTGTTGTGTCAAGCATCTGATAGAAAATTTATGTCAGCATGTCCATGTCAAACATTTATGGCATGTTCTATCCATGTTGACATCTCTGATACTATTTTTATATGCGAAAACCTATGTTGAACGAAAAGGTTGAACCAACTAGTCCTTTTAAAGCTTCCAGGCATGAAGCAGAATCATATTAATAATAACTAATAAATCAAGTGTTGAAATTGATTTAAATACTTACATGCTTGGATAAAAGTGTTGAAACTGATAATAAGTTGTTGGTGTGTTTGGTGAAAGAAATGTTGATGAGCACTTTTCCATTAAAATAACCAAAATGTCAAGTTACAAGTATCTTATTTGGAAAAAAAAAATATGAACGAAAGAAATAAATAAAATGGAGATGGAGAAAACAATAAAAAGATTGGACAAACCAAAAGTCCTTAAAAATTGAAATATCATAAGTTGGGGTGACTAACTTATGGTTTTTGAGTATTTTGGCTCATGAGCACTTTTGGTGTTTACCAAGTGCGTAATAGACTAGCAACTGGTGGTGGAAAATCATGCTATTAGGCTACAGCTAACCATGCCGTAGGTAACGCAATATACAAAAATTGATATAAAATTAGAATATATACAGATTAAAGTGGAAGGGGAGCCTTGGAGTAACTGGTAAAGTTGTTGTCATGTGACCAGGAGGTCACGGGTTCAAGCCTTGGAGACAGCCTCTGGCAGAAATGCAAGGTAAGGCTGCGTACGATACACCCTTGTGGTGGGGCCCTTCCCCGGACACCGCGCATAGCAGTAGCTTTAGTGCACCGGGCTGCCCTTTTTTTTATATATACAGATTAAAGTGAGAAAAGACCTGATAACTTGAACTTGAGCTTTAATTATGAGGGTATCAGCATCAATAAATCCTTCTAAAACTTTTGAAAGCTCCATAAACTTTTTCCAACCCCAATCATGTTCTTTCTTCCAGAATCGATGTAATGTATCTGCAGAAATTTGCTATTGTGTCAACACGAACACGCAAAGATTTCAAGATCCATTGCAAAAGACCAAATGTAATTTACACACCCGAATACTTAGACTTCTTAGGATCTTTGTTCACCACAGCAATAGTGAATTGAGCAAAATGACTCCAGCCTGTACTTATCAAAAGAAAAGAAAATATCAACATCACAGCTGCAGCAAGACTTTGAAGATAGTTTGGGGTGAACTACCAACATTATCACACCTGGAAGGAGCTTGTCATGATTAGCCACACACAGAAACAAAGAGAGATGATTGCAGACATCGCATCCTTGTGGGTAAATCAAAATATACCTGCCGCAAACAGTTTGATCACAACAAGCATTTGTCAGTAATTCTATAATTCCTGAACTGCGAATTGTCATTCTATAAGAGGAATAAACGGTCATACAAGATTACAGTAAATAGCCATTTTGGGTGTAAGAATATCAAACTTGGTACAACACAATCTACAAAACTTAATAGGAAGCAAGATTAACGCTGTCTATGATTACCTCTATATCAATGGAAGGGATAACCTAGTGATCAAACTCCAGCAGTCGTCAGCCTACTTTCTAAGAGTATATTAACAGTTTCAGCAGTCATGCAATCTCTCACTAAAAAAAGGTAACATGGGGGTGCAGGGACGAAGCTCCTACACTTTTCTAAGGTAAGTATCCACCAGGAAGTCAAAATAGATCAAATTCCTTATATTCATCCAATTTCAAGTAGGATTGTAAAGATGACTGGACAAGGTGCATGTCCCTCTACTTCTACTTCCTAACAAAGGCACCACAAAACCCTTTCCTCTTCTCTTTTGTTTAATCCTGCACCTGACTCCTAATCTAGGTCAAACTTATCATGTTCCAAACCAAAAACAAAGTATGCAATTATAAACAACTTTCTCTGCAATTTTCTATCACATGGATGAGTTGTGTGCTCACCTAATTTGAATTCAAAACCAAGCATGGGGAATAGCCCTTTTCTCTTCCCCTCTTATATCCTGGCTCCTCTTCTAAACCAATGGAACAGGATCCAAACTAATGAAAAGTATGTGCATAAATAACTCACTCCACAAACTTCTTAGTTCCACCTCTACCGGTAAAAAATAGAGAAGTCCAATTCTCTTCCCACTACATTTAACTTTATCCAGGTAGACATCCATAGACATAGAGAAAGCATTAGTATAGTTTTTGAAATTGATACGCACTGCACATACAGAATTATGCTTATTGAACAATATATAGTTTGTTCTGCAAGTAGTTAAGAATATAAGAATGCATAAGTTCTTTCCAGACAAATTTAAAGGGATGAGACCACATATAAGGGCCACCGTACAAGTACGTATCAGAAAATAATTCTTCCCAAAGATCATACCATTTGTAGCCTCCAACCTCAAATGCATTACTCCGAAGTTCTCTCTTGTTAATTTGTGAAAACTTATCAATCTTCCAGGTATATTTCCCATAAAGCTCAGAAGGTTTAGGTCCTAAGAACAATAAGAGAGAATAAATGAATAAATAACCAAAGGGGCTTCCAATAAGCAAATAAAAGGATACAAAAAGAAAGAGATGGCAAACTGTAAGACATGTTACCATTCTCAAAAAAAAAAAAGGAGAGAGACAGAGAGTGAAGTGTAAGGAACAAACTTCTAAAGAAATACTAGTAGTCTCACAGCCTAGAGGCACACACAACTCAGAGTCCAGTAATGACATTTAAAAACCACAATCATTATGGAAAGCAGGCTGCAAAACAGTTCTAGATAGCTGCTACTGCTTCTTTTTTATCAACAGTTCAACATCAGCACCAACCCCAAAATGAATAAAGCAAATATAAATCGGAGTCGAGGAGCTTTAAAAGAAAACTACTCTTCAATAATAGTGTAATTAGATTCCACTGCAGAGAAAACGTTACTTCTGGTAGAATCTACTTCACATTATTGCTTAGGTCTTAGATAGCAGTAAACCTCCTAGAATTTATGTTGATCATTGGACCCTCCTAGAATTTATACATTTGAGACACTAGACTGGTTTACTTTATATTTACAAACTAGAAAAAGCACAACAAGAGGAGAATTATGGAACTGATTTAGGAGTAAGAAACATGTGTGTGGGTTTGGTCTACTACCAATTAGCCAGGATATATTGGCCAAGAGATGGTTAAATTGAAAACCAACAGTATATCCTAAGCTAACCTGCAAACAGTAAGCAGTTTAGACGAGGTTTGAATGAGATAGTCAAATTAGTCCAAATAGATATTCTTGTTGTAGAAACACGAATCCTAAGAACACACTTTGAGATGAGGACTGGGTATAAAACTAAAAATTATAAAGGCCTACCTGTAGAATATTTTGAAACAATATAGATATCAATCAACAAGATAATTTCTTCAAGAAGAAAGTTTCTATATTGATTTAAAAACAAAAGGAGCACCGCCACAATACTGTAAATAAGGATTTTCTAATCCAAAAATCTTCCAGTTTCCATCAAACAACAGATCACTGAACACTCTGTCATACTTAGAACTGAATAAATAATTCAAATAACCAGGAAATCCACATAACAACCACCGATGACAAGTATAGTTATTGAAACAGAACAAGCAGTGAGATAGTGCTGTCAATGACATAATCTTGGATCCCTGAATACAAAAACAAAAAGAGAACATCCCCTAAGTAAAGATCCTATTCCAGTAGAGTAACTGATGTAGTCTAGCATACAAACCAGGAGAAAGTCCGCCCACCAATGATGGGTGTAGTTCATAAGCAATCAATTTTAATTGATATTTGGTTCATCTTCAAAGTAAGCAGTTTAAGCAAATCTGAGCAAGACATTAAACCAATTACACCATCATCAACAAGACTCAAACTCAAACTCAATAATAATCAGAACTATGACACCAAAAAGAAAGATGTCAATGATTCCACTCAATTTTTTGCAGAAAGGAATAATGGTGATGCAGATAGAAAAAATATGTCTGTAATGAAAAACCAATTTTAATTGATATTTGGTTCATCTTCAAAGTAAGCAGTTTAAGCAAATCTGAGCAAGACATTAAACCAATTACACCATCATCAACAAGACTCAAACTCAAACTCAATAATAATCAGAACTCTGACACCAAAAAGAAAGATGTCAATGATTCCACTCAATTTTTTGCAGAAAGGAATAATGGTGATGCAGATAGAAAAAATAAGTCTGTAATGAAAAACTGCAAGCAACTACCAATCTATCACACGAATGGTTCAACTTCCCTCAACTAAGTATGGAAAGAAAACATTGGAACTGGCAAAGAACATCTTTCAAGAAGCAAAAGTATGAAAAGAAAAAACATAGAAAATGACTAGAAGCATACCAGCATCTTCATAATCATCACTATCCCAGTAAGGAGGCGATGTTGACGGAATTCCATTCTCCACCTGCTCCGAAGACCTCCATTCGGCCAACACTTCACTAGATTGGCATCTCTGCTGGCCATTTGACAGTGCCTCCAAAGACCTGGTGCTACCTGCTTCCTCAGATGCACTTGAAGCCATTCTCACCCCACAACTCCCACCAAAATGCTAAAAGCTTCGCCTTTTCAATTCAAAAAAGATTAAACCACATCAAATATAGAAACAGAAAGGTAAATCCATACAAAAGGCTGAACCTTCATATCTAAAAGTTCTAACAAAACCCTTGAATTGTATATTCAAGGCTATGTTGCCCGTCTTCAAAAATGTCAACGGCTGCCAGGGCAGATTTAGAGGGGGCCGAGGGGGTTCACCCAAACCACCTCCGCAAAAATTTAAGTTGTATGTATAAGGTATTTGTTAAATAATATATGTATATATATATATATAGAGAGAGAGAGAGAGATTGAAGCTCCTAAACATAAGATTAGAGGTTGTCCTAGTTGTCGAGGGAGGTTTTAAATTCACCTAGAGGTTGAGGTTCCAAGTTCAAATCCCAAACAAAACTTCTTTATTTTTAAAACCACTCAGTGAAAATCATGGATCCGCCGCCACTGATGGGTCCACGTCGGATTCTCCACACAAGTATATATTCAGAGAATCCGATACAGGTGCGGCATAAAAAATGAAGAGTCCGTGCACTTAATTCCAGATTATCCATATGGAAAGACAATAATAATAATTCAAAAAAACAACAAACATTATTTGTTTTCGTAGAAAGCAATGCAACGTGCTGAACACTACAGTTATCTAAAGAACTCCTAGGCCTACATACACATTACATTAAAAAAATCTTAAACATTGACCAAAAAATTACAAATTTATGCACATTCGAAATAAGAAGAAATTATAATTCACAACTATACAACACCTGAAAAAACACATAAGGATAACTCCCAAATAAACCCTAATTCAAACCCAACTTCCACAAAATCAAGAACAACCCCAAAACAAAAAATCCAATTATACTCCAAACCCAACTCACCAAATTTCAAGAATCAATTACTAATTTACTAAAAACCCAACTTTGACAAAAACCCATAAAAGGAATTTACAATTATCAACACCCCAAATACAAATTACAATAAATACCCACATAATAAAAGATATAAATAAACCTTAAAACGCCCAAAAAAGGGGGGAGTAGAAGCTAATTTTTAAAAAAAATAATAGTTTAATTAAATTAATAAAATTAATAAATAAAAATAAAAAGAGTAGATCGAAGAAAAGAAGCAAAAACCTGAAGCTTTTGTCAAATGGTGAATAATGGAAGCTGTGTGTTAGACAGAAACAAATAAAATAAAATTAGAAAGAGAGAGATTTGAGAGGTGGAAGAACAGAGACGGAAATATATATATATAAGTTTATTTATATTTTTATTTTTTATCTCTATCTGATAGGAGTATATAAATATAGAAATAAATAAATTACCTTTTTTGCTATTTTCATGATTTTCTAGGGTTTTCCCTTTAATAGTAATTTCAGTTTTTCTCTTGTAATTTCAGTTTTTCTCTTGTTCTTTTAGGAGGGGAGTGGGGGGAGGTTAATAAATTGTGAAATATTATAAATTTAGGGTTTTTCTCTTTGCTTCAATTAATTGCATTTTTGCAATAATTTTTGTGATTTTTGCTTTTTTTTTTAGGATTATGGTGTTCGGATCGATTTGTGTAGATCTTTAATTTTATGAGATACTTACTACCTCAGATCAGTAACAAGTAACTTAATTTTTATGATTTTTTTTTTACTCATATTCTTAGGATTGTCTTGGATAGATCAACTGCAGTATTACTTTATGATAGTTTATTTTTATTATTATTTATTGTTTTAATATATATTGCTTCTATATTATTATCTTTTTCTGAATTGTTTTTGCCTTGAGACAGAAATCTATGGAAACATTCTCTCTACCTCACTTCTGATATAGTTCAAAATCAGTTACAGATTGCGTATACTTACCCTTTTCAGATTTTATTTTACGAAAATAATATATTGCTATATTGGTGTTGATATTCTTGGGATTTGTCCATTTAGGGTCATTTGGTTAATGGAACATAGCCTTTCTATCCCACCTCTAATATAGTAATATTTAGATTACTCAAACCCCATTTTATGGGAATACGAATATCTGGATTTCTAAATATCAAACTTTAACGAATAGTTATGTTAGTTCTTTTTCTACCATCAATAGTCTTTTAAAAGGGGGATTAGGGTCAAATATGTCCATATACTTTGTGAAAATGTTCAAATATACTCTCTGTTACAAGTTTAGTCCATTGATGCCCCCGTTGTTAGAGATTAGGAGCATATACACCCCTTTGACCGTTAAATGATGTGCTGAAAATTTACAAACCCCCTTTTCCCCTTTTTAAAAATTTTAATTGTCACATAAACAAAATAATTATCATATCACAAAATATATATTCACCCAACTTTTCTACATCCTGAACCCGACCCGTCCCAATATTCATTATTCATTCTTTAACTCTTCATTCATTCTCCCATTTCCAATTTGTTTATCTTAATTTGTCATCCTAAAACTGTAGCAGCAAAAGCAGCAACATAACAAACCGCTTCTTATAGTCTCTTCTTCTTCATCATCCCTCCACTTAAATCAATTGAATATCTAGAAACAATATATAAAAATTAAAATTAGTGAAAAAATCTTAAGATGTATATAAAGAATTTATGAACCCCGCACCCCCACCTCTTTTCAAGAAAAATGGAGGTTTGCTTGAGCAACTTTTGCTGAGAAATGACAGTGTGATGAGATCTCAAAACGCATAAGGTTTGTTATAAGAAGAAAAATGGTGTTAGGATTTTTGCCCGGATTTTCTTACAAAATTTAAGTTTTATTTTTCTTAGAAGGATAATAAAAGTAATACCATAATTACTTTTACTTCTCCTAAAAGAAAAATATAAAAGTTTTTTATATTTGACAAACCTCTTTCTAAGAGAAAATGTTTTGGAACTCTATAAATAGAAGACTCTCCCTTCTCATACAATAACACAGTAGCTTCCACAATGTAGTCCTCAAAAGAGTCTGGTTTAGGGGGAGATTTCTCCCAATAGGTTCTATACTTTTTAATATTAGTTTATTAGTTTATAATAATATATAGGTCGTTTGACCAAATCATATTAATAATATGTTTTTTCTTTGTCGTCTAAATTATCATCACAATGGTTTGCAACTAATAGCTTCCGCATGACGTCATCTCGATTTCGAACCCAACAAGTGGTATTAGAGCCTACGATTCAAAGATCTAGTGGTTTGGTGAAACAAAACTGAAAGCAAGTTCAAGGTGGTTCTAATCAATTTGCAATTAATTGAATGATAATGAAGATTTTTTTCCAACTACATGTGAAGAACAAGTTTCAACCATTATTTCAACATTCTTATTGTTGTATCTTTAAAAGTAATTAAAAACAAAATATTATTTTTTAACCCATTTTTAATCATGATATTTTAAACTTTATTTTTAACCATGACAAGCAACAGTTATGAAGATTATATCAAGAACGAAGTTCATGCATGTGATGTGAAGAATGCAGATCAAGTGAAGAAAATCAAGTAAAAAGGAGGAGATTTGTTAGTATTTTTGCCCTGATCTACTTACCAAATTTAAGTTTTATTTTTCTTAGAAGGAAAATAAAAGTAATACCATAATTATTTTTATTTTTTTGAAAGAAAAATATAAATTTTTTCCATATTTGGCAAATCTCTTTCTAAGAGGAAGAGTTTTGGAACGCTATAAACAGAAAACCCTTCTTTCTCATACAAGAACACAGTAGCATCCACTATGTAGTTCTCAAAAGAGTTTGATTTAGGGGGAGATTTCTCCCAATAGGTTCTATACTTTTTTAATATTAGTTTATTAGTTTATAATATGTAGGTCGTTTGACCAAATCATATCAATAACATGTTTTTTAGTATGTTTTTTCTTTGTTATCTGAATTATCATCACGATGGTTTGTAACTAATAGTTTCCGCATGACGTCATCTCAATTTCGAACCCAACAAATGGTATGTAGGAGAAGTGACGAAGAAAGAGAAAAGAATATCATTTTACTAGTATATTTTTGTTTAAAAATCCTCTACTATTGGAGTTAACCGATTTAGCTTTTAGGCCGGCGAATAAAGATAAACAAATTGAAAATGAGAGAATGAGAGAATGAATGAAGAGTTAAAGAATGATCAATGGATAATGGGACGGATCGGGTTTGGGGCAGAAAAGTTGGGTGGATTTATATTTTGTGATGTGACAGTTATTTTGTTTATGTGATAATTAAACTTTTTAAAAGAAAAAGGAAAGGGGGTTTGTAAATCTCCAATACATCATTTAACGATCAAAATGGTATATATGATCTTAGACTTTAACAGCGGGGGCATAAGTGGACTAAACTTGTAACAGAGGATATATTTAAACCTTTTCACAAAGTTCAAGGGCATACCTTTTTCCCTTTTAAAAATTTAAATTCTTTGAAGCAATGAAAAATGAAATCTTTTCCGATATTATCTCTTAATATCCCGAATTACATCTATATCCATAATCTATATCGATATCTATAATCTATATCTATATTTATATTTATAATAATAATAATAATAATAATAATAATATATTAAAAGTGTGAAGGACATTAAAAATATTGTTTGAACTTTTTGCCCTTCATTAAAAGTCATTATTTTAGACAAAATCGTCTTTTCACTATTTTTTTCTAATATTTAAGAGTTAAAAATTAATTAAATATATTTATGGTAAAACTTTTCCTTATTAGAAGTCATCAGAATTTCAATATTTTTTCCTAATTTAAGAGTTGAAATTAATTAAATATATTTATGGTAAAATCTTTCCTTATTAGAGATCATCAAAATTAATGGCAACTAATATTTTTTCCATTAGTTTAAGAATTTTAAATCAACTAAATTTGATTTTAAGAAGATTTGAAAAATCTAGAATTAGATATAAAACTATTAGAATAAGAAAAAAATTTAAGAAGTATCAGATTTTTAAAAGTTTTAACTATGTAATAAGAATGTAATCAATGATTTTATAAAAATTTGACTTTAAAAATAAGGAAAGATTTTATATAACACAAATTGATTCAAATTAATGCGCCTCTCTTAGTGTGGCAACAAGCGAAAGAGGTACTATATGGCAAACCAAAAGTAATTGATCCACCAACCATTTGAAACTTTTGGTGGTAAAACTTATATTGGCCAACATATATGTGTATATGTTAATGTTTACATTATTATATTAAAGTGTGAAAGATTTTTGAAATTGTGATTTGAAGTGAAAGATTTTTGAAATTGTGATTTGAACTTTTACACTTTATTAAAAATCTCCGCAATGGATAAAATTATTTAATTTTAATTAATCAAACGTTATACGTGCGAAGCACGTGTGATTAAACTAATTATCAATAATATCATAAAGCTCACTCCTCTTTTATAAATGGGAAAAATACATATGTTAACATACTTAAGTACTTAATTACAAAAAATAGCAACACTTTCCCCTAATTACATTCTATAACATATGTAGCATTATTTTAAGTGACCCCTATTTTTTTGCCGCTTAAAATTTTTTACTATGAGAAAATCCCCCTTTTCACTCCTCCTTCATTATCTTTCCTTAATTTTAATTTTTTTTCCCTATTTTTTCGCCATTAACCATCACTCTCTCCTCAATCTTATTGCATTTTGCACGATTCTTGAACGATCTGTGATAAGGATTTGCTTCCCATATTTCAGGTAATTAGGAATCGTATTTTGCATGTGAGCGATTTTTTTTTTGCCTACTCTAATTCATCGGAAAATTAATTTTTAAGGGTTTTGTGTTTTAATGGATGAACACACTGCAAAAACATCTATAAACAATGGTACAAGGAAAATGAAATTAGTGTATGATGCACCATCATTTAGTCTTGGGTTAACTCAAGAAGATTTAGTAACTGTTGTTTCAAATCCTTTACAGTTGAGGAAATCTGGTATATCGAAAGACATTAGGTCGAAGTTCTGTAACGACGAAGTGAAGATGACGGAAATTTTAAAAAGAAAAGGGTTGAAGAAAACTCCTTCTCCAAAGGAACAAAAAATTAAAAAAACAACTCGAGAAGAAAAGAAAATCTAAAGAAATTGAAGACAGGGTTGAGAAATCTTATGATGAATCTGAAGAAGAAAGTGAGGAAGAGGTATTTTTTTTGTTTTTAAATGTATTTTTTTTTTAGTGTTCAAGTAATTATGTATTTTCTGTTATGATGATATTTAGGGATTATGTGAAAATATATTGTTAAAATTAACTACTCATTAATAGTATTTTGGATATATATTTTTCTAGTATAGGTGATATGTATTTTTAGTATAGTTGAATTGTATTTTTAGTATAGTTGAATAATTTTGACATATATGTTTTTTTAGTGTAGTTGATATGCATATTGAGTATTTGTATTTTTTCAGTGTTTGTTGTATGTTTTACAATGTTAAAATACATATGCATGTTATTTTAGTTCAAATACCATAACAGTCTATTGTTTATATGTATTTTTAGTACATTTGATATGTATTTTTCAGTGTTGGTTGCATTTATGAGTTGATCAAAATACATATGCATTTTAATCATCTGAAATATATATGCATGTTATATGTTTTTTTTGTTTGATTGAATTTTGTTTACGGATTAAGAAGTGGTAGTTTTACTTTGTATAGGTGATGCGGGACAAAATATTCCTTGTCAAAAAACTTCCAAGATTTGCACCGCACATGTGCTCGTACAGTGACAATGATATTTATGGAAGCATACGCGCAATTTTAAACAAGGAACAGTTTAAAAACTTTTGTGAGAATAACATTTTTGGTTATTTTATGAAGAAGAAGCAGTGTGTAGTGCAAGCACAGTTGTGTAGATGTGTTATGACGCTTGAGGTGAAGGGTAGTTCTTCTTCTGGGATTATGATATCTGCTAATGACACCTCTCTTAGTTTTACTCCCATGAAATTTGCTATCATAACCGGATTGAATTGTGTGCCTAATAGGTATGACTTTACTTTTGATGAGGGTGTACCAAATAGGATGATTGAAAAGTATTTCAATGGGGCAGAAATTATACAGAAAAGGCAACTATTTTTAGCATTCACGGAGAAAGTATGGGGGGGAGAATAATAATGAGGATGCTGAGAAATTTGCAATTCTGTATTTCCTACATTCATTTGTGTTGTCTAACATTGACACTGTTGTTATACCCCGTCTTCATTTTGATAGGTATAAAGATTTTTCATGGGGTTCTTTATCTTTTGAAGATCTGGCTAGAAGTTTGAACAACCGGCTGAAAGCTGGGGGCAAATTTTATTTGATTCAGGAAATGCCATTGGCTATTCAAGTGTGGCTATATGAGTGTTGTTCAAATGTCCCACCAAAGATTGCATTGAAGGTTGAGAATCGGATTCTCCGATTATTAAATTGAAAGACGATTGCACCTCGTCCACGTTATGAGTTTTTGATGAATGCTATGTTCAAGGACAATGTCAAGGTTTGTTGTGAACAAATATATATGCATTGATATGTACTGTATACATATATTCTATTTCATTTTCAACTCTTTAACATATTATTTAACATATTCGTAGGTTGTATTTAAGAACATAGAACCAACTGAAATGGAAATGGCAAAGCTTGAAATACCAAAGAAGGATGTAACTGAAGATGAACGTTCAGTTGATTCTGACGATGACTTCCAGGATCCACCACTAAAGAAGATCAATGAACGTTCAAAGAAGAAACAGAAGGTGGATTCATCAACCCCAGTAGCGAAGAAATCTGTAGGGAAAAAGCAAGTGAATATTGATAACGCACATACCCAAACGAGGACTCCACCTCATCGTGCTGCCAAGGCTGCTGTAATGAAGACACCAGTATTCAAGCCAATTCCAACACGACAGGCTTCTTCTTAAAAAACAAAGGAAGGGAAGAAAATAGCTAGGGTTATTTTTCCTCAAGTACAGTCAAAGGCAGATTGTCATGTAGAGGAAGTAGCCGCGTCAAAGCGTGAGAATCATATTGAGAAAGAAAAATTTATTTCTACGAAAGTTTTTGATGCATTCCGCGAAGAGGTAATTTTTTTTGTCAAATGTTTGGTTTACATTAAAAAATATGTGTTTAATGAATTTGTATGAATATAGGTTCGTCAAGAGTTTAAAGGAGTTCGTGAAGAGTTTAAAGGAGTTCGTGAAGAGTTTACTCGAATTCGTCAATTAGTGAAGAAAAAGTTCAAAAAAATGGTCAAAGCAATTGAACATAGCAAGGTAAAAGTTTTATTATTATATAATATCCACATTATTAAAAAAATATATATGCAGAGTATATGAAATAATATATATGCAGTACATTGCTAAAAATACATATGAAGTTTACACAAAAAATACATATGCTTTGATATAAAAAAAATACATATGAAATGTATTTTCTTTAATACACACATAGAGTTTGTAAAAAATACATATGCAGTATATTACTAAAAATACATATGGAGTTTATTCAAAAAATACATATTTGTTTATTTTGAAAAAATACATATGCAATGTATTGCAAAATACATATGTTGTGTGTCAAAAAATGTATTTTCCAACAGTATTTTTTTCCAGTGGATTGCTATATACATATCAAGTGAAATCAAATAATAGTAATTTATTCAAATTATACTTGTAGCAATAACATGAAGATACAGAGGATGAAGCACAACAGATGGATTATGCTGGTGTTGAAACATCACCACAACAATTCAGTCCTATTGTTGATCAAAATTTGGATGAGAATCAGGATGGTACAAAGGTAAAAAATAACGAAAATATTATTATTCTTTTGAGTGAACAAATGTAATTACTTTTTTGTAGCAATTATATGTTATTATATATATATAGTCCTGTATAAATATATACAACTGAATTTTTGTTTTTGAAGTTGGTTTAATTTTTTTGATTGTTTGCAAGGGGTCCACTGATTTGCATCCAGATAAAACAAACATTCAAATTGATTCTCAACATTTAATCCCTGATGAGCTTCTCCAAAGTATAAATTTGAATTATAATCTTTCTGAGAAGATTGTTCATCACGATGATCGAGTATGTATAATGAATTGCACTTCAGTTTATGTGATGTAAGACAATTATATATTTTCTTTTATTTTTATTGCAGATTACTGATGAGAAATTGAATGATACAAATTTGTCTGATTCACAGTTTACAATCCCAAATGAGTTGTTACCAAGTCTTAATGCATACCGAAGAGAAAGCACCAGAGACATCCATTGGCAACTTCGAAAGAAGAACAAATCGATGAACATTTTAATGATAAGAAGTCCGAATCTGTTGTTCAAGAGCATTGTCAGGTATGTATTATGAATATATTTGAGGTTATGTGGGTTATTTTGGATATAAAAAATTAAATTTTTTTCCAATTTGAAGAAAAACAAAGAGAACGTTGGTTCGAGCTCTAAAGTAGACATGCACGGAGAGGTTGATGTTGGTATGGAGGAGCAGATTATGACATCTCCTAAAACACAAGACTTAACCATTGATGAAAAAAGGGATGAAACAGTTTTGCCTGATTCACAAGACACAATCCCTGATGACTTGCTTCCTACTTTGAATGTATACAGTAGTAAAAGCATTATTGTTCATCCATCTGCTAATCGTGAAATTCAAACTCCTATTGTTAAGTTAAGGATTAGGCGACCATCCAAATTCAAAGAGTCACCTTACACGATGAAATTTGGTTCAGATGCCGGTAAGTACAATTAGTTATATATTTAGTTTACAATGTAACATGTTATGCAAATACTTTTTAATAATTACGTTTTTGTATTGCGTGACTATATAGAGAGCTCGGAAGGACACATACATATATTTCCACAGAAACATTCATTTGTTTATCATCCGATTGATGAGATTGTGGATACGAAAATTGTCAACAAGTTTAGGGGTTGGATTTCTGAAGACCTTCTCAAAGTTCATGCTAAAAGGTATTTCTATTGAACAGTTTTAATTTTTTTAATTTTTTTTAAATTACATCATCTTCTCATGATTTAACATATACTTATTAACAATAAAAAACAGGAAGGGAAATGCGGATCATTACAAAAGGGGGAAATCAACCATTCCAATGATGCATTTCGGAATTGAGATTGTTGAAGATAAAAACTGGTTCTACACAATGGGGTTCCCTGATCAGTCATGGACCGACTCGGTTAGTATTTTTTTTTTAACAATATTTTTTTTACATTTATAGCAGTAATTAAATTACATATTATGTTAGTAAATACATATGCAGGTGCAAATATGTATTTTTCTATGTAATTTTTTATTATATAAGAAAGGATGTGATGCACTATAACTTACATATATATTTTTATATAACATACATATGCTACATTTAGTATACAAATAGTTTGAATTATATTAAATTTTTGTGTTCTTACGTACTGCAGCATATTGATGTTTGCTTCTATTACTTGAGGAAGAAGTCGAAGTATGACCCCAACAGGTCTTACAAATTCAGTACAGTAGATTGCAACTTTATGAACATAATTAGCTCTCTCCATGATGTTTATTCTGCGGATGCTGAAAACCTTATGGCTGGAGGACATGTGGCACATGTTAATGAATACATAAATGAATTTCGTATGCATGCTGTTGTGCCATGGCATACAGTGGAAGACATTTATATTCCAGTAAATATAAAGGAAAAACATCATTGGGTGCTAGCAATTTTATCTTTCTCAGAGAGGTGCATATTCCTATATGATTCATATAAATCATCTGGACATTATTCGGCTGTTCTTGATGTCATTGAGAAATTAGCTGGGATTATCCCATTGTGTCTTGAACATTGTGATTTCTACGTTAAGAAAGGAATTCATGTTGAAAACCATCCAAGATACAAAGACAAAGACTTCTCAGATATGTTTAATGTGTTATTTCAAGAGAATTTGCCTCAACAACCGAGCGGAAGCTTGTAAGTTATATAATTTACATATAACAAAAATCTATTTTTATAAAATATATATTTAAGTACATATGTGTTTTTTTTTTTTTCTTTTTTTGTAGGGATTGTGGTGTCTATATGGTTACATATGCGGAGTGTCTTTCTTATGGTCACAAAATTCTTGCGACTGAGTTCGACTCTAATGCACTCCGTACAAAATATGCTGCAACTTTGTGGGATTATGGGACCAGAAAGCAAGAATTAAATGCTCATAGTGATGTTGAAGCACGTTTGAGGCCTCCAAGGCAAAGTAGAATAACTAGTGCAACTGAAGTTTTTGATGTATGATGACTGATGGATTTATTTCTTTATATAATTTAGACGTTGGTTTATGAATGTAGGAACTGATTATACAAACTAATTTTGATGTTTTGAAGTGGTTCTAATTGTAGATTATAATAGTACTAATTCAAGTTTAATATGAGTCTTTTATGTTGTTCTTCATTTTAGTGTGTGATTTTATTGTAAAATACATATGTATTGTTCATATTATTCTGAAAATACATATGCAGGAATTTTTATGCCTTAAAAATACATATCTTTTGTTTTTAGATGAAAAAAATACATATGCAATGTTATAACTAAGAATTTCAAAAAATATATCTGAAATTTTTAGTTAAAAAATGTTAATATTATGTTAAAATATATATGCAGTGTTCATATTTTGCTAAAAAAATATGAAAGTATTATAAATGAAATTTTAGCATAAAAATACATATGCAGTGTTAATAATATGTTTTTGTAAAATACATATTGTTCATAATTTATGGTGAAATTATAAATCATATTGTCCATTTAATATGATTATACATATTGTCCATTTAATATGATTATAACTAAAAAATGAAATTAAAGATAATTTAGAACTTTTACTACAATTTTATAATTTATGGTGAAATATTATTTTACATAAATACATATGCAGTGTTAATATTTTTTATTAAAATACATATGTATTATACATTTAAATATATTTTTATCGTATAAACACATATACTACGCTAAGATTTTGCATAATAAGTCATATGTGGCTAAATCAATTAACAATAACAAACCAAATAAGTGTTTGATTAATTAAAGTTATCAACTTTATCATAACATGTATATTCAATGCTAAAAATACATATGAACTGCACATTCAAAATACATATGCAATGTTCAGATGTTTCAACATATACATATGCAGAAATCAGATGTAACTGTGTTCACTTGTCAAATGATGATTAAAAAAAATGGATCAACTAAATAAAAAATGAAAATAAAATTTTAAACAATAATATGAAAAGAGAAATGTTTCATTTTCGATATTTCCTACAGGAACGCCTATTGTGATCCTTTGCACCGCAACCACCACATGAGTTGATGTTCTTCTTTCCAAACATATCTCGGCCTGATTTTCCACGATTCTTCTTCGCATGTCTTCCTGGAGGTCTTTTGTATTTTGGAGGCAGTACTACTTCATCAAGTACGCTCTCTGAAATTAGCCAGTCATCTTTGTGTGACAACGGGTAGATGGGAACATCATATGTTTTCAAAACAGTTTTTGGTTTAAACAAATCACAATAGTACGATCCCTTCTCAAAATTCTTCTTCTCCAACACCGCACAAGCATGTGCACATGGTATCTGATCTAGTTGAAATGCATTACATGAGCATTTTTTTTCTTTGAGGCAAACAATGTAGTGTTTTTATTTGTCGTGTACCGTATACACATATTCGGTGGCTGGTACAACCTGATACAAAAATAAAAATTTGAATGATATGCTAGAAAAGGAGGAAATTCATATTTATACGATATGTTGTAAGCAGACCAGCAATTTTTTTTAAAAAAAATACATATACAGTGTAAAAATATATTTGCAGAGTACATAATATTTTTATTACTGAACTTTTTAGTTTTATTTTTTTAAATGTTTCAAATCATTTAGCACTTAATGGAAGTTAATCTATTAATTTTTTTTTCTGAAATATAAATTACAAAAAATGTAAAAAGGTCATACCATCATATGAGTACATAAAGCCTCGTTCTCTTTGAGTATGTCATAAAACTTTTCAATGAGTGGTGTGAATGTATATGAAGCCTCTTGCCTCTTTTCGCAGTTCCATTTTGCAAACAATAATCGAACCTCCTCAAGAAAGTCATAAATTGGCAGTTCTCTAGCTGATACAAGTACTCCATTTATTGACTCCACAATGGTTGAAGTCAAAGTCCACCCTCGGTTAACTGTTGCATAAGACCTAGCCCACTTTTCGTAACCAGCCAATTCCAAATAATTCTTCACCCTAATATCAACTGCCTCAACTTTTTCCATTAACATTTGGAATTCTGACTTTGAATATGAGTTGGCCATTGTATAAAATATCTCTGATAATGCATCGCGTGAATTTCTATAAAGTTTTTTAACATTTCCCCATAGATGTCATATACATGCATAATATGGAACATTGTTGTACACATCGCTAACTGCCTTTATGATGCTTGGATTCCTATCAGAAACAACACACATGTTTTGTCTTTCCTCGTACGCTTCGTTTAGATTCTTAAAGAACCACGTCCATGATGCATCATTTTCAGAATCAATCACACCATATGCCAGAGGAAATATATGACCTGTTTATACAAAATAATTATGCGCAGTAAAATAAAAATACATATAGAAACTTCATATGTATTTATTATATATACAGGTTATTTAAACTGTATATCTTGATATCAAATAATGGTATCAATAAGATATAATAAAATTTAGACACACATAAGTATAAAACATAATCATTTTTAAATGGTTTAATTCATGAAACTTTCATACTCTAGGCAATTTTATACAAATATGTATATATCTAGTTGAGATATGTATTTTTAGGTGATACGCAGAAATATACAAACATACAAAAAGTTTTACAAAATAATTATTATAAATTCATACTAACCTGCTCCATCCATTGTACATGTTGTTACAAATGCCCCAGTATACATTCCTCTTAGATGACTAACATCAACAACTACGACCGGTCTACAATGATCGAATCCCTTAATGAATGCATTTAGAGCGATAAATACATACAAAAACTCATTCTCATCTGTCCTCTTTATTCTTATATGTGACTCTGGATAGGTAGTATTCAGTACATATAAGTATGATGGCAGTTTACCATAAGATGTTGATGGCTTACCCCTCAACTCTTCTAACGCTCTTTCTTTCGCCCTCCAACATAAAGTGTATGTCAGATCCATACCAAAATCTTCTTTCATGTCTTTTCTAATTTCTGTTGCACTGTATTTTCTTTTGTGGTTCTTGAATTTTTGTTTAACAATACCACCTATCAACATACTAGTAACATGCACCTTTGGATAGATCTTGTCCTTGACCGGGCATGTATGTTGAGGTCTGAATTCTCGTATTCTAAACATTCCAGTTTCTCCCATTCCTGATGCATGTATTAAAAACTCGCATTTTCTTGATTTGCAAAACAACGTATACCTGCATCCCACATAATTTAGTATTTTGAAAATACATATCCAAAATAATATTAAACAACAATAGAGTGATATAGAATGTACGTACGTTTTCTTACTTGACCTTTTACTTCGCGTTTGAAACTTCTCCCTAATTGAATAGTCCTTCATGACTGACTTCAAAAAAAAAATTCTCAAGTAAATCTGGTCTTCCTCAACATGCTTGTGATGTGGATCTGAGATAATCAGCTCCACAGTATCCATTTTAAATACATCTAACACTTGTGTATCTTCACAAACCACCAAAGCTCCTTTATTTGTTGAATTTATCAGTGTTTGAATGTTGTCACAGTTGGTTATTCTTTCAGCAACACACATAGAAGAACTAGCCACGTTGCTCCATACAACTTTATCCAAAATGCTTACATATAAAGGAAGACAATTCATGTCTTGTATCTGTTTTTTCTGAAATATAAATACCTTTAAACCCATATCATTATGTATTTCTATCTGCCCTGCATTAGCAGTAATTTGATATTCCTCTAGAATACGTTTCCTCGTTAAATCCACCATCAAGTGTGATGTCAATTCATCGTGCAGCTCAATAAATGTTGCTGATGTACTCAACAATATAGCATCAGTGACATATTCTTCGTAGTTTTTTTCATACGTCCACCGACCAGAGTGCTTCACAAACACTGGTATGCTTCCCATTTCTAGTTGATTTAGCCAAAAAAATTCAAACCAAATACAAACACAAAAACAAAAAAATATTAAATCAAATACAGAAACTACTGAATAGAACCGAACAAAAACTTGTATAAAGTATATTATCTGCAAAAATAGTTATACTGTCAAATCCCAACAAGAAAACAAAAAAATACATATGCAGTGTTAACAATAACTTGTTCAAAAATACATATGCAGTGTAAACACTAAACATATCAAAAAATACATATTAAACATACCTAAATTAATTTTGAATTGTGTGAATAGAATTTCATCACATTCAGCAGCTCAGTTCAATCAATTGTTAAATCGATCAAAATAACAACAACCAATACTGAAATAAATAGTCTATCATTGAAATCTAAAAACCTGAAACAACTAATAAACTAAATTTTTGCAACGAAAATTTTGCAAACAAAATAGGAGAAGCAGTAATCACCGAAACAAAAAATCCAACCAGAAAAACTTAACGATTACGTACCTTAAAAAACAATAATGGATGAATTTTCAACTTCTAGTTCAATTCGAACAATTTGAACTGATGAATCAATTACTGGATTTGATTCAAAGAAATTAATGCTTTGTTTTGAAACTGATGTTGAATTCGAAGAAGATACTGTATAATTTCGTATGAAAAACAACAATTGTTGGACATCAAAGCAAGGTTGAATTAGACGAAATTTCTCATAAAAGCATATTTTGATTTTTTTTTTCTCAGATGAACTAGTTAATTTTGAAAACTAAAATTTGAATTTTGATCATAGTTGTTAAGCTGAAACGAAAATCGCGTGAATGACGTGATTTTAACGGAAAAGGAATCTACACAGTTAATTAATTGGTAATTATACCATATTTACCTCAATAAATTTCGGTTATTTAAGGGAGGTAAAATTAGTTGTATATGTATTTTTATAGCATCTGTTTTTAAAAATACATATTAAAAGTTGCTACAAAATGTAATTATGAAACTATTGCTACAAAATTAATAATTAGGGTTTTAAGTATGTCATTTCTGAATTTTGCCCTTTATAAATTCATATCGAAGATTTACTCTGCTAATCTCTTAATAGTAATGCCATGTTTATTAGTACCAAGTTTAATTTGTCTGTAACATCATTAATGCATACATAATTTTTAACGCTAATTTTCAATAGATTTAGAAATTATTTGTGTCAAATAAAATAAAATAATTGTTTTGACAAGGCTACCATAACAATTAATAGACTTCCCATCAGATATTTTCTCAATCATATAACAATAATATTTATATTTATTCTATTTGCATGTTATATAGTAGTAATCCTGAAAAGACCTAACATGTCTTCATAAATTGCATTATTGTCTGTATATATTAGAGTTAATTAGGTATCCATTTTAACAATGCTTCCTTTGATGACATTTGTAATTGGTTAGACATGATTAACTACTAAGCATATTTTAGTTGATTCCATCCTTAATTAAGATGACTTTTTATCATTTCAGTTTTTGGAACCTTTTAATCAATATATAGAAACAACAATAATATAAATAACATGTCTAAATGACCTCTATAAGAATGTGATTACCCCAAACGCTATGTTTAAAGTTGTTATTACACATCTAAATTCTACGATGTTATATTACTCCTCTTAAACTCATTGTTTCTGTACTTTTGTGCTCCTTTTTGCTAAGGTTGTTGTCACGCAACAAAATATTTTTGTGCTTCTTTTGTTCGATTTAGCAGTCATGTCATCACAAAGATACAAAAAAAATATGTTTAGAGATATAATAGGATCCCGCTAAATTAAAGTATGCCATAGCAGATACGGACATAGTTTAGCGAGGTTCTTGTGTCTTACCCCTTTAAATTATTAGCAAACTGTCTTGTTAATTTGAAGACACTCAAAACAATGTAGGTTAATTAAGTGGTTCCTTTAGCTTAATTGTTTTAAGTCAACTATTAATGTTTTGTCTAGTACAGTATAGACTAGTATGCACAGAGAAAGGGGAGTATCCAGAAATCATAATGGAGACTGAATCAATAATTTTAGGATAGAGGTAGGCCGAGGAAATATTGGAGGGAGGTGATTAGGCATGATATGAAGCAGTTATAGCTTACGGAGGACATGACCCTTGATAGGAAGGTGTGTAGAATGTGGATTAGGATAGAGGGTTAGGGGTGAGAGGATGTCGGTAGCAGTAGGGAGCGTTCCTTATTTGTTTCTGAAGTTTCTTGTTTGTGGGTTGTATGTTGTCTATGGTTTCGAATATATAGTTTTAATAGTATCTTGTGGCTAGTGCTAGTTTATTTTGCTTGTACAAGTTTATATGCATTTATATTTGGTTGATATACTGTTATTGGTTCTAAGTCGGGGGTCTATCAGAAATAGTCTCTCTACTTCTCCTGAGGTAGTGGTATGATCTGCGTACACTTTACCCTCCACAGACCCCCCTAAATGAGAATACACTGAATTTATTGTTGTTATTGGCATAAATCATATTTCATGTTTTTATTTTAAAAAGTGAAATATGTTTGTCAAGAGCTATTATTAAACACATGTTGAAACTTCATCTAAAATTGACTTATAAAGTTTATCTGAGAATCAATGGTCAAACGCCATCCAAGTATGGAGGGCATACAAGCATTTAGATTCGTCTTTTATGGAAGCCTTGGTAATATGAGGTTCTTTTGTTGGGGTCGAAATTGAGAGAGCGTCATGCCGCATGCGGAAGCTAATTAATTTCAAACCGCTGGAGCAATATTCAAATGACAAAAAAAAAATGCTAAAACATATTATTAATATAGTTTAGCCAACTCACCTACCTATTGAAAAATTATAAAACTTATTAGGAGAAAATTTTCTCTAAACAAGACTTTTTGATGACTATTTCGTGGAAGCTATGGTGTTCTGGTATAAGAAAAGGGATTTCTATTTATAGAGTTTTAAAACTTTCCTCCAAGTAAGAAATAAAATCAAATATGGTAGAGTTTTATATTTTATTTTTAGAAAAATTAAAATTAAAATTAAAATTAATTATGATATTATTTTTATTTTCTTTTTAAGAAATTAAAACTTAAAATTTTGGTAAAAAAATTAGGACAAAAAACTTAACACTTTTAAATATACGAAACATTATATATAAAGAAAAAAACTACTACTTTGGAAAGTTCATATTATATTATAAATCTATAGAAATGAACATATCGTTATTCAAGCATTTAAGTAGAGCTGTCAATATGGTTTTGACCCGTGAGAGTGGCCCAACCTAATCCTTTAATTAAGTAGGATTGGGTTAAGATTTTTTCAGCCCATTTAAAAATGAGGCTTATAAACCCAGCCTCACTTAGTCTGTCGGCCTTAGAGGCCTAACCCGTCAGCCTCAGAGGCCAACCCATGGGCTGAGACATTAAAACTAATTATTAAATATTTTTAAGTTGGTCATTTATTTATTAGAAATTAAAATTTTATCAATCTTTTCTAACTAGTTACTTATTTTTTTTTATCCATTCTTTGGTTGATACTAATTTTGTGAAAGTTCTTAATGTGTGTTTGAGATGGATGGTAAGATACTTTTAGTTGTGAACTTCAAAAAATTATTTTTACTCGTGATGGTGAAGTAGTTGTTGCCTTTGCTTAGTGTAATATTCTGTTCTTTAAATTTAGGCTCTCTTCCGTTATAATCTTGCTTCTTTTATGTAAATACTTTGTGTATATCTATATTTATTATGTTAACCATATTAGAATTTTTCTATGAAATTTGTAGCTTATCATCAATTCTTTGCTTATTACAGTAAATGCCATGAGCTAATTACAACTAAGAGATCGTTTGGTGTGGGGTATAAGAGATAAATAGTCTGAAATAAAATGAAGGATTATTTTATCCCATGTTTGGAGTGAGATATTAGTTAGCACCGACATTATTTATCGCACCATTTACACCATAGTGATGAGATAAATTATTCGTATACATAATGGAATAAATAATTTTGAGATTAATTATCCCAAGATAACTCTTTCCCAACCTAACAACCTTTGAAGGTATTAGTAAGATGTTTATACCATGCTAAAAACTAGTAGGAGACATATTAAAGTGAAATCATAAAAGTTGGTGATAGTCTAGTACTTATAATATTTTCGTTTATCATGTTTCGGGTTGCTTTTATTTTTTCTGAAGGGCCAACCCGTCCCAACTCGTGGCCTGCTTAGAGCTGAGTTGGACCACTATTTTAAAGGCCCTTTAGTTAAAAAGGCTAGCTCGTCCTAGACCATTTAATTCTCTAGCCCACTAAGATTGAATTAGGTTGGGTTGGGCTAGCCCATTTCGACACCTCTACATTTAAGTAGTCATATATAAAGTGAAAATTATCTTGTATATAATTATTAAATTCTTTATTGCAAGTTATAGCAATACTTTTACATAATTATTGAATTAAAGATTTAATTGCAAGTTATAACAATTTTTTAAAAAATAATATTTTTTTTTAAAATAAGTATTTGTTATTATCTCCTATTTTTTAGTCTTTAATATTCTATCTCTCCTCATTAACTCTGTTGATAATTATGTTAAGAATAAATTTTGGTTTCAATAATTATCTCTATTTATACTTTTTTTAACTTTATCAGTAAAGTAACAAAATTTGTTCTTAAATTAAGAAGTAAAATTTGGTAAAATATTTTTACATTGATACACATTATTCCTTCAATTCTTCTTCCATTATTCATAGATTTCATCTTTTTATCACAACAGTGACTTTTCATAAATAATAATAAAATAAAGCTAAAAAAGTTTTTTTAAAAAGAAATTCTTTTCTGATTTTTTTTTTAAAATATGACACAAACTTTGAGAATTAACTTCGCCAAATAAAGTATTCAATAGGAAAAATGAAAAACGGGGAAGTACAACATTGTAAAGAAAATGACAAGAGTATAAAATGACTTTAATGAAATTTATTAAACTAATTCATGAATATCATATTATGTACCATTTTCATACACTAGAAACAGTTATAAGATATATCATTTATATAAAATCTTATATACCAAATTCATAAATTGAGACCCCAAAAATAAAAAATCATTTAAAATATGACTTGGTTATATATAAATTGATTTTAGCTTAATTGTATAAAATAATACATGAATAATAGGTTGTATACAATTCACAAATTAAAAACAAATTATTAACATAAAATATTTACTATCACTAAATCTATTGTGACTTCAAAATTCATGAATTAGACATTAAAATAGAGATTGAGTAAGAATGAATTATGGAAAAAGAAGAAGTATTTGTTTTTCTTTTTAAAAAATGAATATAAATATAATTTAAGAAATAGAAAAAATATGCACATTAATAGGTTCCATAATTTTAGCCCATATAATAACTAACTCCTATTAAAATGAAAGTTTTTTAATTAGCATATAAAAAACGTTTTTATCTTAATTTTGTTTGTTTTAAATTTATTATTATTATATTTTTTTTAAAATTTATTATTAGTTGCAATCTAAGAAGTCTTGCTATGACTTGCAATTGATAATCTAAGGAAAACACATGAGAGTTCTACTAAAAAAGTAATCATAAAGATTTCAGAATATCTAAGCACATAACACAGTCTATCATTTCGCATTGAGAAACATACAGTGGTTCAATACGAGGAACAAATTGAATTGGAGAAACACATCATTATAGAGGACATGATGAAATTCAAAGAGTGTGGGGATTAGTCTTACAATATTTTAACGTTCTTAAAATATAAAGAAGAGTCTTCACCTTATAGAAGAGAAATTCCGAAAATATTCACTTGATCCTTAGATGAAGAAAAAAAACTTGAATGTTTATAATTGAAGAAAACTTTGAGTTAGATTCACGTAATTGATGAAGGGATATACATTGAAGACATTTAGAGATCACCTACGTGAGTTATGATGAGAGGAGAGGGGTTTTGGAACTATTGAGGTCCAATGAAAGTGAAAAATGAAGGTCTAGAGGTATTATAGGAGTGTCAAACGGGCCGGGCCAACCCGGAACCGACCCTTCTATTTTAATCGGGTTGAGGGCCAGTTTTGGCGCTAGCCGGCCCGGCCCGGGCTCAACAGTAAAAAAATTAAAACCCACCCTAACCCGGCCCACTTAACCCAACCCGGTCAAACCCACCAAAACCCGATCAAACCCGGTTAAAAACCGGTCAAACCCGGTTAAAAACCGGTCAAACCCGGTTAAAATAAAAATAAAAAATCCAATATACACTATATACACTACAATTATATACACTATATACACTCCAATATACACTATATACACTCCAATATACAATATATATTTTTAAAAAAATATATAAACAATTATGCATATATACGTACCATTCAATATATAATTATATATGACTATACGTACTACTTTAAATAAAACATATACTATAATAGTATAATATATATATATACACTACAATATATATATATATATATATATATATATATATATTTATATACTAATTTATAAAACATATACACATTTATACGTTAAATATATATGCTTATAGAAGATATATACACATATATACACACCATTCAATATTTATGTACTACTTGTCTACTTTAAATAAAACATATACTACAATATATATATATATATAGTTATATACTAATTTATAAAACATATACACATGTATACGTTAAATATATACTACTTTAGAAGATATATACACATATATATGCACCATTCAATATATATGTACTACTTTAAATAAAATATATACTACAATATACATATATATATATACAAAAATATGTATATATATATATAATTACATACTAATTTATAAAACATATACACTTGTATACGTTAAAGATATACGTCTATAGAAGATATATACACATATATACGCACCATTCAATATATATGTACTACTTTAAATAAAGTATATACTACAATATATATATATATATATATATATATATATATATATATATATATATATATATATATATACTTACATACTAATTTATAAAACATATACACTTGTATACGTTAAATATATACATCTATATAAGATATATACACATATATACGCACCAATCAATGTATATGTACTACTTAAAATAAAATATATATTATAATATATATATATATACTACAATATGTATATGTATATATAGTTATATACTAATTTGTAAAACATATACACTTGGATACGTTAAATATATACGTCTATAGAAGATATATACACACCATTCAATATATATGTACTACTTTAAATAAAATATATACTACAATACATATATATATGCTACAATATTTATATATATATATAGTTATATACTAATTTATAAACCATATACATAATGTATACATTAAATATACTCATCTATAGAAGATATATACACATATATATATATATACCATTCAATATATTCACTACTTTAAATAAAACATACACTACAATATATATATATATATATAGTTATATATATAGTTATATACTAATTTATAAAACATATACACATCTATACGTTAAATATACACTACTTTAGTAGATATATGCACGCGCACACACAAACACACACACATATATACCATTCAATATATCTATTACTTTAAATAAAACATATACTACAATATATATATATATATATATATATATATATATATGTATGTATATATATATATATGTACACCATTCAATATATACACTACTTTAAATAAAAGTATAAAACATATGCTACCTAATATAATAAATTAATAATACTTGATAGTAAATTAATAATGTATTAAAACTAAGTTTTTAATTTCAGTTTGTGAAATTCTAAATTAAAAAAAAAAAAAACCCGGGTCGGACTGGTTAACCGGCCCAAACCGGGTTGGGTCCGGACCGGATTAAGCGAGCCCAAATAAAAAATCCAACCGGACCGGGACCCGGACCCCTAAAGCCCTTGGGCTTACCGGGCTGGTTTAATTATGTGGGCTGGTTTGGGCCGATTTTAACCGGCCCGTTTGGCACCCTTAAGGTGTTATCAGCTTTTTATAAGCTTTTCCGGGCCACAGGCACCAAATGGTGACCTAACTGAATGTTTTTTTCTCCGAATGCCTCTTAGTCCTTTGGTGATACGATTTTCTAAAATGGATATAACTTTTTTTGTGTTCAGACTGCCAAATGGTTTAATTCGCTGGAAAGAAACTGAAAAAACGTAATTTTATAGATTGTACAACCTTCAATTCCTTGTAGATTGGGAGGTACACTCGCTTAATCTTGATCCTTAACTAAGAAGTTAATATATGACTCATATATACATGTATATCTTTCATATATGCCCAAATTATGGCCCGTATATTCCATAGATACATGACTCCTCACTTTCCAACAATATCTTTTCAGTTTTATAATCATCCATGTCTCAAATATGACATGTACATTCAATCTGCTGTCGGTTTTCACTCAATTCCTTTAAACTTGATCTTTTCTATCCTTCAGACACAAGATGTTGCATATAGTGCACTAAATTAGTACATATTCTTCAAATTTTTTAATACAAAATAACAAAATATTATTCGATAAAAATAGATGGGCAAATCTTTTAACAAAATGAAATAATTGTTTTTATAAAATTATGTAAGCGAAAACCTCTCGAACTATTTATAAAAGCAATTCTTATAGAGAATGTGATTTTACTAAAAGCTACTATTAAAAATGAAAATTTTATTGTAAAGTTGGATGCCATGTGTCCTTTTGGAAGGACATGTGGCATACATTGTGATAGACAACTTGAATTTTGGTACTTCTTTAGAAACAACTTGAATTTAGAGTTCTAACTAGAATTAAATAGAGGACAAAACTTAACAAGTTCAAGAGCAATGTAACACCAATAGTTGAGCAATGCAACAATCAAAGTGTGAGTACCTGTAATTTTCCACTTTTGATGGTCACTGTCAATTCATTTTTCTCTTGCCATGTCAAGGACTTTCAGAATCAACACCCGCATATGAATACAACTATCAACTTAACTGCAAAGTTAAAACGAATTAAAGTAGCATCTGATCGATATTGTTCATTACCAACAATTTTTAAGAATTTATATTCTTGTAGATGAAGCTTCATTAATGGTGCTACTAATTGGTTCATCTTTATTTACATATCTGAGGTTCAGACTGTCTGCGCTGATTTTATCTATATTACAGATAAAGTCATAAAGACATGCAAAATCTCTTCCATTAACACTTCAAATAAACAGACTGATGGAAGCAGTAGCAGTGACATGATTTTGATTAAGGGAGTCCAAAATATAAAAGAAGTAACATGCAAAAAATCAAAAGAGGTCCCACATCTCCTATATATTACATAAAAAGTAATTTTAAAGTTTAACCACATCTAATATTTTTCCCAAACTAATGAATACATAACACATTTCTTCACATATTTTTTTTTCAATGATCATGGTGTTCGAATCAACTTTCATGTACCTCAACTAATTTCACAGAATATCTATCATCTCCCCTACCAGACATCAGCAACAGATATCATGTAAGTTTTCACACATCACTATACTATGAAAAGATAGTTAATACATATTCTCACCTTAGTTTTGAATATGACATTGTTTAATAGGACACTTAATTGACACTTCTATTCACAAAGTTTTTTACATAGCCAAGAAGTACAAGTTTCACTAGGAGTACCTGCCTTGACATAGAAAACAGAACAAATCAAAGTCGTTATTGTCATCGACAAGAACTAAATAGAGAAATCAAAAGAAGTCGTCTTCATAATGCTAGTACAAAATACTCTCAACTAAGAAAAATAATTAAAGAGTGATGTGATTTTTTTGCTGCACACTCTTTTTAGTTTGAAGGGGAAAAAGAAATTTTGACTATATTTTAATCCATTATTTGAAAAATTTGTTAAGAAGCCGCCTTATTTCACCTTATTTTTGGATTCTCAAATAGCCAACACGAATTCAGAAAATCTGTGTAGATACCAAGAAGAAAGTGTTTCAAATGTCGGAAATACTTCTACAGCCAAACATGTATACATAAGAACTAAACACTAAAAATATGCATGAAGACTTCAATGCGGTATGTCATTGCTTTGAAGTCTTATGCAGAAGGAGCAATGAGGTAAGATACATTACCTGCAAGTCTTCACAAATCTTAAATTCACTCTTTTTGAATCGTTAGGATAATGTTCATAGTCGACTTGAGTCATTCCGATCATCCGGGCTTGGTGAATCAGATATCGTTGATTGTTTAGAATTGCAAAGTTACTCTATGTTACCTATTGCACCAACACTATAAGTAAAGTATTCAAAAATTAGAAATATGAGGTGCAAACACACACCTTGCGCTTCGCAGCATGGAACCAAGCATCAATATACAGTGCATACATGTCAGCTCCCATGAAGTTCAGAGGTTACCTTTTTGCCATTGAGAGTAGAGATATATCTTCTTTCAATTTAAATTTTCGTGTACGTGCTTTAAGGACCCTAATAATTTTAGAAAATTTGAGAAATCAAACGAAAAATACAAAGATAAGTACTAGAGTGGGTCAGAATACAAGAATACCTTTCTCTGTACGAGGCTTCAGAATTAATGCCAACAAAAAAGAGCTTATCAAATCTCCCTGGCCTCAAAAGGGCAGGATCAATAAGATTTGGCATGCTACTAGCTTCAATAATAAAAAAAGTCATGTATATGAGAAGGGTCAAAACTTAGATCCATAAATAAGATAAGTACCACGGGACCAAAACACTAGCCCCAAGGCTTTGGTCTAGTGATAAGACTGCAACCTGTTAAATATACATTAGACGTAGTCACGATTCTGAATTCAATAAAGACAAAAATAACTTATTAAGTGCAGAAGGGTAGAAGGGCCAGTCTATTCTACGCCAAAATTTGAACCGTTTCAAGATAGTTCTTAGATATTTCTCGATTATCAGACACAGAATAAAGAACTATTTTGTGATTTTACTTATTTTATAAAATTAAATTTAGAAAAAGATCTATTTTGTACCTATGTAGAGGGTAACCTGAGTGGAGTTGTTCATACCATCAATTTCAGCAAGCATCTGTAAACAACATATATTTAGTATAACAAGCAATATGTAAGTGGGAAAAAAGAAGAAAATATGACAAATAAACCAATGAATTTGATACCTAAGAAACCACTTAATCCATTAGGCCCACGAAGTCTCCAAAAACGCCCCTGGGAGGGTCAAGAGAATCAAGTTCATCGAAGAAGATGACACATGATCGAGCTTTTAAGAAAGTTATACCCACAGTAGTTATCAACATAACCAACTTATAACATTTTAATTTGTATGTTGAAGCATATCCAAAGATATCTTTTACAAACATTTCTTGGTATTAATTAATCCTTGCTCTTTTGTTATTTTAATATATAATTTTATATTACGTTATCAACACGAGTCTCTACCATTTCGAGCAAATACAGGTAATAAAGGTAAGTGTTTATTTATCTTAAATAATGTAAAATATATCCAAATGCGAATTTGTTGCCTTAGATACTACTAGAAATTCGGTATTTTCCGACAGCACATGTAGTCGGAATATAAGGTATTTCTGACCACATTCCTACTGTTTAGTGATAGTCGGAAAAAATCTTGTCGAAAAAATATTTTCGACCACATCTGACGGAAATTTTCGACTATTACAGTCGGAAATATTAAATTAAGAATTAAAAATAATTACTTAATAATTATAAATTTTTTGACCAATGTAGTCGGAAGATTAATAAATAATTATTTAATAAATAAAAAACTTCCGACTACGGTGGTCAGAAGATTAATAAATAATTATTTAATAAATAAAAACTTTCCGACTATGGTGGTCGAAAGATTAATAAATAATTATTTAATATATATATTATTTTCGACTATTGTTGTTGGAAATAATTTATATATTAAATAATTTTTTATCTAATTTTTGACCACCGTAGTCGAAAAGCTTTTATTTATTAAATAATTATTTATTAATCTTTCGACCACCGTAGTCGGAAGATTAATAAATAATTATTTAATATATAAATTATTTGCGACCACTGTTGTCGAAAATTTGATAAAAAAATTATTTAATAAATAAATTATTTTCAATCATTGTAGTCGAAATATCCTCTCTGTGACACCCCGAGTCTGGTACCCCGAACGCTACATGGTGCTCATAATCCTGAATGACCACAAGCTAACCCATGACTGGTACCTGCTGCAAATACTGAATAATAACACTGTAAAATGCGGAATAATGGGCTGAAATGCCATAAGTTTCAATACTGAACTATAACTGAAATGCGGTATAACAATACCAAAACTGAAATACCGTCTAAAAAATACCGTAGTCTAAAACATCTAGTCTGAAAAGCCTCTAAAACTGTCTGAACTATGGAGTTGATAGGACAGTCCCCCAACTAACTCCAACTGCTGAAAATAACTAAGTACTGAAATAATGAAATAATCATGTCCTTGAACAATGAGGACTCACCACTGACTCTGACTGCCGAAATTTGAACTGCTAAGGGTGCTCTGGAGCTCGTGCTTCTGAACCTATGATATAAAACACCATAGAGCAAGAGAAAAGTATGTTGTATGCAAAGTGAGGTAAGGCTTTATGCAAAGGGTTCATATGCACGAACTATAACTGACTGAGAACATGAACATGACTAAATGAGGATACATGCATGAATACATAGATTGTAACAGAAGTCACCGCGATACCGAATTTACAGATAACATGGATTTCTGATAACTGATAAACTGTTAGCTGAGTGATTATTTTCTGACAGTCCTGATTCCGAGGGAACTAACTGAGTTCCTTACTGAACTAAGTGACCGCATCTGACAGTCCTGAAATCTTTAGAACTATCTGAGTTCTATTATGAAGACTGAGACTGAGACTGTGAGAGCTAATCATCTAACCGACATGCCCCAAATAAGATAACTGAGTTAGGGTCCAATCTGTAACCCTAATTGGAAGGGTGTCAATACCGTGCCATGGGTAAAGCTGTGGGTGACCCTCATCTTGCAGGTACTCTAAGGAGAATGGTGGAACCCTCATCTAATAGGTTAAGAAACCTCATCAACCCTCAACTAGTAGGTTTGATGTCTCAACCAACACTTGCTACGTAGTTTTGGAATGTAAGGATTGGCTCTAAGATCACACCTTCTACTATCAGGTGAGTTCCCATCCTTGGGTCCACTCGGTGTTGAATCCTACTCCCAACTGGATAGACATCGAACTGAGTATACTGAGCTAAACTGGACTGAGTTTACTGAGTTTCGTTGACTGACAGATTACTACTAAATTCTGCTAACTGATTGAGTTTACTGAGTTTTCCTTAGGTCTGTAACTGACTGAGTTCTGAAACTGACTGAGAGTACTACTGATCGTGACATGAATGAGATTACTCTATATCTGACACTGGCTCTAGGAACATAGCTAAATTGTTGGGTATTAAATATCCCTAGGACTCGATAGCATGAATATTAATAAAACATGACACTTCTTGAGTACATGTCAATAGTCAACAATTCATAATACAATCAATGATGTATTTCATCAAGAACTTGATAGTCATGAACTTGTACATGAATAGGAATGCATACTAACATATCATAATTCCATAATTTCAATCTCATGAACATTCCATCAAACATTTACAAAGCCCAACTTTAACATGGAAGTCACCTTGAACATGTGGGTATAGCATGAATTCATCATTTAGATCACAAATGGGTCACAAGTGCACAAATTGTTCACTTAAGCATTTTATCCAACACCTAGAAGGCATGACCTTGTACTTGGGCATGAACAACATGGTAAAGCATCATGATCATCATATTAAATTCATAATTCAAGGGTTTAACATAAGAGAACCAAAATTCCACATACATACTATCATAATATCATGAAATATATTAAAGATTTCAACTTGAAATCCATACAATCACATCAACATGGATACAAATCAACACACACAACATGAACATCATTATTCAAGCTTTAAAAATGGATTCTTGAACTCCAAGGGTGGAAGGGAACCTTGGATGAACACCTTACATACCTTGTTATTAGATTCTTCGAAGATTGACGGTGAAATCTTGATGATTTGAACCTCCAATTAGAAACCCTAGGACTTGTTCTTGAGAGAATTTGAGAGAAAGTGAGTATATTTTGCTTAATGAGGGTTGAATCTCGTGCTTTAGAGCTATATAGGTGTGGGGAAATGACCCTTTTACCCTTAAAATTTTGGGGCTGGACTACAGAAATTGGCCCAGCCAAACTGGCCAGAGCGCCGCGGTGCCTGGTCCGCCGGACTGGGTGAGGCGCCGCCTTACCCATAGCGGTGACCCCCAGGTACCGTACTGGGAGAGGCATCACAGGCTAATCTCCCTGAGCTACTGTTTTGCCATACTAAACATGCCCTTATGCATGTCCAAAAATTTCAAAACTTACCCGAGATGTACTATTGAACTCCCCGATCATGAATCAACCAAAAATTTAAATTTTTGAGGTCAAAAAGGTCACGAAATAAATCCTCAAAGTTCGAAGGCTTAAAAAGAGACTAAGTCCTTAACACTTAGCTAAAATTTTCTAAGTGTTAGATCTCTTATCATACTTTAAAGGGCTGAGTTAGACTTAGGATTTCGGAAGATCTTACAATATCTCCCCCTTGGAAACATTCTTCCTCGAATGAGACTGACTGAATCGAGAACACTGATAGACTGAACTTATTTACTGTACATGAACATCTAAAACATGATTACATGACTGACATTACTGGAAAACTAAGATTCATATTGAACATGCATATCTGATGCATGAGTACATGATTGATCTGAATCATGAATGCATGATTGGGATTTCTGATAAACTGAGTTTTCTCATAGTGAGAATGCATATTTGATATATGAGTACATGACTGAACTGATACATAAACATATGACTGAATATGCAATGGTAATTAATACCACGTTTATAATGAAAGTCTGAATATGGAACTAAGTAAGCTTAAGGAAAACTGTTACTTTGGGCTGAGTCTGAGTTTACGGAGAAGAGGTGAGGATACTTGGTACGCATATCTGTTTCTTCTTCCTAAGTAGATTCCTCAATGGAGTGATTCCGCCAAAGAACTTTGACTAGAGGGACTTCTTTGTTCCTTAGTCTACGAATCTGATAGTCAAGAATTTTGACTGGAATCTCTTCGTAAGAGAGGCTTTTCTGAACATCTATGCCCTCTATTGGGACTACAACTGCTGGGTCACCTATGCACTTCTTAAGTAAGGAGACATGAAACACTGGATGGACTGAAGCTAGATCTGAAGGAAATTCTAGCTCATAAGCTACTTTGCCAAAACGACTGAGAATTTTGAAGGGACCGACATATCGAGGACTGAACTTTCCCTTTTTGCCAAATCTCTTCACTCCTTTTACAGGAGAGATTTTTAGATACATATAATCACTAATCTCGAACTCGAGATCCTTTCTATGCACATCTATGTACGATTTCTGTTGACTCTGAGCTGTCTTAAGCCTTTTTTTGATCAACTGAACTTTTCTAAGGTGTCGAATACCAAGTCAAGCCCTAAAACTACGGTCTCACCGACTTCAAACCAACCGATTGGAGATCTGTATCTCCTACCGTAGAGGGCTTCAAATAGAGCCATCTGAATACTGGAATGATAACTATTGTTGTATGAAAACTCAATCAACGGCAAGTGGTCATCCCAATTACCTTTAAAGTCAATTGCACACGCCTTTAACATATCTTCCAAGGTCTGAATGGTCCTTTCTGCCTGACCATCTGTCTACGGATAAAAGGCTTTACTGAGGAAAACTCGGGTACCAAGACCCTTTTGGAATGCTTTCAAGAAATGAGAAGTGAACTGAGTACCTCTATCTGAGATAATGGATAATGAAACACCGTGCAACCTAACCAACTCTCTGACATAGAGTTTGCCGTAATCCTCGACTGAATAAGAGGTCTGAACTAGAAGAAAATAAGATAATTTAGTCATCCTATCTACGATAACCCAAACTAAATCATGCTGACGATGAGTACGAGGCAAACCCATCACGAAGTTCATATTCACTTCTTCCCACTTCCAAGTGGGAATACTGAACTCTTGTATGGACCTACTAGGCCTGATGCTCAATCTTGACCTGCTGACATGTTGAGCATTTAACTACAAACTCTGCAACATCTCTCTTTATCCCACTCCACCAATAGATCTCCCAAAAATCATGATACATCTTAGTGTCCCCTGGATGAATAGAGTAACGCGCACCATGAGTTTCTGCAAGAATTTGCTGCCTTAAGTTATTTACACCTGGCATACATAGACGATCCTGACAATGTAACACACCATCTCCCCCTTGGGAGAAAACCTCAATCTTCTGATCTCTGACTGACTCTTTTAGCTTGACTAGACTGGGATCTCTATCTTGCTTTTCCTTTACTTTGGAAACTAGAGATGATTCTGAACTATTCTGAACCCACCCACTACCTTCGGCTGAATCGACTAAGCGGACACCTAGTCGGGTAAGCTGGTGAAATTCCTAAACCAACTTCTTTTTTACATTGGCTTTGCCCGAATGATAAAGAACACTCATGTCATAATCTTTCAAGAGCTCTAACCACCTTCTCTGATGGAGGTTAAGGTATTTCTAAGAGAACACATACTGGAGGATTTTATGATCTGTTAACACATCTACATGTACCCCATCTAAGTAATGCTTCCAGATCTTTAAGGCAAAAACTACGGATGCTAACTCAAGATCATGAGTAGGATAATTCTTCTCATGAGGCTTAAGTTGTTTGGAGGCGTAGGCTATGACCTTACCATGCTGCATAAGGATACAACCCAAACCTACTCTGGATGCATTACAGTACATGAAAACCCCATCTAAACCATCTGGAAGAGTCAAGACTGGAGCTGAGGTGAGTTGAGTCTTCAACTCCTGAAAACTCTTTTCACTTGAATTTGACCACTGAAATTGAACTTTCTTCTAAGTCATCTGGACATAGGGGATGTAATAGAAGAAAACCCTTCAACAAACCGACGATAATAGCCAGCCAAACCCAAGAAACTATTGATATCTGATGGAGAGATGGGTCTGGGCCAGTTTCTCACAACTTTGGTCTTTTGGGGATCAACTCTAAAGCCATCACCTGAAACTATATGACCAAGGAATGCCATTGACCTTATCCAAAATTCGCACTTACTGAATTTGGCGAATAACTGATGATTTCTGAGAGTCTGCAACACTGTTCTGAGATGGTATGCATGATCATATTCACTGCAAAAATAGACAAGAATGTCATCTATGAAGACTATGAAGAACATGTCCAAGTACTGCTTAAACACATGATTCATCAAGTCCATGAAGTCTGCTGGGGCATTGGTAAGACCAAAGGACACGACTAAGAATTCGAAGTGACCATACCGAGTTCTGAAGGCTGTCTTCGGGATATCACATTCTTTGACTCTGAGCTGATGATAGCCTGATCTGAGGTCTATCTTGGATAAATAACTGACACCCTAAAGTAGGTCAAAAAAGTCATCGATTCTGGGAAGTGGATACTTGTTCTTGATCGTGACTTTATTGAGTTAACGGTAGTCTATACACATTCTGAGAGAACCATCTTTCTTGCACACGAATAAAAACTAGTGTACCCCACAGGGACACACTGGGTCTGATGAATCCCTTATCTAAGAGATCTTTTAACTGTTCTTTTAATTCTCGAAGTTCTGCTGGTGCCATTCTGTATGGAGGAATAGATATGGGCTGAGTATCTGGAAGAAGGTCTATTCCAAAGTCAATTTCCCTTTCGGAAGGAACTTCGGGAAAGACATTTGAGTATTCATTCACTACTGGGACTGAATCAAGACTGGGAGTTTTTGAATTAGAGTTTCTAACTCGCACAAGATGATAGACACATCCCTTATATATCATTCTCCTAGCTCTTAGGTAGGAAACAAGATGATCCCTGAATGCTAAAGTACTACCCCTCCACTCTAGGACAGGTTCATTCGAAAACTAAAACTGGACAATTCTGTTTCTGTAGTTGACTATGGCATAGAAGGAATAAAGACAATCCATGCCAAGAATGATATCAAAATCAGTCATCTCTAGTTTGAATTAGTCTACTGAAGTGGCTTTCTGAGATACCATAACCAAAAAGTTCTTTTATACCCGCTGGGCTATGATGGTTTTACCCACTGGGGTGGATACTGAAAAAGGCTTTGCTAAAATTTCGGGACTGACTCCAAAATCAACTACTATATTAGGAGTTACAAAATACAAAGAAGCTCCTAGATTTAGCAAAGCGTAAACATGCAAATCATAAACCTATAACGTACCAGTGACCACATCAGGAGAGCTTTCTTGATCTTGTCAGAACTGAAGAGCATAGAGTCTATTTAGGCGCTAACCACTGGTGGCACTGGATGAGGCACCCTACTGATTCGAGTGACCAGACTGATCTAGAAGAGGTTACGCTGACTTTGGGAACCTGACTGAGGACAATCTCTGACTTTGTGTCCTGGTTTGCCACATTTGAAACATATATCTCTGTTAGTCCTGTAGACATCCTGATGGTTCTTGCCGTAGGTCTGAAAAAGGAGATGGGTTCGGGCACTGCTAACACTGCCCTGAGGTTTAGGGCCTGATGCCCTATCCCTATTGCTGTCTTTGAATTTAAGCACTGGAGTACTGACTAAGGAAGGAGATGGAACTGAAGACTTCAGGCGGAACTGAGAACGATTCCCACCCTCTGACTTAGGCTTAGTAAAATTGAAACTACCTGTTCTAGCTCTCTTATTCTGTTTTTCTCTCTCTTTATTCTTATGCTCCTCTATCTGTTGAGCATGGACCATAAACCTGGTTATGTCCATCTCACTAATCAACATTGCGGTCCTGCACTCCTTGACCACACTATCATTTGCTCTAGACACAAACTTACTCATATTAGATCTGCTGTCTGCCACCACATGATGAGCGTATCTAGCTAATTAAGTAAACTTGAGGGAATACTCTTTCACTATATTTCCCTGCCCGAGGTTGATAAATTCTAATACCTTAGCTTCTCTAAGCTCTAGGGAAAAGAATCTATCTAGGAAAGCAAAGGCAAACTCCTCCCATTCAATGGGCCCTGCATCCACGACCCTCTCTGCTTTTCACTGTTTAAACCATATGTGAGACACATCTTGCAATTGATATACAACTAGCTTAGAACTTTCACTAGCTTTCACCACCATAATATCTGTGACCTTCTGCACTTGATCAAGGAATTCCGAGGGTCCTCATCTGACTTAGACCAGGTAAAAGATGGAGGGTTCATTCAGGTGAAGCCTCAAATCCTGTCTACAGCTGAATTGGCCCGCTGGGTTGGCTGGAACGACATCTGGCCATTCATTCTGAGCAACAACTAAATTAGCAAGAGTAGTGAAGACAACTCTGAATTCTGCGTGAGAGACGTGCTCATCAGGGGATCTGCTTGAACAGGCTGAGGTGCTGCCTGGTTTCCAGTTCTTCTTCCGTTACCCTTCATGGGAGGCTTTTACGGTAAATGAAAAAGAGAAATGGATTAGACTGAGAGTTTAACTTAAGCTCATACTCATTCGCACGACATGAATACTGAAAGAAGGGAAACTGTTCCTAAAACATCTTATAACCTCCTGTCCATAAGTGTGGTGCACAACACACCCATGCACAAGACTCTATTAGATGCGGCTTTCATAATTTCTAGGACACTGTTGAACCTTAAGATTTGATACCAAGTTTGTAATGCCCCGAGTATGGTACCCTGGATGCTCCACGATGCTCCATGATGCTCATAATCCTGAAGGACCACAAGCTAGTCCATGACTGGTACCTGCTGCAAATACTGAATAATAATACTGTAAAATATAGAATAATGGGCTGAAATGCCATAAGGTTCAATACTGAACTATAACTGAAATGCGGTATAACAATACCAAAACTGAAATACTATTTGAAAAACACCATAGTCTGAAATATCTAGTCTGAAAAGCCTTTAAAACTGTTTGAACTATGGAGTTGATAGGACAGTCCCCCAACTAACTCCAACTGCTGAAAATAAATAAGTACTAAAATATATAATAATCATGTCCTCGAACAATGAGGACTCACCACTGACTCTGACTGCCGAAATCTGAACTGCTAAGGGTGCTCTGGAGCTCATGGTTATGAACCTATGGTATGAAATACCATAGCGTAAGAGAAAAGTATATTTCAGTATGTGAGAATGTACTGGTATGGAAAGTGAGGTAAGGCTATATGCAAGGGGTTCATATGCATGAACTATAACTGACTGAGAACATGAACACGACTGAATGAGGATACATGCATGAATACATAGGCTGTAACTGAAGTCATCACAACACTGAATTTACTAATAACATGAATTTTAGATAACTGATATACTGTTAGCTGAGTGACTATTTTCTGACAGTCCTGATTTTGAGGGAACTACCTGAGTTCCATACTAAACTGAGTGATTGTATCTGATAGTCTTGAAATCTGTAGAACTATCTAAGTTCTATTATGAAGACTGAGACTGAGATTGTGGGGGGTAATTATCTAACCGACATGCCCCAAATAAGATAACTGAGTTGGGTTCCAATCTATAACCCCAATTGGAAGGGTGTCAATACCGTGCCACGGGTAAGGACAAACTGTAAGTGACCCTCATCTAGCAGGTACTCTAAGGAGAATGGTGGGACCCTCATCTAACAACTTAAGCCACCTCATCAACCCTCAACTAGTAGGTTTGATGTATCAACCTACGCCTGCTACGTAGTTTTAGAACACAAGGATTGCTTCTATGAATCACACCCTCTACTATCAGATAAGTTCCCATCCTTGCGTTCACTCGGTGCTGCATCCTACTTCCAACTGAATAGACATTGAACTGAGTATACTAAGCTGAACTAGACTGAGTTCACTGAGTTTTGTTGACTGACAGATTACTACTGAATTCTGCTAACTGACTGAGTTTACTGAGATTTCTGAGTTTTCTTGAGGTCTGTAACAGAATGAGTTCTACTGAGTTCTAAAACTGACTGAGAGTACTATTGATCGTGCATGACTGAGATTACTTTATCTCTGACACTGGCTCTAGGCACACAACTAAATTATTGGGTATTAAATACCCCCAGGACTCGATAGCATGAATATTAATAAAACATGACACTTCTCGAGTACATGTCAATAGTCAACAATTAATAATACAATCAATGGGGTATTTCATCAAGAATTTAATAGTCATGAACTTGTACATGAATAGGAATGCATACTAACATATCATAATTCCATAATTTCAATCTCATGAACATTCCATCAAACATTTTCAAAGCACATCTTTAACATGAAAGTCATCTTGAACATGTGGGTATAGCAAGAATTCATTATTTAGATCACAAATAGGTCATAAGTGCACAAATTGTTCACTTAAGCATTTTATCAAACACCTAGAAGGCATGACCTTGTACTTGGGCATGAACAACATGGTAAAGCATCATGATCATCATATTAAATTCATAATTCAAGAGTTTAACATAAGAGAACCAAAATTCCACATATATACTCATAATATCATGAAATATATTAAAGATTTCAACTTGAAATACATACAACCACATCAACATGGATACAAACCAACACACACAACATGAACATCATTATTCAAGCTTTAAAAAGGGATTCTTGAACTCCAAGGGTGGAAGGGACCCTTGGATGACTACCTTACATACCTTGTTATTAGATTCTTAGAAGATTGACGGTGAAATCTTGATGATATGAACCACCAATTAGAAATCCTAGGACTTGTTCTTGAGAGAATTTGAGAGAAAGTGAGTATATTTTGCTTAATAAGGGTTGAATCTCGTGTTTTAGGGTTATATAGGGGTGGGGGAAATGACCCTTTTGCCTTTAAAATTTCAAGGATGGACTGTAGAAATTGGCCTAGCCGGACTGGCCAGGGCGCCACGGTGCCTAGTCCGCCAGACTGGCGTGTCGCCACCTTGCCCATCGCGATGACCCCCAGGTACTGTACTGGGCGAGGCGTCGCGGGCTAATCGCCCCGAGCTACTGTTTTGCCATACCAAGCATGCCCTTACGCATGTCCAAAAATTCCAAAACTCACCCGAGATGTACTATTGACTTCCCCGATCATGAATCAACAAAAAAATTAAATTTTTTGAGGTTGGGAAGGTCAGAAATAAATCCTCGAAGTTCGAAGGCTTAAAAAGAGACTAAGTCCTTAACACTTAGCTAAAATTTTCTAAATGTTGGATCCCTTATCATGCTTTAAGGGGCTGAGTTAGAATTAGAACTTCGTGGGATCTTACACTCTCATGTTTAACTAGAATTTAAAAATTACAAATAAAATCAAAATTTAAAAATTCAACCACTTTGAAACAGCCAAAACAAATAGCGAAATCAAATAGTTTAAGCACTTCAAGACAAGTCTAAACGTCACAATCCAAAACAAACACCAATTCTAATATTTTTAGTCTAAATGTCACAATCATAAATAAGAACCAACCACTATAATATAATCATCTGATTTACTATCTTTCCTATCCTCAAATACTTGCGGCATATGCTTCTTGACTAATGCTTCAAACTTGGCATCACTAACTGAACAGTGTTGAATCAACTTTTTAATTTTTGTTCTCATCGTTTCCATTTCTTCTGTATTTTACAAAATAGAAGCGGAGTTGGGCAATATTGGGGAAGAACTACTCAAGGATTGGTCAACTCCTAGCCCCTAGGTTTTACCCTTCTTTGGACCACCTACGACAGTTGTCCATATTCTGTCATATCGACAGGCGATGGTTGGACCATGGTACCATCCTCTGAAGCAGGTTGGGTTTGATGCCAATCTTCAATGTTTTTTAGAAATCCTTCCTGAAAGAAAAATAATTATCATTATGTAAACAAGATAAGTTTAATAATAAGAAAATAATGTATATAAATTTTATTATCTTACATATGCATCCTTAGCACACGGTTTGATCCATTCTTCTTTGTACCGTCCGGTTTTTTCTTCTTATGTGTCTCTTCAAAGGTCTTAGAAAGAGGTACACATACTCCCTCATTTAAGAATTTCTGAATTTTTTTACCCATATACAGGTCAATGCTACTGTAAAAGTTCAGCTATGTATGGACTTAAAGAACATGAAAAATTTATCATCACTCTCATCAACACAAGTATGCTTATATAAATGGAAAGTGACCTAATCATGTCTCGGCTGAGATTTGAACCCTGATATATGAAAGATTTTCATCCACTTTATTTTATGACAAAGCAAAAGAGAAAGGGATACTGATATGGTTGCAGACACTAGTTTGCTAAACAAAAGTCAAACAAGGTCCCCCGTTAAGATACGAGTCCGATAATCTCAGTGCAATGATTGAACATAGTCAAAAATGGCGTGTCAGAATAACAATTCTATTTTTTTATTTATCTTGTTTATTTCAAAGGGCTATTGACTTTTCAGTTATCCATGAAAATCACTGGCACAGCAGAGAGGGCAACCACCCTTTACGGAAAATCCCAATCGCTACTGCCTCATTCTTCATCCTTTCAAGGCTGTGTTCATCTGATACTAAACAAATATAGTGTGATACAGTAGGATTGTAAGATGCTTCAAATTAAAGCTTATAGTAGAAAATCGGGTGTTTAACATATTCCAAAAATAAATCACAAAAAAGATTACTTTTTTCACTCTTTTCATGAAAATAGGGCTCAGATTTGTTCTATGACAAGGCAAAAGAGAAGACAGCCACCCCGTGGCTGCACACATTGATTGTAGGGGAGATAGAAGCCTTAATCATAGGGCATACACAATGTTGCCATGCCAAGATATGGGTCGGGTCGTTCCATGCCAGAGTTGGTTAGCCCAGAAATAGAAACACCATCATCACTACCTCTTTATGTAACTTCTATCAACACAGTAACTCATACACAAAAAAAAACAAGCGATTTTCCTAGTTTAGAAAATGTAGTCCAGTGCATTAAGATCCTACTATACACGAGTTCCGGAGAAGCACCGGATCACAAGGGTCTATTGGTTTTCCCGACCCGACTAGAATCACCATCCAAGAGAATGAAATAGGTTATGGAGGGCTCAGATTTGCTGTTTTAGAACAAACCAAAAGAGGAGCAACACCGCCATGGCTACAGACACCAGTTTGCTATTCAAAGCCATAACCGGGTCGCCCTGCCAATATATGAGACGTGTTATTCTCGATGCTGTGATTGAGCATAGTCAAGAAATGAAGGAATTAATCATCACAACCCCTTTATAATATCATTATCAGCAACAACAACACAAAGAACTGCTTTCAATATCTTTTTCCTTACTTTTTATTTTAAAGAGTTGTTGGATTGTTTGGTTATCAATGGTGAAACTAGTGTCTGCAGCCATAGAGTGGAGCTATCAAGCATATAGACTTTTTAATTTTTACTTTATTACTCTTCAGATACTTTCAGTTCCTTTTATGCATCTTCTTTTGTAGAGCAAACATGCTAGAATGTACAGACCAAAAAAGGATGTCATCTTTTCACTTACTGTGGATATAACACAACTTCTCAACATGATCAGAATCAATATAACTATAATTTTATGCTGGTTTTCAATACACACAACCTCTTTTCCTAGATTTTCAAGAACATTGCTATTCAAAATGACTTGTACAAAAACACTGTATGCTATGTGGAATGAGAGACTTCCAGTTAAAGACTTCCAATTATTGTTAAAGAATTTTAGTACGAAAGCCTTGTATTCCCTATCCATTTATTGTTAAAGACTTCTAGTTAGCTTAATTGGGAATATTTATCAGCCAAAAGAAACAAGAAACTCGACTAATAAGCACTATGCACTATCAAAGTTCAGACTTTATAGTTAAACGCTTAATAGGTAGGTTATTAATAAAAATTAAATTCAGACTTCCAGTTAGCTTAATTGCAGCTACAGAAGACACAAATTTGACAATAACTACAAGTTATCTACTCAAAGTATCACATGTAAATGGATAAAGGGGTTGGACAGGAATAGTACCAGTCTTCATTGGTGGGTAGCGAATCTCATCGAACCTACGGTGTGCAGTGAGCCACCCATTTCAGAGACTCGATTTGCCTTTACTTGTTCCCTCTTCGCCTTATATTCAAGAGTGTCCCACAATATCAAGAACTGAGTCCACACTTCATCATTCAACCAACCAGGTTTTACCAATTTCCTCTGGGCCTCATAAAAGTATTTTTTGATCTGTAGTACTTCAATAAATGGGTGTAGCAACTTTTAAGAAAAACAAAAATCAAAAGGGAGTACCAAGAAGAAGTTGTCTTGACACTTGATAATCAAAGTTGTTGAGTCACGGAAAATCCAAGAGCTGTCGTGAGCTTCTTGCTGAGTCACGAAAAATCTAAGAGCCGTTGAGTCACGAAAAACACTTGATTAAGTTGTCGTGAGCTTTTTGTTGAGATTGAGAGCAACATTTGTGAGAATGAGAGACGTATTTAGAGATTGAGAGCAATGTTTGTGAGAATGAGAGACGTATTGAGAGATTGAGAGCAATGTTTGTGAGAATGAGAGACGTATTGAGAGATTGAGAGCAATGTTTGTGAGAATGAGAGATTGAGGGAAATCTCTAATTGAAGAATGGACTTGGGTCGGTAAAATCTTGGGCCAGTGCAAAATTGAATATATTTAATTTTCCGACTACATCAGTCGGACATATTTAATATTTAATAATATACTAAATTAATTATTAATAACATTCCGACCACTTCAGTCAAAAATATTTAATATATTTAATTATTAATAATTTTCTGACCACTTCAGTCAGAAGTATTTAATATATTTAATTATTTAATTTTGACTACATCAGTCGAAATATTATTAATTAATAAATTAAATATATTATTAAATAACTTTTCAACCACTGTAGTCGGATATATATTTAATTAAATATTAATTTTCTGTATAAGGGTTTGAATATATATTTAATCATATAATTACTTAATCATTAATAATATTCTGACCATTTCAGTCAAAAATATTTAATATATTTAATTATTAATAATTTTTTGACTACATCAGTCAAAAATATTTAATATATTTAATTATTTAATTCTGACTACTTCAGTCGGAAGATTATTAATTGATAAATTAAATATATTATTAAATAACTTTTCGATCACTATAGTCGGATAAATGCTTAATAATATATTTAATTAATTATTAATTTTCTGTATAAGGGTTTGAGTATATATTGAATTATATACACTCGTTTTCTGTATAAGGATCTTATTATATATCTAGTAATATATTTATTTAATTATTTACGCTTTCGACTACAATGGTCACAAATATATTTAATTAATTATCAATAAATATTCTGACTACAGTAGTCGAAATATATATTTTCCAAAATTTATTGCCAAAATTTTTGACTATTGTTGTCGCAAATAGTATCAAAAAAATATTTTGTTAAAAATAAAAATAAAAAATTATATTTTTCGATCGAAGTAGTCGAAATTTTGCGACTGTTTTTTTTTTCAGTCGAAAATATACGAATTTCTAGTAGTGAGTATATCGGGGCACTGGATGCCGAAATATATTTAAATGTGATGGGTTTGACAAACACCATCAAAAATAAAAATCTGGCATCAAATTAAGACAGGGCTAAGGCCATAATTTTTCTTTGTTATCATCTTGGCGAAGGTTTGAAAATGAAATACCTCACAATTAAGGATCCACTTATATTGTGGAATAATTTAAAAGAAAGATACGACCACCTGAAGATGGTCGTTCTTCCACAAACATATTATGAGTGGACTCATTTGAGGTCTCAGAACTTTAAAAATATAACTGATTATAATTCTGCGATATTCAGAATTAAATCGCAGTTGAATTTATGCGAAAAAAATATAAATGATCACGACATGTTAGAGAAAACATTCTCTACTTTTCCCGACTCGAGTATGCTCCTGCAGCAGCAGTACCGAGAAATGGGATTCAAGAAGTATTTTGAATTGATTTCTCATCTTCTTGTTGTGAAACAACATAATAATTTTTTAATGAAAAATCATGAAAGTTGACCTCCTGTACTGCTCTATTCCCTGAAGTAAATGCTGCACATTTTCATCAAACCCGGCATGAAAGAAGCCCTGGCCCCATTCGTGGTCGTGGTAGATATTTTAATCATAGTGATCTTCATGCACTAAACAATGACCCTCAGCACCAGCAGTTTAAAAAGAAGGGTGGAGCTCCTGAAGCAGCGTCAAGGACGAACACTAAAAATAAATGTTATCGATGTGGAGGAAACGGGCACTGGTCACGTATATGTCGTACGTCAAAGCATCTGGTGAAACTCTATCAGGTGTCCTTTAAGAAATCAGATAATGACATTGAGGCAAACCTTATCTCTGAAGATAATATTGAGCCCATGAATTTAGATGCCTCAGATTTCTTTATAATTTCCGAAGGATATGATGAGTGTTAATCATCATGTAGATGATGAATATGAAATAGTCTGATTGTTTTACTTTCCTATTAAGCCATGTTAGTTTACATTTTCGTTAATAGTATCTCACTAATCTTGTAAATAAATAAAGTTTGTGTAATACGTTATGTGCTAGTAATGCTATAATGTTTACTTTGTTTATATTTTCATTTTGAAGAATATATGAATACTCTTGAAGTAGGAAATCAGAAATTTACTTCTGAAGTAGTAAATATGAAATTAAAGATATGATAAAGAAAATTCCCTACAACTATATGTATACCTAGATTTGCTTCTGAAGTAGCAATATATTGACAAAAGTCTTAAGGTATCATAGTTTGGTATGCTTAAGGCACGTTGTAATAATTAATTTCATTCTCGACGAATGAAATTTTTTGATAAGTTGCTAATTATCCTCCATTCTCAGGGAATAAGATTTTTTGATAAATGTTACAATTACAAATTCATTCCTTGAAGTGAATGTAATATTTAGTAAAGTATATAAATGTGCACTTGACTGTGAAAACCACATTCAGAAGGAGTAGAATGAATTATTCTAAAATTTACCCCCGAAGTAGTAAGTCTGAAATTTATCTCAAATCTACTCCTGAAATAATAGAATCTTGAAAGTTACTCCTGAAGTAGTAAATATGATATTTACTCCCGAAGTAGTAAGATTGTGTAATAGTAAAATCTTGCAAACTACTCTCGAAGTAGAAGACCGTTTACTCTAGTAAATAACTCATGCCATGATAAATTCGGAGTTTACTAGTTTAAATAATTTTATTTGTTGCGTAAATGATGTTGTCATCCTGAAGATGAACATATTGAGTTTTAGACATATAATGAAGAACTGGAAGATTCTTCAAGAACTGTTACTTATTCTCATGATAAGTTAATTGAACCAACTAATGTTGGGACTGAATTCCCTAAATTCTGAAAAACGTAAAAGGTGAATAAGGGTCCATTCATACGTTAATTGATATGATGCATTCATAAGATGGTCACATGTACGTTTATTGTCAATCTACAATTTGACATTCATGAAGTTGCCTTCTCAATTAAATTGAGTCAAGAGAATAATTTTCAGATAATGTAGTCAAGACAATCGGTCTTGATAATGCTGGTTATATTCAAGTTGATTTAGCATTGAATACCTCATATAAATAGCTAAATCATTGTTTAAGAGAACAAAGATAAAAAGTATTGGTATGAAATATATATTGCATACAATAGCACTTGTGTGTATTAGACCAATAAATTATAATCAATTCTTCCCTCTCAATTGGTTTAGGGTCAGGAACCATATATTTTCCATCTAATAGCTTTTGACATGCAGTATGTAATTAATAGATATACCATGATTCACAAAGATGGATTCTCCAAAGTAGATTGGAGTATATGTTAGTTTTCCTAACATAAGGGGGAGATAATAAACAACTAAGAAATATATTGAGAATTATCCTTAGTACGATGCTCATTTAAAAAATAATTCTAGTCAAATGCCAGAAGCATTTGCTGACCCAAAATTGATTTTATATTTAGTTGCAAATGCTCCTACTATATGTCTCCGAAGGACAAAGTCTATAGCATGCATGAAGCATGGTAGATCAATCGGTTCCAAATAAAATAATTTTTGAAAAGAAAATGGAACAAATGATCATAATAAAGAGGCAATATGCTCTTGAAGAGCAACGACATACGCTTCGTGAAACCTCCAGAAGAGATCCAGGTACCTGAAAATAATGATGTGATGAGATCTTAATAAGTTATGTCATAATTTGAACCGATACAAATGATATCTCGTCGACGATATCTTTAGTACAATAGCACCTAATATTCTATAATATTATGAGAATCTGAATTCTATGTTTATTTAAGCATGCTGACGTAGAAATAATTATCAAGTGGAATATGCTTCTTGATTAGCATAAGGTTTATTTGGACTGCAGTCCTGACACTAGAAGATGTCATGTATTTAAGATTGAATGATTCACTTGATAATGAAATTTTGATGAAAATCCCATAAGGATTAAAGATGCCTGAAGCATACTTGATAATGAAATTTACACGAAAATCCTAGAAGGATTAAAGATGCCTGAAGCATATAGTTTAAAGTTTCGAGAATTATATGTAATCAAATTATAAAGATCATTATACGATCTAAAACAATCAGAGCGTATGCGGTATAATCGCCTTAGTGAGTACTTGATAAATGAAGGTTACATAAGTGATGTCATTTCTCCTTATATTTTCATTAAGAAAATGACATTAGAGTTTATTATACTCGCTGTTTTTGTGGATGACATAAATCTCATTGGAACTCCAGAAGAGGTCCAAAAGGCAATTGAATATCTAAAGAAAGAGTCCGAAATGAAAGATCTTGGAAAGACAAAGTTTTGTCTTGGTATGCAGATTGAACATTTAGTAGACGGGATCTTCATCCACCAATATGCCTATACTGAGAATGTCTTGAAATAATTTTACTCGGATAAAACACATTTATTAAAAAATCTAATGATTGTTCGATCACTTGAAGTGAGTAAAGATTCATTCCGACCTTCAGAAGAAGGTGAGGAGATTTTTTATCCTGAAGTACTATATCTCCATGCTATTGGTACACTTATGTGTTCTGCTAATATGCAAGGCTTCATATAGCCCATTCTGTTAATTTGCTAGCCAGGTACAGTTTTCTTTCATGTAGGCATTGAAATGGAGGTAAACATATATTGCGATATCTAAAAGGGCATATTGATATGTGTCTATTTTATACTAACAAAGATAGTTTAGATCTTGTTAGTCATGCAACTGCAGGTTATTTATCTGAACCACATAAAGTAAGATCTCGATCAGGCTATGTGTTTACATACGGAGGTACTGCTATGTCATGACGATCTACAAAGTAGTCTATTGTTGCTACTTCTTCAAGTCATGCTGAGATAATAGCTATTCATGAGGCAAGTAGAGAATGCATATCGCTGAGATCAGTGACACATTCCATCAAAGAGAGATACGACCTGAAGCTCGATATCAAGGTTCCACAATCATATTTGAAGACAATGCAACATGCATAGCTCAATTAAAAGAAGGCTTTATAAAAGGAGATAGAACGAAGCACATCTCGCCGAAGTTATTCTTTACACACGATCTCCAGAAGAATGATGATATTGATGTACAACAAATACGTTCCAGTAATAATTCAGCAAATTTTTTCACTAAATCGTTACCCACTTCAACTCTCGAGAAGGTGGTATATAAGATTGGAATGTGAAGATCGACTAAACCAGTTGAATCGGGGTCTTCATTAGGGGAAGTAAGAATACGCGTTGTACTCTTTTTTTCCTCAAGCAAGGTTTTTATCCCACTGAATTTTTCTTGCTAATGTTTTTAATGAGGAAGCACTCAAATGCGTATTCAGTAGATTTTTCTTTACATGGACATCCAAGGAGGAGTGTTGTAAAGTTAGATGCCATGTGTCCTTTCGAAAGAACATGTGGCATACATTGTGATGGACAAAAAAGACCTAGTCACACTATACCACTTCCATTATTTTATGGTTTCTATTTTTATCTTTGGCTATATATATATAGCCATAATCAATGAAAGAAATGGAGAAAATTTTGCACTCTTCTTTCACGTATTACTCCTTTCTCTTTTGTTATTGTAATATATAATTTTATATTATGTTTTTTTTATACATTAAAAAATTGTTATAAAGAGGTAAGATATGATAAAGATTGATTCCAAAAAAATTGACTTTTAGTGATTTCCTGCTCCATTTAATTTATGTGATTAGCTTGAATTTTGAGAGTCAATTTCTTAATTCTAACAGCAAATTTGAATATAAAATATTTAAAAATAAAATTTTACGTATTTAGAATCTAACAAGTAAGAAATAGTAAAAGTTACAATAATTAACACTTAATATTTAAAAGACATATGAGTTGCGATAAAAAAAACTCATTAAACTCTTAACATTTAAAAAGTGTTAAATAAAAGGGCGACGAAAATATTATATAAGGCTACTGTTACAGAAAGAACGAACTATAATTTAAAAATATACTACTATATATTTGAATTAACAAATTTATGAAACTAAATAGAACCTCACACTATTTATATAGAGAAAAAGAGATAAAATCTCAATTTCAGCCCAATTATGGAATCTTTTGAGATTTCTATTTCACCTCCAAATGGCTCCTCAACACAGAAAAATAGCTCGCTATAAGGTGTCTTCACTTTGAGAAGCAGGGGCAGCTGAAACCTCGTAAAAAAATAGGCGGCCATTTTAGACCCTCAAAGTTGAGGGCCCCTATTTTTTACTGATATATTATATTTTTTTTCTAAAAAAGTTACATATTATTTATAAAAAAAATATTTTTTTATATAAAAAAAATATTATTAGAAGAAGTTCATATATCTAGAGTACTATATCTCAAAAAAGATTAAATGCATTAATTATATTATTACTTGAAAAAATTAATTTAAAAAATTGATTATATAATTAAAAAAATTCATTAAAAAAGATTTTTTTTTTTTTAAAGATTTAAGACTTCCATTTGATTTTGGCCTTAGTCCGCAAATATGCTTGAGCTACCCCTGTTGAGAAGAGAAGGTTTCAAATTGGCCCGAAAGTTGAGGAATGATGCAAAAGCAATGGTTCACGGAGACATGATTGAATGGTTAGGATGTGGAACTTTCAGGTAGAAAACTCGGGGAATCTAGAATTGAATCCAATCCTCATTTAACGCACCAGTTGTGAGCTCATTGCATGATGTTTGCCTCGTATATAATTTATATCTTTTGTATGATTTATAAGTTATTACATAATAAATACATTCCCAGAAGGTGTTCCTCCGAAAAACAAAGACTGAAATAAAAATTATAGAAATTCCCGAATTTCAAAAGCAAAAAGATGCAAAAGCAATGAAGTTTGAAGTTGAAATTGGAAGATGCATATACGTAGGTCATTTACCAAATACTTTGAATGTTCTATTTTAATTTATTCTATATTGTTTGACTTAATATAAAGTTAATTTTTTTTTTATAGTTATATCCTAGAAATTTATGTAATTATAAATTATTTTATTAAGAACTAAAGAATTTTTTTAAAAATAATTATTACTAATTATAAAAAACATTTTCTTAAAATAACTTTTAAAAAAGGTATAATAAATGTACATGTGGCACATGGCAACTTTAATTTCCAATAACAATACGTGCAAACTATTAAAGGAAAAGGACATTGTGGGTGTGTTTGGTATGATGCAAAATATTTTTCATGGAAAATATTTTTCTGGAAAAATTTTTCCTGGAAAATAAGTTGGTTTTCTACTTATTTTTTTATGTTTGGTTGGTGAGTGGAAAATATTTTTTGAAAAATATTTTATGGTGTTTGGTTGGTAAGTAGAAAATATTTTTCAGAAATATATTTTCTAGTGTTTGGTTGGTGAGTGAAAAATATTTTTTAGAAAATACTACTAACTATTAACTAGTATATCACTGCCTGAACAAATTTAAGCATAGCAAATAATATCAATATCGAGTATTAAGATATTACAAGTTACTAAATTTTAAGCAATTACTAATTAGCAAACATAGGAGACACTTTTAAACATTTTATCAGGACAATCTCAAGATACCACAATCAATAGAAATACATTTGAACGACGAGCTTATGCAACCTTGTGAAACAAGCTGCAACGATGACAAAATGGAATATGCAATTAGCAAAAGTAACATAGATAAGTCTTCCTCTATGCACATGGAAATAACAATACATTCAACGAACATTGAAAACAAGAAAAAATTCGGACTTCAATATTTTTTATTTCAAGCAGTGAAAAATTGGAGTAAAGCACAGTGAAAAATGTTTTTGAGTAATGTGAATTTTTTGAGTAATGTGAATTTGAGTGTTGTTGGGGTGGAGGAAGAGGCGTGGGGTGGGGGTGGGGCATAAAAGTCACATTTGTCATTTTCTGAAAAAATGACTTCTCTTGGTCTATGAGGGAAGTCATTTTCCCTCAAATAGAGGAAAATAAGTCATTTTGGAAAATATTTTTCCAATGTTTTAGTACAACCAAACAAGAAAAAATAAGAAAACATTTTCCATCATACCAAACACACTCTGTATAGGCTTTTTTTTTTTTTAAAAAATAGCCTAAGTTTGAACATATGGACACATAGTGTCCTGCCGGAAACAAATCCCACTTTATGGTCATTGGGTCACTTGGCCATCTTCAGGCCTTCCCTTTGGCCATTGGGCCATTTTTCGGCCCTTGGTTCTTTACTTTTTTTTTTTTGATATGAAATTTTAAACTGAAAAATATTTTACTTTTTTTATTGTTTAAAAATAATAATTAAGTATAATTGTATAAAAAGGATATAATTGTTATATAAATATGCATAACACAACCTAACACTTTTGGTCGGCTTCTGGATGATATTATGCAAATATCATCAATGCTAATTTTTGTTTTCACTATATTAATCTTATTTTTTTTTATTTCTGTTTTAATTCTAGCTATTTTATGTCCTACAATTTTATTTCTTTGCACTTCACCTTTTCTACTTGATAAGATATATGTATTGAAATTATATAATTTTATAATACACACACACACACATTCGAATAATAATTGCAGCTAAAGGTTGTATAGAATATGTATAAAACCTGTATAATTGTTGTATAAAATGTGTATAGAAACTATATATATATAAGGTGTATAGAAATTGTATCATTGTTGTATAAAATCTATATATGTATAAAATGTGTATAGAAACTGTATAATTATTATATAAAATGTGTATAAATATTATATAATTATTGTATAAAATGTGTATAGAAACTATATATATATATAAGGTGTATAGAAACTGTATCATTGTTGTATAAATCTGTATATGTATAAAATGTGCATAAAAATTGTATAATAGTTGTATAATATACATATATACGATGTGTATAAAAACTATATCATTATTGCATAACTATTATATAGAATATGTATATGTACAAAATGTGTGTAAAAATTGTATCATCGTTTATTAAAACAAGTATATGTGTCATTAAAATATGTTATTTTAAAAAAATTGTATTTCAAAAAACTACAAATTTTTTTTGATCACGACATTATAGATTAGTCTTTGATTATTTTAAAAGAGAACTGCAAAATTTTAGTTGATTGTTTATTGATAGAATTAAAAAAATAACTAGGAACATCAGTTTTTAAGAAAAAAAAAATGAGGACAACCAAACAAAAAGGGAAAAAGAAGAAAACACTACCAGGAAAAAAAAATAACCAACAACGGAAAAATAAAAATATTTTTTACACTTTATATAATAATAATAATAATAATAATAATAATAATAATAATAATAATAATAATAATAATAATAAAAGAAGCAAAAAGAGCAACAACAAAAGTAAAACAAAAAAGATAAAATCAGCAAAATTTAAAAAAATAAAAAATTCAAAGTCAAAGAAAGTTGCGAACTATTGGAATGGCTAAAAAAATGGGATTTTGAATTCATAGCCATTTTCGTATCTTTATTTTGTAGGGAGAGGCTATTTTTTTCCTTCACCCAACTATTAATCCATCATATCATTAGCCTCTCCGAATAGATCAGTTGGGCTTGGGCTTTTATTGTAAACATATATCAAAAATAATATCTCTGTTTTTGAGGCTTAATATTTTTTTTTTAGATTTTATGTTAAGAAATTATATTAAATATGTTATTGGTGGTCTTGAGTATTTATGTTAGTCTTTTTAAATAGACATAAAGACCCAATCCCAGCAATAACATATTTAGTATTTTAGGAGTTGTCTGAAAAACGTTATTTTGAACTAATTAATGTTGGTATTAGCTATTAATATTTTCTTCGTTTTATTTTATGTGACATATTTTGATCAAATATAGAGTTTAAGAAATAAAAAAGATTTAACAATGTCTATTAAATTCTTATTTATTAAAAAATATAGTACTACTATCTTAAATTAAATGGGACTTTATAAATGGGATGAAAAAGTGTAAAACTGAAATTGTGTCTTTAAATAATTATTAAATAAAAAATTTTATATTATTTTTTAGGATGAACCAAAAGAGAAATGACTACACATAAAATAAGACAAAGAAAATATTAATTATTCATTGTAAATAATTTTGAGGTTAATTAATACCTATAATTAAACACAAGATAACTAATCCTTAAGGCTTTTATTTTGAAACTACTATACATCATGCATTTTACCTCACACCAAACAACCCTTAAGGCTTCTTCTCAATCTTCTCTCACTTTATATAATGGAACTTTATGTGAATTGATTGCATATTCCAAGGTATGTAATTCATCATGTTCTTTTTTTTTTCATCCCCTTTATCTTTTGTATTTTTAGATTTTCTTTCATTTTGATGGCCAACAATTTGGATGGACCAAGAATGTCTTTTTCTTTCTTTTTGTAGGATTTTGGGCATAGGTTTCAAATATTTTTACTTTATTTGAAATTTAGCAACACATTATGAAGTAGAAGAGGTGGAAAGTGAGGGTTTAAGGGTGACAAAGTTGAGGTTGAGGGTGTTGGTGGAGAAAAATGAGCTAAGAACCCTCTCCAAGTTTCTAATTAAATAAAAGGGACAAGTGGATCCCATTTATTTTTTCTCTTTTTTTTATTTACTTAAGTTAATTAATTAACATAATTAACATAATTAACATAAAAAGGGACTAAATTAGATTATTTGAAACTTGCATTCTTGAAATGGTCTCTCTTGAAACTCACAGATGAAATAGAGAAATTGATTTCCATCTCCTCTTCACGTCAGTTCATTCTCCAGTTCATCCTTTCCTCTTTTCTTCTTCTCCACCATTTTCTTCAAATCTTCTCTTTTAAATCATTCCTCTTCTTTTTACATTTTTTTCTATCAAAAAGATAATCAATTCTATCAAGTTTTTTGATACAAGGTAAATTTTCTTTCTCTTTTCTATATCCAAGCTTAAAACTAGGGTTTGATTGAAAAAAAAATTTAGGGGATTTCTCTTTTCTATATTCAAGCTTTTATTTTGTAGTATTTTAGTGAATTTTGGTGTATATATATTTGACATATTTTGACAGTTACGAAATGCTTTAGTTGCTCTATAATTGCACTATTCTGCTTTATAGTTTTTCTATTTTTAGTTTATATTTTTGCTATTTTATGTAGATAATGGGTCGATATAAGAGGAAGCAAAGAAAAGCATCTTCATCTGTTCCAGATGCTAGGAAAAAATCTAGAGCCTTTGTCCAAAGAAAAATACTGAAAATAATGAGCAGACGATTAGTGAAAAAGAAACACTTCAAAATAGTAATTGCTAGCCATCTATTGAAGAAAAAAGTGATGAAAGTAGCAGCGAGCAATCTGATGAAAAGAAAAATACTAGAGTAAATAACTGTGAGCAATCAGGTGAAGAAAAGAGTGGCGAGAACAACTGCGATAAATCACGTGAAGAGAAAAAAGATGATGGAAGTAATGGTGAGGAATCAAGCAAAAATGAAAAAGGTGGTGAAAGCAAAAGTGAGCAATCAGGCGAAAAAGAAAAAGAAGATAGAACCAATGATATTGGTGGTGATAATTTTTCACAAGGTACTGAATCATCTGATAATAATAGTGAGGTCTCTTCCAGTTCCAGATTATGTTAAAATAATTTCTATTGAAAAGTATAAATTTAAAACCCATTTAAATGTGTTTGGGCCATATTAATCAAAGATCAATTCGAGAGTCGGCTTTGAAGCTCAATTTGTTGAGTTTAGAAAGATTCTAAGAAGTCCGCATATTGTAAATAATTTCAAAAAGACTTGTTTTGGTCATTTTCTGAAGTTGGATGAAAAATAGCAGTACAACTTTCAATAAAGTTAGTACATGGACTTTGTCTTCGTTGAATATTTTGTAAAAAATAAAAGGAGATTTGGTTTGATTATAATGGTTTCCCAATATGTTTTGGAATTAATGAATTTGCTATCGTGACTGGACTTCGATGTCATTCTCTTTCTCCTTTTCCCGATATGTTTTGAAATTAATGAATTTGCTATCGTGACTGGACTTCGATGTGATTCTCTTTCTCCTCTTAGTCAGCAGTTAGCATATATTGAAAAAGAAGGTGAAAAGTTGATTGATGTAGTGGGTAAGTCTCCAAATGCTGATGTACTCATAGAGAAGATGATGGATTCAAAGTTGACAAAAAAGCAAAAGGTGACTTTTAGTGTGGTTTGGTTCTTGCATTATATTTTATGTTCAAAAAGTGTAAATAAGAAGATAGAAACTCAGTGGTTAAATATAGCGTCGAACGAAAATGTATTTGATTCATATCCATGGGGTCGAATAAGCTTTGATCTTACCATTAGCTATCTTTTAAAGAAGCTTGATCCAACCAAATCTCAGTATAACCTTCATGGCTTTCCGTGGGCATTCACGGTAAGTAATTACATTGAAGTTTTCATTTTTTGATTATCAGTTAAACTATTATTGTGACTTTATTGTGCACAATAAGCTACTTTTTACTATTATATTATAGGCTTGGGCATTTGAAGCTGTTTCGATAATTCAACGACTCTCTAAGGATCCTTCACCGAAAAGATCATTCCCACGAATAGTTAGATGGATGATCACAACACCCGCTCACAAGTTAACTGTTGATCCTATTGATCAGACAAGAGAACAAGTAAGATTATGTCTGTACATAATTTTAGTTGTGAAGATTATATATGTTCATAATTTTAGTTGTGTTGTGAAAAACAATAACTTCAAATACTGGACAACTGTACTTGTTTCCACAACTACTTCAGTTGTCCAACAACAGTTGAGTTGTTCCAGTAACTACTTAAGTTGTTCCCACAACTACTTCAGTTGTCCAACAACTATAGAATTTGTTCCCATAACTTCTTCAGTTTTTCAACAACTGTTGAAGTTGTTCCGACAACTTCTCAGTTGTCCAACAACTATTAAAGTTGTTCCTGCAACTAATTCAGTTGTCCAATAACTGTTGAAGTTGTTCCTACAACAACAGACAATCGAAATTATTGTTGAACAATTAAATTAGTTGTTCCAAACTATATAAATTTTTTTTAAATTTAAATGTAGATGCAAAATCAGGTTGTTTACCCTTTTCTTTTCCAACAAACATAGAGAAATAAAGGATTTTTGTTTAAGATATTGAGGCCTATGAAGATTGTTCGGATCCAAAAATTTATGTTTTAAAAGATGAGTTGTACGTGTAACTGCAATAAAGTTGGATATAAGTGGTGGTGAGGAGAATCTTGAGAGAGTTGGTGATGAGAAAAATCTTAATAGGGTTGGTGGGGAGAATAGTGTTATGAGAAATTATGATGTTGAGAGAGATAGCGTTGGTCAGATTGCATTTGATATTTATAGATATTTTGATGGAGTAGAAATAGGTGACTCATATACTACTGATCATGGTTGGGGGGAGATACTCCGGGTGTGACAAAAACAACAAACTTGAATGCTTCTAATGTTGATTGTTGTTGTAAATGTCAAACATGTTGTGATAAACATGATGTCCTTTTGAATGAAGTGAAATCTTTGTCAACAAAGTTAGATGGACAGCAATAAAAAAAGACTATATATCCAAGCTATGCAAGAAAATCTCCTTATACTCCTGCGTTAAAAAGAAGATTGACCATGAATTCTAAGGCCAAAAATGCAAGGAGAAAGAATCGACTGGAAGTGAATTTGTACAAACCTCTTGATGTGGAGAAGAGAGAGGTCTTTAATGACTTCATTAGTAAGAAAGAAGAGGAAAGAAAAATGTATTTGAATAGTGAATTTAATTATCAAAACTTGATGAACATGACTGATCCATATTTCTAGTTTGAGTGCAAGGTAAATATTGCCAACTTTTTACTTTATTCAATTACCTATTGATATTTATTTAACTGTTATTTTTATTTTTGTAATACTCCGAGAATTCCAACGAATATTAGAACCATGCTTCAAGCTTATGAGAAATAAATTATAGTGCGTTGGTAGTTTTATAATCTATCTTAAAGAGTATTAAATCCTCAAATACCTCGTAGCTACTAGGTGAAACAAAACATCCCTTACCGATTGAATTCTTGAGAAGAATATTGTTATAGTCAGATTCAAATGAGCATATCTTGAGTTATACTATGAATTTTTGAGCTCATGACCCACCAACAGATATATAATTGAATTAGCTTTCTAACGATACCAATTTTGCAAAAATATGATATCGGAGTAAAAGGTTATGGACGTTTTACAGTGAGCTTTCTGAACTGCCAAAGTACGAAGGGAAGGCCGACGGACTGTCGGCCAAACCATTGCAACTGAGGCAGTAAGTCCATTTTCTGTCCATAAAGCAACAGTTTGAGGGACGGTCAGTCCCCAGGGAGACGGTTCGTCACCCAAACCGTCCCGCACCTCCGTTTAGCTATTTAAAGACATTTTTAAAGGGATTTTTGGATATTTTTCCATCTTTTATAACCCTTAATTCCATCAATTGAAGAACATAACTCCTCATTCATATTCAACATCAAAATTAGGGTTTCTCTCAAGATTATTCCCCTAGAACAAGATTCAAATCCTTCTTCAAGAAACTAAGATATTCAAGTTCTTCAAGTTCTAGAACCATAAAGAAAACATCAAGATTTGTGTTTTCCAATCCAAGAATGTTCAAAAAACGTTAGATATCTTTCAAAATCAAGCTTTAAGGTATGTTAAGTGTTCATCCTTGGGTATCTTCCACCCTTGGAGTTCAAGAATCTCTTACTACAAGTTAGTTGATATTATAGATCTCATGTTGGATCCAAGTTTAATCTTGATTATGAGATTAAATTGGGTTTTAATTCCATGATTTACCTCAAGATTCATGAAAACTAGTTAATTGTAGTATGATTTATATGAACTTCATGTTGATCTCTTGAACTACAAGTTGGAGTAGTATTCATGATTGGATTTAAGAGTATTCATGATTATAACGTTGATTAGGTTTCTAATCCATGATTAAGTGCAAGATTTATGTGAAATTAATAATTATATGTGTAGTATCATGTGAATTCATGTTAGATCCTTGAAATTGTGAACTTGGTGTTGAAATTGTGATACTCATGTGTTGATTATTATTATGTGCAAATACTATGCCTTTCAAGTGTTTGATGAATTGTTCATGTGAATTAAACTAGAGAAATTATATCATGTAAGCATGTATACTAGTTCATGCCATTCAAGTGTTTGATAAAATGCCTCTATAGTTGCATTATGAAAAAATGTGCATTGTTATGCTTTACAAGAACATGTGATGCTCTACTTTTATGCTATCGAGTTATGAGGGTATTTAATATCCGACAATTTTGCTGCTTACCTAGAGCCAGTGTCAGTTATAAAATAGTTTCAGTTATGTGACAATCAGTTGTAATCTCAGTCAGTTACCAAACTCAGAAAAACTCAGTAATTCAGTATCAGTCCAGTCCAGCCCAGTATTCAGTTCAAACCTCAGTAAACTCAGTCAGTTAACAAAATTCAGTAGTATTTCATCATTCAACGGAACTCAGTAAACTCAGTAACAGTTCAGTCAAGCCTAGTATAAACTAGGAAATCAATTCAGTGTCTATTCAGTTGGGAGTAGGATTCAGCACCGAGTGAATCCAAGGATGGGGACTCACCTACCAGTAGAGGGTGTGATCCTTAGAAAAAATCCTTGCATTCTAGAACTACGTAGACAGCGCAGGTTGAGACATCAAACCTACCAGTTGAGGGTTGGTGAGGTGACCTACCTGCCAATTGAGGGTACCATTATTCTCATTTAGAGCTCCTGCCAGATGAGGGTGACTCAACACTTATGTTTATCCATGGCACGGTACTGACACCCTTCCAGCTGGAGTTACAGGCTTAGAACCCAAATCTATTAAGAAAAAGAGGCATGTCGGTTAGATGATTACCTCCCACAGTCTCAGTTTCAGATTCAGTCTCAGTATAGAATTCAGTTCAGTTCTACAGATCCAGGACTATCAGACATAGTCACTCAGCTCAGTACGAGACTCAGTATAGTTCCATAGAATCATGACTATTAGATACAATCATTTAGTTATTAGTAATACAGTATCAGTAAACTCAGATATCAGTTAATCAGTATTCAGATTTAGTATTCAGTTTTATCACGATCTCAGTCACAGTTTACGTATTCATACATATATTCACACTCAGTTATACTCATGTTATTCAGTTAGTATTGTTCATGCACATGAACCCATGCATATCAGCCTACCTCACTTTATATACCAGTACATTCAACGTACTGACGCATACTTTTCTCTTACGCTATGATGTATTATATCATAGGTTTAGAAACACGAGCTCCTGATCGTACTTAGCAACCTAATCTATCAGCAGTAGACTTTGTGGTGAGTCCTCATAGTTCGAGGACAAAGTTATTATTTAAGTTATCATTATTCAGTTTGTTTCAGTAGCCGAGGTTAGTTGGGGACTTGTCCCATCAACTCCACACTTCAGACAATTTAGAGGCTTTCCAGACTAAAGTATTTCAGACAGACGTATCAGTATTCAGTTTACAATATTTACTTTCAGTTTGAACCTTATGGCTAGTTTTCACCAAATTTTTGCTTTTACAGTATAAGTATTTTCAGTATTTACAGTAGGTACCAGTTATGGGTTAGCTAGTGGTCCTTCGGGATTGCTAGCACCGTGTAGCATTTGGGGTACAGACTCGAGGTATTACAAACTTGGTATCATATCCTAAGGCTCAACAGAGTCCAAGGAAGTCTGAAAGTCGTATATAGTAGAGTCTTGTGAATAGGTGTGTAGTGTGCCATATTTATGGACCAGGGGGTACGAGATATTTTAGGAAGAAGTTCCCTTCTTCCAGTATTCATGTCGTGCGAATTAGCATGAGTTCTAGTTAAACTCTCTGTCTAATCTATTTTTCTCTTCCATTTATAGAATATGCCTCCTAATAGAACTCAAAGAAGGGGAGCTGGAAAACAGTCAACACCTCAGCCCGTTCAGGTAGATCCCTTGGACGAGCATGTATCCCACGTAGAGTTCAGAGAAGCTTTCACCACTTTGGCTTATTCCGTGGCATCCTAGAATACATGCCCAACTTCCGTTTAGGCTAACTCAGTGGATTATTCTGTCGCAGCTAGAATTCAAGACTTCACCCGAACGAACCCTTCATTTTTTACCAGGTCTAAGTCAGATGAGGACCCACAAGAATTCCTTGATCAGGTGCCGAAAGTCATGGATATTATAGGGGTGACTTCTAGTGAGAGTGCAGAGTTAGTCGTATATTAGTTGCAGGATGTGGCTCACTCATGGTTCAAACAATGGAAAGAAGAGAGGGTCGCAGATGCAGAGCCCATAGAATGGGAGGAGTTTGCCACTGCTTTTCTGGATAGATTCTTTCCCCTAGAGTTGAGAGAATTTAAGGTGTTAGAATTTATCAACCTCAGGCAGGGCAATATGACAGTGAAAGAGTATTCCCTCAAGTTTACTCAATTATCCAGATATGCTCCTCATATGGTAGCAGATAGCAGGTCTAAGATGAGTAAGTTTGTGTCTGGAGTAAATGATAGTGTGGTCAAGGAGTGTTGGACCACAATGCTGATCAGTGAGATGGACTTGTCTAGGCTGATGGTCCATGCTCAACAGATAGAGGAGCAGGAGAATAAGGAGAGACAAAAATAGAATAAGAGAGCCAGAACCAATAGTTTCAATTTTGCTCAGCCTAAGTTAGAGTGTGGGAATCGTTCACAGTTCTACCCCAAATCTTCAGTTCTAGCTCCGTCCTCAGCCAGTGCCCCAGTGCCAAAATTTATATACGGCAATAGAGATAGGGTAATGGCCCCTAAACCTCAGGGTAGTATCAGCAGTTCTCCAACCAAACCTTTGTATCAGAAATATGGTAGAAACCACCAAGGTATCTGTAGAGATAGCAACGATGTGTGTTTTGGGTGTAGCAAGCTAAGCCACAGAGTCAGAGATTGTCCTCAATCAGGTTCTCAGGGTCAGTATAACCGTCCCCCAGCTCAGTCTGGTTGCCCGAATCAATAGGGTTCCACATGTAGTTCCACCAGCGGGAAGCGCCCAAACAGACTCTGTGCACTTCAGTCCCGACAGGATCAGGAAAGTTCTCCTGATGTGGTCACTGGTACGTTACAAGTTTATCATGTACATGTTTATGCTTTGCTAGATCCAGGAGCTTCCTTATCCTTTCTTACTCCTTATATAACAGTTGACTTCAGAGTTAGTCTTGAAATCCTAGAAGATCCTTTATCAGTCTCAACCCCAGTGGGTAAATCTATCATAGCCGATAGTTATATAGAAATTATTTGGTTATGGTATCTCAGAAAGTCACTTCAGCAGACTTAGTCGAATTAGAGATGATCGATTTTGATGTCATTCTTGGCATAGATTGGCTTTATTCATGCTATGCCTTAGTCGATTGCAAAAATAGAATTGTCCATTTTTCAGTATTTGAATGAACCTATCCTAGAGCAGAGGGGTAGTACTTCAGAACTTAGGGGTCAGCTTATTTCCTACCTAAGGGCAAGAAAAATAATATCTAAGGGATGTGTCTATCATCTTGCACGAGTTAAAGACTCCAGTTCAGAAACCCCTAATCTTGAATCAGTGTCAGTAGCATATGAATTTCCAGACGTATTTCTCGAAGATCTTATCGGAGTTCCTCTCAAAAGAGAAATCGACTTCAAAAAAGATCTTTTTCCAGATACTCAACCCATATCTATTCTTCTATATAGAATGACACATGCAAAACTCAGAGAATTGAAAGAACAGTTGAAGGATCTCTTAGATCAGGGATTCATCAGACCAGTGTGTCCTCGTGGGGTGCAACGGTTTTATTCGTGCGAAATAAAGATGGTTCTCTCAGAATGTGTATAAACTACCATCAGTTAAATAAGGTCACAGTCTAGAACAAGTATCCACTTCCCAGAATCAATGACTTATTTGACCAAATTTAGGGTGCCATTTACTTTTCTAAGATAGATCTCAGATCAGGCTATCATCATCTTAGAGTCAGAGAATGTGACATCCCAAAAACAGCTTTCAGAACTTGGTATGGTCACTTCGAATTCTTAGTCATGTCCTTTGGTCTTACCAATGCCCCAATAGCTTTCATGGACTTGATGAACTGTGTGTTCAAGCAGTACTTGGACATATTGTTCATAGTCTTCATAGATGACATTCTTGTCTACTTCCGCAGTGAGCATGATCATCCAGACCATCTCAGAATAGTATTACAGACTCTCAGAAACCATCAGCTTTACACCAAATTTAGTAAGTGTGAATTTTGTCTAAGGTCAGTAGCATTTCTCAGCCATATAGTTTTCGGTGATGGCATTAGAGTCGATCCCCAAAAGATCAAAGCAGTAAAAAACTATCCCAGACCCACTTCTCCATCAGATATCAGGAGTTTCTTGGGCTTGGCTGGCTATTACTGATAGTTTGTTGAGGGATTTTCATCTATCACATCCCCTATGTCTAGATTGACTTAGAAGAAAGGCAAATTACAGTGGTAAGATTCATGCAATAAGAGTTTTTAGGAGTTGAAGACTCAACTCACCTCAGACCCAGTTTTTAATCTACAAGATGGTTCAGACGGATTTGTGGTATACTGTGATTCATCTAGAGTAGGTTTGGGTTATATCCTCATGCTACATGGTAAGGTCATAGTCTATGCCTCTAGACATCTTAAGCCTCATGAGAAGAATTATCCAACTCATGATCTTGAGTTAGTAGCTGTAGTGTTTGCCTTAAATATTTGGAGGCACTATATGTATGGGGTGCATGTAGATGTGTTCATAAATCACAAGAGCTTTCAGTATGCATTCTTTCAGAAAGACCTAAACCTCTGACAGAGAAGGTGGTTGGAGTTGTTAAAAGATTATGACATGAGTGTCCTTTATCATCCGGGAAAGGTCAATATAGTGGTTGATGCTCTCAGTAGAATGTCTATGGGTAGTGTTGCTCATGTTGAGGACAATAAGAAGAAATTAGCTCAGGAAGTTCATCATCTTGCCCAACTAGGTGTCCTCTTAGTTGATTCAACAGAAGGTAGTGTGTAGGTTCAGAATAGTTCAGAATCATCTCTAGTATCCGAGGTAAAGGAGAAACAAGATAGAGATCCCAATCTAGTTAAGTTGAAAGAATCAGTCAAAGATCAGAAGGTAGAGATTTTGTTCCAAGGGGGAGATGGTGTGTTACGTTGCTAGGGTCGACTATGTGTGCCAGGGGTAGATTACTTGAGGCAACGAATTCTTGCAGAAGCATATGGTGCGCGCTACTCTATTCATCCAGGGGTAACTAATATGTACTGCGATTTGTGGGATATCTATTGGTGGAGTGGGATGAAGAGAGACATTGCAGAGTTTATGGTTAAGTGCTCAACATGTCAGCAGGTTAAGATTGAGCATCAGAAGCCAAGTGGGTCCATGCAGGATTTCACTATTCCCACTTGAAAGTGGGAAGAAGTGAACATAGACTTTGTGATGGGTTCGCCTCGTACTCGTCGTCATCATGATTTGGTTTGGGTCATTCTAGATAAGATGACCAAATCAGCTCACTTCCTACCAGTTCATACCTCTTATTTAGTCGAGGATTACACCAAACTATATATTAGAGAGTTGGTCAGATTACATGGTGTTTCTTTGTCCATAGTCTCAGACAGAGGTACCCAGTTCACCTCTCATTTCTGGAAAGCACTCTAAAAGGGTCTTGGAACCCGAGTTCACCTCAATACAACCTTTAAACCTCAGACAAATGGTCAGGCAGAAAGGACCATCCAAACTTTAGAAGATATGTTGCAAGCGTGTGCGATTGACTTTAAGGGTAGTTGGGATGACCACTTTTCTTTGATTGAGTTCGTTATAAAAATAACTATCATTCCAGCATTCAGATGGCTCCATTTAAGGCGCTTTATGAAAGGAGATGTAGATCTCTCATTGGTTGGTTTGAAGTGGGTGAGTTCGCAGTGGTAGGGCCTGACCTGGTATGTGATTCCTTAGAAAAAGTTTAGTTGATCAGGGAAAGGCATAAGACAGCTCAGAGCAGGCAAAAATCGTACGCAGATGTGCACAGAAAAGATCTTGAATTTGAGATTGGTGATTATGTTTATTTGAAAATATGTCCTATGAAAGTAGTGAAGAGGTTTGGCAAGAAGGGGAAACTCAGTACCCAATATATCGGTCCTTACTGAATTCTCATCCGCTTCGGGAAGGTAGCTTACGAACTCGAGTTACCGTCAGACTTAGCCTCTGTCCATCCAGTGTTTATGTCTCCTTGATAAAGAGGTGCATAGGTGACCCAACAATCGTAGTTCCTGTAGAGGGCATAAACGTTCAAAACAGTCTCTCTTATGAAGAGGTTCCAGTCGAAATCCTTGACTATCAAATTCGCAGACTGAGGAACAAAGAAGTCCCTCTAGTCAAAGTTCTTTAGTGAAATTAGTACGTTAAGGGAGTTACTTGGGAAGAAGAAATAGATATACAGACCAAGTATCCTCACCTCTTCTCCACAATCTCAGACTTAGCTTAAGGTAATAATTTTCCCTAGAATTTCTCTCTTCCATGCTCAGTTCCAGCTGCATGTCATTCTTATATTATTCGCATTGACTAAACCAGTTGAGTCAGGTGTCATACTTTACACTTAGTCATATAATCATGATTTCAGTATGTATATTCAACATGTAACCTCAATTCTTCAGTGTTCTCAGCTTAACCAACCTCATTCGAGGACAAATATTCCCAAAGGGGAGATATTGTAATACCCCAAGAATCCCAACAAATATTAGAACCATGCTTCAAGATTATGAGAAATAAATTATAGTTCTTTGGTAGTTTTATAATCTAGTTTGATCAGTACTAAAGCCTCAACTACCTCCTAGCTACTAGGTGAAACAAAACATCCCTTACCGATTGAATTCTTGAGAAGAATATTATTATAGTCAGATTCAAATGAGAATATATTGAATTATACAATGAATTTTTGAGCTCATGACCCACTAATATATAGATAATTGAATTAGATTTCCAACGATACTAATCTTTCCAAAATTCGATATCGGAGTAAAAAGTTATGGACGTTTTTTAGTGAGTTGTCCGAACTGCCAAAGTGCAATGGAAAGGCCGATGGGCCATCATGCCAGCAATGAACCGTCGCTCAAAACGTCGCAACTGAGGAAGTAACCCATTTTCGGTCCATAAATCAACGGTTTGAAGGACGGTCAGTCCCCAGGGCGAAGGTTCATCCCAAACCGTCCCGCACCTCCGCTTAGCCATTTAAAGATATTTTAAAAAGGATTTTTGGATCTTTTTAACCCCTAATTCCATCAATTGAAGAATATAACTCCTCATTCATCTTTAACATCAAAATTAGGGTTTCACTCAACATCATTCCCCTAGAACAAGATTCAAATCCATCTTCAAGAAACTAAGATATTCACGTTTTTCTAGGTCAAGAACCATCAAGAAAACATCAAGATTTGTGTTTCCCAATCCAAGAACATTCAAGAAACGTTAGATCTCTTTCAAGATCAAGGTTTAAGGTATGTTAAGTGTTCATCTCTTGGTATCCTTCCACCCTTGGAGTTCAAGAATCTCTTTTAAACTAGAAGTTAGTTGATTTTATAGATCTCATGTTGGATCTGAGTTTAATCTTGATTATGAGATTAAATTGGGTTTAAATTCCATGACTTACCTCAAGATTCATGAAAACTAGTTAATTGTAGTATGATTTATATGAACTTCATGTTGAGATCTTGAACTACAAGTTGGATGTAGTATCCATGATTGGATTTAAGAGTATTCATGATTATAACGTTGATTGAATTTCTAATCCATGATTAAGTGCATGATTTATGTGAAATTAATAATTATATGTGTAGTATATTCTAAATTCATGTTAGAGTCTTGAAATTGTGAACTTGGTGTTGAAATTGTGATACTCGTATGTTGATTATTATTATGTGCAAATACTATGCCTTCCAAGTGTTTGATGAATTGTTCATGTGAATTAAACAAGAGAAATTATATCATGTAAGCATGTATACTAGTTCATGCCATTCAAGTGTTTGATAAAATGCCTCTATAGTTACATTATGAACAAATGTGCATTGTTATGCTTTACAAGAACATGTGATGCTCTACTTTTATGCTATCGAGTTCTGGGGGTATTTAATACCCGACAGTTTAGCTGCTTACTTAGAGCCAGTGTCAGTTATAGAATAGTTTCAGTTACGTCACGATCAGTAGTACTCTCAGTCAGTTACAGAGCTTAGGACAACTAAATAATTCAGTATCAGTCCAGTCCAACCCAGTATTCAGTTCAGACCTCAGTAAACTCAGTCAATTAATAGAATTTAGTAGTATTTTGTCAGTAAACGAAACACAGTGAACTCAGTAACAAAAATTATATGTGTAGTATCTTCTGAAGAAACTAAGATATTCAAGTTTTTCAAGGTCAAGAACCATCAAGAAAACATCAAGATTTGTGTTTCCCAATCCAAGAACGTTCAAGAAACGTTAGATCTCTTTCAATATCAAGCTTTAAGGTATGTTAAGTGTTCATCCTTGGGTATCCTTCCACCCTTGGAGTTCAAGAATCTCTTTTAAACTAGAAGTTAGTTGATTTTATAGATCTCATGTTGGATCTGAGTTTAATCTTGATTATGAGATTAAATTGGGTTTAAATTCCATGACTTACCTCAAGATTCATGAAAACTAGTTAATTGTAGTATGATTTATATGAACTTCATGTTGAGATCTTGAACTACAAGTTGGATGTAGTATCCATGATTGGATTTAAGAGTATTCATGATTATAACGTTGATTGAATTTCTAATCCATGATTAAGTGCAAGATTTTTGTGAAATTAATAATTATATGTGTAGTATCTTCAGGCAGAAAGGACCATCCAAACTTTAGAAGATATGTTGAAAGCGTGTGCGATTGACTTTAAGGGTAGTTGGGATGACCACTTTCCTTTGATTGAGTTCGCTATAACAACAACTATCATTCCAGCATTCAGATGGCTCCGTTTAAGGCGCTTTATGAAAGGAGATGTAGATCTCCCATTGGTTTGTTTGAAGTGGGTAAGGCCGCAGTGGTAGGACCTGACCTGGTATGTGATGCCTTAGAAAAAGTTTAGTTGATCAGGGAAAGACTTAAGACAACTCAGAGCAGGCAAAACTCGTACGCAGATGTGCACAGAAAAGATCTTGAATTTGAGATTGATGATTATGTTTATTTGAAAATATGTCCTATGAAAGTAGTGAAGAGGTTTGGCAAGAAGGGGGAACTCAGTCCCCAATATATCGGTCCTTACTGAATTCTCATCCGCTTCGGGAAGGTAGCTTACGAACTCGAGTTACCTTCAGACTTAGCCTCTGTCCATCCAGTGTTTATGTCTCCTTGATAAAGAAGTGCATAGGTGACCCAACAATCGTAGTTCCTGTAGAGGGCATAAACGTTCATAACAGTCTCTCTTATGAAGAGGTTCCAGTCGAAATCCTTGACTATCAGATTCGCAGACTGAGGAACAAAGAAGTCCCTCTAGTCAAAGTTCTTTAGCGAAATCAGTCCGTTGAGGGAGCTACTTGGGAAAAAGAAACAGATATACAGACCAAGTATCTTCACCTCTTCTCCGCAATCTCAGACTCAGCTTAAGGTAATAATTTTCCCTAGAATTTCTCTCTTCCATGCTCAGTTCCAGCTGCATATCATTCTTATGTCATTCGCATTGACTAAACCAGTTTAGTCAGGTTTCATGCTTTACACTTAGTCATATGATCATTATTTCAGTATGTATATTCAACATGTAACCTCAATTCTTCAGTGTTCTCAGCTTAACCAACCTCATTCGAGGACAAATGTTCCCAAGGGGGAGATATTGTAATACCCCGAGAATCCCAACGAATATTAGAACCATGATTCAAGATTATGAGAAATAAATTATAGTTCTTTGGTAGTTTTATAATCTAGTTTGATCAGTACTAAAGCCTCAACTACCACCTAGCTACTAGGTGAAACAAAACATCCCTTACCGATTGAATTCTTGAGAAGAATATTATTATAGTCAGATTCAAATGAAAATATCTTGAATTATATAATGAATTTTTGAGATAATTACCTACTAATAGATAGATAATTGAATTAGATTTCCAACGATACTAATCTTGCCAAAATCCGATATCAGAGTAAAAAGTTATGGACATTTTTTAGTGAGCTGTCCGAACTACCAAAGTGCAATGGAAAGGCCGATGGACCGTCGCCCAAAACATCGTAACTGAGGAAGTAACCCATTTTTTTCCATAAATCAACGGTTTGAAGGATGGTCAGTCCCCAGGGCGAAGGTTCATCCCAAACCATCCCGCACCTCCGCTTAGCCATTTAAAGATATTTTAAAAAGGATTTTTGGATCTTTTTAACCCCTAATTCCATCAATTGAAGAATATAACTCCTCATTCATCTTTAACATCAAAATTAGGGTTTCACTCAACATCATTCCCCTAGAACAAGATTCAAATCCATCTTCAAGAAACTAAGATATTCACGTTTTTCTAGGTCAAGAACCATCAAGAAAACATCAAGATTTGTGTTTCCCAATCCAAGAACATTCAAGAAACGTTAGATCTCTTTCAAGATCAAGGTTTAAGGTATGTTAAGTGTTCATCTCTTGGTATCCTTCCACCCTTGGAGTTCAAGAATCTCTTTTAAACTAGAAGTTAGTTGATTTTATAGATCTCATGTTGGATCTGAGTTTAATCTTGATTATGAGATTAAATTGGGTTTAAATTCCATGACTTACCTCAAGATTCATGAAAACTAGTTAATTGTAGTATGATTTATATGAACTTCATGTTGAGATCTTGAACTACAAGTTGGATGTAGTATCCATGATTGGATTTAAGAGTATTCATGATTATAACGTTGATTGAATTTCTAATCCATGATTAAGTGCATGATTTATGTGAAATTAATAATTATATGTGTAGTATATTCTAAATTCATGTTAGAGTCTTGAAATTGTGAACTTGGTGTTGAAATTGTGATACTCGTATGTTGATTATTATTATGTGCAAATACTATGCCTTCCAAGTGTTTGATGAATTGTTCATGTGAATTAAATAAGAGAAATTATATCATGTAAGCATGTATACTAGTTCATGCCATTCAAATGTTTGATAAAATGCCTCTATAGTTGCATTATGAACAAATGTTCATTGTTATGCTTTACAAGAACATGTGATGCTCTACTTCTATGCTATCGAGTTCTGGGGTATTTAATACCCGACAGTTTAGCTGCTTACTTAGAGCCAGTGTCAGTTACAGAATAGTTTCAGTTATGTCACGATCAGTAGTACTCTCAGTTAGTTACAGAACTTATTAAAACTAAATAATTCAGTATCAGTCCAGTCCAGCCCAATATTCAGTTCAGACCTCAGTAAACTCAGTCAGTTAACAAAATTCAGTAGTATTTCGTCATTCAACGGAACTCAGTGAACTCAGTAACAGTTCAGTCAAGCCTAGTATGAACTAGAAAATTAGTTCAGTGTCTATTCATTTGGTAGTAAGATTCAGTACTGAGTGAACCCAAGGATGGGGACTCACTTGCCAGTAGAGGGTGTGATCCTTAGAAGAAATCCTTGCGTTCCAGAACTACGTAGCTAGCGTAGGTTGAGACATCAAACCTTCCAGTTGAGGGTTGGTGAGGTGACCTACCTGCCAGTTGAAGGTACCACTATTCTTATTCAGAGCACCTGCCAGATTAGGGTGACACCCGTGGCACAAAACTAACACCCTTCCAGCTGGGGTTACAGGCTTGGGCCCCAAATCTATTCAGAAAAAGGGGTATGTCGTTTAGATGATTACTTCCCACAGTCTCAATTTCATATTTAGTCTCAGTATAGAATTTAGTTCAGTTTTACAGATTCAGAATTATCAGACACAGTCACTCAACTCAGTCGGGACTTGGTATAGTTCCACAAAATCATGACTGTCAGATACAGTCATTTAGTTATTAGTAATACAGTATCAGTAGACTCAGATATCAGTTAATCAGTATTCAGACTCAGTATTCAGTGTTATCACGATCTCAGTCACAGTTTACTTATTCATACATGTATTCACACTCAGTTATACTCATGTTATTCAGTTAGTATTATTCATGCACTTGAACCCATGCATATCATCCTACCTCGCTTTACATACCAGTACATTCAACGTACTGACATATACTTTTCTCTTGCGCTATGATGTCTTATATCATAGGTTCAGATACATGAGCTCCTGATCGCACTTAGCAACCTAATCTATCAGCAACAGACTTTGTGGTGAGTCCTCATAGTTCGAGGATAAAGTTATCATTTCAGTTATTAGTATTTAGTTTGTTTCAGTAGCCGGGGTTAGTTGGGGACTTGTCCCATCAACTCCACACTTCTGACAATTTAGAGGCTTTCTAGACTAAAGTATTTCAGATAGATGTATCAGTATTCAGTTTACAGTATTTACTTTTAGTTTGAACCTTATGGCTATTTTTCGCCAAATTTTTGCTTTTACAGTATTAGTATTTTCAGTATTTACAGTAGGTACCAGTTATGGGTTAGCTAGTGGTCCTTCGGGATTGCTAGTACCATGTAAAGTTTGGGGTACAGACTGGGGCGTTACAATTTTGCACATGTTCATGAAATTTTGTCCCTTATGCACAAGAGATAGATTTGGTTTTCCAGACATTATAACCAAATAGATCTAATTTTGGATCTAAATTTCTGCAATATCTTGTATGATCAGTATAAGACTTTGATTGATAAGAGTTTAGTGAATGGTGCTCCAACAATGCATGAGACACTCACATTATTTGCTATGGACAGTAACATACTCAAATATTGTACTGATAAAAAGCCGTATCCATATGGTCCAAAGTGGGATGGAGCAAAAAGAATTTACATAGTGATGAACATACAAAATACATATTTTATTGCACTCGAGTTTTTGATGGAGAAGGGTTTGATTCAAGTTTATGATTATAATATTGATGTGTGTGATGGGCCAGATTTTCTTAATGCTATTCAAACCATTCTCGAATTATGGATCAAACTACTCAAGCAAAGCGGGATGTTCAATCATTTGCCTAAATTTTTTTTAAATGATGCATGGTCGTATAAGATTCTCAAGGATTTCCCAAAAAGCAATTTTTGTGCAGCATGTAGACCATATGCTTGTGTTTTTATTGATCATTTGCTTACTGGGACGAATTTGATGCTCCTTAATGACAATGAGATGGATAATTTTAGGATGAGATATACTATTGCCGTGATTGAGAAAGAGTTGAATCCTTGAAGGATTAGTTGGGGATATTGACTAGTGTATGAAGTTACTTTTTGTAATTGATTTACAAGAACATTTGGATCAATAAAATTATTTTTTGTGTTAGCTTTTGATTTAACTATTTTAGTATTAACGTATTTGTGCCAGCTACTTTAATTATTTTCAAGTTAAAGTAATTGAACAATAAGTACTTATGTTATCTGTCCAACTAGTTGCTTTACTTGACCCTGTAACTACTTCAGCTGCACAAAAACTACTTCAATTGTCCTTGCAACTACCTCAGTTGTTCCTACAACTAACTCAATTGCACAACAACTACTTTAGTTATCCCTGCAACTACCTCAGTTTTTCCCGTAACTAACTCAGTTGCACAACAACTACTTCAGTTGTCCTTGCAACTACCTTAGTTGTTTCTAAAACTAACTCAGATGCACAATAACTACTTTAGTTTCCCCTGCAACTACCTCAGTTGCACAACAACTACTTCAGTTGTTTAAACAACTACTTCAGTTGTTTAAACAACTACTTCAGTTGTTTAAACAACTACTTTAGTTGTTCCTGCAACTAACTCAGTTGAACAACAACTACTGCAGTTGTTTAAACAACTACTTCAGTTGTTCCTGCAACTAACTCAGTTGCACAACAACTACTGCAGTTGTTTAAACATCTACTTCAGTTGTTTCTACAACTAACTCAGTTTTCGCCGCTTTATTCCCGATTTAGTCTTCTTTTCAGGTGGAGGTATTACTCTCTCTAAAATTTCCAGTGAAAGGTTTCAAAATTCTTCAGCTGGCACCGGATAAATTGGGTCTGCATATACAAGTATGTATGACTCTACCTTATAATATGGAGAAGAATACTCATAAATCATCTTGCCATACTCATCTCTAAATATATGTCTAAATGCTTCCATAGCATGTTGACATGATATTTTATCCAAATCAAACTCTCGACATGAACATGTTTTGTTTCTTAGACAGACCATTGTAATCCCCATTATCTGCGGTAATGTTGAACGTGTCTTCATCTATTTAATGAATAAATAGCTTATTTTCCAGATTCTTGTTAGCCATTATTTTAGTTTCTGCTGAAGGGACAAAGGTGGTTTTTAACTTGGCATATTTCATCCGTCTCTCATGAAATAATTTTGACCATCTCTTACTTATATCATTGAAAAAGGCAGTAATGGGGAATTCTTTTTCTTCCTTGAGCATTGTATAAACAGACTCAGTAATATTTGAGGTCAATACATCATATCTGAAGTTTAAAAATTTAAAAATATCAAGAACCTAAAATACAATCGATTGCAGATCCTCAACAACTATTGCAATTTCTAAAACAACCATCATAGTTGTTGGAACAACTACTGTAGTTGTTGGACCAACTGCTGTAGTTGTTGGAACAACTGCTGTAGTTGTTGGAACAACTATGAAAGTTGTTGCAACAACTACAGTAGTTGTTAGGTACCTGTAATGTTTATATTTGAAACAGTAAAAAAAGTTTACCTGTTTCCTGGAAAATATGCTCTACTCCATTTGTCAAAGCCGATCTTCTGTAGATAATTAGCAACTTCCTCATTGATAATTCTGATTTGTTCAAAATGATCATGAAACACTTCTCTTCGATATGCCTTTGTTGCATGATAATAATGTCCAAGAAAATCTCCACAATGAAAATTTGTATGAGCATTTTCACCAAGATACCTCGTACAACAACCGTGGTGCGCTTCAGGATAAAATTTTAATATTACTTTTCCTATGCTTGGATACCTATCAGAAATGATGCATAATTCCGAAGTATTAGGGACGATCTCTAATAGTTTCTCAAAAAAGTATTGATATGCGGCATCACACTCCTTATCTACTACACAAATGCAACAGGAAAAATATGATTCTCTGTGTCCTGTGCCACAACAACCAACAAAACTCCATCATAACGACCACTTAAGAATGTTCTGTCAACAACTAAGACTTTTCTCATGTGCACAAATTCCCTAATTCAAGCTCCAAGTGATAGAAAAAAATATTTAAACCTTCCCTGGTCATCAACCTTCAAGGATGTCTTGCTTCCTTCATTTACACTCATAAGCATATGACGGTAACCATCTAGAACGGCATACCCATACTCCAGTGTCCCTCTTATCATAGCCTTTTCTATCTCACTGCTTTTCAAACACTTCCAGTAGCTAATCTTGCAGCCCAAATCTGCTTGAACTATAATTTTTATATCTTTTGTGAATGGACCTTTTCCATTCAAGCAACTAGGTAGCATGTATTCTGCAAAGACATCTGCAGAAGAATGTGGAAGATGACTTGTAATGTGTTGTGCTCCACATGAGTCAGTGTTGCGATACTTAACAATTTCAAATCTATTATAACTTTTAAGCTTTGTAGCTCGCAACCACCAATCACAATTTTGATCTACGCATCTAGCATTATACACATTTTTCATAATTCTTCACTGATTTAAATCTTTGATCCTTCTTCACGGAAGCAAGCTTCAACAATCTAATTAATTCTTCCCTGTTCTTGAAAATTTTACCTTTATAAAAACCTGTACCGCCATTATCTATGTGGCTGCCTTGTGTTGGTATAGAATGATGTGCAACTTCTTCATTTATCAGAATATCCATTGTAATATGATGGTCTTCATTATGTGGAGCTGAATTTGTTGTTTGTACCATCATTTCAGCCATAAATATTCTTAAAATAGGCCTACTTTGATTATCCAAAAACAATCGCAAATCACGATCATCTCTTATCTTAGAAGGAGCTCTTTTTTATTTTTCCACAAATCCAAGCATGTAACTAATGGATAGATCATCTTTATCACAAGTTAACCCAAACCTAGAAATAATGATCTCAACCAACTCATAGTACGTAATATTCGCACGTATCGTTATAGGTACTGTCTCTCGGCCCTTCGAACGCCGAGTATAATGAGTAGGATTTTCTATCCATTCACCATGTAAATCAATTCCTATTATTATTTAATCTTTCATAGATGGGCACAGGTACTGAAGACATCACAAAGTATTTCAGTAATACTAACAAGTGAGACATTCATCAAACAACTTCAAAATTGCTAAACAATTTTGATTACTCATCTCCACACCTATTTAGTTGTCTCACAGCTATCGACAATTGTCAAAAAACTTTATTAGCTTTAGGTACTTCTATAATTTTTCAAATATTCATTTCAACAATTAATAAATTGCTCCAAATTTACTTTATTTGTCCAAACAACTAATTAGTTGACCAACAACAGTACATAATTATCGAACAACTTTAAAAGTTGAGAAAACTAACATAAGTTGTTTCACTATTACATTATTTTTCTCCAAAAATATAGATAATTGTAGGACAACTTCTGCATTTCTCAGACACATTTAACTATTCTACAAACAACTTGATTAGTTGTTCGTACAACTACGGAAGTTGTTGACAATCAAATTGAGTTTACTAAACCAGCTGAAGAATGGCCACAATGTTATTTTTATACTTATCAATAATGTTTTTTTGAGTTAATTTCAAGCTAAGAAAAACAATTCAAGAAAGTTTAATAATATTTTGATATTCTCTTTTCTATAAAATTTTCTTGATGATCTTCTCAATAAAAGCACAAATATTAAAAAAAGATGAAGAAGGAGAAAGGGAAGGACAAATATATACCTAAAGTAGTAATTTTAGGCGGGTTAAAGGGATGGGGTGGAAGGAGAACGGTGGAAGGCAACAAGAACACCCGCCTTTTGGATCCCCGCCTTTTCTTTGGATGTATTTTGATAAAAATTAAGATATTTTGAGCAATAAATAAAGAGGTGAATGTGTAAAAATTTAAAGTTTAAGGACTGCTGAGTTATTTTTTTAATTAAAATTTAATCTCATTAACCTTTATTTATTCATTTGTCCCTTCTACCTAATTCTTAAGACTTGTAGGGCTCTCACTTATTTGGATAACTATTTTATCCCTTTTAATAGCACCTCCCGTGTTGGTGGGTGGTCAGGAGATAATGAACTTGAACTCAAAACTTGTTTTTACTATTTTTTTTTATTAGGAAAATTATTTTTCTCATTTTGAGGAACTCGACAAAATATATGAAAGATGAGTACACAAGTAAGCAACACTTAAATCCTAATAACATGTTTTATAGCCGTACAAGCCTAGGCTTACTGTAGACAATATCTCTTGCAGGCTATATTATTACAGATGGTATCAGAGCCACCCATGTGTCAGACAACGGTTCATAGTTTAATCAAGTTTAGGCAAATGCAGGGCAATCCTCAGTGCTGAGTCTAGACAAATCTCATGCAATGAGTCAAACCGCAGTCTGAGTCCATAAGAGGAGGTGTATGTGACAACCTAGCTTAAGAGTTCCATATTGGCACAATTAAGTAAGCAAACTTTACACCCTTGTGACACATTTTAGGTCAAGAGCGAATAATATCGCTAGTGGATTGACCGTTACATCTATACCAAACACACCCTTGAGATGGATGGATGGCATACTAGGTGGAATAGGATTAAAAATAAAGATAGTTGGGATAAGGTGAGAGTGGTCCTCGTGGTAGACAAGATGAGGGAGGCGAGACTAAGATGGTTTGAGCATTTCAAGACAGATGCCCAGTGCGGAGGTGCGAGAAGTTGACTATAGACGGTATGAGGAAAGGTCGAGGCAGGTCAAAAAAGTCTTTTGGAGAAATGATTAGACATGACATGACACACTTGTTGTTAAGAGTCTCATGTAGGAAAAAGGATGGACAATTGATCTACTTATATAGACTTGGAAAATCACCCCTTAAGAGCTAGTTTTTGGGGTTGAGTGAGGCCCAATATTTAATTTTTACATGGTATTAGAGCCAAACCTATCCCAATGTTTTTTTCAACGATGTTGAACCCTTATATTATATTGTCCACGCTCCGGTTAACGAGTTCTGAGACTGTAAGGAAGTGTTATCTGAAATGAATGTATAATTGGTCTCCTTATATGGATTTGGACAATCCTTCCTTCATAAGTTATCTGTTGGAGTTGAATTAGGTCTAAGATCTATTTCTTATCAGAGGCAGACCTATCTCAATTCTTTGTTCATCAATGTTGGGCCCCAAATTATATTGTCCACTCCCCAGCTAAAGTTTAGAGTCTCACGTCGAAAAGGATGGACAAATCTCCTTATATAGACCTGGAAAATACTCTCCTCTAGAGCTAGCTTTTAGGGATTCTTTGTTCATCAATGTAGGCCGCCCAGATTATATTGTCCACACTCCAGTTAAAGTTTCAAGTCTAACGTCAAAAAGGATGGACAAATCTCCTTATATAGACTTGGAAAATACTCTCCGCTAGCTTTTGGGGTTGAGTTAGACCTTCTTTACACAACTTATAGAGACATGACCCTAGATAGGACTGGTGCATTGCTAGTGGAAAGTTTTCCGGCGAATGCGTTTATTTCTATTTTCGATGTTCAGTGATATAATTGCTTATCACAATGTTAGGCACAATAATTACTTGTTGCCAATTTCTTGGGAGAATTTCCAAGTGTTGTTAGGCACATTAATTGCCTTTTTCCAATTCGTGGAGACTTTCCAAGTGCTGCATGTCAGCATGCACAACTCGATGGACCAATTCATGGCCTTGAACATTATTCTTCAACTTTTCACGTGTATACTCAGTCCTTGAACCTTCAAAATCCAGATTAAATTTCCTAGACTTCTACTCAAGACTTCAAATTAGCTCCAAAAGATTCTCCTTAGTCGGAAACTTTCCTTTACAACAAGACACCGTAACTAGTATAAATTACCAACATTATGGCTCAAGCTCAATTAAGCTAGTATTTAAGAGGCGAAATGTAGCTAAAAGCACATGTTTATACTCTATCATCTAGTTGGCAGTATGTAATGGTGACTGTCGGTAGTGAAAGGTGGTTGTTGTGGTATTGATAAATGATAAATGATAATTGCTGGTGATGATTGTAAATGGTGGCTAATATTGGTGTTGGCTGATTGTGTGATAGATGATAATGGTGGTTGTGGACAGAAGTGGTTGATGATAGTGGCTGACGATGGCAGTTGATGATGGTTAGCAGCGACGTCCTTAATGGTGGTTAGTGGTGGAAGTAGAGTATTGGTGAAATGCCTTGTTTGCGCTAATAGTTCAAATCTATTTAGACCCATTAAGTGATTGAAGAAAGCACACTTATCGATCAAGATTTGAATGATTATGATTTAGACCTAAAAACAAACATAATGATTGAGATCCGACTGATTAGTTGATTATGAATTAAAATCCCCTGCTCACTCTCAACAATTTTGATGCTGTGTGATTCTTATTGTCAATATTTGTATATACGACTATGATTGTCTGCAGTTTACATACACTTTTGTGTAATCACTGTTTGATATAGCTGCTTGTTTGGTAAAGATATCATGGACCAGAAGTATCAATTACCTTTCAAGGCAGGGCAAACAGTTGAAGCAAAGTCTTTCGAGGTTGGATTCTGTGGAGCGTGGTTTCGGTGTAAGGTACAAAATACGTTAGGAGTACAGCATGAGCTTTAGTCCTGCAAATTATATCATTTGGATGCTAAGAATATTGTAACGCCCCGCATTTCGGGCTACAATATAGACCATGATTCCGATGCGTTGATAATCCCGAAGCCATAAATCCTATGCCAATATGGCATGTTAATTATTTGCGTAGTATGTGAATCCATTCAAGCTTGAATTTAGACCATAGAGGTTCTTTGACTCAAGGACGAGTTGAAAACTACTTCGATCGATTAAGTTTAAGTGGACATTATAATTTGTGTCAACTTCTATCGACCATGACTCTTTGAATATGTCAAATTAGAGAGCCTACTATGTGTAAAATGATAGGTTTTCGAGTTAGCTTTCCAACGATTCCAATTTTGCTAAAATCCGGCACCCGAGCAAGAAGTTATGGCCTTTCAAAGTAGGATGCGTCGCCTAACCAATCGCACATGGCCACTGGAAAGCATATGCGATAGCATATGCGGCGCCTATGTAAATATAGGCGATATCATATGCGGCGCCTATGTAAATTTATGCGATATCATATGCGGCGCATATCTTATGGTTTCAAGTGACTTAAGCACTCCGTTTTTGGGGCAAAATGGTCCTTTTCCCATCCTTATTCAGCCATAAACACGAAATTCAGTCCCCAATTCTCCAAAATACATTCACATTCATCTAAAAATTCGCAAGAACACTCCCAAGGGTTTCAAACTAAAAAACCCAAATAAATCAAGATTCAACCGTGGGTTTTCAAAATTGATTAGAGATTCGGAATCTCCAATCCACAGGCTTCAAGAAGCACCCATTATTTTCCGAAATAGAGGTACGCGGGGTTTTCCTAAATTCTCATGGGCATAGAAAAATCATGTTTTAGAATGAGTTTTTTGAATCTATGTATATATTCATGTATTAAATGTTTTAACATCATTGTTTTGGTCTTTTGACCTTTCCCAAAGTGATTTGAGAATATGAATGTATGAAACGATGTATTTAAGAATGAATTCTTGTTGAGAGAGCATGATTTTCGGTGAATTCCATCTTATTATGAATTTTTTAGATTTCTCATAGCATAAGAATTGTTTTGCAATGCATCCTTGAAAAGTACTATATGAAATGATTGAACTCTTGTTATGATTTAAAGGTGGTTTTAAATCACTAAAGAGGGAATCTAGCATGAATGTTTAATGTTCATAATGCATGTAATGAAAGAGTGCATGGATTTGCTAAAGGCACTAGACCACCATATGTTGATGAAGTTTTTGCATGATTTTGACTTGAGTTTCGAAACGCGAAATCTTCTTTATCAGTTGCATGTTTTTGGTGGTCTAAATTATGCTTTAAATAAAAAATTTAGCTTAATGTATTATGGCTCAGAAATCATGACTTGCAAGTCTTGGTATGACGATACCAATTCAGACCAATGCCATATCAGACTCAGACTAATAGACATTTCAGACTATCATGATTTTAGACATTCAGAATGTTGCATGTACAAAAAAGGTTAAAAATAGGCATACAGAGATGTTAGGTGGTTTCCTGAAGAGGGCTTGAGTTCAAGCAACTCATTGCCTAAAACCGTGGTTTGCCGACCCGGGTATATTATTATACGCTGACTTAAGTGTCGTGTGGCGTATCAGATTCAGGAACTCCAACCCTTGTGGCATACTCGGGTTGGAGGCTTCCCCGCCGAGTCAATGGCGAATTCCATATCGCCCGTGGAATATCAGACTTGTAGGGGATACCACCTAACTCAGAAGTAATACACAGATCAGAGTTTGAGATTTACAGACAGGTTACATGTTTTCAGAAGGTGCCCATGTGTTTTCAGAAACTGTTTTATGCATAATGTTTGATGAAAATTTGCTCTCACGTATTATATATATATATATATGTTCAATTACGCTATTTTGGATTGCTTCGCGTGCCAGTGCAATTGTACTGACCCCCCCTTCCTCCCAGGTACTGAGGCGCAGTCTAGGGATCCAGATCCTCAGTAGAGTCTACAGACAGGGTTGTCACAGATTGGTGAGCCTTCTTTGCTTCGGAAGGCCTAGTCATTTAGGTATTTATTTCGGTATGGTTTTTGGTTTGCTGGGGGCCTTGTCCCAGTTATTCAGATAGTATGTCAGTAGAGATTTCGCAGACTGTTGCAGATGTTTATTAAATATTGTTGGGCATGTTTTCAGGCCTTAACTGTTTTAAATTGTTGACCATGTTTCCGTATTATTGTGTCTATTCCGTATTACTTTGATCATATGAATTATGTGCATGATTACCAGATAGACAGAGGGCGTTCCGGGCCTTCGGGTTCGGGAATGCTCGTCACGGCCAGGCCCCGGTTCGGGTCGTGACAAATATTGAACGGGTTCATTTTAAATGTTGAAAATTATTTATTAGTAGTATCTAGTCATTTTTGAACGAATTCATGGTCGCTTTGATGTAGTTTTCTTGCTCTCCTGGCAACAAAATGAGTTAGATGTGTAGCATGATCTTCAGTCCAGTAAATTATAGTATTTGAATGCCAAGCATATTGGTTGGGCTCATTTAAATGTAGAAAAATATGTATTAGTTAGTATCTAGTTATTTTGAGCAAACTTATGGTCACTTTGTTGTAGTTTTTGTATTATCTTGCTTCCTTTTATCAAATCAAATTGCCACATATTTCTTGGCCAACTTGAGCTTAAAACTCACATTGTTCTCTAACAATGTTTCTTAACTTACACAACTATTTTAGTAGGTGGACATATTCTGTTTGAACTATTACAAAAGTTAATGTGCTATCCTTATAACTTGAATAGAAGTGCAGTGAGTGTTGTCAGACGTGTATTGAAGTGCTTATGCGTACCGTAAAGTATAAGCATATTTAAAGCCGTCCACTAGTCAGAATACGCTTATGGTTTCTCACTAATATCCTGAATTTGTATGAGGCTCACAAAGTTCTGCTTTCTCACCTTTAATCATTGTTCATTGAGTTCTACTCCACTCCAAACTGCCTTAAGTTTTCAGTTTGTAAACATTCAGCCATAACTACTGTGTTGAACCTTACCCTTTGGGACCAAGACTGTTTGACACATTTGTAATCAATGTTTCATCAGCCTGCTGTTTCTTGTTGGGCTGATGGGATAAACAGTAATATAGGATTTTAGTTTTTTTATAATTTCATTTTAGAGATGCTAACTCTTTTCCATTTTTTGCATTTATATAATTGCTTTTTGCTAGACAAGTCTTTTCATTGATGAAGAAGTAGAGTATGATACAGTTACACTTTTCTTGTATATATGCAATATCAGATAAAGGAGATAAGCCACACAAGTGGACAATGGAATGCCCTATTGGAATACGTTGACTATCCAGATGAAAAGTATGTTCTCTGATATGTTCTGCTTAATTTATAGTTCTTGCTAATGAACTGTCAGCCTTATGCCTCACAATTTCGATGCTTAAATTTATGGATGCATTTTTGCTGTTTAAGTTATAGGATAAGTTGCTTTCTTGATATCTGAATTTTAAATGACAATGCATGAAGATTATATGCAGAGATTACCATCTAAATGTCATATCTTGTAGTTGCTAAATACATGTACAAAAATATTATTGTAAAAAGTTACATAAGATATTTCCATCTGAAGGCTGCAGCAGCTGTAAATTCTTATCACTCCTTTGAAAACTTGACATATTTGGCAGTATCAGAAGTAGATATAAATGCATTCTTTATGTCAAAGTTGTCTCTACTCAAAGCCCTTTGGCGGAAATTGTGAGTAGGAGCTAGACGCAGATTTTCTTGACGTTCCTTCAAACCGAGGCTAAGAAAAGTTGATAAATATCAGATCACAGAGAATTTGTTGTGTAGTAATATAGTTCATCTACTCATCTTTTTGATCCTTGAGAGCTGGTTTATTGATCTAGAATGGATGAGCAAAAATGCTACATCCGAGTATGCCGGATCTATCGTTTAGGTACCTTTTAGTGTTTGTCAAGAGAGAATGACACTGTGCTGCGAGCCCTTTTGCCTTCTGTCATTGAACAACTTCAGCTCGTACCATTTTTTTCTGCTAATGCCATTGGAAGCAATCATGTTTGCTCTTAACAACTTGTTCTTTATGCTTCTGTTGTTAGTTAATAGATGCTGATGTTTATGTCCATGTATGCTAATCGTGGTTCTCATCATCTTCCTTGCCTCCTACTTCAAACTTTCACAAATTTTGTTATAAATGTTGTACGAGGTTGGATATATATTATATCATATTCTCATAATTATCTCCAATTCCAGCATTTGTCTTTTATAATTTTATACCGCCGTTTTCCTAGTTGTTGCTACATTAAGTCGCAACTCGAAAGTTCAACTAGTTTTGAATACGCCTACCATTATGATACCAAATGGAGAAAGTTAGCTGTAACTGGTCATTTCTGCTCTACTGAGTTTAGCGTTCAGATAGTGAGCATTTTGTGTGGGTTACGTTACAATAAACATGTCATGACAAGTTACTCTTCAAAGTTTTCTTGATTAGGAGTACACTTTCCAATTTGGATGTCTCCTTTTCCTCCACCATTTCTTCTCCATTTCTCATTCACATTTCTATGAACCCAACATATTTATTGTAGCTGAGGGCTTTTCCTGCTGTCTACTTTATCAGTAGAAAAAATATTGATGAGAAGTGTCAACTTCATTGGGAAAGTGGCGCCTAAATGTGCTACCATGGATATTGAAGTTATGCGATATCACACGAACCATAAATTCCCAACACCCTTATGTATATTTAATTGTGACTTTGCAAAAGTAGTTATTTGTACATGACTTTGATTTAATTAAGGTCTTTGAATAAATCGAACTAAATAACTGAGATATGATACATATTCTGTAAATCTTCTGTCATTATTGATGAGAGCTTTGTTTCTTGGGCTGAATAAATTTAATTGTTTCCGTAATTGCCTCATGTTAGCCGTGATAGTTTTCACATTTATCTTAATACAATAGCAGGACTTTCTAGAACATAGAAATATAAGTTGCAGTTTGTCGAAATATAAGTTGCAGTTTGTCGCAGAAATGTGGATGTTAAGATAGATTGTGGTCAGACTCAACAAGACCCAAAAATGTATCCGACGCTGGGTGGAAGTAGCATCCATTAGGGATAAGTGGGAATAGGTTCTTTATGCACAGAGGCACTGTGCAATGTAAAGGATTGATATAAGCAATGCCAACTAGTTGGGACTAAATCCTGGTTATTGTTTACTCAATGTGTCGGGTATCGGGTATTTCCCAGGAGTATTCTTAGCCTGGTTAGAGACTTATATCAGTGTAAAGATAAGCGCGAGGCTTAGCAGCTTCATTTTAGGAATCCTCTAGTTGTCCTTTAGAAATAAATTACTGCAAAGTTGTTCAGGATATTGTAGGTATACAGGATATATATTTATTGTTATGGCGTATTTACAATATCATAAATACTAGTATTGGAATGGATTTGACTTGGATAAAGCTGAATGATTACATATGATTCCTATGACTGTCCACAACTTTATTTGGGATTGAAGGCTGGTTGATTGATCGATTAATTGTTTGATTATTGAGATCCTTAGGCAAAAACATCTATTTTCTGTGAACTGTCGTGATGCCATTTACTGGAGATTATTTTCTTCAAATTGGCGTGATAATCAAAAGCAACTTTAGTTGTGCACTTAAATTTTTTTCATTGAAAATCCATCCTCTACTCACCATACGTGACAACTTTGTATCTAGCCAATGATTTGTATGGTAATACTTCATGTTTTTTCTTTTTAGATTGAGTTGGTGCCACCTCCATTCGATGGAGGTGCAACTTATGAAGTCTTCAGCAAGGATCTGCGCCCATCCTTGAATTGGTCTCTAGAATTTGGTTGGGCTGTGCCTGCATCACAGGTTCTTTCCTTAAACTTTTATCATCTCAACAAGTTAGGATTGGAAATTTGTTTTCCATGCAACAATAAGAAAAAGATAGTGCCGGATTAAAGAATCCCTTATATGACTTAAATGGAAAATAATTTAGTATTCATATGAAATGGACCTGAGTAGAGCAGAATGGATATAGGGGATTCCTAAGGCTGTCCCAAACTGATGTGAAATCGAGGCATAGTTGAGCGATGATTGCTTATTGAAGATTGGTAACTTTGCAAAATGAAATTGTGCTCGACATTAGTCTGTAACATGGTTTACATAACAGTTTCTTGGTTCAAAGTTCACCTCTCTTCTAGATGGTCATTCATCATTTGATCCTTCTATCATTTCTTTCTCATCTGCAGTCCCTCCTTTCTTCTTGTCATACACTATGATATTCTTGCTGATCTTTGATCATCTATTCATCTTTGTCAGCCCCTCACGCAACCCCCCTTTGCCAACAAAAAGTCGCTCTTCTGTGCACAGTTACTTCTTTTTGCTCAAGGATTTTTTTCAAGTAAAGCATTAATTCATTTTAACCACGAACTCTTTATGTCGGAATCATGTTATTTGACCTATATTCTGCTGTATACTCCTTCCTCTGGTGCTTATTTTTCCTTCCTATACTTGTCTTTTAACCACTGCAGGATAGTGAAAGTTCTCGTCAATATCGTCAGCTACTTAGACGTATTAGTCAAGGTAACAATAACGTGATATGGTCATGCGGACTTCTTAATGGCTGTACCTATAGGGGTGAAAAAACATAAGAGGTCCAATCAAAATATGATCTTGCTCCTAGAACTTCTGACACTACATCTTCTGAAACCTTAGGGGTCAGAAGATCTATCATTCTTTAATACACTGTTTGGTTATTACTGTTTTCCTCAGCAATAATACGTCATACGTGCACACACGATGTAGGAATTTTGTGTGTTATTTTATGCAGGATTAAGTGTGGAATAAAACGGTATTTTTGTTCAACTTTGTGCACTAATTGCTATGTATCAGTGTAAACATCCAAAGAGAAATAATCCTTGCATCACTAATGTCTTGCATATCCAGTCTCTAAAACAAATGACCCCTTTGACGCTTTATCTATAAGCACGTGAATTTTTCTTTGACTAGAATGGTTGCTTCGCTAGCTTTCTCACAAAGTCATGGTTCAATCTGTAGTTTCTGGAATAGTTAAAAACTTAAAATATTGTTAGTATATGCATGCATATTACTCAATCGAACATGTTTCTTTACCTTGTATTTCGAGGCAGATATATATTTCTAAAAGATTAAAGGTGGATTTACGTCTAAACCAACATATTAATTTTTTGAAATAAATATTCTCAACTATGCTTACCAATCCTCTGTAAAGCTGTCTCTTCAATCTCCTTCGGCTACAAATCCAAGGCCGAGCCGAGCGAGCAACGACGACGGCGCAAGACATTTCTTATTTCTTGCCTCACTTACCAAGTGGAATAAGTGTTCTTAATATAAACACTTGAAAGTCACATTCTTCCACCAATGTGAGAGAAATAGTAGACTTTCCATTTTAGTGTTTTCATTCTCTATTTTTCCTTCCACTTTGTTTCCTCCATTTTCTATTCACACTTTTCATATACTTTGAACCCAACAATTATTTGGTCCGGTAGTGACTCCGGTGCACCTATTAGAGATGAGAGTACTCTTAGAGATGATGCATCAAAAAGTGTTGGGCTTACTGATATTTGTCCTCTGAAGTAGTTTAAAACCCATGGTGAAAATTCGATTAAATTCATCAGAGTCCAACACAATGGAGGCAACAATTTTGGATTTGGAGGAACTTGCACACAAAATCAGTTGGCTCAAACGGATTATGGAATGCGGAAGACCTCTGTCTGATGCTGTTACACCTTCATGGAAATTTGTAGAACACAAGGATTGATGGCTTTGGAAGTTTGGCCTGATCCTTTCTTTCCCCTATAGAAATTTCAGCTCCTGTCCGAATTCAAATTCACTTTTTTGCACATTTTTTCTTTCTCAAGTTGTTTTCGACAAGCAGCGCTGAACAATATTTCTGGATTCCAGTGGAGATACTTATCGAAAAAACACACAGACTGAAGAACAACCAGTGTCTGTCTGTTTTACCCGAAATTTTCTGACAGCGTTATAGGACTGCCCGAGATATATAATGACAGATCCCGACAAGTGAGTATTACTTTACTACACTGAACAAATTCTACAAGTACCATTTGTTCAGTCTAAGGAGAGCTAGGTGACTAATTCTACAGTTCAGTTGGAGAATGCCTTCTGTGAGGTGACATGCTCTGTCACTTTTTGTATCTGCTGCTGCTGCGGCTAATTGCATGAAAATATTCTGAATACACATCAAAATGTAGAGCTGATGTATAGATTTATACAGAGTACATCTATTTGTAAATCAAAATATTCTGAAAATATTCTAATTCCATTTGTGCATCTTTGATCAATTTTGTTTGTCATCATCTTAAATGGCATATACACATAGTCAACAAAATAAAGAACTATAAGTTATGCTATTTTGAAGATACATCAATGTTTTCTGTAACTTGTGTTTGAACAAACATTGTTATTTGATAAGAGTGCATTTAAAAAAATGTTAAGCTTTGTATATTACTAGCGCCTTATTTAATATATTTTTTCATCGTGGCGTTTTGCATTAGTTTTATACTTATTTTTTTTAATTAAAACTGACTTTTCATTGATATGAGTAAAAGTACATGATTTGGAGTTTTATATACCAAATTTATATTTGGTGCTTGATAAGCATTTAGCAAAAGACTAATCCTAGATAGAAGCCAATGAAGATCTATTGTCCAAGCTATCTAAGGGGGTTCAATAATAACGATAGCATATTGTAATGACTCTTACAGTCATTTTTCCTGTATTTCATATAATTTTAGTACTATCTAAATGTATCGTGGATTATTTAATTTAATTTAGCATTTGATAGAAATATAATTTAGTACCCTTCTAGACTATTTTAGATATTGATAAAATTCTTTAAGCGATGACATATTTATATCAATTTATAATTGTAACACCCCGCATTTCGGGCTAGAATAAAAATCGTCGTTTCTATGCATAGATGATCCAAAAGCCATAAATCCTATGCAAATTTGGCATGTTAATCAATTATGAAGTGTGTGAACCTATTTAAGCATGAATTGAGATCATAGAGGTCACCTAACTCAAGGACGAGTTGAAAGCTTTCCTATCATTCGAGTTTGAGTGAGCGTCAAAACTTGGGTCAACTTCAATCAACCATAACTAATTGTATATAATGAATTAGAGGTCCTACTATATATCAAATGAAAGCTCTTCGAATTATCTTTCCAACGATACCAATTTTACCTAAATCCGATACCCAAGCAAAAAGTTATGGCCATTTTAGTGACTGAGATAGTAGCATCATACGATAAGCGTGCGACACACGTCCTATCACACGCACCAAAATTTCAGGTTCTATTTCTGCGTTTTTAAGGGAAAAATGAGTATCTTCCATCCCTTATCCGGCTATAACACCGGATTAAACTCACAAAACACCAAAATATGATTCTTTTCTCTCAAATTCATCAAGAACTCACCCTAGGGTTTCAAACTAAAAACTCAAATATCTCAAGATTTAACCATGGTTTTTTCTTAATTCTTCAAGATTCGGAATTTCCATTGCGAGAGCTACAAGAGGCACCCATCAATCGTACATATAGCATCCCAAAAGCTAGAGTTCATTCAAAAGCTTCTAATTTAAGGTACGCGGGGTTTTCCTAAAATCTCATGGGTATGAAAATCTTGATTTTAAGAAAGGGTTTTTCAAATTTATGAATATATTCATGCTTTAGAAGCATTGATGATATTGTTTTGACCTTTAGGATTTTCCCCAAATTGATTTGAAATTATATATATATCTTGTAAGCATGTGTTTTAAGATTGATGATTGAATTCAGAGCATGATTCATGAAAAATCTCTCTCTTGTGATGATTTTCATTTACTTATGATATACAATGAAATCGTTTGAATGCATCTTGAAAAGCATGTTATGAAATGTCTTGAATAATGTTATATTTGGATTATGATTTTGATTTCAAAAGAGAGAGGGTTGTTTATGTTGATGAATGTTGAACATAATTATATAATGAGAAGGGTTGCATGGTTTGTTAAAAATTACATGACCACCACTTGTTTATTGAAAGGATGAGAATTTTGCATAGTTTTGACTTATATTTTTTGAACATGAATTTCCTTTGTTAAATTGCATGTTTGGGTGGTTTGAACTATGTTTTAATGAAAGAATCATGCATGATGCATTATGTCTTAGAAATAGGACTTGCAAGTATGGATGTGATGACACCAATCCAGATAATCCCATGGTAATTCAGAACAAAATAGAATACATGTTTGAAGTCAGATTGTTCAGATGTTGAAACTAGAATAATGCATGATTCAGAACAGGATAAAATTGGGCATAAAGAGAGCTTAGGTGGTTCCCCGAAGAAGGCATGAGTTCAGATAACTCATTGCCCAAAATCGTGATTTGCCGATCCGGGTATATTATTATATGCTGGCCTAGTGCCCTGTGGTGTATCAGACTCAGACACTCCAACCCTTGCGGTACACTTGGGTTGGGGGCTTCCCCGTCGAGTCAATGGCGGATTCCATATAGCGCGTGGAATATCAGACTTGTAGAGGAGTGCCACCTAACTCAGAAGTAATACAAAGATCAGAAACTGCTTTTGACAGAAAGTTTTTTTTTATGTTTTTTCAAGAATGCCCATGTGTTTTGAAAATTATATCTTTCATGATGTTTATGACTAGCTCTCAACTATTTTATTTATATAAAAGCTTTATTTTGGATTTCTCTGTGTACCAGTACATCTGTATTGACCCCCTCTCTCCAAGTTTTGAGGCACAGTCTAGGGGTCCTGATAAGCAGTAGATTTTATCAGACATGAGTGAAGAGCACCAGTTGGTGAGCCTTCTATATTTCAGAAGGCCTAGTTTCTTTCAGACAGTTATTATTTATTATAGTTTTGGTCTACTGGGGGCCTTGTCCCAGTTTTCAGACAGTTGTTATTTGATCATGTAGTAGAGATTTCGCAGACGATTTTCAGACGGTGTTTAGTTGTTATTGGATTTTATTCCTCATTGTTAAACTAAATTTAGATTATGACCATGTTTCCGTAGTAAATTTTATTTCTGAATTTCTTATTTATACATGAATGGTGTATATGATTACAAGTTAGAAGGGCTCTCGGTCCTTCATGGTTTGGGATGTCCGTCACGGCCAGGGCCCTGGTTTAGATCGTGACAAACTTGGTATCAGAGTACAGTTCATGGTCCCAGGGCGTCTGCGAAATTACATCGGGTAGAGTCTTGTTTATGGGTGTGTAGCGTGTCACACTTATAAGCAGAAGGCTACTAGGCGTTTAGGAATGTTTCCGTTTCTTCATGTTCTAGTTCGTGCTATTGAGCCAGAATGTTCCTTCTCCATACTCTAATTCGTGCTATGGTGTCGCCCATACGAAAGTAAAGTTATTCCAATTCTTTCCTTACTTTGATGTGCCCAGATATGTCTCGTTGTTAAGGTGATTCAAGTGCAGAAGTTTAGAGTCTAAATGGTATGGTCCTTTCTGATTGAGCCATATAAGAGTTTAGAATTTTTGCAAGGACTTGAGAAGAGTCTGTTAGTGCCTCAAAGTGTATTGATTTTTGTGTGAACTTTGATTCTGATGAAATCGTGCTTTTCGGCCTGCGGTATTAAGAGTATTCCGTCTCTTTTCAAAAATTTATATTGCAGATGTCATGCTTCAGGGGGAATGATGTGTAGCAGAATGTTGGAACTGTATTTCCACCCGATTATTAGTATAAGTTAAAGTGTCAGTGTCATGACCTATTGGTAGTGAGATTAGACCAAGAAGTTAGTGATATGAAGTCACAAAGTTAGAAGTCAGAGTGAGGGTGACTTTTGTGTAAATAAATATTTTAGTTGAATAACCGATGTTTGAGGATGATTTACCACTTTATAGTGATAGACTAATGTGGTCGCTAGTAGCATGTGTGGATTGTATGGTAGTATGTGGGGGAAATGTTTGACTCAGATTTTTATTTATACAGAGTAAGATGTGTATCCTTAGATCATTGAATATTGTGTGTCAATTTTCTATCTCTCGTAATATGTAATCTTGTTATCATAGTGTTTTTGAAAAAAAAATCAAAGTCTAGTGAAGCCGTGTGGGGATCTTTCGATTCACTAGCATAGTTGCTTTGTTATTCATTTTATTTTCTTGTTCAAAACATAAAAATCAAAGTCTAGTGAAGCCGTGTGAGGCCTATTTCGATTCACTAGCAACTTATTATTCTTGTGTTGGTTGAATATATGTATAGTCAAATCTTTTCGCATGAGATTGAGTTGGTAATGAAGTGATACATCCTTGTGTGTTAGTTTAGTAGAAGGTAGAGAAGGAGTTATTAGTTAGGGTGAATTGTTGTTTGCTTGAAGTATGGAAAATGGCTAGATGAGCCAGTAAGTTATAATTATAGACTCATAGTTGTTTGTGGAATTTGAAGGTAGTCTAAATGTACGCTTGGGTAAGTAAGTGTGATTTGAGAAAGACGTATAAGTAGATAAGATTGTATGGGCTTATAATATAAGATTTAGGTTGACCATGTCTATTATGTGACTTTACCCCCCTTGACCTTCTTTTCGTTGGTAGTTGTAAACTAGTACTACTTGTGAGAAGGTATGTAGTAGATTTTTGAGGTATTTGGATAGAATGTCCTAATTTGATAGACTAGTATATTATGTTGCCTTCTTCATTGGTGGTAGATGATTGATGCTAGACTATTGGCTTGAATTTAATGTAGGATGTGGATGTAAGAATAGTGGCTTAAGATTAATGATGAATGTTTTGTGAGAATTGTGTGTCAGGTTGAGTTGTAAATCATGCTTAGCACTAGACATTTAGTTTGAACAGTTGATGTCCATAAAGGTGGATGTGATGATTTCTTGGTTAATGATACTAGTTATATGGAAGTGATCTAATGGGCTTGAATGGTGTATGCAATAGATTAAGTTTATTTGATTAGTAGCAAAGTATGATGTTGTATGTATAAGGTAGAAGTATGCCCAAGGTGATATGGAGTTGCGGCATTTTCTAAGACTATTACATATTGAGTGTGGCTAGTGGACATAGTAGTACCATTGAGTTGATAGGTGGAGAAAGACTAGTAGTATGATTCATCAAAGGCTTGGTGATATCCATGATTAAGTGTTATAATCTAAGTTTGAATTTTTGAAGGTTGAACCGACATAAATAAGAGTTGAAGCGCTATAGGGTGTGTACTCCGACTATGGAAATACTCATGAGGATTCGAAGTTAGTAAGTGTTCAAGTATTATGTGATTGACTATTGGGGCTATAGAAAGATAGAGTGTGTCTCAGAAGGTAGGATTAGCAGTAGGTTTTCCCCTTCCAGGTTCCATTCGGGTTAAGTTCTATTAATTACGTGTATTGTCGTATTCCAGACCCCTGAGTGCAGTGAGTGTAGTTCATTTTAGAGTCTAGTAAGGTATCTCTCAAACTTAAGATGATGACTTAAAGCTAAGGGGGAGATGATAGAACAAGTAACCAAGTCAGGCTCTCAGATTCTAGTAGTGATGTCAGTATGATATAAAACATCAGAAAGTGAGGGTGAGACTCAACCCATTCTTATCTCAGTATTTTTTAGTGATCCTAATACCTACTCATGCCTTACGTTTCAGTTCCATGATCATAGTTCATGCTCATGTATATGATAGAGAATCACGTGCTTTTCCAGTTCTAAAATGAGGAGTTCCAGTTCATTCAGTAGTCGGAATCACATTCCATATGTTATGAACTTCAAATTGAGGTCATGCAGCTCATGACTCATGTACTCACGCTTTATAGTGTGCTCAGTTCCCATAATTCATGCTATACTCTTTATGATTGACGAGATTCAACTTATAGTCATGTATGCCACAATTCAGATCACTTTGATGAATCCCTGATGTTGATTTGCTATTCTTTCGTCCTCAGTTAAGTGTCAAGTCTCGTATAATATCCTCCCATGCTTCAAGGTCTTATGTTCTAACCTTTTTGTGACTCCTCTTTATGTGATGATAGTGGTGATGAGTAAATGTTTCTTGTTAATGGAAGATCATAGTATGCTTGTTTTAGATAAGGCCATAAGTGTGAAGTAAGATCTGGGGCCAAGTCTTTGATATATGTGATGGTTAGTGAAAATTTGTGTGTGCATGTTCTTGGGGTAGCGCGTGGGAGTTATATTGATAGTGGATTAGAGAACATGTGAAGTATGTCTTTATGGGTGTTTGCCTTGGAGTTCATATGTGGTTATAAATATAGGCTTGAATGACATGCTGAGATTTAAGTGGAGGAATGCAATATGCGCTAGTGAATCCATAGTAAGAGATAAGAGTTAGTCATTGAAGTGGTAAGGCACGATATGCTTAGGGTGTGATCTCTAAAAAAAAATATATAGAAGATTGAATCATATGGTTTAGACTAGTATCGTGGTGTGGCATGTTGTATTTAGTGATTTGAAGTTAGACTTGATCATGGTGAGAGGACTTATGTTACTTTAGGCATTAGTACAAAGATTTATCAATGCCCATATAAGAATTCTAAGTTGAATCAAATGAGTATGGTATTTAAAGGGAATAATATAGTTAAGGGAGTATTCGATAAGTGCGCTAAGCTTGAAAGTAAGAAGTTGCATTGCCTAAGGTCTGGTAATTCTATCCTAGTTTATGAGTTATATGTCTATATACCACCTCAAAATGGGTCCCGAGACGTCACACGGTGCTTAGGGTCACAAGTGACTCCAAGCTAACCCTCTTACTGGCATAACTCATAAGCAACTGAATAAAGTGCATACATCTGAAAGAATAATACGGAAGGTATCTCTTCTATGAATCTGCTCAATACAAAATGAATTTTATAAGATTACAACTCTGCTTTTACAATAAAACTAAAACTGAATACATCAACTTCTACTGACTATCTATGAAGCCTCTACTAGTACTGACTTTAGGTAGTCGGGTCATGACTCCCAACTCTCCCAACTCAATACGACTGATTAAAGGAAATAAAATACTTTGCAAACTGTATAACTGACTTGAGCCCTTGGATAAAAAAGACTCATCATCTGCTGACTGGAAGCTGCAACTGATTGATCATGGTATGTATGCTACAACTCGTACCTACATTATGAAACAATGTAGCACATAGACATATATGTGGGTCAACACTTTGGGAATGTATTGAGTATATGGGGGTGTATGCAATTAAATAAATAATATAATTTATATTTATATAAAACATACATGCTGACAATAATGACTCACAACGCTTGAAAAAATCTTAAATATCATTTCCATAAATCATAAATAATGAAACGTGTATCATAAATCTCGTGAGTCATTATACTTAGCTCAAAATCTGCCTTTCTTCTTTTATTCTCAAAACTCGAAAGCTAAAGAAATCTGAAAAAAATATTTTTAAAACTCATACATTCAATTTATTTCAGAGTAAGGGATAACTTTGGGAGTTTCTTTTAACCGACATAAGCCATTTGAGCTTATCATGGAGTCCAATGTTTTGTCTTCCTAAGGAAGAAACCCCACGTTGGGGAGGAGCGTCATACTCTTGCCAGGGAGTATAACCTCAACTCAGTGATCACAAACTCGGCCTTAGGCCCACAAATCTCAATCCTACGGTGGCACATAGTTCGGGGGAAGTAGGGTACGCTCACCCACACCTCCCGCTCGGTGCTAAATACTACTCCCGTACTCAAGATCAGTCTCATTTAGGAAATCCACCTCAAAATAATCTCAAGGGCCTATAATGAAGGCCAAATCATATTTCTCATAATTGAATCATAATAAATTGTGGATTCCTATTTTCAACTCAAAAATCATGATATAAATTTTAATTCAAATCTCGGTAAATAATTTGCTAAAGGAAAACTCCAAATCATAATATTCTCAAAATTCAATTTCAACATTTATATAAATATATTAATTCAATCTTCAAAATATATTCTCAATTTCCATAAAGGTCTCATATCAACTCAAAATAATAATTCATACTCCATATCAATTCTTGAAACTCATTCCAAATATTAACTCATCAAGAACATATATAAATCACACTATAAATTTTGATCAAAACATAGTAATTAGGAATATCATGAAATTCATAACTTAAACAACTCATAATTTCATAATCTTCAAACAAGAAAATATGAACATACTTCAATTATAATCATAAATACTTAAATAAAAATCAAGTTTTGGGCACAATAATGGAAGGATTATTCTTGTTCAACACCCACATACCTCAAATTTGTGATTTGGATGAACTTGCAAATTTTGGAACTCTACTCGTGAAAATAATAGGTGCTCCTTGAAGATCTCTACTTGGGGATTATGATTCTTGGATTAATTTTGGAATTTAATGGATGATTTTTTTTTTGACTTGCATCGGGTGTCTGAGTACTCTTTGAGTCCCGACTAATCCCGGGGGTCACAGGCCCTCGGCAAGGAATTTAATGGATGAATTTTGGTGGATCTAAGTTTTGAGTTGGGAGGTAGTAAATTGTTTTCTGGAGAGAAAACTGAAGAATGGTACTATACTGGTCATCTGGAGCAAAATTCTCGCGTTTAAGACGGAAGAAGATTGAAAATTGGCCCAAGGCTATACCCAGGGCGTTGCCCTGCTTTCACCCCTGGTCTATCCTGGGCGGCACCCTGCTTTCACCCCTGGTCTATCCTGGGTGGCGCCCTGCTTAGACCGGTGGTCTAAGCGAGGCGGCGCGGGCTTATAGCCTTTTGGTACTGCCTCAGTTACGATAACGGCCATAACTTTTAGCTCGGGTAACAGATTTTAGTGAAATTGGTATCGTTGGAAAAATAATTCAATTATATATCTATTGGTGGGTTATAGGCTCAAAAATTCATAGTATAATGAGAGATTTTCCCATTTGAAGTTGACTATACCAATATCCTCTTCAAGAATTTAATCGGTAAGGAATGTTTTGATTCGTCTAATAGCTAGGACATTTTTGAGGCCTTAATACTCATCAAACTAGATCTTGAAACTACCAAATCACCAAAATTTACCACTCAATATCTTGAAGCGAGGTTCTACTATCCTCGGGGTATTACAGCTATAGAGTAGTGTCACTGTTGTTATTCCTTAGTTGGGTGTCTTGTGTAACTCATGCCTAAGATTCATTGCTCCCGAATGCTACTAGAACTTCTTTAGAAAGTGTGTTGAAGAGATACTCCAGTTAAGTATAAGTTTCCAGTATAATTCAGCTAGTATAACCAGCAGTTTAGTTTAACAGTCAGACAGACAAGTTATTGTGGTTTTCCACCTTTACACTCAGTCCTGCTATCCGAAGTCCCATGTGTATGACCATACCAAGAGATAATCTATTCCATCTATGTAAATTGCGAATTCAGTTTAGTCCAAACATCATGTTTCATATTCAGCTATTTAGTCATGACTCAGTTCAGAAGAGTTCATGTATTACCCCACATTTCGGACTAGGATGAAAATCCGTCATTCCTATGCGTAGACGTTTCAAAATCCTTGAATCCTATGTAAATTTAGTGTGTTAATCAATTATATAGTGTGGTAATCTATTTGATCATGAATTTAGATCATATAGGTCCCCTAACTCAAGTACAAGTTTAAAGCTTTCCTATCGTTCAAGTTTTAGTGAGCGTAAAAAACTTGGGTCAACTTAAATCAACCATAACTCATTGTATATGATGAAATGGGTGGTTTAATATATATCAAATGAAATCTCTTTGAATTATATTTCCAACGATACCAATTTCTCCTAAATCCGATATCGGAGCAAAGAGTTCTTCCTATTTTACTCCAGCATGTCAGGCTGGAAATAGTGTGACGACATTCGTGGTTACCACATTTATGACGCCCTATCACGAAGGTCGTCAGCCTTAGGCAGAAACCATCCCCTAAGTGACGACATTCGTGGTAGCTTACCACATTTGTGATGCCCTATCACGAAGGCTGTCAGCCTTAGGCAGAAACCAGCTCCTAAGTGACGACATTCATGGTAGCTTACCGCATTTGTGACGCCTTGTCAAAAATGTCGGCAGACTTAGGCAGAAAACATCAATTCCAGCTCCTGTGTGACGATATTTTTGATGGCCTATCATATTTTTGATGCCTTGTCATAAATGTCGTCAGACTTAGGCAGAAACCATCAATTCCAGCTCCGGTGTGACGATATTTTTGACGGCTTATCACATTTTTGACTCCTTGTCACAAATGTCGTCAGCTATGATTTTCAGCAACTGAGAATTTATTTTAGTAAGGGTATTTTGGTCTTTTTCCTTCACTTCCCACGACTTATAACCCTCAAGGAGCATATTATCTTCCATTCTCTTTAGTTAAAAATCTCAAAAAGCTCTCTCATACACTCTCAACCACAAGATTAGGGTTTTCTCTCAAGATCAGAACTCTCAAGAACAAGCCCTAGGGTTTTCATAGAAGAGTCTATTTCAAGGAAATTTCGTTGTCAATCTTCACGAATTCTTAATCTAAGGTATGCGTAGTGTTCATCTATGGATTCAATTCGTTGATAGAGCTTAAGAATCATGTTTTTAAATGTTATTTTGTAAAATTTTTGTGGTGATATGAGCATGTACTTGTTGATGATTGTTGTTTAAGTTTCAAGATGATATCTAAAGGTATTTTCATGGAATATATGTGGTTTTTAGTTGAAAAACATGATCTTTGGGTGGTTTGATATGATGCAAGTATGAAATTCACCTATGCCTTAAAGAATGCATGCAAGGGGTTTGATAAAATGCCTATGATGCTAGAAATTCATATTTACATGATTCCATGATATCTAAATGACAAGTCCATGTTAGCTATACACTTCAATATGGATTTCCATGCTATTTATGTGTTGTTATTGTTGTGGTATGAAGCATGTATGATAATGGAGATATGAATTATATACATGAAATATATCTATGCTTTCCCTTACCATGTTTGAGAAGTTGAATAAATACATAAAGTATAATATCCCCTACTTATGATATTGTGAATTGTGGACTCCGATCTTGTGATCAAGTCGTGTCATGTGTGAGTCAGTTTCATTCCATCTAGTCCTGGGGGTATTCGTACCCAAAAACTATAACTGTGTGCCTAGAGCCATGTCATGTTTCACGATACTCTCAGTCATGCCATGTTCTATAGAAGTCAGTCAGTCATGTGACTCAGGAAAGTTCAGTAACCCAGTTAATCTCAGTAAATCTCAGTAATCTCAGTACTTAGTGATATCGGAGGCTTCAGAAATTCTAGTGCTCTTAGTAACTTCAATAATCTCCGTAATTCAGTACTCTCAGAAATCTCATGAACTCAGTACTCAGAAAAAGCAGTATTCTCAGCTAGTTATCATGTATCAGTAGTATTTAGTTCAAAACCTCAGTAACCTCATCATCTAGTAGATTCAACCTTATTCAGATAGAAAGTAGAATTCCACAGTATTCCAAGTAAAATCTCAGTAACTATAGTACTCTCTGTAAATCCTCATACATCAGTATATCCCGTCATCTACGGAACTCAGTAAACTCAGAATCAGTTCATTTCAGTTATTCATGTTCAGTCTCTTTAGATGGGAGTAGAAGTTAGCACCGAGTGAACCCAAGGATGGGAACTCACCTACCAGTTTAGGGTGTGATTCTTAGCAGTCATCCTTGTGTTTTAGAACTACGTAGCCAGCGTAGGTTGAGATATCTTAACCTGTCATATTAGGGTTGATGAGGTGGCTTAACCTGTCAGTTTAGGGTTCCCACTGTTCTCATTTGAGTACCTACCAGATAAGGGTCACTCACAGCTGTCCTTACCAGTGGCGCGGTATTGACATCCCTCCAGTTGGGGCAGAGACTGGACCCCAACTTAGCTATATGCATTATTGGGGCATGTAAATTAGACAACTACTTCACACAATCTCAGTTTCAGTCTCAGTATCAGTAAAAGAACTCAGATAGTTCTTCAGATTTCAGTATATCAGGACTGTCAGATACAGTCAATCAGACCAGTTCTTCATAATTCAAACTATCATAAATAATCATTCCTTATCAGTAATGCAATATCAGTCTCTCAGTATTCACTAATACAGTATTAGATCCATCACTTATTAGTGATTTATATATCAATATCAGTAAACTCAGTCTTTTAGTATCTCAGTGTCAGTAAACTCATGTTGTCAGTATCTCCATGAGTTCAGTTACAGTTATGTATGGATGTATGTATTCTCACGTTCATATCAGTCAATATTGTTCATGCATATAACCCTTTACATTTAGCCTACCTCACTCGTATACTCAGTACATTTAGACGTACTGACGCATTTGCGCTATGGTGCTTTATCTTATGTTACACCATAGGTTCAAAGGCACGAGCTCCATATCAGCAGTAGCATTCCAGTGTTCAGAGTTGCAGTGAGTCCTTCTCATTCGAGGACTATATGATTATTACTTCATTTATCATTTCAGTTTATTTCAGTTGTTAGATGGAGTTAGTTGGAGACATGTTCCATCAACTCCTTATTCAGACAGTTTAGAGGCTTTCAGACTACAGCATGTCAGACAGTTATTACAGTTTTGTTTTGGTATTATTATACCTTTTTCAGACATTTTGTTATCAGACGTTTATTCAGTTCGAACCTTATGGCCTTTCATGTTCATGTTTTTGCATTTTATGATATATTATGCAGTAGACAGGTATAGATATCAGTCATGGGTTAACTTGTAGTCCTTTGGGCTCATGAGCACCGTGTAGCATTCCGGTTCAGAAAATCGAGGTGTTACAATTCAGTGCATAGTCTAAAATCTCTCTAGGCATTTTAGCTCAGACAGTGTATACCTTTGTACGATCTAAATCTTGTTGTCTCAAGATTCGTACTTACATAAGTTATCACTTCTCAATTTGATACGTATGATTGGATCATGAACACCTCAAGGGAATCCTAAATTCTCAGCATGAATCAACTCCTCAAAGAAACTAAGGGTAAGTCAGCCCAAAATTCAGTTTCATGATAGAAATTTAAATATTTCAGATCGGTATATTCTTTCTTAGAAGACATATCATGTCTACATTATTCCATACCTTTAATACTTCAACATTCCTACCCATTATTCGGGGATGAATGATCCCAAAGGGGAGATAATGTAACACCCCGCATTTTGGGATAGAATAAAAACTGTCGTTTCTATGCATAGATGATACAAAAGCCATAAATCCTATGCAAATTTGGCATGTTAATCAATTATGTACTGTGTGAACCTATTTAAGCATGAATTGAGATCATAGAGGTCCCCTAACTCAAGAACGAGTTGAAAGCTTTCCTATCATTCGAGTTTGAGTGAGCTTCAAAACTTGGATCAACTTCAATCGACCATAACTCTCTATATATAATAAATTAGAGGGCCTACTATATATCAAATTAAATCTCTTTGAATTATCTTTTCAATGATACCAATTTCTCTTAAATCCGATATCCAAGCGAAAAGTTATGGCCATTTTAGTGACTCAGATAGTAGCATCATGCGATAAGCGTGCGACTGATAACGCCCAAACTACAGCTCTCGTAAGAGTGTAAGCGGTCGCTGTCAAATATAGAACCCAACTGGGTTGGGTGTCGAATCCCACAGGGAATACTTGGTCACTAAGTGTTGCAATTATTAGTAGACTGTTGATCGAAAATTCCACAGAAAAGGGGGGATTAGATTGTGGCGTGAATTAATGCTATCAAAGTAACAACAAAATGCTTTGTTTAGTAAGATTTAATCACAGAGAAAAATAAGTTAGGGTTATGTCCACCTTATGAGTTCTACGTATCTATTAACTATGAGTAATGTGGAATTCTGACATGCATGCACTTATAGAGATTCGTATTCTAATGGTAAATCCTAGTGTTTCTCAACCATCAAGGATTATTTCACTTTAACTCTCTCGAGCTTAAAGCGTATAACTAATGGTACGAACTCTCCAAGAGATTAATCCGGTTAAGGCATTAATGTGTAAATAGGGGTTAGTAGCCCTATTTCCTTGTCACACTCTCTTTTCCAAACATGTAACTTTTCTCTCGAACAAGTTAATGCTATAATGGCGTATTCTATATGTTTGCAACCACAAGAATTTAATTAAAATGAAGAGAGTAATGATATGAGTAGCATACGCATCAAGAATTCACAAACTCATAGTAATAGATAGTATATCAAAAGGCTTCCATAACCCTAACAGAGAAGTTTAGCTACATATGATTGTAAAGGAAAATAACGAAGACATCATCATCATCATACCAAAACTAGAACAATCTTCGCGAGAGGATGCTTTTAACGTCAAAGAGGGATGACGTTTTTCCTCTTAGCCGACTTCCCCAAATATGTAGCGTGTTTCTCTGTGTTCAAGTTACAGAAATTGTAACGTGAATAAAAATACTAAAAGTGTCGACCGAATTCTCAAAGCAATGCTGAAAAATTCAGCAAATAAGGTTTTTATAACATCCTTGTCCTAGTCCTACTAGGTTACTGCTGCACCCCTAAGTATTAAGAAATACTGATTTTGCCCGGGACAGATTCTCCATGCATCACATTCAGTCCACAAGCTTCCAAAAGCTGCTTTCCTTCTTACATGAAGTTTTCCTTTGCTGCCCAAAGGTTCACAAAGTGCTGAAATCTTCATCATTAATACCTGAAAACATGCTAATCACGTAGGTTAGCTCACTTACAGGAAAGTGGACTAAAAGTGCAGGAATTATATATTTTGTCCTCAAAACTTAGCTAAAATATGGGTAAATTATGGTGTTTTAGGCGTGTAAATACACCCAACATCAACACCCCACACTTACAGCTTTGTTCGTCCTCGAACAAAATATTACGTCCATGTAAACATCTAACTAGGATTTCACAACAGTAACACAAAATATTCATCAAGACATGCACGACAATTATTAACAAAGAGTAGTTTTCTGGATCGCTACTAGAAACCATTCAACCTCCAACATAGACTCGTGATGATGGCTAATTCGTATCCACAAGTTAAGGCAACAAGAATCATACAAAACTACCCAAAACTCATCAACCATGTGTGTCTCACACAAGATATCACCCATAATCACTCACAAGTTTTGCATTTTTCGGAACATGGGTATTAGATTCTTCTTGCTCTCACTCTCACAAAGAATTCATATGTTACAACTGATGACCATAGGCTTGCCCTTAGTGTAATGCTCCACTAATATCAGAATGCTAAGCTTAGGATCAAGTAGGTCTTTACAGGTTGTAATGTAGGCTAAGGGACAGGTAGGACTATTTTGGCCAGAAATAGTGACTATGTTCCCTAAGCGCTTTAATACACTACGTTATGTCATTAACACTCTCTTTTAAACAACCCTTCTACCTTTATTTTCATCTAACACCCCTTTTTACCTATTTTGTTATTCAATTATAAACACAAAGATGAGAATATACAACTTTTTTATTTTTTTATTTTTCTATTTCTATTTTTTTTTCTTTTTTTATTTATAAAACACCTCTATGATAGCCACTCCTTTTCACAACAATTTCAAGTACCAATACACTCTGAGGCATCACTCTCACCCAATTTCCTCTTATTTTGTCACATGACTCTACAATTTAAAGCGCTTAGGAATTTGGATCAAATTATGGTCTTGAAAAAATGGATTAGGCTACATATGAGGCTGTCAAAGAAAATAGCTAAAGGCTCAAAGGGGGTTAACTAGGATAATGTCCACGGGTAGGTAAAAAGAAGGTAAACAATCACAGGCTTCCAAAGAAATGCCTAAATCATCTCCTAAACTCACACTCTTTATTTCGCTTTACACACATACCAGGCAAGTTCTAGCATCAGTCACAACACAGAATATACTATAACCTCACACACACAAGACACATGGTCAACTTTATTGGGAGAAATATAGACTCTTTGACCCAACAGGTGAATGAATTAAACCACATAATTATCACACAGTGAGTCACACTTAGAGCCTACATGTCTCAATAGTAATGATTTTGGCACAAACTCTTGTCATAATACCATGCCGCCTATCAGAACAATTTCATGCAAAATCTAAAAAAATATAAAATTAAACTAACTAATTACGACTAATTAAAACAAACAAGAACTAGAATAAATGTAGGCAAAGAAGTACACGAAGCATACAAATACCAACACCCCACACTTAGACGGGACACACTGTCCTCAGTGGAAAATAAATAAGGAAAACTTGATTAGTCGGACTCTTCCTCTATGTCTGGGGTCATGCCCCCTGCATCGGAATCATCATCAGAGTCGTCGTCATCAGAGTTATCCTCCACGTCTGAGTTTGGCTGTCGGTGATCATCGTCAGTCGGTACGTCATCATCGAGAGGTTCCTCAAAATTTACACCTACTCCACACATAGCCTGCGCATGCTCATTCATCGGGTAGTCATAATCCAACTGCTGGAGCTCTGCATCAGTTGGAACACGTCCCCCACTCATCATGGTAAACCTCGTCATGCCATATAAATGGCGAAAGAAGCTTTCGTCGTGAGCATGTCTTTCGGCAGTGGTCAGGTTGACGCCATGCATAGTTTCAGGATCTTTAACCTTCGTAACATCAACCTTCTTCGGGTTGTGTGGAAGCTTATGATCTGCAGGTTCCTCTTCAATGTCCTCATTCCTTAATATTGCGGTCAACAAATTGCCAAAGTTGAAGTGGGACCTCTTGTACAACCTAGCCTTACGCATTGACGACCGTATAACCACACCAATGTGGATGGGAATATTAGTCATCAGAGCGTACACCAAGCATACTCTATCACATGTGATCTTTGTGTTCTGTGACCCTAGAATCAGGCAAGAGTTGACTATCTGCAACCATATCCGAGCTTTTCTGTTCAAGAAAGCATACAGGAAGGTATTGTGCCGACCGGTATCCTTGTGACGACTCCAACGTGCCATTGATCTTGTTCCGCACAGTGTGTGTCTGATTTACCTGTATGGAGGCCTGTGATAAATCTCCTTGAGCGGTGATGGATCCACAGATGGAAGACCTAGAAAAGAGTTGAAGAACTCCGCATTCAGTTGCAAGACTTTTCCCCGAATCTTTACTTCACTTCCGGTAGTCTTTGGGGACCAATTGGCATAGAATTCTCGCGTTAGATCAATATTGCATTCTCCCATATCTTGGAAAATGAAATCAAGATGTAACGCCATGATTTTAGCCAAAATGCGAGGTTCTCTCTTCGCTAGACTCTCCTTTTGTATCAACTCCATGTGAACATATTTTTTCACTTTGTTGTTCTTGTACCACTCCTTTCCTTCCTCCTCTAGGACCCATTTTATCCCGAACATGCGGCGAGGTATTTGCAGCGAGGAAGATTCAGCTTGCTCTTTTCTTCCCCTTTTCTGACCTTTCTGTGAGGTGGATGCTTTTTCTTTTCCTGGTCGACCTTTTGGTGGCATTTTACCTGAGATTAAAATAAAGTCATGTTAGCTTATCTCGAAAGATTTGATTGACAAACAAACAATAATGGCACCACCCCACACTTAATTTGTTGTCACCAACTAATTAAGTGGATGATATCGATTACTCAGACTTCATCGACATACATGTAGGCGATATGTTCCAACAATATGTTCAGCACAGTCATACTTTCATGGAACCTTAACTATCCTTTTCAGCTCTATGTCATGTAATCTTGACCATACTTTATGGTTTGGATTAATGCACTTTTTGAACAAGACTACTACGTAGAGATCGAATCAAGTTATGGCATAGAAATAATCACAACACCTCATGCTTGTATTCAGTCATGATCTTTATTTCGATGAACGAGTCATTCATATATTCCAACTTTCGACTTACAAGATTATGTAATTAACTTTACCATTTTGATTCCGCAAAAAGATGACAGTGTATAACAATCAAATACAAATCGGAACAAAGTCAAGAACACCCATATGTATTCTTTCACTCAACTAGATGTATCATAGCAAACCAACCTAATTCAAATCACCAACACCACTTCAAGCTTTAACAAATCATTATAAGCGTAGTATTGTAATAACTACGGAATATAAAAGAAGAACTTACTTGGTGATGGACTTGGAAGATGATCTTGCAAGGTTAGATGAGCAAAAAGAAAAGTTTTGAGAGATTTGGGAAGGTTAGGCGGCGCCTAGGTTGAGCAAACAATGTGTTTTTGTCTCAAGGTTAAAGTTCTATTTATAGACCAAGGCTTGGGTTGGGTTTGACCCATGAAAAATCGGGTTAGGAGACCAAAAAGCATAAGTAGGCGGCGCCTAATGCTTTGCCTATGCTTAGCATAGGCGACGCCTTTAACAAAGCCTAGTTGAGCATAGGCGGCGCCTATGCTATGGCATTGTAGATTCAGAGAGCAAAGGCAATGGCATAGGCGGCGCCTTTAGCTTTGCCTAGTTGAACATAGGCGACGCCTATGCTATGGCCTAGTTGGGTTTAGGCGGCGCCTATGCTATGGCATTGTAGATTCAGAGAGCAAAGGCAATGGCATAGGCGGCGCCTTTAGCTTTGCCTAGTTGAGCATAGGCGGCGCCTATGCTATAGCATTGTCGATTCAGAGAGCAAAGGCAATAGCATAGGCCTTGCCTTGTCCGTTGCCTAGATTTACATAGGCCTTGCCTAGATTTGTCTAGGAAATGCCTAACCGAAAGCCTTTTGCTCCTTCATTACTCACTTACTACCTTTAACATTGCTCACTTTCAAATAAAAATTTGAGACCAAGCTCCTCCTTTATACGTCTTCTCCTACACTTAATCAAAAACAACAAAAATAATTAGAAAGATGGGTTGCCTCCCACCAAGCGCCTTAGTTTTGGTCGTGGCTCGACTCTTCTTTTTGGATTTTTATTTAACAAAACAAACTCCTAGGAAAATGATGGGTTGCCTCCCATTTAGCGCTTGATTTATTGTCGCGGCACGACATAGCTATCTCGATTACTTAGACTTCATCGAGATAGATGGTGCATCATTTTCTGAATGGATTCAGAAGATGCTGATGCTTACTTGTAGGCATGCAATCTTCTTCGAGATGACTCTTGTGCATACATATCCCAGGAGGGATACCAATTATATCATCAATAGTCCAACCCATAACTCTCTTGTACCTCTTCAGAGCAGAGATGAGAGCCTCTACGTGCTGTTTACCTAAATCAGCCGCAACACTCACCGATAATGTATTTCCACTTCCCAAGAACGTATACCTTAGGTGGCTGGGGAGCTCTTTCGATTCTAGCACTGGTGGCTCTTCAATGGAAGATTTTGCTGTTGGTGAAGGTCGATTCCTAAGATCAAGGTCCAGCTTCTTAGTAGCATGAGAATAGGACTTTATTCCTGTTAGAGCACAAACAGTTTCTTCATATTCTTCAAGATCCTCATGCTCAAAATTCAACAGCACAGCAGACAATGGCTCAACAGTAAGCTACTTCTCTACAGATAATTCTTTCTCATCCTCATAATAAACATCAACTACAGAGAACACATCCATATCTCTAGGCTGCTTCATTGATTTGCATACATCAAAATGGACCACTTCGTCATTCAGCCGAAATAAAAGCTCATTAGCTCTTAAATCAATCAGCACACTTCCAGTTGCAAGGAAAGGATGCCCCAAGATTATGGAAACTTCAGAATCCACCTCGTAATCCAAAATAACAAAGTCTGCAGGAAAGATGAAGGTGGAAACCTTCACCAACACATCATATAAGATACCAACAGGCCGTTTTACCGACCTATCTGCCATCACGAGCCGCATATTGGTTGGTGTAGGATCACCCAACCCCAACTTTCTGTAAATAGATAGCGGCATCAAATTGATGCTAGCTCCCAAATTGCAAAACGCCTTAGCAAAATCCAACGATCCAATCGTGCAAGGAATAGTGAAAGCACCAGGATCTGCCTTCTTCTGTACTAGCGATCTTGTAGCGATTACACTGCAATGATGAACATTATCTGCCAGCTCATAACTTGCTGCCCGCTTCTTTGTCAATAGGTCCTTCATGAATTTAGCATACCCAGGCATCTGTTCCAGCGTCTCCACCAACGGAACATTAATAGTCAGCTGCTTCAACATGGTCATGAATTTACTGAACCTGGTGTCATCAGCTTTCTTCTTCAGTCTCTGCGGAAAAGGTGGTGGTGGTGGAAGGGGAATCGTTTTCTCCACCACTTCCTCTTTATCTTGCTTCCGATTATCAACCTTTTCAGGAGTGTCATCAGCTTTCTTCTTCAGTCTCTGAGGAAAATATGGTGGTGGAAGAGGAATCGTTTTCTCCACCACTTTCTTTTTATCTTGCTTCCGATTATCACTCTTTTCAGGCTGGTGACGTTTAGGTGTAACATCATGAGCACTCACTTCAGCTTCTATGGCATCTTCAAACTCCGCTTCATCAACATTCTCTGCTATATCATCAACCACCTGCTTGCCTTTGGATGGATTTTCCAATACTTTACCACTCCGGGTAGTAATAGCCATACACGATCCGTCATTCCTTGGGTTTTGAACAGTGTCATTAGGTAGCGTGCCAGCCTCTCTTTGGTTGAATGCCGCTGATAATTGACTCAATTGTTGCTCCAGCTATTTTCTTGCAGTAGAATGCGAGTCAGCCAATTGATTTATTGATGACAAATCATTCTTTACCTCAGTAACGCCTATATTGGTTGCCTCCACCCCTTTCAACAGCTAAGCCATCATATCATCCATGGAAATCTTTCCAGAGCCTGACGCCACAGCCTCACGGTTTCCAGGAGGAACATACAAACCACTCCTGTCAGTCTTATTCTTCCAACCACCTTAATCGCGGTCCTTGTATCCAGATTTATCATAATAGTTCCGACCTTGGTTTCCTTGGGCATTGCCTCGGAAACCCCCCTGATTATTCAAGTAGTTCACTTCCCCCTCAGAATCGGAATCATATCTTCCCTGTGATACAACGGCTTTAACCTTTTCGGTCTTCCCTGATAATAAATGCTTGGTAAGAAGATCCATCTTCGTTTTCATGTGAGCCATATCTTGGTCACGTTCCTCTTGTCTACGCCTCTGCTCTGCAGTCATGCCAACAGATACAATAGAGCTTGCTACCTCTGAATCCCTGGTATGCCAAGCTCTACTTTGCTTTGTCATACGATCCAGCATATCACCAGCCTCAATAAAAGTAAGGTCCATGAATGACCCACCCGCAGCATTATCAACCACTAGCTTAGTCACTGAGTTCAAAGCCCTGTATAATATTTCCATCAAGTGGATATTGGTCATCTGATGGTTTGGGCACCGCATAAGCTTCTTCTTGAACCTCTCCCATGTTTCGCGGAGAGCTTCAGTTGGAAGCTGTCGAAAATTACTGATCTTATCCCGTAGTTGGGCTCTTTTAGATGGCGGAAAGAATTTTTCTAGGAAAGCGTCTTTCAGTTGCCTCCAATTAGTAATGGAATCAGGAGTTAGCCCGTTCAACCATAGAGTTGCCTCCCCAGACAGAGACAATGTAAATAAGCGCAGCCGAATTGCATTCTGCCCAACTCCTGGATTGTCAAACGACTTGCATGTTGAAATAAAATTGACCAGATGCATATTCGGATCATCGCCTGCAAGTCCACCAAATAAACCTTTGAGCTGCAATAGCTGAATCATGGTGCTAGTGATATTGAACTTGGCTCCAGGTGCCAAGGGTGGAGGAATAATAGCCCCTGTGGCACCAGCTCCATCCAGATCGTCATCATCATCATCAAAAGGAGCCTGCACAGCTCGGCGGTCAGGTCTCATCTAGCTTGACGATCTCTCCTATTCACAGGCGCTGTCACCTCATCTGCACGCCGTGGATTAAGTAACTCATCATCACCCAGGTCCTCATCATCAGGATTTGTTGCCCGACCTGGGTTATCAATATTCTGTTGATGCACTTGAGCAGATGCCAACGCAACTAATCTAGCCTGCTCCTGTTGAGCAGCCTTTCTTTCAATGTCACGTTGTGCATCCATTCTGCCAATAAGTTGTGGTTCAGGATTTATGGGTAATAATGGCTGACTAGATCTTCGTGTATTTGGCATGCACTCTACCAAACCGGAACAAAACAAAAACAACAACTAAAAGTAAAATTTGAGAATTTTTGACCAAAGGGTCTAGTAACTATCACAAACTTAGTTGACAACTGTATTCCCCGGCAACGGCGCCAAAATTTGATAACGCCCAAACTACAGCTCTCGTAAGAGTGTAAGCGGTCGCTGTCAAATATAGAACCCAACTGGGTTGGGTGTCGAATCCCACAGGGAATACTTGGTCACTAAGTGTTGCAATTATTAGTAGACTGTTGATCGAAAATTCCACAGAAAAGGGGGGATTGGATTGTGGCGTGAATTAATGCTATCAAGGTAACAACAAAATGCTTTGTTTAGTAAGATTTAATCACAGAGAAAAATAAGTTAGGGTTATGTAGACCTTATGAGTTCTACGTATCTATTAACTATGAGTAATGTGGAATTCAGACATGCATACACTTATAGAGATTTGTATTCTAATGGTAAATCCTAGTGTTTCTCAACCATCAAGGATTATTTTACTTTAACTCTCTCGAGCTTAAAGCGTATAACTAATGGTACGAACTCTCCAAGAGATTAATCCGGTTAAGGCATTAATGTGTAAATAGGGGTTGGTAGCCCTATTTCCTTGTCACACTCTCTTTTCCAAACATGTAACTTTTCTCTCGAACAAGTTAATGCTATAATGGCGTATTCTATATGTTTGCAACCACAAGAATTTAATTAAAACGAAGAGAGTAATGATATGAGTAGCATACGCATCAAGAATTCACAAACTCATAGTAATAGATAGTATATCAAAAGGCTTCCATAACCCTAACAGAGAAGTTTAGCTACACATGATTGTAAAGGAAAACAACGAAGACATCATCATCATCATACCAAAACTAGAACAATCTTCGCGAGAGGATGCTTTTAACGTCAAAGAGGGATGACGTTTTTCCTCTTAGCCGACTTCCCCAAATATGTAGCGTGTTTCTCTGTGTTCAAGTTACAGAAATTGTAACGTGAATAAAAATACTAAAAGTGTCGACCGAATTCTCAAAGCAATGCTGAAAAATTCAGCAAATAAGGTTTTTATAACATCCTTGTCCTAGTCCTACTAGGTTACTGCTGCACCCCTAAGTATTAAGAAATACTGATTTTGCCCGGGACAGATTCTCCATGCATCACATTCAGTCCACAAGCTTCCAAAAGCTGCTTTCCTTCTTACATGAAGTTTTTCTTTGCTGCCCAAAGGTCCACAAAGTGCTGAAATCTTCATCATTAATACCTGAAAACATGCTAATCACGTAGGTTAGCTCACTTACAGGAAAGTGGACTAAAAGTGCAGGAATTATATATTTTGTCCTCAAAACTTAGCTAAAATATGGGTAAATTATGGTGTTTTAGGCATGTAAATACACCCAACATCAGCGACGCATGCCCTATCGCACGTACCAAAATTTCAGGTTCTGTTTCAGCGTTTTTAAGGGAAAAATATATATCTTGCATCCCTTATCCGGCTATAACACGGGATTAAACTCCCAAAACACCAAAATATGATTCTTTTCTCTCAAATTCATCAAGAACTCACCCTAGGTTTCAAACTAAAAACCCAAATATCTCAAGATTTAACCGTGGGTTTTCCTTAATTCTTCGAGATTCGGAATCCCCATTGTGAGAGCTACAAGAGGCACCCATCAATCGTACATATAGCATCCCAAAAGCTAAAGTTCATTCAAAAGCTTCTAATTTAAGGTACGCGGGATTTTTCTAAAATCTCATGGGTATGGAAATCTTGATTTTAAGAAAGGGTTTTTCAGATTTATGAATATATTCATTCTTTAGAAACACTGATGATATTGTTTTGGCATTTAAGCTTTCCCCCAAATTGATTTGAAATTATATATATATTGTAAGCATGTGTTTTAAGGTTGATGATTGAATTGATAGCATGATTCATGTAAAATCTCTCTCTTGTGATGATTTTCATTTACTTATGATATACTATGAAATAGTTTGAATGCATCTTGAAAAGCATGTTATGAAATGTCTTGAATAATGTTATATTTGGATTATGATTTTGATTTCAAAAGAGAGAGGGCTATTTATGTTGATGAATGTTGAACATAATTATATAATGAGAAGGGTTGCATGGTTTGTTAAAGATTACATGACCACCATTGTTTATTTAAAGGATGGGAATTTTGCATAGTTTTGACTTATGTTTTCGAAACATGAATTTCCTTTGTTAAATTACATGTTTGGGTGGTCTGAACTATATTTTAATGAAAGAATCATGCATGATGCATTATGGCTCAGAAATAGGACTTTCAAGTCTTGGTGTAACGATACCAATCTAGATAATTCCATGGTAATTCAGAACAAAATAGAATGCATGTTTGAAGTCAGATTTTTCAGATGCTGAAACTAGAATAATGCATGATTTAGAATATGATAAAATTGGGCATAAAGAGAGCTTAGGTGGTTCTCCGATGAAGGCATGAGTTCAGATAACTCATTGCCCATAAGATGTTCCCCAAAGAAGGCATGAGTTCAGATAACTCATTGCCTAAAACAGTGATTTGCTGATCCGGGTATATTATTATATGCTGGCCTAGTGCCCTGTGGTGTATCAGACTCAGACACTCCAACCCTTGCGGCACACTTGGGTTGGGGGCTTCCCCACCGAGTCAATGGCGGATTCCATATAGCCCGTGGAATATCAAATTTGTAGGGGAGTGCCACCTAACTCAGAAGTAATACAAAGATCAGAAACTGCTTTTGATAGAAAGGTTTTTTATGTTTTTTAAAGAATGCCCATGTGTTTTGAAAATTATATCTTTCATGATGTTTATGACTAGCTCTCAACTATTTTATTTATATAAAAGCTTTATTTTGGATTGCTCTGTGTACCAGTACATCTGTATTGACCCCCCTCTCTCCAGATTCTGAGGCACAGTCTAGGGGTCCTGATAAGCAGTAGATTTTATCAGACAGGAGTGAAGAGCACCAGTTGGTGATCCTTCTATATTTCAGAAGGCCTAATTTTTTTCAGACAGTTATTATTTATTATAGTTTTGGTCTACTGGGGGCCTTGTCCTAGTTTTTCAGACAGTTGTTATTTGATCATGTAGTAGAGATTTCGTAGACAGTTTTTAGACGGTGTTTAGTTGATATTGGATTTTATTCCTCATTGTTAAACTAAATTTAGATTATGACCATATTTCCGTAGCAGATTTTATTTCCGCATTTCCTATTTATATATGAATGGTGTATATGATTACAAGTTGGAAGGGCTCTTGGGCCTTCATGGTTCGGGATGTCCTTCATGACCAGGGCCCTGATTTGGGTCGTGACAATAATAGACTTTTATGATTTAATAATATTTTAAGCGGAGATAGTAATTTTTGATATGTTAAAATATTATTATTATATAATAGAGATTTTGTTAGAAGTAATTTTCTATTAATTATGATATATTCAAAATATTATAATTATTTTACCACGAACTTATACAATACCCGAATATATATGCGATGTAGAAAGCTTATTAGGTGTGGCCACCATGCTTCCACTTGTGTAACTTTAGGCCTAACTTTTTAGTATATATATACTAGATAGGTATGCCCGTGCGTTGCACGGACCCAATGTGTATAGTAGAAATAAACTAATCAGTGAGAAAGTTTTTTTACCTTTTTTTCCAATAGGTCATCCAATCATGCACATTCTAATTTTCAGGTTTTAGATTTCAATTTTGAAATTGAATAATTGTATACTTAAATGGCAATGGTAGGTTAGTGTGCTCAAAGGTGAAGACTGAATGGAGATGCAAACCCATATGCTATAACAACATAGTATAAAATGAAGATGTAACAGTAAACGAATATCCCGTTTGATTGGATCAATTGATGGAAATGATTCCAAATGTAAATATCCCAAAATCAAAGTCATTCTCTTTGACGCGTTATTAGCTATCTCGAAATTAATTTCCAACCTCAAAAGGAATAAAAATAACACTACAATTTTAAGATAACTAATTTTGAAATAAGTAATCCCCTAAATTTTATTCCAACCAAATTTTAAAAAATCAACCATGAGATAAATTCATTGAAATTAATCCCAAAATTAATTATATATATAATTAATTAAAAAAAAATCAACCATGAGATATATTACACAGTGTACTATATCTATCTCTCTCTCTATATATATATGTGGGCGGAGTGACCTTATGGCTAGGGGTTCATCTGAACCCCTTTTGATAGAAAATTGTACTATTTATACATGACTAAAATTATTTTCTATGTATATATAGTTGATGTTGGAGCCTCCTTCGACTGAAAATCAAGAAAATTCTTTTTGCGCTCCTCCAGAGAGCTATCACTATGGTAGTAGAAGCATTCAAGCACAACTCCTGTTAAGATTTTAGCAATAGCTTCCATGACCTCTATAGTATTTGCAAAGACCACGGTTCAGAGCACTCCAAAATCTATGTAGAAGAGTAAACACTATAGGTAAATTCATATTAGAACATCCAATTATATCTTTTGACTCAATTTCCTATACAATAAATATAAAATGATACTCTATTCTTAACTCTGGTTTGTGACTATCTATTTACGGAGGGTGAGTGGTAGGCTTTTGGAGTTTTCAACAGATCCAAGTGCATCATGTTAAGTTTCAGCAATTAAGAATAATGCTTAGGTAGTTGGACATGGAAGTGAATCACAAAGTTAACTACATGAGGAAAGCAATTATGGTAAAAAATCACCAAGGCATACATTCGCATAATTAGAAGTTAACTATTGTTACATTCATAATGATCAAAGTTGAACAAAATAGAAAGTCTTGGACACAAAAGAGGGCTCGTACAGAGGACAATATCACGAATGATCCATAGTAGAAAATGAATCAAATACCTTGTAATTGTTCCATAAACATTAGATACTACAATTTTTGAATCCCATCTACATAAATATATACGTGCATCAAGCTGTGAAGTAAGCAACTTAGACAAATTATAAGCATGGAAGCATTTGTCAAACTTAAACAGAAAGAAAGATGTAAAATTTCTTGAAAGTGCTCTGTAATTCCCCGAATCTGGTACCTGAAACGCTACACGGTGCTAACAATCCTGAAGGACTTCTAGCTAACCCGTGACTGATATCTGTAATTGAGCACTGCAAAACATAACGTAAAATGCAGAAATAGTAGGCTGAAACATGCTATAAGTTTCAAAACTGTAATACTGATATAAAACTGAAATATGGCATCACAATACCAGAACTGAAAATACTAAATTCTAAATATCTAATCTGAACTTCTAGTCTAAAAGCCTCTAAACTATCTGAATAAGGAGTTGAGGGGACATTGTAATACCCCAAATTTTTGGGCTAGTCTTTGAACCATCGTTCTTACGTGTATAAGCTCCAATACAAGTGATTCTCATGTGAATACAAGTTTCATGATCATTATCCTAGTCTATGAAGTAGTTTAGGGGTGAAAAATGTTCATAGAAATGACTTAGAACAAAGTTGAGCTAAGATCATTTGATTCATCCAAAATTTGATATTCGATTCTACAAAGGTCTATTTCAAACGTGTATAACTCTTTATATACATGAAATTTTTCATATCAATACCACCTAAATTGTAGATAATTGAATTATCTTTCCAACGGTATCAATTTTGCAAAAATCCGATACCTGAGCAAAAAGTTACAGCTATTTTCGTACGAGCTAGTAAGCCAAGGCGATAAGCGAGGCGCCGCCCTGCCTATTCCGGCTAGTGTAATTTCCTGCATTCAAGCTCCGCATACAAGAGGGGTATTTGGGTCATTTTCCACCCTTAAATAGCCCCAATAACATGAGATTCAGCCGCTGATAACCAAATTATACCCTCATTCTCTCAAATTCTCTCGAGAACACACCTTAGGGTTTCAACCCAATATTCAAGAAACTCAAGATTCCACCATGGTTTTTCCAAATTGATTCAAGATTCAAGATCCCTAGACCAAGATCTTCAAGTGTCTACCTTCAAGAACACCATTGAGGATTCAAAAGTTCAAGCTTTTACATTCAATTCATCCTAGGAAATCCAAGATTCAAGCTTTCTCATCTAAGATCATCATCTAAGGTATGTGGGGTTTCAACAAGTACAATCCTTTGGTCTTTGTGCCCAAAACTTGTTTTAACTTACAAATTACTGAATGTTATGTGATTTTCCATGAAATTGAAGTTAGTATTTATACCCAAATTATATTGTTTGAAGATTATGAATTTACAAGTGATTGAATATCGAATTGCATGACTATTTTCATGTATTTATGCACGTAATGCAATTTTCCAAATTTTCGAAAGTGAGTTTAATCATGATATTGAGATTCTTGATCTTATTATTTTGATGGTGTTGAAGTATTTTCAAGAAGTATATTGAGCATGATATTATTCTATGATTTTTAATGTTTACACATGATTTCTAAATTGGGATTCACACCCATTATCACCATTTACAAAATTATGAGCTTTTGGGAGATTTTGAAGATAAATGTCATGATTTTGGTTTATATCTTCATGCATATTGCTGAAATTTTCAGATTTTAAGATGATTTACAAATGTTTATGTTATCAAGTATGAATTTTGAGATGTTTTGACATGAGTTTGAAGCATGGGCTTTAAGCCCTAAGATTTAGTTTTAATATTTTAAGAAGCTTATTTTTTTAGCATGCTTTGATAAGAAAAATTTGATCTTTTGATTCTAAGCTAAGATAAGGAATCCACATTATTTATATAATTCATGATTTAAAGCAAAGAGAAGCGTAATTGATTTTTATTATAAACCCTTATACTATTTTAAAGTAGATTTCCTAAAAGTCCTAAGGAATAAGTATGGGAGTAGTATTTAGCACCGAGTCTTGTATGATTCCAAGGTCTCATTCCCCAGAACTACGTGCCACCATAGAATTGAGATTTATGGGCCCGAGGCCGAGATAGTGATACTAAAATTAAGGTTCTATTCTGATGGTAAGGATAGAACTGCTATCCCCAACGTGGGTAAGACGTTGGACTCCATGAAGAATGCTCACATGGTTTATGTCGGATAGAGGAAACTCCCAAAAAGATGTCCCCCACTCTTAAAATAGTTTAGTGATTTAAAGTATTGAGATAAAGTATTTACTATGCAGAAAGAGTTTTAGATTTTATTTAGCTTACAAGATTTGAGAACAAGAAGAGAATACAAATTCTAGAACTAAGTGTAATGACTCACGAGATTTATACTACATACTTTACTATTCATAATTTATGATCTTTAAATTTCAGATTTACTCAAGCTATGTGAGTCATTTACATTTAGCATGCATTGTTTTATAAATTATGATGATTATGAGATATTGTTTTACTTATTGCATTTCACCCCTATATGCTCAGTACATCCTCAAAATACTGATCCACATATATTTCTATGTGCTACATTGCCTCATAATGTAGGTACAAGTTTTAGTATGCACATCAGACTCAGACAGTTGTCGATTCCATCTAGCAGATGATATGTCCTCCTACTTCGGGGACTCTAGTTAGATGTCATTTATATATTTTCTTTCTTTCTTATTCTTATATATTGATCAGTGATAGTTTGGATCACGTCCTAGCTATCTATAGTCAGTATTAGTAGAGGCTTCATAGACAACCAATAGAGTCAATGTATTTTATTTCAGTTTCTTTGTAAAAATAGAGTTATAATCATGTGAATTCAATTTTGTATTGATCAAATTCTGAAAAGAATTATCTTCCGCTTATTTTGTTTAGATGTATGTAGTTTATTCAGTTGCTCATGAGTTATTCCAGTAGAAGGGTTAGCTTGGGATCACTTGTGGTCCTAAGAATCGTGTGACGTCTCGGGACAGATTTTTGGGGTGTTACTATAAGACTCCGCAAGATTCTAAGCTTAAGTCAGTCCTATTGTGCTTGTTGGGGGGGGGTCTCATACTTAGAAAAATTCTTGCTAAGTTTTCAAACTTAGTTTATTTTGGCCTTTAAAGGTTCACAATCTCATTTCACAACCTCAATGTCCTTTAATTGTCTATATCTTTGGTAATTCATGATCAGGAAGGTCAATAAGCGTTCCCGAACAAGTTTTGGATTTTTCGAAACTCGTTTAAGCCATGTTTGGAGTTGCAAAATAGTGGACCAATGTGATCTAGGTGTGCCGCATTGCTTATCATGTTGGTCAATAATTGCGCAAGGTGCCAGAGCCAAAAGTACTGAGGCTTGGTGCGATCATGGCACGACGCTTCAACCATAGCGTCGTTGAAGTCAATGCGCTGCGTCGCCTGTAGCGTCGATGCCCAGTTTTTCAGTCATTAAATATCTGCATTCTTAAGGGAAAAACAGTCATTTTCCCACCCCTATATAAGTCCCAAACACGGGATTAAGCTTTAGATACACCAAAATATACCCCTTTTCCTCAAAATCCTCTCAAGAACACATTAGGATTTTTAATTGGGGATTAAGTTGCAAGGAAGTTCCACTGTCAATCTTCACAAAATCATGAACTAAGGTATGCACAGTGTTCATTCATGGATTCCTCTCATCCATGAAGCCCAAGAATCCTCTCTTAAATTATATATCATGATATTTATGTGGTGAATTGATTACATTCATGTTGTTATGGTTGTATGACTACCAAGATTGAATCTTTACCATGTTTTCATGAAACCATGTTAGTATAGGGTTGAAATCCATGCAATAGAGTCAAATTGTGGAAGCATATTGTATTTAAGTGATGAACATACCTATGCCTTAAATAGAGCATGCAAGGTGTTTGATAAAATGCCTAGTATAATAGAAATCATGTATAATGACTCAATTGTGGTTTAAATGCTAAATGCATGCAATTTACTCATATTTAACATGTCTTCCATATTATTGATTATGCATTATGCTTGCTTGATGAATGTTCATGATATTAGAAGCATGTATGCAAGCCATGATTATGTGCTCCCTTATCCATGTATTAGATTAAGACAATCATGTGCCTCATGAAATATTCCCCAACTATTAGATGATGAGTTATGGACTCTAATCATGTGTTCAAGAGTGTTAAGTTGTGTTAGTTTCATTCTATCGAGTCCTGGGGGTACTTGTACCTAACAAATTAGCTGTGTGCTTGGAGCCATGTCATGTTTCCACGATACTCTCAGTCAATCCATGTTCAGTAGACTTCAGTCAGTCTCACGACTCAGGAAATCTCAGTAATCTCATGAACTCAGTCAGTTAACAAAATTCAGTAGTATTCCATCAATCAACGGAATCTAATAAACTCAGTAACTCAGTTTAGTTAATCATGTTCAGTGTCTATTCAGATGGGAGTAGGAGTTAGCACCGAGTGAACCTAAGAATGGAAACACACTGTCAGATGAGGGTGCGATTTCTAGAAACAATCCTTGCATTCCAGAACTATGTAGCCAACATAGGTTGAGACATCAATACTGTCAGATGAGGGTTAATGAGATGGATTAACACTGTCAGATGAGGGTCCCACCATTCTCTTTTAGGGACACTATCAGATGAGGGTCACTCACAGTTTTTCCTTACCAATGGCGTGGTATTGATGATATATGAGCAGATGCTAACACATTTGAGGCTTTTAACTAAGAATAATTGCTAAGCCTTAAGCAACTTTTGTCGTTTTTGATTGTTTTATCTTTGATATTGCAGTAAAAGTCAAGATGAAAGAAAGCCAACACCAATAGAGGTAAAAGACTTGATTTCTAAGCAAGAAGAAAGCAAGTCTTTTCTTCAGCATTGTGATAAGTCTATAGCTGACGACTTGTCTAATAAGTCATCAGCATTGTGATAAGATATCACAGTTGCCGTTAGCCTTAGACAGAGAATGGGATTCAGTAGGAAGAAGTGACGAAAACATGTGACAAGCCGTAAGAGTTATGATAAGCCAACACACTTCATCGTCAGCCTAAGGCAGAGAATGTCAAATGTGAAGAGGAGATGACGACATTCCTGATAAGGCGTTAGACTCCTGATAAGCCATCACACACGTTGTTGTCTTTTTGAGGAAAAAATGCTGTGATCTGTGATTTTGTTTCCATAATTAGGCTGAAGTATTTAAAGCATATGTTAGGGTTTTCTAATGATCTTGACCTATCTCAAACCTCATGTATTTTGTTATTTTTTCTCTACTTTTTGGCTTGAACGAAAGAATTAACTTTTAAGAGATTGTCATCAGTATTTTTGGGATTTCTATTGTGATCTAATCTGAGAAACACTTGTTGCTATTCATCTTGCTGTAAGTTCATCTTTCAAATTATGAATTCAACCTGTTGTATTGATTATTACATTATGAGTGGCTAAATTCCCTTAACCCGAGTTGTGGGATCTATGGGTTTGGGTTTGTAATGTAACTAAGTGTTCAAGATTCTAACGGTGGTAGAAACTTCTTGGTAATTCCATTATTTTATATTCTGACTATTGGTTGCAAACAATAGGCTTTTTCTTACTAGTGATTTTCTTGAGATAAGAAATCAACTCTAGTAAGAAGAGAATTATCAACAGGGACTTGGAAGCATTAAACTTCCATTTAATAATTAATACTGTTACAAGATTAATTAACTTGAGATATCATCCTTTTATGAAATATAAATTTCCTAAGTTTGAGAGAATTAGGTGATTAAATGTCTAAATAGGTTGAGAAACATTTATACATAACCTCGGCAATGATATTATGTTGTTCCTACCTACCACAAGAATCTTGAACCGTTACTAGCGTATGTCAAATCCCAATACCCATAGTGAACATAACTCTGGTTTTCCTTATCATATTGATTTCAACCACTAAATTAAGAAGTAATTATTTGTTAACCTCTAAACCCCCCCATTTACAGGAAACAACCAACTACCAGTTGATTAACTCACAAACGTCTTAAATTGGTACCATATTCCCTGTGGGATTCGACCCTAACCTAGTTGGGGGTTATATATTGACAACGATCACTTACATTCTCATTTGAGAGGTGTCCTTTGCGCGTTATCAAAAATGGCGCCGTTGCCGAGGAATACAGTTGTAAATTTAAAATTGCGTGCACTAATTGACTGTTGGTCAAGTGTCGTAGTTTTGCGTTTATTTGTTGTTTTTGTTTATTGCAGGACCTTTGTAGTGTATGCCAAGAACCAAAAGTTTCGGAGAACCATTATTACCATTTAATTCAGAACTATAATAAATTGGAAGAATGGCAGACTAGCAGGAGGCTGACAGGTTTGCAGCCTTAGCTAGGGCTCAGGTGAACATATAGAATGACGGTCAACAAGGACATTATCCAAACCCTGAGGATAAAGACTTGGGGGACGAGGAGCTATTGAATTCTTTGAACCCAAGGCGTGCAGAGTAAATGGTTGCACCAGTATAGCGTAATAACAACAGGAACCGTCCGTTTAGAGCATTACAAGATCGTCAACCTGTCCAATATGATCTAAATGATGATGACAATGGAATGAATGGAGCAGGTGCAACGGGTGCAATTATTTCCCCACCGTTGGCACCAGAGGCAAAGTTCAGCATTACGAGTATTATGATTCAACTCCTTAATCTAAAGGGGTTGTTTGGTTGCCTTCCTGGAGATGATCCGAATATGCACTTGGTGAAATTTGTCACCATTTGAAAATATTTTGATAACCCAGGAGTAGGCCAGAACGTAATTCTCTTGAGATTGTTCCCGTTGTCTCTGTCTGGGGAGGCAACAATATGGTTAAATGAGCTGATACCCTATTCGATAACCAACTAGAGGCAGATGAAAGATGCGTTCTTGGAATGGTTATTTCTACTCTCCAGGAGGGTACAATTGAGGGACGACATAAGTAATTTCAAACAGCTCCCGACTGAAGCTTTGCATGAAACCTGGGAGAGATTAAAAAAGAAGCTGATGCAGTGTCCGAACCACAACATGACAAACATACACTTGATAGAGACTTTATACAGGGCTCTTAATGTGACAAAACCAATTGTAGATAATGTTGCTAGCGGTTTGTTTGTTGATCTTTCTTTTCAAGATGCTTCAGAAATGCTTGATCGGATGACCAAACAGAGTCGGGCATGGCATACCAGGGATTCTATGGTAGCAAGCCCCACTATTTCTGTTGGTATAATTGTGGAAAACGCAGGAGAGATAAGGAGCAGGATCAAGACATGGATCACCTAAAAATGCAGATGGACTTGATGACCAAGCACTTACTATTAGGTAAAACTGGGAAAGTAAAAGCTGTGGGGTTGCAGGGCAAAGTGGAGTCTGACTCAGAAGAAGATGCGAACTATGTGAATAATCAGGGGGGTTTCTGAGGAAATAGCCAAGGGAATGAAGGTCGGAACTACTATGAAAATCCTAGTTATAAAGATAAGGAGCAAGGAAATTGGAGGAGCAATAATGATAGGAGTGGTTTATATGTCCCGCCTGGAAGTCGTGAGACTGCTACAATAAGTTTTGAAAAGATGTCCATGGAGGACATGATGGCTAAATTGTTAAAGGGAGTTGAGGCAACCAACTCTGGGATGACCACCATGAAGACTGATGTGTCTTCTATGAGCCAGTTGGTAAACTCACACTCCACCGCAATCAAACAGTTGGAATAGCAGATAAGCCAACTCTCTGCAACACTTAACCATAGAAAGAGTGGAACTCTACCAAGTGATACAGTACAAAATCCACAGAATAATGGCTCATGTATGGATATTACCACATGGAGTGGTAAGGTTTTATCAGGCCTTTATATGGGGAAAAGTGTGAGTGAAAATATAACTGAAGAAGATGATGAATCTGAAGAAGAATGTCCAATGGATTCTGAGAAGCTGGATGGTTCTGATGATGCTCTTGAACAAAGAAAAGAGAAGAAAAAGGAAGTAGTGGTAAAAACTCTACCAAGACCACCACCTCTCTTTCCTCAACAATTGAAGAAGAAATTAGATGATGCAAAATTTAGCAAGTTTATAGCGATGTTGAAGCAATTGACAATAAATGTGCCTTTGGTAGAGGCACTTGAACAAATTCCAAGATATGCTAAATTTATAAAGGATCTGGTGATGAAGAAGAGGGAAGTAAGCTATGAGCCGATGGACAATCTCCACTATTGTAGTGTTATTTCTACACAATCCTTAGTGCAGAAGAAGGTTGACCCTAGAGCATTCACGATCCCATGTACAATCGGGTCTCTCAATGTTACTAAGGCCCTATGTGATCTGGGAGCTAGCATCAATCTGATGCCGCTAGTGGTTTATAAAAAGTTGGTCTTGGGAGACCCCACACCAACCAACATGCGGCTTGTGATGGTGGATAGGTCAGTAAAATGACCTGTTGGTGTATTACATGATGCGTTGGTAAAGGTGGTTGACTTTATATTCCCTGCCGACTTTGCAGTCCTTGATTATGAAGTGGACTTTGAAGTACCCATTATTTTGGGTAGACCCTTCTTAGCCACTGGGCGAGTTATAGTGGACCTGGAGCAGAATGAACTGAAGTTTAGGTTCAATGAAAAAAAGGTTAGTTTTGAGGTGCACCAGTCCATGAAACAATAGAAGGAGATGGATGTCTTCTTGATCGTTGATGTGTATTATGAAGAGGTGGGAGACACACCAGCTGAACCAAGTCGAAAGCACTTTCTTAATCCATAAAATGAGGTAAAGAATTATCAACAAGGTATCTCGATGAAGTCTGAGTAATCGAGATAGCTGCATCGCGCCGCGATGATAAATCAGGCGCTAGTGGGAGGCAACCCAAAAATTTTATGTTTAACACAAGTTATTTTATTTAATTAGATGGTAATCATAGTAAGCTGATGAGGTATGAAAAAGGCTGAGATAAAACTGATGTAGCCTGCTAAGTGATTCTGACGACATATGTGATGGGCTATCACAATTGTGATAAGCCGTCAGATTTGACGTTAGAGAAGTCAGATCTGAAGGTATATCTGTTAGGTCTAACGATAATTGTGATGGCACGTCAACTTCCTGATAAGCTGTCAGGTAAAAATTAGGCCCAGTGTCTAAAATTCGACCCGACCCACTTTCAGACTTCTTACCTTCCTGCGTACCTTTTCCCACTTACTTCTTTCCATTTTTAGCTTATTTTCTTTCCTAGTTTACTTATTTGTTAACAAAACAGTGGTTTCCTTTTTACTCATTGATTTTGAATTCAAAAGAAAGAATCCCTTCTTCCCTCTCTTTTCTTCCTCGCCACTCGTGAAGCTCAGTCAAAATAATAACCAAGAATTCCAAGCTACCAACAAGTATGTTCTAAGCTAATCCCTTTCTTGTTATTTGGTGAGTAGCAAGGTAGTGTTGAACTTTGGTTTTCAAGGATTTTTGGGTAAAAAATTAGCAAAACATTGTGTGAAAACTGAAATTAGGGTTTACTATGATACATGGAACACAAAAAATCTAAAAGCATGGCTTAAGAATTCAAATCCATATGATTTTGAGAAGAAAATGGATTGATGATCTTGTAACAAAGAGTTGGGGTTTTGTGCTCTGCTCTGATGACATGCCAGATAAGTTATCACAACTATGACAACTTATCAGATCATGTTATCTCAAGTGGATAAAATGGAGCCTATGCTGTTTAAGGCTGATGACATGGCTGATAAGCTATCACATATGTGACGACTTATCAGACCATGTCATCACACCTGTAATCTGAAGACTTTAATAAACCCTTTCCAGGGGTGTGGAACTTCAATGATTGATATGTTTGTGTTATATACTCTTGAGTGTTGAATAATTGTTTTTCTCTTGCTATAGGTCTTGTAATGGCACCCAAAGGAAATAGCCCCAAATCTACAAAGAAAGTGACTAAGGGGAGTGTACCTCAAAAACTCTTCGATGAGAAATCCGATTATGAGGAGGAGGAGTCACTGCTCAGGAAGCAAAGAAAAAAGAAATGCCCAAAAAAACCTTCACCACCTCCACCAGTTGAGGTAGAGGAGGGTGAAGAACCTGATATTGAGGCAACAACACCATCGGATTGTATAACTTCTGAGCAACCTGAATTTGAACATTCTGAGTCTGAGAAACCTAAGTCAGAACATGCTAATTCTGAGCAACCTGAATCTGATGAACCATCATCTGAGTCCCCCTCTCCTAAACAATAGGCTGATGAAGATCATCCAGTTCGGGGAAATCTGATTAAATGCAAGAACCTTGGTGTCCGAGAGAGCGCTAGATGGCAAGTCCTAGGGGTAAAGGAGATTTTCTATAAAGGGCTTCTCAGAACAAAAAGAATACCCATTAAAAGGCCAATTTTTGAATAAAAGAAAATCATCACCACCGGGTTGAGTAGATACCCTGAAGTAGAGGAGTAATTCCAAGACTATGACTTGGGATGGATCGCAACCCATTCCCATGTTTGATTAGAAGGTTATACGAGACGGCTAATGTGCCTGAGGTTGCGGGCATAGACCAAGACTTGCCTGCCAAGAAGACCCACAACCCCATCTGATATGATGAAAATCAGCCTAGGCTAACACTAGACAGAGGAGTAGGGGCTACAACAGATCCACCAATTACAGGTACTATCTCAACACCTAATGCGGAGGTTTAGGACTCTGAAGCTGCACCACCGACATCCTCAACATAAGCAGATTCAGTGCCTGGAAATAAGACAAACCCTTCAACTGCTGTGCTTACAATAGAATTTGCTTTCAACCCGATGAACTTTAGGAGAGTCGCAAAACAAACCAATTGGTGCAAGGCTCAGCTGCAATATTTTGCCAAGTAGGTTGCCTCTACAGTAGACAAGAGAATTAAGGCCACACTTGAGCCCTTCAAGGCTTCGCCGGTTTAGGTTGATGAATTGGAGAACCATTTCAATGCGCGATTGAAAGAAAGGTCAGCTCCAGATCTTTCACTATTCAAATCAGACCTAGACAAGGTAAAAGTGGATGTTGTAGGGTTACAGCAACACCAATTTATGGTGTCAGTAGGTTCGACTATTGATGAGGCTGAGGATGAAGTTCCCTTGATTGATCTTGATGGGGAATCAGTGTAGACAAAGAAGAAGAAAGCCGAGAAGAAAGATAAAGGTAAGAGAGAGAGGCCGGATAGAGACGAAGAAAGAAAAGCAGAGAAGAAGGTGAGAAAAAAGGCTGAAATAAAGGAAAAAAAGAAGGCGATGATCGAGTCACAAGCTAACAATGAGAAATGGGAAGAGGCCCTAAGAGCGAGAGCTGTAGGTGCCTCAACAAGTAGGCCTCCAACAACTGATAGGCCAGATGTGTCATACCAGAGGGAGGCTCCTGAGGGAGAGAAGGTAGCTGAGGATGCAACAACAGGGTCAGGGACCTATGATCCCCGTACTTGATCTACTCCAGGTATATCCCCTAACCTTTAGTTCAGTTTTCCTTTGATTTTAAGTTGAGGGTGTAGGGTGAGTTATTGTTGTAAAATTTTGTAACTGACTAGGAGAAGTACAAGTACCGGAGGTAGTAAACATGGTTTTGTTATATTGTGAACACCTCTCAAATGGTTTGATGGTTTAACTGTGTGATTTGCATCTAGTTGTGACCACTGCGCATTTTGTATGGCATTAGTTTTAGTGACTCGATAATCATTGCTAAACAATTGCATGAACTAAATAAGTAGTAACTTGTGATATACTTGTGTGCCATGTGCGTGTGAGATCTTACTTAGTTCCCTTTGTATGTTGAAGCCAGAACTTTCCCGGTTAGTCTTACCTCGGTTGAAGGATCGGGGTTAGGAGAGGATCATAGGCCGTTTTGATAATAGTCCACTTCTAGACTAAATTACTTTCCCTATATGCATGTTATCCCTTGATCCTAATTTTGAGCCTATTTCTTTTTATGACACCTATCACCTTCCCATTTATATTGCAATGAACCTATTTTGGCCCTGGTTCTCTTTGGACACTGTGCACTTTGTCTTAGGCAAATGGCCTAAGTTGAGGGTAGCTATCATAGGGGTGCGTGATGTCAAATGAGTATGAAGAAAGGTAGAATAAAAGAAAAGAATAAAAAATTGGGTGCAGTGGAAAAGAACAAAGAAAGAAAAGTTGTGAAAAAAAAGAAGTGATTGTAGAAAAGACCGCACCCATCTTGAATATGTGTGATCAAGAAAAGAGAAGATTAGAAAAAGGTTAATAAGTGAGACCCCAGAAGCTACTGTAGTGTCAATGAGTTTTAGTCACTTTAAATATCATCAAGTATCATACCGGCCCCTAGCCTATATTACAAGCCAAAGAGAAGACCTATAGTGATCCTAGCTGACCTGTCTGAAAATCCTGGTAATGAAAATAAGGGCAATCCTATGGTATTTGGTATACATTGATTGTAACTTTATTTTGAGAGTGAGTATCTTTTGATTGTCCCCATGGTTGCACATGTGATTTTTGATATGAGAAAAAGGGAACTTCTTTGTAGTGAGGGCACACGGGTCATATTGCTAGTTGCTAACTTGTGCGGATAGTGTAATATTGGTACATGCATGGTTGTTACTGCTGAATTGATGCCATATCTTTATTCCTGTGTGTCGCATTGTTGTTTTTCAATAATACAAAAACAATTATTTTTGAATTAATTGATCTTGGAGATGGTGAAGATGTTTTGAGATGAGATGGATGGATGACTGCCGAATGTATTTTGTATTCTCTTGGTTATGTTTTAGTTGCTTGAGGACAAGCAATTGTTTTAAGTATAGGGTGTTGATGTGTGAGCAGATGCTAACACATTTAAGGCTTTTAACTGAGAATAATTGCTAAGTCTTAAGTAACTTTTGTCGTTTTTGATTGTTTTATCTTTGATATTGCAGTAAAAGTCAAGATGAAAGAAAACCAACACCAATAGAGGTAAAAGACTTGATTTCTAAGCAAGAAGAAATGAAAGTATAGCTGACGACTTGTCTGATAAGTCGTCAGCATTGTGATAAGCTATCAGAGTTGCCGTCAGCCTTAGACAGAGAGTGGGATTCAGCAGGAAGAAGTGACGATGACATGTGATAAGCCATAAGAGTTGTGATAAGCCAACATACTTCATCGTCAGCCTAAGGCAGAGAATGTCAAATGTGAAGAGGAGCTGACGACATTCCTGATAAGGCGTCAGACTCCTGATAAGCCGTCACATACGTCGTTGTCTTTCCGAGAAAAAAATACTGTGATCTGTGATATTTTTTCCATAATTAGGATGAAGTATTTAAATCATATGTTGGGGTTTTCTAATGATCTTGACCTATCTCAAACCTCACGTATTTTGTTATTTTTTCTCTAGTTTTTGGCTTGAACGAAAGAATTAACTTTTAAGAGATTGTCATCAATATTTTTGGGATTTCTATTGTGATCTAATCTGAGAAACACTCGTTGCTATTCATCTTGCTGTAAGTTCATCTTTTAAATTATGAATTCAACCTGTTGTATTGATTATTACATTATGAGTGGCTAAATTCCCTTAACCCGAGTTGTGGGATCTATGGGTTTTGGTTTGTAACATAACTAAGTGTTCAAGATTCTAACAGTGGTAGAAACTTCTTGGTAATTCCATTATTTTATATTCTGACTATTGGTTGCAAACAATAGGCTTTGCTTACTAGTGATTTGCTTGAGATAAGAAATCAACTCTAGTAAGAACAGAATTATCAATAGGGACTTGGATGCATTAAACTTCCATTTAATAATTAATGCTGTAATGAACGACCAGCTGTCATTTTGGCCAACCCAGTGGCCAATTCAGCTGCAGCCAGGATCGGGACTTCACCCGAATGAATCCTCCATCCCTTTTTAGGTCTAAGTCAGATGAGGACCCTTAGGAATTCATTGATTAGGTTATGAAGGTTATAGAAATCATGGGGGTTATGCTATTGAGAATGTTGAGCTAGCTGCATATCAGTTGCAGGACGTTGCTCACACTTGGTTCAAACATTGGAAGTCAGAGAGGTCTGATGATGCAGGTCCTATAGAGTGGGAGGAGTTTGTCACTGCATTCTTAGATAGATTCTTTCCCCAAGATCTGAGAAAGGCTAAGGTGATAGAATTTATCAACCTCAGGCAGGGCAACATGTCGATGAAAGAGTATTCTCTTAAGTTTAATCAATTAGCCAGATAGGCTCCTCATATGGTTGCCATATAGCAGGGCCAAGATGAGTAAGTTTGTTTTAGGGGTGAATGATAGCGTGATGAATGAGTACAGGTCAGAAATGTTGAATAGGGACATGAACATAGCTAAACTTATGACCTAGTCTTAGCAGATAGAAGAGCAGAAGATTAAGATAAGGGAGAAGAAGGTCAGGTAGTTTCAACTTTGCTCATCCTAAGTCAGGGGGAGAAAACCATTCTCAGTTTTATCCTAAGTCATCAGTTCCAGCTCCTTCTTCAGCAAGTGATCCAGCTCCTAAGTTCAGGTATGGTAATAGAGATAGGGCGCCAGGTTCTCAGTCCCAAGGCAGTGTTAGAATTGCTCGAACTAATATCCTTTGTCAGACGTGGTAAGAACCACAAGGGTGCTTACAGAGATGGTAGTGGTGTCTTTTTTGGTTGTGGTAAGCCAGGCCACAGAGTCAGAGATTATCCCTAGTCAGGATAACAGGGTCAGTATAAACGTTCCTCAGCTAAGTTCGGTCGCCTAAATCAGCAGGGTGCCACTTCCAGCGCTACCAGTGGGCAATGCCCAAACTGCCTCTATGCTTTTCAGTCCCGACAAGATCAGGAAAATTCTCCTGATATGGTTACTGATACGTTACAGATCTTTCACTTGCATGTTTACGCTTTGCTAAATCTAGGAGCTTCCCTACCTTTTGTTACTCTCTATATAGCTATTGATTTCGGAGTCTATCCCAAAATTCTAGTAGATCCCTTCTCAGTATCTACCCCAGTGTGTAAAACTATCATAGCCCGGCGGGTATACAGGAACTTTCCGATTATGATATTTCAGAAAGTTACCTCAGCAGACTTAGTCAAATTAGAGATGACTGATTTTGATGTCATTCTCGGCATGAATTGGCTTCATTCCTGCTATGCCATAGTTGACTGCAGAAACAAAATAGTCCAGTTTCAGTTTTCAAATGAACCTATCCTAGAATGGAGGGGTTGTACTTTAGCTTTCAGAGGTCAGCTTATTTCCTACCTTCGGGAAAGGAAAATGATATCTAAGGGATGTGTATATCATTTCGTTCATGTTAAGGACTCTAGTTTTGAAAATTTTAGTCTAAAATTAGTCCCAGTCGTGAATAAATATTTAGATGTCTTTCTCGAAGATCTTCTAGGATTTCCTCCCAAAAGGGAAATAGACTTCGACGTTGATCTTCTTCTAGATACTCAGCCTATATCTATTCTGCCATATAGAATGACACCAGTAGAACTCAAGGAATTGAAAGAGAAGCTAAAGGATCTCTTAGATAAGGGATTCATTAGACCCAGTATTTCCCCGTGGGGTGCACCAGTCCTATTCGTGCGCAAGAAAGATGGTTCTTTCAGAATGTGCATAGATTAACGTCATCTCAATAAAGTCACGGTCAAGAACAAGTATCCACTTCTTAGAATCGATGACTTGTTTGACCAACTTTAGGGTGCCAACTATTTCTTTAAGATAAACCTCAGATCGGGCTATCATCCACTCAGAGTCAGAGAATGTGGCATCCCAAAGATAGCTTTCAGGACTCAGTATGATTAGTTCGAATTCTTAGTCATGTCCTTTGGTCTTACCAATGCCTCTGTAAATTTTATGGACTTAATGAACTAGGTATTCAACCAGTACTTAGACATATTTGTCATAGTCTTCATAGATGATATTCTGGTCTATTCACGCATGAGAATAATCATGTAGACCATCTCAGAATCGTACTTCAGACTCTAAAAAATCATCAGTTATTCGCCAAATTCAATCAGTGTGAGTTTTGTCTAAGGTCAGTAGCATTCTTTGGCCATGTTATTTCCGGTGATGGCATTAGAGTTGATCCTCAAAAGATCGAATCAGTAAGAATCCGGCCTCGCCCTGTCTCTCTATCAGATATCAGGAGTTTCTTGGGTTTGGATGGATATTACAGGTGGTTTGTTTAGGAATTTTCTTCTATTGCATCCCCTATGTCCAAATTGACTCAGAAGTTTCAGTGGTTAGATCCTTGCAAGAAGAGTTTTCAGGAGTTGAAGACTCGACTCACTTCAGCTCTAGTTCTAGCACTTCTTGATGGTTTTGATGGGTTCGTGGTGTATTTTGATCATCCAAAGTAGGTTTGGGTTGTGTCCTCATGCAGAATGGTAAGGTCATAGCCTACACCTCCAGACAACTTAAACCCCATGAGAAGAATTATCTTACTCATGATCTTGAGTTAGCAGTCGTAGTATTTGCCTTGAAAATTTAGAGGCACTATCTATACAGAGTTAATGTAGATGCGTTCACAGATCATAAGAGCCTTCAGTATGTCCTTTCTCAGAAAGATCTCAACCTCTGTCAGATAAGATAGTTAGATCTCTTGAAGGATTACGACATGAGTATCCTTTACCATCCGATCAAGGCTAATGTAGTGGTCGATGCTTTTAGTAGACTGTCAATGGGTAGTGTTTCTCATATTGAGGACAGTAAGAAAAAGTTAGCTTAGGAAGTTTATCAATTTACCAGACTAGGTGTTTTCTTAGTCGATTCAACAGAAGGCAATATATGGGTTCAGAGTAGTTCAGAATCATCTCTAGTTTCTGAGGTGAAAGAAAAACAAGATAGAGATCCCATCCTTGTCAAGTTAAAAGAGTCAGTCAAGGATAAAAAAATAAAGGTTTTCTCTCAAGGGAGAGATGGTGTCTTGCATTTTTAGGTTGTCTGTGTCTTCCAGGTATAGGTGACTTGAGGCAGCAAATTCTTGCAAAAGCGCACGGTGCGCTACTCTATTCATCCAGGGGACACTAAGATGTTTCGCGACTTGCAGGAGATGTATTGGTGGAGTGGGATGAAAAGGGATGTTGTAGAGTTTGTGGCTAAGTGCTCTACATGTCATCAGTTCAAGATAGAGCGTCATAAGCTTTTTGGTTCCATGCAGGAGTTCACCATTCCTACTTGGAAGTGGTAAGAAGTAAACATGGACTTCATGATGGGTTTGTCTCGAACTCGTCATCAGCATAATTCAGTTTGGGTCATTGTATATAGAATGAACAAATCAGCTTATTTTCTTCCAGTTCATACCTCTTATTCAACCAAGGATTACACCAAACTCTCAATCAGAGAGTTGGTCAAATTACACAGTGTTCCATTATCTATCATATCAGACAGAGGTACCCAGTTCAACTCTCATTTTTGGAAAGCATTCCAAAAGGGTCTTGGTACCCAAGTTCATCTCAGTACAGTCTTTCATCCTCAGATAGATGGTCAAGAATAAAGTACCATTTAGACTCTAGAAGATATACTAAGAGCGTGTGTAATTGATTTCAAGGACAGTTGGGATGACCACTTGCCTTTGATTGAGTTTGAATACAATAATAGCTATCATTCTAGTATTAATATGGCTCTATTCAAAGCTCTCTATGGTAGGAGATGTAGGTCTCTAGTTGGTTTGTTCGAAGTTAGTGAGGCTTCAGTCATAAGGCCTGACTTGGTATTCGATGCCTTAGAGAAAGTCCAGTTGATCAGACAAAGACTTTGGGCTACTCAGAGCCGACAGAAGACTTATGCAGATGTACACAGAAAGGATCTTGAGTTTGAGATTGGTGATCATGTTTATCTAAAGATCTCTCCTATGAAGGGAGTAAAAAGGTTCGGTAAGAAGGGAAAGCTCAGTCCCCGATACGTCGGTCCCCTGAAGATTCTCAGTCGCTTTGGAAAAGTAGCTTATGAGCTTGAGTTGCCTTCAGATCTAGCTTTAGTTCATCCAGTCTTCCATGTCTCTTTGCTCAAGAAGTGAATAGGTGACCCATCAGTCAGAGTCCCTATTCAGAGCATTGTTGTTCAGAATAGCCTCTCTTACGAGGAGATTCTAGTCGAAATTCTTGACTATCAGACTCGCAGACTGAGGAACAAAGAAGTCCCTCTAGTCAAAGTTCTTTGGCGGAATCAGTTTGTTGAGGGATCTACTTGGGAAGTAGAAGCAGATATGCAGACCAAGTACCCTTACCTCTTCTACACAAACCCAGATTCAACCCAAGGTAAAAAACTTTCCTTAAGCTTATTCAGTTATCATGCTTAGTTTCATTACCAACTCAGTAGGCAGTTTTATGTTTAGAATCCCATTACAACTTGGTACTAAGTACCATTGCATTTACAGTCATGTATTCATGTATAAGATCAGTTCATCATTCATGCATCAGATATGCATAGATTCAGTCTATTAGTTATTCATGCATCAGATATGCATAAGTTTAGTTTATCAGTTATCTATGCATCAGATATGCATATTCAGTATGATATGTTTAGCCCTTCAGTCATGTCAGTCATGAAGTCATATTTTAGTCTCAATCAGTCTCATTCGAGGATGAATGTTCTCAAGGGAGAGATATTATAAAACCCTGCAAGATTCTAATCTTAATTCAGTCCTATTTTACTGGTTAAGGGGGGTCCCACACTTAGAAAAATTCTAGCTAAGTTTCCAGACTTAGTTTATTTTGGCCTTCAAAGGTCCGCAATCTCATTTCACAACCTCAATGTCCTTTAATGGTCTATATATTTAGGAATTCATGATCAAGAAGGTTAATAAGCGTTCTCGAACAAGTTTTGGATTTTTAGAAACTCGTTTAAGCCATGTTCAGAGTTGCAAAATAGTGGACCAATGCGATCTAGGCGTTCCGCGTCGCCTATCGCATTGGTCAATAATTATGCAGGGTGACAGAGACAAAATTAGTGAGTCTTTGCATGATCATGGTGCGACGCATCGACTATAGCATCATTGAGGTCAACACGCCGCGTCGCCTGTAGCGTCGATGCCCAATTTTTCAATCATTAAATATTCGCATTCTTAAGGGCAAAAGGGTTAATTTCCTACCCCTATATAAGTCCTAAACACGGGATTAAGCTTCAGATACACCAAAATATACCCCTTTTTCTCAAAATCCTCTCAAGAACACATTAGGGTTTTTAATTAAGGATTAAGTTGCAAGTAAATTCCACCGTTAATCTTCACAAAATCATGAACTAAGGTATGCACAGTGTTCATTCATGGATTCCTTTCATCCATGAAGCCAAAGAATCCCTTCTTAAATTATATATCATGATATTTATTTGGTGAATTGATTATGTTCATGTTGTTATGGTTGTATGACTACCAAGATTGAATCTTTACCATGTTTTCATAAAACCATGTTAGTATGGGGTTGAAATCCATGCAATGGAGTCAAATTGTGGAAGCATATTGTATTTAAGTGATGAACATACCTATGCCTTAAATGGAGCATGCAAGGTGTTTGATAAAATGCCTAGGATAATTGAAATCATGTATAATGACTCAATTGTGGTTTAAATGGTAAATGCATGCAATTTATTCATGTTTAACATGACTTTCATATTATTGATTATGCATTATGCTTGCTTGATGAATGTTCATGATATTAGAAGCATGTAAGCAAGCCATGATTATGTGCTCCCTTATCCATGTATTAGATTAAGACAATCAAGTTCCATGAAATATTTCCCAACTATTATATGATGAGTTGTGGACTCTAATCATGTGTTCAAGAGTGTCAAGTTGTGTCAGTTTCATTCTATCGAGTCCTGGGGGTACTTGTACCCGAAACCTTAGCTGTGTGCCTAGAGCCATGCAGTTTTGAACCTTATGGCCTTTCAACTTTTATTTCTACATTATATACAGTATGTCATGCAGTGTACAAGTACAAATATCAATCATGGGTTAGCTTGTGGTCCTTTGGGGTCATGAGCACCGTGTAGCATTCTGAGTATCAGATTTGGGTTGTTATAGTTACAATCTTGGTATCATAGCACATAGTTCAAGTGTCCTAGGATGTCTGTGAATTCGTGTATCGTAGAGTCTTGCAGAATGGTATGGAGACATCTGTACTTTTATTCAAGAAGCTACGAGGAATTTAGGAAAAGTTTCCTTTGTTTCCTACTCTAGATCACGCAATAAAGTTGTTCCCTCAGAATCTCCTATATATTCGTGTGTTACACCAAAATTCCTCATCTATGTATTATTCTTGAGATAACATAATCAGCAAGTTCCATTTCCTCCCCCAGATAATGCTCTTTGATTTTCTAGCAGAAGTTTTAGAAGTCATAAGTTCCTCAAGTGAAAGTTTATGTCCTCATTATTATGAGTCCTTCAATTAAGACATAGTAAGATGTGTATTCTTAGATCATTGACTATTGTGTGTCAAGTTTCTATCTCTTGTAACCTAATTATCATTGTGTTGTTGAAACTAAAAGTCTAGGGAAGCCGTGTGGGGCTCTTTCGATTCACTAGCATAGTTTCTTTGTTATTCATCTCATTTTCTTGTTCAAAACACAAAATTAAAGTCTAGTGAAGCCTTGTGGGGCTCTTTCGATTCACTAGCATAGTTGCTTTGTTATTCATCTTATTTTCTTATTCAAAACATAAAATCAAAGTTTAGTGAAGTTGTGTGAGGCCTATTTAGATTCACTAGCAACTTGTTGTTTATCTTGTTGTTCTTGGGTTGGTTGGAACTGGGGGTTTAGAGGCGTAGTGACCAGAAAAGTGGTAAGGGTGAATTATTGAATATATGTGTAGCCGAATCTTTTTTTTTGCATATGATTGAGTTAGTAAGGAAGTGATATGTCCTTGTGTGTTGGTTTAGTAGAAGGTAGAGAAGGATTTATTAGTTATGGTAAATTGTTGTTTACCTGAAGTATGAAAAGAGTTGTTAACGATGTTTGTTGTGCAAGAAAAATATAGGTTATTGATGAAGGTACTTGGTGGATGAGTGTTGTTAATTTAGGTATCCCTGAGATTGCAAGAGGGATTTTAGTTGAAACTTATAGAGCTATGAACTAAGTTTAGATTTATAAAAAAGGTAGATAGTAATGATGTGTAAAAGGAGGACGTGTTAATGGATTGTAGATAAGATAGGCCATATAATTATGATCAATTATTTTTGTTATGAGGTTTGAGTGGGCTAGTGTTTCTTGATGCTTTGTTTTATAGTTTCTAAGTGAGAGTTGTGTGCGAGGTGGGGTTGTAAATCATGTTGAGCACTAGACATTAAGTTTGAACTATTGGTGGTCATGAAGGTGGATGTGATGATTTCTTGGTTAATGGTACTAGTTATAGGGAAATGATCTAAATGGATTTAACAGTGTATGCAAGAGCTTAAGTTTGTTTGATTCGTAATCAAGTTTGATGTTGTATGTATGATGTAGAGGTGTTCCCAAGGTGATATGGGCCTTCATTATTTTCAAAATTTATTAAGTGAGGTGTAGTTAGTAGTACCGTGGAGTTACTAGGTGGAGAAACACTAGTTAGATAACGAATGATGTTCTTGATAGCTACGTTAAGGAGTTATTATTAAAGATGTTGAGCTTTTAGTATGATTTTGATTCTCATGATTTGGAAATATAAGTTTATAGACGGAATAGTGGTAGGCTATGACAGAAGTAGTATGGTCCATCAAGGGTTTGGAGGTACCAATGTTAAGCATTAGAATCTCAATTTGAAATTTTCAATATTGAGCTAATAGAAATAAGAGTTGAAGCACTAGATGGTATGCACTCTGACTATGGGGATGCTCATGTGGATTTGAAGTTAGTAAGTGTGCAAGTATTATATGATGACTATTGGGGCTATAGAAAGATGGGGTGTAGCTCAGAAGGTTGTATTAGAAGTTGGTTTTATGTTTTCAGGTGTAGTCATTCGAGTTAAGTTCTTTTGTTCATGTGCATTGTTATATCCCAGAATCTAGAGTAAAGTGATTGCAGTTAGACTAGAGTTTATATAGTGGTTCACAATCTTAGAGTAATGGCTTAAATCTAAGGGGGAGATGATAGAACAAGTAACAAAGTCAAGCTTTCAGATTCTAGTAGATGTACCAGTAAGTTGTAAAATAGCTATGAGAAAGATCAATGCTTGACCCAATCTTATTTCAGTATTTTCAGTTGCCCCAATACCTACTCATGCCTTATGTTTCAGTCCCATGATCTTAATTCATGTTCATGTATATGATAGAGAATGATGTTCCCTCCTAGTTCCTAAAATGAGGAGTTCTAATTTTTTCAACAGTTGGAATCACATTCCATAAGTTATGAACTCCAAATTTGGGTCATGCAACTCATGACTCATGTACTCAAGCTTCGCGGTATGTTTAGTTCAAGCACTCAAGCAATACTTTTAATGATCAGCAAAATTCAGATTTATATCATGCATGTCCTCGGGTTAGAATTCTTTGATAAGTTCATGATGTTAAATACTCTATTCGTCAAGCCTCAGATGAGTACCCAAGTTACGCATGGTATTCCTTTATGCTTCAGGTCCTCATGTTCTAACCTTTCAGTGACCTTTTCCTTAGGCCGAGATAGTGATGATAAGCAGTTGTGTAGATAGGAAAGAGTAAATATGTCATGTTGGGTGTAAGTGGATGAATGTAATATGCGTTAGTGAGTCCATCTCAAGAGTTTTGAGTTAGTCATTGAAGTGGTAAGGCATGTTATGCATAGGGTGTGAGCTCTAAGAAGATATAGAATATTGAATCATATTGTTTAGACTAGTATTGTGGTTTGGCATGTTGTATCTTATGATTTTGAGTTAGGCTTGACCATGGTGAGAGGAATTAATCTAGTTTAGACCTTAGTAGAAAGATTTAGCAGTGCCCATGCGAGAATCATAAGTTGAATCAAATGAGTATGGTATTTAAAGGGAATAGTATATTTGAGGGAGTATTCGAGAAGTGTTGCTAAGCTTGAAAGTAAGAAGTTGCATTGCCTAAAGCCTGGTAATTCTATCCTAGTTTATGAGTTATGTCTATATTCTATTCTATAGAGTAGTGTCAATGTTGTGATACCTTAGTCACATGTCTTGTTTAGATCATGCCCAAGATTCTTTGCTCCCTAATATTACTAGAACTTCTTTAGAAAGAGTGTTGAAAAGATACTCGAGTTAAGTATAAGTTTCCAGTATAATTCAGTTAGTATAGCCAGCAGTTCAGTTTAACGGTAAGGCAGACAAAATTGTGTGGTTTTACACCTTTTTCACCCAGTTCTACTATCCAAAGTCTCATGCGTATGACCATCCTAAGATATAATCTATTCTATCTATGTAAATTACGAATTCAGTTTAGCTCGTGCATCAGTTTCAGTTTCAGCTATTTAGTCATGACTCAGTTCATAAGTGTTCAGTGCATAATCTCAATTTTTTCAAAGTATTTTGTCTCAGACAGTGTAATACCCTTGTACGATCTAAGTCTTGTTTTCTCATAATTCGTACTTGCATCATTTATCACTTCCTAATTCAATATGTATGATTGGATCATGAACACTTCAAGTGAATCCTAAACTATCAGCATGAATCATCTCCTTAAAGCAAGTAAAGTCAAGTCAGTTCATAATTCAGTTTCATAATAGAAGTTTAAATATTTCAGCTCAGCTATATCCTTTCTTAGAATACATATTATTCTCATGTTATTCAATACCTTTAAAGCTTCAACAAGTTCCTATCAACATTCGAGGATGAATGTTCCCAAGGGGGAGATAATGTAATACCTTGCATTATCGGGCTAGTCTTTGAACCATCGTTCCTACGTGTATAAGCTCCAATCCAAGTGATTCTCATCTGAATACAAGTTTCATGATCATTATCCTAGTCTATGAAGTAGTTTAGGGGTGAAAAATGTTCATATAAATGACTTATAACAAAGTTGAGCTAAGATCATTTGATTCGTCCAAAATTCGATATTGGATTCTACAAGGGTCTACTTCAAACGTATATAAATCTTTATATACATGAAAATTTTCATCTCAAGACCCACCGAATTTTATATAATTGAATTATCTTTCCAACGATACCAATTTTGCAAAAATCTGATACCTGAGAGAAAAGTTACAACCGTTTTCGTAAGAGGCAGTAAGCCGAGGCAATAAGTGAGGCGGTGCCCTGCCTATTCCGGCCTGTGTAATTTCCTGCAATCAAGATCCGCATCCAATAGGGGTATTTGGGTCATTTTCCACCCTTAAATATCCCCAATAACACGAGATTCAGCCTCTAATAACCAAATTATACCCTCATTCTCTCAAATTCTCTCAAGAACACACCTTAGGGTTTCAACCCAATATTCAAGAAACTCAAGATTCCACAATAGTTTTTCCAAATTGATTCAAGATTCAAGATCCCTAGACCAAGATCTTCAAGTGTCTACCTTCAAGAACACCATTAAGGATTCAAAAGTTCAAGCTTTTACATTCAATTCATCCTAGGAAATCCAAGATTCAAGCATTCTCATCTAAGATCATCATCTAAGGAATGTGGAGTTTCAACAAGGGCAATCCTTTTGTTCTTGTGCCCAAAACTTATTTTAACTTACAAATTACTGAATGTTATGTGATTTTCCATGAGATTGAAGTTAGGGTTTATACTCAAATTATATTGTTTGAAGATTATGAGTTTATAAGTGATTGAATATCGAATTGCATGACTATTTTCATGTATTTATGCACGTAATGCAATTTCCAGATCTTCGAAAGTGAGTTTAAGCATGATATTGAGATTCTTGATCTTATTTTTTTGATAGTGTTGAAGTATTTTCAAGAAGCATATTGAGCATGATATTTTTCTATGATTTTTAATGTTTACACATGAGTTCTAAATTGGGATTCACACCCATTATCACCATTTACAAGATTATGAGCTTTTGGGAGATTTTGAAGATAAATGTCATGATTTTGGTTTATATCTTCATGCACATTGCTGAAATTTCTAGATTTTAAGATGATTTACGAATGTTTATGTTATCAAGCACGAATTTTGAGATGTTTTGACATGAGTTTGAAGCATGGGCTTTAAGCCCTAAGATTTAGTTTTGATATTTCAAGAAGCTTATATTTTTAGCATGCTTTGATAAGAAAGATTTGATCTTTTGATCCTAAACTAAGATAAGAAATCCACATTATTCATATAATTCATGATTTAAAGCAAAGAGAAGCGTAATTGGTTTTTATTATAAACCCTTATACTATTTTAAGGTGGATTTCCTAAAAGTCCTGAGCAATAAGTATAGGAGTAGTATTTTGCATTGAGTTGGGTATGATTCCAAGGTTTCATTCCCCAAAACTATGTACCACCGTAGGATTGAGATTTATGGGCCCGAGGCCGAGATAGTGATCACTAAAGTTAAGGTTTATTCCGATGGCAAGGATAGTACAACTCTCCCCAATGTGGGTAAGGCGTTGGACTCCATTAAGAATGCTCACATGGCTTATGTCGGTTAGAAGAAACTCCCAAAAAGATGTTCCCCACTCTTAAAATAGTTTAGTGATTTAAAGTATTGAGATAAAGTATTTACTATACAGAAAGAGTTTCAGATTTTATTTAGCTTACAAGATTTGAGACCAAGAAGAGAATACAGATTCTAGAACTAACGGTAATAATTCACGAGATTTATACGACATGCTTTACTATTCATAATTCATGATCTTTTGATTTCAGATTTACTCAAGCTATGTGAGTCATTTACATTTAGCATGCATCGTTTTATAAATTATGATGATTATGAGATATTGTTTTACTTATTGCATTTCACCCCCATATGCTCAGTACATCCTCAAAGTACTGATCCACATATATGTCTATGTGCTACATTGTCTCATAATGTAGGTACAAGTTTAAGGATGCATATCAAACTCAGACAGTTGCAAATTCCAGCCCACAGATGATATGTCCTCCTACTTCGGGGACTTAAGTTAGATGTCACTTATATATTTTCTTTCTTTCTTTATTATTCTTATATATTGATTAGTGATAGATGGGATCGCGTCCTAGCTATCTATAGTCAGTATTAGTAGAGGCTTCATAGACAGTCAGTAGAGTCAATGTATTTTATTTCAGTTTCTTTGTAAAAGCAGAGTTGTAATCATGTGAATTCAGTTTTGTATTGATCAGATTCTAAAAAGAGTTATCTTCCGCTTATTTTGTTTGAATGTATGTACTTTATTCAGTTGCTCATGAGTTATGCCAGTAGAAGGTTTAGCTTGGGATCGCTTGTGGTCCTAAGCACCGTGTGACATCTCGGGATAGGTTTTCAAGGAGTTACAGACATGTTCCCAACTAACTCTATCTACTGAAAACTAAACTGAAATAATGAAATAAATAATCATATCATCCTCGCATGATGAGGACTTACTTCTAAATCTGACTACCAAAATATGGAATGCTATTAACGCTCTAGATCATGTGCTTTTGAACCTATGGTAATAAGACATGATAGCGCAAGAGAAAAGTATGCGTCAGTACGTCAGAATATACTGGTATGCAAGTGAGATAGGCTGAATGCATGGGATTCATATGCATGAACAATACTAACTGACTGAATAACATGAACGTGAGAATACATGCATGAATACATAATAACTGTAATTGAGATCGTGATAACATGATTTCTGAGTATGAATACTGATAATATGAGTTTACCGATAACTAACATGACTGATACTGGGTGACTGTATCTGATAGTTCTGATTCTGATGGAACTATCTGAGTTCCGTACTGAGCTGAATTGACTGTATCTGACAGTCCTAAATTCTGTAGAACTATCTGAGTTTTATTACTGAAACTGAGACTGTGACTGCATGAAGTAGTGATCTAACCAACATTTCCCAAATGAGATATTATAGTTAAGTTGGGGTCCAATCTGTACCCCGATTGGAAAGGTGTCAATATCGCGCCACTGGTTAGGACAAGCTGTGAGTGACCCTTATCTATCAGGTACTCTAATGAGAACGGTGGTACTCTCATCTAATAGGTTAATACGCCTTATCTACCCTCATCTAGCAGGGTTTGATGTCTCAACCTACACTGGCTACGTAGTTCTGGAATGCAAGAATTGCTTTTAAGAATCACACCCTCGACTAATAGGTGAGTTCCCATCCTTGGGTTCACTCGCTGTTGAATCATACTCCCATATGAATAGACACTTAACTGAATATACTGGAATAAACTGGACTAAGTTCACTGAATTCTGTTGACTGGCGGAATATTACTGAATTCTATTAGCTGACTGAGTTCATGAGATTACTGAGATTTCTGAGTTTTCCTGAGTCATGAGACTGACTGAATTCTACTGATCATGGCTTGACTGAGAGTATCATGAAAATATGACACTGACTTGAGGCACACAACTAAATTATCGGGTATAAATACCCCAAGATTCGATAGCATGAAACTGACTAGACACTACACTTCTTGATCATAGGACTAAAGTCCACAATTCATAATAACATAAGTTGGGGATTTCATAAAACACATGGTTATCATAATCTTATACATGATTGAGAATACATATCAACATGTCATAATTTTATCAACTAGTCTCATGAGCATTACTTCAACCATTCATAATGCACAACAATATCATAGAAGTTATTTTGGTCATAAGCATAAAGAATGGATTTGTCATTTAGGTCACAATTGAGCTATAATGCATAATTTATAGTCTCTTTGGCATTTTATCAAACACCTTACATGCACAACTTAGGGAATAGGTGTAATCATCAAATTACACATCATAAACAACTCAATTCATGGATTTCAACTTGCATGCTAAAGTATTTTCATGAAAAACACATAAGGATTCTAACTTGGGAATCATACAACATCATCAACATGGTTATAAACAACCTACAACATAAACATCATGATTTATACTTTAAAAATAAGATTCTTGAACTTTAGCTACTGGTTTGGCATACCAAACATGCCCTTATGCTATTTCAAAAATTATGAAACTCACCCAAGATGTAATTTACCTTGTCCCATGGCAACACAACTTGAAAATTGAAAAATGGAGGTCGGAAGGGTTATCAAATAAATCCCCAAAGTTTGGAGGCTTAAAATGAGACTAAGTCTTTAACACTTATCTAAATTTTCTAAGTGTTGGAGCTTTAGGAGAGCTTAAGGAGATGAATTTAGACTTAGCATTTTGCGGGATCTTACAATATCTCCCTCTTAGGAACATTCGTCCTCGAATGAGACTGACTAAGAGGGGAGAAAAGATAAGCTGAACATGAACTGAACATGAATGACTAAAACATGATTTCATGACAGACATGACTGATAGATTGAATATATATCATACTGAACATGCATATTTGATGCATGTGTAACCGATTCATCAATGCATGACATAGTGTTATGATGAACTGAGTTTCTCACAAGGAGAATGCATATCTGATGCATGATTATGTGACTGAACTGATACATGAAAGCATAAATAGATATGCAATGGTATTTAATACCAAGTTTATAATGGAATTCTAAACATGAAGCTAGATACCAAGTTTGTAATGAAACTAAACATAAAACTGAATAAGCTTAAGGAGAACTATTACCTTGAGCTGAGTCTGAGTTAGCGGAGAAGAGGTGAGGATACTTGGTTCGCATATATGATTCTGCTTCCCAAGTAGCTCTCTCAACAAACTGATTTCCTCAAAGAAATTTTACTAAAGGGACTTATTTGTTCCTAAGTATACGAGTCTGGTAGTCAAGAATTTCAACTGGGATCTCTTTATAAGAGAGGTTGTTCTGCACATCTATGCTCTGAATAGGGACTACAACTGCTGGGTCACCTATGCACTTCTTGATCAAAGTGACATGAAAGACTGGATGAACTAAGGATAGATCTGAAGATAACCCGAGCTCATAAGCTACTTTGCCGAAGCGACTGAGAATTTTGAAGGGATCGATATATAGGGGACTGAGCTTTCCCTTCTTGCCGAATCTCTTCACTCCCTTCATAGGAGAGATGTTTAGGTAAACAAAGTCACCAATCTCGAACTAGAGATCCTTTCTGCGAACATCTGCATATGACTTTTGTCGGCTCTGAGTAGCCCGAAGTCTTGTAACTCCCCGATTTTCTGAACCGAAATGCTACACGGTGCTCATGACCCCGAAGGACCACAAGCTAACCCATGACTGATATCTGTGCCTGTACACTGCATAATATCTCATAAAATATGCGGAAACATGAATTGTAAGGCCATAAGGTTCAATACTGATACATATCTGAAAAACATGGTATAACTATACCAAAATGGAACATAAATACTGAAGTCTGAACATCTAATCTGACATCTAGTCTGAAAGCCTCTAACTGAACTGAATAAGGAGTTGAAGGAACATGTCTCCAACTAACTCTATGAACTGTAAAACTAATCTGAAATACTGTAATAAAGTAATAATAATATTGTCCTCGAATGAAAAGGAGCAATGACTACTGAAATCTGCAATGCTACTGCTTCTCTGAAACTCGTGCCTCTGTACCTATGGCGTCAAATAAAACACCATAGCGCAAATGCGTCAGTACGACTGAATGTACTGAGTATACGAGTGAGGTAGGCTAAATGCAAAGGGTTTTATATGCATGAACAATGCTGACTGATATGAACGTGAGAATACATACATACGTAACTGCAACTAAACTCGTGGTGATACTGACTACTGAGTCTGAATACTGACAACATGAGCTTACTAATGCTGAGATACTGAATGACTGAGTTTACTGATATTGATATACTGAATGACTGAGTTTACTGATATTGATATACTGAATTCACTAATAAGTGAGGAACTGATACTGTATTACTGAATACTGGGAGACTGATACTATATTACTGATAAAGGAATGGTTGTTTCTGATAGTTCTAATTATGAAGAACTGATTTAATTGATCGTATATAACAGTCCTGAAACTGAGCTCATGATAACATGACTACTGAGTATGACTACTGATGACATGTATTTACTGATAACATATCATGAATGATAACTGAATTCTGATAACTGATATATCTGATAACATGAGTTCTGATAACTGATAGCATGAATGACTGTATCTGACAGTCCTGATATCCTGAAGAACTATCTGAGTTCTTTTAATGAGACTGATACTGAAACTGTGGGAAGTAGTTATCTAACTGACATGCCCCAAATACGCTATAATAGCTAAGCTGGGGTCTAATCTCTGCCCCAACTGGAGGGGTGTCAATACCGCGCCACTGGTAAGGACAACTGTGAGAACCCTGTACTGGCAGGTACTCAAAATAGAATGGTGGGAACCCTAAACTAATAGGTTAAGCCACCTCATCAACCCTAATCTAACAGGTTAAGATATCTCAACCTACGCTGGCTATGTAGTTCTGGAACATAAGGATGACTGCTAAGAATCACACCCTGAACTGGAAGGTGAGTTCCCATCCTTGGGTTCACTCGGTGCTAACTTCTACTCCCATCTGAATGACACTGAACTGATTATACTGAACTAATTTCCTAGTTCATACTAGAATTAACTGAACTGTTACTGATGGTTCTGTTTAACTGAACTGAACATGGACTGAGTTTATTGAGTTTTGATAACTAGAGGAACACTACTGAATTCTGCTAACTGACTAAATGCTACTGAGTTCTGTTAGCTAACTGAGTTTACTGATGTCTGAACTGAATACTGAGCTAAATTATACTGAGATTTACTGAATTCCATAGACTGACGGAATATTACTGAGATTACGTAGATTACTGAGTACTGAGTAAAACTGAACTAATACTGCCTTTACATGAGTTTTCCTGAGTCATGAGACTGATTGAAGTCTACTAAACATGGCTTGACTGAGAGTATCATGAAAACATGACATGGCTCTAGGCACACAGATATATTTTTCTGGTATGAATACCCCCAGGACTCGATAGGAGGAAACTGACACACATGACATGACTTGATCACAATATTTGAGTCCACAATTCACAATATCATAAGCAGGGGATAGTATACTTCATGTATTTATTCAACATTTCAAACATGATAGGAAAAGCATGGATATATTTCGTGTACATAATTTATATCTCCATTATCATACATGCTTTATACCACAACAATAACAACACATAATTTGCATGGAAATTCATATTAGAGTGTATGGCTAACATGAACTTGTTATTTAGATATAATGAAATCATGTAATATGAAGTTCTAACATACTAGGCATTTTATCGAACACCTTGCATGCATTCTCTAAGGCATAGGTGGATTTCATACTTGCATTCTATCAATCCATCCAAAGATCATGTTTTTCAACTAACAACATAACTTTCATGAGATATACAGTCGCGATACTATTATATAGCAAAACAAACAAGCATCAACATGGGTATGATCATATCACCACAACCAACCAAGCTTTTGTATTTTAAAGATTGATTCTTGAACTCCATGGACGAAAGGAATCCGTGGATGAACACTACGTATACCTTGGAAGGGAGGTTCTTGATGATTGACGGAGGAATTTCCTTGAAATTTGATCTTCAAGCTTGATTGTGCAACCCTAGTTATTTTTCTCCTATGGTGCTCTTGGATAATGAAATTTGAGATGTTAATAGGGTTGTAATGTGTTTAGAAGCTATATATTTCGTAGGGTTAAGTTTAGTGACGTGTAAGGAGTGTTAAAAGACTTAATTTCCCTCAAAATAACTCAAAATAGAGTGTTTTTGGCACTTGGAACTGACTTAGGCGGCGGCCAAGTAATTGCACAAGCCAGGTTGGGCGCTGCCTAACCAATCGCCTAAGTTTGGTTGGGAGGCGCCTAACCAATCGCATACCCTTACTGTCTCTCACGAAAATGGGCATAACTTTTCGCTCGGGTATTGAATTAAGGCGAAATTGGTATCGTTGGAAAGATAATTCAATTATCTATAATTTGGTGGGTAGAAATATGCAGAAATACCACATTAACATTGAGTTATACTCATTCAAATATGACCCTTACGAAATCAAACACTAAAACTTGATGGATTCAAAAACTCTTAGCTTGTATTACCTTAAGTGACTCATATGAACATGCTTAACGCATCATAAGCTATCTTATCGCTAGGATACTCATTGTAAGTCATGTACTCAAGTATGAATCACAGGATAGGAGATTTCATATGTAGGAAAAATGGCTCGTCTCCTAGCTTAGAAATATGCGGGGTATTACAAGTCTTTCTCTGACCAACTAAATCTTTTCTAAGGCATCGAATACTAAGTCAGGCCCTATAATTGCTTCCTCACTAACTTTGAACCAACCAAATAGAGATCTATATCTCCTACCATAGAGAGCTTCGAATAGATCCATCTTAATACTAGAATGATAGCTATTATTATATGCAAACTCAATCAAAGGTAAGTGGTCATCCTAACTCCCCTTGAAATCAATTGCACACGCCCTTAGCATATCTTCCAAGGTCTGAATGGTCCTTTCTTATTGACCATCTATCTGAGGATGAAAGGCTATACTGAGATGAACTTGGGTACCAAGACCCTTTTGGAATGCTTTAAAGAAGTGAGAGGTGAACTGGGTACCTCTATCTAAGATAATAGATAACGAAATATCGTGTAATCTGACCAACTCCCTGATATAGATTTTGGCGTAATCCTTGTCTGAATAAGAGGTATTAACTGGAAGGAAATGAGCTAATTTGGTCATTCTTTCTGCAATGACCCAAACTGAATCATGCTGATGATGAGTTAATAACGCTCAAACTACAGCTCTCGTAAGAGTGTAAGCGGTCGTTGTCAAATATAGAACCCAACTGGGTTGGGTGTCGAATCCCACAGGGAATACTTGGTCATTAAGTATGCAACGATTAGTAAACTGTTGATCGAAAATTCTACGAAAAAGGGGGGATTTAATTGTAGCGTGAATTAAGAGTATCAAAGTAACAAAGAAAAACGGAATGTTTAGTAGGTTTTAATCAATGAGAATTGTAAGTTAGGGTTATGTCCACCTTATGAGTTTTACGTAGCTATTGGCTATGAGTTATGCGGAATTCAGACATGCATGCGCTTATAGAGATTCGTATTCTATGGTAAATCCTAGTGTCTTTCGACCATCAAAGATTATATCACTTTAACTCTTTCGAGCTTAAAGCGTATACTAATGGTACGAACTCTCCAAGAGGTTAATCCAGTTACGGCACTAACTTTTAAACAGGGGTTGGTAGCCCTATTTCCTTGTCATTCTCTCTTTTCCAGACATGTAACTTTTCTTTCGAACAAGTTAATGCTTTACTAGCGTATTCTATATGTTTGCAACCACAAGAATTCAATTAAGATGAAGAGAGTAATGATATAAGCAGCATACGTATCAAGAATTCACAAACTCATAGCAATAGATAGTATCTCATAAGGCTTCCATAACCCTAACAGAGAAGTTTAGCTACTCATAATTGTGAAGGAAAACCACGAGGATATCATCATACCAAAGCAATAACAATATCACGATAAGGAAGTATTGGCGTCACTTGTGGCGTGAATTCCTTGCTAGTAGCGTTTCTCTTGTCGTGAAAATTAAAAGTCGAATAGATGAAGAATAATGTCAACAACGAATTTAAGAATAGAAGAGAGTAAGAATGAATTGAAAGAGAATGAGTGAGAATAATAAAAAGCTTCGAATTAATGAAGAAGTGAATGCTGAAAAATTCAGCATTATAGGGTTTTTATAACATCCTTGTCCTAGTCCTACTGAAATAGGGTTTTTATCCTTTTCCTAGTCCTACTAGGTTACTGCATACTTGTCCTAATCCTACTAAGTTACTGCTGATCCCTCAAGTCTTTAGAAATGCTATTTTTGCCCGGGACAAGTTCTCCATGCATCACTTTCATTCCACAAGTTTCCAGAAGCTGCCTTCCTTCTTACGTGAAGTTTCCTTTGGCGTCCAACAGTCCATAAAATGCTGAAATCTTCATCATAAATACCTGAAATCTTGCTAATCACGTTGGTTAGCTCACTTACAGGAAAAAAGACTAAAAGTGTAGGAATTATATATTTTGTCCTCAAAACTTAGCTAAAATATGGGTACATTAAGGTGCTTTAGGCGTGTAAATACGCCTAACATCAACACCCCACACTTAAAGCTTTGTTTGTCCTCGAACAAAATATTACGTCCATGCAATCATCTAACTAGAAATCACAGCAGTAACACAAAATATTCATCAAGACAGGCACGACAATTATCAGCAAAGAGTAGTTTTCTGATCACTACTAGAAACAATTCAACCTCCAACATAGACTCGTGATGATGGTTAATTCGTATCCACAAGTTAAGGCACAAAGAATCATACAAGACTACCCAAAACTCATCAACCATGTGTGTCTCACAATATATCACCCATAATTACTCACAAGTATTTCATTTTTTAAAACATGGCTATAAGATTATCCTTGCTCTCACTCTCACAAAGAATTCATATGTTGCAACTGATGACCATAGGCTTGCCCTTAGTGTAATGTTATACTAATATCAGAATGTTAAGCTTAGGATCAAATAGGTCTTTACAGGTTGTAATGTAGGCTAAGGGACGGGTAGGACTATTTTGGCCAGAAATAGTGACTAAGTTCCCTAAGCGCTTTAATACATCACATTATGCCATTTACACTTTCTTTCAAACGACCTTTCTACTTTCTTTTAATCTACCACCCCTTCTCACCTCTTTTGTTATTCAATTTTAAATAGAATCAACTTTGTATTTTTCTTTTTCATTTCATTTTTCATTTTTTTTATAACACACCTCTATAACAACCATTCTTTTTCATAACAAATTCAAGTACCAATTCACTTTAAGGCATCACTCTCACCCAATTTCCTTTTATTTTGTCACATTACTTTACAATTTAAAGAGCTTAGGAATTTGGATCAAATTATGGTCTTAAAAAAATGGATTAGGCTACATATGAGGCTGTCAAAGAAAATGGCTTAAAGGCTCAAAAGGGTTGACTAGGATAATGTCCACGGGTAGGTAAAAAGAAGGTAAACAATCACAGGTTGTCAAAGAAATGCCTAAATCATCTCCTAAACTCACACTCTTTATTTCGCTTTACACACACACCGAGCAAGTTCTAGCATCAGCCACAAACATAGAATATACTATCATCTCACACACACAAGGCACATAGTCGACTTTATTAGGAGCAGTATAGACTCTTGACCCAATAGATGAAGGAATTAACCCTCACATTTATCACATACTGAGTCACATTTAGAGCCTAAATGTCTCAATAGTAATGATTTTATCATAGACTCTTGTCATAATACCATGCTGCCTATCAGAACAATTTTATGAAAAAATAAAAATTTCTAAAATTTAACTACTAACAAACAAAACAAACAAACATAAATAAATGCAAATGCAGATAAAGAAGTATAGCATACAAATACCAGCACCCCACACTTAGATGGGACACACTGCCCTCAGTGGAAATAAGTAAGGAAAACCTGATTAGTCGGACTCCTTTTCTATGTCTGGGGTCAAACCCCCTGCGTCGGAATCATCATCAGAGTCGTCATTACCAGAGTTGTCCTTCACATCGTCATTCGAGGTATTTGTAGAGAGGAGGACTTAGCTTGCCCTTTTCTAACCTTTCTGTGAGGTGGACACTTTTTTCTTTTCCTGGTCGACCTTTTGGTGCCATTTTACCACCTTTAATATTGCTCACTTTCAAATCAAAATTTGAGACCAAGCTCCTCCTTTATACGTCTTGCACCTACACTTACTCAAAAACAACAAAAACAATTAGAATGATGGGTTACCTCCCATCAAGCGCCTTAGTTTTGGTCGTGGCTCGACAAAATCCTAGGAAAACAAAATAATTAAAAACGATGGGTTGCCTCCCACCAAGCGCTTGATTTATTGTCGCGGCACGACATAGTTATCTCGATTACTTAGACTTCATCGAGATATATGGTGCATCATTTTCTGAATGGATTCAGACGACGCCGATGCTTACTTGTGGGCATGCAATCTTCTTTGAGATGAATCTTGTGCGTACATGTCCCAGGAGGGATACCAATTATATCATTAATAGACCAACCCATAGCTCTCTTGCAACTCATCAGAGCAGAGATGAGAGCCTCTACGTGCTGTTCACCTAAATCAGCCGCAACACTCACCGGAAGTGTATTTCCACTTCCCAAAAATGCATACCTTAGATGGCTGGGGAGCTCTTTCGATTCTAGCACTGGTGGCTCTTCAATGGAAGTTACCGCTGTTGGTGAAGATTGATTCGCTATTAGAGCACAAACGGTTTCTTCATATTCTTCAACCTCCTCACACTCAAAATTCAACAACACATCAGATAGTGGCTCAACAGTAAGCTACTTTTCTACAGATAATTCTTTCTCATCCTCATGATAAACATCATCTACAGAGAACACATTCATATCGCTGGGCTGCTTCATTGCTTTGCATACATCAAAATGGACAACTTCGTCATTCAATCGAAATAAAAGCTCATTAGCTCTTAAGTCAATAAGCACACTTCCAGTTGCGAGGAAAGGGCATCCCAAGATTATGGCAGTTTCAGAATCCCCCTCGCAATCCAAAATAACAAAGTCTGCAGGAAAGATGAAGGTAGAAACCTTCACCAACACATCATTCAAGATACCCACAGGTCGTTTTACCGACCTATCTGCCATCACGAGCCGCATATTGGTTGGTGTAGGGTCACCCAACCTCAACTTTCTGTACACGGATAGCGGCATCAAATTGATGCTAGCTCCCAAATCGCACAACGCCTTAGCAAAATCCAACGATCCAATCGTGCACGGAATAGTGAAAGCACCAGGATCTGCCTTCTTCTGTACTAGCGATCTTGTAGCGATTGCACTGCAATGATGAACATTATCTGCCAGTTCATAGCTTACTGCCTGCTTCTTTGTCAAAAGGTCCTTTATGAATTTAGCATACCCAGGCATCTATTCCAGCACCTCCACCAAAGGAACATTAATAGTCAGCTGCTTCAACATAGTCATGAATTTGCTGAACCTGGTGTCATCAGCTTTCTTCTTCAGCCTCTGCAGAAAAGGTGGTGGTGGAAGGGGAATCATTTTCTCCACCACTTTCTCTTTATCTTGCTTCCGATTATCAACCTTTTCAGGAGTGTCGTCATCCTTCTTCTTCAGTCTCTGAGGAAAAGGTGGTGGTGGAAGGGGAATAGTTTTCTCCACCGCTTTCTTTTTATCTTGCTTCCAACTATCAATCTTTTCAGGCTGCAGACGTCTAGGGGTGACGTCATGAACACACTCTTCAGCTTCTTCGACCTCTTCACATTCTGCATCAATAACATTATCCGCTATATCATCAACTACCTTCTTGCCTTTGGACGGATTTTCCAACACTTTACCACTTCGGGTAGTAATAGCCATACACGATCCATCATTCCTTGGATTTTGCACTGTGTTGCTAGGTAGCGTTCCATCTTTTCTTTGATTTAATGCCACTGAAAGTTGACTCAATTGCTGCTCTAGTTGTTTTATTGAAGTGGAATGCGAGTCAACCAATTGATTTATTGATGACAAATCATTCTTCACTTCGGTTACACCCATGTTGGTTGCCTCTACTCCCTTCAACGGCTTTGCCATCATATCTTCCATGGACATCTTCCCCAAACCAGATGTCGCGGCCTCCCGACTTCCAGGAGGAATATACAAACCACTCCTGTCAGTCTTATTCTTCCAACTTCCTTGATCACGGTCCTTGTTTCCAGATTTATCATAATAGTTCCGACCTTGGTTTCCTTGGGCATTGCCTTGGAAACCCCCATGATTATTCAAGTAGTTGCCTTCTTCCTCGGAATCGGATTCGTCTCTTCCTTTTGACGCAACTGCTTTGACTTTTTCGATCTTCCCTGATAATAAATGCTTGGTAAGAAGATCCATCTGCGTTTTCATATGCGCCATATCTTGATCACGTTCTTCCTCTCTTCGCCTTTGTTCTGCAGTCATGCCAATCGATAAAGTAGAGCTTGCTACCTCAGAATCCCTGGTGTGCCAAGCTCTACTTTGCTTTGTCATACGATCTAACATATCACTTGCCTGTATAAAAGTGAGGTCCATGAATGACCCTCCTGCAGCATTATCAACCACTGGCTTAGTCACTGAATTCAAAGACCTGTATAATATCTCCATCAAGTGGACATTGGTCATATGATGATTTGGGCACCGCATAAGCTTCTTTTTGAACCTCTCCCATGTTTCGTGAAGAGCTTCAGTTGGAAGCTGTCGAAAATTGCTGATCTCATCTCTCAACTGTGCTCTCTTGGATGGCGGAAAGAATCTTTCTAGGAAAGCGTCTTTCAGTTGCCTCCAATTAGTAATAGAATCAGGAGTTAGCCCGTTCAACCATAGAGTTGCCTCCCCAAATAGAGACAATGGAAATAATCATAACCGAATTGTATTCTGTCCAACGCCTGGATTGTCGAATGACTTGCATGTAGAGATAAAGTTGACCAGATGCATATTCGGATCATCACCTGAAAGTCCACCAAATAGTCCCTTGAGATGCAATAACTGAATCATGGTGTTAGTGATATTGAACTTGGCTCCGGGTGCCAAGGGCGGAGGAATAATAGCTCCTGTGGTACCAGCTCCGTCCAGATCATCATCATCATCATCAGAAGGAATCTGCATAGCTCGACGTTCAGGTCTAAATCTAGCTTGACGATCTCTTCTGTTAGCAGGTGTTGCCACCTCAGCATCACGCCTAGGGTTTAGTAACTCGTCATCACCTAGGTCCTCATCGTCAGGATTTGTTGCTCGCCCAGGGTTATTAATATTATGTTGATGCACTTGAGCAGCTGCCAACGTAGATAATCTAGCCTGCTCCTGTTGAGCCGCCCTTCTGTCAATGTCACGCTGTGCATCCATTCTGCCAATAAGTTGAGGTTCAGGATTTATGGGTAATAACGGTTGACCTGAACTTCGAGTGTTTGGCATGCACTCAACAGAACCTGAATAAAACAAAAACAACAAACAAAAAGTAAAATTCAAGAATTTTAAACCAAAGGGTCTATTAACTATCACAAACTTAGTTGACAACTGTATTCCCCGGCAGCGGCGCTAATTTTTGATAACGCTCAAACTACATCTCTCGTAAGAGTGTAAGCGGTCGTTGTCAAATATAGAACCCAACTGGGTTGGGTGTCGAATCCCACAGGGAATACTTGGTCATTAAGTATGCAACGATTAGTAAACTGTTGATCGAAAATTCTACGAAAAAGGGGGGATTTAATTGTAGCGTGAATTAAGAGTATCAAAGTAACAAAGAAAAACGGAATGTTTAGTAGGTTTTAATCAATGAGAATTGTAAGTTAGGGTTATGTCCACCTTATGAGTTTTAAGTATCTATTGGCTATGAGTTATGCGGAATTCAGACATGTATGCGCTTATAGAGATTCGTATTCTATGGTAAATCCTAGTGTCTTTCGACCATCAAGGATTATATCACTTTAACTCTTTCGAGCTTAAAGCGTATACTAATGGTACGAACTCTCCAAGAGGTTAATCCAGTTACGGCACTAACTTTTAAACAGGGGTTGGTAGCCCTATTTCCTTGTCATTCTCTCTTTTCCAGACATGTAACTTTTCTTTCGAACAAGTTAATGCTTTACTAGCGTATTCTATATGTTTGCAACCACAAGAATTCAATTAAGATGAAGAGAGTAATGATATAAGCAGCATACGTATCAAGAATTCACAAACTCATAGCAATAGATAGTATCTCATAAGGCTTCCATAACCCTAACAGAGAAGTTTAGCTACTCATAATTATGAAGGAAAACCACGAGGATATCATCATACCAAAGCAATAACAATATCACGATAAGGAAGTATTGGCGTCACTTGTGGCGTGAATTCCTTGCTAGTAGCGTTTCTCTTGTCGTGAAAATTAAAAGTCGAATAGATGAAGAATAATGTCAACAACGAATTTAAGAATAGAAGAGAGTAAGAATGAATTGAAAGAGAATGAGTGAGAATAATAAAAAGCTTCAAATTAATGAAGAAGTGAATGCTGAAAAATTCAGCATTATAGGGTTTTTATAACATCCTTGTCCTAGTCCTACTGAAATAGGGTTTTTATCCTTGTCCTAGTCCTACTGGGTTACTGCATACTTGTCCTAATCCTACTAAGTTACTGCTGATCCCTCAAGTCTTTAGAAATGCTGTTTTTGCCCGGGACAAGTTCTCCATGCATCACTTTCAGTCCATAAGTTTCTAGAAGCTGCCTTCCTTCTTACGTGAAGTTTCCTTTGGCGTCCAACAGTCCATAAAATGCTGAAATCTTCATCATAAATACCTGAAATCTTGCTAATCACGTTGGTTAGCTCACTTACAGGAAAAAGGACTAAAAGTGTAGGAATTATATATTTTGTCCTCAAAACTTAGCTAAAATATGGGTACATTAAGGTGCTTTAGGCGTGTAAATACGCCCAACATCATGAGTTCGAGAAAAACCCATCACAAAGTCCATGTTCACATTTTCCCACTTCCAAGTAGGAATATTGAACTCCTGCATGGACCCACTAGGCTTCTGATGCTCTATCTTAACCTGTTGACATATAGAGCTCTTAGCCACAAACTTTGCAATATCTCTCTTTATCCCACTCCACCAATAGATCTCCCGCAGATCGCGGTACATCTTAGTGGCCCCTGGAAGAATAGAGTAACGCGCACCATGCATTTCTGCAAGAATTTGCTGCCTTAAGTCATCTACACTTGGAACACATAGATGACCCTGACAATTCAAAACACCATATTTCCCTTGGGAGAAAACCTATACTTTCTGATCCTTGAATGACTCTTTCGACTTGACTAGACTGGGATCTCTATCCTGCTTTTCCTTAACTTTGAAAACTAGATATGACTCTGTACTGTTCTGAACCCATATACTACTTTCTCCGGAGTCGACTGAGCGTACACCTAGTTTGGAAAGTCGATGAACTTCCTGAGCTAACTTTTTCTTACTATCCTTAACATAAGCAACACTACCCCTAGACAGTCTACTGAGAGCATCAGCCACTATATTGGCCTTGCCTGGATAATAAAGGACACTCATGTCGTAATCTTTCAAGAGCTCTAACCACCTTCTTTGATAGAGATTGGAATCTTTCTAAGAGAATACGCACTGAAGGATTTTATGATCTGTAAAGAAATCTACATGAACTCCGTATAGATAATGCCTCCAAATCTTTAAGGCAAATACTATGGCTGCTAACTCAAGATCATGAGTACGATAATTCTTCTCATGGGGTTTAAGCTGTCTGGAGGCGTAGGCTATGACCTTACCATGATACACGAGGACACAACCTAAACCTACTCTAGATGCATCACAATATACTACAAACCCATCTAGACCATCTAGAAGAGTCAAAATCGGAGCTTCGGTGAGTCGAGTCTTCAACTTATGAAAACTCTTCTCGCAAAGATCTGACCACTAAAACTTGACTTTTTTTTTGAGTCAATATGGACATAGGGGATGCAATAGAAGAAAATCCCTCAACAAACCATCTGTAATAGCCAGCCAAACCCAAGAAACTCCTGATATCTGATGGAGAGATAGGGCGAGGCCATTTTTTTACTGCTTTAGTTTTTTGAGGATCAACTCTAGTGCCATCACCGGAAATGATATGACCAAGGAATTCTATTGATCTTAGACAAAATTCACACTTACTGAATTTATGAACAACTAATGATTTTTGAGAGTCTGAAGTACTGTTCTGAGATGTTCTGCATGATTATGCTCACTGCGGGAATAGACAAGGATGTCATCTATGAAGACTATGATGAACATGTCCAAGTCCTGCTTGAATACATGGTTCATCAAGTCCATGAAAGCTGCTGGGGCATTGATAAGACCAAAGGACATGACTAAGAATTCGAAGTGACCATATCGAGTTCGAAAAGTTGTCTTCGGAATATCACATTCTTTGACTCTGAGCTGATAATAGCCGATCTGAGGTCTATCTTGGAGAAATAACTGACACTCTGAAGTTGGTCAAATAACTCATCAATTTTAGAAAGTGGATACTTGTTCTTGACCATGACTTTATTGAGCTGACGGTAATTTATGCACATTCTAAGAGAACCATCTTTCTTGCGCACGAATAAAACTAGTGCACCCCACGGGGACACACTGGGTCTGATGAATCCCTTATCTAGGAGATTCTTTAACTATTTTTTAGTTCTCTGAGTTCTTCTGGTGCCATTCTGTATGTCAGAATAGAAATAGGCTGAGTATCTAGAAAAAGGTCAATGTTGAAGTCTATTTCCTTTTCGGGAGGAATTACTGGAAATCTTTGGGAAAGACATCTGGATATTCATTCACTACTGGGACTGATTCAATACTAAGAGTTTCAAAACTAGTATCCTTAACATGAACAAGATGATAGACACATCCCTTAGATATCATTCTCCTAGCCCGTAGATAGGAAATAAGATGACCCCTAAAAGCTGAAGTACTACCCCTCCACTCTAGGATGGGTTCATTCGGAAATTGAAACTGGACAATTCTGTTTCTAAAATTGACTGTGGCATAAAAGGAATGAAGCCAATCCATGTCAAGAATGACATCAAAATCAGTCATCTCTAATTTGACTAAGTCTGCTGAAGTAACTTTCTGAGATATCATAATCGGACAGTTCCTGTATACCCGTCGGGCTATGATAGTTATACCCACTGGGTAGATACTGAGAAGGGATCTGTTAGAATTTCAGGTCTGACTTCAAAATCAACTGCTATATAAGGAGTAACCAAAGACAAAGAAGCTCCTGGATCTAGCAAAGCATAAATATGTGCATGAAAGATCTGTAATGTACCAGTAACCACATCAGGAGAATTTTCCTGATATTGTTGGGACTAGAAAGCATAAAGTCTGTTTGGCCCGCGTGACAGGCGGGAATACTCACCACTCTTGATAACGCTCAAACTACACTCTTGAATGGGTGTAAGCGATCGTCGTCAATATAAAAACCAACTAGGTTGGGGTCGAATCCCACAGGGAATATGGTGTGAAATCAAGTCATTTGCGATTTAATTCACTGATAGTTTAACGTTTCCTGAAATAATGGTTTAAGTTTCAAAAATGATTGTTTTTCACTTTAATTTTGATGTTTGTAATCAAGATTTTAAGAAATAACCAGAATTATGTTCACTAGGGCTTACGGTACATAACAGATGCTAGAGGTGACTCAAGATTCTCACGGTGGTTAGGATAACAAGCTATCTTTATCGATGATATGCTCAAATGTCTCTCAACCTATTTTAATGTCTAATTACCTAATCCTCTCAGACTTGGGGAATTTCTATTCACTGTCCAGATTTTACCTCAGGTTAACCAACCTTGTTACAGCACTGATTATTAAACGAAGTATTTTCGAGTCCCTGGTGATAATTCACTTCCTACTGTATATGATTTCTTTCTCAAGCAAATCAAAGTAGGTGCGTCTACTGTTTGCAACCAACAGACGTTAATTAAAATCTTAGAATTATCAAGAAATCCTAACACCTATTAAATCTTGAGTGTTTAGCACGTCGTCATGACCTAACCCTAGATCCCATAATTTAGGTTAATGGAGTTTAGCTACTCATGATGCAAGGAACAAGTACACGAATTGAATTCATAAGTAAGAAGATTAACCTACAACGATAATGAAAATCAAGAAGTATAACTTGAATTGAACCATGGTACAAAACTCCCAAAATATTATAACTAGAGAGAGAGAAATATCGTATGTTTTTCTTTCCGAATAAAGATGAGTCAAAAAATTCTCCTTTAGAAAACCCTAAAACAAGGCTTTAAATAGTTTAACCTAATTAAGGAAATAAAATCAAAGTTACAGCTTTTCCTCGGAATAGATGATGACGTCCATGACGGCTTATCATGAGTATGACGGCTTATCACGGATGTCGTCAGCTCCTCTGTACTTTTGGCTTTCGCTGCCTAAGTCTGACGATGATGATGACACCTTATCACCAGCCTGATGACGTGTCATGGATGTCGTCACAAAATTGTCTTCAACTTCTATCTTTTGTTTAAGGCTGACGATGCTCCTGGCGCCTTATCACCATCCTGGCGACGTGTCATGGATGTCATCACAAAACTGTCTTCAATTTCCATCTTCTGTTTAAGGCTGACGACGCTTCTGATGCCTTATCACCATCCTGATGCCTTATCACAAAGTGTCATCACAACTTCAACTCATGCCAAATCTCTAGTTAAGTCTAACGATAATTGTGATAGCCTATCACAGGGTTGGCGACTTATCACAGATGTCGTCAGCCACACTTCTCTTCAGATTCCTTCAGGTTTCAACTTTTTTTCTTCCATTCTTGTTGGTTCTTTATTCCATCAGCTTAAACTATAAAATCAGACATAAACAAATCAAAAACGATAAAATTTTCTTAATACTTTGCAATTATTCTTGGTTAAAGGTCTTAAATGTGTTAGCAATAGCTCACACATCAGGCGTTGCCCTCTAGTAGCACTGGAAGTGGCCTTCTGCTGATTTGGGTGACCTAACTGAGCTGAGGAACGATTCTATTAACCCTGTATACCTAGATGAGGACAATCCCTAACTCTATGGCGTAGCTTACCACAAGTCTGATAAAGAGGATGGGTGCAGGTACTGCTAACACTGCCCTGAGACTTAAAGCCTGTCTCCCTATCTCTATTGTTGTCTCTGAATTTTTGCACTAGAGAACTAGCTGAAGAAGGATATGGAACCGACGACTTAGGATAGAACTTAGAACGATTTCCACTCTCTAACTTAGGTTGAGCAAAGTTGAAACTACCTGTCCTTGCTCTCTTATTCTGCTTCTCTCTCATCTTAATCTTTTACTCTTCTATCTGCTGAGCATGGTTCATAATCCTGGATATGTCCATGTCACTATTCAACATTGTAGACCTGCACTCATTGACCACACTATCATTCACCCCAGAAACAAACTTACTCATCTTAGCCCTACTATCTGCAACCACATAAGGAGCATGTCTGGATAATTGAGTAAACTTAAGAGAATACTCTTTCACCATCATGTTTCCCTATCTGAGTTGATAAATTCTAACACCTTAGCTTCTCTAAGCTCTAGGGGAAAATCTATCTAAGAATTCAGTGACAAACTCCTCCCACTCTACTGGGCCCTATATCGACTGCTCTCTCTGACTTCCAGTGCTTAAACTAAGTGTGAGCCATATCCTACAACTGATATGCAGCTAGCTCAGCACTCTCACTAGGAGTAACCCCCATAATATACATAACATTCTGAACCTAATTTATGAATTCTTGAGGGTCCTCATTTGACTTGACTTAGACCCAAAAAAGGATGGAGAATTTATTGGGGTGAAGTCTCGAATCCTGGTCGCAGCTGAATTGGCCACTGGGTTTGCCTAAATGACTACTGGCCATTTATTTTGAGTAGCAATTGACTGATCAAGAGTAGTAAATGCAGCTCTGAACTCTGCATGAGAAACATGTTCGCTCACAGGATCTTCGGGCTGAGGGGCTGACTGTTTTCCAATTCTCTTCTTGGGAGGCATGTTCTATAAATGGAAGAGTAAAGGATTAGACTGAGAGATTAGCATTGAGATTATACTCACTGTCATGACATGAAAAATGAAAAAAAGGAAATTGTTCCTAAAACATCTCAAAGCCTCCTGCACATAAATGTGGTGCGCAACACACCCATGAACAAGACTATACTAGATGCAGCTTTCAGACTTCCTAGGAAACTATTGAACCATAGGCTTTGATACCAAGTTTGTAACACCTCGAATCTGGTACCCGAAATGCTACATGATGCTAACAATTCCAAAGAACCACTAGCTAACCCATGACTGATATCTGTAACTGAGCACTGCAAAACATAACGTAAAATATGGAAATAATATGTTGAAACATGCCATAAGGCTCAAAACTATAATACTAATATAAAACTGAAATGTGGTATCATAATACCAAAACTGAAAATACTGAAGTATGAATATCTAATTTGAACGTTTAGTCTGAAAGCCTCTAAACTGTCTGAAAAAGGATTTGAGGGGACATGTTCCCAACTAATTCCATCTACAGAAAACTAAACTGAAATACTGAAAGAAATAATCATATCATCCCCGAATGATGAGGATTCACTGCTAAATCTGACTGTTGAAATCTGAAATGCTACTGACGCTCTGGATCTCATGCTTTTGAACCTATGGTAATAAGACACCATAGAGCAAGAGAAAAGTATGTGTCAACACACTAGAATGTACTGGTATGCAAGTGTGGTAGGATGAATTCATGGGGTTCATATGCATGAACAATACTAACTGGCTGAATAACATGAACGTGAGAATACATGCATGAATACATAATAACTATAACTGAGATCGTGATAACATTATTACTGAGTCTGAATACTAATAATATGAGTTTACTAATAACTAACATAACAGATACTAGGTGACTGTTTCTGACAGTCCTGATTCTGATAGAACTATTTGAGTTTCGTACTGATCTGAGTTAACTGTATCTGACAGTCCTAAATTTTGTATAACTATCTGAGTTCTATTACTGAGACCGAGACTGTGACTGTAGGAAGTAGTGATCTAACCGACATGCCCCAAATGAGATATTATATTTAAGTTGGGGTCCAATCTGTACCCCAATTGGAAAGGTGTTAATACCGCGCCACTAGTAAGGACAAGCTTTGAGTAACCCTCATCTATAAGGTAATCTAATAAGAATGGCGGGACCCTCATCTAGAAGGTTAAGCCACTCCATCTACCCTTATCTAGAAGGTTTTGATGTCTCAACCTATGCAGGCTACGTAGTTCTGGAACACATGAATTATTTCTAAGAATCACACCCTTGACTAGTAGGTGAGTTCCCATCCTTGGGTTCACTCGGTGAAGATTCCTACTCCCATCTGAATAGACACTTAACTGAATATACTGTACTGAACTGTACTAAGTTCATTGAGTTCCGTTGACTAACAGAATGTTACTGAATTTTATTAACTGACTGAGTTCATAAGATTACTGAGATTTTTGAGTTTTCCTGAGTCATGAGACTAACTGAATTCTACTGATCATGGCTTGATTGAGAGTATCTTGAAAACATGATACTGGCTCTAGGCACACAACTAAATTGCTGGGTATAAATACCCCCAGGACTCGATAGCATGAAACTGACAAGACAAGATACTTCTTGATCATAGGACTAAAGTCCACAATTCATAATAATATAAGTTGGGTATTTCATGAAGAACATGGTTATCATAATCATATACATGATTGAGAATGCATATCAACATGTCATAATTTCATCAACTAGTCTCATGAGTATTACTTCAACCATTCATAATGTACAACAATATCATAGAAGTTATTTTGGTCATAAGGATAAAGCATGCATTTGTCATTTAGGCCACAATTGAGCTATAATTCATAATTTCTAGCCTCTAAGGCATTTTATCAAACACCTTACATGCACAACTTAGGGAATAGGTGTAATCATCAAATTTGTAATACCCCAGAGTTTCCTAACTAATTTTCTCCCAAGAATGTCAAGTTTTATCTTCTAAATCAAATGATGCTTATTCCATGTGGAATTTTCAAGATTTTCACTTTTTTTCATGTGGTAAATTCAATAAGCATTCCATCAATATAAAATTCGTTAAATTCGATAACCGGATAAGAAGTTATGACTATTTCAAGTTTCAGTCACAAAATAGTACCATGTTAGTCAGTGGCGCACCGCGCCACGAGAAAAAATGGAATTTGTCAAAATCTAGTGAGCCTCTACGATTATGGCACGCTACGCCATGACTCAAATTCAGAATTGTACTTTTTCCAGTGACTCAGCGTGATGTCTCCGCGTCGCGCCAAACTTCCAGGTCGCAAAAGAAGTGACAACGTGATGGCTCCGCATCACGCCATTCCCCAATTTCCCAGTTGTCAAATTCCAGTGGCACGGAGCGATAACGCCGCGTCGCTCCAGGGGTCCAGGTCGGGAAATTTTTAATAAATTTAAAAGACGCATCCAGGGTTAAATGGGTCTTTTCCCATGGTCTAAGCTTAGCCTTAAACACAAAATTTAACCCTACTTGCCTTGAGGACATCATTATTCACTCTATTTTTCCTCAAATTAAGTTACTCTCTCAAGACAAGAAACCCTAGCTCTCAAATTCAAGTGCCAAATCAAAATAACTCTCCATCAATCCTTCCAAATTCAGTAACTCAGGTATGCGTAGTGTTCATCGACGGATACCTTTCATCCGTGGAGCTCAAGAATCAACTTTTAAATAATGAATTATGAATTTCATGATGTTGTATGATTATGTTCATATCAATGGTTGTTAATTATGTTTTAAGATGATATCTTGGTGTATTTACATGAAGTTTGTGAGCATGTTAGTTGGAATCCATAAACTTGGGTGGTTTAAGACTGTTGAATTGATGAACACATGTATGCCATAAAGTGTGCATGAAAGGTGTTTGATAAAATGCCTAGAATGATTAAAACTCATGTTTTCATGACTAAATAGTACCTAAATGACAAGTCCATGCTATCCCTTATGATTCAACATAATTTCCATGCTATTGTTGGGTATTGATTGTTGTTCTATGAGGTGTTCATGATCTTGAAATCATGCAAGTAATTACATGTTATATGCATACACTACCATTTACAAGATGTGGAGAACTATGCTTAGTATGAAATCCCCTATTTATGGCATTATGAATTGTGAACTCTATTTCTATGATCGAGAAGTGTCATGGTTGTGTCAGTTTCCTTCCATCGAGTCCTGGGGGTACTTGTACCCGAAAAATATAGATGTGTGCCTAGAGACAGTGTCATGTTTTCATTATATCCTTAGTCAATCCATGTTCCATAGAATTCAGTCCGTCATGTGACTTAGAAAATCTTAGAAATCTCATGATCTCAGTCAGTTATCAGATATCAGTTGTATTTTGTCAGTCAACGGAATTCAGTAAATTCAGTCCATGTATAGTTTAGTTAATCATGTTCAGATTCAAATCATATGGGAGTAGAAATTAGCACCGAGTGAACCTAAGTATAGCAACTCACCTGCCAGTAGAGGGTGTGATTCATAGAAGCAATCCTTGCATTCCAGAACTACGTAGCCAGCGTAGGCTGAGATATCTTCCTGCCAGTCGAGGGTTGATGAGGTAGATTAACCTGCTAGTAAAGGGTTCCCATCATTCTCATTTTAAGTACCTTCCAGTAGAGGGTTCTCACAGCTTTCCCTTATCAGTGACGCGATATTGACACCTTTCCAATTGGGGTTACAAATTGGACCCCAATTCATGCATTATTCACTTGTTTGGGGCATATTGGTTAAATAACTACTTCCCACAGTTTCAGTATCAATCTCAGTAAAAGAACTCAGATAGTTCTTCAAAATATCAGGACTATCAAATACAGTCAACCCAGATATAGTACAGAACTCAGATAGTTCCATCAGATTCAAGACTGTCAGATACAGTCACTCATGTTATCAGTTATATCAGTTATCAGAAATCATTTATCAGTTATGTTAGACATCAGTGATATTATATCATCAGTATATAGATTCAGCTATCATGTTTTCACGATCCCAGTTACTATGTATTCATGTATACGTTCTCGCGTTCATATTAGTCAGTCAGCTAGTATTATTCATACATATGAACCTCTTGCATTCAGCCTACCTCCCATGTATACTCAGTACAATCCCACGTACTGATGCATTTGTACTATGGTGTTTCCTTTTTATTTTACACCATAGGTTCAGAGACATTAGTTCCATATCAACAATAGCAGTAGCATCCCAGTACTCAGAGTAGCAGTGAGTCCTCATCCTTCGGGGACATGATCATCACTTTATATTGTTATTTATTTCAGTTCAGTCTTGCTAGATGGAGTTAGTTGGGGACATATCTCATCAACTCTTTATTCAAATTATTCAGACAGTAGAGGCTTTCAGACTAGATGCAGACTCGATTTCAGAATTGATTCAGACTTCAGTATTCCCAATTTTTTTTTGGTATTATGATACCACTTTATTTGGATTTTGTTATTTTCTTCAGATCATGTTCAGTATTGAACCTTTTGGCCTTTCAGTACATGTTTCCACATTTTCATGTTATATTATACAGTGTATAGATATCAGTCATGGGTAGCTTGTGGTCCTTTAGGGTCATGAGCATCGTGTAGCATTCCGGTTCAAAAAATCGGGGCATTACAAACTTGGTATCAGATCCTAAGGTTCAATAGTATCCTAGGAAGTCTGAACGCTGCATCTAGTAGAGTTTTGTACATGGGTGTGTTGCGCGCCACATTTATGTGCAAGAGGCTATGACATGTTTTAGGAACAATTTACCGTCTTTCAGTATTCATGTCGTGCCAGTAAGCATAATCTCAAGTCAATCTCTTAGTCTAATCTGTTTCTCCTCTTGGTTTTAGAACATGCCTCCCAAGAGAAAATATCATCCTGTCTAAAAAGATCCCTTGGATGAACATCTATCTCATGCGGAGTTTAGAACCACATTCACCACCCTTGTTCAGTCAGTCAATGCCCAGAATGAACGACCAACTATCGTTTCGGCCAACCCAGTGGCCAATTCAGCTGCAGCCAGGATTCGGGACTTCACCCGAATAAATCCTCCATCTTTCTTTAGGTCTAAGACAGATGAAGGCCCTCAGGAATTCGTTGACCAGATTCAGAAAATCATAGACATCATGGGGGTCACTTCTTGTCAGAGTGCCGAGTTAGCCACATACCAGTTACAGGATGTAGCTCACATATGGTACAAGTAGTGGAAGTATGAGAGATTAGAGAATACAGGTCTTGTAGAATGGGAGGAATTTGTCACGGCATTCTTAAACAGATTCTTTCCCCAAGAGCTGAGGGAGGCGAAGGTCCTAGAGTTTATTAATCTCAGGCAGGGAAATATGACGGTGAAAGAGTATTCTCTCAGGTTTACATAATTAGCCAGATATGCCCCTCATGTGGTTGCAGACAACAGGGCTAAGATGAGTAAGTTTATGTCAGGGGTGAATGATAGCGTGGTAAACGAGTGCAAATCCGCCATGCTGAATAGCGACATGACCTTAGCTAGGCTCATGACTCATGCCCATCAGATAGAAGAGCAGATAGTTAAAATGAGGGAGAATTAGAAAAAGAGGGCAAGGTCAGGTAATTTCAACTTTGCTCAACCTAAGTTCGAGGGAGGAAACCGTTCTCAGTTTCTCTCCAAGTCATCAGTTCCATCCCCTTCCTACGCCAGTGCCCCAGTGCCAAAATTCAGAGACGGCAACAGAGATAGAGCATCAGGCTCTAAATCTCAGGGTAGTGTTAGCAATGCCTGCACCTATCCTCGTTGTCAGACTTATGGCAAGAACCACCAGGGTACTTGCAGAGATGGCAGCGATACTTGTTTCGGATGTGGCAAGCCAGGTCACAGGGTTAGGGATTGTCTACAGTCGAGTCCGCAGGTTCAGCAGAACCACTTCTCATCTCAGTCAGGTTGCCTAAACCAGTAGGAAACCATATCCAGTGCTACTAGTGGGCCACTCCAAACAGACTTTATGCTCTTCAGACCCGACAGGATCAGGAAAATTCTCCTGATATAGTTACTAGTACATTACAGATCTTTTATGTTCATGTTTATGCTTTTCTAGATCCAGGTACTTCTTTGTCTTTTGTAACTCCTTTTATAGCAGGCAATTTTAGAATTAGTCTCGAAATTCTAGCAGAGCCCTTTTCAGTCTCTACTCCAGTGGGTAAAACTATCATAGCTCAACGAGTATACAAGAACTGCCCGATTATGATATTTCAAAAAGTCACCTCAACAGACTTAGTCGAATTAGAGATGACTGATTTTGATGTTGTTCTCGGCATGGATTGGCTTTATTCCTGATATGCCACAGTCGACTGCAGAAATAGAAATGTTCAATTTCAGTTTCTAAATAAGCCCGTCTTAGAGTGGAGGATTAGTACTTCAGCTTTCAGGGGTCACCTTGTTTCCTACCTTCGGGTAAGAAAAATTATAGCTAAGGGGTGTGTCTATCATCTCATTCATGTTAAGGACTCTAGTTCTAAAACTCCCAGTCTTGAATCAGTCCCAGTTGTGAACGAATATTCAGATGTCTTTCCCAAAGATCTTCCAGGCATTCCTCCCAAAAGGGAAATAGACTTCGGCATAGATCTTCTTCCAAACACTCAGCACATCTCTATTTCGCCATACAGAATGGCACCAGTAGAACTCAAGGAACTAAAAGAACAATTGAAAGATCTCTTAGATAAGGGATTCATCAGACCTAGCATTTCTCCATGGGGCGCACCAGTCTTATTCATGTGCAAGAAAGATAATTCTCTTAGGATGTGCATTGATTACCGTCAACTCAACAAAGTTACGGTCAAGAACAGATATCCACTTCCTAGAATTGATGACCTATTTGACCAACTTCAGGGTTCTAGTTATTTCTCTAAGATAAACCTCAGATCAGGCTACTATCAACTTTGAGTCAGAGAATGTGACATCCCGAAGATAGCTTTTCATACTCGGTATGGTCACTTTGAATTCCTAGTCATGTCCTTTGGTCTTACTAATTCCCCTGCAGCTTTCATGGACTTGATGAACTATGTGTTCAAATAGTACTTGGATATGTTCGTCATAGTCTTTACAGATGATATCCTGGTCTATTCCCACACTGAGCGCGATCATGCAGACCATCTCAGAATAGTACTTCAGACTCTCAGGGATCACCAGCTATTTGCCAAATTTAGTAAGTGCGAGTTTTGGCTAAGATCAGTAGCATCCCTTGGCCATATCATTTTCGGTGATGACATTAGAGTAGATCCTTAAAAGACCAAAGCAGTAAGAAATTGGCCACCTTGCCCTGTCTCTCCATCAGATATCAAGAGTTTCTTAAGTTTGGATGGCTATTATAGATGGTTTGTTGAGGGATTTTCTTCTATTGCATCTCTTATGTCCAGATTGACTTAGAAGAAGGTCAAATTTCAGTGGACAGATCTTTGCGAGAAGATTTTTTAGGAGTTGAAGACTCGACTCACCTCAGCTCCAGTCCTAGTACTTCCAGACGGTTCCAATGGGTTCGTAGTTCATTGTGATGCATCCAGAGTAGGTTTGGGTTGTGTCCTCAGGCAGCATCGTAAGGTCATAGCCTACGCCTCCAGATAATTAAAGCCTCATGAGAAGAATTATCCTACTCATAATCTTGAGTTAGCAGTCGTAGTATTTTCTTTAAAGATTTGGAGGCATTATCTCTACGGAGTTCATGTAGATATCTTCACAGATCATAAGAGTCTCCAGTATGTCTTTTCTTAGAAAGATCTCAATCTTCATCAGAGAAGGTGCTTAGAGATCTTGAAAGATTATAACGTGAGTGTCCTTTATCATCTGGGAAAGGCCAACGTAGTGGCCGACACTCTCAGTAGAATGTCTATGGGTAGTGTTGCTCATGTTGAGAACAGTAAGAAGAAGTTAACTCAGGAAGTCCATCAACTTTCCAGACTAGGCGTTCGCTTAGTTGATTCCTCAGAGGGTGGTGTATGTGTTCAGAGTAGTTCAAAATCATCTCTAGTTTCCGAGGTGACAAGATAGAGATCCTAGCCTGGTCAAGTTAAAGGAGTCAGTCAGAGATCATAAAGTAGAGGTTTTCTCCCAAGGGGGAGATGGTGTCCTTCGTTGTCAGGGTCGTCTGTGTGTTCCAGGTGTAGTTGACTTGAGGCAGTGAATCCTTGCAGAGGCGCATGGAGAATGATACTCTATTCATCCAGGGGCCACTAAGATGTACCACAACTTGCGGGAGACATATTGATGGAGTGGGATGAAGAGAGATATTGTATCTTTTGTGGCTAAGTTCTCTATATGTCAGCAGGTTAAGATAGAGCATTAAAAAACCAGTGGTTCCATACAAGAGTTCACCATTCCTACTTGGAAGTGGGTAGAAGTGAACATGGACTTTGTGATGGGTTTGCCTTGAACTCGTCATTAGCATGATTCAGTTTTGGTCATTGTAGACAGAATGACCAAGTCAGCTCATTTCCTTCCAGTCCATACCTATTATTCAGCCAAGGATTATGCCAAACTCTACATTAGGGAGTTGGTCAGACTACACGGTATTCTGTTATCTATCATCTCAGACAGAGGTACCCAGTTTACCTCTCACTTCTGGAAAGCGTTCCAAAAGGGCCTTGGTACCCAAGTTTATCTCAGCACAACCTTTCATCCTCAGACAGATGGTCAAGCAGAAAGGACCATTCAGACTCTAGAAGATATGCTAAGGGCGTGTGCAATTGATTTCAAGGGTAGTTGGGATGACCACTTGCCTTTGATTGAGTTTGCATACAATAATAGCTATCACTCCAGTATTCAAATGGCTCCATTCAAAGCCTTCTATGATAGGAGGTGTAGATCTCCAGTCGGTTGGTTCGAGGTTAGTGAGGCCTCAATCATAGGTCTTGGCCTAGTATTCGATGCCTTAGAAAAGTCCAGTTGATCAGAGAAAGGCTTTGGGTTGCTCAGAGCCGACAGAAGTCTTATGCAGATGTGCGCAGGAAGGATCTCGAGTTCAAAATTGGTGACTTTGTCTATCTAAAGATCTCTCCTATGAAGGGAGTGAAAAGACTTAGTAAGAAGGGAAAGCTCATTCCCTGATATATTGGTCCCTTCAAAATTCTCAGTCGATTCGGCAAGGTAGCTTATGAGCTCGAGTTGCCTTCAGATCTAGCTTCAGTTCATCCAGTCTTCCATGTCTCTTTGCTCAAGAAGTGCATAGGTGACCCATCAGTCATAGTCCTTATTCAGAGAATTGACATTCAGAATAGCCTCACCTATGAGAAAATTCCAGTCGAAATTCTTGACTATTAGACTCGTAGGCTGAGGAACAAAAAAGTTCCTCTAGTCAAAGTTCTTTGGAAAAATCAGTCTGTTGAGGGTGCTACTTGGGAATAATAAGCATACATGTGTACCAAGTACCCTCACTTCTTCTCCGCCAACTCAGACCAAGCTCAGGGTAACCGTTCTCCTTAAGCTTATTCAGTTTTATGCTTAGTATTCAGCACAAACTGGGAATTCAACTTCATGCTCATGTACCCATTATAAACTTGGTACTATGTACCATTGCATATAGTCATGAATTCATGTATTAGTTTAGTTATATAATCATACCCCAGACATGCATTCTTATTGTGAGAACCTTAGTTCATCAGAACACTCAGTCATGCATTCACGAATCAATTACACATGCATCAGTTATGCATGTTCAGTATGATGTATTCAGTTTATCAGCCATGTCAGTCATGAGATCATGTTTTAGTCATTCATGTCCAGTTCATGTTCAGCATATTGTTTCTCCTCTCAGTCAGTCTCATTCGAGGACGAATGTTCTCAAGGGAGAGATATTGTAATACCCCAAAGTTTCCTAACTAATTTTATCCCAAGAATGTCAAGTATTAGCTTCTAAATCAAATGATGCTTATTCCATGTAGAATTTTCAAGATTTTCACTTTTTGTCATGTGGAAAATTAATAAGATTTCCATAGATATAAAATTCGTCTAAATCCGATAACCGAGTAAGAAGTTATGACTATTTCAAGTTTCAGTCACAAAATAGTACCATGTTAGTCAGTGGCGTGCCGTGCCAAGAGCAAAAATGGCATTTGTCAAAATCCAATGAGCCTCCACGCCAGGGCTCAAATTCAGAATTGTCCTTTTTCCAGTGACTCAGCGCGATGTCTCAGCATCGCGCCAAACTTCCAGGTCGTAAAAGAAGTGGCAACGCGATGGATCCACGTCGTGCCATTCCCCAATTTCCCAGTTGTTAAATTCCAGTGGCACGGCGCGATAACGACACGTCACGCCAGGGGTTCAGGTCGGGAAATTTTTAATAAATTTAAAAAATGCGTCCAGGGTTAAATAGGTCTTTTCCCATGGTCTTAGTTCAACCTTAAATAAAAAATTTAACCCTACTTTCCTTGAGGACATCATTATTCACTCTATTTTTCCCCAAATTGAGTTACTCTCTCAAGCCAAGAAACCCTAGCTCTCAAATTCAAGGGACAAATCACAAGAACTCTCCATCAATCCTTCCAAATTCAGTAACTCAGGTATGCGTAGTGTTCATCCACGGATCCCTTTCATCCGTGGAGCTCAAGAATCAACTTTTAAATAATGAGTTATGACTTTCATGATGTTGTATGATTATGTTCATGTCAATGGTTGTTAATTATGCTTTAAGATGATATCTTGGTGTATTTACATGAAGTTTGTGAGCATGTTAGTTGGAATTCATAAACTTGGATGTTTTAAGATTGTTGAATTGATGAACACACCTTTTCCATAAAGTGTGCATGAAAGGTGTTTAATAAAATGCCTAAAATGATTAAAACTCATGTTTTCATGACTCAATAGTACCAAAATGACAAGTCCATGTTGTCCCTTATGATTCAACACAATTTTCATGCTATTGTTGGGTATTGATTGTTGTGCTATGAGGTGTTCATGATCTTGAAATCATGCAAGTAATTACATGTTATATGCATACCATACCATTTACAAGATGTGGAGAACTATGCTTGGTATGAAATCCCCTATTTATGGCATTATGAATTGTGAACTCTATTCCTATTATCGAGAAGTGTCATGGTTGTGTCAGTTTCCTTCCATCGAGTCCTGGGGGTACTTGCACCCAAAAAATATAGTTGTGTGCCTAGATACAGTGTCATGTTTTCATGATATCCTCAGTCAAGCCATGTTCCATAGAATTTAGTCAGTCATGTGACTTAGGAAATCTCATGATCTCAGTCAGTTATCAGACATCAGTTGTATTCTATCAGTCAACAAAATTCAGTAAATTCAGTCCATGTACAGTTCAGTTAATCATGTTTAGAGTCAAATCATATGGGAGTAGAAATTAGCACCGAGTGAACCCAAGGATGGGAACTCACCTGCTAGTAGAGGGTATGATTCATAGAAACAATCCTTTCATTCCAGAACTTCGTAGCTGTAACGCCCCGAAATCGGGTCCCGAGACGTCACATAGTGCTTAGGGTCACAAGTTACCCCAAGCTAACCCTTCTACTAGCATAACTCATAAGCAACTGAATAAAAATACAAATACATACAAATCAGCAGAAATTTACTCTTTTCTGAATCTGATCGATAAAAAATAGAATTTTACAGGATTATAATTCTGCCTTTACAACCAAAATTGAAACAAAATACATCAACTTCTACTGACTGTCTATGAAGCCTCTACTAGTACTGACTGTAGGTAGCCGGGTCATAACTCCTAACTACCCCAACTCAATATGACTGAATAAAGAAAATACAACACTATAAACTCTGCATAACTAACCCAAGCCCTTGAATCAAAATGACTCATCACCTGCTGACTGGATCCGAAGGTGCAACTATACCTTGTACCTACATTCCGAAAAAATGTAGCCCACATACGAATATGTGGGTCAGTACCATGGAAAAATACCGAGCATATGGGGGTGCAATGCATATATAAAATAATATCTTAATATCATCACAGTTTATAAAATTATGTATGCTGATATAGATAACTCACTTAGCTCAAATTAAATCATCAAAATCATGGATGAATAATACATGTAAAGTAAAATAAGTGAGTCATTACAATACGTTCTCAATTCACTTTCATCTCAATTTCAAATCATCAAAACAATCAACTCTCATGTCAATTCTCATTAGAATATATTCCTTAAATCTTTTAAGAATAATGACTTTCTCAAACTCAGCCTTTTAAGCAAATATGTTCTCATCTCAGATAGAAGAGTACACACACACATTGGAAGATCCTATAACCGACATAAACCATGTGAGCCACATGGAGTCCAACGTCCAACCCACGTTGGGGAGAGCCGTCCTATCCTTGCCATCGGAGTAGGACTTCCAATATCAATCCAAAAATACTAGTGATCACTATATAAATCAGCCTCAGGCTCACGTCCTACGGGGGCACGTAGTTCTAGGGAAGTAAGGTCACTTTATACCTCCCACTCGGTGCTAAAGATTACTCCCGGACTTAGTTCAGAAATTTAAATCAGCCTCAGGCACACATTAAAGAAAATCCACAATAAACACTTCCACAATTTTTATCGGGAGCCAATTTGCTACCCCTTTATCATAATCAATAAAAACGTGGATTTCTTTCACAGTCGAGTTCAAATTCAGAAATTTAAATCAGCCTCAGGCTCACATTAAAGAAAATCCACAATAAACACTTCCACAATTTTTATCGGGAGCCAATTTGCTACCCCTTTATCATAATCAATAAAAACGTGGATTTCTTTCACAGTCGAGTTCAAAATAACTCATTCACGACCAAAAGGTCAAATCATTCAAAACATCTCAAATATTCAACATCAACGTGCATATAGCACACATTTTCTCAAAGACACAATTTCAAATGGGGTTCAAGACCCAAATATCAAAATCATAGTAAATTTCTTTCAAGCATCATGCTTTAAGTCATAATTTCATATAAATTCGACTTTTCAAAGTTATAAACATCATAATCTCAAGATAACCAAGATAGAATATAATTTCATGCTCAAAAATCATAATAAACATATAAAAATCATATCTTCGTAAAGAAAATTACTTTTGGGCACAAGAACGAAAGATTGTTCTTGTTGAAAACCCCCACAAACCTTGAATGATGAACTTTAGATCGATACTCGTTTTTGGGATGTTAATCGTGCCTTTGACTGATGGTTCTTGGAGTTCTTAAACTAGGAACTTGATATCTTGAATAAATTTGCAGAATTAATGGTGAACTTTGGAGGTTCTTGAAGTTGGATGTAGGAGCTTAGGGTTTTCTTTTTGAGGGAATTTGATGAAATATAATATATAATGCTTCTAATAGGCTATAATATAGGGTTTTGACGGATTTTGGGTGAGGGGGAATGACCAAAACGCCCCTAAAAATCAAAATATTCTCGAATCTGTCCTTTGGTGGACTGTTTTGATAGTCTGAAGTAGATCAACCATAACGTTTTACTTCGATATCCAAATTGGATGAAACCAATTTCATTAGAAAGAGGACTCTCATATCTTTCCGATGATATATAGTACCTCACCCAGATCATTGTGTACGAGGAGTTATGATCATTTGAAGTTGACCCAAAAATTCACTTTTGATGAGCTGAAGTAGATCGACCATAACCTTTTGCTCCGATAGACAAATTGGATAAAACCAATTTCATCGGAAAGAGGACTTGCAGAGATTTCCGTTGATATATAGTAGATCACTCAGATCATTATGTACAAGGAGTTATGATCGTTTAAAGTTGGAGAAAAAATACGCCAGGCCACAGTACTTTTTTTTTCCTGTACGTTTTACTGTTCACTACTATTCACGGTTCGATCGGAATGTTCATAACTCGTCGCTCGGGTGTTCGTTTTGGATGATCCACATATCGTTGGAAAGCTTATTCGATACTCTACGTAATGGAGGGTCATAATCTAAGACATTCCGTAAGGAAAATTTATAATTCATTCTAGAAGATAGAACCCAACACGTTTACGCACAAAATTTCAACGAAAAAATTCTCGGGGTATTACATCATCTCCCCCTTGGAAACATTCATCCTCGAATATCGATGAATAAGTACAGAATACCATGGAAATGAGGACAAAAGGCTGGGATAACGAAATCAATCCACTTACTTCACTCCAAACTTTCGAATACTTCATAGAACATGCGATTCATAATGAGAATGGTCACATAGTTGGATCTTAAACAAAGGAGACTGATTTTAAGGAATCGATATCTTTGGTTTATTCAGATACTGAGAATCAAAGGTCTCGAAGGGGATCTCATCAAAAGAAGGACCACTTGCGCCCAAATGAAACGTCCCTCAACACTCCCTCCAAAAGATTCAAATGACATTGTTCGGGGAGAAAATGAACCATAATTTGATACAATCCTATCGTATGGGAACAAGGACCCATATGGAATAAATTAAGATAGGAATTTCTAGGTCTTGGGAAACATAACTCCTTGCTTCCAAACTTAGCAACACTTCCCAACTACTCCCTCGACTATGTTCAAGCCTAACTCCAAGTACTCATGAGATACGCCACATAACACTATAATATTAATCTATATCATGGATCTCAATATACACTGAGCCTCACAACTCCTCACTTCAAACATAACTCTTATTGCTACTCCAACAACCACATACAATCTTATACTAGGGATCCGCTAACTTGCGGTGCATTATTTTAGATATACAACCATAACATTCAAGCCTATACTTATAACCACATACGCACTTTGCACATGCACCTCTAAACGAACACTCATAAAGCATCTTCCTCGTTTTCTCTAAGATTCCATCAACTACATCATTCACACATACTGGTCAATTCTTTAAACGGCACACATAACATTTTCTCAACCAATTGAACTATACACAAAAACTCTATATTACTATTCTTACAACCTCATAGAAGTGCATAAAACCGACGCACAACAATCTTTTCAAATAAACATTTAAAACTTCAACTAACCACGGCATGTATCAAGGACTTAGCCTCAATCTAACTTCACTTCACCGTCGTGAGCACACCACCTTCTATCATAGATAAGGAAGTATCTTCTCTCCCTTCTAGACAACTGCTCAACGCCATTATCTTGACTTAATGAAAAGGTCACACAATTTTAAAACATGAAGACCCGAAACATGAAGGGATAATGTAAATAACTTGACTCTCTCTATTGAGGCCTTAGGAATAAAATATCAAATACAATGGGTTCGTTAAGGTATCAAAACTGAAGACACCCATAACAAAAACTGAATCTCACTGATCAATAAGAGTATTGCCTGAGTACTGGAACTGAACATACTGTAAAACTTGAGTATATGAGTCATGGGCGGCGTGCCCTGAATTTAGAGCTCATAACTTATGGAATGTGATTCCAACTGCTAGAAGAACTTGAATTTCTCATTTTTGGAAACTAGAAGAGTATGTAAGTCTCCATCACGTGTATGAACATGAATTAAGATCATGGAACTGAAATGTAAAGCATGAGTAGATTTTGGGACAGCTGAAAATACTGAAATAACATTGGGTCAAGCACCGATCTTTCTCACAACAAATTTACAACTTACTGGTACTTCTACTAAAATGTAAAAGCTTGACTTGACTACTTGTTCTATCATCTCCCCCTTAGCTTTAAGCCACCACTCAAATTCTCAAATGCTTACTAAATTCGAATCTCCACGAACATCTCTATCGCCGGAATGTACACCATCTAATGCTTCAACTCTTATTTCTATTAGCTCAACTTGAATACTTTCTAACCTTTTGATAGACCATGCTACTTCTGTCTTCTCCCTCTAATACCATGCCTATGAACTTGTGTTTCTAACCCATAAAAATCAAAATCACACTTAAGAGGCTCAACATTTCCAATCATATGCCTCGCCTTAACTTAGCCATCAAAACATCCTACATCGTCTAACTAGTATTTATCCATCTAACAATCTCATGGCACGACTCACTACACCACATACACTAATCCTCGAAATTAAAACAGTCCCATAATATCTTGGGTGAACTTTCTCATCATAATATAATATTAAACTCCAAGCATTTTAGGTCAATTCCGGCAACTAATACCATTAATCCGGAAACCGTCACATTCGGCTTCATGATCACCAATCGTTCAAACTTAAGGTCTCACACTTCACATAATTTACAACTCCATCTCACGCATAACTCCCACATGAAGATTATAAATCAACACATCCATGAACACTAGCCCACTTAAGCTTCATAACAATAATAATTGGTCCTAATCATATAGCCTATCTTATTCACAATCCAGTAACACATCCTTCTTTCACCCGTCACTACTATCTATCCTTCATACACAACTTAATATAGTTCATAGCTCTCTACGTCTTAACTTAACTTTCTCTTGCAATCTGGAGAGCGCCTAGATTAACAACACTTACCCACCGAGTACTTCCATCACTAACCTATACTCTCTGTCATACAAATACCGTCAACACCCGTTTCATACCTTGAACAAACTATATCACTTCCTATTAACCCAATTGCATGCAAAAAGGGATTTCGCTATACTTATGCTCAACAAATCACACTTACCATCCTTCTTACTACTACACCTCCACATCCCATATTTTCAGCCAGCACAAGGAACAAGATAAACTACAAGTTGCTAGTGGATCGAAATAGGCCGCACACAGCTTCACTAGACTTTGATTTTTCACAAACATAATGATAACAAGATTACATAATACAAGAGATAGAAACTTGACACACAACATTCAACGATCTAAGAATACACCTTACTCTGTCTTAATTAAATAACTCATAAGAATGAGGGCATAACTTTCAACTTAAGGAACTTAACACACTAGAGAGCTCCTCTCAAGCCCTTTGTGTAACTTTTTAAATTTCTTCTAGAAAATATAGAAGCATTACCTGGGGAAGAACTGGAGCTTGTGAATCATGTTATCTTAAAAATAATACATAGAGGGAGAAGTATAGATTAACATTGTAGATTCTGAGGAGGAATCTGAAAGCACGCCTAACCTAGGCTTAGTTCATGACTTTTATGAACATGAATAAAGTACTTCAATCTTTGGAACTCAAAAGCACTGACAGGATACTTTCTAGCTCTCTTACGATCCCATAACTATCTACGGAGAATTAAGATTAACTGTTTCTGATACCTTGAAAATGAGGCAGAGTTGGCCAGAATAGAGTAAGATGAGAATCTATATAAGCTTCTTGGAGAACCTTTTTATAGCACGATCTTAGACTTGAAAGAAGGGAAACATTTCCTAAATGCCCTGTAGCCTCTCGAAGAAAAGTACAGACATCTATGTACCATTCCGCAAGAATCTACTAGACACGACTTCATAGACACCCTAGGATACTAGAACTCTGTGCTCTGATACCAACTTTATAATCCCCCGAAATCGGGTCTCTAGACGTCACACGATGCTTAGGGTCACAAGTGACCCCAAGCTAACCCTTCTATTGGCATAACTCATAAGCAACTAAATAAAAATACAAATCCATACAAATCAGCAGAAATTTACTCTTTTTTGAATCTGATCGATACAAAAATGAAATTTTACAAGATTACAATTCGGCCTTTACAACCAAAATTGAAACAAAATACATCAACTTCTACTGACTGTCTATGAAGCCTCTACTTGTACTGACTGTAGGTAGCCGGGTCATGACTCCCGACTACCCCAACTCAATACGACTGAATAAACAAAATACAACACTATAAACTCTGCATAACTAACCCAAGCCCTTAAATCAAAAGAACTCATCACCTGCTGGCTGGATACCACGAACTGACTAGATCCGAAGGTGCAACTATACCTTGTACCTACATTCCGAGAAAATGTAGCCCACATATGAATATGTGGGTCAGTACCATGGAAAAATACCGAGCATATGGGGGTGCAATGCATATATAAAATAATATCTTAATATCATCACAGTTTATAAAACTATGCATGCTGATATAAAGGACTCACTTAGCTCAAATTAAATCATCAAAATCATGGATGAATAATACATGTAAAGTAAAACAAGTGAGTCAGTACAATACGTTCTCAATTCACTTTCATCTCAATTTCAAATCATCAAAACAATCAACTCTCATGCCAATTCTCATTAGAATATATTCCTTAAATCTTTTAAGAATAATGACTTTCTCAAACTCAGCCTTTTAAGCAAATATGTTTTCATCTCAAATAGAAGAGTACACACACACATTGGGAGATCCTATAACCGACATAAACCATGTGAGCCACATGGAGTCCAACGTCCAACCCACTTTGGGGAGAGCCGTCCTATCCTTACCATCGGAGTATGACTTCCAATATCAATCCAAAAACACTAGTGATCACTATATAAATCAGCCTCAGGCTCACGGCCTACGGGGGCACGTAGTTCTAGGGAAGTAAGGTCACTTTATACCTCCCACTTGGTGCTAAAGATTACTCCCGTACTTAGCTCAGAAATTTAAATCAGCCTCAGGCTCACATTAAAGAAAATCCACAATAAACACTTCCACAATTTTCATCGGGAGCCAATTTGCTACCCCTTTATCATAATCAATAAAAACGTGGATTTCTTTCACAGTCGAGTTCAAAATAACTCATTCACGACCAAAAGGTCAAATCATTTAAAACATCTCAAATATTCAATATCAACGTGCATATAGCACACATTTTCTCAAAGACACAATTTTAAATGGGGTTCAAGACCCAAATATCAAAATCATAGTAAAATTCTTTCAAGCATCATGCTTTAAGTCATAATTTCATATAAATTTGACTTTTCAAAGTCATAAACAGCATAATCTCAAGATAACCAAGATAGAATATAAGCTCATGCTCCAAAATCATAATAAACATATAAAAATCATAACTTCGTAAAGAAAATTACTTTTGGGCACAAGAATGAAAGATTGTTCTTGTTGAAAAGCCCCACAAACCTTGAATGATGAACTTTAGATCGATACTCATTTTTGGGATGTTAATCATGCCTTTGAATGATGTTTCTTGGAGTTCTTGAACTAGGAACTTGAAATCTTGACTAAATTTGCAGAATTAATGGTGAACTTTAGAGGTTCTTGATGTTGGATGTAGGAGCTTAGAGTTTTCTTTTTGAGGGAATTTGATGAAATATAACATATAATGCTTCTAATAGGCTTTAATATAGGGTTTGGACGGATTTCGGGTGAGGGGGGATGACCAAAACGCCCCTAAAAATCAAATAATTCTCGAATCTGTCCTTTGGTGGACTGTTTTTATAGTCTAAAGTAGATCAACCATAACGTTTTACTTCGATATCCAAATTGGATGAAACCAATTTCATTAGAAAGAGGACTCTCATATCTTTCCGTTGATATATAGTAACTCACCCAGATCATTGTGTACGAGGAGTTATGATCTTTTGAAGTTGACCCAAAAATTCACTTTTGATAGGCTGAAGTAGATCGACCATAACTTTTTGCTCCGATAGACAAATTGGATGAAACCAATTTCATCGGAAAGAGGACTCGCAGATATTTCCATTGATATATAGTAGATCACCCAGATCATTATGTACAAGGAGTTATGATCGTTTGAAGTTGGAGAAAAAATACACCAGGTCTCAGTACTTTTTTTTCCTGCACGTTTTACTGTTCACTACTATTCATGGTTTGATCGAAATGTTCATAACTCGTCGCTCGGGTGTCCGTTTTGGATGATCCACATATCATTGGAAATATTATTTGATATTGTACGTAATGGTGGGTCATAATCTAAGACATTCCGCATGAAAAATTTATAATTCATTCTAGAAGATAGAACCCAACACGTTTACGCAAAAAATTTCAACGAAAAATTTCTCAGGGTATTACAGTAGCCAGCGTAGGTTGAGATATCTTCCTGCCAATCGAGGGTTGATGAGGTGGCTTAAATTACCAGTAGAGGGTTCCCATTGTTCTCATTTTGAGTACCTACCAGTAGAGGGTTCTCACAGTTTGTCCTTACCAGTGGCGCGGTATTGACACCCTTCCAATTGGGGTTACAAATTGGACCCCAATTCAGGCAATATTCACTTGTTTGGGGCATGTCAGTTAAATGATTACTTCCCACAGTTTCAATATCAGTCTCATTAAAAGAACTCAGATAGTTCTTCAGAATATCAGGACTATCAGATACAATCAACCCATATACAGTACAGAACTCGGATAGTTCCATTAGATTCAGGACTGTCAGATATAGTCACTCATGTTATCAGTTATATCAGTTATCAAAAATCATTTATTAGTCATGTTAGATATCAGTAATCTTATATCATTAGTATACAGATTCAGTTATCATGCTTTCATGATCCCAATTACTATGTATTCATGTATGCATTCTCGCGTTCATATTAGTTAGTCAGCTAGTATTATTCATGCATATGAACCTCATGCATTCAGCCTACCTCCCATGCATACTCATTACAATCCCACGTACTGACGCATTTGCACTATGGTCTTTCCTTTTTATTTTACACCATAGGTTCAGAGACATGATTTCCAAACCAGCAGTAGCAGTAGCATCCTAGTACTCAGAGTATAAGTGAGTCCTCATCCTTTGGGGACATGATCACCACTTTATATTGTTATTTATTTCAGTTTAGTCTTGCTAGATGGAGTTAGTTGGGGACATGTCCCATCAACTCTTTATTCAGATTATTCAGACAGTAGAGGCTTTCAGACTAGATGCAGACTAGATTTCAGACTTAATTCATATTTCAGTATTCCCAGTTTTGTTTTGGTATTATGATACCACTTTATTCAAATTTTGTTATTTTCTTCAGATCATGTTCAGTATTGAACCTTATGGCCTTTCAGTACATGTTTCCGTATTTTCATATTATATTATGCAGTGTACAAGTATAGATATCAGTCATGGGTAGCTTGTGGTCCTTCGGGGTCATGAGCACCGTGTAGCATTCCGGTTCAGAAAATCGGGGCATTACAAAATTACACATCATAAACAACTCAATTCATGGATTTCAACTTGCATGCTAACGTAGTTTCATGAAAAACAGATAAAGATTACAACTTGGGAATCATACAATATCATCAACATGGTTATAAACAACCCACAATATAAGCATCATGATCTATACTTTAAAATAAAATTCTTGAGCTTCATGGATGAAAGGAATCTATAAATCAACGTTTGACATACCTTAGTATGTGATTCTACGAAGACTGGCAGTGGAACTTTCTTGAAATTGAATCCCTAATTGAAAACCCTAAATTGTTTTTGAGAGAAATTGAAAGAAATCAAGTATATGTTGCTTAATTATGGATGAATTTCATGTTTGTGGGTATGTATATAGGTAGAAAATGACCCATTTTCCCTTCAAAAATACGGAGGTGGAATGCAGGAAAAACTGGCCCAGGGCTGTACCCAGGGCGGCGCCCTGCTTGGACCATGGGAGAACCAAGGCGGCGCCTTGCTTAGACCAGTGGTCTAGCCTGGGCGGTGCCTCACCAGTGCCATTAGCTAGTGGTTTGGCATACTAAACATGCCCTTATGCTATTCCAAAAATTCTGAAACTCTCTCGAGATGTACTCTTACCTTGCCCCATCGCAACGCAACTTAAAAATAAAAAAACAAAGATCGGGAAGGTCGTCAAATAAATCTCCAAAATTCGGAGGCTTAAAATGAGACTAAGTCTTTAACACTTAGCTAAATTTTCTAAGAGTTGGAGCAGTAGGAGAGCTTAAGGAGCTAAATTTAGACTTAAAATTTTGCAGGATCTTACATGCTCAAACACAAAAGGGGGATGTAATGGGGCCAAGAAAGTCCCAGCATATGACCTGCTGTTTCCCCAGAATCGCGGTCGAGAATGTAAAAACAACTATATTCTTTCCCTCCTTCAGATTCAAAGTAGCCAGCTGTTCAGATATTAGAGTGTTTAACATTATTTTCTTCTTAGAAAGGCGTATCTTTTTCTCTATCACCACCTGTGTTTTTTGAGCTATTTTTAGTATCAGAATTTACATCTTCATCCATGGACGACCCAGAATTTTTCATGCTTCTTGATCTCTTAAAAGAGAAAGACCATGATCTCCGGCTACTACCCGATGAATTAATGGATCTGGGATATCTCTTTCTGCAAAGATTCATTTGAACTCGTCAATGATTATCTTGCCTAACTTTTTAGTCCATACAAATAATCTATTTTTTTCCAGCATACAACATATAACTCCTCGAGCAATCTAAGACGAAATTAAACTTCAAGTCTTACAAGGTAAAATCACCATACAAAATTAAAGAGTAGACAAGGCATCATAATAAGCTTCAAAATGATTTAAAAAGTTCACACATTTGTATATTCTCTTACCAATTTCTGGGGTTGCTGAAGTATTTTTCGACTCCTCCCAATATTCAGCAACTTTTGTTGTCTGTAGTACAATTAGTGTATGTAAGTCCTCAAGGTTAGAAGGAAAATTATTATCATGAGGCCACATATTAGGTAAATATCTGCCCATCTGTTTAGGTTCTTTGTCCTGAACTATTGTAGGGATGTCAACATTGCTTGATATAGTTTTGAGTTTTCTTTTATCTGCAACATTTGACAGATCACTAGATGGACATGTGATATGAGTACGACCACGAGGATGGACGAGAATGAGTGTGCATTGAATCCGTCCAAGGAAGTGCACAAGTGAACTGTAAAAGAGGGCCTAAATGTACTAAAAACAACCCCTAAGTTACACTTTATGGGCACCTCACCCTTGAGGGGTATTGTGGTCATTTTGTATTCTATTTTGTAATACACTATATATAGAACCTCTTAGGGTTTTTAGTCTTAGATTTTGATGAATATTATGATTGTATAACACTTGAAACATTCCTCTCTAAGGAGAGAAGACCAGCAAACCAAAAATAGGGTGATACAAGTGTGGATTTCACTTGTGTTGCATTCAAGGCTTGGAAACGGAGGTGCTTGGGGAGATTAACGTCCCTCTTGTATCCACGTAAGAGTGTAGGTGTTTTTATTACATGTATTAAGGGTCTTAGTGTTGGATCTACACTTAGGTTCTTAGTTATTCTAGTAATCTATATCACACTACCTATCTTTACATTTTGTTGTTGTCATCTTGTTGTTGTTGTGTAGTGGACTGTTTTGGGTCCTTTGTTGAATCTGAAAACTTGTGTTATTGTTGTTCATCTTGTTCATCACATTTTGTAGCTGTTTTGGTGTTAAATACACCATTGTATCTTGTATTTTTCTTGTTGATAGCGAATCCGGGAGTGGTCTCCAACTTGGTCCTTGGATCCTTAAGATTGTGGACTAATTTGGGGTGTGATTTCATGTTCCTCTTGTTAGTCTCGTATCATTTGGTATCAGAGCATGGCTTGATCTTGTTCCTACAAGATCAAATCTTAGGCTAGCTCACTTGAAAAAAATTGAAATCTGAAAATTCCAGAAAAAGAACAATCTATCCATTTTGTGTTCTTGGCCAAAAATTGTGTTTTTGTTATGTGTTGGCCGAGTTTTTTACTTGTATTTGTTGTCTCTAAGTGTTAGTTTTGTTCCCCACAAACACATTGAGTCTATATCATGATTTGAGCTTGTATTTTGATGTTATTGTGAACATAAGCTTGGCCCATTGTTGTTGAACATTGTTGTGGTAGGCATTGTTGTTGAGAAACTTGATTGGTCGTGTGTTTGGTTGTTGTTGAAAGGAGTGTTGTTGTTGTTATTCTTGGTGAATGTTGTTGTTTTTCTTGAAGCTCTTCACAACCTTCATCTCTTGTTAAAACCGAAGACACAACACTAAAGAGACTTGGTCGTTTGTTGTTGTGGATTGAAGTTGGTCGTTGGAATTGTTGTTGTTCTTGAATATTGTTGTTATTGTTCTTGGTGTGGTTGTTGTTGTTCTTTAAGTTCTTCACCTTCCTTCATATATTGTTAGAACATAAAGTGAATGATAGATCCTAAAAGGTGAAGGAAAGATGTGTAAGTAATTGTTAGTCTTGAAAGACCCCCAACCACCAAAAGACTTTACATCACTTCTCAACCACTTTCCCATGAAACAAGGGTCCATGTTTTAAGGAAAAGTACTACAAAAGTCAAGTCTTGAAATTTGAAACTTGAAAAAAGGCTCCAAGACTTATTCTTCCCTCCTTAAAACAAATTCCACCAATCCAAATTAAAATTTGTCCAGAATTGGACTTTGAAAAAAAATTTGTAGAAACCGCAACCAATACGTGGCTGCCACGTCATTAAGTTACTGTGAAATTTCAGATTTCGTAGTTTCCGTTTGTTGTTTCTTAGTTTCAATTTCGTTGGTTCCAATCCTAATTGGCAAACTAGTACTCATCTACTAGATTGTTAGTTAGTCTTTGTGTTCGTTCATTCGTGTTAAACATTTGTTGTGTGCTTTTCTCTTTTGTGAATTCGTTGTATCTTGTTGGTTCAAGTCTATAAACAAATTTTCTTTGAGTCAACTCAAACGAAAATTCATTCCAGATAAGAGTAGACTCGACCCTCAATCACTCACGAAGTACAAGCCAGCTTTCAACACTTGTGAAACCAAGTGTGAGGTAAAATCAAGAGTGAGAGTGTGGTGAGGCATTTTGAACTAACAAGTTTGTTTTGTTGTTTGTTGTTGTCCTTTGCTTTAGGTACCATGGCTGCTACTAATCTTGATGCCACATTTGATCGCATCAATGACGATATTAAAGAAATGCAATGGCACGTGGAAAGGCTACGCCAATTGTTACCTAAACTTATCCCACAAAATCCAACTTCCCTTGTCCAAACACCTTGTGTCGAGAGATTTCCGAATGAAGAGGTGGGCTACCCTGACCCACACCAAGGTAAAGAGGAGATTGAAACATCTTTGGTACGTAATAGTGAACTTATAGAGAGCGAAGCACTTGCTAGTTCCAAATTTATCCGTGAGATAGATCATTCTCTCTTTAGGTTTAATGTCTTATTTGAAGATGATATAAACACTCCTAATGAACCTAGTGGTGAAAATTATGGTATAGCTTACCTTGAAGGCTATAGATGATATGCTAACCCACTATGGTGTGACAACATTCCTCCTAAAGATGGAAATCTCTTCTTGGAAGATGAGAGTACTCTTATGGGCAAGGAATGTGTAGTCTCAGAAATGAGTACTCTCGGTGGTACTTTTGGTGTGCGTGATGATCAATTTACTCTTAAATGTAGTTCACTACTTGATTATGTAAATGGAGTGCTTAAAAATTCTCAAGTTAGTGATGGTGTCTATAGAATTGATCTTGATAATGCGCATGACTCTTTGAACATTTTGTATGGTAAAAGCATTGCAATTAGTTTTGTTCATAGAGATCATGTGTATGAAAATGTTTTTGTGCGTGAATGTGGAAGTGACATTCTAGGGAAAGGAAGGGCTAGCCTCGGCTTAGGCCTTTGGCTAAATTTTCCATTTGATCCCGGTACCATCTTAGGGTGGGAAAAGATGACTCTTGGCCTATTTTCCTTTTGTCTTGATGCTTCTCCGAGCCACTTCCTTTGTAGCAAGTGTACTAATCTTTTTATGATTAAAACAAAGGACTCGTGGCTATACTTCAAATTTTGCACGCCTCAGCATGGCATGTTGATGTGTTATTTTTGCTAACCCTAACCCTTTATGTCATGAGGATGTGTACTTGTTTGTCTTCTCTTGATTTGCAAGGTACGGATTCGAGGTCGAATCCTTTTCAAGAAGGGAAGGATGATACGAGTACGACTACGAGGATGGACGAGAATGAGTACGTATTGAATCCGTCCAAGGAAGTGCACAAGTGAAGTGTAAAAGAGGGCCTAAATGCACTAAAAACAGCCCCTAAGTTACTCTTTATGGGCACCTCACCCTTGAGGGGTATTGTGGTCATTTTGTATTCTATTTTGTAATACACTATATATAGAACCTCTTAGGGTTTTTAGTCTTAGATTTTGATGAATATTATGATTGTATAACACTTGAAACATTTCCTCTCTAAGGAGAGAAGACCACCAAACCAAAAATAGGGTGATACAAGTGTGGATTTCACTTGTGTTGCATTCAAGGCTTGGAAACAGAGGTTCTTGGGGAGATTAACGTCCCTCTTGTATCCACGTAAGAGTGTCGGTGTTTTTATTACATGTATTAAGGGTCTTAGTGTTGGATCTACACTTAGGTTCTTAGTTATTGTAGTAATCTATGTCACATTACCTATCTTTACATTTTTTTGTTGTCATCTTGTTGTTGTTGTGTAGTGGACTGTTTTGGGTCCTTTGTTGAATCTGAAAACTTGTGTTATTGTTGTTCATCTTTTTCATCACATTTTGTAGCTGTTTTGGTGTTAAATACACCATTGTATCTTGTATTCTTCTTGTTGATAGCGAATCCGGGAGTGGTCTCCAACTTGGTCCTCGGATCCTTAAGTTGATCAATTCCCCCACAAGTTGATCAAGTCCAACAAGGAGGACTTGGAAGCCAATTTCCTCCCATCCAAACTCCACAACCGAAACCCTACTTAACCAAAGCAGGCCTCTCAACCGAAGTTCCACTACACCAAACCCGACATGTCCATATAGAGGAGAATGGTAGAAAGGAATATGAAGGATATGGGGTCTACGACAATGCTTGTATGATGGTAGAAGACTTGTTTCGGATGATATTGAAGACAAGGCTCAAGATGGATAGTAAGCTGAGGTTCAAAATAAAGATGTTAGCCAAGACTTGTTCTCATTGTATCCTCGGGTTCCCTTTATTTTTTTGTGGACTGTTTTGTGCACTTTCTTGATGTTTTGCGGACTGTTTTGGGTGGTTTCTTTTAGAGGGCCAATTGCACGAGGTGAAGCCGTGAATTTGTGGTTAAATTCCTCTCAAGATGGAGAGGATGATACAAGTAAGATCACGATCATGGACACTTTTTGAGTATTTTGAAGACCACCTAAAGAGTGCACAAGTCTAAGTGTGAAGGAGGCCCAAAACCATCCCAAGCACACCCCATGGGCTATTTTTGGAGCCCTTTTCATTAAAGGGTCTTTTAGTCTTTTGTCTTTTATTTTGTAATGTGATATAAATTGAACATTGTAGGGTTTTAGTTGGTAGTTTTTATGAATGTTGAAGAAAGAACACTCCTCTTAGAAAGAGAGGCGTCCACCACACAAGCACCAACGTATCAAGCAAAATACAACACACAAGAGAATCCACCCTTATGCTATGCCCTAGTTTCGGTTGTGGACTCTCTCTCTCTAAGAGGAGTGTTCTTTCTTCAACATTCAAAAAAACTACCAACTAAAACCCTACAATGTTCAATTTATCTTACATTACAAAATAAAAAACAAATGACTAAAAGACCTTTTAATGAAAAGGGCTCCAAAAATAGCCCATGGAGTGTGCTTGGGACGGTTTTGGGCCTCCTTCACACTTAGACTTGTTCACTCTTTAGGTGGTCTCCAAAATACTCAAAAAGTGTTCATGATCGTGATCGTACTCGTATCATCCTCTCCATCTTGAGAGGAATTTGACCACAAATTCATAGCTTCACCTTGTGCAATTGGCCCTCCAAAAGAAACCACCCAAAATAGTCCGTAAAACATCAAGAAAGTGCACAAAACAGCCCACAAAAAAAAAACAAAGGGAACCCGAGAATACAATGAGAAAAAGTCTCGGCTAACATCTTCATTTTGAACCTCGGCTTCCTCTCCATCTAGAGCCTTGTATTCAATCTCATCCGAAACAAGTCTTCTACCATCATACAAGCATTATTGTAGACCCCATATCCTTCATGTTTCTTTCTACCATTCTCCTCTATATGGACATGTCGGGTTTGGTGTAGTGGAGCTTCGGTTGAAGGGCTCGCTTTGGTTAAGTGGGGTTTCGGTTGTGGAGTTTGAATGGGAGAAAATTGGCTTCCAAGTCCTCCTTGTTGGACTTGATCAACTTGCGGGGAAAGTGGTCTATCTTGTTCTCGATTTTGAGGGCTATTTGGAGCTTGGATTGTGGCATTATGTGGTGGTCTTGGAGGATTGTTCATTGGAAGTAAAGTTTCGGGAGTAAAAGCATGAGAGTTCCTTTGACTCTCCATTCAATCCAATCTCTCACTCATAGTTACCACATCCGAGTCAATTTTTTCAAGACCCACATTTGCCCAAGCAAGTTCTCGGGACAAAGCATCAAGGAGGGCCAAAATGGTTTCCATTATGGCCAAAAGTTACCTACAAAACAACAAACAAGTTAGTTGTACAAGAATGGTCCTCACACTCCCTCTCTATTGTTTTGTCTCTCGGATTTTTCACACTTTGACCTCACAAGTGTCGTAACCATACTTGTACTCCATGAGGCGTTGAGATGTGGACCAAGTATTACAACGAGTCAAATGAATAAGACACACAAAGGAACGTATACACGAAGAACGGTTTCAAAACTAACTTACATTCTAGTACTAGCTTGTAAGTTAGTAATGGAATCAACAAATGAAACTAAAGAAACAATAAAATGAAACTAAGAAATCTAAAATTTGAGCTTAAAAATTATCGGTGAATAGTAAAAATGTGATGATGTGGCAACCCTCAATTGGTCATGGTTTTGTCAAGTTTTATTGTCCAAGGTTCAAGTCTTGACCAATTTTTCATCTGGATTGATGGAATTATTTAAGGAGGGAAAGAATAAGTCTTGGAACTCTTTTTCAACTCAAGTTTCAAAACTTGGACTTTTGTAGTATTTTCCCTTAACACAAGGCCCTCAAAACATGGAAGTTGGTTGGAAAAGGATTGTAAAGTCTTTGAGTGGTTGGAAGTGGTGGTAAAAGTCTTTGATGACTAACAAATACTATACTTCCTTCCTTCACCCTCTTAGATCTAACATCCACTTTTTTTCAATAAAAGATGAAGATTGGTGAAGAATACCAATAACACAAACTTTTGAATCTTGGAGTCTAAGGTTCAAGTTGGTCTCACGCTTCAATCAACACTTTGTCAAGTTCCACCTTTCAAAAACAACTTCAACAAGAAGTTCTTAAGCCACCAATTCACAACAATAACACAAGTTCAAGCTCAAGAACTCAACAACAACAACACCAACCTTCAACAATAAGGATCAACACATGGCCACTTCAAGTTCACAACAACAATGTCAATATTATAAACCTTTAGATCTAGACACTTTTAGTGTTGGTGAGAAAGAACCAACACTAGAAACACACTAGACAAACAAAATAACTACAAAATATAGTCAAGAAAAACAAGAAAATCTCAACCAAGACAACAACACAACACAATTTTTGGCCAAGAACACAAAAATGGACAGATTGCTATTTTCTGGAATTTTTCAGTTTTTTTTTACTAATCAAACCCAAGATTGACTTTCTGGGAACAAAAACCAGCCTTTCTTTGATACCAAATGATGCGGAACAAACAAGGAAACACGAAATCACACCCCAAAACAGTCCACAAATCACAACAAATCGTGGACCAAATGGGGATCTCTCTCGGATTCACTATCTAGAAAAAGAAAGGAGAGGATACAAGGTGTTAATATACCAAAACATCCATCCAACAACAATTTTAGAAACACAAGATGAATCTCCACAATATTACAATAGCAACAAGAACAAACGGGTTACATTAACAACATAAGAAGCCGAAATTAAAACAAGATACAAGATAGATAGTTAGACAAGTGTTGATGTAGTCTTAACAACCCAAGAGCATATTACACTCTTGGAACTTTAACACTTCACACAAAAAACACCTAACTCTTACAATTGACACAAGAAAGGCGTCCACCACCCAAGCACCAACGTATCAAGTAAAATGAACACACAAGAGAATCCACCCTTATGCTATGCCCTAGTTTCGGTTATGGACTCTCTCTCTCTAAGAGAAGTGTTCTTTCTTCAACATTCATAAAAACTACCAACTAAAACCCTAAAATGTTCAATTTATATTACATTACAAAATAAAAGACAAAATACTAAAAGACCCTTTAATGAAAAGGGCTCCAAAAAAAACCCATGGAGTGTGCTTGGGATGGTTTTGGGCTTTCTTCACACTTAGACTTGTGCACTCTTTAGGTGGTCTTCAAAATACTCAAATTGTTTCCATGATCGTGATCGTACTCATATCAACTTGTCTAAAGTAGGACCAGAATCATAGTTTGCTACTCGATAGTCTTCGATATCAGGAGAGCTTGAAGATGCAAGGGGTAATCTTCTTTTTCCTTATGATATGAAGAAGCAAACTTCGTGCATCTGTCTACAGTGTCGCAACAATCATCAATATCACTAAAGGCAAGGTGTTCTTCCTCTATGCTTTCTAATAAAGAAACAGTAAGTGGGATAAAACTGTCAATGGATTCATTAGGATCACTCTCACCAGGGAAGTCCACAAATATTGAACTGGGGCTCGCCACCTCATATATACATGTACCACCCGTGGCATCATGATCAGTGCTAACTATACATTTTTCACCACTCTCACTAGAAATTCTTAAGCTTTCTTCATGACTATAATCTTCAACATCTTGGACAATGGACACACTAGTGGCATTCTCAGGTGCTGAAAATAACACATGTTTACCAATTTTCTTGACAGACTTCTCTAGAGTCTGAAAGATTGGACGAGAACCATCATTCTTCTCATGAGCAGGCTCACAGAAATCAATATTTTCTAACATGTTATCATATGCAAGAGAACTCATATCACTTTTTTTGTCATTTATTTGCAAGTCCTCTTTTTCAGCACCCTTTGACATATCTTGGGTAGAAACTTGTATGCCATAATCTTTATTGTGCCTCTCGGGGTTAAGATTAGTGGACCACTTCATTTGTAATATAAGTCCTCTTCACCCTTTGACGTATCTTGGGAAGAAACTGGTATGCCATAATCTTTATTGTACCTCTTGGGGGTAAGATTAGTAGACCACTTCATTTGTAGTAGATCAACTGCCATTTCAACACGTTTTAATGAGTCTATCCTCATAATACTGGCATCACTGCCTTCCTCGGGAAGCCTGTTTGTTTTAATCGACTTTCTCCCAAAAACCATCCCTAAGATCCCAGGTCTTTGGGTATTTTCCCTCACCAAGACTTCCTCACCACTCACATTACTCTGAGTAGCTGACTTAGAGTCAGCAGTATCATAATTACAACTCTTCGATATTGTTGGTCGCTTACTACTGGTTTGCCTATCAGTATCCTCATCTGAGGATGACAAAAAAGACAAAGAATCCTCATCTTTTACATCTACCTCCTTTATAAAGAAAGCCCGTCCCCTAATATCTAAAAACATAATAAAACCGGCTTCAATTCCATTCACAACTATATTTCACGATAGCTATATTGGTTGGAGGTAACAAATACCGGGTAGAATAGCAGAGGTGTGGGCAACAAAGTTTAAAAAAAGTGAAATACTAAAGCCTCTCAACACGAATTCTATCTTAATACAATATGAATAACATAGTTCTCACACTACAATACTACAACAATTCAACTTATATCCCCTTCCACTACTATAAATATATTGTTTCGGATAAGCCAAATCAATATCTATTAACTCCCTATTAGGTGTAGGTATCCAGTCAAATCACCAACAACAACAAAAACAACAATAAACATCAGATAGTATCAGACCTTGAAGGCTTGTCCATTATATATGATATTCTAAATCCACTGAATCTAGATCCTGGATTCGCCTCTGCCTTAAAATACATATGTACGCAATGCTTCATTGTGATTCCTAACCGAAAACACCAAATTTGTGTTGTTAATACCAACTCACTTACTATTATTCCTGATGACTATTTTTTTGAAAAAGCTTTAAGTCTTACTCTTCAATATCGAGTGGCGGTGTGAAAATTGAGAACTCTTTGGAGCTTTCTGTCATAAAAAATATTTCAACTTTTTCCATGAACATTGAGCTTGCAGGCTTGTGATCAGATAGTCTTAAAATAAGACAGATATAAATGTTTTTTTCCTAGGTTTATACCTTTTCTTTAGAAGATTATACAGTTTCACCTTCATGATATTAAGAAATACTCATTTCAATGTCCATTGTCGGAATGAATTAACTTCTATGTACTGCCAATACAGTATATGAATAAACAGAAAATAACTACATGTGGTCGACCATAATAAGTGAGTCTACTAACTTGGAAAATTAGGTAAGAAGAATGTTACGACAGGCTACAATACCTTGAACAAAAGGTCCTTTTTAATGTCAATTTATGCAAGTAAAATCTCACTATGTGGGAATACATTGGGTATGTTGTTATTGTTGAGTTTGTTCAAGTAAAATTCCATCAAAATATACTGAAACATTGTAATCATGCAATGTTTTGTTGGATCCAAGAGTTTGCAAGTTGTCCATTACAAAAAAAAAAAGAATCACTTACCAAGACGGTGATCTCTTCTTCTCCATTTCTCTTGAAGTCTCCCCAACAAATTTATCAGTGTTGATTTTATATTTGTATGTTGGTGCAAATTTAATCACTCCTTTCTTCAAATTGGAAAAAACATGGCTTCTTTAGAGTTCTTTGATTAGCTGCCAATGCAATGAATTAAGTTAATTGCATTGATAATGAAAGGAATTTTCAAAATATTGAGATCAATTTTTAACCAATTATAGTAGGTTATTACTTATGTTTTTTAAGTTACTATATCACGTTTGATACACGAGCTACCTATTAATGTACGTAAACCAAATTAGTAAGTGCACAGAACATAACACATACTATTAACTTAGTGATGAGCCTTAACTCGTCGTTGTTGAGAAGTTCATCCCATTATTTGTTGGCAGCGAACCACCATACTTCAGCATCCAATATATTATTTCGATAGTTTGAATTCCCAAACCAGAATATCTGACTATTTAAATTAAAGGACAAAGTATAAATAGTATGTATAGATACAACATCTCTCATTGAGAACAAAAAGTAGATTAAAGCAAATATTGAAACAAAAGCTTATCTAAATTGAACACCCAAATAAGAAGATGATGTTAATGAGCCGACCATGAAAATGTTTGTAGCAAAGAGAATTCTGAACACTTCTCAAAGTACAAACAAACACGTGATCTGCCATATTATTTTTGAAGAATGAGTAAATTTGAACATACAAAATAGATTAATTAAAATATCAAGTTAAATACAAGGAAAAAGATGGAAAAATAACTTACTGGTGATGTAGAAACAGTATACGCAACTCCTAGTTCTTCAATCAGTGCTGCTCTCTGTGTCTCTACCATAACACTAAAGCTTTACTATAATAGGAAGAGTACTTGTAGATGGTCTTGTGTCTGGAGCTGAGTTAAAAATCTAGGGTTGGGATAGGAAGATGAAAGAGGGATGGGGATTCTTCTGGAATATGTATTTGGTAGATATTAAATTACCCTTGGATAAAATTAGAATTTCCAAATTGCCACTGGTCATCCTACCAGTGGCTTTTCTATATAGTAGAAACTACACCTTTGGGCCTTTCATTTTTGGAGATTTCAGCCAAGAAAAAAAATATATGCTCCAACTAGTTCCCTACGTCTCTTTTCTTATATGTTCAGCTCATAGTTAATATACTGTTTAAAGAAGTTTTGGTGGATGCTTTTTACTTTAATCAATATTTGATCCAAAAAAAAAAAAGAAAATTAAGTATCTACGACAAGTACTTCAAGTCTAGATTTTAGTGGGGCGCCATTTGGAGGCTTTTTCGGAGAAGTTTTTAGCTTTGGCGTCCAGGTAGGCTAGGCTTACCCTACCTTTAGATTGAGCTTATTTACTGAAATTGTAAACTATTATACTAGTTTTAGATAAGTGCGTGTAGATGCGTATTATTTGATTTATATAAACTGTCTTATTTATCCGGAATAGGACCCGTTCTAGTAAATATTGGAATATTATCTTTTAACATAATATATCATCTATTACTTTAGAACATGAAGCTAAATTGCAAAATCTTGAATTTATCCCTTTTCAACTAAGATTGGCGGATGATTATTTAGATGTTGACATTGTTATGACATGGTATGGATTTAGTATTACCGTTGGGTATGGTTACTATGAGTTCTGGTTCGAGTCCGGCATTTGATTATTATTGTTACTATGAGTTTTGTTTCGAGTCCGGTATTTGATTATTAGTGTTACTATGAGTTCCGATTTGAGTCCGGCATTTGATTATTATTATAACTATGAGTTCCGATTCAAGTCCGACATCTGATTATGGTTGTGGTTCCTCTAAGTTTCGGTTCGAGTCCAGCATTTGATTATGAGTTCTATATATGTGGCCTATTGTTATTACCCACTATGTCCGGTTCGAATCTGGCACGTGCCTCTTGTTATTATCCATTACTACCGGGTCGAGTCTGGTGCACATATGGATGACTAACATGATTTATGGGGATCGGCACAGTTACAGATTATTTATATTTATTTTATTAATTGTGTGTTCCACCGGCTTATGGGGGTACGGTTGGGTTAATCATCTTCTTTAGTGTGCCTAGCGGGCTTATGGGGGCCCAGTTAGGTTATGTTTGATTTGTCTATTATTCCTGTATTATTTATTTTTCTGTATTGCTTAAGTTTATTCCTTTACAGCCGCTCCGTAGCTTGGTAGTTGTTTACCTTTCCATCCCTATTTACCGATGACTCAGATTACGCCCTCGCATGGTGCCTACTGAGTACCCATTGTTTTGATACTCATAGTACACTTATGAATCTTTTTCCTGATGCAGATCTGGGTACTAGCAGCCGATGTTGACGTGATTCCTACCTACCGGTACTGTTTCAGAGCAGGGTGAGCTTACTGTCGTCCGAGGCTAATCCTCCTCTATCTACTCTAGTTAGTCTTTTGCACTCAAGATTGCTTGTGTATATTAAGTACATTTTAGATTTATTGTCTAGTAATCTGGGTACCTGTTAGTAGTGGCTCTAGTACTGACCTTACCAGGTCTTGGGAGGGATTCATTTATATAGTTGATCCTTTTTCCTCCTCTCGTTCTAATATATTATATATGCTCCTTTCTTAGTTTTTATTTTTTTATTATTGTTGTTGTCATGTATGTGATCTTCTTTTGGGTTTTTACCTATTAGCCCGTTACATATCATTTTGGGCTATGGCTTGGCTTACCTACTAGTGGGTTAAGGTAGGCGCCATCACGACTTGATAAATCGGGTCGTGACACATATTTTTTTCTTTTTGATCTAAAGGTGGCCAAATCCATTCTATCTAGATTTACAAGGCCTCGGACTTGTCCAGGAAGGCTAGAAAAGGAGTTGAAGACATGATTTGCATCTGTTGTGTGACTGATTACGGGAAGCTTATCAGTTGGTTGATTTGCTTCTCTAAGGCAATGTTGGATAGTAAAACCATGCTCTTTAACTAATTTTTGTATCTTCTTTATAGGAATATACATTTCCCAAGGGATGGTCCAGTTATCAGTGATATCCTTGGATAAAAGCATGGAGTCTGTTTCTCCGATCACTAGGTTGATTCCTCTTTGTATGCATAATTCTAGTCCATGTATTATCGCCATTTCCTCTGCCCAATTGTTTATTCCTTCTCCAAGCGTAACAGAGTATGCCATGATAACGTGACCCTTTGAGTCTCTCAAAACTCCACCGCACCTGCCATTCAAACAAGATCCATCAATATTTAGCTTAACAGAAAGAATATGTGGTTTAATCCATTTCACTCTTATGGATGTCTTATGATTAATGGTAACATCAAACATTCTACTTATATAGTCCCATGAGTTTTCCAGCTTGAGTTTACCAAAGTGTGCCTGCAGGGTAATAAAAAGTATGTCAGTTATGTTTTGTTTTGATCTATAAAGAGATGGTCTTTTCGCATCATATTTGCACCGATATCTGGTCCTCCATAGTTCCCAATAGATAAAAGGTGAAAGTACTCCGGTAATGTAGGTGGCTACTGGATTGATCACTCTTTTAGTCCATCATTTTTGCAAAAGGCTCTTTTGGTTGATGTTGGTATAATCAATCCCAAGAGATCCTGCAAAGTAACTCTATATACTCTTTGTATGGTCACCTACATAGAAAATATGTTTTGCATTTTCTAGGTTAGTGACATTGTTAGGATTATTACAACAATAACATTTAAGAGAAATAGTAATCCCTAATCTAGACACTTTAGCATCTGTTGGGAGTCTATTAATAATAGCTCTCCAAGTTATAAAATACATTTTGAAAGGGATATCATTGTGCCATACTTTAAGAAAGTCAGTATTAACATCACCCATTTTCCTAATAACACTCCAAACAGATGCAATTGTGAACTTTCCTATGTTAGTAGGGAAGCATATAGGCATATCTTGATCCTCACTATTTAGTGTTACCCCCATCTTATATATTTCAGCTTGACATAGTCTGGTATCTGGTATTGGATCAAATTCCAATTCCAGATACCATTTTGGAGAACCTCTTTAATTTGGATATTGGGAGAACTACTTTCTGTAGGTAGAAATTTGTAGAGAGCCCCTACAGTAGACCAATTATCATACCAGAAGCTTAGATCACCTTTTTCCACAATCCATTTAATCATATTTTTAGCTTTATCTCTGATATCACACATATGTTTCCACCGAGTAGACTGACCTTTCTTCTAGATGACCATATTTGGGTGTCTTCCATGGTAGTATTTATGAGTAACAAAGTTCAACCAAAGCGAGTTGTTGGTTCGAAGTCTCCACTATTTCTTAAAGGAAAAATCACAACAAGTATCACCAATTCTCCTGAAATTTATGCCTCCTTCCTCAATAGGAAGACACAGAGCTTACCAGGTTATCCAGTGGTGTTTGCCACCCTCTTCCTTTTCGGACCAGAAAAATTTAGCCAAGTATTTTTCAATGTTATCAAACGTACCTTTAGGGGGATAAAGTGTTGCAAGAAGATAAGTTGGAAGAGCTAAAAGGACATGTTTAATAAGCACCGTTCTTCCTCTGGTACTAAGAAATTTATTGTGCCAACCTTTAATCTTGTTAATGATGTTGCAGAGTAAATCATTAAAATGACAGATCTTCTTTTTTCCACTAATCAGAGGGCATCCTAGGTATCTAATAGGAAATTCTTGGTGATTCATACATGTGATGAGTCTCAACTTAGTAATGAATCTTTGGGTAGCATTCTTGGCCACAGTGAAGCAACTTTTGTTTTTGTTAATGAGTTGACCAGAAGTTTTCTCATAAGTATGGAGAGTTCTTAGAAACATCTCTAGCTGCCGTTTATTTCCATTACAAAACAGAATAGTATCATTCGCAAAAGAGAGATGGTTCACATGAGGTGCATCTCTATTCATATAATAACTTATATAACCTCTCCTGCTAGGTAAATTATTAAGCATTGTAGAGAGTAGTTCAGAAGAAATTACAGAAAAAGAAGGAGAGAGGGGATCACCTTGTCTAAGACTTTTACCCGATTTAAAGAAACCATGTCTTCCTCCATTCACAATGATAGAATACCAGTTATTAGATATATACCTGAAGATGAGGTCAATCCAAATTTCATAAAAACCTATTTTTCTTAGTACCATACAGGGATAAGTCCAAGAGACTCTATTATATGCCTTGGCCATATCCAACTTAATGACCACATTACTACCCCTGTTGAGTTTCTTGATGTCATTGATTAATTCCTAAGCTAGAAGGATATTTTCAAAAATTGACCTTTCTTTAATAAAACCAGCTTGATTGCTAGATATAATTTTAGGAAGAATAAGACTGAGCCTGGCATTTAGGATTTTGGCAATTATCTTACTAGAAACGTTGCAGAGGCTAATAGGACTAAACTCGGTGAAATAATAAGGGGATTCGGTCTTGGGGATCATTACTAGAGAGGTATAGGTGAAAAACTTCATGAGTTCAACACCTCCAAAGAAAGTTTTGATAGCATTATAAATATCATTGTCAATAATATCCCAAGCACTCTGATAGAAAAACCTGTTATACCTGTCTGGTCCAGGAGCACTAGCTGGTTCAATGGCAAAGACGACTTATTTCACTTCTTGAATTGTTAGGCTAGCAATAAGCATTTCATTCACCTCATTTTTAACCTTATTCTCCAAATATCTAGTGGCCTCTAGGTCTTTTCTTTGATGGCTTGCCGAGAAGATTTTTTTAAAGTACTTCATCGCAACTTCAGCTATAGCCTCATTCGCTTCTATCCATTGATGATGTTCATCCCTAATCTTGTTGATAGTGAGTCTTTTTCTTTTATTTTTCAATACTCTATGGAAAAATACAGTGTTCGCATCTCCTTCTTCAAGCCATTTGATTCTAGACTTTTGTCTCAGAATAGCTTCCTACACTTTAAGGAGTCTTGTATATTCTTCTCTAGCTTTGGACAAAGGCATTCTATTTTATGCATTGTTATCATTGATACTCATATTTTCCAATAGTATGATATCTTGTTCTAGTCTCTTTGGTTCTTCATAGATATCTTTAAAAGCTACTCTTGACCAATCACTAAGGGGTTTGGCTATCCTCTTTAGCTTTTGTTGAAGGGTAAACAAGGGATTACCAATAACGTTTTCTTCCCAACTAGTTTGTACCACCTGCAAAAAGTCTTGATGAGTAGTCCATATATTAAGGAATTTGAAAAATTGAATAGTACTAACATAGTTATTATCAAGTTTGATTAGTAAAGGGGCATGGTCCAAGTATGCCCTTGAAAAATAAGCCACACTTGTACCCCTACAAGTATCGAACCATTGAGAGTTATAAAGGATTCTATCAAGTCTTTTCCATATTATATCTGGTGGATCTCTGTGATCACTCCAAGTATAAGTTGAGCCTGAATAACCTGCATCTTGTAAGCCACAGTCATCAATACAAGAAATGAAATCTAAGCTGATATTTAAACTAAATGGTATTCCTCCTAATTTCTCATTGGCATTTGTGATCGTGTTGAAATCTCCAACAACACCTCATGCTTCTTGCATCCTAGATGTTGTCCTTCTGAGATCTTCCCAAAGTTTATGCCTTTCCTGTTTAGTACATTTAGCATAGACAACGGTTAGATAGAAAGGGGACGGTAGGGATTCGGTGGTTATTTTACAGAGAAACTGTTGTTCTTTGTTCTCAACCACAGTTACATCTATTTAGTCAGCCCAAAATATCCAAATTTTGTTGTCGCAATTCTTAAAATAATGGCTATACCCAAGTTGTCTTTTGAAGAATTCCAGTTTATTTGGGCCAACCATAAATTCTTGAATGCTGACCAAAGGTAAGTTATAATGATGTTTGAACATGACAAGTCTCTCAAGAGATCTCATGGATCCAATACCTCTAATATTCCAAGATATTGTTCTAAACATCAGAAACATTAGGTTTTAAATCCTTTAAACATTATTGATCTTTGTTGTCACCTATGGTGTAGGAGGTATCAAGTAACCCCATGTCATTATGTATTTCTCTTGGTGATAAATTATTAAAGTAGGTCACATCTTGTTGGATTTGTTAGGGTTTATCAATATCCTCAAAATTCATCTGTTTTGTCATATCCCTGAGATAGGTCATCATCTGATTTGGAGCCTTCAATGATAACTTGTGTCATATCCAGGTCTTCACTCCAGTTTATATTCTCAAGTCCCTCCCTTATATCTCCAGGATCTATTACTTTGTTGCTCACATTAGGATTGTAGTTGATATCCTCAAAAAAAAATTCCTTGGCCTTCTTTCCTCCTACTTTCCTTGCCAAGTCTAGATTGAGCCCAAATTTAGGCTTTATCATATTTTTTGTATCCATTTTCTTGATAATTCAGTGGCTCCCCATCTGTTTTTTCATCAGGATCATGTATTTTGGGATACTCACTTTGTTAGTGAATTTCCTTTTCCTGTTACTTCGCCTAATGCTAGGATTTTTAACTTGGATATGATACTCTGCCTCTTTGTGTTGATTCTCATCAAGGTTGGACAGGTCTGGAGCTTTCTCCTTCTTGTTGTTCTTTGGTCCTATTCTTTTCTTTTGCTTTATCGATTTTTGTTGCTTTGTTCTTTCCACTTTGTCTTTTCTGACTTTGATATGGTTCAGAACAGTACTTGTGGTCACTTTCTCCTTGACAATATTTGCTTTGGAGTTTGAGGATTCCATAATTTCATCCGTTTTGTTGTTTTCCATGCTGTCATTTTCTTTTGGATCGGGCATTGAATTTTTGTCCAAGGTTTCTGTTCTCCCGGCAGCATTGTTGTTAGCCTTTCCTCTTACTTTTTTCGTTCAACAACCTGCCAGCCTTCCTCATAGCGGTGCTTCTCATTGGTCTGTTGACTTGGCTCTTTGTTTATTTTCCTTCATTCTTCTCATTAGTTGTTGTTGATTTGCTTGTATTTGTCCTGTTTCCCCATTTCTTCCATCTTTTTTGCACCTATCTATATCCTCCTTAGTAGCTTGGTTCCTTTGCAACAGAAGTTTGCATTTACTCTCAGAGTGGCCTTGGATATTGCAGTGTCTACAATACTCTGGAAGGTTTTCATAGTTCACTTTTTGGGTGAACGTTTTCAACTTTTCTTCAGCATTTCTGATTTCCACAAGAACTTCTATAATTCTGGGCTTAGCCAGATCTATATCAACTTGGAGTTTAGAGGTAGTGGGTCTGCTTTTAGTATACGTACCTTTGTCCATGGTTAGTGGAAACCCAATTGGGCCAACTATTCTACATAAAGCATCCTACTCAAAGAATTACCACAATAAACCTGGTAAGGTGATCCAAATCGATACTATAGATGTTCTTTTATCTGGTTTAAAGAAAGGTGTCCATTTTTGGAGTTGCATAGTATACTCTCCTTGTAGAGTGATGTAGTTTTTTGAAGATAATTTTTCATAATCCTCAAGATTTTCTACATCTATAAAACATGCTTCAGATCAAAAGCCCCAATTTTTGCCATACCTTTCAGTTGGATGTTGTTGTTGAATTTTGTTCTTATAATGTCTATTGAAGGTTGTATCCTTAATAATTTCCCAACAAAAGTCCACCGGCAGGTCTCCTTGAGGATGTCATGTTCTTCCTTAGTGAAGACCACTACTGGTTTGCCTTGGATAATTTTGTGCGCTCTCGATTTGACATTTAAGTGTGTATAATTCATGAAAATTTATGATAGTAATACAACAGATTCTAGTGTATGCATTAGCTTGGATAAAAACACAATTTTCTCTCATTTTTTTTTCATCTTCTTTCCACCATATTTATGAAGTGCATTTTTGTAAATAAATATTTTTTGGAAATTATATAATTCTATGTTTTTCTCAATATATCAAACAAACACCGTATAAGACAAATATACATTTCTGCGAGAGATTATCTCCAAAGCCTGAATCATGACCTCATAGTAAAATGACAATAATTTTATCAGTTACTGCAAGACGCTTCTTCTTTCGTCTCGGTCCAACAATACTTATTCACTATTAATTTGACACACGTCTTAAAAAAGTTAAATAATATTATTATTTAATATCAAAGATAAAATAGATATAAATATGTAAATTATCTATTAATTTTATAAATTAAATAAATATTGTTATATATATATATATATATTTATTATAATGAAAATAAAGATGGACGGAGTTTTCAGTATAATGTTCCAGTAAATAGTGGACAAGTAAAATGAACTGTGTGAGTCAATTAGAGCTGTCAATATGGGTTTGGCTCGTGAGGACGGCCCAACCCAACCCTTTAATTAAGTGAGGTTGGGCTAAGTTTTTTCAGTCCATTTAAAAATGAGGTTTATAAGCCCAGCCTCACTTGGCCAGTCAGCATCAGAGGCCTAACCCGTCAGCCTCAGAGGCCAGCCCAAGGGCTGAGACATTGAAACTAATTATTAAATATTTTTAAGTTGGTCATTTATTTATTAGGAATTAGAATTTTGTCAATCTTTTCTAACTAGCTACTTATTTATTTTAATCCATTCTTTGGTTGATACTAATTTTGTGAAAGTTTTTAATGTGTGTTTGAAATGGCTGGTAAGATACTTTTAGTTGTGAACTTCAAAAAGTTGTTTTTACTCGTGATGGTTTTGTAGTTGTTGCCTTTGCTTAATGTAAAATTTTGTACTTTAAATTTAGGCTCTTTTCTATTATAATCTTGCTTCTTTTATGTAAATACTTTGTGTATATCTATATTTATTATCTTAAGCATATTAGAATTTTTCTTTGGAATTTGTAGCTTATCATCATTTCTTTGCTTATTACAGTAAATGTCATGAGCTAATTACAACTAAGGGATCGTTTGGTATGAGGTATAAGAGATAAATAACCAGAGATAAAATGGAGAATTATTTTATCCCATATTTGGTGTGAGTTATTAGTTAGTACCGGCATTATTTATCGCACCATTTACACCATAGTGATGAGATAAATTATCCGTATACATAATGGAATAAATAATTTTGAGATTAATTATCTCAGATAACTCTTTCCCAACCTAATAACCCTTAAAGGTATTAGTAAGATGTCTATATCATGCTAAAAACTAGTAGGATACATATTAAAGTGAAACCATAAAAGTTGGTGATAGTCTAGTACTTATAATATTTTCGTTTATTATGTTTCGGGTTGCTTTTATTTTTCTGAAGGGCCAACCCGCAGCCTGCTTAGAGCTGGGTTGGGCCACTATTTTAAAGGCCCTTTAGTTAAAGGGCTAGCCCGTCTTAGTCCATTTAATTCGCTAGCCCGCTAAGATTGAATTGAGTTGGGTTGGGCTAGCCCATTTTGACAGCTCTAAGTGCAATATTTAAAAAAATAATTTTAAAAAAAGTTCTAGAAAACTACAAAATAAAATCACTCCCACTAATATCGGTGTTTGTTCCCAGAAATAGTGGTTATCCAGTAGAAGGAGATAGTAATAAAATTTCAATATCTTTAAGTAAAACTAGCATATTGTCCAATTTAGGGGTGTGTAAAAATCGAATCGACCAATAAATCGAATCGATAAGAATGTTATTGGGTTATTGGATTAATGGTTTTTTATTGGTTCTATAAAAAAATTTATTGGGTAAACAGTTCGGTTTCGGTTTTAGCTTATTGAACCCAATAAGGATACACTAAGTTACTATTTTACCCCTATTTGTGTTATATATACAAATATTTACCGTACTTATATATATATATATATATATATATTACACACTACTTATTCACAATTTAAAGATTCACTAAGTATTAACCTATCCAGGGCAACAAAGGCACAAGCAAAGTATGAATATTGTCGTATTAGAAATCTTAAAGCATTTAGTAGCTTCCAACATTTAGTTTTTTTTTCGAGCTAACATTCAGTTCAAGTTTGAAGATTCTTGTAAACTAAAACGCATTGCGTATTATTTTGGCAGCAACTAAGATTTTATTTTTTTATGTTAGTTGTTACTATTTCTATTTCTATTTTATGAGTATTTTCTTATTGGTTAAACTAAAAATCGAACCGTTAAGGAACAAAAATCGATAAACCGATAAGAAAATATCTTATTGGTTGGTTATTGGTTTTGCATATTTAAAAAATAAAAATCGATAAACCGAACCAATAACACATAAAACCGAACCGAACCGACCGATGTGCACCCCTAGTCCAACTGATTGCTACTGTGGATCTGTGCCAAATGGTTCCTCAACAAAGAAATTGGTTGTCCATGACAATATGGACATGGTTCAGGTTCGTGTCTCTGTTGATGGAGCCACTCGCCGGAGCCGGAAAGTTACTACTGCAATTCCAGGAGGAACATTTCAAACCAATTAAGGTTAGATTTACTCATATATCGTTTCCTATTTTTGTAATAATATCATATATTATATTACTTTAAGACAAAATAATATACTTCTATCTGTCCTAACTCTAGTGAACAGAGTTAACTGGTATTTGTTGCTGGTGTGAGGTATCAAGACATTCATGGATTTAGTCGAGGTGGTTATAAAAAAGTAAATATATATATATATATATATATATATATATATATGCTCCTAGTACCCAAGAGTGTGACTCTGTGGTTAATAGAAGTTGAGTTGAGCACCATGAAGTCTTGGGTTTAATTCCTTACCGAGATAAATACTAGGTGTTTTCTTCCCATCTATTTTAGCTTTGGTGGATAGAGTTTCCTGATATTTGTTGCTGGTAGGAAGGGACGGATATCCGTGGATTTAGTCAAGGTGGTTGTAAAAGATGTAACAAAACACACACATATATACACACACACACTCTCCCTGCACCTAAGGGTGTGACCTAGTTATTCAGCGAATTGGGTTGAGCAACATGTGCTCATGAGGTCTCAAGTTAAAAAATACTAGGTGGTTTCTTCTCATTTATTCTAGCCTCGGTGGACAGAGTTACTAGTACCTGTTACTGGTGGACGGTGACAGCTATCCTGTGGAATTAGTCGTACTCAAGGTGCATGCAAGCTGATCTAGACGTCGCGATTATAAAAAAAATATACTCCCTCCATTTCAAAGAGAATGTATATATATTATAATTTCAATTTTCAATAGGATATATTCAAGACCACAAAATTAAAGAATATTTTGCTATATTTGACATCTTTAATTCAAGACCACAAGATTCAAGTATTTACTTGTAGCTTCTGCATTCAGACAAATATGCTTGAAACTTTTAACCAATTTTAGGTTATCAAGAAAATACTTTTAGCCAATTTTAACATGTGTTTCAGTGCATGGCCGAGCGCAGATATATATGAGAAAATTGAAAGAGTGTTAAATTAGTTTGTTATATTGACAAGTTGATGAGTGAAGTTTGTTCTTATGATACATGAAACTTATTTTTCAAATTTGAGCTTATTGGAGTAGATTTGCATGTTTAAATTTGAAAAATAAGTTTTTGGGGGGGCTAAAGCTTTCAGACTTACATGTCTGAAATTTCAGCCCATTTTTGCACGTAGTTCAGTAATTTGCATGATTGGAGTGCAAATTTGGAAAAAATGAAATGGTGTTAAATGAGTTTATTAGATTTGTGTGTTTTGATAAATTGATGATGATAGTTTGTTCCTTATGATAAATGGAACTTATGTTTTAAATTTGAGCTTATTCGTATTTAAATTTGAATTTTGGCTAAAAACTTTCGGACTCACATGTTTGAAATTTCAATTCATTTCTACACGTAGTAGTCATGCACATGACTGAAGTGCAAATTTGGAAAAAATAAAAGGTTGTTAAATGAGTTCATTAGATTTGTGTGATTTGATTAATTGATAATTGTGTTTTATTTTTATACACTGTCTATTTTGAGATATTACTCTTTTAGAGTATATTTGATATGGTTCAGGTAATTTAGTCAAGTTGGTTAGTTTGCTGGTTTTTAGAAATTTTGTGTATGGGTGGGTGGGGATTAACAATCATATTTAGAGAAAGGACAATCAAATTCTAAGGGCCTGTTATGGGTAATTTAAGTCCTAGTCGTAAAACACCATCATTCCTGTCCTTGGCGCATCGCGGAGAGTGTAAATGACGATGGTCAATTTCCAGTGGGACTCCGCGATGGTGGTACATCGCGGAGTGGGCCAAATTCCCATTCATCAATTTCCAGTGAGACACCGCGATAGTGGCGCGTCGCGGTGGCCCATGAAATCGGGCTCCCAGTTATATTTTAATACCGATCTCATTAAGGGTATATTGGGTATTTTCCCACACCCTTATTAGTCCAAACACGAGATTTCAACCCCAATTGAGCATATAACTCATACATTCACCAAAAATATTCAAGAACACTTTCTAGGGTTCCATATTGATAATCCAAATAAATCAAGATTCAACCGTGGGTTTTCAAACAAATTGAAGATTTGGAATCTCCAAGCCCTGGGCATCAAGAAGCATCCTTTAAATTTCTAGATAGAGGTACGTGGGGTTTATCCTAAAAATTATATGGGCTTAAAACCATTAGAGCATGATTTTAAGATTTTTATGCATGAATTTCAAAGGGGTTTTGGAATCTATGATCTAAATTACGTACTCCGAATGTTTTAATGTTACTATTGTTTTGACCTTGTGGTCCTATCGCCTAAATTTATTTACATGTATATGTATATGTATGGAATTTGAGATTTAAGATCGTTGAGAGCATAAATTATGAACTCCCTCTCGTGTATTGAATTAAAGATTATGGTTTTGTGATTTGAAAGATGTTTTTGCAATATTATAACATTTGAGCATGATTTGAAATTGTTGAGAGGGTATTTCTTGATATAAATATGTTCTTGTGTTTAAGATAAAGAATTGCATGTGAATTGAGAACTTTGACATGACCACCTTATACTGTACTAAAGTAACGCTTGACAAAGATGAGTTCTTTGCATGTGTTTGCATGAGGTTTGAGAAAGAGTTTCTTTGACTTGAATTATTGAAATGGTGGTCCCAAAACTTGTGTTTTGAAAATAGAGATTTACGATAGACTAATAATGGCTCAGAGATGTGACTTGCAAGTTAATGGTATGACGATACCATATGTATTTATGTCATAACAGATTATGTTTTCATAGCATATTTTCAGAGTATGTTTTCAGAGACTATATGTTTTGATAGAAATTTAAAAAAGGGGCTTAAAGAGGGTTAGGTGGTTACCCGAAGAAGGCACGAGTTCAAGCAACTCTTAGCCTAAAACTGTATTTGTCGATACGGGTAGATTATTATTGTACGCTGGTGACGGCCGAATGACACAGTAGATTCAGAAAATCCGACCCTTGCGGCACACTTGGGTTGGGGGCTTCGCTGCCGAGTTAATGGCAGTTTCCATATAGCCCATGAAATTTTTCAAAGTTTTAGGATGCTTCGTGGCGGCGCTGGTTCGGAGGCAGCGATGGTGGAGTTGTTGTCGTTGCAGGTTCGGAGGAGGCTGGCCCGCCACTTCGCTGGAGTGGCAGAGGAAGAGAGGGAGGAGGAGGAGTCGTTGTGGTTGAGGTGCTGATCGCTGGAGGTGGTGTGGGGTCGGTGGTGCTTGGTCAAGATCAGAGGAGAGGAAAGGCGGCTGGTCGGAGCAGCGGCGGCGTCTCACCATCGATGGGCCATGGTTGGGGATTGGTCGTGGTGGCGTAGTGGTGTTAGAGGAGGATGAGGGTGGGACGGCGTCATGGCAGCGACGACGCCATCCTTGGTCTGAGAGAGAAAGAGCATTTAAGGGAGAGAGAGGTGGAAGAGAGAAGGTGTAGAGAGAGTAAATAGGCATTAGGGTTAAGGTTTGGTTCTTTAAAAGGAAGAAATAGGTTGGGACATCTCAGCCGTTGGATCAATTTTGATCAACAGCTGGAATTAAAATAGGATTAATAATTTGATTTGGTTAAAAATGAAACACTTCTGGCTAAATTTGACATGAAATGGCTAAAATTGACTAGATTTGTAAAGATTAGGCTATAAGATGAATAAATTAGACAAATTAATTTTTAAAATTAGGTTGTTATATAAATTAAAGTAGAGATAATAAATAAGAATAAGAATAATTGAATTATAAATAACTATATTTAATAATAATAATAAATTATAACAATAAATAATAATATATAATAACAATGTCAATAAATAATAATAAATGAAAAAAAAAATATCAAGAAATATTATTAAATAATGGAAAACTAGATTATTATTTGTAAAAAATATGAGTGTGCACGATTACGTGAAAAATAATTTAATTAATAAAATTATATAAAATGTCATATTTAATTTTAAAAATTATAAAAATGATGCAGAAAGATAATAACATAATAAAATAATTTATGCATTTTTCTAAATTATGAATGCGATACGTCAGTACATATATAATATAAAAAAAAATAATGTGTAAAAATATTAATAATTAGAATTAAATAATTTTGATAAAATAGCAGCCTAGAAGCGATATCGGGGAGGTCAAAATTGGGTGTCAACAGCGATGGAGCATGCGACGCATGCTCCAGTCTGGTGGAATAGAGCATGGGATGCATGTTCTGCTGCGCGTACCTGGGAAATTCAGCAATTTAACCCTTCTCATTAAGGGCAATTTGGGTAATTCCCAACCCCCTTTCAGCCCTAACACGAAATTTATCCCCCATAACACGAAAATTTATCACTTTTCCTCAAAGTTACCCAAGAACATCCCTTAAGGTTTCCATCAAAAAAATCAAAATATCTCAAACTTTAACCGTGAGTTTTTGAAAATTCTTGAAGACTCGAATTCCTCGTTGCGAGGACTACAAGAAACACCCAATAGTTTTGTGAATAGCATCCCAAGGTTAAAATTTCATCCAAAGCTTCAAGTTTAAGGTGTGTGGGGTTTGAACAAGAACACTCTTTCGTTCTTGTGCCAAAAAGCTTTAAATTTTCTTAAAGAAATTTCGTAATTTCAAGATAAATTCATATTATATTGCTATATCTCAAGTTTATGAGATTATAGAATTGTTCAAGTATTGAATGTGCATGATTATCCTGTTTTAAGTATGATTCAAGTTAAGAGTTAATGATATAAGTTACATGTCCCTATTTTGATATCATATTATTCAAGAATTCTCAAGATTTGGTGTCATGAATTGATCCTTATTGTGAAATCATAAGTTATTGACATCCTTTAAAGTGTTTCGAGAAGTGAACTTAAATTTCCCTTGTTGTTGAAGTTCCAAAGTTTATACATGCTAAGTCTACCAAGATTCAAGAAAAGAATTGAGTTTTGATCCTAAAGCTAAGAAAGAAATCCACATCTTTTGATTTGAGAAAAAGGGAAGCATATTGGCTCTCATTGTATATTGTTGAATTATTTATGGTGGATTTTCTTTAAAGTTTTGAGCTAAGTAAGGGAGTAGTACTTAGCACCGAGTTGGGCTTGATTTCGAGGTCTCATGCCCCAGAACTACATGCCCCCGTAGGTTTCTGATTTACCCCAAGTGGGTTAAGCTAGTGGTCATAAAAACGTTAAAGGTTCTACTCCGATGGCAAGGATAGAACATCTCTCCCCAACGTGGGCAAGATATTGGACTCCATGTAGCTTACATGGCTTATGTCGGTTAGAAGAAACTCTCAAGTTTCCTAGAGTCTCAAGTCTTAAAGTTCCAAAGGTACTAAGTCTTTAAGTTTTAAAGAAGTTTTACTATCCTTAGTATAAAAGCAATGAGTTTTGAAAGAATTAGTATTTTGAAAGCTATGATCCTAAGATTTCCAAGTGACATGATGATTAAGCCTTAAAGAAGTTACTTATCCTCACAAGATTTAAAGCATATGTCCTGAAAGTTGATATTTTGAGACTTTATTTAGTTTACAAGTGTGAGAACAAAGATTTAGAACAAAGTGGAATGACTCACGTGATTTATATTGTTTGCTTCCTCTTCACGAGTTATGAGAATTTTATTCAAGCTATGTGAGTCATTTATATTTGTATGCATATTTTCTGTAAAGAACTGTGATATTGTTTTGTATAAATGCATACACCCCCACATGCTCAGTACATTCCCAAGTACTGATCCACATACTTATCTGTGTGCTATATTTTCTCGTAATGTAGGATCAGGTGCTCAGTCCCAGCCTCGTCAGTGATTTTCTGAGCACTTCGTTTACATATCAGTAGGGGTGAATCCTCATGCTTCAAGGACCTCTATTCAAATATTCTAGTGTTTTCAGTTGATGATTTATTTCTCTTCATTTAAGTATGAGTAAGTTGGGGATCTGTCCCAATGACTCTCTAGTATATTTGAGTAGTAAAGGCTTTGTCAGACTAGTTTACTAGATTACTAGTATGTTGAGATTATCAGTATTGTGTCCATTCGAAAAAAGTATTTTCTTTGCTCTTTTCATGACTTCGATATGATAGTACCAATTATTTCCCTAATCATCTTTAAGTAAGCTTTTGTATGTAGTAACAGGCTCAAAAGGGCTATCTTAGGGCTATTTGTAGCCTTAAGCACTGTGTGACGCCTCGGGACCCATTTTTGGGGCGTTACAAACTTGGTATCAGAGCCAAGTTTAAGGAGTCCTAAGGAGTCTGATAAGCCACGTTGAGTAGAGTCTTGATCATCGGTGTGTAGCGCGCCACATCTATGAGCAAGAGGCTACAAGGCATTTTAGGAAAAAGTTGTTTCTTTCTTTCAGAGTCTATCATGCTTAAAGTTGTTTCTCTCTCAGTTATTAATTTGTTCTCTCTTATTTCATAAAATGCCTCCTCGTTGATCCTGCAGAAACAACAATGATCATCAACCTCAGCCTGTTGATCCCTTGAATGAAAATGTGTCTCGTGCCGAGTTTTGGGAAGCTTTTCAAGCATTGGCCAAGCCGTCACTATGAATATTAAGGACAACCAGGCCGCAGCTCCGCAGCAGCAGGGAGGTGACTTAGCTGCTGCCAGGATTCATGATTTCATGCGGATGAATCCGCCAGAGTTCTATGGGTCTAAGGTATGTGAGAACCCACAGTTATATCTTGAGGAGATAAGGAAGATCACGCAGGTGATGTATATGACTGAGGAAGAAAGTGTTGAACTGGCGTCTTACAGGTTGAAAGATATAGCATATGACTGGGTTGTTGCTTGGAGGAAGAATAGAGGGGGAGATGATGCTCTCGTTACTTGGCAGGTGTTCCAAGATGCATTCTTGGGTAAGTTCTTTTTGTTAGAGTTGAGGGAGGCAAAAATATAGGAATTTATAAACTTAAGGCAGGGCTCCATGATTGTTAAGGAGTACTTCTTGAAGTTCAACCAGTTGTCCAAATATGCTCCTGACTTAGTTACTGACACCCGCTCTAGCATGAGCAAGTTTGTGACAGGTGTTTCTAGTTTGGAGCTGAAAGAACACAAGACTGCTACGTTGAATAGGAATATGGACCTGTCTAGGTTGAAAATTTATGCACAGCAGATAGAGGCGGATAAGATTAAGGAAAGAAATAGAGTGGGGGGAATAAGAGAGCCAGATCTGATCAGCATGATTACGGTCAGACTAGGCCCCATGGAGGTAACCGCACTCAGTTCCAGAACTGTTCTTCCATGCCAGCACCTTCATTCGCTAGTGCTCCCGCACCCAGAGATAGGCAGGAGCAAGGGAACGGACCTGCTATGTCCAGGTCCCAGAACAATGTAGGTAACAGGCCTAATTTTCCTCCTTGTGCTAAGTGTGGCAGGACCCATCCAGGAGAGTGTTTAGCAGAGCAGTGTGGTTGTTTCGGTTGTGGAAAGATGGGACACAGGCTTAGAGAGTGCCTACATTCTAGGCAAGAGAGCAGAGATACCCGACCTCAGGCACAGGCCACTAGTGCACCAGCTCCCGCAGCCCGTCCAACTCCTCCATAGGGCGCTTCTTCTAGCACTGCTGGCGGTCAATGCCAAAATAGATTCTATACCTTACCTTTTCGTTATGAGTTGGAAGATTCTCCCGACGTTGTTACTGGTATGCTCCGTGTATTTCAATTTGATGTATATGTGTTGTTGGACCCCGGGTCAAGCTTTTCTTATGTGACCCCACTTGTGGTTGTAAACTTTGAAGTAAGTCCCGAACAGATTTCTGAGCCTTTCCTAGTGTCTACTCCAGTAGGAGAGTCTGTCGTTTCTAAGCAAGTGTACAAGAATTGTCCTATTACAGTCCTTCATAGAGTCATACTTGTTGATCTGATAGAGTTAGAGATGGTTGATTTTTATGTTATTCTGGGTATGGATTGGCTTCACTCTTGTTATGCATCTATAGATTATCGTACCCGTGTAGTCAAGTTCCAGTTTCCTGATGAACCAGTCTTCGAGTGGTCAGGGAGTTCAGTATCTCCCAAAAGTCATTTTATATATCGACGATATCCTTGTCTATTCTCAAAGTGAGGGTGACCATGCAAACCATCTTATAATAGTCTTACAGACTCTTAGAGATCATCAGTTGTTCGCCAAATTCAGTAAGTTTGAGTTTTAGCTAAGGTCTGTATCATTTCTGGGTCATATTATTTCAGCCTAAGGTATTAGAGTTGATCCCCAAAAGATAAAAGTTGTAAGAAATGGCCTAGACCTATCTCTCCGTATGACATTAGGATTTTCTTGGGTCTAGTGGGCTATTACCGTCGTTTTGTTGAAGTCTTCTCTTCTATTATGTCCCCTATGACCCGATTGACTTAGGAGAAAGTTAAATTCCTGTGGTCAAATTCTTGTGAGAAGAGTTTTAGAAGTTGAAGACTCGACTCACCTCAGCCCCTGTGTTGACTTTGCCTGATGGTGTAGATGGTTTTGTGGTGTATTGTGCTACTTCTAGAGTTGGTTTAGGTTGTGTACTGATGCAGAGGGGTAAAGTTATAGCCTATGCTTCTAGGCAGTTGAAACCTCATGAGAAGAATTACCCAACCCATGACTTAGAGTTGGTTGTTGTAGTATTTGCTTTGAAAATCTGGAGACATTATTTGTATGGTGTGCATGTTGATGTTTTTACTGATCACAAAAGCTTGCAATATGTATTTTCTCAGAGAGAGTTAAATCTTAGACAGAAGAGGTGGTTAGAGTTACTAAAGGACTACGATATGAGTGTATTGTATCATCCGGGAAAGGCCAATGTAGTGGCAGATGCCCTTAGTAAGTTGTCTATGGGTAGTGTTTCGCATGTGGAGGAGGGCAAGAAAGAGTTAGCTCGTGATGTGCATCGTTTGGCTAGGATAGGTGTTAGGCTTCTTGATTCCGCTGTGGGGAGTATGTTAGTGCAAAGTAGTTCTGAATCCTCCTTAGTTTCAGAAGTAAAGGAGAAGTAAGACTTAGATGCTAGTTTGGTCAGACTGAAGGAGTCAGTCAAAGACCAAAAGGATGAGGTTTTCTCCCAAGAGGGAGATGGTGTGTTGAGATTGCAGGGTAGATTGTGTGTTCCTGATGTTGATGGTTTGAGGCAGAGAATTTTGAATGAAGCGCATGGAGCACAATATTCTATTTATCCTGGTACTACCAAGATGTCCCGCGACTTGTGGTAAATCTATTGGTGGACTGGCATGAAGAAGGATATAGCAGCGTTTGTGGCAAAGTGTGCAACATGCCAATAGGTTAAGGTTGAGCACCAAAGACCTGGTGGTGTGATTCAAGAGTTTAGCATAACCACTTGGAAGTAGGAAGAGGTGAATATAGATTTCGTGACTGGTTTACCTCTTTCCCGACACCATCATGATTCTATCTGGGTTGTTGTTGATAGGATGACTAAGTTAGAGCATTTCTTGTCCATGCATACATCCTATACATCTAAGGACTATGCTAGATTGTACATTCGGGAGTTAGTCAGGATAGTCAGGATGCATAGAGTCCCCTTGTCTATCATTTCGGATAGGGGTACTCAGTTTACTTCTCAGTTCTGAAGGGCATTTCAGAAGGGTTTTTGTACCCAAATTCATTTGAGTTTTGCGTTTCATCCGCAGACTAATGGTCAGGTAGAGAGGACCATCCAAACTTTGGAGGACATGTTAAGGGCGTGTGCTCTTGACTTTAGAGGTAGTTGTTATGAGCATATATCGTTGATAGAGTTTGCATATAACAATAGTTACCATGCTAGTATTAAGATGGCACCATTTGAGGCTTTGTATGGTAGACAATGTAGGTCACCCATAGGTTGGTTCGACGTGGGTGAGGTAGCCTTGACTGGACCTGACGCAGTGTTTAAGGCCATGGAGAAGGTGAAATTGATTAGAGAAAGGTTGAAGGCAGCTCAGAGTTGTCAAAATTCATATGCCAATATGAGATGTAGAGACCTTGAGTTCGAAGTAATGATTTGGTATATCTAAAAATTTCACCCATGAGAGGGGTAAAAAGGTTTGGGAAGAAGAGGAAGCTTAGTCCCCGGTATGTTGGTCCTTAGAGGATCCTGAGTCGCATTGGAAGAGTATCCTATGAAGTAGAATTATCTGCAGAGCTGTCGGCTATTCATCCTATCTTTCATGTTTCCATGCTTAGGAAGCACATTGTTGACTCTGTGGTAATATATCCTTCAGAAAGCGCTGATATTCAGACTAGTCTTTTATTTGAAGAGGTTCCGATTGAGATTCTAGATCATCAAGTCCATATACTGAGGAATAAAGAAGTTCCCTTAGTCAAAGTATTATGGCGGAACCAGTCAGTCGAGGGTGCTACTTGGGAATCCGAAGCAAATATGTGACCCAAGTACCTGCACCTCTTTTTCAAAAGTTTAGATCAAGTCGAAGGTATCATTCTTTCTTAATTCAGTTCCCTTTTAATAGAGTTGCAGTTGTATAACCATTCTAATCATAAGTTAATATATTCTATGAAGTATCCGAAAGTTTAGCATGAAGTAAAGTCAGTTTAGCCAACTGTTTCAGCTGTGTATCCTTCGTTTTCTCTGCTTTGTCAGTATATCTAGTGACATTAGAGGACGAATATTCCCAAGGGGGAGATATTGTAAGACCCCGTGAAGTTTCTTTGTCGTTAGAGCCTCGAAACAAGTCAAGAAAAGCTTAACACTTAGAATTTCTACTAAGTGTTTCAACACTTAGTTTATTTTTTTAGTCTTCAATCTTCGATGAATTATTTCGCGACCTTACCGACCTCCGTTTCTTGATATTTTTGTTGTGTTGCGATGGGGAAAGTCTATAGTATATCTCGGGTGAGTTTCGAAATTTTTGAACCTCATTTAGGGTGTGTTTGGTTTTCAAAACAGTAGCACCATGCAATTTTCATGCGTCGCATGGTGGATCGCATCCTTGGAACCATGCGATGGATCATGCGACGCATACTCCAGTCCGGTGGGATAGAGCATGCGACGGATGCTCTGTTGTGTGTACTTGGGATATTTAGCAATTTAACCCGTCTCATTAAGGGAAATTTGGGTAATTCCCAACCCCTTTCAGCTGTAACATGAAATTTATCCCTCATTACACCAAAATTCATCACTTTTGGTCAAAGTTACCCAAGAACATCCCTTAGGGTTTCCATCAAAAAAATCAAAATATCTCAAGCTTTAATCGTGAGTTTTTGAAAATTCTTGAAGATTCAAATTCCTCGTCGCGAGGGCTACAAGAGACACCCAATAGTTTCGTGAATAGTATCCCAAGGTTAAAAGTTCATCCAAAGCTCCAAGTTTAAGGTATGTGGGGTTTGAACAAGAACACTCTTTCGTTCTCGTGCCCAAAAGCTTTAAATTTTCTTAAAGAAATTTCGTAATTTCAAGATGAATTCATATTATTTTGCTATATTTCAAGTTTATGAGAATATAGAATTGTTCAAGTTTTGAATGTGCATGATTATCCTATTTTAAGTATGATTCAAGTTAAGAGTTCATGATATAAGTTACATGTCCCTATTTTGATATCATATTATTCAAGAATTCCCAAAATTTGTTGTCTTGAATTGATCCTTATTGTGAAATCATGAGTTATTAACATCCTTTAAAGTGTTTCAAGAAGTGCACTTAAATTTCCCTTGCTTTTGAAGTTCCAAAGTTTATACATGCTAAGTCTACCAGGATTTCAAGTAAAGAACTGAGTTTTGATCCTAAAGCTAAGAAAGAAATCCACATCTTTTGATTTGAGAAAAAGGGAAGCATATTGGCTCCCATTGTATATTGTTGAATTGTTTAAGGTGGATTTTCTTTAAAGTTCTGAGCTAAGTAAGGGAGTAGTATTTAGCACCGAGTTGGGCTTGATTTCGAGGTCTCATGCCCTAGAACTACGTGCCCCCATAGGTTTCTGATTTACCCCAAGTGAGTTAAGCTAGTGATCACTAAAAAGTTAAAGGTTCTACTCCTATGGAAAGGATAGAACAGCTCTCCCCAATGTGAGAAAGACCTTGGACTCCATGTAGCTCACATGGCTTCTGTCGGTTAGAAGAAACTCCCAAGTTTCCTAGAATCTCAAGTCTTAAAGTTCCAAAGGTACTAAGTCTTTAAGTTTTAAAGAAGTTTTACTATCCTTAGTATAAAAGCAATGAGTTTTGAAAGTATTAGTATTTTGAAAGCTATGATCCTAAGATTTCCAAGTGTCATGATGATTAAGCCTTAAAGAAGTTACTTATCCTCACAAGATTTAAAGCATATGTCCAGAAAGTTGATATTTTGAGACTTCATTTAGTTTACAAGTGTGACAAAAGAGAAAGAACAGAGATTTAGAACAAAGTGGAATGACTCACGTGATTTATATTGTTTGCTTCCTTTTCACGAGTTATGAGAATTTTATTCAAGCTATGTGAGTCATCTATATTTGCATGCATGTTTTCTGTAAAGAACTGTGCTATTGTTTTGTATAAATGCATACACCCCCATATGCTCAGTACATTCCCAAGCACTGATCCACTTACTTGTCTGTGTGCTACATTTTCTCGTAATGTAGGACCAGGTGCTCAGTCCCAGCCTCGTCAGTGATTTTCCGGGCACTTCATCTACATTTCAGTAGGGGTGAGTCCTCATGCTTTAAGGACCTCTATTCAAATATTCTAGTGTTTTTAGTTGATGATTTATTTCTCTTTATTTGAGTATGAGTCAGTTGGGGATCTGTCCCAATGACTCTCTAGTATATTTGAGTAGTAGAGGCTTTGTCAGACTAGTTTACCAGATTATTAGTATGTTGAGATTATCAGTATTGTGTCCATTCATACAAAGTATTTTCTTTGCTCTTTTCATGACTTTGATATGATAGTACCAGTTATTGCCCTAATCATCTTTAAGTAAGCTTTTGTATGTAGTAACAAGCTCAAAAGGGTTAGCTTGGGGCTACTTGTAGCCTTAAGCACCGTGTGACGCCTCAGGATCCGTTTTTTGGGGCGTTACAAAATATCATCTCTCTAGTCCAATTTGCATATCTAAGAGGAAATAGCACCTCTATAGGCCAATCATCAAGTCTAAGAAGAAATAGCATCTCTATAGGCCATATAACGTATCTATGAGGAATATCATATCTAAATGCCCAATATCACTTCCACAAGAAGTATCATAACAATAACTCAAAAGCCATAATCCAGGAACATCAATACAAGTTACCAAGTTATAAAGTGACCTTATTCTAAGGTTTACTAGACTCCTCTATGTCTAACATCAACAACTAAGTCTTCAAGACTTAGCACAAATTTAGGCCTAAGTGGGTCAAACGATCCCACTTCTAATCCTCAATTTCCGTAATTAGGCACATTGTACCCCAAACTAGGCTAAGGTATCTAGTTTATATTCTAGATGTCGAGTAAGTCATATTCAAGCCTAAGATAGCAACTTTGACTAAAAACAAGGGTACTCAAGTCAACTTTACCCAACTTACGGTTTCAAGACTACCATATTAGCCCAATAAGGCTAAATATAGAAATCATGCTTCAAATACTAAAACCAAATTCCAAACATAGGTTTACATCATAACCACACTACAACTAATCTAAACTAGAGAAGGAAAGCAATAGAATTCAAAAGGTGTATAAACATACCATTTTACTGGTCCCAAGCCTGCATCTAAACTCCAAACATCAACAATTGAGGCCAAGTCATCCTACTTATAATCAATCCTAACATCCATATCCACACACAACATATATCACACATCATCTATGAAGAAAAGTAGACAGAAGCTTACCAGAACCCATACTTAGAAAACTTTGCTTCAAGCTTTTTCTCTTCTAACAAACCCACAGCAATCCTTAGGCAATTTTTATGTTCCTTTTTACTGTTGAATAAACCAGAATATCATTAATAAAGACATCACGAAAAAATTCAAGTAGGATTTTAAATATCTCATTCATCAAACTCATAAAAGTAGTTGGGGCATTAGTCAACCTAAAATAATCACAAGAAACTCATAGTTCCCATATCGGATTCAAAAGCAGTCTTCGAAATATCGTCAAGCCGAATCTTAAGCTGATGATACCCGGAGCTCAAATCAATCTTAGAAAATATGGATGCACCCTACAACAGGTTAAATAATCATCGATACAGGGCGAGGATACTTATTACGGAATATAACTTGTTTAACTACCTATAGTCTATATACATACGAAGACTACCATCTTTCTTCTTCACAAACAAGACAGGAGCACCCCATGAAGGATGGATAAAACCCTTACTCAACAAATTCTGCAACTAAGACTTTAGCTCCCTCAACTCAATTGAAGTCATCCTATAGGGAATAATAGAAATAGGACGAGTACTTGACTCTAGATCAATACAAAAATCAATGTCACAGCTTAGTGGCATACCAGACAAACCCTCAGGAAAAACCTCTTGGAACTCGCACCACAGAAACTGACTCAATAGATGGGACCTCTACAAAAGTGTCCCGAAGATGTGCTAGGAAGGCCAAACAACCTCTCCCAATTAACCTCCTTGCATGCAGAAAGGAAATAAGTTTCATTAGAGTAGGACTATAATTATTCTCCCACTCAATTCTATCTATTTCAGACATAGCTAAAGTTACTGTCTCAGCATGATAGTCTAATATAGAATGATACGGAGACAACTCATACCCTCTATCATGTCTAGAATCACAAAATTTGCCCAAGTTTGATACACTATAAACATAACAGAACAATAACAATAAATTCTTTCAACAACAATAGAATCACTAATAGGAGTAGACATGTGAATTGGAAATTCAGGTAAATCACACACCATGTCCAAACCCACAGCAAAATTGACATACATATATGAGAAGGAAGAACTAAGATCAAATAATATAGTGGCCATCTAATCACAGACAACAATAGTACTTGTAATGACAACGTCTAATACATCTGCCTCGGGCCTGCCTGGAAAACATAGATATGGGCCCTACCACCAATTTGAGCGTTATTTATATCAAGCTGAGAACCACCTCGATGAGGTTGATTACCACCCGTACCTATCTGATGACCACCACAACCACTCTGTGAATGACCTCTACCATTACCACCACCTCTCCTATATGATGTTAAATACTCTATTCGTCAGGCCTCAGATGAGTGCCCAAGTTACGCATGGTATTCCTTTATGCTTCAGGTCCTCATGTTCTAACCTTTCAGTGACCTTTTTCTTAGGTAGAGATAGTGATGATAAGCAGTTGTGTAGATAGGAGAGAGTAAATGTGTAATGTTGGGTGTAAGTGGATGAATGCAATATGCGCTAGTGAGTCCATCTCAAGAGTTTTGAGTTAGTCATTAAAGTGGTAAGGCATGTTATGCGTAGGGTGTGAGCTCTAAAAAGATATAGAATATTGAATCATGTTGTTTAGACTAGTATTGTGGTTTGGCATGTTGTATCTTATGATTTTGAGTTAGGCTTGACCATGGTGAGAGGACTTAATCTAGTTTAGACCTTAGTAGAAAGATTTAGCAGTGCCCAGCGAGAATCATAAGTTGAATCAAATGAGTATGGTATTTAAGGGGAATAGTATATTTGAGAGAGTATTCGAGAAGTGTTGCTAAGCTTGAAAGTAAGAAGTTGCATTGCCTAAAGCCTGGTAATTCTATCCTAGTTTATGAGTTATGTCTATATTTTATTCTATAGAGTAGTGTCAATGTTGTGATACCTTAGTCACATGTCTTGTTTAGATCATGCCCAAGATTATTTGCTCCCTAATATTACTAGAACTTCTTTAGAAAGAGTGTTGAAGAGATACTCCAGTCAAGTATAAGTTTCCAGTATAATTCAGTCAGTATAGCCAGCAGTTCAGTTTAACGGTAAGGCAGACAAGATCGTGTGGTTTTACACCTTTTTCACCCAGTTCTACTATCCGAAGTCTTATGCGTATGACCATCCTAAGATATAATCTATTCTATCTATGTAAATTGCGAATTTAATGTAGTTCGTGCATCAGTTTCAGTTTCATCTATTTAGTCATGACTCAGTTCATAAGTGTTCAGTGCATAATCTCAATTTTTCCAAAGTATTTTGGCTCAGACAGTGTAATACCCTTGTACGATCTAAGTCTTGTTGTCTCATAATTCGTACTTGCATCAGTTATCACTTCCTAATTCAATATGTATGATTGGATCATGGACACTTTAAGTGAATCCTAAACTATCAGCATGAATCAGCTCCTTAAAGCAAGTAAAGCCAAGTTAGTTCATAATTCAGTTTCATAATAGAAGTTTAAATATTTCAGCTCAGCTATATCCTTTCTTAGAAGACATATCATTCCCATGTTATTCAATACCTTTAAAGCTTCAACAAGTTCCTATCAACATTCGAGGATGAATGTTCCCAAGGGGGAGATAATGTAATACCTTGCATTATCGGGCTAGTCTTTGAACCATCGTTCCTACGTGTATAAGCTCCAATCCAAGTGATTCTCATCTAAATACAAGTTTCATGATCATTATCCTAGTCTATGAAGTAGTTTAGGGGTGAAAAATGTTCATAGAAATGACTTATAACAAAGTTGAGCTAAGATCATTTGATTCGTCCAAAATTTGATATTGAATTCTACAAGGGTCTACTTCAAATGTGTATAACTCTTTATATACATGAAAATTTTTATCTCAAGACCAACCAAATTTTATATAATTGAATTATCTTTCCAACGATACTAATTTCGCAAAAATCTGATACCTGAGCGAAAAGTTACAACCGTTTTCGTAAGAGGCAGTAAGTCGAGGCAATAAGCGAGGCGGCGCCCTGCCTATTCCGGCCAGTGTAATTTCCTGCAGCAAGATCCGCGGCCAATAGGGGTATTTGGGTCATTTCCCACCCTTAAATATCCCCAATAACACGAGATTCAGCCTCTAATAACGAAATTATACCCTCATTCTCTCAAATTCTCTCAAGAACACACCTTAGGGTTTCAATCCAATATTCAAGAAACTCAAGATTCCACAATGGTTTTTCCAAATTGATTCAAGATTCAAGATCCCTAGACCAAGATCTTCAAGTGTCTACCTTCAAGAACACCATTAAGGATTCGAAAGTTCAAGCTTTTACATTCAATTCATCCTAGGAAATCCAAGATTCAAGCATTCTCATCTAAGATCATCATCTAAGGAATGTGGGGTTTCAATTCAAGCACGTACGTGCCACTAGGCACTAAGGTTGTCAAAAATACGATTTTAATTAGTCCATGGTGTAATAGGATTCTCTTAAAGTTCAGGTGTGTCTCAGCAATTTTATGTATAATTTAGGGTGGAAACAAGACATTTTCTCATCATCTTTTCTCCAAATAAATTCAGGAGACAATGTAAACATCATTTAATAGGGTTACTATGATAAAATAATTATGTTATTATTAATTATTTCTTTCAATAGGTGTGCCAAATAAAAAATGTGACAAGTAAAAGTAAACGGACTAGGAAAAGTCAAAACATTTATTGTCTTCAGTCTTGTCATTTTATTTGTATTAAATATAAATATATAAAATGTTTGTGATGTAACCTTTTTATTTGTCTAATTAAAATATTTTAAAAAAATTACAACATAATGTGTAGAATTCTTATTTATCGGTTTTTTTAAAAAATTTACTAAAAATCATTTATACTCAGTCTCAATTCATGCAGAATATATAATTTCATTTTGAAAAACATAAAGATTATATATTCGAATTGTTCAACATTAATTGATGAAAAAATATAAATCTATTTTTTCATAATGATTTATATGTAAATTAAAAGAGTAATGTATAAATGTAACATTTCAATGACCATCTCAATTAATTTATATAAATGCCCGTTTTAGGATACCCTTAAGTTTTGTCCTTATTTTTAAAAAATATATAAATATAACTATAGATACAAAAATAATGCCCAGGAAAATTAATTCCGACCTTCTCTAATTTTTTCTTCTACTTTTTTTATTGCTCTAGAACACTTTCTTTTCCTCTTAATTAGTACAAAATACAAAAACAAATTGTGTGTGCTTTCTCCATCGCAATGATTACAAGAAGAAAAAAAATGCGTCAAAAAAGAACTTGATACAAATGAGAAAAAAATAATGTTTCAAGTTGAAAGGCAAATTACAATTATAGTAATTGCATACATACCATAAATGTGAACAATCAAACAAATAGAACACCGAATAGATAAACTGAAGTTTTCCATTGATGAAAATTTTAGTGAATAATATAGTCATTTCAGTTATCTTTTATACTACAATTTAAGAGATTGCAATTACAAAGATGCATTAGATTTTCTTCATGACAACTCCAGATCTTTCTCTTTGTAGTTTGATTGATATGCCCATTTTGCAATTGCCACTCGCCAGTAATGTGCTTAGATCTTATCTCTTCAATCATTTTTAAAGTATGCATGATGTCTCAAATTGTACAATTGATTCTGTTGACACGACTGATATTTCTATATCTTGCACTGAACATATTCGGTTTATGTGTGAGAGTTTTTCACGCAATAAAATTATTTATCTTATTAAGAAAAGAAACGAAACATTCTATGTAGCCTAGCTATTATTTTCCAGTTGTCCACATCTACACTTACCTTTCATATGTGATTGTATACGATTGTGCTTTGTTCAGATTATTTACTTCTATACTTTCAGTGGCGACCGCTAAAGAATTGCTTAAAATTCTTTCCTTCGATTTTGTAATGAACACTCTTATCAAATTTATCTTAAAATGTTGACTAACAACTGATTGTTTTCTAATTGAGAATAGATCTAAAATAGTCCTTTAAATATAAATTTATCAGTTTTAGCTCTTAAATTATTCAAAAATTTATCAAGTTTTATCTTTGTATATTTTTATACAAATAACTGGCGTTTATACTAACGAAAATTCACACCTTCATTAGATTTTCTCCATCACTAATTCCTCTATTGTTTCTCTCTCTCTCGACACCTTTTCTTCGAATTTCTTTTGTCAGAAAATAGCTTAAAACTAAAAAGGCAGTAGCTTGGACACCGTAATCAGTCTATCGAATTAACTCGATTTGGGAAAGTATACTATCAACTTTTTAAAGCTGAGGAGGTAAATATTTTTTATGAATATTTTTTAATCATTTCTTTTAATCATTTAAAGCTGAGGAGGTAAATACTATTGTTAATTGATTGATCATGTGTTTTAATTTTTTTTAATCATTTCTTTGTTATTACATTATCTCAACATTATGAATAATTTTTAATCATTGCTTTGTTATTACATTATCTTATCATTATGAACATTTTTTAATATCAACACTTGTTCCGTGGCTGAAAAAAATTATCATTTCTTTGTTATTACATTATCTTATCATTATGAACATTTTTTAATATCAACACTTGTTTCGTGGCTGAAAAAGTTTGAAGAACTAGATTTCAATGCAAAAGTTAATGAGGATATGCATCAAGTAGTTCATGTTGGATAGACAACTTTCTAGTCTCGTATAAAAATATCTTGACATTTTTTGTTGTAGTTTGGTGCTTTTTTTTGTGCAGTTTGGTGACGTTTTTAATATAATTTTTTGTGTAGTTTGACATAGTTTTTGGTGCAGCTTGGTGATAGTTTGACCTAGTTTTTTTTTTGTGTGTAGTTTGATGACTTTTTGAGTATTTTAGTGTTGTAGTTTGGTCAAGTTTGATGCAAACTGTTGTTTTTTGTACTTTTAAGCTATTAGTATACATACCTGCGCGATGCGTGAAATATTTTTTTTTAATGATTTTTTATCATTAAAAAATATTAACTTGTTCATATAAAATTAATTAATTTTTATTTTATAAAATTAACATAGTTCAAAGTCAATAAAATATTAAAATAATTGTTAATAGTAAAATTACAACTCATACTTAATAACAAACCACAATTTCAATTGTTTACATGTTTTGATATAAAAAGAACAATATCAGTATTGATTAATTTTTAAAAAAAATAATAAATTATAGTATATTAAGTAATTATTAATTTAGTTGTTGCATTTTAAAATGTATATTTTTAATCAATTAATAATTATATCCCTTACCTTCCATTTCATTTTTTTAATCTATTAATTCAACTTCATCTGCACTTTTTAAAATAAAATGTCATCTTTTAATTTTATTCTAAACACTAAAAGTACTTAACTTTGTTAATTACAAAACTTTTAATTTTAATACACTTTTAATGCGTGAATAATATTAAAATATTATTTCTAATTATTTCCTATTAAAATATCTCGTTTCTCGGTGAAATTTTGATTATAATATTAAAATATTTTATTTTGATTTATATAACATACTTTTCAATTTAGCAAGTCATCAAAAGAATAAACATCTATATATTAGGTAAAAAAAAAACTTTAAAATGATAGTTTCACCCACAAATAAATTATTTATCGTGAGTATAAACGTGTATAACTATTTATACCATTAATTTTGAAAGTCTTCTTAAATATTTAAAATTTTTACCTATTTTAAATATTTCATATAAATTGAAAAGAAGTGAGTGAAAATTATAGAAAATAATTTATTAAAAAGCAGATTTTATACGTATAAAATAATTAAATGCAGCCATTTATTAAAAATCAAAATAATTATACAAAGCACTTAGACAGCAAAACCCAAGCCCAATTATTATTGTTAAAGACTCAAGCCCAATTATTAATGTAAGAAATATCTAGAAATAAAATGGCAAGAGCCTCTTCTTTCTAATCCTAAAGACAAAAATGAAAAATGAAAAGTGTACACTCTTCTTCTTCCTCTTCTTCTTCTTCTTCTTCTTCTATATTGTTCTAATTTCGTCAACTATCATATCTAATAAGGTAATATTTCATCATTTCTGAAATACGTATTAACCTAAGAGTAGGGAATTTTACAGAACTGAAATTTCTAAGAGAAGATCAAATCTTTTGGCATTGAAAGTTGTTTTTGTTGGTGTGGTATTGTTTTTAATGGGATTTGATGATAATTAGGCATTAGCTTTGGGTCCTGAAGGTTTATTAATGGAAGAATTTTGGGATCATATGAGAAGATATGGTTTTTATACATTTGTGGCAATGCAATTTTATTAAATTTAAATCCGTACAAAATTTGAATTATATTAAATTCAAAATATATTAGTCCCAAATAAATATTGCGGATTAATATAATTGAATTATTTATTTAAGTACAAATATATATGGATTTAATTAACTAACAATTACACAAATACACAACTTATGTTTTCAATATTACAAAAAGTCCCAACTCTCTAAACATATTACAAAAATCCCAACATATACACAGAATGCTATGTATATGTCGACTATGTTATGTATATTAATAGGGAGAGAGAGTAAAGTAATTTAAAAAGTGGAAGAGGGTGCAATTACTTCCAAAAGGATTAGTATTTATGTTATTTATACTTTAATTAAAGTCCAATTTTTATTGGGCTAGCCCATTGATTTGGGCTACAAATGAGGATCCCACTTTGCTAAGCCCAAATATTGTCATATTCTAGAGGTCCAAATAAACGCCACGTGTTAAATGACGTGGCATGCCAAGTCAAGTGAAGGAGCAAATAGGACCATGCCACATGTCAAAATGATGCAGCAGGCCCAATGAAATCAAAGCCCATAAAAGGCACCACGTCACTTGAATTTGATTGGTCAAAGAAAGTCCGTCTTCATCATGACTCTTCCCTTTCCACAACTATAAATAGGGGTCTCATAATTCAGAAAAATGACCCCCAGAACTCTAACAAGTAGCAAAAGAAAACTCGTAGATCAAACGCCGCAATTTCTCTAAAAAGCTCAAGCATTCAAATCAAGTCCATCAAGATTCAAGATCTAGACCGCAATATTCAAGAACAAGCTCAAAATCTCTTGAATTCAAGCACAAGTCAAGATCAAGTCCCTCAAGTCCATCAAATCAAGTTCAAATTCAAGATCAAGCTTTAAGCCCTTGAATTTATATTTGAAAAGGCGAATCAGAGGATTCGTAGAGATTGTAACACTCACTTATTGAAATCAATAAATTGATTGTTACAATATTTTTCTTGTCTCAAATTATTTATTTTTGATCTCAAGAATTTTATTGTTCAACAAATTCTAGCACGCCCACTGGGACAATCTCTACCTCTCATCTCAACTTTTCCAACTGCAAAGTTCAACAACACTGGAATGACTTCCAAGAAGGTCAACTCTCAATCAACTGCTTCCAAGGATGCTAATTCAAAGTTTTTTGTTGAAGTAGAGAGCATCATTGGTGTTACTTTTGGAAGCTTAGGAACTGTCACAAGGAGCAGGACGGGTTTGCTAGGATAACAAACACATCCAGTGTCGTCCGCGCCAATGCCAGTTTTTGGATCTTCGACCCCAAAAGGAACGAAGACCAATGTAAGTGCTTCGGAAGGAGGAAGAAGTGTGGCGGAATCACTTAAGAAGACTCTAGCTCTACTTGAGCATTCTGGTTCCAAATACTCTGGCGCAAAGAGCGGTGGTCATTCAACAAACGCGTCATCTTCACTTACACAACATAAGCTGAGCACTTCAAAAATCAACCTATTCAATAATCCGTGTTACTCGCCATCATCCCCAGTGATTATGCAAGCAATGGTGACTGATGCCTCTTCTATGGAGGAGCAGCTTGCGAATCTGGAAAAGACAATTGAGGGCCTAACCAAATATGTTCAGAATATATATATATATAAGATAGTGGATAGGGTGGATGGTCTGATAGACGGAGAATCTAGCCATGCACTGGGAAAAGCTCTAGAGGATCACGAGATAGAACATCCTGTGAAGCAAACACCACAGACCAAAGAGGTACGAGTTTCTTCTGAGGGGATGATCTCGATTGAGAAATTGAAGAAATTCATTAAAGAGACCCTCAAATACAAGTATGATGTTTTCACAAAGTCTTCCCTTGTGTATGACAAGCCCTACACTGCGAGGATAGATAGCCTCAATATGCCTGCTAGCTATCAATCTCCAAAATTTCAATAATTTAAGGGCAAAGGAAACCCAAAATAACATGCCGCACACTTTCTTGAGATATGTAATAATGTTGTAACTTACGGTGACTATCTTGTCAAATAGTTTGTTCGTTCCCTAAAGGGAAACACCTTTGACTGGTATACGGAGGGAGCAATTGGAACATGAGTTCCTAAATCACTTTTATAGTACAAGCGTATAGTGAGCATGGTAGAGAAAGGATGAGCCAGTCATCGACTTTATCAATTGATGGAGAAATATGAGCCTAAACTGGAAAGATAGGCGTAGTGAATCTTCTGTAGTAGAGATGTGCGTCCAAGGAATGCACTGAGGGCTTCTTTATATCTTGCAAGGAATTAAACCAAAATCTTTTGAAGAGTTAGCTACTCGCGCTCATGACATAGAGTTGAGAATGTCTTCTTCTGGAAAGGGAGGAGAACCTATCCATGACCCTCGAGGGAAAAGGATAAGCAAGAACCCAAAAAATGGGATAAGTTTGTCCCTAAAAATGATAACAAAGAATCCATGAATGCCGATGTGTCTCCTGTAAAGGTCACTACAAAAGTGAGCAGTGTGAAAATGACTTTTGGATCACGTTCAAATCAGAAAACTTTAAAGGAGATGCAAGAAAAGAAATATCCCTTCCTTGATTCTGAAGTTGCTGAGATTTTTGATGAACTCCTTAAGCATAAGCTCATTGAACTCCCAGAGATGAAGCATCCCAACGAAGCTGAAAGGACCAATGACCCTAATTATTACAAATATCATAGGCTCGTAAGTCACCCTCTGGAAAAGTGCTTTGTCTTTAAAGATAAAGTCATGCAACTGGTAAAAGAGAAGAAGATCTTCTTCGACGATGAGACAACCAGTTCTCATCAAATCTCTATCACTTTTGGCTCGCTTGACCCAGTCCAAATATGTGTCGAAGAGCATAATGAGAATATATTAGAGCCTGATAGGTCTTCAATTGAAGAAGGTGATGATGAAGGTTGGACTTTAGTAACCAGATGCAGATATAAGAAGACGAGTCTACGAAAGGAGTTGGTTGAGCAACCAAACTAGAAGGAGAATGGTGAAAAAACTAAGAAAATAGAAGATGGTTAAACTTCCAAAGAAGATGAGGGTGACAAAGCTTCACCACCAAATGCCACGGTGTCTAGTAACCTTGGAAGAATTCATACCAAGTTGGTTTCTTGCAAAGACTGCTCAAGTCAACCTTGAAGCGTCTTGTTTTAATACTACCAAAGAAGGGGTAAAGGGTGAAAATATAACTATAGAAGTTCCTTCATCCTCTGAACCTCTTGGCCAAGAGGCCCATGTATGTGATACAAAAATCACATTCACAAATAATGATCTTCTTCTTGGTGAGGCCCTACATAACCGTCCCTTATACATTGTGGGTCAAATTTTAGGAAATAAGATCAATAGAATCTTGATAAATGAGGGATACGGAGTCAACATCCTGACGATCCACACGGTGAAAAAAATTGGCATCTCTACTAACGACCAGGATGAGAGTAGTATAATGATCCAAGGGTTCAACCAAGGGGGCCAGAGGGCGTTGGAATCTATCAAGTTGGGGATTCGTATGGATGATTTTCAATTAAATGCATTGATGCATGTGATCAATGCCAAAAATTCTTAAAGTATATTACTTGGTAGGCCTTAGGTGCACGAGAACAAAATTATATCCTCCTCTTACTATCAATGCTTAAAGTACCTCGAAGGTGGAGTGGAATGTAAGATAGTAGCTGATGATAAACCATTCACTGAAGATGAGTCACACTTTGCCGATGCAAAATTCTACTTAAAAAATTATGTTGTGAACGAGAAAAAAGTTGATGATGTCACCAAAACCAAGTGTGTTTGTCACGATCCAAACTAGGGCCTGGCCGTGACGGACATCCCGAACCATGGAGGCCCGAAACGCCCTTCCCTATCTGGTAATCATGCACAACATTCATATAAATAAATAAGATGTGGAAACATAATCTGCTACGGAAACAGGGTCAGTTCTGGATTCAACATAAGTATGAAAATTGAAAATCAACTACATCTAACAATATCTGACTCAGTCTGCGAAATCTCTACTACATGAAAATCTGTCAACTGTCTGAAACTGGGACAAGGCCCCCCAGTAGACCAAAATGGAAATAATTAACATAATCTAAAAAGACAGGCCTTCTGGAATATAGAAGGCTCACCAACTGGACACCTGCAACTCTGTCCGTTAAACTCTACTACTTTTCTGGACCCCTAGACTGAGCCTCAGAACCTGGAGGGAGGAGGGAGGGGTCAATACATATGTACTGGTATGCAAAGCAATCCAAAATAAAGCTTTAATATAATTAAAATAGTTGAGAGCAACTTTGAAAAAACATCATACATCAAGTGGTTTTCAAAACACACGGGCACTTTCTGAAAACATGAAACCTTTCTGTCAATGTAAATTCTGATCCTTTTATTACTTCTGAGTTAGGTGGCACTCCCCTACAAGTCTGATATTCCACGGGCTATATGGAATCCGCCATTGACTCGGCGGGGAAGCCCTCAACCCAAGTGTGCCTCAAGGGTTGGAGTGTCTGAGTCTGATAGCCACAGGGCTCTTAGCCAGTTTAATATATAAACCCGAATCGGCAAATCACGGTTTTGGACAATGAGTTATCTAAACTCATGCCTTATTCATGGAACCACCTAAGCTCTCTTTATGCCCAATTTTATCATGTTCTGAATCATGCATTTTTTTCTAGTTTCAACATCTGAAAATCTAATTTCAAACATGTGTTGTATTCTGTTCTGAATTATCATGGTATAATCTGAATTGGTGTCGTCACACCAAGACTTGAAAGTCCTATTTCTAAGCCATAATGCATTACACATGATTCTTTCATCAAAACTCAATTCAGACCACCCAAACATGTACATAGTATAAGAGATTTCATGTTCCGAAACATAAGTCAAAACTATGCAAGAATTCTTAAAACATATGGTGGTCATGAGCTTTTGGCAAAACCATGTACTCTTTCATTATATGCATATTCAACATTTATCAACATGCATAACCCTCTCTTTTGATTCCAAAATCATAATCAAGTCATAGTATAAATCAAGACGTTTCATATCATGCTTTTCAAAATGCATTCAAAACGTTTCATAGCATATCATAAGTAAAGGAAAATCATAACAAGAGAGGGATTTCATTATAATTCATGCTCTCAATTGAATATTCATTGTTAAACACATCATACATATATATAGAATTTCAAATCAATTTGGGGAAAGGCCTAAAGACCAAACAATATTAATTAGAGCTTTTAAAACATTCTAGTAATTGTAAAATTCAACCCTTTCCGTAAAATCATGATTTCTAAATCTTTAGCATGAATTAAAGAATATTTATTTTCCCATGAATTTTTGGAAAAACCCCACGTACCTCGATTATGGAGAGTAATGGATGATTCTTGAAGCCTACGGTTTGGGGATTCCAAATCTTCAATCAATTTTGAAAACCCACGGTTGAATCTTGAGGGATCTTGATTTTTGTTTGGGACTAAGGGGTGTTGTTCTTGAGAAAAAATTGGAAGATGAAGTATATTTTGGTGTTTTTGGAGTAAAAATTCCATTGTGGCTTATATAGGGGTGGGAAAATGATCATTTTACCCCAAATATGGAGTGTTTAAGTCACTTGGACCACAATGTATGCGCGCACACCTTAACGCATAAGCTAGGTTGTGCGGTGCACATTTTATCGCACACATTAGGTTGTGCGTCGCACACCTTATAGCATAAGTTAGGTTGTGCGTCGCACACCTTATGCTAGGCGACACACTCCACTTTGCAAAGCCATAACTTCTTGATCGGGTGTCAGATTTTGGTAAAATTGGTATCGTTGGAAAGATAAATTGAAGACATTTCATTTGATATATATTAGGTCCTCTAATTCTATATATATTAGGAGTTATGGTCATTGGAATTTGACTCAAGTTGAAACATCCTCTAAAACTTAATCGATAGAAATGTTTTAAACTCGTCTTAGAGTTAGGGGATTTTTGTGATCTCAAATCATATTCAAAGGTATTCCTACACTTTAGGTCTAATCACCACACATATATTAACAAGTAATTTCTTAGTTTGGATCTATACGCGTAGGAACGATGGTCTAAATTCTAGTCCAAAAGTACGGGGTGTTACAGTGATGAGCTTGCATCTAAGAAGGCCGTGGTGATTGTCAAAAAGGACACCATCAAGAAACTCTCTATTTCTCATAAAGAAATCATCGCACCAGCAACAAAGAAGGAAACTCCTATTTTTCATTATGTACCAAAGGTAAAGATAGAAAAAGATCATCCATCTGATGCCCTAGATAATATGATAAAATGGCTAACTTTACCTATCAGGAAGATTGACACAATAAACCCATCCATAAGGATACTTAGAGAGTCAGTGGTCTGCCACAAGATATGACACTCCCTACGAAGCGTACAAAAGAGGGCTTCGACCTAAATGCATACAAGCTATTTGTAAAGGCTGGATACAACCCTAATAAGCCATCACAGTTGGGCAAACTTCCATCATAGGGTACAACTAAGCAGGCACATAAAGGAATAGGATACACACAGCCACCTCCAATTTGCATCTCCATAAAAAAGGGAGTCAGTAATTACATCACCGCGGATAAAGAATCCACTGCGGCTAATAAAATACCCTCTGTATTTGATCGAATTGGAGAATAAACCACAAGAACTTCTGTTTTTGAAAGGATTGGTCCTCTAATAAGAAGAAAGACAACAAGCATCGAAGAAGTCATCAAAGTACAATAATGCACTCTTTGCCTAAAATCCAGAAGGATTTCCAAAGTTTGATTTCTTCTAGAATGAGGCGGGAGACAGAACTAGAAGTTTCATGCAATGAGGTACTAAAAGAAAAGGCTCATACTATAGTTTATACCAAGCAACGCGAGGAAGATAAAGAGAGTGTTGGCTTCTCATATTATGTTACGACCCAGAATGAGAAAGAAGTATCATCTCAAATAAAGGTTGATGAAGAGATAGAAGATGTTTTCTGGTTTTATAATATATCCATCAACAACAATGATCCTTAAGAGGATGAAGATGCTGGAGATGCTCTATCACAACTTAAAGAAGGAGTAAAGATCATAATATATCCCTTGAAGAAAGTTAATCTTAAAACCGATGAAGACCCAAGACCAACTTACCTGAGTGCGTTTCTAGAAGTAGAAGAGGAAATCCCTTATATGGATATACTCAAAGAATATATGGATGTCTTTGCTTGAAGTTACAAAGAAATGCCTGGATTAGATCCAAAAGTAGCAGTCCATCAGTTGACGGTCAGGAATGGGGCTCGCCCTATTAAGCAAGCCCAAAGGTGCTTTAGGATAAAGTTGGTTCCATTGATTGAGAATGAAGTTAACAAACTCATTGAATCTGGCTTTATTCGCGAAGTAAAATATCCCACGTGGATTTAAAGTATTGTTCCAGTACGAAAGAAGAATGGACAAATTCCAGTTTGTGTTGACTTTCAAGATCTTAACAACGCCTGTCCTAAGGATGAATTTCCAATCCCCATACCAGAGTTGATGATTAATACCACCACTGTTTATGAGGCAATGTCCTTTATTAATGTTTCATCCGGCTACAACCAAATCCGCATGGCATCAAAGGATGAAGAACTCACTGTATTTGGTATGCCCAAAGGTATTTATTGCTACAAAGTGATTCCTTTTGGTTTGAAGAATGCTGGAACCACTTATCAAAGGGCTATGCAAAATATCTTTGACAGTATGCTCCATAAAAATATCAAATTCTACGTGGATAATCTAGTGGTGAAGTCAAGAAAGAGATACGACCACTTAAAAGACCTAAGAATAGTGTTCGAGTTACTTCGAAGATATCAACTTAGTATTAATCCATTGAAGTGTGCCTTTGGAGTTACTTCCAGAAATTTTCTTGGCTTCATTGTGCGACACCGAGGAATTAAAATTGATCAAGCCAAGGTCGATGCATTTTTGAAGATGCTCGAGCCTTGAAACATTCATGAGTTTAAAAGCCTTCAAAAAAGGCTAGCATATTTAAGGAGGTTTATCTCAAATTTGGCTGGAAAATGTCAACCATTTAGTCGTCTCATGAAGAAGAACACTTTATTAGAATGGGACCAAGCTTGTAGTAATGCCTTTGAGAGTATCAAATCATACTTAATAAACCCACCAGTTCTTGCGGCACCCATACCTGGAAAGCCACTGATACTCTATATCGCAGCACAAGAAAGGTCAGTTGGAGCTCTATTGGCTCAAGAAAATAGTGAAGGAAAAGAAAAATCTCTTTACTAGCTGAATAGAATGATGACACCAAATGAGCTGAAGTACTCTCTGATTGAAAAGTTGTGTTTGGCATTGGCCTTCTCAATTCAAAAGATGAAGCACTACTTTCAAGATCATATTGTTCGTCTTGTGTCTAGGGAAAATCCCATCAAGTTTGTAATGTCGAAACCAGTCCTTAGAGACCGACTTGTAAGATGGTACCTTTAATTTCAATAGTTTGAAATTATGTACGTTCCCCAAAAGGCTGTAAAAGGACAAGCATTGGCTGAATTTTTGGCAGACTACCCAATACCTGATGATTAGGAACTGAGTGATGAACTTCTTGATAAAGATGCAATGGTTATTGAAGCCATACCCCTGTGGAAGATGTACTTTAATGTTCCACATATTGAGATAGAGCTGGTGCTGGGGTGGTGTTCGTCACTCCATAAGAAGAGGTCATACCATACTCATTTACCCTAAAAAAATGTTGCTCTAATAATGTTGCTGAATATCAAGTATTAATACTTGGACTTGAGATGGCAGTTGACATGAAACAACTATAATTGCAAGTCTTTGGTGACTTCCAATTGGTGATTAAGCATCTTTTGGGAAGCTATGAAGTCAGAAAGCCTAAGCTACGACCATATCATGATTATGAATAGAAGTTGATGGGGTGGCTTAGAGAGGTAACCCTCCAACATATGCCAAGGAGAGAAAATAAATAAATTGATGCCTTAGCTGTTTTGGCCTCAACCCTGACTCTCCCAAATGAGACGCAAGTTACTATCCGCCAGGAATGGGTAGTACCCCCATCAAATGAGAATGAAGAAAATAAATTTGAATACTCTGTTGCCATATCTGAAGCTGCAAAAGAAGATTGGCGACAACCTATTATTGATTACTTATGTTATGGGATACTTCTAGAGGATTCAAGGAGAAGACTGACATTCATCACCATGCACCTCATTTCCTTTACTATAATGACACACTGTATAGAAGATCATTTGAAGGAACACTCTTACGGTGTCTGGGAGAGGAAGAAGTCTTTCAATCTTTGCAAGAAGCGCACTCGGAAGTTTGTGGATCACATCAGTATGGACCAAAGCTCCATTTGTACATTAAAAAGATGGGATATTATTGTCCAATTATGGTGAAATATTGCTTAGACTATGCTAGAATATGCAAAGCTTTTCAGTTCCATGCGAATTTCATTCATCAACCTCCTGAAGTACTACACCCAACTATAGCATCTTGTCCATTCAATGCTTGGGGAATGGATGTTGTTGGTCCACTACCAAAATCTTCTGGTGGACACTTATACATCTTGGCCGTAATAGATTACTTCTCAAAATGGGATGAAGTTGTTGCTCTCAAAGCAGTAAAGAAAGAGAATATTATGAATTTCATCCGAGTGAATATCATCTATCGCTTTGGAATCCCTCAATATATAACATAAATGGAAACATATTACCTTTTAAGGTAGATTTTGTTGAGAAAAGATTAGAAAGAGACATAACATTTTTCTTCAAAATAGCCAATGGCTATGTTAATGGCAAGGAAGTTTTTCTTTTTTTAGAGTCTATCGTGCTTACAGTTGTCTCTCTTAATTATTAATTCGTGCTCTCTTATTTTAAAAAATTCCTCCTCATTGTGCCCGTAGAAACAATGATTAGCAACCTCAACCTGCTAATCCCCTGAATGAAAATGTATCCCATGCCGAGTTACGAGTGGCCTTTCAGGCGTTAGCCCAAGCAGTCACCGCGAATGTTCAGGCCAATAACCAGGCCGAAGTTCCGCACCAATAGGGAGGTGATTTATCTACTACTAAAATTTGTGATTTCATGTGGAGTAATCCGCCAGAGTTTTATAGGTCTAAGGTAGGTGAAGACCCACAGTTATATCTTGAGGAAGTGAGAAAGATCACACAGGTGATGCATATTTCTGAGGAAGAAAGTGCTGAGTTATCTTCTTACAGGTTGAAGGATATTACGTATGACTGGGTTGTTGTTTGGAGGAAGAATAGAGTAGAGGATGATGCTCTCGTTACTTGGCAGGTGTTCCAAGATGCATTTTTGGATAAGTTCTTTTTGTTAGAGTTGAGAGAGTCAAAAATAGAGAAGTTTATGAACTTAAGGCAATGCTCCATGACTGTTAATGAGTAGTGTTTGAAGATCAACCAGTTGGCCAAATTGCTCCCGATCTAATTACTAATACCAGAACTAGTATGAGTGAATTCATTATAGGTGTTTCTGTTTTGGTGTTGAAGGAGTGCAGGACTTCTATGCTAAATAGGGACATGGATTTGTCCATATTAATGATATATGTACAGAAGATAGACACAGACAAGCTAAGGGAAGGAGATAGAGTGAAGGGTAACAAGAGGGCTAGATCCGAGCAGTATAAGTATGGTCAGGCTTGGTCCCATAGAGGGAACTGTCCTCAGTTTTAGAGTTGTTTATCTATGCCTGCACCTTCGTCAGCTAGCGCCCAGAGGCAGGCAAGATCAGGGGAATATGCCTTCCGTATCCAGGTCCCAGAACAGCGTGAGTAACAGGCCTACTTACCCTCCTTGTTCTTTGTGTAGAAAGACTCATCCAGATGAGTGTTTAGTAGAGCAATGTAGTTGTTTTGGTTGTGGAAAGATAGGCCACAGACTTAGAGATTGTCCGCATGCTAGGCAGGGGAACAGAGATGCCCAACCTCAGACACAGGCCACCAGCGCACCAGCTACTGTAGCCCGTCCAGCTCCTTCTCAGGGAGCTTCATCCAGTACTGCTGGCGGTCAGCACTAGAACGGATTCTATGCCTTACCTTCCCACTAGGAGTAAGAGAATTGTCCCAATGTTGTGACTGGTATGCTCCAAGTCTTTCACTTTGATGTTTATGTGTTGTTGGACCCTGGGTAAATTTTCTCCTATGTGACCCCATTAGTTGCTGTAAATTTTGAGATGAGTCCCAAAAGAATTCCTAAGCCTTTCCTAGTTTCTACTCCAGTAAGGGAGTCAGTTGTTAACAAGCAAGTATATAAAAAGTGTCTTGTTATTGTTCTTCATAGAGTCATACTTGCTGATTTAATAGAGTTAGAGATAGTAGACTTTGACGTTATCCTGGGTTTGGATTGGCTTCACTCTTCTTATGCATCTATAGACTGTTGTACCAATGTCGTTAAGTTTCAATTTCTTGATGAACCAGTCTTTGAGTGGTCTAGAAGTTCAGTATCTCCTAAGAGTCATTTTATCTCATACCTAAAATCCAGAAATCTTATATCCAAAGGTTGCATCTATCACCTAGTTAGAGTTAAAGACACTAAGTCTGAGACTCCCACTATTCAGTCTGTTAACATAGTCAATGAGTTTCCTGAAGATTTCCTAAGGGTACCTCCCAATAGAGAGATAGAGTTTGGGATTGACCTTCTTCCTGACACACAACCTATTTCTATTCCTCTCTACCATATGGTACCCGCAGAGCTTAAAGAGTTGAAAGAGAAACTTAAAGATCTTCTAGATGAAGGTTTCATAAGGCCAAGTGTCTCCCCTTGGGGAGCACCTATTCTATTCGTGCGGAAAAAAGATGGTTCTTTGCGTATGTGCATTGACTATCGTCATCTTAACAAGGTCACCGTCAAGAACAAGTATCCTCTTCCGAGAATAGATGACCTATTTGATCAATTGCAAGGTGCAAGTTATTTCTCCAAGATACACCTTATATCCGGCTATCATCAACTCAAAGTAAGAGAGTGTGATATCCTAAAAACATCCTTTCGAACCTGTTATGGTCATTTTGAGTTTCTTGTCATGTCTTTCGGGCTAACCAATGCTCCAGCACCCTTCATGGACCTCATGAATCAAGTGTTCAAGCAGTATCTTGACATGTTCATCATTGTGTTTATAGATGACATCCTTGTGTATTCCCAAAGTGAGGGTGATCATGCAAATCATCTTAGAATTGTCCTGCAGACTCTTAGAGACCATCAATTACTCGTTAACTTCAACAAGTGTGAGTTTGTCTAAGGTCAGTAGAATTTCTGGGTCATATAATTTCAGCCGAAGGTATTAGAATTAATCCCCAAAAGACAGAAGCTGTAAGAAATTAGCCTAGACCTATCTCTCCATCTGACATTAGGAGTTTCTTGAGTCTAGCTGGCTATTACGAGAGTTTTATGAGAGTTTTAATCAAGCTATGTGAGTCATCTGCAAGGCATGCATGTTTTTATAAAGGTTTGTGGTATTGATTATTTAATTTCATACACTCCCATATACTCAATACATTCCCCAAGTACTTATCCACATACTCATCTGTGTGCTACATTTCCTCATAATGTAGGTTCAGGTACTCAGTCCCAGTTACGTCAGTGATCCCGAGTACCTGTTATCTGCATCTCGACAGTGGTGAGTCCTCATGATTCGAGGACCTAATTTTCGGCGTTTTAGTATCTGTAGTAGTTGATTTATTTCCTTTCATTTAAGTATGAGTCATTTGGGGATCTTTCCCAATGGTATGAGTCAGCTGGGGATCTTTCCCAATGGCTCTCTAGTTTACTTGAGTAGTAGAGGCTTGTCAGACTAGTTTATTAGTTTATTAGTTTATTAGTTTATTAGTTTATTAGTTTATTAGTATGTTGAGATTCACAGTATTGTCTCTGTTCGGAAAAAGTATTTTCGTTGTATTTCTTATGATTATGATATGACCCATTCAAGTTAATGTTCTACTTATTTTTAAGTAAGCTTCATATGTAATAACAGGCTCAAAAGGTTAGATTAGGGCTACTTGTAGCCTTAAGCACCGTGTGATGTTTCGAGACCCATTCCTGAGGCGTTACAAGTCTTGAAATGACTGATCATTCTATGCTAAGAGGACTCTAACTAAAATTCTTGTTTGAGTAAGTGTAGTGCAATACTTGAAACTTAAAAGACCTTCCTTGTGATAGAATCATACTTTATGGTTAAAAATTTTAGACTTACAAAAGCAGCAGATTGAAAATTTTAGTATTATGTCTAGGAACTAATGCAATCTGGTGAAATAGTGTATTCAAGTGATGCAAGGTTCTATACATTTGCTAGGGGGAATTTTGCATCCTTGCAACCTAACTCCAAAATGTGGTCAGGAGAGTGGCGGTTGCAGTGTTTGAAATTTCCGATTTGTTAGGTGTATTTACTATTTAGGGGTGATATGTTGTCACTGAGCTCGAACTTCTATAGTTATTTCTACACTAGTAATTTTGCCATGAGGAATCCTCCCATCTATCTTTATCCTGTGGATAGAAAATTAAGTCATGTATTACCTCTCCAGCTTAACCACAAAGCTCCACTATGCGATTCACGTATTGCTAAATATAATATGCATTAGCAGATAATGAAATGCTTCTTTAGTCTCTCTTTTGATCTGTTAATTGTCCTACCATTTTGTTAAGTGAAAATGCCCTGTTGTTTCTCTCCAACTACCAGTGAAAACTGAGAGCTCGAATCGAGTGATAAGTCAAATTACAAAGGAGAAGAATGAAGTTGTCCGTGGTCAAGATTTTGAAAAGGTATCGAGTTTGTTATTTACATCTAATGAACCCCTTAAAAATGGTTGTTGTCTTATCAATAACATTGATCTATTTTCTTATCAAGTATTGTAATTGTAGCTTTCTGTTGGGTAAGTAGCTTTCTGGATAAGGGTCTAACTTTATGGCTAAGATTCCAACTTGACTTTGTACATAATTATAATATTTTCTTATTTACAGTGCCTTTAGAAAAAAAACTTAGAGCGAAGACCAAATAAAATACTCATTTTGATTAATAAGAATTAATTAACATGACAAATCTATTAGTAAACTGCCCAACAATATAAGAACAAAAGACAACTGAAAAAATTATTTATAAATTTCTCAAATTAAATTACGAAAAAACTTTTTGTACACTACATTTTTGACTTCATTTGTTATTTTTCCTTCATCATCATAAGCTAAAATCTTTAAACCTTTCCTATTTTTCACTCTTGAAAGAGCAACATACAATTGTCCATGCGTGAATACTGATTTCTTCAAAAATAACCCAATATGAGATAATGATTGGCCTTGACTTTTATTAATGGTCAGGACAAATGAGACAATAATGAGAAATTATCTTCGCTGGAACTTGAAAGGTTTTCTCACTTCAGATGGTGTCAAACTCATTATTGGGATAAACACTTTTTCACCTGCCATTTTGCTTGATAAAACCTTAGCTTCTATAACCCGATCTCCAAGTCTTGTAATGATTCACCTCGTCCCACTACACAATCCTGATGATTGATCTATGTTTCTCAATAACATTATCGGTACACCTTTCTTCAATGTGATTTGAGTGATTTGGAATTTTAGAGCACTTAATACAGTTCAAGAATTTTGGTGTGTGCATATGCTCCAATGCCGTAAAAGAATGATCAGACATACAAACTATATCAAAACTCAAATATGTTTTTCAGGATTATGATTAAATGATATCATAAATTCATTGATTGTGTAACGCCCCGGATCTGGTACTCGGAATGCTACACGGTGCTAACAATCCCAAAGGACCACTAGCTAACCCATGACTGATATCTGTACCCGAACACTGAATAATAATTATAATATCATAAATGCAGAAACATGAACTGAAAGGCCATAAGGTTCAATACTAATATATAACTAAAAATATGGTATCACAATACCAAAACTAAATATAAATATAGAATATACTGAATTCTGAATGACTAGTCTGAAAGCCTCTAACTGTTTGAACAAGGAGTTGATGGGACACGTCCCCAACTAACTCCGTCAACTGAAATAACTACGTACTGAAGAATAAAATGATCAAATAATAACATCCTCAAATAATGAGGACTCACTGCTGACTCTGACTGCTGGAAGCTGGGATGCTACTAACGCTCTGGATCTCGTGCCTCTGAACCTATGGCGTAAAGTAAAACACCATAGTGCAAATGCATCAGTACGATTAAATGTACTGGTATGCAAGTGGAGTAGGCTAATGCAAAGGGGTTCATATGCATGAACAACACTAACTGACTGTATAACATGAACGTGAGAATACATACATGAATAAGTAACTGTAACTGAGGTCGTGATAGGACTGAATACTGAGTTCTAACTACTGAATCTACTGATAATATGGATTTACTGATATATGAGTTTACTGATAAGTGAGGAACTGATACTGTATTACTAAATACTGAGGGACTGACGCTATATTACTGATAAAGAAATGACTATTTCTGATAGTTCTGATTATGAAGAACTGGTCTGATTGACTGTATCTGACAGTCCTGAAACTGAATATTGATAACATGAGTTACTGATAGCTGATATAACTGATGCAACTGATATAACTGATACTTATACCGAGCGACTGTGTTTGACAGTTTAGATTCTAATGGAACTAGCTGAGTTTCGTACTGTACTGAGTTGACTATTTCTGACAGTCCTGAATCTGGTGGAACTAGATGAGTTCCATTCTATACTGATTTAACTATGTCTAACAGTCCTGAATTTTATGAAACTGAGTTGAGTTCTATTACTGAGGCTAAATCTGAAACTGATATTGTGGGAAGTAATCATCTAACCGACATGCCCCGAAACTGAACTAGTAGGGTCCAATCTGTAACCCCAGCTAGAAGGGTGTCAATACCATGCCACGGGTAAATACAACTATTGTGGTGTTAGTCCTAATCTAGCGGGTGACCCCTGAGATCAGTTCTATCTAGCAAGTGGTCCCTGAGTATGCCAGTCCTATCTAATGGGTGACATCTCGTACCTACGCTGGCTACATAGATCTGGAACTTAGGGATTGCTTCTAGGGATCTTAGTCCTATCTAACGGGTGAGTCCCTATCCCTAAGTTCGCTCGGTGTTGAATCTTATTTCCAACTGAAAGACACTGAACTAATTAATTGAACTAAACTAATATTGATGGTATTGTTTAGCTGAACTGAACTGAGTTCATTGAGTTTCATTGACTGACGGAATATTATTGAGATCCGATAGCTGACTAGATTACTGAGATTACTAAGAATTACTGAATACTGAGATTTCTGAGTTACAGAGATTACTGAGTTTTTCCTGAGTCATGAGACTGATTGAATTCTGTTGAACATGGCTTGATTGAGAGTATCTTGAAAACATGACACTGGCTCACACAACTATATTTTTTTGGTAAAAGTACCCCAGGACTCGATAGAAGGAAACTGACAAAGCATGCCACTTCTTGAATACGTGACCACATCAACATTCCATAATAGAATAATTTGGGGATTTCATGAAGCACATGATTATCATAGCTTAGTACATGGATAGGATTTGCATGAAAATATGGCATAATTTCATAAGGCTAGTTCATGAGAAATCCACAAACATTTACAATGCACAATGATAGCATAGGAGTCATTTGAACATAATGGTACAACATGCTTTTATCATTTGGTCACAATTTAGCTATACTGCATTATTTCTAGTCCTTTAAGAATTTTATCAACCACTTTTCATGCACAACTAGGGCATAAGTGTAATCATCAATTACATACATTATGATTCTACAATTTTACTCCATTGCATGGATTTCAATCCTATACTAACATGGTTTCATGAAAACATGCTAAAGATTCAATCTTGGGTATCAAACAACCATAACAACTTGAACAAAATAATTCACAAACATAAATATCATAGTATATAATTTAAAAGAGGATTTTTGGGCTTCATGAATGAAAGGAATCCATGAATCAACACTACACATACCTTAGATAGAAGATTCTTGATGATTAACGAAGAAACTTCTTGAATTTGAATCCCCTAATTGAAACCATAGCTTGTTCTTTAGAGGATTCTGAGAAAAATGGGTGTATTTTGGTTCAATTGGGGCTAAATCCTGTGTTTTTTACTCATATAGGGATGGGAAATTGACCCTTTTGCCCTCATAACCCGTAACAAAACTTGACTGAAATGAACCAGTCCTAGTGTCACGACCCCTATTCAAGTTTATTGGCCATCGCGATGCGACACATAATCAAGTTGACTGGCCCTCGTGATGTGGTGCCATCGCGATACCTCATGATTTTGGAAATCCAAACATGCCCTAAATGAATTTCGAAAATTCCAAAACTCACTCCATATGTACTACTGACTTTCTCCATCACAAATTAACTTGAAAATCGAAAAATGAAGGTCGGAAAGATCGTCAAATAAATCCCCAAAATTTAGAGGCTTAAAATGAAGCTAAGTGTTGAACACTTAGCTAAGATATTCTAAGTTTTGGACCTTCTCAAGAACTTTTTGGGGCTAAAAGAGCTGATTATCAATGTAATATTTTGTGAGGTCTTATAGATTGAGTCCACCATGTCTAGAGTCATAGCATGAATTGTTCTTTGCTAGAGGTAATCTAGATCACCAGAGTGACTGTAGAATTCAGGATATGTACTATCTACAATTGTCAATATTAGATCTACACAATCATTAATGATAATATCATCAGGGATTTGAATAGTCCCATTGCCATCAATTGAGATTCTGATGTTTCCATCACTGATGGCCAAAATCTAATTGGCAAAGTTTCTCAACTCTTCCAAATGTGTGCCTAACTAATTTTCTTGCAATCTCATATTACTTGTTAGCTTTAGGACTTGACATTGCCTCCATAAATCTAAAGAATTTAAAGTGGCATTAAAAATATCTTGCCTAGTTCCTTTTGTTATGACTGGTCAAATCTGTCTGAAGTCACCACCTAGAACAACTGTTTTCACTCCAAAAGGTTTATCTGGCTGGATGTGCTTTTAAACCTAAAAATATCTCGGAGAGTATGATCAAGAGCTTCAAAATAGTACCTATGCATCATTGGTGCCTCATCCCAGATAATCAACTTTTCCTTGAAAATCAGATTTGCTAGAGCACTACCTTGCTTTATATTGCATGTTGCATCTTTAGTTGGATTGAGAGGAATTGCAAATCATGAATGAGTTGTTCGACCTCCCGATAACAAAAGAGGTGGAATGTCACTTGATGCAACATTTAATAGAATATCTCCTCTAGATTGTATGCCAGAAGACAAAGTCCTCCAATAAAAGTCTTGCCAGTTCCTCCATGACCATATAAGAAGCACAATCCACCTTTGTCTTCATTCACTGCTGCCATTATTTTGTCATACACTGACTTGTGTTCACTCATCAAATTCATTACTAATTATTGATGTTCAACCAACAAAGAGCACTTTTTATGATGCAATTCATCATGGATTGATCTATTGGCATTGTCCACTTATTCCTCATTGTAAACAGGTCTTGGCATAGTCGAAAAATCCTGAAAAAATTTTCCGAAACTTTTCAAAAAAAATTCCAACCTTAGCAAACAATGATTTCTTAATTCATCATCTGTCATCTCTACCTCTGAAAGAACAAAAATATCATAAAGTTTTAATGGTAACAATATAAAAATATCAGAACAACATATATACGAAATGTTAGTTATTCTTACCTATAAATTTATACCAGGATTAGATAGCAACACTCTTTCTTCATGAAGGATGTCTTCTGATAAGAACTTCCATGTTAATTACCAAACATATTTTGGACGTGAAATCAAATTAGACAATAACAATATTGCAAATAATTAACTAAGATATTATGGCATTCCCCAATTACTTGCTTCCTTTATGGTATCAACATACTTTTTGTCATTATCTAATAATCGAAGTGCTTAACACGCATCTCTGAAAGTGGTGTGTCATGATTGTTGACTTTCTTAAGATCCTCAAAGCTTTTCACACCTCTAACGACATTCAACAATAAATCTTAGATAATATAACTCGCCACTTTCCGGCGGAATGAAGAAAATCCTCCCAATAGAAAATAAAGAAGTCTTTCTTTTCTCCCATCTCTCTGAGTCTTTCTTTTCTCCCATCTCTCTGAGTCTTTTTTCCACACAAAATTAAGTGAAAATTCTGCATAATTTAATTCTCTATCTTCAGAAAATTCTTTATTTGCCTCAAACCAACTTAAGAACATTGATTCCCTTGCACTTGGTCTATTGGTGACATCGTTAATTGGATCATCATCAAAGAATATAACATTTTATTCATTTTTAAGATGAAATGCTAGTCTCTCTACCTGAGGTTGCCTATATTGAATTGGAAATCCAAGAATTCTCCAAGCAGCTTCACTAGATGATATGTATCGACAATCATAATACATGTTGATTTCATCGACATTTGATGAATCTTTCTCATTCGCACTTTGAGAAAAAGCAACAGCGATGTGATCATTCCTCTTATTAACATACATAAATAGGTACATAATAGATCTAGATTGATTGCACCATTCCACATTGATATGAGCATCATACTTCAATAATAAAAACCAATTATATGGTACTACATATATGTTCCAACTCAATAAGAAATAAATAAATTATATTTTACCTTTGAGAAGATATTGTATTTCCAATTCAAATTCAAAAAAAATGATGGAATATTCATTATGTAAGCACTCTACATTAATAATACCAATCGATTAAGCGGCACCCTATACCTATTTCCAGGTCAATACTATCTTTCTTAATAGTTCTACCATCTTCCCTTCTTCTATAAATAGGATAAACATCTTTATCAATTGTAGTTATCCCGACAGATTTCTTTGGAAAGTGCTTTGTGCATCTACTATCCTGCATACACGGAGAATAATTTCTCACAGGACCACACGGGCCATGCACCATAAATAACTGCACTATCTTATAATAGTGAGAATCAAGCAATTTATCAGGTATTTTCTCTGAAATAATTCTATCGACATCTGCAGGAGTAGGATATTTATTTTGCTCATGAAGAAAAAGTAAGGTCTGAGCATGAGGCAATCCTCATTTCTGAAATTGAACAGTATAGATCACTGCATCAAATAAATTTATTATATGAACAAATTATTAATTAATTCATACATCTATAAATGATAAATTGATTATACCTATTTTTACTCTTCCAAAAATCTGTTTGTCTTGCAAGTCCTTTATTAAGCAATCCAATTTGATTTTCGAAAACCATGGATAAAATATTTGGATGATCCTCGGGTTTTAAGCCCCTACTCTTGACAAATATACAAATATTTGGACACTTTGGATTTCAAGTAAATGTGATGAAAAGATCAGGGTAGCCAGTCCACATGCATATCGCCATAACATCTTGGTAATTTTAAAGCATGTATCGTGCGCCCCCTGTGAAGGTTGATCCCAGAATTATCCTTTTTACTTGAGAAGATAGATTAGTTTCTCCACACAAAAATGTGTCTTCTAACCCTTTGTACATATGAGCTCTTATTCATTTTTGACTAAATCAAATATAATTCAATCGGGAAGATTCAATCATTGTATATCCATCAACCAAGAATTGTTGAAATAGTATTCTGGAAGACAGAATCGTTGGGAATTCATTCTTCCTATCTTGAATTTTATAAGAAAAATACTCTCAAATGCTAACACGTTTCCTTCCTTGAGTTGTTTCATCACTTACATTATAGTGGATGTCCTCTCTATAGAAATCATTACCATATGGAAAAACTAAAGGATACTGCAAGCTTAAATATGTTGCATTTAGTTCATTAATCCTTTTTAACTATCTCTAGACCGATTTTCAATGATGATATCTCTATCACCTCTAGTTGGTTCAAAATCTCCTACTACCAAAGCAGCTATTTCTGAAACTGTTGGTAGGTTGTATCTTCTTCCATTGGTGCCTCTTTTGCCTATTAATTTGAGTCTAACATTGGATCTTCTATCTTCTTGAAATATATCTCTTACCATTATGAATGTCTTAGCTAAAACATTATGGTAATCAATCATTTCCTTTAGATCATTAATGATCTCTGCGTGCAGTTTGTTTATATCTTGACCATGACTGCAAAGAATCAAATTTATAAAATTAACAAATATTTCCTTTTCATGTAAAATATTATCTATACATTATTAATCATGAAGGGTAAAAACACTAACCTTACAACATGAATTTCATTCTACACTTCATTATTTGTATCATAAATGTATAATTGTGCAAACTTAGGGATGGATCCCTCAAGAGACAATAAACTTCCAATTTTGTGATAATTCTGTCCAGAAAATCTAAATGTTCTTGGTCCTCAGGTTTGATTGTGTAACGCTCTGTCTGGTATTTGAAATGCTACACGGTGCTAATAATTCCAAAGGACCACTAGCTAACCTATGACTGATATTTGTAACTGAGCACTGCATAATATACTATAAAATTGCAGAATACAAGTTGTAAGGCCATAAGATTCAAATAACTAAAACAATATTGAAGTATATGGTATGACAATACCAAAACAAAACTGAAAAAACTATCTGAACATACTATAGTCTGAAAACCTCTAAACTGTCAAAATAAGGAGATGAGGGACATGTTCCCAACTAACTCCATATGCTAAAAGATAAACTAAAATAGTAAAATAAATAAATAATCATATCATCCTCGAAGGATGAGGACTTACTGCTAAATCTGGCTGCCGAAATCTGGAATGCTACAGACGCTCTGGATCTCATGCTTCTGAACTTATGGTAATAAAACACCATAGCGCAAGATAAAAGTATGTGTCAGTACATGAGAATGTACTGGCATGCAAGTGAGGTAGGCTAAATGCATGGGATCATATACATGAACTATACTAACTAACTGGATAACATAAATGTGAGAATACATGCATGAATACATAATAACTATAACTTAAAATGAGATCGTGACATCATGATTACTGAGTCTGAATACTTATAACATGATTTTATTGATAATTAATATGACTGATACTGGATGACTGTATTTGACAGTCCTAATTCTGATGGAACTAACTGAGTTTTGTACTGAGCTGAGTAACTGTATCTGACGGTCCTGAAATCTATAGAACTATTTGAGTTCTATTACTGAGACTGAGACTGTGACTGTGGGAGGTAGTCATCCAACCAACATACCCCTAATAAGCTATTATATCTGAGTTGGGGTCCAATCTGTAACCCCAATTGGAATGGTGTCAATACCGCACCACTAGAAAGGACAAGTTGTAACTGACCCTCATCTAGTAGAGTCCCCAAATAAGAACGGTGGGAACCTCATCTGACAGTGTTTATCCACCTCATCAACCCTCAACTGTCAGTGTTGATGTCTCAACCTATGCTGGCTACATAATTCTGGAATGTAAGGATTTCTTCTAAGGGTCATATATATATATAGAGAGAGAGATATACCCTCATTTGTCAGTGTGTGCCCAAATCCTTAGGTTTACTCAATGCTGAATCCTACTCTCATCTGAATAGACACTGAACATGATTAACTAAACTGAAATGGACTGAGTTCATTGAGTTAGGTTAACTGACGGAATACTATTGAGATTATTGAATCACTGAGATTACTGAGATTACTGAGATTTTCCTGAGTCATGAGACTGACTGAATTTAACTAATCATGGCGTGACTGAGATTTATCATGAGACTGATACTAACTCTAGGCGCACAGCTAAATTGTCGGGTATAAATATCCCCAGGACTCGATAGCATAAAACAGACAAGACATGATACTTCTTGATCATAGGACTAAAGTCCACAATTCATAATACCATAAGTTGGGGATTTCATGAAGAACATGGTTATAATAATCTTATACATGAATGGGAATGCATATAAATATGTCATAATTTCATCAGCTAGTCTCATGAGCATTCCATCAAACATTCATAATGCACAACAATATCATAGAAGTCATTTGATCATAAGAGTAAAGCATGCATTTATCATTTAGGTCACAATTGAGCTATAATGCATATTTCTAGTCTCTTAAGCATTTTATCAAACACCTTGCATGTACAACTTAAGTCATAGGCATAATCATCAAATTATCACTTTAAAACTCCATGAATCAACTAAACTTACAGATTTCAAGCCACACATTAACATAGTTTCATGAACAACACCTAAAGATTCCAACTTGAGAATCATACAACAAGATAAACATGGTCATAATCAATCCACAACATAAACATCACAATTTAATATTTAAAAGTGGATTCTTGGGCTTTATGGATGAAAGGAATTCATGAATAAACACTTAACATACCTTAGTTCTTGATTCTACGAAGATTGACGATAGAATTTTCTTGAAATTGAATCCCCAATTGAAAACCCTAACTTGTTCTTGAGAGTATTCGAGAGAAAAGAGTATATTTTGGCTTTAAAATAGCTGAATCTCGTGTTTATAGGGTTATATAGGGTGGCAAAATGACCATTTTACCCTCAAGAGTTCAGAGCTGAAGTGCTAAAATTTTGCCCAGGTGGAGTACCCAAGGCGGTGCCTTGCCTAGCCCGGGGGACTTCCCTGGGCGGCACCCTGCCTAGCCCGGGGGACTTTCCTAGGCAGTGCCCTGCCTAGTCCGGGGAAGTTTCCTAGGCAGCGCGAGCCTATCGCCCTGAGCTACTATTTTGACTTACCAAACATGCTCTTAAGCTTGTCTAAAATTTTTCAAACTCACCCGAGATGTACTATTGACTTTCCCCATCATGACGCAACATGAAAAACAAAAAACAGAGGTTGGGAAGTTTATGAAATAAATCTCTGGAATTTGGAGGCTTAAAATGAGACTAAGTCCTTAACTCTTAGCTAAAATATTCTAAGTGTTGGGATCCCTTAAGAGGCTTTAAGGGCTGAATTTGATGTAGGATTTTACGGGATCTTACAATATTTCCCCCTTGGAACATTCGTCCTCGAATGAGACTAACTGAGAGGGGAGAAACGACAAACTAAAGTACACATAGGACATGCACAACTAAAACATGATTTCATATCTGACATGGTTGATATACTAAATATATCATACTAAACATGCATATCTGATGCATGTGTAATTGATTCATGAATGCATGACTGAGTGTTCTGATGAACTGAGTTTCTCACAATGAGAATGCATATCTGATGCATAATTATATAACTAAACTGACATGAATTCAAGACTAAATATGCAATGGTACTTAGTACCATATTTATAATGGGAATCTAAACATGAACTGAATAAGCTTAAGGAAAACTATTACCTTGAGCTGAATCTGAATTAGCGGAGAAGAGTTGTAACGCCCCAAAAATAGGTCCCGAGACGTCACATGGTGTATAAGGCTAAAAGTAGCCCCAAGCTAACCCTTTGAGCCTACTACTACTTATAAAGCTTACTTAGAGATGAATAAAGTAGTCACTGGTACTGTCATATCATAATTATAGAGAAATACAGAGAAATAATTGTCTGAATAGTCAAAATACTGAAAGTCTAAACATACTATCAATCTAGTCTGACAAAGCCTCTACTACTCAAGAAAACTAGAGAGCCATTGGGACAGATCCTCAACTGACTCATACTCAAGTGAAAGCAATAAAGCAACTATTAATACTACTAAAATGTCTGAAAATAGGTCCTCGAACCATGAGGACTCACCACTGTGGAGATGTAGATAAAGGTACTCAGGATCACTGACGCTGCTGGGACTGAGCACCTGAACCTGCATTATGAGGAAATGTAGCACACAGAAGAGTATGTGTATCAGTACTATGAGAATGTACTGAGTATATGGGGGTGTATGCAATTAAATAATCAATATCATAAATCTTTATGGGAAACATCCATGTTATTATAGATGACTCACATAGCTTGAGTAAAACTCTCATAAATCGTGAATAGGAAACATATAATACAAATCACGTGAGTCATTACACTTTATTCTAAATCTGCATTCTTTCTTTGTTCTCAAACTTGTAAACTAGATAAAGCCTTAAAATAACAACTGTAAGGACACACCCTTTAATCTTATGAAAATAAGAAGTTTCTTCGAAACTTAAAGATCTTGACACTTGAGAACCTTAGAAATCTTAGAATCATAGCTTTTAAAATTCATATACTTTTATCTTAAGTAGAGTAGGGACTACTTTGGGAGATTCTTCTAACCGACGTAAACCATGTGAGCCACATGGAGTCCAACGTCTTGCCCATTTTGGGGAGAGTTGTTCTATTCTTTCCATTGGAGTAGAACCTTTAATTTTAGTGATCACTAGCTTAACCAACTTAGGGTAAATCAAATCCTACAGTGGCTCGTAGTTCTGGGGCATGAGACCTCAAAATCAAGCACAACTCGGTGCTAAGTACTACTCCCATACAAGGCTCAGAACTTTTAGGAAAATCCACCTTAAACAATTCAATAATATGAAATGGGAGCCAATGTGCTTCCCTTTAACTTAAATCAAAATGATGTGGATTCTTTTCTTAGCTTAGGATCAAAATCAACTCTTTTCTCTAAAATCTTGGTAGACTTATCATCAACGAACTTTAAAATTTTAGTAGCATGGATATGTTAGGATACTTCTTGAAACACTTTAGAAAGTATCAACAATTCATTCTTAAAGGATCAAAATTTCACAATAAGGCTCAATTCATGACAAAAACCTTAGAAGTACTTGAAAATACTACATCAATATAGGGATATACAATTTATAACATGTATTATCTATTCAAGATCATAATTATACAAAATAATCATGCAATTTAAGACTTGATAAATTTATCATCTCGTAAACACAAAATATAGCAAACTAGGCATAATTTCAACTTGAAAACATAAAAATCTTTAAGAAAACCAAAACTTTGGGCACAAGAACGGAAGGAGTGTTCTTGTTCAAACCCCACATACCTTGAACTTGAAGCTTTTGATGAACTCTTAACTTTGGATTGATATTCGTGAAATCAATGGGTGCTTCTTGTAGCCTTCGCAATGGGGATTCCGAATCTTGAAGAATTTTAGAAAACCTACGGTGAAATCTTGAGATATGTTGATCTTTAGGTTGAAACCCTAATGAATGTTCTTGAGAATTTTTGATGAAATATGGTGGATTTTGGTGTATTTGGGATTAAATCCTGTGTTAAGGATGATAAAAGAGTGGAAAATACCAACTTTACCCTTAATGAGTCGGAGAAAGGAGGCTAAAAAATGGGCAAAAAGGTTGTGGCTAGGGCGGCACCTTGGATAGAGCCTTGGCTAAGCTGGGTGGAGCCTTGCCTAGAGCCTTTGCTAAGCTGCGCGGCACCTCCCTATAGCCTTTATCTACTAGTTCAAAATCCAAACGTGTCCTAAATGGATTTCAAAAATTCTGCAACCCACCCGGAATGTACTCTTGACTTGCCCATCACGTATCAACAAAAAAATCAAGAAACGGAGGTCGGGAAGGTCGTGAAATAATTCGTCAAAGTTCGAAGGCTCAAAAATAAACTAAATGTTGAACACTTAGCTAAAATTCTAAGTGTTAAGCTTCTTGTGACTCATTTTGAAAGCTTTAACGATGAGGAAACTTAGTGGGGTCTTACAAGAGGTGAGGATACTTGGTTCGTATATTTGCTTCTGCTTCCCAAGTAGCTCCCTCAATGGACTGATTCCCCCGAAGAACTTTGACTAGAGGGACTTCTTTGTTCCTCAGTATACGAGTCTGATAGTCAAGAATTTTGACTGAAATCTCTTCATAAGAAAGGATGTTCTGAACATTTATACTCTGAATAGGGAATACAACTATTGGGTCACCTATGCACTTCTTGAGCAAAGATGGAAGACTGGATGAACTGAGGCTAGATCTGAAGGCAATTCAAGCTCATAAGCTACCTTGCCAAAGCGTTTGAGAATCTTGAAGGGATCGACATATCGGGGACTGATCTTTTCCTTTTTGCTGAATCTTTTCACTCCCTTCATGGGAGAGATCTTTAGATAAACATAATCATCAATCTCAAACTTGAGATCCTTTCTGCACATATCTACATACAACTTCTGTCGTCTTTGAGCAACCCGAAGTCTTTCTCTGATCAACTGAACTTTTCTAAGGTATCAAATACAAGGTCAGGCCCTACAACTGGGGCCTCACCGACTTTAAACCAACCGATTGGAGATCTGCATATCCTACCATAGAGAGCTTCAAATGGAGCCATCTGAATACTGGAATGATAGTTATTGTTGTATGCCAACTCAACCAAAGGAAAATGGTCATCCTAACTTCCCTTGAAATCAATTGTACACACTAGCAACATATCTTCCAAGGTCTGAATGGTCCTTTCTTCTTGACCATTTGTTTGAGGATGAACGGCTGTACTGAGATAAACTTGGGTACCAAGACCTTTTTGGAACACTTTCCAGAAATAAGAGATGAACTGGGTACCTCTGTCTAAGATAATAGATAACGAAACATGGTGTAATCTGACCAACTCCCTGATATAGAGTTTGGCGTAATCCTCAGCTGAATAAAAGGTATGAATAGGAAGAAAATAAGCTGATTTGGTCATTCTATCTACAATGACCCAAACTGAATCATGCTGATGATGAGTTCGAGGCAAACTCGTCACGAAGTCCATGTTCACATCTTCCCACTTCCAAGTAGGAATATTGAACTCCTACATGGACCCACTAGGTTTTTGATGTTCTATTTTAACCTGCTGACATATAGAGTACTTAGCCACAAACTCTGCAATATCTCTCTTCATCCCACTCCGCCAATAGATCTCTCGTAAGTCACGGTACATATTTGTGACCCTTGGATGAATAGAGTAACACGCACCATGTTCCTCTACAAGAATTTGCTACCTTAAATCATCTACACTTGGAACACATAGACGACCCTGAAGGCTGTCTTTGAAATGTCACATTCTCTGACTCTGAGCTGATGATAGCCTGATCTGAGGTCTATCTTAGAGAAATAATTGGCACCCTGAAGTTGATCAAACAATTCATCAATTCTGGGAAGTGGATACTTGTTCTTGATCGTGACTTTATTGAGCTGGCGGTAATCTATGCATATTCTAAGAGAACCATCTTTCTTGCGTGCGAATAAAATTGGTGCACCTCACGGGGATACAATGGGTCTGATGAATCCCTCATCTAGGAGATCTTTCAACTGTTCTTTCAATTCTATGAGTTCTTCTGGAGCTATGATGTATGGCAGAATAGATATAGGTTGAGTATCTGGAAGAAGGTCAATGCCGAAGTCTATTTTTCTTTCGGGAGTAATTCCTGGAAAATCTTTGAGAAAGACATCTGAATATTCATTTACTACTAGGACTGATTCAAGACTGGGAGTTTCGGAAATAGATTCCTTAACATGAGTAAGATGATAGACACATCCTTAGATATCATTTTCCTTACCCGTAGGTAGGAAACGAGTTGATCCCTTAAAGCGGATACGCTACCCTTCCTCTCTAGGGTGGGTTCATTCAAAAACTAGAACTGAAAAATTATTTTTCTATAGTCGACTGTGGCATAGCAAGAATGAAGCCAATCCATGCCGAGAATGACATCAAAATCAGTCATCTCTATTTCGACTAAGTCTGCTGAAGTGACTTTCTGAGATATCGTGACCGAGCAGTTCCTGTATATCCATCGGTCTATGATAGTTTTACTACTAATACTACTAAAATATCTGAAAATAGGTTCTCGAACCATGAGGATTCACCATAGGGGTATATCATGAATCCATTACTTAGTAACAATTGAACTATATTACATGATTTCTAGTTTTTCTTAGGCATTTTATCAAACACCTTACATGCACAATTTTGGGCATAGGTATAGTCATCAATTTAACAATATTAAACCACTAATTTCATAGATTTCAACTCATATACTAACGTAGTTTCATAAATACACATAAAGATTCCAACTTGGGAATCATACAACAACAATCACATAAACATATTCAACCCACAACATACACATCATAATTCATAACTTAAAATAGAATTCTTCAGCTTCATGGATGAAACGAATCCATGAATCAACACTAAACATACCTTAGATGAAAGATTCTTGATGATTAACGGAGAAATTTGCTTGAACTTGAATCCCCAATTGAAAACCCTAATGTGTTCTTAAGAGGATTTTGAGAAGAATGAGTATATTTTGATGTAAATGGGGCTTAATCCCGTGTTTTTGAGTATATATGGTGTCAAAATGACCAAATTGCCCTTGTAAACATGGAGGTGAAATATTTAAAAACTGGGTACAAAGGCTGTGGAAGGGCGGCGCCTTTCCCAGAGCCTTGGCTAAGCTGGGCGGCGCCTTGCCTAGAGCCTTGGCTAAGCTGGGCGGCGCCTTGCCTAGAGCCTTGGCTAAGCCGGGCGGTGCCTCCCTATAGCCTTAGCTACTGGTTCAAAATCCAAACGTGCCCTAAATGGAGTTTGAAAATTCCTAAACTCACCCAGAATATACTATTAACTTGCCCCATCGCAACGCAACTTGAAAATCAGAAAACGAAAGTCGGGAAGGTCGTCAAATAAATCCCTAAAGTTCGAAGGCTTAAAATGAGACTAAGTGTTGAACACTTAGCTAAAATTTTCTAAGTGTTGGATCTTTTAAAGAGCCTACGAAGCTGAATTTTGACACATGATTTTGCGGGATCTTACATTATAATAGATTTTATTACAATACTTTTAAACTTGTCTTAGAAAATTCCACATGATTTCTCAGAAGTTTGCCATGTGGCTTCTTCTAGTGCTTCGTCTTCTACTTGAACGAAAAATGTAGTTAAATTTTTATAATTTTTTAAATTGGACAAATAAATTGAAATAATTATTTTTAGCTGGGGATCAAGTAAATGAGAGGAGAAGAGTATATATATGCCGACCAGAGGTATATTTTTAGAATGAAGAGATTACAATAAGATACTTTTCTAATAGCTATTTTTTCATTATTTAAATGTATTCACAATTATTAGAAATTTCTTTTCTTTGCATACTCTTTACTTTGAAAAGAAATTTCAAATGTATAATAAGAAGTTTTTTTTTTTTACAAAGAATGCAAGAAGCATAAATAGTGCATGGCTGACAATATGGGGTGTGGCATGTTTAGTTCCAATTGATGCCTGAATACGATCACCCTACAAATAAATAATAATTCATAGTTGAGCGTATTCTAAAGAAAATAAAATATTACAATAAAATGTGCATAACGTACGTATACCTTTTCGTCTTGCAAAAGCATTTCTGGCGATAACAGCTTATTGGGATTTTCATGTTCAGAAATAATTTTAGTAGATATTTTTTTACTGAATATTGACAACTGTGTATTTCTTGGGATGAATTTGAAACTTTGGTGTATATATTTATAGTGAGGTTTTGGTTTTTAAATTATGATAAGCACTATTAAGATAACAATTGAACTCTAACATCAGGGAGAAAGATATGATCAAATTAAATTCAAATTTATTGTTGGATAGAACGTATTTTTAGTTGTTATAAAAGAGGATTTGTGTAAACAGATCATCTCAGCAAATGAAAGACCTCAAAACTGTATTTTTTTAATTCTATTTATTTATTTATTATTATTATTATTATTATTATTATTATTATTATTATTTATATTGATAGTTGACATTTGAATTGCATAGTTGAGATAAAGATAAAGAGTTGGAATAGCATAATCTAAAATTCAAATTAAATTATGATAAGCACTAAGAATTTGAGATAACAATAACACTCTAAAATCAGGGAGAAAGTTATGAACAAACTATATTCAAATTTATTGTTGAATATAATGTTTTTTTAGATGTTATAAAAGAGGATGTGTTAAACAAAACATCTCAGCAAACGAAAGACATATTGGCAGTTTTTAATTTAATTTGACAATTGAATTGTCACGTTAGCTTTGCATTTTTTTTATTAACAGGATGTGCATTAATAATAATGATAATTACAAAGTTCATGAGCCTAGTCTGCCTCAAGTACCAAAATAGTTGGGCTACTCCCAAAAGAAGGCTCAGATGGTAAAAAATCTCTTCGATAGCAAGTTTCTATCTAATCCGACTAAACATCATCAACCCTATTTTGCTCTCTATAGATGTGTAAAACTGGTGGAGCACCCATCCTTCTTATCAGATATCTTCAAGCATCAAGAATAGGATTATCTAACAAGTGGCCTTGCTGAAGCATTAAAATAATAAGCTGGGAATCAGTGGTGATCTCAATAGGAAACCAGTGATGATCATAAACTAATGTGAGACCCCTAAGTAAGGCTAAGAGTTCCATATGGGTATTAGTAGTAGTATGATGAAAAAATTGGTAGAATCCCCCCACCCAACTTCCACTGGAGTCATGAACCACTCCTTCAATGCCTCCTCTCCCAGGATTGCCTTTGCAAGCTCCATCAGTGTTAAGCTTGTAATAACAGTGAGAAGGGGGGACCTACATAAAGAAATAGAAATGCAAAGGGTTAGGGAGCTATGCTTAGATAAGTAGAAGAATTCTACTGCCTTAGTATAGGCATTTCTAAAACTGGGGCGGCTATGATAATGGTTGAAGAGATTGTTGTTTCTATTTTTCCAAATATGCCAAAGGCAATAAGGAAAGAAAGTGGACCAAGGAATGATGTTACCAAAGGTGGTAGCAAGGAGATATTTCCAAGTGGCAGATCAGCGGGGAGGGGAGAAATATTGGGTAGTGATGGTTAGGTCACCTCTGTAGTCATTAACTAGATCATCCCAAAAGGAGGACACAGTAGGGCACTAGAAGAAAATGTGAGAGGTTTCCTCGCATGGATGTGTGCAGTACCCACAGATTTAGTTAATGTTTATACCTTTATGAGACAAGGTGGATTTAGTAAGGAGGTTATGATGTTGCATCAACCAAAGAAAGAATTTCAACTTAGGAGGAATATTAGAATGCCAGGTCTAGTTCCAAGAGCTTGGGGTGGTAGTCTTCATAGACCTCCCCTGGCTAAGAAAGGAATAAGCACTCTTACAGGAGAAAGACCCTTTGCCATTTAAGACCCAAAGGGAGGAGTCGGCTCTCAATATCAAGTTTTGTATGAAGGTATGAAAGATAGAGTGCTTGATATCCAAGGGCACCTTAAAAGGTAGAGCATCAAGGTTTCAGGTTCCCTAGTGCCAAATCTGAGAGGGGGGAAGGGAAATGAGGCTAGGAAGGGGCCCTTGAATAAGCCGACCTAAGGAAGGAAGGCAGGGGATCTATCTATCAGCCCAGACATTTACCTTAGTCCCATCATTAACCTCCCATTTAATAGCATCACTACAAAGAGTACAGTGGCTAGAGATGTTCCTCCACACTCTAGAGGTGTAGGAAGAGTGATTGGAATGGTTTTTATTGTATTTATTAGTAAGGACTTTAGCCCACATAGATGAAGGAGAGAAGTGCATTCTCCAGGCTAAACTGTAGGGAAGATTTCTATTCTTGATACTAGCCTTCTGCATACCCAGACCACCATCTCTCTTAGTTTTAGTGATGGTCTCCCAACTAACCAAGTGCATTCTCTTTTTAAGATCAGTGGTCCCCTAAATAAAATTTCTCTAGATCCTATCTATCCTCTTATGAATGGTACTAGGCAGGAGGTTAATCTGCATAACATGATTGGGAATCCCACTAGGAGAGGATTTATCCAAGGCAGTCCTTCCAACCATATTTAGAAACTTGGTTTTCTATCCTGCAAGTTTGTTGTTCATGTTGTACAGCAGGAAATGAAAGTTAAAGGACTTAGGAGGTGAATGGAACATAGGGAACCCCAGATATTTCCCAAAGGTAGAACTAGAGTGAATGCGTTGAATTTGGGACAAATCTTGTTAGGTAGTTAGACTGCAGTTCCTGTAGAAGATCACTTTAGACTTATGAAGATTCACCTTCTGGCCAGAATGGGTTGAGAAACTCTGAAGGGTGTTGAGAAACTTTGAAGGGTGTTGAGAATGGTTTGGTAATTGACTCTATCAGCCCTAAAAAAAAAAAGTAAGATCATTAGCAAAGAAGAGATAGAAAATAGGGGGTCCCTTCCTACTAACAGAGATGGGGGTCCAGTTCAGGATGTCTACCTCATAATTTATTCTCCTAGAAAGTAACTACATGCAAAGGATGAAAAGGTAGGGTGACATGGGGTCACCTTGTCAAATGCCCCTGGTGGGTTTAAAATTAGGGGTGGGTGCGACTATCATTAACTAGCACAGAGATAGAGGAATTGGAAATGCAAGAATAATCAGCCTAGAAAGAGCTGGAGGGAAATTGAAAAAGAGCAGAACTTTCCTAATAAAGGACCAGTCCAGTCTATCAAAGGCCTTCTCAAGGTCTATCTTCAAAAGCATGTTACTTCTGGACCCTAACATTCTATTAAAATGAGTAAGATATTGCTGGACTATGATAGCATGATCAGCAGCTCTTCTAGAGGAGATAAAACTGGCTTGGGAATACCCAATGATGTTTTGAAGGTAAGGCTCGATCCTATTAGCAATAATCTTGTACTGAGTATTACACAAACCAATGGGTCTGAAATTCTTCAGAGAAGAGGCATTCTTACATTTTGGAATGAGGCAAATGTAAGTAGTATTCGTCTTCTCCTCCATAAAGTTGGTAGTGAAGGAGGTAGTACAGAAATCCAATAGGAGGGGGGGCCATAGTTTCCCAGTATTTCTAGTACATGAAGGGGTGCATCCCATCAGGTCCATAGGCCTTATGAGGTTTGAAGAAGAAGGTGGATTTCTTAATCTCTTCCAAGCTGGGTATAAAAACAAAGAGGGAATGGGCAGAGAAAGGAATGGATCCAAAACTGCTAGGATTGAGCTGACAGACTAGCCTAGTTCTCAAATTCTCAATGGAGTAGAGATTGGAGTAGTAGTCAGTGATAGTTTGTTTGATCTCACTGGGTTGGTAGACCCAGATTCCATTAACCAGGAAAGAGGTAATATAATTTCTTCTCCTTCTACTGATAGTAGTAGTATAAAAAAACTTGGTATTCCTGTCCCCTTCAAGTAACTATCCCAGCCTAGAATTAAGTGTCCAACACTCATTTTGTTGGTCAAGAATGTAGTTGAATTCCTTTAAGAAGGTCTGCTCAAGCAAATGTAAGAAAACACTAGAAGGGTAACTCTGGGACTTCTGAATACCTTCTACCCTAGCAAGTAAATGTCTTTTCTTATGGAATATATTACCAAAAACATCCTTATTCCAAGTTTTGACAGTGGTCTCAAAGGCATGGGTAGCCATGGTAAGATTTGTACCAGCCTGAAAAGAGTTAGAGACTAGTTCCTGAATACCCCCATGATTACACCATATAGACTCAATCCTAAAAGGCTTATTCAAGATGGGAGAGGACCTATAAAGGCTAAGCAATAAAGGACAATGATCAGAGTGAGTCCGGTCCAGATATATCATAGAAGACTCGGGGAACATGTGGAGCCAAAGGTCATTAGCAAGGAATATATCAAGTTTTTCTAAGATCAACCCTTGTTTACTTCTGTACCTCATATTAGACCAGGTATATTTACTATCTCTATAACCCAAATCCAAGAGCTTACAGTGATTAAGTCAATCCCAAAATTTAGCAGACCTATCAACATTCAGGGGGGCACTGCTAAATTTCTCATAGGCTCTGAGGAGTTCATTAAAGTCACCTCCACCAACAAGCCCTGTAGAACTATTTAAAGTAGTAAGAACATCATATAAGTCCATGAGTTACTCCGATAATTATTTTCTTAAGAGGAGGTCATTACTAGCATAAATAATACTAAGAATCCAAACAGAGGGAAGAGTACTAACCTTAACAGTGACATGAATAGCTTGAGAGGTGATAGAGATAACATTAATAGAGATGGTATCCTCTTTCCAAATGATTACAATGCCCAGAGTTTCCCACAGAGTTGTATTGGATGAGACAATGAAAGCCCAATTCCTCTATAAGCTTAGTATGGTCAGTCATTCTAGTTTCTAGAAGGGCTAAAATGGTAGGCTGTTACATGCCTATCATAGCCTTATAATGTGTAATGCGTCGAGTCTGTACCCCAAATGTTGCACGGTGCTTACGACCCTGAAGGACCACAAGCTAACCCATGACTGATATCTGTTGTGAGCACTGAATAATAATAATATAAATAATGTAAAAAAATAGGCTAAAATGACATAAGTTTCAAAATTTGAAAATACTGATAATGAATATCAACTGTAATAAAAATCTGTAAACTGAATATTGTCTGAAAGCTAGTATGAAAAGCCTCTAACTGTCTGAAAGTGAAGTTGATGGGATAATCCCCCAAATAACTCCATCTACTAAAATATTGTATCTCCTGAAAATACTGAAATAAAGCATATCCTCAATAGATGAGGACTCACTACTAAATCTAATACTGTTGGCTAAATTTGAATCTTTCTATGCGGGGTCGGGAACCTGTCTGAATCTATGATATGAGACATTATAGCGAAAAGAAAGAGTATACGTTAGTAAGTGGAATGTACTGGTATGCTAAATGAGGTAAGGTCGAATGCAAGGGTTCATATGCATGAACAATAACTGACTGAATGATATACAGAGTAACTGAACATGAGAGTACATGGATACTAAAACTGCTGTAAATACTAAGTATGCAATACTGTGCATATATATATATATATATATATATATATATATATATATATATATATATATATATATATATATATATATATATATATATTGTAACTGAGCTTTTCTGAAGCTGAGTACTAAGTTCTGATACTGAGTAACTGATAATCTGATATTATTGATAACTAAGTTACTGATGCTGATTAACTGTATCTGACAGTCTTGATACTATAGAACTGAACTGAGTTCTATTTTGAAGACTGAAACTAAGACTGTGGGAGGTAGACATCTAACCGACATGCCCCAAATAAGATAAGATAACTGAGTTGGGGTCCAATCTATAACCCTAATTGAAAGGGTGTCAGTACCATGCCACGAGTAAAGACAACTGAAGAGATACCCTCATCTGGCAGGTACTCTAATGAGAACGGTGGAACCCTCATCGGGCATGTTAAAACACCTCATCAACCCTCAACTAGCAGGTTTGATATCTCAACCTACGCTGGCTATGTAGTTCTAGAACGCAAGAATTTCTTCTAAGGATCAAACCCTCTAATGGCAGGTGAGCCCCCATCCGTGGGTTCACTCGGTATTGAATCCTACTCCCAACTGAAAGACACTGAACTGAGTATATTGAACTGGACTGTATTGATACTGAGTTTACTGAGTTTTCCTGAGTTTTGTAACTGACTGAGTTCTACTGATCATGAAGTACTGAGACTATTATGTAACTGACACTGGCTCTAGGTAAACAACTAGTTTTTTGGGTATTAAATACCCCAGGACTCGATATCATGAAAGATAAAGCATAGCATAATCTTGAATAACATAACAATGTTTACTTATTCATAATTCACCCATAGAGGCATTTTATCATACACTTGTAATGCATTTACTTATACATGAATAGCAAATACATGCAATCATGTTATAATGGCACTATTTCACTCACATGGGCATTTTATCAAACATATGGGGAGCATGCTTAGAACAAACAATAATCAACACGTGTAATTATCATGGCTATATTAACCAACTTTCAAATTGAAGGGTTCATCATGAAGATCATGTAATTCAACACATCTAATGATTAATTTCATGAAAGCTTGTAATTTAATCATGGATTAAGGCCCAACAATATCATGAACATGAATTCAACTCAATTCAAACATGAAAGTTCATAATTCATCAATCTTGTAGTTTTAAATGGATTCGTGGACTCTATGGGTGAAAGGAATCCACAGATGAACACCTAAGATACCTTGGAATGTTAATCCTTGAAGGTTCTTGGAGAAATTCTTGAGTTTTAACCTTGATTCTTGAAGCTAGGGTTTTGCCCTTTGAGAGAGAATGTTTTGTTTCTTGAATGAATAATGAAATAATTAGCAATTTGTGCTCATTTAGGGCTAGATTTGGTGTTTAGGATTGATTAGGGCCGTGAAAAAACACCATGTGAAAAAAAAATTCAAAATTATGAAAATAAAAATTGAATACGAAAATTGAAACCCAAAATTACAATTGAAGTTATTGTATACAAAAATAATAGTAATTACAAAATTGACAATTTGAAAGTGTGTGAAGTTTATATTGTGCATTCGATTTCAAAAATCTAATTCAAACCAATAATAAAATTGATTTTCATTATATTGAAACTGAATCAATTTTTATTGCGTATTAGATTCAAAAAAGGATTTCGGTAAATAAATTCAAGTAAAAAAATAATCTGCGTAAATCATATATACCAGAAATTTTGTATGCACGAATTACCAACTTTCTCCTGTAGATCACAATTTTAAAAAAAAAAAAAAAATTATCAACTTTTGAGGGAGTGATTAACGCATAATTTCATATTTATTGATCTGTTATATCAGAGAAAAAATGGAAAGTTGGAGAAGATTAAGGACATTTATTACATTAAAATTTTCTTTTTTATCTCTTTTTGCTTTTATGGACTTTTCCTTCTTTTTTGTATATATATACATAAAACTGTCATTTATTTTGTCTATGAATTGTAAATATTAAAATTTAAACAAGGAAGTTAGTTATAGATACTCTAATGAGACTATATGTGAATTTTTGCCTTAATTGTTTTCTTTTTCTTTTCTTAGATGAGGAATAATTTTGTTTATTATGAACTTTTGGATTTAAATGAATGGAAAATACATTTTAAGTAGTTTGAAATTTTAAAAAAGATATTTTTGGTCCGACTAAAAGAAAAAAGAATTTGAATTGGTTTACGAAAATAGTCATACTCCTCCTTACCCTCATCCTCAACATCTTTTTACAAACAAACTTTCATAAATGCTTGAGGCCTCTACAAAAAGTACATCTTAAAAGCCTATCTATCAATGGTAAAACATCTTAAAAGTCCATCTACCAAAAATACATAGTATCTTGAAAGGCCATTAATCAAAAGTACATCCAAGAAATTACGCCTAGTGTCCGATCTTGAATTTTTGCTCTCCAAATATTCGGTCTTAAAATTTTATCCCTCAAAGTATGTGGTCTTAAATTCCACGCCAAATAAGTTTTAAAGTTTGTCTATAAGGCAGAATCTATGGTCAATTGAACAAATACATTATGTTAAAATGTCTTGGACATCTGCCTTATTAGCAAAAGTTATATGACAGACAACAACATTAAGTTCTAAGTTTCTCGTACAAGGCGTAACTTCTGGTCAATTGAGTAGGTTCATTGTTTTAAAAATGACGAGAAGTTTTACTTTATGAACAACATATTTAAATTCTAACTTTTATCTATAAGACAGGAATTCTGGTTAATTATGCCGGTTCATTGTCATGAATGTCCGTTACTCTGTCTTATGGACAAAAGTTAAAGCGTCTACCTTATGAGCAATAGTTAAAGTGTTTGCCTTACACGCAAAATTTATTAAGCGGGACCAAAAAATTAAGATCGCCCTTTATAGAAGTTATTTTTATAAGATTTTTTTTATAAATAACAAAATATCAAGACCAACCCATTTTAGGACCATTGCGAAACTTAACCCAAGTACAACATCTTAAAAGTCCATCTACCAAAAGTAATACATCTTAGAAGCCCATCTACCAAAAGTACTCAGAAAATTACGCCTAGTATCCCTCAAAGTGTCTGGTCTTAAACTATTGTAGCCCAAATGTCATGTCTTGAATTTTTATCTCCAAAATGTGTCTTGAATTTTTGTCACCGATAAATAAGTTCTAACATTGCTTGTAAGACAAAATTTTTGATTAATTGTGTAGGTTCATTAATCTTGAAACGTCATGAACGTCTACATTATGAGCAAAAGTTAGACCATTTGTAATATGGACAACATGTCTAAGTTCTAACTCTTGCCTATAAGAAAAAACTTCTGGTCAATTGCACAAGTTCATTGTCTTGAACTGACATGCACATCTACTTTATGCGCAAGAGTTAGATGTGCATGTCAGTTCAAGACAATGAACTTGTGCAATTGTGCGCAAGAGTTAGAACGTTTTCCTTACAGGTAAAAATTTATCAAGCAAGGTCAACAAATCAAGACTAATCCTTATGAATGTGTACAAGATTTTTTTGATGAGGACAAAATATCAAGACCAACCAATTTTAGACTTAACCCAAAAGTACATCATCTTTGGGCCAACTACCAAAAGTAACAACTATCTTGAATTCTTTTGTTATTTTGACTTTAAGGATTGGTTGAGAAACAAATTATGCAAGATTAATTATTCAAAGATTAATCCTGTTATCTTGAATTCTTTTGTTATTTTGACTTTAAGGATTGGTTGAGAAACAAATTATGCAAGATTAATTATTCAAAGATTAATCCTGAAATAAGTTATCCCGTGATTTTCTCCTAATCAAACATCGCATTAATCATGAAATTAGTTATCCCTTGTACCCAATCGAGCCCTAAAAAAAATCATTGGATGCCAATTTTTTAACATACCACTTGGAACTAATCAGAGACAAATACACTTGATTCTTGATGGTAAGAGTTAAGATAAACACATTACAATGCTCCAACAGAGATAGCAACGGTAAAAAGAAAAAGAAGAAAAGCATTTCAAATTCGATAAGACAAAATTACCGCTCTCTAAATTTTAAGTAAATTTAAACTACCGCGAGGCTTTCACCCCAAAAGATCATTATCTACATTTCTAATGTCAAATTCAAGTATATGACAATCATGCAAGAGTAGGCAGTGATACTATGAATAACATCAATGGCTTTTTTCTTAATAAAAATACAACCTACGCCAACGTATTTCAAGCTAAATATACGAAACTTACACTCAGAACACAGGTACATACACGCCTAATGGTAGTCGATCAAAGCTGTTTAGTCCAGTCAAAAGGCTCCCACTCTCTGGCAAAACTAGCAACAGCTTCTCTCTGTGTGTCAACTGATTCACGCCTCTTGCGCTGATGCATGTCTTCAGCTGGCAACTTCAGCATCCCTCTTATCACATTGAGGCCAAAACTGCTACTGAACTGTTTTTCATCGTCAATTACATGAACGAACCCCTTGTTTAAGCCAAATTCAACATGGAAGTAGGGAAAATCCTTAGGGATTGAAGCCCGTAAACCTTTTACACTTGTATCTATGAGCTTCTTAGCATTATGTTGACTCCACTCATCTTCGGCTTCATCAATAGCCTACAGCGGATATTTGTTATGAGCAACATTGCTTCAAATATACACAACACCAAATAGGAGTAAAAGAGAGAGAAAAGAACAGGTATGAACACGCATGCCCAGAACCACCTTGAGTATTTCTAAGACAATGTCTATATTTGTTTTTGGAGCTATTTTTTGCGCCAAACAAATCCTAAGTGACTCAATTCTGAATATCTAACAGGTCTATTAAGAGCCAAAAGACAAATCTATGTTTTCTTTCAGAGCAATAGTTCATAAGAAAAGATGCAATTGAAAGAAAATTAGTTTCCAAATACGCCCAGCCACATCCTATAACCTCCTTTTATGACCAAGAAATCCCCGAAGGTCAAAAGGTGCAAGGTTCAAAATTTGGTGGATAATAGGCCTGCACCCCCACCCTTCTCCACTTGTATAAAAGCCTTATGTAAGCAGAGGGGTTCGAACACTTAAAACACACCTCTCCCACACATCACCTGTTATGCTCATACCACTAGATCAAATCCCTGGGGCATTTAACATGTTCTAGCACATCCTATGATTTGTTAATAGTAGAAGACCAAGAAACGAGACACTACCCACTATAACGACAGTTCATATTTCACAGTTCTAGACCAAATTCTAATCATATTTGAAAATAGTCCAACTGGTAACCTTTCAGATGCTTTATCAAAAATCCCTTCATATCACATTTATGGAAGACTATGTGACCTCATATTTCTTAATTCCTACTCGTTCCAAACTAGATTTGATAGACAGTGCTACAAAAATAAAACGGATAACACAAGATGGTTTTGCAAACCTTCTTAAAGTACAAGGGTGCTTGCTTTGCAACATCCTTGGGCAAAGGAATGCACTCAACCAAACAATGCCGCTTCTGCCGGCCCAAATTCATCACAGTCTCGAGAAAGACGAGATCCTTCTCTTGCTTTGCAAACATCATAATGAGGCATTTCTTGAAGTTCCTAAACTCCTCCCACACATTATCATCCAAAGACCTTGTAGCTGATTCATGCTGTTCCGAGAGAAAGCAATGGTCAGTATGACGAAAAACACCAAAGGTAACACTATAACAAGATTTTTGGCAGCAATAACATCCTGAAGAATCTACCACAAAAGAAGATACTTTTTTTTGTAATATAAATGATATCATCCTTTTTACCCTTAGAAGTCAAATTAAGAAACTTCTGATATAAATGATCTCTTGAAATGCTGAAAGGCAGACAAATGAGGAATAGGAGCTCGACACTGCTAATAAGACACTACTCATGGAGATCTACCACACTAAAGATTATTTCTCTGAAATTCATTTAATTGGCTAATTGTACAGTTCACAAAAATATAACAAAAATATGACCAGAGAGCTGAAAGTCACCTGCATTGTCAAGATGCAGCAATGACCTGGGGCAATTGGCCGCCATACTGGCAGTGATAAGTAACTGAAGTTTGCAATGGCAACCACCAGGTGCTTTGGTCTTGTTGGATTCTCAAAGCAGAATTGGCATCTCTCCTGCTGAGTCAAAATGCGCCTTGCATGATTAGCAGTCTCAAGAGATTTCTGATTCTCCCCACCTCCTTTCTTCCTGGACTTCTTCCTCGGCCCACCATCATAATCATACTCATCATCTGCCTGACCATACGTAGTATACTTTTTGTTTTGCACTATCTTCTGGGCGAGATGCACATCGGCATCCTCCATTTTATTCTTTTGCCGAGCAGATAGGTCATGCATCACATATCTAAACAAAGGATTAAAGCCAGTACACTTGGGTCACTGTAGGTATCGAAACCAAAGAAAAATGGAAAAAAAAACACCATTTCCCAAGTCAAGCAAGCCCCAACTGAACATTCAAATCGAAAAAACACCTGCTTGTGCTCCCATCAATCCGTGGTCTACTCGACCCATCATTAGCAGTTTGTTTAATTTTCATCTCCTCTGCCTCTTTCTGGAAAAAGAAAGTTACAAATTGTAAGTTGATTACAACCATTGAACCCTAAGCAGTCAACTCAAGATTAAGTGTCATTGTGACTTATATTAAAGCTCCACACTTTACTTGCTTACATAAACCGCAAGCTCCAAACATGGAGATGTTTTTCCTTCGTCACTAGCTTTTTGAAGGGACGAAGGAAGCAAGATATTTATTCTGTTAAAACAATCAATTCAGAAAATTATACTAGCTAGAAATTAGATCCAGGAGATATCAAAAAATTTGGCACCTAGGACCAATATATAGCAGATGGCACATTACAAACTCTTGATATGTTTTAAAAGGCCTGCAACATCAAATATCATTGATGTCACTTGAAATACGCATGGTCTTGACTAACCGTCATGATGTTTTAAATGATCTATAAAAGAGAGTGAATTTATTGCTCACCAGAAGTTTTTCTGCTTCATCGTGCATCCCTTTCATTCGAAGCTGCATCACTTTTGCTGCTAATTGATTTGCAGTCAAGGCTGGTTTGATATTTGTTGCATCTTCACTTGTTTTCTCATATACCGGTAAATCTGGTTTCAATTCCAAGATTCCTGGCTTCAGATTTGAAGAATCGGGAGCATGGCTAGAATCACCACTCTTTTCAAGCATAAATTCACACATAAAATTTCCATCATTGGAGAATTTATTTACACTAGAAATTGCCGTGGCAATAAGCCCTGCATCTGCATTGGATATGGTATTATTTTTCTCTTTGCGCCATGATAAAGAATCTTTAAGGTTAGTGGGCATTCGCATCTTAGAACGACCAGGGGATGTCTCCTGCAAGCACATGTTTATGAGACAATTGACACCAATAAAGCATAGGTTAAAAATAGCCAAATTGTCATTTCCTTTTTACTAAAGCAAACAGCACAGCTTCCTTCTGAATTTATAAGAAGCAAGATCAGATTCTTAGATCGGAAACAGCCTCTCTACTTCTTCGGATGTAGTGGTATGGACTGCGTACATTCTACCCTCCCCAGAACCCACTATGTGGGAATATACTGGGTTTGTTGTTGTTGTTGTTGAAGATCAGATTCTTAGATATCAGACTACTACACAACAACAAGATCATACGCAGTGTGTTCCCGCAAAATGGGGTCTAGGGAGGGTAGAGTGTATGCAGACCTTACCTCTACCTCAGAGGTGAGGTAGAGAGGTTGCTTCCAATAGACCCTTGGCTCAAGACAAAAACAATCTAGAAAAAGATGTAATGGAAGTACAAGAGAAAATATCAGACTACACTGTTAAGAAAAAAGCCAGCATTAATTTAACAACAACAACAACAGACCCAGTATATTCCCACAAAGTGAGTGAGGTCTGGGGAGGGTAAAATGTACGCAGTCCATACCACTACCTCCGAGGAAGTAGAGAGGCTGTTTCCGATAGACCCTCGGCTCAATATAGAGAATAGTATACCAAGGTCGTAATGAGACATGAAACAGGCTGTATAGCATAACAGAAATAAGAGATCAAAAAATAAGAACACTAAGTCCCAGAGAAATGGGAAATAAGAGAAATACGAACAATACGGAATATGAATAAGAACATAGATACCCATGTGGTAGTAACATGCCCTCACAGGCCTAAAACACCCACCACACCCAAACTCCCCTATCACCTAGCGATTACCTACACACTCACCCTAGCCGTCTACCCTAATCCGCGACCTCCACACCTTCCTGTCTAGGGTCATGTCCTCAGCAGTCTGAAGCAGTTCCATGTCATGACCAATCACCTCCCTCCAGTATTTCTTAGGCCTACCTCTACTCCTCTTGAAGTCATCCAAAGCTAATCACCTCCCTCCAGTATTTCTTAGGCCTACCTCTACTCCTCTTGAAGTCATCCAAAGCTAGCCTCTCACACCTCCGAACAGGGGCATTCGTGCCCCTCCTCAGTATTACCACTTCCATAAACATGGTTTTAATTTACTCCTCTAGTAAACAAGAAATCAAATAATACCAGGTCAACGGACCAATCACCTATGCATTAATCCAAAAAGGCAACCACCTATGCATTAATCCAAAAGGGTTGAATCAATCCTCTATATTAGATACACTATCCTAAGGTCCATACAGGTTGAATCAGTCCTCTATATTAGAAACACTATCCTAAGGTCCATACAGGTTGAATCTAAGTTGCTTGGAGTCTCTAAAAATGTCGCCGCACCCATGTCGAATCCTCCAAAAATAGACATTTTTGAATAGTCAGAGCAACTTAGGGTTGAATCAGTCCTCTACATTAGATACACTATACTAAGGTCCATACAGGCTGAATCAGTCCTCTACATTAGATACACTGTACGAAGGTCAATAAGGTCCAATTGTATTCCAATATTACTTATTTTGCCTTGACCTTGTAAGACAATTTAATGGTCTACTCAAACTCACAGTTGTCAGAACATCTAACAATCACAACAACAGTTCTGCTTTATCATCAGAAACAAACATACTAGCAAATAAAACACAGTAATTATATGAAAACCAACCCAATCAATCAATCACATTCATCAAAAAACAATGTCAAGCACAAACTGTAAAGAATAACCAAAGCAAGTAATTCCGTCCTATACTAAATTCACCAACTCTTATCCAACATTACCTTTCTAGAAAAAGTCTGATTTCTTTTATCCGAAAGAGCTTCCTTGTCATCCATTACTCCTTTCCTCCTATCTTTGATAGCATGAAGATGAGCACCGGTTGGTGCAGCTTTACCGGAAGACACAGAAACAGCAAGCTGACTAAGTGATCCCCAGCGTTCTGCTGCCACCTGTAAATGTGATAGTTAGAAAGTGACTGCAGTAGACGTGCAAGACAACCACTGAAATGCCAACCTCATCAAGCTTCCGCCCTTCACGATCTGCTTGTTCTTGCGCTCGTCTCAAGGCTTTAAGCCTCCAACTTGCACCTCCATCGCCAACAACAGCAGTAGACAGAAGTTGGCTACCACCACTTCTTGTGCCTTCATCATCAGGATAACCACTTCCACCATCCTTCAGATATGGGTTCAGTTCTCTGGGATTTACTTTTGTCACCTAAAACAAGAAACATACAGGTGCCAATCTGGTCCAGTAAGTACATGACAATATCAAGCAGTGTGAGAAGTACCCTTACTACTTCATATCCCTTCAGTCAATTGAACATGAGTATCAGCACTAAGTATAATAAAGATTCAGGAGGTTCAGTCACTATGCATTCAAAATAAATCATTTGATACATTGGAATAAAGACATTAATTAATTAACAAACAAATGGAAGAATCCCAAAAGATTGGATGAAAAGCAAATTATAGCATGATGGCTTTTTCAACGTGAACAATAAATGTCGTCAACTAGCTAGCTTTTGCATTGTTAACATGAACAAACTGATTAAAGCAAATTAAATATAAAAAACAAAAGGCATAAGGCTTGACAAGCATGCCCACAATATTGTTCCACAATAAAAAAAAATGATAAAATGGAAAGAGACGAGCATCCAAAGTCGCACAAGATTAAGAAATCAACCAGAAATATACCTCTTCAGCTGGAGTCTCCTCAGCAGAACAGTTAGAAACTGATTCAGGAATCTTATCCACATTGTCTTTTGGCCGCAACATCCAATCCAACCCCATTTCTCTTCTCACAAGTTCATGATCATTACGTGACTTAGATCCATCAAAGCCATTATCTAAAATTCCACAAAAGTGACCAAACAAATTACTCGGTTTAGTTACTTTTGGGGATGGGACGATGAGCAATTAAGTGGAGAATAATTTGATCTTTACTTACCAAGCAAGTTATCTGGCAGTTCATCACCCTTGCTATGACTTTGTCTGTCTTTCTTATTTTTCTTCATTTTCTCACTTTCAGACTCAGATGAAGAACTTCGACTTCTTTCTTTACTTTTTCCATCCTTATTTCTTCTCTTCTTACTTCTCTTCCTACTACTGCTTTTCCTCTTATAATCAGAAGCATCCTCACTCCCACTTTCATCTGAATACGAGGACAAATCCTCATCTGAGGCATACCACTTCTTTTTCTTTGATCTCGCTCTTATTTTATCAAGGTCTTCATCATCTGAACTAGTGGAACGAGATTTTTTCTTTTTCTTTCTCTCCCTTTCCTTCTTATGACCATATTTTCTCCTTTGTTTTCGAGAATCATCCAAGCTTTCATCCTTTTCCTAAAACCAAATAGGCCACAAGCATCAGAGGCGTAGGACTTTCTCATACACAACTAAAGAACCCAAAAAGATAAAGGTTAAATTTTTATCCACCTTAAAAGAAAAGAAGTTTTTCCACAAATTTCAAGAAAACATTCGCAACAATCACACAAAAGAACAAAGTTTATCTTAACACCAATACAGACTCATGCTACTTCATCACAATGGATATCTTAACAAAGTTTATGTACTGTATTGGTGTTAGAAATTTTTTCCACAAATTTCAAGAAAACATTCACAACAATCACACAAAAGAACAAAGTTTATCTTAACACCACTACGGACTCATGCTACTTGTCACAGATGGATTTCTACTGTGTGATGAGAGTGTTAGTAAGCTTTACCTTTTCTACGTGTTCACGTGGTATGAACTTCAATCCTGAAAGTGTACTCATGGTTGTCTCTTAACACCAAGTCCTGTAGAAATTAACCTTTTCAAACACTATCCTGGAAATCAAGATCAAACATAGCAAATTAGAGTAGCTGTGTGATTGCAACAACAAAAGATTATCACATAATTTTTAATAATCAAGAAATCCCTGCGGGCCAATGGCAAATGGTTTGAAGCTTGATGGACAATAGACCCGCCTATCTACCCTTCTTTACTTAAATATCAGGCTTTCTTTCAGCAGCATGGCCTGGTACGAACCCATGACACGAACCTAATAAATGATTATAATCTATACTATCCTGATTAAATTTGACTTCACTACCCAAGGGTGTGTCGTAGCAATCAATGAAGTAGGTTGAGCACCATGAGGTCTCAGGTTCAAATCCAGCAGAGACAAAAAACACTAGGTGATTTCTTTCCATATGTCTTAGTCTTTCCAAAAGAACACTGGTAAAGTTGTTTCTATGTGACTAGGAGGTCATGGGTTCAAGCCCTGGAAAGGTAAAACTGCGTATAATAGACCCTTGTGGCCCAGCCCTTCCCCGGACCCTGCGCATAGCAAGAGCTTTAGTGCACTGGGCTACCCTTTTTTAAAGTCTTGGTGACAAAGTTACCTGGTACGTGATGGTTGGAATTAGTCGAGGCAGCGCCGCAGCGCACACGCTGGCCGAACACCACGGTTATCAAAAAAATTGAACTTTACTGCCAACCATAGTCATCAGCTATAATTATTAGCACACTGAACTCAAATAGTTGTTCAAATTCTCATATATTGTATTTTAATTTAGTTTCAGCTATAAGAAGGGAATATCATAATTTAGGCAAATTACTTGAGATATATAACTTACCATTACAAGAACGGAAAATTCACAAAATACAACAATGCATATACTGATAATTTTATATTTATTTGAGGATTAACAAAAATAAAGCAATACAATCTAATTCCAATTACTAAGTAAACTTAATTAACTTCTAATATTTCATTATAATTTTGAAAAATAGGGATTAAGGTTATTTAAATGAAAGTCAAAAAATTAGCTATTTAAATCAATGCATGGAGGGAACTTACGGGTGAATTCGGCGGAAAGAGGTTGCGGACGGCGGAGATCACGGCGGAGATTCAATTGACTGCGGCGAAGGACAAATCGGCGATTAATTGGGATTGATTTTGTTGGGCCTAATGCAAGATTTTGCACCGACTTACTTGGTTCAGATTGTACTTGGATGGGCTTCTCTTTCAGCCCACTAAACTGGCCCTTGCTACCAACACGGGTTACACTACGTTGGTGAGACTACTTCGCTCTTTGGAGTCGTGTATAAAAATAATGTAAAATATAGTGTATGTTAGTAATGCATGTATTAGTTATGCTTGTATTAGCTATGAGTTGATACATAAAAGTGACCCTAAACTTGACAACAAATTATTACTTTGACCTTAAACTTTGATAGTGCACAAATAGGACCTTTAACTATTCAAAACCTAAACAAATATGACCTCTGATTTTGCAACCCCATGCGTGAGTCTCACTTGCGCCTACGTGAAAAGGTAATCCAATCACACGGTGTCACGTCATTAAAAGGGCTGACTTGGAGAGAGGTCATATTTGTGAAGTTTTGAATAGTTAAAGGTCATATTTGTGCACTGTCAAAGTTTTGCTTTTTGTGTTAAAACGACGTCGTTTTTATTATTATTATTATTATTATTATTATTATTGTTGTTGTTATTATTATTATTATTATAATAATAATAATAATAATAATAATAATAATAATAATTTTTATATATTTCTATAGTAGCAGCACCTAATTTTTTTTTAATTTTTAAAAATTATTATTATTAGTATTTTATTTATTTCTATAACAGCAACACTTAGCTTTTTTTTTAATTAAAAAAAAAAAACACTAGCAGGGATCGAACCCACACAGTAGACTGAAGGAAGCGCCCAAGAAGAGCAAATAACACCACTGGGTTATCTAAGTGTCTTGTTTCATGTGGTTCAACATTAATATACGTACATAAATATACATTTTCTATCTTATATATATACAACGTAATTTTTTTACCAAGGGGGTTCGGGTGAACCCCATGGCAACCACGTAGGTCCGCCCCTCGTTAATTTAATAACGTTTTAATAACGTTAATTTAATAACATTTTAATTACGTTAATTTAACATAGTACTACTACTATCCTTAATAACATTAATTTAATAACGTTTTATTAAAACTATAATTTTTTTGATTATTAGTATAGTTTCATCTTTAATTTAATATTTAAATAAATAATATTTAGATATATTATATAACTTAAATTCGTCCTCTGCTTTATAATATATATACATACCCGCTCGATTTTTTCGTATGAGGCTGACCCGCCTAATTAATAAATCTTCAATATTGTTCTTTTTTCGCAATGACAAAAGAAATTAGATGTCATTTTCATTTTTGAGCAGAAAATAATGAAAAAATAATAGTGAAGAGTCATTTAGAGGTTATATTTGTGTAGTTTTGAATAGTTAAAGGTCATATTTGTGCATTGTCAGAGTTTAAAGTCATATTTATGTATTATGCTCTTAGATTTTAAGCTGGACGCGTCTAGTTTTGCGTGTTGAACACGCGTTTTGCCACGTAGTATTGGAGGTCATATTTGTGCAGTTTTGAATAGTTAAAGGTCATATTTGTGCGCTATCAAAGTTTAAGGTCAAAGTTATAATTTGGTGTCAAGTTTAATGTCATTTTTATGTATTAACTATGTTAGTTATGCTTGCATTAGGTATGTTTGTATTTTTCTTATGCAGTGTTTGATTTGATATATTAAAAATAACATGAATTAAATAATTTTAAAAAATAAAAAAAATTATTTACAAAAATTTCCTCCATATATATGTTGGAAAGAATGTAATTTTTTTTTTTAGGGACAATAGTGTTTTTAATTATGTTAATGTATGCATTGGATCCATTGCATTGCTAAGACCATGAATTTTGAGGTACTAGTAATACATACCTCAATACACAATAGAGTGTATATAGGGTGAAAAGGTATATCAAATAAGATAGTAATACTAATTCATGCATTAAATTAACTTTCCAATACACTGTATCAAACTACCCCTTTGTATCACACTTAACCCAAAGGCGAAGGATTGTGATCATGCGACAAATACCTTGTCCTTTTTAACGTGGAAATCCACAGTGATTCTAAAGGCTTTGAAAAATTAATTAAATATATTTTTTGTCCTATTTTGAATTAAATTTATTTTCATCGTCATATTTTGAGGCTAAGTTTATTTTTGATGTCATACTTTGAGGGGATATTTACCTTCATTTTATTTTTTTCCACATATCCCCTTTCTTTAATAAGAAATTCCAAATCAACATTAAATTGTCCACTTTTTAAAAATAAATCACATCCTATTCTAATTCGGCCGACTTGACCCGCAAAAAGTACACAAGAATATATTTGATTCAACCAACAAAACTTCAGGAGGAGTATATTTGATTGTGTATTTTTTATGGGTCAGATTGGACAAATTAGATTAGAACATGATTTATTTTTAAGAAATGAATTGATTTGGACTTTTCTATTAAAGAGAGGGTTCATGTGAAAAACTTCTTAACAATAAGGATAAATACGACCTCAAAGTATAAAATTGAGGATATTTTTCAAGACACGAATTTATCATTTGTTTCTTTTAAATTTATTTATCTTATTTTGATTTGACACAAAATTTTAAATTTGTTAAATTAAAAAAATAATTAAAATGTATCATCAAAATATTCTTTAATTGTACGACCTTAAATATATTATATGAAAAATTTAGAATAAAAATTAGGTAACAATGAAAATAAATATTTTTTTTCTATAGATAAATAAATTAAAATAGAAAATAAATAAAAGATTCTTAATTTGTACAAACAATTATAATAATGTTGAAAAAGCAACTACTGTAACCACACGTGACACCAAGAAGTTGGCTGCAATAACAAACAATCAACAATCGTATCATATCATATATGATAAAAGTTGTGATACAATCAGTCCCAAGAACTTCAAAAAAGAAAAAAGAAAAAAAAAGTGATGGATTTGAGATTCTTTGTTTTCCTATTCATATTTTCTGTATACTTTATATGTGATTTTCCAGGAATATATGGTGAAAGAAATGATGAAGATATGACAATAAAAACTATGGAGGAATTTTCTGGATATACAATTCATGAACCTGACTATGCCAATTCCTTATCTTCTTTATCTGTCAATTCTGATACTCTGCAAAAACAGGTAACTTTTAGCAAAAATAGTCATCTTTTTTATGCATTTTTTTTTTGTGTGCTCTTGAATTTGTTATAAAAATTGAATATTGATTAACAAAAAGGGTATAAAGATGTGGGGTAGTGGTTAATGAAGTGGGTCTCAGGTTCAAATTCGACAAACCAAATATTCAGGGATTTCTTTCCATCCATTCTAGTCTTAGTGGATAGTTACCTGTTGGTGGAGTGACATGTAAAAAGGACGGCCCGTGTACTAAAACTCCCGCTGTGCTCAAGGTCCGGGGAAGGCTCCACCATAATTGTGTATTGTATGCAACCTTGCCTTGCATTTCTACCACGGACTGTTTTCAAGGCTTGAACCCGTGACCTCCTGGTAACATGAAAACAACTTTACCAGTTAGTTCAAGATTAGCAAACTAGCAATCTTATTTGTGCATTTTCTTGTCTTTGTTCTTGAATTTGTCATAAAAATTGAATCTTGATTAACAAAAGCCTATAAAGATGTGGGGTAGTGGTTAATGAAGTGGGTCCCAGGTTCAAATACCAGCAAAGACAAAACATTAGGTGATTTCTTTCCACCAGTTCTAGCCTTAGTGGATAGTTACGTGGTATGCGTTGTTGGTGGGGTGACATGTATCCTGTGGAATTAGTCGAGCTGCATGCAAGATTAGCAAACTAGCAATCTTATTTGTGCATTTTCTTGTCTTTTGTTCTTGAATTTGTCATAAAAATTGAAGTTCAAATTCCAGCAGAGACAAAACAAATATTCAGGGATTATTTTTCACCCATTCTAACCTTGGTGGATAGTTACCTGGTATGCATTGTTGGTGGGGTGACATGTATCCTGTGGGATTAGTCGAGGTGCATGCGAGATTAGTAGACTAGCAATCTTATTTGTGCATTGTCTTGTCTTTGTTCTTGAATTTGTCATAAGAATTGAATCTTGATTAGCAAAAGCCTATAAAGATGTGGGGTAGTGGTTAATGAAGTGGGTCCCAGGTTCAAATTCCAGCAGAGACAAAACATTCAGTGATTTCTTTCCACCCGCTATAGCCTTAGTGGATAGTTACTTGGTATGCGTTGTTGGTGGGGTAACATGTATCCAGAGGTGCATGCAAGATTAGCAAGCTAGCAATCTTATTTGTGCATTTCTTGTCTTTTGTTCTTGAATTTGTCATAAAAATGGAATCTCGAGCAACAAAAGCCTCTGTAGATATATCCAAGGGTGTGGCTAGCAAAGACAGAACACTCAGTGATTTCTTTTCATATGTTCTAGCCTTAGTTGATAGAGTTATCGGGACCTATTGCTGGTGGGAAGTGACATGTATCGGTGGAATTAGTCAAGGTGTGCACGAGCTGGCCAGGACACCATGCTCGTAGAAGAGGCTCTGAAGATGTGTTCTCGTGAACTCTGAGTTGGGTTCTTCCTTTTAATGAAAACAAACAAAAAAGATACATAATGAATATGCTAAATACATAAAAGAAGGAAAGAGATTTTGTTTGGTTTGTTGGAAACACTGGTCTAGGAAATGCACATAACTTCTACGATACTACTCCGTGTTATTTTTACTTGTCTAGTATTGACTTGACACCCCCTTACGGAACAACAGATAGAATGAGAATTTTACTACATCACTTTTTTAAATATTGTAAATTTAATACTTTGGGAAATGCATTGACAAGACTATAGTTAATAACAAGGGTAAGTCCGGGACTAAGTGGTAAATTATCTTTTAATTTTCTAAATTGAACAAGTAAAAGTGAACATCTATTTTTAGTATAATAAACAAGTAGAAGTGGACGAAGAGAGTACTTTTTATTTGTATTTGCATAACATTGGAAGGGGATAAGTTTAAATGTAGCAACATTGAGGATTCATATAGCTAAACCTAACTTATTGGGGACGGATCTCAGTTTACTAAGCATTAAAGGAATTGTGCAAAGTTCACTTTTTTCATCAGCATATTGAAGTGTGAATTGATTATTGATGAAACATGGGAGGCCATTTCAATTTCTGTAGTAGGAATATTAATCTTTGTTCCTAAAAATCTAAGCAAATGCAGCTCAAAGTGCTCAACAGAATGGGAAAAAAACAACCTTTTATTTATCCATTGTTTTGACCACTTTCGTTTACAGTTGTATATCCTTTGTGATTTACAATTTGTAGTATTGGGTTTAAAACATAGGATGCAATTTGTAGTGTTGAGTTTTGAAGTACCTATTTAAAGTATGATTTGTAACTGTTTGTCTTTTCAAATACACAGGAAAAGTGTAAATTGACATCTCCTTTTTCTGTGATGTTATCTCTGAGAAACACTGCAACTTAAATAAACTGGAACTTTTGAAGAATATATTATGCATTTTGAATGTGTGTAATTCAGTAGGAATGTTTTAGCTGTATGCGCTATAGCTTATTTCAACTGGCGTCATGTTAAGTCAATGCTGTTTAAAATCTTATCTAATAATAGTTTGTTGCTTGTGTCGTTCTAGATAGATGAGCTAGCAACTTTCTCAGATTCGCCTGCACCTTCAGTCACTAGGATCCTATACAGTGAGAAGGATGTATTAGCAAGGAGGTACATATATTTAGCTTATAAGAACATTTTACTTATTTGATGTTAAATAAAGCCTATATCAGTTTGTGCTATGGTAATGCTTATTTGAGAAACTATAAAGCGAACAAAAGGTCAAGCAAACATGAACTTGAATTTGGAGTAGCTGGCGTACTCAGTTCAGTACCTTCATTGAAAATAAATTGAATCGTCTTCGTTTCTCTTCCTCTAGTTTGAGTAATCACGAAAGGAGAACAGGTAATCAGGTGTATGACCTGACACCATACAAAATGTACTTTTCGTACAGCACGGCCCCACTTCTTATAATATTCCGTGACAGAAGAGCATATTCTACCAAAGAACTTTGAAATGGAACTACCATGGAAAACACTCTGTTTATCCTCTAATAATTGAGCTTGAGACACTGTTGTTTTCAATGTTTGATTTTAAGTTATGAAAATGTGAAGATGACATTTTCTTCTACATTTCACTTTTGAGGACAAAAGTTGGAATAATGACATTTGAGAAGAGTAAAGTGGATTAGAGAGAGGAATTTCATACAGTATGTGGATCTCAAACTGAATCAAGACGGGTGTATTTAAGGCAGTGTAGTTGGGTTCGAGTTTGATAAACTTATATAGGTTCCCTTCTGCATGTTGATTGAAGTTCTGATTTGATGTGTGATCAATGTGTTTATTATTACTTCTGAATAAGTCATAAAATAAACACATCTGAATTACTTGTTTGCTTATTTTATCATGCAGGTATATTAAGGATTTGATGAAACTTTCTGGTCTCTCTGTCAGAGAGGATGCCGTGGGGAACATTTTTGGTCGGTGGTAAGTATGTATCGTGATGCTTTTCTTCATCTATTGTACAACAGGAGCTTCAAGACGTTTCTAATAATCAAATACGCCAAATGTTTGACAATTTTCTGTTTCTTCGATTCGAACTAGGCCAACTTTCATTAATATCTTGAAATATATATGCTATGTCCATTTGATATGCTGAAATACATTTCATGAACTTTTTGAATATCTATATTTTAAGTTTTATAAAATGATTAATGTAGTTTGGTGTAGCTTTAAGAATTGGTATTTATCCCGAAAACGAAAAATGGCAAATAAATTGGCACAGATTTTGTACCGGTCTGGTTAGTATTGACTTAGATGTTATGCTTAATGTGGAACTTTAAATTTGTCTCCATTTATTTAGATGATAGTCTGATTTGAATATTTATTTGCACCCATCTACCATTCTACTTGCTTTGTACCTATCATATCTTGAGCATGTCTGTCATCTTGTGGTTCACAGGAATGGCTATGAACCTGAGCTCGCCCCCGTTTCAACTGGATCTCACGTTGATGCTATACCATACTCTGGGAAATATGATGGTGTGGTCGGTGTTTTGGGTGCAATAGAGGCCATTAATGTGCTAAAACGGTATGCATATAGCCTGACTGTTTAAACGTAACTTCTCATTCGCCATCAGACTACAACAACAACAACTTACTCAGTATATTCCCACATAGTGGGGTCTGGGGAGGGTAGAATGTACGCAGTCCATACCACTAACTCAAAGGTGAGGTAGAGAGGTTGATTCTGATAAGACCCCTGGCTCGAGACTCAGTTATGAAAATCCAAGAATCTAGCCTAGATTTATATGTCTCTAGTTAAACAAAATAACTTTTCATTTGGAAGATTCAAGTTTTTGAAACAGGTATCAATCTTCGTTAAAGATGACTTTAGTTTTCGTTTGCATTACAGTTCAGGAGTATTAGAAATTCTAAATTCTTCTTGATGAATCATTCAATGCAAAATGGCAATTCCGTGCTAACTGAGTTGCTTTTGTTTGTTACTTGGGGGAGGAAGGGTTGTCGAATTCCTCCTTTATAACTCTGCTTTACAACCCAGATTTTCAAGTAACACGGAGTAACAGAGACTTACGGAAGTATAGAAGTGGATATCATTAACCGTCTTAAGTTATGTGATAGCGAAACAGAATGAAGAAAAGGCAAAAAATCTTTTATTATGGAAAAGGGTATTATTAAAGTAGTGTTTGTTTCAGCTTTCTTATGTTTACTTGTTCGTCCATTGAATACCTCTCTAACACAGAACGCGTTTAATCAAGTTTAAGCTAGCTATGCATGAAGGAACTGGGTAAAGTTTAAGAAATTCTGGCATTTTATATAGTAAAAACTCATTTGCAATCATGGATCTCAGAAAGCTCAATAATTATAAGTACACTTTGCGTTTGGCTACTATTTTATTTGACTGCAGAGCTCTGGCTTTTACTTGCTGATACAAAATCTAAATTACCACAGGTCGGGTTTCAAGCCTAAGAGGTCACTGGAAGTGATTATGTTCACCTCAGAAGAGCCCACGAGGTTTGGGATCAGCTGTCTGGGGAGGTTAGAAGCTTGATCACTTACTTTAACACCTAAAAGCATAAGCAAATGCATTTGGTTTTTAACTGCTTATGTTGCAATATAGCAGTAACTATTTGAGGTTCTAATGGTCATGATATTTGCAGCCGTTTGCTGGCAGGAATTGTACAACTTGCAGAACAACTGAAAAGTACAAAAGACAGCCATAATGTTTCCTTTTCTGATGCTGCTAAGTCTGCTGGTTACGCAAATGCTAAGGGGGATTTGTCTGAAGTCTTTCTCAAGAAAGGAACTTATTCTGCTTTCGTAGAGTTGCACATAGAGCAAGGTCCCATTCTAGAAAAAGAAGGTCAGCTGCTTTTAAATGCTTATCCTATTCTTCATCATCCGATGCAAGGACCAGTTTAGTTGTAGTCATATCAATAAATAAGTTGGTGTATCTGGCAATGAAGGTGTTTCGATTGGTGTTGTGACTGCGATTGCCGCTCCAGCAAGCATCAAAGTAACATTTGAAGGCAATGGAGGTCATGCAGGAGCTGCACTGATGCCGGAAAGGTAACTAATTTTGATGAGCCAGAGTTGTTCCATGATTCCGCAGATGCAAGGGTGTCTTCCCTTTTTATTTGAAATTTTCTGTAAAAGCTGCAGATATCTATGCTGGCTTTCAACTTCTCTTTCACGAAAGATGTTTTTCATATTTAAGAAATATTAAGATGGTTTTCCTGTCTATGTTGTGAAGGGGAGCCTTAGAGTAACTGGTAAAGTTGTTGCATGTGACCAGGAGGTCACGGGTTCAAGCCTTGGAACAGCCTCTGGCAGAAATGCAAGGTAAGGCTGCGTACAATACACCCTTGTGGTGGGGCCCTTCCCCGGACACCGCGCATAGCGGTAGCTTTAGTGCACCGGTCTGCCCTTTTTCTTTTCCTGTCTATGTTGTGATAAACAGGTAATTCCCACCAGGATCATGGGTTATGTTGTTGCTTTTGCGTGGAATTTGTTTAGAAAGCTTAAAACTTTATACTGTAGGATTTTCCCCTACTGAAGAATCCACTCTGGCTATTAGTATATCGACTTTCAAAGTCTGTCTGCTTGCCACCTTCTTCGTCTACGTGCTTCTCATTATTGTAATCATGAACAAATTAAGCAAGCTATATAGTTGATTTCATGTAATATGCTTCTTGAAAACCATCTTCTTTGTAGTAAGCTCCCTGACTTGCATTGCGACTCTCAAGCCGTAAAGCATTTTGTCTTCTATTGTTTTTCAACTATCATCTACATTATTTTCAAGATGTTGAGACTTGAGAGGCATTTATCTGATTCTATATTGATTGCAACGGAGAATACTAGTCTTACGTGTTCTCTCCTTGAGTAGTGTGCTGCTAATTATCTATTCCAATATATGGCTCATTGTTCCCCGCAACTAATTTGGAATAGAAACGATGCTGGACTGGCTGCTGCAGAGTTGGCTCTAGCCGTGGAGAAACATGTGCTAGATTCAGGATCAGTTGACACTGTTGGAACTGTTGGTAAGCTAATGTCTTTTGCGTCATAATAGAAGACACTGGTCTAGAGTCAACTACCTTGTGCTCCGATGAATCATGAACTAATTAACGTGTGGACAACTAGTTTTCGTGAGACTATTAGGCGATCTTTCAATAAGATCTAATGAATTTGTTTTTTCAAGGCATTCTGACGCTGCATCCTGGAGCAATCAACAGCATCCCGAGCATGGCACACCTTGAAATAGGTATACTTTCTGTCAGACAACGTATTTTGTCTCTACGAATCATTCCAGCAGATAGGATGATCATAGGACTAGTTCTTCTCTAGTTTATCATTTTTGAAAGGAAAAACTCGCATTTAACTATTTACGAATTTACATTATAGTATGCATTCTATCCAGAGTTTAGAGCACTATCTGTTTTGCTGTATCTGATATCGAAGTCATGTTTTTTTGTATGAGACAGATACACGAGACATTGATGAAAGCCGTCGAAATCTTGTAATTGAGAAAATCCATCAGTCAGCTTTGGACATTGCTGAAAAACGTAAAGTTATCCTCTCAGAGTTTGAAATAGTGAATCAAGATCCACCAGCTCCTTCAGACGAGTCAATCACTAAGGCGACAGAATCAGCATGTCAAGAGTTAAATTTGACTCACAAGAAGATGATTAGTCGAGCCTATCACGATTCCCTGTTTATGGCAAGGTAAGTGAAGGGGGAGCACCACGACATCAATATCATTTATGCTGTCTGACCAAAAATTTCTGCTAAACTTGACGCTAAAATCCTTGCAGAGTATCCCCGATGGGCATGATATTCATTCCTTGTTACAAGGGTATGTCATCTAACCTTCATTCTCCCGTTTCATCTTCTTCTGTGTGTAGTTAGATTACCTATTTCCCTTTTTAGAACATAAGATATTTACGACACTAGAAGCCATGGGAGCTACCTTTGGCGAAGGGGGTTCAATTGGATCCTCTCCGCCAGAAACTTAAACTACGGAAAAAGGGTAAAACATATTTTCTTTGTATATGTATATATAAACTATTGAATCTTCTCGACACAGGTTCATATCTTAGGTATGACCTTTCTACGTTCTCTTGAATCCCCTTACTCAGACTCCTGGCTCCGCTACTGACTAAAAGAATTACGCTATATATACTGGATGATTGTAAAAAAAAGTTACACAATGAATCATCTGTCACAAGCTACACATAGCAAGTTCATAGGATATATCTACAGTTGATATTTATGTTTGTTTGTTATTGATTTCGCAGGATATAGCCATAAGCCTGAAGAATTTTCATCCGTCGAGGATATCGCGAACGGAGTAAAAGTTCTAGCATTAACTCTTGCTAAATTGTCCCTCTCATAATAGCCTTACTGTAGTTTAAACACTTCCTAATGCTTCAGTGCATCTGTAATTTTTACTTCTACAAGTAATCTGGATTTCCTCTTATGTCTCTATAGTAGTTGGCTATGTTGCTCGAACTCTTCAAACACGCTGACGGGGTGCATGTCCGATCCTCCAAAAATAGTGTATTTTTAAAGGATCGGACACGGGTGCGGCAACTTTTTTTTGAGAGTTCGAGCAACTTAGATAGTTGGCTTTGTTCACAAATCATTTTAATTCATATGCAGCATATCTAATTGATTCTATTTTTAGTTATTATGCAACAACAACAACATGCGTAGTATAATCAAACACAGTGGAGTCTGGGGAAGGTCGCGTACACAGACCTTACCTATGAGGTGCATTATAAGTGTATATACAGTGTATATGGTTGGCGTATTTTCTACTAGTGCGTATATTTATTAGGAGCCTATTTTTTACTAAATTAGTCTTATGAATTATACCTTGAAAAAAATTAAATTTAAGTATTATACACTTTATTAGTATTGGAAGAACATGATAAACTTCTCTTGATTTCATAAATAGAACAACAACTATTTTTAGTAAGAGTTTGGAACGGAGGGAGTATTTCTTTTCTATTTTTCCTTAGTAGTAATTGTTCTAGAAAACTAAATTTATGGGATGATGATACATAAATAAAGTAAATGTTCAATGAGATTATACCATAAGACATACATAGGAATAATGCAACATGGTCAAAACTCTTTCTAATTGCTTTTATTTTTTCTCAAAGGAAAATATATAAAAAAAATTCATATTTGGTAACCTTCTTCTAGGAGGAAAAGTCTGGACCTTTATTAATTGAATATTCTTCTTCTCATGTCATAAGATAGTAGTATTCATAATGTAGTCGTTTAAAAGAGTCTTTGTTTAGAGAGATAGATTTTTTCCCAACAAGTTTTATGTTTTTTCAATATTAGTCTTTCATTATATGTAGGTCAATTGGTCAAATCATATAATAATATTATGTTTTTTTAGTATCGTTTTTTGTCATCTGATTTATCAATATAATATTTGCAATTATTAGCTTCCATATGATGACTCGCAATTTCAAACCCAACAAGTTGTACTAGTCGTGGATTGAAGATAAGGTCAAGATGATTTCAGTTATAACTGCAAGTAATTTGATGATAATGAAAATTTTTGTCCAACCATACGTGGAGAAGAAGTTTCAATCATAGTTTCAACATTCTTGATGTTATATCTTTAAAAATAAAAATAAAATATTAAATTGTAACTCATTTTTAATCATGATATTTTAAACCTTATTTTTTATCATGAAAAACAACGGTGATGAAGATTACGTGAAGAATGAAGATCATGCATATGTAAAAGACGAATCAAATTTTGTCAAGAAAATCAAGTCAAAAAGGAAAGATTTGTTAGGTTTTTTATCTTGATTTCTTACCTAATTTGAGTTTTAATTTTCTATGAAAGGAAAGTCAAAGTATTACCATAATTGCTTTTACCAGAAAAAGTAAAAACAATTATGATAATACTTTGGCTTTCCTTTCATATAAAATTAAAATTAAAATTTGAGAAGAAAATCAAAACAAAAAATCTAATAAATCTTTTCTGTTTGGCTTGATTTTCTTGACAAAACCTGACCCGCCTTTTTCACATACATGATCTTCGTTCTTCACATAACCTTTATTACAGTTGTTTTTCATATTAAAAAAATAAAATTTTAAAATATCATGATTAAAAATGGGTTAAAAAGAATTTTTTGCTTTTATTTTTAATGATACAATAGCAGAAATGTTGAAAATTTGGTTGAAACATCTTCTCCAAATATAGTTGGATAAAAATCTTCATTATCATCAAATTATTTGCAACTATAATTAAAATCGTCTTACCCTTCTCTTCAACCCACAACTAACCATAGACTCTAATACCACTTGTTAGACTTGAAATAATCGAGAGCACGTCATGCAGAAACTAATAGTTGCAAACTATCATATTGATAAATCAGATAAGAAAAAAAACTATACTAAAAATGCATAATATTATTATATTATTTTGATCAATTAACCTATATATAATGAACGACTAATATTGAAATACCTCTTCTAAATGATCACGTTATGTATACTACTATGTTATGATATGGGAAGATGAATCTTGAATTTATGGAGGTCCAAATATTTATTCTTAGAAAGAGGTTAGCAAAATATAGCATAAAATTATATTTTCGTGCAAAAATAACAATAATAATATTTTGTTTTTCCTTCAATAGAAAATTAGAACTCAAATTTAATAAGAAAAATTAGGAAAAAAAAACAACATAAGCACCACTAGCATCAGTAAATTAAACATAAAATTGATGCTTTGATTAGATTGAATGTGAACCATTAGTATTCTATTGTAAAAGGACATGCATCACTCAAACACTTAATCAAAATCATAGATGCAAGCTTTATAATTAGTGCAAACTAATCCATTTTCCCCAAATAAATATAATTAGGGCTATTATCAGTCAGCAAACAATATAAATTGTCATTACATTCTCTTCTCCTTATGCTTAAAATCCTCTTAACACTTTGTAAAATAAATTAGATATATATATATATATATATTAGAACGTGAGAGTAGTGCCTTATTCTCAGAAATGATCTCTTATGACCACTCACAAATTGAATAGAATAAAATAATCATTTCAGAAATCTCTTATATGTAAATTCCCATCCAAATTTTGTTTTCAAAACTATTTTCACGACAAAAGGGATATGAGATAATCATAACGGATGCATCAGTTGAACACCAACCGGTCGTTATTATCCCTTCTAGACCAGAACTTCTTGTTTCCGAGTGCGGTTCAAGTCATAAGGATATATGACTTCTATACTATGTTTGCCCTATATGTATGTATGTATCATTGTATATGCATAAGTATATATTTGTGTATTAGGTAGAAGTTTCTCAAAACTTATGCATTTGCATTGTATTGAACTACCATCATCTAATTATCTTTTTCTATCAAGATTATATTCTCATTAATTTCTAAATAAAATATGAATTATGGCCAAACTATCAATTCCTTTAGGTAGCTAGAATAATAGTACTATAACTTTATTCTAATTGTTTGAAGTTAGTTGACTCTCTGTCATTTAGTGAATAAGAATAAAAGATAATTCTATTATAATTAGTGTACACCTGTCATTCATTTGCTTTTAAGCCTAACCTTCCTATAATTGGGACACTAAAAGTTCACAAGTCACTATTATAAATAAAATACAATCCATGCCATATTTCAACCAACAAACCAACTTTTAATTTAATTTTTTTTCCTCAAGGAATTTGGAATATTATTAAAATGAATATATAAATTACATGGCTGTGATTTTAGGTAGCCCCCTTTATCAAAATTTAGGTATCATATTCATCAATTAGAGACCTTACTAGTTGTCATTTTCCTCAATAGTGAAGCATCTATTATTCCTGAACTATCACCAAATTTGCTACAATACATTTCAACTTCACACGAGTTCGATTATTTCCTGAACTAAATTTTAGCGTTTTTTTATCAATCTTTTTAGTTGGCGTGACACCTTTTGTCAACCTTTTTAGCTGACGTGACATCTTTGATGTGGGTTCCATTTTATGTAATAAAAGTATCATGCCAGCACAATAGGGTAACAAAAATACGTTAAAATTCAGTTCAAAGGGGTAATAGAACTCCTGTGTAATTGGAGTGTAGCGTAACAACTTTGACCATAGTTCGAGGGGAGGGGTGTGTGTACTCCAGGATGCTTATCTCTCTCCTCAATGTCAGTTTTCTTTTTTTCCTTTTCTAGTAAATACTTTGCTTTGTTGTACTTGAATCGAGAGTCTTTCGGAAACAATCTCTCTACATACACGAAGTAGGAGTAAGATCCGCATGCATTTTAATTATCTTCATCAAATTGTATGATTACACTAAGTATTTTATTAAAGTAGTCATCTTTAGCAAAAGGGTGCTTTTGATAAACCACTTCACTTGGATTAAAGTGTTCTAAATATTATTTTTTAAAAACATTTAATTAAGATTGCGATATATTAGTTAGATGTTGGAATTTCATGGACCAACTTTGCTTTGAGTGGAGAATTAGATTAGATGAACTAACCTCCAAGAAGCTTTAGGATTTTTGCTTAATTATTATTGTGTTAATTAGAATGCAAATAAATTGATAATAGTTTCGTCTGTAATAACTTTATTATTTTCAACACTTTATGAAAAAAAAAAGAGAGAGAGAAGGAAATTAAAGAATATTTGTGGCACATTTTTATTTAACCAGTATATGGTACATTTCCATTTACTCATAAAAACACAAACTTGTCTCTCTTACTTAGTCACGTAGCCACATAAACTATAGTCGATTAGTTGAATTTAATAATATAATATTATACGTAGGTAAAAAGATTAATTTATATATACTTACACAACCTTAGCGAAAATCCATAATTTTAACTCATATAATTGAAATTTCTTTTATTTATATTTAAACAACCTTAGCGAAATTCTTGATTTACCACATAATATTAAAATCTTTCATATATATATATATATATATATATATATATATATATACATGAATTCTAACAAAATTAAGAAAAAAGTGAACATAAACAAATTTTCATGAATGCAATTATTGGTTGGTTAACAAGCATTGGTTTGAGACAAATTTTATGCACATAAAAAAAAATATATATATATAGAAGTGTTCTTAAGAAGATGCATGGCAAAAAAAAGTTAGGTAATGATTTTTATTCTTAAAAAAAATAATAGCAACAACATAGTGAGTCTAATTGCTTGAAATAGGTTCAATAATGGGGTCCACGTTGAAAGATCCAAAAATTCTATACCAATTTTTATATTTTGGAGAATAATATTTAAATTTAAGAATAATAAATAAATAAATAAATAAATATATGTGGTTGGAATTAAAATTTTAAAAAGGTTTAGGGGGTTTATCAAAAGAGTTGGCAAATACTAATCAAAGATGGGACCAAAGCAATAATTATTTGTACAACTATGTCTCTAATCATTCTAATTTAGTTGAGACATAAACGTCATCTTGACTGTTTAACTCTTTATGGTTAAAGCATCTTAATTAGGCAAATTTATTCTCTAATCTAATTAAGTTTATCAAGATTATCTTCTTGTTTAATTATTAAACAAGTGAAATAAAAAACACACGAAAAATCGGGGTTCAAATATCAGATGATACAAAAATTCTAGATGATTTTTGTGATATGTCGGAAGTTTTGACCAGCAATGTTATTTGAGACATGTATGATGAGAGATAAAAGCTATAAATAAAATCAGTGATGAATTTAGTATTTGAACTTTGATTTTTTCAACATTGAACTTATGATATTTTTGAATTTACGTTTTAAGAATATTACATTTTTAAGAGAAAGTAAAAATTATGATATCTCTATTTGGATGTGTTTGGTACGAAGGAAAATAATCTTTCATAACAATTTATTTTTTAAAAATATTTTAAAGAAAAATAAGTTGAATTTCTCATTCATTTTCTGATCGATATGTATAAGAAGAATATATTATTCTAAAAATATTTGGATATTATCTAAGATAAATACTATGAGAGTTGAGGATGGTGGAGTCTGATGATGAGGGTAGGGGTGATAGGAAATGATGGAGTCAGAATTTTTACTAAATAAGTAAATTCACAAGAAGTGTCAATATGTAATCTATATACAAAAAAAAAAAGGAAAAAGAAAATCACCAAGTTACATGGTGTCACGTCTAGTGGAATTTATTTTTCATCTATTCATTAGTGAAATTATTTTTCTGATTTTTAATAAACTTATTTTTTTAATTATATAATTTTTAAACATGAAAAGTCTAAAAACATTTTCCGAACACGCCCTAAATTACAACATGCCGACATGGTAATATGTTTGTCTATTTTCGAAAGTGGATAAGATGACAATCATAATAATGCATATATCTGCTGTCAGTTTATGTATAATATACTGTAGTACTTTTATGACAAGATATATTTTTGTTCAAAATAACAAACATACAAAATAATAAGTAGTAAGTACTATAAAATTTTCTTGGATATTTTAGTAGTGAAATTACTTCATAATTTTAATTTAAGGTAAAGTCAAAGTCTTGAAACCATCATATATATACATAAGAGTGTATGGCTCTGCTGTTTTTAGAATTTATTTAATAACGATATTACCCAAACAAATTACCCTTACAGACTATAGTTTACGATGAATAATATACTTATATTCTCCCTTTGTTGTCTTATTATCATTATTATTACTGATAGTATACTCTAATTTTTTTTTTTTTTGTATTATTTTAGTATCAAATGACGTGTTATCATAGATGTGAATGAGATTGTTTCGTTTTTAGTTAGAGATTTTGATTTTGAGTTTTGAATAAGGCTTCCGAATGAAGCTTAGTGTGAATTTAGATTAGTCTGAATTCTATACGTATAGCTATGTATATATTGGACAATATTGGATAGAAACACAAAGAGAAGTATTTTCTTCGTCTCAATTTACTTGGCATGAGATTTAAGAAAGAAAAGAAGACTTTTGAAATGCGTGATACCAAATAAATTCGGATGACTAATAAGGAAAGGGTGCCATATAAATTCTTTCTAAATGGATCGGAGTATGAAAAAGTGTTCTTTACTAAACAATGCAGCTATACGGATTCGATCCCAGAATGTGAGACATGAAAGTTATGTCTAAAGCCAGAGCACCCAACCATGCTTTTGTCCTTTGGGTGCTTTTGTATATATTTTACCATTTTTTCACTGTTTCTTATATAATTATACCTCTTCTACGTCGAATTTAGTGGGTGCTCGAGCACCCGAAAATTGCACGTCGGTCCGCCCATGTATACATACTCAAAAAAAAGGTCAGTTTGGTGCACTAAAACTACCACTATGCGTGGTGTCCGGGAAAGAGCCCCACCACAAGGGTGTATTGTACGCAACCTTACCTTGCATTTCTGCACGAGGCTGTTTCCAAGGCTTGAACCCGTGACCTCCTGGTCACATGACAACAATCTAGACATACTCAAAATCCAAAAAAATATATCGAAAACTAATTATGTATCTTTATAAAGTAAAGAATATATCTTTTTAGATATATTATGCATCTCGATAGATTTAAAGTCGGCAAAAATATATAGGAGCTAATTATATATTTTTATAAAGGAAAAAATGTGTCTTTGTTGCATGTATGACAACTAATTACATATATCGACAAATTTTAAAATAAAGATTTCAGTAATTACGATAAAATATCAAATTTTTTTGTAATTAAATCTCAATCTGTGGGAATTTATGTTGTTTTTTTCATTAAATTGTTTGGAGATGAGTGCTGATAGAGAGGAAGAAGCAGACATATAAATACATGAGTAACAGGAAGTACATGTACATATAGGAGAGAGACACTTCTCCCATAAACTGCTGGATAAAGCCTAAAAACAGCAATTTCACACTAACAACAACAACCCCAACAATCAAACAAAGTGGACTCTTCTTTCTCAAAGGTCAGTTACTACTTACTACAGCACACCAAAAAAAAAAAATGTTCAAAAATTCAGACATTTCAATTTTCACATACTTATACTTTTGACTTCTTGGGTTTTGTGTTCTTTTGATACATATTCTAGTTGGTAGAGTTTTCATCCTTTTTAGTTGTTGTTATTGGTTCTTGCATTTGGGAATTTGGTGTTCATGTTATTTTGGTACATTCTTGGTAAAGTTTTTATCTTTTTTAGTTGTTGTCATTGGTTCTTGCATTTGGGAATTTGGTGTTTTTTTTTTTTTTTTTTTTAATAATGCTGTTGTTTGGGATACTTGTTTCTTGCATTTGGGAATTTGGGTTTATGTTGTTTTGATACATTCTTGGCAAAGTTTTGATCTTTTGATATTTTTGTCATTGGTTCTTGCATTTTGGAATTTGGGTTTTAATGCAATGTGAATTCTTGGTTTAGATCTATACTAACATAGGACATAGATTCCCAGCAGTGTGTTGTTTGTTAAAATTGTTTCTTTGGATATCTTTGGGAATCTGGTTTTAAAAGATGAATGTTTTTGGAGTCTAAACACTGAGGTTTTAGCTAAGGTTCTATCGAAAACTGTCTCTCTGCCTTCTCAAGATAGGGGTAAAGACTGCAAACGACCCGTCTGACTACACTGTTTTGTTGTTGTTGTTAGCTATTGGAAATATCCTCTCTACCTTCTCAAGTTAGGGGTAAAGTCTACGTACACTTTACTCTCTCCAGACTCTACCTCCCGCTGTTTCTTTTTTTTGTTGTTGTTAGCTGTAGTTTCGGAAACAGCCTCTCTGTCTTCTCAAGGCAGCGGTAAGGTCCGCGTACACCATACCCTCCCCGACTCCACCTGTGAGATTACACTGGGCTTGTTGTTGTTAGCTATAGTTTTGGAAACAATCTCTCTGTCTTCTCAAGAGGTAAGGTTAACGTCTGCACACATTCTAACCTCCCCAGGATCCATTAGTAGGATTACACTAGGTTTGTTGTTGTTAGCTATAGTTTTGGAAACAACCTCTCTACCTTCTCAAAATAGGGTTAAGGTCTACTAGACTCTTTCCTCCCTAGACTCCACCAGTGTGATCACACTGGGTTTGTTGTTGTTAGCGGTAGTTTTGGCGGGTGATAGCATTGGAAGCAGAAGTTAGATGTTGAGTCTTGAAAAGGGTTCTGAGCAGAAACTATGATTTAGCATCAAAATGGCAAAAGACACACTTTAAAGTGTTACTGAACTTAGTGTGAAATATGAGAAGTATTTTTGGACATAGGGAGTAATTTGTTAGATCCCTCGCATAAAGAAAATTGTTCTTTCTTGTTCTTGTATCCTTTCTATATATTGCTTGTTGGATGGGATTTTATCGTTCTAACTTTCAAAATAGATAGTCGTTTGCTTCAAAATGCATGTAAAAGATTCCATCTTTCCTCTAATCATCGTATCTAGGATCTCCTTAACAAACACAAGTTGTTGGGCTCATTGAAATTCTTGAATCTCTTGCAAACATATGTATGTTTCTGTGGACTGTAGCCATAGGTTTGCATATATTTGTATAGATGGACGGTTTTCTGTTTATAAGTTGATGTAGATGGACTTGATATGTAATGTGGGAAAAGGTTCTGATGTTATCAGTTAAAGCATCAACTTTCCTTTCTTGCGCTATAGTATTATATCGAGTATTGGTATCTTAGGCTCCTCTTTTAACTGTACCTTAAATCATCTAAGGACAAATACATAGTGATGCTGACGAGATGTTGGATGTTCTTTTGTGAGATTGTGACTGGTGGGAAATTTGGCTGCTACGGTAAACATGTGGTGGACTCCACAGCAGCTCAATGGTGCTGAAGAAAGATAAAAGCCTTTTCAGACTCAGTGACTTTGGGGTTGGGGTGTTTTTCCCAGTTAGCGAAATGAGCAACTTTAAACCTTTCACGATAACGTAGTCCTTAGAAAAAAATTGTTTTTTTTATGAACATAAAATTTTCGATGGGAGGACATTAACAATCAACTATCACTGAGATTACATCTCGCATTTTTTTTATGCCTTCGGTAATTTTGACAGCAAGCCGTATGTGCTTGTAATACAGCATAATTCTTATTGAGAGATGCTATTGATCAGATATTTATTTCTCCACCTCCAGAGATCCACCCAAGCATATATGGGTCAAGACAAAAGTATTGGGAGAAGAAAATTGTTTCGGTAGATAAATAACTAAATTACTTTAACCATAATATATGTTGGATCAAATATTACTTAAAAATCCTATCCGATGGATCAAATAGAGATTCTTCCATGTTGAAGCCCTTAGCTCTACTTGGTGCGTTCTTATTTATTTTACGTAATTTCAGAGATTATGGAGCTGGAAGTTACTGATATCTGTATGGACAAGGAGCAAAACGGTAGCATAAGTTACTGTGATGGTGCTTCTCCAGATTCAAGTTGCCTAATTGACAGTAATCAAGATGTTCAGTCACCCAAGCTTATTATTGGGGAGCACGAAACTGATATGCTGAAAGAGAGTGTTGAAACGAAGGAGTATGAAGTGAAGGAATGCACAGCTGAAGTACCAGTTGAGATATCCAAACGTGAAGTTGAAAGTACCGAGGAACAATATACAAAGGACTCAAAATGTGAGATTGAATCTCCTATAAAGGAGAACAACTCTGAAGTACGAAAATTAAAAGATGATAACAAGAGATCAAGAACCTCAGTGAAATCGGCAACCAAATCTGCTGCTGGAAACTGCAAAACAAAGTGTACAGTTCCTCAACCATTTGCTTTGGCAACTGAGAAGCGTGCGTCTCATGGAACTCGTCTCGTTGGAAATGATGCAGACAATGCCAATTTTAAGACACCCGAAGCCAATAATGTGCGAGTCCCAAGTACGAAACAAAACAAGGTTAGTGTCCTATGAAGATTTTTACCTTATCTGTTAATCCTTATATCATTAAGGGGAGAGGATCCATCAATATGCACTTGATCTTTGAAACGATATTGCCCTCGTGTTCCCTCTTGGCTGATGAAAAGCTTCATCCTAAATGTGTTTCTGCTTCAGAAAAGTTAATGCGTAGCGATTACGCTAGCGTCCTATGGATCTGTTTGCCTGTTTATAACTGATTCCCTGGCTGTTGTATTTCTGTTCAGATCTCCTCAGCAGTTGCAACTAGGAAGCCGCTACAGCCTGATAACAAAAAGCATTCTGATGAAGAAGACTCATGCTCAGTTATTTCTTGGTATCCATTTTCCCCCCTGATTTAGCTTAATAAGGTCTGTGCTGTTTCTAATGTGTTCCGTTGTCTTATGATGCTGCATTTCTGTTTGATAATTTATCCACCCTGAGAAGTGCTACGCTACCAGCAAGAAAATCCAGGGCCACTGTTGCAGCAGCTCCTGTATTCCGATTATCTGAACGTATAGAGAAAAGGAAAGAGGTACATATTGATTTACTGGATTACTGAAAATCCTAATCTAGTTCCATGTTTCATCAGATTGCAACCTTGTTTTTCTTCTCGCTCGCCCCTTTTTAATTGAACAAGAACAACAATGAAAGAGGAACTTTCCTAAAATGTCTAAAAATATATTGGTTAGTTCTTACATTGATTCTCTTTCAGTTTTACTCGAAATTAGAGGAGAAACATCAAGCTTTGGAGGCTCAGAAAATTCAGTGGGAGGCAAGGACGAAGGTGCTTCTTATTGCTACTACAGCTATCACTTGTTATGCTTAGTATAAGAGCATATCCTACCAAAAAACAAGTAATGAATATCTCAACACTCAACTTCAAACATATGAAATTACTTTTCTTTTGTATCTTCAATTATTAGGAAGAGAGGGAAGCAGCTATAAAGCAACTGAGAAAAAGTCTGATGTTTAAGGCAAACCCAATGCCGAGCTTCTACCATGAGGGGCCTCCACCAAAAACTGAATTGAAGAAGGTAATACATAAACTCGTGGTATCAAACTTACACAGACATGTACTCCCTTAGTTTCAATTTGTTTGTCCTATTTTTCTTTTTAGTCCGTTTAAAAACGAATGCCTCTTTTTCATTCTAACTTTCCACATAGCACGTTTATGACCACAAGATTAAAGGGCATTTTGGTATATTCTTATATATATTTAGTTTAAGATTACAAGATTCAAAAGTCTTCTTTGTGTTCTTGAACTCCGTGCTGAGTCAAAACCGTACTAACAAATTGAAATAGAAGGAGTCATTTGTAGCTGAGGTATTCACCAAAATTTTGATCTGCAGTATAACATTTACATATTTTTGAGCAGCTTACAGTGTCACATTGCAGATAATGTTTCACCCAAATATTAATATCCCAGTCCAAGGGATATAACCACCTTCTAATTTTAAAATCTTATTTCTTTGAACTGCAGGCACCGCCAACCCGTGCGAAATCACCGAGGTTGGGTAGAAGGAAGAGCTGCAATGACTCAGTTGGTTTAGACAAAGAGATGGGAGCTTATGATCGAGGAACTCGCCGCAGTCTTGAAGTTAACAATGAAAATGATGCTTTTGGTTCAAGAAATAGGAAAGACCGCTTAAATATTCAGAATGGTACTTCCATTTACAAATTTAACAATGAAGCTAATCATGCAGGGGAGATAAATGAATCGTATATGACTAAGATGCGTGAAGAAATGAATATGGACATTACTGTTCATTCTTGAGCCTTTTGTGAGTCTTCTAATTTAATAAACTTAAGAACTTCTCTTTTCGTGGTTTTGCTTCTTGTAACGCTGCAAGGATTGTGCATTTGACTGCGTTCAAAACTGCAAAAGCCTTTTTTGCAGTCGTTTGTGTAACTTTTATTTATGAAGTGTAAATTTCTGTAAGTTATTTCCAATGATTGTGTAAAGTGACTTCATTTTCTTGTAATCTATCTATGAAGAAGCTGCCTACCGCAAAATTCATATATAAGTGGAACCTCCACTTTGTATATTGCATTCTTATTGTACTGTGTATATTGCAGTTATGCCATTGTGATCTTAGTATTATCTGTCTGTCTCTTGACGTAATTCACATTCTTGCCTTGGTGTAGTCAGCATTTCAGGTGATGAAGTTTCAAAAAGAAAAGGATGTCATGTTTATTTATTTGTAATGTGTAGTTTGTTCGACGTGCCCCTTGACAGGATTGTTAGAGTGGGTTAAATTCTCACATTGGTTAGGGAATGGAATATTGGTAGTTTGCTTATATGGACTTGGGTATTTCTCCCCCCTTGAGCTAGCTTTTGAGGTTGAGTTACGCATACGTGTCACACTTCTACATGGTATCAGAGCAAGGACATGAAAGGGGGTGTTAGGGTGGATTTGAGTCGCGCATTGGTTGGGGAATGGACAGGTGGTTTGCTTATATGGACTTGAACAATCCTCTGCTCACAAGCTATAGTTTTTGGGGTGGAGTTACGTATAGGTGTCTTATAAGGATCAACCTTAATGTTATTATCATGGTCATTCTATTTTTGAAATTATTATATCAAAATTCAAAATTTGTTGATTTTGTTAGTGTTTTTTCACGTATATATTTGTATTTTGTCTCGAAAATACGAGGTTCTATTGAACCATTCTTCAAAAGCTCCATCCACCTCTGAGAGGACGGAAGCCGCGGGGAAACAAAGTGAGGAAAGGCCCTTTAAGATGTCTTAGTGGTACATACACTGTTGTAAATATAGTGTAAAGCACATTCTATTTTAAGTGTTTCTGTGCATAATGTGCAAAAGATGATCTTTGGAATTAGCATTTTATGTGTGGAAGCTAAATCACCAGTCAAAAAAGTGATTAGTCTTTCAATTATGTTTGCTTTTGAAATAGTCCTTGACTCTAAACATTAGTTTATGAATTTATGTTCTTCAATTGGCTCTAAGCTATGTTTCTTAAGGTCTTTGAATTGAATTTAGATACCATTCCAACAGGGTATAATCTAAGAGTACATCTTCTCGTCCATCGCTGTTTTGTCAAGTTGGTACATGTGTCTCTTAACTTTTAGAGTTTCAACTCCTGAGTTTCCGGATACTCGTGAACCTTGCGGCTTGAGATATGGTGCTAAAAGTCTCGTACTCAGCATCAATGTCAATGCTGATACTAAACAAGTTGTACTATACTATTTTGTTATTTGGATGTGCAATTTTTTTCCAGAAAACTAATCATTATGATGAGTAGATAGATCTGCAATGTCAACCTTGTGAAACATGTACCTTTTGTCCTTCTCTTGTTTGCTGTTGAGTTTTATTAGTCTCTGGAGATTTAACCCTTTCCTTAGTCAACTTGATTTGCTTGTGGAAGCCAGTACTTGGTTGATTTGCCTGTACTGAAAAGCAAAGTGTAGACCTTAGACGGTCTCGATATCGGATAAAGGAGGAGGATTACAGTAGGTTGACAGTCAACTTAAAACAGTCAAACTATGACGAATGGAAAGGCAACAAGGTATAGTTTTGCTTTGTTAATGGATGTTTAACTCAAAACACAATAGCTAGCTCATGAGGCGAGAATAGTCAAAGACCGATCCATTCTCTCAGCCAATGTGGGCCCCGAATTAGACATTGGTTGCGCGAACAATATTGAATAATCCAAAAATAGGAAGGGTTTAGTTTTGATACTACGTTAAGAAAATGGTAAAGTTGCTTTTACGTGACCAGGAGGTCACGACTTCAAGCCTTGGAAACAGTCTCCGGAAGAAATGCAAGGTATGACTACGTACAATACACTCTTGTGGTGGGGTCCTTCTCCAGACCCTGTGCATAAAAGGAGCTTTAGTGCATCGAGCTGCTCTTTTTTACTGCGTTAAGAAAATAGACCTTCGATCTAACTCAGTTCCAAGGAAAGATACGCAAAGCTTCTATTCAAGTTATCAAGCTAACACATGCCCTTTGTCGACCATTGGGCTCATCCTCAATACTGATAAGGTTTTTGGGTTAACCCAGTTGTTTGCCGCCTTCCTTTTTGACACCACGTCAAGAAAATAGATTCTGGACCTAACTCAAATACAAAAAATTAGTTATGAAACAAAACCTACCTAAAATCATGCAAGCAAACAACTGTTAATTCCCTTAATCAACGTGGGACACTTAACAATTACACCAACCATAGAAAAAAGAATTACTCATTGCTTAATGCTAGGTGTAGCTCCAATCATAGCTATTAGCTAGGTTTCTCTGAAATTATTGCTCAAAAGTTTTTTTATGAAGTGATCATTCAATAATTAAGCTTCTAAAAAAGAAGTATGAACAGGAAAAATTAGGAAATTACTGTTAATGACAATCTTATAGTCAAGATTAGAGTCCCTAAGATACATGTTACTATGGACCACATTATTTACTTTTTACTTCATTAGCCTTTGTTTGTTTCGACTCATTTGGTGGGGCAAGTTTAAGTTATTGGTTGGGTGCGGGTTGAATTCTTTATATTTTTGAAGAATTTGATACGAACGCGATAACATTTTCGTAGTTTTTGAAGAATTTGATACGAACGCGATAACATTTTGGTACGATTGAAGCACCACAAAATTTAAGTATTGAATATGATTATGCCATTGAATACCAATTAGCACAAATGCACTTTCAAGATTGTAGATGCGATAATATTTTCGAAGAATCTGAGTAATACGGGATTTAAAGTATTGAATCCGACTCTTTGAATACCAGTTAGCACAATGTCACCTTCAAGATTTTGAAGTGCACTTGCAATTTTGGTGATCGAGCATGAATATGATAATATTTTTGAAGGATTCAAGCTATGTAGAATTTAAGTATCGAATCCGGCCCATTGAATACCAATTAGCACAATGCCATTTTCGAGATTTTAATATGCACTTTATATTTTTGGAGATCTAAGACGAGTACAACATTATTTTCAATGAAAATAACATAAATATATATCTTAACTTATCTTATTTACACAAACTCCCACCCTTACAAAGTAACTAAAAAATCTCAATTAATTATGTATCTTCGTTGGATGTATCAAGAGCTAATTGTGTATCTCGACTGACCCAAAATCCCAAAAAAAGTATCGGGAGCTAATTATCTATCTTTACAAAGGAAAAAGAATGTATCTTCGTTACATGTATCAGAAACTAATTATATATCTCGACAGACCCAAAATTATGATTTTCAGTAATCATGCAAAATATCTATATTTTCTATAATTAAGCTTCAAACTATCGAAATTTATGTTATTTGTCGTACTTTTAAAGGATTCGAGCAATATAAAATTTAAATATTGAATCTTGATTCATTAAATAAAGTTAGCATAATGTCATTTTCAAGATTTTTAAGTGGACTTAACTTTGAGAACAGTAAGTACCATCCTACACAAGTAACATCACATGATAACCAACCCTACCTATTCTCCTTTACTCTTTTTGTTGGACTTAGATCTGCAAAAGCTTTAATTAGGCAACTGATTTTGCCTTTTCATTTAAGTTTGGAATCATTCTATCTTGGCAACACCACCAACAAATTCGGTGTATTTCCACCGAGTGAAGTCTGGGGAGGATAAAATATACAAAGTCCATACGACTACTTCAGATGGAGTAGAGAAGTTGGTTCCGATAGACCTCGGCTCACAACAAATAACAGTATGACAAACATAAAAGCATACAACAAAATGAAATTCATTCTATCTTGGCACAACAACAACAAAAAAAAATAATACTGTTTTTCTTCTCTAAGAATTATGTACATTTCTTAAGAAAAACATATCATTTGCCTTTATTATAAGAGTATTGGTCTATATTACCTTTTATTTCTTCTTAAAGAATCTAACTTAATTAAATAATTGGTAGATTATTAAGAATAAATTTGATAAAAAAGACTACCTGTTTTTCTAAAACACAAAATATTTTAAAAAAAATTCAGTTTGCAAAATGATCACCTTGAGTCATAGTTCAAATATATATCCTTTATTGCACTCCCCTTTTTAGTTCATACAATAGTTCTAGAGTCTCTTTGGATGAAATGAACTTATTGTTTTTGACATATAGGTTAAAAATTATAAGATTTCTGATTTCTGATTTTTTATTTTAGCTTAAAAAATAGTGCTCAAAAACACTTTTTATTTTATTCAAAAACTATATAATTGCTTAAAGACTATTTTGACTTAAAAGCATTCAAAATAAGTCAATTCAAACCGATTCATCGTAACATTTTTTTTACGAGAAAATTATAAAAATGGTTCCTTATAGTTGGATAGATTCAAAATAATCTCTTAAATATATTTTTGATCAATTTTTATTTCTTTACTAAAAGTTATTATTTTGAGCCTGCCTCCAAATATAACAAACCAAGTTTTTCATTTTCTAAACTTTTTACTTAAAATAGGGTTGTTTGAAAACATGGCTTTTGTAGGGTGGGCAGGGTAGGTAGGGCTAAAGGCCTAGATTTTATTTGTTACGTTTCGTTTTATCATTGTCAATTTGATTAAATTTCAGAGCTAAATTACAGTAGATTAATTTAATATTTTAAATTTTAAATTTAGATGTTCAAAAATTACAGGAGAAATATTACAAGTTGTAATTTTTCTCATATTAATATGATGTAAATATATATCTTAAAATGTTGATCAAAATTCATGCAGATCATCTCTTGAAAAGCGAAATGTGACAAGTAAACTTGAACGGGGGAGTAATTGTTTAGAAATATTAAATTTAGAGTTTATTAAATTGTAATTTAGATGCAAATGGTCTTTAACTCAAACTAAATTTGTAAATGGTCTAAGTCCACACCCCCTAATTAATTAAGTTTATCCTTGATGTGTAAAATTAATTGACGGTATACTCTATATATACCCATAATTTTTCTTAGCAATATATAATATTAAATAAAAATTGTCAATTCTTGATAATATGTTATTAAGATTAATCTTAATTAATTGTGAAGGCAATTGATCTTTGACTCCCCTTTAATTACTAAACTTATATAGACTAATCATTGTAAAAATGCAAATAGTCATAACTTTCCCTAACTAAAACTTACCCAATCAAAATTATTGAAATAGTTTTTCTTTTTTTTACTGTTCAAAATTAAAATGAATTCTTAAAAATAGAAAAGAACTATAAAAGTATTATTAGCTAGAAAAAGCAAAAGAGCAAAATAGTTATTTTTCACGTATAATTAAGGGCCCTATAAATATGTCATGCATGGTCCCTTACACTAAACCAAAATTCTCAACTTCAATAATATTATATTTCATATCACTACTACTATTTCTTCTTCTTCTTCTTCTTCTTCTTTACTCCAAAGTGAAATATTAGGGGAAAATCAAGATTTTGTTGAGGAGAGTGATGTCTGGTTCGAAATCATTCTATAGAAAGTTAGTGAGGATCGATCGATCCAATTATTGGTGTCTGGGTCGTCGAACCTTATGTATGTACGAAAAGTAAGTACAGTATATATCTTCTAGACCATAGAGATGTCTAAATTCTGGATCCGTCACAGATTATAGATTGTTTGATCAATCAATTTGATGAGTGATTTCGGACCAGGCTTCATTCCCCTCAACGTACTTTAAGAGCTTTTCATCTTCAATGTGATACTTATACTTCCCTTAATATAATTTCTTCCTCTTCTTCACACCCAAAGTGACATGTTAGGGAAAAACCAAGATTTTGTTGCGGAGAATGTTGTCTGGTTCGCAATCATTCTATAGAAAAGTTAGTGGCGGATCCAGGGTTTCAAGTCGTTAATCCTATCCACCACAGACTTATAAGATTGATCAATCAACTTAATGAGTGATTTCGGACCAGGCTTCATTCCCCCCAACTCTAAGAGTTCTTCATCAATATTGTGCCATCAAAACATTAGCTAGAAATTAATCACACATGTTTTTGTCTATAGTCTTATATATCCTTCATTTACGATATTAATCATGTGATTTTTTTTTTTTTTATGTGTGTTTAACAGCTAAATCAGGAAGATTCAAATCAAACGAAGAGATTGATGTCACCATGTTATTTACTTATATACTATTTTATTATTCACTATTAGTACTACTACTACTAGATCATCATTCACTCATTCCTTTCCTTAAAAAAATTACTTCTAACTTTTTGGGTATTAATCTAGTGATATTGGCTGGTCTGTGCCATTATATTGATTTTACCTAAAATGGGAACAAATTAAGAAAATGTTAATTAGAACGTCAAGATTATTCAGCATATATTATAAATAATTATATTCGGACCAGGCTGTTTCCGATAGACCCCCGGCTCAGGACATATAGTAGTTCCTTAGGACTATGTATAAAATTAATACGAGTACTGTGTTTTGATTTACAATTGAGAAACCCACATAACTAATATATGTATTGGTTATGAGGAAATTTGTGTGTAGAATAGAAGATGGAATAACTAATACATGTGTAAGTAAAACATGAATAACTAACCGTAGATCACTAATCACTACATAAAATAATACATAAATTTTCTCATAGCTAATTCATGTATGAGGGAATCCGTGTACAATCATGAATAACTAAACCGTAGATAACTAATCACCGCATGAAATAATACATAAATTTCTTCATTACTAATTCATGTATTATTAATATCTGCATAACTTTAACCAACTAGCTAACGACCCCAAGTGTATATCTATATCTATGAATTGTCACATTTTTTATTAATGAGAACTTTAGTCTCCATTTATATCTTTCTATGCTTTTCACCAAATTCATTGAAAAACAAGGGATTGTGTGTAGTGTGAAAACATGACATGATTGGACAAAAGAGAAAGTTTGGAATAGAAACAAAAGTTGGGTTAGGTTTTCACCTTTTTATACAGTTATTATGAAGAAGATTCTAATTACTTTTAATTATAAAACACCTTTACTTGTAGAGAGTTGCAAAGAATATCATGTTTTCTGTTAGGACTTTAATTTTCTTTTCATTATTTCATATCAGTCAATGATGGCTTATAGCTGCATGAGACTTAGAAGATATTTTTCTTTTCTTTGTACGTTCCGTTCGAAGTTCAAAATTGATTACTCGATTAATTTATATTGGTGTTGCTTATAAGAATCCAGAAAATTAAAAAAAAAAAACTTTAATATATATTAGAACTTTTCTCATACCTAATGTTCCAATCTAACTCCCCGACACACACCCTGCTCAGTGGCGGCGGAGCCACCTTTGATTCAGGGTTTATCCGAACCCTCTTGGATGAGAAATTATACTGTTTTTATATTATTTTTACATGGTTAAAAGTAATTTTTATGCATATATAGTAGATGTTATTGAACCTCTTTCGACTAATCCGTATGGCATAATACATAAATATGATCCTAAACTTGACACCAAATGATAATTTTGACCTTAAACTTTGATAGTGCACAAATACGACCTTTAACTATTCAAAACTGCACAAATATGACCTCCGATCCTAGGTGGCAAAAACGCGTGTTGTCAACACAAAACTGGGCGCATCAAGCTAAAAATTTGAGTGTTCCAACAGTAAAAAAAGAGAGGGTAAAATGACTATTATGCCCTTATTAATTCCTTTTTATATATTTAAATGACTTTTCACTATTATTTTTTCATTATTTTCAACTCAAAGATGAAATTATATTAATAATAAATAAAAAAAATTATAGTTTTAATAAATAAATAAATTATAGCAACTCCACCACTGACGTTGCTCCCACCCGATCCACCAAAACCACCCCACGCCTAATACCCCCACCCCCCACCCCCACCCACACACCCCTCATTGTGTTTTTCTAGGTTATATATAATGCTTTTTGAATAAACTTTCTACTTATAAAATACAAAAACAAGAAGAAAACTTCAAAAAAAACATTTTTCATTCACACCCTAACACCTAGCTACTGTAAGTCTGTAATTTTGTGAACTTTTTACTACAATTGTGGGGCATGTTGTGTTGCGTTTGCATGAAAATCTAGTACTAGCTAGACCATCACGTGGCTTTACTCTAGACGTTAATTAATAATCTTGTCTTATCACCAAGCTGTATGACGTTTTCAATTAAACTTTCCGTTAGTCAATGAGGCCAATATAATTAATCAATCGTCTAGAGATGGGTAGTGGGGTCAAACGTTACACTTTAATTTATTTTGAAGAAAGATATTAAGTTAAAAGAAAAAAACTCAAACATGTCATTCAACTATTAGAAATGATTCATTTATGTTATCAGTTAAAAGTTTGATTTATTCATGCTATCGTCGTTACAAAACCAACTCATTTATGCTATCCTTTTAACGGTGAGTTTTCATAAATAGCTTTGCCACGTGGCCTCTTATTAGAAGTTCAAGTTATTAAATTGGATCCACTAATTTGATCCATAAATAGTAATTAAATTTGGGAACCACTAAAATTTGTTTGGAGCATACACAAAGCTGCATACAATTACAACCACGTGTAAACAAACTTTAATTGCAATTTTCTTGTCAAGTATAGATGAGAAATTTAATTACTATTAATGGATCAAACTTTTAGTGCGTCCAATTTTGAAAATCATTGTTAAAAAATAATAGCATGGAGGAGCTGGTTTTATAACGGTGATGACATGAATGAATCGAACTTTTAACTGATTGCATAAATGAGTCATTTTTAATAATTCAGTGGCATATTTGAGTCTTTTTTCTTAAATGAATTAATAAGTCGTGAATTCAAACTTTAAGTATTGTAAACTAGGAAACTTAGCCGCGCTTTGCGCGACCATAAAATACGTTATTAAATATATATTATTTGATCTATTTTAATATATTAAAAATAATCAAAAAACCTTAAATTGTGAAACTCAACCGTGAAATATTTTGATTGTATACATTAATATCAAACACATGTTGTATCATATTAATATACAATTAAAAAAAAATACTTTTTTCATCCCAATAGTATAATGTGAATCTTTTCAGTGTCCAGATATTGTAAATTTGTGGTCAATTGAATCCATTTTGTTATCATCGTGTTCTAATACATATTCAATATAGCAAAAATATGTTTATTTCATGGAATCTAAAATAATTGAAAGAAAAGCATCAATGATTTACACATAACTATTTAATAATTAATTGTCACATTATATATTACATATATAAAAAAAAAGGATTGAAAATGAAATTATGCATAATTGTTCACATTTAATGTATATTATTAATGGTAGTGGTAAAATGAGAAAAGTTGATTAATTCTATCCTAATTTAGTAGGTGATCAATTAATATGAGACATTTATTAGTAGTAAAATGACAAATTAAAATGTAATGGAGAAAGTATTATTTATGAGCACTTTTTGTATGTACCGTATTCTAAAGAACCCCAAAGTCTTCTAATATATCTATTTAACTTTTTTCTTCCACTACAATATTATTTTATTTTAAAAATTGTTTCAATCTATTATGAGATCAAACTTTTTCATTATCCTATAGTTACTTATTTCTTATGCATTTTATATTTTTTTCTAATCATAATACGTAATAAAAATGTTTACTTACTTCTCTTCAATAAAGGAGAAAGACAATTTCATTTCTCAATTATTTTTTTCTACAAATGAAATATGCAAAGAAGCAAATTAGGTTTTAATATTAACTAAAAAGTAATTTTTAATAATATTTCAAAAACTAAAAAGGTGAATAGACGTATAGCTTCATATCGAACCATCTAAATTAGTGAAAGGTTGAAAACTATAGAGAGAGATCATAAACTTATACATCAATTTTTGGAGGTTATAAACATGTCTAGATCATAAACTTATACATCAATTTTTGGAGGTTATAAACATGAAAGGTTACACTGAAAATTATGATTATCATTAAGAACAAAACTAATAAAGATAATTAAAGGTGGAGGTTAAGAGTTTTAATGAAAGATTGTCAATTATTTATAGAGAGAACTATTATAAATTTATACATCAATTTTGGAGGTTATAAACATGAAAGGTTACCTTGACAATTATGAGTAACATTAAGAACAAAACTAACAAAGATAATTAAAAGTGGAAGTTAAAAGCTTTAGTGAAAGATTGTCAATTATTTATAGAGAAAAGTATTATAAATTTATACATCAATTTTGGAGGTTATAAACAGGAAAGGTTATATTGGCAATAATGAGTATCATTAAGAACAAAACTAATAGAGATAATTAATGGTGAAAGTTAAGAGCTTTAGTGAAAGATTACCAATTATTTATAGAGAGAAGTATCATAAACTTGTACTATAATTTTGAAGGTTATAAACATAAAAGGTTAAGTTGACAATTATGAGTATCATTAAGAACAAAACTAAGAGGAGAGAAATTGAAAAGAATACAGTAACCGCTACAATAAAATGAAAAAGTCATCATAACGTATAAGAAATAATAGTGACAATTTAGTGCTTTTTTCTAGAATAAAGTGAATATATATATATATATATATATATATATATATATATGCAAAATCTAACTATACCATACTATAAACAAAATCTAATAAAACTACATGAAATATCTCCTTCTTTGATCTTTTTTCTCGTTTTCTCCATGTTAAATTTTCAAATGTAATAGAGTGTTATATTTTTCATGAAGTAAAATATCTCAAAATTATACATTAATTTTTGGAGGTTATAAGCATGAGAGATTAAGTTGGCAATTCCGAAATCATTAAAAATAAAATTAATAAAGATACCAATTAAAGGAGAAAGTTAAGAACATTATCAAATTCATGTGCATGTTTTTAGATTAGTTGCCAAATTTTTAGTTATTTCTACTTAAAAATACAAAAGTATTGAAATCTAAATTAAATTCTTATCAACAAAAAATGTACTATCTTTTTTCTCCTTTGAATGTTACTATTCTTAAACTAAAATAAGTTCCATTTTACAATAGTAGCTCAGTAGCACTTTAATAAATGTGAAAATAGAGCTTTTAAAACTATAGATTTTATACAATAATAAATAAAATAATTAGCGTTAGTAAATATTGATTTTATCTTACTTGGATTGTCCAAAATTAATTAGATATTGATATGTTTGTGGCTAGAATGATAAGGATGCAAGACTTGAAAGAAAAAAAAGAACGTCATTAATAGAGAGCAATTGGGAAACAACGTTGAAAGAAGAATTAAATAAAAAAGTGAATCATATTTGAAAGGAGTTTCCTAACAACACAAACCTACAAAGCTAGTTCGAAAAAGAACCATCTTTTTCAAGTGAAATGAATATGGAAACAACTCCAGCAAAACATTCAAATTTGTTGCAGTATTGCGACAAAATATAAGGATTCATTATCCTTGATCTCAACACCGAATGAGCCCTTGGTAGTCCAGATACTTACATAACATAGAATAAGTTAAAACAACTCAAGAATAAACTACAACTCAAATTGAAAAGGAAACTACAATTAGCCGAAAGATATTTAAAAAATGTAGTAAGCTAAACGAATTTTTCCTTCTGATAAATTCAAAATGCATCGTGTAATTAGTACTTACATATATTCTTTCACGCAGGAGTATTGTATTACATTGTAAATGAAAAATTTACCTTAAACAACAATGAAAAAGAAAGAAAATTCTCTACTGCTAACTTCAATCAAAATTTAGCATTTTCATTGATTGACTCATATTATAAAAGATCAAGAGTAGAAATCAAACATGAAGGAAGGAGAATAGAAATGTACATTCAATACTTCATGATTGTTATTTATAGATTAGTTGAGCCAGAAAGAAAAAAGTTCAAGAGACATGTTTTTAAATGGAGAATATAAATAGATGGAGTTTTTTTGTAACCTATGAATATACTAATTAAATAAATAAATGTGATAGAAATTTTTGAACAAATTGATCAATGCAAAAAATGAAAGAAATTTTTTTAAAACATCACAAAAAGATAAATATGAATAATTGCTACAGTAGAGTTACTGCCAGAGGTTCTGGTTGGGGTATTCGTTCCAAATTATACCTTTTTGGGCTCAAAATGAAATCTCTGATTGTAGTTAGGAGTATTACCCCTTTTATACTGAGGACCTGAACTGGTGGAAGCTGAAAAAATAACAGAATCATTGGAGAAGCTAGAAATATGAGGGGAGCTTTCCTTTTGGTGCTCATCATGCTGCAACATTGAGTAAGCTCTACTAATAGATGGTAAGGGAGACATCATGAGGATGTTTGTTTTGCAAGAGGAATAACATTTATTCAACCCACTCAAGAACTGGAATAATTGTTGCTCCTCTAAGAGTTTTGTTAAAGCTCCACAAGTACAAGTGGGACCTATATAAGTTGTATGTAGCTCATCCCATAAGTTTCTCATTTTGGTGAAATATGTTGCTATATCGGATAATCCCTGACTAGTGGCACTAATTTCATGTTGTATTTGAATGTATTTGGATCCATTTGACTGACCAATCTTTCATTTAGGTCGTTCCAAATTTCCCTAGCTGTATTATACCCTATGAGGCTAAGAGCGATGTTCCTAGAAACGGAATTGGTCATCCAAGCAATGAGCATGTCGTTACATCGTTCCCAACCTTGGTAATATGGGAAATCCTCTGAAGGTTGACGATTTCGTCCAATAATAACACCAAGCTTGTTCTTTGCAGAAAAAGCAACAAGCATACTCCTCCTCCAAACGACGAAACCATTTCCATCAAAAGGAGGAGAAACTAAAGGTGTATTTGAATTGTCTGAGGGATGAATATAGAATAAATGAGAAGGATCAATCGAAAAAGGCGTAAATCCCTCAGTTCTAGCGGAAGCAGATGAGGTATTTGTGATATTATCTATTTTAGACGACAAAGACAACAAATTTTGGTACAGAGATTCAAGATTATCAAAATTGCCAACAACAATTCAACACAGCTATCAAAATCAACAATTCAACACAAAATCACCAGCAACAATTCAAGAGTCACCAGAAGACTTCCACAATTCAACGCAGTTACCAGAAAACTTCAACAATACCACCATCAACGACTTCAACACAATCACCAGAAACTAAATCTCGAAATACAAAAATTTAGAGGGATATTACCGTGCTTCTTCGAAAACTTGAAGAAGCAAAGCCTTGTTCAACATAAATGTACGGAATTTCACCGGAAAACCAAACGTCGCCGGTGAATTTCGTCAGAGAGACCCTTTGAGTGTAGGATCGGTCGATAGAGGACAACGAGTACTACTCGAAACCTGTCTCTGATACCATGTTAGATGAAGAAACTCGCAAAATCGCCATGGATTTCGTCGACTGAAAACTCAAAATCGAAAGAGAGAAAGAGAGAGAAAAAGTAAAGATATTTTCTTATTTCTGTGTACTTTCAGAATCTTACATCAACATAACTTTTACGTAAAAATGAATATGCAACAATACAATTTTGAAAATGTAAACTTGGGTCTTTTGTCAACAAACAAACTAATCTGGTTTTGTTCTTATTGGGCCGCTTCATGTGGCCCAACGGCCATGTCAACAACACAGATATTGGGTAGTGGAATAACTGAAAATGGCTTCTTAAACAACGATATATATATATATATATTAAACAACGAAAATGAAGTGTGCAAACATCTGAAAGAAATGTTAATACAAGTGGCGCTCCTCAGGAGTTCCATGCAAGGATCACGAGGATTGTGATTTGTAATGTACAAACAAGAAAATAATTTCATCTGTAGAAAAAAGCACAAAACTTTCATGAGGAATGTGTTTTATTATCTTGTACTACTCTGCTACTTGCACCAACATTTCTTCCATATACATGTTTTTGATATATATATATATATATAATTACAATTAATTTGCATGTTGAGATTCATATTTTGAATATACATTTTATTGAATCTGAGTTGTGTCACCTTTTTACCATCAAAATATTATTCTTTTTGTGATGATAAAGAATTAAAGATGCAGGTATTAATTTAGTAGCAGATTTAATGATTTTTGGTTGTCTTAAAGAATAATGATATTTAGGAGAAGATTTAAAATTTCTCGTGCAAGTCACGTGACTAAAGTGTGAGAATTGTTCACTTCTAAAATGTTCATGAGGATTATACTTTTATTAAGTGGCACCCCTCACGAGAACTCGTGATCTCAATGTACAAGGCGATCGTCCTTGTGATCTTTGCAGGGGACTCGATAGCTTTTCATAAATATATTTAATTAATTCGAGTTGTGCCATTCTTTTAACACACAATATTATTTCTTTTTTTTTTTTTGGTGGTGAAAAAGATAATACAAACTTACTAGTAGATTCAATGATTTTGGTCGACTTAAAGAAGGATGATATTTAGATGAAGCTTTGAAATTTCACATGCAAATCATGAAACTAAAGTTTGAGAATTGTTCATTTCCAAGATAGATTTGTGACTTTTATTGCTTATAGGAATATCGCAAAGGTGTAATATTTAAGTTGTGTATATACTTTAGGGATATTTTTCTATTTTTGTTATTCTAGCCAATTATGGCACAAAATAGTGGTGAGGTGTAACTTTTTTATTGGTTAATATTTTGGTATGGATCTGATTAATGGACTAGTTTTCTGATTGTAAAATAGGCTATTTTTTAATTAGAATTATCTATTTTAGGTTTTGTGTTCCAAAGTTTAATTCTAAACTAATGTACGTACCCGCGCGATGCGCTGATAATATATTAAAATATTATTTCTTACTATTTTATATTTCGATGTCTCATTCAGACATGTTAAATCATATTATCTTAAAAAAAAAATCAGTTGTCATATTATTTCAACGAAACACGAATAATAATAATATTTATTTTACCCCCAACCACCCCACCTCCCACCTCCAACTCCATCTCCACACACACCTAGGGGTGGGCATTCGGGAATTCGGTTCGGTTTCGAGTTTTTATTTTTCGGTTTTCGATTCTCAATTTAGGTGTATCGAAAATCGAACCGAACTAATTCGATTCGGTTTATTAATTTTGATTTTTCGGTTTTTGGGCCTCGCTTTAATAGGCTAATTTCTAATTGGGCCTGCTAACTCGTCAATTTCTATTTCCTGTATCTAATATCCAAAGTTCTATTACAATGAGTGACATTTTATTTGTCATTGGCATTATATATGTACACTGGATATTCGTTATTTCGTTTCCAACACCTTAAACAAATGAAAAAGATATTTTCTCAATTAAAAACTTAAATAGATTTATACATTGAATTTTCTCATGAATCATAAGTTATTTTCTTCTTCTTTACAAAAATGAAAAAAAAAAAAAAATACTATAAGAAACATTGACAAATACTATGGAACCTTTTGGCAACAGAAATGAGAAAACTTTATGGATTTTAAATAAAAATTTTGTATGCAGTATGCACTCACATAACTAAAAGTAAAATGGCATTACATATGTACACACTACACAACATATTTGTTTTCAATACCTTAAACAAATGAAAAGTGAAAACTAAAAACTATAAAACAACTAAACGAGGGCAAGTTCACAAGAATCCGAAGGACACGCACACCTAGTAGCTGGACAACGGAAATACTACACGTCCGACTAGAAGGAACCGAACTTAGACACTGCATCTTTAATACCTACCTTCCCAGTGAATGAGTCATTTGTAACATCTGGGACTTTGCTTGATGCACTCCCTTGATACAGCATGCAAAGCAGAAGGATCATCCTTCAGAAGATAGACAAGACAAAGCAGAACGATGAATTCGCTGAACTTGATTCCCATATCTTCGTTAATATCACACGCTTGAAATAGATTGTTGATTTCTTCATCAGTAAAATTGATCTCCTGCTTACTGAAAGCATGTTTCAACTCTTGCGGGTTTATTGCTCCATTACTGTCTTCATCTACAAACAACACAGAAATCTTGTCAAGTTCTTATAAGGTTATTCATTCCTTTTATGTTAGAGAAGAAAGGGAATTGCAAATATAAAAATGCTTTGTGAAGAAATAGGAGTTAGGCCTAGAATGTGCTTATGCAGTAAACCATAAACGTAACCAAAATGATACGTAAAAACATTGGACAAAGGGCGTGCAGCCAACCTACCAAATTCCTGGAATATAACTTTGCATTTTCGCAGGTTCTCATCGATTCCTGTGAATGAGAATTTTGATCTGATTCATATCAATCTCCTTCAACTTCAAAAGATATACTGCCTCAATCTCCACCTCCTGAAGCTTTAAATCATATTTCTTATTGATTGATGCTATTGCCTCCTCTATCTCTTTCTTGCACTCAGCTCTCAAATGCAATTTATGTTCAAAGAGAGAAAAACAGGTTAACAAAATGATGCATGGATTCCTGAATATATAATCATGGCGGATATTGGACACCAACCAGATCCTCAAGGCCCTTTGTCGCTTGTTCTTTTTCTTTATGTATTCTTTCCCATTCTATATGAAGAGGTCCAACATGGAAAGGAAGAATTAAATTAGTGTTGGCCATCTGATGGACAGGACGCATGGGCATGGTGCTAGATCCCTGAAAAAAGGCAGCATTAGTGTTAGACTGAGAGATTGCTTGACTAGGAAGTTCAGCAGAACGCCGAACCATTTGAAACACAGTTTAAGTATTCCGAGAAGTAGAACATACACACAGATTCGTAGTTGATTAAGGATGCACTCTACTGACTGCTGGTAAGCTAGATTGATTGATGGTAACCCTAACGTCTGACCGAATATATGTACAAGGCTCCGGATTTCCCCCAGCTGGAGAAACAACTTAACGTGAAGGTTCCGTTGCATGGGGGGCGTCCAGGGATTGGAATGGAGTTCCTTTCATCATGAGTAGTGACCAATTGTCCAATTGGGTTGGTGTACTGTACATTATTAGATTGGGGTGGCCAATTGGGCCGATTGGGCATAAAGATTTATTGGGCTTGTATAATAATTCGGTTTAAACCGAATACCCAAGTATATATACTCAATAACCGAAACCCGAACCGAATACCGAATTGATGAAAAAAATAAATCAAACACCGAACCAAAAAAATGAAAAACTGAAACCGAAAAATCAAATTAATTCGGTTCGGTTCGATTTTTCGGTTTTCGATATTTATGCACACCCCTACACACACACACACCCTCAATTTTTTAAAAAAAAAATATATAAATAAAATCTTTGTTCTACTCCCCCTCCCTCTAACATGCCTCCACTCCATCCATCCTCCCCTATCTGAATCCCCCTACCTCTTAACTAATTAAATCTATACAAAAAAAAAAATCATGTAATTATAAAAAAAATTATATTCATTTTTATTAAATTATTCACAACCTAAAGATATTAGGTTGTTAATATTCTTCCTCCCGCCCTCTCCCCTCCCCATCTTTATCTAAATTAATATGAGTAAAAACAATTATGTAATCGCAAAAAAAGATTGTATATTTCATATTTTTTCATATTATATTATTTACAATTTAAAGAATTTTAATGAAATAATAATGTAAAAATAGTAACACAATTTAGCATTCCCCCCGCCCGCCCTAAAAAAAAAAAGAGGATCAATTTTTATCTTTAATATTTTCAAATATCTAATACTTTCAAATTCAAATATTTTCAATCTTATAAATTCAAATAATATCATATTAATTTTTTGAAAGAAAATTAGTTTATTATTATTCTTTATCCTTATTTTTTTCAAATATAATGTATATCTATCTTGTAATTTATATATATAAATTGAGATAAATATTTAAAATTAATGAGATATTATTATTATTATTATTATTATTATTATTATTATTATTATTATTATTATTATTATTAAAAAGTAATAATAACAACAATAACAATAAATA